>CM057833.1:99166455-101566455 GCA_030068075.1 Paguma larvata | reverse complement strand
GCCTGTAACTCTACAAAAGTCATTTGTTAGGATAAAAAAAAATTAACTTACAGGACAAAGGTTGACATAAAAGCAAGGCCAATATTTATTATAAATAAACAACAGTCTGAACACAAAAAGCACTTTGCCAATCTCTACGGAGATCAATGACACACAGTTTGAACAAGAACCAAACAAGGGAACACCATTCTCACAGACTGCTCCCAATCTAGAAATAAAATGATATCCATATATGGATAATATTCTGTATGATCTATTCTATAATAAAAAAATCTAAGAGTAAATCCTGATGAGAATGTCAAACAAATGATCACAAAATATCATCTCTCTGTAACACACAGATGCACACACATGCACTCACACACAAAATAGCCAAACAGGATTCACTGGAGAAATTCTATAAATAAAACTTAAGAATTAGGTTTCTGGGATATCCCATATCATTGATTTGATACTGAAGTAGTAAATTTTTTTTTTTTTTTTGAGAAAGAGAGCACGTGGGGAGAGGCAGGCAGACAGAGAGAGAGAGAGAGAGAGAGAGAGAGAGAGAGAGAGAGAAGGCCAAGTGCAGAGCCCAACATGAGGGGCCTCGATCCTGCAAACCATGAGATCATGACCTGGGCCAAAATCAAGAGTCATATGCTCAACACACTGAACCACCCAGACGCCCCAGTAGTAAATTTCTACTTAGTCACTCTCCCATTTCTTGGCAGTAAAGCCCCAACACTGCTGGATCGTCAGGGCCAACTCCCCCGCCCTTGGAGGGGGCTACAAAGGATTACCACTAAGTTTTTCTGGAAAACCGGAATACTTGGAGTTGGTGGCAACTGAGGAAACATCAAGATGTTGGTAGGCCAGTGTATCAGTAATCAATTCCACTTTAAATGGAAATATAAATAAACAAGTCTCAAGTAAAATGTCTACATAAAGTATGACATACTAACAGGCTGAAAGAGTATTTAGTTGTGACATGTACGATGACTTTATCAGCACATGGGAAAGTTTCCATAAAATGGTCAACGAGGGCCCCTGGGAGGCTGGTCAGTTAAGCGTCCGATTTTGGCTCAGGTCATGATCTCATGGTTTGTGAGATCGAGCCCCATGTCAGGCTCTGTGCTGACAGTGGGGAAACCTGCTTGAGATTCTTTCTCCATCTCGCTCTGCCCCTCCCCCACTCGTATACGTACTCTCTCTCAAAATAAATAAATTAATTAAAAGAAAATAGAAATCTTTAAAAAGTAAATAGGGATACCTGCGTGGCCCAGTTGGTTAAGTGTCCAAATCTTGATTTCAGCTCAGGTCATGATCTTATGGTTTGTGGGATCGAGCCCCACCGTGGGGCTCTGCACTGACAGCATGGACTCTCTCTCTCCCTCTCTCTCAGTCCCTCCCCAACTCACGCACACCTATGTGCACACCAATGCGCACACACACATGCTCTCTCTCAAAATAAATAAATAAACTTAAAAAAAAAATAAATGGTCAACAGGAAAAAAAAGAGATTCAAACACAGTAACAAGAAGAACAAAAATAGAAGAATTTACATATGCTGATAAGAAGAGCAAAAGAACTGCGTTGTAGGAAGTCGTTCAAAGTTTCACGTTCATTGGGTTATTGCTTTTCCTTAACAAACTGCAAATATTTTTTTCACAGAATTGAGAAAATACATACATTTTCAGTTTTTGAAGACCCTCTACTGAATTCCCAACGCGGATATGTGAGGTGAGGAGCACAACAAACCCTCTCTCAAAGAAGTGAGTTGTTTGAGAGAAAGTTAAAGACCTAAAATTCCTGTCGTTACTCCTGCTACTCCAGGTCCCCCATCCATTCTCACATCTCTGAGTGAAATATGCGAATGTACAAATAGTTATATTAAGTAGGACAAATGAAAACTAAAATTCAAGTAACGTTTTCATAGCTTTTTGGAATTTCAATCAAGAGACTGTGAACCTAAACCATCAGTACTATTTGATGGCTTGACTTTCTTTTTTATTTTTTTAAGTTTATTTATTTAAGCAATCTCTACACCCCAACACGGAGCTTGAACTCAGGAGCCCAAGATCAGAAACTGCACGCCTACAGACCGAGCCCGCCGGGCGCCCTGAGGGCGCAGCTCTCTAATGCAGTTCCCAAAACTGCTCCCCAAGAATCCATGATCAACTTCTCATTGTGGAAACGGCTCATATCCTGACGTGTTTACAAGTATCTACTTCAGTAGATAAACCCTTTGAAAAATCTCTTAAATTTACTTCTTTCCTCTTGCCGTTGCCTCCCGTCTGGCCCAGGCACTTATGATTTTACAGCTGTCTTATTATTCAGCAGCCTCCCGTCCTCCTCCCTGACCACGTGCTTCTCTTTAATCAATCCTGTACAGCGCTACGAGAGAAAAATCCCATATACGCTTTATTTATTAAAACCTCTTATTCCAAACCTATAATGGCATCTTACTGCTTCAGACAGTTATAAGCTACTCTGACATTTCTTAGCCCTCTACCTCAGGGGTTCTCAAAGTTTGGTCCCTAGACAAGCAAAATCAGCAGTAAATATATTGTAAGTACTCAGTTAAACACTGGAGTTTTGATTATTCATTTTTCTGAGGTGGCTGCAAACTCAATTTTAAAAAAAAACTAATTTACTGTTTAATAAGATACAGAATGAACTTCCTAAAAACAAAACATCTGACTTGAAAAGGATCTGTCGTTTAATAAGAAGCATTTTTCATAATCTTGACAAAATTTAAAGAAATTTATTCCAATCAAAACTCATCTCCACAAAAATATTTCTGTTGTCATTTTCTTTAAAAAAATTTTTTTAACGTTTTTTTATTTTTGAGAGACATAGAGACAGAGTATGAGCAGGGGAAGGGCAGAGAGAGAGGGAGACACAGAATCCAAAGCAGGCTCCAGGCTCTGAGCCGTCAGCACAGAGCCCGATGCGGGGCCTGAACTCACAGACCGTGAGATCATGACCTGAGCTGAAGTCGGCTGCTTAACCAACTGAGTCACCCAGGTGCCCCATCTGTTGTCATTTTCAAAAGAAAACTATCATCTGCACAAATTCTGTGGATCCATTTAATAATAAATGCAACCGAGAAACCCGCGGCCTGTGTTCCCGTGGACGCCCAAAAGCACAGTGTGTAGCCGCCCGTCAGATGAATAAAACACTGTAAATTCTACCATCGGTTTGAAGCCATGTTACCTGGACATTAACAGTGGCTGTCATACTTAATTCTGTCAGCTTCCAGAACAGGAAGAAGACTGGACAGAGAAATGAACTCTGAAGGAGATCAAATTAAAACTCAGTATGCCTGACCGCCTGATTCCACGAGATGGCCCAAGACGCCCCGCACACTACCTGGCAAATCGCTCCTTATCATTAGACAGCTGATCGTCATCGCACCTGAAGGAGAAAAACAGGATTAGCTCAAAGCATGATACTTGTTATATCTACTTCACTCTGAAATAGAAACTAGAAAGGGGTAAAAATATTCAATAGAAAAAAAAACACTGGAAAAGTATCACAAAGCAACAAGACAGTAACAGAACTTGATTACTTGTCAGGTCCGTGATGTTTTCCTTTACCCTTATTAGCAGACACGCCAAAAAAAGAGGATGACCTCACGAAGGCACAGCTGACTGCCCTGTCGGCACCACTCTGAGGTTAGGGATAGTTTTGTTTTGTTCCATCATGGGGGGAACACGGACCGTAAAAGTTGCCATCTTAGCCACTTTCAAGAGCACAGTCTGGCGGTGCTAGCCGTGTTCACACTGTTGGGCAACAGAGCTACAGAACGGTTCGAATCCAGCAAAACAAGCTCTGTAGCCACTAAACGTCACCTTCCCGTCTCCTCCCCACGTGACCCCCAGCTCCTGGCAACCGTCACTCTGCTTTCCGTCTCTAATTCCTGACTACTTTTGATACCTCTTATTAAGTGAGAGCATACATAGTCTTTCTGTGACTGGCCTATTTTACTTAGTATGATGTCCCCAACGGTCATCCGTATTGTAGCACATGCCACAGCTTCCTTCCTTTTTAAGACTGAACAATATTCCACTGGACATATACGCCACATTTTCCTCAGGTATTCATCTGTCAGTGGGTATTTGGGTAGCTTCACCTCTTGGTTATTGTGAAAAGGGGCAGGGAACATGAGTGTGCATATCTCTCTCTAAGACTCTGCTTTCAATTACTCTGGATATTTATAACCAGAAGTGGGGCAGCTGACTCATACGATGATTCTGTTTTTAATTTTTGAGGACTCCATACTGTTTTTTTTCCACAGTGGCTAAATTTACAATTTACATTCTGACCAATAGTGCACAAGCATTCTCTTCACATCCTTACCCAACACTTACTTTGTTTCTTTGTTTTTAATATTTATTTTTGAGAGAGAGAGAGACAGAGCTCGAGTGGGGGGAGGCAGAGAGGGAGACACAGAATCAGAAGCAGGCTCCAGGCTCTGAGCTGTCAGCACAGAGCCCGATATGGAGCTCGAACGCACAAACCGTGAGACCATGACCTGAACTGAAGTCAGATGCTTAACTGACAGAGCCCCCCAGGTGCCCCTATTTTCTGTTTCTTTGATGGTGGCCATCATCATGGGTGTGGGGTGTTATCTCACCATAGTTTTGATTTGCATTTCTCTAATGAGTAGTGATGTGGAACATCTTTTCATAATTTCGTTGGCCATCTGTGTATCTTCCTTGTAAATGTCTATTCAGGTCTTTTACCCATTTATAATCAGGTTGTGTTTTTTTCTTACTGAGTTGTGGTAGCTCTTCATATAGTATAGATATTAGCCTCCTATCAGATATATGATCTGCAAATATGTTCTCCCATTCCATGGGTTATCTTTTCACTGTTTTATTTGATCCACGGAAATTTTTAACAGATAATTTTTAGTTATGGCTTAAACAATGCTCTTTATCGCTTTGATCTAGGAAACACAATCCAATCATCCTAACAACTTTGGCACCTAGTAAACCAATAAACTGTGTCTGCTAAATACAGAAACTACAGGATTTGTTGAGAGAAGAAAATCTAACTTTAAAAACCCTACTCTAGGGGCGCCTGGCTGGCTCAGTCGGTACGGCATACAACTCTTCATCTAGGGGTTGTGAGTTTGAGCCCCACAATGGGTGCAGAGATTACTCAAAAATAGAAATAAAAATAAATTAAAAATAAAAACACTATTCTCTGGATGATTTAAATTTTCCTCTTCTCACTGCTATAGGATATAACAAAGATCTATCAACTTTGAGCTTTTGAGAGAAAGGTTAAGTCTAACAAAATTTGCAATTAAGCCAGTTATTAAATTAGAGACAAAATTTATACTGCTCCTTCATAGGCTGTAAATCCTCAACTAATCCAACCCTAAGAATTTTCAGTTTTTGAAATTAACAGGAGGGACACCTGGGTGGCTTAGCCAGTTGAGGTTCTGACTCTTGATTTCAGCTCAGGGCATGATCCCAGGGTCATGGGATTGAGCCCTGAGTCGGGTTCCAAGCTAAGTGTGGAGCCTGCTTAAGATATTCTCTCCCCCCACCCCGCCCCCGCTCTGGCCCTCTCCCTCACCCGTGTTCTCTCTCTAAAATAAAAACAGAAGAAAAAATTAAAAAAAGAAAGAAAATAAAAGAACAGGAGAGCAGAAGAAGAATGGGCAAACATGGAGAAGTAGTGGAATTTTAGCTCAAATGATCTGCTCCTAGGCCACAAACATGCTTGAAATCAGATGCTATAAAACTCCTAGTGAAAACATGTGACCTAAACTGAAAGAAGAGATGGATAATTTACATACTAACTTGGAATCTAAAGAATGAGTCTTCTAGATCCTTACTACTTAAAGTATGGTCAGTGGCTGGAAGCAGCAGCATCGCCTAATAATGAATCAGAACGCAGAACCGTGGGCCCTACTCCAGACCCACTGAATTAGAATCTTCATCTTCACAAGAAACCCCAGGTGGCTCCGTACATGCATTAAAGTTTGAGAAACACTATTCTAGACACTAGTAACTCTGATATCGTACCTAGAGTTTCAAAGCCTTGATATTCTTAAAAATTATTTTATAGATGTCTGGAGAATGTAACAAAATGACATTTGAAGAAATCAATAAAAAGAGATAATAAATTACAACTTTCAAAAGTAGCATCCACCAAGGAGATTTAGTGCTGACTTACAGATACAATGCAAGTAAGGCTTTCATACACTGACCATAGTGGAAAATTCCAATTGTTTAAAAAAAGAGAAAAAATGGGGCACCTGGGTGGCTCAGTCAGTTAAGCATCCGACTTCAGTCCAGGTCATGATCTCACGGTCTGTGAGTTCGAGCCCCGTGTTGGGCTCTGTGCTGACGGCTCTGAGCCTGGAGCCTGCTTCGGATTCTGTACCTCCCTCTCTCTCTGCCCTTCCCCCGCTCACACTCTGTCTCTATGTCTCTCAAAAATAAATAAACGTTAAAAAAAAAAAAAAACCTTTAAAAAAAGAGAAAAAAAAAAGATAAAATAAATTTGGAGATGCCTCTCTCAGGCATTATGATGCGCTTGGTAAAATGAACTGTGACAGTCTTTTTTTTTATGATTGGGGAAAGGACAAATGAACTTTTCTGGATTGCACACGGTTTGTGCCTACTGGATTTTGTGGAAATGGAGGCAATGACCCTGGGCCAGAGCTAACTGACAAGTATAGATAAGACTAGTGGTTACCTTTCCCATTCATATGCACAACACAGTTCCACTAACAGCATCTGGCATTATAATTAGGGATTCCCAACTGGAAGAATTCCCAGTAGAACTGTTTTGAAAAAGTCTATCCTTCCACCAAAATTGAAGTATCTTCCCTTCTTCACTCATTAATTCTCAAGAGCTCTCTTGGAGAGTTATTGTCTCCAATATTTTGCAATGGTTTCTTTTGGTAGCCAAGTCATGGTGGTTGTTTTTGTTGTTTGTTTTAATCTTTATTTATTTGGGGGGGGGGCAGCACAAAGCCTGACACTGCGCTCGAACTCACGAACTGCAAGATCATGACCCGAGCTGAAGTCGGATGCTCAACCGACTGAGCCGCCCGGGCGCCCCGTCATGGTGGTTGTTGTCAAGAATACCTGGTAGGGTTCAGCAACTAGTAAGCAGTGAGAAACAGGAGCCTAACTGTTAAAATTGCTTAAAAAAAAAAAGAAAAACAAACAGATGTCTCTGACGGAACTTAAGCATTATAAAACTAAACTATGGCAAGCAATTTACAATTTACAATACGTGCATCCTGTATGCAAAAAAAAAATTGGGATTATGAATACACGTGCACACATACACACTGAGGTACGCTTACATATGTACTAAATATTTCCAGAAAGATAGCTAATAAAGTGGAAACTGTACTTGTCTAAGGGGAAGGGTCTGAAGTGAAAGGAAGTTATAGTTGCACTCTATAAAACTTTGTACTGCTTAAAAACTAACAATAACATATATTAGTTTTTTAAAGATTTAGTTAATAAAACCAATAAATGGAATCTGGATACTTGCATAATATATACATATATTTTTAAATAGGGCTCCTTTTTTTATTAAATATTTGTTACTCAGCAAAGTAGACCCACCTAGGTAATATTTTCAACTTTGGAATGAAAAAAAGGGAGGCTGCAGGCAAGGTTATTTTCCTTTCTCTGATTCTTACTGCTTTCCTCACTTAAAAACAAGGCCAAATCATTGGTCTTTGGCAAGAATAAATATTTCCCTTCTCTGAAAGAACTCCTCCATCAATATATCGAAAAGTCCAGGGGCACCTGGATGGCATAATCGGTTGAGCATCCAACTCTTGATTTCAATTTAGGCCATGATCCTGGGGTCACGGGATTGAGTTTTGTGGTGGGCTCCAGCCTTGCGGTGGTCTCCGGGCTGAGCGTGGAGCCTGCTTAAGATTCTCTCTTTCTCTCCCTCTGCCCCTCCTCAGCTCACACTCTGTCTCTCTCAAAAATAAAATTCAAAAAGAAAAAAAAAAGTCCATTTTCAATGCTCCAGAAAATTGATTATTCAAGGATACAAATACCAATTCCTGCTCTGTAGAAGTCAAGAGGTATCAGAAGGTATGAAAAGTACATTAATCACCCCCCAACAAATCACACCTTAGCCTCCTCCCGCCCTGACTCAGGACTTGGATATAAGATTTGCTTTGGCCAATGGGATACAAATAAATGTCAACGTGAAGCAAGGCTTGATAAGCACTTAGACTGGGACTTGTCCTTCAGACTGCAGCCAACGGCATGTGAAGAAACTCAGTACAACCTCCTTAAGAATAAAAGACCACAAAGAAAACAGAATAACCATCCAGCCAATCCAGAGCATTGTGAAAAATGATAAATCTTTATTGTTTTTAAACCACACAGCAACAGATAACTAAAACAGAGAGGCTTGGAAATTATCTGCCCTCTCTTTACTAAGCTCCTTCTCTTAGAGCCATTAACAATTTTTAAAATTTATGAGTTATAACATAATAGGAAACTTTAGTTTTAGGATGAAGCACTCTCCTTTGGCTGAGGGACAAAAAAATTACAAGTCAGAAATATCATGAACTAATTTTTTTGTGAACTAACTTTTAATATCAGAAATCTAGAGAAAAATTTTCAAAATCTTACCTCAAAAATTTACTGTTCCCTTCTCCATCATCATCAAAATCCAACCTGGGGAAAGCCAAGAGTAAGTATCATAAGCCTACTGACAACACAGAGCATTACAAAATTAACAATTCTCAACCCACAGGCTATCTGAACACCCGCCCGAATGGAAGGAGGAAAAGAGGGGGTGTACAGAAATGTGACTTCCTCGGACGAAACTGGTCAATCAAGAGCGCCCACTGCTCCCTTACATTCCCTAAGTTGGCAGTCTGCCTTTGTCAAAGTTTTATATCAGAGTACAGCCTCCAACAAGGTACAGGAATCCACTCAAAAATCAAAATGATAAATGAATATGAATAACTCAGGTACATTTTTCATTTCTATGAAACTTTTTAAAGTTTATTTATTTATTTTGAGGGGGGCTGGGCAGAGAGAGGAGGAGAGAGAGAATCCCAAGCAGGCTCCATCCACACTGTCAGCACAGAGCCCGATGTGGGGCTTGAACTCACAAGCCGTGAGATCATGACCTGAGCTAAAATCAAGAGTCAGATGCTTGACCGACTGATCTGCCCAGGCGCCCCCCCTTCTCATTTCTATAGTCCAAGCTATGTTACCAGCTTTCTGAAACATTCCAAAACAGTGATGCTACATAAGGGAGTAATTTAAGATCTCAGAAGGTTGTTAAATAATGCTTCTTTCCATCATACATCTAATAAACATGTAATATGTTCTACATTCAAGACAATGCTAGATGAGAAGAAAACAAGAGACTTGCCCTCAAGGACTCTCCACCTGGACAAAAATAAAAAACAAACGAGAATAGCAAAGTGCCATGTGAGAGGCACAATCAATATGCTGTAAGACCTGTACTTAGTGAAAGCAGCAGTGACTTTCATTTCAGGGGATTAGGAAGATTACAGTGACTACATAAGACAATCTCCTATTAATTTCTGTACTCTATTAAACTAAAATGATACCACCTTAACTCAGTGACTTCTCTTGGCATCTCTACTAGTATCATAACCTCACATTATGAGTCTCTAGATGGGTTACGTATTGGGGCCACCTCGGTGGCTCAGTCGGTTGAACGTCTGATTTTGGCTCAAGTCGTGATCTCGCGGTTTGTGAGTTCGAGCCCCGCGCTGGGCTCTGTGCTGACAGCTCAGAGCCTGGAGCCTGCTTTGGATTCTGTGACTCCCTTTCTCTCTGCCTTTCCCCCCGCATGTGCGTTTTCTCTCTCTCTCTCTCTCTCTCAAAAATAAACATTAAAAAATATTTAGATGGGTTATATGTGAAATACACAATGTCAATCCTGAAAGTGTTCCTTCCTCTTCTTCCCTGTAGCCCCCTAATTATGTGTTCAAAATCTACCTATTAACCCAATAACTCCATTTCTAAAAATCTATCCTAAGGAAATAACTCAAGAGAAAAAATTTATGTACAAAGATGTTCACTGAGCATTACTGCATCTTGGAAACAACTTCAATGTCCCAAAATAGGAACTGAGTACATCCTTTTATGTAACTATTAAAAATTATATTTATATAAAATATTTAACAACATGAAAAAAAAGGTTACACATAGTTAGGTGAAAAGACCAGCCTACAGAAAACTATATAATTAGGGTCACCTGGGTGGCTCAGTTGGTTAAGCTTCAGCCTCTTGACCTCAGCTCAGGTCTTATCTCAAGGTTGTGAGTTCAAGCCCCACACATTGGGCTCTGCACTGGGCATGGAGCCTACTTAAAAAACAAAACAAAAACAGGGGTGCCTGGGTGGCTCAGCTGGTTTAGTGTCTAACTCTGGATTTCGGTTCAGGTCATGATCTCACAGTTTGTGAGACTGAGCCCCACACTGGGCCCTCTGTGGCCACTACAGGGCCTGCTTGGGATTCTCTCTCTCTGCCCCTCCCTGGCTCATTCACTCTCTCTCTCTCTCAAAATAAATAAAAACTTAAAAAAAAATACAAAATACAAAAAAAGAAAAAACAAAACTATATGATTATATGATTACAACTACTAAAAATATCTACATATAAAGAATGAAGGAATTACACTAAAAAAATGATAGTACAGGACTTGGGGCAGTAAGATTATTGCTATTTTATTCTTCTTTATAACTTTCTATTTTCCAATCTTTCTTTAAAAGAATGTGTACTACTTCTCTTAATATATTTTCCCAATGGGGCCCCTGCATGGCTTGGTTGGTTAACATCTGACTCTTGATTTTGGCTCAGGTCATGATCTCACAGTTCGTGGGATGGAGCAGCATCCACTGATCCACTGAGCCTGCTTGGGATTCTCTCTCTCTCTCCCCCTCTCCCTCTCCCCCTGGTGCTCCCCTGCTTGTGCTCTCTCACACACTTTCTCTCAAAATAAATAATTTAAAAATATATTTTTTCCTGATTACAATAAACACTCATTTCAGAAAATCTAGAATTAAAACCAAAGAAAAAAAATCCCCAATAATCTCATCATCTAGAAATCTGATGAGTACCCTTTCAGTTTTGCTATGCACACATTTCTGACAGAGTGATATACTACATAAACCGTAACCTTCCAATACACTGTGAACATTTTTCTGTACTGATACGTATTTGTCACTTCTAAAGTTTATTTTTTATTTTGAGAGAAAGAGTACATGCATGCATCGGGGTGGGGCAGAGAGGGAAAGAGTCCCAACTAGGCTCTGCGCTGACAGCACAGAGCCTGACAACATGGGGCTCGACCTCGCCAACCCTGAGATCACAACCTGAGCTAAAATCAAGAGTCAAATGCTTGGCCGACTGAGCCATCTAGGTGCCCCATATGCTGGAACATATTTGTCACTTTTAATAGCCATACCGTATTCCGTTTTCAAATATACTATAATAATCAACTCACTAATTTTGATATCTATATCATTTCTAATTGTTGGCTATCATACATAAACATAAACTGTGTTTAAGAGAGTACTCTAAAGCTAACCTCCCTAACCTCCCAAGGTTCGTATCAAAGATCTCCCACTTACCGGCTTTAGAACCTCGAGTAACTACTTCTTCCATGAGTTAAAATGTGTAGAACTCTTAGAGACACAGCAACTCTTAAAATGATACTCATGTTACCACCTAACCCCAGGATCACTCTTGCATTATTATTAGTGGGTGAATTTAAAGACTAGCTATAATATTGGCTTCATAACATTTAAAAAGAAAGAAGAGAAATTTAACACCAAAGAAATGGACAAAATACTACCAATTCTCTCAGGTTTTTCTAAAGCAACTTTTCTGAAGCCTTTCCCAATCTTTACTAATTATGGGATTTCCAGACACAGAAACACATAGTAATGTACGTGTTCTTTCTTAGCAAACTTGACATATTCTACCTTGTATTCTATTTATATGTGTAATGGTTATCCTCTTCAGGAATAAGCAACTTAAAGACAAGAACTGTGTCTTATTTATCTTTGTATCATACTAGCAATCAGCACAATATCTTATACTAATTAGACAATTAATACATTGGAAATACATAAATATGTACACACTTCTGGAAACGAATGGACTCTGCATTCCAAACCAAGCAACATCGCAATACATTAGAGAAACGTACTACAGTTCAGCATTCTCTAATTTTGAAAATCCAGACACAAAGTTTAAAGAAAACAGTGAGTTTTCTCAGCAACCAAGAAATCTTTGGGCTTTGTAGAGATTTTTTATTTCATTTGGTTTCGTTACTTTCAGGAAAAGGAGGCATTTAAAGCAATAATCATAAGGATATTCTCACTGGGCTTGAGAAAATAAGACATCAGTGAGACCCTTGCAACAGAGATAAAAGAGTTAAAAAAAGAATTGATCTGGGGCGCCTGGGTGGCTCAGTCGGTTGAGCGTCCGACTTCGGCTCAGGTCATGATCTCTCGGTCTGTGAGTTCAAGCCCCACGTCGGGCTCTGTGCTGACAGCTCAGAGCCTGGAGCCTGCTTCGGATTCTGTGTCTCCCTCTCTCTCTCTGCCCCTCCTCCACTCATTCTCTGTCTCTCTCTGTCTCAAAAATAAATAAAAACATTTAAAAAATTAAAAAAAAAGAATTGATCAGAGATGAAGGACACAATGAACAAGATTGGAAACAGGCTTGCAGGAGGCTGAAAAAAGCAGAGGAATTAATTACTACTCTAGAAGATAAAATAATAGAAAATAATAAAGCTGAACAAAAGAGAGAATTATGCGAAACAAGAATAGACTTAGAACTCAGGGACTCCATCAAACATGGTTACATTTGTATTATAGGAGTGCCAGAAAAAGAGAGAGAAAAGAAGGCATAAAATTTATTTCAAGAAACAAAAGCAGAAAAAGTCCCTAATATGGAAAAGGAAACAGACATCCAGACATAAGAGGCACAAAGAACTCCCAAAAAATCAATAAAAGCAGAACACCACCAAGATATACTGTAATCAAATTTGCAAACTATACTGATAAAAAATACTAAATGCACCAAGACAAAAGAAGTCCTTAACTTACAAGGGAAAACCCATAAGGCTAGCAGGAGATTAATCAACAAAAATGTGGCAAGCCAGAAAGGAGAGGCATGATATATTCAAAGTGTTGAATGGGAAAAACCTGCAGCCAAGAATACTCTATCCAGCAAGTCTATCATTGAGAAGAGACAGAGTTTCCCAAATAAAAACTAAAGGAGTTTGTGACTACTAAACCAGGCCTGCAAGAAATATTAAAGGGGATGGGATGCCTGGGTGGCTCAGTCGGTTAAGCGTCCAACTTCGGCTCAGGTTATGATCTCACGGTTCCTGAGTTTGAGCCCCGTGTTAGGCTCTGTGCTGACAGCTCAGAGCCTGGAGCCTGCTTCAGATTTGTGTCTCCTTCACTCTCTGCCTCTCCCCCACTCTCACTCTCTCTCGCTCTCTCAAAAATAAGTTAAACATTAAATATTAAGGAGGACTCTTTGAGTGCAAAGGAGAGTCCAAAAGTGATAAAGAAAGGATAAAGAAAATCTCTAGAAACAACAAAACAAATAATAAAGCAGCGATAAATAACATATCAATAATTACTTTGAATGTAAATGTACCAAATGCTCCAATGAAAAGATATATTATAGGATGACAGGATGGATAAAAAACAAGCCCTCTGGGGTGTCTGGGTGGCTCAGTCAGCTGAACGTCCAACTCTTGATTTTGGCTCAGATCCTGATCGCACGGTTCACTGGATCGAGCCCCACATGGGAGCAGCACAGAGCCTGCTCGGGATGCTCTCTCCCTCACTCTCTGCCCCTCCCCCACTCGCACTCTCTCAAAATAAACAAACATTAAAAAAAAAAACCTTAAAAAACAAAACAGGACCCTTCTCTATGGTGTCTACAGAAAGTAAGGAGGTGGAGAAGCAGCACATCCACGGATATCAAAAGAAAGAGTAGCAATACTCATACCAAAGTCGGCTTCTTTCTTGTATTGCTTTAGTCCTGCTTTGGTATCAGGGTGCTAAAGGCCTCATGGAATGATCCTGAATGTGTTCCCTCTATCCCATTATTTGTAAGATTTTGATAAAGACTGTCATTAATTTTTTTTTCTTTTTTTTTTAATGTTTGGTGGGTTTGCCAATGAAGCCATGTGCCTCAGGTTTTCTGTGTTGGGAGATTTTTGATTCCAAATTCAACTTTCATTCATGTCAATGGTCTAAGAACACTTCCTACTTCTTGGATGCGAGACTCATAATTCAATCTTGGTAACTTGTATGTTTTTAGGAATTATCTATTTTTGTTTTTTTCCTAAATAATCTGTTACTACATAATTGCTTATAGTAATCTGTGTTATCTACTGTATGTCTGTGGTTACGTGTTGTATTGTTTTCTCTTCCATTTTGGTACTCATTATAGTTTTTCAGTCTTTTTTCCTCTTAATATTAAAATAATGCCAATTTTGTTTATTTTTTTGGAAAAACTGGTCATTACTTTCAATTTTCTGTTACTGTTTATTCTGGTCTTTATTTCTGATTTTACTTGGCTATTTCCTTCCTCTACTAAATTTCGGCTACATTTCTTTTTTGTCTAGTCCCTTGTGGTGTAATGTTAACTTGTTTTGAGTTTTTAGTACGAGCATTGATAGCACAAACTTCATTCCAATATCTGTTTCTGCTGCATCCATAAGTTTTGGAATATTGTGTTTTCTTTTTCTTTTGTTTTGAGACATATTTTGATTTGCCATTTGATTTCTTATTTTACCCACTGCTTATGTAGTTGTGGGTTAATTTTTAGATATTAAATATTTAATATTTACCTTGTAAATTTTCCAGCTTTGTTTTACTGTTGATCTTTAGTACCACTGTGGCTGGAAAATACACTTGGTATGATTTCAGTCTTCTTAAATTTATAATATTTGTTATGCCTCTTTTAATGTTTTTTTTTTTTTTAATTTTTTATTTTTGAGAAACATAGAAGCAGAGCATGAGCAAGGGAAGGGCAGAGAGAGAGGGAGACACAGAATCTGAAGGAGGCTACAGGCTCTGAGCCGTCAGCACAGAGCCCAACACAGGGCTCAAATTCACAGACCGTGAGATCATGACCTGAGCTGAAGTCGGCTGCTTAACCAACTGAGCCACCCAGGCGCCCCTGTTATGCCTCTTTTAAAGTGAATTAATCAATGGATTCTTCTACGTGGACTTGAAGAAAATGTGTACTCTCTTTTTCTTGGATGGAATGTTTTATATATTATGTCTTTTAGAGCCATGTACTCTCAAGTATGCTTCATTAAGAAATGCTCTTTTTTAAGAAAAAAAGAAAACTACTTTAACTCAGGGTACTCGTTTAAAATAAAGTATCGGGGCATGTGGGCGGCTCAGACGGTTAAGTGTCTGACTCATGATTTCGGCTCAGGTCATAACCTCACAGTTCGCAAGATCGAGCCCTGCGTCAGGCTCTGCCCTGCACTCCACTAAGTGTGGAGCCTGCTTGGGATCCTCTCTCTTCCTCTCTCCCCCCCCCCATTCTCTCTCTCTAAATAAATAAACATTAAAAAATTAAAATAAAATAAAGCACATCAGAGGGAACGCGGCAGGGAGAGGTGAAACAGGTGAGGGGGGTAGGAGTACACTGATCGTGACGCACACTTGGGTAATGATGTGCAGAACTGCTGAATCGCTAGATCGCACACCTGGAATTATCATCACACCGTATGTTAACTATATAATAATTAAAATAAAAACTTAATAAAAAAACTAAATTTAAAAAAACCTGCATATAATAAACTTAGATAAAAATGTTAATTCTGTATATGGAAAAAATCCAGGGACCAAAGAAAGGTATCTGACAGCAGTGTAGTCAGTAACCAGTTGAACTGAAAGGGTTCAGCATAGCCAAGAGTTTTCAGCCACTAACTAAACCAGGCTGGCTTATAGGAGAGACATGCACAACTCACAACACCCAAACTCACCCTGGTCGCCGCTTAATAGCCCTGTGGACAATGGCTCCTCCACCTTGTATCCCGGCCCCAGGGTTTCCTGAGGCAATGGCTGGACCCAGTGATGGTACATCTGATGCCATTTCTATCAAAGAAAAATGGAAATGTACATTTAAAAAAGATAGTCCTTTCTCATCATCATCATTATCATCATTATCAAGTTAGCATCTTAGAAGAAAGGCTCAAGGTATGAAGGAGATCTCAGGAGTCTGCTAGAAAATCCTTATGCTCATATCCACATTGCTCTTCTTAAGTTCTTACGCTGCTGAAAGTGTACATTCCCTCTACTTCAGTTCCCCTGCTTCATAGTTTGGAAAAGGGGTACTATATTCTATCTGCGGCCTTTACTTTTAGAAGATTGTGATAGTGGCATAATGCTAATCTAAAACACACACAAAATTGGTTTATACATTTTACTCATGCGGCAAACATATATAACATATCTTATTACTTATATGATTTGGGGGGAAAAAACAAAACAACTGGAATTCTAACTCTACCTATCAATAACAAGCCTCACTCATCTTTCTCCTCCTAAAGTGGTGCCAGTGAAAGCCAGCTAAAACAAGTTTAAATAAGATCCAATGTCACAAAACACAAAAGAACCAATATCTCAATTTGAATGAAAAATAGCAATCAGTAGATGCCAACGATATGGTACAGATGTTAGAATTATCCCAAAGATTCTAAAAACAGCCACAATAAAAATGCTTCAACAAGTAATTACTGACACAGTTGAAACAAACACACAAGTTGAAAGCCTCAGCAAAGAAAGTCTAAACAAAAGTAAGATATAAAGAAGAATCAGGGGCACCTGGGTGGCTCAGTTGGTTAACTGCAGGACTTCAGCTCAGGTTATGATCTCACAGTCTGTGAGCTCGAGCCCCGTGTCGGGTTCTGTGCTGACAGCTCAGAGCCTGGAGCCTGCTTCAGATTCTGTGTCTCCCTCTCTCTCTCTGCCCCTCCCCCGCTCATGCTTTGTCTCTCCTGCTCTCAAAAATAAATGAAACATAAAAAAAAATAGAAATTTTAGAACTGAAAAATAACTGAAATAAAAAGTTAAGTGGATTGACTCAACAGCAAACTGAAAGGAACAAGGTGAAGAGTCAGTGAAATTTAAGACGCGACACCAGAAATTATCCATTAGAGTCCTGGAAAAGAGAAGAGAAAGAGGGCAAAACTGAAAAATAGTATCTGAAAAGTTCCCAAATTTGGTAAGAGATGTAACTTACAGATTCAAGAAGTTGAGTAAACTTCAAAAGGATAAATCTAAAGAAATTTATCCCAACACATCACAATTAAACTTCTAAAAAGTAGCTAGAGATAACTGACACCTTACTTAATAGAAGAAAAATAATTCACACAACAGATTTTTCATCTGAAACCATGGAGACAAAAATAAATGTGGCACGATATCTTTTAAGTTAAAAAAAAAAAAGACGTCAACCCAGAATCCTACACCCAGTGAAAATATTCAGGAATGAAGGGGAAATCAACACAGTCTCTGATTATTTAAAACTAATGAGCACTTGCCACCAGCAGACCTATCCTAAAAGAATGGCTAAACATAATTCTCTAAACAGAGAAGAAATTATATAACAAGGAATTTTGGAACACAACACATCAACATATATTGAAGAAATAAAACAGAACACAGTCTGCAAAAGTATGGGCAAAATCAATAGGCTTCCCTTCTTCTTCTGAGTTTTCTACATTATGTTTAAGGATTGAGGCAAAAAAATACAACACTGTCTGGTATCTTTCTAAACGTATATAGAAAAAATATTTAAGACAAATTACAAATGGGGATACAAAAGGGTGCTAAGATGTCAACACTAAAAGTGGTAAAATGACACCAACAGACTGTGATGTTACAATACATAATGTGATGCCCACTACAGCAATTACTAGAAAAGGTACAGAAGGTGATATACCAGCAAACATAAATAAATCAGAATGGGATTCTTTTTGAAGATTTTTTTAAGGTTTTTTGCTTGTTTGTTTTTTAGTAACCTTTATACCCCAACATGATGTGGTTCAAACCCACAACCCCAAGATAAAGAACTGCACACTCTTCCAACTGAGCCAGCCAGGTGCCCCTCGAAATGGAATTCTAAAAAATGTTCAAATTACCTACAGGAAGACAGAGAAAAAAACAGAGAAATAAAAACTCAAACAAAACGAAACGAAAAAATAAAACAGCAGACTTAAGCCCTAACATATTAATAATTTTATGTAAATAATCTAAATATACCAATTAACACAGATTGGCAAAACAAATTAAAAACATAACCCAACTACACTCGGTCTATAAGAAAGTTGCTTCAAATATAACAGCAAAGACAGGTTGGAAGAAAAAGGATGAAAAAAGATATATCCTGTAAACACTGATCAAAGGAAAGCAAGAGTAGCTATATTAACAATAATCAGATAAACTGACCACAAACCACATTATATAATATCAAGCCACCAAGAAGACAGGTGGTACGTATGTACCAAACAAAAGATCTCCAAAATCTGTTGAACAAAAACTGACATAACAGAAAGAAGAAAATAATTATAGTTGGAAATTTCAACACCCCTCATTCAACTGACCGAACAATCAGACAGGAAATCAGCAAAGATATAAAAGATCACAATGACAACCTCAACCAACAGGGTCTAATTAACATTTACGGAAACACCCCACCACACAATAGCAGGTATACATTCTTTTCAAGTGTCCCCAGAATATAAACCAAGAAAGACTATATACTGAGCCATTAAACAAACCTCAACAAATTGTATTCTCCAACTACAATGGAATTAAACTAGAACTCAGTAACAGAAAGAGAACAGGAAAATCACCATACGCCTGGACACTAAACAACACACTTCTAAAAAAATCAGTGAGTGGCGCCTGGGTGGCTTAGTCGGTTGAGCATCCGACTTCAGCTCGGGTCATGATCTCATGGTTTGGGAGTTCGAGCCCCGCGTTGGGCTCTGTGCTGACAGCTCGGAGCCTGGAGCCTGCTTCAGATTCTGTCTCCCTCGCTCTCTGCCCATCCCCCACTTGTACTGTCTCTCTCAAAAATGAATAATCATTAAAAAAAAATTTTTTTAAATCAATGAATCAGGGGCGCCTGGGTAGCTCAGTTGGTTAAGCGGCTGACTTCAGCTCAGGTCATGATCTCTCAGTCTGTGAGTTCGAGCCCCGCGTCGGGCTCTGTGCTGATGGCTCAGAGTCTGGAGTCTGCTTCCGGTCTGCTTCCGATTCTGTGTCTCCCTCTCTCTCTGCCCTTCCCCTGCTCACACTCTGTCTCTATGTCTCTCAAAAATAAATAAAAACATTAAAATAAATAAATAAATAAATAAAATAATAAAAATCAATGAATCAAAAATGAAGTCTCAAAGGAAGTTCAAAGTACACAGAAATAAAATATGAATGTAAACACAAAACAGTAAACCTTGTGGGACACAGCAAAAGCTGTACTTAGAGACAATTTTATAGCACTAAAATGCTTATAGTGGAAAGAGGAAAAGTCAAATCATCTAAGTTTCCACTTTAAGAACCTAGAAAAAGAACAAAATCAGGGTGCCTGGGTGGCTTGGTTGGTTGGACGTCCAACTCTTGGTTTCGGCTTAGGTCGTGATTCCAGGGTTGTGGGATTGAGCCCCACATCAGGCTCCATGCTGAGTGTGGAGTCTGCTTAGGATTCTCTCTTTCTCCCTCCCTCTGCCTCTCTTCCCCACTTGGGCTGTGTGCTCTCTCTCTCCCCCGCCGCCCCCCCAAAAAGGAACAGGATAAACCCAAAGTAAGCAAAAGGAAGTAATAGACAACATAAATCAATGAATTTGAAAACAGAAAAATACTTCAAAAAAATAAATTGAAAAGGTGGTTCTTTAAATAGATCAATAAAATTGACAAGCCCTTAGACACAAAAAAAACCCCAAACTACCAATATCAAAAATGAAAAGAGAGGGGAAAAAAATGAAACAAAAAGAGGGATATCACTACAGACCTTGAAGAAATCAGATAAGTGGTAATTCTAGGAATAACTTACAAATGTAAATTTGACAACTTAGACAAAATGGACCAATTCCTTAAAAAAAAAACATACAAACTAAAACACCTGAACCTGACCCCATTTAAAGCAGATGACTTGAATAGCCCATAAATATTAGGAAACTGAATCCATAATTTATTTTTTTTTAATTTTTTTTTTAATGCTTATCTATTTTTGAGAGTCAACGAGACAGAGTATGAGCAGGGGAAGGGCAGAGAGAGAGGGAGACACAGAATCCGAAGCAGGCTCCAGGCTCTGAGCTGTCAGCACAGAGCCCGACGCGGGACTTGAACTCACAGACCGTGAGATCATGACCCGAGCCGAAGTCGGCCGCTCAACCAACTGAGCCACCCAGGCGCCCCTGAATCCATAATTTAAAAGCTCTCAAAAGAGAAATCTCCAGGTTCAGATGGAATGAATTCTACCAAACATTTAAGGAGTTAATATCATTTCTAAACAATCTCCTCCTGAAACTGGTTGAGAAAGGAGACACTTACCACCTTATGAAGCTAGAATTACCCAGATACCAAAAAAAAACAGACAAACTCGGTACAAAAACAAAGCAAACACACTGAAAAAAACTAGAGGTCAGGGGCACCTGGGTGGCTCAGTCAATTAGGCGCCCCCAGGAACAAAAATTCTTACTATTAGCAAATAACATTTAGCAATATGCAAAAGAATTACACAACGTGACCAAATGCAATTTAATCTGGAGAAGCAAACTGGCTCAATATTTAATAATCGATCAACAAAATCCACCATATTACCAAAGATGAAAAATAACAGATGATCCATCAACTTACACAAGAAAGCATTTGATAAAATCCCACACGAATTCTGATAAAACAAAACAAAACAAAACAAAAAAAACAGAAAAATAAGAATAGTGGGAAATGTCCTCAATCTGAGAAAAGAATCTACCTCCTCCCACCAAAAAACCCATAATAAAAGGAAAAAGAAAGAAGGAAGGAAAGAAAGAAGGAAGGAAAGAAAGAACGAAAGAAAGAAAGAAAGAAAGAAAGAAAGAAAGAAAGAAAGAAAGAAAGAAAGAAAGAAAGAAGCATGAAGCCAATATTATACTTAACGGTGAAAGACAATGCTTTCTACGACTAGGAACCAGGCGAGAATGTTCCATCTCATCACTAATTCAAACATAGTGTGGGAAGCCCTAGCCAGTGCAAAAATGCAAGAAAGGGAAACAAAAGGCATAAAGACCAAAAAGGAAGATATAAAACTGTCCCCATTCACAGACGGCATGATTGTCTTTGTAGAAAATCCTAAGGAGGGGCGCCTGGGCGGCTCAGTCAGGTGAGTGTCCAACTCTTGGTTTCAGCTCAGGTCATGATCCCAGGATCCTGGGGTGGAGCTCTGAGTAAGGCTCCATGCTGAGTCTGGAGCTTACTTTTAAGATTCATTCTCTCTCTCTCTCTCTCTTCCCCCCCCCCCCACCCTACCAGCATGCGCACGCTCTCTCTCTCTCTAAAATTAAAGAGAAAAAAAAGAAACTTTAGGAAGAAAGAAAGCAAGAAAGAAAGAAAGAAAGTCAGTCCTAAGGAATCTACCAAAAAAAACTCAAAAAATAAGTAAATCCAACAAAGTTGAAGGATACAAGTAAACGAGAATAAATTTTCTATATACTAGCAATTGATAGACTCCAAAATTAAAAATACAAAGTTATTTACAACCACTTAAGAAATGGAAAATACTTAAGTGTAAATACCTCAAAAATCACGGGACCTGTATGCTGACAACTACGCAACGCTGAGAAAGAAATCAATGTTCTCAATAAGCGGAGGGGCCCAAGTGGCTTAGTTAGGCGTTCAAGCGTCTGACTCTGATTTCAGCTCAGGTCATGATGTCACGATTCGTGAGATTGAGCCCAACACTGAGCTCCACACTGACAGCACGGAGCTTGCTTGGGATTCTCTCTCTCAATCTCTGTCTGCCCCTCCCATGTTCCTGCTCGCTCTCTCAAAATAAATCAACTTTTTAAAAAGTCTAAATAAATGGAGAGAGATATCATGTTCATGATTTCAAAGACTCAACACAATAAATGTCAATTCTCGGGGTATCTGCTCAGTTAAGCATCTAACTCTTGGTTTGGGCTCATGTTATGATCTCCCAGCTCGTGGGTTCAAGGCCCACATCAGGTTCTGCACTGACAGTGCAGAGCCTGCCTGGGATTGTCTTTCTCCCTCTCCCTCTTTGCCACTCCCCAACTCACGCTGTCTCTCTCAAAAATAAACTTAAAAAAATGTCAATTCTCTTCAAAATGATATCCAGGTTTAATGCAATTCCTATCAAAATTCTACAAGGTTTTTGTAAATATAAACAAGATAATTCTAAAATTTATAAGGAAAGAGAGCCTGGGTGGCTCAGGTCATGATCATGCAGGTTCGAGCCCCGCATCAGGCTCTGGGCTGATAGCTCGGAGCCTGGAGCCTGCTTCAGATTCTGTGTCTCCCTCTCTCTGCCCCTCCCCCACTCACACTCTGTGTCTCTCTCTCTCCCCTCTCTCTCAAAAATAAACATTAAAAAATGTTTTTAATTTATAAAGAAAAGTAAAAACTATAATACTTAAAACAATTCTAACAAAGCAAGTGGGAAGAATCACTCAACTCAATTTCAAGGCTTATTATATATCCACGGCATCAAAACTGTGCAGTCTTGGCAGAGAGATAGACACACAGACAGATGCAACCCAGAAACGGACCCACACAAATATGCCCAAATTATTTTTAACAAAAGTACAAAAGAAATTCAGTGGAGGAAAGATAGTCTTTTTTTTTTTTTAAGATAGTCTTTTCAACAAACAGTGCTAGAGCAAATGGGCAACCGTAAATGAAAAAAATGAACCTCAACATTAACTTTGCCCCTTATATAGAAATTAATTCAGGGGCCCCTGGGTGGTTCAATCAGTTAAGCACCCAACTTCCGCTCAGGTCATGATCTCACAGTTCCTAAGTTTGGGCCCCTCATCAAGCTCTGTGCTGACAGTTCAGAGCCTGGAGCCTGCTTCAGATTCTGTCTCCTTCTCTCTCTGCCCCTCCCCCACTCACAGTGTGTGTGTGTGTGTGTGTGTGTGTGTGTGTGTGTGTGTCTCAAAAATAAACAAACATTAAAAAAATATTTTTAATTAACCAGAATGGATCACTATATAAATGTAAAAACCATGCAATCCTTAAGGAAAAAAATAGGAGAAAATTTTCAGGATCTAGGGCTAAGCAGAATACTTACACTTGGCACCAAAGGAGTGATCCATTCATGGTAAAACTGATGAATTGGATTTTGTTAAAAATTAAAAACTTTTAGTCTGTGAACGACTGCCAGAGGATAAAAAGACAAGTTACAAAGTGAAAGAAAACACTGAAGGAAAGGACTTGTATCTAGAATATGGAGAGAACACAGGGTACCTCGGTGGCTCAGTCAGTTTAGTGTCCAACTCTTGATTTTGGCTGAGGTCACGACCTCACAGTTTGTGAGATCAAGTCCCACGTTGGGCTCCTTGCTGACAGCATGGAGCCCGCTTGGGATTCTTTCTCTCCCTTTCTCTCTTCCCCTCCCCCACTCAAGCACGTGCACATGCTCTCTCTCTCTCAAAATAAATAAATAAACTTAAAAAAAATAGAATATATAAAGACTGCCCAAACCTCAATGGTAAAAAAAAAAAAAAGCAATCTGACTACAACATGGGCAAAAGACATGAAGAGACAGTTCACCAAAGATGTACAAATGGTAAAAAAGCATGTAAGAAAGTGTTCAACATCATTAGCCGTGAGCAAAATGCAAATCAGAGCCACAATTAGATGGGTCACATACTTAGGGTGGCTAACAAAAAACAAAACAGAAAGCAAACAAAAATACCGAATGCTGGGAAGGACACAGAAAAAGCAGATCGCTGGGGCGCCGAGTGGCTCAGTCGGTTAAGCATCTAACTCCTGATTTCAGTGCGGGTCGTATCTCACATCTCCTGGTTCTGTTCACGAGCTCAAGCCCCACACAGAGCCTGTGCTGACAACACAGAGCCTGCCTGGCGTTCTCTTTCTCTCTCTCTCCACCCCTCCCCTGCTCAAGCACGCACAATCTCTCTCAAAATAAACTTAAAAATAAAAAACAAAGTAGATCACTTCTATATTGCTGGTGGATGTAATAGCAGTACAGCCACACACTCTGGAAAACAGCTTGCGTTTCTTTAAAAATGAAACGTGCCACTAACATACAAACCAGCATTACACCAGTGAGTGTTTATCCTCCAAAATGAAGACTTTATCGACACAAAAACCTATCCGCAAATGCTTACAGTATTTTTATTTGTAATAGCCGAAAGCTGGGGGGGGGAGGGGACACATAAGCGCTTTCATAGGTGGACTGTGATGTATACTCAGATCACTGAATACTACTCAGCAACAAAAAGGAATGAAGTTTTATTACTACACACAACTGGATGAGAATCACGTGAGTGAAAAAAGCCAACCGTAAAAGCTTACATAAGGTATAATCTCATTCACAGAATACTTCTGAAATGACAAAATTATAGAAATAAAGAACAGATTGGGGCTGCGCACAGGGAGGGAGAGGGCACAAAGAAAGAAGGTGTGGCTTTCAAAAGGCGCCATTAAGGACCCTTGTAACGACAGAAATCTGTATCTTGACTGTAGCGATGTCAGTATCGTGGTCATCATGTGTTGGCAAGACACGACCATTGACAGAAACTGAGTTAAGGGTAGGAGACCTCTGTATCACTTTTCATAATTGTATATTAACCTAAAATTATCTCAAAATAAGAAGTTTAGGGACACCAGAGTGGCTCAGTCGGTTGAGGGACCAACTTCATCTCAGGTCATAATCTCACGGTTCGTGGGTTTGAGCCCCACATGGGGCTTGCTGTTGGCCATCCGCAGGGAGCCTGCTTCGGATCTTCTGTCCCCCTCTCTTTCTGCCCCTCCCCTACTTGCACTCTCTCTCAAAAATAAACTTAAAAAGAAATAAGTTTAGGGGTGCCTGGGTGCTTCAGTCAGTTAAGTGTCCAGCTTTGGCTCACGGTTCACGGGTTTCAGCCCCAAGTTGGCCTGGAGCCTACTTTGGATTCTGTGTCTCCCTCTCTTTCTGGCCCTCCCCCGCTTACACTCTGTCTCTGTCGCTGTCCCTCAAAAATAAATAAACATTAATATAATAATAATAATGTTTAGTTTAAAAGTTTTTAAAACATTTTTAAATTTTTTTTGAATGTTTATTTATTTTTGAGACAGAGACAGAGAGAGCATGAGCGGGGGAGGGGCAGAGAGAGAGGGAGACACAATCCGAAGCAGGCTCCAGGCTCTGAGCTGTCAGCACAGAGCTGGATGTGGGGCTCGAACTCACAGACTGCGAGATCATGACCTGAGCTGAAGTCAGACGCTCAACCGACTGAGCCACGCAGGCGCCCCTTAAAATATTTTTAAAGTCATATACTTCATTTTCCTTTTGAACCATAAAACCTATAAAGTTCTATTAACAAACAACTCATGAAATTAATTCAATGACATTAAATTTATATAGTAATTTTGAAAGAATAGCATTATAACATTGAATTTCCTCATCCAGGAATATGGTATGGGTTACATTTATTCAGAACTCTTCTAATGTCCTTTAATAAAATTTTACAATTTTCTTCACATAAGTCTTATATATTTCTTGCTATATTCTTAGGTATTTTATAGTTACTAGCATTATTGTGAATTAAATCATGTTTCCATTTCAACTACTAACTGGTTTTTGCTAAAATAAAACAAAACTATTGATTTCAGTATATTATATCCAAATTACTAATTTTTCTTACCTAAAAGCATTTAATTTATTGGATTTTCTTAGTATAAAATCACATCATCTACAGGAATGATTACTTTACCTTTCCTTACTCAGTATTTATAGGATTTGTTTTCTTCTCTTACAGCGTTATTGCAAGGTTCTCAATCCATGGGTCAATGAAAGGACCCCGTGGGGAACATGGGGAGGGGAGGCTGGTTTGTGAGTTTGGAGGAGGAAAAATTTTATCTTTATTTTCATTAATCTCTAACTCAAATCTAGCATTTCCTTCAATCATGAAAGTACACAGTAAACCCGCCATAGTATTAGTAACTGTGACTGTCATCGATAGAAATCAGATATTTTTATATCACAACTACTAAGAACATTTAGGGTTAACATTCAATACTACCTCAAAAATAGGATAATTATAGGAAGCCTGAATGGCTGAGCCTCCAACTCTGGATTTCGGCTCAGGTCATGATCCGAGGGTCGTGGGATGGAGTCCCACATCAGGCTCTGCACTGATACCACAAAGCCTGCTTAGGATTTTCTCGCTCTTCCTCTCTGCTCCTCCCCTGCTTGTACGCACACACTCTCTCTCAAAATAAATAAACTTTTTCCTTTTAATGTTTATTTTCCTGAGAGAGAGAGAGAGAGAGAGAGAGAGAGAGAGAAAGAGCGCGTGCGCGCGCACAAGGAAGGGACAGAGAGAGAGGGAGACAGAATCTGAAGCAGGCTCCAGGCTCCAAGCTGTCAGCACAGAGCCCAATGAGGGCTCAAACCCACAAACTGTGAGATCATGACCTGAGCCAAAGTCTAACACTTAAATGGCTAAGCCACCCAGGCGCCCCCTCAAAATAAATAAATTTTAAAAAAGAATTTTTTTAATAAAAAAAATTGAAAAAAAAGATTCTCTCTCCCTCTGCCCCTCTCCCCCACTCAGGCATGCATGTGCACACTCTCTCTCAAATAAATAATAAAAAAATAAATAAAAGTAAACAAAGTAAATTAAATTAAAAAATTTTAAAATAGAGTAGACATGTTCTTTACCATGTTAGAGAAATAAACATTAACCTGTCACAAATTTGTGATTTTAATATTTTGATAGCGGTATTTGTACTAGGATTGATTACTAACACTAAATATTGCTATTTTATGCACGGAATAACTAAGGGGTTATCTAAGAAAGGTTCAACAGGAGAGCAAGCTGCCTCCCGGTTCATCCCCCCGCAGGCGTCCCAGCTTTTCCCTCTAGGCACCTGCCAGCTGAGCCTGGGGGTTCCAATGCGGCCTGGAGAAGCAGACCTTTTATTGAGGGGTAAGGGTGAGAATTTTTCTACCCACAAAGGAGGAGTTCTGCTCCTGAGTTTTACAAGGAATAAAGGGGGAGTGGAGAGTGCATGGATAGTAATACCTAACGCTCTCTCCTCAGCCCTCGCTGCGGGTTAGGCACCACGGTGAACAACCTGCGTGCCTCTCATTTATTCTCATAATGACCCAAAGAAGGTGAGGAAGGGTTCAACAGGTCTCACCAAAGACGTCCATGTCCTACAAGAGGTCAAGCGACTTTGATCTAGACAGTCTCCAAAGCGAACATGGGTGTTACCTCTGATTTACCCATGATTCACTGGACTTAATTTAGGGTTAGTTCTATCGATTTAACAGCTTTTTTTCTTAATCAGGAACGGATTTTTTTAATCTGAAACAAATACATTTGTAAAGTATTTATTAACGTAAAAATTTTTTCTTTTAGTTTGTTAATGATATGAATTATAGAAGTTTTCTCAGTTTGAACCGTCTTCTGAGTTCCCGGAACAAACCTCACTGGATAATTACAGAAGACTGAATAATCTAAAAACGCATGTCCACAGAGAATCTCAGAATGTGGCCTCATGTGGAAACAGGGTCTCCGAAGACACGATTAGCTAAGACAGGGTCAGCATGGGTTAGGGTGGGCTCTAAATCCAACGACTGCTCTCTTTGTAAGAGCAAGGAGAGACATGTGAATATGGAGACACAGAGACTGGAGTGACATGTCCACAAGCTGGAAAAGGAGAGATTTCTCTCTGAGAGACCCCAGAAGGAACCAAAGCTACCGACATCCTCGTTAACATTCAATACTTCGTTTCATATTCTGAGCCTCCAGAACTGTGAAAAGAGTAATTTTTTATTGTTTTAAACCCCCAAGTATGTTAATTTGTCACAACGGGTCTGGGAAACTAATACAATAATGATGTACGGTTCTTTTAATATACTCTGGATTTGATTTATCAATATTAGCTCCTTTTAAATGGAAGAATTTGGGATAGCACAGTTAAAGGACAGTCTTACTCCACTGAAATCAAGTACCTTCTATTAAAATCACAATTTGACAGGGGCGCCTGGGTGGCTCAGTCGGTTAAGCTGCTGACTTCGGCTCAGGTCATGATCTCGCAGTTCGTGAGTTCCAGCCCCACATCAGGCTCTGTGCTGACAGCTGGGAGCCCGGAGCCTGCTGCAGCTTCTGTGTCTCCCTCTCTCTCCACCCCTCCCCCACTCGCACTCAGTCTCTCTCTCTCTCTCTCTCTCTCTCTCTCTCTCTCAAAAATAAACATTAAAAATATATTTTTAAAAAAGTATACAAAGGTTGAAGGATAGGAGGACAGCAATTTTAGGTAGTGAGGAAGGACATCACTGGAAAGGCCCTGGCAGATCGGAGATGAGAAAAGGAGACGAGGGAATCAACCATGCAGGTATCTGGGGAACATGTGTTCCGGGCAGAGTGCAAAGACGCAGGGTGAGGACATGCCTGTTAAGTTCTAGAAACAGTGTGGATGACATCATGGCTACAATGAAGTGAGTAAAGGTTACACAATAAACTAACAGGGGTTATCTCTGGGATGCCACTTAGAGACTTCTACGTTTGATTTTCTGTATATGCAAATTATTTTGTCTTTTACATTAAGCATATGTTACTTTTATAACTGGGAAACACATGTACCAAGTTTTTAAAAAGAAAATGAATGGGGGGGGTCACACACTGAGACTCTGAGAGAACACGGCTCTAACTTTACAATTAGATAAGCCTGGATTCCAATCCTAGGGTTACCACTTACCACCTGTATGACCATAAGCAAATTACTTAATCTCTCTGAGTTTATCTGTAAAATGTAGCTAATAACAGTACTTACCTTTTGGGAAGATTATATTAGATACTGCAAGTGAAAAGTACTCAGCATAGCACCTGACGCACTGTAAGTCGTCCTTAAATAGTAGCTTTATAAACAAACACCAAAATGTTAACTGATTTTGCTAATATTAATTTTTTCATTACAAAAGTAATATATTAAAATATGGATGTACAGTGTGCCTGGGTGGCTCAGCTGAGCATCCGACTCTTTATCTCAGCTCAGGTCTTGATCTCAGGGTCATGAGTTCGAGCCCTACAGTGGGCTCCACACTGGGTGTGGGGCCTACTCAGAAAAATACACATATATTACACACACACACACACACACAATATTATATACATATATATATAGAAAATGCATATCCAGAAAACTAAATGTGAAAGCCTCTAAAAATATTCAACAATACAGAAGCAAACAATCAAAAGTAAAATCCTTGGGGCACCTGGCTGGCTTAGTTAGAGCATGCAACTCTTGATCTGAGGGTCATGAGTTCAAGCCCCACACTGGGTGTGGAGCCTACTTAAAAAAATAATAATAAGATTAAATAAAATAAAAGTAAAATTCTCAACACACATACTCTAATCCCACTTCCCCACTATGGGTAACTGCTGTTAATATTTTGAATCTTTCCAGATCTTTTTCTATAGAACATATATTATAGTTTGGGTAATTTTTACATAAGAAAGGGAGAGGTCATATTATATTTATTCTGAATCTTTTATTTTTTCCATATAACAATATATCGGAAGGTGTGTCACATCAATACAGTTAGCACACTCTTTTTTTTTATTTTTTTTAACGTTTATTAATTTTTGAGAGACAGAGCACTAGTGGGGGAGGGACAGAGAGAGAGGGAGACACAGAATCCAAAGCAGGCTCCAGACTCTGAGCTGTCACCACAGAGCACAATGCAGGGCTCGAACTCACAAACCGCAAGATCGTGACCTGAGCTGAAGTCGGTCGCTTAACCGACTGAGCCACCCAGGTGTCCCAGCTCACTCTTTTTAGTAGTTGTATAGTACTTCAGAGTACAAACGTATATACTCATGACATTCAAACTATCACTTTGATAAGTAACGTTTCAATGAATATAACTGTGTATCTTTATGCAAGGTGCCAGTATTTCCACACTAACAAATTTCTGAAAATGACTCCTTGGATGTAAGGGAACATATTACAAACTGCCCACTACCCTCCGAGAAAGCCACACCAATCAAGAGCCTCACCAACAGCATCAAATTATCCACATGTCCACCAGCACTGGGTTCTGGAAATCCTTCACATTTTTCCTGATTTTCTAGGTATAAAATGATTATCACTGTTGATTTAATGTTCATTTATCTGTTATTAGTAAGATTGAGTATATTTTTATATTACCGATAATACTTTTTCTATTTCATCCTACAAAATTTAAATAGTGATTACATGCAACTTCCCTAAGAAAAAGCAAAATCTTCCCGTAAAAAATGAAGCTCACGCTTTTGGTAGTAGGTTTATATAGAATCCATGAGCTAGAGGAATTTAGAGAAAGAAAAGAGGATTCTGAGATGGTTTAAATTAAGGTGTGGCGAGGTGTGTAGCACAAAGAAGGTGCTCGATAAGAAGGAAAAAGTAAAGGAAACAAGGCAGCCAGCCGGCCACAAGTTTCGAAAAGGTGACGCGAATGTGGGCCTCAAAAAGAGTCAAGGAGAGGAAAGAGGCATTCCACGTGGACAAAGGGCATACGCGAAGCCTAACGGGAGGCACGAAATAGCTGTGAAGGACTGTCAGGCCTATACAGAGGAGGAAATAACAATGTCAGTGTTGCCCAACGGTGAGAAGGCCTTGAACGGCCAGGTGAAACCTTAGATTTCATTCAACGAAGACCAAATATACATTTAGAGTGACATTAATAAAATATAAAGATTAGGGGCGCCTGGGTGGCTCAGTCAGTTGGGCGGCTGACTTCGGCTCAGGTCACAATCTCACGGTCTGTGAGTTCGAGCCCCGCGTTGGGCTCTGTGCTGACGGCTCGGAGCCTGGAGCCTGCTTCGGATTCTGTGTCTCCCTCTCTCTCTGCCCTTCCCCTGCTCATACTCTGTCTCTATGTCTCTCAAAAATAAATAAACGTTAAAAAAAATTTAAAAAATATATATATAAAGATTAGTCTGACAGGTTTAAAGTTTGAAGTAATAAAAGCAGGGAGATGAACGAGACTCACCAAAAATGAGGTGATAAAGGCACAGGGTAACGGCAGAGTGAAAAAGGAAAGGAACCTCTACAATCTTAGCCTATGTAACTTCTGAATAAAAACAGTAGGGCAAATGTATACGTCTACTTTTTCTCTCTCCCACTAAAACAATTACATAAAGGAGAATAACAATTGTATACAAGACATAAAATCCATGAATATAAAAACTGAAGGAAGAAAAGAGCGACAAATTTTTGGCAGCTGGAGCCTCTGCCTTGACAGGTCCACAGGAACTAAGTCCCGGGGCGCCCGGGTGGCTGTCAGTGAAGCATCCAACTTCGGTTCCAGTCAATGCCCCGTATCTGGCTCTCTGCTGTCAGCACAGAGCACACTTCGGATCCTCTGTCCCCCCTTCTCTCTGCTTCTCCCCCTCTGGCATGCGCACACATGCACACTCTCTCTTTCAAAAATAGACATTAAAAAAGAAAAAAAAAAAACCCTGAATCCTAAGGCAGCAAAGGGAAAAGCAGAAAACCACCTCGATTTACATGTTAGAATCCCCCAAAGTCTCAGGCGCTGGTGACTCCAGGTACGGGAGCGGCAGGTGTGTATGAATGAAAGCTAAAATGAAAAGGACGGGTTCAGGGCGCCTGCGTGGCTCAGTCAGTTAAGCATCTGACATCAGCTCAGGTCATGATCGCATGGTTCATGGGTTCAGGCCCCTGTCAGGCTCTATGCTGACAGCTGCTTCCGATTGTGCCTCCCTCTCTCTCTTGCCCCTCCCCGACTCACGCTCTGTCTCTCCTTCTCTCTCAAAAACAAACACTTAAAAAAATTAAAAAAAAAAAAAAAGGATTGGTTCGACATCTGCTTAAGCAGCAGGTGGATTTCCAGATCATCACCCTGTTCCTTCCAGCAGGGAAACCGCCCTAATGCCACCCTGTCAAAAGACTGATTTATTCTCTGGAGAATATAAATCGTTTTCATCTATTTGCCCCGGTCGGGGAAACCGGGCCAAGGTGAAAGTGAGAGTGCCCTGGTGAAAACAGGGAAACTAACAGCGGAGGCGCTCTGCTCTTCCCTCGGACTGTCTCTTCCCGTGTTCCATGCTGCCTCTTTCTTGGTTTCCTCCTGCTGGTGAAGCATATGCTCTACTAAACTCCTGAGAAAGAGTATAAGAGAGAGCTTAGATACATGAAAACCAATCTGATTCCAGATTCTTCTGAACTGACCAATTTTTTTTTTTCTCTGTAGCTTGTAGGATACTCTTTGTATCTGAAGCTGAAATCTCATGATACTGTGCCTTGATGTGGGTGTGTTTTCATTCACTGATCCATCCCCTTCAATTTGAAAACTCATGTCTTCTACTGCTGGAACATTCTTTTAAACAAAAACAAAAAAGTTCGGTTAAACGAGATAAAAATGGTTGTTACTGGGAAGAAGGAACTGAGAGAAGGGAGTAGAGGACTGTTTTTGTAAGAAATCACGTAAAACTAAGTCTTTAAATATATGCATGGATAATTTTGATTAAAATAACAAACAGGGGCGCCTGGGTGGCTCAGTCGGTTGAGTGGCCGACTTCGGCTCAGGTCGTGATCTCACGGTCTGTGAGTTCGAGCCCCGCGTCGGGCTCTGTGCTGATGGCTCAGAGCCTGGAGCCTGCTTCGGATTCTGTGTCTCCCTCTCTCTCTGCCTTTCTCCTGTTCACGCTCTGTGTCTATGTTTCAAAAATAAATAAACATTAAAAAAAAAATTTTATAAAATAACAAACATATATATGCTTAAATGTTTCAATATATGTACTTTATTTCATTTTTTTTAATTTAATGTTTCTTCATTTTTGATAGACAGGGAGAGACAGAGCACAAGTGGGGGAGGGGCAGAGAGAGAGAGAGAGACAGACAGACAGACAGAATCCAAAGCAGGCTCCAAGCTCCCAGCTGTCAGCACACAGCCCGACGTGGGGCTTGAACTCACAAACCACAAGATCACACGACCTGTCCTGAATTCAGACACTTAACCAACTGAGCCACCCAGGTACCTCAATTTTATCCCATTTTTTTAAGTGTTATTTTGTTATTTGAGAGAGAGTATGAGCAGGGGAAGGGCAAAGAGAGAGAGAGAGAGAGGCAGAGAGAGAGGGAGAGAGAGAATCCCAAGTAGGCACAGAGCCTGATGTGGGCTCGAACTCGCAAACCATGAGACCATGACCTGAGACAAAATCAAGAGTCAAACGCTTAACTGACTGAGCCTCCCAGGTACTCCTAAATAAATATTAAATATATATTTTTACATGACTAAAACATTTCATGTTTAAATATACATGTTTTACGGAGGGAAAAAAAGGATGATGATGTGATAACCAACCAGATAAATACATGAAAGAATCAAAACACCTCTAGTTGTTTAGCCTGGGGAACTGGAAAAACTGTAATAGTCGTGAAAGATACGGAAAAGTCAGGAAGCGCAGCGCATCTGAAGGAAAAGCTTGTGAGTATTTATATAAATAATGTCAAATATTATTCAAACAGACATGCCTTTTGAATAAATGCAAATACAAGATTGAAGCTTATGTGAGAAGATAGGAATAAAAATTTTAGAGAATTTTTTTTAAGAATCTTTAACATACGGGCGCCTGGGTGGCACAGTCGGTTAGGCCTCTGACTTTGGCTCAGACCATGATCTCACAGTTCACAAGTTCAAGCCCTGCATCGGGCTCTATGCTGACAGCTGGGAGCTTGGAGCCTGCTTCAGATTCTGTGTCTCTCTCTGTCTCTCAAAAATGAATAAATGTTAAAAAAAAATTTTTTTAAATGTTGACCGTGTAGATGAATTGCCAACAATCAAATTGTCTCTACCCCCTGCTAGCTATGAGACTCCGGACAAACTACGTATTCACTCTGTGCCTTAGTTTCCTCATTTATAAAACAATAATATTAATATACACTTCATAGGACTGTTGTAAAAATTAAATAATACATACATACACATGAAGATTAAATAATATATTTAGAATAGCTGGCATATATTAATAAACGCTATTATAAATTAATTCATGACGTTAATGACTTTATTAGTACTACCCTTTCAGAGATATTTTCACGGTAGCAGTGCATAAAGACATGAACCGCCAACACTCATTCATTCGGCCAACACTGACTGAGCGTCCGAGGCCCCTGTGGGCAGTGGAGAGCCGTGATGAAGAAGGAAGGTAAACGACCTCTTCTCGTGGAACCTAACGTCTAAGTACAGTCATAAACTTTGTCCATTCGACTACAGTGAAAATGCAGAGAGGAAAATACAACATGAAGAAACGACGAAGAGGGGCACTGGCTGGCTCGGTTGCCAGAACACACAACTGCTGATCTCAGGGTTGTCAGTTTGACCCCACAATGGGTGTAGAGATTACTTAAAAATTTTAAAAAACAAAACAGAAATGATGAAGAGACGTAAATTAAGAAAATTTATTTGGAAAGTGAGAGCTGGTTTCTAACATACAGAATAGCCAACAAAACAAAAAAGTGCAACTGGCATATAGTGGGAACTTAATAAACGTTTAATCATTCTTAAAAACGGATGGCTCTACAAACAAGGCCTATCACTGGGTGTGGACGATGGACCCACCAGATACACCCCAGTGAGCTCAAGCCTTGCCTTTCAGAAAGACCTTAAATGCCTGCTTTCACCGGGGCGCCTGGGGGGCTCAGTGGGTTGAACATCCAACTCGATTTCAGCTCAGGTCACGGTCTCACAGTTGGGTTCATGGGACGGAGCCCCCCGTTAGGCTCTGCGCTGACAGCTCAGAGCCTGCTTGGGATTCTCTCTACACCATCTCCCGCCCCTCCCACCTGGGCGTTTGCACACGTGTGCTCTCTCTCTCTCAAAACTTAAAAAAAAAAAAAAAAAACAAATCTTTTTAATGTATTCTTTTTCTGTTACATCTAAATGAAATCTGCTATATGACCATGACAAAAATGTTACCATTGCACCCCTACATAGGATTGTACCACCAGGGAATTAGCCTTTAAAATAAATACTGTGTGCGAATAGCTTGAAGAAAAACAACAACAACAGAATGGATCCAAACACCGTTTCCACAATCAAGGATTCAAATTTTACTAGTTTTGGAATGAAATACCCACAATATGTCATGGTCTAAGTAAAATCAAGGGGGAAAAAAGGATCTGTTTCCTTGACTGTTACAATTTAGTTTCTGAAGATCACCCCTTGGCACTATGGATATCCCCGTTACTGCCTTAGAAGAAAGTCAACAGCAGAGAGCCACAAAACACTCTCATAAAACACCCATGAAACAACATATTACTCTCATCTGTTAGTGGACTGAGTAGAGGGGTAGGGCTGGAATGCAAAAAAGTAAGATTAGAGACCACTATTTCATTACGATAAGAAAACCAGAGTTCCAATAATGCAGCGGTAGCTACTTCTTAATTTCTAAAGAACACAGAGAAGATTCAGGTTGGCGCCACAAATCTAAAGCATAGATCTGCACAGATCTAATACGCAGATGAAGGTTCTTTTCCAAAAACGTTAATTGTATTTCAATTGCTGAATTAGTAAATTGTATTTAATCTTTTTCAAAAAAGTTTTTGCAATAAAGTATCTTGACACCTTAATTTTACACCACATAAATTCCTATTTATCCTATGTTTGAAAAAAAAAAGTAATGGGTGAGAATTGTATTAATTAATGTTTTCAAAACTATAATTTACATAGGTGAAAATTAGATGAAAAGGAAGACTGTTCCTCAGTGTCAGCCTCACGAACCCAGAGTGTTCCTGCCTTTACCTTCTGCCACATTCTCCACCCACGAGAAGTGGTCCCGAGGAGGTGTCTACCAATGAGAACACCAGAATCAAGGGAAGAAATACCTACACTCCTACAAATCCATTCACACCTCTGGTATGAAACTGAATTCAAAGTCAAATGCCTCATCTCTCCCCAACCAGCACCTTGGCCAATGCATTACAAATAACGCATGCTCCTCGAAATTGTTAGTGTTCCACAGACAAAAGAGACAGCCTAACACTTCATTAACTACCTACCCACACACTTCCACCTGCCAATGGTAAGCAGAATTAGTGAACAATAACAGAATATGGGGAATTATGAATTCACACAGAAAAAGCCATTATCGCATTAGACCTATTACCTCAACATAACTCTTAGAGAGTAGAGTAACCACTTTTGATCCAGCATCATGTTAAGACATAGTGAAAATGCAAAGGAACAGGTTCCCTGCAAGATACTGAAAGGCCATCAACGGTCTCTAAATCATACTCTAAGTACAAATGACATGATCTTTGAGCTTTATTATTAATGCTGATGATTAACTCAAACGAACCTTAGAGAGAAAAGTTAAATAAGGATCACGAAAATCTTTTGCAGACATATGTGAAGACAAAATTAACAAGCTCTGGAGGGAATCTTAACAAACAGCAAAAAGATAAAGTAGAAAAAAACTCAAAGAAACAGATATGATGTCTCTAGTCCCTAAAACGGCTCTAAGGAAAGATCTGGCCATGCGACAAAGAATTCTGACCTGAAAACCATTTACTTTCTTTTCACTGAACACAGTATATTTCCGCCCTTGTCCCTCCACTCACAGTCCACATATCCTGAAACACGACGGGCTATAGAAGTCCCCAACACATCTATGACTGCTTCCTTTTGAAATAAAGGGGCAAAAGAAGGAATGAAGGGAGAAAAATACATTTTCTAATTTAGCCATCAGGTGTGGAATGTTGTATCGGTAACTTGGAAGAGAGGTGAGAATGTTGAAACATCAAAAAGGAAATCTACAAGTTTTGCAGAAGCAGGCTGTCAACGGCTATTAAACGAAATCAAATGTTTCACATCAGCAAGGATTCTGCACAAATAAATACTATTTTCTGCTTCGGATTTAAGCTGATATGGATCAGCTAATGAAGTGTGGTCAAGACTCTCATTCTGGTCACTGTTGTTTAAAAAACAAAATAAAGCAGCCCCGCCCACACTGCTGGAAAAAAGCTTCTGACATATGCACTAAACTTGTTTACAAGGGCCACCTCTTAATAAGAGAAATGCTCTGCAACTTGACTAGGGTTATGTAACTATTTTGCAATGTGTTATCAGTTTAAAATCATGTTTATTTACTCTCTAGTTTTAACACATAGCTTATTCTTCTAGAAGGTCAGGCGGCCATAATAATAGAATCTTTCCAATTTTATTCCCTCCAGAACTTCCTACAATAGAACTTTAGCCAATAATTTTATCTACTGTTCCTCTAAAATTTTTTAAAAGATTATACGATATTGACATGTGACAAATTAACTTCTTTAAATAGCTCCGTTCCCAGAAACATGGTAGCAAAGATGATAAATTTTCATAGGGACGACTTTTAGACCAAAACCTGGGCACCACAAAATAAAACTGCGGTTCACAGACATAGAAAAAATCCAATTTCAGTTTCAAGGTGGGAACACCAGTGAATCCCTTCCCCTGCTGTATTTTCAAGCGACTCACCCCCAACTTCTGGCTTCTTTTTTATGGATTTTTTTTAAAGGACTTTATTTTGCAACAGAATCGCCAAAGTCTGCAAGATAAACTAGGATCCCTGAAATGAAATACTTCCCAGGGACAACTAACTAATACAGTGGGAAGAGGACTGGGAATTTGAGACCTCATCTGTCTAGACCTGCCGCACTACACCCCACTCCATCGCTGAAAGATGATTGGCTAGATTTTTTTTTAATGTTCAAGCTCCCCCTTTAGAAGAGATGTTCACTGGAAAATGACAAGGAACTGAACTTTTCTTAAAGAATGGGAACTGCCTCGATCTACACCCGACAAAGATTTAAACCTGGGTTCCTGCTCTAGGGCAAGATCTGCCGTGAACAACCATAACCCAAACTTCAGTCCTCAGCAGCTAAAGACACTAGAGGCACTTAATACACGCACGCCAGATTCGAAGGATAGCCGTGGGGGTGCGGGGGGGGGGGTCAGCCTAGAGAAACTGACTATACATATAGTCGAAGATTTTTTATGTTAAACGTTGAAACGTTCGCAAGTTTAGCACTTCAGCTGAACCGCAAGGGGGTCCGGTGTGGATAAACTCAAATTACCTCTAAAGTACCACGAGCCCTTCTGCCCACGGTTCCCGTGCCCAAGTCGTCCCAGCGCGCAGAGCTGGGAGACGACCACATCGGCCCGCAGAGCGCAGCCAGCGCGGCGGGCGCAGGCCCAGTCCGGCGCCGGGAGCCGCGCCGGCAGAACTCGCCCCACGCAGCTCCCACCCGCACGCTCCCTCCCTCCACCTCGGGTCTCCCCAGTTCCCCAGGGCCGGCCCCTCCCCCCGTTACTCCCCTCCCCCACAGCCCCCTCGCGGCCCCCGCGTGTCCTGGCTGCCTCGGCCCCAACTACGGCCCCTCAGCCTAGGGGCTCCTCAGCTGCCAACCCCTTCAGCCCCTCTTCCTTCGGAGGCGCCCCAGACCTCCGTCTACTCACCGGGGTTAGCAGCAGTCGCCGCCATGGCCGCAGATGCCACTGCCGTCGCACCACCCCCCCAGTGGGAGGAGCCGCCGCCACCGAACTGGGGGAAGGGGGAGGGGAGAGCCACTCCCCAAACGCGGTACCCTACGGCCGCCACTGCTACCGCGGAATCCAAGATGGCGGCTGCGGCAACCCCCTCCCCCCCGGCCCCAGCCCCTACGGAGCACAGACCCCGCCCACAGAGTGGGTGGAGTCATCCCCCGCGACCCGCCTGCTCGCGGAAGCCGACCAATGGAAATGCCAAGAGGTAGGGCTGGCCGTGTGTCCGCCGGTCCATTGGACGAAGGGCCCCGAAAAGAAGTCCAGCTGTCTCTCTAATCCCGCCTCCTGTGCGTCAGAGGTCAGTGATCGAGTGACGTCAGTGAAAAACAATTTTACTAAAAAGCTTCGCTAGGTGGTGGTTTCTCCGGGCTGACCGCTGTGCAGACGATTTGCTTTGTAAATCCTCTTTAGATGTTCTAATGCTTAAACTTTACACAGTGATTTGTAATCCTTTCTAGAGTTTTTTCCTCCTCTAAGGATCTTTGTCCCTGGTGGAAAAAGTTCAGTAACTAACTTTTGAGTGCCTGCTGCGGAACTGGTAGTGTAAAAGGATCTGGTAAGGGAGATCCCTACCGCAAAAACGGAAGGCAATGTATGAAGAAGGGAGTGGGATGTCTTCCTTGGGTAAAGGTTAGGGACATAATGATGGGTTTTTAGTAGGGAAGTGATAAGATGAAGACTAAAGAAATCGGAAAGCCTGAGCGTTCACGCCAGAAGCTATCCAAACTGTTTTATGTGTATTTACTCATTCAGTCCTCACAACGCTGTGATGTAGATTCTATTATTATTTCCATTTTGCAGATAAGGAAACAGAAGCGAAGAGATTAAGCAAGTGATAGCCAACTAGTAAGTAACGGTGTGCGAGGCAAACTGAAGAAGTCAGACTCTAGGAACATGTTTTAGCGCTGCAGTTTTAGCACTACAGGATATGACCACCTTACATGTCTTTCACAAATTGTTTAATAGAAATTTAATTCGAATTTTATGCTATTGAGCATCTTTGCATTCTCACAGGTTATATATGTAATGCATTTCTCTCGTTTAGTTAACAGTGCAGTTTATCTCAGCTGAGATAGTCTAACATAATTTGTATGTTGTGGTTACATTTGTTAAAATTAATTTTTTCTTTGTTGCTATTTCATTGTGTTGTATTTCCAACTCATCACAAGAGAAAAATCTTCCACTCAAAATAAGTACCTTGAGGCAAAAGAAGTAGTGATGAAAAAAGTCACAAGTACCGTATTTCAATTCAAAATTATGTAGTAGAGCTAGGGGCGCCTCGGTGGCTCAGTTGGTTAAGCTTCTGACTTCCACTCAGGTCATGATCTCAAGGTTCCTAAGTTCAAGCCCGACACTGAGCTCTGTGCTGACAGAGCCTGGAACCTGCTGTAGGTTGTGTCTCCCTCTCTCTGCCCTTCCCCCGCTCACGCTCTGTCTCTATTCCTTCTCTCTGGCACAAAAATAAGTAAACATTTAAAAAAAGAATCAAAATTACGTAGTAAAGGTGCTATTAAACGAGATCGCAATTTGGGGGCGCTTGCTCGGTCAGTTACACAGCCGACTCTCGATTTTGGCTCATGGTTAGTGAGACAGCCCAGTTTTGGGTTCTGTGCTGACAGCACCGATACTCCTTGGATTCTCTCTCTCCCTCTCTCTCTCTCTGCCCCTTCCCTATGAGCATGCAAACTCTCTCTCAAAATAAGTGAATAAACATTTTTTTTAAAGTCTGCGGTTTAGATATACACTGCAAGTTTTGCGCCTTTACGTGTGGTAAGTTCATCCAAACACCAATAAATGAATGAATAAATAAAAATGGAAACAGAAAGTAAAACTATGAATTTCTCAGAACTGGATTTTATTGGGCCGGGATTTCATTTGTCTATTGCCCGCTACACCTTGGCCGTTAGGAACTTTTGTCAAACGGTGACTCGAAAAGCCATCAAAGCTTACAAGTCATATTTGAGCCAAATACAATAACCTCATTGCCACGTAAGATGTATTTTTACAGAATGAATGCAAAATAATGTTTTCCAGTATGAAATAGATGAATTTGTGGATTAAAAAAAGATCAAGTTACATCTCTGGTTAAAAAACAGCAGAAGGGGCGCCTGGGTGGCTCAGTCGTTTAAGTGTCCGACTTTGGCTCAGGTCATAATCTCACAGGTCTGTGAGTTCGAGCCCCACGTCGGGCTCTGTGCTGACAGCTCAGAGCCTGGAGCCTGCTTCCGATTCTGTGTCTCCCTCTCTCTGCCCCTTGCCTGCTCATGCTTTGTCTGTCCTGCTCTCAAAAATAAATAAAACATTAAAAAAAAAAAAAAAACAGCAGAAGTCATTTTGTTTCAGCGATGCTTGTACAACTAGCTACAAAGTTAACAAGCTTTGGAGAAAGTTTAACAAGCTACTGGCAAAAATGCCTAACCAGATACCACCCAGAATCATGGTATACGTGATAGGGCAATATTAGCCCTGTACTTGTTAATAGCGGACACCACTGATGTACGTGATATGAATCATTTCACAGCATATATGCAGTACATAAGGAAAAACGCCCAGAAACTTCCCGTTAGGGTTATCATTCAAAATTAAAGTGACACTAATTTTAAAAGATACATGCACCTCTATGTTTATTGCAGTATTATTCACAGTAGCCAAGCTATGGAAGCAACTCAAGTGTCCACGGATAGGCGAATGGATAAAGATGTGGTATACAATGGAATATGACCGTAAAAAAAAAGAATGAACTCTCGCCATTTGCAACAACGTGGGTGGATCTAGGGAATAAAATGCTAAGTGAAGTAAGTCCGTCAAAGACAAACAGTGTATGATTTCACTCATATGTGGAATTTAAGAGACAAAACAAATGAACAAAGAAAAAAAGAGACAAATGAAAACAGAGACTTAAAATATAAAGAACACACTGGTGGTTGCCAAAAGGGAGGGCGTCGGGGGTGGGGGGGGGAGAGGAGTGAAATAGGGGAAGGGGATTCTGAGTCCACTTCCTGGGAGGATCACTGTATAGAATTGTCGAATTGTTGTATGGAACGCCTGAAATAACACTGTATGTTAACTATACTGGAATTAAAAAATAGATAAAAATGTGTTTAAAAATAAAATACAAATCATATATTTTATACATTGCTATGGTGTCATATATGTCGTAGTGAAGATAAGAAAAAAGAAAACTTTTGGAAAGATGCACGGAAAACCGTCCCCTGTACTTAGTTCCAGGGCAACAAATTGGAGTCGCAATGGGAAACACTTTCCACTAAATTTTTTGGTAATATTTCAAAAGGTAAAAAGCTTGTACGTAGGATGGGAGAACGCAGAGAGAAAACTACTGACACGGTAAAAAAGAAAAAGAATCGAAGTGGCAGGAAAAGATATTTTCATTTCGAAAAACTTTCATTTCAAAAGGAATTCTTTTGTGAGGTATGAGAAAGTCGAAAAAAGATACCTTGGAATCAAGGCTGACAGAGTCGTAGCCTTGGGTGAGGGAAAGCTGTTATTCCTACAATCACCAGAACGTCAATCCACTTTCTGTTTTTTCCAGAGAACAGTTGGTAGCCAAGGAGTAGATCCCCTGAGACTGCAGAAGTATAGAACCAATTAGTACAAACTGTAAATACGGTAAAATAGCAGCCCGCGGGCATAATCTTTGAGAAGAAATAGGTAAATGTTAGAAGACTGCTTTTCCTGCAGTGAAGAAAGGACAGGTCACAGTGAAGTAGAAGATCCCTTTTCTACTGTACAGATAATGCTGGCAAAAACCTTTTTTTGCAAGTAGGTTTATCTGAGCACCGTTTTCAGTATTTTTCATTAACTTGAATTTATTACTTCAAGTTAAAAATGGCATGATTTTTCTTCTTTTTTTTTTTTAATGTTTTTTTACTTTTGACAGAGAGACAGAGTGTGAGCAGGGGAGGGGCAGAGAAAGAGGGAGACACAGAATCTGAAGCAGGCTCCAGGCCCTGAGCTGTCAGCGCAGAGCCCGACGCGGGGCTCGAACTCACAAACCCTGAGATCATGACCTGAGCCGAAGTCGGTGCTTAACCGACTGAACCACCCAGGCGCCCCCAAAAAAATGGCGTGATTTTTAATCTTAAGAACAAAGTATGAGGATTTTGTAAGAAAGCCAGACAGGGGCGCCTGGGTGGCTCAGTCGGTAAGCGGCCGACTTCGGCTCAGGTCATGATCTCACAGTCTGTGAGTTCAAGCCCCGCGTCGGGCTCTGTGCTAACAGCTCAGAGCCTGGAGCCTGCTTCAGATTCTGTGTCTCCCTCTCTCTCTCTGCCCTTCCCCTGCTCACTCTCTGTCTCTATGTCTCTCAAAAAGAAATAAACGTTAAAAAAAAAAAAAAAAAAATTTAAAAAAAAAAAAAAAAGAAAGCCAGACAGTTGTGCAAATTCCTTGACTGCCAAGAATTTATTGGGAAATATATTTCCCCTTATACGATAATTTTATTTCTTCACTGGAGAAGAAAATGAATGACGCGTTATTGAACATATTTTAACCACATCGAAATGTCACAACTGAATGGGAGGGAGAATGCATTTCGGAGCCAAATGCCACCCATGCAACTAGATACAACTCCTGCTCTCTCCCCACTTGAAACATTCAACTTTTGCCCTTCTACACAGGAGCTAACAAACCACTGAAAGCTGCCTTCGGTTAGAAACCCTACATTAGGGCACCGAGGTGGCTCAATTGGTTAAGCGACTAACTTTGGCTCAGGTCATGATCTCGAGGTTCCTGACTTTGAGCCCCACGTCGGGCTCTGTGGGACAGCTCAGATCCTAGAGCCTGCTTTGGATTCTGTGTTCTCTCTCCACCACTTCCCCACTCATGCTCTGTCTCGCTCTCACTCTTGCTCAAAATGAATGAATGTGAAAAAAATTAAAAAGAAACTCTACATCATACAGAGTCCATGTTATTTTTTTTTTAATTTTTTAATGTTTATTTATTTTTGAGAGACATAGAGGCACAGCATGAACAGGGGAAGGGCAGAGAGAGAGGGAGACACAGAATCTGAAGCAGGCTCCAGGCTCTGAGCCGCCAGCACAGAGCCCGACGCGGGGCTCGAACTCACAGACCGCAAGAACATGACCTGAGCTGAAGTCGGCCGCCCAACCGACTGAGCCACCCATGCGCCCCCAGAGTCCATGTTAGATAAAAACATTCATTCATAATGATCTGATGATAGCCCCCACTCATCGCAATATCTGACACCCCACTGTGAATTCAGATTTCCTAATTTTAGTAGAAATGAAAATTAAGAAGTTGATTAAGAAATAACTGCAGCGGGGCGCTTGGGTGGCTCAGTCGGTTAAGCGTCCCACTTTGGCCCAGGTCATGATCTTGCGGTTCATGGGTTCGAGCCCCGCGTCGTGTTGTGTGCTGACAGCTGAGAGCCTGGAGCCTGCTTTGGATTCTGTGTCTCCCTCTCTCTGCACCTCTCCCGCTCATGCTCTGTCTGTCGGTCTCTCTCTCTCTCAAAAATAAACATTGTAAAAAATTAAAAAAAAAAAAAGACCTGTTGCACATGTATTACTACTATTAATTTTTTAACTATTGCAAGTTGTTTTGTTACCTTAATAATTATGGCAAGACAGTTTTGTTTTTTTTTTAATTATTTAAAATGGTGATCTGCAGATGCACCGGTTTTAGTGTCTCCAGATACAGTTACCAGATTTAGGGAATAAAAATACAGGTTGAATGGTCAATTTCAACTTCGGATAAATGACAAATGACATTAAAAAAATTTTTTTTAAGTTTATTTTTGAGAGAGAGAGAAGACAGAGTGCGACCAGGGAAGGGGCAGAGAGAGAGGGAGGGAGAGGGAGACACAGAATCCGAAGGAGGCTCCAGGCTCCGAGCTGTCAGCTCAGAGCCCCAAGCCCAGCTCAAACTCACGAACTGTGAGATCATGACCTGAGTCAAAATCCAACACTTAACTGACTGAGCCACCCAGGTGCCCCACAAGTGACTTTTTTTAGTAAAAGTAGGTTGCAAATATTGCATAGGACATATTTATGTTTTTTTTAAAAATTCATCTTTTATCCAGAAGCCCTACTCCTAGAGGTTAAAATTTTAAGGAGCACTGATCCAGATTATTTGGGGGTGGGGGGGGAGATTTGAAACAGAAAATCCACTTAGGCAAGTAACTACTGCAGAAACCTAGGAGGGCAATTACAAGGCTCTGACCCAGACCGATGACACTGAAGACGAGGACTGCCACAAATACTGTTGTGACACAATAATCAAAAAGATGCGCCACGGAACTGTATGTATACACAGCGAAAGGACCCTGTGGTGTCAAAAGAAGGCTTTGGGATAATATCAATAACAGAGATGGGGGCCACCTGGAAATTCAGGTTTGTTCCGCTCGAATTTATTTTTTGGATTGGTTGGTAGGACGGCCAGGTAAAAATGCTTATTAAGCATATGAAATCATAGGGCATCTGCCCCAAAGAGGTTGGGACCTAGACATCGACTTCACCAACCGCAAGACACTGTGATTTCATAGGATGCTAGCACCGCAGTTAAGAGGCAGAGGCAAAAAGGACACAAAGATTGCCTCAAGAAATGGCTGCTTTGGGCCGAGGAATGTCAACTATTCAAGATGGAGGCGGAGGACAACAAGATGGAACCGGTGTTCCAGAAAGCTGACTCTGGCCCAGATTACATTCAGTACGGACCGGAATAGGAAGCTGAGACTAATCATCCTGAGTCAGCGGGCAAGAAACACCCAGTGGCACTCTTAAAGGCATCGTTAGCGGTAAAGTCTCAGTATCGAACTCCGCATGCACGCTTTGAGCCATTCGCTGTCAGGCAGAAAGAGACTAAGCTGTGTTTGTGCTGCTGTCCTTAAGAATAGGACCATAACACAGGAACAAACCGCAGACAGATCTGGGTCTGTCATGGCCGACTAAAGAGAAAAGCGCGGCAGGGCAATTAAAATCTCACATGTCAGAGTTTTGAAGAAACGGACTTGCAGAGGAGAGAAGATCTTCTCATGGAGAAGAGATCTATTCTAGAAAGATTTAGGAAGGTGTCTTTTTAGCACCTGATGACTAGAGGTGGGGGGATGGGAAGAAGGAGATTCGACTTGAGCGACTGGATAATTGACGCCTTTCACAAGATAGGGGCAAATAGTAATTTAAAAAGTTCGACTGAAAGGATAGAATGGGAATAAAGGGATTTTTAAAATATATGCACACACACTTAGTCTTACCGTGTCAGGCAAGGAAGTTTAACACTATTTTGCATCTGTTTTTGTATAATTGGGATACCAGAGATGTCCTGTAAAAGAATATTTCTGTGCCATTTCTGCAGGCAAATGTGAATGACCATGCTTTGGAAATTAAAGGATAGAAAGAAAAAAAAAAAAAAAGAAAGAGAGACACGCATGTTTCAGATGATGGAAGAAGGAAGAGGCAATCTGGAAGAAGCAGGGCAATGGAAGCGAAAGGAACTTCAAGATAAAAGATTTGGGGCAACAGCATCACGTGTTCAGAGGTGAGGATAAGCAAATCCAAGCAGAGTGGAAAGCACAGTTGAAGTGAGTGGGAAGTGTACAGAAAGTAAGTAGATGTAGGCAGGTAGTTAACATACACTTTTTTCAAGACCGTGAAAATACGGGGGCCCCTCGTGGCTCAGTCAATTGGCCGTCTGACTTGGGCTCAGGTCATGATCTCACGGTTTGAGTTCAAGCTGCTGTCAGCCCAGAGCCTGCTTGTAATCCTCCATCTCCCCCTCTCTCTGCCCCTCCCCCACTCATACTCTCTCAAAAATAAACATTAAAAAATACACATTAAGAAATATGGCAACGAGACTAAGAACAAACTGAAGGAAGAGGGGGGTGTGGGAGGGGGGAGAGTGGGTGATGGGCACAGAGGAGGGCACTTGTTGGCTTGAACACTGGGTGTTGTTTGGAAACTAATTTGACAATAAATTATTAAAAAAAAAAAAGAAAAGAAATATGGCAATGAAGGGCCACCTGGATGGCTCCGTCAGTTAAGCATCCGACTCTCGACTTCGGCTCAGGTCATGACTTCACGGTTCATGGGTTCCAGCCCCACATTGGGCTCTGCACTGACAGTGTGGAGCCTGCTTGAGATTCTCTCTCTCTCCCCCCCTCTCTCTGCCCCTCCTCTGTGCATGTGCATACTCTCTCTCTCTCTCAAAATAAATAAAAACTTGAAAGGAAGGAAGGAAGGAAGGAAGGAAGGAAGGAAGGAAGGAAGGAAGGAAGGAAGGACGAAAGACAAACGAATCAGATGGTAGCTGGGATGGGGGATAGGATAGAGTAGGGATAGAATAATATGTCTACAGACTGAGGTTGTGAAAAAGGGGCACATTAAAGATGAAGAAAATATATACGCCCAAGAAAACAAGTAAGCCTGGGGCTGGGGGAGACCAGCAGATAGGTTAGGCTGCGTGTGGACGTATTACTCTCAGAAAAACCAAAGCACCTTTTTACGGAAAATGTGTAAACATTTTGAAGTGGAAGCAAGAGAAATTGACTCATGTGCAGTGGCTTTGATGCTTAAGGAGTAATAGGTCAAACTTCTGCTGAGAACGGAAGGGAGACACGGGGTTGGTTCTAGCTATAGAGCTGTGGGCAACTTGGGGCAGCGTATGACTAAGACTGTATAAACAAAATGATTGTCTACTTCCCTGACGCCCTAAAGTGAGAAGGCATAAGTGTTCATGAAACTACGCGGCACTGTTATTACTTTCTCTGCCAATACTCAGAAGCCAGAGGGAAGGAAATCAACAGAGGAATTTACCCAGAATTAGAGAACTGGTTGACAAATTAGGTCAGTATCTTGGGGGCGGGGGATCGTAGAGCTGCAGAAGAGGGGGCCGAGACCGGTCAGGGAGACAAGAGACGCTAGAGGAGGTTATGGGGCTCAGAAGAGAGGTTGAATTCTGGAAGCCGAAGACGATAGACGGCATCTTCAAAAGTGAGGGAGTGGGAGTGGCAGAGGATAGGAACTGAGAACATACATCGCAAAAGACTATAAGTAAAAATGTACCATTGATATATCTGTGTGTGTATACATGTATATATATAATCTTCAAATCTATGAACAAGAAAGGAATAGCTCCATGAAAAGAAGAGAAAATGATGTACAATCATTCGAATACCATACTAATTAGGGAAATGCAAGGTTTTTTTTTTGTTGTTGTTGTTATGTTTTTGTTTTGTTGATGTTTTATTTCTGAGAGAGGGAGAGAGAGAGAGAGTGCTGAGAACAAGCAGAGGGAGGGGCGGAGAGTGAGGTAGACACAGAATCGAAAGCAGGCTCCAGGCTCTGAGCTGTCACTGCCCACCCCCCAACGTGAGGCTCAAACCCACAAACTGTGAGATCATGAGCTGCACCAAAGTCAGACATTTAACTGACTGAGCCACCCAGGCGCCCCAGAAAAATGCAAGTTTTTAAAAACTGAGATGTTATTTTTGCCTGTTAGCTGGACAAATATTTCAAAGATTGAAAGTAACCTATACTGGTGACACTGAAAAACTAGGCACTTTCCTGCCTATTTTGTATATTACAATAACCTTTATAGTGTGTGAGTTGGCAATACCTATTAATATTCTAAATGTCCGTATCCTACGACCCAGCATTTATATTTTTACTCATTTGAGGAATTTAGCTCACAAAAACATTTCCACAAGTGCTCAGAGAAATATGTGAAAGGATATCCATTGCAATTTGCTAAACCAATAATAAATTTGAAACAACCCAAAAGCCCACTCACTGATAGTGAAAGCCCCTGATAGTGAAAATAAATCAGGGATATGTATGTAATGGAGTACCCACATGCTTGGCAGCCATTAAAACGAATTAAGTGGATCTAAATGCATTAAAATAGAAAGATGTCCAAGGTATATAATTAAATGAAAAAAAGCATAAAACAAGTATTATCTTGTAAATGATAATAATTATAATAAATATAGAAAGTAAAGCTGGGAAAATCTGCCAAACTATTAATAGTTTGTCTCTGAAGCATGGGATTAATAGGAGATTTCTATCTTTTGGTACATATTTCTGTAACGTTTGAAGGACATCTATAATTATAAAAAATAGAAATATACAACAATTTTGTTTTAAGGTCCGTCACTAAACAAATGGTAGCTATTGTAATGAGCGACAAAGTCTGGTTTTGTTTCAGACTTTAGTTTTTCCTCCCCTGAAAACAAAGAGATACTACCCTCATCTCTCCCACACAATTTATGATTGTATGGTCAGGAGGAAGAGACATTTGGAAACTGAAATTTTTTTTTAAAGAATTAGTGACATTCTTGTTTTATAATATTTTTTAATGTTTATTTATTTTTGAGAGAGAGAGAGAGACAGAGTGCAAGCAGGGAAGGGGCAGAGAGAGAGGGAGACACAGAATCCGAAGCAGGCTCCAAGCTCTGAGCTGTCAGCACAGAGCCCGACGCAGGGCTGGAACTCGTAAACTGTGAGATCATGACCTGAGCTGAAGTCGGACTCTGAACCGGCTGAGCCACCCAGGCACCAACCCCCTCCAAATACTTGTAAATTGCGACATCTGGAATTTGGAAACTGAAAATATTTTTAATTGCTACATTTGGAATTTAAATTGCTACATATTATTTGGAAAAATAAAAGTGAGAGCTGAGACCCTACCTCCTTCTCCACTCCGTCCCCAGTCTCTAGCACAATGACTGACATGTCATTGGTATTCAGTAAAATCTATTAAATATAGCACCTCTGCCAGGAGAGTTATTTTTCTAAACGTTGATAATATTTTGAAAATTTATCTAATATTCAAAACATTTTTTTTGAGTAGCTAATATGTACATAGTACAATATAAGCTGTCCAGTTCCCCATCTTGAAGCCTTGGAGTATGTGTCTCTGGAAATATTCTGTATATTCATAAGCATATGTAAATACAGTAGGCAAGTTTGCCAGAGAGCACGCATGCATGCACATAACTACACCCTATAAAAGTTATTTTTGGATATTTTTTGTTTTGTTTTGTTTTTTGAGAGAGAGAGACAGAGACAGCGGAGTTGGGGAGGGACAGAGACAAAGGAAGACCGAGAGTCCCAAGCAGGCTCCGCTCTGTTGCGCCGAGCCTGACGCAGGTTACCAGGAGATCATGACCTGAGCTGAAACCAAGAGTTGGAAGCTTAACTGACTGAGCCACCCAGGCACCACTAAAAGTTTTTTTTGATGAGCCAAATAAAAGCCTAGAGGTAATAGTAAATTTTGTTATCTATGAACACGTATAATACCTAATATTAAGTAAAGATCGTTGAGACTTTTCTGATTCAAATGTTCTAAGTAAATTCTTTTCGAGGAGAAGAGCAGATGTTAGAGCTTCAACTGATCTTGTTGGCAAACAGTTCCCAAACTTGAGCGTACATGACAGTTCCCCAGAAGGTCTGGTTGAAGTTTCTGATTCATTAAGGCATGGAAGAAGGTGCAAGAATTTGCATTGCTAACGACGTCCCACGTCCCACGGGATGCCGCTAATCCCGAGAACCGTTGCGTAGACCAGAAAGCTGGCTCCTAACCCATCTTCTACCACCCATGTGATCCACTTACAATGTATGACTTGAGCTATTAACCTTGGCCGCCCTAGCTCTGGCAGAGTTGTGGAAATATTCTTCTACTGACCTGGGCTCCAATTTAATCTAGTGGATCATTTTCTCACTCACTATGGGAGTGTCTGAAACTTGATCGCGTTTTAGTTGAACTATTCATGAAGCTTCTGAGCTCAGCGTGGGAGTGGGGGACAGAGCTACCAACCACTCTCCTTTCGTAAGAGGGCGTTGATAAAAGGGGGAGAGGCTGCCAAGAGATGGGCTTGAGCAGGAAGAGACTGTCCTGCCAACAGCCAGCCTTGGCCATCACTCTCCCCAAAGGTAAATAAATATCCGTATTGTCTTACTGCTGAAGTTTTTATGGGAAGAATTCCACCAGTTCTGAGTTTTGCAGAACTTCTCTGCAACCTTGGGAAGTACCAGGGAGATGATTGAGGGAAGTAAAGAGCTTTCATCCAAAAGTGAAACTTCAGGAGGTACAGCGTTGTTTTGAGACAAGCGTGGGGAACCTCTCTGGGTCCTATTGGCTAGAGGATGTCTTTGATTTCAGGGATCATGGTAAGAGAGCTTCGTTATTGTATCTCTTCATCATCACCTCACCCTTTAGGGTAAACTGATGGCCGGGACGGAAAAGCTGGGTCTTTTTAGGTTGTTTTTGTTGTTGTCTTGCTTGTTTGTTTGTTTCTTGGTTGTATATTTATCTTGAAGAAATATACGGCAACAGATGGGGGAAATGAAGTGATTTGAGAAGGGAACATAGGAAAGAAAGAGGGGATTGATCTTTCTGGGAAGTATCAAGTGACAGTGGAACTAACTTCTGATGCAGATTTGAAACTGCGGTGGTTCTGTGTCCTACGTGAGCAGCACCCAATTTTACGTAAACCGATAGATTCCTGCCCTACCTCCTTTTCCTTTCCTAGCCCTGAACAGTGCTGCTGTTTGTCTTAAATAAAACAGGAACCTTAAGAACCGCTTAAAAAATTCTGGGGCAGGTCTTCTCTTTGGAAAAAAAAGATTTTGGATTTACCTGCCAAGAAAAGTGACTTTGCCTAAAAGGTCTTCGACCTTTGTTGTTGTTGTTTTTTTTTTTTTTTTTTTTTTGAGAGAGAGAGAGAGAGGAGCGTGCACAAGCCGGGGAGATGGGTGGAGGGAGAGGGGGCAGAGGGGCAGAGAGAGAATCTCAAGCAGGACCCACGCTCAGTCGGAGCTTGACACAGGGCTCGATCTCACAATACTGGGATCATGACCTGAGCTGAAATCAAAAGTCTGATGCTTAACCCACCCAGGCACCCCTGCCTAAGAGGTCCTAGAGGAAAGAAAACGGAATGTCCAAGGCTCCAATAATTTGAGATGTTTTTTCCACTCTAAAAAACTTTTTTACCTAAGTTTGTATTCAAAATCTTGCATTCTTTTTTTAAAGCGAGACCTCCAACTTGTATAAACTTCAGGACGTATAAAACCTAGATCCGATCCCTGCTTATGGAAATAAGAGCCAAGAGCACACATGGCATACTTGGAACCAAAACAACATCAGCTTTTTTCTTTTCTTTTCCTTTTTGCATAAGAATATATTTTACTTTTTGAGGCGGAGAGAGGAAAGGTATCAGCCTAACGGGATCAAAATTAGCTTATTGGAATTTGGCAGCTGTGAGTGAGAAGTTTGAATAAGTGAACTAGAGACTTTTGACTCAAAGTTCAGAACTTAAAGGGGCGCCTGGGCGGCTCAGTCAGTAAAGCGGCTGACTTCGGTTCTGGTCGTGATCTCACGGTTCATGATTTTGAGTGTCACATTAGGCCCTGTGCTGACAAATCAGAGCCTGGAGCCTCCTTCGGATTCTGTGTCTCCCTCTCTCTCTCTCTGCCCTTTCCCTGCTCATGCTCTCTCTCTCTCAAAAATAAACATTGAAAATTTTTTTTTAATTTTTTTTTAATTTATTTTTGAGAGCAGGAGAGACAAAGCATGAGTGGGGAAGGGTCAGAGAGAGAGGGGGAGACATAGAATCTGAAGCAGGCTCCAGACTCTGAGTTATTAGCACAGAGCCTGACGCGGGGCTCGAACTCACAGACTGTGAGATCGTGACCTGAGCCGAAGTCGGACACTTAACCGACTGAGCCACCCAGGTGCTCCGAAAATTTTTTTTAAAAGTTCAGAAATTCAGATTCAATTAGATAAGGAGAAGGGGAGTCAAGGATGACTTGATGTTTTCCAATTTCCAGATATTGAAGGTTTTTCCATTCGTCTGCAGCATTTGAAGCTATTGGTGACACCCCGCCTTGAATTCTCTCATCTCTTCAATTTCATGACTCTCCACTCTTCCCATGTTCCTACTTGTAGCTGTTCCATCTGTGGTTTTTTGATCTCTGTCCTCCACCACAGAAGCAAGCATTCCCTTGTTTCGAATTCTCCTTTGGTCATCTGGTCTACCTCTGTGATTGCAGCTACGCTGCACTTGGGCGACTTGGCTCTAAAGACCTTGCTTTTCTTTACTCCCAAACTTCAGTCCCACAGTTCTGCCTCCTGGGCATATCACACCAGTACCTTTAAATTCAACCTCCTCCAGACCGAATTCATCATCTTCCCTTTACGTATCTGCTAATTCCTAAAAGGAAGAGTTCTATTAACGGCAGCACTTTTCTTTCAGCCGCCCGAAGTCAAACCCCAGAGTTGTCTTTATCACTTCCTTCTTCCTCCCATATATGTTCATTTAATTTATAAATCATGTCGAATCCTCTTTCTCCTCCATGCGTTCCTTTTTGTTACTCTGTTGTCCTGGTTTATACTTCTCTTGCCTCTTACTGAGACTGTTACGACTCCTTCTAATTGTTGTCCACCCTATGGTGTCTATTTCCTGTCCCCAACATCTTTTACATACTGTTGCCAGTTCTCTTTTTGCGAGTATGGCTTTGAGGATTTACCTTCCTTCCACAAGCGTGAATTGCGTATGCCCAATATACCCGGCACCGATGTAGGTATTAATTCATTCGTGTAGGTATACTGAACGCCTGCAATGCGCCAGCCCTGCCGTAGGCACTGAAGCTACGCCACTAACGGGACACAGACCTAAGGCTGAGAGCTTACATTCTAGTTAGGGTGAGCGGGATGTATGCTCACACGGCCCTGCTCTCTTTGACCTGCTCTAAAGCCTTCAATGGTTCACCCATGCCCGGAAAAGAAAACTCAAATTCTCTATGCTGACTTTCAAGGCTCATTATGATTCTTTTTCCCCTTTCAAGTGTTTATTTAAATTCCAGTTGGTTAAAAGTATGGAATGCTTCAGGGCACCTGGGTGGCTTAGTCGGTTGAGTATCTGACTCTTGATTTCAGCTCAGGTCATGATCCCAGGGTTGTGGAATTAAGCCCCACGTCAGGCTCCGTGCTGAGCCTGGAGCCTGCTTAACATCCCCCCCCCCTTCTTTCTCTCCCTGTGCCCCTCTCCCCCACTCACATGCTCTCTCCCTCTCTCAAATAAAGGAAAAGAAAAAAAGGGGGGGGAGTGGAAGGCTTCACAAATTTGTGTGTCATCCTTGCACGGGAGCTAGGGACTGGAATGTTGAGTGACACAAAGATCACACAATTTGTAATTCAGGAAGGGCAGAAGCAGGGGTATCCAATGATGGTAGTGGCGGTGCCCAACAAAATCATCCAGGGCCGGCAGGGCCCTAACCAGACTTCTGGGCTGACCATGACTGTGGTTCCCAATGCCTAGTCTCCCTTCATTTCTGCCCATTTTATAAGACCAGTCCTACTTCATTCTGGAAGCTAACTAGCCTTTTGCAATAAATACTTTTTGTTTTGTTTTGTTTTGTTTTGTTTAGGTGAGGGAGACTGCTTCTGTTGCTTGCAACAGAGAATCTTGACTGCTATAAAAGTATTCTTTCTTCCTCTGGACTTGGGGAGGAAGAGAGAATGTGCAGAGGGGATACGGGAGGTCTGGATTCGTTGGGGCCACTCTTGCTACTATAGGGAGTCAGCCTGTGTGTAAACTCAACGCAGAAAAAGGCGGGGACTGTGAAAAACAACAGAATATCTAGGCGGAACCCTGATGACATCTCGGATCTCTGGGTCCAGCCCTAACTAACGCTAACTTCGCTCTGGACCTCAGCCTCCTAAGTTAGTGAGCTCCACGTGCTGTTTGAGATCATTCTAGCGGACGTTTCTGTCGCTTGCAACCAGATGCATCCTACCTGACACCTTTTCATTCTGCCTTTGAAAACGGATCCTCTGCTTGATTCTGCGAGAGGCTTCTCGCTGCTCTTCTCCTTCTCTCCTTTCCCTCCCGGTTGAACTCCTCATAAATGATTTAAAATCTCGGTGTCTTCATTTCCTCACGGCCCTCTCCTGCTTGATCCACCGAAGTCCGGATTGCGTCTCTACCACTCTGCCGACCCTAGTTTCTGTTCGATCACCAAGCGTCTTCTCCTGTCTCGACTCAGCGCCACCTTCTCAAAGGCATCCCTTTGTTTTTTGTTTTGTTTTGTTTTTGTTTTTTTTTTAATTTTTTTTAATGTTTATTTATTTTTGAGAAACATAGAGGCACAGCGTGAACAGGGGAAGGGCAGAGAGAGAGGGAGACACAGAATCGGAAGCAGGCTCCAGGCTCTGAGCTGTCAGCACAGAGCCCGACGCGGGGCTCGAACTCACAGACTGTGAGATCATAACCTGAGCTGAAGTCGGCGCCCAACCGACTGAGCCACCCAGGCGCCCCAGGCATCCCTTTGTTGAGCCAACAGTTTCTACCTGCCCGCTTTAGCGGAGTGTAGTGCTACACCCATTTATCGAACAGATATTTATTGACTGTCCAATATGTCCCAAACTTTTAGAGTAAAAAACAAATTAGATATGGTCTCTAATTGCGTGTCAGATTACTATTTTGCCAGAGAAGACAGACTCTGAAATAGTCGTAGTAAACCAAAGTGAATATTACCACACTATCTCCCTGGAAAATTAACATTTAAGCTAAGGCCTAAAAGTTAAATATAGATGGCTGGAAATGAAACAAAGAGAATGTTAACGAAGAGGCTTAGAGGCAAAGGAAGATCATGCTAAACTCACAGAACCGTGAGAAGTCCAGCATCGCTGGGTCAAAAAGTACGATGGAGAGAGTGGCAAGAAACACGATTAGACCAAATTATGGAGAACCTTGGAACCCCATTAAAAAGTTTGAAGACTGGGGGTGCCTGGGTGGCTCATTCGGTTAAGCATCCAACTTCAGCTCAGGTCACAATCTCACAATTGGTGAGTTTGAGTCCCGCATCGGGCTCTGTGCTGACAGCTCAGAGCCTGGAGCCTGCTTCAGATTCTATGTCTCTCTCTGTCTCTCTGCCCCTCCCCCACTCGCACTCTGTGTGTGTGTCTCTCTCTCTCTCTCTCTCTCAAAAATAAATAAACATTAAAACATTAAAAAAAAACTTTGAAGACTGTAGGAAGCCGGTGACAGATTTTAATCAGAGGGCTGATTGATTTCCATTTATTAAAGACCACTTTGTGGTTTGGAAGGGATCACAAGTGTTTTCAGGAATTCTGAGAGTATTTGCAGGAGTCTGATATTTGACGGCCTAGAGTACAATGGTGGCCATGGGAAAAAAGGGAATTGAAAAAGAAAGAAAGAATGGAAGAATGGAAGAAAGAAAGAAAAGGAAGGAAGGAAGGATTTGAGAGATAATTTTGGAAGTAGGTCCAAAGGGATATTAATAAATGTAGAGGGCGAGAAGCTACTGAAACGTGGAGCACAGGAGTCCACGTGACCCTGCTCTGAAAAGCTCTGTAGAGGGGCGCCTGGGTGGCTCAGTTGGTTAAGCGGCCGACTTCAGCTCAGGTCATGATCTCGCGGTCTGTGAGTTCGAGCCCTGCGTTGGGCTCTGTGCTGATGGCTCAGGGCCTGGAGCGTGCTTTGGATTCTGTGTCCCCCTTTCTCTCTGCCTTTCCCTTGCTCACACTCTGTCTCTATGTCTCTCAGAAATAAAATAAAAACGTTTAAAAAAATTTGAAAAGCAGTATAGAAAGGTGAGGCCATCAATAATGTGATATATATATGTAAACAAGATATTAAGATATGTAAACAAGATATGTAAATAACGAATACAAATATCTACCAATTTTCCCACATTTCCGGCCATCAGGAGGAGCCTCAGACTAGTTTTTCTCTTATCTTTTTTTTTTTTTTTTAATGCTTATTTATTTTTGAGAGAGACAGAGAAACAGTGAGCTGGGGACAGTGGCAGAGAGAGAGGGAGACACAGACTCCAAAGCAGGCTCCAGGCTCTGAGCTGTCAGCACAGAGCCCGATGCGGGGCTTGAACTCACGAACCGTGAGATCATGACCTGAGCCGAAGTCGGCCGCTCAACCAACTGAGCCATCCAGGCGCCCCTCTTATCCTCTATCTTTTTTATAAGCATTTTCTTTATGTTTATTTTGAGACAGCAAGTGGGGGCGGGGCAGAGAGAGAAGGAGAGAGAGAATCCCAAGCAGGCTCCTTGCTGTCAGTGCGGAGCCCGATGTGGGGTTTGAACTCACAAACCGTGAGATCATGACCTGAGCAGAAACCAAGAGTTGGATGCTCAACAGACTGAGTCGCCCAGGTGCCCCATCTTTAACCTCAGTCTTAAAACCACTCCCGTACAATTCTCTGCCAGAGGTCCAACTCTGCCCTTCGTGGAGACAATTACTGCTATTGTTTCACAGAGCTACTGGGCTCCTGGCTGTCCCAAACTAATCTTTTACGAAACAAGTGTCCTCCCTGTGTTCCCAAAGGACTCATTAAACCATTTTTCGAAGCGAATCTGTTGGCATTTTTTTCTCTCCAGGCTTGGAGGATGTTCAGGGCTCTTTCTTTCATGAGGTACTTCTCATGGGTTCCTCAGAAATTCCCTCACTGGGGTGCTCTAACTGCAGATCCCTCAGGTTCAACGTCCCTCCGCTGGCTTTACGGCGCTGAGTCCAAGTCTACCTCCAACCACTTCCTGTTGAGGTAACTTCCTTCCAGCGGGAATCCCTCTTGGGCTAGATCCTCTATCATATGATGCCCGGGTGGGCCCTATCTATGGTGTCGTTATCTGGCCTTCAGGAAAAAAGTTCCTCCTTGATCAATTCAATTCTGCCTTCATTTAAAAAAAATTTTTTAATGTTTATTTATTTTTGTGAGAGAGAGAGAGAAAGAGAGAGAGAGACAGAGTACAAGCAGAGGAGGGTCAGAGAGAGAGGGAGAAACAGAATCCGAAGCTGTCTCCGGGCTCTGAGCTGTCAGCACAGAGCTGGATGCGGGGCTCGAACTCACGAATGGCGAGATCATGAACTGAGCCGAAGTCGATTACTTAACCGACTGAGCCACCCAGGCACCCCCAATTCTGCCTTCTTTTATCTTAAAGGTTTTTTTTTCAGTTTACTTATTTATTTTGAGAGAGAGAGAGAGAGAGAGTGCATGCACGCCAGCAGGGTAGGAGCCGAGAGAGAATCCCAAGCAGGCTCTAGCTGTCAGCACAGAGCCCATCGAGGGGCTCCATCTCAAACTTCATGAGATCATGACCCGAGGTGGACGCTCGACTCACGGAGCCAGCCGGGTGCCCCAATTCTGCCTTCTTTTCTGTTGCTACAGCCTGCTTCGGCCAACTTCTTCTTTCGTACTTTCATTTCATCGTGGTAAGAAAACTTAATGTGAGATTTACCTTCTTAACACATTTTTTAATGTGCGATACATTATCATTACTGTTGGTACAACGTCACACAACAGATCGCTAGAACTTGTCCATCTTCCTTAGCTGAAATGTTCCGCCTGTTGATTAGTAACTAGATTAATGATGTTCGGCATCTTTTCATGTGCTTATTGGCCATTTGTTTAACTTCCTTAGAGAAATGTCTATTCAGATTCTTTGCCCATTTTTTTTCTAAGTTTATCTTGAGAGAGAGAGAGAGAGAGAGAGAGAGAGCACAAGCAGGGGAGGGGCAGAGAGAGAGGGAAAGAGAGAATCCCAAGCAGGCTCAAACTCATGAACCTCGAGATCATGACCTGACCGGAAATCAAGACTTGGAAACTTAACCGATTAAGCCACCCCGGCGCCCCGCCTTTGCCCGATTTTTAATTAGGTTATTTGTATTCCTATTATTTAGTTGTAAAAATTCTTTATATATTCTAGATAGAAGTCTCTTACTGGATATAGGACTTGCAAATATTTTCTCCCATTCTGTGGGCTGTGTTTTCACTTTCCTGATAGTGTCCTTTGAAGAATAAAAGTTTTAAAAGTTTTTTCTTTTTTTTTTCTTTCAAATCTCTTTATTTTGAGAGAGAAAGAGAGCATGAGTGGGGGAGGGACAGAGACTGAGGGAGAGAGAAGCCCAAGCAGGCTCTGCACTGTCAGCACAGAGCCAGATTTGGGGCTCAATTTCACCAACCATGAAAGCATGATATGAGCCAAACCGAAACCAAGAGTTGGGTGCTCAACTGACTGAGCCGCCCAGGCACCCCTAAACTTTTCTACTTTTTTTAACTGCAGTATAGTTGATACACAGTGTTACGATGTTACATTGGTTTCTGGTGTACGACATAGTGATTTGACGAATTTATATGTTATGCTTTGCTCCGCACAAGTGTCGCTACCATCTGTCACCTTACAATGCTGTCACAATACCACTGATTATATTCCCAGTGTTGGACCTTCTATCGCTAGGACTTCTCCGTTCCATAATTAGAAGCCCGTACCTCCCACTCCCCTTCATCCATTTTACCCAGCCCCCCCTCCCTCCCTCTGGCAACCATTAGTTTGCTCTCTATATTTATGGGTGTGTTTCTGCTTTTTATTTAATTCTTCGTTTTTTATATATTTTTTAGATGCCACACGTATGTGGTCTGTCTTTCTCTGTCTGACTTATTTCGCTTGGAGTAATACCCTCTAGGTCCACCCATGTGGTCCTAAGCGGCAAGATCTCCTTTCTGTGACCGAGTGAAACCCCACCTCATATACAGATGCACACCGCTCCTTTATCCATTCATCTGTCGACAGACACTTGAAAAAGTCTTAAATTTTGACAAAGTCCAATTTATCTCTTTTTCTCTGCCATTGCTTGTGTTTTTGAGGTCACAGCTAAAACTTCTTTGCCAAATCCGAGGTTACGAAGATTTACTCTTTTGTTTTCTCCTAAGAGCTTTGTAGTTTTAGCTCTTACGTTTAGGTCTTTGATCTATTTCGAGGTAGTTTTTATATATGGTGTGAAGTAAGGGTTCAACTTCGTTCTTCCGCACGTGGCCGTCCTGTTGTCCCAGCACGATGTTTTCTTTTCTTGCTGAATGTTGGCATCCTTGTCAAAGATCGGGTGACAATAGATATGAGTTTATTCCTAGACTTCCAATTCTATTCCACCGATCTATATGTCTATCCTCGTGCTAGTGCCACACCATCTTAATAAGTGTAACTTTATAGTGAGTTTTGAGATTGGGAAGTGGAGGAAGTCTTCTGATTTTGTTCCTTTCAGTGTTGGTTTGGTGGGCTAAGTTTTAATAACTAAAATTGATCCCTTCTAGGATGTACTTCATTTTTCGTTAAAAGATGGGAATGACTGGGGCACCTGGGTGGCTCAGGCGGTTAAGCATCTGACACAATTGTGGGTCAGGTCATGATCTCACAGTTCATGGGACTGAGCCCCGCATCAGGCTTCGTGGGTCAGCGCAGATCCTGCTTGGGATTCTTTTTCCCTCTCTCTCTCTCTCTCTCTCTCTTGCCCATCTCCTGCTCTCTCTCTCTCTCTCTCAAAATAAATAAACTTTTGTAAAAAATATGAGAATGACAGCACAGTTAAACATAGTAATTAGAAAAAATAAAATAATTTTATGTTCATACCCAGTAAGTTAAGACTCCAGAACAAATTAGTTACAATATGTACTCTTAGAGTTTGGGGGGAAAAAAAAAACCTTACAGAAGGATTCGGATGTAACACAGAATTGGGATGTCCAAAGTAGCTTTCCCTGGATCTCACGGGTGAGGCAGCCCCAGCTCATTTCGGAGTTATACATGTTTGCTCGTGTTTTGCCTTGGAGTATTTTCTCAGAGATTATATGCTTTTATGGGTATATATTTTGAACATCACTCATACTAACTTTATCAGTTTCATAAGTGCTTCTTGAATAAATCTTAGGCTTTTTTTTTTTGTTTCTGTTTTTGCACATCTCCTTTGGTTTTGACATACAATTATTAAGAAAACACATACATGGGGCACCTGGGTGGCTCAGTTGACTAAGTGGCCGACTTCGGCTCAGGTCATGATCTCAGGGTCTGTGAGTTCGAGCCCTGCATCGGGCTCTGTGCTGATGGCTCAGAGCCCGGAGCCTGCTTCCGATTCTGTGTCTCCCTCTCTCTGTGCCCTTCCCCTGCTCATGCTCTGTCTCTATGTCTCTCAAAAATAAAAATAAAAAAAGAAAAGATAAAAAAAAAAAAGAAAACACACACATACACATACAAGCCAATAGCCTTGTTTTGTCCTCTTCTGTCTAGGAATATGACAAACCTAACGATCTACACACCCGGGAGGTAGCTACGGCCGAACAAGGGTAAAGAAGCGTGCGTTCCCATGGAGGACTCCAGCCCGTCCGGCAGTATCGATGTAGACAAAGGCTTTGCCATTGCCTTTGTCGTTCTTCTGTTTCTGTTCCTGATCGTGATGATTTTCCGGTGTGCCAGGCTGGTAAAGAATCCATATGAGGCCAGCTCCACAGCCGCAGAACCGTCTCTGAGCTGAACTATGAAGAAGCCCGACAGACTCCTCCTCGAGGAGACTTGAGACCTCTACACACGCGTCTGTCATCTGGACTTGGTGTCGTTTCGCCTCTCTGTGTGTCCGCCTTCTCACTCTGGCATTCCACAAGAGGCGCACGAGGGTGAGTTGAGAATAAGAAAAAGGATGAAACACAAGCCAGTTTATATTCCTATTCAGGGAAAAGGTTACAAAGTGGGACAGAGACACGTTGAACTCATTGATTACAATAAGGCCATGCGTTTCAATTCTCCAGGATCACATGTCCTTCAGATAAGATAGTCGGACATAATAGTCTGCTGTAATGCGAGATAATACAATAATGCTGGGGCACCTGGGCGGCTCTATCAGTTGAGCACCTTACTCTTGACTTTGGGTCAGGTCATGATACCATGTTTGCAGGCTCGAGCCCCACATCGGTTCTGTGCTGACAGCGTGGAGCCTGCTTGGGATTCTCTGCCTCCCTTTCTCTCTGCCTCTTCCCTGCTCACACACACACATTCTCTCTCTAAATAAATAAATAAGCATTAAAAAATAACACTTGGAAGGTCCACCTAGAATTCCTAGAGGCGGTCCTAGGAGATCTCTTTAGTTGTGCAAATATAAGGCCAGCAGGAACAAATTGTCCTTTGGTAAGAGTCTAACAGGACCTTTTTTGTGTGAGGTTTTATAAAATCTGCTGCCCTTCTCAAACGGGCAGAGCTCTGTGGTAGAGGGGGAGCAGTTTGCCTTCAGTGAGTCCCTTAATCTTTCTCACCCCACATTTCTTCATTTATAAAATAGTATCTAAGAGATTGAAAGGGGCCCTCCAAAAGATATGTCCGTGTCCTCCCCTTGAAACCTATGAGCGTTTTTACATATTTGGCAAAAGGATCTTTGCAGATATAATTAAGAATCTCAAGATAAATTCATCCTGGATTAGCTGGGTGAGCCCTACGTCCAATGACAAATATTCTTTATAAAAGACAGAAGAGAAGATACAGAGAGAGGAAAAGGCCACGTGAAGACAGAGGAAGAGATTGGAGTCATGCAACCACAAACTGAAGAATGCTTGGCTGGAACCAAAAGAAGCTGGAAGAGGCAAGAAAAGATTCTCCTCAGAGCCTTCGGAGGGAGCACGGCCCTGCCAACACCTTGATTTTGGATTGCTAGCCTCTAGAACTGTGAGAGAATAAATTTCTGTTGTTTTAAGTCAACGAGTCTATGGTAATTGGTTATGGCAATCACGGGAAACTCATATATAACACACAGTGATGATGGTGGTAGTTATCATGATCAACCGAGAATCTTTTAAAAGAAAAGAGAAAAGGGGCTCCTGGATGGCTCATTCGGTTAAGAGTCCGACTCTTGATTTCGGCTTAGGTCATGATCTCACAGTTTGTGAGATCGAGCCCCAAAGAACCTGCTCGAGATTTTCTCTCTCCCCCTACCACTCGTGTGTGTTGTCTCTGTCTCTCTCTGAAAGAAGGAAAGAAAGAAAGAGAGAGAGAGAGAGAGAAATCAAGGAAACAGAAGGAAAGTATAATCTGTACTCTCCAAAGTCTGAAGTTCGGGAAAGTTGGTAGACTATGGCCAACTGGCAGGAAAGTCCATAAGAGAATTCACTAGAAGGAGAGGGGGCATCTAGGCCACTGGTCAATGCTCAGTGCAGGTTTTGCTGAAGAGGACTGAGTCTGAGCCTGGCACAGTGAGTGACAGAGGTAGTGATAGCGAAAGCTCTTAGGTCCGGCCATGCTGGCCAAATGCTCCAGGCGACTGACCTAGTACATGGGTGTGCCATGACCTTGGAAGCGAAGTGTGGGGCATCACTGGGACTTGGACCTGCATGCAGTCCCTTCAGAGGAGACCTGCATTCATGGGACCACGCTGAGCCAGGCTTGGGCAGCCATACAAAATGGCATGGAGATATAAACTTAGTCATGCACTGTTAGCAGCGACTTGATAAGAGTTTCTGTTTCTGACTCCTGCAAACAGAACTGCCCTATCCTTGGCCATGTGTACGTTCCCAGGGTTATGTGAAAATTGAGGCTGGGGAACCAAAGCTTTGAAATGGAGATACTAGACTCTGCCTTTGCCAGAACAGAGTGTGCTATATTGGATAAACTAAGGAGAGAGAGAGAAAGAGAGAGAGAGAGAGAGAGATGATTTGTACACTGATTTGATAAAAAGAAATTCAGGACAAGGTGCAGGTCAGGGTAAAATGAAAGTAGATTACGATTTTGATGTCAGTACTAGAGGTGCCTGGGTGGCTCAGTCGGTTAAGCGTCCAACTTCAGTTCAGGTCATGATCTCTCAGTTCGTGAGTTCAAGCCCTGTATTGGGCTCTGTGCTGACAGCTCAGAGCCTGAAGCCTGTGTCTTCCTCTCACTCTGCCCTCTCTCTCTCTCTCTCTCCCTCAAAAATAAACATTAAAATTTTTTTTTTAAATAAAAGGATTGATGTCAGTACTGGAAGGCTACCGTATATTCCCTCCAGGAAATCAGATAGTAACCTTTCCCCTGCCCCTTAAAATAAAATGCAAGGCAAACACGTGATTAATGCGAGCACCAATATGCAGTCACGAGAGAGTCACAGGTTTGACTATTATCTGACTTTCTGCAGTAACCTGTGTAAGAAAAAATTGCATCAGTCAGAAGCGGACTATCTGTGGAAGTAAAACAAACAAACGAAAAAGGAGTGACCCAAGGCAAACTTACGGGGCCAGTGTGAATGCTTCTCGGGAGAAAGCAGCTCAGCCATGGTCGGGAGAGTATTTCCAGCCTCAACGGCTAGATAGTCCTTGGTGTGTAGACTCAGGGAGTTGAAACCCACGTAACTTGGGTCTGTCTGGTTTTATCGCTCGTATTGTCTCTGCAAATCTGATGTCCTTAAACATTCCTTTCACTCACCTTAAACTGGCAGCTCACAGATCTGAATGGTCTGTCAAGTTTTATTGGCTAGACCCTTTTCAGTGTGTAAAATCTACAAAAAGTGTGTGTGTGTGTGTGTTGGGATCCATATGTGTTTTTTGAGTCAACGTTTTAAAATTATCATTATTATGGAAGGAAAAAATGCACATCATGAAAATGTTTCTCAAACATTACTGAAGGGTGAAAATGCATAAAGCCCCTAGACTCTGTCTTGTTTCCTGATCCTTCTATTTGGAGCTAATTGCCGTGAAGGCAGTTTGTTTCTGCGTGTGTGAGCGTACATCTTTCCAGGCTGTCCCTTTTCTTGTCATTTTTAATGTCACAATTTTGAATAAACTATCCATTGTCATGGTTTAAAATTCAAAAGGTACAGGGGCATCTGGGCAGCTCAGTCAGCTAAGTGTCCGACTCTTGGTTTCAGCTCAGGTCATGATCTCACGGTTTGTGAGTTCGAGCCCCACATCGGGCTCCGCACCAGCAGTGCGGAGTCGGCTTGGGATTCTCTCTCTCCCTCTCTCTCTCTACTCCTCCCCAGCTCATGCTCTCTCTCCCTCTAAAAAAATAAATAAAAACTTAAAAAGCATTTAATAATGTTTCTTTTTTTTCTTCTGGTGAACTCCTAAACATTCATTCTTCCTTCCTTCCTTCCTTCCATCCTTCCTTCCTTCCTTCCTTTCCCTTTCTTTCTTTCTTTCTTTCTTATTATTACTTTTTTAATGTAATTTATTGTCAAATTAGCTAACATACAGTGTATACAGTGTGCTCTTGGTTTCAGGGATAGATTCCCATGATTCATCACTGACATACAACACCCAATGCTCACCCCAGCAAGTGCCCTCCTCAATGCCCACCAGCCATTTTCCCCTCTCCGCCATCCCCCCCATCAATCCTCAGTTTGTTCTCTATATTTAAGAGTCTCTTATGGGTTTGCCTCCCTCTCTGTTTGAATCTATTTTTCCCCACCCTTTTTCCCCATAAATAATGTTTCTTCAAGATCACTCCATATCAATGTACAAAGAGCTTCCTTTTCTAAAAAGCATGGTTGAAGAGTATTCCATTGTTCGAGTGTGCCATAATTTATTTCACCAACGCCTGCTGAGGGAAATTTGTTTTGTTTGTAAATACTTTGCTATTTCACACAATGCTCCAGAAAGTTACTTAGCACTTACACCATATCGAAGGTATGAATATTCAAATATATTCAATTTCTAGTATATGAAGTTTAATTCCTAGAAGTTGAATAGCTGATTTAAAAAGTATTGCAGAAAATTTTTAGATTTTTTTTTTTAGAGAGAGAGCATGAGTGGGGAGAGGGGCAGAGGAAGAGAGAAAGAATCTTTATATTTTTTTCTTTTAATATTTATTTATTTATTTTGAGAGAGAGGGAGAGAGAGAATCCCAAGCAGACCCCATGCTGTCAGCACACAGCCCGACATGGGGCTTGATCCCATGAACTGCAAGATCATGACCTGAGCCAAAATCAAGAGTCAGTCACGTAACCAACTGAGCCAAACAAGTGCCCTAAGCGGGGGGGAGAGAGAGAGAGAGAGAGAGAGAGAGAATCTTAAGCCAGCTCCAAGCTCAATTCCCCCAATCCTAGGATCATTATCTGAGCCAATAGCAAGAGTTGGAAGCTCAACCATCTGAGCCACCCAGGCACCCCTAATATCGTTTAATTAGTTGTCAACATTCAAAACTCAAAAGCTTTCATATGAAAAAATATTGATTTTTCAGCTCACTTGAAAAGATTGGAAATCTGGCAACACCGTGTTTACCTTGTAGGGCAAAAATTAGCTGGAGCTAAGTAGCAACTGCTCCTTTGCTAAGACATGTATTTCTCAGGGGACCACGGTCCTCGCCCACCCCGTTTGGCTCCTTTACATACTTCCCTGACGCCTGAAACCCTTTGAGTTTTTAATCCCTATATTCTTTCATTTTGATTCTGAGATCTCTCAACAATGTTTAGGTTAGGATTTAATTTCCCTTAAGTCTGTAGGAAAAGATCATTTGACATTCCAAGGTTTTGAACCCTGGGCTACTGTTTCTCATGCTCAAGTATTAAGCAGCACCTGGTTGTGATGTTTCAACGTATCACAAGGGATTCCATGAATGACTGTGCTAAGCACCCCAATGTGCACCCCAATGTGAGTATTCCAAGCGGTATATCAGTTATTTATTACTTTGTATTATTAAATTGGCAATAAACTGTCTACTTCAATTATTTGCACATTTTAATAATGTGAATCATTTATATCAAGAGTTGATCATTTCTTCCTTTTTAAGATATTCCAGATACATTGGTTACCTGTCCATCTGTCGTCTCCAGTTAAATTCAAGGAATATATGAAGATTTTTTTTAATTTTAAGTTTATTTGAGAGAGACAGAGACAACACAAGGGGAAGGGGCAGAGAGAGAGGGAGAGAGAGAATCATGACCTGAGCTGAAACCAAGAGTCAAACTCTTAACGACTGAGCTGCATAGGTGCCCCGGTCCTTGATTATTTCTTCTTCTTTTTTAAACATTTATTCATTTTTTGAGAGAGAGACACACACACAGCACAAGCGGGGGAAGGGCAGAGAAAGGAGACACAGAATCTGAAGCAGCTCCAGGCTCTGAGCTGTCAGCGCAGAGCCCGACGCGGGGCTCGAACTCACAAACGGGGCAAGACTGTGCCCTGAGCCAAAGCCAGATGCTTAACCGACGAGCCACCCAGGCGCCCCAGGACTTGATCATTTCTGACAAAAGTTCGTCTTCAGAGCTTGGCTCCCTGAATACTGAGGCCCTGCCCCTAGAAAGGATTACACAGCTCGGACCTGCCTTTCCTGTAGTGATTCTCGAATTTAGGCGAGCAAATTAACTGGAGATCTTACTCAATTTCAGATTGATTCAATACATCCTGAGTGGGGTCAGAGATTTAGAATGTCTAACAAGCTCCTTGACTGCGTGTTGAGTAGCAAGCGTCTTAGAAGACACCTGCTGGGGCACCTGGGGGGCTCGGTCGCTTAGGCAGCCAACTCTTGATTTCGGCTCAGGTCATGTTCATGCATGGTTCCTGAGTTCAAGCCCTGCATTGGGCTCCGTGCTCACAGCATGGAGCCTGCTTCGGATCCTCTGTCTCCCTCTTTCTGTCCCTCCCCTCCTCTCTCTCTCAAAAATATGTAAATGTTAAAAGAAAAAAAAAAAGACACTTCCTAAGTCCCTCTGCTGATTTCTCCCAGACTTCTTGGGGGAATGAAGAAATCGGATTGGATGTGATACCCTAAACACTCCTGTTTCTCTTCGATACTGTCCGTTCCTCATTCTCCCCATTCCACACGCCCCCCCAACCCCCTCCCCGCCATACACACAGCAGGAAGCTGAGAGAATCTAACTAATACAAACATAATCAGGGCGGAAGAGATTTCCCTTCATTCATCACACATGACAGGGCACCATATGTACAGGGCAATATGTCAGCTGCCAGGGGAAACAAAGATGATTAACCATTAAGACAGGTCTTTAGTTTGGGGTGCCTGGGCGGTTGAGTCGATTAAGTGGCGGCTGACTCTTGATTTTGGCTCAGGTCATGATGTTGGTTGTGAGCTCAAGCCCCAAATCACAGTGCAGAGCCTGCTTCAGATCCTCTGTCTCCCTCTTTCTGCCCATACCCCACTCGCGCACGCTCTCTCTCTCAAAAACAAATGTTAAAAAAAATTTTTTGGGGGGCGCCTGGGTGACTCAGTCGGTTGGGCAGCCGACTTCAGCTCAGGTCATGATCTCGCAGTCTGTGAGTTCGAGCCCCGCATCGGGCTCTGTGCTGATGGCTCGGAGCCTGGAGCCTGCTTCCGATTCTGTGTCTCCCTCTCTCTCTGCCCTTCCCCTGTTCACCCTGTGCCTCTGTGTCTCTCAAAAATAAATAAACATTAAAAAAAATTTTTTTTTAAATTTTTTTTAAAAGGCAGGTCCTCAGCTTTAAGTTGATCACAAACCAGCAAAGGAGACAGAGACATACAGAGATAGCTCACAAGTGGAAGGAATCAAGGTAATGAAACAGAGACAGGGGTTAGTTCCACAGAGGGCGAGCGATAGTCTCCGACAATGATTTTTTGTTAATTGAAGTATAATTGACGTAAGTATACAATTTATTAGTTTCATGTGTACAACAGTGATTTCACAATTCTATACACTACAAAACGCTCACCGTGATAAGTGTAGTTACCATCTGTCATGACACAAAGCTCTTACTAGTTAAATATATTCTCCATGCTGCACATTTCATCCCCACGACTTACTCATTTTATAATAGAAGTTCACCAAGTTTATTTATTTATTTAAGACGTGTCTACATCGGGCGAGGAGCTTGAATCACCACCCCAAGAATCACGTGCTCATCCCACTGAACCTGTCAGGCACCCTGTATAGTCTGTACTTCTTAAACCCCTTCAACCGTTTTGCCCTCTGGGAACCACCACTTTGTTCTCTCTCCTTATGAGACTGTGTCTGCCTTCTGTTTGTATTTTGGATTCTGCATATAAATGAGATCATACGGTAAGACGGTGTTTCTTAAACTCTGGTCCCCTCACCTGCCGCACGGGCGTCACTGGGAAAATGTTAGGCGGTGCGGATTCTCCCTCCACCCAAGTCTACTCCAAAGGTGGTGTTGGGGGTGGCAGTCTGGGTTTTAACAAACCCTCGAGGTGATTCCAACACCTGATTACGTCTGACAACTGCTGGTTTATGGAAACTTCACAGACGTTTGAGTTGGACCCTAGAGAATTCATATCACAGCGGACAGAAAGAGAAGGGCATTCCAGGAGACCACGAGGAACGAAGGTGTGGAGACGTGAACGTGAAATATGTAAACACGTTGGGGAGACGGCACTGAGCCAGGGGGGTGAGGGGAAAAGAGGGAAAAGCGGCCGGCGAGGCAAATCGGGACCAAATTTTGAAGAGCCTCAAAGTTTTATACTGTGAAGTTTGCAGTTTAGTGCATAGACCATAAGAAAACACAGGTTTAAAGCGGGGGAGGGACATGATCAGGACTGTATTTTAAAGCTCTATGTGGGACTGAGAACTATGTGGACTAAGGCTACCAATTAAGAGGTTCGTCTGTCCTGGCCAGAAATAAGAGCTAAATAAAGACAGCAGAATTAAAAGAGAAAAGAGGGAAACTCTATGTCAAGCGTTTCCAAAGTAGGATAAACAAGCCGGATTGAATGATGGTTTAAGACCATGAGCACCAGGGCCAAACTCCCTGGCACCCACACTTTTTAGCTCCGTGGCTTTGGGAAACGTAATCGTGTGTCTCAGTTTTATCATCCAGAGAAAAGATAAAACAACAGCTCCTACCTCATAGCACTATTGTGAGGATTAAATGTATTAATAATCATAAAGTGCTTAGAACAGCGCCTGGTATGAAGTCAACGGTCAATAAATATGGGGGTGTGTGTGTGTGCACGTGAATGTGTGTTTTATAGGGAGTAATATGTCTAAAATTTCTACCTCAAGTTAGAAAATAATGCCATAAGAGGAGCTAGGAACATGCTGAATTTGAACTGTCTGGAGGACACCTTCACTTTTCTGGACCTCGTTTCCTAGTGTTTTAACAATTGGAAATAGGCACTCCGGCACTCGCAGGAGTCCCAGGAAACCAGTGGACAGGTGAAGTGAGCACAGATAAAGTGTGGTCCCAAGAGGAGGTTTTCAAGGCTGCCCAGGCCCTGTTTCTAGTCTTACACAGAAGGTCTGGTTTGTACCCTTTTTTTTTTTTAACATTCATTTATTTTGAGAGGGAGAGACAGAGTGCAAGTGGAGGAGGGGCAGAGAGAGAGGGAGACACAGAATCCGAAGCAGGCTCCAGGCTCTGAGCTGTCAGTGTAGAGCCCGACGCAGGGCTTGAACTCAGGAACCGTGAGACCATGAGCTGAATCGAAGTCAAACATTTAACCAACTGAGCCACCCAGGCACCCCTGGTTTGTACCTTTTAAATGAAGTTAGGTGCCGTTAGTGTCAATGGAGCTGAACGAATCAGAGCAATAATGAGACAATGTTGTAGTCAATAGTGCTGAGTCATTGAACACACCCAGTTCTCTCTCTTTCCAAACATGAGACATGACTGGTCTTCCCGGCCCCCTTGTGGTTGGGTAGGGCCTTATGACTCAGTCAGGCCGATGAGTTGTTAATGAGAGTGTCCTGAATCACTTTAACTGCCAACATGAGACCCTCTAGCGGTCTCTCCTTCTGGCCTGACTCACTCATCAGTCTGGGTTCCGGAGTAGCTATCCTAGCGGAGTCTGATGTCAACTTTCTAGAGATGATTATGCAGTGTGAGCAACAACTACACAGTTTTCTTTTTAAGCTTTTGGAGGCATTTGTTTCCACAACACTACTTAGTCTATCTGGATGCAGATACTATTTTTAAGACCCATCAAATTCTAGGGGGGCTCAGTCGGTTAAGCGACCAACCCCAGCTCAGGTCATGATCTGGCAGTTTGTGGGTTGAAGCCCCGCGTCAGGCTCTCTGCTGACAGCTCAGAGCCTGGAGCCTGCTTTGGATTCTGTGTCTCGCTCTTTCTCTGCCCCTGCCCTGCTCACTCGCACTGTCTCTCAAATTTAAATAAATATTTAGGGGCGCCTGGGTGGCTCAGGCGGTTAAGCGTCCGACTTCAGCTCAGGTCATGATCTCACAGTCTGTGAGTTCGAGCCCCGCATTGGGCTCTGTGCTGACAGCTCAGAGACTGGAGCCAGCTTTGGATTCCGTGTCTCCCTCTCTCTCTGCTCCTCCCCTGCTCACACTCTGTCTCTCAAAAATAAATAAACATTAAAAAAAATTAAAAATAAATAAATAAATAAATAAATAAACATTTAAAAAAAGGTTTTTTTTTAAAGACCCATTAAATCCTTAAAAATTAGGCGCGCCTGGGTGGCTCAGTCGGTTAGGCGGCCGACTTGGGCTCAGGTCATGATCTCATGGTCTGTGAGTTCAAGCCCCACATCGGGCTCTGTGCTGACAGCGCGGAGCCTGGAGCCTGCTTCAGATTCTGTGTCTCCCTCTCGCTCCGCCCTTCCCTTGCTCACTCTTTGTCTCTATGTCTCTCAAAAATAAAAATGCTAAAAAAAAAAATCCTTAAAAATTAGACACTTAACATCCAATCCTAATGAGGGTGTGAGGAAACATACTTTCAGAGATTTGCCAGAAGTAAAAATTGTTCCAACCTTTTTGAAAAGTAATTTGACAGTAGATTCTATTAAAATGAAAACAAGGTATTATATATATATATATGCATTTTTTTAAACTCAGATTCCATTATGGGGAATCTCTTCCACAGAAATAAAAGTACTACTTCAAAAGTGCATTGATGGGGCACCTGGGTGGCTCAGTTGGCTAAGTGGCTGACTTCAGTTCGGGTCATGATCTCACAGTCTGTGAGTTCGAGCCCCACATCGGGCTCTGTGCTGGTGGCTCATCAGAGCCTGGAGCCTGCTTCAGATTCTGTGTCTCCCTCTCTCTCTGCCCTTCCCCTGCTCACGCTCTATCTCTATGTCTCTCAAAAATAAATAAACGTTAAAAAAATTAGAAAAAAAAAGTGCATTGATGTTTATTGTTGCATTATCCATAATGAATACATGTTGTAGTGAGAGCATCTTTCTGATTATGCTTTATCCACACTACGAAGTGTTACGCAATTATGAAAAAGACAAATGTTGCCCTCAAAGGATAGCCACATGTGAAATACAAAACCAAACAAAACAAATCCACATTTAGGGGTGCCTGGCTGGCTCAGCGAGCAGCGCTGATCTTAGGGCTGAGCCCTGCATTGGGTGTAAGGTTACCTTAAAAATAACATCTTTTTAAAAATCCACATTCATGACCTTTTAAGTTACAAACCTAGAAAACTAAGGTATTTTACCTCAAGGCAGCAGTGGAAAGTGATGGGGGGGGGGAAGGAGAGATGATTGTCACGTTTTTCTTATTATACCTTGATATTCCTCCACTTGTTACGATTTGTACCACTTCGTAATAAAACAAACTAAAGTGAGGAAAAAAAAAAAAAACCCTAAACCTAACGGTTGGCCGAATCTTTAAACAGTCAACTTAGCATCACAGCCACTGGTCGGCGGCGGCGGAAGAGGCGGAGCTTCTATAACACTGCAGGCCACGCCTACTTTCCCCGGCCCGTTGCCTCTCACGTGTGCTCCTTGGACGCATGCGTCCTTGCCCGAGTTTTCCTGGCCTTGGAGGGGCGCGCTGAGGCTTTGGATTTGACCCCGGCAGGCTCCCGTCGTGGCGACCGGAACGGCACCTGAGGTTTGCTTCCGGGCGTCTCTTTTGCTTCCCTTTCCCTCCCCCCCCTCACGCTTCTCCCCCTCCCCCTGCTCCCTATTCCTCACGGTTTCGTTCTTCCCGGTCGAGGCCGACCCCAGCGTCTCGAGTCTGGGGTCTGGTTGGTGAAAAAGGGCTGTTGCCGCCGGAAGGAGGGAGGTGTGGGAAATCCTGCTCATTGAGGTATTTGGAGACCAGGGGCACGTCTGGAATGTTTTGTTTGTGGGAGGAGGTCGGGCGAGGGTGGGAAGGAAGTCTTCCCCGCGAGGCGAGCAGGGGCGGGGTTGAGCCGGGTTTGCGGGGTGGGTGGGACGCGCCCCCAGAAAGGGTAGCGCGGGGGTGGGGCGGCGAGTGGGCACAGGGAAAATGGAGGCGGCGAGGGCCGGCCACGGGGTCGCACGGCCTTCTGGCATCAGTTTTGCTGTAACCGGCTGACCAAAAGAGCAGTGGGGTATTTGGGTTGTAGTTTTATTTTCTTCCCAGTTTGCTTTAGTTTTCCTTTACTTTGGGGAAGCCACTTTGCTTTTGTATGCTTAAGCGTTAATAGACTTTAAAAAGTACATTTCCACATGGAAGCACGGTAATGTAAAGCGAACCATCAAAGAGAAAACAATGGATTAATGAGTTTTAAACCAGCGCCTCCCCAAGTGGAGGTATTTGTTCAAATTAGGCATAGCGTGCCAACAGGGATTTCTCGCTTTAGTCAGGTAAGGAACACAGTTCACAGAAATATCTTCCTCAGCAAATTGGTTCTCTTCTGTTTTCTAAGACATTGTTTTCGGTAGCTCTCTGTTGCGTAATAGATGTTTTCCATGCCCTCGCCCTTGTGAATCTTATCCAGGCCCGTGGTCTATAGGGTAAGAACGCTACAAAATCTTAGCCTCAGATACAGGAGAACTGAGAGAGAGAGCGAGCGCGCAGATCCACACCTGACTATGTTTGAAGAAGTAGTCGGGCAGGAGTGAGTTGTAGGGGACTGCAGTTTGGTGGCTGTAATAATCGCAAAGGTAATCGTAGTTTTCCGTTCCACCTAGAGGACAGCAGCATGTCCTCCACCCCCGGGTGCATCGGTTTGGACGCAGCCGCAGCTGCAGCGGAGTCCGAGGAGATCGCAGAGCTGCAGCAGGCGGTGGTGGAGGAGCTGGGCATCTCCATGGAGGAGCTGAGGCAGTTCATCGATGAAGAACTGGAAAAGATGGACTGTGTGCAGCAGCGGAAGAAGCAGCTGGCAGAGTTGGAGACGTGGGTCATACAGAAGGAATCTGAGGTGGCCCACGTCGACCAGCTCTTTGATGACGCGTCCAGGTGAGGACTGCGTGGAAGATCGGAACGGCCCCCCTTGGCAGACATTTTAGAAGTATCATTGTTCATGACCTTGTGCCAAGCGCTTTATGCTTTACACGGTACAGACGTGTAGAACTTTCCTGTTTCTCAAGGGTCAGGGTCAAAACTCTGACCTCAAGGGGCGCCCGGGTGGCTCAGTCACTTAGGCGTCTGACTCTTGATCTCGGCTCAGGTCATGATCTCTCGATTCGTGGGATCTGGCCCTGCCTTGGGCTCCGCGCTGATGGCATGAACCGACTTGGGATTCTCTCTCTCTCTCTGGCCCTGCCCTGCGCCCCGTCTTTCTTTCGAAATAAATAAATAAATATTTTAGAAAATCTGACTTCACAACCACCCATATACGTAGACTGTTCACCTCTCAGAAGCCCGTGTGTGGTCAGCAGCAGAGGAGTCCATCTTGAGTCTTTTCCCCTTCTTTCTCCTGCACTCTGCTTCAGAACAATTGCATGGCTAGTAGGATGATCTGGGGAGTGAGGGCTGTCAGTCAGTCGTTGCCTTCTTATGAACCTGTGGAGCCTGAGCCCTGTATCTCCTCATAGATCCCCAGAAGATTTGTGTCTAGTGCCTTAGTTGTCGCTTAGAACACATTTTCAAATAGCAGGGTAAATGAAGCAATGTGGTTGAGAGGACCGTGCTTTGGGGTTATTTGGGATTTTTGAAGACCTAGTCTGAAACCACTATTTAAACATTTTTCTATGAGAAAAGCATTTTATTTTATTTTTTTTTTAAGTTTATTTTTTTTAATGTTTATTTTTGAGAGAGAGAGAGAGAGAGAGAGACAGGGCATGAGCAGGGGAGGGGCAGAGAGAGAGGGAGACACAGAATCCGAAGCAGGCTCCAGGCTCTGAGCTGTCAGCATGGAGCCTGATGCGGGGCTTGAACTCACAAACTGCAAGATCATGACCTGAGCCGAAGTCGGATGCTTAACCGACTGAGCCACCCAGGCGCTCCTTACGTTTATTTTTGGGAGGGAGAGACAGAGCAGTAGCAGGGGAGGGGCAGAGAGAGAGAGAGAAGGAGAAGGAGACACAGACTCTGAAGCAAGATCCAGGCTCTGAGCCGTCAGCACAGAGCCCAACTCGAGGCTCGAACTCACGAGCCGTGAAACCATGACCTCAGCCGAAGTTTGTTGCTTAACTGACTGAGCCACTCAGGTGCCCTGAGAAAAGCATTGTAAATTCTAAATGGAGACACTTTGGAATATGGCCTGTTTAAATGGAGGTCAGTGTATACTTAAAGATCTATAAATTCTGATGGCTTTGATACCGATTTCTGCTGGCTTTGACCTTTTCTACATGTGTTCCAATATTAGGGCAGTGACTAACTGTGAGTCTTTGGTGAAGGACTTTTATTCCAAACTGGGACTACAGTACCGGGACAGTAGCTCTGAGGATGAAGCTTCCCGGCCTACAGAAATAATCGAGATTCCTGATGAAGATGACGACGTCCTCAGTATCGATTCAGGTAAGAGAGAGGCTCTGGGTAGGAAAATCTCAAGATTGAAATGGCAGCACAGGAAGATAAACAGATAAGAGAGCAGAAATTGTCACTAACTCCATATTCCGAACTTGTCTGTTACCAAAAGAAATAGAACGTTATTAGTGTCGTAGATGTCGTCTCCATGCTGCATCCTGATTGGATGGCCTTCCTTTCCCCATCCTGTGTAACCTCTGTTCTGAACTCCCTTCCTTTTCTTTATAGGCGGCATGACATCTGTGTATATATTTCAGAACAGTTGACTGTTCGGTTTTGTCTATTTTTGAGGGGTTTTTTTTACATATAGTTTACAGACTAAAATTTACCCACTTTGAGTGTAGAGTTCGAGTCTTGGGGAATTTATACAGTAGTGCGGTCTTCACCACAATCCAGCTTTAGAGCACTTAGACTGCCCCAGAAAGATCTCTCGTTCCTATTTGTGTGCATTCTCCATTTTCACCCCCAAGCAACCGCTGATCTGCTTACTTCCTTTTTGCCTTTTCTAGGAATTTCATTTAAATATCATCACAATTTGTTGTCTTTTGTATCTGGCTTTTGTCACTTAGCATAATGTTTTTGAGATTCATCTGTGTTGTTGCATGTATCTGTAGTTTGCTCCTTTTTTTTGCTGAATAATATTCCATTTTCTGGATATACTGCATGTTTTTATCCATTCTTTAGTTGATAAATATTTGGGTTTCCAGTTTGGGGCTATTACGAGTAACGCTGCTATGTACATTGGTGTATAAGTCCTTATGTGGGCATTATGTTTCATGTCTCTTGGATATTCTACCTAGAAGTAGAATTGTTAGGGCTTAGGATAAGTGTACATTTGAGTTTCTAAGAAACTGCCAAACTGTCCTTAAAAGTGGCCATACCATTCTACATTCCCACTAGCAAAGTATGGGCGTTCCAGTCTCTTTACATCCTTGTTGCTGCTTGCAGTTGTCAGTCTTTTATTTTAGCTTTTCCAGCGTGAGTCTGGTGGTATCAAATTGTGATTGTAGTTTGCATTTCCCTAAGGAAGTTGAGCATCTTTTCATTCTGGGCATACTTAATTTACCATTTGTGTTTGTTCTTTGAGGAAACATCCGTTCAAATCTTGAGGCTTTTTTTTTTTTTTTAATTGCGTTGTCTTTATATTAGAGAACCCCTCTCTTTTGACTTAGAGAACTCGGGCCTTAGGTACAATTCATTTATCAGTTATATTTTAGAAACACTTTCTCTCAAATATGGTCTTTTCATTTTCTTAACGGTGTCTTTTATGAGTAATAATTCTCAAGGTAGAGGTTGAGAGTGGTTGGTTGGTTGGTTGGTTTTGCTTTTGGCTATTTGGTTTTTCTACCACCATTTGTTGAAAAGACTATCCTTTTGGTACCCTTGTCAAAAATCAACTGGCCATGTATAGGACGGTCTATTTCCAGATTCTGTTCTGTCACATTGATCTAAATACCTGTTTTTATACCAACACCACATTGCTTTTATTACTGTAGTCTCAATGGTAAGTATTAAAATCACCTAATGAAAGTGTTCCAAATTTATTTGTATTTCATATGACTTTGAAATAAATTTTAGAATCAGCTTGTCAGTTTCTATCAAGAACATTTTTTAAAACCTGCTAGGATTTTTAATAGGAACTATATTAAATCTAAAGGCCAATTTGGAGAGCATTACTTTTTTAGCAAATAGTCGTCTAGTGCATTAACATGGTACATTTGTCCTAAGTGTGTTATTCTTTTTAATGCTAACGTGAATGAGATTATTTACTTAATTTCATTTTAGGATTGTCTGTTGCCAGGATATGAAAATATAGTTGATTTTTGTGTATTAATCTTGTAGCCTGTGATCTTATTAAGCTCACTTATTAGTTTTAGAAGCTTTTTGTGGATCCCTTGGGATTTTCTATATATTAGGTCATGCTGTCTGCAAATAAAATCAATTTTATTTCTTTCTTTCTTATCTAGATGTCTTCTATTTCTTTTTTTATTGCCTTTTTGTACTCACTAGAACCTCAAATACAATGTTGAATAAAAGTTCGAGTGTTGACATACTTTCCTTGCTTCTGATCTTAGCATTTCGTCTTTAGGCATTAATTATAATGTGAGCTTTAGGGTTTTTGTAGATATCCTTTCTCAGGTTGAGGGAAGTTGCTTCCGTTCTTAGAAACTTTGTCAGGTTGAAAGAAGTTGCTTCTGTTCTGTATTGGATTTGCTAATATTTCGTTAAGATTTTTGCACCTGGGGCACCTGGGTAGCTCAGTTGGTTAAGAGTCTGGCTCTTGATTTCAGCTTAGGTCCTGATTTTGTGGTTCATAAGTTCAGGCCCTGCATTGGGCCCCATGCTGACAGGGAGCCTGCTTGGGATTCTCTCTCCCTCTCTGCCCTTCCCTCCTCGCGCACTCTCTCTCTCTAAATAAATAAATAAACTAAAAAAAAAAAATAGTTTTGTGAAGAACTTTAAAAAAAAAGAATTTTTGCATCTATGGTCATGAGGACTATAGGTTTTTAAGTTTTACTGTGATGTGGCTTTTTGACTTTGGTATTAGGTATTATAGTCCTTATAAAGATGAGTTGGGAAATGTTCCTTCCTCTGAATTTGTGTGAAATAGTATTATTTCTTTCTTAAATGTTTGATAAATTCAGCAGTGAGATCATCTTAACCTGGACCTTTCTTTGTGGATAGATTTTTTTTAATCAGCTTTTTAGTTTGGAATGGTTTTCTTTGTTTGTTTGTTTTTTAATTAATTTATTTTTGAGAGAGAAAGACAGAGTGTGAGCAGGGGAGGGGCAGAGAGAGAGGGGGAACACTGAATCTGAAGCAGGCTCCAGGCTCTGATCTGTCAGCACAGAGCCCAGCATGGGGATCAAACTGGTGAACCGTGAGGTCATGACCTGAGCCAAAGTCAGACACCCAACCGACTGAGCCACCCAGACGCCCCAGTTTGGAATAGTTTTATATTTTTGTAAAAATTGTTAAGATAATGCAGAGAGTTCCTGCATACTTTCCACCAGTTTCTTCTAATGTTGGGTGTTTTTTTTTTTTTAATGTTTATTTATTTTGAGAGAAAGAGCGTGCGTATGTGCACAAGTGGGGGAGAGGCAGAGAGAATTCCAAGCAGGCTCTGCAATGTTAGCTCAGAGCCCAACTCAGGGCTTGATCTCTTGAACTGGGAGATTATGACCTGAGTCAAAATCAAGAGTCGGACTGAGCCACCCAGAAGCCGCTAATGTTAGTATTTTGTTGCCATGATACGTTGGCCAAAACTAAGAACCAAACATGGGTGCATTACTTTTATCTAAACTTCACACTTTGGATTTCTGGGCTTTTCCCAGTCCAGGATACCACATTGAATTTATTATGGGAAGGTTTTTAATTACTAGTCAGTTTTCTTTACCTGATATGTCCATTTGGATTTTCTATTCCTTCTCAAGTCAATTTTGTTAATTTGTATCTTTCTAGGAATTTTTCCATTTCATTTAGTTGTCTAAAATATTGCCATAAAGTTCAAAGTGTTCCCTTACGATCCTTTTGAATTTCTGTAGGTTCTGTACTAATGTCCCTTCTTTCATTCCTGATATTGGTTATTTGGATCTCTTTTTTTCCCTTGGTTAATCTAGCTGAAGGATTGTCAGTTTTTTTGCTCTTTTTCAGGAACCAGTTTTTGTGTTCATTGATTCATTTTTCTCTACTGTTTTCCTGTTTTTTGTTACACTGATTTCTATTCTGATCTTACTGTTTTCTTCCTTTCAGGTATTTGGATTTGATTTGCTCTTTTTCTGGTTTCTTAAAATGAAAACAGATTATTGATTTGGTTTTAGATCTTCTTTCTTTTCTAATATAAACATTTAAAGCTATAAATTTCCCTTTAAGCATTGCTTTACTGCATGTCATAAATTTTGTATGTTGCATTTCCATTTTCTTTTTTTAATGTTACAATATATGTATATTTTAATATTGAAACATATGTATTTTAATATTTTAATTTCTATTTTAGAGGGAAAACATGAGTGGGGAAAAGGCAGAAAGGGGGAGGGGAGAGAGAGAGAGAGAGAGAGAGAGAGAGAATCCCAAGCAGATTCCATGTTTAGCACAGAGCCTGACAAAGGGCCTGATCCCATGACCCTAGGATCATGATCTGAGCTACAATCAAGAGTCAGACACTCAACCGACTGAGCCACCCAGGCGCTCCATATTTTCATTTTCCTTTACTCATAATTTTTAATTTTTTTGTGATTTTTCTTTGACTAATGGTTTATTCCAAATATTTAGGAATTTCCTAGATTTGTTTCTGTTGTGACTTTTTTATTTAATATAATTTTGGTCAGAAAACATTCTTGTATTATTTTAATCCTTTTAAATGTTTTTTAATAGCCTAGCATATTGTCTGTCCTGGGGAATGATCTGTGTGTTCTTGAAAAGAATTTGTATTCTGCTGCTGTTGGATGGAGTATATTATAAATGTTAGTTAGGTTAAGTTGGCTATCGGTGCTGTTCAAGTCTTCTGTATCCTTATTGATTGTCTGGTTGTTTTAACAATTACTTGGAAAGGAGTTTTGAAATCTTGAACTAAAATTGTTGACTTGTTGTCATTTCAGTTCTTTCAGTTTTTGCTTCCTATATTTTGGGACTCTGTTATGTATTCATTTATAGTTAATTTTTTTATTATAAAATTTCTCTGTTTCCAGTGATATCCTTTGTCTTAAAGTCTGTTTTGTCAATCTTAATGTAGTATTTCCGTTTCTGTTATGATTACTGTTTGCACGTTGTGTTGTTTTCTGTCTTTTTACTTAAAATCTTTTTCTATCTTTGAATTTAGTGTATCTCCTGTATACGGTGTATCTGTATACAGTATACAGATCTTGTCTTTTTAAAAAAATTTTTTTAATGTAGGTTTATTTTTGAGAGAGAGAGAAAGAGCACAAGCCAGGGAAGGACAGAGAGAGGGGGAGACACAGAATCTGAAGCAGGCTCCAGGCTCTGAGCTGTCAGTGTAGAGCCTGATGCTGGGCTTGAACTCACAAACCATGAGATCATGACCTGAGCGGAAGTCACTTAACCCACTGAGCCACCCAGGTGCCCCAGATCTTATCTTTTTTAAATCCATTCTCACAGTTTTGCCTTTTCAATTAGTATTGAGTCCATTCACAGTTGATGTGAAACCATGTGGGTGGATTTATATCGGCCATTTTGCTTTTTCTCCCCCCATGTCCCACGTCTTTTATGTTTATCTGTTCTTTACTGCTTTCTTTGTGTCAAACAAATATTTTAGTAAGTCATTTTAATTCCTCTGATTTTTTATTTATTTATTTATTTTTTTTTTTTGCTTTTAAAAAAAGTGCTTGCATATTTATCTGGTCACTACTACAAGTTAATACTGACTTAATTCTGATCAAATCTAGCAGCTTTGCACCAGTATGGCTCCATTGTCACTCTCTTCTCGGGTGGTACTGTTGTCAAAATATATTGAATCTACATATGTTTGAAGCTGACAATTTTGTGTTATAATTATTGCCAGGAGTAATCTTATTTTTAAAGATTTTAAGGGACGAAAAGAGAAAAATATATATGTATCCAGATGTTTACATTTCCATTCTTCTTCATTCCTTCCTATGGATCTGAGTTACAGTCTAGTGTCATCCGTTTCCAGACAGAAGGATTTCTTTTAATATTTCATAGTTCTGGGGCACCTGGGTGGCTCAGTTGGTTAAGTGTCCAACTCTTGATTTTGGCTCAGGTTATGATCTCATTTGTGAGATTGAGCCCTGCACCAGGCCCTGCACTGACAGCACAGAGCCTGCTTGGCATTCTCTCTCTTTCTGCCCCACCCCCCTCAAAATAAATAAATATTTAAAACATATCTCTTACAGTTCTGGGAAAAGTCAGTTCTCTTCACTTATGTGAGATATAGCATTCTTGGTTCACGATGTTCTTTCGGTATTTCCAATATGCCATTTCAGTGCCTTCTGGCCTCCGTTATTTCTGATGGAAAACCAGATGACTATGTTGTGCCCTGGATGTGAGTGATTTTTGTTTTACTGCTTTTAAGATTTTCTCTTTCGCTTTTAGTAGTTTTTGTCCAGGGATAATTCTATTTGTCCTATTTGAGATTGATCGAACTGGACCTGTGGATTCACATTTTTCATCAAATCGAGAAGTGTTTCAGTCATTATTTCTTCATATACTTTTTCTAGCCCTTTCTCTCTCCCCTTGCCTTCTGAGATCCTCGTTATATATGTGGTAGAGTGCTTCACATTGTCCGACAAGTCTCTGAGGCTCTGTTCATTTTTCTTCAGTCTTTTCTTTGTGCTTTGGATTGGGCAATTACTCTATATAAATATCTATTAGTTTACTTACTCTTCTGCCATTTTAAATATGCTTTTTTAGCCTCTCTAGTGAATGCAGTTAAACCTTGGATTGTGAGAGTAACCTGTTCTGTGAGTGTTCTGCAAGACGAACAAGCATTTCTAATAAATTTTAACTTTAAGCAGGCAGGGTCTTGTAATACGAGTATTACGTAACACCGAATGTCACATGATCACAACTGAGCCGTGGTTCTACTCTCTCTCGCTGCGGGATCGTGGGTCGTCATCAATGCAATCTCACATTTCTGCGAAGTCCTCCAAAGGAGGCATTGGATAGGTTTCTTGTTAAAGTTGTACGAAAAGAAAAAGATTGCATTGAGCCAATAGACAGCAGTGATTCCGTTAGCAACAGTGAAAGTCGTCCTACACAATAACCCTCCTCTCTCTTGTCTTCCTCACACCAGCCACAAAGGTTTTCAAAGGTAAGTGCAGGTTAATTTGTTTATTTTTCTTTGTATTTTGTATTTTCTTTATTATTTTGTATTATAGTACTGTAATAATTTTTATATGAATATTTTTGGGTTGTGGAACAAATCATCCGAGTTTCCATTATTTCTTATGGGGAAATTTGCTTTGATATACAAGTGCTTTGGATTATAAGCATGCTTCTGGAATGAATTATGCTCAAAAACCAAGGTCTTATTGTATTTCGTTTCAGTTTCTGTTATTTCAACCCTAGAATTTCCATTTGGTTCTTTTTATAGTCAAGTCTTTTGTTTACTAAGTATGAGCATATTTTCCTTTAAATCTTTGAACATAATTTCTGTTAGTATTTTTATACATCCAGTATGTAGGCCCATGCAGCAAGTCAGTTTCCATTGCCAGGGTTTTGTTCCCTGAGTCTACAGTGTGCTTTCCTGTTTGTTTGAATGTTTCATTTTTGTTGTTGAAAGCTGTACACTTTTAAGTTCTTTTTCTTATGCTGCCAACTCTGTCTTCCTTGTAGTGAAGAGCTGATGTCTCTGCTTGATTTTTAAATTTGAACTATATATAGTTCAAATAAGTAAATATACATATATTAGCTTGGCTCCTAACTTTTGTCCCCCTTTTTTACATAGTTTAGCCATGGAGTTTTTCAGAAGTGTAGAGAATGCATTCAGAGTTGCATCTAGTTCTCAAGTCTCCATTGGGTTTCCTGCATCTTTCCTGTATGTGCTTAGTTTAGCAGTTACCCACAGATTCATATATATACGTACGTAAGTTTATATATATTAGCTTGGCTCTTAACAGTTGCCCCTTCCCCCTTTTTTTTTTTTTTTTTTTTTGCATAGTTTAGCCAGTGAGTCTTATGGAGGTATAAAGCATGCATTCAGAGTTGCATCTAGTTCTCAGGTTTCCATGGACTCTCCTGGGTCTTCCCTGCATTTGTATGGGTTAGCGGTCACTCAGGAATGTGGAGAGAATTTATCTAAGCCTGTCCATGGCTGTCTCATCTTCAGGATCTCCTTGTTAAATTTGTGACTGGTTGCCGCTCACCCTAAACAAGAGCTGCAGTCTCAGACTCGGAAAGCCCTCACTGTCATGACTAGCACCTCAAACGGCACAGGTGTAGTTTCCACTCACCAGGCAGGAAGTGGAACAGGGATGGGAGCTGCCCTGGACACGAGGTCCACAGACTTACCTTTCTTACCAGAATTTAAGCAATTTTTCTGGAACAAATACATTCAATTAATTCTTTGCCTTCAGTCAATTTCCAGTGCCCTCAAATGATTGTTTTTAACATTTTTCCCAGTTTTCTACCTGTTTTCTGTATAGGAGAATCATCCATGTCACTATTTTCATATCACTATGATCAGAAGTGCCATAGTTTTGCCTTTTTTTAACTGCAGAAGTGGAATCCTACATAGTGTGATTCTTCAGTCATTTAGCATCTTGCTGATGTGTGACGTTCAGCTCAGTGACTGCTACAGTTTGGTATTCCGTCCTGTGAATATGACACAATATAGCCTCCTGTCAGTTGCCATTTCTTTGTTTTCAATTCAGATGATGCTCTAAATATCCTTGTACGTGATTCCTAATCCACATACACAAGAATCTTTGTAAATTTTGGCAGTCTTACAATTGTTTAAGAGAGGAGTTGCTAGTTCTTAGGATATGGAACTGTTAACATTACTAGATAAATAATGGCCAAATAGCTTTCCAAAGTGGTTGTACCAATTTATATTTATATAACAACTAGTGGCGAGAGTGTCGTGTGCTACACATACTTGACAACACTTGGTATTGTGATTTTTAAATTTTATTTCCCTATTGATGAACTCAAGAATCTTTTCGTGTGTTTGTGAGTCATCCGTTGTTTTTCTGTGAAGTGTCTGTTTATGTCTCTTATTTATTTGCTCAATGATCATTGCCATTACTAACTAATCCTATGAGGTTACATGTTGCAAATATAATTCCCAGATTATAGTTTATCTTTACTCATTATGTTATTTGTTGATAAACAGATATTTTAATTTAGGATTTTTTTTTCATGGTCATTGTGTTTTCTATCCTTTCTGCCCTGAGGCTTTATTATAAAGGTCATTTATGTTGCCTTTGAAAGTTTCATAGTTTTACCTGTCACATTTAAGTCTTTAATTCAACTGGAATTTATTTTTTTGTGTAGAATTTGGGGTAAAGATTCAGTGTTTTTTTCCAGGTGGTTATTAATCTGTGTTCCAGAACCACTGCTGAAAGGAATCCCTTCTTCCAGATTTACGTTGTCTGCTCTATCATAAATTATTTCCAGGGGTGCCTGGGTGGCTCAGTCAGTTAAGCATCCAACTCTTGGTTTTGGCTCAGGTCCTGATCTCATGGTTCAGAAGCTCAAGCCTATGTCGGGCTCCGTGCTGACAGTGTGGTGCCTGCTTGGGATTCTCTGTCTCCTCTCTCTTTCCTTCCCACACTCTCTCTCTCAAGTAAATAAACAAACATTAAAATAATAAAGAATTTTCATATGTATTGGTTTGTTTCTGGACTTTCTGTTCTTTTTCATTGGTCTGTCATTTTTTCTTATCTCAGTTCTGTATTATGTGTAACCGGACGTTATTAGTTTCTGTGTCCGTTAACTCCAGTCACCTTACTTTATCGTTCTTCATGTTTGTCTTGGCTCTTTTTACCTTTTGTGCTTATACATGTCTTTGAGACTCAGCGTGTTGTGTTCTCCGTTCGCTCCCTCCCTGCCAAAAAAAAAACAAAAATACTATTGACATTATTATAAGATCAGTGTAGGAATAGCTAGATAACTTCATGGTATTTAATTGTTCTACATAAAAATAATTTAGTTCTTAATATTTTTCAGTAAAGTTGATGGTTGTACAACAGTATGAATGTACTTAATACTACTGAACTGTATGTACCCTTACAAATGGTTAAGGTGGTATATTTTATGTTACGTGTATTTTGCGATAATAAAAAAAATGGGGATAAAAAGAATCAGATTTACAGGTACTAAGAGGGAATACTTTCCTAGATACTTGAGGTATAAGGATATAAAGCAACATAAAAACTACATGTCGAAGGTGAGTAAAAGAATAGAGAGGGGAAAGAGTACAAATTTACATTTATCTTTGGCTGCAAAAGAAACTGATAATGTCGGTGGTTTCTGAGGAGAGTAATTCGAAGCAGGAGTTTGAGGGAGATTTATTTTTTACTGTGTGTCCTTTTAATAATGTTCGGATTTTTTACCCCACGAATACTTTCAAGGTGCACTTAAATACAAAGGCCCTACAAGATTAAGAAGTGTCCTTCCTGAAATATAGGACGTGTGTTTTGAAGCCTTTTACCATCGTGGGAGGTCTGTGATAACAGGTCCTTAGTCGTATACCACACTCGCAGCTCTGAGGAATGCGCAGGGATGTCTGTGTTCTCTCCAAGGTCGAGTTCATATCCAAAAAATTACTATGTAGCCTAACTTTTAAAACTTACTGTATTGTTAGCAGTCCCTGTTACTGAAGATTCTTTATGAACCTCATTTGCAGATGTTACAGTTTATTTAACTGTTTTGTTCAGTGGACACTGTTCTTACCACATTTTCCTTGCTTTCTGTTTTTAATTTTTTTTTAATGTTTGTTTTTAAAGAGAGAGACAGATTGCAAGCAGGGGAGGGCAGAGAGAGAGGGAGACAAAAGATCTGAAGCAAGGTCCAGGCTCTGAGCTGTCAGCACAGAGCGTGATTTAGGGCTCACACTCACAAACTGTGAGATCATGACCTGAGCCGAAGTCGGATGCTTAATCAACTGAGCCACCCAGGCGCCCCTTTCCGTTTTTAATTTTAATTTTTTCTTTTTTTGCTGCCTTTTTCTCCTACTTTTATTGATATATATTTGACATATAGCATTGTATCAGTTTAAGGTGTGAAGCAGTGATTTGATCTATGTGTAAGTTGTGAAATTACCAACATTGCTTTCCAGTTTTATCTATTTATTTTAAGTTTACTCATTTTGAGAGAGGGAGAGAGCGCACGCATGCATGTGCGGGATCATGAATGGGGAAAGGAGTGGGGAAGGGCAGAAGGAAGCGAGAGAATCCCAAGCAGACTCCACACTGTCCGTGCAAAGACCATGGGGCTCGAGCCCATGAACCATGAGATCATGAACCAAAGTCTGGACTCAGATGCTTCACTGACCGAGCCACCCAGGCACCCCTGGGTTATAAATAGGTGTTATAAATCTCTAAATTGGCACTGTCTAATACAGTAGCGGCTATGCACATGTGACTATTTAAATTATGCGAAATATGAGGTGTCTGGTATTTTCCAGAACATACAGAGAACTGTTGGGGCGCCCAACAGATGACTCAGTTAAGTGTCCAACTCTTGATTTTGGCTCAGGTCATGATCTCACGGTTCATGGGATCCAGCCTTGCGTTGGGCTCTAAGAGCACAGAGCCTGCTTGGGATTCTATCTCTTTCTCTCTCTTTCTCTGTCAAAATAAATAAACTTAAAAAAAAAAAAAAAAAGGAACTGTTACAACTCAAGAATAAAAAAAGGCAACCTAGTTAAAAAATGGGCGAGACATTTGAATAGTTGTTTCTTCAAATAAGATTTGTAAGTGGCCAATAAATATATGGAAAGATGCTTGACCTCACGAGTCCTTAAGGGAGCATGAGCCAGAACCGCTTTATACTGAGATGGCTATAATCAGAAAGACAGTAACAAGTGTTGATGAGTGTGGAGAAATTGGAATCCTCTGTATTGCTTGTGGGATCACAAAATGGTACAGCCACTTTGGAAGTCTTTCAGTTCTTCAGAAGGTGAAACCTGGAATTACCGTATGGCCCTACAGTTCCCACTCCTAGCCATACACCCAGGAGAAACCATAACTTATGCTCGTATAAAAACGCCTATACAAATGTTCAAATCGGCATTATTCATGATAGCCAAAAAGTGGAGACAACCCCAGTTTCCATCAGTTGGTGAATGTATAAACCAAAGATGGCATTTTCATACAGTGAAATATTATATTATTCAGCCCTAAAAAGGAATGAATTTCACGTGATGAGCCTTGGAAAATATGATTCCGCTCATGTGAAACGTCCAGAATAGATCCATAGACAGAAAGTAGATTAGTGGCTGCTGGGAGCAGGGGAAAGGTTGAATGGGGAACAGTAATTAATTAGCAGGAATTGCTAATGGGTGTTTTCATCACCCCGGAAGGAAATCCCCTACTCCTTAGTTGGTTTTGTTTTGGGGGTGAGAAAAGTTTTCTGGAATTAGGTGGCAGCGATCGTTCTACAACAGCTTTGTGAATATATTAAAAACCACCGACTTAAACATTTTTGAAAGGATACATTTTATGGTATGTAATTATATCTGAATTTTACAAATTTTTAAATAAAATTCAAAATTTACTTCCTCCTTTGGACTAGCTACATCTCATGTGCTTAGTAGCCAAATGTTAACAGATGTTAACGGTGCAATATAGAACATTATCGATCACAGCAGGAAGTTTTGTCGGACAGCACTTGACTCAAGAATAAACACTTTTGCTTCATTCATTGACCACATCTCATTTGTCAAATCATTCAGGTAATCCATAAGCAAACTGTTGTTTTAAAAATGTAAATACAGGGGCACCTGGTTGGCTCACTCGGTAGAGTGTGCACCTCTTGATCTCAGGGTCATGAGTTCAAGCACCACATGAGCATGGAGCCTACTTTTAAAAAGAAAAATTAAATATGCAGTGAAAAACCAAAATCCTGTAGACTGCCACCACCTCTCCTGGTATTTTATCCCCAGGTAAGCACTGTCACATATTTGGTTTGGTGTGTATCTTTCTGGAGCAGTTAGTACTTTTACTTTTATTTGTGTATTTAGTTGTCGCTTGTTATTAGTAATGTTTCTGTGATGATGTTATTAAGTAGCTTAGTTATTGATTTCTTGGAAATTCTTATGTGAAAGTCTTTTACACTCATGAGAGGTTTTCTCATCCATAGGTGATGCTGGGAGCAGAACGCCCAAAGACCAGAAGGTGAGTTGGGACGGGGAAGGAAAGGTGAGACGTAAGGAGATGAAGATGGGAGAACCTTCTGGCCTGACCATTCAGTCCCTTCCGCCTGTAATCAGTCCTGTGGGTGCTGAGCCTGTAGTAGATGTCCCGGGATGCGGAAGAGGTTACTTAGAGATGCGTGCGCAAGTGCTGTGAGAGGTGGAACTTGGTGATCAGCTAGGTGAGATTCACCAGCGAAGGCTCCCTGAAGCTGATTTCTGAACCAGATTTATAAGGAGGGCAGTTTTGCCTGGTAAAGTAACCATAACCTTCCAAATATAGCTCATTTTATTTTGTTTTTTTTGAAAGACAAGTTCTTATTGTCAGGTCTAGCCCATGCTATTTTTTTTTTCAATGAAAAAACTATTTATTTTGAGAGAGACAGAGCACGTGCACAGGGGGAGGGGCAGAGAGAGAGAAGAGAGGGAGGGCTCCATCTCAGGAACTGTGAGGTCATGACCTAAGCCGAAATCAGGAGTCAGACGCTTTACCGACTGAGCCACCCAGGCGCCTTTAACCCGTGTTATTTTAAAACTTGTTTACCTCATCATCTTTCTTACAGCTCCGTGAGGCTATGGCTGCCTTAAGAAAGTCAGCTCAAGATGTCCAGAAGTTCATGGATGCTGTCAACAAAAAGAGCAGCTCCCAAGATCTGCATAAAGGTTAGGGTTAGGAAGTTCCTCGGCGTATGTGGGGGAATGAATTCCTGCAGAGATTTCATGGTAACTGGCTTTGTTTGAGCATCTCAGAATCCTCCTCCACCTCTGTTGGGTACTTAAAAAAAATTTTTTTTTCATTTTATTTATTTTAGAGTATGCAAGCTGGAGAGAGGGGCGTAGGCAGGGAGAGAGAGAGAGAGGGAGAGAATCTTAAGCAGGCTCCATGCTCAGCACAGAGCCTGATGCAGGGCTTGATCCCAGGACCCTGGGATCATGACCTGAGCCGAAATCAACACTTGGACGCTCAACCAACTGAGCTGCCGTCTGTTGGGTTCTTTAAACACCAAAGGTTTTCTTTGTTGCCTGCTTAAGTCTTTTGTCTGTTGATTTTCCGACGTATGGTGGCTTTATCCAGATACCTTTTTAGCTCTGTGGTCAGGACTACTTCTAGATGGAGATTAGAGGAGAGCAACTCAGGGGCGCCTGGGTGGCTCAGTCGGTTAAGCATCCAACTTTGACTCAGGTCATGATCTCGCGGTTCATGAGTTTAAGCCCCTCATCGGGCTCTGTGCTGACAGCTCAGAGCCTAGAAGCCTGCTTCAGATTCTGTGTCTCTCTCTCTCTCTCTCTGCTCCTTTCCTGCTTACACTCTGTCTCTGTCACTCTCTCTCTCAAAAATAAATAACTTAAAAAAAAAAAGGCAACTCAAACTCTTATAAAGAGGTCTGAGGGAAGCTTTGTTGAATGGGGCTGTTATTAGATCCCCTGCAGGAAAATGTTGTATAAATGCTACTTAGCATTTAATGAGTATAATTAATATTGTTGATAAAGAGTTGGAAACACTTGGTTAACATGAAATGTTCTCGAATTACGTGTGAATTTCAACTTTTGTAAGTTTTTCCTATTTCCATAAATAGTTGAGTCATCCATAGTTTTTCGCGTCTGCCCAAGAGAGCATCGAAAAGTGATTCGGGTCACAGAGTACCCCGTTTTCCCCAGTTACTATGTTATACTCTCCTTACGTTTCCATTCACTTCCCCAGTCCACGCCCTGTCTCTTTAGAACAACTTTGCTCTATTCCATAGGAACCTTGAGTCAGATGTCTGGAGAGCTGAGCAAAGATGGTGACCTAATAGTCAGCATGCGCATCCTGGGCAAGAAGAGAACTAAGACCTGGCACAAAGGCACCCTTGTTGCCATCCAGACGGTCGGTACGTTCAAGCTAGCAGCAGAGCTGACGCAAGGCAGCCCGCAGGTCTCCACTGCTGATCACTGCTTTTCCCCGCAGCCTCGCCTCTAGTCTCCCGTGTAGCAGTCGTATTTACGTGGAAACCAATGGGTTTTGAAAATTTTTGTTTATCTTTTCCTTTTACTCAGGACCAGGAAAGAAGTACAAGGTGAAATTCGACAACAAAGGGAAGAGTCTACTGTCAGGGAACCATATTGCCTATGATTACCACCCTCCTGCTGAGCAGCTGTTTGTGGGCAGTCGAGTGGTGGCCAAGTACAAGGATGGGAATCAGGTCTGGCTCTATGCTGGCATTGTAGCTGAGACACCCAACGTCAAAAACAAGCTCAGGTACCTGGACAGAGGATTGTAAAGAGAGCGAAGGCCAGTAGAGTGACTGTTCGACCGCAGTCAGGTCTCACAAGTAGCTTTTGTGGTTAGTCCCCGGTGGCCAGAAACCCTTGCTCTTTCCTTCCCACAGGAGTCATGTGGGTGATTCTTCCTTTTTCTTTTTTTTTTTTTTTTTCCTCCAGGAGAAAACTTGGAGGAAAACTAGCAGAGGCATCAAGATTGTTTAGTGGTCAGGATGATTGGAAGGAAGGGGAGATTAAATGGTTTTAGCAGAATAAGAACCTGGTAGTGGAGCAGGAATAAATAACTTTTTGAACAGTGGAGATAAGTTGGTTAGACCGAGGGAGAATTCCTAACCCGTGGAAGGAAGGGTAACAGGAAGAGAGTAGTAGCCCGGCACATCTTCCCAGGAGTGTGTCCTGTTTGTGATCAGGAGTGGAAACTGTGATGATTTCTGTAGGTCATGTTCAATGTCAGAACCCCTGATCTTTCTACCATCACCTTCCTTACAGGTTTCTCATTTTCTTTGATGATGGGTACGCTTCCTATGTCACACAATCTGAACTGTATCCCATTTGCCGGCCACGTGAGTGTCCCTCCCTTCTTTCTGAGTTCCATCCATTTCCTCCTCTACCTTGTATTTCTTAAGATAATCAGTTGAAAAGCCTGGTATTTTTGGTGCGTCCGTCTCAAAGAGTGTAAGTTCGATCAGTGTCCTTTGAGAGATACAGTTCTGTTCGTTCGTCTCTAGTGCCGCTGGGTCTTTGTAGCCAAAGAGTGGGACACGAAGAGCTCATGCCTGACCTTCAGTGGATGCTCGTGTTGTAGCATGTTTTGATTTCATCTCTGAGTGATTTCTGAGTGTTGCTTCTTTCCTAGTCTCGTGCTTCATCTGCCGTCTGTAGAAATCTGTGGTCTGCGTACTGCTTTCTGTAGAGGCTGTGTTAGATGGAAGCTTCGGGCTTTCCTCGACACTCGTGTCTCTGGCTTGGGAACAGACTCCTACAAAGCAATTATTTTTGATTACAGAAGAGTCCACTGCAACTGCTGTGTTTCCACAGAACAAGGCAGTACACACGCCTTCAGGGTCCATAGAAGTAGCCCGATAGGGAGGGAGAAGGAAGGACAATTTTTTTTTATCAATTTCGTGATGCCACCTGATCTTTTTTTTAATTTACCTCTAGACTTGTATCAAGTTAGCAAGAGTTTCCACTTGAATTTTCCTTTCTTGTTTTTATTTTTTTTTTAAGTTTTTATTTAATTTGAGAGAGAGAGTGTGTGAAGGGGCAGAGAGAGAGGGAGAGAGAGAATTCCAAGCAGGCTCTGCGCTGTCCCCACAGAGTCTCATGCAGGGGATCGAACCCGTGAACCGTGAGATCATGCGTGACCTGAGCCAAAACCAAGAATCGGGATGCTTAACCGACTAAGCCAGTCCACTTGAATTTTCCTAAACAAAACATCCTTTTTTACGAAACGAGTGACTCACTTCTGTTTGCATGTTGCTTGGTTAGCGTTTATGTAATCTGTGTGTGCATTCACATTGCATGTTGCTTAGTTAGCATTTACTCGATGTGTGTGCGTTTACACCTTCGGTCCAGTACTTCCAGGTGGTCTTACTTTTGCTTCCTTTGTGGTTATGTCTCTTTCATTTATTTTTTCTCTCCCTCCCAACGTGAAAAATACCCAACATCTCCTTGCCAACCATTCATTTTTTTCCTATCAAAACATGCCCTGGGTCACCTGGCTGGCTCATGGGGTGTAAGGATTACTTAAAAAAAAAAAAAAAAGACCCGCCCGACCTGCCCTCTCTCAGCCCCCCTTCTTCCTTGGGACAGTGAAAAAGACTTGGGAGGACATAGAGGACATCTCCTGCCGGGACTTCATAGAGGAGTACATCACGGCCTACCCCAACCGCCCCATGGTGCTGCTCAAGAGTGGCCAGCTCATCAAGACCGAGTGGGAAGGCACCTGGTGGAAGTCCCGGGTCGAGGAGGTGGATGGCAGCCTCGTCAGGATCCTCTTCCTGGTACCGTTGTTCCCCAGAGTTTCAGAGGCGGGGGAGGGGGAACGGGGAGCATAAGAGGGAGGAAAGAGGGTGACTGTTCCGCCCTCCATCATTTTCCTCTTTTTTGTCCTCCTATCTGTTCCCACTGTTTGGGGTCAAATTTTACTTTGTCCTTTTTTATTTCTCTGTGATGGTTATTGAAAATGAATTCCCTGAATTTAGTTATGATGCTAATCTGCATGTTGGTTTGGTTTTCTCTTTCTGAGGATACTCATATTGTACGCAGGCAGACGAGAGAATACTCACAGTGTACGTAAGCACACGGGAGGATCCTCACAGTGTACGTGAGCACACAGGAGGATACTCACAGTGTACCTACGCACACGGGAGAATACTCACAGTGTACGTGAGCACACAGGAGGATACTCACAGTGTACCTACGCACACGGGAGGGTACTCACTGTGTGCATGAGCACACAGGAGGATACAGTGTACCTACGCACACAGGAGGATACTCACAGTGTACCTACGCACATGGGAGAGTACTCACGGTGTACATGAGCACACGGGAGGATACTCATGGTGTACCTACACACACCGAGAGAATACTCGTGGTTTGCATGAGCACACAGGAGGATTCTCACAGTGTACGCAGGCACACGGGAGGATACTCACGGTGTACGCAGGCACACAGGAGGCAGTCCGACTTGTCCAGGGTCAGGGTTTTGGTAGCATAGACAAAAAGGAGGTGTCGAGGAATTAGGGGCTGATGATCTTCCAAGGTCCAGGTTAATTCTTGGATCTTCAGGACCCATCTTCTTCTCCCCTCTCATGCTTGTCTTAGAGTTACAGTCCTTTTTGTTCCTAAGGCCTTACTTCTTCTAGTCACTGGAAACACAGGGCTCTCCTGTAACTTCTTACGTAAGGAGTGTATGTTTTTCATCTTCCCGATGGCGGTCGTGGGGCCCAGAACATAAGTTTATTGACGAGATAGGGAACTGGGGGCGCGTCAGAGAGTTCCTTCAAGGAGGCCGCGGAGGCTTCGTCTGCTCAGGTGGCAGATGGATTCTGGCCTCGAATCCGGTTCCCTCTGTCCTTCGTGCCTCCCGATCCCCCAGGATGACAAGAGGTGTGAATGGATCTACCGCGGCTCGACGCGGCTGGAGCCCATGTTCAGCATGAAGACGTCCTCGGCCTCGGCATTGGAGAAGAAGCAAGGGGGACCGCTCAGGACACGACCGAATATGGGTATGTCCCGAAGGACACCCTGGGGGAGGACGGAAGTGCACAGAGCCGCACAGGAGATTACCTACGATTACCGGGCTGAGGCTACCGATCCCGTGGAAATGGAACCTGTGCCCCGTGTTGTCTCCGGGAGTGGCGATGGATTTGTGGTGCTGCCTCCACACGCTGTGGCTCTGTTTCTTTCTAAACAACCCCATGAAAATCAGAGACAACTGGCTTAGTTGGGGTGGAGGTGGTAGTAGTTGCCTCTGTTATCCACGTGAGAATTATCTGCTTCGCATGGCATCCATGGCGCATTTTTTTTTAAAGCCCAAACTGCTTTTGTTTTTACGTGTTCCGGCATACTTTCTGGTTGATTCTTCCTGATAACATTAGTTGATCCAAGAACGTATTTTTAAAAGTTTTTACTAAAGTGTAACGTAATTACTAACGTAAATCGTTTGGGGCAGGAAGATAAAGTCTTAATCTTTGAGTCAAAGCCAGCCTATGCCAGTTTCTTCACTGCTTGGTGTAAATCGTGAGAACTGAGGGTCTTAACACTTATGCAGAACGTTGCTGCTTTTTCACGTTACATGAATTGAGAATAGGTGTGCGTGAATATACATGACGCAGCTGTCCTCTTCAGGGGCCAATATTCTTCTTCCTATACAGGTGCTGTGAGGAGCAAAGGCCCCGTGGTCCAGTACACCCAGGATCTGACCAGTACTGGGACCCAGTTCAAGCCAATGGAGCCCCCGCAGCCTACACCTCCTCCTGCTCCCCCTGCCCCACCCGCCCCACCCGCCCCACCTGCTCCCCCTCTCTCCCCACAGGCAGGTGACAATGAGTGAGTGATATTCTTTCTTATTTGCTAGTTTCTTTCATACTGTGTTTTCTGTGTCCTTTACTGTATGGTGTCTACGCTCCTAACAGCTTGGAAAGTCAGCTTGCCCAGTCTCGGAAGCAGGTGGCCAAAAAGAGCACATCCTTCCGGCCGGGATCTGTGGGCTCTGGCCATTCCTCTCCTGCGTCTCCTGCACTCAGCGAAAACGTTCCTGCTGGGAAGCCTGGGAGCAACCAGACGCATAGGTGAGAGACCCTCAGGCTCTCTGTGGGGAAGTGGCAGCGTGAGCTAAATGGTCACCATATGGGGACTTACTTGTCTCCAAGGTGCTGAGTTAAGGTTATGATGGTGAGGAGTTTGGATTTGAAAGGAAAGCTTTAACCTGGGAAGTTTCCAAGAAACAGAGTATAAAATAATTGAGTTAGGAACTAAGTGCCTAGAAATAAGGAATCACTAAAAAGTCATTTGTTAAAACTTGTCACTGAATGTGGTATCATTATTGGTAAAATATTTTATTTATTTTTTAATTTTTATTTATTTTTGAGAGAGACAGAGCACGAACAGGGGAGGGGCAGAGAGAGAGAGAAGGAGACACAGAATCCGAAGCAGGCTCCAGGCTCTGAGCTGTCAGCACGGAGCCTGATATGGGGCCTGAATTCACGAACTGTGAGATCATCACCTGAGCGCCCTATTGTTGGTACAATAGAAAGGGATCACTGTCGCCTCTTTCTTTGAATCACAGGAGTTAGTAAGGCCTCTGTAGGACACACAGAAGGGGAAAAACATTGGAAGAAGACTGGACTCTACTTCCGTAGTTCACAGGCCAGAAACATGTCAGGAAAGAAGGTACTCTGTTGAGGTAGAGAGCTTTTCAGTCAGTGACGAGTAACCAGCGCCTTTCATTGTCCAGGTGTGGTGAAACAAGGCTCACCTGGCTTCTGGTGTCGTCTGTAGCGTCAGGAGCACAGCCGTTGGGGAGAGAAGTGGGTTAGCGGCGTCCGGGGCCCTCCCGCAGCAGAGAGGCCCCGTTGCTCTCTTACCTGACCTCGTGCGCGTCATTTGCAGATCACCTTTAGGCCCAGCAGCCTCCGCCTCAGCAGTGCCCCCCGCGCCCCCCGCGCCCCCCGCCTTCCACGGCATGCTGGAACGCGCCCCAGCAGAGCCCTCCTACCGGGCCCCCATGGAGAAGCTCTTCTATTTACCTCACGTGTGCAGCTATACGTGTCTGTCCCGAGTCAGACCGATGAGAAGTGCTCAGTACCGGGGCAAGAACCCCCTGCTGGTGCCGCTGCTCTATGACTTCCGGCGGATGACCGCCCGTCGCCGAGTCAACCGCAAGATGGGCTTTCACGTTATCTATAAGACCCCCTGTGGCCTCTGCCTTCGGACGATGCAGGAGATCGAACGCTATCTTTTCGAGACTGGCTGTGACTTCCTCTTCCTGGAGATGTTCTGTTTGGACCCGTATGTGCTCGTGGACCGCAAGTTCCAGCCCTATAAACCGTTTTACTACATTTTGGACATCACGTACGGGAAGGAAGATGTTCCCCTGTCCTGCGTCAATGAGATCGACACCACGCCGCCGCCCCAGGTGGCCTACAGTAAGGAACGGATCCCGGGCAAGGGCGTTTTCATCAACACGGGCCCAGAGTTCCTGGTCGGCTGTGACTGCAAGGACGGGTGCCGCGACAAGTGAGTGGGGGAAGCGTAACGGCCGGCCCTGCCCCCACTTCGTTAGCCTTGCCTTTTCTCTCCACCTCTTCCTTTGCCTTATATCTGCAAGCCGCCACCCCCCGTTTACCTCCTCCCTTAGCTGGAGCTCCTGCCGTGAAAGCTAGGAGATAGAGAGGCGGGGGTCTAAGCTGGCCCCCACCGCCTGAGCCTGGGTACCTGTGTCCCGTGTTTGTTTCTTTCTCTGATTCTCCTTTTTCCTTTGTGTCCCTCCATCGTGCTTTCAGTCGCCACTGGTTTCATTCTCTCTTATTCTCTGCCGTGTCGTACTGTCCCTGTCGTACTGTGGTACTGCCTTTTCCTTATTCATTTACATGTATGACAGAAGAAAAAGAAATGTCACTACCACCTCCCTACCCGTTTGTAGCACTTCCTGCCTCTACAGAAAGTCTCACAGTCTAGCCATCGTACCTTCTGTCTTATTCAGGTCCAAGTGTGCCTGTCACCAGCTAACTATCCAGGCCACAGCCTGCACCCCGGGCGGCCAGATCAACCCTAATTCTGGCTACCAGTACAAGCGCCTAGAAGAGTGTCTGCCCACAGGGTAAGTGGGGGCAAGCGAAGCACTTCCCCCCAAAGGTATTTTATCAGTTAAACCTTATTTGCTGAATTTCCAACACATGTTTCTTCCTTGGACTTTCCTTGAAATGAAGCCTTAAAACGATTGAACAGAACCTAGCAGTTGCAGTTAAGGACGATCTTGATGTCATAGCTGTATGCACGCCCTAGCAGACCGCAGCGGCTCCCGCAAGTGGGATCTGCCCAGAGAGAGGCGGGCAGAGACCTGGTTACATAGGACTTCGTGTATGGGAAGGAGAGTCAGAACCACGTTCATAGTATGCTAGGAAGCTGTTTGAGCATTTTAAGCAGGCAAATGATGCCATCTGCCTTTTTTTTTTTAATGTTTTGTTTTTAAAATTTATTTTGGGAGCACGAGAACAGGGGAGGGGCAGAGAGAGGATCCTAAGCGGCTCCACGCCCAGTGCACAGAGCCCGGCGAGGGGCTTGATCTCACAGCAGCAAGAGCATCACCTGAGCCGTTATCAGGAGTCGGATGCTTAACCGACTGCGCCACCCAGACCCCCTGCCTCCATCTGCCTTTGGAAGCTTACTGTGGCTTCTGCATAGAGACCAGGCCTTAGGGCAGCGAAAGTAAAATTGGCAAGTCCACTTAGGAGATAATTACGGGAGTGCAGGTGAGAGGCCGTGGTTGCTGGGGCTTTACTAGAGTGCGCACGGCAGTGGAGATGACAGAGGGGAGATTTTGGGGGTGCCTGTGTGGCTCAGTCGGTTAAGCGTCTGACACGCTTTATTTCAGTTCAGGTCATGATCTCACGGTTTGTGGGTTTGAGCCCCGCAGACTTGCCCTCCCTCTCTCTCTACTCCTCTTCTCCCCCGGTCAAATAAATAACCTTTTTTTTTTTTTTAAAGAGGGTAGATTCGGGATGCATTTGGAGCTAGAGCTACAGAACTCGATAGGTTGACTGCACTGGGCGGGACGCAGCAGAGTCCAGGGCGCGTCCCCTAGACTTCATAGCGCAGCAGCAGAGTGGGTGCCGGCGCTTCTTACTGAATGGAAGGCTAGAGGAGCAGTAGGTCTGGGTGAAACTCACCTTCTGGCCGTGCTACGTTTGAGGTGTCTCCCAGGCCATCCAAGGAGAAATGTTAAAAAGGCAGTGAGGTTTCTGGAGAGAAGCATAAGGGCTGGACATAAAGAATTAGGAATCCAGGGCGCCCGGGCGGCTCAGTCGGTTAAGCATCCAACTTCGGCTCAGGTCATGATCTCACTGTTCGTGAGTTTGGGCCACGCATCCAGGTCTGTGCTGACAGCTCAGAGCCTGGAGCCTGATTCGGCTTCTGTCTTCTGTCTCTGAATTAGGAATCCTGGGCACAGGGGTGGTATATTAAGCCCGGAGTTGTTCACCTAAAGAGAATATTGATCATAGAAAAGATAAGGGACCCCGAGAGTAAGCCCTGGGCCCTCCTGCCAACGGCTGAGCAGAGGAGGCGGAGCCGCGCGTAAGATTCAGAAGGACGGGTCAGGGGGAGAGGAAGACCATGAAAGAGTGGGCTAAATCTTATAAAACGGTTATATGTGAACATGGAAACTAACAAACCTGGTGTTCGGGATACGTCATTAACAGAGAACAGAAGAGAGAAGACAAACCTCAATTCAGATATTTTACTAATGGAAAACACCAGTCACGTCCCAGCATAAAAGATGAAAATAGATCCCCACTAAAGCACATGATAATAAAATGCAATCGTTGTGTCCACAGAACACTGAAGACAAAAAAGAAATCCGAACAGCTTCTAGAGAAGAGAAATACACCACAAAAATAAAAACTCAGAATATCTTCAGCCTCCTCAAAATGACAGTGGAAGCTAGATGGAAATTAAGGACACTATTCAGAATTCTAAGGGGAAATTATTTCTAACCTAGAATTCTAAACCCCAGGCTGTCAGTTTTAAGCACTGAAGTAAACCTTTAAAGGCAGTTTTTAATGAAATACTTCAAAATTGTCCATGAGTCCCCTTCTCAGAAGGTTACTGCAATTGTTTGCCAAAATAAGGGTGAAAGTCCAGAGGGAGGAAGGTTTGCTGATCCCGGAAAGAGAGGCTCTAACTCTCTTTCCAAAAGAGGATTGAGGGGGAGTCCCACAGATGGGGGGGCGAAGGGCGCTTCCCGGCTGACAGCCGTGCACTAGACAGACACTCGGTGGGCGGCGTGAGGCCAGCTCGGCTGCGAGGGAAGCCCTGGGAAAATGGGTGGGTGGAAAACCCGGTGTGTCCTCGCGCCTTCGCCGGGGACCGAGGCTGCCGGGGAGGCCAGGAGAGGGAGTTGTGCTGAATGCAAATTGAAAATTAAGCCAAGGGGAAGACAGTTACGAGCTTTAGCTACATCACCGTATCATTTATGTTTTAATTATCATCAAAAAACTCGCATCTTGTAATGATGTTTAGATTCGCTCATGTTGGGCTGTCGATGAGTGTTCGTTATAACTTTTTTCATGTTTGAAATGTTTCAGAAAAATATTTCTATATAACCACAAATAATGTGTCACTTCCCTGCCTGAAACTCTAATCGCTTCCCACTGTACTTTAGATTTCGTTCTGACTGTTAATCTTGGGTCACAAGACACTACTGTCTGGCCCCTTCCTATCTCTCTCCCTCCAAAACTGTTCCAGCCACACTGATAGACTTCAGTCACTGGATCCAGTCCGCCCGGGGTTGGCGAGCCTTCCTCACGGGCCTCTGTCCGTGCGGTGCTCTCCGCTTGGCGTCCGTCCCCTGTTCTGTGGGTGCTTATCTCCTTCAGCCTTGAGCTCTCGGCTCTGATCTCACCTCCTCAAAGAGACCTTTCTTGGTCCCTCGAAAACTGGGTCATTTTTCACTCCCTTAATTCTTTCATTGAGCACCCCATTTGAGTTCTTTATAGCACTGGGCAACTTCGTTTATGTTTTGGCTTGCTTTTGTTCTGTTTTTTTCCGTTAGCGCGTAGGCCCCGTGCGGATGGGAACCTGTCACGCTCACCGTGCAGCCAGCGTACCCAGTGCCTGGCACGTGGTGATCACTCAGACACATCTCGCTGAATGAATGAATGAATGATACTCGGTATAGCTACTCCGGAAGTGTCCTTATGGTGGCGATTAGACCACGTCCACGTCCTGACTTTGTCCATTCGGAGCTGATCTTGTTTTATTAGCTGTAAACAGGGGCTGTGACCGTGAACACCCCTCATCCCCATGGAGGTTTTAAGGGATCGTTTCTCGATATGGCGCGAGTAACGCGGAGTGTTGAGTCTGTGAAGATTCAGTGAGCTATAGTCATCACGTGAACAGTTGGGTGACTTTCCTCTGGGTATATTATGCTTTCGTAGTTGTTTTTTTTTAAGTAGCCTCTAGGCCCAGTGTGGGGCTCAAAATCACAACCCCGGGATTGAGTTGCGTGCGCTATCAACTGAGCTGGCCAGGTGCCCCGCTTTTGTAGTGTTTTAAGTTAAAAATTTAACACTCTTACAGGGCTGCTTTGAGGACAGAGTGGGAGACTGTATGTAAAGCACATTGGCACAGTGCCAGACCCAAAACGTATGTCCAGTGAATAGAAGTTGTCACCATCTTTGTCCACAGAGATAGGACTAATGTCATCACCTGTAATTATACTGGTGTCGTCTTTCCAAAAGTAGATGTTTCCCTTAAATCTCCACATCAGGAAAATCAGAAGTAAAATCCTAACACCAAGCAAAGTGGACGGCGCAGCAGAACTGGGACTTGCAGAGATGACAGTTTTCTCAGTGTCACTGTTCGCTAGGTCTCACTTCAGTAGTTTATTTTCTAAATAGTTAAACTGCACGGTTCCTTAAACTTGATACAGTGTGAGCTCCCCGAGAGGAGAGACGGTGATTTTTTTCCCATGGTCAGGTTCCCAGTGTGTAGCACAGCTCTCGGTGTTCGGTAAACGTTCGTGGGAGAAGAGAATGAAAATCAGCTTTACCGGGAGAATCCCATGAGCTTTTGCTCCAACTCCTTCTCTTTAGTCTCTTTCAGCATCTGTCATATTGGCTTCTGCTTTCCTCACAGAGCTTTGTTTCGTATATGTATTTCTACACATTGATGTAGCCTGACTACTGGTGGGTTTTTTTAATGTTTAGTTTTGAGAGAGAGCAAGTGAGCATGAGCGGAGGAGGGGCAGAGAGAGAGGGAGACACAGAATCTGAGGCAGGCTCCAGGCTCTGAGCTACTAGCACAGAGAGCCCTATGCGGGCCTCAAACTCACAGGCCGTGGAGGTCATGACCTGAGCCGGAGTTGGACACTTCACGGGCTGAGCCCCCCAGACGCCCTGCCTATCTACCGATTTTAACGGCTCGTAACCTGGTATTCAAACCAGTTTGCCTAGCCTTTCTCCAGGCAGTAGGCATTCTGGGATTCACTGTTGTTAGTGCCATAAATGCCTGTATAAATCACTTTTCCCTGTTCTGGGTTACTTCCTTGGGCTATATTCCCAAATGAATCAAAGAGCATAGACAGTTGAGTAAATTCACTCCCTTAGATCGTTACCTAATAAGTGATGATACCTCAAGAATCATAATAGTTCTGTTATAGTTAACAGCACCGAGTGGATGCTCTGGTGAGCACGTTATGACCGATTTTATTGTAACTTCCTCCCAGAGTTTATGAGTGTAACAAACGCTGCAAATGTGACCCAAACATGTGCACAAACCGGTTGGTGCAGCACGGACTCCAGGTTCGGCTGCAGCTGTTCAAGACGCAGAACAAGGGCTGGGGCATCCGCTGCCTGGACGACATCGCCAAAGGCTCCTTTGTCTGCATTTATGCAGGTTGGTGATGAAACGAGAGAGTTGCCTCTGGGGCTAGGACGCAGAGGGGAATTGAATCGGAGAGAGGTTGAGTGAGAATAGAATGCCTGACTGTGAACTTGGGAGTAAGAGGAGGCCGGGATTTTCTGCGGTAAAAACATGACCAGCGAGTGGCGGTCCGGGCGGCCCAGGGAGGGACAGAGTGCTTCAGAAGAAAGAAAAGGGGTGAAAGTGGAGGCGAGGATTTTTCAGGCCAGGGACGAGGGAGCGAGTGCGGTGTATCGTTTCGTCCCACGTCCCCGCGCTCCACCCAGAGCCGTCGGCGTAGCCGCGGACGCCCGTTTGGTGAACCAGGTGAAGAGGCAGAAAGGGGCGGCAGAGAGGGCAGGATTCAAAACTAGAGCAAACGGTCCCCTCGTCGAGACACCGAGGAGGAGGTTGTGGCCAGGGACAAGGGGCCGCGGCGGAGGCCACTGGACTGTGCCTTTGGGCTGGGTGTTGCTGGAGGGACCCCTCTGCTTTCTAAAAGACCCTCGTGACCCTGGGAGGCCTGATGCTCCTCTTCCCCAGGCAAGATCCTGACGGACGACTTCGCAGACAAGGAGGGCCTGGAGATGGGCGACGAATACTTCGCCAACCTGGACCACATCGAGAGTGTGGAGAACTTCAAGGAAGGCTACGAGAGCGACGCCCCCTGCTCCTCCGACAGCAGCGGGGTGGACCTGAAGGACCAGGAAGACGGCAACAGCGGCACAGAGGAGCCCGAGGAGTCCAACGACGACAGCTCCGACGACAACTTCTGCAAAGACGAGGACTTCAGCACCAGCTCCGTGTGGCGCAGCTACGCCACCCGACGGCAGACCCGGGGCCAGAAGGAGAACGGACTGTCCGAGACCGCCTCCAAGGACTCCCGCCCCCCAGACCTTGGGCCCCCCCATATTCCCGTCCCTCCATCGGTCCCCGTGGGTGGCTGCAACCCACCTTCCTCTGAAGAGACACCCAAGAATAAGGTGGCCTCGTGGCTGAGCTGCAACAGCGTCAGCGAAGGTGGCTTTGCTGACTCCGACAGCCGCTCGTCCTTCAGGACCAGCGAAGGCGGGGACGGCCGGGCCGGGGCAGGCAGGGCGGAGGCCGAGAAGGCCTCCACCACGGGGCCGGGCTTCAAGGAGGAGGGAGACCTCAAGCAGGCCAAGAAGGAGGTGAGTGGCGGCCGAAAGCGCTTACAGCGGTAGCTTTTGTAGAGCTTCGGTGTCGGTGACGGAACAGCTCCATGTGGCGCACTCTGGTTCTTCAGGCGCACGGCACGTACTGGGCGCGGTGTCTGCGGCCAGCCCACTCCCTCCCCCTCCACCCAGCACGCTCCTCGTGCTTAAAGAACCAAAGTATTTTTTTAATGTTTATTTTTGAGAGAAAGAGAGCACCAATGGGGGAGGGGCAGAGAGAGAGGGAGACACAGAATCTGAAGCAGGCTCCAGGCTCTGAGCTGCTAGCACAGAGCCCGACGTGGGGCTCGAACCCACAGACCGGACCGCGAGATCATGACCTGAGCCGAAGTCGGACGCCCAGCCGACTGAGCCGCCCTACGAACCAGATTATTTCTAAATCAGTCTGGTGGGGGCAGAAAGTATCTGGTTCATTCCAAAGTAAAAAGATTTACAAGTATGTTTTTTAAGTTAAGTGTTATGTCAAGTTACCTACAACGTTGCTGTTTTTTGTTAGAGTTAAAAACCAAGAATTGATTCTAGATGTGTTCTTAATGATGCTGAAACTTAACATATTACAGGTGGTGAACTGTGTCCCCTGTGCTTGTAACATCTGCCCAGGGTGTTTGCCTTGAGTATCTTATTCCCCGTCTTATCGGGAAGGGGTAGGGACCCCCTCTCGGGGTGTGCTGATGAGAACACTGTCGCTGACTGTCAAGCTGTAGAGGAGTCTCTTTGGATGGTGTACCTCTCACGGGCTGATGGCCTCGCGGGCGGTCGTAGGAGAGGACGACTAATTGTCGGATTTGTTCCCGGGCACCATGAAGACGTTAACCCTTCGCTTGCTCTCTTCCAGGGCCCTGATGACCGAAACAAGATGGCCGTGTAAGTGCTTCTCTTTCTGACCTCTTGCCAGGTCTGTTTTCTCCTGAGCCGATGAAAGAAGCCTAAGAAACAGCCGGCAATCTGATCCCCTTTCCTTCCCCTCCCTTTAGGATTACTGAAAGCTCTCGAAATTATGGTTACAATCCTTCTCCCGTGAAACTTGAGGGACTTCGCCGCCCACCTAGTAAGACCAGCATGCATCAGAGCCGACGACTCATGGCCTCCGCTCAGTCTGGCGCTGACGTAAGTGACCTGCTCAGGCCGCCCCTCACCCGGCCCTGTGTTTGACTCTGCGTCTGAGGAGGATTCCCCTCGCCTCCTCAGGTCCTCGATGGTAATTCCCAGTATATCCCTCCTTATTGCTTCGGCTGCGGCTTCCTGCCTCATTTTCCTTCGCCCGGCGTCTGCTTGCTCGCTCTCGCTGTGGTCTCAGCCTCTTGCCGCCCGACCGCAGGAGGAGCGGGCACTCGAGTGGGCCCTCACCGTTTGCTCTGCTCGCCCACCCTTGTCTCCCAGGATGTCCTGACGCTGTCCAGCAGCACGGAAAGCGAGGGGGAAAGCGGCACCAGCCGGAAGCCCGCCGCCGGCCAGACTTCAGCCACGGCCGTGGACAGCGATGACGTCCAGACCATCTCCTCCGGCTCCGAAGCAGAGGACTTCGAGGACAAGAAGAGCGTGGCCGGTAGTCTAGACGGTGCCGGGGGCAGTAGGAGGGAACGGTGGAGTCTTGCGATAGAGGCTTTTTTAAGGAAGCTACGGAAGTCGGAGGGAAACGCTCAGATCTTAAGAGCGGACGCGTGTCTGGGAGGGTTTTCTGACTCCCAGCTCACCTGTTCGACACATTCCCTTCCTCTCTCCTTTCCACTTCCCTACTCTCTCCTCAGCTCCTTCACCCAGCAGATGTAATCCCGCTTGAAAACACTGCCGGCTGGGGCCTTTGCCCCAAGGTCACGGCTGATCAGCTTTCCTGCAGTGCAGCGGCGGGACAGAGATGAGGGGAGAAGGAAGGGAGGTGGGACGGGGCCTGACCCCGCTGTCCTTCCTGTGCAGGTCCGACGAAGCGCCAGGTGGCGGTAAAGTCAACCCGGGGCTTTGCCCTCAAGTCCACCCACGGGATTGCCATTAAGTCGACCAACATGGCCTCCGCGGAAAAGGGGGAGAGCGCCCCTGTCCGGAAGAACACACGCCAGTTCTACGACGGGGAGGAGTCTTGCTACATCATCGACGCCAAGCTCGAAGGCAACCTGGGCCGCTACCTCAATGTGAGAGCCTCTCCCTGACCTCTCGCCGCTGGGTTACCCCGCTGTCGTTCTTTTCGGACAGCTGTCCAAACCATTCTTTTCGCATAGCTGGTCAGAAATCCGTGATCTCAGGGATCTCCAAGAGGTGGCTTCCTTTCAGCGCTCCGCTGCGGTGGGGAGGGGCAGGTGGCCCGTTCTGTCCAGCTCTCGCTCGCCCCCCGGAGCCGGGTTCTGTTCCCACATTCCTCACGCACCCCGTCCTTGAACCCACAGCACAGCTGCAGCCCCAACCTGTTTGTCCAGAACGTCTTCGTGGACACTCACGACCTCCGCTTCCCCTGGGTGGCCTTCTTCGCCAGCAAGTAAGAGGAGGGCGGGGAGGGGGGTAAGAGCCGCGGTCCAGGGCGGGGCAGGCGTCCGTGCCCCGGTGCCACGTGCCCCTGGCCCTCTGCTGCCCACCCCAGAGCCGCCCCTTCCTTCCCGTCCAGGAGGATCCGGGCCGGGACGGAGCTCACTTGGGACTACAACTACGAGGTGGGCAGCGTGGAGGGCAAGGAGCTGCTGTGCTGCTGCGGGGCCATCGAGTGCCGGGGGCGGCTCCTCTAGAGGCCGGCCGCCGCCTCAGCGCCCCGCGCCCTTCCTGGGCCGTCCTCGCCTCAGGAACCGGGTCCTCCTGACTGTTCCGCTCTGTCCCCGGCTCCAGTCTGGCTCCCCCCCCAGCTCCTCGTAGGTAGAAATGGGGGGTGGGGGGGGCTCTGGATCAGGAGGTCCCTTCCAATGTGGTGCTAGCGGGCAGGGTCCCCCCTCCACCTCCTCGGCCACAGGGGTGCGGCGAGGTCACCACACCGACCTGGGCCTGGCCTCCCTCGGTCCTCCGGTTCCTCCTCCCTCCCAGCCTGTGTGTGTTCAAGTGTCCGTGCGTCTGACAGACTGTATTCCCGCCATGAGGGCTGTGCGTTCACTCTCCTCGATTTGTATTGTCTCTTGAACGTCTTTTAACAAGATGTTAAAACTGGGATTGTGACTTGATTGCTCTTCCTCAGCGTCCAGCCTTCTGGTTCTGGGTCTTTCAGGGACAGAACTGTTTCCCCGCCCCCACCCTTCCTGGGGGCAGCTGTCGTTCTTCTCTTACCTTCTCTACCTTCGCTTTGTCTTACTTGCCACGATGAAGTTTAAAAATGAAAACATTACATAACCGTGAGGAAGACTACCTTAGTTTATTTAGTTGATCCCCCTTCTCAGTTCCTGCTAGTCTCAGACACTTGTTGCCATGTTTTACTCTTTAATATATTTTAATTAAAAAAAAAAAAAACACCATTAACAGTGCATTTTGGTCTGAAGTGGTCCCTCTGCTCGAGCGCCAGGCGCCAGCCGTAATTCTGGCTTTAAAACCAAAACACCGGATGCTTAATAAATAAAAACTAGAACTAGTTGCCATTCTATTCCAAACCAGCTAGGAGGAGGCCAGAGAAAGGAGGCAGTAAGATCCTGGACCTGTGACTAGAGAGAGCTGGCGGAGAAGTGACACGCAGACCGCCCGAGCAGTCCCAGTGTGGCTCCTCCTTTTCGGCAGAGGTAGGGCAGGGGTCACACGCGCCCTCCTACACTCCGTTCATGTGTGTCTTAGGAGGGAAAAAAGTTAAAGCTCAGCTTTGGTTTCTGGCCCAAGTTAGGGAGCCCAGAAGGGTGAGCCTTGGTCCGTCTTTGGCAGAATGAGGCCCACAGGGGGGACAGTAAGGCACGACCCTGGCTCTGGAGGTCAGGGAGTCAGAGGCAACCGGCTAGGGCCAGATTCTGAAGAGTGAGGAATGTGAGTTGTAACGCCCGCCCCCAGAGCTGAGGCGGGGCGTCGGGAGCCATAGGACATCTTGGAAAAAAGAGGAGGAGAAGTCCATCCCCCTCTGACAAAGGACGTCCCAGCCTCCCCTCTACCTGGGGACGGGCTGGTGAGGATTTGGTTTAAAGGCAACTGGGTGACAAAGAAGCAGGGGGTTGGGACGCAGAACTTTCTCCTTGCTTTCTGCTTCCCGCCCCCCACCAGGGCTTAAAGTGGCCCCACGGGGGACGGGCTAGTTCCTTGGCTTTATGCATTAATCTGAGGGGCAGCAGGGACAATGGTTCAGTCATTCTTACGATGGTTGTTACTGAGGACAGGGTGGCCGTTGGCTAGGGGCCGGCTCTTTGCTCCTCCCCCCGCTACAGCCTCCTCCCCCTCCGAGCTCTCAGTTTCCTCCGGGTCACTGCGTTCGTCTTCTACCAGCTGTGGGGAGGGAGGAGAAGGGTCACACGCTGTCCCCACACCCCCCAGGGCCTCTCAGCAGGCTCGTCCCGCCGCGCCCTAGCAGGCTGCTGGTGGGGGGGGGGTGCGGGCGGGTTCTGGAGCGCCCACCTTTCCAGTCACGAACTTGTGGGCCATGCGCAGGATGAGGTAGGCCCAGAAGACGTGCAGCAGCTGCAGCACCCCCATCATGGAGTTGAAGAAGTAGTAGCCGAAGAAGGCGGGGTAGAGCTCCAGCGGGTACACCACGGTGCAGTGCAGGATCCTGCGGTGGGAGGCAGGGCCGCTGGCTCGCGGGCGCGCCCAGGAGGGGCCGGGGAGGAGGGGCCGGGGCCCTCGGGGACGGGGGTGCAGCTGGCCGCCCACTCACCAGAAGGGCAGGATGACCAGCCGGGTGATGATGAAGACGACGGCGAAGACGATGAAGATGTTGTTGCAGGTGTTCTTCCAGCCCGCGTAGTTGAACATCTTGGCCGACTGCGCAGACGGTCCGCCCATCCGTCATGGCGGGCTCCGTGCCCCCCGCCGCCCGTCATGGCTCTGTGCCCCCCACCACCCGTCATGGCTCCGTGCCCCCCGCCCGTCATGGCTCTGTGCCCCCCACCACCCATCATGGCTCCGTGCCCCCCGCCACCCGTCATGGCTCCGTGCCCCCCGCCACCCGTCATGGCTCCGTGCTTCCTGCCCACCGGCTCCGTGCCCCCCGCCGCCTCGCTCCCGCGAACGTCCGCGCCACCACCACCGCCACCCCCGCGCAAAAAAGGGCGCCGGAGTCTCCCGGTTTGAGGGCCGCCCGGAAGCCTGACCTCCAGCAGGTAGTCGGAAGAGTCGTGCAGGGCCATGATCAGGGTGCCCGCGCGGATGTAATTGGCGAACCAGGAGAAACTGATGAGGATGATGGTAGCCACGTGGTGGATGATCTGTTCCTTGAAATCCTGCAGGAAAGATGCCGGCTCCAGGGGACTTTGCCCTGTCCCCAGCCCCCGCCAGTCCTCTTTCCCCTTCCGTTGTGTTCCCCTCAACCCACGGCTCCGTCCAAGCACCCAGAAATCAAAGCGGGGGGCTCCTCAGGCTTAGTGGCTCGGCCCCCCCACCCACCTTGCGCTTGACGTCGGAGGCGATGCTGAAGAGCAGGGACCAGTAGAAAGAGAGCTCGATCATGTAGTACCAGTACTGGGAGGGGATGGTGCTCTGGGGGGGCGGGGGGGGAGAGAGCGGTAAGGGACCCCAGAGCACCGGGACCCACGAGTCCGTCCACACCCGGCCCTTCTAGCCCTAGGCGGTGTAGTGCCGTGACTCCAGTGCCTGCTGCCACGCGTTCCAGAGACCGGCTCTCCACGAGGGTGTGCCCATCCCAGTCCTGTCCCCCCCGGACTGTCTCAATCACCCACACAAGGAGTCAGGACCCCGGTTCATACCTGTATGGGATATCCCTCCCAGACCTTCCTCATGTCATAGAACCAGGGTTTCTGCAGAGAGACCGCGAGCGGTGAAAAGCGGAGGGACCCAAGGTCTGCGACCCCCTCCCGCCCTCCATGACCCCCCCACTCACATCCACGATGACGGCCATGCCCGCGATGAAAGCAATCAGGTAGAAGGTGAACCTCCAGCTGGAAGAGGAAGCGGGAAGGACTGGAAGAGTGCACAGCCTTCCCGCCACCCCAGGTGCCCCTCGTCCTCGACCTCACTCACCGCCTCACCCCGCCTCACCCGGGTGCAGCCTCTCCCTGCGTCCAGCCACGGCCCAGCCCCCCCCCGCCCCCCCCACAAGACACGTCAGACCCTCCGCCACTGCCGCCCCCCTTCTGCCCCAGCCTCCCCTACCTGGCTTCCCGGAACTTCTTGAGGAGACTGGGCCGGTCCTGGTTGCGGCGGCGCCGGAACCAGCGCTCCACCTGGCGGCCGGACAGCCCGCTCTTCCGCGACAGGAGCTCCACCTCTGCCTGGGGGTCGTGAGGAAGCTTCGGACCCCCTCCTCCCGCCCTCTCCCGGCAGGAACCTAGGTCAGCACCCCTGCTGCCCTCTCCTCTCTTCACCCGCCAACCGCCCAGCCCGCCCCCCACCGGCCCTCCCCTCCCCATCGGCGCTCGCTCAGTAACTGCCCGACTGGGGTCCGCGGCTCAAACCTGCTTGGGCTGCTTGCCGCCGGTCAGGTAGAAGTGCTCCAAGGTGGGGTTGGGAGGCGCCCGCAGCCGAGCTTTCTCCTTGATGTTCAGGAGGGCAGCCAGCGGTGTAGCCACGTAACTGAGGAAGGGATACGGGTAGGGGTGAGAAGTGGCTGGCTCTCTTGAAGCACCTCAGTCTCTCAGTAGCCCCTAAGCTGGGGGGGGGGGGTGCGGGAAGGACTGCAAGCTCAGGCAACTTTATCTGGGCCTCAGTTTCCCAGCAGCCCTCTCTCTGGCCTCCGTGGGCTGCCCAGAGCTGACAAAGCTGCCTGTGTTCACTAGTGACCAGGCCGGGGGGAGGGGGAGAACAAACAGCCATTGAAGGAGAGGGCCTGGGGGTGTTGAACCCTCAGGAGGACAATGCTGCCTTCAGCGGGGGGCGCGCAGTAGGCAGGGATCCGGGCGGCCAGAGAGCAGGGTCCAGGGCCGATTCGACGGCAAGAGCCAAACTTGAAGTGCAAGAAACTTCACGGTGTCTGGCGGCCAGGGCGGGCGAGGGGCTAGGCTGGTATGCTCACAGCTCGAAGAAGTAGCGGACGACGAGGAAGAGCAAGGCCAGGGGGAGTGTGATGTAGAGGTCTGAGGCTTTGGCGTAGACACGTCCATCCCGGTCTTCCAGATCGGCCCAGGTCAGGTTCACGGGCAGCCACAGCCGTTCCCACCAGAAGTAGTCATACAGGGTCTGGAGCATCCTGAGTGGGGAGGGGGAAGGCAGAAGGCATCAGGGGGCAGCCACGGGGGAAGAGAGAGATGAAGAGTTTCCGCGGTGTGACAGAGGAGGAGGCGACAGAGGTCCAAGGCCTGCCTGGATTCCCGTCCTGGCCGCATGGCCGTGGACAAATCCGTTTCCTCATCTGTAATATGGCTCCAGTTCTAACGTTTACTGTTTACAGCGGCTGAAGGTGATGCTGACCAACCCCGAAAGTTCTAGATTCTCTAGAACTAAGAACCTCGGGGTCTTCCTGCCATGTTGCCACCCCAGCATGGAGGACAGGCAGGATCTGGCCCTAGAGGCTGCAACCAACAATCTGAGTAAAGGAGGCACCCTCTCCCCCCCCACCCCCACTCTTCAGCTACCTCCCCCCATCCCTCGAGCCAACCCTCAGCTGGAAGCTTCCTCGCCGGGGAAGCCCGAAAACAGATTGCAGGGCTGAGGCAAACCCTACCTCCTTCTCTACAGCCCATCTAGGCGACGGGTCCCTAGGGAAAATTAAGAGGCCAGAGTAAGGCAAAATAATGACCCTAATGGATGCTGAGCCCCAGGACAATCGGGGGACACAAACTCTTACACACAAGAGTAACACACAAGGGTAACACCCCACGTTGAGACAGCCAATCCCTGCAAATAAGGCAGGAGAACTCTAACTGAAGCCTCTTTTCAGAAACAATGTGAAAGCGAGGCTGCAAAGCACCAGGGATTGGGGGACAGGCCACGGAGACGGCAGACCCAGACATCTGGGGGCACAAGAACCATTTCTTCCTAAGGCTCACCTAGAGAATAAAACCCTAGCTAGCCTGCAGGGGAACACCCACCACGAATACTCGCAGATCACAAAAGCTGTTGCTCCCCCCCCCACCACCACCACCTTCTCCGCTGGAAGAGAAAGGACCGCCAACCACCTGGACACCAGAACGAGGGAGGGTCCAGACCTCCTCTGAGGGATCTGCGGCTCCCGAGGGGGCAGCAGCCGCTTGGAGCTACGAGAAACAGCAAGACGGTCCTGAAGCGTCAGTGGTGCCGGTGCCGACACGGTACCCGCAGTCCCGGGACTCGGCGACGACCGCGGGCAGGATGACCAGGGCGACAGTTCGCAGGCCCCCAGCCCTCATCCTCCCGGGAGGGAAGAGAGGAGGTGGGATTCAGGCTGGCCTCGGAGCGGAGAGCTGAGCCGGGAGGAGGGAGGGAAGAGAGTGGGGGGATTGCTCTCCGCGGCGGGCCGGCTGGCCGAGGCTGTGAGCGGGGCTGGTCCTCCGGGCGGCGCTTCCAGCAGCTCCGCCCACACCCACCACAGAAGCGCTTGCGAAATGCCTCTCAGCCTGTCACGGGTCATTATTCCAGCTCAAGGACTTTACCCTCTTGTCCCCACTCCTGGTCACTGCTCTCAGATGAAATCAGAGGTCGGCACTGACAATAAAGGCGCTTCAGCTCCGCCTGCCCCCAATCTCTCTCTCTCTTTCTCACACACACACACCCCCCCCCCCCCCCCCCCCCCCCCCCCCGCGCTCCAGGCCTCGGCTCCTGAGGGCATTGCCCCTTTCCCCTCCACCTTAGCCAGAATAATTATTTAATCAGTCAGAAGAGATGGAAGCCTCTCGAACTGAAGGAAATTGAGCATAACTATCCACAGTGGAACTGCCCCCCGCGCGACCACGCGTACGACACACGTTTTTCCTAAAGACGGAGAAGACGTGGTGCTAGCACACCTCTGGCTCCTCCTTTCCACCGTCTTAGCTCGGCTACACTGGAGGTAGGGAACCACCCCCGACGTGTCCCCTGACTGCTGTGTCCCTTGGAGCCCCGCTCGTCCTTCGCCGAGATCTAAAGCCAAAGGGACAGACGGGCCTGGAGGTGCGGCCCCGTCCCTACACCGGTCGGTGGGAACCGGCGGGGAGTTTCTCTTGGCGGGGACATTTTGAGGATGACAGATTCAGAAGGCCGGCTGGGGTCCCGGAGGGTACGAGTGGGGCCCGTCTCCCGGGGCCCAGGAATGTCTTCCGCCGGTCTATCCAGACGAAGAGGGTGAGACGCTGGGGAAGTTGGCAGAGGGGTCAGAGAGTGGTCAAGGGCCATCACCAGGACAGCACAGCTATCTCAACCCCAGCCCCTTCCGGTCCCAGGCAGGGAAAGCCAGGGAATACGGTGCGTCAGGAGCTCCGAGATGCAGACGCAGATGCGTGGGGACTCGCTGGCACCTGGGCTGCAGGCTTTCTGTGACCGCAGCCCTCCCCTGCCGCCGGGCACTTCCATTAGCAGAGGAGTGCTGCCCCCCCGCCCCCCCCACCCCCCCAGGGCCCAGCCCAGCGGGGAGAAGCGCCAGAGTCAGCAGGGGCAGGACTTGTGACTCAACACGGGGGGCAGGGGGTGAACACCAGGGGCTCCCGGCGCCCCGCGAACACCTCCCCACAGAACCGACCAGTCGGCTCCCGGAGGCCCTGTGGCTGCCCGGCGCGGGAGCCTATAAACAAAAGGCAGGTGCAAGAGGCCGGACGGACACTTGGCCCAGGGAGGCGGCCCTGCTTTTGCGGCCAGCAGGCCCCTCGGGGTGACGGCCTGATTTTCTGGTGGCAGAGTCACACCTTCGGATATTTCTCCCCTCGCCAAATTCGCTCCTGACGCACACATGACATGACAATAGGGTGTGTGTGCATCTGTGTGTGTGTGTGTCTCTCTCGCACACACACACACCTGCCTCAGAGACACAGATGCCACTTTCTGAGGCACCGGCTGGAGAGGGGCCAGCGGAGCAGGGATTTCATGGGCATTAGGTTACCAGGAACTGGAACAGGGCTCTGCCCAGCCCCCACCCCTTCCCCCAACTCTGACTGTCCCCTCCCAAACACTCGAAGATGCCTGGAGAGGGGCAGAGGGTCCGCGTGGGGGCTTACAAACCCAGAACACTTAGGGGGCAGAAGTTGGAGCAGGCGGGGAAGGGATGCCCCCGACTCAGGGTGAAAACAGTCTCTCTGGCTCACAGCGCTTGGAGAAACCGGCGACCCAGATCAGCAGAGGAGGAGAGAGTGACAAACACCGGGGCCTGCAGACTTGCGGGACCGCAGGAAAAGTGGGAGGGCCCGAAGAGTCTGGCCGAAAACTTTCTTTTTGGGCAGCCACAGCCGGTCAGGAACCAGAAGGCCGCCGCACACGGATGAAGCCAGCGGAGGTGTGTCATCGCTCCGGGCTGCAGTGCAGGCCCCCAAATTTAGCTTGTCTGAGCGGCCCCGCTGGGGGCCCCAGCACACCCAAATACTGCATGTGACTCCAGCCTCCAGGGGCAGGGAGAGGCCGGCAGGTTGAAGAGGCAGGGGGGGGCAGTGCTGTAAAGAATCGGTGGCCTGTGGCCAGTGACAGGGGAGAGAGGAGGCCCTCCCTCCCAGGGGGAAAGCCGTGCAAAGGCCCCAGTGAAGGGAGTAGGCTGGGGCGGGGGGAGTACCAAGGGGGACAAGGAACTCGCTCTTTAGAATAGAGTCTGTGCAGGTCACTTTATGATCGGGGCCAGGCCCGGAGACCGAAGCTGCAGACAAGTCCTTATCTCTGGGGGCCGGCACAAGTGCGGTGGGCCACCACACTTAGACAAGCTGCCCCGGACTTTGGTATGGGGCAGCGACCCTTCCAGCACCTAAGTGGGAGCGACGGCCTGCCGGAGGCCTTCCCAGAGTCCATTCTCTGTGCGGAGGGGGCCCGCCCCATCCCTCAGGACCCTCAGGACCCCCTGAGCAACTCAAGCGACCAAGCCCAGGTTTTGACGCCGGGGGCCTGGCTCGGGGAGACAGAGAAACCCCGAACTCAGGCCAAAGATTAGCGCCGCACACCTGCAATTAACCTCCTTGCCAGGGAGCCTCCGGGCCGCTAATTAACAGGCCGCGGCCCAGAAAACCAGTTTCCCCGGCAGCCTCCCCCTCCCCGCCCCTGCCACCCAGACACACGCACACCCCATAACGGAATGGGAGCCCCAGCCTTGGGGGGCCGGGGCCCCCGCTCCAGAGCCACCCCTTCCTGTTTCCCGTGGAGCACATGGGCGCTCCGGGTGGGCGAAGCCGGGCCCCCGCTCTCCGTCCCGCCGCGGCCGCGGGCTGGGGGCTCTCCCGGGGGGGGCCCCGGGCCAGCGGCGGCCCCAGGGGCGCGGGGCGCCGGCGCGGCCCCACCTGTTGCCGGAGGGCCTGCTCCCGGGCTCGGGGCGCGCCCCGCGGCCGCCGGCCCGCCCTCCCCGCCCCGCGGCCGCCATGAGCGCGCCGGACACGCGCCCCGACCCCGGCCGCCCCCGCCCGGCCCCCCCCCGGCCCCCCGCTGCCCCCGTGCCCGCGCCCCCCCCCGCCCGGGCCTCCCCGCCGCGCCGCGGCCCCCACTTCGCCCAACTCTGGCGCGGCCGCTCCCGCCCCACCCCTGCGCGGCGCGCCTGCGGCTCCGGGCCGGGGCCCCGACTCACTCGGCGGCGGCGTGGCGGGCTGGCCGGGCGGGCGCCGCTGCTCCGCGTCTCCGGGCGTCCGAGCTCCGCGCCCCCCCACTCCGGACTGGCGCGGCCCGCTCCTCTCCTCCCCCTTCCGCCCGCCCGCCCGCTCCCTGCCTCCGCCCTCCTCCTCCCGCCGAGCCCAGCACGGCCGCGTCCGAGCCCAGCCCGGAGAGCAAGGCCGCGGCGGCCCGGGCACCGGAGACTGGGCGTGGGCCTGGGCCCGGCGACGGCAGGGCAGGGGGAGGGGGAGGGGAGGGGGGGAGGGCAGGGGGAGGGGGGAGAGGAGGGAAGGCAGGGGGAGGAGGGGGGAGGGGAGGGGACGGCATGGGAGGGGAGAGGGCAGGGGAGGGGAGGGAGAGGGAAGGAGGGGAGGAGAGGGGAGGGGGGACGGCAGGGGGTAGGAGAGGGAGGGCCGGCCTCCGCGGCCCCCCTCACTCCGCGGCCCTCGGACCCGCGCCCCCTGCGGCCGCCCAGCCCCGGGGAAGCCCCCCCCCCGAGTGCACCCCCCACCTCGGGGGAGCCCCCTCCCCCGCCTGCGGCCGGCGACCTCAGAGCCCCGCGCCCCCGGCCCTAGCGGCGGCCGCACTTCCCGCCTCCAGCCGCACTTCCCACCTCCAGCCGCACTGGGCGGCCCCCGGCCGGAGCCGAGCGCAGCCGGGGGAGCCCCCCCACCCCGACCCGGCGCCCCTCGGCCCCCCCAGGCCCGTCCCGGCAGAGCCCGCGGCCCCACGACGTGCCCGCTCCACCCCCGCCCAGAAAGCCCCGTCTCCGCCCGAGTGCCGCGAAGCCTGCCCCCTCTCCCCAGGCCCTGGGGAACACGCACCCCACCACGGCAGACCTGCGCACAGAGCCAGCCCCCGACTTCTGCTTCCTAGACTGTGTTTGACTTCGCAGTCTACACCGCGCTTCCCTCTCCTAACTCCTGCTTTAGCAATGTCGTTCCCCGGCCGGCAGGATCGATGTTTGGGGAAGATGCCACATGTGCATCCTGGAAAACTGACCTTGACCCCTGACCCGGGCGCGTGGCTAGGATGTGTTGAAAGATGTGCTCGAAGAGAGACCTAGAGTCGGCCCGCGTCCTGGTAACTCAGTTTGGTTCGGTGTGTAGGTTCGGTTCGCTTGTTTCCCTTGGCGAGATGTTGGTGCGTTTAGACTCTCCGGGTTGGAACTCTGACCGTGGCCTTGGTGGCGGTTTGTCCAGTCTAGTTCAGGGGTGTTGACAGCGGTCTCAGGAAGGGGGGGGACCTCGCACCGATTCCAGTGGAGAGCGTGGCCCTCACCTGAGGCTCTCCCGAGAGGCGCGGAAGCTGGCCGCTCGGAGAGCGGTGTGTTCCTCGGCCCTCTGCTCCTGGACCCTCTGCCCGCTCCTACCACTGGAGAGGTGGGAATTATTGGCCCAACCCCTGGCCTCTCGCCAGACCGGCCCGCAGGGGGCTCTCCTGCAGTCGAGACGCCCAGGCTTGCCTGATTCCCTGGTCCCAGCAAGCTCTCCAGCCCGTCTTCCTGTGCCCTGGGCCCAACGCCTCCACGCGGAGGGCGGCTTCCATCCTTTGACCTCTCTGTAACCCCTTCCCTCTGCCTTCCAGGCCCCAATTCCCTCCCCTTTTCTCCAGAGTCCTCCCCAGATTCCTCGGTGCTACCCACCCACCCGCCCTTTCTCCCTCTGGGTTCGGTACCTCTCCCTTGGGCTCCTGCTGACCTTTGGGCCACACCTCCTACTATTTGGTTCCCCCGCTTTAGCTTCCAAACCCTTTTCTCCAGCAGCTTTCCTAGATGCCGGGTTTCTCCGAAGGTGTCCGCGAGACTTTCTCTTATTTATCTTATTTTATTTATTTGAGAGAGCGAGCACGCGCGAGCGGGGTGGAGGGGCAGAGGAAGAGAGAGGATCCGAAGCAGGCTGCACGCTCAGCGCAGAGCCCTGGGTGGGGCTCCATCCCACAACCCGGGGAGCGAGACCCGAGCGGGGGACCTCCAGGGTCCGACGCTCAACCAACTAAGCCAACCAGGTGCCCCCTCCACCCCAGGCACCAGGCTGGTTAACCGAGTGCTCAGAGGACTGAAGACCGTTTAACCTTTTGAAGATAACAGTGGGCAGGGGAAGTTTGGGGGCAGAAGTTGGCTAGTCGAGGCCTGAGAAATAAAGATAAGAGGGTGTACGGGTGTCCCCCTCCCCCGGGAGACAAAAGAGGAGGTGGCTGGAGAAGGGGAAGTGGCTTTGGGGAGCAGCAGAATGATACCACCCGCTTGGTCAACGGACCGTGAGCACACACGCCCCCCCCCTTGACTGGACCAGCAGATTTCCATCACCACCTTTCTGACCCATCCCCCAGTGCCCAGGACGGACGTGGCCACACCCACAGTGCCCCAAGCTGCCCGCCCTGCTGTGACTCACTTCCTCTCTGCGCGCTGCTGCTGCTGCTGCTGCTGCTGCGGTGTCCAGAGACAGAGGACACCACCAGGCCTTCAGCCTGGGATTTAGGTGTCTGAGCAGGCTTCTAGGGCTGGAAGAGACACGGACCCCAGTTGAGGAAAGTCAACCTGACCCAGGTCACGCTGGCTTGTGCAACACGGAAGCCTGTTTGGGTAAAGGGTACTTGGCTACTATGTAAGCAGAGGGCTTCAGGTGCCAGCAGGGCTGCAGAGAAAAAGTTTCATAACAAGAGGAAAAATAACCAGGAGGAATTTCTGCGTGTTCTGAAATTATGCAAGACAAAGATTTTGCCAAAAAGCAGTATGGAGTTGGAGTTGAACCAGCATTCATGAGTCCATAGCTGAGTGTCTAACCCTAACCGTAACTGCTTATCCCCTATCTCGTCCACCAAGAGGGACCCCAAATCAGTCATGCCCTCACCTAAGTGACAAAACTCAGGAGAAGCTGGGAGACCTGGATCTGGTTCCAACGCCCTGGCCCCCGGGAAGTCCCTCGGCCTCCTGAATCAGTAACAAGAGGGTGGGAGACCAGTCGCCTCCAACAACCCCTTCTCCATCTCCGAAATTCTAAAAGTTTAGAGCGTGGCGGTGAAAGGTGATTCGTAAATTTCAAGAGCAACCTCGATCTGACCCTGGCGTTGAACAAAACCGGCCGCCGGGACGGAAGACTGAGATTCCTCTGCTCCAAGTCCCAGCGGAGCAGCTGGAAATGCAGTTCGCACGCTCCCTCCTCAGACTTGGGGCCCCAAGGACGACTCTCCTGCCGCGTGGCCGGGGTTCTGCCTGCCTTCTTCGAATGCAGGGTTCAGCCTTGCTCATCTGCCAGGAATCCCTTGCAGAGTTGTGGACTGGGGAAACAAGAGCCCTCTCTCTCCCTTCATCTCCCCGTAAGCCTGCTTGGAACGTGTGCCCGGAAGGGACTCTGAAGGGTAGAGAAGGTCAAAGGGGGACCAGAGCTGCGAAGCGACCTAAGGCTGTAACCCAGACTAGGAAGTCTCCTACAAGTGTCTTGAGGTCTCAGTGGGGGGCGCGGGGGGATGTCCCTTGAGTAGGTGTCTGCTGGAGGCTCTTCTGACTCTGCCGGGCCACCAGGTCCACCTCGGAACGCGATGTCCTCCAGAGACTCCACTTCCCAGCAAGGGAGCAAAGGGAGCCCCTGGGGACCTGTGGGTGGAGCAGAGCCTCGGAGACCTCTAGTGGCCACTAGGGGGCTCTCGGCTCTCGGTGGCGTCTGATGCCCCCCTGTGGCCAGATTGCAGATTGGCAAGAGAGAATTTGCGGAAGAGAGCCAAGACTGGACTCCTTAGGGAGACAAGTTAACAATAACAGTTACCGTTGTAAAATCACATTATATCAACATTGATTGTTATATACTGGTTAACATTTTGACATGTGGCCTTCCTGCTCTGTGAGCAGCACTCTTCTAAAGGGCTCAACGCGTATTAATTTATTTAATTCTCACCATAGCTTAGAATATAAACACTATTATTATCTCTGTTTCGACAGTGAGGAAACCGAGCACAGAAAGGTTGAAATAATTGCCACGGTCACACAGCAGACCGGAATTCTGAGCCTGAGAAGTCTGTCTCGGGACGCCGCGGTGGCTCAGTCACTTGAGCATCAGACTTCGGCTCAGGCCATGAGCTCACGGGTCGTGGGTTCGAGCCCTGTGCCTGTGTCTCGCATCGGGCTCTGTGCTGAGAGTTCAGAGCCTGGCGCCTGCTTCGGATTCTGTGTCTCCCTCTCTCTGCCCCTCCCCCACTCACACTCTGTCTCCCGTCTCTTGAGAATGAACAAACGTTTAAAAAAAGAAAAAAAAATCTAAGAAGTCTGGCCCCGGGACCTCTGCTTTTAATCACCGCGCTGAAACTGAGTCCCATTTGCCAGGTTTCCAAGTTAATTACAGAATGCTCAGCTAAATCACACTTTCGGACAAACCGCAAATAATTTGTTGACATTAGTATATCCTGTGAAACAGTTGGGCCATACTTAATACCAACAAATTATTCGTTGCTTACCTGGAATTCTAATTTAACTGGGCATCCTGTATTTTATTTATTAAACCTGGCAGCCTCGCTTTACAAAGCATTTTTCTCTGCCAAATGCCATCACATATATTACCTAATTTAATCCTCCCCGGAAGGCAATTCTCAGGTGTCCAAGATGTCCCCTTTGTACACCTCTCCCAATTTTCCCATTTTTTTTAATGTTTATTTATTTTTAAGAGACAGAGACACAGAGCGCAAATGGGGGAGGGGCAGAGAGACGGGGAGACATAGAATCTGAAGCAGGCTCCAGGCTCCGAGCTGGCAGCACAGAGCCCAATGTGGGGCTCGAACTCACGGACCACGAGATCACGACCTGAGCCGAAGTCGGATGCTTAACCGACTGAGCCACCCAGGAGCCCCTGTTCCCATTTTTTTTTTCAGGTAAGGAAACTGAGTCACAGAGACCAAACACGACTAGCTGAGGTTACAGAAGGGGGACCAGTGGCAGAGCTGCGGACTGAACCGACGTTCTCTGGCAAAAATTGGAGGCTGTTTTCCACATTAACAGGAGACAAAAGTGAGAAGCAGTGATTGCCACCAAAGAAATCTCTCTTCGTGGCATCTTAGGCCTGGTCTGCTCTGGCCTAAGGGGCAGGTCCCTCATCAGGAATGTGAGAAAACCAGTGAGGGCCTTCCCTCGGGGGGAGCACGGGCAGAGAAGTGGAAACAGCTCTCTGGCTTCTGTGCCCAGCCCCCCCTCCGCCCCCCATAACTAGGGAGGCGGGAAGGAAACGGCTAGACCCCAGGCAGCTGCCTGGGGAGTTTCCAGCAACACGCTCAGGAGCCCCTCCGGCTCCCCGAGGCCGGTCACCTGCTGCTCTGCGCACCGATGGCTGGGGCCGCATCGCCTGCTAAGACATCCCTGGCAGCCAGAAGGCGCCAGGAGGAATCTAAGACCCGGGGACCCGGGGACCCGGGGACCCGGGGAGCCGCTCCCATTTTCCCTGCTGCCCTTTGGGAGCTCATGCTTCTGTCCACAGGGAACACCCTTAGCAGCTTCCTCTCTGGACTCTGCTGGTCTCTTCCCACCTCAAATACCCGGGCTCTCCCTTCCCCTGGCAGATCCGAACAGTCCCCTGGCCCTTCCCGCCCAGGCTGGCCGGCTCCGATAAGGCGATCACAGTGTGGGAGTTTGGGGCTCAGGAGCCCCGCTGGGGTGCAGGCTGGGGTGCGCTGCTGGTATGTGTCCCGACAGGTTCTTCTCTATCAGCCTCTCGATCGGCGGCCTGGAGCCTGTCCGACCTGTCCCCCCAGAGGGCTGGAGCCAGAGGCACGGCCGGGCCAGAGGCCGGACTCAGAGCCCGGGCTGCTCCGCTCCCTCCGGCCCCACGGGGCGAGCAGCGCACAAAGCCTCTTGTGTCCGGCGGAACCCCCGGGGGGCCGGGCAGGACGGCCTTCTCCGTGGGCCCAGGCTGGGCTCCTGGGCGGAAAGATATTCCGTGGGGAGGGGTTTACACATGGGACAGGTACGGCTCGGTCCTCTCCCACACCGGGGAGGGGCCGGAGCGAGAGGCGACAGCTGGGCCGGGCTGCCCGAGAGGTCATCTGACTGGTTGCCCAGGCCCGGGCCGCCCCGCCCCTCCTCCTCTGGCAGGCCACACAGGAGCTGGTGCCCACACAGGCCGCGACGTCTGCCACCTCGCCTCCAGCACCTCTGGGTAAGCGCCGGAACTTGGGCCCTCGTGTTGGGGGCGGGGAGGGAAAGCGGCCGGATCCCTGGGGAGAGGGAGAAAGGAGTTTTCCGTTCCTGACGGGGCTACTCGCTCCCCCCGTCTAGGCACCCAAGCGCCCAGAAGGACACATACACACATCAGCTCCGAGAGCGCACCTGCTGACCCAAGGCCCCTGCCGGAGACGCCAAGGGTGACAGGCGGGCAGCAGGCAGGTGGCCTGGGGGGCAGGGGGCAGGGGCTGACGCGTAGGCTGGGGCCGAAGGTGGGGAGGTGTCCTCTCCCACCCCACGTACTCAACCCTGCCCCCTCACCTCCCCTCCCCTGCACTGTCCCCAGGACACCTGGCTGGCCGCCAGCAGGAAGGGACGTGGGTCTCAGAAGGGGGCCATGCGCCTGAGACGAAAGTGTGGGAGCCCTGGAGTTGGGGTGGGGGGGTTTGTCTGGGGCCAGCGTTCCTGGTCAGTCCTTGCTTCCTGAAGGAGGGGCGAGAGCTGGGGAGGACGGGGGGGGGGTGGATGGGGGGGCTCCCCGGGGCTCCCCCGCCGACCCCCTCCGCTTGGGCTCCCAAACCTGCCGAGCAGGTTGATACAGTCTTTTTCTGTGACGGGGGCTCTGGGGTCATAAAGAGGCCCTCCAGGGGCGCTCCCCTCAGTGGCCCATCCCCGCCCTGCCGCAGTCAGTCGCACCATGTCTGTGACCGGCGAGAAGCCGAGACCCTCACTGACAGGGGAGATCCTCAGCCACCTGGGCCTCGCCGACAAGGTGGGGCTCTAAGCGTGGGATTCGTCGGTACCCCATCGACCGCGGGGCCGTGAGAGGGTGAGGGGTGGGAAAAGGGAGCGCGGGCCCCGAGACCGCGCCAAAGGGCCGGGCTAAGGCACTGGGGCCAGCGGGCGCAGACCCGCGAGGCTCCCCTCCGGCCCCTCGGCTCTCGTGCTCTTACAGACCGCAGCTTGGGGAACGCTGGGCACCCTCAGGACCTTCCTGAGCTTCAGCGTGGACAAGGACGTGCAGAGGCTGCTGCGGGCAATCGCGGGCCAAGGTGAGCCCTTCGGCCTGGGCGCCCGGGGAGCTACCCTTTAGGAGCCGGCGTGCAGTCCCAGAAGGAGCCCGACAGGAGGAAGCGACGTTGGCCGACCAGTGGCTGGGGAACGCCTTAGTTCTTGCCCGTCGAGTACCACGGTAGGCGTGTCGCCCCCATTCTTGGGACGCCGCGGCGAGATGAGGCTGATTTCCAGGTTACAGATGAGGAAACCCAGCTCAGGGAGACCAAGAGGCTGGCCCAGGTCACACGGCTCCTAATGGCAGGGCCGGAACCTGACCCAAGTCTGCCATCCCCAGAGCCATCCGCCCCCCCCACCAGGCCACCCCCACCTAGTTTTGGGTCAGGTTCGCTTGCCGTCTGGGCCTCTCATTTGCATCTTGTTTTGAGGCCAAACGGAAGTTGGGGCGATGCAGCCGCTGGCCCTAGATCTCCCTCTCCCCTCTGGAGGCTTCAAGTCGGGGTGGGGAGGGGGTCCCCGCCCCCGGAAAGGCTCTGTCGGGTTCTGCCCGGCTGACGGCCCGGCCCTCCCGCTCGGTCCAGGCGTGGACCGCGGCGCCATCGTGGGTGTGCTGACCAACCGCAGCAGGGAGCAGAGACAGCTCATCTGTCGAGCCTTCCAGGAGCGCACCCAACAGGTGAGGCCGCCGACTTCCCAGGAGCAGTGGGCTGGGGAGAGAAGCTCCCCAGAAATCCTGGGGCACAGCTCTAGCAGTGGGGGGGGGGTGACTGGCGCTTCCGGCTTTAGATAGTAACCAACCAGACATTCCCAAAGCTCCCTGCGCCTCTGGGGCCCTTCCCCTCGCGTCCGCTCCTCCACCGTGGGGACCGTGGGGACCGTTTGTCGCAGGACCTGCTCCAGTCCCTGCAGGCGGCACTCTCCGGCAGCCTCGAGAGGCTCGTGGTGGCTTTGCTGCAGCCCGCGGCCCATTTCGATGCCCAGGAGTTGAGGACAGCTTTGAAGGTACCGGAGGGGGCTGTCTGGGAAACCAGGGCACCGCTGAAGGGAGGGGAGGGCTGGCTGCCTGGCCCTCGCCCGCTCCAGAGGAGCCGACTGGGCAGAGGCCCCCTTGGCACAACCCGTACGGACCCTCGGAAGGACAAGGGGCCGGCCCCTGCTCTCGGCCACACTGACGACGCGGCCCAGTCTCAGAGCGGCCTCCCCACTTCTCGCAGAACCCAGGTTCCACTGAGGAAGTGGCCGTGGAAATTCTTGCTACCCGAAGCCCACCCCAGCTGCGGGAGTGCCTGACGGTCTACAGACTTAGTAAGGGCAAGTCAGGAGCGTGGGGCGGGCGGGGAGGACAGCCCCTCCTCTCTGGCACTCCCTACGGGTGCCGCCTCCCAGCTCTTCCCTTGGGGTCCCCCTCTCTGCCCCCCTTACCAGTTCTCAGTCCCCCCAGGGTAAGAGCCAGTTGTGATCACTAAAGAAAGAGAAGCGATGATTAGCTGTCTTAGTCTGGGGCTCCGGGGCAGATTCCGGGACAATGACAGCGTTGGGCACTGTGACAGCCCCGGGGGTACCCAGGTCACGTGGTATCACGTCCCAGGCCGAATGGCGCCTTGCCACCCCGGGGTGGGGCGGGAGGAAGGGCGGGGACTGCTCCCCGGGTCATGAGTACCACCCCCTAGGCCCTGCCGCCTGCCACCCGGCTGGCTCACCCACTAACTGCTTTTTCTCCATCTTAGCAACCCCCCCTCCTTTTCTTGCTTTCCCTAATTTCCCTCCGATGCCCATTCCTGGCCTGTTTTCCTCCCACCTCTCTCTCACATTGTTCCTCCCGTATCGCCTCTCCTTGCCTCCAACGAGAGGGCCGGGCCCGAGCCAGCTGGCCTCATCATGCAGGGTGCCCCGTCCCCTCGACTCCCTGGCCACCCCTCCAACGACAGATGCCTCCTTCCCAAGGCAGGCGGGCCCCTGGAGACGAGGCTCCTCCTCGGAGTAAACCCCGCAGCGCACGGGTTACTCGCCGCCTAGGGGTGGCTTCGGGGCGCCCTCAACGGTTCTGCCGCCCTACGTCCCGGGAACTACCAGCCACCCAGCTGCGCCAAGCAGGGATGGCAGCGGGCAGGGCGCAGTGGGTCGGGCGTTTGCCGGAGAGCATCTACACTGGGAAAAACTGGGAGGGTTCAGAGAGCGCCCGCCCCTACCCCAGAGTTCCAGACAGAGGCTGAGAAGGACATCGAATCGGGGACGGGCGGCGTCCTGCGGGACCTTCTCCTGGCCCTGGCCAAGGTGAGGAGGACTGGCCTGCAGGGGAGGGGGTTGCAGCACCCGGGAAGGGGGGGGTAGAGGAGGACTGGCCTGCAGGGGAGGGGGTTGCAGCACCCGGGAAGGGGGGGTAGAGGAGGACTGGCCTGCAGGGAAGGGAGTTGCAGCACCCGGGAAGGGGGGGGGTAGGGAGCAATGGTATAATTAATGAGAGAGGGCTTTGGGAGGAGAACAGGTTTGGGTTGGTTTGCCCCGGGGTAAAAAGCTACCCCACGAAGAGTCCTCCTCCTGAGAGAGCTTCCTGTAGGGGACCCGTGAGAGCCGCTCTGGAATCATCGACTACAACCTGGTGGGGCAGGACGTCCAGGTGAGCAGGGCGAGGGGGCGAGGAGTCTGCACGCCACGCGCCGAAGACCCCCTCCCCCGCCATGTCCTAGAGCCAGAGACCTAGGTGCCCGCTTGTCCTGCAAACCTGCCTCCTTGCCTTGGGGAAGGGGTCCTCCGTGCCACGTGAGGACGTGAAGGGTCAGGGAGTACCCCACCCCCCGATTCCTGAGTTCACAGGAAGTGAGCCTGTCAACTCTCTGGGGCATGTGGGTGGGGGAGCCCTCCTCAGCCCTTCCTTGGAGACTATGTCATTCCAGGATTGCCCCAAACTGGGGGGGCTGGGCCCCCTCTCTCAGCCCTATTCCTTTTTGTTTGCTCTTTCCGAGCGTGAATGAAAGCAACTACTTCACAGTCTCAGATCTGCTTTTCCACCCTGAACCCCGTTTCCGTCATCCCGATGACGGATTCTGGGAACACCGCGAGCAGGGCTCCCCGCCCCCCCCCCCCCCCCCCAGCCAGTGACCCTGACTTGCTCCTCCCTCCCAGGCATTAAAGCAGGCCGAGGGGCCGGGCGCGGAGGACACGTGGGTCCTGATACTCACCCAGCGGGACCCTGAGCACCTCGTCCGAGGTACGCACGCGACCTCGGGGCCTCCCAGCTGACTCTGATGACCGGCTTCGGCTGAGGAAGGGGGGGTGCGGGGGAGGGGGAGTCCTTCCCTGTGACATCACCCCTGCTCCCGTGTGTCTTTCTGCCGGCCTCCCGCGCACCCCGCAAGTGTTCGATCAGTACCAGCGGCGCACCGGGCTCGAACTGGAGAACATCGTCCGGAAGGTTTTCCACGGAGACGCCCAGGCGGCGCTGCTCGGCCTAGGTAGGGCCGGCTCAGCGCAGGCGGGTCGGGCCCTGGCCGGGCCTGGGAGCCACCTGGCCCATCGTTCGTTCCCTCTTTGCCTGCAGCCTCGGTGATCAAGAACACGCCGCTGTACTTCGCCGAGAAACTCCACCGAGCCCTCCAGGTGAGGCGGCCCTTCTTTCCCCTCCCTGTGGAACACAAACCCGGGCGGGCGGGGTGGCGGGCGGACACCTGCCGGGCCAGAGAGAGGACGTCTTCCCGCTTTTACTAAGGTAGCAATCTCCTATGTATTTTCTTTTTTTTTTAATTTTTTTAATGTTTTATTATTTATTTTTGAGACAGAGAGAGACAGAGCATGAGCGGGGGAGGGGCAGAGAGCGAGGGAGACACAGAATCCGAAGCAGGCTCCAGGCTCTGAGCTGTCAGCACAGAGCCCCACTGGGCAGGGGGCCTCGAACCCACAGACCGTGAGATCATGACCTGAGCCGAAGCCGGCCGCTCAGCCGACTGAGCCCCCCAGGCGCCCCTCTGTATTTTCTAAACGTACAGCGGGCCTCTTTTCCTGCGTTTACAAACTGGTCAAGAGTGGGGCCGGAGCTGCGGTCAGAGCAAACTTGGTCGACTCGAAAGAGCACCGAAGCCGAAAGCTGGGCCTGACTGATGTCTAGGTGGCCAAATATAGATACGAATTCGCTCTATAAGACGGCATCGTGCCCAGTTTGAGTTGTTGCCGGAATAACGATGGTGACGATGCGGGCAAGAATAATGACAAGAGCCAGCATTTCTTCGCGTCCCAGGGCCTCTGCTGAGCTCGGGACACGCGTTTCAATTCATCGTCACGGCCACGCTCATCTCTGTTTTACAGATGAAGAAACTGAGGTACAGAGGGGCTAAGTTCTTTGCCCAAGGTCACACAGCTAATAAGTCATATGGGCTTCCCACAAAACACATAATGGTTAATATAACACTGTAAGTTAACTCTACCGGAATGGCCCACACACCCGCACATAAGGGTCCCATAGGACATGTAACTGCCGTGTGTCAAATCCTAGTCTATACCACGGGTGTCGGTCTATACCCTAAGCCACGCCATAAGAGTTAGGAGCATCCGGGACCACCTGTTTTCCTCTCTGGTCTTTGTTCCGTGTTATCCACGCTTAAATTGGTGATGTCGGCTTGAGTAATTTCATAAACAGAATCCAGTCATTCTGCTCACGGAGCTGGGTCTCCTATGAGTATAAATGTGCCCCCAACACCTACAAATAAAAAACTCACCCAAATGTTTAAGAAGATCAAAGCAGTTACCATTCCGGGCGATGCATAGCTTCTTGCGTTCTGTGTGGGGAACCGTCACGCCCTGTGGACGGCTCTTATTTCACCACCGGTGGAAATCTCCGTTTTATTTATCCCGTAAAGTCTGTACTACTTGTTGAGCCAACACTAAGACCAATTCGAAGAGCCGTGGTTATCTCTCTAAATTCCTGTTATACAAACAAACTTGAATCCCAGCAGTAAATGACTGTAATATATTTGGATTATGGGACCCCCGCTCTTGGGTGTAAATGCCAGGTTTACCTCAGAAGTAGCAGTCAAAAACTAGTATAGGCCTGTTTTTTCCAAAAGCTTTTTCTGAAAAGCAAAAACTCAATCAGATGCTTCGGTCTTATTGTCTTACGAGAAATATACGACAACATAGATTGTGACAAATATTTATTCGGAAAAAGGACCTTCGGTGAAGGCTGATTCGGGAAAACATGGACCAATCTGAACCATACAATGAATTTTCATTAAAAGATCTTAGAGAAGGGGCAGGCACCCGGGTGGCTCAGTTGGTTGAGCGTCAGACTTCGGCTCAGATCATGATCTCACGTTTTGTGGGTTCAAGTCCCGAGTTGGGCTCTGTGCTGACAGCTCAGAGCCTGGAGCCTGCTTCGGATTCTGTGTCTCCCCCTCTCTCTGTCCCTCCCCTCTCATGCTCTGTCTCTCCGCCTCTCAATAATAAATAAATGTTAAAAAAAAATAGTTGAAAGAAGGGAAGAACAGACACTGGGGAGCAATCAACAGTGTTTTATGGCAGGGGTGCCTGGGTGGCTTAGTCGGTTAAGTGACCGACCCTTGGTTTCAGTTCAGGTCCTGATCTCACAACTTGTGAGTCCCAGCCCCGCCTCAGGCTCTGTGCCGACAGTGCAGAATCTGCTTAGAATTCTCTGTCTCCCTCTCTCTCTCTGCCCCTCTGCCACATGCGCTCTATCTCTCTCTCTCAAAAGGAAATAAATTAACATTTAAAAAAAAGGAAAGAAAAAAACAACCTTTTATCACAATACAAAATTGGTGATACATGAAATTTAAGATAAGGTAGCTTAGGCGCGCTGACAATGAGGTCACGGGTCCAGACGAGATATGGCATTCTGTTGTCACTTCCTCATTTCCCTTTCTCTTTTTTTCACGGGAGCTTGGGATGTGTGTGGATGCCATAAGGACGGTGTCGGGCAGTTCTGGGAAGGGTCTTACGAGTCAAGTAACAGGAAGCTCTGGGAAAGGGGCGGACAGGAATTAGTGACGGCACCCATGCGCAGTTTTTATTTAGAAATCTGTTCTGGTTACACACTGTAACTCACAACCGGAAGTCACACGGCCCTGCTCCCTCTCAGAATCCCGACAACTCGGTTTGGGGGTAGGCTGGGTGTATCCGCCTCGGCCATTTGCTAAGTTGGAACTTATAAACTTGCTGGCTTTCATGCTGGAAGTCTGGATAGGTAGCAAGTCTTTCCTATCCTTTTTATATTTTTTTGTTTTTTATTTTTCCAAGTGTGGGTTTATTTCAAAATCATAAGGATTTATATGTTATTTTTATTACATATCTCCTACAATACAATTATTGTATGGATTTTATTACTTTATATGTACTTTACTCCATAAAATGCAAATACTTATTATATATAATAAGCAGTTTTTTAGCTTAAAGTTAAAACTTTCACATTTAAAAGTTTAAAAAAAAAAGATATTGGGTCGCCTGGGTGGCTCAGTCGGTTAAGCGGCCAACTCTTGACCTCAGCTCGGGTCATGATCTCACAGTTCCTGAGTTCAAGCCACATGGGGCTCTGCACTGAGAGTGTGGAGACTGCTTGGGATTCTCTCTCTCTCCCTGTCTCTCTGCCCCTCCCACGCTCTCTCTCTCTCTCAAAATAAATAAAATTTATTTATAAATAAATTTTAAACAATTTATAAATATTTATAAATTTAAAACAATTTAAAAAGTTTATAAATAAATAAAAAATATTTATAAATAAAATTTAAATAATTTATTTATAAATAAATTTATTTTAAAAAATTTTAAAGTAGAAGCACCTGGGTGGCTCAGTCAGTTAAGTGTGCGACTTTAGCTCAGGTCATGATCTCGCGATTTGTGGGTTCAAGCCCCGCATTGGGCTCTGTGCTGACAGCTAGAGCCTGGAACCTGCTTCAGATTCTGTGTCTCCCTCTTTCTCTGCCCTTCCCCTCCTCACGCTCTGTCTGTCTGTCTCTCTCTCTCTCAAAAAAAAAAAGAATAAACATTTAAAAAATCAACAAAAAAATTATTTAAAAAATAAAAATAATAAAAAAGGTATCTAAAAATGTAGATTTAACCCTTAAACATTCACATCTTACATGCTGTTTAGAGAAAGTTAATAAAACAAGCCAAAAATCATTGACAACAGGCAAGGATTAAAATCTCCGATTTGGGGGAATAGCATGTCAATAACACATGAGGAATTTAATGTTGCAAGTATGTAACAGTTGAATCAAGCATGTCGTTTTCACCCGCACACAAAATGAGCTTCCCCGGTCGTGGCTGTCGTTCTGGGAGCAGTTATTACACCAGGAGAACATACTTCACCAAAAATAAATACGAAACACAAAACGTAACGACCGTCGCGAACAATCTTGTTGCCAGCGTCTTCCTCGGTGGCTTCATGGGTCCCATTAAAAAGCACGCGCCAGCTAACGCGGCGGTGCTTCCAGGGGTGTCGGAAGCTGCAACACGCTTCCTGTCCCCCGGAAGCCACAGCAGTCCGGTCCCAAGGACAGAGAAGAAAACGCTGCACGCAAATCGAATGATAAACCATTTCAGCCTGCTGTGGAAACGAAGGGCGGAAGGGACGCGTGTCGGGGGGCCTGCGGGGTCAGGGCCCGCTCCTGGGAGTCCCGGGTGCCCAGGACCGTCAGTCACACCTGCTCCCTGGCCCCCTGCGGCTTCCTGTCTTTTTTTTGAGCTGCCCAGCACCCAGCTCTTGAGGAAGCAGATCCAAGCTAGAGGCCTGGCCAGGGAAGGGGTGTGGCCAGAACGACACCCACCCCAGCTGCTCCCAGGGACACGCGTCTTTCCTGCCGCGTCGCCTTCCGTGAGGACGGACAAAGGCCAGTTGTGCTCGTCGATAATACACACGTCCCGTCCTGCACTCGCACCTGGCTTCCCCATTCCGGACTCATTTACCCTGCCGTCCGGTCTCTGCGCTGCGAGAGTCTTCCCTCCCCCCTCTCTCCGTTCTGTTTCTCTCTCCGCCAGGACACAGAGCCCGACTGCCAAGTCCTGATGCGCGTCCTTCTCTCTCGAAGTGAGATTGACCTTCTGAGCATCCGAGCTGAGTTCAAAAAGAAATTTGGGAAGTCCCTCTACTCTTCTCTCCAGGTGAGACCTGGCTAGTTCTTAACCCGTCACCCCTCGCCCCGCTCTGCCCCCCTCGCCCCCGCTCTGCCCTCACTGCTCGCGAGCGAGCGGACGCATGCATGCCCTTGGAGAACTCGTGAGTCTTTGGTTAATTTAGTACAGAAGGGGCGCCTGGGTGGCTCAGTTGGTTAAGCGGCCGACTTCGGCTCAGGTCATGATCTCACAGTCCGTGAGTTTGAGCCCCACGTCGGGCTCTGTGCTGGCAGCTCAGAGCCTGGAGCGTCAGATCCTTTATCTCTCTCTCTCAGCCCTTCTGCTGCTCATGCTCTGTCTCTATCTCTATGTCTCTCAAAAATAAATAAACATTAAAAAAAATTTTAAAAAAAATTTAGTACAGAAGTCTCGACCTTGGACAGTTCCGGGCCAGCACGAGGGAGGAAGCGGGGTGCCTGGGCCATGGTGGCGGCGGTGGGGTCTTTCCAACACTTGGCTCTCTTGTCTGCAGGACGCGGTGAGAGGGGACTGCCGGGCAGCCCTGCTAGCCCTGTGCAGGGCCGAAGACCTCTGAGACCCCCGTGCCCTCCCTGCCCCACCATGGACATTCCAGGATTGGAGACCCCCAGTTTGGCCGGGCCTGCAGGAGACCAGCTGGGCCTCCGAACGGGACAGTCCCTCAACACCACACGCTCCCTTCAGCTTCTTGTTGAGGCTGGGATTTGACGTTTCTTTGGGGTCCCTTGATTTCTTCATCTCAAAGTGATGTCTACATCTGGGCCCCCAGCTCGGTCTCGGGTGTAGACCTCTCTGTATGGTCCCCGCCCCGCTCATCCTCCCAGTACCCTGGCCAGAACAGCTCACTGATTTCTTGAAATCTTTTGGCAAACTCCACGGTTGTTTGTGTGCCCTGATTGAAGTCTGGGAGGGGCAGGACGTGGGCGGGGAGGAGGTCTTGAACTTGGAGGTGCCTTTGCAGTGCACTCGCATATTCAACAGGGACCCTGTTTGAGGCTCTGGTGCTGCAGTAAGCCCCTCCCCTCAGAGCCCCCCCTTCCCCCCATTATTCTCTCTTCCCCAGGAAATTTCGGGCAAAGAAACTGAGAAACAGGAGCCAGAACGAGGTCACAAATGGTCAGAAGGAGCAAAGGACCGTCTGATCGAGCTGCCCTCCCCTGCCTGGGAAGTCTTAGGTTAGCAGGCAGCACACCCCCAACCCAGACTTGGAAACCCACCTCCCAAACCGGATTACCACTCCCCTTGAAGATCAATCAAAACTTGATAAACAGAAACAAAAAAGAAAAAAAGCGGGCTCTGGCTCCCCCTGCCGGCCCTATTAGAAATGACAGGCAAAGCACATACCACGCCCTCTCCCCTACCCCTCCCAAACGCCCCGCCCCCCCACCTCTTTACCCTCCTCCACCTTTTTGCATTCCTTAACTGGGTCAAACACCTAACCCGACCGCTGCAGGGCAAGGCAAAACAGATCTCAGGAAAGAAGTTTTATTTCCAAACGCCTAGGAAGGCGTTACAAATAACGGAGATAGAAACCCAGATCAAACCCTGGAACGAAGGGAGCCAGGCCTGCAGGATCACCGGGGAGACCCAGCCGGTCAGGGGTGGGAGCAGGGGAGACACCTTCTAGACGGAGCCCTCACCCTGGAGCCTGAGTGTATTAGTGTGACTGTTCCGGGCAAGGGGCACTGGGAACCGGAAAGCCTCACCCCACCACCCCAACGTCGCCCGGGATGACTGGGAGGCAGAGAAGGCGGCAGCACATAAGGGCAGGATGTTAACGAGTTTGACCTTGGCATTCACTGCCTGCTCTGATCCCCGACCCACCGTCCATAAATAAGTTAGCCTGCGCATCTCAGGAGCCGCACTGGGGAGCGCGCAGAGGAGCCACGGCCTCTGCAGGAAGAGACAGGGCGGCCCCAGCGTCGGGCACAGCTACAGGAGGACACAGTCTGACTCTTGCTTCGGCCTCTGCCGGCGCTCCCCGGCTGGACGTCCGGACGTGGCTCCTCTGCCCTGGGTGGGATTGAGCAGCGGGTCACCCATCAGCCCGGATGAGCACACAAACAGGGACTCTGGATGGAAGTGGGGGCAGGATCCGGAGGGGCGGCGGGGACAGAAAAATAAGATGGGACCCAGGGGAGAGAGGCACTTGGAAGAGACCGCGGCAGAAACAGCAGTGACAAGTGTCTGGGCCCCGAGGAGCAGGGGGAAGGCCCCCCGGGGAGCACGGCTCACCTGTGGGGAGGCCCGCCCCGGCGAGGGCTGGACCGCTTGCTGCTGGTACTCCTCCTGCTGCAGCTGCTGGGCCAGCTCCAAGTCACTGAGACCCAACGTGCCTTGTGGCTGCTGCAGGGACAAGGCGATCAGGTAGTCCTAGAGGCAGTCGCGGGAGAAGGAGAGCAGTGAGGCGGCCTGGGGCCCGGGGGACCTTCGGGTGAGCTCCAGGTTTCCAAACCCATCTCTCCTCGCCTTCGAATTCTCCAGCTCCCCCTCCAGAGCAGAACACACCGCCGGGTACACGGTGTGTGGCGACACTCCGAGCGCGGAGCTGGTCTGAAGGGGACGGTGAGGGCACGGGTGTCGTGTGTCACGATCCCTGGATGGCCTGCGGCTCCCCGACCCCACGCACCTGGTCCACCTGCCGCTGCTGTTCCGGGGAGCCGCCCCCACCTCCGGCCCCGGGCCCCCTGCCCGGGGAGTGGCTCAGGTGGAAGTCCGAGTCGCAGAAGCAGCTGTCCCCATCCACGTTGTGCAGGCTCTCCCAGACCACCTGCTCCTCCTGCAGGAAGCCCTGGTCGGTGACCAGCAGGTACAAGTGACTCTGCAAAGAGGACAAAGCTCGTTCGCGGGACAGGCGGCCCCGAGGCCACCTGACTGCCAGGAGTCCCCTGAGATGCAGAGACCAACGGGCCGGAGCATGGCGGCGCGAGTGCGGGCATCTTCGACGCACGGGCGCGGCTGCGGGCCGCCTGCGTGTAAGCGCGGCGATCGCTGCGGTCCAGGGCGAGTCCTCAGGGCTGTGGGTCCCACACGAGACGCCGCTTCCTACCCTGCTTCCCATGGTCCTCTGGGCTCCCTGACGGCTATGAGGACAGATCCTGCGAAAGCCAAAGACCTTTCCACCTTCCCGGTCCTTCCATCCCCTCCCTGGGAACGGCTTTTACTTTCCCGTCCCTCCGACGGCAGGCTCATCCCTCATGGCTTGCTCTGGCCAGTGAGATGTTAGCAGACACGACACACACCGTCTCTAGGCAGAAGCATTAAAAGGGAGTGCGAGGTGTCCCTCTCTCTCTTTTCCCTCTCACATTCCAGATCGTTCCATAGTCCACATTAGAGCCGTTTTGTCGGCCTGGCTCCGAGAGCGAAGATGACGTAGGCCAGAACTGCAGCAGTCTGCGGCGGCCACGCGGCGTGAGTAAGAAATGGCCCTTGGCCGTGGGAAACCACAGGGCTCCTAGGGCTTGCTTGTGACCTGAACTCGGTCTGCCCCCTCCTGTCCGAAACGCTGCCCTGGGGAAGCGACAGCACCCCGCGCCCCCCACCCCCCGCCGCCTCCAAAGCCTCATCACCTTGTGCTTCGTCATAGTGCTAAAGTGGTTGTTTCGGAAAAAGACGCTCAGTTCTCCCTCCTTGGCGGCTGCCGTGAGCTCACACAGTCCGTGGTAGGTCAGCTGTGCCGCGGTGGTCTCCAGGAACTGCTCGGCGATCAGGCCTGCCGGGAGGGCACAAGGTCAGGGGGGAGGAGGGGGGGGGCGAGAGGCTTGGCTTCAATCCAAAATCCACGACCGGAAGAAGGCTCATGCGGAGAGTCCCTGTCCGAAGCCCTAAAGGACGGTCCCACCTTCTGGAGTCCCTCGGAGCCTGGCTGTGTTCGTTCACCCAGCAGGTGGTTGGTTACTGAGCCAGGCACTGCTCTAGGTACTGAACGCAACGGACGACTCCCCGCTTTCTCTCTCGTGGGGTGTTTATTATTCTAGGGGCCTTTGGCGGGGGGGGGGACAGACAGTGAACAATCCTTCCCTCGGCATAACGGTCCACAGAGGAGAAGGCGGGGGCGTCACCTTCGGTCACGAGGTTGGTGTCGCCAGAGTGCTTGCAGGTGATGATCTTCTCCACCAGCTGGTTGTAACTCAGTTTCCCCACCGCGTTCACAGCCTCGGGACTCTGCGCGGGCAGCGGGGCGGGCGGGGCGGCAACAGAAGAATTCAGATCTTTTGAGGAAGGAAATGGCGCAAGCCCACGAGGGTTGCAACGCTACAGCCAAAGGTTCTTGAAATTTCCCGTGTCCGAAGAACGGGCCTGCGGTGTTTGCATGTCACCCCTCTGCCCAGGAAGGTCAGAGTTCAAGGAATTCTGCTCTGGGTCCGGCCCTGGAAGTCCTGTTCTCAGGCCAGTCTAATCCCTAACTCCCCGAGACCCGCCCGAGACGTTGTCCCTCCGTCGGCTTGGGCTGGGCCAGCTCACCCTCACCTGGGGGTCGACCAGCCAGCCGTGGTACAGAGGAATGCCCAGGAGGTCAAAGACGCTGCACTCCGGCGTGTACTCAAAATCAGAGACCCCTGTGAATCGCACGTTGACGTCTAGACCCGTGGCCAGTTTAGGCAACACGGTCATCGCGTCGTCCACATTCTGGCATTAGGAAAGAAAACCAGGACCGTGTCACCCCACGCGGTACATCTTCAACGTACACAACGCCATACGTCAGTGACATCCCAATAAAGCTGGGAGAAAACAGGAAGACGAGAACGGCTGGCCCCGCCTCCCCTCCCCCGACTCCCGGCTCCAGAAATAACGTCATTAATCTCGTTGCTTTTCTCCCCTGGTTCTTTTACAGGCCATTCCATGCCTCTTTTGCCTCCGCCCTTCTTTATCTGATATAAAGAAATATATTTTCTAGGACGAGGCTATACCTTCCTTCTCCAGAAAGAAATCAGAACGAAACGCAGAAAGAAATCGTAGTTTAAGGAACCTCCTGGAGAAGCAGAAGGAGGGCTTCCCTTCCCAGCCCAAGGGTCCCCTTACGAACCTGCAAACTCCCACGTCCGCAGAGCTTTGCCTCACCTGCTGAAAATTAAGCTGAAGTCCCTCTGACTTCTCCTGGGGCTTGATGGACAGGAGGCAGTCTCCTAAAAGACAGGGTCCCTTGTCAGCGTACCCCAATTGTCCCCAAAGCTACTTCCTCTTCTCCTAGAGAACGGTCATGGGCCACAGATTTTCAGAGCTGGAAAGAGCCTTAGAATCTAATCCAGACCTTTTGGGTCCGGAGGAAGAGAGAGACGAAGGTGAAGGGCCCACCCGGGGTCACGTGCGAAAGCTCAGGGCGGAAGCGGGGTTACAGTCCCCGGCTCCTGACACCTTGAGTCTGGCTTTACATTCCCGAGCCTTGTAGAGAAGCCCTGTACCCCCTCACCTTCCCTGTCACGGCTGAGCCCCAAACGGGCAGCCCCGTACTCTTCTGGATTTCTGGCCGAGCGGATAGCTCTGGAACGTCCCCAAGGCCTAGCCACTCACCGAGATGGGCCATGAGCTCATCCGACGTGATCACTTCCTTCTGAGGGGACAGCTTCACCTGGAGGCAGAAGGTGTGACCGAAGGGTTAGCCGCGCGTGCATCTCCCTTCCCAGAGCACAGAAGGACGGGGGAAGGGGAGGGCGTGGCGGGGGGAAAAAGGGTCTGTCACTGCAGTGAGGGGATGCGCGTGAAGGCAGTACCACGGGACATTCGCTGGACCGTGGAGGATACGAGAGCGGGACAGAAACTCGTTTTGTTTTGTCTTGTTTTTTTTTTATGCGTAGCCTGTCTCATCTGTTCAAGCTGGAGAAGGATGGAGAAGAATCCGGAAGGGTCTGCCCGGTTGGAGGATGGTGCAGGACCAGGATGATGGAGGAGACGCGTCAGGGAAGGGCGCTCTCCCCGCGAGTTCCCAGCCCCCGTCCGGACCCTCTCTTACCTTCCACTGAAGGAAGAGGATGTTCATGATGGCGAGGAGAGGGCAAGGCCCGTTAGTGCTCTGGGTGATGACGGGCGTCCGCTCTCCCTTCCAGGGGATCCACTTGACGCAGTAGAAGTCCGGCTCCGGCTGTCGGGCCCTGGGGGGCTGGGGAAGCTCCTGGGGCCTGGAGTACGCCCCCTCTGTCTCGACCTCAGGCTGGGTCCCGTGGGCTGCCCCCGGCTGGCCCGAACCAGCATTAGGTGCAGGTGACTCAAGGTTATCCTGGCCCTGGGCCAGCAGCGAAGCTCGGTCTACTGTCTCCTGTTCTCTGGCCGTCCCATCGGCGTCTCCGGCGTCCTTGTCCTGGGGGTGCTCATCCGGTTGTGACGGGGCCTGGTGGTTTTCGGGGCTGACTGCTTCTGTCACACCGGCCTCACCGGAGGCCGGATGCTCAGGTGGCAGGGGTTCCATGGTCAGCAGAGGGCAGCTGAGGGCCGCCAAAGGACTTGCCTGCCCTCGGGGAGTTGCCTAATCTAGGCTTGGTATGTGGAAGAGAGACCAATCCAATAGGGAGGAAGTCATTGGGCTGCAAAGCAAACGGGCCCAGGAAAGTCTTGTCAGAGGAAGACGGTGCGGAAGCCCGGGCGGTGTCTGTCGGGTCGCTCCTGCCTTTCTCACTGAGCTGGGTAAACAGAAGGCCCCCAGCCTGAGCGCTTGTCACCTCTAACTTGCTGTGACCACATGGGACCAAGGAGGACCCAGGGCTTTCAGGCTGCGAGGAAGGATTTCGGGGGGACTGAAGTCATCGGGGGGAGTCAGCTTTCCTGAAACGATAAGATAAGTGCGAGGCAGGGAAAAGGGATGGAGAGAAAGAGAGAGGAAAAGGAGAAAGGCGGAAAGGAAAGAGATGGAGAAAGAAATGTTACCACTGGGCTGAGCCTGGGACCACACGGCTTTCGACTGCACGGGGCTTCGACCTCGAAGGCACCGCGTGCCGATTTTTGTCAGTAAATAACGGGAACGGAACAGTAAGTGTATTTTCCTTAGGATTTTCTTTTTTTGTTGTTGGAGTATAGTTGACACACGATTTACATCAGTTTCAGGTGTCTTCCTTACAACTTTTTTTTTTAATGCTTATTTATTTATTTTGAGGGGTGGTGGAGGGGCAGGGAGAGAGGGAGAGAGAGAGAGAGAGAACCCCAAGCAGGTGCTGTGCCTAGCACAGAGCCCCACTCAGGGCTCAACCCCACGCACTGGGAGACTATGACCCAAGCCGAAATCTAGAGCCCAACGCTCAACTGACTGAGCCACTCAGGCGCCCCCTTCACGACTTTCTTAATAACGTTTTCTTTTCTTTAGCTTATTTTATTGTAAGAATATAGCAAATAAAACATATAACACACGAAATATGTGCCAATTGACTGTTTATGTTATTGGTAAGGTTTCCAGTCAACAGGCGGCTGTTAGTTCAGTTTGGCGGGGAATCAAAAGTTAGACACAGATTTTCTTTTTTTTTTTTAACATTTATTAATTTTTGAGAGATAGGGTGTGAGTGGGGGAGGGGCAGAGAGAGAGCGGGAGACACAGAATCCGAAGCAGGCTCCAGGCTCAGAGCTGTCAGCACAGAGCCCGACGCGGGGCTCGAACTCTCGGACCGTGAGATCATGACGCTTCCCCGACTGAGCCACCCGGGCACTCCAGATTTTCAACTGCATGAATGCCCAGCGTCCCTAAGCCCTGCGTTGCTCAACGGCCAGCTGTACTAATGGTGATTAATACGGTGATCTTTAGTCACCCCAGTAATGGCGCCAAGTCGGTGACCCCCAGCATAGCCAGGATGGTGGTAAGTCCTCTGCCCCACACCAAACCGCAGCCCCTGGCTGCTCGTGATGCATCCGGCACACACAGGCTGCTTCTGTCCTCCGGATGACCTCCCCCTCACTTCATCCCAAGGGCGGAAAGAGTTAACAGTCACAGAGTGCTGGGGGTGACAAGCGGAGATACAGACAGACAGAATCATGCCCTAAAAGATGAAACACCAGTGAGAAAGAAGTCTCTCCTCCGAGGACTTTCCTGAACTTTACACAATCCCAAACCGCAGCAAAAAGGTTTGGGCGGGGCTTCCTGTGAGCCAAGTCGGGGAAACGCGAGCCATGTGGACTTGAACTCAGACCAGTTCTGAGAGGCAACTTCAGATTCCGGCACAGAACCACCGCCCCCCAAACGCCGTCGGGACGCTCTTGACAGCTGGGGTTGGCATAGCCAGCTTCTCGCTTCCTCTCTGCTCCCCGGTCACCTAAACCCAGAGATACTCTCTTGCCTACTCTTCATATATTCTGGAATATGAAAATGCTTTCTATTGACTTGCCTAAGAAATACTCCCTCCTAATGAGCACAGGGTCATGTAGAGAAATGTCGAATCTCTATATTGTACACCTGAAACCAGTACAACACTGTGAACTAACTGGAACTAAAATTAAAACTTAAGGAGGGCGCCTGGGTGGCTCGGTCGGTTAAGTGTCTGACTTCACCTCAGGTCCTGATCTCGCGGTCCTTGAGTTCGAGCCGCGTGTCGGGCTCTGTGCTGACAGCTCGGAGCCTGGAGCCTGCTTCGGATTCTGGGTCTCCTTCCACTCTGGCCCTCCTCCACTCTCACTCTGTCTCTCAAAAATAAACATCTCCAAAAATGTTTTAAAAATATTAAAACTTAAAAAAAAAAGGAAATTCCCCCCCATTCATCTTTCCGTGCACATGCTCTGGCTATTCCCAGGCAGGTTGTTTTAGAGGTAAACTCTGGGCCTGTTTAACTTGCTCTCTATCAGTACTAAGCATCGAATCTAGCACAGACATTTAATTAAGGCTGTGGATAGCAAAAAACAAAAAAACAAAAAAAAACACAACCGAACCCATAAACCCTGTCCCCTGGAAAACACCTCCCTTCAATCTCTTAGCTCCCCTTCCCCCGACTCACGGTAAGAAAAGGGGAGAAATTAAGACTTGTTAGACATCTTGTCTTTTCTCCAGCTCCCTCCTAACCTGACCCTAAGCTTCCTTCTCCTAAAGCGGCAGGAATTCGGGGCCAGGTTAGGGCCTGAGAGATGAAACTGGAAGACATAAAAAGTTACCGAGAGAAGTCTAGTCACCCGAATCGGTCCTCCTCCGGATTCGAATCTAATTTATGCCGGCCGCATCTCCTTACATGTTGTTCATTTAAAATCAGACTGGCAAAAATGGCCTGCACACCTCACGCTATATTTCCTCTCTCCTCTCCGTCCTGCCTGCCCCCCCCCCCCCAAATGACCCTTAGGCTGAGCCTTGGAAGCAGAAACCAGAGCCTGGGAAAGTTACAAGAGCCGGGAGGAAAGCAGCCTTCGTTTCTTATCTTTTCTGTCCAGGGCCAGAAATGATCAATAATTCAGCGGGGCTTGGGCAGCCGGCTGGTGAGGGAATGAGCCGGAAGAAAGCAGGCGCCGGGCACCGGAGGGAGCCGGGTCTCAGACACACTGGGCAGAGCAAAGCGAGCGAAGTCTTGAGCCGACGGAGGATTTCCACTCTACGAGGTGAGCTCCCGGCGGGGTGGGCACGGACTGAGCAGGAAAGGACGGCAGGGGGCGGGGGGGGGGGGCACTCAAATAAATCGGGATTTCATTATTTTCCTCTTTTCTTAAGTCCCACGCATTCTCTCCTGCTGGAATTATCCTCAGGTGGTGGGCGAGGGAGTTAAAATAGCCCTGGCCCCTCCCTCGCAGCCGCGGTAAATGGCCAAAAGTTGCGAGAAGCATACACAATGGGCGGGCAGCTTGGAGGAGCCGTGCGCGCCCCCAGCAGCGTTCCCACTGCGCGCTCCTTCTCGGTCTGACCCAAAGCTTCAGGCGACGGCCGGTTTACGATTTTGCCCCCCAGAGAAGGCGACCCACCCCGCCACTATCATTCCCTGCCTATTTGCTGGCGGGCGAGACGGGGAAGTTTTCATTAAAAGGAGTGAACGAGGGGACCGAGCCTTTTTTGCATAGCCCTCCTGCCTTACCAGCTCCTCTCAAAATCCAGACTCGTTGAGACCCCAAGTCGAGGGGTAGCCCATGTCACCTCCCCAGAGCTGGAGAGGAGAAAGAGAATGGGGGGGCAGGGGGGTGGAGGGGAGGTAAAAGAAACGGTTAAATCCAAGTTTTTACCTTAAAAACGCAGGTGCTGCTCCAGGACCAAGGAGGGTCCAGCGGTGACAATTCCAGCTACAATGAGGGGCGCCACCACGGTCCCAGCCGCCTCTCGGCTGTCAAGGCCAGAGCTTATCCAGGGCTACGCGGGTTTACGAGCGGCGGTCCCGGCTTGGTCGAGGCCACTTCCGGACCCACGCCCACCACTGGGGTCACCGGAGAAGGGTGGGGGCAGGCTTGGGGTGCAGCCTAGGTGCTCCCAGGTCGCCGGGAGCGTCTCTTGGATTCCTGAGCTGCTGAGTCCGGGGCGTGCGCTCCAGGCCCGGACTACGAGCTGGGTTTCAAAGGAAGTTTGTGGTTTTTCTCTTTTCTTTCTCTCTCTCTTTTTCCCATCGGGACAAAGAAGAATATTAGTCAAGGACAAGGTCCCTGGAGGAGGAGGGGCTGGCCCCGCACTGAGGAATTTCCATCAGGGCTGTCTGACCTGGTCAGCAGCCGGGTGATCAGCAGCGAGGGGGAGAGAAACAAGGAGAGGAAAACAACAGACTCTTTCTCTTGCCTCCGCCTGCCGCTGGAAGGGACGGAGCGCTTGTGCCTCTCTGGCGAGAACAGGGAGGGGCAAGTGGCCTCGCCGAGCGCGGGGAGGGGCGGGGCTGGACAGCAGCAGCTGGTTGGGTCGGGGCTCTCTCCCCGGGGCATGGCCGGCCTCTGCTCTGGACGCACTGAAGCAGAGCCAAAGAGCGGAACGTTTGCATATGTACTCATTTCAAGGTAGAAAATCCTGCTACTTTCTCCGTCCTTCCTATACCTCTTTTTTGTTTTTCTTTCTAGAAATGGAACTAGGTGCGCTGTGCCCCTGGTGGCGCAGAAGGTGTGGAGGACTCCCCCACCCCAGGCTCTGGGAAGAGAGGCAGCGGCCAGAGAACCAGCTGAGCAAGCAGGAGCTCAAACACCCCTGTGCCCTGGTCCTTGTTCCCAGCACAGGCCACAGCTTCCCGTGGGTCGCCTCCTCTCAATTCCTAGGGGGGCAGGGAGGGTCGAGCAGGAAACGCTGGCGGTAAGAAATAAAGGGACGGGTCAATAAAGGAGGGGGTATTTGATGATGAGAGTACATTTATTTGCAGCGCCCCGCACCACTAGGGGGCTGGGAGGTGGCAGGTAAGGGAGGCTGGAGCCCAGCTCCACATTCTGAAGGGCTCTCCTGACTTGACTCACAGGATGAAAACTTCAAGCAACCCTGAAGGCCGAAATGGCAGACTGAACAATTCAGGGAGGCAGGAAGCAAACAAACGCAGGTTTCAAAAGTCCGGGAAAGAGGAGACGTTTGCTGAGGCTATAGAAAAAACAGGCTACCAAGTTGTAAAGGCATTCGCGGCCGGGGTTGGCAAGAGACAGTAGGTATTAAGGGCAGCGATGTCAACGATTATTCTATTGTTTTAATAACATGGACAATCGGAAAATTGGTGGCAAAGGGTCAGTTTGGTACAGGGGAATATTCGAGAAAGCAAGACTAAAGAGCTGTTTTTGCCGTGTATAATTTAAGATGTCAACCAGATCCTATACTTAGCCTGAGTCGAAAGGGAAGGTTCAAATGCCACAAATATAGGTTACACGGACACATATACATTTCTCTGTCAAACGCGTAATCTCGCAAAATTCTCCTTCCTTCGATTCTTGTGGCCATTTCGGAGCTCCTGAACTACGTTTCCCATCACGCCCTGCGCCACGCCCCACTTCGCTCCTCCGGGAGGGGGTCCCGTGAGTCTCTGGGCGCAGGGCTCCGCCTCCGCCGCTGGGGGCGGGGCGACGTCGGACTCCAGGAGCGCCGGATGACGCACTTCCTCCGGGGGTTGGGGCCGAATCGCTGTGTGGCGGGTTCGAGTCCCGCCTCTTGACTTTCGCCCCAAGCCCCTGAGTCCGGGGCGGGGAGCATTCGCTTGGTAACCTCTCCGCGACCAGGGGCGGTGGCACACCTTGGGACTTGACCATGGAGGACTACCTGCAGGGTTGTCGAGCCGCTCTGCAGGTAACGGATCCCGCTCTGTGACCGTAAGGAATGGGAGTGTGAGGTCCAGGAAGAACGAAGATGTGGGATCTGGGGAGCCCCGAGGGTGTGTGGGGAGGGAACACGGAATTGTGGGGAGGAGGCTTGGGATCAGATCAGCCTTGGGGCCGGAGGAGTGAGGAACGAGAACCTCGCTCCGGGGAATGCTGCTCAGTCTCCCCGTTTTTGGCTCCTGCCTTGGGGGCTCCCCAAAGCCGGGAGGAGGAGGGATCGTGGGTCTGGGAACTGCTTCTGAGCCTCCGCTCGCTGTCGCCGTCGCCTGGGTCAGCTCCGTCAAAAGGTGAGGGGCTGTGGTGCCGCCGGTCGTGCCGGCGAGGTGTATTGATCCCTTTCTCCCCGCCCCTCTTTCAGTTCTCCGCTCGCGGGGCCTCCGCGGCCCATTGGCCTCCGTGTGAGCCCCGGGGGTTCGCGGGAACCTGTGTCCACCGCCTTATCGCCTCGCAAGGGCGGTTTCTGTCTGGCGGGCCCAGCTCACTCTAGATTTTAGGTGGTCGTGGTGTTTTACTTTAAATCTGGTTTTAAGCCGACCATGCTCAGTACGGCAGGCGTATCCGTTGTCGACCCCAAACTTGCATTCCTTTGCCTTCAGTTTTCTTCTTTGGCCTTCACCCACATGTAAATTACATAAGAATCCGTGGCCTGGAAGGGATAAGCCCAAAGCGTGTTTGAAATCAAAACTAGAAGCTTGACTCCTGAATGCTTTGTGGCTTATTTTGGGCGCTCCGAGCCCGCTGGACTCTCCCAGCCATGCAGACTGGTCATGGCAGCAGGAGGCTGCTGCTCCCAGTTAGCAGCAGAAAGCTGGCCAGACAGAGGCTGGAAGAGGTCCCTCGGCCCCCCTACTTGGAGACCTGGACAGATGGTGGACTACCGCTTTCCTTTTTTAGTATCTTTAAACTCTGCAGATTCCCTTGGGCGATAGAGTCTAGTCTTTAACGAATCCTTAAAGTCACCTATTTCCTTTGGCCTATACGGCTTCTGGCATGAATGAGTGTCCTCACCCGAAGCATAGGGGCAAAAGCCCATTTTAATACCGATCGCACCTCGTTTTGCCTTGTGAAATACAAACTTTGGGAAAATTGATTTGATGCAGAGGGCGATTTGGAACCAGTTCGTTTGGTTCCCTCTGATTTGCACCACGGGGAGCTCATTGGAGGGCCAAGGGAGGCTCTTGTGGCCCTGTTCCAAGTGCTAAGCAGTCGGAATTTCTTCCCCCCAATAACCCAAATGACAGGTCTTCTTGCCACCATTTGGTAAAAAGCCCTTAGACCAGAAACCTCACCAGAGTCTTTGATTGCATGCGTCTCTCCTAAGACATCTTCACTCCAGAGTGCGCCCCAGTCGGACAGTGTGTCTCCTACAGCGGTACGAAGCTGAAAAATCCTACGTTTTTCCAGTATTGCTGGTGTCCTGACTTTTCTCTGTCTGCATTCATCCCCCAAGAAGGAAGGTCTAGACCTTTCTTTTTCCGAACTTGTGAGCTCGTGAAGGTGAGGTTGTTATCTTAGAGTTCTTATGGTCACACAGCCTAGCCAGGGCTGGAAGAAACGAGAAAATCGGACTCTAGGAATCTTAGCGGAGGAACTGGTGGCAAGACATACAGGTGGCCGCCAACAATGTGGATTGCATTTAGTTATAGACGTGCCTGGCTGGCTTAGTCAGTAGAGCATGCGGGTCCTGATCGCAGGGTCATGAGTTCAAGCCCCACGTTGGGCATCGCACTTGCTTTAAAAAAGTAAAAATAAATACCAGAGGGGGGTATCTGGGTGGCTCAGTCGGTTAAGCATCTGATTCTCGAGTTCAGCTCAGGCCATGATTTCAGGGTTGGTGAGATCAAGGGCTGCATCAGGCTCTGCGCGGGCAGCGGAGCCCGCCCGGGGTTCTCTCTCTCCCTCTCTCTCTGCTCTTCCCCTGCTAGTGCTCGCTCTCTCAAATAAATAAATAAACCGAAAATAAATACTAGATTGTTTTTAATGATAGGAGTGGTAAATGTACACAGTGAAAAACTTTAAACACAAAACAGATATGAAATGAAAGACTTCATTTATCTTCTCGCCCTCCAGGTCCCCAGAGGCTGCAGCATTGTTTCTTTTTTTTTTTTTTTAATGTTTATTTATTTTTGAGAGAGAGAAACAGACAGAGTGCAATTGGGGGAGGAGCAGAGAGAGAGAGGGAGACACAGAATCCGAAGCAGGCTCAGGCTCTGAGCTGTCAGCCCAGAGCCCGATGCGGGGCTCGAACCCACAAACAATGAGATCGTGACCTGAGCTGAAGCCGGATGCTTAACCGACTGAGCCACCCAGGCGCCCCTGCAGCGTTGTTTCTTGTGTAACGAAAGACATGATTGAGACAGATTCTATTAAGTTTGAGTGTTTCTGCTGAGCTTTGGTATAACCTTTAGGGAAATGCGAATGCTTGACTTTTACGTAGGATAGAGACAGCGGATAACCGACCAATTCCCCTGTTGATTTATTTTTGTCATCTGATACCAGAGAAATTTTCGACAGCCTCTGCCACGACGGTAGCAGGAAGTTCCATTTTATTTATTGATTTTTGTTCATTTATTTTTGAGAGAGAGAGCGCGCGAGCGGCACAGAGGCAGAGAGAGAGGGAGACACAGAATCTGAAGCAGGCTCCAGGCTCTGAGCCGTCCGCACAGAGCCCGACGCAGGGCTCAAACTCACAAACAGTGAGATCATGACCTGAGCTGAAGTCAGACGCTCCACCGACTGAGCCACCCAGGCGCCCCTAGGATGTTCCTTTGTCTTTTTTAAAATATAATTTATTGTCCAATTGGCTTCCATACGACACCCAGTGCTCATCCCAACAAGTGCCCGTCCCTGCTTCCCCCTCGCCCCCCTCCCCCATCCACCCTCAGTTTGTTCTTTGTATTTAAGAGTCTCTTATGGATGTTCCATTTGAAAAGAAATCCTGTTTAACTAAATGTCCTATTCATGGTGACTCATCTTTCACTTCTGGTGGGTAAGAACCTTTGCCTCGGGGCGGGGCTGCTCGCAAGCGTAGGTAATCACCCAGCTGCCATCAGGTCCCTCGATCACGCCTGTCGCCCGCACTCCTGTGTGCGGAGGGCAGGCGTCAGGAGTGGCCGGCTGTCCTTCAGACGTCACAGCCCCGGCCTCAGTATCTGTACTGTCCCCTGTGCGCGGGGGGTGGGGGTGGGGGGGGTGGGAGGGGGTGGGGGCTCCTCTATCCCTGGCTCTTTTTTTCCATCCCTCATTGACGGGAAGTGGTTGACTTTGCCAGCCCTCGAGCCCGTCCTTTCTCCCCGCCCGAGGCCACTCATCAGGACACCACCGCTGTCACTAGTGGGTCACGAGTGGGTCGGGGTAGTTTTTGTCTGTTTATTCGTTTAAGAAAGAAAAGTTTATATTTACCTGGGGCCCTCGGATTGCATTTCTTCCCCCGGCGGCTCAGGTTGCCTCCTGCTCTAAGTCCAGCCGTATCTGCCCTCGACTCTCCCTCCGATGGTCAGAAAACCGAGGCTGTTTGGCTTTGCTCTCGGCTGGGGGCAGACGGGGGCAGACGGAGTGGAGGTGGGGGGTTAAGGGAAGCGGAGGGGGGGGCCTTAGAAGTTGGGCGGCCCGGGACAGTTTTAGTTTCTTCAGACACGACCGTTTACTGCGCCCCTTTTCGTTCTGACAGGTGTCCGCATGCAGAGCACAGAGTATGCGGCCGCCTGAGTCATAACCCGTGTTCACGGTTAAGATCCGTGCCCACGCAGAGAGGGCGAGTCCCTTAGGGTAGAAGTGCCACGTGAGGGCCACCGGCGTCGGAAGCTGGAGGTCGAGAGGAGGAGGGTCGCCAGGGGGACGGCGTCACAGAGACGGGGCTGCAGGTGGCGTGGAGGGACGGGACGGGCAGAGAAGGCGGCAGGGCGGGCACTCACGGGCCGTCTCCTTTCATCCTCCTCCCACCCGCGTGAGGTCGGTTACGCGATTAGCATTTTCAAAACGCAAACCGAGGCTTGGAGAGGCCCAGGTCCCCTGACGGGTAAGAAGCAGAGCCGGGAGGACAGTTCCGCCGCTGGACGGGCAGAGCCGGGGTGTACTCGGCGTGGTTGTGGGTGGCGAGGGGACCGGACAGGCGGGGGTGACGGCGGGCCCGGCCGGGGAGGCGGACCCCACCACCCTGCTCGGGCCTGCGCCGAGGTCCGCCGAAAGCCCGGAGGATTCCTTGGCCGCCCATTCCTTTTGGTGGCCGCCTCGGCCTGAGCAAGCACCAGGGGCGAGTCGTCACCTTCTCCGGATCTCCGGGGTCACAGAGCTGTGTGTGGCGCCTCCTGCCCGCTCCCCTGCCTGGCCTCCCCCCCCCCAGGGGCGCCCATCCCGATTCAGCCGGGGCGTGAGCCAGTGTAGGAGAGTGTCTCCGAGGGCCCGGCACCGGGTCTGTGCCACCCGCTCCGCCTTTGCTCTGTCCCTCTGGACTCGGGGCCATATGGCCGCTCGTGTTTGTGCAGGTCCCTTTCTGGGGAACACGGTGCCCGCCTCGCTGCTTCCGCGAGCAGGTTAATCTCTGCGGCCACTACCTCCAGCGCTTTGTCGTCACTGTGGTCCGCGGCCATCTGGGCCGTTCCGGGTATCCGGGAAACGGCCGGGGGGGGGTGGGGGGGGGGACGCTCTCCGGGACCCGAGGATCCGAAGGATTGAATTCTCCTCTTAGGCAGGCAAAGAGTTTAAGACTCCAAAGAACCTCCCTCTCCCGTGCCGTTTGGTGTGAGCGGGCCTGGGGTGCCACCCGCTTGAGGCGGGCTTAGAGAAGTGGGTGCGGGGGAGGCGCTAAGGGCAGGCTGCCCTCAGGGGTCCTTTTGTACTTCTGCGAGGGTGGGAGTAGGAGATGGGGGGTGGGGGAGTTGGGGGGGAGTAGTTGAAAAACAGAACTTGGGTGGGAAGCGCCTGGGCGGCTCAGTCTGTCGAGCGTCTGTCTCTTGATGTTGGTTCAGGTCGCGATCTCGCAGTTCATGAGTTGGAGCCCTGCGTTGGGCTCTGTGCTGACAGTGCGGAGCCAGCTTGGGATTCTCTCTCTCTCTCTCTCTCTCTCTCTCTCTCTCTCTCCCCCCCTCTCTCCCTCTGCCCTGCCCCCCGTTCATGCTGTCTCAAAATAAGTAAATAAACTTAAAAAAAAAAAAAGCAAGCCTGAGGCGCCTGCCTGGCTCCGTTGGAAGATCATCAGACTCTTGATCTCGGGGTTGTGAATTTAAGCCCCAAGATGGGTGTAGAGATTATTTAAATAAATAAAACTTCAGGAAAAAAGAACCTGTTCGGTTACTGGATAGGCCAATTCATGCCACCAAAAGTCCTCTAAAATTGTACCTTTCTGGGGGAGGGAGGGTGACAGCCAAACAGGCCAGCCGATTCCCCTTTCTTCCTCTAGTCACACTACTTGGTGACTGTCGCTTGCTGTGTTTTGCTCCTCGGAACCCCTTTCCTACTTTTCTAAACTCTTGCATCCAGTAAGCCTTCCCTGACTGAAGAAGTCCGAGGGTTTGGATTTTTACCTGTCTGTAACCTAGTAGTTTTTAACCGGGAGTGATTTTGGCCCCCACCCCCACCCCCCGAATGTTTGGCAAATCTGGAGACATTTTTGATGGTCATGACCGGGGGTGCTGCTGGCATCTTGTGGGTAGAGTCTGGGAAATTGGCCAAACTCCTCCCACACACAGGACAGCCCCTGCACCAGAGCGATCCAGGCCAGGACGCCACCAGTGCTGAAGTTAGGAACCTCTGTTCCACCAGTGCGTCTCATTTTGTTCTCCTCCTTTCCTCTCTCAGAAGCGCTCTGAGACAGAGGTTCCAGAGTAGATTGGTCAGAGAGAATTCTTGTTCCCTAAACTGAACCATGGACATAATTCTTAACGTACCTACGTCTTCGGGTTGTAATTTAAGACTCCGATAGCCGGGGAGATGCAAGGGAACAAGGTTGATAAATCATCGATATCCCTCCCTCCTCAGTTCTTATCAGCAACTGGACTTTTCAGAGCTTTAAAAATAAGAGTTCCTCAGGGCGCCTGGGCGGCGCAGTCAGTTAAGCGTCCGGACTTTGGTTCGGGTCATGATCTCACGGTTCGTGAGTTCGAGCCCCACGTTGGGCTCTGCGCTGACAGCTCAGAGCCTGGAGCCTGCTTCCGATTCTGGTGTGTGTGTGTGTCTCTCTCTGCCCCTCCCCTGCTCGTGCTCTGTCTCTCTCTCTCTCTCTCTCTCTCTCTCTCTCTCTCTCTCTCGGACATAAATAAACATCAAAAAAAATAATGGGGCACCTGGCTGTCTCAGTCGGTAGAGCATGCAACTCCTGGGCTCGGGCTCATGAGTTCGAGCCCCACATTGGGCATAGAGATTACTTTAAAAATAATAATAATAGAGAGTAGTAAAAGTTCCAGCAGCAGCGACTGTTCTTGCTTTAATCGGAACCTGGCAGGAAGTGTCTGTGTCTCGGATAGTGCATGGTGCTGCGGTCTGTCTGTCACTGAGGCCCCTCTGGGTTGGGGGAGTTTGCACAGACTGGATAACCGGATCATGGGTCAGATTTTATTTCACCTTTATTTTCCAAAGCTCTTCGCCTCTTATAATTTAGAAGGATAAGGATGTTTTTCCCTATTTTGAAAACAGCAGCGTCGGGGAAGGAAGCAAACAGGGGTTGATGCGGCCTGAATGTATCACCTCTCCCAGCTGCTCTACCTTCAAAGCAGCATAAGGACTTAGAGAACTAGGGGCGCCTGGGGGGCTCGGTTGGTTGACTGTCGACTTCTGAGCGTTGACTTCGGCTCAGGTCATGATCTCGCAGTCTGTGAGTTCAAGCCCCGCGTCGGGCTCTGTGCTGACGGCTCAGAGTCTGGAGCCTGCTTCGGATTCTGTGTCTCCCTCTCTCTCCGCCCCTCCCCAGCTCACGCTCTCTCTGTCTCACTCAAAAGTAAATAAACATTAAAAATTAAAAAAAAAAGGGAACTATTTACTCCTGTTGTTCTTCAGCAATCAAGGAGACAGGGCGGTAGAGGAAAGGGCCCTTTCCTACTTCCTGGATGTACGTGGAATGCTTACACTTAGCTAAACCCAGGCGGCCTCTCTGCTAACACCCTCATCCGTGGAACGAGGGCTCGTGGGCTTCGCTGCCCTACCTCCCCCGTGAAGGTCAGCGAGAGGACGTGGGGGAAGCCCTGCTCGGGCCGAAGGGCGAGGGAAGCGGACAGAGGTGCACCTGCTAGCGTCCCTTTCTCCTTCCCCAGCAGGAGTCCCGGCCGCTGCACGTCGTGCTGGGGAACGAAGCCTGCGACCTGGACTCCATGGTGTCCGCTCTCGCCCTGGCCTTTTACCTGGCAAAGGTGAGCGCCTCGCAGCCCCGCCCCTGAGGACGGAAAGAGCTGGATCCGAGACCCAGCTCTGCTGCTCAACACCGTTTCCTCTCGGGCCCCATAAATCCCGTAACTTGACGGAGTCTCGGGTCACAATCCAAAAATCCCGCAAGGATGCTCTTTTCCGGTGCTCTGGGGTGGGTCGAGTGAGCAGGTGTGTGTTGAGAATTTGTAAATCCTGAGGCAGATTCAAGCGGTTTCTTACTGAGTTCTTCCGGGTGTCAGTGACCTCGTGCCCGGGTCAGCCCCCGAGGGTTAATAATCCCTTCTCTGCAGCAGCTAGAACGAGCCCTGTTCCGTGAGTTGTCGTGTCGACCTTCACGTGGGCTAAGAAGGAGAGAGGGCCAGAGTGGCCCTCCTGTTTTTATCAACTGGGTACCCGTGGCTTTGAGAAAGGCAGTACCTGCCCAAGACCGCGTCTCCTCTGGCCCCGGTAATCTCGCGGGTTTTCCTGTCTAGGCCAAGACGTTGCCACGCGTTCTTTTCGCTGTTCCTCATGCAGACCACAGAGACCGAGGATGTCTTTGTGCCAGTTTTAAATATTAACCGCTCGGAGCTCCCTCTGCGAGGCGACAACGTCTTCTTCCTTCAGAAGATCAGCATCCCCGAGTCCCTCTTGATTTTCCGGGATGAAATTGACCTCCAGGCCTTGCACCAGGCCGGCCGACTCACCCTTATTCTTGTCGACCACCACGTCTTGCCCAAGTAAGTGGCAGGAGTCAAAGCCAGTCCTTACCTGTCCCATGCTGAGCTCCGATGGGTAAGAAATAGAGAGAAGAAGAAAGAATGGCTGCTCTCGGGGGCTCTCACAGGCCGGTTGCGATTGCTGGGTCATGTCAGATGTAGGAAATCAGCAGAAAATATTGTCAGCTCTCCAGTTATGCAAGTAACAACAAGAAATAGAGACACGGAGAAGTCAAACTAAAGGGTAACTCGGAAATCATTTAAATCTGCCTTTAGTCTCGTTATTTTGTGTGAGTCACTGTCATGGAAGCCTTTGAGTGGTGGTTGCCACTCTCTTTTTCTTAAATATTTATTTTTGAGATGAGAGCGTGTGTGCAGGAGTCAGGGAGGGGCAGAGAGAGGGAGAGAGAGGGGGGCAGAGGATCTGAAGCGGGCTCTGCTCTGACCGCAGGGAGCCCGATGGAGGGCTCGAACTCCCCAACTGTGAGACTGTGACCCGAGCCGAAGTCCGATGCTCAACCGACTGAGCCGCCCGGGCGCCCCAGTTGCAACTCGATTTTAAATTTTTATTTTTAAATGTATTTTTATTGTCTTTTAAGTTTCTTTATTTTTGAGAGAGAGAAACCCTGTGTGCATGGGGTTGAGGGGAGGGAACGGACAGAGAGAGAGAGAGGGAGAGAGAGAATCCCAAGCAGGTTCCACGCTGTCAGCACAGAGCCTGATGCGGGGCCCAATCCCACAAGCCGTGAGATCATGACAGAGCCAAGATCAAGTCGGATGCTTAACCGATCAGGCGCCCCAACTGTTTTTTAATTTTTAAAAAGCAAAATTATTTTGGGGGGCACTTGCGTGGCTCAGTCAGTAAAGCATCTGACTCTTGGTTTCCAGTTTAGGTTATGATCTCACAGTTCGTGAGTTCTAGCCCGTATCAGGCTTTGTGCCGAGCAGCGTGGAGCCTCCTTGGGATTCTCTCTCCCCTTCTCTCTCTAGCCCCCCATCCCTGCCTCTCTCTCTCAAAATAGATAAATAAAACTTTAAAAAAAAGCAAAATGAGTTCCTACATAAGAAACTACCTCGTCAGCGTCCCTGCGATGGCTGGTAGAGGTGTGATGACCGGGCCTCTCGGGGACACGTAGGTGTGTAGAGACGGAGTAGTGAAATGTACCAGAGGGGAGGGGAGGGTGCGAGGAAGCGTCTCCAAAGAGGGTCGGCCCTGGATCTCACTCCTGAGTGTTTGCTCCCGGAAAGGGGAGGGGCGGTAGTTGGGAAGGGCATCCAGGCAGAGAGAGGAATGAGTACAAGCAGCGGCAGGCAGGCAGGAAATAGCGTGGCGAGCTGGGAGAGCTGGAGTTTGTTTCGCGTGGCTGGAGCACGAAATGTGACCCAGAAGCGGGACGTAGGAAAGGCTGAGACGAGGGGGGTGGGTGCGGGCCAGGCTGCGGACACCCCGTCGGCCCCGCCAAGGAGATCAGACTCGATGTTAGCGGGGGACGATCGTGACTTGGTTCATCCAGATCCTAGCAGGATCAAACTGGCATTTTCCCAGTGATCGCTCAGCAGCGCTGCAGAGGGTAGCCGAGGAGGGCCCGAGACCAGAAGCAGGTGTCTGGTTAGGAAACCGCGGGAGTAATCTAGGTGAGAGAGACTGAGGGCCTGGAATAAGGCGATAGCAGGGGGCTGGAAGGGGGGGGGGTTGGGATTGAGACAGAAGCCACGGGACCGGGAGCGCTGTGTGGACTTTGGGTGTTAAGTGGATCGAGTGACAGGAGAGGCTGAAATCCCGGGTGCCAAGGGTGGCAGCCAGAGAGGCGGCTCCTGAGGAGACGAGACACGCGGATAAGCTACTTGTCGCTGCTACTTCACCGAGTCCGCTACAGTTTTTTCCCATTTATATACTATTTGAAGATGACTTCGGTTCTAGCGTGGAAGGAAAGAACTGAGGGCAGTGAGGCAGAGGCAGAAGTGACCGAAGTTCTAAGCGTTTGCCTCCAATGGGCGTTTCCCTGCATGGCTGAGGCGGGGGTTTGGTTCGAAGCAGCCCGAGTTCCCCCACCTAGCTCTCTCTCTCTCTCTCCCCCCCCCCACGCCCGCTCTCCCGCACAGGAGTGACGCAGCCCTCGAGGAGGCGGTCGCAGAGGTGCTAGACCATCGGCCCATCGAGCAGAGACACTGCCCTCCCTGCCACGTGTCCGCTGAGCTGGTGGGGTCCTGCGCCACCCTGGTGACCGAGAGAATCCTGCAGGGGGCGCCGGAGATCCTGGACCGGCCGACCGCGGCCCTTCTGCACGGTGAGGGCGGCTGGCGGGGTGGTTCCCTGCATCCACCCCAGAGAAGGGAGAGTGGAGAAGGGTGGCCGCTTCTCGCTTAACCTCAGCCTTTCAAAGCTGTGCAGCTCACGTCAAGGGCTGGGTCCTTTCAGGCCGAGAAGCCGCCCGTTGGTGGCGACGTGACCTCGAGCGGATTTCTTAACCTTTCTGGTTCTCATTTTCTCCATTTGTTAAAAAAAAAAAAAGAAAGAGAGAGAGAGAGGGAGACAGGAAGAGAACTGAACTAGACCATCTCTTCCAGCGTGTAGGTGTCTTTCACGGAATTGGGCTGCAGAAGGGAGGTCGTCTCTCCCTGACTCGGGTCCCAGATCTCTGAGGGCCGGGGTGCTCAGGCACCCTTCCTGCCTGCCCGCATTTCAGTTCGGCTTCGGCAGGCCCTGCTCAGGACAGAGCCCCGGGCCCTCGTTTTGTTGCCGGGAGTTTGCCACGCGCTCTTCCCTGGGTCGCGTCCGCCTGCCTGGAGGGCCGCGCGCGTGTTCCGGTGGGTGTGAGTCCTGCCTCCCGCCCCCCAGGAACAATCCTCCTGGACTGTGTCAACATGGACCCGCGGGTCGGAAAGGCAACCCCGAAGGACGCCAGCTACGTGGAGCAGCTGGAGGCCCTCTTCCCAGATCTGCCCGAGAGAGACGACATCTTCGACTCCCTGCAAAAGGCAAAGTTTGACGTGTCAGGTGCGAAACGGTAACACGACTTCCCTCCCTCCCGCGTGAGCAAACGGAGGGACGAGCCTTGTCCGTTGTATCCTTGAGCGCCGTTGAAACGGTTTTCAGAGCGTGCACAAGGAGTTAAGCAGAGAGGACCCAGGTAGCACGTGAGTCTGATCATGAACTAATCGATGGATTTACTATCCGGGCTGCTGGGGGGGAGGAGGAGGAGGAGGGGGAGAAGGAGGAGGAGGAGGAGGGGTATTATAAGAGTGTCAGAGGTTTCTGGGCTAATCAGAAAACCTGGATATATTAAGTAAGAACTTCTGAGGGAATGCTAAAGTATCTGAGATCTAGATAATTACTTAGGGAAGGAAAAGAAACATTTAGGATGAATATACAAAGGACAAAGGAAAAGAACAAACAAACATCCATAATTTTTTACCCAGAGACCACCTGTTGACATAAAAAAAAAAGTACCACATGTACTTATAGAAAGTTAAAAACAGCACACAAAGGGGAATATGGCAAAAGTGTCTCTGCTTTCTTTTCTCGTCTCCGTGGTCCTTTGCTCTCGACGCAACTAATGTGACTCAGTTAATTCAAAGAATCTTTTTATTATGTAATTACAGTCTTAGTTATCTCCCTCTTCATTGGCCCAAGGAGAGGCTGTGTTTTTCAGCCCCCTCTCCGTGTCCTCACCTTCCTGGTCTGGGGACCCTGGGCTGCCTTGTTTGACCCCCGGTCTCCCGTTCACTGTCTAGGACTGACCACGGAGCAAATGCTGAGAAAGGACCAGAAGACCATCTCCAGACAAGGCGTCAAGGCGGCCATTAGCGCCATTTATATGGACCTGGAGGTAAGAGCAAGGTGTGGGTGGGGAGGGAAACTCCCTCGCCCCTCCCTGCGGGCTCCCCTCCGAAATAAATCTCGGACCACGTACCTTCCCCCGTGTCTGCTGTCCCTCCCGCGGTCCGTGGTCTCTCCCTGCTCTACCACGAGAGCCCGCAGGCCGGTTTCCCTGCCGCCGCTTTTGCACCCCTGCCCACCCTTCCCCCCATGGCAGCCGGCGTCATCTCCTTATGAGGTGGAAGTCCAAAAAAACAAAACAAAACAAAACAGATGTAAGTCTGGTCACATCCGCCCCCTTCCTTTGCTGCCTTTTTCATTGCGCTCCTGATAGAATCTAAAGACCCCGGGGGCACGTGGCCGGCTCAGTCAGAGGAGCCCGCGACTCCTGATCTCAGGGTCATGGGTTCAAGCCCCACGTTGAGTGTAGAGATTACTTAAATCAGGAAAGCTTAAAAAAAAGAAAAAACCCAAAGAATGTAACAGCCCTGCTGCGGTTTAGAGGACCCTCCTTGATCTGGGCCTTCTCTCTCCCTCTCTCTCTCCCTCTCTCCCTCCCTCTCTGACCTCATCTTCCAGCCCCACTCTCGTACTCACAGTGCTGTAGCCACACGCAGTGTCTTTCCGTTCATGGGATCCACTAAGCTCATTCCCACCTCAGGGCATTTGCACTTGCCTTTTCCCTTTGCGAAGCTGGCTCTGATCCCTCACGGCTCAGTTCGGATGTCTCCTCTTCTTCCTGAGCGCTGGTACTAACATAGTATTCTTTGTTCTCAAAGATCTCTAAAAAATTTTAGATTTTGTTTTATTCTTAGCAGTTAGTGGACCGAGGTGATCAAGCTGGTGGTTTCCTAGTTTACTGTCACAGTCCTCTGCCGGCTCGTCGGCTCCGCCAGAGCCGGGGCCCCGTTTCCTACCTGTCGGCGCCGCATAGAGGGTGCTCAGGAAATTTCGTTGACTGGGTGGATGAATGGAACTTTGGTCACGGTATTTTACGACCTCGTGTCGTATCGATCTAAATCATTCGGCACCCGAATCGGAGCGCCTTGTGCCGTAGTCTGTACAGCTGTCTACTAAATACTGTGTAAAAATACGAAATAATTTAAATAAGACGAAACGGCCCGGCCTCTTCCCCTGCCGCCCAGTTTGGGAAACAGGCGTAAGAACGAAGAGCCTTGCCAGGTAGCATAAATCGACGCGGTACCAACTGACACACGAGGAACGCCGAGGCCAGAGACAAGCCCGGTCTGGGGGAGCCGGTAGTAGTAGTGAGTGGAGGAAACACCGCGTGAGACCTTGGAGAGGAGTAGAGGCTGGCGAAGAGTGAGGAGCCGCCGCCGCCCTCGTCCCGTGTCAGTTCCTCGCCTGCCCCGTTGTTCCGTTAGAACGGAAGCCCCATTTGCCGCGGGCGCAGGGGAGCGTCGTGCGCGCCAGGCACGTCACGTGCGCGGTCGTGTTTTCATTCTAAAACAGGCCCTTGGTGGACGTTGTATCCTCCAGCTCCAGTCCGGGGAGGCTGATACAGCTCCTCGGTGACACAGCTCATAGTTACCCCTAGAGCGGCTTTTCCGGCCAGGTCTGTCTGAACCCCTCTGTTCTCCCCTGCTACGTACCGCTTCCCGGCCCAGGGAGCATGCTGAGTAGACGTCGGATGCCTTTCTTCCAGAGTGCGAGGCCCAGGGTCACATGGAAAGATGCCCCTCGCAACTGGCAGGTTTTGTTCCAGGTGACGAGGAGCGTCCAGCGGTAGCCCTTCTCGCTGCCCCATTTCTTCTTTTCCAGGCCTTTCTGCAGCGGTCCGGCCTCATCGCGGATCTCCAGGCGTTCTGCCAGACGCACAGCTGTGATGTCCTGGTCGCCATGACTATCTTTTTCAATGCTCACCACGAGCCGGTGCGGCAGCTGGCCGTCTTCTGTCCCCACGCAGCGCTCCGAACGACGGTGAGTCTCCGTCCCTCCTCCAGCCTGAGGTCCCCACAGAGACCGGCTCGTAGGCACGGCCCGGTGCTGTCGAGACCTCTCCTTAGTTCTCACACTTACAGGGCAGTCCCCTGACCTCTTTCCAGAAGCCTCCCTCCCTGCTTTTCCCCATTCTCTCTCTGGGCGAACGTCCTTAATCATACTGTTCGGGAAGAGAGTCGAAGGGGATTAGAGACACAGTTCCCACTTGGAAGGACCTTGAAATCGGCTTAAAAGGCAGTGTTACAAATCGGGAGTTAAAATTCGAGTGTTCGCCTGATCTTTAATTCTTCACCCCAGAAAATCAGTTCCTTTCTTTTTACCCTGTGGCCTTATCTGCCACTAAACCACGCAGGCATGAAGGGCAGTGTCTACTGTGGATTCCGGACAGAAGGGATCGAAGCACGGGCGTTCCTTCCCGGTCCGTTTGGCCACGCTTCCCACTTCCTCCTCTTTTTCCTCTGTCGGCCGCTGGGCAATTGGCCCAGGGAAGGAGAATTTAAAAGTGGACGTAAGGGGCGCCTGGTGGCTCAGTCGGTTGGGCGTCCGACTTCGGCTCAGGTCATAATCTCACGGTTTGTGAGTTCCAGCCCCGCATCGGGCTCTGTCTTTCTCAAAAGTAAACATTAAAAAAACATTTAAAACAAGTGGACGTGACGCAGTCCGGGGACTTTCGGGGTTTCTCGGGCTGTGCGAAGGCTGCTAAACGGGTCTGCGCACAGCCTGACAGCCGTCTGCACCGTGGAAGGTGTGTCACCCTTTCTTCTCTTCCAGGAAGCAGGTGTAATTTCATTCAGTGGACGGCAGTTTGGCGCTGGGGAAAGAACTGCAGTTTTTCGTGTTTTTTAACATTTTATTTTATTTTTTTGAGAGCGTGTGAGCAGGGGAGGGGCAGAGAGAGAGGGGGAGACACAGAATCCGAAGCAGGCTCCAGGCTCCGACCTGTCAGCGCAGAGCCCGACGCGGGGCTTGAACCTGCGAATGTGAGATCATGACCTGAGCGGAGCCGGATGCTCACCGGACCGAGCCGCCCAGGCGCCCCAGAGCACAGTGTTCAGAGGCAGATGGACACACTTCCTGGCCCAGGTTTGCCACTTACCTGCTCTTTGAGCTTAGGCGAGTCAGCGGACTTCCGAATCTGTACGCGGCACAATGTGGCCCGGCGATTGGCCCAATGTGGTCGTTAAACAGGACGTCGTACGTGAAGGACGCCACCGGGCACGGAGTAAGCCCTGAAGCAGGGGCGGCTCTCACTAATCATGTCAGGAAGGACAGGGTATTGGGCCGTAAGCGGTGTCTCTCCCGCCTTCTCCCCCGCCGCCCCCTCTGAAGCTCCGCAAACAGCAGAGGGTCCCCCCCGCCCCGGCCCAGGCTGCCTCCGTGCTGGGAAATTGGAACCCTGTGTTCACAGCGCGCCCTGCCGTCTCTCCCCACCCCCGGGTCCGAGATGATGTGAGACAGCGGTTTAGGACGCCGGCTTCGGCTTCGGTTGCAGCCCTGGGTTCCAGTGTCAGTTTTGCTCCCTTCGAAGCAAACTTAGATGAAGTAATTTGCCTCTGGCCTGAGGCAAGTTGCTTACCCCAAGCCTCTGTTTCCCTACCCGCGAATGAAGGTAATACTAATCCGAATCTTAGAAGGTAGTTGTGACAATTAAATGAGGTAATATCTGGAAGTGGTCAGACGCGGCACCGCGCCTGGCGTACCTCCTACCCCCACTTTGATCTGTCCGTTCTTTCTGCCTCTGTCTTGCCCCTCCCTGACCTCAATCTACTTGCTTCTCCCATTCTAGCTAAGGGTAGAATTCAAGTGTTTGAGCACAGAAATACACTTGGAAACAGCACTGGGTCGGGGGTCCTGGGTTCTGGTTCAGACTCCCATCACCTATGTGATTTCGCTCAAGATGCTTCATCTCTCCAGGCTTGGGTTTACTAAAATATAGGATCTTAAATGCTTTTGGGGCGCCCGGGGGGCTCAGTCAGTTAAGCGTCCGACTCCTACTCAGGTCATGATCTCGCGGTCTGTGAGTTCAAGCCCCGCGTCGGGCTCTGTGCTGACGGCTCAGAGCCTGGAGCCTGCTTCGGATTCTGTGTCTCCCTCTCTCTGCCCCTCCCCCCCTTAAAAATGAACATCAAATGTTTCTTCTGTCTCTGAATACCGCGTGTATCAGCAGTGATACTGAACTCTGGATGATTTAATTGAAACTGGTTCTCCTTTATAAGAGAAACGTCCAACTTAAGAGCCCCCCGCTGTTGGCTTCACCGCCTTGTGTACCATCTCCCCCTCTCGTCTCCTCTTCAGATCTGTGGAGTTCTGGAACGCTCCCACTCTCCGTGCCTGAAGCTGACCCCTGCCCCGAGCACCCACCCTCACCTCCAAGCCTATCTTCAGGGCAACACCCAGGTGTCTCGGAAGAAGCTTCTGCCTCTGCTCCAGGAGGCCCTGTCAGCCTATTCTGACTCCCTGAAGATCCCTGCGGGGCAGCCCGAGGCAGAGGGTGTGTGCGGGGAGCAGGCGGACAAGGAACTGGACGGGGCAGGGAACTCCCTGGTTCCTGGACTGAGTCAAGACGAGGAGGAGCCCCCGCTGCCCCCCACGCCCATGAACAGCTTGGTGGATGAGTGCCCGCTGGATCAGGGGCTGCCGAAACTCTCGGCCGAGGCCATCTTCGAGAAGTGCAGTCAGATCTCACAGTCCCAGTCGACCGCCGCCTCGCTGTCTAAGAAGTGACCGCCGGGGGGGGGGGCTCCGGATGGCGGGAGAGGCCGCCTGAACCACCGCGGGTGCACGAGTTGAGATGCGTCGGCCGTTGTCTTCATCGCTCCGGAGTCTGGTGTACTATTTTCATGAACCTGGGGGGGAACGAAGTGGGAAGAAAACAGCTGCTTTGGGAATGGCTTTCTGCCTTTTCCCCAGCTCTCTACCCATTAGACAGATTCTAGTATTTAATTTAATTCTCCAAATCTCCACCGCCTCTCCTCTGTTTCATTTGCCGGGGGCACAAGGTCATGCCTACATAGTTCCGGCAGCGTGGCACGAGGGAGCAAACCCCTGAGATGCCCTCGGTCAGGCTCTTGAGCAGAACCAGTGTCTCTCACGGAACCAGACAATCGGGTCGCCTTGTATTCCTTTATTCTCTGACTAATTCAGACTAACTTGTTAGTGACCTACTTGAAGCCAGATGGGAAGGAGAGTGTGCTTTGGAAATGTCATCGGGGTTTTCAGCTTTCAGCGGAATCCGGCTCCGTGACTCCCCTCCCGGCCCCCCCGTGAAGGGGTGGTGTCCAAAGCCCAGGTGGCTGCAGTTGTATTCGGAGCTTATTAGGGCCTTTTTAGGATTGTTGGGAAGCAGTCAGGAGGTATTACCTTCTGCCCTGGTCGGCTGGCCTGGCTCGCGGTTTCCACGGGGACCCCGAAAAGACCCAGAGAGTTCTTGAGAGTTCCGGAGACCCCCAGGACGGCCTCGAGACCGCTCAGGCACTCTTCCCAAAAGACAGCAAAAGCGCAGTGAGAGCCCCTGCGCTCTGCCCTGCTTTAGTGGCCCCGAGTTCCTTGTCCCTCTCGGTTGCTTCTTGTTCGTATCGAGAGGCAACATGGAGTTCTGGTAGGACCGCCATTCTCTTGACAAGACCCTTCATTGCTCGAAGTCTCGTTTTCCCCATCCGTAAGACTGAGGGTCTGGACTAGGTGTTCTCTGGTGTTCTGTGACCTGCCTCTCGCTGCCATCCCTCTCCCCCTGCTTCTCTGTAAATATATATATATATATTTTATTTCTGTGGCTGAACCGTGTTTATGTGTGATCGTATCAAGGGACTCAGCCTCATGTAGCATGTGCAGGGTGTGATGCGTACCATGGTGACCGCAGAGAGCCCCCTCTGACTCGTTCTGCATGCGTAGAGCCCCCCTTTTGCCTTCAGACCAGCCGGTTCCCCTTTCTCCTAGCCCACGGCCCTAGCCCCTGTAAGTTGCCAGTGGTCCCGCCGCACGGTGGGACGCGTGACGGTTTTGGCATGACGTGTTCCGTTAGAGGGGGACGGTGTGACCTCACTGTAGGGGATGAAGTCGTAGCCATTGGAAGGTAAAAACAGTCGTGTGAGTTCTGAACCAAAGGAATTTCCGTTTTGTAACTTGGGGACTTTCTTTGGCATTTCGTTAAAGTATTAAAATACGTTTTGGGTTTTTTTTCCTGTTTGGGGTCTTATTGTCTCTTTTTATAAGTGTGAGCAGGCCCTTCCCTCCGGCGATGGTCTCAGCCTCCTCAAGATTCACCTCCCTTCTTCCCGCTGTATGGGTGGCTCCCTTCATGAACTCTTCGGGAACGAGGAGCGATGGCCTTCTCTCTCTCCTCATCCTCCACACATTTGTTTCTTCTGGAAGCCAGAACCCTCCTAATAATGGCTTTCCCACTCTTGCTTATGCTCAGAAAGTGGGGCCAAGATAATCTTAAAACCGAAATAATTTTTACCGTTGTCTTTTGTTTCTTCTTTTTTTGGGGGGAGGGGAGGTGTTTTGTTTTGTTGAAAGAGCAGCTTCAGGGCTTCCGGGCGGCTCGATGGGTTAAGCTCCAACTCTTGATTTTGGCTCAGGTCATGATCTCCTGGTTTGTGCGATGGAGCCCCGCGTTGGGTTCTGCACTGACTGGGCGGAGCCTGCCTGGGGATTCTCTCTCTCCCCCTTTCTCTCCGCCCCTCCCCTGCTTACTCACTCTCTCAAAATAAATAAACAAATATTTAAAAAAATAAAGAGCAGCTCCCGGAAGACTAGAAGGAGTGTGGAAGGGAAAGCAAATCGCCGTCCTCGGCTCCCCCAAGACTAGCCATGGTGCAGAAGGTTCTCCTCCCCAGAGCCCGCCCCCGCATAGGCAGGGTTTTTCTTTGGGGCACACCTGCTCCTTGGGAAGGGAGGTGGCAAAACCTGTTTGAAGGTAAGGTTACCTCCCTTCCACTCCTCCCTTGTCAGAGGCAGGAGCATCTAGTAGTAAGACCGAGAAAAAGGCCACCAAAGTTCTGGGAGGCCAGGACCACTCGCTCTCAGCTACAAGCACTCAAGGGAGACAGACCGACGCGGGGAGATGGGAACCACACGAGAAGGGGGAGAAAAGACGTTAGACCTGGGGTAAGTACGCTCTGGCTCGCTGGATTGGAAGCCAGCGATGAATAATAGTTCGGAGGGACTTTCCCTACATCCAGCTCTGACCGGGGCACGTCTCGGCTTCCTGGAAGAGACCCGACTGCAAGAAAGGGGATTTGCAGAGACTAAGGGGAAGGCGGCTTTAGGTAGGGAATGGGGAGCTAGGGGGTTTCAGGAGAATTCCCTATTGGGTTGTGTCCTAAAACTGCCTGTTGGGGCGTCTGGGTGGCTCGGTCAGTTAAACGCCCGACTCTCGGTTTCAGCCCCGCTCATGATCTCATGGTTCGTGGGTTCGAGCCCCACGTCTGGCTCCGTGCTGATGGCATGGAGCCTGCTGGGGATTCTTTCTCTCTCCCTCTTCTGCTCGCTCTCTCTCAACATAAATAAACTTCAAAACAAAAGCTTAGGTCCAGACACTCCTTCCCAGCAAGTCTTCCTCCTTCCCTTCTTCCCCCACCCCTCCACCCCTGCCACGCTTCCCCCGACCACTCCCCGGCGTGGTGGACGAAGGGCAGGCCCGACGGGGTGCCGTCTTCCCCAGCCGGGCAGGTCTGTCGGGTTCCAGCCAATTGCCACGTCCCACCCTCCCTGGGCCCCTAAAACCCCACAGTGGGGGCGCCCTATCTCCAGGAAGCGGTGCAGGCGGGAGAAGTACCCGGGAGACAAGACATCCGAGGGGTTTTCTTCAGGCCCGCGCTCCGCTCTGTACCTTAGTTACTGTCCGTCCCAGTGCCTCCTCCCTTCGATCCAGTCCCCCCGAGACACCCCCGAGTCTGGCTCACGATGGCCTCTTCTCCCCGGGCGCTCAGGGCCAGGGAGGTTGCCGAGGCGGCAGGGCCGGCAGCGCCCCTGAGACTCGGGGCCCTGGAGCTGCAGGAGGAGTGGCAGGATGAGGAATTCCCCAGGTGAGGACTGGGGGGGACGTCGGGAGGAGGGTGCGCGGGAAGGAGGGCCTAGATGGTAAAGGAGGGCTTGGAGGAAGGGGGCGGGAGGGCGGAGGTGAGAAAACCGCGGCGGGGCGGCAGGACTGATGAATGGAAGCCTGGCTTGGTATGGTTACCCGGCATCTCTACCGCCTTGTGGTCTTTCCCCTCCAGACTCCTTCCTGAAGAGGCTGACCCTTCTGAAGGTCCTGAGGACCCCGAGAGAGACTCGCAGGCAGGTCGGTAAATTACCACACACGCCTCGGGGCGCCTGGGGGGCTCAGTCGGTTAAGTGTCCAACTTCGCTCAGGTCATGATCTCGCGGTCTGTGAGTTCGAGCCCCGCGTCGGGCTCTGTGCGGACAGCTCGGAGCCTGGAGCCTGCTTCGGATTCTGTGTCTCCCTCTCTCTCTGCCTTCCCTACTTGTGCCCCGTCTCAAAAATAAACAAACATTAAAAAAATCTTTAAAAACGAAAGGCCTCACGTTCTTCGTTCTAGGCCAGTCCGCTGCCCTCAGCCCTCACAGTTCCTCTCCTCTCTTCCCAGACGCCCCCTGTGTTAGTTCTCTGGAATTTACCCCATGTTATCGCTTCCACATGCAAGAATGCCAACCTCCTCTTGCCAACACACACATGCTTGTCTATTCTTCTCTCCTCTCTCCCGACCCCAGGTACGCCCAGCACGTTAGCGCTGGGTGGCCCACGCCGCATGCGAAAGCGTCTCTCTGCCCCCGAGCTGCAGCTGAATCTGACCGAGGAGACCGGCGGCCAGGGAGCTGCTCCCACCCACTCCGCCCCTTCCTCTTCCGACGGCAGCTCCGACCTGGAGCTAGACGAGCTGGAGACACCGTCAGACTCGGAGCAGCTGGACAGTGGACATGAATTTGAATGGGAAGGTGGGAAAGAAGCCTGAGGCTCGAGTTGCTAGGAGTAGGAGCTAGGGTTAAAGCAGCTCAGGGTGGGATTTCATCGGACTAAAGTTAGAAGCAATCATGTAGGGACCGAGTGGCAAGGTCGGCAAAATCACATTCCTCAGGGTACAAAGGTAGAGCTTATATATCCAATTCGAGAGTAGTCCATAGAGGGGCGGGGAGGGTCCTTTGTTTATTAAGGAAAATTTTACTGAGTGACTATTACATGCTATTACTGAGCAAGACCTGAGTTATACAGATGAAGAAGTAGTCCTATCCTCAGGGAATTCTCCGTTTAATAAGAAATTAACACATACACGAATGAGTGTAGTTAAGGATTGTGGTCTACATATGTACAGGGGATGGTCAGCAGGGCTGAGGACAGGGCCAATTCTGCCTGAGAGGCATCAGGAAAGACTTCCCAGAGGAGGTGATTCCGAGCTGGGCTTTGTCGGGTAGCTGGGGGAGGCATTCTACCTGGAAGAAACAAGTTGGGTAAGAACATGGCACTTTGGGGAATTCAAAGTATTAAGCAGGACTATTTTGATACTAAGGAAAACTTTGTTTCTTCTCAACTTCCGACACTTCCGACACCAAATGCCTGGGTCTTCCCCAAGCCAACCAATTCTCCACTTCTCCAGACATCCACGGGGTGTCCTCCAGCTCAGCTGTGCCGCCTGAGTGCAGTCCGCACGGACCCCACAGGTTAAGGGCTCCCCCCCAGGAGTGCCCTGGACTTCAGACACCAGTCACACGTCCAGGGCTGTCACCCGAGCTTCCGAATCAGGGTGCCGCGTTACGTTGGCGAGAGTCGAATCAAGAGTCCAATCCCGGAGGTCCTTGCTACCGTACCGAGGAGTTTAGATTTTATCCTGTCACTGAATGGTTTTAACCAAGGGAGTAACAGCATCGGATGTGATGGCTCCACAGAGGTTGGAAACAACCTAAAAGTCCATCGGTAGAGGATTAAGTCTCATATGGCGCGTCCACGCGACGGAATACTAAGTACTAGGCAAGCATTTTATAAGATGAAGCGGCTGTTTCCATTGCCAGGGAAGGATCGTGCAGAATTACTGGGTATAATATATTGCCATTTGAATAAGAAAGGGAGGGTAGAAAACAAAGCTTGCCGTAGCAGGGGTGTAGAGGGTGGAATGGAGGAAGCAGACTAGAGGCAAGGAGACCAGTTAAGAGGTTAGCACTAAGGCCAGGTGAGAAATGCTAGAACCTGAGTCAGGTCAGTAGTGGCGGAAAGAAGAAGAAGAGAACGTAATGGAGCTAGATGGAAGGAGATCCGGGGTCCGGTTGGCTTGAGGGCTGACGGAGAAGAAAATCTTGGATGACATCAGTTTTCTCTCTCGGGCAGCTAGATGGATGGAGTCTTCGAGAAAGGAAATACGGCCGGGGCGCCTGGGGGGCTCAGTTGGTTGAGCGTCTGGCTTCGGCTCAGGGCATGATCTCGGGGTTCATGAGTTCGAGCCCCGCGTCAGGTGCACTGCTGTCAGCCTGTCGGCGCAGAGTCCGCTTCAGATCATCTGTCCCAAAAATAAATAAGAACAAAGAAAGAAAGGAAATATGGGCGAGAAGAGGAAGAGAATGAGTTTGAGTTACACTCGGGTCTGGTGACTTGAAAATGACAGAAAGACACAAAACTAGAGATGTCCACCCTTAGTTCTAGGGACCTGGGTCTGGAGTTAAGAGAGACGTGTGGGTCAGAGAGGCAAATTTGGAATCATCACCTTACTGGTGCTGATTCACGACATGGGAACAGATGAGCTCACCCAAGGAAAAGCATGGAAAGAAGAATCCGGAAAAAAACTAATACTGGCAAGGGCCATGGACCTGCCGTGGTACGGGGTTCCCTCGAGGCCAGCGTCTAGTGACACAGTGAGGCTCGTGAGTCACAGGAAAGAGAAACCAGCAAGCGGTTGGACAATCCGGGGCTGGGGTCCTGGAAAACACCGAGGAATGAGAGGAGTGATTACCGTTAGGAACCTGAGGAAGTCGCGAGATCCCGAAGGTACGTACTGTGCCCCACGGACCCGTCCCCATGCCTCTCTTTTAGATGAGCTGCCCCGGGCAGAGGGTCCGGCGGCCAGCGAGGCCGCAGAGAGGCTGGGCCGGGGCTGTGTGTGGGACGTGGCCGGAGAGGACGGCCGTCACTGGAGGGTGTTCCGAACGGGGCAGCGCGAGCAGCGAGTGGACATGACTGTCATCGAGCCCTACAGGAAAGTCCTCTCTCACGGAGGTAATGGCTACCATCAGTGGAGGGGCAAGAACCGAGACTTCCTGAATAAAATGCCGGAGTTGGGAACTCAGTCCCTGGGGACGCAGTCCTTCCTGTAACCTCCGAGACCCTCGGAGTCCTTCGGCCTAAGCGGACGTACGGTCCGTGAACACGTAGTTGCCGCCCGAATAAATTGTCCCTTTGTCCTCTCCAGGGTACCATGGCGATGGCCTCAATGCTGTCATCGTCTTTGCTTCCTGTTATCTCCCCAGCAGCGGGATCCCCAACTACACCTATGTCATGGAGCACTTGTTCAGGTGGGCCGGAAGTCCCGAAGGGCTCCAGGGTGGATGGCAGGGAGGGAACAGCGAAGAACGCACGCCCCGTCTGGTCGGCAGCCGACCGCAGAGTCTACGTCGGGTCCCTGCCGCACCCCGCGTCCCGAAGCAGGTGCCTCCCTTGACCATCGCGTGCCCCGCAGGTACATGGTGGGGACTCTGGAGCTGCTGGTAGCTGAAAATTACCTGCTCGTCCACCTGAGCGGGGGCACGAGCCGGGCCCAGGTGCCAGCTCTGGCCTGGATGCGCCGGTGCTACCACGCTCTGGACCGCCGGTGAGCGCGAGGCCGGGAGGGCCGCCGGTCTCTCTGCGCCTCCTCTTCCCGTTCCTCCTCCTCCCTCGCGGCCCCTTCCTCTCTCCCTTGTCCCTCTACCCCCCCCCCCCCCCGGCCTCTCCTGCCTTCTGTCCTCGCTCGGAGTCAGGGAGATCTAGTTTCAGATCTTGCCTTTCCCATTCACCCACCGTATGACTTCGGGCAAGTCGCTTGGCCTTCCTGGGACTCCGTTTCCCTCTCTGCAGAATGGGAACAAGAATACCCTTGCCACTGGGCACGTGTGGAAGTCAAATAAATCCGTGTGGCGTGTTGCCTGGCACACGGAAGGTGCTCCCTTCTGTCACCATCTTGCCATTTAAATTTTTTTTTTTAATGTTTATTTATTTTTGAGACAGAGAGAGACAGAGCATGAGTGGGGGAGGGGCAGAGAGAGAGGGAGACACAGAATCTGAAGCAGGCTCCAGGCTCCGAGCTGTCAGCACAGAGCCCGATGCGGGGCTCGAACTCACGAACTGTGAGATGATGACCTGAGCCGAAGTCGGACGCTTAACCGACTGAGCCACCCAGGCGCCCCTCACTTTTCTCTTTCTTTTTGCTTCTTCTTCTCCTCCTCCTCCCTCTTCTTCTTCTTCCCCCTCCTCCCCCTTCTTCTTCTTCCTCCTCCCCCTCCTCCTCCCCCCTCCTCCTCCTCCTCTCGCTCTTCCTCCTCCTCCTCCTCCTCTTCTTCTTCTTCTTCCTCCTCCTGGTCTTCATCTTTTATCTTCCCCTTCTCACTGGTCTTCTTCCACCTGGAGTTCTGTCCTTGTCGTCATTGCAGGGGGAGGGGAAGGGGGGGTCGCCAAGGCCTTATGCAAAGGGAGATGGCGCAGAGCAGGCCAGGCTGAGGAGTTGCGACCAGAGCTTCGGCAAACTGAGGAGCTCTGCGGGGCTGAACATGATGGGTGGAGCTCACACTGCGGGCCAAGGAGTGGGGACCAGCCCCACCTGCCAGAAAAATCTAGAAGCTGCAGAAGCGAAAGCCCAGAAGAGACAGCTCCCCCGGATTTTCTGGAACGAAGGTGGGAGAACCGAACGGTCCCTTCCGCAGGCTCCGGAAGAACCTGCGCGCCCTGGTGGTCGTGCACGCCACGTGGTACGTGAAGGCCTTCCTGGCGCTGCTGCGACCCTTCCTCAGGTACGAGTTCTGGGGACGGGGACCCGCTCCCATTTTCCAAATCAGCGCTAAGAAGGTCCTGCCCCACCCTGACTCTTTCCAGCCTTAAGGGCGCCGAACCCGTCACGTTTCCCTCGGGAAGCCCCTCCCGGCCCGCTTCCCAGCACCACGCACACGTGGCTTCTCCTGTCTTTTCAGTTCCAAGTTCACGCGGAAGATCCGTTTTCTGAACAGCCTGGGAGAGCTGGCCCAACTCGTCTCCCTGGACCAGGTGCAAATCCCTGAGGCCGTCAGACGGTGAGTGCGGAGCTCAGGGATAAAAGTGGGGGCGGGCGTATAAAGCCGGTTCGTGCTCTCCTAACGCGCAGCTGCAGGGGCACTGAAACAGCCATGCGCGCCAGCGCCGAGGCCTCCGAGAATGGAGTAGTAGTCACGGCGCCGAACCTGGAGGAGACCGAGAGCACCCCGAGGGGGCAAGAAGGGATACGTTGGGGGCGCCCGGGGGGCTCAGTTGGTTGAGCGTCCGACTTCGGCTCAGGTCATGATCTCACAGTCTGTGAGTTCGAGTCCCGCGTCGGGCTCTGTGCTGGCGGCTCAGAGCCTGGAGCCCGCTTCAGATTCTGTGTCTGCCTCTCTCTCTGCCCCTCCCCTGCTCATGCTCTGTCTCTCTGTCTCTCAAAAATAAATGTTTAAAAAAAACTTTTTTTTTTTTTTTTTTAAAAGAAGGGATACGTTGGCGGCGAAGAGGAGAAAACCAGCTGTGGGGGGAGGTGCGAGGGGACGAAGGAGCCTCATGAGCTCCGGGCTGGGCACACCATCTTCGCTTTCGGTTCTCCGGCTCCGCTCCCCAAGCCAGTGGGTAAAATCCAGGTCCCGCTCGTGTACCGCTTTTCTGTTTTTCTCTCTCTCCTAGGCTGGACCGGGAGCTCCACGGCTCGGGAGGCACCTAATCTCAGACGGGAACCCGGGACCTTAGACCCAAGCGAGGATCTTGAGCCCCCTGCGCCCTCCCCCTGAATCACGCGGGCGCCGTCCTACGCCAGCTCGTCCTCGATCCCGGTGCCACTGGACTTTCACGTGTCCTTGGGGTGTCACTCCTCCCATAACCCTGCCTTCAAAACAGGGCTCCGAGGACCGGAACCTGGTGGGGTGGGGCTGGGGGGCCATCATGTCGGCCGTAGGGGTGCACGGAGGGGTGTCTTGTATGGGAAAGGGCGAGGCGGTGGTAAAGTGTTAGTCCTGCTTGAGCTACGGAACCCTGGGCACATAACTGCGTCTCCTCGACGGTCGTCTTCCTCCCCTGCAAACGGGGGCACCCGGTGGTGGGTGGGAGGTGGAGGGTGGGCGGGGCATAACTGACCGCGGCCGTGCCGTCCGCTGGGAACCGGCGGTGCGCCCCCCAGTGCCGCGGGGCCGCGCTGTCGGCTGGGAACCAGGGGTGCGCCCCCCAGTGCCGCCGCTTCCCGGGAACCGGGGGTGCGCCCCCCAGTGCCGCGGGGCCGCGCTGTCGGCTGGGAACCAGGGGTGCGCCCCCCAGTGCCGCCGCTTCCCGGGAACCGGGGGTGCGCCCCCCAGTGCCGCGGGGCCGCGCTGTCGGCTGGGAACCAGGGGTGCGCCCCCCAGTGCCGCCGCTTCCCGGGAACCAGGGGTGCGCCCCCCAGTGCCGCCGCTTCCTGGGAACCGGGGGTGCGCCCCCCAGTGCCGCCGCTTCCTGGGAACGGGGGGGTGCGCCCCCCAGTGCCGCGGGGCCGCCGCTTCCTGGGACCCGGGGGTGCGCCCCCCAGTGCCTCGGGGCCGCCGCTTCCTGGGAACCGGGGGTGAGCCCCCCAGTGCCGCGGGGCCGCCGCTTCCTGGGAACGGGGGGTGCGCCCCCCAGTGCCGCGGGGCCGCCGCTTCCTGGGAACCGGGGGTGCGCCCCCCAGTGCCGCGGGGCCGCCGCTTCCTGGGAACCGGGGGTGCGTCCCCCAGTGCCGCGGGGCCTCCGCTTCCTGGGAACGGGGGGTGCGCCCCCCAGTGCCGCGGGGCCGCCGCTTCCTGGGAACCGGGGGTGCGTCCCCCAGTGCCGCGGGGCCTCCGCTTCCTGGGAACGGGGGGTGCGCCCCCCAGTGCCGCGGGGCCGCCGCTTCCTGGGAACCGGGGGTGCGCCCCCCAGTGCCGCGGCGCCGCCGCTTCCTTCTGCGCGCCGGCTGCCGGGCCTGGGAAGGAGGGCCGGCAGAGCCCGCGGTTTGTCCTCCCGAGCGCCTTCAGCTCTGTCGCGGTCAATAAACGGCGATGCGAGGTCTCGGCCCCGCTCCGGGGAGGCGCACTGCTCGCCCAGGGCCTTACATCACAATGCGTCTGTTGGTTCCGCTCGAGTTCCGGCTGCCGCCGTCCCTGGGGTGTTTCGCCGAGCCCCGGGGGCCACGCGGACAGGGCCTGGGGGAGGGGCGTGGCGCGAGCCGTCGGAGCCCCGCGGGGCCTCGGTTCCAACGACCCGAGAGCGGAAGGGAGGGCGAAGGTAGGAGACGCGGCCTCCTTCACTGGCCTCCTTGTCCGCCGCACACTGCCCGGCCCCATGGTCCCCGCCGCCGGCGCGCTGCTATGGGCCCTGCTGCTGAGTCTGGGGCCCCAGGCGGCGGGGACCCACAGCCTGACTTCGACCGCGACGCAGCGGGCCAGTCTCAGCAGCGGGGTCCCTATGTCCCGCAACTACCGGACGAGCCTCCGGACCGGGGCTCCCAAGAAGATGAGGGTGACCATGGAGGACGAGGATGACCTCGTGGCCAGTGCCGACCGCCTGGCCAGCCCGGCCGCCTCTGAGCTCTTGGCCTCCACGGTGGCCACGGGCGTCAGGAAGTCAATCGTGTCGTCGGCGGAGGACGACGAGTCTTTGGAAGAGGGGGTTGTGATTAACGCCAGAAGGAGTAACATAAGCGGGTCGGCTCTCCTAGCCAGTGCCAACACGGTGAGGAAGCCCAACCCGAGGTTTCGAGCAAACACGCAGGAGCCTGAGATCAGGTTGTCTTCTTCAGACCAGCCGTCCTCCACCACCTGGATATCCACCGAGGACGTGGTCCACCCCGACAGCACCCTGAGCCGGTGGTCCACCCCGGGGTCCACCCCGAGCCGGTGGCCACACCCCTCACCGACGGCCATGCCGCCCCCGGAGGACCTGCAGCTAGTGCTCATGCCCTGGGGCCCCTGGCACTGCCACTGCAGGTCCGGCACCATGAGCCGGTCCAGGGCAGGGAAGCTGCACGGCATTTCCGGGCGCCTCCGGGTTGGGGCGCTGAGCCAGATCCGCACAGAGCACCGGCCTTGCACCTACCAGCAATGCAACTGCAACCGGCTTCGCGAGGAGTGTCCTCTGGACACGGGTCTCTGTACCGACACCAGCTGCACCAGTCAGGCCACCACCGCCACCGTCGCCACCGCCACCACCACCGCCACTATCCCCACCGTCGGCACCAGGTTCAGATCCAGCACCACCACCTTCTTTGGCCCCAGCCCCAGCCCCAGCCCCGCCCTTGCTTTTTGGAGACGAGTCAGGATGGGGCTGGAGGATATTTGGAACAGTCTGTCTTCAGTGTTCACCCAGATGCAACCAGTAAGTGTTTGGTGACAGCCAGGATCTTTGTGGATGAGAAGTCCCGATATCCAAACTCCTGCTGCTAAACCAGCCGGGTGCTTCCGTGAACTGTTATCTGTTTGGTCCCTGAGGCGTAATATACTAGTTATTCACGTTAGGGGTAGCCACTGACTCCACTTATTTCTGGAGCGACTGCTGGTTGCTTAATGGGCAACATGTATTACTGGTCATTAGAGGCTTATTGACCACATTGTGAAGATTATAAATATATCGACGGTTCTTGATGCAGAAAACAGATGGAAGATAGGCATAGTTCTCAGCTCATTAATGCAGCTTAATAGGAACAGCAGCTAATATTTAAGGTCTTACTCTGTGCACTTCCCCCATGTCAATCCCCACAGCGATGCTCTGAGGTATTATTCCTACTTTACAATTACAGATGAAGAAGTGGGGGGTTTACAGATGAGGAAGGCGGGGGGCATGGACAGCACCGCCCATGCCCTTAGCCACCACCATCCCAAAGAACTCCTGAGATGATTTCCAGTAACTTCTTCAGGAAGGATCGTCCTCTTGCTTTTCCAAATGAAATTTCAAAGGTTCTGATTGACTCGAGAAAATATTCTCAATTGATAGGATTTCAGGACCTTTGGGGGAGAGGGGAAGGACGATAAAATAGTACACACAGTCGTGTTGCCAGTTCGTTTCTCCCTGGGTACCCAATACCACGGATTCAGTATAAAGAAGCCTAAAGAGGGGGCAGGTGGGGGAAAGAGGGCTTACGGGGAGAGGGAGAGAGGCAGGGAAGGGAAAAGAGTATAGATGTGGTTATAATGTGTCCCCTCTTTTGTTTCCTTACCCAGATGGAGAGAAACCGCAGGTAATGGGCTTCATCCACCAAGACGTGTCAGCATCTCCACCTCCCCACCCTCTCAATCCCAGAGCCCACTGGATATTTTTAGTACAGAAAAACAAAACTAGAAAAACAGTTTGCTCGTGTGTCTTTTTGCAGCGGTATCTGAGGGTGGAGGCCAGAAATCGCTTCAACCTTAAAACCGAATTATGTCGCTCACACTCTCGGCCGCTCCTCCTTGTCCTCCAGCCTATGCCCCGCCACCCCCCCCCCCCCGCCCCCAGGATTAAAGGCTGATGTGGCTCTTCCTCCTTTCCGAAGTCGTTTTTAAACTAGTGATTCTTCAAAGACGAAAATCTCAGATGAAAGCCAAGAAGAGGGACGAACGGGAAGGACGAGGAGGCGTGAGCTCCTAGAAGAGGATGGTGGTGGTCTTGTCTTCACCGTGCTCGGCCTCCTCCCCTTGCAAAGGGTGATATTGGCCCCGAATGCCATGTTGGCTGCTTTCTAGAAGGGACGTCAGCCATCTCTCCTTTGACCCAACACGCACCTGTAGTGATCACTCTGCAACTATTTTGCTTAAACATTTTTTATTTGAAAAATGTATTTAAAAGTCCAACACATTTTTTAATATAAATTATGACTCTTGAATCCATTGCCGTCACTCTTAAATACTGCTGACGTGACGGGAGCATACATATTAGAAAAGGTAGCTAAAGGCAAGAGAACACCAAAGAAGACTGTGTCCAACAAAGACAAGACAGCAGAATAAGGCTAAAGACCAGGGTGACCAAAGAGTCCACGAGTCCCCCATCTTTCTACCCTATCCTGTTAACCCTTCGGATTGAGTGTAACCCTCAGGCCAGTAAGCTACTTTAGGACAAGATGCGCTACTTTCAGAACAACTAGCTAGATTCGAACAGTAAATTGGGAATGTATGACCAACCCTAGACCTGAACAGTGGCGGGAAATACACGGAAACTGAAACACGGTTAGAACCTGTCACGGGAGGAGGGGCACGCCGGAGAGACGGCGGCCTCAGCAGAGCGGATGCTAGTTCCCACGGTCCTGACCCCGTCCCCGCCCAACAGGATGCTGCTCATTCCTGAGCTCACGAGAGACCCCCACCCTCTCCGCCTCCGAGCAGGCGGGGGCTGGCCGGTTTTGTCCTGCCTTCCTGACCACCCCGCAAGGCGGGGGCCAGGAGAAAAAAACACCTGAGAAAACAAACTGCCTAAAAGACCCTGTTCCTGCAGTATTTTCCCACCAAAAGCAGACTCCTCAGCCAGGTGGGGAGTGGGACCTGGTCGGTCTTCAGACAAAACTCCCTGAGTCTTATTCGTGTCTGGTTCTGGGACTGGGGCACAGAAATCGAGCTCGAAGTGTGCAGAGGATACACTGGGGGTGGGTGGGGGGGTGTCTGTGGCTCTCGCTCCTGCTTTTTCTCCCTCCCTCCCCCGATCTCACTAAACCCTGTTCCTGCGTCCACACCGCAGGAACCCCGTCTCCACAACCGAGAACGGGGAAGCCTAGTGCGCACCCACCGGAGACACGAACCCATGCGGGCAGAGCTACGCACTGAGTAAAGGGCCTGTTTGAGAGACTAGGTGCGGCCCTACGGGGCCTGCTTTGCCAGAGGGCCCAGTTCGTCTATGGCTCAGGCTGAGGATGAGTAATGAAATGGAAGGAGGGTGGGGGAAACACTTTAAAGAGAAATACCTGGATTCTCGAGCAGTGGCCCTCAACGAGGGGCGCTTTGGCCCCCGAGGAGACATTTGGCAGTATCTGGACACTTTTGCTGGGCAGAACTAGGGTGGGCCAGACATGCTACGAAATACCCTATGATGCACGGCACAGCTCCCCGTTCCGAAGAATTACCCAACCCAACGTCAGAAGTGCCAGGGTTGAGAATCCGCGCACTAGAGGCGTCCCCGCCGTCACGCGGTGAGGACCTTAAGATCCTTAAACTTACGGATGATGGTTTTCAAGCTACCACCCCTCCCGTCCTCAGTGGTCCGGAGGTCCGCTCAGAGACCTACCATCCAGTTTTGCAACATTCTGGGTTTCTCTCCAGAGCCCTCTTTCTCCTCACCTGGGCCGGCAGGGGGATTGGCAGAGGGTGGGCAAGGTCCCCAAGAGTTCAATGGAATACCATCGGGTTAAGATCCACCTGTCGCCTAGGTCTTGCTCAACGGGAAACAACACGGGTCCTAGTGGAGGGGTAGAGGTAGTAGGAGGAGGGAGGTCATTAAGAGAACTCGTCTTAAATTACATTTTTAATTAGAGAGAGAAAGAAAGATGCTGGGGAGCTCGACGAGGCTACGGAAATGGGGTTAGAGGCCTAGCTAGAGAAAGACCCCGGCAGTTGCAGAGAGATCCTGAGGGGCTGTGAGCTTAAAGTCTGAGATCTAGAGAGAAAGAGCAGACTAGGCAGTGGTCACCCGCCCCCCCTTCTCCCTGCTTGATGTCTGCTTCGGTTCATTCCGGGAGGAAGAAGAAGGGCAGGGGGGTAAGGAGCTTCTCAGCAAAGCCGGCTTCGGCTTTGGGAATCTGCTCGCCTACCCCGATTAAGGAGTTCCAGGCTAAGAGTTTAAAACAGGTGGCACCTCGACCGTCATTCAGGAGAAGGGAACTCGTGCCGGGTTCCCAGAAAACTCCTATCTCCGATCTGAGAGTGTCCAGGGCTTCTGCTGAGCTCCTCTGGCCAACTAGTAGTCACGCGGTCAGCCCTGCTGCCTTGACCCCGTCTCCGGGAGGGGTGATAGCCAGAGGGAAGAGAGGGAGTCCAGCCCCCAAGCCTTCTGAGGCCCTGATAGGCAGGTAGGGAAAAGAGGGGCCCTGGGGTCCCTGGTTCTAGGAGGGGGTGGCGTCTCTTCTGGGCTGGACATGGAGTGGAGGCTTCAGACAGCAGAATCTGATTTAAAAAGAAATTGAAGAGGAGAAGATTAGCCTCCAGGAAAACCGAGGCCTGAGGGAGAAGGCACCACCTGCTGTAGACTCTCAGCTATTTCCACAACTTCTCTCTGCCCGCGCCTCCCTGTCTCTCTGCCTTTCCAGGTCCCCCATTCCTACTCTCCCCTCTCTCGCCTCCCATCCTCGCGGGGGCCTGGGGTTCTGAGGCGGGGCACCCGGCTGTGTCACGGGAGGGCGGCCGGCGCTGGGTGGGGGTCTCCGAGCACTCACCGTCTCTGTCGGAGCTACAAGCCCCGAGAGCTGCTCCACGGCCTGTCTCGGTGTCCCTTGGATCTCATCTGCTCCTGGACGGCGCCTGTCTGCGAGAAAGCACAGGACACTCTCGTCCGGGGTCTCGCGACCACGCGGTGGGCGGCCTCCCTGGCGCCCTCCTTGGACGAGGCTGACCCCATCGCTTGGGCAAAAAAGAAAAAAATCAATCTGAAAAGGTTAAAACCAACCGCCATTCTTCCAACGGAAGTTTCGAGGTCTCCCTTCATACTGACTTTCGCGAGGATGAGGTAAAACGGGTCTTTTACTAGAAGACTCTCTCACAAAAGACTCTCAAGAGACTCCTTCACTATCTCCAGGCTTATTCCCCTTGTCCTGAGAGCAGAAAAGTGTAGTAGGCGTCATTTAGGACGAGGCTGCTCCGTCTTTTCCTGTCCTGACACACCGGCCACAGTGTGACTTACTATTAGTTCTTTTTTTTTTTTTCAATGAATTTTTTTTTAATGCGTATTTATTTTTGAGAGAGAGACAGAGTATGAGCAGGGGAGGGACAGAGAGAGAGGGAGACACAGAATCTGAAGTGGGCTTCAGGTTCTGAGCTGTCAGCTCAGAGCCTGAGGCGGGGCTTGAACTCACGAGCAAGCGGTGAGATCATGACCTGAGCCGAAGTTGGACACTTAACCGGCTAAGCCATCCAGGCGCCCGACTTACTATTAATTCTTAATAGAAGGGTTCTGGTTTTGGGGAAAAGCCCTCCAAGTAACTCTGGAGTCATACACATCCCCCGTCCCGGTGAAGAATAATTTACGAATTGTAAAAATCAGGGGGCCCGGGCAAGACACCTCGAATGCCGGGGTTTATGCGGCCAGGGACCAGGACTGGAATCCTAGCGTCTTCCTTCCCCGTTGAGTATTATGTCCCCTGCGTAAGCTTCCGAACGGGGGACCGGTTCTAGGCCGCGAGCCCGCCCCGGCCGCGCCCCACTCCCTGGTTACCATGGCAAGGCCGTCTCCGGCCCCCATCTCCCCAGAGCCGATGTGAGTCAGGTGGACAAAATTCATCGGTTCCCCGATCATGGTCCGGTCAATCCGCCTCCTCTTCTTCTTCTGCTTAGAGAAGACAGGGCAGTCAGGTCTGAAGCCCCCGCTTCCACACCCGGCGGTGGGGGAGCCACTAAAGGAAGAGCGAAGGGCCTGCCGGGAAGGGTCTGTGGCATTAGGACAGCGAGGCCGCGGCGGCCTCACGATGCAAACGCGGGGCGGACACAGGCAGCGTGGGGGGGCCGGGGGCCTGCGGCGTGAACAGCAGACTTAAGGACATGTCAGAGTCACCTCTGGTTGATGAGGAAACAATGGGGGGACGCTGACAGGTATTTAAGCTCCACCTACAACCCCCGGCAACTCAGAAGGGACAGAAACAGGAAGCGATAGCCAGGACTACTCAGTTCCTCCATCTCCCAGTCCCCCCCGCACCCCGCGTACGCGCCTGCCCGGCCCGGGGCTTGACGGAGAGGGAGGTGAGCGGGGTGCTTGCTGGGTGCCGTGACTTCTGCGGGGGGTGGGGGGGGACTCACCGGCTGGGGTTTCTCTACCACGCAGCAACCTAGTTTGTGCCAAAATTCACTCATGTTCCCTGATGGCTCCAGTGTCACTCCTGTGCCTGAGGCCCCAGAGGGCTCCCGCTCTGGTGCTCTGACTGCCCGCTGCTCGGCACCCTCGGGGGTAACGACAGCCCGGTGTCCTCGGCTGGACAGGTCTAGGGACAGCGGAGTCCGCGGCGCCCTCGGCTGGGCGCTGAAGGCCGGCGGCGGCGTCTCGGACCTTGAGGGACAGGCGGGACCAGACCGGGGTGAGCGGGCAGGCGCGGGTTAGGTCTTCCTGAGCCCCGGAAGCCTGGATGAGGAGACAGTGAAGAGACAAGGGAGCTGGTGAGAACCCCCGTCTCGACGGACCACCCCCTCCTGGAGAAGCCGCCCGCGAGCCCAGTTCCTGTTCTCCCTCGGAGGCCCGGGTCCGGCGCTCACCTCTCCGAACACAGCAACCTCAGGTCTGACTCCGGAGAAAGGAAGAGAACCAAGCAGGGCACCGAGGGCAGCTGGGGGACCGAGAGCAGGAAGGGCACAGGAGCACTTAGGGCGACGATGGGAGGGGCCGAGGGAGAGGGGCAGAAAGGAGCGGTCTGGGGGTGCTGCGAGCCCCTCCTCCTTTCTCCCCGGGTTGAGGGCAGAAGGGGAGGGGCGGTTAAGTGACCTTGAAGAGGAAACGGTGGTTTTTTGTTCTCACAAACAGGGCCTCCGCCCTGGTCCCTCCCCTCTTCCTTACCTTACCCTGAACATCTAGGTTTTCTTTAAGGCGGAGGGAGGCCCTGACTGCCCCGGACTAACGGCGGCAGGCTGGACCCCGAGAAGGGCTTCCTGCAGCGAGGCGTTTCTTCCTGCCCCCTCCGATCCCTGCCCGGGTTCCTCCTGTCTCCTTCCACCGAGATCCGACCCCTCCCGGAGGCCACTAACAGTGCCTTTATTACCCGACCTTGAGATCTTTCCGGAAGGCCGTGTCCTCGGCACTCCTGTGCGCGCGCCTCTGCGTGCACCTGTGTGGCCCGGCCGGGGCCCCCGTGTGTGTGCCCTGGACGGACCGTCTGTGCCCAGGTCGCAGGGACATACGTGCCAGGCAGCTTCTGTCCCACAAGGCGTCTTTCTCCGGCTCCCCACCCTCCTCGCCTGTCCCAGCGTGCCACTCTGCTCCGCCTCGCACCCCGTGGGGCCCGGGCCTCCCCACCTGCCGCTGCCGCCTCTCATGCTGTGACCTGTTCTTGCCTCCCTCCTCTCCACTTCCATGCCCGAGCTGCCTCGGCCACCCAGACACGAGGCGCTTCCAGCAGCTCGGGTCCGGGGGTCCCCGGTGCTCGCCGCACTTCCCCAATCCTAGGATACCGGCGGGCGGCCTCGAAGACTCCAACCGGGGCCACTGCACCTGGCGTTAATGGGACTCTCCCTCCCCTCCACGCCTGGAACCCCACTGCTCTGGTCCCTAGACTGGTGTAAGGGACGGAGAGGATTCTCTAAAGTCGCTTTGGACTGAGATCGCACGAAGAACACGGAGAGAGACAGCTTGGAGGGGAGGAGTGAGGAGACCGGGCGGAAGTCAGAACACAGCTGTCCAGAGAGGGGAGCTGTGGTCAGCGGGGAAGTCAGGCAGGCAGTCACAGGGTTTGTCGCAATGGTGATGGCGGCGGGTGGTCAGGGCTGCCGGCGGGGGCATGAAGGAAACAATGGAGAACCAGAGGAAACCCCCGATGCCACCAGACAGGCTGTACAGAGAGTGGACTCTCCCCCGACACCCGGCGGAGCGGACAGAAGTGGAGGGTGGGAGGGAAGAGGCAAGGAGAGGGGGAGGGGAGGGAGGGAAAGGGGCAGTGGAGAGAGAGAGAACAAGGACGTTTCTGTTCCCTTTCCAGGGATCTGGCCAGAGCTGGGTGGAGGGCAGGCATGTGTGTGGGACTTGGCACGGCCGGGCCGGCGATGATGCGAAGTGACCAGGAAATTCCATTCCCTCGGACACGGAGCATAAGGGTCTCTGAAACTTGGCAGTGGAGTCGAGTGTGAAGAGTGGGCAGGGTGAACGGTGGCGGTGGCAGGGGACACAGGCCAGAGAAGGAAGTAGGAGCGACGGGCTGCCGCTCTCCTCGAAAATGTCTAGACACGAGTTGGGTGAGAGGAAGAATGCAGTCCTGAGCTGGGAAGCCCGGGAGGAAGAGACACCTGCCTTCGCTGGCCGCGATTTTAGCCCCCCACTGCGGGGGGGAGGGGCTGGGAAAACAGCAGGAGGAATCGGGATCAGACTGTGTAAGGCCACATCCTGACAGCCAAGTAGCACTGAGAACTGGGCCTGCGTCCCAAATAGGAAGGGTGAAACACGGAGCCGGGAGACACCAAGGTCACACGCTGGGGCTCAGGAGCTTCCGAACTACTGGGGGGGGGGGGGGCGAGCAGGAGGAGGGATGGGAGAAAGGTTCCAGGGGGGGAAGGAGGTACAGAGGTAGTTCCCTGGGCCTCTTCTAGCCCAAAACCGGTTTTCCCGGTCCCGCTGCCTTCAGCCCCAAGGCCTCCAACCCGCTGCCCAACAAGCCTTCACAAGAAGCAGCTGGAGAAAGAGAGACTTGAGAGAATGGAGTGGGCCATTCTGGCCGCGAGCCCGGGGCCGCAGCTGGCTCCTCGCGGGGACCTCCGCGCACGCAGGGCCGCCGAGGGGCTCCGGGGAAGTAGGGGGGGGGGGCCCACTCTTCGGTCAAACGACAGGCGTCTGCCCCAGTACCGGCCGTGCCCTGCCCCGAGAGGGGCTTGCCAGGAGCCAGAGCTAGGCCCCAGGCTCCCTCCCCAGGGCGTTCGGTCCCACGGCCGCCTCCCTGCCCGCTCCCCAACTCTCTCTACCCAGAAACCCTCCGCGCCTCCCGCCGCTGAGCTAGGACCGGGGTCCCGCCGCCGCGCGTTTGTCGGACCCTGTCACTGCCTTCCGTGGCGGCTCGGGTCTCGGGTTCAGCCGCTCCGGGCCCCCGCTGTGCTTCACTCCGGCCGGCACAGGCCGCCACCCAGGTTAGTGAGTCTGGGAGGAGGAGACTTGAGCCCCCTCGACCTCCCCCTCCCCAGCACCCTGGTCCCTCCCTGCCCTCTACCCTCCGGCGGCCGCCGCCTGCGCCCCGCACGGGCGTGGACGGCGGCCGGTGCTCCGGGAACGCACCCCGTTCCCCGCCGACCCAGCATCTCTGCAGCCCCGGCCGCCCTCCTCCCCCACCCCCGGCATCCGGCGCGCCGCCACCCGGCAGGGCGGGCGGGGCTCGCGGGCCGCGGGGACCCCCGCGCGGTCTCACCTGCTGCGCTCCGGCGGCGGCGGGGGGTCGGGGAGGGGGGCTCCCGCTCCGTGCCCGCCGGCGTGGGCTTCCCGGGCTGGCTCCGCGGCGCGGTGGGGGAGCCGAGGGCGGGCCGGCAGAGGTGGGGCCGGCTCGGGGCGGAAACGGCGGCGACGCGATTACGAAACCCGTCCGGCCCGGAGCTGGGCGCACTGCTGCCCCCTGGACTGGCGAGGCACTGCACCCCGCGGGGCCGTGGGAGGTGGCCCGGCGGCTTCCGACGGCCGGCGCCCCTGCGGCGCGAGCCGGGTCGGGGGGATTCCCCCCCGCAGCCGCGCTGCGCGCAGGCACCGCGGGGCCGAACTACTAGGGGCCCCCCCAACCCCCCGGGCCCCGCCGAGTTGAGAGATTCGGAGAAGCACCCCACCCCGGCCTCCCGTGCCCTACCCAAAGTGGAGTGGGGGCTAGGCTTTTCGCCGGCGGTGAGGGTGCGGAGGCGGGCCGCAGGAGTGGGGACCGCAGGGGGAGGGATGGAGCGTGTTTCGGCGTCTCAAAAATAAAACATTTCGTAACTCGAAATCCTTAAATTGAGGAATAAAGGGACACCCCTCAATTGTTATCGAGAGTTCAGCTTTTTAATCCGTCAGCCTAAAATTAGGGGACAATTAACTGCTCATTCATTGCACCCCAGTCAGCATGGGGGGGGCTGGAAGCGCTCGGGGAATAATTGTGCCGACCAATAAAGCCTACGGAGATGCTTTAATCCTGTCTCCCTCCCTAAAGTGTTCTGGAACCTATCATTTGAATTAGCCGAGTCAGGCAAGGAGGGGGCGGGGAGTCCTTCCGCCCTTCTTAGGAGGGGCTGCATTGCAGGGGGAGCCTGAGCAGATCGACTCCGCCACCGGAGCGGGAGAGGGAGTGAGAAGACAAAGCCGTCAAAGCCCCAACAGCTTTCTTTTTCTCCAGCCCAGAGCGGACGCCGGAGCCCCCGAGGTGGTCCATCTTGGGAACACGCTAGTAATTCATTGATAACAGGTAAACTCAGTGGAGGGAAGGGGGGGCAGGGGGCTGCAATTATAAAAGAGCAGCTGCTTCTGGTTAGGTTGAAGACCCTTAATAAGGATGGGGGGAGGGCAGTTCAAGAGAAGGGGGCGCTGTGAACAATGGGTAGTTTTTGGTCACCTTTTTACATCTCTTTTCCCAGATCTCCACCCTTGCCTTCTAGTCCACAGACATTAATTTCTCACAATGTACATGGAGTTGTTATTTCTCCGCATTTATCTCATTTCAAGCATCTATTTGCCTAGCATTTGTCTTAGGTGTTTTATTATCTTCAGTCATCTGGATCTTCCTTTTCAAGCTAGAATTTGTTTTACCTGTTTTTGATGAATCTGTAGTCTTCCTGTATTGCTCTAGCCTGTTCTTCCCTATATTTTTTTCTGGAGTGTTCCATTGATGTGTCTACCTTCGCCCCAAACTTAGTTGTCTCCATACGAGGGAATGTGGGGGAAGGGATGACATAATATTGAAAGTAATCCTGACCTCTCTCTTAACAGTCTCCCACTCCCCACCTCAAACCTTTGCTCCCAAGAAAGAGGCGGCTTGAGGTAGGAAGGTGGCGGCCTCCGTGTGGGAGGACTGCCGGATCCTCTGCTGAAATTACAGCCCACAAAAGCCACACATGGTGGCAGGTTCTGGGAAAGGAATGCTTATTTGCGCCTCAGTGAGAAGGGATGGGGGAAGGACATGGCTAACAGGAAAACCCAAGACCAGAAGGAGGCACATATACCGAGCTGCCGGAGAGCTTCCGTCCCCTCCAACCAACGTCCCTGTCACTCCCCCCCAATGGTGGCAGCATGACACAGCAAGGCCCTGTTGGGCAGGTAGGCCTTGGATTCCCACAGAGGGTCTGGACAAAGGGTATGCGGGTGTGTCCGTGTGGCTCAGAGAGTCTTTTCCTACTACAGATCTGCTAGTCATGTATCCCTAAGAAGAGATGGTGATATCTAGAAATTACCTTTGCCTAAAATACCTGGATTCATGAAGGACATTTGGAAGTAATTTATTAAGCATATGTTTTGGTACAAGGCACCATCCAAGCCCTTTAAGAAATGCAGAGAGATGGGGGCTGGGTGGAGAACACGAGAACACTCGGGGGGAGGGGAAGAGACGGCTTGCTGAACGGGGACCTCCTGCAAAATGTGGGCACTTGGGAATGAGACGCATACTATATTAAACGCCAGAATTTCATTACTGATGAAAGTAGTGTGAGTGGTATTTTAGCTTCAATTTTCCGTTTGGCCTGTGTTCTTGACTTGAATTTAAATGTCATACATGCTTGTAGGAGTGTCTTTCGTGAATGCATTTGGTACTCTCTGTACATGTCTCCGAGTCAATGGCATACCGAGAGGTTTTAGGCCTTGTGAGTTAATATTTTGTAACATTTCCTTTAGCGTTTTTAATTGCAAGATCAGCTCTGCCAGACGAATTTTTACACATCCTGGTTTTAAGACCAGGAGTCAGGTTGTCAAGGCGTTTTTTCCCTCAGATTCTAGCTTGCCTCACTACTGCCTTCTGCATTTTCATCATTCAGATCAGAATCACAGGAACAATGGACATCGAAGCCATTGAGTATCTGTTCTCCAGCAACTGAGAATTCTCGCAAGTTTTGAGAATATTGGTATAGGATTATAGAAAACCATAGGCAACTATCCATGCACAACAGATCCAAAAAGACCAGATTGGGAAGGAGACTTATGTTCTGGCTAGCTGGCTGGAAGGCTTCACAAGTCAGTAGATAATTTCTAATGTGTTTTCTTTTCTTTCCTTTTTTTTTTTTTTAATATACAGCATGTTATAGCACAGAATATATTGATTTTATTTATTTAAGTAATCTCTACACCCAACATGAGGCTCACACTTACAACTCTAAGATCAGGAGTAGCACACCGCTGACAGAGCCCGCCAGGAGCCCTAAACATGTCTTCTAGTTCTAAAATTCTATGACCCCCCCCCCATGATTCTATATTTTAAAGACTCTATTATGTGCCCAGCATTACACTAAGCTTGATCTGGAGAGGACTGGTGAGGGAGGAGATATAAAAAAAAAAGCCAGCAATATAGGCAAGTGACTGGCAATGTTAGTTAAAAAGAAAGAAAGAAAAAGGAAGAAAAGGAAAAAGAAAAAGGGGGAAAAAATCTCTGGTCAGAAGTCAGTAACGCTGGTGGCCGTCAGGTCTGCATCTCAGGGTCTCCAGAGTCCCGGTCTGAAGCCAGAGTTGGTAGGCCGAGACGTACAACCATTTTTCGTAGCTCCCTTTCTGCGCACGTGTCTCTGGCAAGTACGGCGGAGCTGATGGGAGCGACTATCACAGGACGATGACCTCACCTTCCCAGCGCCCTCCCCCGCCCTGCTCCAGTCCCCACATAACCCGCCTTCTAAGCAGTTTCGCTGCTGAGTAATGCTCACTTCCCAGGGTTTTTTTTGGAGCCTGAACCTCGGAAGAAAAAGAGCAACTGAGAATTGGCTTCTCACGTTAAAAACATCCGCGTCTGCCCACTCGCCAGTCCGAAAGCCCCTCCACGCACAGAACCGGGCTCTAGATGAAGGTCTTTTCGTTCGTCCTTGGTAGAGACCGGTCCCGTTACATGGGGCAATAGTTCTATGCAGTGGTTCTCATGCCCCCCCAACACATTATATGGGGGCAGCTGGGAACCTATTTAAAGCCACTGTTTAGGAGCCCCAGGCCTGGTAGGAGCCAGTAGAGCTACTGGAAGGCCTTTTAAAATGGGGGTTCTATTTTTGGAGGCAGTGGAATGTTCATTCTGTTCCTCGGGCACATTGCAACTAATGGTTTTGCCCCTTCTTGGCTAGTAACCAGCAGGGTGCAGGAGGCATCACAGTCATTCAGCATCAGGGTGTGGGCGGGAAAAGACACAGGAGTACTTGCAGAAAAGTAGCTAATTCTGTCAAAGGGCTTTCTCCTTGCCACCGAAACTCTTACTTTCCTTACCTGAATTCCCGATCCATTTGCTCTCAGGTAAATTCTAGCATTAGGATCAGAGAACAAACGTCTTGTTATAGCATAGGGAAATTCTTTTAGCACCTGGGCTTTGTTTGGAAGGAGAGGTAGGCTAGAGAGAAATAGAAACATAGGCTGTTAAGGCTTGTCTGTGGGCTAAAAGATGGGAGTGGCAATTATGGATAAATCGAGAAAATGAGGGGCGCCTGAGTGGCTCAGTTCAGCGTCTGACTTTGGCTCAGGTCATGATCATGGGTTCAGGCCCCACGTCAGCCTCTGTGCTGACAGCTCAGAGCCTGGAGCCTGCTTCGGATTCTGGGTCTCCCTCTCTCTTGCCCCTACCTGGCTCATGCTTTGTCTCTTTCAAAAATAAACATTAAAAATTTTTTTTCAAATAGAGAAAATTAATCAGCAGCCTCAAATGTCTTGTGTGCAAAGCCCAGCACTTGTAAGGACGGAATAGACTGGTTTTTACCTTTATGGGAACCCTCAATCTCTTGGAGTAGACAGCAGTAAGACACACAACGGTGGTCTACACGTGGCCCTAGACTCACACAGTCCGGTGAAACTCTACAGGGTGTCGGGGGAGATGCTGGAAGGTTCAGGGCAGAGGAAGCCGAGTGAGTTTAAGGAAGTCCTCCTGGAAAAGGTAAGTTTATAGTAGCGTTTAGAAGGCAGACAGGAAAATAGAATGTCATGGGAAACCTTTTTAGAGGTACCTGTTAAACCCAAGTCAGGAAGGAGTCAAGTATTTAAAAACGTGGGTTCAGGGGAACGATTTCTCTGGGGACTTGGATTCTTCTAAGAGTCCTAGTAGTCTTGCAACTTAGGTGGCATTTGGAGCTGGAGAGGAGAGAGGAGCTCTCAGGGTCGGCGAAACCACGTGATGTGGGGAGCGTGGTGCGCCCGTTCCCCGTCCCCGGCCGTGTGCGTCTCTTCCATCTCGTCTGCCATTCCTGAGTTCTAGCCTTTTATAATAAACCAATGATCTAGTAAGTAAAAAAAAAAAAAAAAACCCCAAAAGATGGTGAGTAGACAAAGTTAAGCAGGAGCGAGCATAACTAGCAGACGATGCACTATGGCTAGGAAAGATGGGCCCAATTCTAGAAAGCTTTGAAAACCAGACCCAAGATTGACCTGAAGCAGTGGGCAGTGAGTAAGTCCTTCCGAGATGGGAGAAGTCAGGAAACGGCAGAAAACGGAAATGAAGAAAGGTTCCCAAAGCCCGTCCTAGGAAATCTGGATTACGGACCGAGGCAAACGAAAATGTGAAGTTTCTATTTTTTTAAGATTTCTTTTTTTATACCAGTTTTTTTTAATGTTCATTTATTTTGAGAGAGAGAGAGCATGCACGCAAGTGGGAGAGGGGCAGAGAGAGGGGGAAGAGAATCCTAACCAGGCTCCATGCTGTCGGTGCAGAGCCCAGCGCAGGGCTCCATCTCAGGACTGGCGAGCTCATGACCTGAGCCCAGATCAGGAGTCGGGTGCTTCACTGACTGAGCCACCCAGGCGCCCCAGGGAAGTCTGTAAGTAAGGCAAGGCCGCGGGCCATGAAGAGGTTGCTGTCGCATGAAGACTAACAGTTGGTTTCTTCCTAGGACGCCATGAGGGACCCTGTGAGCAGCCAGTACAGCTCCTTTCTTTTCTGGAGGATGCCCATTCCAGAACTGGATCTGTCGGAGCTGGAAGGCCTGGGTCTGTCAGACACATCCACCTACAAGGTCAAAGACAGCAGCGCTGGCAAAATGACCGGGCCGCCAACTGGAGCCGACCAGGAGAAGAACCCCGACGGCGACGCCCTCCTGGAATACAGCACCTTCAACTTCTGGAGAGCTCCCATCGCCAGCATCCACTCCTTCGAACTGGACTTGCTTTAAGCCCAAGACTTCTCTCTCCCACCACCTTGCCTTCCCCGTCTGCCCTTTGACGCCCCTGCCCGCCCCTCTGTCCGATTAATCTTGCTCTCCCCCCTCTATCGCGTTGAGGTGGTGCTGATGAACCTGCCAGAGTTGTGTTGTATTTATTATTATTTATTTATTTATCTATCTATTTTATCGGTTTCTCTCAAAAGCCCTCGAGCCACAAAGTATCCCTCCCCCCCCCCCAGATACTAATTCTAGAAACAGCCTGGTGGGGGCACCAGAGAGTAGTATAGCAGTACAAAATGGGGGACTATTTTTTTTTTTTTTTCATTTTAATCCTCTTCAGAGATTGCTCAAGCCTAACCTCCCGCTCCAGACCCGCAGGCACGAGTCTTTCTTCAACAGCTGCCGAACACCTTGGAAGTGTCGAGATGATCTGCAAGACAGTGGGGTTTCGAAAAGGCTGTTAAGGTGTGAAGACTGGCGGTTTGGTCCTGCTCCTTCCAATACCTTCTTTTTCTCAGAGAACTGGGTGTAGTTAAAGGTATAAAACGAGAGGAAGGGCTACGTCACGGGAAACGGCAGTCAGGGAAAGAAGGGAGGCGGTTCAGGAATAACTATATTCTCAAAGGGGTAGCCCTTCAGGCCTTTCCGCGTCACAACTCTGCCCCCAACTCCAGCTGGGGAATCCAATTTCAAATCTTCAAAACGCAGTCCTGCCGAGGACTCTGATGATCTGTGAGGGACGATTCCGTGTCTAACAGGCAGACGGCTGGGCCTCCATCCAGTGTTTGAGTCTTGCCCCTCCCGCATCTGCAATGGAGAATACGGATCACCGGGCCCCGGGCCAGGTCTTCAGCTACCTTGAGACCTGGAAATACTCACTGATGACCCTCCGCCTCGTTCCCCCCATTCCTTCCGAAATTCCTGCTGCTGACTTGTGCTGCCGGTGACTCGTTTCTTTAATAAAGGCATTCAATCCCAGGCCTGGATTCTAGTTTTCTCTCTTCAAAGAGAAGCGGTAGAGATCTCTGAAATTAGCCTTGCTTTCACCTTCAGCTTATATATTTTCTCTCTCAATAAAAGAGTTCTTTGAGTGGCCCCTTCGTACATTAAAAATGACGAACATCGGGTTGGGTAGGTCTCAAATGGGGTGAAATTAGGGGCGCCTGGGCGGCTCAGTTGGTTAGGCCTCCGACTGTGGCTCAGGTCATGATCTCGCAAGTTCGTGGGTTCCAGCCGGGATCGGGCTCTGCTGACAGCTGGGAGCCTGGAGCCTGCTTTGGATACTGTCTCTCTCTCTCTCTCTCTCTCTCTGCCCCTCCCCAGCTCTTGCTCTGTCTCTCTCAAAATTAAACATTAAAAGAAATTTTTTAAAGTTTAATTTTTTAAACTTCAACTTAAAGTTATCAAGTATTTAGTAAGAAAACTGCAACCAATCACTTTCTGCTTGACCACTGGCTACCAACATACGGAGGCAGTAATTCTAGATGCCTCAGAAGGCATCTGTGCCACCAAACACATGATCTCAGTGTAGGTACCTACCAAAAAAGAAACTAATTCACCCAAATATGTTATCTGCTTATTTATAACTCAACTCATTAAACACAAAAACCTAACTGTTTTGGGGTCCTTACTATATGAAAAGCAACGAATTAGCCAGACGATATGAAAGGATATAAACAGGGATGAAACAAGATTTTGACTCCCAAAAAGAGACTCCTAAATATCAAGGGGGACCATGCCTGGGGAGTAGGCCATACTTCAGAGATGGCACTACCGGGGCGCCTGGGTGGTTCAGTCGGTTAAGCGCCCGACTTCAGCTCAGGTCATGATCTCACCATTCTGACAGCTCGGAGCCTGGAGCCTGTTTCAGATTCTGTGTCTCCCCCTCTGTCTATGTGCCCTCCCCCGCTCATGCTCGGTCTCTCTCTCTCAAAAAAATAAACATTTAAAAAAAAATTTTTAAATAAGAAAAAAAAGATGGCACTACCAAGTTCAGAGAAAGGGGCAGACGCGGAAACCGTTGGCTTTGAAAGGCCCACCATAAACGACAAAAGCCAAAATTTAATTAAAGAGTGAGGCCGGGATGTGTCCTTTTCTACGTTCACGTACTTTCTTCCTTCCCGCTTTCTCGCTGCCCTCAGGTCGTGGCGATTGGTGGGTGAAGAGGAGACTCACCCGGTAAGTAAAATGCGTAAGTGGATTTGCAAACACACGCCGCATCCCCTTTCAAGTCCCTCAAAAAAAGATTTCGGTATTTGCTCCACTGTTCTGAGCAGGCGGCTTGCAGGGTCCCTACCTACACTCACTCAGGCTGTGATTGGAAATACATGTTAGGCACCAGGCCTCAATTTGCGCGCAAAGCCAGGACCGTCCCCAACAGTTTCACCGGAGGCTGAGACCGAGACAAGGCTTTCCCATCCATCCTAAGGCTGACCCCCCGCAGACAAGTTACCAAGAGAGCACTGGAACGACGCTGATGCCGATTTGTCCTCGGCCCCTCGCCGGGCTCTCGGCGCCAAAACAAACCATCGGGTCCATCCCCTGCCGGAACTACACGACACGTAAGACACGTAATCAACAATCCTCCGCCTCGCCAAATAGTCCCCCCGGGGCGTCTCAGATGCACACTTTTTCCACCTCAAAAGGCCTTCGGTGGAAAGAACATGAGCCTCGGAGGTGCGCCTCTCTTCTGTTCTGAAGGAAATGGGGGTGTTCTGGTCATTTTTCCCCTCACAGATCCCTCCGCCAGAAATTGTATTCGCTGAGGCTTCACTTCCGGGTCCGCCATCTTGTTGCCTCCATTTCTCCACGAGGGGGGGTTAAAGGCCCCCAAAATATGCATATATGAAAAGGCCAAAAAGTAACCGCCAGTGACAGGGAGTCTTAACTAGAGAAGGAAACGGGACCAAACTGGCGGGCTCGGTGAAAGCGCGGCCGGCAGCGTCCCGGACGAGGAGGTGAGGGGGAAGAAGATGAGTGGACTGGGGCGGGGGGAGGGCGCGAGGGCTGGAAGGGACACTGCCGTGGGAAGTTCCACGGCGTCCCAGCCCGGCCCCGAACTTCTGGGTGCAGACGGAGCGGCGCCCCTTCCCCGGAGCGGGGGCAGCCCGGGGAGGGGGACGAAGAGGAAGGGGATGCGGCCGGGAGGAAGGGGAGGGGACTGAGAGGAGGTGAAGAAGGGGGTGGGTGTAAGACCTGGGGCTGGGGAGCCGGACCCGGGGAAGCCAGGGCGGCCGAGGTGACCGCTAGGGGGCGGCGCGGAGCTCAGACCGGGGGCTGGCCCCCACTGGGCCGAGACCTTGGCTCACCACCCCCACTGACCCTTCTTCCGGAAAGACAGCGTTGCTGTCCGGGACTGGAGGGTTTGTGATGGAGGGGAGGACGGAGACTCTTGGTTGTCTGCTGCAGCGTTAGCTTCAAGATTTCGAGGGAGCTCGGTCATCTGCGCGAGAGCACGAAAGGGCTCCGCCCTCGCTCGCGGCCCAGTTGTTTGTACAGCTGGCTGCCCGTGGACACGTGTGCAGCCGAAAGAGAAAACCGGGTCGTCGTGCTCTGGTTTCTTCCATCCCATTTCTCCCCGTTCGCGTCCTCCTGTTCGCACCGGTTTCCTTGGGCCAGCAGAGGGGATCCCGTCCCTCTCCCCACAGGGACTTCCTTCTCTCCTAAACATCTATGGAAAAGGGACATTCCGTGGCTTACCTCCAACAATTTAACATTTTCGGCCGTCCGGGGCCGTATTTTCCTAGTGCCATTTGACCCACCCAGTCCAATAGAGGCGTTAGTAAGCATCTATTTTCATACACCCTTTGATAACAGCGAAGGAACTGCCCCACCCAAAATCTGGTGGGTTTTTTTTTGTTGTTTTGGTTTTTTTTTTTAGTGTTTATTTATTTTGAGAGAGAGCGCGATCGCAAGCAGGGAAAGGGCAGAAAGAGAAGGGGGGAGAGAATCCCAAGCAGCCCTCCCCATCAGCTGCAGAGCCGGGCCTGGTGCTTTCTCTCCTGAATGGTGAGATCATGGCCTCAGGCTCTGTGCTTTCCTCCCCCGCTTGCACGCTCTCTCTCAAAAATAAGTAAAGATTAAAATAATTTTTTTCTTTTTAAAAAATTTTTTTAATGTTTATTTTATTTATTTATTTATTTTTAGTGTTTTTTATTTATTTTTGAGAGACATAGAGACAGAGAATGAAAAGGGGAAGGGCACAGAGAGAGGGAGACACAGAATCCGAAGCAGGCTCCAGGCTCCGAGCCATCAGCACAGAGCCCGACGCGGGGCTCGAACTCACAGACCGTGAGATCATGACCTGAGCCGAAGTCGGCCGCTTAACCAACTAAGCCACCCAGGCGCCCCTGTTTATTTATTTTTGAGAGACATAGAGGCACAGCGTGAACAGGGGAAGGGCAGAGAGAGAGGGAGACACAGAATCGGAAGCAGGCTCCAGGCTCTGAGACATCAGCACAGACCCCGACGCGGGGCTCAAACCCACAGACCGCGAGATCATGACCTGAGCTGAAGTCGGCCCCCCAACCGACTGAGCCACCTGAGGCGCCCCAAAACAATTTTTTTCGAAGCACACACTTATTTGGAGTTCTCGTGTGTTTGTTTGGGAGAGGGAGTGGGTACGTTGCTTTTTATTCATCTCCGAAATCCTAGGAGACAAGTTAGATCAGATTGCGTTTTGTTCTTCACTTCGATATAGGAAAAGTAGGGGTACATCCAATAAGGGAGGAGGTTTTCCCTGTGTTTTTAATAAAGTGCCTAGATTGTCCTCTCGACTCCGGCTGCGTCTCTTGTCCGGTGTGTGTTGTCAGCGTTTACATAGGATGGGGGCGAATGGCATACAGTACATTTAATTTTAACTTTGAGTAGAGGCTTCAGGTCCACTCAAAGGAGTGGAGGAGAGGGGAGAAAAGAACCCTGGAGAGCACGTTTCTAGAAGACTTTTCTTTATCGGGTGATGAATGTAACTCCCTACTTACATTCTAATGCCGAAGTTTAACTGTATCTTTGTACAGTAAGAAATAAGGCTTTTCGTGGCCCGTTTAAAGAATGGGATGACAGTGGCCCCTGGGTGGCCCAGTCGGTTCAGTGTCCCACTCTTGATTCCAGCTCAGGTCATGGTCTCGTGATTTGTGAGTTTGAGCCCCGTTCGAGCCCCACTTCGGCCTCAATGCTGACAGCACAGAGCCTGTTTGGAGTTCTCTGTCACTCCCTCCCTCTCTCTCTCTCTCTCTCTCTTAAAATAAATAAACAAACAAAAAAAAGAATGGGTTGGCAACTCTGAGTCAGTTGCCATTGAGTGTACTGATACACGAGCTCACAAATATGATTAAAGAAATGCGATACAATTAATGTATATTTGAAGGCAGACTATGGTGAAAAAAAAACTGACTTCAAAAGTACGTTGGAAGCGTTCACGTGCTGACGACAACAGTTTCGGCGGGATAAAATCAACTTATTGAACTAAAGGATCTCGTTTCGTAGAGCTATCAGCTTCCCTGGAATGTAAGGCAAACCAGATTTCTCCTCAGGCAGATACCTCAGCTTTCAACGACATTTTTTTGTGCGGCACAGAACAGATGAAATTTCACTGTTAAGATACATCCGGGGCACCTGGGTGGGTCAGTCCGTTAAGCATCTGACTCTTGGTCTTGTCTCAGGTCATGATCTCACGGTTCCTCAGTTCAGGCCCACAGCAAGTTACGTGCTGACTGTGTGGAGCCTGCTGGGCATTCTCTCCCCCTCTCTCTCTCTCTACCCCCCCCCCAACTTGCTTGTTTTCTCTCTCTCTGTCTCTCAAAATAAATTAATAAACTTAAAAGAAAATACTTAGCTTTTTGCCGCATTTCTTTCCCTTTGTCACCAGTTATTAATGGAAGTGTTTAAGACTTGGTGATGTACCATGTGTATCTATACCTATATCCACACACCGTATACCATATGTACCAGGTGTGTGTGTGTGTATATGTATCATGTATGTACCATCTATATAAATACATATAATGTATGTATATACTATATATATCATATATGTGTGTGTATGTATATGTTATATATATAGTATAATTTGAGAAAATGGGAGGGAATCATTATGACTAATGATTGTTCTTAGGTATTAGCAATAAGATAATTAAATTGAAAGGCAATTTCGATATTTTAAAAGGCAGGTAATTGTGGAGACATACAAAGTGTTGGTTTTCTGTAATAAGGCCTTGTTACCACTGTTTTCTGTAGCATTTTCTTAGGTTGTGAAGACTGACATTTAGGTCCTAGAAGTTCACACTATTGAAGTCCATCCTCTCCTTGTGAACATACTCATTCGCAGGGTCTGGACTGCGGCCCGGGCTGTGCTCATTCTGAACAAACTCCCAGGTCTCCGGGACACCCGCGTGTGAGGACAGCGCTGCATGATATAGATTGGAAGATTAAATCACATAGTGGCCGACTGACGTGCCTAAGCCAATGATTCTCAAATTTTCTGGTTTCAGGACTCATTTACATTCTTAAAAATTATCAAGACACCAGTGTGTTAATATCTATTGGTACTTACTGTTTTCAAAATTTATTTTTCTTTATTTATTTTTAAAAATATGACAGATACTTGTTTGAAATTATATTTCCTGATGCGTTTTATTATTTTATTATTTTTTTCTTGCGAGAGAGTACGTGTGCGCATGCGTGTCAGGGAGGGGCAGAGGGAGAGGGGGAGAGAGACTCTTAAGCAGCCCCCATGCCCCCTGCAGAGCCGGATCTGGCTTGATCTCCGGACAGTCAGATCATGGCCTGAGCTGAAATCAAGAGTCACATGGTTAACTGACTGAACCACTCACGTGCTCCTAGAAGATAGCTTTAAAATGTTCATTAATTAAAATACAATAGTAAATCCTGTATGTGTTAATGTAAATAACACATTTTTATAAAAAATAATCTTCCAAGTTAAATAATGAGAAGAACGGCATTGTTTTATATTTTTGCAAATCTCTCTAACCCTGGCTTAATAGAAAACAGCTACATACGGGCGCCGGGGTGGCTCAGTCAGTTAAGCAGCTGACTTTGGCTCAGATCATGATCTCACTGTTGGTGGGTTCAAGCCCCATGTCTGCCTCTGTGCTGACAGTTCAGAGCCTGGGGCCTGCTTTGGATTTTCTCTTCCTGCCCCTCCCCTACTTGCACTCTGTCTCTGTCTCTCAAAAGTGAATGAACATTAAAAAAAAAAAAACAGGGAAAGAAAGCAGATGCATATCTACTGTTGCATTTAGTCCGCTGCAGGATGTGCTTGGGAGAAGTATTTCAATAGCTTTTTCAGGGTAATTGTGGGTGTTCTTCTTTGATGCTACACAAAAGCTGGACAAAGTGACAATTTCTTAAAAGTGAGTTAAAATGAGAAATCTGAAACCATATCAGTGAAATAATTATACTCTGTTACCTTAAAACCGACTGTTCTGTCTTTCACTTTAAGTTATTGTTTTTACCTGTATGTGGTTTTATCACATGCATTGGTCATTTGAAAAATACTCATTCTGCAAATTACGCAGATCGTCCAAATGTTGACGCATTTTATTTTACAATCTTAAAAAATCACATTCATTAGTATCATCACTAGTTTCATCAGAAAAGTTTATAGTAAGCTGATAACTCATGGTGGTGGATTTATTTCCTAAAATTCTAATTTCGCTTGAAAGCTCTAATTATAATTAATACTTGGCAGTAAACACCGTCACTTGTTCTCCTCGAGGTGGCAGGCTCACTTTGTTCGCTTTTGAAAAAGTTTCTGCCGTATAACTGAGTCTCCGTATCCTTGACTTGTCTGCTCATCGTCTGTGGTGTGACATAACATTTTTTGAAGTTTATTTATTTTGAGAGAGAGAGTGTGCTCACGTGAATGGGGCAGGGGCAGAGAGAGAGGGAAAGAAAGAATCCCAAGCAGGCTCCGCACTGTCAGCGCAGAGCCCAACATGGGGCTCGATCTCACAGATTGTGAGATATGACCTGAGCCAAGACCAAGAGTCAGACGCTCAACCGACCGAGCCGCCCGGGCGCCCCTGACGTATACTTCTACCCACAGGGGTTTCAAAGGGATGGAGTACTATTTCATTGATTTCTTGAGCTAGAGAGGTGGTAGTGTGTTGCACAGGTTTCCAAGGTAGTTTTCTGACTCTCGAACATTAGGGAACCATTGTTCAGGGCCTCGACTTTTCCGCATGTCTGGTCGTGTTAGGTGAGGCGGAAAGGAAGACCACACGCATATTTGAGGACACGGGGCCTTCTAAAGACATTTCACAGGCGGCTCTCCTTGTGTTTGAGTCGTAGCTTCCTGAGGACTTCCGCTCCCATGCACGAAGATGTCTCTGGTGGACTTGGGGAAGAGGTTGCTAGAAGCAGCAAGAAAAGGCCAAGATGACGAAGTGAGAACGCTGATGGCAAGCGGCGCCCCGTTCACCACCGACTGGGTGAGCTCCTAATCGTGCCCGGCGTGCGCCGGCGCCGACCCCCCCCCCCCCCCCCGCCACAAACACTTTTTTAAATTATTTTTTAAAGTTTATTTATTTTGAGAGAGAGATTGAGCGTGTGAGTCGGGGAGGGGTGGGGGTGGGGGAGAATCCCAAGCAGGCTTCACTCTGTCAGCCCAGAGCCCCATGCAGAACTTGAACCATGAACTGTGAAATTCGGCCAGAATCTAGAGTTGGATGCTTAACCCGCCGAGCCACCCAGGTGCCAAAGCTTTTATTTTTAAGTAATCTCTGCACCCAGCGTGGAGCTCAGACTCACAACCCCAAGATCAAAAGCTGCACACTCTAGGGACTGAGCCAGCCAGGCTCCCCCCAACCTTTTTCTTAAAGGCTGAACAAACCTGTTGAATTTTCTTCATTCCCTTTCTGCCTCATCCTCCCTGCAAGAGTTTCGTTTTCTTTGTTTTGTCTAAATACGGAGTTTTCCAAATTGAAAGAGTCTCCTGTGGATATATAGAGATGGTAATTGTAAGGTATTATATACGTGTGATTTTTCCATAATGCTTTTTAGAGTATTTTCTGAAGGTTTAATTCTCCCTGGAGTGTACTTAGGTTATAGGCTCCTGTAATTAGCTAGAAATTAAACAAAATCAGTATAATAAGAGTGCACTTCTAAACTAATAAACTACTCGGTTCCTTTTCTCTGAAGTATCCTGGTTTAATAAGGAACAGTCTAGGCATTTTGTTTCCTTATTACCACAGTTAGATACATTAAGAGGAAGGTGTTAGTTTCAGGAGCCTAAGCAGCCAGCTCGAGGAGCAGTTTCAGAAGATCCGGGTCCACGTTAGAATGAGGGCTTGCTACGCATTCATGGATTTTGTAAGAAGTACCTAATTCAATTTAAAAAAATTTTTTAATGTAATCTCTGTACACGACATGGGGCCCAGACTCACAACCCTGAGATCGAGGGTCGTGTGATGCACCAGCAGAGCCAGCCGGGCGCCCCCGCTTTGCCTAGTGTGAACAATTCGATGAGCCAGGGTCCCCTGTGCTGGGGCGATGAATTCGCAGCTCTGGAGGCCAGCAGGTCATTCGCGCTTCGCAGAAAGGAAGAAAAGGAAACCTGTGAGATGGGCGTTTCCATAAACAGACCTGAGCCGGGCAGTGCGAGTTGAGAGGCAGTCAGGCCGGAGGCGAGGAGTAAACTAGGGCTCAGAATAAAGAGCCCACGCAGAGAAAGGAATAGACCTCTGGCCAGAGTGGCCCAAGGCAGATGGCTCTGGAAAGATTGACTTTGAGGTGACAGGACTGCTTACCGCTGTCGCTGCTTCGCCTGCCAGTCGTCTTGCTTTGTTTCGCTGTGGCAACAGGCCCTCTTCCCACCAATGACACTTTTAGCCTACCTTTCTCAATAACTTTCTAGCCTCTGCCCTTTTCCTACGAATTTTTTGAACTTGCCCACACCTTACCTTTACGCCAATGCAGAATGTTCCTGTTTACCCGTTTTTTTACCTTCTTCTAAGACCTGCTTAACATCATGTCCTTTAGAGACTCTTGCCGATAAGCCCACCTGACTTAAATCCATTAGCACTTTCTTAATGGGTGGTGTATTTACTTGCCTGTTAGTATATTAAGTTCTTAAGTAATATTCTTTCCGCGTATGGCCCAGCCAGATTCTCTCTCCAAGGACAGGAACCGTAGACTGTGCCTCTTGTTCGTTTGTGTCTCTCGGTGATTTAGGACTCTGCACACAGTTGATATTCAATGAGTATTCTTTCCCCGCAGCTCGGCACGTCACCCCTCCACCTCGCCGCCCAGCACGGTCATTACTCCACAGCCGAAGTGCTCCTTCGAGCCGGCGTCAGCAGGGACGCCCGGACCAAAGTGGACAGGACCCCCTTGCACATGGCCGCAGCCGACGGACACGCGCACATCGTGGGACTGCTCGTGAGGGTAACAGCGGCGGAGCTGCATCGTACAGGAGATGTCCGCCCCCCGCTTCCTTCCTCCCCGGGCGCTAGGAGGCTAGGCTGGGAAAGGTGACGTTTAGGACCGTTCGTAGCACAGACTCGCGTCTGTTTCCAGAGTCATCGTGGCTGTGAGGATTTGGTCTTCCTGCCGCTCACAGGCTAAGCAGACTTCATTGATTTTTCTTCATTCGCTTCTGCAGGTGTTCTCTGTACTTCCGCCTGGTTTTCTAGGCGCTCCGCTCTCTGTTAATAAACGCGACAAAAATCTGTTCTCTTCTCCTTCCTTTCCCGTCTGTTCTAATTTCCCAGTCGTCCTTAGAAGACCTACTCATTGAAGACATTATGTCTGTCAGCATTCAGGAGAATTCGAAGAATGTTTTTCCCTTTGATATTTCTTAGACGTGATCTAAATTTGAATATGTGTAATCTCCAAGGAAATCCTCTTTACGTGGGTGTCGGGATTTTGCACCTGCACTACTGTAACCAGTGTCTGTTCGAAAAAATTACTGTCGTGTGACAGAACGGCGCAGACGTGAACGCCAAGGACATGCTGAAGATGACGGCTTTACACTGGGCCACCGAGCACCACCACCGAGACGTCGTGGAGCTGCTTATTAAGTACGGAGCCGACGTGCATGCTTTCAGCAAGTTCGATAAATCTGCCTTCGACATAGCCCTGGAGAAGAAGAACGCCGAGATTCTGGTCATCCTTCAGGTCTGGCTCTGTTCATGCCCTAGAGCACCTTGTAACTGAAGTTCAGGATTTTTTGCAGGAGCTGAATCAAAATTGAATTTTCTAAATCTTACCAAGGTAGGACTTCTAATACAGCTCAATCTTGTGACTCATTGTCATTAGTATTTTTTTTTTTACATTTATTTTTTTAAAAAAAATGTTTAGGGGCTCCTGAGTGTCTCAGTTGGTTGAGCGTCTGACTTCGGCTCAGGTCATGATCTTGCAGTATGTGGGTTCGAGCCCCGCGTCGGGCTCTGTGCTGACAGCTCAGAGCCTGGAGCCTGCTTCACATTCTGTGTCTCCCTGTCTCTCTGCCCCTCCTCTGCTTGTGCTCTGTCTTTTTAATGTTTGTTTGTGAGAGACAGAGTGCAAACAGGGGAGGGGCAGAGAGAAAGGGAGACACAGAATCCGAAGCAGGCTCCAGGCTCTGAGCTGTCAGCACAGTGTCTGACATGGGACTCGAACTCACAAACAGCGAGATCATGACCTTAGCTAAAGTCAGATGCTTAATCAACTGAGTCTCCCAGGCACCCTAGTGTTTTTTCTTTTTAATGTTTACTTATTTTTGAGATAGAGAGAGAAAGAGGTGGGGAGGGGCAGAGAGAGAGAGAGACACACACACACACAGAATCTGAAGCAGGCTCCAGGCTCTGAGCTGTCAGCACAGAACCCAACGTTGGGGCTCAAACTCACAAACTGTGAGACCAGGACCTGTGAGACCAGGACCTGAGCCAAAGTTGGACTCTTAACCGACTGAGCCACCGAGGGACCCCAGAGGTTTATGATTTAGGGGTGCCTGGGTGGCCCAGTTGGTTAAGCATCCGACTTTTTTAAAGTTTGTTTTTACTTATTTTGAGAGGAAAGGAAGGTGCGAGCAGGAGAGGGGCAGAGAGAGTGGGGAGAGAAAGAGAATTCCAAACAGGCCCCATACCGTCAGTGCAGAGCCCAGTGTGGGACTCGAACTCACAAACCCGAAGATCATGACCTGAGCTGAAGTCAGATACTTAACCAACTGAACCCCCCAGGCACCCTGTCATTGGTATCTTAAAAAAAAAGCAGCATTCTATATAGCCCTGAATTCCTCACGGTGATTGCAGAGCAGCGTTGTGGCCAGTACAAAAACAAGATTTCTTTGGTTTTAGAGTATTTTTTTCTCCATGAAAATTTCTTTCTAATTGAGCTTGACTTGGGACAATACTAAAGCCTCTTTATGTTTTCTGAATGTACATCGGCTGATAAGAGGCAGTACATAGCTCTAATGCATATTGAGTCCTAAGGAAGCCATCTCAGAATTAAAAAGTAGCTGTGAAAAAAATAAAAAAATAAAAAAAAAATAGCTGTGATGATTTCATCCATTAATTTCTTAATCCAGCACTGGTATATCAGAGAATAACAGGATGAAAGGGACAAAGATTAATAAGACATGCCTGCCCTTGGGGTGTTTACAGGGTGATGAAGGTAAGGACAAGAGATCAAGCATTCCAGCGTTACGCTGATAAATCGGTACTTACTGAGCACAGCAGGACCTCAGAAGAGGGAGTGTGAATGATGCCTGCTGCAAAGGTTAAAGTGTATCTAGGGGGGCGCCTGGCTGGCTCAGTCTGAAGATCATGTCCCTCTTGATCTTGGAGCCATGAGTTCGAGCTCCTCATTGGGTGCAGGGATTACTTTAAAAAAAAGAAAAGAAAAAAGAAGAAAGAAAAAGGAAAAGTATACATAGAACCTGAACTGAGTTTTGAAGAAGTAGGCTGAGAAGTAAGAAAATTATATTCTAGGCTAGAAAAAGAGCAGATCAGTGACATAGAGGTGTGAAAGGATCTGGAATGTTCAAGAAAGTATAAGTTTTGTGACTAGAGGTTGAGCAAGGAGTTTGGGAGTGGAAGGAGCTAAGGTTAAGGGTTAGACTGAGTTCTGAATGTAGGGGTGTTAGGTAGAGTTTGCATGCAAAGGAGTTTAGACGATTTTGTGGGTAATGGGATCCAATAGAGGCTTTTAAATAGAAAATTGAGATTTTTTTTTTTTTAGTAAGCTTTATGCCCAACATGGGGCTTGAATGCAGGATCCTGAGGTTAAGAGTCACATGCTCTGCCAACCGAGCCAGCCAGGCATCCCCGTTTTTTTTAATTTTTAAATTTTCAATTTATTTATTTATTTGCTTATTTTTAAGCTGAGTTTAAGTTTATTTATTTTGAGAGAGAGAGTGAGCGGGGGAGGGGCAGACATCGAGGGAGAGAGACTCCCAAGCAGGCTCCACACCGACAGCGCGGGGGCTGATGTGGGGCTTAAACCCACAAAGTGTAAGATCACGACCTGAGCGGGAATCAGAAGTCAAATGCTCAACCAACCGAGCCACCCAGATGCCCCTGTGAAGTTTGGTTTTTGAAGATGATTGTTTGGAGGGTGGTACCCAGACCGGAGAGAAAAGACACTTAATGTGACTTTCATTAGGCCAGGCAAGGGCCAGTGGGGCTTGAATTAAGGAACTAATAGTGGAGTGTGGAAGGAGAGGTGGATTCAAGAAGGAGTTTAGCCGTAACCAGAGACTAGACGGTCCGTTGGAACCCAAGCTCTTAGTCAGAGGGATACCCATTGCTGTTGCGTTTTCAGGGGGGGGGCTGGTTTTTTCTCACAGATGGTTCCCTATAGACTGGTTGTCGTCTTCAACTTCAATTCCTTAGTTAGAGCTCTTTCATAACCGGACTTTGGAAGTAGATATCGTGTTTGTAGACCCCTGCTCCTGAAAGTTAGAGAATAAGATAAAGATAAGCATCTTTGCGCCTAACTTGTACAAATAGCCCTGGAAGCAAAAGTGCAGCACATGGAACAGGCTTGAGAGTCTGGCCTCCATCTATTCGCTCGTTACAAATCCTCCTGGGAATTCCCGCACCGGCAAAGTGGAACGAGTAGTTGGACAGAACTCTGGGGACTATTGTTCTCAGTAGACTCGCTGCCGGGATCTCTTGCCGGCGTGTCGACTTGGTACGTGATTAGTTGATCATAGAGTATTAGTGCTGGAAATGACTCTTAGGCCACTGCCCTCATTCTCCAAATAAAAAACAAGATTAAGTGAATTGTCTAGAGGTTTCTACAAATAATGCACTTTTTAAGCAAATAATAATACTTTTTTTCTTTAAGTTAGAAATAAACTCGGGAAAGCAACCTAACATCTTTGTTGCCCTGGTCTGGAAAAACACAGCAAAACAAGACCAGGAGTCTTCATGAGAACCCTGAGCTCCCTGGGGCGTTGTGTGCCACGGCTGGTCTGCTCGACAGGGCACCGGGGTGCGGGCGGCTGCGCGGCAACTGTCTAACTGAGGCTGACAGGCTCTGACTTTGGACCGTCCTGACTTGTTTCGTAGGAAGCGATGCAGAATCAGGTGAATGCTAATCCCGAGAGAGCCAACCCCGTGACCGTGGCCACCCCCTTCATCTTCACATCCGGAGAAGGCGTCAACCTCGCCAGCCTCGTGTCTTCTACCAGCACCAAAACAACCGCAGGTAGCATCTTACTGACATGGCGCTTGCTTTAGACTTGAACAGACTCCAGTTTTTCCTACAAGATGAATGGATGTCCTGTCCTTTGTTAAAATATTTAACAAATACAGGGCGCCTGGGTGGCTCAGTCGGTTAAGCATCCGACCTCGGCTCAGATCATGATCTTGCAGTTTGTGAGTTCAAGCCCCGCGTCGGGCTCTGTGCTAATGGCTCAGAGCCTGGAGCCTGCTTTGGATTCTGTGTCTCCCTCTCTCTCTGCCCCTCCCCCACTCATGCTCTGTCTCTCTCTGTCTCAAAAATAAACATTAAAAAAAATATATGTAACAAATAGAAGAGTTATAATAAATTTTAAGGTTAATGCACTTTTTCTTTCTGGGGGAAGGGAAGATAATACCCAGGGATTATAGGTGAGTGCTTACTGTATTAAAAGTAAAATATGGGGCGCCTGGGTGGCTCAGTCGGTTAAGCGTCCGGCTTCGGCTCAGGTCATGATCTTGCGGTTTGTGAGTTCGAGCCCCACATCAGGCTCTGTGCTGATGTCTCAGAGCCTGGAGCCTGTTTCAGATTCTGTGTCTCCCTCTCTCTCTGCCCCTCCCCTGCTCATGCTCTGTCTCTATGTCTCTCAAAAATAAATAAACGTTAAAAAAAAAATAAAAATAAATAAATAAAAAAAATAAAAGTAAAATATTTCACAGATTGACCTGTGAAGGGTTATATGTGACCACAAAATGAAAATGTAAGGGTATTTCAGGATGGTACCACTAAGTAACAGTTAAATCTTCATAGTCTAAAATGTGACGACCAGAAAAAACAAGTAGGTGTTGGAGTGCGGATATAAACGAGGTACCCGTGATGATTTGAATAAAGTGTACGAGCTTCGGTTTGCTCTTGGGAACATTTGTAACAAAATAGAGAAAAGCATCTTTTGAGATCCATATGTTTTTAAGAAAAACGTCTATCTAAAAAGCAAAGTGGGGCGCCTGGGTGGTTCAGTTGGTTAAGCATCGGACTCTCGATTTTGGTTCAGGTTGTGATCTCACGGTTCACGAGTTCAAGTCCCACATGGGGCTCTGCGCTCACAACACAGAGCCTGCTTGGGATTCTCCGTCTCTCCCTCTTTCTCTGCCCTTCCCCTACTTGCTCTCTCTTTCTCTAAAACAAATATAAATATTTTTTAAAAATAAAAAGTAATTTGAGCTGTTTTCAGCATTTGTTTACAAATATTTGTTTTATAGTTGAGGGGACTTGTGTCCTCATTTAAATAAATTTTCCAACTGACCTGGTTTCTTTTTCTCTTTCTGACTTTCAGTTAAAAATAAGACATTGTGGGGGCGCCTGGGTGGCTCAGTCGGTTAAGCGGCCGACTTCAGCTCAGGTCATGATCTCACGGTCTGTGAGTTCGGGCCCCGCGTCGGGCTCTGTGCTGACGGCTCGGAGCCTGGAGCCTGCTTCGGATTCTGTGTCTGCCTGTCTCTCTGCCTCTCTCCTGCTTATACTCTGTCTCTCAAAAATAAATAAACATTAAAAAAAAAAAAAAATAAGACATTGTGGGGCACCTGGGTGGCAGTAAAGCATCCGACTTCGGCTCAGGTCATGATCTCACGGTCTGTGAGTTGGAGCCCCACGTCAGGCTCTGTACTGACGGCTCAGAGCCTGGAGCCTGCTTCGGATTCTGTGTCTCCCTCTCTCTCTGCCCCTCCCCTGCTTGCCCTCTGTCTGTCTCTCTCTCTCAAATAAACATTAAAAAAAAATTAAAAGAAAATAAGACATTGTATTCCTAGTTAAGTTTGTATAATATCGAAGGAAGATTGTGAAGGAAGTATTACTGTTGAAAGGCAGTGTGGCAAAAAGGAACAGCATATACACAATATTCATAGAATTTTACATTCAGAACTGCATTAAATACTGATTTATTAGCTGACTACATGCTTAACCTTGGGAAAACTCTTCTCTAAGCGTTCTTTACTTATCTACAAAATTGGGATATAATAATACGTACTTTATGAGGTGGTTGTGAGACGGGGAGATTTGTATTTCCATCTTATAGCAGGACTTCAGTCATAGGTAGTAGTAAATGAAAATGTAACCTCTCAATGAAAGTTTATTCTGTTATGTCCTCAAGGGGGCAGTAGTGACCTTCGTTTTGTAGGCCACCGATTCTCATTTAAAATCACTATGCTTTGCTTTCAGCTGGATGATTCAAAAGGTTTGCCTTAAATATACGTATACGTGTAATCAGAACATTCAGTTTTTTGGATTTGTTGTGGTTCAGGCCACAGTGATTAGAACGAATGCCTTTATAATCTAAAAGTCTTAGGAGCTAGTAAAGTTCTATGTTCACAAATATGTGGAAGGAGCCAGAGTTGGTAATCCCATTCCTGACATTCTTCAGACCCTGGTCTGAAACGATCAGCAGGGTTGAAGATCTGTGGAGTAGCGCTCCTTAGCCTCGGCTCCCGCGGGCCCACGTCGTGCTGGCCATGTTGCTTTTGGCGAACCTGTTGTTTCTCTCTTCTGTGTGTTGCCAGCCACAAACTGGGATTGCTAAACCTCCTCATAATAGAGTCGACTTCTCCAGTGTTGTCTCCTGCATGAGGCAACTCCGCTAGCTCTCCCTCCCCCTTCAGCGGGGGTAATCAGGGCAGATGAGAGGGGTGAGAAAAGTCATAGGACAAGTTCGGGTTGTATTACTCAACTGGGTTAAAGGATTTTCTTTCCCGAATGGGGGGCAGTTTCTTGTTTCCCATCATCCACTGATACTTTTTTCATCCAGTAATAGTTTTAAGAATTAACTGAAAAAGAGGGACTAACACACACACACACACACACACACACACACAGAATTAACTGAAAGTAGCTAGAATTATCATTTTGATGGATATATTTATTTTTATGTTTTTTTATGAGAGAGAGAGAGAGAGAGAGACAGACTGGGGGAAGGGCAGAGAGAGAGGGAGACACAGAATCTGAAGCAGGCTCCAGGCTCTGAGCTGTCAGCACAGGGCCCGGCATGGGGCTCAAACCCATGAACCACGAGTTCAGGACCTGAGCTGAAACCAAGAGTCGCGTGCTTAACCAGCTGAGCCACCCAAGCGCCCCAGATCATAAAAGCCCTGTTTAGTTCATCCCCATTTATCTTCTGCACCAGACCCCATTTGCCTGTTTTACCAGCTAGGTGACCCCCATGCCTCCTCTGCAGCACCCTTGCCAAAGTCCAGCACCTCGGTGCTGGCCGCCCTCGCGGCTCTTGCTGAGGCATTGGCCCCCCTCTCCAACTCCCACGGAGCCGCAGGTAGGTGAGGGCGTCTGCTGGGCATATCACCACCGCTCCTTGCTTTTTAGGTTTATTTATTTATTTTGAGGGAGAGAGAGGGAGGGGCAGCGAGAGAGGGAGAAAGAGAATCCCAAGCAGGTTCTGTGCTGTCAGCACAGAACCCAACAAGGGGCTCGACCCCATGAACTGGGATCAGGATCGTGAGATCGTGACCTGAGCCGAAACCAAGAGTCAGACACTTAATGGACTGAACCACCCTGACACCCTGAATTACCATTTCTTCTTTTGTTTTTACATTTCCAGTGGATTTAATTTGCATGAATATTGAAGAGTTATTGTTAATGAGAGACATCCAGGAAAGAGGCATGCGGAGTCGTTGAGCATCAGAGAGAAACATGACTAAGCAGTATAATCAGCTGGCTGGCGGGGACTAGAGACGGCTGGAGTTATTTCTTTGTATTGTTGCAGGGTCAAGTTTGTTTGCTCTGACTCCAGTTGCCTCAGATTGAAAGGTTTAGTCTTCTGTTAGCAGAGTATTTGGGAAACACTCCACGCTATGTTCTGACCGATGCGATCATGGGCTGATTGAAAATAGCAGCTGACATACGTTGTGTTTGTTAAAGCACCAAACACATGGGACTGCGGCCCGTCTCGTCGCATCCTGCACACTTCACGGTGCCTTCCTTTTATTTCATGGCAGATCATCTTTTGGCATTTCTTTTTTTTTTAATGGTTGTTTATTTTTGAGAGAGGAAGAGAGACACAGAGCACGAACGGGAGAGGGGCAGAGAGAGAGGGAGACGCAGACTCTGAAGCAGGCTCCAGGCTCTGAGCTGTCAGCACAGAGCCCGACGCGGGTCTCGAACTCACAAATTGTGAGATCGTGACCTGAGCCGACGTCATATGCTTGACCAGCTGAGCCACCCAGATGCCCCCACGTGTTGGCATTTCTAATGGAGTTGGGTGACTTACGCTGTATAGCACCCTTCTGATATTTAAAATAAAGAGGCCGCGAGTCACTTAGCCGAAGCTAGTAGTCTTGGGGGAAAGACCTAGAGCTCCACATAGGGAGGGGCAGGCAGCCACAGGTGGGGCTACACACTCATGCGGGAGTCTTCCTGCAGCCCGCTGGCCGTCTGCTCCGTTGTAAGTGAGAGCAGATTGTTCCGATTTCTTTCTGCCGTTGACATTTGGGTGTGAGAACATTCCTCCAGGCCCATTTTTCCGACTGGCAGCAATCACAAAGATCTCTATTCAGACGTGTATGAGTGAGCAGCACGGCAGAGGGAAAAACAATATATTAGTAGTTTGCTTTTTTAAAAATTTTTTTAGCGTTTATTTATTTTTGAGAGACAGAGCGTGAGCAGGGGAAGGGCAGAGAGAGGGAGACACAGAATCCGAAGCAGGCTCCAGGCTCCAAGCTGTCAACACAGAGCCCGACGCGGGGCTCGAACTCACAAACCGTGAGATCATGACCTGAGCCGAAGTCAGATGCCTAGCTGACCGAGCCCCAGACGCCTCCGACTTGCTCTCTGAATGGATAAATCGCTTCACTTCTCCGGGTCTCAGCCCCCTCACCCCTGGCTGGGGTCGGACGGCTGGACCAGATGATCCGTCGAGGTTCTTTCAGCTCTAACATTCAGCCGTTCTTTGTTTTTAAGAGATGTGAGTGCTCTCTTGCCATTTCAGCAGCTGAACGCGTCTCAGGTGGGGCCCACACCCACTTAGCGCGAAGGTTACCTCTGACTCTTTAGGCAGAGAAGTCCCGTAGTGCTAAGAACTCTTTTCCCTAGTAGTTACTGGGGATATCGACTAGCCAATCTAAAAATCTTTTTTTTTTTTAAGTTTTATTAATTTAAGTAATCTCTACACCCAATGTGGGGCTCAACCTCACGACCCCGAGATCGAGAGTCCTGCTCTTCTGAGCCAGCCAGGCACTACCTCGCCCACCCACCCCCCACTTTTTAATTACCAAACTGAATATCTTAAATTTTATTTTATTTTTATATTTTAATTTTTTTAATGTTTATTTATTTTTGAGAGGGAGAGCGCATGGGGCAGAGAGAGGGGGAGACAGACAATCCAAAGCAGGCTCCGGACCGTCAGCTTAGAGCCATCAGTACATGGGACGCGAACTCTCGAATCATGAGATCAGGACCTGGGCCAAAGTCGGAAGTTCAACTGACTGAGCCACCCAGGCGCCCCTAAATTTACTACCTTAGTCATTTTTTTAAACATTTATCTATTTTTATTTTATTTTTATTTTTTTTGCATTTATTTATTTTTGAGAGAGAGAGACACAGAGCGTGAGTGGGAGGGTGCGGGGAGCAGAGAGAGAAGGAGACACAGAATCCGAAGCAGGCTCCAGGCTCTGAGCAAGCTGTCAGCACAGAGCCCAATGCAGGGCTCGAACCCATAAACTGTGAGATCTGAGCCAAAGTCAGACGCTCAACCAACTGAGCCACCCAGGCGCCCCTTCATTTATTTTTAAGAGAGAGAGAGAGAGAGAGCATGTGAATGTGAGTGGGGGAGTTGCAGAGAGAGGTAGACAGAGGAATCTGAAGCAGGCTCTGCACTGTCAGCACAGACGCTGATGTGGGGGCTCAAACCCACGGACCAAACCGTGAGATTATGACTTGAGCCGAAGTCGGATGCTTAACTGACCAAGGCACCCAGGCGCCCCGTGAATATCTTGATTTAACATAATAAATATGACGCTCTTAGAAAGGTACCTGGCTACACTGGAAGGAGTCGGGGTTAGTTACTGTTAATATTATCGTTTTCTGTCAGGTGGGAGGAGCCACCTACCATTTGTGTCTGTCGGACTTCTTCCATGGTTTGACTGATTATTATTTTGTTAATTCACTATTGAAAATGCTGATATACTAATTTTTAATTATTTTTCTAAGCTCCATAGATTTATTTAGACTTTCAAGATGCTTTCTGAAAAAAGAATTCCATGATCGGATACGCTGGGGAAACTTGGCTTATCTTAAACTGGCATTTTGAAAATACATTTCTGCAGAGGGCCTCTCCTTAGCGAAGGCTATTAACATCTCCACGAAGACACGTTAGGAAATACTGTTCTACAGCAGTCACTGTTTCCTCTTCTCCTGACTGCGCAGTGTTCACAAGCGCTTGCTTTAGAAACTGTTGAATCGAACTTCGTGTGTTAAGTTTTCTTATCCCGGATATTTATTATCAATTTCAAGGAGGCTGAAATTGTTAAAGTCTTATTTTTTAAAAAGCTGAAATTTCAAACGCACTTTTGTCATCTCTAGCTAATTCAGAGGAAATCCTAGAGGGAAATCCCGTCGACTCATCAATCCAGCAAGTGGTGGGGAGTGGAGGCCAAAGGGTCATCGCCATAGTGACCGACGGAGTCCCTCTGGGTAGCATCCAAGCCGCAGTCCCTGCTGGAAGCATCGGGCAGCCGTTTATTGTAACTATGCAAGACGGGCAGCAAGGTGAGTTACTCCATTTAGACAAACGGGTATTAAGAGATATTTCAGACCCTCCACATTCTTCTAAAAATGAGGCGTGAGAGCAAGTAGTGGGACCAGGGGAATGCCAGGTGCCAGATTGGGCAAAGACGCTCCAAGAGAGAAGGAGAAAGAGAAATCCAGGCCGGCAAAGCCTAGTTTCCCTCCTCTGTGTGAAATGTGTGAGTCAAAGCCAAGAATCTGGTAGAAAAAAGAGGAAATAATATGAACCAATAGTTCACAGAAAATACTGATGGATCTTAGAATACGGAAACATGTTCAGCTGACTTCACGTACAGCAAGAGAAAGGCAGTTTCCTGCAGCACTGAGATAGCATCATAACACTGCGTCACCAGAGGTGTGGAGAAATGGACCTTTGTACTTTTTTTTTAATGTTTATTTGGGGGAGGGCGTGAGCGGGGGAGGGGCATAGAGAGAGGGAGGGAGAGAGAGGGTCGAAGTGGGCTCTGCGATGTCAGCACAGAGCCCGACGCGGGGCTCAAACTCACGAACCGTGAGATCATGACCTGAGCCGAAGTCAGATGCCTAACTGACTGAGCCACCCAGGCGCCCAAAATAGATACTCTTATAAATCACCGGCTGACTCAGTTGGTGGAGCATGGGACTCTTGATCTCAGAGTTGTAACTTTGAGCCCCACATTGGGTGTAGAGAATACTTAAAAATAAAATCTTAAAAAAAAAAAATCACTGGTTAGAGTATAAGTTATTCTCTAAAGAACAGGTTATACTATCTGTCAGTATTAAAGATACACATACCTTTTGGCTAAAAAGTTATTTTCTAAGAATTTATATTCACACACACAGAAGTGAAATATATACTAAGTTATTCATTGCAGCAGTATTTGTAATCATCAAAGATTAAAGAGAGCCTGAGTCGCTATACTTGTGGTGAACATGACATCATGTATAGAAAACGAATCACCGAATCACCGAATCACCGTGTTGAACACCTGAAACTGATGCAACATTATGTGTCAACTGTACTCAAATAAAACATTCTTTTCTTTTTTTTTTTTTTCTTTTTAAAGTAGGCTTCACACCCAGCACAGAGCCCAACACGAGGTGTGAGCTCACAATCTGAGATCAAGCCCTGAGCTGAGATCAGGATGCTTGGGGCAAATGGGCAGCCTAGTCGCGTCCACCCCGGGTTTCGGTTTGGGTCGCAGTCTCATAGCTCACGGGTTCGAGCCCAAGTCGGGCTCCGTGCACAGAATAGAACCTGCTTGGGATTCTCTCTCCCCCTCTCTCTGCCCTTCCCCCATGCGCTCGCTCGCTCTCTCAAAATAAATAAAGAGTTGGATGCTTAACCAACTGAGCCATCCAGGTGCCCCTAAATCAAAAAATCTTCATTTATTTTTAATGTTTATTTATTTATTTTGAGAAGGAACATGAGTAGGGAAGGGGCAGAGAGAGAAGGAGAGAGAATCCCAAGCAGGCTCCACTTTGTCAGCACAGAGCCTGACTTGGGGCTCGATCACAACCTGTGACATCATGTCCCGAGCCAAAATCAAGAGTTGGAGCCTTAACCAGCTGAGTCACCCCGCTGCCCCTAAAAAGAAAAAAATGTTTTAATAAAAATGAAAGATGAAAACAACCTAAGTATACATCAGTAGGGAACTGGATAAAGAAATTCCGTTACACCCATACATTGGAATACTACGCAGCTATTTAAAATGAGGAAACGCCTTATATACCAGCATGAAATTATCTCTAAAGTATCTTGTGAAGTTATAAGAGCAAGATACAGGACAGTGTGCAGAATATGCTGCATTTGTATTTTTTAAAAAGGGGGAGATATGTGTGTATTCACTAATATATTCATAGACTTAGACCATCTTTGGAAGAACATTCAAGAATAACATTGGCAGCATTGGTTGCCTCATGAGACAGTACCTGGGCATGGACTGGAGGCTCTTCACTGCATATACTTCACAGCTTTTAATTTTTGAACCATATGAATGTATTACTTATTCAAGAAATACATCAGTAATTTTTTTTTTTAAAAAGAAAGAAACTAATCATTACAACTTTATTCCTTAAAAATACTGGAGTTTAGGGACTCAGTCGGTTGAGCATCTGACTCTTGATCTCAGCCCAGATCTTGATCTCAGGGTTGTGAGTTCAAGCCCCGTGCTGAGCTGTGTGCTGGCAGTGAAGACTACTTTAAAAAAAAAAATCGGAGTTTGAAAAGAAGAGGGTTGGTTTATTGCATTTGAGTCACCAAAATTTTGGCTCAGCCTAAATAATGATGGAGATTTTATAATTTTCAAACTGTTTAAATTAGTGGACCTTTGCGGTATCGGAAGAAAGAATAAGAATTAAACCTTTATAATCCATGTTTTGGTATCACAGATTCTTAATAGTTTTATTTGGAAATATATTATTGATGTTTTTGTGAACATGATTATCATTTGATTTTTTTGGGGCGTCATTGGGTAGCTGAGAGACTCTGCTTATAATGGAGTTAAATAAATGAGAATGGCATGTTTCAAAGAGAAAAAAAATTGAGGTTTTGCCTGGATGAACTACCTGCTTTTTACAAATGTACCTAACCAGGCACAAAGACGGACAGCTGAGATTTTGTGAATTATCTGCAGAAAGTTTTAAAACCAAGACTTAAGTGCCTTTTCCACTTAGCAAACATCTAAGCGTTTTCTGTTGCTATCAATCGATGAGTACCCAAGGAAAACAAGCTAATTTTTATTTTATTTTATTTTTTGAGAGAGAGAGAGAGAGAGAGAGAAGAAAGGGCACAAGTTTGAGAGATGGGCAGAGAGAAAGAGAGAAGCAGGGCTTATGTTTTACCCGAAGTGGGGCTCGAGCTCACCCAGTGTGGGACTTGAATTCCCAAACTGTGAGATCACAACCTGAGCCCCCCAGGCGCCCACACGCTAATTTTTAGATCAACCAAACCAAATAACTAGGTAAATCTTCTGTTTTAAACAAAAATCATAAGGCACCCTAAAACCTAAATAGAATTTTAAAGTTTTTAATTTTGTGATCATTGTAGATTTATGTACAAGAAATAATACTCGATACAGAGAGATCCGGTGTGCCTAGCACCCAGTGTCCCCCTGTGGTAACATTCTGCAGTAGCGCAGTGACACGGGAGATCGGCACTGATACGGCTGGCCAGCCTCCCTGAGATTTTTCCAATTTTATATGCACTCACTTGTGCATGTGCGTGTCTACTTAGTTCTGTGCGGTACAGTACACGCATAGATTTGTGTATATACTAGTCCCGTGCGGCATAATACGTGTGTGGATTTGTGTGCGTACTAGCTCCATGCGGCATGATACGTGTGTGGATTTGTGTGCGTACTAGCTCCGTGCGGCATGATACGTGTGTGGGTTTGTGTGCGTACTAGCTCCGTGCGGCATGATACGTGTGTGGGTTTGTGTGCGTACTAGCTCCGTGCGGCATGATACGTGCGTGGATTTGTGTGCGTACTAGCTCCGTGCGGCATGATACGTGCGTGGGTTGGCGTGCGTACTAGCTCCGTGCGGCATGATACGTGTGTGGATTTGTGTGCGTACTAGCTCCGTGCGGCATGATACGTGCGTGGGTTTGTGTGCGTGTACTAGCTCCGTGCGGCATAATACGTGCGTGGGTTTGTGTGCGTACTAGCTCCGTGCGGCATGATACGTGTGTGGGTTTGCGCAAGGACCACCGCAGGCAGGACAGAGAACAGTTCTAGCACAAGGATCCCTTGTGCTACTTTTATGTCCACCGCCGCCTCCCTTCCCGTCCCGTTCCTGACCCCTGGCAACCACTCACTCATTTGTTTTCTACCTCAATACTTTTGTCATGTCCAGAACGTTCTAGAGGCGCCTGGGCGGCTCAGTCGGTTAAGCATCCAGCTCTTGGTCTCGGCTCAGGTCATGGTCTCGCAGTTCATGAGTTCAAGCCCCACGTCACACTGAGAGTGCGGAGCCCGCATAAAGTGGGATTCTCTCTCCTCCTCCTCTCTGCCCCTCCCCCACTCGCTCTCTGTCTCTAAATAAATAAATAATTTTTTTCAAAAGAGAACATTATATAAATGGAATCCTGTGATATATAACCTTTTGAGATTCGCTTTTTCCTTTCGGCATAATTCCCATAAGAGCTATCCAAGTTGCTGTTGGTATCGGCGGTTCGTTCCTTTTTATTGCTAAATAGTACCCATGGTATGGAGTTTAGCCGCTCATTGAAGGACACTGAAGTTGTTGCTGGTTTTGGACCATCTATGAATAAAGCTGTTATGACCGATACTGTGCAGGATTTATGGGAACATAAATTTTCAGTTCTCTGGGATACATGCCCAGAAGTGCCGTTGCTGGGTTGCACGGTAAGCGCGTGTGTAGTTCTGTGAGAAACTGCCAACCTGTTTTCTAGAGTGACCAGGCCGGTTACATTCCCCGCAGCAGCTTACGGGATCCTCGTCAGCATCTGGCGTTTCCACTGTGTTTTAGAATTCTAGCCGTTACTGAGAGATGCGTAGGGCCTGACGTGCGTCCCCGCTCTCACTCACCTGTAAGTGTCTGAGGAAATTAGGTACCGTGAGCGGCAGACCGCTCATGTGAAGTTCCTCAGAGATCTTCTGTAAAGACATCAGGCCTTTTTAGACAAGTCACTGCTATAGAACTGCGAGCGGGGGGCGCCGGCTGGCTCGGTCCGCTAGGTGTCTGACCGTGGCTCTGGTCGCCATCTCACCATTTGTGAGTTCAAGCCCCACGTCGGGCTCTGCGCTGACAGCCTGGAGCCTGCTTCCGATTCGGGGTCTCCCTTTCTCTCTGCCCCTTGCACCCCCTCTCTCAAAAATAAACAAACATTAAAACAACAACAACAAAGAATTGGAAGCTTATTGGCCATAGCTTCTAACCTAGAGTTAGACATCTTTATGAGAGCCTCAGACCTAGGCGTTACCCGCAAGGCTTCCAAACGTGCCTCTCTAATCCTTCTCTCTCTCTCTGTAAGGCCCCACTTTCCCCGGCAATTCTGAAATCCGAAGAGAGAGGAACAATAAGGTTTGAGATAACATATTTCAGTTTATTTTCTAGTTTAAAACAAGCCATAGGAGTCAGTGAGGTGCCTATCCGTGCAGAGTCTGCTTGGGATTCTCTCTTTCTCCCTCTCTCTCTGCCTCCCTCTCTCTCTTCTCCCACTTGTTCTCTCTCTCTCTCACAAGAAATTTAAAAAATGTAAAAACAGCAAACTTAAGCGAGCAGCACCTCTTTGTCCTGCCCTGCACTGACCACCTCGTTTGCTGTCCCCTGGCCCGCAGTTCTGACCGTGCCCGCCGGCCAGGTCGCGGAAGAGGCTGTGGTCGGAGAGGAGGAAGGGGAAGCGGAGAAGTCGCCACTGACTAAGAGGCCGAGGTTGGAAGAGGCGCCGGACGGCGGGGAGGAGAGCAAGGTAGCGCGCGTAGGGGCGGGAGCGGGACGGGAGGGGCAGAGCTCCGAGGGCCTCAGCCCTGCTGCCCATTTCGGTCTACCGTCTGCACAGCCCGGGATGGGGCCTTCTTACCGGCTGGTTCGGTTTCCTTCCCCAGGAGGGCGCCGAGCGCGAGCTCCTGCAGCGGCAGCTGCGGGAGGCCCACCGGCGGGCCCAGGAGTACCGGCACCAGCTCCTGAGGAAGGAGCGGGAGGCGGAGCAGTACCGCCTCCGGCTGGAGGCCATGGCCCGGCCGCCGGCCGCCGGCGCGGGGCTCCCCGCGGGCCAGGAGGTGGCGGAGGGCGACGCCGTCCTGCTTACAGAGGGGGCGATGGAAGAGACAGAGACGGAAGTGAGCGGGCCAGGAGGGACGACGGAGCCTCGTCCTGGAGTTTCCGTGGGAACCGTTTCGTCGTAACATGCGAGGGCCACGGCTTGTACTATGTCCATCTTTTTCCTCTTTTTAAAAGAAAATGCAGAGGACACGCAGTGTATAAGAATTAAGAATGCCCTACAGAAAAAAACCGTAGCAGGGTACAGTGCTGGGACTCAGGAAGGCGTGCTACGCAACTGGAAATTCAAAGCCAAATTCAGGGGAACGCTTCTTCCGAGGGACCAAAAGAATAAGGCCCAAATTTCCAGCTCCCGTCGCTGCTTTTCGCTCAGCGGTAAGAGTGCCGCAGGTCGTGGGCTGGTCGTTTGTCCAAGAACTGACTTTCTGACCGAAGATTTTAAGACAACATTCCTAGTGTGGACACGCACAGGGCCTTTGATAGTCGTACCTTCAAGTGACCTTGTAATTTGCCTGAGGTTTGCGTGTACCTGGTGAGAGGACAACTGTCGGGGAGGGGGGTCAGGAGCAAGCTGTGGGGAAGAGAAAGAAGTCCATCCCGCTCGCAGAGGAGCCGGCGCGCCCCTCTGTCCTGAGTTCACTTCACTGGAAAGAAACTGGTAACCGCCTCGCTGGCCCCGCATCCGTCATGTGTCCGAAATTCAGATGCCGGTGTAAGAAACTGAAGTGGAATATTTAAAAACTGGAAAGGAGAGGAAACGTGTTTCTGTGGGAGAAGCGTCTGTCCATCCGGAAGCCTCGGGCGGCGCGTCACGGCGCTGGAAGGCGGCCAGGAAGAGCGGCGGGCCGTGAAACCCTCGAGAGGCGGACGTCGCTCTGGCTGGACTTTATAAAACCACCTTCGAGAGGGGAGTCTGTTGCTAGAACAGCTTGCTTCCAAACATTTATTTATATAATATCGAGGTTTAATACCAACTTTTTCTTTTATAAAACGTTGCTGAGTTTCCTACGTGTGCCTTTCCGCGGAGTTCACGTGGTGTCCTCCTAACTGCAGAAAGAGAAGCCGGCGGGAGAGGCGAGAGCGCCGAGGGCGGGCGGAAGTTTGTCTGTCTGACTTCGGAGGAGTGACTTGCTCCGTTTCCTGAAGGTCGGGCCCGCGCAGAGCCGGCAGGCCTCACAGGCGCTCGGAGTGTGGCCAGAGCCTGAAAGTTAGTGCCGGAAGGTGAGGGACCCAAGGTCCCAGCCCGATAACTTCGATAACTTCGTCTGCCTGCCGACTCCCTTCGCCGCTCCCCCTGCCGCTCCCCCTGCCTGCACACCACGGAAGGTGTTTCTCTTCGTTGCTGGGTTTTCTTTGTGTGCCGGTTTGGGGGTTGGGGTTTTCTGGTTTTTGTTTTTTGTTTTCAAAAGAAAGGAGGGATGGCTGGAGAGAGACAGGTTGTGGAGAGGTTACATCACAGAAGTTACCGCTTTTGAAACTGGGCCCTCATCATTCTCGACGTGCTTGCTGGCTTTATTGTAAATTAGAAGAAACCGGAGGGAGACGTGCCAAGGAAACACTTGAATGACTGTTTAGAAGACGGTTTTCTTAATTAGCGATCATGGGGAAAACAGTTTTCATTTGGAATAAAACTTGGCAGTTCACAGGGCTCTGTGTACCTTGATTAGCGAAGTAATCTGCCGCAGTTTTCCAGAGGTGCAGGGTCACTTGGGCTCAAAACAGACCGACAACAGAACTCCCCAAACCAGAGTTAGCGAACAGAATTGGCTATTAGAGGCTTATGGGCAAAAATACCAGTTTTGAAAGGAATCTTGGCTACTGGCCACCAGAAGTAGGTTTTCCGGAGGGAATCGAGAGGTTACTCCGGGATTGGGGGGATGAAGTGTGGTGGGGGGGCGGGGGTAAGGGTGAGGGCAAAATTGTGCCATCTGCTGTCAAATCATCCCTTTTTTTTTTTACTTGTGATGTTTTCTTTTCTCTGGGTCCCTTTGTGAACCAGGTGCTAACAGTAAGCTGCTATTCTGTGCCTTTTCAGAGCCTCAGCTTGACAATAGAGATAGAGGGACCAAGGAGCAGTTTAGATGTGTTTTGTTTATGTTCTGTGTGTATATATTGACTTTAATTCCTGTTTTTCTGTTTCCTTTCCTGTTGAGAGGTGCAGAGGTTACCCAGGCCCAGCCACCTCGCTCTTTGGGGTAGCTTCTGACGGGGGTGGGGGGCGTGGGGGGCAGGAATTGCCGTCCAGCACTCCCTGCTGAGCGTACAGTCCTTACTGCTTTGGGGAACTGTTTAGAATTCTCATTATTCTCCTTCTGTAGGAGGCTATCATTCTCGCCTAGACAAAATCTTCAGTACAGTCCAGGTCATTTTTGATGATGGAGTCTCTGAGATAGGGAGTCGGGGTAGGGAAAGAGGAAAGAGAAACGTCTGGAAGGGGGTGGGGAGCGAAAAGGCATTTGTGGTTATTTGCTGGAAATACACCTATTTACGGGAAATACCCGAGGAAAGGAACCAGGCTTTGATCTCTGGTTGCATTGCCTTGGAGAGAGTGGTAGGTCGGGACCGCTCGAGGTGGTCAGAGGTGCAGTACTAAATGCGTTAATGGCAATACCGTTTTAGGGGGTTGCATACCTTTCTGGATCAGCAGTCGGTGTCGGGGAAATGGCGCTAGGTCTGCTGGGTGGGTGTTTGCAGCCGGTTCACTGGCAAGATTGGGTTACAGGGAATCAAATGACAGACAGGTGGTTCGGCAGCTGCAACGTCGCGGCGAAACCTGGAACCCAGGGGATCGCCTACCGAAGAGCGGAGCTGCTTTCACGATCTCAGTATTAATGTATGAAATGTAGACTGCACATTTGATTTTGGTCTTAGGCCTTCCCCCAAAAGACAGACAGAAATCTTAGGGTCTCTGGGTTCGTGTCCTGGGTTCAGGGAAATTACTGGCAGATATGTGAACGAACGTTCCCTTCCCGTCACTGCCTCTGTGGGAGCTCGTCCTCGTGCTGCCGGGGTCCAGGTCTCTCCGTGGACGTACGGGGGAGCCTGACTTTGGGATTTCTGCTTTGAACCCAGCGCCTCAAGAGATGGGCCTTTTCTCTGTCGGGTCCGCCTGCGGTTATTGTTGGCGTTGCCTCCCCCTTCTTCACCCTTACCACTGAATTCGTAACATTTTTGTGCCTGCTCCGTAGTGTTAGAAATCTGTGGCGTACAAAATGACTTCTTTTCTCTGTATTGATGTAAAAGAAATGAATTCACCAGAGGGCTCTGTGACCAGGGCAGTTTTAATACCCCCGTGTCGGGTGCGTATTCGTGTGCACATTTATAAATATGCACTTTCCCACTTTTGTTTATTTGGGGTTCAACTCGAAAGCACCTGGTGTAACCTGGAAATATTTTCATTTCATTAAACACGTCAGCCAGCGAGGGTTTCTGCGGCTTCACTAAAGGGGCTGAAGAAGCAAAGGCCTCACCGTGGGCCTTCTCGGAGAGGCGCTCCCCCGGGCAGGAGGAGAAGCCCCAGGAGCGGAGCCCCGGGGAGAACCGGCGCCTGGCTGCACAGACCTGGGTTAGCGTGCGGTGTGAGGACACCGTGGACGCCGCCGGGCAGGGCGGGGCGGGGCCGTGTGGGGGCCGGGGCGGGGCCGGGGCGGGGCCGTGTGGGGCCCGGCCGGGGGCGGGGCCGTGTGGGGGCGGGGCCGGGGCCGTGTGGGGGCGGGGGCGGGGCCGTGTGGGGGCGGGGCCGGGGGCGGGGCCTGTGTGGCCGGGGGCGGAGCGAGCCCCAGTTCCACTCCGGTGGCGGCAGACGGGAGTCGAGGGGCCGTGGCGCCGGTAGCAGGCGGCCCGTGCCTCTGCCTTCCGGGCTGAGAAACCTCAGCCTTGGAGAGAACGCGTGTGGCCCGCTCCTCGCCAACCGCATTGTGGACTTCCAGAGCCGGAGGGTTCCAGGCAGGCAGTGACCTCCCCCCCCCACCCCCCCGCGAAGACGAATATTAGGAATCAGTTTTTGTCCAAATTTACTGGAGAATGTCCTCCCAGCGTGGACTGCAGGTGTTGAATAATTTCTGAGTTAGGACTCTTTCCCGTGCCGCTGTGGCGACCGAGAGACCAGGAGCAAGAGGGATGTGAATTCGAATCAAGTAGTTGTGAGCCGCTGGCAGCGCATTTTCCGCCTCGGAGCGTCTTTGGCATTAGCGGGTGGGGCGACGGTCCCAGACTCCACAGTAGCAGTTTGGCTTGTTAATGGCAGGAAGTTGTGATTCGCGCTCTCGCTTCCTTACCCTTCCCCTCTAACTACTTCTGCTTCTGTGACCCCATTGTTCTTATCTCATCGAGTCTTTCCCGGGCATTAATACGTGATTAATAGGTCATTTCTAATTTGTGGGCCTGGTCTTTCCTCTTTCCACTCCCCCCCTTCGCTATTACATATTTTCTGTTTATTCTGAAATGGTTTGTTTCTGACCATTAAGTGAGGTCACACCCTGTATCCTGTGCTTCCCAGTTGCTTTCAGGCCTCCCGTCTGTCAACAGTAAGGGATAAGGATAGCAGCTCCCTTCTCTGGCTTTGTCTACTGTCCTTCTGCCAAGGTCATTTATGTTGGTGGAGGAGAGGAAGGGTGGGCAGGGTGCCCAGATTCTTCTGAAAATGTCCTCGGTTTTTCAGGTTTTCTGATAGCTTTGTGTACAGTATGTTTTAGGAGAGCTTAAATACACTCTTTTTTTCTTTAGGATTTTAATAGGGTTTGATTTCGATGAGGATTGCGTGTATGCCTGTGCGGGTGAGCCTTTGCGTGAATATATCCCTATACAAATCTATATTATATGTACCATTTTTCTACTATCATTTAAAATAAAGATGTTTCTTAATAAAATGTCAAAGTCTTATCGTTTCAGGGGGTCCTTGAAATTTTTTCCACCTCCTGGGCAAAAATCGTATCTCGTTCCTGATCACAGATAAATCTCAACAGGGCGTTTTCTCTGTGCAGCTGAGCTCATGGAGGCAGAGCAGGGGGAGGGTGCTGGGGGCGGGGGTCTTCTTTCCCCAGGCGGGGTCTCTTCCGAGCCATCCACAGCCTCTGCCTCTTCCTTACCTAGCTCCTCCTCAGCTGGTCGTCCTAACAGGCCGGGCAAGTGGACGTAAGGGCTGCAGTGACCATGGAGAGAGCCTTTGGCTGGCTCCTTAGATTTACGTCTTCCTCCCTTGTCCTCCCCCCCACTCCCTCGCCTGAAAGCAAACACCGGGAGGAGAGCACAGCGGCTGAAGGAGGTGATTCTGTGCCTCGTGTGGGAGTAAAGTCAACGCTGAGGTCGAGGTGGGGGGAGGACGTGAGGTTCAAGGAGGCTCGGAAATAGCGGATTTGCTCTGCTGGCCCCTCGGCTGTTCTCAGTTAATCAGGTGCGTGTGGCCACCGCAGTCCCGTATGGCACACACGTGTAGGTGGCACTTGGGCTGTAGCACGGGCCCCGCCCGTGTCCGGCTCCAGAGAGCCATCCGGCTGCCTAGGGGGCCATCCAGGACACAGTGTTCTCAGAAGCTGCTCCCCTGGCGGTAAAGATTTTTTTAATTTTTATTTTAAAGAGCTGGGGAGAGGGTCAGAGAGAAGGAGAGTCTGAAGCAGCCTCTATATGCTCGGCTCAGAGCCCAGTGCGGGCTCAGTCTCACAACTGTGAGATCACGAACCGAGCAGAAATCAAGAGTCGGACACTTAACGGACCGAGGCCCCCAGGCGGCCCCAGGATGCCTTTCTTAAAGGAGGATAATACCAAAGCCATGGACACATAAGATGTGTGCTCAGCAAGCAGAAACTCCAAGGCAAGGCTCTCCAAGTCAATATTCGGGAGACTGAACACCTGCCGTGCACTAGGCTGTATGGAGACCATTGCTTTTTGATACATACATATACAGGCCCAAAATCCTGCGTCTATATTAATTACAAGGTAATCTGGTAGCACACCTCAGAAACGTGCAGACGGCCTTTGTTCTGCTGAGAGAAAACGCGCAGGGCCCCGAGGCTTGAGAAACGAAGAACTAAAAGTCTTGCGGAATTAGAATCGTGCGTGAGAAGCCATCAGGGGCACAGGAAAGTTGGCAGGGAACCGGAGGGGGGGGCACCTAGAGTTCTCTGACGGGTAATATTCTTAAAGGATGGGGGGGAAACAGCACGAATTAGGGCAACTCTCCTAAGATTTCCTCCGTGAGAAGGAGCCTCTACTCCAAGATCAGTAGGTAGAAAATACAAGAGAAAGTTGAAGCGAGAGCAACTCGGTGAGAACCACAGCTGTGCACGGTTTGTGCGAGACGTCTGGTAGGTCGGTACGACGATAGGGGACAGCTTAAAAACAATGGAACTCGGTAACTGAGAAATTAACAGTAATGTCCAGTAGACAGTTTATACGTGTTAAAAATGTTAAAAACAACAACAACAACAACTATAAGGGACCCCCGAGCAAAGCGTGGGGCTGCACGCCACTCCCATATAGTCCTAAAGTTTAAGAAAGTTCTAACTGTAAGAAAAGTGATGTGTGAGAGGGAGACCAATATTATAAGTAATAACAGCTTCTAGGCATTAAGGTTTTTTGGGTTTTTTGGAGGGGTTTTAACTCTTCACCCAACTTGGGACTTGAACTCACAACCCAAGATCAAGAGTTGCACACTCGAGGCGCCTGGGTGGCTCAGTCGGTTAAGCGTCCGACTTCAGCTCAGGTCATGATCTCGCGGTCTGTGAGTTCGAGCCCCGCGTCGGGCTCTGTGCTGACGGCTCAGAGCCTGGAGCCTGCTTCAGCTTCTGTGTCTCCCTCTCTCTCTGCCCTTCCCCTGTTCACACTGTGCCTCTATGTCTCAAAAATAAATAAAAAAAAAAATTTAAAAAAAAAAAAATAAATAAACATTAAAAAAAAAAAAAAAGTCGCATGCTACTGACCGAGCCAGCCAGGCGTCCCTCTACGCGTTAAGAGGCTACGTGTCTCCTGCTGACCCAGACAGTTCACAGACGCACAAACACACCTATCTTGCAAGGTATGTATTATCTTCAGAATACATAGATTTAAAAAACAAAACAGGTTGTAACTGCCCAGCGTCCCTCAGCTTTAAAAACATTTATACTTTCTAAAACTACAGTTTTGGGGCACCTGGGTGGCTCTGTCGGTTTGGGGATCTGACTCTTCATTTTGGCTCAGGTTATGATCCGGTGATTGTGGGACCAAGCCCTGCGTCAAGCTCCGCCCCAAGCGTGGAGCCCGCTTGGGATGCTTTCTCTCCTCCCTCCCCACACTCGCTCGCTCGCTCTCAGACTGAAAAAAAAATAACAACACTACAGTTCTACCTTGTTACTGGTGTTCTTTCCTCTGTAACCCGTCCTTCGGTCAGCATATGATCTTAACTTTGGGCAGGGAGGTAAGGAACAGCGGTGACAGAACTCCCAGCTGCCTCTTGTGCACACTCCAAGTCAGATTTGCTCCCGAACCCATTCCGGAGGCGTGGCCGCAGAGTCGCCAGCCAGCGATCCTTGAGCAGAATGATGCTTGTGAAGGACGGATGCGGTCTTCAGCTCCAGGCCTGCTGGGCAGCTTCCGTCTTTCCTTCTAGATCACTCTCCTCTCTCTACATCGTCTTCTCTGTCCTGGGAGGCTGTCCTGCAAGATTCGCATCAGTGGGCCCCCTGCACTGCGGGTTCCACTCGGACTCCCGCTCTGGCAGGAGAGACAACGCCCGAGATCAGGTTACGGGTTTCCCAGGTGGCATTCGTTGGGGTCCCCTGGGCACCCGTATCCTTTGGTTAAAGGTCACTGCTCCTCTCAACGCAGCCTGTCCTTCCAGTTCCGAATAACCACTACTTCCCAAGGCTGTTACTGTTCCCCCCCCCCCCCATTAACCTATCCCTTGCCCACACTTTAAAATCAGTCCTTTGTTATGTCGAGCATGTCGTCTGTTTCCTGCTGGGACCTTAATATATGGGGTAGCAGGAGGCAACCTTTGGGTCTCCGGCTTCTTCGTATTTTATCCACGTCCTTCCGACCTTACTCATACATGTGCCCTTAAATTCTTAGGAGCCAGCAGTTCTGCAGGGTCAACCGCTGGATTAAGTAGCAGAAGGGGACTCACATCTGTGCGATTCCCAGGCGTGGGGAGGTGCCGTCAAGGAGCCACACATCTGAGAGACAGTAATAGCTCAGGCCCCTGTGACTTGGCTCCCCAAGAACCCAAGATGGTGAACAGCTTTTCAAGCTTCGTGGCTGTGGAAGCTTCTGCGTTTCAGATCCCCAAAGTCTCCCACAAGCCGCCGGGCTCTGCCCGCTGGGGCCCCGGTTTCTCCACAACCTCCCAGGAGGCCTCTGAGAAATCGGGCGTGGAAATCCCTCCGGGCGACAACCTGATCCTCTTGCCGGCACTTACTGGGTTTTTTCTAAAGACAAGGTTTGAATGAAGATCCTAATTTTGTTTTTTTTTAATTTTTAATGTTTTTTATTTATTTTTGAGAGAAAGGGAGAGAGGGTATGAGCGGGGGAGAGGCAGAGAGAGAGAGGGAGACAGAGGATCCCAAGGGGGCTCCTCGCTGACAGCAGAGAGCACCACGCGGGGCTCAAACGCATGAACCGAACCACGAGATCATGACCTGAGCCGAAGTTGGACACTTCACCGACTGGGCCACCCAGGTGCCCCCCTAATTTTATTTTTAAAAGTTTATTTATTTTTGAGAGAGAGAATTACAAGCAGGCTCTGCACTCTCAGTACAGAGCCTGAGCCAGGGCTCGAACCCATGAACTGAGAGATCATGACCTGAGTCAGATGCTCGGGGCGCCTGGGGGGCTCAGTCCGTAAAGTGTCGGACTTCACTTCAGGTCATGATCTCACGGCTTGTGAGATCAAGCCCCGCGTCTGATTCTGTGCTGACGGCTCAGAGCCTGAAGCCTGCTTTGGATTCTGTCTCCTTCTCTTTGCCCCTCCCCTGCTAGCACACTGTCTCTCTCGGATATAAATAAATATAAAAATAAAAAAAAAAAGAAAAGTCAGATGCTTAACGACAGAGCCACCCAGGTGCCCCAAACTAATATCCTAATTAAAAAAAAGAGTATCAACATTATCTTTTTAAGTATCCTTAAATTAAGGGGTCATGTTTAACCCTCTGTTGTCAGTGACAATAATTTCTTTGAATTCCTTCCCTTAGTTTATTATTCACTCCTCTCTGCCAGGATGAGGTATTTCAGGAGTATTAACGAATTGCGTACTTGGTAGTAATCCATTTGGGGCAAATAACCTTTTCCCACAAAGCACTTAATTTAAACCTATATACTTATATGGTGCTTTATTATAACCCCCCCTGTTGCCATATATCCTTTATCTGCTCTATAAGAGAAACTGAGGCTCAGAGAGGTTAATTGAATTGCCAAGGTCACACACAAAATTATTAAGTGCCAGAGTCCAAGGACTTTTGTTCTCAGTGCAACAGAGTTGCTTGCACTAGCCCTGAGAAGGTTCTGAGAGTCTAATTTAGACATTCTTGGCTAGAGAAGTCGCCAGCCTTTGTAAATGTTAATTAATGAACACCCTTCACGATTCAAATGAAACCAGGACTTTGACCTGTGAATTCCTGCTGCCTCTTGCCACCTCCCTTTCGAGTCTATATTTAAACCTGAGAATCATTTACCCCTTTCCTGTGACCACCTTCAGGGCAAGAGCGGACATATTTTGGGACTTGTCGACTTCGTCCTAACGTTTTTCTTCATCCCGGGTTGAACACCTCGGTTTGAAGAGGATAACGAAGTCAGGTGTTTGGAAAGATTCGCCACGCCTTCCTTGCTCTCCTTCACTATCCAAACTAGCAATGGTTTTCAAATATCTTGGTTTAAGTAAGGCAGCCGAAGAGGGGAAAATGAAGACCTAAAGGACCTCTCCAAGCTGGGGAAACACGCTCCGAGCAGAGGGTCGCCTGTAGAGCGCAAACATGGCCGAACAAGGTGGGAGGAACGTTCAGAAGGCAATTTTCAAAAAACCTTGACGGTAAAATCTGTTCATGAAGACGGTAAGGATACAAAGGGAAACAGACTGCTGAGTAGAAGATCGCAGTTGGGTCGCCTAAGCAGGAGTCTGCAGGAATCACCATCTCTCCTTTAAAAGTATTTTTACATACATTATCATTACTTGAGCCTCTCAAACAACCCCCCTTTTCGGATGAGGAAACCGAGGCTTAGGGCAAAGTTCTGACTTATCAGGATTCCAGGTGGCAAAGGGAGGAGCGAGAAACAATCTCGGTTCTTCAAATTGTTCTCAGCGGTTTCCCACCAAAGGCCCTTCCGCGGCCAAGAGGCCAAGGTTTCCTTAGCTGCAGGGCTCGGGCCGGCCTCCAGGCGGCGCCAGTGGGACGGCGGCCCAGGGCTCCGACTGGGCGGACACTCGGGCCACGCGCCGGCAAAATCCTGGACTTGTAAAGCCGCGAAAGCAGCCACAGCCCCCGCCAGGCTTTAAGAGCCCTTCAACTCGAGGTAGTGGGCGGGGCAGACGGCCCTGTCCGCCCCTGCCATTGGTCCCGGGGGTAACAGACAGGTGTCTTCAGCCAGCCCCAGCTAGAGGAACGACCGAACCGGCACCCGCTGGCCGATCCCCGGCGCGCGGAGCTGGCGAGCAGCCAGAGACTCCGCGAGAGGAGGCTACGCATGCGCGCCAGGGAAGCCGCGCTCTGGATGCTCCCTCCCGCTCTGCCAAGGGGATTGCTAACTGCCCCTCAGAGAACTGCCGAGGGCAGCCCCTGCCTCCAACAGCGCGGACTCCTTTGCCGTTCTCTGCAGCCTCCCTGTCACGCGACCCGGGCTCCGATTTCCTGTCGTGAAACTTAAATCACTGCGCTGCGGCTTCATTTTATTTCTCAAAAAATACCCTCCCCCCACCCCGCGGAACAAGCTACGAAAACGTCCTCGATCCAGGAACGTGCGCCGGTGCACTCCCCACCCCACCTAAGCTCTGCCACGGGTCTCCCGGGCCCTGGTTCCGCTCCACACACCGTTTCTTCCTCCTTCAGGAAACCTTTCCTGATTAACCCCGGTGGGACGGCAGCCATCCCAATTACTCGGGAGAGTGCAAGGCCAAGATAAAGGCAGAGATGCGGGGGCAGAGGCGCCCAGCGAGCGGACCGGTCCCTGCCCCGCCCCCTCCGCCAGGAAAGCCAGGCACGACTCGGGGACAAAGCTGTATTGGGCAGCGGAGGCTCCTACACAGTAGGAGGAGGCACGTCCCGGGAGGCCCAAGGACTCTGTACACACAGCGCGCGCGCGGCCCCAGCCCCGTCGGCCCGTCCATCCGTCCTGCGGCCCGCCCGCGGCCCAGTCTATGGAGGCAGCCCGAGGGGGCGAATTAAGGCAGCTTGGCTGAGGGAGGGGGGAGTGGGAGTGCGCCAGTTCCCCCCCCCAAAAGCTGGCTCACTGAGGGGGCGAGCTTCTCACCTCCCACTCCTCTCTCGAGGACAGGGGGAAAGACAGTCAATAAATAAACCCGAGGCGGGCTGGGACCCCGGGAGACTCTCAGAGTCCAGAAAGGCTGGAGGTGTGGAACGCGGAGAGAGGGAGGGGGTCTGTCCTTGGAGACGCGTCCGTGCGCGCCTGGCCGCCTTCGAGCGCACGGGCCTGGAGGGCGCGGCGCGGCTCCCTCTAGAAGTTAAAATGGCTGCCGTTGGGGAGGACCGGCGGGGAGGAGGGCGCGGCGAGCGGCGGCTTCGCGGGCGGCTGGGGCTTCTCGACGTCCACCCTCTTCGGGGCGCGGCCCCGATAGCCCTCCGGCCGGCCCAGGTACAGAAGGTGTCTCCCGGGCCCCCCGCAGTACCTGGAGGAGCCCCCCGAGGGGACCCGAGTGAGCAGGGCGGGGGGCGCACGGTGCGCGGGGAAGGGCGTTCTGCGGCCGCCCCCGACCCCCAGGCGGGGCGCCGGGGCGGAGAGCGCCGGCCGGGCGGGGGGCGCCGCGCACTTGCCCTCGGGGGGCACGTCCAGCCTCAGCGGCGGGCCGCACTCGCGGGGGAGGAGGCTGGAGCCCGCGAACAGGGTGGGGGTGGGGACGGGCTCTGGCGGGAGCGCCCGCGAGGTACAGGCGGCCGCGGCCGGGGGCTCGGCGCCCCTCCTGGGCGGCTGCGGGCCGTGCAGGTAGCGCAGCAGTTCCTCCAGGGTGGTGACCTCCACCGCCTGCCCGGGACAGCCGGGCGGCGGCGGCCTCACCAGCACGCGGGGCGCGGGGCCGCCCGCCGCGTTCCCGCCCCGCGCGCGGCCCTGGCCCTCCTTGGCGTTGTTCCCGTTCTGGTTCCACTCCCAGGGGCCCCCGGCGCGGCGGAGGTGCTTGACCGGCAGCTCGGGCGTGGACTCCGGCGTGGGCAGGCAGGCCAGCTCCGGCGGGGCCACGCCGTCGGGGGGAGGCAGGAAGGTCGTGTAGAGCTGGGGCGTCTGCGCCCCGTCTCCGTCCTTGGGCGGCGGCGGCTCCGGGCCCGCGCCGTGCAGCCGGGCCAAGCTGCGGAGGGAGAGAGGGCGCGGGAGCCCCGGAGTCTCGACGTCCTTGCTCCGACGTCGGTGGGCTCGGCGGCAAGCGCAGGAGACCAGGAGGCCAGAGACTGAGGCGCCCAGGGCGAAGGCCGCGGCGGCACAGGCCAGGAGGAGTGGGATGGGGACGGAGAGGGAGGCTGAGGCTGGGGGGAGGTCCCGGCGCACGCCTGCCGACCGAGAGGGAGGAGCGGGGCTCAGCCGAGGCAGGTGCACCTCTCTCTCTCTCTCTCTCTCTCTCCTGCGGCCGCCCGGCTTCGCTCTGGCCACAGCCTGACCCTGCTCAGAACGACCTCCCCCTGTCCCAACACGCAGCCCGTCACACTGCTCCTCACACACAGGCTAGAGCCTGGGCCTGGGGAGGCCCCATCCCAGCTCCGGCCCCTGTAGCCATGCCAAGAGCAAGTGCCGAACTCTGCCCGTGCAGGGGGAGGTGGGGACGAGACGCCCCGGCTCTGGGGAGAGGAGGCGCCAAACAGGCATTAGTGAGCATCAGACGCGTCGGCGAGGGGCCTAGAATTCTTCGAGAATCGGCAGCCCCACACTTCACTCCTGTCCCTCCCGGCCAGCCCCCTTACCCTGAGTGTGAGCTCCAATAGTGGAAGCCTGGGGCCGGGGGTGGGCATCACTGGGGGGGCTGGGGGTCTCGGGGGGAGGGCCAGGACCCAGAAGCACTGGTGACAGAGACCAGGTCAGAGCCAGTGAGGCTCCCGGCGTCCACCTCTGACACCCACTCAGAGGGTCCGCCCCCCCCCCCCTCTTTGGAACCCAAAAGTCCAGAACTCCAGCCTCAACTTTCTGGGCGTGGGGACGGGCTCACCATGCAGGACATTCTCTAATGCATTTTTCCGGAAACTATTTATTCAGCACCCTACTGCATGCCAAGCCCTGAGCTAAATGCCGCGTGTGTGGAGGATCCGAACCCTTGAGACTCGCTCAGCGTGCCCAGGGTGCTGCCTGCCGCCGCCGGGGAGCGCAGACTTGGGGGAGTGTGGGCCGGGCAGGGGACCGCGGAGCGGGGTGAGGCGGACTCACCATAAGCAGAATCCCCCGTGCCAGACTGGCTCCCCGTAGCTCCATCTGTGAAGAGGGGAGACGGGGTGAAGACGGGGGCAGGGGAAGCTTCACGAAGAACTGGAAGGGGCGACCGTGCCACCGAAGGGCAGAAACCCAGACCTGGCGTGGTGGCCAATGGCGTTCAGGCCCCTGCCCCTCCTGCGTACCTTGGCAGTCGCCCTGCTCCCCGGATTCCTGGCTCCCGGCCGGGTCCACGTCCGTCCTAGAAGGAAAGGCAGGTGGATGTGGGGGCTCGGGGTGGTTACGCGTCTTGCCCCCATGCCCCTCCCTGCGCGCGGCGCTCTCTCCTGGCGGTGGGCAACTGTCTCCTCAGGAGCTCCAGGGGCCCCTCACTTACCCACCGGGTCGCCTGATGGCCACGCAGCCCTTGGAGCGATGCCAGCCACAGTATGGGTCCCGAGAGGCCAGACAGCTCCTGGGGAGGACGGAGCCTGTGAGGCCCTCCACTCTAATCACAGCCCGCGCCCTGGCCTCTTCCCCCCCCACCCCCGGGCCCGTGTCCCCGTGCTCCTTCTGGCCCAGGGAGCCTCCCCAGGCAGGCCCGCCCCAGCCTCTTCTCACCTCTGACAGGCCCCGTGCCGGGCACACCGGCTGAGAGGGAGGTAGAGGATGCAGCCCGAAAAAGCCACGAAGAGCCTGTGACCTTCGGTGTCCAGCTCCAGCCCTATGACCCGCCGTGCCGTTTGGGCTGCCCGCTTCCCACTGCACCTGGGGTGAAGCCAGAAGGAATCAGGGGCGGGGCGGGGGAGGCTCCCTTCTGACAGGGCGGGCGGCGGATGAGCCCTGAATACAACTCCTAGGGCCGCCTCCCCCACTCCATCTAGCATCTTGCCCAATCCCTCTGCCCTATAGCTTCCGCCACGCAGGAGCCACTGGTGGAGTGCCCGCCCCTGCGTCTCCATCCACCACCTCCCTTCCCACTCCTGCGCTGCCGGGGGCGGGGGGCTCCAGACGAGGGCCTCACCTGGAGGGGCTGTAGGCATGGATTTCTTCCAACAGGATGGGCTCGGGGCCCCCAGATGGCCCTCCTGGGGGCAGCACCTTCAGCACTGTCCCGTCGTCGGAGCCCAGGAACAGGACTGTGGTGTTGCCGTAGGGACCGGCCCTACCATCCACAGCCAGCTGGGTCAGTAGGGCCCTGGAGGGACAGGCGTCAGGTCAGGGGAGCCCGACGAGCGGAAGACGGCCCGTGCATCCTGGAACCCGCTCCCGGGCCCTTCCCCCAGCCCCGACCTTCCTTCTCCTCGAGCTCCCTTCCACTCTCATGGCTTCTTTCCCCCCCCCCCCACCGTAGGATTTACCTTGGGAGGCCAGAGGAGAGTGGCTGGGGCCGGGGGGTCGGGCAGTAGCATCACGTGCCTAGCCGCGTACCTGCTGGTGAGGGTGAGCAGAGGCTGATGGGTGGCAGGCGGCACGGCGGGGTCCAGCAGCGGGTGTGCCTTGATGAAGGTCAGGACTTCGTCGGGGAGATCCCGGGAGGAGGGGAACAAGGCGGCCACGCCCACTCCCGCACAGGAGCCCGGCCTGGTAGGCACACGGGAGGGGGCCGTGTTAGGACGGGGACCGGGGTCAGTTAGGTCCTGTCCCCACCCCTGACTGCTCCCAAACGCGATCGGTAGCCCACGCCCCCCCCTTCACACAGACATTCAACTACTGCCTCCCTCTTCTCCAGAACTCTCCGGCCCTACCCCCCCAGAGCCCACTCCCTCTTCTCCACAGCTCTCCGGCCCCACACCCCCCCCAGAGCCCTCTCCCTCTTTTAATCCCGTGCAGAACACACTGCTTGCTTCTGCCCCCACAAAAGCCACCTCCGCCCCGGGTACCTGGGGGAGGGAACCCTGTCTTCAGATACAGGCGTCCAGGCCCCATCCAGACTCCTCTGCTCCTTGAACTTGCCCTCAAACCCATGCTCGATATCATCCAGGTAGAAGGCACAGACCGCAGAGCCAGGGATGCTGAAGAGGCCAGAAAAGGCTGCAGGCCGGGTGCTGGGAGGGACAGCACGGCCCCTCCCAGGTGACACACGGCGGCTACCCGTGTGCACCGTGTTAGGACATGGAGCCTGAGGGGGGCGAGGCAGTCTCTGGGGGCCATGCTGGGAGAAAAAAACGAGCAGAAGAGCCAACTGGCCTTGAATGGAGTCTCCCCTCCCTGGAGGGGCACCGGACGCTGCCGGGAGGGGAGCCCGGACGCTGGCGGAACGAGGGACAGGCTGGGCCACGTCGGTTAGTCTAGTACTAACCTATTGGCCTGGGTGGTGAAGACCCCAAACAGGGCAGAGCGCCCATGCAAGTTCACAGGCCCGGTCAAGGCCTGTAAGACGTCAAAGTAGAAGGTGGAGTCCCCAGGGACGGAGCAGTTGAGCCGCAGCTTCAGGAAGGACGTCCAGTGGCGGTCCAGGGCCCGCGGCGAGCCGCCCACGTCACGTTTGCACACCCGGGCCACGCGCGAGAACTGCACCTTCGGGGGGAGAGCGGGGCCAGGAGAGGAGTGAGGCCGCGGGCCGGCGGCGGGGCCGGGCACCCGGAGTGTCGGAGGACCGGAAGATGCACGTCAGGGGCCCAGCGAAGGGAGGCCGTCATGTGCTAGATCGGTCTGGGCCAGCGACGCGGGACACGGCAGGATGCGGGGGCAGAGGGCCGGGGCTACTCCAACCTGGGGCTCAGAGGCCAGGGGACTGTAGGGCGGAGGGGAGGGGGCCGGGAGCTCCTGTCTGACTCTCGCTGGCTCCTCGGGATCCAGCAGGACCCTCTAGCCACCCCCCCTGCTGCCCGCCTCCTTACCCTTCCCAGCCGGGCGTCCTCCACCGAGACCTCTCGGAAGAAGAAGTAGACGTGGTCTCCGTGCTCCAAGGCGTGGACAAAGTGCGGCTCTGCGGGCGAGAGACAGGAAACCGTCTGCTCAGAGACCCCCGGCCCCACGCGGCCTCCTGCCTGGGCGCACACGCTGGGGACCAGCGCCACCGCCGCCTGCCTGCTCCCCGCCACGGTCCTCCCCCTGCACGAACCTCCTCCCCGGGAGCAGCCTCCCGCCCCCAGGCCCACCCTGACCTCTGAGCCACTTGGAGTCGTACTTGGCCGAGCGGAGTGGGGGCTGAGGCCCAAGGCTTCTGTAAACCACAGCGTCGCTGGCCTGGAAATCCGCAGCCGTGGCTGAGTACAGGCTGCCCTCTGGAGGGGTGGGTAGGCGGGTAGTCAGGGGAGGGCCCGGGATCGGGCTCTTCTCGGGCCTCCTGCACCCCTACCTCGCTCACCCTGGCCCTGCCCCCTACCTCCACCTTCCACTCAGGAGCATAGGGAAAGACCGGATTGGGAGAAGGGCAGCGGCGGCGGGAGCCCCCTCCGGCCACGGCCCGGTGCGCACCTGCAAAGACGGCCACATTGGACTGGGTGGCGTCAAAGGGGCACCGAGCCTGCCCGCTCAGCTCTTCACCCTCCTGCTGCAGCGAAGTTATCTGGAGGCAGAGGAAGCAGATCCTTGGAACCTTCGGGGTCTTGGAGTCTGGCTCCCGTGGCCCACCTCCCCATGTCCTCTTGCCTCTTTCCCCCACCCCTTCGGCATCCTTGCACTCTGGGCACGCCCGTCCCCCCCCTCTTTGCAGGTTGCCCGCCCTCGGGTTCTCCTCCCACCCCCTCCCCCGCCTCTGTACCCCGTAGCTGCGGCACACGGGGCTGAATGAGTTCGTTCCGCAGGCGAGGAGCGTCTGGGAGTCCCAGGGAACCAGAACACGAATGTAGTTGTGGCACTCGTCCTGGAGGAGCCAAAATTCTAGGTCAGCGACAGGGCTCCCGGGGACTGGGCGACAGGGCTCCCGGGGACTGGGGATGGGGGGGAAGTCCCAGGAAGTAAGGCCACCTCACTTGTGCCCGTCAGAGCGACGCGGGGTGAAGTCCCGATTAAGCTGCCGGCTGCCCTGCAACCTCGGGCAGGCTCTTCGGCCCGCGGGAGCCTCGCTCTCCCGAGGAAGGAAGGCGAACACCATTCAGCCCCCTTCCCGCACCCTTCCCGCCGGGGCCTGGGACGACGTGGGCGCGGGCCGGAAGTCCGCCCGGAAACCCTCACCCCGCGCTCACCGTCCGCTTCCCGCGCACCGCGCAGTTCTCCACGTCTCGGCTCCGCCATGTGAGGTACTGAAGGGAGAAGCAGAGGAGGGGACGCCCCGGTCCCCGGATGGCTCCTTTGGGGTTCTTCCCACTCGCTTGACACCCCCCCAGACCTTTCCCAGCCTCGTCTCCCTGCCTGCACCTCCTCCCGCAAGCCTCTTACCTTGTTGGGCACCAGCCCCGCCCCCTCCTCCTGGGCTCGGAGATCGAAGGAGAACACGTGATCCCTGGAGGGCCAGGGAAGGAGGGGTCAGCGGCAAACCGAGGCCCCCACCTGAGCCCCTCACCGCCCCCACCCCCCCCGGCTCAGGCTCGGCGGCAGCTCGGAGACCGGCGGCCTCCTGCCCTCTCTCCTCCCCTTACTCCGCGCCTTGGCCTTCGCGCTCGGGGCCCACGCGTGGCCGTGTCCCGTGGCTCGCACACCTGCACGTGCCCCCTGCAAGGAGCCGCGGTGGCCACGCAGGTCCCACGTCCGCCCAAGAGCATGCGTGCCGGCCCCACGACGGAGCCACGGCCAGCTTACCGGGCAGCCACTAGCAAGGTCCGGTTCAAGGTCAGGAACCGCTGAAAGTCCAGCCCAAGCTCTGCGACCACAGCATCCTCCTCCAGGCCCCGGAACCAGGATAAGGGGGAAGTCCCTAGAGGACGCAGAGAGGCGCGGCGCTGAGGCCGGCCGGGACCCCACGCACTCCCCTAGTGCCCTTTCCGGCCAGAGGAAATCCAGCGTGGACCTCGCGGGTGAGCAGGGCGGGCTGGGAGGCGTTAAAAAAACCATTAATAGGACTGTTGATAAAATAATACCAGCTCTGAGCACTTAACCTCTGCCAACCACCAAGTTACCACTTTAGGTGCCTTGCCTTATTTGATACAACCCTGTAAGGGAAGTGCAGTAGAGCTTGGTTTGCGAGCATAATTCGTTCCGGAAGGGTGCTTGTCATCTAGAGCGCTAGTCTGTCTAAGCGAACTTCAAGAACCATGGGCTCAGCTGCGATCAGGCGGTGCTCGGCGTCACACACCACTCGCCCTGCAAGACCTCGCTCATCAAGTTAGAATTCATGCGAGGGGCGCCCGGGTGGCTCAGTCGGTTAGGCGTCCGACTTTGGGCCGGGTTATGGTCTCCCAGGGGTCGTGAGCTCGGGCCCCCCGTCCGACTCTGTGCCCACAGCTCAGAGCCTGGAGCCTGCCTCAGATTCTGTGTCACCCTCTCTCTCTGCCCCTCCCCTGCCTGCGCTCGGTCTCTCCGTCCCTCCCAAAGATAAATAATTTTTTTAGTTAAAAATGAAAATGAAAAATGAAAAAAATTGTAAAAAAAGAAATGTCCGCTTGTCTTGCAGGAAGGTTTTACTGTACTAACGTTGGCCCCGTTTGACAGATGAAGAGCCTGAGGCTTAAAGCCACTAAGGGATTCGCGTAGCTGATTCAGCCGCGACGTGGCGGGCGCCGGGATTCGGACCCGGGTCTGTCCCGCTCCAGAGCCGCACACAGTCCCTTCCTGGAGGGGCCGTAGGGCTGCCTGGCGATGGATCCCCTGTTGGTCCCCAGCCTTACGCTGGCCTGTCTGGGGCACTTACTCCATTTCTCCCGGCCATCTTTTTTGTCTCGTCCCCTCCGGGCTCTTCAGACGCCACCTCAGCCGTCCCAGGCTGCGGCCTCCTTTGCCAGCCCCGGCACCCGAGACAGATGCTCCGTGTCGGTGTGGTGCTAGGAGCCGCGTCTGGCACACGCACGTGCTTGCTATCCTGGTCCCCCGCCACCAACCCCCGACGACCCAACCGCGGTCCCTTCACCCTCAGAGTTACTCCAAGTCCTCCGTGCGTCACAGGAACCTGCGAATAGCTGCAGGTTCTTCTCAGAAACAGGTGGGCGTATGGTTTGCCTCGCCGCGGGCCCTCGGCTTAGTCGTGGGGCAAATGGGGGCGAGCGAGGGGAGGGGAGGGGGGTGGGGGGCCGCCGAGCCAGTGCCCAGGCTTTGCGGCGGGACTAGCAAGAATAGCGAACGCCCGGAAGGCATTTAGCAGTAGGACCTCATTGGCTCCCTAAGTAACCCCGAGAGGGAGAATGCTATTTGTTATCTTCATTTTGCAGATGAGGAGACCGAGGCAAAGGAGGGCCAAACAGTCCGGCCAAGGTCATGCAGGCCCATGAGCAGCTCAGCTCGGCGGGGATTCAAGGCCAAACGCCGGTGCCGCCTCGAAGTGAAGGAAGGGGGGCTGCGGAGCTGGGTGTCTGGCCCGAGCCGCTGGCCCTCCCTGTCTCCTCCCCTCTGCCGAGCGCCTTCCTGCACCCCGGCCTCCTACACAGGGGTCTTGAGTGCCGAGCTCACACAGCGGGGTGTTGGCGGGAGGGGGGGGGGCACTCACCTTGCAGGTCAGAGGTCAGCAGAGGGAGGGGGTCCTGGGGAAAGGCAGCCCGGGTATGGGGGAGTGAGAGCCACGGCAGCAGGAGCAGCAAGGGCATGAAGTCGGGGGCGCGGGGCATCCTGCGGGGGGCGGCTCAGGCCCCAGGGGGTGCCCCCTCACCCATATGCCGGCCCTGAAAGAGGAGACAGATCAAAGTGGGGGAAGGGGCCAGATCCCTTCACCCCCCCAGGCCCCCCTCACCCGGGCGGGTGCCTCCCCTGGTCTATCCCCAGAGGACCCTGTGGGGGGGGCGGGGGACAACCCTTTCTCCGGCACTGCCTCAGCCCCGGCCAGCTGTCACTGTCGCTCAAGGCCTTTCCCTCTCCAACTGGCCCCAGCTGGCTGGTGTGAGACCTGCAGGCATGACCCCAGGTAAGGACAGGACACACCCGCTCTCCCCTTCCAAGCCTTCCCACCCAGCCTCTCCTTTCTCCTGACTGGGCCTGGGACATTCGGTAGGTGACACTGCCTGGCCCCCCTCTTGCTAACCCCTCCTCAGTTATAATTAGACACCGAAGCCTTAAAATTATAAATAGTGACTCCTTGGCACTGGAAGGAGGACGAGGGCACCATGTCTGCCTCTCCCTCCCTCACGGACCCCCGCGGCACCCTGGGAGCCGGTCAGGCGCTGCGCCCAGGCAGAGGCGGCGGAGGGAGCCAGCCCCTCTCCAGGGTTGAGGAAGCCCGGGGTGGGGGCAGGAAGCCCAGGGTCGTGGTCTGGGTCATGGTCATGCTTCAAGGGCCCTTCCCATTGCTCGGGAGAAGCCGGGTAGGGAGGGGCGTCGGGGGGCGGGGTGGGGGGCTGCCTTAGCCAAAAATGAATCTGCATCAAAGCCAGATCAGAAGCTAAATTTAGCTCTGGCTGCAGCTGTCTGCCCGACCACTGTGCCCCCTCCCAGCCTCTCTAACCCCGTCCCCTCCCGGCTCCAAAGAAGCAGTGCATGTACTTGGTGAGGAAGCGCAGAACCGCCCCCTGCGAGGAGCCAGGGAGGGGACTGGCGACGCCGGTGAGGGGAAATGGCTGAGCATGTATGTCCCTCTTTCCCTTCCTTCCCTCTTCGGGCCGCCTCAAAATGGAAATATAAATAATTCAACGACAGGCAAGCAACAGTAGCCCAAAGTCCAGGAAAAGATGGATATGGCGGAAGGGATGGTGAGACAGCCCTCTTTCCCACCCGTCGGTACCGCCAACCCCGCCCCAGCCGGCCCTGGTGGGGACCCACAGTGGGAGGGGTACACCAGCTTCCTGCCCTCCTTCCCCTCAAACTGAAGCGAGGGGCTGAGTAGCTCCTGAAATCAGGTCAGGGTGAGAACCCTTCCTTCCTGGGAATAGACGGCTCTCTACCAGTCCTTAGCTGTTCATCCTGTCATGTCCGCATCCTTCCCAAATCCACTCTGGAGCCAGGACCCAAGTGTACCCCACCCCCAAACCAGCGTCACTGGGGGGGAGGTTGACGTCAGATGGGGTCCCAAGAGGGCTGGAGGAGGGGAAGGGGGAGGAACATCGAATGATGACCCCCTCCCCGGGGGGGGGGGCAGAGCAGGCAGCTAGCTAACGGTGCTGAAAGGCCAAGCTTCCCTAACCACCCCCCAGCCCGTGTTTCCGGAAGCCGGTGCTCCCAGGGGAAGAGAAAGGGACACAGCCTGTCTCCTATCCTCCCCCTCCTGCGCCCCCCCCCCCAAGTTGCCCTGGGCAACTGGTATCTTCACCCGGGAAACAAGTTTGGCCTCTGGCAAGTGGGGAGAACAGCCGGACCCGCTTCCTGCTCCGTCCCCTGCCCTCAGGAGCTGCTGCCCTTGCCTTACCTGGGGTCGCGACTCCTGTGGGGGTTTGAGGGGGCTAGGAAACCTCTGACCTGATGGAAGAAGGGACAGGAGGGAAGACGCCTACTTAGTCCTCCTTACCGCATCCCTTCAAAGTAAACGTGAAAATTGAGGAGAAGTCTACTGAGGCTAGGGAAAGGGACAGGCTGCCCGGAAGGGTGGGGGTGGGGGGGCGGGGGGAGGGCGTGGGCAGTGAGCTTGATCGCAGAGGTGCTGGCCGCTTCACACCCAGAGATGTGAGGGCAGGGGCTGGGGCTGACCCCCAGCCAGAAACTCCTGGAACTGAAGGACCAGTCTTGGGGAAAAGGGTGACAGGGAGAGTCTGTGGGGCATGCCGACCACTCCCACATTAAAACCCCGCAGAATCCAGCAGCCTTCATAGCAAAAGCGCCCTAGCTGGGGACAATAGAGGCTAATTTGCATCTCATTTACATGCTCTTCATTTCTAGGCAAAATGCTCTGATAGCAGCACCCCCAGCCCCGGCCTTCCCCGAGAGAGCAGGTCCTGCCTACCTCCCACCCGAGGTCTCTGCACCCCACCCCCCACCTTGGACTGGATTAGTCCAGCCTCTGAAAACACTTGGTTGGCCTTTGCATTGGCCCCCTAGACTTGTAGGATCTATCTCTAAGAAGGCTCCCCACATTTGTTTTTGGAGGAGCAGCATCTGAGCAGCTCCCATCCCTCCCCGGGCCTGGAGAGAGGCTTACTCCGCGGAGACCAGTCCCAGATGCGTTGTACCCCCCGTCTGAAGCAAATGGGGGAGGCCCGGCCTTCCCCTTCTTCCCCTCCTAGGTCCTCCCTTTGCTGGGAGAGAAAAGGGCCCTTCCCTCTCCTCCTGGCCCTACAGCCACCTCTGGGGAGTGGCCAGGGTCATAGCCAGAGTCACAACCAGACTCAAGGGGGGCGGAGGGGGAGGCTGGGGAAGGGATGGAGAAGGGGAGACCGGGCTGGGGACAATGGCAGGAAGCTCTCAGGCTGGTCTCCCGCCCCAGTCCACCTTCCTCTGGGGGAGCAGACGGGAGGTAGAGGGGGTGGGGGGCCCGTTGAGGATCCTCGAGAAACAGGCTGAAGGCGCCTTCCCTTCTCCAAGACGTTTCCCCCACCCTCTGCCCCAGGCTCCGCATCTACTCTGCCTCCCACCCAACCCCCAACGAGGATAATCCAGGTGTTTAGAGCCTGGCATAAGGTGGGCCCGGGGCCAGGGGCTCGACGTGTCTCCCCCTCACTGGATCTGGGGCTCCGAGAGGGGCGGGTAGCAGAGTCTGGGCCGGGACCGGGTCCCAGAGCCACGTTAGCGGGAGGAGGGGCTGGAGGGGCCTGCAGGCGCAGACAGAGTGATGGGAGCGGGGGTGGGGGAGCGGAGGCGGGTCTCCCAGGCCAGAGAAACAGGGCCAGAGGCTGGGAACCGAAGAGGGCAGGCCTGCGGCCAGCGCTGAGCGGGGTCCGCGGGCCAAAGGAGCAGCCTCCGGCTAGGCTCTCCTTCCTGGGAGACCCTGGTCTAACAAAGCCCCAGGGGCGAGTGGGGTGAAGAAAGGAGAAGGGCACGGGGACTGTTGTTTCTCGGGGGGCCCCCTCCCCGACTCTCTGCCCAAGCCGACCCCCCGAGAGGTCCTCAGACTCCCGCTTGCACAAGGAAAGAGGTGCAGCCGTGACACCAAAGTCCGGAACGACGCGTCCCCCTTCCCATCCCTGCAGAGACATCAAGAGGGTCCGGTTCTCCGCGGGTTTCGGAGCCTTAGTTTCCCTGCCCGGGAGGCAAGGGACCAGGGTTTCCACCCTCTGTACGGTGCGCGCCTCAAATAATCCCCCCATTTCGCGCTCCCCAATCCAGGGTACGCGACTCAGGGACGCCCGGTGGGAAGAGTCGCCCAGACGCTGCGCCCGACAGTGCACTGACGGGGCTCGGCCACGGTCCCCTCCTCCCTCCAAGCACCCCAACTCCGCTGACCCTCTCCGCCAGCCAGGCACACAGCGCGCTGGCGCCCTCCCGGTTCCCTCTCGCACTTCGGAAGGTTGTCCCCAGCCTGCGGCGTCCCCCGTCCTCCTGGCCTCCCTGCAGCCCCATCCCCGCTCCGGGGTACTTGCTCCGAGATCCGGGTCAGCGGGACCGAGATCGCAGCGGGCGGGCAGCGGCCCCGCACCGCGCCGAGTTCGCAATCCGTGATTGGGGCTCTGGCGAGATGTGATGAACGTCCGAACGGGATGGAGCTTGGATCTGAGCTCCCGGGCGCTGTCTGGTCGGGCAAGCCCCGGGTCCCAGTCGCAGCCCCCACTCCCGCCGCGGCTCCGCGCAGGAAAACAATGCGACCGCCCGGGGCTCTGGGCCGGGCCCCAGCCGCCCCGCCCGCCTCCCGGCCGGCTCCGCCTCCCGCCCGCCCCTGGGTCGCCGCAACCAATCCGGCTCTCGGACGCTGGCTGGACCCCGCCTTCTCGACACCTCTCCACCAATAGTCCTCCCTGGGGGCGGAGCGTACGGAGCACCGCCCACCGAGAGGGCCAGGCCGGGAGGCTGAGCCGGAGACCAAAGCCAGGCGCGAGATGGAGAAACCCGCGGACCGGCGCGGAGACTCGTACAGAGGAGGGGGTCTCATGGAGAGGTGCTGGGGAGAAATCTCACGAGAGAGGGAGGGAGAGAAGCTGGAAAGAGAGACCGACGGGAAAACCCTGGGACCTCGGCTGCGCTGGGCTGTCAGAGCCGCGCGACTCAACCTCCCTCCTTTCTCCCCAGTGGCTTTGGCTACCCGGCTTCCACCTGGGGAGGCTCCCCCGTCAACCTCTACTCTGCCCCCCAACCCTCGGTCCCTCCTCTCCACTGTTTTTACTTCAGCCTCCTTATTTCTCCCCACGTGCCTCCTCTGGTTCATCGTGACCCCGATACGGGAGGCCTAGCATGCACTCGAGGGCTTGAGGCCTGGGAAGGGAAAGGAAGATGTCACCAGGCGGTTTTCCTCGTCCGCATCCCTCTCTCCTCCCCTCTCACCGCCACTGTCAGAGCAGGATGGGCTCAGGCCACTAGGCCAGGAACTGCGGGGCCAGGAAGCCAGCGTGGCTGGCCGGCCGGGTGCTGGTTGATGGAAGAGGACAGGTGAGTGGGGCTCAAGCCAAGAGAGACGTGGAGACGGGGACAAACTGACTCAGAGAATCGCACAGAAAGAGGAGCAACATGGAGACTCCAAAAAGGGAAGTGACCAGTGTCCCAACCGCACATATAGCCTCACTGGCCCCCAGACACAGGATTAGTGTTCCGTCTTTCTTCAGAGGGCCCTGGACATTCCTTCAAATAGCAAAACTGCTTCTTCTCCGTCCCCATCCTCCATAAAGACTCTTTGATTCTGGGAAGGTCAGTGGGGAGGGAGAACGAGACTTCAGACAGCACGGCTTGGCTCCCACCTGGGTGTTGCCTGCTAAGATTCTTCCCTGCGTGGGGGCTGGGACAAAAGACGTTCTCAAAATTCCCAGGGCGGTGGGTGGCCTGGGAGACATTGGCATTCTTGGACAGTTTTATCTGAGTGGGCTCCTCCTTCCCCTACTCCCACATACTAGTCCCTGGACTAGAGGGAAGGAGGCACAGGGGTTTGTCAGTTTAACTGAACTCAGATCGGGCTCGCTGACCGGGCTAAGCCTCACAGCGCGTAAGCAAGAGATGCATCTCCCCAGCTCCCAGCAAAGGACTCAGGTACTTAAATACGTGCTCATTAAATAAATTCGTGAATGGAGATGGAGGTGTGATTTATTTAGTTTTAGGGCCCAACTAAAATCTCGGTTCCATCCCTTAAGTGTTAAGCACTGACTTCAGGTACAAATCGTTGTGGGATGTGGTCCCAGTCTTTAAAGAAACGGCCATCTACCATCCCGCCAGAGCGGACCCAGCACGGCGTGCCTCGTGACCCCCAGCCCGTGTCAGCCACAGCTCCGGCCAGCCAGCCAAAGTCCCTCGGCACATACAGTCCGCACACGGGATGACCACACCTAAGACCACTCCTTCGAGTTCAGAAGAGGTAGCTCTTCCATTAATTCATAGAAACAAATACAGAAAGTCCAGCAAAATGAGGAGACAGCGGAATATGCTCCAATTGACAGAATAAGATAAAAACCTCAGAAGAACTAAATGGAGATAACCAACATGCCTGTTAGAGTTTAACGATCGACAAGAACACTAATTCAAAGGGATTCACAGACCCCTATGTTTATAGCAGAATTACTTGCCATAGTCAAGATGTGGAAGCAGCCCAAGTGTCCATCAATTGATAAATGGGTAAAGAAGATGTGGTGTTCAAATATATGATGGAATATTATTCGGCCGTAAAAAAGAATGAAATTTTGCTATTTGCAGTGACACGGATTGAGCTAGAGAGTATAATGCTAAGAGAAATAAGTCAGAGAAAGAGAAATACCATATGATTTCACTCACATGTGGAATTTAAGAAACGACAAAGCAAAGGGAAAAAATAGAGAAAGAGCGAGAGGAGATATCAAGAAGATTCTTAATTATAGAGAACAAAATGGTGGTTAGCAGAGGGGCGGTTGGGGGGAGTGCATCGGGGATGGGGATTAAGGAAGGCACTAGTTGGGGTACCTGGGTGGCTCAGTCAGTTAAGCATCTGACTTTGGCTCAGGTCATTATCTCATGGTTCGAGGGTTTGAGCTCCGTGTTGGGCTTTGTGCTGACAGCCTGGAGCCTGGAGCCTGCTTCAGATTCTGTGTCTCCCTCTCTCTCTACCCCTTCCCCACTCACACTCTGTCTCTCTCTCTCTCAAATATAAATAAACATTAAAAAAATGAAAAAAAAAAAAAAAGGAAGGCACTAGTTGTGATGAGCACCAGGTAATGTATGGAAATGTTGAGTGACCATATTGTACACCTGAAATTAATATTATGCTGCATGTTAACTGGAATTAAAATAAAAACCTAAAAAAATAAAGCAATGATCATAAAGATGCTCACTGGACTGGAGAGAAAAATGGAGGAACTCAAAGAGAACTTCGACAAAGAGAAAATACAAAAACGAATAAATCAGAGTTGAAGAATACAATAACTGAAATTAAAAAACACACTAAAGGGAATCAACGGTAGATTAATGGATACTGAAGAAGATCAGTGATCCGGAAGACAAGATAATGAGAAGCACCCAAGCTGAATGGCAAAAAGACGATAATTTTTTAAAATGAGGTAGATTAAGGGACCTCTTGGACAACATCGAGATAACGAACGTTTCATTATAGGGGGTCTCAGAAGGAGAAGAGAGAGAGAAAGGGGCAGGAAATTTATTTGTTAATTTTTAAACGTTTTTATTTATTATTGAGAGACAGAGCATGAGCGGGGAGGGGCAGAGAGAGGGGGAGACACAGAATCTGAAGGAGGCTCCAGGCTCTGAGCCATCAGCACAGAGCCCAATGCGGGGCTCGAACTCACAAACGGCAAGATCATGACCTGACCCGAAGTCGGACACTTAGCCGACTGAGCCACCCAGGCGCCCCTATTTGAAGAAACACTAGCTGAAAACTTCCCTAACCTAGGGAAGGAAATAGACATCCAGGTTCAGGAAGCAAAAAGAATCCAAAACAAGATGAATCCTAGGAGATCCACATTGGACACATAATAATTAAAACGAAGATAAAGAATTTTAAAAGCAGCAAGAGAGAAGCAAAAAGGTATGTACAAGGGAAACTCCTAAGACTATCAGCTGATTTTTTTCGGTGGAAAGTTTGCAGGCCAGAAGGGAGTGGTGTGATACATTCAGAGTGCTGAAAGAAAAAAAAACCTACAACCAAGAATACTCTACCTGGCAAAGGTGATCGTTTAGAATCGGAGAAATAAAGAGTTCCCCAGACAAAAGATATACATCTTTTATATATCTATATAGATATATGTCTTTTGAGGAGGGGAGACTAAAAAAGTTCTTATTTATTCTTTTATTTTAGAGAGAGAGAGAGAGAGCTTGAGTGGGGGAGGGGGAGAGAGAGAGAGAGAGAGAGAAAGAGAGAGTCTTAAGGAGGCTCCATGATCAGCGCAAGGCCCAATACAGGGCTCAATCTCATGACCCAGGAATCATAGCCTGAGCCGAAATCAAGAGTTGGAAGGTCAACCAACTAAGCTACCCAGGTGCCCCAAAGAAGCTCTTTTTACAATGCGTTTAAACTTAAAAGGCCATCAATATGGAATGCTATGTATTTAGGATGTGATATATAAGCCATGACATCTCATGGTAACCACAAACCCAAAACCTGTAATAGATACACCAAAAAATGAAAAGAAAGCTGAACATAACATTGCATAAAGTCATCAATCACAAAAAAAGAGCAAGGGGAGAAAGACAAATACTAGATGATTTCACTCGTATGTGGAATCTGGAAAACAAACGACAAGCAGAAACAGACCCATAAACAGAGAACAAACTGGGAGTTGCCAGAGGCGGGAGGGTTGGGAATGGGCGAAACGCATGAAAAGGGTGGGAGATACAAGCTTCCGGTTACGGAAAGAACAAGTCATGGGGACCATAGGGACAGCATAGGGAAGGTAGTCATGGCATTGTGTTAGCACTGTATGGTGACAGATGGTGGCTACACTTGTGGTGAGCATAGCATAACCTATAAGTATGTTGAATCACTATGCTGTACACATGAAACTAACATTGTGTGTTAACTAACTATACTTCAATAAAAAGAAAGAGGGGCCACTGGGTGGCTCGGATGGCTAAGCGTTCTACTCTTGATTTTGGCTCAGGCCAAGATCTCACGGTTTGTGGGTTCCAGCCCCATGTCGGGCTCCACCTTGCCTGCGGGGAAGCTGCTTGGGATTCTCTCCCCCCACCCCCATACCTACCCTGCTCGCATATGTGTGTTCTTTCTCTCTCAAAGTAAATAAATAAATAAATAAACATTTAAAAAAATTTAAGGGGCACCAGGGTGGCTCAGTCAGTTAAGTGTCCGACTTCGGCTCAGGTCATGATCTCACAGCTCAGCTTGTGAGTTTGAGCCCCACATCTATCGGGCTCCATGCTGCCAGCTCTGAGCCTGCAGCCTGCTTCCGGTTCTGTGTCTCCCTCTCTCTGCCCCTCCCCCATTTATGCCATCTCTTTCAAAAATAAACATTAAAAAATAATAATTTAAAAAAGAAAGGGCAAGAAGACACAAAGAAAAGGTCAATTGGGGCACCTGGCTGGCTCAGTCAGTGAAGCATGTGACCCTTGATCTCGGGGTTGTGGGTTTGAGCCTCATGTCGGGTGTAGAGATTACTCAAAAATAAAATATTCGAAAAAGAAAATGGTCATCTAATGGTTACGATAAGACTTACATGCACTAAACGATTAAAACACAATACCAAGTCTCAAAAAAAAAAAAAAAAGCTACATTGAATGTAATTCTGAAATGAAAGAGAGACAATAAATGTTCTTCATGATGACTGCAGGGGTAGCCTTTGGATATATTTTATCATGGAAGATGGGAGAACTTTAGTGGGAGTCAGTTTGGTGCAAAAGAAAGGAGAAAATGTTCCCAAGAGCAACATAGTTTACGCAAAAGTCTGTGCTCGGTAGGCATGGCGCCTGAAGCTCGCAAAAGGCCGGGTATGAGCGACGTGAGAAAAGATGCTGGTAACAAGCAGAGAAAGGGGAAGAGTGAAGGCCTGGAATGCTACGGTGAGTAGGTTGAAGTAATCTGACAGGAAGAGGATGTCGATTTAAGTTCTCAAGTAAGGGTGTTACTTATCAAAATGCTTTCTTTTAGCAAGAAGGCAAGGAAACCTACTAGCAAGAAAATCGGGCGTTCGAGGCTGAGGGGAGAGAGGCAGTCAGGGAAGGAGGGTGGCGCTGGGTATAGAAAGAAAGGAGGAACCTGAGAGCTACTTCCGAGGACAAACCCACACGACTCCACTCCTACTCCTCGGGGTCTGGCAGAGAAAATCCTCCAGTCCTGCAGAGACTTTCATAAACTCAGGGTCTCCGAGCTCGGAAAATCACCCTCTCCCAATTCTTACAAGTAGCTCTTTCAAACTTCCACCTCATTCCTGAAGTTTCTTTCATCACTCCTTCTTCCCTTATCCCAGCAGAGAAAATAGTAGTAAAGGGAGAATTCTACCCACTTCTTGCGCCCTCTCCGCCGGATGCCCTTAGCTGTGTCATCCCAGTAGTTGAGGCCCAGTAGCTCCTGTCCAAGCTCCACCTTCCCGCCGTCCGGTAAGCGCCACATGCGCAGGGCCTGGCCATGGCCGTCTTGCCTGTCACTGTGCACTTCGTACTTATTAGCGCGGTGCCTGGCCTACAGCAGGTGTTAACTATTAACACGCTGGTTGGACCAATCTGTCGTCTTTACCTCTTACTTACAAGCTTCATTCCATGGGTCTTCAAATCCTTTCTCCTTCTATTTGTAACCTTTCCTTTTTCTACCGACATTTCCCCCTCAGCATCTACGCATGCGCAACTTATCTCACATGATTAAAAAAAAAATTCTCGACTTTCCCTTGATCCTTGTCTGTATTTAGCCATCTCGCAGTTTCTTTCTTCGCTTCGCAGCTAAACTTCTAGAGTCAACTATACCTCCTGCCGTATCCATTTCCCTCTCATTCGCTTCTCAATCATCTTATTATTTTTTTTGGCCCCCATCAATCCACTGAGGTTGTTCTCATCGAGGCCACGGATGACCTCTTCGTCACGTTCAATGAACAGCTCTTCGGACACCCTCCTTTTGCCCTCTGTATGGCATTTGACCCGACTGACCCCTCCTTCCCTGGAACTCTCTCCTCTTTTGGCTCCTGGGTCCTTCTTTCTCTTGACAGAGACTAGGGGCTTAACAAATGTAGGTATCCTTGTATGAATGAAGGACTTAACTTCTTAACTTCTATTCCTCTTGCCTCTCTCTCTCAGCCTTCTCTGATCTCTCCTTAAACGCTGGTGTTCCCTCGGGTCACGTCCGTAGCCATCTCTTCTTGCTCTCCACTTTCTCGTTGGTCAAGATAACCCGCGCCAAACGCGACAATAATGACTTATGTGCTGTCCCTCATAAAACCTAGCTCTATCAACCTGAGTCTTTCTCCTGAGCTCTGGACTCGCTTTTACAGTTGCTTATCGGATACTTCCATATGGACTTTCTATAGGTTCTTACGACTTCGCGTAAAGACAGGAAGCTGGTCTTTTATCTTTGTGTCCCCAGCACTTAGTAATAACGCCTGGTGTTTTGTGAGTGGAGGAAGACATAAGCGCATCAAAGCTGGGAACTACTTCCAGCTATGTCAGGCTGCAGCCTTGCTGGACGGCTTCAAATCACACTGAATTTGCCTTTCCTGAACAGAGACGAGCGCTGACTTTAACAGCAGTGCCACTTCCAGGGAAACAGAAACAGAGGAACGTTCCCTTCTGCCTATTTTCCCAGGCCACCGAAGTTTCTCCAATTAAGTGCGAAAACCTTTTCATTTTAACTGTTTCAAATAGGGCTTATTCGAAAAGGGATTATTACTTTCCTGTGGATTGTAGAGCGGAAAGGGCACGGCGGGTCGTTCGGACCTCGGCGGGGCTCTGGGGTAGGTCTCTGGATGAATCACGTCCAAGCCCGAGTCCGTCATTGTTCGAGTGGGCCACTTTCCCGGCAGGTGAAGTGTTTGCTAAATCAAAAGTGTTTCACACATTTAAGATGCCACCATTTAACCACTATTTTGCCTACTCAGAGGAAGCCCCGTGAACGTAACTGTACAGGAAATCGCCGGGCGCGCCAAAGGCTAGAACACGCGTGGTTAACACCGTTGGCTCCTCTTCCACGTGGCCCCGACTGCTGGTCCCATTTGTCTGCTTTTTTGTTTTCCTGGTCTCCTCTTTTGACCTGTGTGAATTCTCCTTGTTTTCAGTGCTCTTGCTTCTAAAAGCTCCTCTTTCCTCTTTTAATTTGCTGCTAATTATACACCGTGGGTTTGGAGATTAATAAAAATGCATCCAGATTAAGAGAAAATAAAAGAGAGACTTGCCCATGAGCGAATTAAATGAACAATCTTACATGTGACCGGGGTGTTGCTACTGTTTCCCCCTTCTCTCCTGTTTCTCAGGTGGGTTTTGAATTTATTCTCCCAGCCAATATTGCTTGAGAGTGCGCCCCGGGCACTCCGCCGAGACTAAGGCATCCTCCCTGCCCTTGTGGAGTTTCCCGTCCAGTGGGGATGCAGTTAACGAAACCACGAATTACAGTGAAGAGGGTAATTATAAGAGGGGAGTTTTATGGTTCTATAGCACTATGTATCAGAAGGGTCTAACTTGGTTTAGGGACTTGTGATGGCTCACAGACAGGACTTTCCAGCTGAGAGCCGAAGGTTGAGTAGAACTGAGTAGGTGGGAAAGAGGTGTGTGTGTGTGAGGAGTTCCAGGCAGAGACACAAGTGGGAAAGTCTAGAACACGGGACGAGGTGGCAGGAGGGAGACAGCAACCACACGTGGGGAGTACAGGAGGAACTGAATTACAACACAGCTGGAACCCAGTACAAGGGACAGACAGAGCTGAGGACAAGGAGCAGACCGGAGGAGAAGCCAGCGAGGTCGATGGGTAAGGAATTGGCAGCAGAATTCCGGATTCAGAAAGTATTACTGTATTTGCCTCTTCTTGTATTCACACTTCCCTTCTTATTTTCCAATTAGGTTGCACATTTTTAAATGTTTATTTATTTCTTTTTGAGAGAGAGAGAGTGAGCGCCAGCAGGGGAGGGGCGGGGAGGGGCAGACAGCACAGAAACTGACAAGGCTCCGGATCCCAGGAACCGTGAGATCTCTGACCGGAGCCAGTATCAAGAGACGGGCGCTCAACCGATTGAGCCGCCCAGGCGCCCCAGATTGCACATTTCTCTTAAAAAGGACTCTCGGGGAGCCTGGATGGCTCAGTCGGTTGAACGTCTGGCTTTCGTTCAGGTCAAAGCCCTGAGTTCAAGCCCCACATCGGGTTCTATGCTGACAGCTCAGAGCCTGGAGCCTGCTTCGGATTCTGTGTCTCCCTCTCTCTCTGCCCCTCCCCACCCCCGCTCATGCTGTCTCTCTCTCTCTCTCTCTCAAAAATAAACATTAACAGATAAAAAATAAATAAAAAGGACTCTCACTGTCCCTGTGATTTTGGCAGTACCACCTAGGACTGTCCTCAGAACGTATGACCAGTGCATTGGTCAGAGCATACGGGAGTAGACGCTGCCACCTTCACTGTGAGGTTGAACTTCCTGTCTCCTCATCTTGTGAGGAAGTTAGCAGGAAAGGCTTGGGAATCACCCAAGGCCCCCAGTCTGCCATTGACTACCGTTCGAGTTTGGGGACAGGTTATTTAACCTCTTGAAGCCTCAGCCTTTTTCATCAGCAAAAAGGCCGTGGTGACGTTTTACTCACGAGGGTTCCGGAGTCGAGTGCATTCAGCAGATGCTCCGGGCTCTCCTCACGTCCGCCCCCTGCACTCCGGCCTGCGCTTTCCCGTCTGCCCCCACACCTTGCTCCGCAGCCATCCCTTCGCCTTTGTGTTTGGGAAGCTTTCCTCTCCACCGGCTCCTTCCTGCGCAGCCTACAAACGTTCTCAAACCGCAAGCTAAAAATAATCCCTCTCTCAGTCCAGCTCCCCCTCCCCCCCCCAGCTACCTGGAAAGTAGCTTCCTCTTCATCCCTTTGCCATCACGCTCCGCGGAGGAGCTGCCAGCATTCCCCAGTCTAGGTTGTATCTGGGCCCTCAGCTTTGGACCCTGTGGTGGTGAGAGACGCGAGTAAGGAAGGAGCCAGGCCTCAACGGTGGAGTCGGTGTTGTGTGGATGGCTTCTATTTCAGAACCTCAATTACTCTCCGACTTTCGCAAGCCAACCAACTTTCCAATCCTTCCCCTTCGGCTAGAACTTCTTGTCAAATCGCCGAAGCCCAGGGTCTCTCCTCAGGCCTCACCCTGCGCTTTAAGCAAGCTACAGGCCGATCCAGCAGGCCGTCCCTCAGCTAAGAACGTGCTGAAGCCTCTAACCCGTTCCCGCTGAGCGCGTGATGTCTCTGATTCCGAGTGCTGGACGTCTCCCACTGCCCACGGAGGCGTGAACCCTCGAGCCACCCCGGTAAGGCCTGCCGTGATCTGCTCTTTCCTTCTTTGCTTCTCTCTCGGACAACCTGGGTTGCCAACAGAATAAATCGGCACTTCCCGAGGATGGCCTAGATCACCTCTATTCGCCGGCTGCCTTAGGCTTGTCCCCGTCTCTGCCCGGTGAGCGTCGTCAGCCCTCCTAGGAGAAATGACCGACGCTTCTCTCTGCTCTCGGGATTCTTCCAATTTCTATTAAAGCCAACGCCATCACTTGACTTGCGTTGTCGTTACACAGGCTTAACCTCCCTGACCAGGCTGTCCGATTCTTCGTGGTAAACATTTTGGCCTCGTCCGGAAACCGTGACTTACCTTCGTTTCGGCATCCCTACGAGCAGAGCAGCTACAAAGCGCAGCAAGGAGGCTCGCTTCCTCTAGTGGTTCGGTGCCGTGCTGACACCTGCTGGCCACATCTGGTTTGGCCTCCCTGGCCCTGGCACCTTCCTCGCGGGCAGGGACAGTCCGCGCCACCCCTCACCCCGGCAGGCGCTGGAGGCCTATGCTCGTGGGACCGCTGCCCCAGGCACACCCTCCCCTGGAGACTCCGGGGACACACTCGCACCTGCTGGCCTCTGGGCCGACTCTGGCGCCTCCAGCCTAAGCTCGACTCAATCTTTAAACCTGTCCCCGCCGACCCCTGCTCCCGCGATTCGTACCTCCTATCCCTCCCGGGGCCACAGAAATAGAAGAAGATCTCAAGAAACTGGGCATCGAGGAAAGAGGCAAACAAACGACTTGAGAGCAGGGGGTGTGTAATCCGTCCTCCTAACCTCAAAAAAAAAAAAAATCGCGATTTCCTACAGAGTGCCTGAAGTTCCTTTGATGAACCTCCGTTGCACTTCTCAGAGGCTCTCGGGCCACATCGGAGACAGGGTGATGAACCAGCAGGTGGGCGGGGCCTCAGGGGCGGGGCCAAGCCCGAGGGCCTCTCGCCTCGGAGCTTCTCCATTCTGTCGCCTCTCCCGGGACATCCAGGGCGAGACCGGCGCCAGCGCACGCGGCAGGTGAGGGGCCAGCCTTGACGGGAGGGCGGGCTCTCGGGGCGCTGGTGGCAGAGCGGTCCCAGCTCTGTCAGCCTGAGCCTGGCACACCGGGAGACTCTCACTTGATAGAATCCTTGGGTCCCCAGCGGAGAGGTCCGACTCCGTTTTCCCTGGGGGCGAGGAAGCCTCGGAGAGAAAGACATGGTTCGGACCGTGTAGAGGTAGGCCCGAGGCGCGGGGGTGACGCGGGTGTGTGACCGAGCACCGAGAGATGGAAGGACGTCGTAGGAGCCGTGGGGGTAGACCTACGGGCCAGAGGGGGAGCTTGGCCAGAGGATCGCGGGGCAGGACCCGGAGAGGAGAAAGAGGGAGGCTGAAACAGGGAGGGGGGAGGACGGCGGGCCGAATGGGAGATAACGAGGGCGCGATGAAGAGCTGGGTAACAGGAAGGCCAAGGAGGAAGGAAGGCTCGCATGGAGCAATCTCCTCTTCCGGCTGAGGAGCCCCGTCCAGAAAACCCCAGGCGAGGCCGGGGGCGGAGCAAGTTTCCAGGGTCCCGCCGGACCGATAGGGCCAGGGAAGGCAGCCGTCCCAGTCCGCAGTCCCCGTCTCCCCTGAGTCTTCGGACTCCCCTTCTGGCTCGGGGGAGAGGGCGAGGCCGCTCCTCACTGCGGTCCCAGCCACATCCTGCGGCGCAGGGTAGGGGGAAGTAAGAAGCAAAACAACCCGAACCCCGGGCGAAGGCCGTGGGGAGAGAACCTGGCTACGAGCCGGCGATGCGGCACCAGGAGGGTCCTCGGTTCAGGCCCGGCGGACCTCGGGCCTCTGGCCCTGCCTGCCCACCCCACCCGGGGGGGCTTGTTCTCACGCTCACGTAGCGTGCATCTACCTCGCTGAGAGCATTCCGGTGAAGGAGCCTTCTTGGGCTTATTTCGTTCAAGGCCCGTCATCCTCTGCTAGCGACTGGCCAAGGTGCTCGATTTCTCCTAGCTTCGGCGTTCCCGTTGTAAGATGGGGACACCCAGCTCACGAAGGGCTGGGAAGGCTGCGACAACTCCCATAAAGTACTTGGCACATAGGTTCTCGAGGAACGTCAGTTATTATTTTTATTAGGACCCTTGGGACCCCTCTCTTCCTCGTTTCTTTCAAGACAGGAGAGCACACTAGCTGACAGGGGCTGTGGCGTCAGAAACACAGCGTCTGACGCGGGGTAAATTATTTAAAGCAAGCTTCGGTCTGCTCGGCTGTAAAGCAAATAGAGTCATACGCACACCTCACACGGACGGTACACGGTCGGCGGCCACAGCGCTAGCTGTGAGAACTGCCAGGAAAGCCTTATCTTCTGCACTGGAGAGCAGCAACGGCCTACTTCCCCTTGAGACTTGACTCATGGGGGGGGCGCCTGGGGGGCTCAGTCGGTTGAGCGGCTGACTTTAGCTCAGGTCATGGCCTCGCAGTTTGCGAGTCCGAGCCCCACGTCGGGCTCCGTGCTGACGGCCGGCGCAGAGCCTGCCTCGGGTCCTCTGTCCCCTTCTCTCTCTGTCCCTCCCCTGCTTGACGTCTCTCTCTCCCCAAAATAAACCGACACTAAAAATTAAAAAAAAAAAAAAAAGACTTAACCTGTGGGGCCGAGCCCCCTGCGTGCCTGCGCTCCTCCAGCCGAAGCTCTTCCGGCCCCTCTGTGTTTAGAAATCAAAATCTCCTACGGGAAAAGAAATGGGAACAGGCAGAGAGGCCTGAGGGGGCCCAGGGGAAAAAGATGACAAGGCGAGCCGACAACCGGCTAGAAACCAAGGGGGGCGGGAAGCCGTTTCCCTCTTTCTAAGGAAGCCCGCGGCCTCTCTTCCAGTGACTCACGGCGGCGCCCGCCTCCCGCTTCCCCGGGAGCCATGGAGTCCTTCAGCTCCAAGAGCCTGGCCCTGCAGGCGGAGAAGAAGCTGCTGAGCAAGATGGCGGGCCGCTCGGTGGCCCACATGTTCATCGACGAGACCAGCAGCGAGGTGCTGGACGAACTCTACCGCGTCTCCAAGGAGTACACGCGCAGCCGGCCCCAGGCCCAGCGCGTCATCAAGGACCTGATCAAGGTGGCCGTCAAGGTGGCCGTGCTGCACCGCAGCGGCTGCTTCGGCCCCGCCGAGCTGGCCCTGGCCGCCCGCTTCCGCCAGAAGCTGCGCCAGGGCGCCATGACGGCGCTCAGCTTCGGCGAGGTGGACTTCACCTTCGAGGCGGCCGTGCTGGCGGGCCTGCTGGCCGAGTGCCGGGACGCGCTGCTGGAGCTGGTGCAGCGCCACCTCACGCCCAAGTCCCACGGCCGCATCCGCCACGTGTTCGATCACTTCGCCGACGCCGGCCTGCTCACGGCGCTCTACGGGCCCGACTTCACGCCGCACCTGCGCAAGATCTGCGACGGGCTCCGGAAGATGCTGGACGAGGGCAAGCTCTGAGGGCGCCGGCCGCCGCGACCCGCCGCGACCCGGCCTTCTTCCCCTGCTGCTCCGCACTAACGCTTTCCGGGCCTCGGGCCTCGCGCCTTCCCACGAGCGCTTCGGGCTCGGACCACCCCGCCCCCCCCAACTCCCGGTGGAGAAGCGGCAGAGCCGAGGCCCGGGGCCTCTCTCCCGCTCCCGCCCCAGGACAGGAAACAGAGCTGCCTCAAAAAAGACGAAGTGAAACTTGGATCTCTGTCTCCCCCGTGAGGGGCATTCGAAACAGGGAAGCCCCCCGCCCTGTGAGGCGGGGTGAGCGGGCACGGCCCATCTAACCCTTCAGGGGACACTAAAGACAGAAGCGGGGAACGGGGGGCCCCCTAGAGCCATCCTCGGCCTCCAGCTCCCGCGGAGCCCGGCCAGATCCCAGAGCCTCCGTTCCAGGGCGGGGGAGGGTCTCGCAGGGGAAATAAAACTACTAAAACATGCGCGGGGCTCAGCGTTTAATCTCTCCAGCTTCTTACACCTTCCAGCCAGCGCGGCGGCGGGAGACACAGACGCCCCGCTCTTCTCGCCGCCCGCCATCTCCATACCGGAGGCCGAGGCGAAGCGCCAGCAGCACTGGGCTTCCCTTCCCTACTTCTGCTTGAGAAACTCAAAAACCCGGCACCGCGCATCGGGGCTACGGACGGCAAATACATCTGCAAGCGAGGAGCAAGGCATAGATCGACAGGCTCTGGGGGCGGGGGGAGGGGACGACTCTACCAAAGAAACTCCCACGCCAGAAAGCCTCCCCCGACTGTCCTCCTCTTCACACTCCAAGGGAATTCTTCTCGCACCCCTGAGCCTCACACAGGCCGAACCGAGGAGCAGGTCGGGAGGGTGAACTGGTGGCACGGAGAGTTCCGGTCCCTGCCTTGCTGTTTTTTCTCAGAGCAAGAGTTGTAAAAAAGTGACGGTGCAATGGTTAGTTCAGCCTGAGCCCTAATTCTTGACGTTGAGACTGGGGGAAAGCCCCAGCCCGGTCCGCCGTTCTCCGCAGTGGGGCCAGGTCACAGCCTGCCCCGTCCTCGGTGACGTGCTCGGCTAAGAAGGTGGGGATGGGGGGGGGGCAGCCAGCAGGCACTGGCTTGCTATTCCTGGGTTCCCTTCACCCCAGAGTTCTAGAAACCCCGTTTTTCAGTTACAAGCAGGAGACGATAAGATACGGCAAATAAATACTACTTCAATATAGCACCAAATAAATTAGGTCACGTAGTTGGAGATGGAGAGGAAGGAGGCTGGGGGCTGGGGGAGTCCGGGCCTCCCTGTTCTAAGGCCAAGGCAAGGCAACAGGGATGCAAAAAGAGCCGTTTGAATCTAAAGGACAGTTCTAGATTCCGCCCAAGAACCGAGGCGGGGTCTGCGCCCCGTCCTCTAACGCTGGCCCATAAAGCTGCCCCCGGCCGCGGAACTCGAGATCGACAGGCAGGCTAGAAGGCAGGCGGGAGGGAGGGAGGCGGGCTGGGAGCCGTGTTCGTGAGCCTCACCTCGGGCTCCTCTCCCCCTCAAGTCGCTACTTCTTCGACACCTCGCTTCTCTCCGTCACTTCTGGGGACGTCAGAGTTTGAAGATCTCGTCCTCCTGGTCCCGAAGCGTCCGGGCCCGAGGGGTCCGGGTCAGCGGCACGGGACCGAGGACCGCTCGCTGCTGCGTCCGAGCGGAGCTCAGGCGGAGGCCCGGCTCCTCGCCGGGTACCCTGCAGGCGAGGAAAGGGGGCAAAGGGACAGGTCAGGGGAAGGACCTGAGAAGGGGCCCAGGGGAGACATCCAGGGGAGGCCGACTCCTCTCCTAACACACACAGACACACACACACACACACACACACACACACACACACACACACACACACACGAGAGCTGCTCGCCCTGAGCGGGAGGCCCCGTACCCCCTCCACGAAGTCTACCCATGACGCTCCTTCTCGGATCGTCAGAGCTGTCACGACCCTCAGCTGTTTTACTCCAGTGAGGATACAAAACCAGTCCCCGCGGCCGGGGCTTTCCTCCGCCTCTGCTGACGCCGCGCTGACTTAGCTGCCTTACTTGTGCGTCTGGGCCGGCGAGGCCGGGAGAGTGGCGGAGTCTATGGAAGGGGCTTAAAAGGAACCGTTCCAGACTCACCCACTTCCCCCTTTTCTCAGCTTCTGGGCAGCAGCCTTCTTCGACAGACTGATCTGGGAATCCAGCTTCTTGAGGAAATCCGAGGCGGAGAGGTCCTGGGTGGGAGCGGGGGGCCCCCGGCCCGCTGTGGGAAGGGCTTCGCCGTGAGCACGGCCCGGACCGGTTTCTGGATTCTTCCCGTCGGCTGAGCGGGGCTCCGCCTCGTCCTTATTTGGCTGTGCTTCTTCCTCTCCATCTTTCTCTTCCTCGGAATCCAGACCTGTTGAACTGGTCTCGGGGCTCTGTCAGGATGGGGATGTAGAGGGTTTTCTTCAGGAAGATGGAGTCATTAGTATAAAGGCGGTTTGAGCGCTTAATCTGTTCCATCTTTAAAAAAAAGTCACCGCGGTTAATGACAGGAGTAACGATCAGTCTTCTATCCGCACAGCATCTCATGCCTTTTAAAATGATTGTACAGAGTCTTATCTGACCCTGTAACGGCCAGGCTACAATACAGACGGCTGATACCATTCCTATTTCATCGATCGGCGGTTTCCATACTTTTCGGGTTTAGGGTCCCTTTCTTACGGACCCGAGCTTAGGAAACCCTAGCTTAGGAAAAAAGCTAGGGTCTTAGGGGCCCTCGCTTAGAACAAAAAGCTTTCATTTATGTAGATTATAGCTCTCAGCACTTACGTTCTTATAAATTAAAAGTGAACCAACTGAAAAACGTGTCGTTATTTTAAAACAACCCATTACAGTGTTAACATAAAGGTGCTAATGAAAAAGAACTATTTTCCAAAACGACAGCAGGTGGAGCGCAAAGAGAGGCGCCGCTCTGTATTTCTGCAAGTCAGTTTAATGCGCGACTTAACAGGAGACAACAGACGAGTCTCCTCTCTGCCCGTACATTCGACGGGCTGGAATATTACATGTCGTGCGGCTTCTGGAAAACACAGGACACTCCTGAGAAGGAGGGTGAAGAAGACCAAGTCTGATTCTCACGACTCTGAAAATAGTTGTGACCTGGTGGGTCCCGGAAGAGCCTCCCTTTGGGAAATTCTGTTAAAGATGAAGGAACTGAGACTCAGACAGGTTGTTAGTTGCCCAAGATTCTCCAGCAGATTCACGACAAAGGTGCAGTTAGAATTCTGGCCCTTTCTGCTCCTTCTGGGAAGGCTGTTCACACGGATATCGCTAATTTTGCTGACCGAGTTACTTATTTAATATCTATTTACCCATCGCTGAACATAGTGTCTGGGACCACCGTCCACTTGCCACCCGAGGTAGAAACAGCGATGCGATCCTTACCTTGCACTTTTCTCTCACCGCCCGTACCCGACTGGGCAACAGGCATCCTGCAAAAATGCCTCTTCCAGTCCTCCTCTCTCCCTCTCTTTTTTTTTTTTTTTTTTTTTTTTTTAATTTTTTTTTTTTAACGTTTATTTATTTTTGAGAGACACAGAGACAGAGTATGAGCAGGGGAAGGGCAGAGAGAGAGGGAGATACAGAATCTGAAGCAGGCTCCAGGCTCTGAGCTGTCAGCACAGAGCCCGATGCGGGGCTCGAACTCACAGACTGTGAGATCATGACCTGAGCCGAAGTCGGCCGCTTAACCAACTGAGCCACCCAGGCGCCCCTCCTCTCTCCCTCTCTACGCAGCTCCTCTGGCTGACACCTGTCTTACTCATTTATTTGTTGATTGATTTTTAGAGAGGAGGAGAGGGGCAGACGGAGGGGGGGAGAGAGAAGCTTAAGCAGGCCCCACACTGGGCTCCACGCTGGACGAGGGGCTCGATCCCGTGACCCTAGGGTCATGACCCAAGCTGAACTCAACAGTCGGGTGTTCAACAGTCTGAGCCACCCCGGTGCCCCGGACAGCGATCTTTCTAAATAAAAATTAATCCGACAACCCACTACCCTGCTTATAAACCGTCTATGGCTCCCCGTTGGCTCAGAGATAAAATTCAAATTAGCATTCAGGGATTCTCGAACTCCCCCGCGAAGATGTCTCGCCTCGGCTCTCTTCTTCTGCCGCCTGTGCCTTTGGCCACCCTGACCTTGTCCTGTTTGTCACACATGTCATGAGCTTCCACACCTGTGTCTTTACCTATCTGAAACGCTTCTCCACTATCCCCGTCTCTGCGGGAAAACTTCCACTCCTCGACTGTCGCTCTCTCCGCGTCACCTTCTCCAGGGCTCCCCAGGCACTGCTGTAAACACTGCCGTGTCATACCCGCGCCCCCCCCCCCCACCCCGGCATTGTCCTGTTATTTGCGTCTGTGCATATTTGTCCTGCTCTCACTCTGTGAGTCCTTTGAGGGCAGGGATGCTGTCTCTGTGCCCTAAGGCATGCCTCAGCGGCACACGAACTTGAACTTGGCGCGAACTTGAACTTGGCGCGCTGTAGAGGCGCGTCAGGCTTTATGAGTAAATAAACTAGGTAACAAAATATAGAAGTCTCGGATGTAGTAGATTAGCAAGAACTCTATGCTATAATGTGTTTAAAATAGAACTGGATTAATCTGAACAAGAAACAAGTTAAAATTGGCTTGCAGTTTTGTACTTTTATTTAGCCAAGTTCTTGATGCTGTTCCTTTTATTTGGCCCAGATAGTATCCCAGGTCCCTTCTTGCTCCAAGATGCTATGAATTATTCTGTGAATTTTGTTACTTTTATTATTATTTACTAGACGTTCCACAAAAGGCCACATCATTCCACTTAAAAAAATTTTGTTTTAATGTTTATTGATTTTTGAGACGGAGTGCAAGGGGGGGAGAGGCAGAGGGACAGGGAGACCCAGACTCTGAAGCAGGCTCCGGGCTCTGAGCTGTCAGCACTGCGCCCGATGGCGGGGCTCGAACTCACGAGCTGTGAGATCATGACCTGAGCCGAAGCCAGGAGCTTACCCGACTGAGCCAGCCAGGCGCCCCTAGAATAGCTGATTTAACGGAGTGGTTCGAAGTGAAGATTTTAAAACGAGACAACTTAGACTAGTCAGGTCTACTAGGCAGACGTGAAACCTGGAGCAGGTTATCCTCCTAAGCCTCTCTTTCCTTACCTTTAAATATTTGGGGAAGTTATACCCACGTCATAAAGTCTACAGAGATGACATCCAGAGCTTGGCACACACTTACTGTTCTTTAAGGACAGGTCGGTAGTAACTTCGGTCATTATTATTATTTAATATACCTTCCTCATTGTAGACCTGGTAAGGGAGCTGAGGCCCCAGACAGGTGAAGTGACTTAGGCAGTCGCTCAGCTAGGAAGCAGCAGAATGCGGCCAGAACCCAGAACGCTTTTTTGTACTCCGGAGGGGACGGGGCCGCAAGCAAACCTCCGCATATACCCGGCCTCCCGGAAGCACAGGTGCCTCCTCTGCACGGCTTCGGAGTCTCTGCTGGGAGGCAGGGGCTGCCCAGTACCTTCATACCCCCCTCCTCTGGGTAGGCCATGGCCCCCACTTGACGTGTTCGCTTCCCCAGCCTCCCAGTCTCCACCCGTGGGAATCTTAGCCAAGTTTTCATTCATTCAACACCCATCTATTCGCTTCTCTGTGCCAGGGACTATGCCAGACTCTGGAGATATAAAACCGAAAGAAAACAGTTCTGTCCCTTAAGGAAAGCACAGGTTATTGGAAAGAGAACCATTGAAGAGGTATAAACGACTGGATTATAGGTTTGCGGAGGAGCTAGAGGAAGGAACCTCTAAGTGTTTTTTGGCTCCTTAAAATCTTGGGGCGCCTGGGTGGCTCAGTTGTTGAGCGGCCAGCTTTGGCTCGGGTCATGATCTCACGGTCTGTGAGTTCGAGCCCCGCGTCGGGCTCTGTGCTGACGGCTCAGAGCCTGGAGCCTGTTTCGGATTCTGTGTCTCCCTCTCTCTCTGCCGTTCCCCTGCTCACGCTCTGTCTCTCTCTCTCTCTCAAAAATAAACATTAAAAAAAAAAATCTGCACTTATGTCCTCCCCTGCCTCCTTCCAAATAAAAATTGATCTTTTCTGATTTCCTACCCTTTATTAGTATTTCTACAAACTCACCACTTTCCGTCACCTGCAATCAATCTTTGTTCCCCGTTCATTTCTCACTAGGTTGCAAATTACGCGAGGGTAACAACCACACGTCTATTTACGGTTCTCCCTCTAGGGAGGGTTAGCGCAGTGGTCTCAACACACCGAGCATAGAGATGTCGGCTAAACTCAACAGGCTATGGAAAAAAAATTCATCGATTCTAAAGCAATGATTTTTACACCTATCAAATAGACCCCACGCGTGACCTGACATGCCTGTTGTAGAGAGCACCTGTGTGGCACCGAGGAGGCCACCTGACTGGAAAGAAGAAGGCAGAGCACTGACGAGGGATAAAGAACCAGACGAGACAGACTTGAAAAACTCAGAACTAGAAACCAGCTCGCGATTGTTCCCTGTAAATGTTTAACCACTTGCAATTAACACGTTTCCGTGTGGTTAACGGCCCGGGCTTTGGAGTCCGACAGACCAGTCTGAATTCCCCCTCTAACACTCACTAGTCATTTGACCTTGGTCAAACTGGTTAACCAGTCGAGGTCTCAGTTTCTTCATCTGTAAACAGGGGACGCTACTCGGATGCTCCATAGGACTGTGAGAACCAAAAGGGCTAAGGTACCGGAAGCCTCTAGGGCAGGGACCGACATCCTAAACAGAAGCACCTCTCCATCGGAGCAGTGGCACAAGATTTGTCCCAACCCGACAACGCAACACGGAGGTGGGGACACGAGAAGAATAAAGGGTGGATCGGACCACAACGGAATTAGGAAAATCTCGGGGGAAGCTGCCCAGAAGGGCCACGGCATTCTCCTGAGGAATAAATCTCTCCTAGGGGGCTGCCTGCGTCCGGATCGTGGAAGACTCACCGTCACCCCGTATTTGAGTGCCAGTCCGGCCAGGGTGTCTCCAGGGGCCAACTGATGCTCCAGGCGTCTTTCCCTCACCGGGGAGCAAGCCGACTGCACCAGGCTTCCGTAAGAACGAGCCCGGCTCCCTTGAAGCAGTCCTGACCCCCCGACGGGGGCCTGTCTATAGGGAGAGGCCATCTCCCGACCCTGGCGACAGCTGGGGGTGCAACTAAGGGAGGCCCGGCCAAGTGCTCACGAGTGACGGGGCCGGGGTCCAGGAACGGATATCCAGGGCCTTCCTTTTCCCTTCGGTCTTCTCTCCTAATTCTCCCGCCTCCTCCGGCACTAGGCGCCCCCTCCGCTCTCGCTTCTCCTCCCTCCAAGTCCCCTTCCCACAAATCTGTGTCCTGAGTAATCAGTCCCTACCAGTGTCTACCCTCAGGACCCCGCCGACTTTCGACCCTCCCACCACAAGTCGCTACACTGACCTCTGACCTTTGAACTCTAGTTACCTTCCTCCACACTCAGCTCTGTTTGCCCCCTAGCCGGACAGCCCCGATCTCCCGGATTCCCCCCACACCCTGGCTCCGCCCCGTCCTGGGGCTGGTCCACTAGTGTCGGGAAAAAATCCGGCCTAGCCCCGGGTGGGCTGTCGGTCGCAGACGAGGCGCGTGATGACTGCGAGAGTTCGTAGTACACTTGCCACTCAGAGCTCCTCCAAGGCCCGCGCAGCATCAAATCCGTCACACCCTCAAAATCGGTCTCCACATTTAGGTTCTTCTCGCTGCAGACGCCCGGAATCGGCCAAGATACGAGGGCCGGGAGGCAGCTGGTCGGCAAGCTCTTTAAAAAAAAAAAAAAAAAAAAAAAAAAAAGACTTCATTTCCCAAAATGCCCCGCGCGTGCGCGGTCGCCGGGCGGCGCCGGGAGTGTGGTGCGTCGGCAGGCTGGGGCCGACTTCCGGCCAGCGCTGGGCATGCAGGGAAGCGCTTCCGGGGGAGTAAGGAGGCCAACCGGAAAGGAACCCGAAGGGAAGGAGACGCCCCATTCTTGCTACGGTGGCCTGAAAGGAGAGGCGAAGGCGGCCCCGGAGAATTGCTCGTTTCTGGGACCCCGTCGTGATGTCTTTCAAGAGGGAAGGTGACGATTGGAGTCAACTCAATGTGCTCAAAGTAAGCGCTAGAGGAGAGCGTCAGGAGCAGCTTCACCGCCCTGTCAAAGAGCTGTTTTGTTGCTCTGGCAACAAGTTGGGGGGGGGGACGGCGCGAGGGAGCGATTAGAGCTGGGTAGCGACCCCTTTTTTCTCCCTGGGATCGCTGTTCTCCTCACGGCGGTTGTTCCCTTTCAGTCCTCGCCCCTGACATTTCCCGTCCGCCCTTTCCTCCTAACCCGCTGATCCCACTGTAGAAACGAAGAGTCGGGGACCTGCTGGCCAGTTACATTCCAGAGGATGAGGCGCTGATGCTACGGGATGGACGGTGAGGCTGAGCAGTGATCGAGCCCGCGGGTTCTGCGGTTAGAGGCCCAATAGAATTTTATCAGGGGGCAGAGCTGGGGTTTCTAGGACTGATCGCTAGGTCAGGGTGGGGCTCACAGCCGAGACCCCACTCCCCCGGGAGCAAATATCTCCTCTCGTCCTCTCCAGCTTTGCTTGTGCCATCTGTCCCCACCGACCCGTCCTGGACACCCTGGCCATGCTGACTGCCCACCGTGCAGGCAAGAAACATCTGTCCAGTAAGTGCGAGGGAAGGCAGGGCTTAGAGAATAAATCCTCTCTGCAGATCCCTCGGGCTTCTCTGTTTTCAATTCTCTCCCCCGTCTCCTCAGGCCTGCAGCTTTTCTACGGCAAGAAGCAGCCAGGGAAGGGAACAGAGCCGAATCCCAGACCGCAGAATGAACTGAGGAGGGCAGAGACCAAAACCGAGGTGAGCAGCGCGGGCGGGAGTGTGTTCCAGGTGCGGCTGGGCACATCTTCGGCCGGAAGCGTTTTGACTTCTCTCTGGCTCCGAAGACTCTGACTCTGCGTCTCCTCTCCGCACCAGGCTCCTTTGGTAACGCAGACCCGGCTTACCACCCAAAGCGCCCTGCACCGAGCGCCGCACTACAGCAGCTGCTGCCGCCGCAGGGCCAGGTCTGTGGGCCGGGAAGCCGGAGGCGGGGAGGGGCCGAGGACACGGCCGGCTCTCCAACGACGGCGTCCCAGACCGCATTCTCAGGAGTTCGAGTAGTCCAGAGGTGTTACCTGGTATTTCAGGAAAAGGAGAATTTTTTTTTTTTAGTTTGGAAAATGGCACTTTGTAATCCTAAATTGAATGAATGGTAATCTTAGTATATTTTAAGGGCTCTCAAAGTCTTGAGATTGAAAACAACTTCATAAAATTTAACTTAGCTTTTAAAAAAGTCATTCGATTCCAAAATTCATTTTTTATGCAGAACACTGACTAAAACATTTTAAGGAACACAGTATATATATATATGTATATATATATAAGTATATATATGGTATATGTACTTATAGCATATATATAGTGTATATGTATAGTATAGTATGTATACTACATGTATAGCATATATATGCTATACTATAGCATACATACTATATATATATGCTCTAAGTATAGAGTATATACACATATATTTATATTTAAGATTTTTATTTTTATTTTTAACTTTTTAAAAACATTTATTCATTTTTGAGAGAGCCAGAGTGTGAGCAGGGGAGGGGCAGAGAGAGGGAGGGAGACACAGAATCAGAAGCAGGCTTCAGGCTCTGACCTGTCAGCACAGAGCCCGACGTGGGGCTTGAACTCGCGAACCGCGAGATCATGACCTGGGCCGAAGTCGGCCGCTTAACCGACTGAGCCCCCCAGGCACCCCCCTTAAGATTTTTATTTTTAAGCGATCTCTACACCCAACGTGGGGCTTGAACCCGCGACCCTGAGATCGAGAGTTGCGTGCCCTGCCAGCTGAGCCAGCCGGGTGGCCCTTGAGGGAAGGGTTCAGGAAGCACTGCTGGAAGGGGTGGGGCGTCAGAGAATTGGCCCGTTTCCTTTACCACTTTCACAGATGTCGATTCTTGTCTCCCCAGACCAGAACCCCCTCGTCCCTCTGCCTCCCGTTCCCCTTTGCCCTCCCCGGAGGTCGAACCCGAGAGGGGGCAGATCGGGAGGGAAGCCGTGCCTGGGGCTGGCCCGCAGGCCAAGGAGTCGGCGGCCATCTCATCGCCCGCACCCATGAGCCCCACGCGGAGGCGCGCCCTGGACCGCTACCTCACGCTTCGGAGGTGAGCCTGCGGAAGCACCTTCCCTAAGTTCTCTCTCTCCTCTCCGACTCTCCTTTTTTCAATCCTCCTCAGTTGTTTTGGTTTTTTTTCTTATTCCCTACTAACTTCTTAAGCCTCTTTTCCGGACCTAGTCTATTTTCTTCGGTATTCCCAGCTCCGGATGGATCCCAGATGGACGAGGTCGGTGGGTAAAAGATGAGAATGTGGAGTTTGATTCTGATGAAGAGGAACCCCCTGACCTCCCCTTGGACTGACCCCCTCGTCCCCCCCTCGGGGCGCAAATAAATTTCAGTGGGCTCCGAGAGCCGAATTTTCCTCGGGTCTCCTTCCTTGTTCCGTTTCGGGGTTTCCAAGCCGCATTCCCGGCCTGGCCAGTTCTTGCCTGCAAGGTCCACAGCGCCCGTGCTTCTAACCCCTCCCCCACCTTCCACCGGGGTCACGCCAAGCGTCAGCTGCACGCAGCCCGATGCCCTATTAATAAGTCTGTCAGAAGGAGGTCTTTGCCCTTCACGTCGTCTGCCTCTTCCCCACCTCCACTCAGTGCCCTCTCCGCCTTCAGATGGCATGAGGGTTGTGGGTCGGCGCCGGGGGACCCGGCCACATCTGGAAAGGGGGTCGGGGTAGGCGCCCTCTGAGAGCAGGAAGGACTAAGCGAATAGGCAGGGGCGCGGGGAACACCAGGGGAGGGAGCACCCCCACCTCCTCCCGGTAACCCGAGCCTCCCTGCCTGCTGATCCCCAGAGTATAAATAATGCCCTGGTGAACTGGCAGCAGCCCCTGGGGGTTAGCGCCAAGATTCCCGCCCCGGAGCCCAAGGAAGGAGGCAGGCCGAGTGGACAGAAGGGCCTTTATTTACAGGAAGGGGGAGAGATGAGGATCTCAGCGTTCGGGGCTTCCAGCTCTGGTTTAAAGGGAAAGGAAGCGTTATCTCTTTTTTTGCTGGCGACCTGTAACGGGAGACAGTAAACACGAGTCTTCGTTCCGTCTCCGACGTCCTGCAGAGGTGCCCTTCTCTCCAGGCCTCGGGCCGGACACACGAAGCGGTGGTGTCCCAGGCCAGCAAGCGGGCCGCCCCACGTTAACAAAACAAAATAAGGAACGGCACGCGTGCTCCCGAGCGGGTTTGTGCCCTCTCTTCTCCCCTTCTACGGGTGTAACTTCGGGGCCGGGGACTTGTCTATCTACTCTTGGGTCGCTCACGGGGTTTACACTTCCCACGTGAACAGCGCTTTGGCAGTACCCCGGGCTATTAGCCACGAAGTCGGGCTTCAGAAGGGCCCACCGCCTCCTTGCCCTGCCCCCCCCACCGCTGCTCTGCCTTTACTCACGTAGTTCATTGTTCCGGGTCATGGCCTGGGCCGCCCGAGCTCGTGGCCCCTGCTGGGTAAAGTGGTAGCCAAAGCGGACGATGGAGGGACACTGTTCGAGCACGGTGGCCATCTCCATCTCCACCGCGTCGCCAGGCCACTGGCGCTGGGGGAGGGAGAGACGAAACCCGTCAGCCCCCCCCCTGCGTGGTTCACCACCCCACACCACCAGCCCCCCGGGGGGGCAAAGAAGCGGGTTTCCTCAGAATGGGGGGTGAGAGGTGCCGACGTTGGCTCCCCTCACAGAGACAATGAAGAGAGTTCAGATTAGACGAGGTCCCGGCCCCGCGGCGGCCTCGGGGAGGAGGGGACTCCGTGGATGTTGGCCGAAGGCAGACACCAGGGGAGCGGAAAGCTCACCTGGTTGTCTACGCGGAGCTCGGTGAGTGTGGCATTCTCCCGAACTGCCTTCAGCACGGCCATGAGCCCCGTGCTGCTGATGAAGTTGGATTCGATGTTCAGGCTCTGGAGGCTCCGATTCTCACGCAGCATCTCGGCCACCGCCTGGGTAGTAGGGACGTGGGTTAGGATTAGGGGACAGTGTCACAGATGACTGAGGAGAGAAAGAAGAGGAGCAAGAGGGAAACCCAGCTCTTGGAGGAGAGTCCTTGAGGAGCTGTAGGTGGGGCGGGGGCCCAGGGAGCGGGGGCAGCCAGGGGATAAGCGCGCGGTGGGGTTGGTGGGGTGGCAGAGAGGGCTGTGGCTCTCTGAGAAGCCGATCCGAGGCTTTCCGAGCTGAGAGCCCCAGGACCGAGGGCAGGAGGCTCCCTCGGGCCATCCTGAGTCCGGAGATGACAGGAAGGGAAGAGCGTCCCCGCACCACCCCTGCTGAGAGCCCCGGCAGGATGGGGAGGGGCCGAGCCGACTTACGTTGGCTATGGGGTCGCCGCTCCTCGTGGCCACCAGACTGAGGCTCCGGACGCAGGTGTTTGTCTTCATGGCCTCACACAGCTCAGTTAGCATGGGTATCGGGATGTCCTGTGGGGGGGGGGGGCGCGGGAGATGGTGGGCTAAGGGACCCGCGGACCCGGGGCTCGCATGGTCACCGTCTACTACTCGGAGGTCAGGGGTCCGGTACCTGAATGTTATTGAGGTTGACCTCCTCCAGCTCCTTGTCATTGTTTCGCACGCTCTTCAGTATCTCCTCGATGTTCGTGGGGTTCGGGGGCTCATCTGGCACTGGCTTGTACTTGTCAGGCTGCACCACACCTGGGGGGCGAAGGCCGGGAGGAAACCCCGTGTCCCCCGCGACCTCCTCCCCCTTGGTTCTCTCGTTGCCGTGGACCACGTCCTCTCCAGGAGGCCCGCTCCACCCTTGGCCGCCTTTCCTCCGGCCTCGGGACTGCCCGCCACGAGCCCCGGGGCCGCCCCCCAGCACACTCACTGCTGATGCCTTCCGTGTTGCAGATCTCTCCGCTGCAGATGGCGTCATAGTATTGCTTGTTGCTCATCAGCGTGTACATGCCCAGAATGGCTGGAGAGAGGAGGCGGGGGGCGACGGGGAATGAGGAGGGGCCTGTGCCAGACCCCCCTTCCCTCCCCGTTCTGAATCTGCTGTGGTTTCAAAGCCCGACTCCTTCCTCTCTTCTAAAGAGGTTCCCACTCACTCTAGGTCCCAGCGTTTCCTTCTACGAAGTGCTTAAGGTGGTAGTTTTTAAAACTAGGAAAAAACAAAACTTGGAGACGAGTGGGCGCCTGGGTGGCTCGGTCGGTTAAGCGTCCGACTCTTGATTTCGGCTCAGGTCATGATCTCGTGGTTCATGAGATCGAGCCCCGTGTCGGGCTCTGCGCTGACAGCGCGGAGCCTGGTTGGGATCCTCTCTCTGTCCCTCCTCACCTCAAAATAAATAAATAAACTTAAAAGAAATAAATAAACTCTGAGACAGGGCTAGGAGAAGGTCTCTAAGGAGCCCCTAGATGGGGGGAAGGGGACAACAGTGTTTCACATTCAAAAAACAGAAAAGGGGGAGGGGTCTGTTAGACTTCCTCCTGTTTCCAGCCAGAATAGTTCTACTTTTATCTGCTTTATAATCCCTGTAAACTTGTCTCTGAGATGGGAATTGATTAGATTAAAAATGAATGAGTGACTACGTAAGCAAAAATCGAAGCCCGGGACCTGAGGCTTTCTCTAACCTCCCTGTCCTGATCGGGGCCTTCCTCACTCTTCCCACGCCCCGGCCAGAAGCCCCTGCCCCCCGCCTCCCCGCCCACCTGCCGCCCACCTGCAATATCACACATTTCAGCGTCTGTGGCGTGGGCCAGCGCCTCTTCCAGCTCCGGCTCCAGCGTGATCTGCTCCTGCGCGGGAATCTCCCTCTTGGGCTGAATATAGGGCTTCCCTGAGGGGGAGACGGAGGGTGGTTCAGGCGGGGGTCCCTGCTCCCCAGATTCTGGTCTCTGGCTTCCTTTCCTCGTGCAGGGGGCGGAGTTCTGGGTCACTCGGGGCCACCGTGAGACCTGAGTGCCCCACCAGCTCTGGGCTCCCGGGTCCCCTCATCTCTTCTCAATGCCGAAGAGTGAAAGATGGCGTGTGTGTTTCAGGGTGGCCCGGCCCCTGGGCAGCTAGGAGCTGCAAGGTCAGAGGGAAGCTGGAGGGGGCGCGCTTGAGAGACAGCCATTTGGGTTTCGGTGGCATGACTGTTAGTGTCTCCATACCCTTCTTCTCGCCTGTGAAGGGCACCAGGTCGTCGCGTTCTTTGACCTCCAGTGCCTGCTGTTCCAGGTACTGCAGAAGGGCGTCCCGGTCCAGCGGCCCCGTCGGGCTCTTCTTCGTCTGGTCACGCTGTCTCAGCCCGGCCGGCAGGAGCATGTTCTTGAGCATGAGTTTTGGGGAGCAAGTGAGACCTCTGATCTGGGGTACCTCCAGGGCTCCCTGAACATCCACGGACACCTCTCCCCGGGCCCTCTTGGGATCCCGAGCCCTGTAGGCAGCCCTGATCTCGGCCACCCAGGGCCCATCACCCTTCCCAAGTGCCTGGGGGCGGCCCCCGGCTCCCTGTGCTCAGGCCCCTACCTCGGGGTCCATCTCCTGTAGCTCGCAGTCCAGCTGCTCTAGCTCCTCGGGGCTCAAGGTCCTCAGGATTTCATCTTCGTCTATGTCTCTGTATTTCTCCAGTTCCTTCTGGTACGATGACATGATGGCCCCCACCCCCTCCCCGCTCTGTGGCACTCACGGAGCCTGGAGGACATGGGGAAAGTGATTGGGTAATGGACAGACCGAGGCAGACACAGCAGGCCACAGACCAGCCAGGGGGCAGGACGACCATCTGGATGCCTGGGAGCTTAGCAATCTAGCTGGGTATGGGAAACAGGGGAGTTCTGTTTAGTTAGAACCAGGGCTTCCTTCTTCCTGCTTCCCCAGCATCGGCCACTCGGCCGGGGATCCCAGGCGTCCGAGCTGGGTCTGTCTGCCCATTGTATGACAGAGATCCTGGCAGCACGCTCCCTTATAACCTCGCCCGTCCGTGCCTCTTGCCCAAGCACAGCTGCCAGGGGCCCTGCCAGCACAGCTGGCCCCAGGCCCAGTTCCTATTGAAAGGAAGGGGGGCATACAGACAGCTTCAGGGAAATTCCTCTTCCCTTCCCCATAATCCAGTCTTTTCCCCCAAACTCATTTAAGCGGGCGAGGGGGGAAAAGAGACCGTTCTCTTACTCTGCCCTTATTTCCTCTTTTATTGGGTGGGAATCAAGATTTCGCTTTCTATGTTTGCTAAAACTCTAAATCCTAAGAGAAAGCACGGGCTCAGAGGAGCTGGGGGAATTCCAGGTTGGGGGAAGGGTAGTATGGTCTCAGGAGAAAGGACCGAGTCCCCATAATTTGTCCCTTTGGACGGGAAGGTGACACCCGACCAATGGGTGGGAAACACCTTCTAAACACGGAAAAGTTTCTCTAAAAACGGTGGGAAGAATAAACTTGCACAATCTTTTATGACACAGAAAATACACACAAGCTACACATACACACCATGCTGAGTATGAACGATCCGGAAAGTGCAGGAGATACTCGCACCGACAACGTGAACCACGGTTAAGGGACAGGCCGGCCAGCGGCAGGAGCGTTCGCTCAGGCCCGGAGACACACTCCACGTCCTTCCCCCAGGAGCCGCTCCTCTCCTGCCGCCTCCCCCCAGGCCCTGCTCCATAAGCCCCCCGCCTTCCCCACCTACCAGTCCTGGGGGCCACCTCCTTCTCACCTCCCCTTCTGTCGGTTGGTCTGTCAGTGCCACCGGAGCACTGTCCCCGCGGCAGGAGGAGCCCGGGGCCGGGGAGAGGGTGGGGGAACAGTGAGCTCAGCATTTTATTATTTTAGCTCCGGCCAGGTGGGGGGTGGTGGGAGATCACATATACACAGCCCCCATCCCCGGCCCAGCCCTGGGCGCCCCTAGTGGCCGCTGCCGGCCATGGCACTTCCTCCCCTGCCGGCCCGGAAGCCCGAGTCCTCGGACTGTTCCAGGAGAATCGTACGGTTCCCACCTACTTGGTGCCTCGCTCTGTTCCGAGCGGTGACTAGAAGGTGACGTAAAGGCGAGGCTGAGAATTCTGTTTGGAGGTCTAGTTCAGAGGTGTTTGTAATCCAGCCAGAGGAGGGACTCCTTGCAATTTAAAAAGGGCAGCTCGTGATAAACGCCGTTAAAAAAAACGAAGAGCCCGTAGATACTCAGACAAGCACAAACACCTCTTGCTCCCAACTCTAGAGGAGACGCCACACGCGGGGGGTCTTTCTCTTTTATTCGATTAAAAAACACAAATGAAACTCACAGGAACTGGGGGGGGGGGGGAGAAAGAAGAGGGCGGGGCGCAGCGCAGCGACGGCCGGGGGGGAGGGGGGGAGAGGCGGGGGGGGGACGCTAGGAGCCCCAGGTCAGGGCCGGGAAGAGGCTTCCGAGGACCACACATCTCCCTATTTGATGACAATCTTCTGGCGCGAGGCCCGAGGCCCGGCGCCGGGCAGCGGCTCGGGCGGCGGCGGGCCAGGGCCCAGCGCCGAGGCCGCGGGCGGCAGGCCGTGGGCGGTGATGTACTTCTTATAGGCCTCTCGGATGATCTTGAAGGCTCGGGCGGTGGCGTAGGGGATGTCTGTGACGGGGTCCCGGTACAGGGCCTGGGCGATGGGTCACGGGACAGACCTCCCGAACGGGGACCTTTGGGGGCCGCCCTTGGGGGAACCATTCCTCGAATGTCGCGTCATCACTGAAGGTGATGAAGGTTCGGGAGCAGCGAGCAGGAGGGACGACGGGCCCGGCGCCGGCCCGGGGAGTCGGCGCGGAGGCTGTGGGAGCGGGGTCCAGTCTGGGGGGGAGAGACGGAAACCACAAGCACTCTGAGAGACGATAACAAAGAGACGAGACGGGAGGAAAGAGAGGGAGGAGGCAGCACGATGGCAACGTTCTGAGACGATCTAGTCAGTGACAGATGGGGAGAAGCGAGCGGGGCCGGGTGGAGACGCCGCCGAGAGAGGAGAGAGAGGCTAGACCGAGAAACACGGAGCTGAGGGAAGAGGGCCGTGGGGGCACTGGCCTGCTGGAGAGCCGCTGCGTGAGGAGCACGGAGGGCGGCAGGGAGGAGGCTCCCCCCCCCCCCCGCCTCTCCCCTGCGGCGCACTCACCCTTCCACGTCCACATTCTCCTCCTTCGGGCCTGGCTCCCCGACCAGCGGCACGGTCACCGAATGGTAGGTGATTATGGGCCCCGGGCACTTCCGCTTCTTGTGCACCTGCTTCTTCTTGTCAGCCTCGAGCCGCTCGTAGGTCTCTTCGGGGTCGGAGGGAGGAAGGAGGGGTGGTGAGGTCCCCCGTGCCCCTGCTCGCTTCCGCCCCCAGGTCTCTCCACCGTCTCCCGGCTGCCTGGTCCCTGCCTGCCCAGGCCGCTCCCGCGAATCCTCCGAGGCCCCCCAGCACCGCCCGCCCCCGCCGTCGTTTGCGCGCCCACCGCCCGCCCCCGCCGTCCTCTCGCCCATCTCTCCCGGGCACCGGGCTCCTCACGCACCCCGACAGGGGGATCTGGAGCTGAGGAAGGCTTGGACGAGGAGCCTGCTGTCCCCTAGGCTGCCCCGTCCGCTCCCGGCCACAGCGGCACGCTGCGTCTCCAGGCGTCCCGTCAGAGTTCGTGCCCGTTCGGGCTGAAATACGCCACCTGGTGACACGGCTTTGCCTTCCGAGCTGCAGGACACAGGTCTAACCTGTCTTCCCCACGACAGCCCTCTGCGCGGTGGACATGAGCGTCCGTGTCTCTCTCCAGGCCCATCGCTACACCCATTCCCCGAACCGTTTCTCGCCTAACGCGGTTCTGAGACGCACTCTCTCGTTACGAGCCCTGCGCCTCGGACACGCGGCACCCTACTTTCCCCAGTCTGCGGCAGAGGCTGCTCGCGGGCGCCCCTGCAAGCCTTTTGTGTGATATGTATTGCGTTTTCAAGAAAATGTTGAATTAGTTATTGACATTTGAAAATGAAGAAATTACATTTAAATACAGAGATTTCTGGTCCCTCTGTTTTTTTTTTTTTAGAGCGAGCGTGTTCCCGTGCAAGCAGGGGAGAAAGGGCAGAGCGAAGGAGAGAGAATCTCAGGCAGGCCCCGTGCTCAGCACAGAGCCACAGGGCTTGATCCCCCAACCCGGGAATCATGCCCTGAGCTGAAATCAAGAGTGCGACAATCAACCAACTGAGCCCCCCAGGTGCCCCTCTGGTCCAACTTAAAAAAATAAAAAGGAGGGGCGCCTGGGGGGCTCAGTCGGGTAAGTGTCCGACTTCGGCTCAGGTCATGACCTCAGTTTGTGAGTTCAAGCCCCGCGTCGGGCTCTGTGCTGGCGGCTCAGAGCCTGGAGTCTGTTTCAGATTCTGTGTCTCCCTGTCTCTCCACCCCTCCCCCACTCACACTCTGTCTCTCTCTCAAAAATAAAGATAGAAAAAACCAAACCAGCAAAGAGACCTGGCAGCCCAGTATCTGCACGGCGACACGACGACAACGAGCTGAGCAGAAGAACCAGTTCTCCTCCTGAGCGTGCCTCTGATTCACCACGGCCCCCTGGCTGGACGGGGACGCTGCTCTGCAGCCGTTCACGGCTGGCCCACAGGTCCCCTCCCGAAGGGCAGTGACCGTGACTCATACCATCTCCGTGTTATCGGGGCCACGCGGTGCGCCGCGCGTACAGGCACTCGACAAGTATCTGTTGGCGCTCGGCAGGCCCCGCGCCCTCGCCTCCGGAGGAGCTCCAAATCTGTTTCTTCAGCGCAGGTCCGATCTTCCAGATAAAGTCTGACCAGAAAAGTGTGCCCTGGACACCCCACCAACGGCTGAGCCTCTGTCGTACGAGGAATTGCGGTTGGTGACATTGCGTTCCTTCCCCTTCCCATTCGAACGCTTCCCTGCACCTTCTGGAACCCCTGCTCTATAACCAGCCAACTCATCTAGGTCCTCGAGGTCCTCACTCCCAACTCCTGCCACAGCTCGTCTTCCCGGAAGCCGGTCATCCCGAGGCCCCCGCTCTCCCCGCGGCCCCCCGGCAGAGGCCTCCTGTCCCGCCACAGCCCACGCACGGCGAGCCCACGCCACAGCTCCAGGCCACGGCTTCTCTGCCCACGCGCAAACCCGCTGCTCTCTGGAGGCGTCTGCCGCCAGGCTAGACCGGGTTTCCTTCCTGTCACGCTCACTCCCTCACTCCCTGAAGACCTTAGCAAGGCTCTCCACTGTTCCCCTCCGCTTGACTCCTACCCTCCTGCACCACCCTGGGGACCTCGAAGTGCCCACGGGGATCTCGTCTCCTAACCACCTTCATGGCCGTGACCCGCTAGTCGCTCGGTTCCACTGCAGCTACAGCCCATTCCATGTTATTGCCGGAACTGCCCCGGCTCGGAGGACCACCCATCCCAGGCTCCGGCCGCGACGCCCTATGCTTCGGGTGTCCTGCTCCACGGTTCCAGACACCCTCTGTCCTTCTTTGACAGCGCCCACGCACGGACCTCTCCCCACGCTAGCTGGCAGCCCCTTCCGGTCTTCATTGTTCTTTTTTGTTTTTTTTTTCCTTCCATCTTCCTTTTTAAGTCAAGGTTAGGTTCCTCAACCTATCGTTTTGGTCACTCTCCTCAATCTAAACTCCCTGGCCCACACCCGGATGGCTGAGCGCTCCCGGAGAAATACTACACGCCGGGCTGGACTGGAACCACCAGGAACGCACGTTCCCCAAATTCAACGGACTCCCCCAATGCCAGCAGATGATTCTATCTCAACTATTTCTTTTCTTTCTTCCTTTTTTTTTTTTTTAGGGAGCGAGAACATGTGCATGCGGTGGAGAGGAGGAGGGGGAGAGAGAATTTCAGTAGGCTCCATGCTCAGGGCAGAGCTCGACTTGGGACTCGATCTCACAACCCTGGGGTCCTGACCTGAGCCTAAATCTAGAATCGGATGCTCCAATGACTGAGCCACCCAGGTGCCCCGGAACTATTCCAAAGACATCACTTTCCTCCACCCCCAACTCTATGCCCAACACCTGACAGGTGACAGGTGAGAACCACTCCGAGGTCCTACTGTGTGTTCACAAACCTATGCGCCGTCCTTCTTCCTGCTTCACACCTCAGGCCAATTCTTCCGCCTGTACCCCAGCTCCCCCACTCCCCCCACGTCCCACTTCTCCAAAAACCCACACTACTAACTAGCCTTTCTTTCTTGTCTGTCACTCGACTTTCGGTTGCTTCTCACCAAAGACACCGTTCCTCCAATCTTTGAATAAAACAAACACGGAAAACTCTACATTGACCCCAGACCCTATAGGCTTTACTGCCTGAACCCACCCTTCACAGCCAAGCTTAAAAACTTTGGCTCCCCAGCCCACTTCAAAACGGTGTGGTCTCGGGGCGCCTGGGCGGCTCAGTAGGTTAAGCGTCCGACTTTGGCTCAGGTCATGATCTCGTGATTCGTGGGTTCGAGCCCCACATCGGGCTCTGTGCTGACAGCTCAGAGCCTGGATTCTGCTTCAGATTCTCTCTCTCTCTCTCTCTCTCTCTCTCTCTCTCTACCCCTCCCCCACTTGTCCTGTCTCTCAAAAATAAATAAATGTAAAAAAAAAAAAAAAACTTTAACAAAACAGAACACACCAAAATGCTGTGGTCTCCAAAAAGTTCACCTCCCTAAGTCCATCTCTGACCTCCTTGTCATCAAAACAAATGGGCGCCTCCAGTTCTCCCCGAGGAGCATCTCTGCAGCGCTCAGCAGAGACTCTCCCAAACATTCTCTTTCCTGGGCATTTTCTTTTTTTAAATATTTATTTATTTATTTGGGGAAGGGGCAGAGAGAGAGGGAGGGAAAGAATCTCAAGCAGGCTCTGTGCTGACAGCATGGGGCTCGAACCCATGAACTGTGAGGTCATGACCTGAGCTGAAACCAAGAGTCAGACGCTTAACCGACTGAGCCGCCGAGGCGCCCTTCATTGGCATTCATAAGATAAATTCTCCCGGAGTTCTCCAAACCCTGGCCGCCGCTAAGTTCCTCTTGTACATCTGCAGGACTCTCTTCGGCCCCCGTCTTCCCTTCCCCACGCCCTCTCCCTGCGTGATCTGACCCGCTCCAATGTCATCGACGCTGTCCACGCTCTACAGGCTCTCACATTTGTTTCCAGCCTAGATCTCTCGTCCGAGCCCAGATGTGTACACTGAACTGAACTCTCAGCACTGCGGGGACCGCCCAAACATGTTCAAAAACGAACTTCCTGTCCCCCGCTGTAGAACCGGCTTCTGCAGGGTCTCGGATGTCAGTGACTGGCATAAGCCGCCCAGGAGTCACCCTCCTCGCAGTGGCCCAAACTAACCAGTGTGGTCCAAGGATGAGGACTGTCATCACAGTGACATCAAGGGCCCCTCGCTGTTTGTGATGGCTCTCAGTCATCTCTGTTTTGAGGGCTAGCTACTGTTTGAAAGTACTGAATTACCATCAAAGATTAAATATCCGATGTTAAAGTCCCTATAATGAAACAGTCATGAAAATACACCCTGAAGATGTTGGAACTGAAGTAAATCTTTTCTCAATTACTGTTCTTTTGGAGCTCTCTGAATCTGAGAAATATAAAAGTGGCATGGGTTGGGTTCCAGATATCCTGCGTAAACAATATGCAACTCCACATTTGGGCGACACACGTTCAACTACATGTGCTTGAACCTGTACCAAAAATTTTTGTACCAAAAATACAGGTTCGGAGAGAGAAAGATTCGGTGGGGGCGGGGAAGAGAAAGACGGAGAGAACCAATCACAGACTCTAGGTGATTCGCTGTATTATTTCATTCAACGGAAGTATGCTCCAGATTGAGCACGTGACAGGAGACGCATAACCTGGCATTCCCTCATGTCCCTGTCACGATTTGAAACTCTCGACACCCTATAAAGAAATGTATGTTTTGTACAGTATCTCACTGTACATGGCTGTGTACTCGGCACGTCAACTGAAGGGATTTGAAAGAATTTGGACTTTAGCTCGTCTCATGAACTAATTCGGGTGACTTTCGAATTTTCACGATCATCATTAAAGTCGGCTATCACCCCACCTTGTGACTTGGGACGGCATGAGGCAAGCAGGTTAAGGAATTTGTCGTCAGTCTTCCAGCAACGGAACAGCAGAACTGAGACTTGAACTCAGTTCTAGTCAATTCTTATTTTACACCAACACGCTTCCTCTTCGCTAGAACCTGTTCTTCTGAGCCCAACTGACTGCCTCGCTCCTTGCTCCTAATCCCTCCCTTTCCCCATTTCCCTCCTCTGAGTCCCTTGTTCCGAATCTCCAACTCCCCGGCTGCTCGGGTCCCTCCGTCTCCGTTTTTCTACGGTCCCTCGTCGCTCTGCCCACTGTTCGCAAAACCACAGACTGACCTAGTGAGCGTAAGTTGAGCTCCTCGGTGATCTTGGCCTCTCGGAGCAGCTCCTCCTGGGTCAGCGGCCGCTCACAATGGGGCCCCTTTCGCCGCCGTGACTGGCCCTGCCGCTCCTGTACCCGCAGGAACGTCTGTCGCGTATGCTCGGCTGTAGACTGACGCATGGACTTCCGACCTGGGGAAGAAGTCAGAGAGGAAGACACCTTTGAATTCGTGTCCACCTCCTTTATGTGAAATTTTAAAACTTATTTGGAAATCATTTCAAACTTACAAAAAAACTGCAAGGAGAGTCCACAGAATACCTATGTTTCCTTACCCAGCTCACTTCCTGTTAGCCTTTTGCCCCACTTGGAGTGCGTGTGTTTTCCCGAACGATTTACGTTGCACACATCCTAGTTCTCGGCCCTAAATACCTCCTCGACCCTAAATACTTCCCTGTGTACTTCCTAAGAATAAGGGCCTTCCTTATATAACCACGGTACGGTTGTCAACTGCAGTCAACTTGCTGCCGATACGAGGCTTTGTCGTTATGTTCCGGTTTTGTCCATTGACCCACGCGTCCCTGCACTCACTGTCAGCGCCGTCATCCTGGTGTTCTAACGGGAGCAGTGCTTTCTCTTCTCGCGCCTTCTGAGAGCTACCAGCTGGAGTGCTGACCTTTCGAGGCCTCAAGCTCTTGAGAGGCTCCTGGGGACAGATTGGAATCAGACACCATGGAACAGAAGTAATGAGGAGAAAGAAGATGAGGATCTTAAAAAGAGAAAACCAGCGCTGTGGGAAGTGGGACCGGTGTGGGGGGTACTGCGGCCTTACGAAGGGCAGAAGAGAAATTACGGGAAATTACAGGAGGCCAAGAGAACCCGGATCCCCCCTGTACCTTATATGCTTTGGTGACCACTCGGCGCTTCCTTCTGGGCTCTTCTGCCTCTCCGTCACTGGACGGTTCGTCCCCTTCATCAATGTCAAAGTCAGAGTCCACTTCATCCTCTGTGTCTGACTGGTCCCCTTGATATTCATCGTCTCCAGATTCCTGAGGACATAAGGAGATGAGGTTCTCACTGTCCCTGGAGTCGTCGGTGCCCCTCCAGTCACAGAACTCTCTTTGCTTTCCTGATAAGAGCGGCCCCGCTCTCCTTCCCAACCCAGCCCTTCAATTTCCTGAGGCAAGAAGCTTTTCTGGCTGACGGCCTTTGGCTCCAGCGCCACCCCTTTCAGCGTTCATTGGTTGCCCTTTACCTGTAGCACACGGTGGTAAGTGCTGGGATACAAAAGGATTTGGTTTGGTCTTTGCCTTCAGGGGTCCCGCAGTCTGGCAGGGGACAGGATATAAACTAGAAAAGAGAGTTTGAATGCGAGGCAACACAGACGGTATCAAAAGGTACCGGAGTGTTATCGGAGCTCAAAGGAAGGCCGCTTACTATACATCAGGGGTCTGGGAAGCTCTAAACTTTAGACCTTATTCCTTTAGAGTAGGGGCTGGCCAACTCTTTCTGTGAAGGGCCAGAACAGAACAGGTCGTGGGCCAGATCTGGCCATCGAGTTGTGGTTTGCTGAGACTCCAAAGAACAAAGCGGACTTGAGCCATGGTTTAAAATGCTGGTAGTGTTTAGGGGCGCCTTCGTGGCTCCGTCAGTTAAGCGTCCGACTCCTGATTTCGGCTTGGCTCACGACCTCGAGGTTTGTGAGATCGAGCCCTACTTTGGGCTCCACACTGACAGTGCAGAGCCTGCTTGGGATGCCCTTTCTCTCTCTGCCCCTCTCCCATGTGCCCTCTCTCTCTCTCTCAAAATAAACAAACTTAAGATAAAATAAAATAAAATAAATCCTGGTAGCGTTTAGACAGCCAAGAGGGCAGAGGTAACATGGCTAGGCCGAACAGCAAGAACAAAGCTACAGAAGCAGGAACGTGAATACCCTATTTATGGAATAAAGGTTTAGACCTAAGCAAAGCAGGTTTGTCTTGGGCAAGAAATCCTCCTAGCTGACTGCCTTTGACCCCAGCACAGCCTTCTTCCAACATTCCTTACTGCCCTAAGGGGCTAAAACTCGAAAAGGTTGTATTCAGTCTATAGAGAAACTTCCGGACCAGGCTACTGAGTTTCATTCGCAGGCCAGGGATTCTCAATCCTCTCCCTCCCCTTACTTGTTCTAGTACTGATACTCGTTGTTGACGTAAACTAAAGTTACTGAGAAACAGGTCTCATTCCTCAGGTGTGTTGGGACAGAAAAACAACTGGGTACAAACCCAATGAAGGTTTGGGGAGATAGGAAAATTGTATACAAGGAGTGTTTCAGCAAGTTCTGGAGGTGGTTCGCTGAGTGGAGTAGAGAACATGGGGCCTAGAACGGAAATCGAGAGGGGGCAGGTTAGGTCTAGACTGGCAGCTCCATTAGAAAGTAAAGGGAAAAACACACTCGGGGGCGGGGAGTCAGCTGGGCGGGGTGGCGTCTCAAACACGCGGCTCGCTCTTCAATCAATGATGTAGACCAACAGGCTAATCTTGGTACACACGCTGCCACAGCAAGCGAACGAGCGACACAGACAGTTGACACTCCAAGCTGGCCAGGGCTCAGTCTTGCGCTGATGACCGTTTCCTCCCAACTGATGTTTGTGAAAGCCGGCCCGGGAACGCATTAATCCCCCCGGCTCTAACTCCTATTAAGTCATCTCGCCGAGAGTCCGAGAGTCCTAGTCCAACTACGCGTTAGCTTAGTGTCCAATCAAAATGCTTTCACTGAGTTAGGGATTTACTACCATTCCTTTGGCTTTTATTGAGAGTCATTAATAGAGATGACTAGATAAGAGAATGTCTCTGCATCATCTCCCGAAACCCTGTTACTTTATACGTCTTACATAAGGACGCAGTTCTTCCTAGAATTCAATGCTGAGTAAGTTTTTGTCACAGAACATACATGCCTCCTTCTTACTGAAAGAAGAAATTCAGGGTTTGGCTGCCAGGAAGCTCACAGCTAAATTTAGTATCAATTGCTATTACCATTTCAGCAGAGGCTCCCGGTACAATTACTTCTGATCTGTCTCTATTTTTACTGTTCCTACTTTTTGTTTATATGTAAGCCTCCTTTAATCCTTTTTGGAAGCATGAAGGGTACATATTAAATAACGACTCGTAAAATGACAGGAATAGGAAAATGGCCTTTGGGGGAGGGAAGAGAACATTCTATTTTAAACTATAGCTGTGTAAGTAATGACTCCCAATCAGTCATCAAGTCCTGTGGATTCAATTTCCTTAATCTGTCTTGAAACCTACTGTCCATTTTCTCTACTCACACTGCCTCCTGCATTCTCCTCATTACAGTGAGCTTTCTTCTCCTTCTCTTTTTTTAATGTTTGTATTTATTTTTGAGAGACAGAGCACAAGCGGGGGAAGGGCAGAGAGAGAGGGAGACACAGAATCTGAAGCAGGCTCCAGGCTCTGAGCTGTCAGCACAGAGCCTGACGTGGGGCTTGAACCCACGAACTATGAGATCATGACCTGAGCCGAAGTTGGACGCTAAACCGACTTTGGCGGGGCTCATGATCTTGCGGTTTGTGGGTTCCAGGCCCGCATCGGGCTCTGGGCTGACAGGTCAGAGCCTGGAGCCTGCTTCAGATTCTGTGTCTCCTGCCCTCTCAGCCCCTTCCCTGCTTGTACTCTCTCTCTCTCTCTCTCAAAAATAAGCATTAAAAAAACTGTAAAAGATTCTGTGTCTCCCTGTCTCTCTGCCCCTCCCCCACTTGCGCTCGCTCTCGCTCTCTCTCCAAAATAAATAAACATTAAAAAATATATAAAGCACACATCTGATCATGGCACTCTGATGAATCTCCTCAGTCCTCTGGATCAAGAGCAAAACTCCTCGACATGGTTCACAAGGCCCAACGTGACCCGGCCCACGCCGACTCTCTCCAGCCTTCCCAATCTTTATCCTCCTTCGAGGTCTGGAGAGCGAGAGTAGACACGCGGGCACGAGACCCAGGCTCAGTACCTGCACACATCTGCTCCACCCCCCGTGGGCTAACCTGTCTCCTAACCCTGCTCTCAGCCCTACTGCTGTTCATACAGCCCCGGCCGACTTTCCATACCCTGGAAGTGTAACCACCGTGTCCCCAGGATGCCCATCCTCACCAAGGACTCTGGCTCCCACGAGTTACCACGGCACCCTGTGGTTAGCTCTTATTTTGCTCCTTATGGCACGCGCTTTCAACTGTAAATCCGGCTGGTTCTCCCACTGGGGTAAGAACAGTGTTGTTTTTAATACTCTCCGCTTCCCTAAACCTATCACGGCAGTTGGTTTGCCCTAGCTTCTCAACGGCTATGCTAAGAAAGGGCAGATTCAATCAGTACAAGTGCCAATCCGATCCGACCCTAGCCCGGGCACCACACGCATACTGTTGAACGAAACAGACCATCCCTAACCTTAGGGAGCTCACATCTAATAGGAAAGTATTCACAAGTAGGCAAGCCAAGTCCAATTACAATTTGAAATGTATTCTATGAAGGAAATAAATGGGACACTTTAGAACAGTCAAGGAAGGGTTATCGAAGGAGATATTTACGTTGACATTTGAAAGCTTAAAAAATCACAGGCTAAGCTCCTCTATTTTTTCTTTTTTAAAATAGATTCCTCTCTAGGGGCACCTGGGTGGCTCAGTCAGTTGAGCGTCCAACTTCGGCTCAGGTCATGATCTCACGGTTCCTGAGTTCGAGCCCCACATCGGGCTCTGTGCTGACAGCTGAGAGCCTGGAGCCTGCTTTGGATTCTGTCTGTCTGTCTGTCTCTCTCTGCCCTTCCCCAGCTCATGCTTTCTCTCTCTCAAAATAAACAAACATTAAAAAAAATAAAATAGATTCCTTTCTATACCTCTGGCGAAGAACCATACAGTGCGGCAACGAGTATATACCGCGTGACTACGAGAAGCTGGCGTTACGTTAACGTCAGGAGTGCTGTGAAACACGCAACTAGAAAAAAGTACACTGTCGGTTTCTGCCACACTCTGAGATGCCTCCGGAGACCCTTCCATCCCTGACCCCTCCCCCCCATCTAGGTCGCTACCTTCTAGGACTCCGCTTTATACCCCCGCCACCCCCGACTCCCCCACCCCGACGCGAGTATCCGCTACCCGGGCTCTCTCCATTCCCCGCCCCCTTCTTTGTCCGAGGTTTCTCCCTTCAGGAGACTCCCCTTAGCTTCCTCCCCTCCCTCTTCTTCCTGGCCCCAGCTCTTGCCTCTGTGAAACCCCCATAAGTCGTCTGGTAGAACTCATCTTCCTCCTCGGCCTCCAGGAGGCCAGAAAGCCGGTTCCCCGCGGTCTTCCGGGGGGCCCGGCCCCCAGCCAAACTCATACCGCCTACCGAGCCTGCGCCGCGATCGGAGGCCCCTCGCCCAGCGCGGCGATCGGAACTCGGCGCTCGGCACCACCACCTGCGGGGGGTAGGCGGCGGCGGAAGCCCGTAGTCTGCAGGCAGAAGTAGCAGAGCGCCGAGAGGCTCCTGGCCGCGTCCGTCGAGCGTGAAGCGTCTTCACTCTGCAGCCCCGCCCACTGGGAACGCGGAGGCCACCCCCAAGCGCCCCGTTTCGGCACGCGCGGACCTGGACTGTGGAATGATTGGGATCGGTGACTCCAGGAGTCCCACTGCCCTAGGGCCAGAATTTAGGAGTCAACAAATTTTCACTTAGAAGAGGTCAGTCTACCTCTGCTCCAGTCCGTTTTCCATTCTGCTTCCAGTAAGAGCCTTTCTAAAAACCCAGACTTTTGTCACTCTTCTGCTCAAAGATGTTCAGTGGGTCTCGATCAAGTACGGGTTAAAGTCCGAAATCCTTGAGGCAGAATAGTGGTGTGGTTAAGAGCGTAGCTTTAGAGCCAGACGTACCTGAGTTTGAGTTTGAGTTTAAGGTCTTCTAGCTGTGTGACTTTGGACAAATTGCTGAATCTCAGTTTTCTCCTGTAGGGCGGGGCTAGAGGCGCCGGCTGGCGCAGCGGGTAGAACACGCGGCTCTTGGTATCAGGGTCGTGAGTTCAAGCCCCACGTTGGGCGCGAACCTCCTTAAAAAAACAATAAGGTGGGACGAATAACATCTACCTTTTAAAGTTGTTGAAAAAATTGAGAGAGAGTAAACTGCTTAGCACAGAATTTAGTACACATGGTTGGTAGGTGCTACTATTAACATGGCATTCAAGAGCCTGCATAATTTGGCTTCTCACTGCCTTCCCAGCTTCACCTCCTGCCTCATCATCCTATTCTAGTATAACTTCTCAATTCTCCGTCGTGCCTGCCTGCTTCTCCTTCTCCTTAGGATCCTTTTCCTTTCTTGTCTACCTGGCAAAGTTCTGGTCCTATCAGACAGTGAAGTCTTCTCACGCGCCAATCTCTCTTCCTGGCATAGTTTCCATAACCAAGGAGATCACGCGCCTCGATTCTCTGGAATAGTTCCAACCTCAAATCGTCTGTGGTTGTCAAGACCCTGTATCAACTTCTCTTCCTATCTTTTATTCTGAAAACATGATTGTCGGGGCGCCTGGGCGGCTCAGTCAGTTAAGCGGCCGACTTCGGCTCAGGTCATGATCTCGCGGTGTCTGTGGGTTCCAGCCCCGCGTCGGGCTCTGTGCTGATGGCTCAGAGCCTGGAGCCTGCTTTGGATTCTGTCTGCCGCTCTCTCTGCCCTTCCCCTGCTCACACGCTGTCTCTCTGTCTCTCTCTCAAAAAAAAATGAATGTTAAAAAAAATATATGATTGTCAACCCATAGCACATGTACATACTCTATGATGGCAGCTATTTCATTTTACTCTAATGATTTATGGGTCTGCCTCTCTCATTAGTCTGTGACCTTTCGGAGGGCAAGGACTTTATCTTCATCTGTGTATACCAGGAACTCTCATAGTGCCTAGGACATTGTCAGTGCTAAATAATGTCAGGTCAACGAATAAATTAATGAATGACTAATTGAATGAATAAGGTACTCATCCTCTTATTTTGTGTCTGCGTTGATCTTGCTTGCCCCTACCCCCCTACATTCTGACGTTAGGAACTGTTCTGAGATATGAAAGTCTTTAATAAAGACACTTTAAGAAAGTTCTGTGTGTGTGTGTGTGTGTGTGCGCGCGCATGATTTCTGTCAAGCCTGTGTATGTGGCCTTATTTCGAGATCGCCAGATTGCTCTGCTTTTCCAAAATACATATTGGCGAACTCCCTTTTCAATTTCCTTGGAGGCACCAAGCCAACATGTCCTGCTTTGCCTCTGCTTCCACACCCTGCCACGTCACCCCAGGTCTGCTATGCCAGGAATGTTACTGGGTAAGAGTGGCTCTATGACTCAGAGGACACCCCAGGCACTGAGTGGGAGCGGAGGCAGAGACCATGTATAGGGGGAAAAGATGACAGACACCCCTGGCCCCCCGTTTTGAATTTGGCCTTCATTCATTCATATATTCAGGGGACATGTATTATGCAACCTACTTTGTGCCAGGCACAAAGATGCTTGAGAGATAAAATGCTTGTGATATAAAAATGGATAAGACGTAATCGTTGCCTGAAATATTCAGTCTTGTGAGGGAGACAAACGAGTAAACAGACTGACATATTACCAGGTAGTGGGAGTAATGGCAGCCATTTTCTGGTACATAGAGAGAAACGAAGACCCCTAAGAAGCTGCGAAAGGAATCTCTTCAGGGGGGCTGAAATCAAATTCATAGATCAAATCCCAGGGAGGAGATCCCCCTATTTGACCTACTGCCTGTGTGAGTCAGGGCTTTATTGGTCTATTTCCAATTTTTAAATCAGAAACAGCTTTATTTCTACACCAGTTGATTTCTGAAATAACTCAGGAAATGGCAGCAACTCCCTGCCTTCAATGGAAACGGGAATAATTTGTTCGATAAATATTTATTTATTGAAGACCTAGGAGCCAAATCCTGTGCTAGACAGTGGGCTCCCACTTGTCTAGTTCTTGTACTGTGAGTTGGGTGGAGGGGTATACGTATAGGCAGCTGTAAAATACCTCCGTGTCATTCAATTCCATTGCTATCGAGTGAAATGGCAACCCAATCATGTAAAGTTTGTCTACCTTCAGTACCCAGTGGAATAAGAATAATCCAGCAGGTGGCAGCAGGGAAACGATTATTTCTATCTTGAAAAGAGGGGTAGAAGGCAGAGGTAAATAGGCGTAATCTCAGGATTTTTTGGCCCTACGTTCCCTTTCGAGGACCCGGAAGACATCCAGATAGAGGATAACCAGGTCATCTTGGGGACCGCAAAACCAAGACCTCCCCCCACCCCATTTCTTTTCATGTATTAATTCCACCAATAATTATTGAGCCTCTACCACGTGCAGAATCACAAGATGGGAGGGGCTGAAGATACAAGAGTCTTTGCTTTTCAGCAGCTTCCAATCCAATCACGAAGAGACAGTTGGGTCTCCAACTTCCGACCTGGTTTCACAATCTCCAGGGTACTTTATTAAAACTGAGCAGAGTCCATCCGAACACTAGACTAGAATGGGGAATTTGTGCATTTGGTGCACTGCTTGACAGAGTTAAGGTTTGCTTCGATCGCGGAAAGACTGTGATATGGTCGCCTTCCGTGGCTCTTTCTGAAAGGTCTTCATTCATTCATTTATCAAATATTTACTGAATTCCGGAACTGTGCCCAGCATTGCGCTTGAAGCGAAGTGTAGATCTGTTTTGAATGTCATTCAGAGGAAGGCAAGACATGCACGCACGTTCAACTAAACAGTAAACAAAGCAGTAAAGCCGGAAGAATAGTCGCATGTGATGTTTCGTGATACTCAAGGGCTTAACGTCGCTGACTTGACAGCAGCGCCTCGGTCGGGAGTACTTCCTGGGCTCTAAACCCGAAGGCTAGCCGGGCCTAGTCTTAAGTATCCCGAGCTCCGGCACTCAATCGGGTGCTTCCACAAGGCTGAATGGAATTGGACCCACCGAGCCACCGTAGGGCCGGTCCACAATCCGGGAAGAGCTCGTCTTCTACCTGTGGATTCGTTAGGGCGAGAGGAACCCGCGTCATGTGACCAATAGCAGCCTTCTGATTGGCTCTCAGGGCCTCGCTCCCCCCCCCATTGAGTGGGCTGGAACTCTGGAAAGGTTACGCGCTTGCGCAGTTCCCGGAGTTCCCTGGCCACCCAGAGTGGAGCAGTGAGGTTGGGCGATAAACAGGCTGTGGCTAGGGAGGAGGGGTGGGGGCATTTGTTCCGCCGGGACTTTTCAGGCCCCCTTATTTCTTTAGGTGTGGTTAGGTTCGGACGCGGGGTCCTGGCAGCGGGCTGCAGCCCACTCCCTAGTGAGAGGGGAAAGTAGCTCCCGCGGCGAACTGTTGAAGTTGCGGAGAGGGTAGGGTAGAGACGCCAGCTTTCCCCTATGCCAGCCAAATGGTGCGGCCCTGAGCCGTTTCAGGACCCAGCCCGACGTGTCTGAGAGAGGCCCCGGAGAGGGCGGGGAGGTGGCCCGCGAGACGCGGGTTCTGTGAAGAGACGTGGAGAAGATTCGACTCGGAGAAGAGGAAGAGCCCGGTTGAAAGGGAGCGAGGCCGCTGAGGGGGAGGGGGCTGCCAAGATGGCGTCGGCCTCCTCTGGGCCGTCGGCGGTCGGGTTTTCATCCGCGGATCCCGGCGGCCCTTCCTGCGCCTCGTCCTCAGGAGGTAATCAGGGCGGGGCGCGGGTAGGGGGTGATGACGGCCGTGCGATGGGAACGAGGGCGAGAGGCGGGAGGCCACCTGTAACTGGGGATGTCGGAGGAGTTGCCGGTAAAGGCGGACGGAGGCTTGGCTTTCGAGTAGGGCTTTCTGAGCGGGCAGAGGGAGTCTGAGCGAAGGATGGGTTCGATTGTGGAAAGGGAGGCTCTCAAAAACATGAGCTGTCTTCTAGGAGACCGACTTGGGAACTCGAAGCGGTGGGGTCGGGAAGGGATGGAGATTGAAAGTGGGGGTAGGAGAGAAACAGAAGGGAAACCGAAAGGGGTAGAGAAAACTGAAGTAGAGGTCTTACGATTAGAGGAATTACTTAGTGTGAGAGGCAGGTGGAATCCAAGTCGATTATGGGGTCAATTGGATAAAAATGTGGAAGAGAAGCCATGGGGGTAAAACACGTTTAAGGGTTATGCGACGCTTTCTTTGGAGTGTCGAGGAGTCAGGGAATTGTGGATTTTGTTGGGAGTGGGAGTTACTGGAGACCTCTTTTTCCTTAGAGGCTCCCCCTCCTGCGTCACCCTTTCTCGGGGCCGACCCCCGCGCACGCGCTCGTGCGCACGGGCAGATTCCGCCAAACACCCTCTTTCGGCGATTCCCGTTTCTAGACTGCCCGGCTTTGGGGAGGAATAGGACGTTTGAAAGGAAGGCGGAAAATCAGGCTTAAAAGACCCTAACACTGCTGGGGAACATGGAATGATGCGGTCGAGGCTGTGATGGGGGGATGGAGGGCTTGGGGGAGGTGGTCGTGCGTGCCGGGGGGGGGCAATACTGCATCATGGGGAATGCCCTGGAAGAAGGCTTCGGCCGTGTCGGGAGCTCGGCCCTGGGAGCCCCGAGCCAGGGAACACAGCTCCAAGTGGGTAGAAACTCCTGGAGATTGAGGCAGGGCGGAGGAGCCCCCGAGAAGAGCAACAGATGGTGCGGAGGAGGGGAACCGTGTGTGTGCGTGTGGGGAGGGGGTGGAAATGGAGTCAGAGGCGGTTCTAGAGCCTCGCTCAGAAACGTTTGGTGCTCCGCCGTGCCCGTGGCCGGGAGCCAGATGTTGGACGCCGGCCTGGAGATGCTGACATTTCCCCAGGCCCGGGATTGCATCCTTGCCTTGGGAGTTGGTTGGCTGAAGAGGGGGTTCCCGCTCTCGTGTTCCGGCCGGGACGAGCGCGACTCCGCGGTCACAGATCCCTTCTTCCGAGGCTGCGGTTGTATTTGTGCGCGTCTATTTTTAGTTTCTCGAGAGGTGTATTTCGCCTTTCCTGTAAAAGCATCAGAGGACCGGAGCGACTCGTGTTGCAGTCTGAGTGCGAAGGGTGAAGTAAAACGGCAGGTGTTTTTATAGCGTAGTCCCTTCATTTTAAACTTTTCTCTCCTTCCCCCAAGGCAGAAGAGAAGGTTGTGTGTAGTTCTTAAACTTAGAAGTTAGGTGTTCTCTGTTGTAGAACCAGGTTCCCCTTAAAAGCCGTGTATTTATATCCCAAAATTTGATTCGGCCTCTGTCCCATGGAAGGGTTGCGGAGTGAAGGAAAATTTCTGTTGTCACTTAATTGACTCATCTTCCTCCTCTTCCAGCTCTCCTCCTGCTTCAGATAGTCCTGCTCTCTTTTTCAGATGGCATTGTTTGCTATATTTTTTATGTCTACCGCCAGATCCTGCAGCTAGCAGTTAGTAATCCAGGTGGCATAAAGGTTTATTTCCTATCGTGTTTTCACCAAAAAATAAAATACTGGGTTTCAGTGGACTTTACAGCTCCTTGACTCCATGATGTTTTTAATATGAGAAGTCAAGGTATGAAAATGTCTAAAAATAGTTTCAGATTCCTATTTTTACTTCTGTTTCTCACACCCTTCATGTTTACCTCTTTGACAAATATTGAAACAATTGGATTAAGAAATGAAGAAAAATTCTGTTTATAAGTAGTCCCAAAAACCTGATGGGATTTTTGTGTCTAGGTACATGGTGTTGACTTTTTTGGTGTATCTTCACTTTCACTTAGGTTTGGCCTTAGTAAATTTAATTTAGTAAAACATTTCATTGTAAGGATACGATGGGAGAGGATAGGATATGATTCTGATGCAAAAAAAAAAAAAAGGCTATTAGGATGTTTTTTTTTTTTTTAATTTTTTTAATGAGTTTTATTTGTGATTGGAGGTGAGCGTTGCTGTGTCTGGATAGTACCAGGGGAATTAGGACATTGACAAGAATGAGTGACGGTGTATGATTTCCTAAATTGTTAAAGGTAAGAAGGCCGACCTTGTAGAAATTCGAGTAGGGGGTTGCGTGTGTGGGTTTTGTAAGCATTCTAAAACCAATTGTCCTTATATGCTTAGCTGAGCTCACTTAAGTTTTGGTGGAACTCTCTTTGACAATATTAAAAGTAGATTCAAGATAAGAGTGTTAGGATTCAGGGACGGATCGATGTTTTAGGTAAGCTGCTCATAACCTTTGGAGGCTCGAAATCTTTTGGCATTCAAATTAAGAAGGACAGATTATTTAGAACAGTCATTCCCTGTCTAGTTTATTTCACCTTGAAGCCAGAGCTGGTCTTATATCCTGCTGACCTGTGAAGTACTGAGGTACAGAGGGTAGAGCAAACCATACGCTCTAAGTGATGTTTGACGTCTTTTCCCATCGGAGTAATTACCGTGTTCGGGTTTAGGGAGCAATTATGGATGAATCTCAGCTGACAGCAGCCATCATCATGTGCTTGTTCTTACACTTGGTTGATAAAAGTTGATGCGGTTTGCCTTCTAGTCTCAGCTGTTGGGTGTACAAAGGAAATTTATTCCTTCTTTTTGCTTTCTCCCCCACACTCAGTATTTGGACAGTGGCACCACTTAAATAAAATTAGCCCTGGTGAGGTGCTGTTGACAGTGTGACCATCTGTCACACAGTGTGCAGAGAGCCTGTTTCCCTATCTGTAGTTTGACTAGTTTATCAAGAACTTGAAATTCAGGGGCGCCTGGCTGGCTCAGTTGGTAGAGCATGTGACTCTTGATCTCAGGGTTTTAAGTTCAAGCCCTACATTGCTGTGTAGAGATTACTTAAAAAACAAAATCCAAAAAAAAAAAAAAAAAGATTTGAGATCAGCCACTGCATCCCTTTTTTAAACTACCATGAAGGGAGTAAAGAGTTTCTGTTTTGGGGACTTGGTTTGAAGTGAGAAAGAGTTAGAAAGTAAAGTTAGAATGCTCCTCTGAAATAAGAACTTTGTGATAAAATCATGCGTGACTCCCCCAAGAAAAAAACACTTGAAACATTGGAAGATCATGAACCTGAAGTGCCTTTTTGCTTCAGACGAGAACATTTCCGAGAGTGCGGCCCTTCACCTATATGATTTTATCACGAGCACAGACGATTTGGAAATAACTTTATAGCTTTTTTCCTGCCTTATTTAATTCCTGAGTGAAACCCCAGCGGACACAGGACTGAAGCATTTTTGCTTGGGACCTTTATAGTAGGGCCAGCCTCATAAATCCTTGGTTCTGGTGGCTCTGTTCTTCCCAGTAGAGCCCCTAGTAAATTATCCTGTAATCCGATAACTCTACATGAGAGGGATTTTGTTGAGGTTTTTTTTTTTTTTTTTGGTCTGTGTTCTTTGTTTTCTAGAGAGAGAGTGTGCGCTCGCACGCTCGCTCTCGAGAGGGGAAGGGGCTGGAGAAAAAGAGAGAATCTTAAGCTGACTCCACTCTCAGTGTAGAGCTCAATCTCATGACCGTGGGATCATGACCTGAGCCGGTCAAGAGTCGAACACTCAACCGATTGAGCCACGCAGGCGCCCGTCTGTGCTCTTTATGTCCAGTGTAAAACGTTTGTAGACTGGTCCTTTTCCCTGCAGTTCTTCTGTTCTAGTGGAAAGTAATACGACTGAAACCACCTTAGTGGAGTGAAAAACTGAAATGTGGAAATGTAAAGATAGAACAGAATGTCATGTGGTCAGAATATCACTAGGTTGACCATTGTAAGTAGGGAGAGATGTTTCTGTTTTCTCCATTGGGCTTTTGACACATCTTTTTCACTTTTGTTCCATTGGATAGATTCTGACAGAAAGCTGACATCAGAATGTCATTGTTTAACCATTTATGTCTGCCATGGCTGCTCAAACTTGGTCAATTATGATTATATAGATTTATTAGGTGTCTAGTATCTGATATTAATTGGTAATAACATACTGATAAGGTAGCTTTGGATATCAGAATGGTATGTTTTGTTAGTTTATGTGCGGTTCTGGGTTGATATAAATGTCTTCTGATTAATATTTGCCCAAATAGGTGCCAGCTACTAGTTATTACATATTTTATTAGTCTGTTTTTCTTTGATAATATAATGGAAACTGTAGCCTGTGAAATGAGTAAAGGAGATAACACCAGGCCAAAGACAGAACTGGGGATAAAGAAGGAAGGTAGCTATTTTTATCCTTTAATCTGGATATTTTCTTTTCTAGAATTTTAGGATATTCTCACTTGTAAAGAAAGAGCAAAGTTGTTAGTTTCTTCTTTCTTTCTGTTTTTTGGGGTGTGTTTCTTGATCATGGATAAAATTATACTTGAGGGAAGTACACTATTTTCTGATAGCCGGGTAGAGGGAATCTCTATTTCTCTGTGTTCCCAACCCCAGCCCACCATTCAGTCTCAGAGTGTTTGGGCTGATGGTATTTCCTAGAGGAAACCCCTTCCTAGCCCGTCTCCCCTGTTGCACTTGACCCCTCCACCCTTTCCTGTGAAAGGAGAGCATTGTTTAAGCTTCTGTGCATGTGTCGATTGGTTGATTGGTTTTGTTCATATCTCTTGTGAGCTTCCATCATTCTTTTTACAGTTTTCTATTTGAAATGAACTTGTTTTTCCTCAATCCCTCCATTTTTTTAAACTTTGTCTCCAAATCATTTTTTTCTCCTCCTGTGAAATTCCAGTCTGTTTATTTGTAATGCCTTTAGATAATATGTATTTCTTTTTAAAGCATTTTATTTTTAAGGATAATTTTTTAAGTTTATTTTGAGAAAGAGCGTGCTAGCAAGTGGGAAAGGGGCAGAGAGAGAGACTCTCAAGCAGCTTTTGCGCCTCTGAAGATTTTATTTTTAAGTAATCTCTACACCCAGCCTGGGGCTCCAACTTAGAACCCTAAGATCAGGAGTCACATGCTCCACCCACCGAGCCAGTCAGGTGCACTGCACACAATGTATTGGTAAACTTTTGATTCCAGAAAAAGCTCCTTCCTGTTGAGTCTGAGGAAGATTTTGGCAGGAGTAAGGAGGGCAGGTTCTTTGCAGGGAGTTCAGTATATTTTTATTATTTGCCTTATGTACTTAACAGAGCAGCATGAGATTAATCCAGAATAAGCGCTATCCTAAAGGATCAGCAGTGTTGATGGGGAGTGGCTAGAGGACCGGAAGCAAGGGAAGTTGTGGGGAAAGTGGGAAGAGGTCTTTTTAGGATACATAATCAGCTAAAGCAGAGTAGCTTTCCTGTGCCCATTGTAGGTAAACAAACTTGGTAAACTTCAAATTTTCATTGACAAGAACCTGTATAGGGGCACCTGGGTGACTCAGTTGGTTAAGTGTCCAAGTCTTGATACCAGCTCAGGTCATGATCTCACAGTTCATGGGTTCGAGCCCTGTGCTGACAGTGTGGAGCTTCCTTGGGATTTTCTCTCTCCCTCTCTCTTTGCCCCTCCCCCAATTTGTGCTCTCTTTCTCAAAAAAATAAATAAAAATAAACTTAAAAAAAGAACCTTCATGAAAGGGATGACAAAAAAGTAACTATCTCTTATTTTGCATGTAATTGCCTTGAAGTACGTTGTTAGGGCAATGATATCATTAAAATTACAGACTTTCTCTGCTAAAGCGTGTACATTCCAATCCGGCAAGAGTCCTTGCTTTTTCAGGATGGATAGAGCCAGGTTTGGAAATAGGAGGTGGCCTGTCAGGAAATCTCAAATACCTTTTGGTCGTGAGTGGCTTATCCAGGACACTTTTGTCTCTTTGGAAGGACACAATTTTCTTTTTTTCAACCAAAGTTTTAGCCCCATGAGATACGTATTTGAGGCTCAAGAACCATGAAATTTGCCTTATAGAAGTAGAAGCAAAAGTTTATCACCAGAGGGAAATGAAGAGATACTTTTATTTTCCACATTTGGAAACCGAGGTTCAGAGAGCTTACTAGTGGCAGAAGTGTTGCATAAAGGCCGTGTGTTACCAAGTCTTACTAAATCTTGTCGCTCGTTTCCTTGCTACTTAGTCGGCTGTTATCTGAGGTGACCTCAGGACTGCTAGATCAAACTGCTCCGGAGCTTTCGTTTCTAAGAGCATCCTTGCCTTTCTGACTTTCCTAGAAGATCCTTAGGAAAACCTGACACTTGCTAGGAAACAAAATTTAGCTTTGCTCTGGGATGTGGCTTGGTTTACTCCTTATCGAGCGTGTGATATTGGTACTTTTTTGTTTGTTTCTAAACACAATTTTTTAAGTGCTCAGCAATACTTCTCAGGAGGTGGGCTGATACTTCAAACATATTTCTCAGTATTTTCATTGGGAAACCATACTGTGCCTCACACCTACAGGGGTGTAATTAAAATGGCTTTCAGTATTTCAAGGTAATGAGGACCAGAGAGATTGCTGTAGAAAGTGCAGCAGATAACCGGGCTGATTGTGTTTCTGTTTTGTTTTGTGTGGGTTTTTGCTTTTGCTTTTTTTTTTCTTCTTCCCTTTAAAGCCTCTGGCTCTCTTATCACCCAAGAGAACCCCTAAGAGTTAGCATTTTGCTTCCCAAAAATCTGCTCATATCTCTTTGTACTCTGTGTAGGTACCATTGACATGCGTGACGTGGTGGCGGCCGTAAGTCACGGAGCCAGGTCTCTGGGGTGGCTTCCGTCTGACTTGCCCAGGCAAGACTCCAGTTGTCTGAGGAATGCACATCCGGCCAGCCTCTGGCGTGCCCAAATTATATGTGTACTTCAGACATTGAAGTCAGTCACACACTACCTCCTAGTTTGTCATCTGACGGGTGATGTCACCTTATCCCCAGCGGAAATGCTTCTGCTCTGAAAGTGCAGGGAGAGGCGCTGGTATTAAGGCCAACTCTGTTTTGTTCTGCGCTCTGGTGGGGGGAAGCAGCTCTGGTGTCGGGAAGTTTTTATGGTCGGGAAGTATCTTTATTTCAGTTATCTCCTCTTCTAAAGTCAACTCATTTCCCCCTCTTGAAGTTTGCCTTTTTTTCTACTTCTCAGAGTTCTACCGATGGTTTTTCTTTTCGTCTACATTTTCTCCTTCCTCTTAATGGTGAATCGTAGTCTCCGGTGGCTCAGTGCTGACAAGCAAGTATATGGAGAGTCACAGTGGTGTTTCGCCAAGTGACTAGAAACCAGCCCCCCCAGGACCTTTTTCATCGGAAACACAAGTTAGGGTGGGGCCAAGGACCAAAACGGAGTGCTTCCTTAAGACTAGTAGAGAGTTCTCAGAAAAATACTGTGACGCGGTGTGATGATTCAGTATTGTATTTTAGCAGGAATTGATTGGGTTGTTTCCACTTTGGCACTTGACTGGTTCAGCTGTTTTGAAATTATTCAAGTAACATTATAAAGATTTCCCAGCTTATTTTCATAACTTAGAGGATAGATCTTTTTTATGTTTTTCAGAGCCTGGTATCCAGGAGATACACTGAAATTAAGTATCCCTGTTTCATAGGAAAATACTGATACTCCGGAGGACAGGAAAGAGAAACCTCTTCAGAGAGAGCCTCTTACGCGTGCTGATGAATGTTGGTTTCAGGTCATACCAACATCTCAGAGTAGTTTGTGGTAGAGAGTGAGTGTCGAGGAGCCGTGCTCATTTGCAGCTTGGGATTGTCTGCGTTCTGGACATTTTCTTTTCACATTTTTCTTCTAGTCTATCTCTGCAGCCGCTCGATGTGGTGACAGTGAGCTTGAGATGATGTGCGAGGTGGGAGTGATGTCGTCTGCGTGGGGGACTGCCTGGTACTGGTTTACCAGGGGAGATGGAGCAGCGAACCAGCCCTGTGTGTGTCTCTGTTCTTTAATTGTTAAAATATCTATCTAATTATTTGTCCTGGAAATTTTACACAGATAAGGGAAAATAAATATTTAAAATTACAAAATCAACCTAATTTGGGGCCTTTTTATCGTATATAAATACATGTGAATTTATAGATAAGCGTTTTACAAAAATACTGTACTATATAACTTTTTAAGCTTTTTTCATATCTTATCCTTAAGTATACATAAAAATAATAGTTTATATATTCTATTCATGACATGATTTCTATCACCAATCTCCTTTTGTTTAGTTTTTTCTAATTACAGTATCCAAAAATAGTTATCGCATACAATGCTGGAGTAAATATCTTTGTATCTTTATCCACTTGGCTGTTTGTTTAGCATTTATCCTAAATGGGCCAAATTGTATGTATATGTGTTTAAGATTTTTTGCTAGATATTACCAAATTATCCTCTAAGAATGGAAACCCCTCAAGTAAATTGTACACACATTCTTTTCTAAAAGGGTAGCTGCCTGTGTACCAATGAGCTTTGCACCTGAAATGTTTTTGCCAATAGGAAATCACTTGAGAGTGAAATGGTTTGGGTTACAAATCATTTATGACCGCTCTTGGAATTTTCTGCCGGAACTTCTCTTGTTTTTTGGACGTTTACTCAGAACGGCAGGAAATCATCGTACATTTCACAGTACGGTGCCGGGGGTCATGTTAAGCCCTGTTCATAATTTTAAACTTTAGGGGTTTTGTGTTTTGTTTGTTTTGTTTTTTTCATATGCTTATTCTGCTGTAAGCAAGTAGAACCCTAGGAGTAAGTGATAACTTTCTGTTTTTCCTCATTTAGGTTTCAACTTTCTGTGCTGTGGGGTCAACCGTAAGAGAGGTAGATCTGATGTGTATCTGTGCTGAAGAAGCATGAGCTCCTCGCAGTAACTAGCCAGCTCCTCTTCCCCGTAACAATGACAGACTTTCTGTAGTGGTCAGTACCCGGCCTTCTCCTAGGAAGGCTGTGGAGGGCCCGCCAGCATTATTTGATGTTAGCTCCCATTTCTCTCTGCCCTTTCCAAAAAAGATGCTATCCTAACACCGAAGTTTCTTTTCTTCCAGCTGCACAGTACAGTGCGGAGCCGTAGATTACCTTTTGTCTCCCTCAGAATCTTTCCGCAACTTCATTTTCTTTTGTTTCATTAAATTAGTCGAACTCTTCTCTTCCTACTGCATCTTTCGTTTCCTCTGACCCTTCCCATCCTGTAGATAGGTTTCATAACTCACAGTGCAGATAGTAATCGCTAGTATTGTAGAGCATATGTCATATGTTAAGTGCGATACATGATCTATTTAAATCCCGTAACAGCCCTGGGAGGAACACGTTGTCACTTACTGTATAGCTGTAACCAAGGCCCGGAGAGTTTTAACTAACTTGTCCGAGGTTGCCTAGTTAGTGGTGGATCGAGTATTCAGACCTAGGTGTTCTGATTTCAGAGCCCGCATTTCTACCCACTAAGCTGTTACTGCTCCCCTGACTAATCTGAAAGTCCGTGTGTGAACTAACAGTGATTTTACACCAGATTAACTCTTTGTTGTTGAATGGGTACTGACTGAACCGGGAACCCTTGGTGAAGGAGAGAGTGGTACAGAGGACACCTTCCCCTTCTGCCCTTGGCTCTCCTAGAAAACAACACAGTTTGGAGCTCCTCTGTGCCTGAGACATGGAGTTACTGATTCTTTCGCTCTCTGCGAAAGTATGTTAGAAGTTAATACGCCGAGGATTGGTAACGATTCTGCAGTCAGTTCCAAGACCCCCAAACAAAACAAACGCAGAGTTTGTCTATCAGATGCCTTCTTTCTGTCCACTGCAAATTCGATAATCATAAAAGCCTTATGCATTTCATCAGGGCCAGTCATGGTCCCACACACACCAAAAAGAAAACTCTGGTCCGAGATGGAGTTCTTTCGTTGTCTCTGTTAAAGTTATTGATGTTTCACTACAAAGACAAAAAGGTGCCTTTCTGCTACTAGCGAGGGCCTCAGCACTAGTAAACTGTGAAGATGCTCGCTCAAATACCAGACTCGAAAGAAGTTTCCGCTGCTCTAGGATGCAGGCATTATTTGGTCAGAACAAGGACAACTTCAGTAAAAGAAGCAAAAGCTCTTTTCCTAGCCTTTTTTGCCAGTCGCCTCGACGACTGTTACCAGAGGAGCAGAGTTGTTGTTACTGCTAACTTCAGACTGAGGGGCACTGAAGGAGGAGGACTCTATCAGTGAAAATGAAAAAAAGATTTCCTGGTCCCAAGGGAAGGGGGTACCTCAGGGGAAGAAAATATGTGTTCATATTGTCTCAGCACTTCTGAGATTTATTTAGTTTGTTAGAGTATTCTGGTTCCCTTGGTGCTGTCTTGGGCCCTCTAGACACTAGGTGGCCATGAAATTGAAAACAAAAGATGGTTTAGAAGGAAGAGAGTTGAATTGGGGATTAGGAATGTGAATTCCTGTTCTGGCTCTCTCACTACCTTTGCTTTGTGATTTTCGAGCACATCCCTTAATGCTTTTACTTAAAAAAAAAAAAAAAGGATTAAACAAATTCTCAGAGGCCCTTTGGGGATGACTTTTTTCATAATAGAAATGGTTATTGATTTGTTAGCTTGACAATGGCAAGTAGCCATTGTCTGAAGGACTGAAGGAGCTGAGTTTTCAGCTTGTTTAAAAAAATTTTTTTAATGTTTTTATTTATTTTTGAGAGAGAGAGTGAGCGAGCATGAGTTGGGGACGGGGACACAGAATCCAGAGCAGGCTCCAGGCTCTGAGCCGTCAGCACAGAGCCCAACGCGGGGCTTGAACTCACAGACCACAAGATCATGACCTGAGCCGAAGTCAAATGCTTAACCGAGTGAGCCACCCAAGCACCCCTCAATTTGTTTTGTTTAAACTTTCATCAACAGCTATAGATTCCAGGGGCGGCTGGGTATCTCAGTTGGTTAAGCATCCGACTTTTCAGGATTGTGGGAGCCCTGCACGCGTCGGGCTCCGTACCGAGTGTGGAGCCTGCTCGAGATTCTCTCTCTCCCTCTCTCTCTGCCCCTCCCCATCTCCTGGGGTCCGTCTCTCTCTCAAAGGAAAGAAAGAAAGGAAGAAAAAGAAAACCCATCTGTAGATTTTAGCCAGACTGAGCTTGTGTTGTCAGAATTTTTTAAAATTCCCGAAACGAATACCTCCTTGTGTCTCTAGGTATTTTACGTTTTCTTCTTTCTGCAGAAGAACTAGGGTTCAATATTGCCTTGGTTGTTTCTAGATCATCTGTTGATCCACTCAAAAATAAGTTATTTGAACCATTTTTTTCTGATGCAGCCTTTTTTGTCATGGCTTCATTTCTTGATTTCAGTGCTGCAACATTAGTTAGTTGTTTAGAATGTTTCCTGATCCAGAGCCTGTTAATGAATAACAGTCCCCTAGTCGTGAAGGAAACAGACTGTGGACAGGACTTGGGAAGTCAGTGCAATACAGAGAGAATTCTACTTTAGAGCTTCGTCACGGTGCTTCCTTCTTCACCGGAGAGAGTCTCTCAGAAAGAAGCCGGCTCAGACGCAGAAGTCGATTATCCAGACTTGTTTTCTTTTCTTCTGTGGTATTTTTCCCCTAAACTTTTAATTAAAAAAATTTTTTTTAACTTTTTTAATGTTTTTATTTTTGAGAGAGAGAGCACCAACAGGGGAGGAGCAGAGAGAGAGGGAGACACAGAATCCGAAGCAGGCTCCAGGCTCCAGGCTCTGAGCCGTCAGCACAGAGCCCGTCGCAGGGCTCAGACTCACAAAACATGAGATCATGGCCTGAGCCCCCCAGGCGCCCCTGAGTGATACAAATTTTACACCCACACAAAGTAGGCGGAAAAGCCTACAGAACCTCCCGTGCCCAGCACCCAGCTTCAGCAGCCACATTTTGCAGGCGTCTTGTGTCTGTTCCCCCTGTCTCCCCACCTCCACCCCCTGGAATATTTTAAAGCAAACCCAGTCATCTTGTGATGTCAGCATAAATCCTTCATAATGTTAGTCCTGCAGATCAGGTCTGTATTTTAGGGGGAAGAGGGGAGGGGGTTGTGACATCACCAGAGTGGCATTGTCACATCTGCAAAGTTAATGGTGGCTATTTATTTCTCTTCACGGGGTTCCTGTCCCAGCAGTCTTTTTAGTTTACCGCTTTTCTAATCAGCATCCAGATAAGTTTCATACATTATTTTTGGTGGATATGTTATGTCCCTTAAGTCCGTAATTTAAATGGTTCCCAAACCCTGTAATATTGTTTTAAGGGTCAAATGAGATACGTTTGTAAGCTTTTGAAGTGCTATACAAATAAACATTTTGCCAGCAGAGAGAATACTTTTCTAAAAAGGGATCAGCAGTTCCGTTGAGTCTTGCAGTCCACGTTAAGGAAAACTAGGAGAATGTGGAGATGCCCAAGTGAGAGCGGAAAAAAAGCAGAAAAAGATCCGTGAGCTCCTCTAGGTCAGGAACATAAAACTCCCTGTCCATAGTGCCTGGCATCGTTCCTGACATGCAACGGATGACCAGTAGATAGTTTTTAAATGAATGAATGAGGTTGGGGAGCACTGAACTGGTGTTGAGAGGTGTTAAAAATGAGCCAGTGAGAAGTGGGTCTAGGACCTTCTTGATAGCTAAGCTCTCAGCCCCCATACCTGCCCCCCTTGGGTAACGTGCCCTCCTCTCTTCTAGCACATGCCATGTCTCATGGTGTCGACTGATAATATAGGCTTCTTAAAAATTTATTTATTTTTAAAATAATCTCCACTCTCAACGTGGGGCTCAGGCTCATGACCCTGAGATAAAGAGTTGCATGCTTCACTGAGCCAGCCCGGCACCCCTATATGCAAGCATTTTAATAATATCCTTCAGAGTTTTGGTTTAGATGGGAGAGGCAGTTCCCAATTTCTCAGGAGGAAAGTTTTTCCCTGAGTAAAGTAAATTTTAACATTGGAGCTCTGCCCTATACTCCCCACCCAAAAAGAGAATGTTATATGTAGATCATGGCTATGGGTTATAAGATAATAACATCCTTATCAGAGAGTGTTTTTCAGAAAGATGCTAGAAAACAGACTTTCTGCTAAATCATATTCTAGTCTTATCCATAGGGATGAATCTCATTTCCCTTAAACACTGGCTGGCATTACCAAGCCTGGTGTTGCCATGCTGAGCTGTTCTCCGCCCCCCTCCCCGCCCCCCACTTCTCCTTCCCTTGGCTCCTCTTCCTCCTGTACTTACAGAAGAGAAAGTTTGACTATGAGGTGAATAGGTACGATGCTGTTGACTCTTCAGTCTCATGAACTTCTCTAGTAGACAGTTGCTTTCTGGCAGAGCCTTGGACCAAGTGGTCAAGCCTTAGCAGGTGGTATCTGGTTCCTTGAAGTGCCACTCTGATCTTCACTGGGTTTGGAGACCAAACTGGGTGTTACAGCAACATTGGTAAAACTCTCTAGGTATTTTTCTCTTCCCTTCCATTGTTCTTCTTTGTTAGATTCAAGCTCCTGTCTGTGGCACAGAGGCAGAACTTCAGGCAAGGAATAGAGTAAATCTTAGGTCCATGTTCTCCTTGGAGAGACTGTTACTTGGTCTGATTATTTTTATTTAGATCCCAGTATCGTTCTGACTGCTTCAGCTTTAGTGTCCTTGGGATTAATCCCAGTTTTGCCATTGCTGATAGCTAAGCAGTGGGCATCAGAATTCTGCTGAGTGAACTCTTCCCACCCTGGTTCTGGGTACTTTGCAAGAGTGTAGCAGCCCGAGAGCCACAATTTTTGTGGGATAAAACTAGGAAAGGTAGCAAAGTAGAACTTTTCAGGGAGTAAGAAAGTCCTATACCTAATTCTGCGCCTTGAAGTCACTTAATCTACCTTTTTATCTGCATCGTTTAGCTTTGTCCAGTGACTACTTCTGTACAGAGGAGGTTATTTTCTAGGTAATGCTGTCAGACTAGGACTGGAGGTTAGCCTTTCTTGGTTCTGCCATATCCCTTCCGGATCTCTTCCTCTGGGGTAAAAAAGGAAGGGATAAGCCAAGCACTGACCAAGGAGTGCAGAATCCGTGCTAGTCTTCTCAACCGAAAGCCTGCTGATTTCCTCATCGAGAATCACCGATTCCATAGCTGCATGTGTGCACTTGCAGGAGGGCGTGGGGGGGGGCGCAGCTGCAGGGGGTTTGAGAGGAGCCAAGTAATTTGAAATGCTAATTAAAATTTCATGAAGGTCTGGGTAATTGAACATTAAACCTTGCTGTGGGCCCAACGTAGCTCTTGTTTTAGAAATCACACAGACTCAGGGCGCCTGAGTGGCTCAGTTGGTTAAGCCGTTAAAGCGTCCGACCTCAGCTCAGGTCATGATCTCACAGTCTGTGAGTTTTAGCCCTGCATTGGGCTCTCTGGTGTCAGTGCAGAGCCCATTTAGGATCGCCTGTCCCTCTCTGTCTCTGCTCCTGCCCTGCTCATGCTCTCCCTTTCTCTCTCAAAAATAAACAAAAAACAAAAAAGAAAGAAAAAGAAATCGGGGCGCCTGAATAGCTCAGTAGGGTAAGCATCCAACTTCGGCTCAGGTCATTATCTCATGGCTCATGAGTTCCAGCCCCATGTCAGGCTCGCTGCTGACAGCTGAGAGCCTGGAGCCTGCTTCCGACTCTTGTCTCCAGCTCTCTCTGCCCCTCTCCCACTCACTCAGTGCCTCTCTCTCAAATATAAACAAACAACATAAAAAAGAAATCATGCAGAAAAAACATTTGTATAGTACTTTATAGTCTACTTGATTTAGCTTATCTAATCTTTACATAAGCCTTCTAATATAGATTCTTTTTTTAGTTAAGTGTGGAGAACAATTTGCCTGATTTAAGAGAGATTTGAACCCAGGTCTTCTGATTTTTAAATAGCTCAGCATGTTGACTCTTGGTTAAAAGGTTGTAAGATATAAGAGGTTAGACTTTTTTTGGTGGTGGACACCTTTAATTTATTGTAGGTCAGTAGCAGTTTTAATCCTAAATCTGAGTCATCCTGGCTTATTGTTCCTTGGAAGCTTTAGTTTAGGATTCTATTTCTAATTTACCTAGTCTTTTACCCAGGTGAAGATGATGATTGATGATGAAGCACCTATAAAGGGTATAGATTATTGGGTTCTGCTGGTTTTCCAGTTTTCTGGGTCATTTTATGCAGCCTGTCTTCCTGACAGCTAGATGACATTTCCATTGGCTCCTTTTTTGGGAAGAGGAGTGAAAACCATCTGTTCCCCATTTTTTGCCACCCTGACTCACTGTAAGGAAGGAAATTTTACTGCTCTGTTTGTTGGTAGCAGAAATACTTGGTCTGTGGCCTCTGTAAGACTAAGGGCTATTACCACAGCCTCGCCTCTAAGCCCAGCTGTATTCTGGAGTTCTCAGGGCCTTGCCTCTAAGCCCAGCTGTATTCTGAAGTTCTCAGGGCCTTGGTTGATTGTCTTAAACAGTCGGAACTAGACTTTACCTTATCGTCCTTAATCCCGTGTGTCTGTTGCTGCCCCGCCATTAATCCTATACGGACAGTGGAACTGGCATCTTCCTACTCAGGTATTAACTTACATTATTGAAGATCCATCCCATCGGGCTTCTCTTTCTAATTTTCTTTAATACGGCTAATCTTTATTCCCTTTGAATTCATTAGAATTAGATTGAAGTGGTGTATCAGCAGTCTTCGAAGACATAGGTCAATATCCTCCAACATCAAGGGGAGGACGGTCTGTCTCCGAGCGGTCATGTGTGTCCAGTATGATCTCGGATGAAAGTAGTGTGGATGGCAGTCTCTTAAGAATTGACGGGGCGCCTGCGGGGCTCAGTTGGCTAAGCGTCCAACTTCGGCTCAGGTCATGATCTCACAGTTCGTGGGTTCGAGCCCCACATTGGGCTCTGTGCTGACAGCTCAGAGCCTGGAGCCCACTTCAGATTCTGTCTCCCTCTCTCTCTGCCCCTCCCCCACTCATGCTCTGTCTCTCAAAATTAAAAATAAAATTAAAAAAATTAAAAAACAAAAACATTACCTAACAAAAAGAATTGATTTAACCTTTCATAGTAGGTTTTCTACAGATAGGTTCTTTTGGTCACTTTAGCTAAGTATATTTCTATGATCTTTCCTAAACTTAATAAAAGTCATAATGCTTATGAGATTGAACCACACAGTTGTCTTACACATCTGCATTGATTAAATATTTGGTAAGTAAAACTCACTTTAGTAAGTAAATGCCAACAAATTCCTGTTGTGTTTACAGCAGAAATCAAGGTGAGGAGGTGGGAATGCAGAATCTTCATTATTTTGACACTGGATTTTCTCATCCTTAGCTGCCTCATATCCATAGATCAACTTGTTACCTTTTTTTCTGAAATAATTAATGGGGGAGTAAAGCACCATAGACAGGTTCTAAAAGTTCTTTCCCTTTCAGCTCTGTAGGAAAAATTACCAAGCCCTAGACTCTCCAGTGAGTCCTGGGTGTCTCTCACGCCCGTTCTCTCTCAGCCACGGTATCAGATGAGACCCTTTTGACTCTGATGGTTAAATGTATCAAGAACAGATATATTTTCCAGAAAAAATCTGAACACTTGAGTAAGAAAGGGACTAGAACAAGAATGGAATATGCATAAAGGTTCTGTGAGTATGGATCTTTAAAATCCCTTCCCAAAAGGATCTGGTGTCACAGAGCAAGAGGCAGGAGCTCCGAGATTGAGTTTGACTCAGATCCCGATTGTCTCAGTGTGCTTGATCGAGACTGCGGGTACTAGTGTGTGTACACACTCGTGATTGTGTTTTGTTTATTCTTTTAACAGCATCGGGAATCAAGAGACCCACGGCATCTGAGGTGAGTTTTATATTGATAATCATGTTTCTAAAGCTTTAATTCTGGGATAGAAGGATACCTGTTTATGACATCTTTATTTTTCCCTTACTTGGAAGCTATACTAGATTCTTACATGTTTTTGGTAAGCTAGAAATTATATAGCTACTTTCATTGCAGTTTATTATAGATGTTAATAGTAGCTCACATGGATCATTTAAAAAAAATTTGTAATGCTTATTTTTGAGAGATACAGAGTATGAGCGGGGGAGGGGCAGAGAGAAAAGGAGACGCTGGGCTTAACCCACTGAGCCACCCAGGTGCCCCTGTCATTTTTTTACTGTATCAAATGCAGTGTACCAAAGAGTAAATAATTTACCTAAGTGCTCTTTATTCTTATTTAGTCCTGTAAACACCCCTGTGAACTAAGCACCATTGTTATCCGTGTGTTACAGATAAGAAGAGTGAGGGTTAGAGCTTCTGTAACTTGCCCAAGGTCACATGGTTAATAAGTGGGATCACTAAGCCTGGGGTTAAAACCCACACAGTCCTGTACTAAAGCTCACTCTTTGATTTTTGGTGTTACTGCGTCCTGGTTACGTAGCTACGGTGAATTTGAAGAGCTTCTTTTAACCATACAGAAGCTGTTAATTGCCTAAATTTTTCTTTTCTGTGCTGCATATCTTCCATTTGCTTAACTTTCTTTCTATTCAGTGTATCCCAAACCTCTTCTTACTTCTTGCCTCTCTCCTGGGTGTTATGACAGGGCTTCAGAATGCAGGCCCCCTTTGGCCTGTGATTTTAGATTTTTCTGTAGAACCTCTTCCAGGATCTTCGAGCTTATATGCTGAAGGTTTTCGGACACTGAGGGCCTCAGCAGGAACAGGAGAACTTGAATATCAGGCCCTGAGAGCGTCACACCCTGTGTCCACTGGGCTTTTTGGCCTCCGGCTTGTTAACTTAATGAGTATTGACATCATGAAGAATACCTTTGTGTCTTTGTGCTTCATCCTGATGTGGGGAATTGCCTTCTAGGCTCTGCCGCTGTGCTGGGATTACTCCTTCCTCAGCTCAGGGGCTGTCACGCGGGTGGAAAACAAAGCTATATCTCATCCACAGGAATCTCCTCAAGGCCCTGAGGCCCCGATCTCAGAGAAGTCCTCTTATTGCCTCAGCTTTTTAATTCTTCAGCTAGCAGGACTTGAATTTGCAAGTGGCTAGATCGTTTTTACTGGTGAATTCACTTCAAGCAAATAGTGGTCAGGTCAGGTCGGGTGGAAGGTTAGAGGGTTAGTCATTTCTGAAAAGAGGTTGGCGGTTGGTGAAAAAAGAAGGTCTCTGGAACTACTTTCAGCTTACCTTGCTTCCGTGAACTGAGGTTTGTTCTTTTTCCTGGAGCAGCTACTTCGTAGTTCTCTTGTTTCTGCTTTTCCTTAATGATACTCAATTTTTTTTTTAAGTTTATTTATGTTTGAGAGAGAGAGCATAGGAGAGTGCTAGCAGGGGAGGCAGAGGGAGACGGGGGGAGAGAATCCCAAGCAGGCTCAGCACAGTCCGTGCAGAGCCCAGTGAGGGACTCAGACTCACAAACCATGAGATCATGACCTGAGCAGCAACCAAGAGTCAGACCTGTAACTGACTGAGCCCCCCAAGGCGCCCTGGTGCTCATTCTTTTTAGTGTCGTCTCTCTGAGGATCAAAGGTGAAGTACATGGGGCGCCTGGGTGGCTTAGGCAGTTGAGTGTCCAGCTCTGATTTCAGCTTGGGTCATGATCCCAGGGTCATGGGATCAAGCTCCACATCGGGCTGTGTGCTGAGCCTGGAGCCTGCCTAAGATTCTCTCTCTTCTCTGCGCCCCCCCCCCCACCTTTCCATCTCCCCCAGCTTGCGTTCTCTATGGGGAAAAAAGCAAACTGTGTGTGCCTAGGAATTTTCTTTGTTCGTTTAGCCGGTTAATTCATTGGGAGGTGAATTTTTGCATGGAGTGAATCTCGTGAAGACTTTATAAAATGTTCATCTAGAAAGGGTGGGTTAAGTGTTTTGGTTTGTTTTAATGTCCTATCATGGCAGCTGTGTGGTGTATGATGTGGGGATCACGTGCTAATTTTGACTCTTCTTTTTCCAGGTGCCTTATGCCTCGGGCATGACCATGAAGAAGATAGGCCACCGAGGTGTTGATTCCTCAGGAGAGACGACATATAAAAAGGTATGTCTGGGTGGAACTCTTTCACCCTACTCCAGGAAGGGGTAATCGTGTCCCCTTGATGATACTCTCCACATCTTGCCTCATTTCTTGGTATCCTAATCCTTTGCGCAAGAACTACCCTACAACTTGGACTTCAGAGTTTACTTTCAGTTCCGGACTACTCTGGAGATTCTCAGGTTCCTAAGGGACAGTGTTCAAACTCTCATTGAGCATCTTACACCTTGTCCGATACTGGCTGTGGTGATTGCTTGGAGTCCTGTTTTGGGCTCACGTACATTTTTTCTCATGTGCGTTCTCTGTCTTCATCGCACTGCCCTAAGTGAGAGAGATGGACTGACGTCTGTCAGGCACCTGACCCTCCCTGGGAGTGGGCTCAAGGCCCATGTCAGTTCAAAAGATATATATTGAGCCCTATTTATGTGCTGAACATTGAAACCTAAAGTTGAGTTTCTAGTCTAATTGGAGAGGGACACACTTAAAAATCTAGTTATAAACATTTTTTTAAAGCAATCTCTATCCCCGATGTGAGACTCAAACGCATGGCACCGAAATCAAGAGACATGCTGTACTGACTGAGCCAGCCTCTAGTTTATTTTTATTTAGTTTTAATTTTTAATGCCTAATAAGGACTAAATAGAAGTGCAGTAATTTAAAACTTAGTGAGGGTTGGGGATGAGGGAAATCATTTAGAGCAGAACTGTCCAGTAGAACTTTCTCCAGGGATTGAAATGTGCTATATTCTGTGTTATCCAATAGTAGCCATTAGTCATACTTGAATGTGGCTGGTAAGACTGAAAAGGTGAGTTTTTAGTTTATTTTGATTTTAAATTGACAGATAGCCATGCGAGGCCGGTGTATGGGAGAGCACAGGTCTAGATGATCTGATGTTTTCTGTAGGATTGTAAGAGTGGGGCCCTTGAATTCGTGTTTTGACCGTAGTGTGATCATTTTAAATCTGCTTCTCCCAGAAATAATTTGAGTCTTTCGGACTCTTCAGTTAGGAACTGTTTTGTGCCACTCTGTTGTCCTTTGGACACCAATCAGGCCCTGCCTTAAAAGGACTTAAAAGGCCTTTTGTAGCCAGATAGTCAATCAAAATATCGGTTAATTTTAGTTACGTTCTATTCCACAGTAAAACATTTAGTTACATTCTATTCCTGCTCTGGGGGCGGGAACCTTTGGAGTGAGATGGAAGATTGTTCTCTCAGGATGACTATCTTCCCAGTGTAGGTATGGATAGGCGGACACCTTGCCTAGCTGGGGCCAACTCAGACAGTCTGCATTTGCTACTGTGTATCTTTGTACCCTTCCAGTCTTTACCAGGCTTCACTGCTGTGGTGAGCAGGAGGATAGAGGAACTGGATTACTCCAGCTTAGTCGGAATTACTAGAAGGGCGTTTGCTTTTTGAGCGCTGCTTCTGGCTCTTCCCTCCAGAGTGTTTATTGTTTGATCAGAGTTAATGCTAGAAACTCTCCTCTCATTTCTCTTCTGTTTCTCAGACAACCTCGTCTGCCTTGAAAGGTGCCATCCAGCTAGGCATCACTCACACTGTGGGAAGCCTGAGTACCAAACCAGAGCGTGACGTCCTCATGCAGGACTTCTATGTGGTGGAGAGTATCTTCTTTCCCAGGTACAGAGCTGAACGTTCATCGGAATTTCCTGGGAAGAGTGTGGCTTTTTTGTAACAACCTCAGGGCAGTTTTAGGGGTTCAGGTCTAATTTAGGCATGTGCCCAATGTCTAGTCCTTAACTCGATCTCACGGTGATGTGGGACTGGGGAATTGGGAGAGCAGATGCTGTTTTTTGAATACTTCCACGAGCCTCTGGCCTGTGGCGTGAGCCCTGAAAGCTGTTTAGTGCCCGAGGTCAGAGGCAGTGGGATTCTCTGTACCCGTGTCTTAATCCCCATGTCGCGCCAGTGTCCCACTCAGTAACTGACTCCTTTAATCCCTCTGGTTCTCTCATATGGGATGTGCTGACCTGCTTCTGGGCGATTCTGAGTGTCTGCCCAGGGTGGACTCCTGGGTTGACAGGGACTGGTAAATTACAAGTTCTTCCATTTAACCCCACAGTGAAGGGAGCAACTTGACCCCAGCTCATCACTACAATGACTTTCGCTTCAAAACCTACGCACCTGTTGCCTTCCGTTACTTTCGGGAGTTATTTGGTATCCGGCCTGATGATTACTTGGTAAGCGTCTGGGTCTCAGGACCCTATGGCTCTACTATTAGAGGGATCCTCCCAAAGGAAGACCCTCTCTCCACAGTCTTGCTCTAGTTTTTCTTGAGAATAGAATTGCGTTCGTACTTAATTTCTGGTTGGACAAGGCCTGGTATTTCTGAACTTCTGCTGTCTTCTTTCTGGGCCCTAGTGCTCCCTCTGCAGTGAGCCGCTGATTGAACTCTGCAGCTCTGGGGCTAGTGGTTCCCTCTTCTATGTGTCCAGTGACGACGAATTCATCATTAAAACGGTCCAGCATAAAGAGGCGGAGTTTCTGCAGAAGCTGCTTCCAGGATACTACATGGTGAGAGAAGAGGAGCACTTGCCACCCGTGCTGCCCCCTCCACTCCGGGGCGGGGCGGGGGGGGGTTCTCGTCAGCAGGGCAACACGATGTCAGCACTTCTGTCTTCAAGACGTAGTTCGTTTGGGGACTTTTGGGCCAGTCTCCTGCCTCTCTGGGGCCAAAGTGGTTTTGTTTATCTGTCGTATTTTAAGTGTTATTTGGCTTAGAGCCTCCCACCCAAAGGTGATATTCAGTGATACCATTTTCTGTTCTTAGTCCACCTCCTCCACCAGAGGATGAGGCTGGTTACTCCCTGGACAGCCCTCTGTTCCACCTTACTCTGACCGACTGCCCTCGGAGCATCTGGAGAAGTTAGCTTTGCTTCGCATCACACCCACCAGAACATGCTATACTGAGGGCTTAGAATTAAGACTTTTTCCATACGATCTTCTCTTAAACCTCTTTGAAAGAATATATGCATCATACATGAGTACCCTGACCGATTACTGGATCGGAGGGTCTGTGGCTCAGCTCGGTGGTAATCTGATCACTGAGGCAGCCGCGTTGGAAAATTATAAGCAAACCTGTGACCTTATGGGCAGACAGACTGTCCCTGAAGCCCGTGTAGCAGACAGAGGAAGATGGGTGGCAGTTTTTTGCCCTTGAGTTTCACTGAAACTCAGTTGACTTACTCTCCTACTTCTGTTTACTTTCATGCCCACAGAACCTCAACCAGAACCCTCGCACTTTGCTGCCTAAATTCTATGGACTGTACTGTGTGCAGGCAGGTGGTAAGAACATTCGAATTGTGGTGATGAACAATCTCTTGCCACGGTCAGTCAAGATGCACATCAAATACGACCTCAAGGGCTCAACCTACAAACGGCGAGCTTCCCAGAAAGAGCGAGAGAAGCCTCTCCCCACCTTTAAAGACCTGGACTTCTTACAGGACATTCCAGATGGTCTCTTTTTAGATGCTGATATGTACAATGCTCTATGTAAGACCCTGCAGCGTGACTGTTTGGTGAGTTTGTCATATTTGCTTCACTCTCAGATACCAAAAATCTCAGTCACCAAAACAGGTTATTATCCTTGGGCATCAAATCTGTGGGAGATGAGGCTCGGTTCCTTAGCTCTGTGTGTCCCAGACTTCATTTAAATGATAACTTTTAGAGGGGCGCCTGGGGGCTCAGTCAGTTAAGCGTCTGACTTCGGCCCAGGTCATGATCTCACAGTTCTTGAGTTCGAGCCCTACATGGGGCTCTGTGCTGACAGCTCAGAGCTTGGAACCTGCTTTGGATTCTGTGTCTCCCTCTGTCTGCCCCTCCCCCACTCACACTCTGTGTCTCAAAAATAGACAAACATTAAAAAATTTTTTTTGTTTTTAAATTTTTTTTAGTGTTTGTTTATTTTTGAGAGGGAGAGACAGACAGAGTGTGAGGTGAGGAGGGGCAGAGAGGGAGAAAGACACAGAATCCGGAGCAGGCTTCAGGCTCTGAGTTGTCAGCACACAGCCCGACGTGGGGCTCGAACTCACGAACCGTGAGATCGTGACGTGAGCCAAAGTCGGAGGCTCAAACGACGTAGCCACCCAGACGCCCCAAAAAAGTTTTTTAATAAATGTATTTATTATGGGGCACCTGGGTGGCTCAGTCAGTTAAGTTACTGACTCTTGATTTCAGCTTAGGTCATGATCTCGTGTTTTATGAGTTTAAACCCTGCATTGGGCTCTGTGCTGACAGCTCAGAGCTTGGAACTTACTTCAGATTCTGTATCTCCCTCTCTTTCTGCCCCTTCCCCCCTCCCCCTCAAAGATAAATACTAAAAAAAAAAACACAAATAAAATCAAATAACTTTTACATTAGGTCATTGCCGAGCCTTTACGTTTTTACATTCTCTCTGTCTCTCCTCCCTACGCCTGGCTTCATTTTCTGCTCTACCTCTCTTCGGCCTCATAATCGGCTGTTCTTCTTGTTTGCACATCAGCACCGTCATTCCTCAGATCTTGGTCCTGCCTACCAAATCCAAATTTACATCTTGGGAGCTGTGTGCTGCTGAAGGAAATCGCACACCCGTGTCTCCCAGCATCTCTGTAGGTTGATGCTATCCGGCCTCAGTACTGTCCACCGGCCGCTTCTGGTTCTTTCCGTACCAGACCATTTTCCAACTTTGATCCCCCAGCCTTGTTTCTCAACAGACTCCCTCTTCCGTTCCATGCTGTCCCTGTGTTTTGCCCCCTCCCCAGTTCGTACACATGTCTACACTCACCCTTCCTTAATCTCCTTTCTACCCAGCTTGGTGGCTAATTCCAGGTCAGTCTTTTTTGCAGGACTGTTTCGTTAGGGTCCTGCTTCACAACTGCCTTCCTTCCTCTCCCCTGGCGTCAGCCTCTGCCTACTGTTTTCTTTCTACATACAAACAAACTTTTATTTCTTCTGTCTTAAGGTTAGGAGGATTCTTTATCAGTGTCTCTGTCTAATGATGCTTCTGTTTTTTGTTTTCATTTATCTTCTCCTATTCCTGCCTCAACCACTGTCCTGGCTTTGGCTCTCTCCTCTTCAAACGAATTACTCTCCCCAGTGACCACCTGGGATGCCAAATAGAGACCAACTATTTATTTATTTTTTTTGTGTTTTTTGTTTTTTATTTTTTATGTATGTATGTATTTATTTTGAGAGAATGCATGAGCAGCAGAGAGAGGGAGAGAGAATCCCAAGCAGGCTCCTGGCTGTCCATGCAGAGCCCAAAGCAGGACTTGAACTCCTGAACTGTGAGTCAGAACCTGAGCCGACATTAGAGTCGGGCGCTTAACCAACTGAGCCACCCAAGCGCCCCGAGACTACCTCATAGTTCTCCCTGGAATTTCCTGCCGCGTGACAGTTGACTGTTTCCACTTTCTTAACATAACTTCTTTTCGTTCCTTGTGACACTTTACTGATTTTTTTCCCTCAACTGTTATTGTAGGGTCGTCTCATTTACTCTGTAACATCGTCCATCCTTGTCCTTTGCTTACTCTGCATCTATTGAACAGGGTAATGCCTATGTTAGTTCGAGTCCTTTGGTTGAACCGACTGGATACAATGGATATAGAGTGTCCTCAGACTTTGCGTAAGAATCGCTCCTGGAGGCGCCTGCGGGGCTCAGTTGGCTAAGTGTCCAACTCTTGGTTTCAGCTCAGGTCATGATCTCACGGTTTGGGAGTTCGAACTTTGTGTCGGCACAGAGCCTGCTTGAGATTCTCCCACTCCTCCTGTCTTTGCCTCGCGTCCCCACCCCACCCCCGCAACCCCCCGCCAAATAAACATTAAAAAAAAAAAAAAAGGATAATTGAGGAGCACCTGGGCGGCTCAGTCGGTTGAGAGTCCGACTCCTGATTTTGGCTCAGGTCACGATCTCACGATTCATGGGATCAAGCCCCACATCAGGTTCCATGCTGATGACGTGGCGCCTGCTTGGATTCTCTCACTTCTCTTTCCCTCCTCACCTCTCTTTCTCTCTCTTAAAGAAACATTTAAAAAATATATGTCTTAAAAAAAAAAAAAAGAATTAGGAAAGCAGTGAGATCCTGAAAAGCAGGACTTGCACTCCCTCTTGGGAGGGTTCTCTCACCTCCCAAGGCTCAGATCATGGTTTTTGTTTTTGTTTTGGTTTTTGTTTTCCTTCCACTTAGGTGCTGCAGAGCTTCAAGATCATGGACTATAGCCTCTTGATGTCCATCCATAACATAGATCACGCACAGCGAGAGCCCTCGGCCAGTGAAACACAGTACTCAGGTGACAGTCGCAGACCGGCGCCCCAGAAGGCTCTCTATTCCACAGCCATGGAGTCTATCCAGGGCGAGGCTCGGCGAGGTGGCACCATGGAGACCGACGACCAGTGAGTGGGCTCAGGGGCCCCGGGAAGGAGAGCATAGACTCACCGCCGGTTTTTCTTGAGGAAGGGGACCCAGTGTCTGGAATAAGAGTAGTCCCGATTCAGGAGTTAAGTTGACCGTATTAAAGTTTATAAAACTGTAGAGTGGACTTTGTTAAGAATGTAAAAAGAAAGGAAGAGGTCTTAAATTGGGGATTTATAATACATTTGAGAAAGAGAACTATTCAGAATTAAAAGACTTTTCAAAAAGAATATACTTAGGGTCTTAGACACGTCTGCCTATTATATTAGAACTTCACCAAAAGTAATTTGTTATACGCAGTTTTATGGAAGGCGTCCTTCTTACCACAGCGGATCCTGTCAAGGAAGCGTATTTACCGAAGTAATATAAATGTCTCGTAGGTAGTTCCTTTTTTAAGGTGTCCTTTACCGTGACTCTCAAGAACAGTGTCCTAGTGGGCGGGAGTTAAAATGCGGAAGTACTGAGGAAGTTCAGAGTTATCGGGACGTTCCCAACATTGCTGAGTAGGGGTGATTTTAGATTCTCTTTGGTGGAATTGGGGTCGGAGGGGCAGGCGAATGAGACTTGGAGGCAAAGAGGTTACAATGCATACTCCAGAGAGGTTCTTGGAGTTGGAGGAAGGTTCTCACTCTTCCCCAGTTTATGGAAGGTGGGTCAGTTATGTTTAGGTCTCAGTTCCCTGTCCTGATCTGACTCGAGGTTAAGAGAACCCCCTACGTGCAAGGCCAAAGATTTTCTTACTCTTCTCTTCTTGTCTTCCGGAACAGTATGGGCGGCATCCCCGCCCGCAATAGTAGAGGGGAAAGGCTGCTGCTTTACATTGGGATCATTGACATCCTGCAGTCCTACAGGTGAGGAGCGCGCGGATCCCAAGGGCGGGGGCGCAGTGCCTGCAGGTAACCACTCCTGTTTCTCCTTCAGGTGGGTTTCACTGAGTTCTTCCGGGACCAAGAACAGTGAGTTGCAGTCTAGCTGCCTACCTCATTAGGTTTTAAATGGAGGTTTATTGCCTGCCCCTTTCCCAAACCTAACCCACACCTCTGTGGAGGGCCGAGTCAGTCCTCAGAAGCACCAGGGTAGATTCACCGTCTGGCTCCTTGGGAAAAACCGGTGAGATGAGTCGCCCTCCATATTGGGGTACAGCCGGAGACACGTTCCCCCTTTCCTCGGAGGAAAAGCAGGAGGATCGCCGTGTCGCGTGCAGAGCCTGTGGACCTGAGGCGTGAAGTGGCAGTGAGGGGGGAGCTGGAAACGCTAGATCTCGGGCTTCCCCCTGTAAGGGTTCAGCCGCTCCCGAGGCCCGGACAGCAGCTGGTTTTCTGTTTCAGGGTACTAGCATCCAGGTTCACGCCTCTCTTGCATCTAGTAGCATGCCCATCTGTTCCTCCAGTTCTTCTGTAATAAATGCTCTTGTCCCTGACTTGCCAGGCACATGTTAACTACCCTCTTTCTAAGGGGAGGTACGTGACTTCCCTGGAAACAGCTTTGATCTCTGTGTCGAACGAGCACGATCGTGTCTCTTCTTGGAAAGCCAGTTTTATGGAGGGGGTGCTTTCCCAGCGTCTTTAACTCCGTAAGAGAGAAAAGTAGGTCATTCCATTTACAGGCTATGTGACTGCGTGGTGCACATTTCTCCCGGCAGGTTTGTGAAGAAGTTGGAGCACTCCTGGAAGGCTCTGGTACACGATGGGGTGAGTAGCAGTTTGCTAGAGGCGCTCCTCCTGCCTCCTCCATTCCAATTTGCCCCCTCAGTGTCTTCTTTCTTACTGCGTTTGTGAGTTCTACCTTTCTGCTCGGGTCGCAGCCTCGGGGAAGCGGCCCTAGGCCTGCATAGAGGTCCTCTCGCTGGGCCCCCCCGTCTCTAACTCCGCAGCCGTCTCTTCTGCTCTGCAGGACACCGTATCGGTGCACCGGCCGGGCTTCTATGCTGAACGGTTCCAGCGCTTCATGTGCAACACAGTGTTCAAGAAGATACCCTGTAAGTGGCTTCCACCAGATGAGCCCCCAGTGACTCCCTTACTCCAGGAGATGGGGGGGCAAGACACCTCTGTCAGGGAACTGCCAAAGCCTCTTCTGCTCTGCCCACGTCCCGTGAGAACTGCTGCCCGTCTTTCTGTCAGTCACTCGGTCTGTCCCCGTGGTTTCCGAGTCGCTGCTTTCCCCCTGGCTCTCCCTCCGTGTGTCATTGAGGTGAGGGGCACTTCTGGGAAGTGGGATTGGTGGGGAAAAAGTGTCGTTGTGGGACTAGGATCCGCGCCAAAGGCTGAGATAGAGCCAGACTACAGACGGCGGAGGTAGACCAGGATTATTATTATTACAAGTGTTGTGTTTTCTGTTCGTATCCCCGACCAGCCAGGGAGTTCTCAGACTAGGATCAAAGGGTTGGAGAAGCATTTACTGGTTTCTGCTTAGCAGTCATTCTCACTCTCTTCCCTCCACTTCCTCGACTGGGAAGTGCCAGTATTCTTCTTCCCGAACCTTCCATGCTGCTGTCCCTGGCAAATTTCCAACTCCTCCTTCCCATCTCCTCATCATAGGCCTCAGTCGTCCCTCACTGTGGCAGAGAGGACTTAGGCATGCCAGACAGTCTTAAGAAACATGGAAAAATCTTTTCAAAGTCTTTTCAAAGTGATATGTAAGCAAGTATAAAGTGTCACGGTGCTGTGTGCGTAAGTGCTCCAAGGCTGCAGAGGGAGAGGGCCGTCTTCGTCAGCTTGAACTGGAGGACGCTAGCAAAGAACAAGGGGATGACGGAGTGGAGGACGTCTCATCGGCTGGAAGCAAAGCCATCGAGGTCGCGTGTAGCGGGGGAAAGATGTGTATGTGTCTCCTCTCGTCCACGTTCGCTGCTTTCCAGAGTGAAGCGAACTGAGACGCACACCCTCTCCTCTGAAGAGTAGTTCATAGAGCTTGTCTTTTGTTGACCTTAGTCCTTCTTCCCGCTTTGCAGAGCACCTTTGGGTTTGTGTTGGGAATGCTGGCGATTTGTATCTGTGTCTTGGTGATGGTTTCTTAGGTGGGTGCTAAGTAGGCTCTCTCTTTCCCTTTTGAAGTGAAGCCCTCTCCTTCCAAAAAGTTTCGGTCTGGCTCATCTTTCTCTCGGCGAGCAGGCCCCAGCGGCAACTCCTGCGTTACTTACCAGACATCGGTCTCTGGGGAGCACAAGGCACAAGTGACCACAAAGGCGGAAGTGGAGCCAGGTCAGCGCCGGGGCCGGGGTTCCCATGCGACTGGGCACTCCCTCCCTTCCGAGCCCCGTCTTATCTGCCTAGGACCTCTGCTCCCTTATTCCTGTCCAGGAAAAGCCAAGTTGCTCCATTTTTCCCCTCTGTATTTCCCCCACCCCATTTTGTCTTTTTTTACTTACTGATTTTCTTCCCTTTTCTTTTTTCCAGGCGTCCACTTCGGTCGTCCTGATGTTTTACCTCAGACTCCACCTTTGGAGAAAAACAGTGAGGTCACGACTATTCCTGACCCCTATTTCTCACCCGTAGTTGGAGAGACTTTGCAAATGCAAACTACAAGGTTGGTTCCTTGGCCCCTTTCATATAATCTTTTCATCTCTCTCTTCAGGTCCTTAGGAATCTCCTTAATTTTGTTTTTTCAAGAGGTCATTGCTTGTCATTTGCTCTTACCTAGATTTTTGCAGGTTTACTTTCCTTTAGCTCATCTGTAGTGATTTGAAAAACTGTGTCTGTATCTCTCCATCTTCAGGGGGTGTGCAAGACTTTTCTGATATTCAGTCAAAATACTCCCCAACTAACCCTTTATCTTCTGGTGGGTTAGATGAGAATTTTCTGCTTATTTTGTAAGCCTGGGAAGATTCCTGGGCAGTGAAGAAAACGAACAGTCAATCTTGTAAAAGAATCCAAGAAGAAGATTGTGATTTAATTTTGTTACATGGTGTGTTGATTATTCCATCATAAGGAACTAACCTAAAACTCAGTGGCTTAAACTAACAAGCATGTATCAGCGTTTCTGTCGGTCAGGAATCTGGGCGCAGCTTAGCTGGGTCCTCCGGCTCAGGGTCTTTCATGAGGCGTTGGCCAGGGTCACTGTCTCCTCTGAAGGTTCAGCCGACTGAGAGGCTTCCCTTCTGAGCTCATTTCTGTGCTCGTTGGCAGGATTCAGTTCCTCGTGGGTTCCTGGACGGGGGCATTAGTTCCCCGCCGGCTGTCGGCTGGGGACCTCCCTTGGTTCTTTGCCACGTGAGCCTCCGTTAGGACAACTCAGAACCTTGCAGCTGGCTCTCCTCAAGAGCGAGCAAGCGAGAGTGCCTGCGCCTTTGCAGAAGCCGTAATCTTTTCGTAAGATCCTAATCTCAAAATTGGCATCCTATCACCTGTACTGCATTCTAGTCCCTGAATCCGGCCCACACTCACAAGGAGAAGGGATTACACAAAGGTGCGGATGCCAGAAAGCAGAGACCATCGGGAGCCACCTAAAGAGCGACCTGTCACAGTCCATCTCCTGGCCTCCCATAATTCACATCCCTCCATGGTGCAGAATGCATTCTTTGGCTCCACGGTCCCTAAAATCTCCTCCCATTACAGCTCAAATTCCAGAATTTTCTCCTCTGAATTAGGTCTTGGTTTGGACGAACTCCTCAGGTATCGTTCCTCGAGGACAGTTCCTCTCAGTCTTTGGACCTGTGAAAATAGAGTGACAGGTTTTTCCCCACATGCCCAGCAGACAGTGAGGAGGCAGCGAGGAGACAACCACCATACACATTCCTGTACAAGAAGAGAAGTGCAGGAGGCACAGAGGAGTCGCTGGTGCATAGCCAGTCCCAGACCTGGCAGGTGCTGGAGTTTCTTTTATCGGGTCTCAAAGCATGGGAGTAATTCTCCGTGGCCCTTGGCTCCACCCTTTGGAGTCTTGGTTTTGCTTTCTGGGTCTTCGTTCACAAAAACTAGAATGTGTTTGCAGCTGAGTAGTTTTCTCAGCTTGCTTTCTTGCCAGTACAATTTTAGGGTCCAGTGGTCTCTCCATTTTGCACTGTTTCTGTCCCTTTCAGTCCAAGCTGGCAATGCTTCTGTTGTTACAATGCCCTCAAAGATTTCGTGGGCCTCCTGTGAGTCTCACTGGGATTCAGTCCTTCAGACAGAAGCCACGGCCACACTTGCCGTCCCGGTAAGCCCTGTGCTGCTTAAAGCGCCCGTTGCTGAGAGGACCTACAGGACGCTAATCTGTTTGGACGGCCTTTTGTATGATTGAATAGTACTCCTCGAACCTACAGACTTTTATTTTTCCGAGGTCTCAAAAGAATGTTTTACAGTCGTACCCTTGGCTTTGTCTTTAGGCCACATTTTCCTGGCGGGGCTCAGGTTATAAAACTTGCTTGGTCACAAGCCATTTCTTAATTTTAGCATGGTTTGCTATCCAGAGGGACTCAGAGTTTTCAAAACCATTAAGTCCTGGCAAGTCCTCTTCTTACTTAACCAATAGTCCTTCCCTTAATCCTTTTTTTAAGCTTTACTCTGAGGGTTATTAAGGAGGAACTGCATGGCACCTTCAAGACTTTGCTTAGAATTCTCCTTCTCTAGGTCACCCAGTTCATTAGATACATAATCTACTTTTCCCATAACCGCATATGATACTGTCACTGCACTTTGTTCCACTAAATTCCATCACTTTCCAGTGAGATCTTTCTCACTCTCCTTTCAGCCCACACTGGCAACTCACCGATTCAAGTCTAAAATTCTACAGTTTATTCATGGCACTTTTGAACTTTCACTAAAACTCTCCTTAACGCCCACTTCCCTCTTCCAAAGCCACTTCCACTTTTTAGATTCTTAGTTCAGCAGCACTTCACTTCCAAGGACAACACTCTGTGTTATCTATTGTGCAGTGAATTACCTCCCACTCGGCAGCTGAAAACTACCAGCGTTCATTACCTCAGATTTTATGTGGCTTAGATACTTCAGCGTGACCTAGCTGGGTGCCTTTGGCTCAGGGTCTCCCAGGAGGTTACATTCAAGCCCTTTGTAAGGGAAGTAGCCTCATCTGGAGGCTCGCCTGAGGGAGGATCAAACTCCAAGCTCACTTGTGTGGTTGTTGGCAAGATTCAGTTCCTCGCAGGCTGTTAGCCAGTGGTACTCCCTTAGTTCCTTGTCACACGCTTCCTTCCATGTGGCAGCCAGCTTCTCTGAGAGCAAACCGCGAGAGAGCACGGGCCGAAGAGGAGGCCAGGTGGGGTGTTTGGTGACCTGATCTCGGAGTCGATGTTCCCTCGCCGTCCGCTGGATGAGAATCCCTAAGCCCAGCCTGCGCTCAGGAGAGAATCCCCCCCCATGGCACGAGCGTCTGGCAGCAGTGATCGCTGAGGACCCGCCTCCCCTGGGGATTAAGGACAGAGGGGAGGGTGCTAGGACGGATTTTGTAGTACTCCAGAAGATAAACACTTACTCAAAATGGCGTGCTTCAGAATCCGGTAGTTTCTTAGCCTTTTCGTTCTGAATCCTAAATCGATCCTGAAGTGAAATACGGAGAAGCAGTATAATATCTGACTTGAGAGGAGGGCCCTTCTTTTTTATCTTCTAATACTTCTCTCTGCCTCCATTTTTTTTTCTCCTGTTAGTTCAGCCCTCTTGGAAGAGCCTGCGGTTGCAGAGTCAGAGTTCACCCACGTGAGTGTCTGGGGTGTGGGGGAGGTGGGTGCGTGGAAGGGTGTGAAGGTGACCACTGACGGAGTGGAAGGAGTTGAGTGGCAAGGTTGAGGGACTGGGTGCGCCCTCAGTCTTGCCTTTTTAAATTTTGTGGTTTGGAAGCCTTGTACTTGCCAGTGGAGACTGAAATAGAAGAAGACTTCTCACCTCTTCCAGTCGGGTTGAAATTAACTTGAATTCCATTCCCGCCTCCTCATCTTGCACTCCACATCCTTAATTTTACACTCTTTCCCTTTCCAGTGAGCAGAAAAACTCGGAAGACCTAGAACAAGATTCTGCCAGCTCGGTGAGCCCAAGATGCCAGTCCTCGCCCCAGCAATGCTGAGTTTTTCTTCTTCGTGGTCGTCGCAGAAGGAGCATAATGGGGGCTGGGGGTGCTCTCTGTCTCTTTCCTGAAGAAGATCCTCTTCTCCCTCCCCTTCCTTCTGAACGGGCATTAGTGCCTCGGACAGTTGAGGACAGCAGCGTCCTCCCCACTTCCGAGCTGGGTGGCTGGCGCGAGTTTTCAGCCGGCCGGCCGTGGCTTCCACAGCCGGATTGTTCTCCAGCCCCCGATTCTTCCTGCTGGAGGGGGGCTGCCGGACTCGGTGTTCCTCCTCCTCATCCACCCTTCACCGGGCGCTGGACTCTTCATTTCCTCAGGACAGACTGGCCGGCACTTTGTCTCCACCTTAGCTCTTTCCCCAGAAGACGACCCTTGTAATCTTTGTGAAGGTTTCGGGGGAGTAGTGGTGTTAAACCAACTCCCACCTTTTTTTTTCTCCTTTAAAAACAAAAGGGAAGAAACTAGCGCACAGCACACGGTTTCAAGCCAGTTTCAGATCAGAATTCCAGAAGCATTGGAGAGATGCCTGTTCGTGGGGTTCCCGCAGCGCCCCCTGGTGTTCGAGAAATGGAAGCGTGGAACTGCTTTCCAAGAGCAGCAGCTCCTCTGTAACTCCTCCTCTCTTGACGAATTTCTTAAGGCTGAAGGAATGGAGAGAGTGGGACGTGGGGTGATCTTTACCCCTTTTGTCGAAACAGAAGGACAGTCACGGGGCTGGAAGGTCAGAGCCCTATCCTAGGCGGGACCCTACTCACTGCCGGGCCATCACGATTATTACTGTTTTGCAACTTGAAATGTATTCTGCTTGTTTTTCTAAATATGAAGACTTAATCAAATGAATTCGGATCCTTCTCAGAAGGAGGTTTCTTCCTTGCCCTTCCCACCTTCCCAGCAGCTCTGCTGCTCGTGGAGTTGAAGTAGAAAGGGGACACCCGTGTCCATTTAACAGGCAATCTGTCTGTGAGGCCAGAGAATATTCTCGGAGAGCCACGGAGAGCCAGCAGAGTCTCGCCCACGGGAGGTCATTGCTGTGCCGCATGCCCTGTCCCTTCTCACGCAGAGAGCGCGGAGACGGGGGCTGTGTGATCCCGCTGTTCTCGTCTCCAGCAAGAGTCGTGCTTCCCCGTCTGATCCTCTGCTCCTGCCGGGGGGGAAGGAGGAGGCCTGGCGTCTCAGGCAGAGCGTGGAAGGCTCTTCCGTCTGCACCCCGCCCGACCTGGATAGCGAGTTAGCCCGGCCCCCAAGTAACTGTCTATATTAGACACCCCCAGCCGGTTTCCGGCTGCCTGTCTTTGCTGCCATGTTCTTTTTTTACAAGAAGGAGAGAAACAATTCTTGCTATTTTTTTTCATAATTTACTATTTATGATGTATTTAAGTGTTTTATTCAGGACAGAGTTCTGTAGGGGGGGGAGGGACTATTTGAGGGGGGCTGGGGCTTAGGGCAGGGAGTGGGGGGTCAGCATTTCTATGACGTGTCGTCATTTGCCTCTACTTCGTACTGTTCAGAAACGGCAAATGCAGTATAAAAGTGACAAATATCGGGTTTTAATGTATTAAACTTTCATCAGTTATTTAGACCTCTTGTTTCTTCCTGATTCTTTTTCATACGCCGTCCGCTCCACCCTTCTGCCCCAGCTCAGGCTCCATGTTGTTTGCACGTCTCTGAGCAAAAACTGTGATTTCCTGCGTGTGCTTCACTCTGGCGCAGGCCGGTGCTGGCTTCTCTCCCTGCCTTCCAGCCCCCTCCCCCCCCACCCCCCCATAACAGCTTCAGTCTGACGAGGAAAGGCCGTGGATGAGTATGCAGGGGATTACCGTAGGTCTGTTGCCCAGAAGGCCACCCATTTTAACTGATGGATCTGGGGCTCCAACACCCCAAGTCGTCTTCCAGTGTAGGAGGAAGGGAGAGGGACGAAGCAAGCTTGAGATGACTTGGTCTTCAGGTTCCCTCTCTTTGCTTCCCCCAGCCTGGCCCTAGGGTGTCACTTGGAAAAGCATAGAGAAAGCTTCCCTCGGTTCTGTTTTCCTCTTCTGTGAGGTTGAGATTAGTTAGGCTCTTTTACTGTGATGGGAAGCGAGAGCAAAGCGGGGGTGTGGGTTGCTCGTTCCAAGGCTTGCGGGTGGGGGGCTTTGGAGAGAAGCAAGTTAATACTATTTTTTTTTTTTTTAATGTTTGTTTATTTTTGAGAGACATAGAGGCACAGTGTGAACAGGGGAAGGGTAGAGAGAGAGAGGGAGACACAGAATCGGAAGCAGGCTCCAGTCTCTGGGCCGGCAGCACAGAGCCTGATGTGGGGCTCGAACTCACAGACCGCGAGATCATGACCTGAGCTGAAGTCGGCCGCCCAACCGACTGAGCCACCCAGGCGCCCCAATACTATTCTTTCCACAGCACTCTTCCTTAAGATCGTTCTACAAATATTTAAGCTGCAGGTAACAAGCAATGCGCTGGGGAGTTGGAGGTCAAAAGAAGTAATTGACCTTCAAGAGCTGACAGCGCTCAGGAGGAACACATGCACGTACACGTGCGTACACAAAAACAACATGTTAGACGTCACACAGTTAAGGATTTCAGTTGTCTGGAGATTGGTACAGAATATATAAGAAACTTAGAGGCCCCTGTGAACCAGAAGTGTTGGAGAAAGTTGCCCTTAAGCCCCAGGTCCTAGAGGTACCTCCAAAACAACAAGGGAGAGCCCACAGTAGAAGCGGTGGTGGAGGAGACTGGAGGTGGAGGCCACACAGGAAGCTCTGAGGCTAGGCTGCGGAGTTTTTTCTTTTTAATTTTTTAATGTTTATTTTTGAGAAAGAGAGAATGTGATCGGGGAAGGGGCAGAGAAAGAGAGGGAGACACAGAGTCCGAAGCAGGCTCCAGGCTCTGAGCTGTCAGCACAGAGACCCAACGCGGGCCTCAAACTCCTGGACCGCGAGATCATGACCTGAGCCAAGGCACACGATTAACCAAGCCACCCAGGCGCCCCGGAATTTATTTTAAATTACTTCGGCAGTGGGGAACTGTAGGATGTTTTTTGCCTCTAAGGAGGACATGGATCCAAATAATTCCAAGGCTAATACGTTGACAAAGTTCTGTCCAAGTGGATAAGAGAAGAAGACTGATGAGAAGAAGAATTTAGAGGTGAGGTGGTAATAAAACTATGATAGAACAAATAATTGGAATAAAGGAGGAACTGGGGATTCTCAACAGTTTTGAATATAAGCCATTGGCTCAGCCTTCCTTTAGACCGAATAAGGAGAAAACTTCCCCAATAGGAGTCGAATCTGAACACGTTTTAGGCAGAAGTGGTCTTTCTGCCACCCTTATGTGTTCACCTGAATTATTCATGCTGAAGGGGTGCAGCAGACACCCTCTGATGGTCAGAGCGCCCCTCTAGTGGTGAGCAGCAGCTGCTACTTCTGCAGAAAACGGTAACTAAAAGTTCAGGAAACCAAAAGGCACCGGAAGGTAATAAAGCTGGAAAGCCTGATTTGACGTTTTTCTTGTAAGCGCGTCAGTCTCAGCCGTTCCGAAAGTTACTCACCAGAGTTGGGGGCTCGTCCCTTCTTGCCATAGATTGCAGAGTAAACTCTGTCTCCTTTAGTTTTTCTTTCTCTTTTCTTAGAGATTTTCTTTTGAAGTAATCTCTACACCTAACGTGGGGCTCGAACCTACAACCCTGAGATCAAGAGAAGAGTCGCAAGCCAAACGAGCCAGCCAGGTGCTCCTCTTTAATTTTTCAGGGACACAAAAAGGTCAGTATCATTTGAAAGATGAGTTTTTAGAAGTTCATGATGCAGCATCTGTTTCCAATTAACTCAGGGAAATTTCCAACCAAAAGTAGAGGAGCGAACCACCACGTATGCGCTGTCCAGCTTTCGATAATTATCAACAGAAATAAGGCCGATCTATCTCCTCTCTTTCTGCTCCATTCCCACTTTCTTTCTGCACCTCCAAAGGGATTAAGTTAAAATAAATCCCAGACATCATATCCTTTCACCCATAAATACTTCAACATTTAACTCGAGATAAGGACTCCTTTTAAAAATATATATAGGGGCAAAAGAAAATTATGTGTGTATATATATATATATATATATATATATATATATATATATAGAGAGAGAGAGAGAGAGAGAGAGAGAGGAGAGGAACTTGGGTGGCTCAGTCAGTTGACCAAGTCCGACTCTTGGTCTTGGCTCAGTTCACGCTCGTGCTCCGAGTTGGAGCCCCACATTGCGCTCTGTGCCATCAGTGCGGATTGGGATTCTGTCTCTCCTTTCTGCCCTTCCCCTGCTTGTGCTCGCGCTCTCTCTCAAATAAATTTTTTAGGGGCGCCTGCGTGGCTCAGTTGGTTAAGTGTCCGACTTCGGCTCAGGTCATGATCTCATAGTCTGTGAGTTCAAGCCCCGCATCGGGCTCTGTGCTGACAGCTCAGAGCCTGGAGCCTGCTTCAGATTCTGTGTCTCCCTCCCTCTCTGCCCCTCCCCCACTCATGCTCTGTCTCTCCTGCTCTCAAAAATAAAACATTAAAAAAAATTAAAAAAAATAAATTTTTAAAAACTTTAATATATATATAACTATAACAATATTATCATGCCTTAAAAATTTAATAACAAGTCTCCAGTCAGTGGTCAGAGTTAGCTAATTGTCTTACAAATGAAGTTTTGTTAATAGTTTTTCCGACCCTGATCTCTCCTGAACTACCTCTTTTTTGCCCCTACCACCCAACCGAAACTTCTGTTAAGGTCACTGGTGACCATGTGGCTAAATCCATCAGTCCTCTGACCTGTCAGCAGCATCTGACAGCTTGTCACTCCCTCCACGTGGCTTCTGGGACACGACTTCCACTAGGTTGTAGCGGTGTGCCCCCCTGCTCCTCGCCACCCTTCCCTCGTGCCTGCCTCTCGGACCGCTAAATGTCGACGCGCCCCCAGACTCAATAATAGGACCCCTTCTTTCAGTCTGCAATCCTTCCCTAAGTGATTTTGTAAGTCCTCACAGTAGCCTAAAGACCCTCTATCATTTGCTCAAGCCCCTGTTCCCTCAGGATCCAAAAACCATCTCCATATCGGCTAGAAGCTCCCAGATTTCTATGTCCAGCCTTGACCTTCCCTCTGAACTGCAACTTCTGTGCCACCTGTTTCACCTCTCCAGGATCGAGGTGTCCCACAGGCATCTCACACCTGACCTGACCGAAGCCGAATTTCTGATTCCTGCCCCTCCGAACCCGTCTTCAGAAATAGTGATGAGGTGCCTGACTGGCTCGCTAGAGCATGCGACTCTTGATCTCGGGGCTGTGAGTTCAAACCCCACGTTGTGCATGGAGCCTACTAAAAAAAACAATTTTTTAAAAAATATCTACTCCATGCTTCTAGTTGTCTAGAATCAACTGGTGTCTTTCTTAACACTCCCTTCCCTTAAAACCGCCATCAAATCCATTGGCAAATGATGTCAGTTTTGTATCTTCTGAAATACTTGAAACCCAACCTGTATATCGCCATTTCACCTCTTGTTACCACCCTGGAATAAGCACCATCACAGTATCTGATCACTGACGTGGTCTCCTAACTGGTTTATCTCCTGCTTTTTTCCCCAAGGTCCGTTCTCAGTGTAGCAGACAAAGTGATAATGTTCAAACATTAAGTCAAATCCTATCTGTCGTCTTGTTGAAAACTTCCCAACAGCTCCTTAGCTTACTCAGAATCCTTAAGATGATCTGGGAGACTGTACACCAACCTCTTTGGTGCCTTTGCTTCTCGGGTCTGAGTTCTCTCACCCTCCCTCTGTCCCTCTACTCCCACCCCTACGAGACTCCCAAGTTCTTAAGGACACTCCTGCCTTGGGGCGTTTCCACGTGCTCTTGTCCCCAGGTGTCCTTTAGGTCTCTCTGACGGAAGGCTTCCCTAATACCTACGTATGTAAGCTAGAAACCACATCTACCCCAGTATATTTTTCTCTGAAGTGATCACCATTATGTGAAAACAAAGTTATAGATGTATATTTATATTTTAACATAATGCAATATATTTCATATATATAACTCATATAAAAGTATATATATACATATAAAAGTATATATATTAAATTATATAAATACTACTTATATTTTGTTAATTCATTTATTTGCTTACTTGTTTCCTGGCTTGTCTGCCTTCCTCCATGGAATATAAGCTCCATGAGGGCAGGGTTTTGTCTTGTTCCCTTCCAAGAGCCCAGAATAGTGCCTGAACCACAGGTAAATGAATGAATGGTTTTGTTCTTTTTTCATTATAGAGCTCTCCTCTTACTGAAATGGGAGCCTATCAGATTTTGTCTTTTGTGTGCATTGTTGCAACTCGGATTTCTCTGAACAGCTTCTGACATAATGCTAACAGGACCTCTCTGTTCCCAGAGAGTATTCCTCCATTCTCCGGGTTGAATTAGGTTAATCTTATGGCACCATTTTTCACTCTCATTTTTTAAAGTTTATTTGTTTATTTTGAGAGAGAGAGAGAGAGAGAGAGAGAGAGAGGGCAATAGGGGAAGTGGGAGGGGGCAGAGAGAGGGAGTGAGAGAGAGAATCCCAAGCAGACTCCGAGCTGTCAGCGTGGGGCCCAACTTGGGGCTCATCTCACCAGCCGTGAGATCGGGACCTGAGCCGAAATCAAGAGCCGGATGTTTAACTGACTGAGCCACCCAGGCACCCCTATCTCATTTTTTGATGGTCATTATATTTTGTATTCTGTGCAATATCTCCAGAGACTTTTTTTTTTTTTAGTGTTTATTTTTGAGAGAGACAGAGAGAGACAGAGCATGAGCGGGTAAGGGGTAGAGAGAGAGGAAGACACAGAATCCGAAGCAAGCTCCAGGCTCTGAGCTGTCAGCACAGCCCAACGCAGGGCTTGAACTCATGAACCGTGAGATCATGAGCTGAATCGAAGTCGGATGCCCAACCTACTGAGCCACCCAGGTGCCCCTCTATAAACTTTTAAAAGTGTAGTAACTAGGGGCACCTGGGTGGCTCAATCAGTTGGGCATCCGACTTTGACTTAGGTCATGGTCTCAGGGCTCATGAGTTCGAGCCCTGCATCCAGCTCTATGCTGACAGCTCAGAGCCTGGAGCCTGCTTCCGATTCAGGGTCTCCCTCTGTCTCTGCCCCTCCCCTGCTTGCACTCTGTCTCTCTCTTAAAAATAAAGAAATAAACATTAAAAAATGTTTAAAATAGGGGTACCCGGGTGGCTCACTCGGTTGGGCAGCCAACTTTGGCTCAGGTCATGATCTCGCGGTTTGTGAGTTCAAGCCCCTCGTCAGGCTCCATGCTGACAGCTTGGAGTCAGGAGCCTGCTTCAGATTCTGTGTCTCCCTCTCTCTCTGTTCCTCCCCTGCTTGTGCTCTGTCGCTCGCTCTCCTGAAAATAATAAAGATTAAAAATATTTAGGAAGTTTTTTTAAATAAAGAAAAGTGTAGTGACTAAAAACTGGTCACAACCTACTAAGTCTGTCTGACTAAAGGTGAGGTGACACTTCCCTGCACAGGTATCATGGATCATGTTTTCCCAGAACAGCGAGGACATTCCAGAACATTCAGTTCCTAGTCTCTTCGTGTTGAATATTTGTCTTCGTTTACTCATACGTTTAGAAGAATACTAACTTATAGTTACCCTTGATGCTCAACTTGTCTTTGCGGTTGCATTATTGTAATTCACCCAGAGCATTTTTTTGTTGATGGATTTTCTATTCTATGAAACGCCCCTCTCTCGATCTAACTGCAGCTATTTGTGTTGATTTCTATTTTGTACAATATGAATATCGCTGTGCATGCTTTCTTTCATTACTTGCCTGATACATATTTTTAACCCTTTCCCTTTATTTTTAACTTTTTTTTTTAAATGTTTGTTTATTTTTGAGAGAGAGAAAGCATGAGCAGGGGAGGGGCAGGGGGGCCGGGGGTGGGGAGAAGAGGATCCAAAGAGGGCTCCACACTGACACCAGCAACCCCAACTCAGGGCTGGAACTCAAGAACCGTAAGATCATGGTCTAAGCCAAAGTCAGACGCTTAACTGATTGAGCCACCCAGGCTCACACAGCCAGCCACAAGTTTTACCTTTTATCACTAGTTTTGTGTGTCTCTATTTACAATGTGTAGCTATTTTTTAAATGTATTTCTTATTTGCAAAATATTTTTGGTTATATTTGAACTTTTCGGTAATTATTTTTCTGTGTTTATGTCCCTCTTTCCTGTCTACGGTTATACTGACAGTTTTTTTTTTTTTTCTCTAGTGATAGGGAGATTTTACTCCTACACAAGCTCTGATCCCCACCAATAACTTTCGAACATATCTATTAAAACCAGCGTTTAGGAGCGCCTGGGTGGCTCAGTCGGTTGGGCGGCTGACTTCAGCTCAGGTCATGATCTCGCGGTCTGTGAGTTCGAGCCCCGCGTCGGGCTCTGTGCTGACAGCTCAGAGCCTGGAGCCTGCTTCCGATTCTGTGTCTCCCTCTCTCTCTGCCCCTTCCCCTGTTCACGCTGTGCCTCTATGTCTCTCAAAAATAAATTAAAAAAGTTAAAAATTAAAAAACAAAAAAAAAACAAAAACAAAAAAACCAGCGTTTAGATAATATCCGCGACACTCCTCTCTCCCAACTCCAAGGATGGAGTTCTGTAGCCATGCCTGGTCCCTTCCTGCTTTCCCCCTTCCCTCCAATGGAGAGGCCTGGAATTTCCAGTTTTACGTGTGTATATAGGGAAAGGTAATCCAAAGCATTTCTGAATATTCTTCTTGATTAACAAACCAAAATGGTTTCCTAGTTTGTCTCCCATTCTTTGGGAGGATTGATTCGTCAAACCTTTTTGGGGCTCCTACCATGTGTCAGGCTCTGTACTGGGCTGAGGGATTGCGAAGATTAAGGCACTTTTTCTGCCCTTAATTCAACGGGAGAAAGAGAGACACATTCAATTCAGGAGGCGAAGGGCTCGGTGGGTTGGTGCACAAAGCGCTATGGGGAACCGACGCAGCCGGAGCATCATTAGCTAAGCACCGCCTTCGAAAAACTAAGATGCTGGCAGACACATCCACAGCAATTTCAAAGGTTCCTTCACCGCTTCTCGTAGTTCAGCCAGCACAGAACTCAACCAGAGACCCCTGCACGACAGGGGAGGCAAAGGCGGGCCCGCTTTTCGTGTTACCTCGGTCCTACGTCCCCCGTGCTATCCGTTTTGGCTGCGCCTACAATTCCCAGCATGCAACGCGGAGGATGGAGGCGGAAGCCGCTCGCCGAGCGGGGCCCGTGATTGGTGGGGGGCCCTGGGCCAATGGAAGAGGTTGTTGTTAGGCAGTGAAGAGAACCGGTCCCGGAGGAAGCAGGGGCGCAAGATGGTGTTGGAAAGCACTATGGTCTGGTGAGGAGCTGCCTCGGGGCCCCGTGGGGGGGCGGGACGAGGTGGGGGGCGCGTGTCGCGCGGAGGCGGGTGGGCCTGGGGTGGGGGTGGGGGACCGGTCGGCGAGATGCGGCCCAGGGCCGGGAAGGAAGGAAGCCCCAGCGACTTCCTGAGTCATCCCAGGGCCCGGGAGCGGAGGATGGGCCCGGAGCGCCCCCAGGACCCCTCAGCTCTCGGACAGTCGTCGACCGGCCGGTCCCTGCTGCTTTTCTCTAGTTTAGCGTCGTCTTCTCTAGACCAGTCCTAGGTCTGCTGTCCGTAGCCAGAGTCCTGCTTCTCAGACTCATCGTGGTAGTCTTCTGCCCTCCTCTTCTCAAAATAATGGATGTTAGGAAGAGAAATCGTAAATTCTTCCCCAGCCCCGACTGCCCCTCTCCTGTACCTTTCCCCGCATCCTCTTGAAAGGTTCTGTTTATAAATTGCTTTTTATGAGCCAGGCGTTAATTTACCTCATCTCACTTAAACCTCACAACGCTCCTAGGTAAATAAATATCCGTCCATTTTACAGATGGAGATACCGAGTCTCAGCGATTTTAAATGATTTACCCGAGCCAAGAGTTAAACCCCAGGCTGTCTGACATTAAAGCTCTTATCTGGCTTGAGCTGAGTATTTTGTTAGAAGTTGGAGTAGAAGCTGAGGACACAGACTTTTGCCGGGTTCAACAATTTCTTCAAAGTATGAGAGTACAAAATACAATAATACAAAATAATACAAATATACAATACAAAATACAATAATACAAAATAGTACAGGAACACAAATCGCCAGTTGGATGGAAGAGCCACCTAAGAGTTTTCTTTTCGTGGGCGGAGGCTAGCATCGCCAGATAAAATACAGGATGCTACAGCTACCTTTGAGTTGTTCATATAAACAATAGTTTTTACCATAAAAAAATGGCTATAGGTATGTCCCAAATATTGCACGGGACATACTTATACTAAAAAGTTATTTCAAAAAAAATTTTTTTTTAACATTCATTTTTGAGAGGCAGAGTGTAAGGGGGGAGGGGCAGAGAGAGAGGGAGCCACAGAATGCGAAGCAGGCTCCCGGCTCCGAGCTGTCACCGCGGGGTTCGAACCCACAAATCGTGAGATCATGACCTGAGCTGAAGTCGGTTGCTTACCTGACATAGCCACCCAGGTGTCCCAAATATTAGTTGTTACTTCTCTGCAGTTCGCATTTAACTGGGAGTCCTGTTTGTCTGTTTGCTGATCTGGCAGCTCCTGGGGGAGAGTGTGTTAGAGGAGACAAGGGACAGGATTGGGAATGCGGAATCCTGTGGTTTGGGCACTTTCCAGCTGCACGTTCTCCCTGGGCGTAGGTACCCTCTTTGCCCTAACAGCATGGGGGGGTCAGCTGCTTGCGACGTGCCCTGTGGACCCTGCACCGCTGTCCGTCCGTCGGTTGCAGTGTATTGAGGAGTCCTCAGGGAATTTCAGAGGGGCCTTGAAGGGATTCTGACAAATGTCGTGGAAACACTGTGACAGGTAGGGGGAGGGGCAGAAACCACGTTGCCGGAGTGTGGATGCCCAGGGCGTGGTTAGGAAGGAGGAAACGGGCCAGGGTGCCTGGGTTGCAAGGTTGTTGGGGTAAGGTAGTTTCTTTTCTTTCTTTCTTTGAGAGGCAGATGGACGTCAGGCTCGGGAGGTCAACCTCCGTCCGGTACCCGTCCACAGAGGCCTCGCGAAACAGTTCTGACCGTGGGCAGGCAGAGCCATGTACGAAATGGCATTTAAGAATATCGGCCTGGCCTGGCGCGCCTGGGTGGCTCAGTTGGTTAAGGGTCCAACTTTGGCTCAGGTCATGATCTCGTTCGTGAGTTCGAGCCCCGCGTCGGGCTCTGTGCTGACAGCTCCGAGCCTGGAGCCTGCTCTCCTCTCTCTCGGCCCCTCCCCGGTTTGCACTCCGTCTCTCAAAATAATAAACAAACATTTAAAAAAAAAAAAAAAAAAAGAATACTGGCCTGGCTTGATTCATGGGAGGAAAGATTAGGTCCAGAGAGACATATTGGTGGCCGGTTGTAACAGTCCCGACACGGAATACTGATGAGAGGCACTGTTTTGTTTCCGTAGAGCCTCGTAATCTGTGCACCAAAATTCTGGGGAGGAGTTGGTTAAAAATTGCAGGTAGTTGACGCTGCTCTCCACCTGCTGAGTCAGACTCCCAGCCGGAAACGTCCAGGCGTGGGTCTTCTTTTTTAAATGAAGACTTTTTGGAATAGGTGGATAATACCACAAGCCCTTCTTTGTTTTTTAATTTTTTTAATGTTTTTTTTTTTTATTATTTTTGAGAGAGAGCGTGAGCGGCGGGGGGGGGGGGTGGGGGGCAGAGAGAGAGGGAGACACAGAATCCGAAGCAGGTTCCAGGCTCTGAGCCGGCAGCACAGCTCATCGCGGGGCTCGAACTCGTGAGCAGCGAGATCACGACCTGAGCCACACTCGGACGCTCAACCGACTGAGCCACCCAGGCGCCCCTAAGCCCTTATTTTGAGATGGATTTTGGTTGGGAAAAATTAGATACCTTTGAGCAAAAGTAGTCAAGAAATAGATACATTATTCATTCATATAAAGGTCAAGACCAGGAAAACTGAGCGGCGTGCAGACGCTTTTTAGGGGTGCACACGGAGGTGTTAAGGCGTCCGTGGGCTCAGGGCCACCGCGCGACCGTCTCGCTCCCCGCGTTCCGATGCCCGTCAGCGCGGGGGCCCCTCGCTTGCTCCGAGGCCTTGCAGCCCTCGGCCGTCCGCTGCTCTCGCCCGCGGTCCTCCTCCTGGTGGAGTTCCCACTCTGGGAGCCAGTCCGCGTTTCCGGCCTGTGCGAGGCCCGTGCCGAGTGCCTTCTCTGCCGTTCATGGCCGTAGCAGTCCCGCGCGGGTAGAAATCCAGTCGGCAGGCGAGGTGACTAGGCCTCAGAGAAGTGACGGGACTTCCTCAGGATCACGGTGTTAATAAGTGGCGGACTGGGGATCCGAACCTGAACCCCAACGCTGTCCTTCACTCCCACTCGCGTTCCTTACAGTAGTGTCCTAATCACCTCTCTCCGTCCTGTTTGGTCTATATTTACCGCCGAAGGACACGAAAGCGGAAGATGACCGCCGGGCCGTGTTTTGGGTGCCAGCGAGCGAGGCGCCTCAAGCGGGGGGGAGGGGGGGGGCCTCCCTTCCCCCCTGCCGCGCAGGTGGAACCGTTGAGCCCCAGAGGGTCTCGGGTCTGCGGGACTCGATCCTGCTCAGGGCTTCATCTGCTGGCCTTGCCGTGCTCCCCGGGGAGCCGAAGCCTGTGTTGTCCGGACCCCTGAGCTTGGGACACCCCGCAGGGGTGAGGGGAGCGAGCCCCGCACCCGCGAAGCCGCATTCTCGCGGTTTAGTCCGGCCGCGCGAGCTGTTGGACATCGAACCGGATGCTTGCCTCGTGCTTTCCGCACACGGTGCTGCCCGTCACGTGTTATCTCGTGAATAATTTCTACTTTTGGGAAATTTAGATTTAGAATGTACGTCGGTGACAGTGCTTAGTAACACTCCCGGGCCGCCTCGGAGAGGGCGGTCGTGCTGCCCGAGTGGACCTCCGTGCTTGTCAGAATCGCCCGTGGAGTGAAGATTTAAACTCGTTTCCTCCTCCTGTCGTTTCGAGTCTCTGAGTCTGGTGTACTGCTTGGAAGTCTGTGTATACGTTTGTTTATACACGTAGTTATACACATTAACACGCGGCTGTGCGTTGCAGTCTCCCCCGCAAAGGAAGAGTGTCGCGGGGAGGGAGGGGCCCCGGAAGCGGGGAGAATGTCGCAGAGCGGTCCCGCAGCACGCCTGCCCTCCCTTCCCTCTCTCCCGCGCGGCAGCGTGGACAACAGCGAGTACATGCGGAACGGGGACTTCCTGCCCACGCGGCTGCAGGCCCAGCAGGACGCCGTCAACATCGTGTGCCACTCCAAGACCCGCAGCAACCCGGAGAACAACGTGGGCCTCATCACGCTGGCCAAGTACGCGGGCGGAGGGGGCGGGGCTGGCCGGCGGCCACCGCGGGGTCCAGGTCGCCACCGTTGCACGGGTGCTGCGCGGTGGCGTCGGCCTGCCGGCCTTCCTGGACTAGCTTCTCCACTACCCAGCGGAGGGGCCGCTCGCAACGGGAGCTCAGTATTAACGTGAATTTAACGCGGTTGTGAAACTAAATCGGGGGTGCGATCTCACAGTATATGCTAAAGTCAGCGAAGAGCGGTTGGGATCAGGGCCCCAGGGCGCCTACCGCACAGCCTCTTACCCTCAAAGTGATTCGTTTTAAGGACCGAGGAGCCTCCCGTCCCGGTATACGTGCCGTGGGCCGGCAAGCGGGTCCGGAAGTGGAGCGCCGAGCCGTGGTGCAGGATTCTCGGGTTGTCCCCCAGAGGGCGGGGTGGCGTAGGAGTTCAGGGAAGTTGGAGGGAGAAGGGAAGTCGCAGAATAACCACTTACTTTCTGTGCTCGTATCTACTAAATACTAGATGTCTTTTTCCAGTTTTATTGAGATACGATTGACCTATAACGTGGCGTAAGTTTAAGGTGCACAACGTAACGGTTTGATATGCGTATATATTGTGAAAATGACCGCCACGCTGACTTTCGGTGACACCCGTATCTCACACAGTCACAAGTGTTTCTTCGCCTGTGATGAGAACTTTGAAGATCTACTCTCGAAACACCGGGCTTTCAGTCAGGAGAAGGGGGATTACAGTTATTATCAGGGTCTCTAAAGAAAGGCTGTCTTGACTCGGTCGGTAGAGCATGTGACTCTTGATCCACGTTGGGCGTAGAACTTACTTAAAAAAAAGAAAAGAGGAGTCAGATACAGTTTTCGAGGCCCTCGTCCCGCCCCGAACTCACGGACACCCCCTCCCGCGCCCCAGTGACTGCGAAGTGCTGACCACACTCACCCCTGACACGGGCCGCATCCTTTCCAAGCTGCACACCGTCCAGCCCAAGGGCAAGATCACCTTCTGCACCGGCATCCGCGTGGCCCACGTGAGTCCTGCCGGGTCCCTTCGCGCCTCCTCGGTCCGAGGTTCCGCCCCCAACGTCGTTCGTTTCTCCCCTGGAGTCGAGCCAGAACCAGAGCAGGGGAATAGAGGGGCCTCGGAAATGACTAGAAGGATACGGTGGGTTGCATCCCAGGACTGGGGGTGACGGCGAGGGAGGAGACCCCTGGGATTAAGACTCGCCCCTGTTCCCTATCCGCTCGGAGGCGCGGCGAGGCGGGGGGGGGGCGGAAGAGGGCTTAGACTCGGCTCTGACGTGTGCCAGCGTGGCGGCGAGCTCACGGAGCGCGGGAACCGTGAGCAGAGAAGCGGAGCGGGGGGGAGGGAGCCGGGGGTCCTGGCTGACGGCGGGCACCGCCTCCCGCCGCAGCTGGCGCTGAAGCACCGGCAGGGCAAGAACCACAAGATGCGGATCATCGCCTTCGTGGGCAGCCCCGTGGAGGACGGCGAGAAGGACGTGAGTGCGGGGCCGCCGGGCGCATCGCCGCGGGGCACGGCGGGGGCCTCGGGGAGCTTGAGCAGTTCGCCTGTGCTTTTGTGCGGCGTGGCACCTGCCCTCGTGGCACGGAACCGATTCCCCGTTTCTCCTCCCTCTTCCTAGCTGGTGAAGCTGGCGAAACGCCTCAAGAAGGAAAAAGTAAACGTTGACATTATCAATTTTGGGGAAGAGGTGAGTAAGGACCGGCTGCGGGGTCTGGACTTGACCTGGTCATAAACAGACCGGTCCTCCCCAGAGGAGCGCCCGCGCGTAGCCTCCCCGCCCTCCCCCCCCCAGGAAGTGAACACAGAGAAGCTGACGGCGTTCGTCAACACCCTGAACGGCAAGGACGGTGCCGGCTCTCACCTGGTGACCGTGCCCCCCGGGCCCAGCCTGGCCGACGCCCTCATCAGCTCCCCCATTCTGGCTGGCGAAGGCGGAGCCATGCTGGGGCTCGGGGCCAGCGACTTCGAATTCGGAGTGGACCCCAGCGCCGATCCCGAGCTGGCCCTGGTGAGCGAGCCCTGCCCTCAGGGGGAGCCCGGGGGCCTGCTTTGCCCTCCTTGCCCACATCCCCGCACGCCGCGTAGCTTCTCGAGGGCTAGGCGGTCCCGAGCGCCCAGGGGACCCCTGGGGGCACCGGCGTCAGGCTCTCCCGTTCACTGCCGATTAAAGCCCAGTTACTATTACTATTACTGCTTCCAAGTCCTGCCTTCGCCCCTGCACCGCTTCTCACCTCCCAGCGCCCTCCCCACGTGCATCAGCCAGAAGCCGCCCCTTCGTGTCCTTGCCCGCCCCTCGGGGCTGGCGCAGCGCCTGACCTGGCCCTGCCCTTTGCCAGGCCCTGCGCGTCTCCATGGAAGAGCAGCGGCAGCGGCAGGAGGAGGAGGCCCGGCGGGCGGCCGCGGCCTCTGCTGCCGAGGCCGGGATTGCCACGGCGGGGGCCGAAGGTGAGGCGGGGAGGGGCGGAGGGTTCTCGGGGGGCCGAGTGGAGAGGCGGGAGGCGCGGGGACCCCCGGGCCGCGGCCCCCCCTGCCACGCGCCCTCCCTCGCAGACTCGGACGACGCCCTGCTGAAGATGGCCGTCGGCCAGCAGGAGTTCGGGCGCGCCGGCCTCCCTGACCTCAGCAGCATGACGGAGGAGGAGCAGATCGCCTACGCCATGCAGATGTCCCTGCAGGGCGCAGGTGAGCCGGGGCCGGGCGCGGCGCGGCGCGGGGCCGGGGAGAGCGGCTCCGGGACTGGGGCCGGACGGACCGACCTCTCTCTCCCTCAGAGTTCGGCCCGGCGGAGTCAGCCGACATCGACGCCGCCTCGGCCATGGACACGTCGGAGCCCGCCAAGGTGAGGGCCAGCAGGGACCCCCGCCCCCGCCGTGCTCCCGGCCCCCTGCCGCTCATGGCCTCACACCCTCTGGGCCCGCGGCCGCGCTCCAGGGCTTCCCCGGTGGGCCTTCTGAGGAGCCCAGGGGAGGGAACGCACGGACACCCATCTCTCGTTGGTAAACTTCGCGAGGCGGTAGAGTGCTCGCCGTCACGGCCGAGTAGGCGTCCTCGAGTTCTGTCGTCGTGCCCCCTTTCCGGTGGCAGCAGTCGGGACGGCTGTGTAGGATGTCGACTCCCCACGAGGGTGAAAGGGGGCGGAAGGCGGGAGAAAAGAACGGGTGCCTGAGAGCAGGGGGTCCGGACGCCCAGGAGGCCGCGCCCGCCTCTCGGTCAGGACTCCGCGTGCGGGTTCCTGCCGTGTGTAGGCGCCGGCTGTGCTCCTCGGTGGCCTTCCTGCCCTGGGCCAGAGGTGGCCCCCCGCCCCCCAGCCGGGTGGAGAGAGAGGCTCCCGGGGGGCCCGGCGCCGGCCCCACGCCCGCCCGCCCTTTTTCAGGAGGAGGATGATTACGACGTGATGCAGGACCCTGAGTTCCTTCAGAGCGTCCTGGAGAACCTGCCGGGGGTGGACCCCAACAACGAAGCCATCCGAAACGCCATGGGGTCCCTGGCCTCCCAGGCCAACAAGGATGGCAAGAAAGACAAGAAGGAGGAGGACAAGAAATGAGACTGGGGGCGAGGACCCTGCTCGGGGGGCCGCTTTGGGGGGGCGGGTCATAGGCGTAGCTAGTTATCTGTAGCCACTGCAGCCGGAATAAAGTTTGGCCACTTTTGTTTCATTTTTGCTTCTGGTCGTGGTGGCTGTGAGTGTGAGAGGGGAGGGGCGCCCGGCAGGAAGGAGAGCGTCCCCCGTCGAGTCCGCACTTCTGAGAAGTGCCCAGAGAGGGCCGTGACCAAGGCGCTGGGACAATAGGAGGAAGGGCCAGACCCTCGCAGCCTCTGGAAGGTGACATTCGAGCCCTCTGACAGGGCGACAGGGAGAGATGGGGAGGCGCTGGGGAGGGGTCGAGTAGCGTAGAGACCGGCCGGGCGAGTGGCAGGAGAGGGGAAGGTGGTCAGCCATCGACCCGCCGGAGAGCAGGGACCTTGAGCCCGACCTTGGCCAGCGGGGTCTGTGCAGCCACAAGGCAAGCCTGCTGCACCTCCTCGGAGCACCACTTCAGAGGGCGGTTTTCTCGGCGGGCACGGAATAGAACGCAAAGTCCACATGGTCCCAAAGCAGCTTACTAAGTGGGAGAAGATATTTGCCAATGATGCATCTGACCAGGGGCTACTCCTCAGAATGTATAAAGAACTTCTACAGTTCGGGGCACCTGGGTGGCTCAGTCTGTTAAGCATCCAACTTTGGCACAGGTCACGATCTCGTGGTTCGTGAGTTCAAGTCCCACATCCGGCTCTGCACGGACAGTGTGGAGCCTGCTTGGGATGCGCCTTTTCCCTCTCTCTGTAGCCCCCCCACTTGTATTCTCTCTCTCTCAAATAAACTTTTTTTTTTAATTTTTTTTTTACATTTTTATTTTATTTTTGAGAGACATAGAGACAGAGTGTGAGCAAGGGAAGGGCAGAGAGAGAGAGGGAGACACAGAATCCGAAGCAGGCTCCAGGCTCTGAGCCGTCAGCACAGAGCCTGATGCGGGGCTCGAACTCATAGACCGTTAGATCATGACCTGAGCTGAAGTTGGCTGCTTAACCGACTGAGCCACCCAGGCGCCCCATAAATAAGCTTTTAAAAATTAAGTAAAAAGAACTTCTGCAGCTCAACACCAAAAAAAATTAACAATCCAACTGACCAGTGGAAAGAGGACCTGAATAGACATTTTTTCAAAGAAGACGTGCAAATGGCCAATACGTGAAAAGATGCTCAACATCACCAGTCGTGAGGGAAACGCAAATCAAAACCACAACGAGATGTCGTCTATACCGGTCAGAATGACTTGGACACTGGTGGGAACATAAATTGGTGCCATTGTGGAAAGTTTGGAGGTTCCTCAAAAAATTAGAAATACCATATAATATAGTAATTCAACTACTGGGTATTTACCCAAAGAACACAGAAATCCTTGAAAAGACCCGTGCACCTCTCTGTTTATTGCGGTATTTATTATAATAGCTGAGATGCGGAAGCAACCCAATCAGTAGATGAATGGATGAAGCTGTGCGCTAACGTGTATATACACGTGTATGTGTATGAGGCACGCACGCACTGGAGTATCAGCCATAAATACGGGTGAGGTCTTGCCATTTACGACAACAGGGACAGACCTAGAAGGAGTAATGCTAAGTGAAGTAAGAAAGACAAATACAATCTCACTTACGTGTGGATCATTTTTTTTTTTTTTAATGTTTATTTCTGGGAGGGAGAGAGAGCATGAGCAGGGGAGGGGCAGAGAGAGGGAGACACAGAATCGGAAGCAGGCTCCAGGCTCTGAGCTGTCAGCACAGGGCCCGACGCCGGGCTCGAACTCACAGACTGCGAGATCATGACCTGCGCTGAAGTCGGACGCCCAACCGACTGAGCCACCCAGGCGCCCCATCACTTATCTGTGGATCATAAAATAAGGAACAAACACACAAAAAAAGCAGAAACAGACGCATAAATACAGAAAACACTGGTGGTTTTCAGAGGGGCGGAGGTTGGGGGATGGGCAGAACAGGTGAAGGGAACTGGGACTTCCCAGGCTGACAGTTACGGAATGAGTAAGTCACAAGGAAGGAAAGGCACAGCGTACGCGGCATTGTATCAGTGTCGTGTGGTGACAGCAGTACACTTGAGAGGGCAGCACGTGGACTTCCCGAACCACCACGTCCGCTGAAACCCATGGAACGGGGTGCGTCAGCTGCACTTCAATTGTTAAAAAAATCACATAATCCTCTGGTTGATTTTATTTAAAGAGGTAATTGGGATTTGACATATAAAATAACCTGCATACAAGCCGTGAAGCATAACGACAAAATGAGCGTATCTGCATTCGGTTTAAGAGCTAGAGTATTGCTGATGCCATGTACCTCTGCGTGTCTTCTCGAACCTACTCTGCAGCTCCCCAGAGATCTCGTTATCCGGTTTTATGTTTTGTCGTCTTTCCCTTCATCGTTTTCTCAGGATTGCTTGTTTTTTGAGTTTTATTAATAGTTTTCTACTGTGAGACTTCTGGAACTTTCTTTTCTTTATGTATGTATTTATTAGAGAGAGCATGAGTAGGAGAGGGAAAGAGAGAATCTTAAGCAGGCTCCAAGCCAAGCGATGATCCTGACATGGGGCTCAATCTCACGACCCTGAGATCATGACCTGAGCCAAAATCGAGTCATGCACTTAACTAATCAAACCCCTCAGGCGCCCTGAGACTTCTGGGACTTTTTAAACAGAGGTTTCATTTCTGGGGATCTTCAAAGTCGATGCATGTAGTTGTTCGTTTTTTCTGGTCGTATAGTCCTACATGCTGTGAATATACCACAATCTGCCCGTTTCCCCGTTGATGGCCATTAGCGCTGCGCCCCGTTGGTTTTCAGTTAGCAGGGTCACGGTGGGATGTTCTGTACGCGCCTGCGGGGGCACAAGTCCAGGAGTTATTTTAGGCTGCTTTCCAGAATATCGCTCAACTGGTTTTCAGTGTGGCCGTGTGGACTCGCACTTCCTCCTGCGGCGTAAGGATTCCTGTTGACCGACATCCTCTCCAGCCCTTGGCATCCTCGAGACTTCGTAATTTCTGCCAATCTAATCGGGATACGTGATCACTCTGCGGTCTTGATTTGCAGTCGAGCCTGACCTTTTAATATTTTTTTACAAATAGGTCTTCGTATTTCACATTTTTGTGAAATGTCGCTCCGTGTCTTTTGTCCATTTTTCTGTTGGATCGATGTTTTGTAAGAGTTCTTTAACTTTTCGACGCTACATTATCGATTATATAGACATTGCAAATATGTTCGATTTAGGACTTCTTTTTTCACTCAAAAGGCGTTTTTGAGCGAACAAAATTCTTAGTGTCAAATCTCTCAATCTTTTCTTTCTGTGTTCAGCAAATTCTTCCAGGGGTCAGAAAGATACCGTTGTCTTTTTTAAAGGTTTATATATGGTTTTGTCTTTCACGTAGAAATTCCGTCTGCCATCTAGAGTCGATTTTTACATACATCGGGACAGGATACAATGTTCATGTTTTAATGTGGACGGTCCTTTGGTACAGCATTGATTATTGAGAAATTCCACCTTTCTCCAGTGACCTGCTCTATTACTTCTGCTGGGGCCGACATCCGTGACTTCTGTTTCCAGTATCCTGAAGTCAGACCTGAAACCAGACCTTAAATAAGGTTCCGCAAAAAGAAGCCACAAAACGTCCCTCGTGCTCCCATCGTGTTCACGCTGGATGCGTTCCGTTTCTGAATAATGAGTTTGTAGATACTCGTCTCTAAGTTTTGGAGGAGACTGGCATCTTTCTACTCAAATACAACTTGAAAGCAATGGCCCATCATCGAGTCTCGGAAACCTTATTGGTGTCGGTTCTAAAGGCATTGGTCACTTTCCTGGGCCTGGGTGTGGTCCCCCGAGCAAAATCCTGTTCTGAGCGAGCCCGTCCGTTGAGTACTGACAGGAAGTGTGGGCCAGTCTTCCGGCCCGCCGGAGGTCAGCTCACGGGGATGACCCAGTCAACGCCATGGCCTCTTCCAATTTGTCACCACGCGTTCATTCTGTGATGCTCACCACAGTCCAATCTTCCATGCTCACGGCTACACCCTAGATCGTGTCCGCCTTAAGTAGGGTCCCTCTTGAAGGCAAATATTCACTTGATCCATGGACCCCTATTTTTTTTTTTTTTTTTAGCTCTCCTACTTTGATGGTCTCTGTACGCTTTGCAACAGTACTGTGAAGAAATGGGTATACTCTTTGGGCAGGTCTGCTTTAGGAATTTAAGTCATCAGAGAAGTACCCAAAGATTTATGCACCAAGGTATTGAAAAATTAGAAACAACCTGATACCCAACAATTATGTTAGTATGGACAGATGTGTTATAAATAAATTTATTTTGAAAAAAATTTTAACTTTTATTTTTTTTTAAATTTTTTTTAACGTTTATTTATTTTTGAGAGACATAGAGATAGAGCATGAGCAGGGGAAGGGCAGAGAGAGAGGGAATACAGAATCTAAAGCAGGCTCCAGGCTCGGATGAGCCGTCAGCACAGGGCCCGACGCGGGGCTCGAACTCACAGACCGCGAGATCATGACCTGAGCCGAAGTCGGCCGCTTACCCGACTGAGCCCCCCAGGCGCCCCAATAAATTTATTTTGGAAGACCATCTGATGACATTGGATGTGTGACTATGATATTTGTAAATGCTTGCATAACATAATGTGCCGGAGACTATGTTTAAAGGTTTTCCGTGTTTTAAATTATTTCGTTTTCCCAACGTTCCTGTTTGATAACTAAGGAAATGGAAACCCCGCGAAGCCAGGTAGCTTCCTCTACAAACGACGATTCCCACGGTGGGATCCACAGCCCCCCAGGTGTCCCAGAGACACATTCAAGGGGGTCTCGGGGTCAAACTATTTTCATAACGATACAAAGATGCCGTTTGCCTCTTCCGCCGTGTTGAGATTTGCATCGATGCAAAGGCGATGAGAGGAACCCGCTGGTGCCTTAGTACGAATCCAAGGCGTTAGCACCAAATGACACGGGTGGTCGTGGTAGCTTCGCCTCTACATCCCCCGCTTTAAAAACAAACAGACAGGGGCGCCTGGGTGGCTCAGTCGGTTGGGCGGCCGACTTCGGCTCAGGTCATGATCTCGAAGTATGTGAGTTCAAGCCCCGCATCGGGCTCTGTGCTGATGGCTCAGAGCCTGGACCCTGCTTCCGATTCTGTGTCTTCCTCTCTCTCTGCCCTTCCCCTGTTCACGCTGTGCCTCTGTGTCTCTCAAAAATAAATAAACATTTAAAAACAAAAACAAAAGCTCTGTCCCTGAGGAAGCGGTGAAACGTATTAATTTTCTTACATCTCGACTCTTGCGTACACATCCTTCATATTTTCTTTTTATTTATTTTGGCGGGGGGAGAGGCAGAGAGAGAGAGAGAGAGAGAGAGAGGAAGAGAGAAAATACCCCAAGCAGTACACTACGCTATACCATCAGTGTAGAGCCCAACGTGGGGCTCGAACCCACTAACCGTGAGATCATGACCTGAGCCCAAATCCAGAGTCGGGTGTTCAACCAACTGAGACGCCCGGCGCCCTGTGTTTCCGGAGGTGAAGTGGGAAACACGAGCGCCTGCGCGGTGTGCGGGGGGACAGGGACCGTCTCCAGGAAAAGCATTCGAGCCGCTCCGGGTCGTGAGATGAAGGAGCCACTCTTTTCACAGAACAAGATTTTTACTGAAAAGAACAACTGACAGGCAAGCTGCGGTTATCCAGACTTCGGTATTTGGCAAGCATCCCCCCCCCACCCCCCACCCCCCGCCAAATGAATGCTCACGCTTCAAGGGAAACAACAGTTTTTGTGGTCAGTGAAAATTCGAGCTCCCAAGTGAAATTGTGAAGTTTGGAAAACTTGTATGTGCCACTGTGAGCTTGACATTCTCAAAAAAAAAAACTTTTTTTTTAAGATTTTATTTTTTTATTTTTAAGTAATCTCTGCACCCAACATGGGGCTAGAACTCACAACCATGAGCTCAAGAGCTGCTCCACCAACAGGGCCAGCCAGGCGCCCCTCGAAGATTTTATTTTATTTTTTAATGTTTATTTATTTTGAGAGAGAGAGAGAGAAAGCAGAGGAGGGGCAGAGAGAGAGAAAGAGAGAGAAAATTCCAAGCAGGTTCTGTGCTATCAGTGAAGAGCCTGATGCTGGGCTCAAACTCAAGAACTGTTTTGGCCTGAGCCAAAACCAAGAGTCGGAAGCTTAACTGACTGAGCCACCCAGGGACCCCAATTTTATTTTTAAGTAATCTCCACACCCAACGTGGAACTTGAACTTACAACTCCAAACTCAAGGACTGCATGCCCTTTCAGGTGCGGCCACATTCTCAGGAGTTTTGAGATGGATGATGATATATTTTATAAACTTATATTCAAGTTAGTTAACACACAGTGTAATCTCAGCTTCGGGAGTAGAACCCAGTGATTCATCTCTTACATGTGATACCCAGGGCTCACCCCTAAGAGGGCCCTCCTTAGTGCCCGTCACCCATCTAACCCCCCAACCGACCCCGCCGCTTCCAGCAACCCTCGGTTTGTTCTCTGTACGGAAGAGTCTCTTGTGGCTTGCCTCCTCTCCGTTTTCATCTTATTTTTCCTTCCCTTCCCCTGTGTTCATCTGTTGAGTTTCTCAAATTCCACATATAAATGAAATCATATCGTATCTGTCTTTCACTGACTGACTAATTCCGCTTAGCATAACACCCTCCAGTTCCATCCACGTTGTTGCAAATGGCAAGATTTCATTCTTTCTCAGGTAGAATTCCATTGTGTACAGGGCGCCTGGGGTGGCTCAGTTGGTTAGGCGGCTGACTTCAGCTCAGGTCATGATCTCACGGTCTGTGAGTTCGAGCCCCGCGTCGGGCTCTGTGCTGACGGCTCAGAGCCTGGAGCCTGTTTTGGATTCTGTGTCTCCCTCTCTGCCCCACCCCTGCTCACACTCTGTCTCTGTCTCTCTCAAAAATAAATAAATATTAAAAAAAAAAAAAGAATTCCGTTGTGTGCATAACCTACCCCTTCGTCATCCATTCATCGGTGGATGGACATTTGGGCTCTTTCCATAATTTGGCTAGTGTTGACCGAGCTGCTATAAACATCGGGGTGCCTGGGCCCTTTCGAATCAGCATTTTTGTATCCTTCGGATAAGTGAGATGGATGACGATACGATTTTTTTCATCTGCGTGTCAGAATTGCGTCCTGCAGCGCGCCAGCTTCTGGAAGATTCGCCTTACACACCGAACCAGAGCCCCCAGGTGATCTGCCCCGAATGCGAGAAAAGCAATGGACCAAATGTAACAGATGCAAAACGTTCATGGGTATGACTTCAGATTCTATGTCGCAACTAACCTTTAAGAAACTATTGTTTGTCAAGTTTGGGTATAGTATAAAAAATACCCACTGCTATCTGAAAAAGCTACTGAAATATGCCTACTTTGAATCACTAAATTCTACACGTGACATGAATACAACACTATATATGAACTAACTGGAATTAAAATAAAAACTAAAAGAAAGAAGGAAAGAAAGGAAGGAAGGAAGGGAGGGAGGGAAGGAGGGAGGGAGGGAGGGAGGAAAGGAAGGAAGGAAGGAAGGAAGGAAGGAAGGAAGGAAGGAAGGAAGGAAGGAAAGAAAGAAAGAAAGAAAGAAAGAAAGAAAGAAAGAAAGAAAGAAAGAAAAAAGAAAGAAAGAAGGAAAGAATAAAGAAAGAAAGAAAAAGGAAGGAAGGAAGGGAGGGAGGGAAGGAAGGAAGGAAGGAAAGAAAGAGAAAGAAAGAAAGAAAGAAAGAAAGAAAGAAAGAAAGAAAAGAAAGAATAAAGAAAGAAAGAAGAGAAAGAAAGAGAAAGAAAGAATAAAGAAAAAGGAAGGAAGGAAGGAAGGAAAGAAAAAGAAAGAAAAAGAAAGAAAGAAAAAGGAAGGAAGGAAAGAAAGGAAGAAAGAAAAGAAAGAAAAACAAAGAAAGAAAAAAGAAAGAAAGAAAAAGGAAGGAAGGAAGGAAGAGAGAGAGAGAGAGAGAAAGAAGAAAGAGACAAAGTTGCTTCCATTTTTTTCCAACAACATTTTTGGGAGACTAGATTTTCTTTACATCCTTCAACCAAAACAACATATTGCAACAAGCTGAGAATCCGATTGTCTTCTTCTCTTAAAGGGATATTAAAGAGATTTGCAAAAGTATAAAATAGCACACCCATCTCATTAAATGTTTGTTTTGGAAAATGCAGTTATTTTGTCATAAAAACTAAGGAATATTCATGTGTAATGGGTTCGTTGTGATTTGAAATAAATTAATATTTAAGATCTTTCTCAGTTTTAATTCCTAATATAATAAATATCTCTCTCTGTAATCTACGTACACAAGAGCCTTTTAGGAATCTTCCATTTTGAAGAGTGGAAAGAGACCCTGAGACCAGAAAGTTTGAGAGTCGCTCCTCTACAGCTCAGAAGGGACGGAGCAGAGGACAGACCCCGGGGAGTTTGGCTGTAGAGTTCCTACTTTTTTTTTTTTTTTTTAAGTAGGCTCTAGGCGCAGCGTGGGGCTGGAACTCACGACCCCAAAATCAAGAGTCTCCTGCTCTACTGACCGAGCCACCCAGGTGCCCTTGTAGGGTCTTGCCCTTACACGTTTCGTTATATCTATCATTTCCTTCTTTCTACAAGCCCTGGCAAGACCTCCGTGAAAATTTCCTGGCACTTATTTCTGGGGGATAGAAATTTGCAGTGCAGTAAGACAGGTAAAAATAACTTCACTTGACTGAAAATAACTTCCTCGGGGCACCTGGCTGGCTCAGTTGGTTGAGTGTCCGACTCTTGATTTTGGCTCAGGTCATGATCCCAGGGTCGTGGGATCAGGCCCTGTGTTGTGCTCCATTCTGAATGCGGAGTCTGCTTAAGATTCTCCCTCTGTCTCTCCTCCCTCTTCGCCTCCCCCTCTTGTGTCTCCCGCTGCTCATACCTTTTCTTGAAAGAAAAAAGAAAAGAATTTCCTTTATTTTCTTTTCCTGTTAGCTTCTTCCTTGCTTTGCTTCCATTTCTCAAGAGCAAAGACCTCATAATCTTATCATTTAAACCACCATCTTGGCAGTAACTTCATCTTCCAAGTTCCTTTTTACTTCCCACAAGCCCAGCTGAACCCCAAGCCTGAACCAATCCTCAACCATCTACTTTTCAATTTTTTCATCTCGACTTCTTTTTTTTTTAGTATTTTTAATCTTTATTTATTTTTGAGAGAGTGAGAGACAGAACACGAATTGGGGAGAGGCAGAGAGAGAGGGAGACAGAACCTGAAGCAGGCTCCAGGCTCTGAGCTGTCAGCACAGAGCCTGACGCGGGGCTCGAACTCACGGACCGTGAGATCATGACCTGAGCCGAAGTTGGACGCTTACCCAACCGACCCACCCGGGGCTACCCTCATCTCGACTTCTGAGGCTCAGAGAGATTAGGTAATTTGTCCAAGGACTTAGCTAATGAAGCGGCGGAACCAGGGTCAAAACCCAGGTCTGTCTCCCTGGAAGGTGCGGCACCATGAAACGGCTCTTCCCAGTTCCCAGCAGCCCTCAGTGGCCTGGGGCAACCCTGTCGCCATTTCCGTGTCTTTGCATGCCTGGAAAGATCTTAGAGGAGTATAGAATTCCAGATTAAAAATTCTATTTGTTTAGAATTGAGAAGGCATCGCCCCTATCATTTTCTGGTTTTCAGGAGTATTATTAATCCAGGGCCATTCTGTGTATCCACCCGAGTATCCCTGTGTGCCACCTAACTTTCTCTCTGGAAGCCTTTAGAAGTTTCTCTTAATATTTACGTTCAAATTTCATAATGAAATACCCTTGGGTTTTTGATTTTCAAAATTTTTTTTTCTTCGGGTTTTTTTTTTTTTATTGTTTTGAGAGAGAGAGAGAGAGCAAGGGCAGAGAGAGAAAGAGAGAGAGAGAGAGAGAATCCCAAGAAGGTTCTGCACCACCAGCACAGAGCCTGACGCAGGGCTCAAACTCTGGAGCCATGAGATCATGACCCGAGCCAAAGTCGGATGCTTAACTGACTGAGCCACCCGGGCGCCCCAGTGAGAGAGCATTTTTTTTAATGCTTATTAATTTTTGAGAGAGAGACAGAGAGAGAGAGAACGAGCAGGGGAGAGGCAAAAAGAGAAGAGGACGGAGGATCCAAAGCAAGCTCTGAGCTGACAGCAAAGAACCCAATTCAAGGCTCGATCCGCAGCCCTGGGATCGGGACCCGAGCCAAAATCGAGGGTCAGATGCTCAACCGACTGAGCCGCCGTGGGTGCCCCTGGAATTTTCTTCTGCTCCCTTCATTATCTGTCACCCTCTTGGTTCCTTTCCGTGTCTTCCATGTCTGAGGCTGCCTTCAGCTCTCGCTTGGTCCTCGGCTCTCTGATCCGACTTAAGCATGAGGTCCAAAGGGCAACTCAGAGACATCGAGAAACAGTCAGCTGGCGGGTCTCGCTGTCGGCGGGTGAGGGAGGGGCCAGTCGTAGAGTTCCCGTAAGCTTCGTCTCCTTGGCCACTGTCCCCCCAAAGGAATGTTCGACCCTCCTGATCCTGCTTTCGAAGGACTAAGAACTTCTAATTTTTTGAGTCTTTACAAGTTCTAAGACTCCCATGAACTTATACCTTGTCTTCCTACCCCACACGTCATGAGTAGAATGGAAACTATTCAAACTTATGGATTTAAAACCTCACACATAATGGGGTGCCTGGGTGGCTCAGTTGGTTGGGCGGCCGACTTCAGCTCAGGTCATGATCTCACGGTCTGTGGGTTCAAGCCCCGAGTTGGGCTCTGTGCTGATGGCTCAGAGCCTGGAGCCTGCTTCCGATTCTGTGTCTCCCTCTCTCTCTGCCCTTCCCCTGTTCACGCTGTGCCTCTATGTCTCTCAAAAATAAATAGACATTAAAATAAATAAATAAATAAATAAAAGTAAAACCTCACACACAAGACTTTGCATCTTTCAAAATGGCATCCCTCGTTGCTGGGTCTTCTCTCTCTTTGTCTCTGTGCCTTGATGCTTGTTTATGTCCGTCCTCTCATTTCGATATGGTTTCTGGAGGGAACAGAGATCAGTGTGTGTGCTCCATTCACCACACTGACCCAGAAGCTTCTCTCTGAGGTCCCAGTTACGTCGTTTCTCTGACTCCTAAGGCGGATGTAAGAATTAAAGGCGGTAGCGCTTACCTGACAGGATCTCGAAGGAGGTTTCTCCTGTTGCCTTGGAGTTGGAGCCGCGTTCCCGAGGAGGGAAGAGCAGGTCTGTCCTCCCCGTTGTAGAGAAAGGGCACTGGACTAAACAGAACGAGTCCTCCGGCAGCGAGGGCCCCTCTCATCCTCGCCCGCCGATCGGATGGAAAATTTGGAAGAAATGAAGAGGTAGGGAGATAGAATAGCCGGTCCGTTCCGGTTTCCCCCAGAGGGGAGGAAGGCGAGCGGAGGCTACGGACCAAGTAAGAAGAGTACCGAGACTGGGGAACTCGCGAGAAGCAGAGGCGAGCACCTCGCTCCTCGGCCGGGTGTTTCTTGGGCGGCGGAGTGGGTGCCCCGTGCTGCCCGAGAGCGGGAGCAGGGCCCTGGGAGTTCTGGAAGAACTCGGCGTGGCTTCCTGGCGTCGTGAGAGGCGCATGGACCTAGAGAGAGGCATCTCCGGACGGTCCGGCTGGCGGGAGCCGCCCCCAGGCCAGGGCGCGGCCTGCACTTCCGGCGTCCGCGCGGTGAGGACGTGGGAGTTTGCCACCAGCGAAGGAGACATCGTGGACGGTACGTGGGCTCGAACCATCTAGAGGGGACGCTGCCCAGGAGGGGCCCGGCAGGGCAAGGAGCCCCCGATGTCAGGGGGCTGGAAGCTCGGGGTACTATGCGAGAGGTCGCCTGGGGGGCCGGGGGTCTGAGCGCCCCGTGTGTCCCCTCGAACATCGCTGCCCCCGAGAGACGGCCGGCACTTAGGCACCTGTTGTTCAACAGCCCGGTCATATCAGCTGTCACCCACTTCCCTTGCTTCCACCGTTTCTTTTAAAGAATTCTTTAAAGTCATCTCTACGCCCAACATGGGCCTCGAATTCACAACCCCGAGACCAAGAGTCACCCGCTCGACCCGCCGAGCCAGCCGGGCGCCCCTTTTTCTTCTGCCATTTTCACCCCAGAGAAGAAGCAGACCGCGGGGGTGGAGGGAGGCGGAGAAAAGCCAAGCCATTGCGGGTCTCAGGCTGCGGGTCCAGCCCCAGCCGGGGGCGGGGGAGGCCGTGGATTGAATATAAGATCGAAGTTTTAAAATGGGCCGTTCGAGACTCAAAATCCACGAAAATGACCAGAGAGGCGTGGAGCACACTTGTGAAAGCGCTCCGGGGGTGGGGAAGGCTGCCGGCGGCCACAGTGAATCCAGACAGTTCCCTAAACCGGTTATGACGTTAAGTGCCACGCACTCAACAAGGGTTTGCCGAGTGCTTCTTCTCCGCCAGGTTCTATGTGAGCTTCGGGGGATAAAAATGAGCAAAACCCAAGGAGTCTCCGCCCCCGTGGACAATTGAGTACAGAAGGTACACTGTTTAAGGTAGAAGCCGCATTTGGCTGCCAATAATGGAAAGCAGAAATAACAGTGACTTAAATTATTGAAGTTTTCTTTTTCTATCGTGTAAAAAGTGTACAGGGGGGTCATTCACAGAAGCCCCACCATCATCGGGGTCCAGGCTTCTTCTCTGTTTTTTGTGACACCATCTGCAGCCTGTAATTTTCCTTCTCAAGGTTAACTCATGGTCCAAGGTGACCGATGGAGCTCCAGCCATCGCCTCTGCATTCCAGCTAGAAATCAAGAGGATGGGGAAAGGGCACAAAAGGCTTAATGTAAACCTTTTTGTCCCTTTAAGTTTTATTTTTATTTATTTTTTTTCAAGTAATCTCTGTGCCCAACGTGGGGTTTGATCTCATGACCCCAAGACCAAGAGCTGCATGTCCCACCGACCGAGCCAGCCAGGTGCCCGCTTTTTGCCGCTTTTCACAAGTTTCTTGTATGTCTCATCCAACAAATTTGGCTTGCATCTCATTTGCCAGGATTTTGCCCCACGGCCACTCTTAGCTACAAGGGAACACGAGAAATACGAGAGTCATTTTACTAATGACGAAGAGGAGAACGGAGTTGTGCGGGTTTTTTTAATCGCCCAGTGCCCATCATGACAAGGGCACTCCTTAATCCCCTCCACCTATTTTGCCCTTCCCCCACCTCCCCTCCGGTCACCATCAGTTTGTCCAGTTAAGTGTCTGTTTCTTGGTTTTTCTCTCTCCCTCCATCCCTTCGTTTATTTGTTTTGTTTCTTAAATTCCGCATATGAGTGAAACCATACGGTCTTCGTCTTTCTTTGACTCATTTCACTTCGCCTAATATTCTCTAGCTCCGTCCACGTCACTGCCAGTGGCAAGATTTCATTCTTTTTTATGGCCGAATAATATTCCATTATATACATCACATCTTTTTTATCTGTTCATCAATCAGTGGCCACTGGGCTGCTTCCGTATCTTGACTGTTGTAAGTAATGCTGCTATAGACATAAAGGCACACGTATCCCTTGAGTTAGCATTTTTGTATTCTTTGGGTAACCCCCCCCGTAGTGCAGAGAATGGAGGTTGGACGGGTAACTACTGGACTCCACAGTAATCCATCCCTTCAGCCCCTCAATAGCTCTCTTATTTTTTTTTTCACTAAAAACACTTTTTAATGTTTATTATTTATTTTTGAGAGAAAGAGAGAGAGGGACATGGAATCCGAAGCAGGCTCCAGGCTCTGAGATGTGAGCGCAGAGCCCGACGCGGGGCTCGAACCCACGAACCGTGAGATCACGACCTGAGCCAAAGTCAGACGCTTAACCGACTGAGCCACCCAGGCGCCCCTCAATATCTCTCTTTTAGTTCCTCGTGTGGCTACTCATGGCCCAGCAACCTGTATTTATTTACTTAAGTAATCTCTGCACCCAACAGGGGGCTGGGGCTCATGACCCCAAGACCACGAGTCACATGCTCTGCCAACCGAGCCAGCCGGGCGCCCCTAGCGAACTATAAGGCAAAGACAAATGCTCAGCAGCCACCGCACCTTATATATAACGGTGGCATCGGAGCAGTCGACCACAAGCAAAGCTCTCTCTTTTCTGGGAGGACACAGGAAACACGCGCAGTCACTAGTCATGGGTCTATAGACCCCTGAGTGGCTTGCCCCGGTTCTCATCCCTGGAACCTGGATGTGCCAGTGTCTGGCTGACCAACAGAGGACATCGGAAGTGACATGGTATAGCCTCTAGGGCCTGGTCATGAAAGGCAGTGAGTGCAGCTTTTCCCTCGGTTCCTGGAACACGGATGCCAGGACCCTCTACGTTAGCGCTCCAACTGCCCCGAGGCCGCCATCTTGTGAGGAAGCCCAAAGTAGCCTCTCCAGAGAGCCTCCGCGAAGCCCCGAGAATATACGGAGGGGGTAGGATGCCCAGTCGGCCCCGAGCCGCTCCGGCTCCAGCTGTGCGACTACCACTGACCGAGCGCCCCGAGCTGGAGTGCCCGGCCAACCCAAAGGGTTGCGGGGATAATAAGTGACTGTTCCTTTGGAGTTTTGGAGTGAGGTGTCACACGGAAATAGGTAAGCAGAACGGCAGCGTCTATCAAGTCTGGGAGGGGGCGAGGCCCACCGGCCCTGACGGAAGACTAAGCTCCGGAGTCGGTCCGTCTGGCCCGCTTTCGTCCTGCTCCTGGGAGAATCTCCATTCTTGCCCACGGCCCCCGGCTCTGCCCTCAGGGCGGTTGTTCTCCGTCCCGCCCTCCCTCGTGGCGGTCCGCAGGGGCCCATGTGGGCGACACTCCTGCGTGCCACGCGGCTCTGGCCTCGGGAGGGAGCCGCTTCTGTGTGGCGGGTCCGGATGCGTTTGCTCGGAGCCGCCGACCGTGGCCGGCCGGGTGTGGACGTTTGTTTGCTCGTTTTTGTTTCCGTTAACACAGTTTCACGAAATAATTAGTAGCTTCCGGGCAGTTCTTAGACATGAGTTACTGTGACCAAAGATATACTGAGGCTCGAAACTCCTGTTTTGCATGTTGGCCTCTGCGCCCTGACCACCCCCCCAGTTCTTTAAGGCTCAAAGGGGAAGACCCACGGCTACACGCGTCTCCGCGGGGCCTTGCCGCGTCGGCAAGCGCAGAACTGCCACCCGAAGGGGCCCCGTGGTCTCCCCTAGTGAGGGACTGTTGAGCAACCGCCGTTCTGAACTGCTTGGCTTCGGGGTAGGAAGCAATGGGCTTTTTCAATGGGCAGCCTTCATATAATAAGACTCTCCGTCAACTTTTATATTCCTGAATGTGTGTGTGTGTGTGTGTGTGTGTGCGCGCGTGTAAGGAGAGCCAGTGCTTTCCTTAGTGGTGTTATTTCTCTTTTCTTTTCTTTTCTCTCCTTCCCTTCCCTCCCCTCGCCTCCCCCTCCCTTCCCCTATTCCCTATTCCTGTCTTTCTATTCTGTTCTTTTCTGCTTCCAGACTGGCTCAAGCGTAATTTCCTGTCTCACGCAGAATTTTGCAGCAGCCCCGACAGACCGGAACACAAAACCCTTTCTTAGTAGCTTTCTAAGGTACCACGAGCGACCATTTGATGGAGCGGCTTGCAGATACTAGGGGCTCCCAGCTTCCGGCCGGCAGGGGAGCAGCCGCCCCTGCCCGCCTCCCCTCGGCCAACGCCCCACTCCCATCCGATCGGGGCTGCATCTGTGCCTGTAACTGAGCCTGGCAGGAGCAGAGACTCAGACCAGGCGGAAGTTAACTTTGGTCTCAAGGGACTGAAGTCTGCATGTAGAGAGGCCCCGGGGCCCACGCAGGACCGGGCCTTCCTCGCTCTCCAGACTCCTTGCAGCCGCCCGCGTTTGCCGTCCTCAGTGTGACGAACACGGGATCCTTCAGGCATCAGCTCTGGGCCCCAGACAGGAAACAGGACGTGGGGAGAAGGGAGAACGGATCGGAAGGACTAACAAGGGTACATGCCGGCTGTCTGCCTTCTTGAAGGAACTTTCCAGAAGGACCTTCCAGAAGGATCCACCCAGTAAACAGCACTCACATCTTGTTTACGCTTACATGCATAGAGCGTAGTCCCAGAGTCACAGCAGCTGTAAGAGGTAGAAAAATGTCGATTTCACACCAGTTACGTTGCCGCTCAGGACAACAGGGGCACCGGTAAACTTCCGGGATTGACGAATCTATGCTCGTTATCTTGCCGCTGGTGATGGTTTTATGGACGTATACTAAGTTGAAACTTACTTAATATTTCATTAAAAAAAGAAACTCATCAAATAACATTTTAAGTATCGTATGTCAGTTGTATCTCAATAAAACTTTCAAAGTGTTGCCTGTGTATGAGAAAAGAAAATGTATTCTCTAGTGATTGACGGCAGGGTTTTATATAAGTTCATTAGGTCGAAACTTTAATTGTGTTGTTTGAATCTTCAATATTCTTAACGAAAAACATACATTTATATATACTTGTTCTGTTTTCTTGATGCATCAATTACCTGAGGGGTATATGTTAAGATTTCCCACAAATGTGGTGGATTTATCAATCTCTCCTGGAAGTTTTGTCAATTTTTTTTTTGATAAAGTTGAAACTATATTAGTAAGAACACAGGGCACCTGGGTAACTCAGCTGGTAAAGTGTTTGACTCTTGATTTCCGCTCAGGTCATGACCTCATGGTTTGCGGGTTCGAGCCCCATGTTGGACTCTGTGCTGACAGCTCAGAGCCTGGAGCCTGCTTCAGATTCTGTGTCTCCCTCTCTGTCTGTCCCTCCCCCACTCGCACTCTGTCTCTCTCTCTTTCAAAAATAAATAAACATTAAAAAATTTTTAAATAAAAATTAAATTAAAAGAATAAATAGGGGCGCCTGGGTGGCTCAGTTGGTTAAGCATCCAACTTCGGCTCAGGTCATGGTCTCATGGTTTGTGGGTTCGAGCCCTGCATCAGGCTCTGTGCTGATGGCTCAGAACCTGGAGCCTGCTTCGGATTCTATGTCTCCCTCCTTCTCTGCCCCTCCCCTGCTCACGCTCTGTCTCTCAGAATAAATACATAAACAAATAAATAAGTAAGTATAAACAATTAAAAAAAAGAATAAATAAATAAAACCACCAAAAAACCCTTGCTAGAAATGAATCCAATGATGCATAATCATAATCGATGTAAATAAAGCAAATTCTCCAGTTAAAAGGCAATTCTTATTTATCAGGCTAAATACAATTAATATCCAGCTATATGTTGATTATAAGAGACAAACCTAAAACATAAGAAATATAAAGGTTAAGGGGCCCTGGGTGGCTCAGTTGGTTAAGCGTCCGACTTTGGCTCAGGTCATGATCTCACTGTTTGTGGGTTCAAGCCCTGCATCGGGCTCTGTGCTGGCGGCTCAGAGCCTGGAGCCTGCTTCACACTCTGTGTCTCCCTCTCCCTCTGACCTTCCCTTGCTCATGCTCTGTCTGTCTCTCTCTCTCTCAAAAATAAACATTAAAAGGATAGAAAATATATGTGTCCCAGGCAAATACTAACCAAAAGAAAGTTAGTATAGATGTATTAATATCAGATCAAATAAAATAACATTTGTAACAAAAATTACTTACAGGTAAAAGGAGCTACTGTATTGACTTGTTTCAATTCACTACAAAGACATGATAATTATAAATCTGTATGTTCTTTTTAATTTTTAAAAATTTATTACATGTTTTATTTATTTTTGAGAGAGACAGAGACAGAGTGTGAGCAGGGGAAGGGCAGAGAGAGAGGGAGGCGCAGAATCGAGGCAGGCTCCAGGCTTCGAGCCGTCAGCACAGAGCCCGACGCGGGGCTCAAACTCAAGAACCGTGAGATCGTGACCTGAGCCGAAGTCCAACACTTAACTGACTGAGCCCCCCAGGCGCCCCTATATGTTCTTTTTTAAAGTAAAAAAAAATGTTTTAAGTTTATGTATTTTGAGAGAGAGGAAGAGAGAGAGCGCACAGGGGAGGGGCAGAGAGAGAGAGAAAATCCCAAGCAGCCTCCATGCCGTCAGCACAGAGCCCAGTTTAACCAACTGAGCCCCCCAGGCACCCCTATTTTTAAAGAGAGAGCAAGGGGGCAGCAGAGAGAGAGAGAGAGAGAGAGAGAGAGAGAGAGAGAGAGAGAATCTTAAGCAGGCTCCGTGCTCCATGCTGAGCCCAATTTCGGACTCAATTCTACGACCCCGGGGTCATGACCTGAGCCGAAATCAAGACTCAGATGCTTAATGGACTGAGCCACCCAGGTGCCCCTGTTTTTTGTGGTTTTAATTTGTCCATAGAGTTTTATGTCTTTTATTTATTTTTCTCCTTTCTTGTCTTCTTTTGGACTATTTGAGTCCCCCTCCGTTCCTCTTTTTCTCCCTACCTGCCTCGAAATGATATACTCTGCTTCTATTTTACTAATAATAAAATGAAAAAATTTAGCTTGAACAGTTAATTTAACAATCAAAAATTAAAACCCTAGAGTAACCTTAATCACCCCGTCCCAACTAATATGCAGTTAAGCTCGAGGTTTTCGTTCTATCTTTTCCCTTCTTTCTTTTTGCTTCCTTCCTTCCTTCCTTCCTTCCTTCCTTCCTTTCTTTCTTTCTTTCTTTCTTTCTTTCTTTCTTTCTTTCTCTTTCCTTAAGTGAGTTGGGGAGGGCAGAGAGAGAGGGAGAGAGAGAGAATCCCAAGCAGGCTCCACACTGTCAGCTCAGAGCCCAACACGGGCCTCGAACCCACGAACCGTGAGATCATGACCTGAGGCAAAACCAAGAGCTGAGGCTGAATCAACTGAGCCACTTGGGAGCCCCAGTTCTATCTTTTCTTGTTGTTTTTTTTTAAGTTATACATGCACATAATTCGGGGTTAACCGGTTACAATACTTGTTATAAACGACACATCCCAGCCCACCCTCCCCGTTTCCCCTACCTAGAAGCAACCACTTTCAAATCTGCCCCTCGAAGTTTCCAGTTACCTCCGTATCTCTAAATAACATCTTATGCTGTGAGTGGTTGATGTTTACTTTGTAATGTGCGTGGATGTCTAAACTGGAAGACGAAGGCTCTTCTGGTCATATTCTCACCGTCCCGCCCCCATTTCCTCCATAAAATCATATAACGACCCTGGTTAGAGGACTATTCAGAACGGACGTTACTTTGACTATGCAAATGTCATGCATAAATGTGTCCCTGTGTCACTTTTTCCCCCTGGGAGTGCTTTTGGTCTTCTTCTTGTTGCCGGCTCTTATTCCCGAACCTTCTCCGTCCGTCTGCATTTCCTCTAAAGCACCTGGTCCCTCTCGCCTTCCCCCTGCGCCCCCCCATGCTTTCCCTTCGCTCTCATCCTTCAGTGCTCCTCGCTTCCTGCCTGAGTCGGCGTCCTTTCCCATGCTCCACCGGCCCGCACGTTTGGTTCACTTCTCGCTTCGGTGGGCCGAAGCCTCTACTTCTCTTTGGAAGGGTTGTCCTCGCCCGACCAGCGACAGCCGACAGGGGCGTCTGGGCCTGTGGCGCAGCGGGGGACACCGTGGCCCGGAGGAACCTCCCCGGAGGAAGAGATACGCGACCACAGGGCTGGGGCGAGGGCGAGGCCTAGGTGGAATGTGAACGGAGCAGCGTTTCCAGAGGCCCACGGCGGACAGGGGTCTACAAAGAGGCCGCTATCAGGGCTGGACCCAGAAGCAAACACTGAGGGAGAATCCTGCGTCCAGAAACCCCTTATCCGAGGCTCTGCCCCCGGGTCGTAGACCAACGCTGCTTCTCTGTCTCAAGGTGACTTGAGTCCTTCAGGCAAAGAGAGGACGATTTGTTCTTACGGATGGATATGCTTTCGGAAGGCCGCATTCCTCACAGCCTGGAAGTTTCGAGAACAAAGTTTCTCCGTGGGAGAAAGCAGCAGTCACAGACAGGGAGTCCTCATGAACTTTATTGCTACATTGGGAGAAACAGTGTTTCTTGTTAACCTCGGGGGCCCTCCGGGGCCTCTTATCCCAGCCTCAAGGACAGGAGGCCGGAGCTGTACCTTCTCGAAGTTTTACTGTCTCAGGGGTGTGTGGGGGGCAGTATTTTTGAGCCTTGGTGGGGAGCTGTTCGCTGTAAGGTTCTTTCTAGCATGATCTGGCCAAGGCCTTTTCCTGGGGGCATCCCTGACGTCAGTACCTTTAGAATCTGTGCGGCGTATTCTAGGCTCCAGCTTGGAAACTGGGGCTCCGGTCGCTCGCGTTCTGGGCACGGAGTTTGGGGAAAGGGCTGGGGTCCTCAGAATTCAGGATGTAAGTGTTCTTTTGGTCCTCCTTTTTATTTTTATATTTTATTTTTTGAGAGACATAGAGACAGAGTGTGAGCAAGGGAAGGGCAGAGAGAGAGGGAGACACAGAATCCGAAGCAGGCTCCAGGCTCTGAGCCGTCAGCACAGAGCCCGACGCGGGGCTCGAACCCACAGACCCTGAGATCATGACCTGAGCTGAAGTCGGCCGCTCAACCGACTGAGCCACCCAGGCGCCCCTGGTCCTCCTTTTTTTAAAGGATGGTATTCCTGCCCCCTCTGGAGCAGAAAACACCGCCTTTCTGCCACGACGGAGGAGGGATGTCTCAGAACGGCGTGGGGCGCAGCAAGGGACCTGGGACACAGCCCTCCTTTGGGTTTCAGATAGTTTTCCTGTTCTCCACCCCGCCCTTCGCATCCCTGTCAGACAGCGCCGGCGTCGCGGCCTCCTGCCGGACCGACTGTCTTCCAGCTCTGGCCTCTGACTTGAGTCCAGTCTTCCCCGGTCCCCCGGTGAGGTCAGTTACGCTCGTCAATCTGCTTTCTAGCTTCCAGAATTCCACTTTCCATTCTCTGTGTCTCTGTGAGCTTATGTCTTCTTCAAACTTCCTTTCTTATCATGTCCGTAGATTTCAGGGAGGAGCAAAAACCAACGAGTCCATACAACGTGTCCTCTCCACCCAACAGTGTCCTGCGTTCAAGTCGCGTAAGTCAGGTGTGGCCATTAGCTTTACTCATGAGTTTATTGATTTTTTTCTCGCTAATTTTTGCTTCACAGACCTTCTTTCTAGTTTGTATTCTCCCGGAAGGCAATCCTGTAATGTTCTTTTTTTTTTTTTTTTTTTTAACGTGATTTTAAGAAAGCACGGGGACAGGACCTGCGGGAGAAAGAGCTGCCGATCCCGCCACCGGTGTTATAGCGGAGACACGCTGGCCTTCAGTTCTCTGCTGCTGTCGGTGTAAAAATGCCTTTCCTTCGCCCTCACCGGCGCGCCCTCCAATGTGCCTTCTCTCCCTCTGGGGAGAATGAAGGGTTTTAAGCTTCCGAATGTGATTAGTTTTGTTTTATAGAAAAACACTTCCCCGGGAGGGCAGGGCAAGGACGAGGAGTCTGTTGCAAACGGCCGGCTGGAACGAGGGCCGGGATTATGGGCCCGGGGGGCGGGTAGGAGAAACTTTAAGGGGGTGGAATCGGCGGAGCTCGGTCGTCACGGGCGATGGGAAAGAGGGGTGAGTGACAGACGCCTCCCAGACTTCCGCGTGGGGGTTAGTGGCGGCGACTTTCCCTGAAATGCAGATCCGGTAGAAAGAGGTGAATTTGGTTCTCATCGTGGGGTCTCGGGAGGGTCCGTGGCGTCTCCGGGCGGCACTCCGGGACTCAGGCGGGCGACTGGAGGGACACACAGGCAGAGCCGTGAGGCCAGGGTGCGGACGTTTGAGGATGGGGTACGCGGGGAGAGGATGGGGACTGAAGGGCGAGCCTGTGGCGTGTAGGATGAGACCGAGCCGACTTGGGCTACACCCGCACACTCACTTATGGCCACGTTGGTGGCTCGCTTTTCCCTGGGGGGGGGGGGGCAACAGTCTAAAATAAACCACAAGAAGGCTTCTCCTGTCTTCGTTACCATAGTTCCCCCTCCCCGGTACCAAGGCAGCTGCTGGGAAAATTAGACAAATTTAAGCTCCGGGCTTAACTACGCACCAGCAGCACCAGAGTAGCACACGAGTGTGAGGGGTTCAGTGCAAAACCCAAAAACCGGTCTTAAGAAGAAAGAAATTCGATTTATTGAACTGGGTGTTTGCGAAGTGCTTGCAAGGGCTACGGCGAGGGCTCTAGTCTGGGCTTCCGGCAGTGATTCTCAGAAAATGGTGATCTGCTCGGCCTGGGAAACTGCTATCTTTGCCAAGATTAGGAGGTTGGAAGGGTATCAGGAAGTTACTGGTTGTTACCGGAACTCTTCGTTTCAAGAACACAATACTACTATGTTGCAGTTTGGTGGGGGAGAGGATGGCCTTTGCTTCTTTTTTCTTTTTCTGTCTTTTTTTTTTTTTTAAAGGGAGACAGCATGCACGCACACACACAGGTTTGGGAGAAGGGCAGAAGGCAAGAGAGAGAGAGAGAGAGAGAGAGAGAGAGAGAGAGAGAGAGAGAATCTTAAGCAGGCTCCACACTCAGCACAGAGCCCAACATGGGGCTCCATCCCATCACCCTGGAATCATGACCTGAGCCGAAATCAAGAGATGGACGCTTAATCTCCTGAGCCACCCCGGCGCCCCGAGGTTGGTCTTTTCAATACATGGTGAATATCCATATGGGGGGAGAAAAAACCACTATGATCCCTAACCTCACACCATATGCATTCATTTACAATAGATCACAACCTAAATGTGAAAAGTAAAACAAATAAAGCTTCTAGAAAAAAAAAATCTTCTTGACCTTAACCAGGACGCAGAAACAGTCAGTGTGAATGAAAAGTTGGTAAGTTAGACTTTATTAAAATTAAGAACTTCTTGGATGAATATTGAAAACATTCTGCTGTGTGAAGAAGCCAGATATAAAAGGTCATATAGTGTATGATCCCCTTTATATGAAACAACCAGATAGGTCAATTCACAGAATCCACACAGATGGCTTGGGGGGTGGGGAATTGGGGCAATTACTCAATGCACACTGGGTTTCTTCTGGGGAGACGAAAATGTCTGGATTTAGATGTGCTGGTTATAGAACATCGCGGTTATACTAAATGCCACGCAACTGTTCACTTTATTTTTTTAAACAATTTTTAATGTTTATTTTTGAGAGAGAGAGAGAGAGAGACAGAGACAGAGAGATTGTGAGCAGGGGAGGGGCAGAGAGAGACAGAGACATAGAATCCAAAGCAGGCTTCAGGCTCTGACCTGTCAGCACAGAGTCTGATGCGGGGCTTGAACTCACAAGCAGTGAGAGCATGACCTGAGCCGAAGTCAGACGCTCAACCAACTGAGCCACCCAGGCACCCCTAAAATTAACATTTTAAAGGGAACAAGAGGGGCGCCTGGGGGGCTCAGTCGGTTAAACGTCAGACTTCGGCTCAGGCCATGTCTTGCGTTCCGTGGGTTCGAGCCCCGCGTCAGGCTCTGTGCTGACAAGTCGGAGCCTGGAGCCTGCTTCAGATTCTGTGTCTCCCTCTCTCTCTCCGCCCCTCCCCCACTCACCCTCTGACTCTCTCTTTCAAAAATAAACAAATATCAAAAAAAATTTTTTTTAAGATGAGATATGAATGGCCAATGAGAACAATGACAAGGGGCTCGGGACCATTTCGCATTAGGGAAATACGAATTAAAACCGCGACGAAACACCTCCTAACCAGCTGGACACCTACAACTAAAGGCGCTGACCACGCCCCGTGTCGGCGAGGGAGCCGGAAGGCAGGCCCTGCGGGTAGGAGTGTAAGCCGGACTGCGGAGGACAAGCTCCACCCCCACGTCCCCCAGGACCCAGCTCCACGCTCCGGGAAGATGAGCGACCCTGTGCGTGGAGATACAGGCACGGGAGTGTACCTTGTCCACAGGAGTTTCCTGCAGGACGGCCCAAATCTGTATACGACCAGAATGTGCACTAACAGTCGAATGGATAAATTGTGGTTTGTCCGTAAGACGAAATACTACACAGCAACAAAAAGGAATACACTCTTGCTCTAACGTTAGCTCTCGCAAATAAAACGTGGACAGAAGCTGGAGACACAAACATTGTGTATTCGAGGACTTCATAATTTTTTTTAATGTTTATCTATTTTTGAGAGAGAGAGAAAGACAGGGTGTGAGTGGGGGAGGGGCAGAGAGAGGGAGACCCAGAATCCGAAGCAGGCTCCAGGCTCCGAGCTGTCAGCACAGAGCCCGACACAGGGCTCGAACACACGAACCATGAGATCATGACCTGAGCCAAATTCGGACACTTGACATACTGAGCCCCCAGGTGCCCCTCTATGATTTCATTTTCTGTGAAGTTCAAGAACACATGGAATGAATCAATGGTGATGGAAGCAGATAGAAATAATTATTCCCTGGGCAGGGCTCAGAGGGAGTTTTTGGGGAGCTAGCAGTGTACACGCACACGCAGTAGAACCTTCTGATTAAACCAGAGCCGCCTGTTCCCTCCCTTCCCTCTCCCCCAGCTCCAGCTCCCCTGTCACCGCACTTTCAGGGCGACTCGGTCTCTGACACCCCAGCAGCAACAGCCTCCTCGCCACGCCCACTCACTCCCCCTCTCTCCTGTCCCTCCACTTGTGAACCAGACCACGCCCCTCCTCGTTTTAGAACTTTCTAGAACTTTTTTCCAGTCTCCGCTGCCTCCTCACCTCTGCTTCCCCTCCAGTTATCACCCCATTTCTCTCCCCCACCCCGTCCTTGGGAAGAATCATCTAGGGTCCCCGTCTCCCCTGCCCCCCATCACTCTCCGAATCCGCTCCATCAAGCCCTCGCCGCCACCCTGCCCGCCTCATCTGTCCTCGTCATGCTCACCCGTGACCCCCATCTCGCTGAGTCCGTGGCTCAGCTCTCAGGCTTCATTCGATTCGAGCATCCGACAGCTTATCATTCTGTTCTCCTCCTCCTCCTCCTCGAAACTCTTTCTTCAGGTGGCTCTGCCAGAATATTCTCCTGGGTCTCCCCCCGCCTTTTTCCCCCCCAGATTTTATTTTTAAGGAATCTCCACACCCACTGTGGGGCTTGACTTTACAGCCCCGGGGCGAAGAGCAGCGGAGCCAGCCAGGGGCGCCTCCCGTTTTCCTCTCTTCTTTCTCGGGCCCACTTACCCCCCCCCACCCCCTCCCACCCTGCCCTTGGACTCTGGCCTTTCCCTCTTCTCTAGCTTCATGCAGTCCCTGGGGGCTCTCCTCCAGGACCGGGGTTTCGAATACTAGCCTTTAATTAGCCCAGGACGCCCAAACTTGGACGCGTCACAGGACTGAAGGTGACGAACCAGGCTGCAGAACTTGCCCCGAGACCGCTTCTCCTGGGAGCCCGCCCAGCTCCAGAAATGGCAACATGAGGGGTGCCTGGCTGGCTCGGCCAGTCCGTCATGTGACTCTTCGTCTCAGGGTTCGAGTTCAAGCCTCATGTTCAAGCCTTTTTTTTTTTTTTTTAAACAAAAAAGTAATAAAAAGAAAAGAAATGGCAACATCATGCTACTTCTTCAGGCCTCAAGGTCTTGAGTTTCTTTCTTTCTTTCTAAAGACTTTAAGAAATATTTATTTATTTTTGAGAGAGAGGCAGAACACGAGTGGGGGAGGGGCAGAGAGAGAGAGGGAGACAGAATCCAAAGCAGGGTCCAGGCTCCGAGCCGTCAGCACAGAGCCCGATGTGAGGCTCGAACCCACAACCTCGAGATCACGACCTGAGCCAATGTCAGATGCCGAACCGACTGAGCCACCCGGGCGCCCCTCTCTCTTTTTCTCATATCCCACATCCAACTTTTTTTTTGTTAAGGTGTTTTATTTATTTAGACAGATTTTTCTCCTTTAAAAAATTTTAATTCTATTGTAACGAACATACAGTGTTGCGTTTGTTTCAGGCGTACAACATCATAATAGCTCACCGTTTCCATGAATTACTCATGGCTCATCGCGGTAAGTGAACTCTTAATCCCCTTCATCTATTTCACCCTTCCCCTCACCCACCTCCCCTCGTAACCATCGGTTGTTTTTCTTTTTAAAGCTTATTTACTTACTTATTTTGAGAGAGAGAGAGAGAGAGGTAGAGAGAATGGAGAGAGAATCTCAAGTAGGCTCCACGCTGTCAGTGCAAAGCCCTACGTGGGCTTTCAATCTTATGAACAGCGGGACCATGACCTGAGCCGAGATCAAGAGTTGCGTGCTTAACCGACGAGTCCCCCAGCTCAGTTTGTTCTGCAGAGTTGAGTCTGTTTTTTGGCTCGTCTCCTTTTTTGTTGGTTTGTTTGTTTTCTTTCCTAAATTCTACACAGGAGTGAAATCATATGGTCTCTGTCTTTCTCGGACTCATTTCACTTCACATAATATTCTTTAGCTCCATCCAGGTCATTGCAAGTGGCAAGATGTCATTCTCTTTGCTGGCCGAGTGACATTCCCTGGTGGATATCTCTCCCATCTTCACCCGTTCATGGGCCAGTGGACATCTAGTTGCTTCCACAGTTTGGTTGCAGTAACCAGGGGGGCAGGCGTGTTCCCAGGAATTCGTGCTGCTGTACCCCCCGGGGAAACACCCGGCGGCGTGATCACCGGACCGCAGGGTGGCGCCGATTTCCCCGCCACCTCCGCGCTGCCTCCCAGGTGGCCGCGCAGCTCGCCTGCCGCCCACGGGACACCGGGGTCCCTCTTTCCCCCCCGGCCGTGTGAGCGCTTGGCGTTTCTGGTGTTTTTTATTTTGGTCATTCTGACCGGCATAAGGAGATATCTTCCTGTGGTTTGGTTCGCATTTCCCTGCACGTTCACGCCTTTTAGAAGGGAAGCCAGGCCACTGTGTCCTGTTTCCCTCCCGTCCCGCTGAGAGAACACCAGCGTCCTTCCAAAAGCATCTGGTGACCCGACCCACTCGTCCCACCCCCTGACCCCTCTGAAACATGCTCCCACCTCAAGACCTTGTGTTTGTTCCCTCTTTCTGGAATGTTCTCACAGATAGCTATGCAGATAGCCGCATGGCTCACTCACAATTTTCAGCCTTTACTTGAATGCCACCCTCTCAGCAAGGCCATCGCAATCCTCTCGCACTTCCTGTCCTCCTTCCATGCTCTTTCCTTCCTTCCTTCCTTTTTTTCTCTTCCTTCCTTCCTTCTTTCTTTCTGTCTCTCTCTCTCTCTTTCTTTCAAGTAGGCTTCACACCCAGTGCAGATTCACGTGGGGCTTGAACTCACCACTCTGAGATCAAGATGAGCTGAGACCAAGAGTCAGATGTTGGGGCGCCTGGGTGGCTCAGCTGGTTAAGCGGCCAACTTTGGCTCAGGTCACGATCTCAGAGTCCGTGAGTTCGAGCCCCGCGTCAGGCTCTGTGCGGACAGCTCAGAGCCTGGAGCCTGCTTTGGATTCTGTGTCTCCCTCTCTCTCGGCCCCTCCCCTGCTCACACTCTGCCTCTCAAAAAATGAATATTTAAAAAATTAAAAAAAAAGAAGTCAGATGCTTAGCCGACTGAGCCACCCAGACACCCCCTCCTGCCTTATTTTTTACCTTAAAAAAAGACTGAGTATTTCTTAGAGCAATTTTAGGTTTCTAGAAAAATTGAGCCGAAATTACAGAGTTGCCATACACTTCCTTCTCTCGAGTTTTCCCTATCACTAACACCTTGTATTAGTGTGGTACATTGTTACAATTAACGAACTAATATTGATACATTATTATTAACGAAAGTCCATAGTTTACAGTAGGGCTTTTGACCACACAGGTATGATGTCATGGACCCACTAGGACAGTATCGTAGACCAGAGTTTTGCTGCCTAATATCCACTGGGTCCCGCCGATTCATTCCTCCCTCTGAACACCTGGCAACCACTGAGCTCCTTCCCGCTCCCTCAGCGTTGCCTTTTCCAGAACGTCATACAGTATAAAGCTTTTCCAGTTGGCTTCTTTCACGTAGCGATATGCAGTTAAGCTTCTCGCATTTCTTTTCATGGCTTCATAGCCTTGCTTAATTTTCCTCCGGGCGACTATAGATTCTAACATGCTTCTTTTTATCTTCCTTCTTCACCATATTTATTGTTTGTCTTCTCAGTACGTTCCATAAGGCCAGGTTCTTGTCTGCCTTGTTCACCGCTGTATCCTCAGTGCCCACAGCAGTATTTTACTCCTGGATGGTACGCAAGTATTGGCTGAATTAAAATATTTCGGGGGCGCCTGGGTGGCTCAGTCGGTTATGCACGACATCCGCTCAGGTCACGATCCTACGGTTCACGGATTCGAGCCCCACATCAGGTTCTGTGCTGACGGCTCAGAGCCCGAAGCCTGTTTTGGATTCTGTGTTTCCCTCTCTCTTTCTGCCCCTCCCTGGCTGGCACTGTCTCTTTCTCAAAAATAAACATTAGAAAAAAATTTTTTAATAATAAAAAAATACTTATTTTTTTTCATTAAAAATTTTTTTAAAAACATGTATTCATTTTTGAGAGACAGAGACAGAGCTGGAGCAGGGGAGAGGCAGGAGAGAGTTAGACGCAGAATCCGAAGCAGGCTCTGGGCTCCCAGGTCGGAAGGCTCCCGGACCCCAGCTGTGACCACAGAGCCCGGCGGAGGGGCTCGAACCCACCATCTGTGCGATCACGACCTGAGCCGAAGTCGGACGCTTCACCGACTGAGCCCCCCGGGCGCCCCCGAATTAAAATATTTAAGTGATTGAACAGTGCATCTAATTGAAGAACAAACTTGTCTTCACAGCCCTCCGCAAGGGAATCTGTGAAAGTGATTCGCTTCCTGGACCCTTGGGACTCTCGACCCCGCTGCCTTTGACCTTGGTTAAGGCCCCTAACTAACGTGTCTGCGCCGCAGTGTCCTCCCGCGTGCAATGGAGGTAATAATAGCGCCTCCCGCGCGCGGTGGCGGGAAGGGTCATGTCAGTTAGCACGAAGTTCCTACAACAGGTCCCGCACACAGCGCGTGCGCCTCCGTGGTGCGTGTGCTCCCGAGCGGGACGGAACGCCGTCGGGCCGCATCCAGGAGGCCACTCGGGCAGGGGCTCAGCGGGGGAAGCACACCGCGAGCTGAGAAGCCGCCGGCGGCCCTCCACAGAGAAGGCGGCCGGCGGGGGGCGCTAACTCCACCTGCCCGGCGCCTGACAAAGCGCTTTCGTGTTCCGAACGCGTTTCATCCTCCGGAAAACCATCACGTCGGTGGGTATGGCAGTCCCCATTTTATCCACGAGAAACCCCGAGCAGGGAGGTCGGGCGACTTGCCCGCCGGGACCACAGATTTCCACGGCGGTGGCGCGAAGACTTCCCCCCCGAGGCTCTGACTGACATCTCAACGCAGTCGCTATCACCCACGTAAACTCTCAGGGCGCGTCGGAGACTCCTGGGCGCGGAGGTCCAGGCACTCCGGCGCAGGAGTTTTAACTTTCAATGATCAGGTCCCGGTGGTGAGCTGACGCGAACGCGGCAGGCTGCGGCGGCGACGCGGCGCGCCGGGCTCGCCTCCGTATCAGGAATATCCAGGCGACTCGTTTTCCGAGGATCCCCTCCCCTTCCCCCGCCTCCGGGGGGGCGTGACAACAAAGCGCGGGAAAACCGGCTTCGACTCCACCCCCACCCCGTGCTGGGGGCGGGGAAAAGGAGAGCCCTAAAATGGGAAATGGAAGCGAGGGTCGGTCCCATCCAGTCCCCGTGCTCAGGAAGCCTACCGGCATGCCGCTTTAAGATCCCTTTCGAAACGGCTCAGGCCACGCCAGCACTCCCGCGTCACCTCTCCTCCACTTCCGGTCTGCAAAGCCGTCCCGGGCTCCTGGTGCCGGTTCCTTCCACACTCGTAACTAATCCCGCCCCCCTGCAAGCGCTCCTGCAGAGGGAGAAGGTAGGGGTAACGCCGTCGCCCAGGAGCTGGCCCGCGCGAGAACCCCCTCCGTGCAGGTTATATGACGATTTAGACAGGAGGAAGACTGCAAGGAACTGGTCAACCAGATGACGTAATATTTTGGGTAACGTCCCATTTTGTGACTTCTGCACGGCATGACTGACATGGGGGTTTAGCTTGAGGAGACAGAGCAAACGGACCTACGCATCCGGGCTTCGCTCGGAGTCAACGAGGTTCTCCTCAAAGTGCCCACCAAATAGAAGCTGAGAGTTCTTTTAATTTGCATAAGCGAACTGCAGGCTTCAAGGATTGCGGCCAATAGGGAGTGAGGGGGCGGAGACGCACCTGGGAGAGTCACCGCCTCCAGGGAGAAAGCAGGGGATCAGATTGGCTTCTTTCTAAGCGACTGTAGCGGAAGCCAGTCATTTTTGAGATGCCCAGACGGGGCAGGTGGGCCCGGCGCAACCAATGGGGAGAGGCATCTTCAGAAGGACTAGGCTCCTTGCCCAATGAGGCTGGGAGGACTGTGAGGGGCTAGTTCCGAGCGGCAGTACTTAAGGCCAACCCAGTGCGGGCCCGGGAGGGGCGCAGTGCTGAACGACGGGAGCGTGGGCCAATGGCGAGTGCGGAAGCGGGCAGCCCAGACCTGGAACGCGGAGGGAGCTGAAGGAGGGGGAGGCTGAACGGGAGAGAAGCAGGAAGTAGCGGCGGCCGCGGGGAGGGCGGCGGCGGTGGTGGCGGTGGCGGCGGGAGCAGGGGAGAGACCGCTGGGTCTCGGCCCGCACTTGGAGCGGAACAAGTAAGCATACCTGGGGTAATACCCGCCCTTGGCCCCGCCCCCTGGGGGGGCGGGTAAATACCCCCGCCCCTCCCCCACTTGGCCAACTACCCCCTTCTCCGCGCCGCCCCCCTGGGGCGGCTTCTAGGAAGGCCCCGCGGTCGCCTCCATCCCCAGAGGCGGATGGGCGAAACTCCCAGCCTGTTGAAAGCACAGCCCCCTGCCGGGTAAACGTGGAGGGAGGATCGGGGTCCTCAAGTCCAGGCGCCCCGAGCCCAAGAGGCGTCCGAAGCGCGGCCCGGTGACTGGAGGCTGCGGGATGTCGCGACCTAAAATGGTGTCCGTGTCCGGGGGCGGGGGTGGGGGAGCTGGGCCTGGCCGGAGCGGAGCCTGCACCCCGACTGGGCGCGGGGTCAGCGTCCGGGCCCGGGCGGGACTCAGGCTCGCGCCCCGGGCCGCCGCGCGCCCCCGGATCACTCCCGTCTCGAGCGATCTTGGGGAGTCTGCGGGAGGAGGAGGCTGTGCTGCGCCGGGACAAGGGGAGGAGGTCGGAGTTGGGACGGACCCCGGGCGGAGAGCTGCGAGTCACGCCAAGACCGTCCCCTTCCCACTCTTCTCTTTCCACGCGCCTTCCCTACTCCGGTGAAGTCCTGCGCCGGGCGGCGCCGGGCCGGGCGGCAGATCCCTCGGGGCCGGGCCTGGCCTGGCCTGGCCGGGGCCCCGTCCTTCCCTGCTCACGCCGGTGCGAGCGGGAGGAGCGCGGCGCGCCTCAGTTTCCTCAGCGGCGTCTCCTCTGTACACCCCGCCCCCTCCTCGCCACCCCGGTCACGCTCCCCGCGCCGGCCCTCGGCAGATGGCAGGGACTTAATTCCGCCCGCTGCCCAGCTTGGCGGCCGCCTAATCGCCCCCGGCCGCCGGCCCCTCGCCCTCCTCTGCGCCGCAGGCCCCGGGCCGGGGGAAGGGCAGTGGAGCCCCCTCCCGACCCAGGCCAGTTCGCCCTCTTCCTGTTCGGCCCCTTCCTTTGGCTTTTGGGGAAGAACAGAGGGAAAGCGCGGGGGGAGGAGGGCCGGAGCCCCAGAGTCCGGGCACAGCGGCCGCAGAAAAGGCCTCGGCCGTGGGGTGGGGGGGCCTCTTTGGCCTTGAGCTCCCGCCGCTCGTGGACCATCGGCTCCTGGCTATCGCATGACCTCTGAGTCCCTCGACGCCGAAGGGGGAGTCGCTTGGGGAGGGTGAGCGGGCAGATGTTTTCTCTCAGTCCCCGCTGCTCTGCGCCTCGCCAGCCCCGCTTTGGTGGCCCGGGTGGCTCGGGTTTCTCCCGCTGGGGAGAGAGCCAGGCAGAGGGGGGCCGGGGCTCTCCCTCAGGGCCCGGGCGAGGGCCGGAGGGCTTTGTTTAAACCCAGAAACTGCAGAATTAAGTAGGGGATTAAGTAGTAATGAGGGGAAACTTCCTTTCTTTCTCTAGTTGGTACCCTCTTCCTCCACCGTCCCTTGGTCCCAGCACTGCCGGCCGCCACCTGCTGGGACCGGCTCCAGTTGGGTCTAAAGGCTGGCTGGAGGTGAGAGCACGGGCCCTGGGACACGGCGTGCATCCCAGGCGGAGAATGTGTCAGGACAGAGACCTCTTCAGTGTCTTCCTCCGAGATACGCAGACGCTGGCGGGGAGACACTGGCGAGGAACAGACCTGGGTCCCCCACCGGCCCTAGGCCCGCCTTCTTCTTGGTCTGGTGCCACACGAGTCTTGTGGGATTTGTGTGTGTGTGTCTGTGTGTGTGTGTGTGTGTGTGTGTGTGCGTGTGTGTGTGTGTGTGCGCGCGTGTGTGTGTCTGTGTGCGTGCATGCGTGTGCGCGCGCGCACGGGCCAGGTTGGGGTTAAGCGAGACTTCCTGGACTGGTGTCGCCAAGGGAAAATGAAAGGGGCGGAGGAGGAGTTGGGAGCTCAGAGCAGAAATGACAGGAGCGAGGGGGCCTGGCCTTTCCAGCCGAGCTGGGTGAGTGCCCCTGGAGTTCTGGCCCTGGGAGAGCCAGAGCGAGAGTGAGGAGGGGGGAGCGGGGAGGGGCCGGCCCGGGGAGGGCCACAGGAGGGCAGAGGCACTCTGGGGAAGGTAGGCGAGCTAGCAGCAGGTGTTTGTGACAGGAGAGGCCTAGGCTGGGGCCCTTGTGACCGGGGCGCCGGCACGGTTTTCCCCTCTGTCTCTTCTCTTTGTCTCTGTCTGTTCCTGTGTCTTACTCTTTCCGTCTTGGTCTCTTGGGTGATTTCCCGGAGTCGGCTTCTCCTTGTTAACCCAGCTAGATCTCCAGGTGCCTGTGATGACCCCCGGTCCCCAGACTTAACCCCCGGCTCTCGTCTCCGACCCCAGCCCTGGACCGCCAGTGCTTACTCCTGCCTGGCTCCTCCTCGACCGGACAGGTCCGTGTTGGTCCCCGCTGTTCTGGGTTCCGACTCTCAGGGTTAGGGTTCCCCTCGTGCTCAGAAGCCCCCCGTGGTGTCTGGATCGCTTGGCCCCCTTTTCAGGAGTAAGGCAGCGGGCGTCAGGCCATTGAGAAAGCCGGAACTAGAACCCTCTCTTCCGTCTTGGCCTAAGTCACTGTCCCGTTGTCCGCGTGACCTCTCGGATCTCCGTGGCCCCCAGAAGACCCGCGAAGAAGTTACAAGCGGACCCCGTGCTGCCGCGAATGAGCCCTTAGGCCCAGAGCGTGTGTGGCTGCCTCCCTTATAGTGATATCGATTAGTCGATCGGTTCCGTGTGGGGCACGGCGGGGGTGATGCGGTTGCAGCCAGGATGTCCTCCGGACTCCTCCGTCGCTGGTACCCTTGTCTCTCAGCCATGTTTCTGAGAAGTGCCTTCTCTCCTGCTTTTTCTGTGTCTCGGTGTCTTCCCCAGAACATGCACACTACCTCCCTTTCAGTGTTAGGGTTCAGCAAACCAGGCACCCCTGCCAGCTCTGGAGGATTTGCGCCGTGGTAAAGGGGTTCCCAGGTCGCACTGTGCGCGGGCCCTGAGGGGCTGAACTCGGAGATCCCCCCCCAGGAGGAGGGCCAGGGTCCCCGCCTCCAGAGGGCTCAGTTTCTCCTTTTTCTGCGTCCGTCAGGCCTGGGACCCTGCTGCCATGGGGGACATGAAGACCCCTGACTTCGACGACCTCCTTGCTGCCTTCGACATCCCCGACATCGACGCGAACGAAGCCATCCACTCTGGGCCGGAGGAAAGCGAGGGGCCCGGAGGCTCTGGGAAGCCGGGACCCGGCGTGGGCGGCGAATCCGGGGAGCCGACAGCTGCGGTGGCCAGGGCCGGCGCCGAGGTCCCGGCCCAGGACTCCGATCACGGCCTGCCACCGGGCGACATCTCAGCAGTCAGCGTCATTGTCAAGAACACTGTGTGTCCTGAGCAGCCCGAGTCCCCCGCTGGAAGTTCAGGAGGGGAAGGGGTCCGGGCTGGGGGGGGGACTAAGGAAGGGCCCGGGGGGCCTCCTCTGATGCAAAATGGTTTTGGGGGCCCTGAGTCGTCCCTTCCAGGTGTACCCCACTCTCCAGCTCCTCCCAGTGGGGGCTCCTGGAAAGACAAAGCCGTGGAAGGCAAAGCTCCTTTGGACCTCTTTGCTCATTTTGGGCCTGAGCCAGGGGAGCACCCCGATCCCCTCCCTCCCTCTGCGCCCTCCCCACCTCAGGAAGGGGCCATGACCCCACCTCCCTTCTCCTCTCCCTTTGAGCTGTCCCGGGAGAATGGCCCAGCCTTGCTGTCGGCTGGGTCTCCCCCGCCGCTGGGGACCTTGAAGCAAGACAGCTGCAGCCCCCTTCACCCTCAGGGCCTGGCCGGGCGAGGCTCTGGCTCCAGCCCCGAGGCCACGGACCTTCCCGCCAGCGCCTCGCCCGCCCAGGTCGCCGGGGTGCCCTTCTTCAAGCAGTCTCCGGGGCATCAGAGCCCGCCTGCCTCCCCCAAAGTGGCCCGCTGTCGGCCCCTGAAGGAAGAAGAGGAGGAGGGGCTGGTGGCCAAGTCTTCCCCCCGAAGTCCCCAGAGTCCCTCCAGTGGAGCCGAGGCTGCAGACGAGGACAGCAATGACTCCCCCGCCTCTTCTGGCTCCTCGAGGCCACTCAAGGTGCGGATCAAGACTATTAAGACCTCCTGTGGGAACATCACGAGGACCGTGACCCGGGTCCCGTCAGACCCCGAGCCCCCGGCCCCCTTGGCCGAAGGGGCCCTCCTGGCTGAGGCTGGCCTCCTGAAGCTCTCCCCTGCGACCTCGGCCCCCGAGGGCCCGAAGGTGGTGAGTGTCCAGCTGGGCGACGGCACGAGGCTCAAAGGCACCGTGCTGCCTGTGGCCACCATCCAGAACGCCAGCACTGCCATGCTGATGGCGGCCAGCGTGGCCCGCAAGGCTGTGGTCCTGCCCGGAGGTGCCGCCGCCAGCCCCAAGACGATGGCTAAGAACGTGCTGGGCCTGGTGCCCCAGACCCTGCCCAAGGCCGAGGTGCGCGCGGGCCTGGCAACCGGGGGGCAGAAGGTGAACGGCGCCTCGGTGGTGATGGTGCAGCCGTCCAAGCCGGCGGCCGGGCCCGGGGCGGGGGGCGGCACGGTGATCTCGCGGACGCAGTCCAGCCTGGTGGAGGCCTTCAACAAGGTCCTCAACAGCAAGAACCTGCTGCCCGCCTACCGGCCCAACCTGAGCCCGCCGGCCGAGGCCGGGCTGGCCCTGCCCCCGACGGGCTACCGCTGCCTCGAGTGCGGGGACGCCTTCTCGCTGGAGAAGAGCCTGGCGCGGCACTACGACCGCCGGAGCATGCGCATCGAGGTCACCTGCAACCACTGCGCCCGCCGCCTGGTCTTCTTCAACAAGTGCAGCCTGCTGCTGCACGCGCGGGAGCACAAGGACAAGGGCCTCGTCATGCAGTGCTCCCACCTGGTCATGCGGCCCGTGGCCCTGGACCAGATGGTGGGGCAGCCGGACATCACGCCCCTGCTGGCCGTCCCGCCCGCCCTCGGGCCTCCGGCCTTGCCCGTCTTGGCCAAGGGCGACGGGGCCATCGCCGCCGCCATCGTCGCAGTTGCCGCCGCCGAGGCCCCCGTGCTGCCGCTGTCCTCCGAGCCCCCCGCTGCCCCCGCCACCTCGGCCTACACGTGCTTTCGCTGCCTGGAGTGTAAGGAGCAGTGCCGGGACAAGGCCGGCATGGCCGCCCACTTCCAGCAGCCCGGGCCCCCCGCCCCCGGGGCCAACGGCACCGTGAGTTGCCTTTCACGACCCTTCCGGGGGGGCGTGGGGGGGGCCGGGGGGATGGGAGCTGGGAGCGCGCTGGGGGCGCGGGGGCGGTCGTGGGGGACAGGCCGCTCCTCATGGGCTCGCTTCCACCCCCCTTCCTCCCCCCCCCCCCGGACAGATGTGCCCGACCTGCCCCATGATGCTCCCCAACCGCTGCAGCTTCAGCGCCCACCAGCGCATGCACCGGAACCGGCCTCCCCACGTCTGCCCCGAGTGCGGGGGCAACTTCCTGCAGGCCAACTTCCAGACGCACCTCCGGGAGGCCTGCCTGCATTTGTCTCGCCGCGTGGGATACAGGTGCCTCCCGCCTCCCCTCCCCAGAGTCTCCAGGGCGTCCGGCCCCCCCCCCCCCCCCGCCCCCCGCCACCGCCCCTCCGGCGCTCGCTCTGCGGCCTCGTGTGGCCCAGCGCCGGCCGTTTAGCCGGGCGCCCGGCCTCTCCCGCCGAACCCTCGGCCGGGGATCCGCTCGCCTTGGCCTCGCTCCCACGGAGAGCAGAGGGCGCCCCAGCCCGACCTCCGCGCGCCTCCCCGCCTTCCTCACGCTCCATCGCCGAGACCCGAGTCCCGCGGTTCCCGGGAACGAGAGGGCCAGGGGCGCCCCGCTTCACCTCCGCACTCCGTGCCCCCCAGGTGCCCCAGCTGTGCCGTGGTGTTTGGGGGTGTCAACTCCATCAAGTCCCACATCCAGACGTCGCACTGCGAGGTTTTCCACAAGTGCCCCATCTGCCCCATGGCCTTCAAGTCGGGGCCCAGCGCCCACGCCCACCTGTACACGCAGCACCCCAGCTTCCCCGCGCAGCAGGCCAAGTGAGACCCGGGAGGGAGCGGGGCGGGCCGGCGCGGGCCGGGGGCCCTGGCGGGCAGGGTGTCTGCACTGTCCTCTCCGCCCCCACAGGATGATCTACAAATGCGCCATGTGCGACACGGTCTTCACTCACAAACCCCTCCTCTCCTCACACTTCGACCAGCACCTGCTCCCGCAGCGCGTCAGCGTCTTCAAGTGCCCGTCTTGTCCTCTGCTCTTTGCCCAGAAGAGGACCATGCTGGACCACCTCAAGGTAGGGGAGTTCAGGGCCGCGGGCGGGGGGCGCAGCCGGGGCGGCCGCGGGCGGGGAGCGGACGCCGGCCGGGCAGCCGGGCCCGCCCCCCCGACGGCTGCCCCCTCGGCTCCCTCTCTCAGAACACCCATCAGTCCGGGCGCCCCGGGGAGGACGCTGCCGCCGGGAAAGGGGCCGCGGGCGCCCTGCCGGCCCCCAAGGCTGAGCCCGAGGAGCTGGCCGTGCCTCGGGGAGGAGCGGCCGCCGCTACCGAGGAGTCGTCCTCGTCCTCGGAAGAGGAAGAACTGCCCAGCTCCCCGTCGCCCCCTCGCCCCGCCAAACGGCCCCGGCGGGAACTAGGGAGCAAAGGCATCAAGGGCGGGGGTGGGGGCGGGGGCGGGGGCCCCGGAGGCTGGACCTGCGGCCTGTGTCACTCCTGGTTCCCGGAGCGAGATGAGTACGTGGCTCACATGAAGAAGGAGCACGGCAAGGTGAGCGGGGCGCCGCCTCGGGGGTCGGTCTGCATGGCCGTGGGGGTGGGGGCCCGGGGCCCGGGGCCGGCTCTGACGCTCCCCGCCCTCTGCTCTCCCCAGTCAGTGAAAAAGTTCCCGTGTCGCCTGTGCGAGCGCTCCTTCTGCTCCGCCCCCAGCCTGAGGCGCCACGTCAGGGTCAATCACGAGGGTATCAAGCGAGTGTACCCATGCAGGTAACTCTTGGCTGCCCGCCCCCTCGTCCCCTTCCTCCTGCTGCCCCACTAAGTGCCCTCCGGCCCGCGTCTGGTCTCGAGCCGACTGAAGGTCGAGGTCTCCTGCCCCGGGAGCCCCCGGCAGCCCCGGCCCCGGCGCCCACGCCCCGCGCTCTCGCCCCCCCCAGGTACTGCACGGAGGGAAAGCGCACCTTCAGCAGCCGCCTGATCCTGGAGAAACACGTCCAGGTCCGGCACGGCCTGCCGCTCGGGGCCCAGTCCCCCGGCCGGGGGGGCGGCCTAGGCGCGGGGCCCCGGGGCCAGAGCCCAGGTAGGCAGAGGCCCGGCCTGCTGTGCCGGGGCGTCGGGACCGGGAAGCCGGGCAGGGGCGGGGTGCCGGGACTGTGTCGGGTGACGGGGAGGCCTGGTTTCTGTACTCTCCTCTCCAGGGGCCGGGACGGAAGCGCCGCCAGTCCTCTGACTCCTGTAGCGAGGAGCCGGACAGCACGACGCCTCCGGCCAAGTCCCCCAGGGCGGGGCCCGGCTCCGGAGGCCACGGCCCCCTGCGCTACCGGAGCAGTGGCCCGGTGGAGCAGAGCGTCTTGCTGGGGCTGAGGGTGGACGGCGGCGCCCAGCAGTGCCTCGACTGTGGCTTGTGCTTCGCCTCCCCCGGCTCTCTGAGCCGGCACCGTTTCATCAGCCACAAGAAGAAACGGGGCGCTGCCGGCGCCAGTGCCCCGGGCCTGGGCGATGGGGAAGAGGAGGCCCCTCCTCCCCTGAGGGCCGATCCGGAGGGCGGAGAGTCCCCCTCGCCGGCTTCTGGGGGCCCGCTGACCTGTAAGGTCTGCGGCAAGAGCTGCGACAGCCCGCTCAACCTCAAGATCCACTTCCGCACGCACGGCATGGCGTTCATCAGGGCGCGGCAAGGGGGCAGCGGGGACAACTAGGCCTGGGCCCGGCCCGACCGGCCCGCTCCCCTCCCTTTTTGCCGGGAGCCCGGGTCACTGCTGCTTGTCCGGTCCCTGGGCTAGGGATTTCGTTCTAATTCACATTTTGTTCAGCTCCTCACCCCAGCCCCCAAACACAACAGGCTTTTGAGGATTATAGTGATTCGCGTCCCCCTTGGGTCGGCCCTTGGGTCCTAGTAGAGTGGGCCCTCCGTTCCTCCTCTCTGAGCCCAACACTAAGTACCCTCCTGCTGCGGACCCCCCCAGGGGGCCTGGGGGTGGGAGGAGGGCCTTTCCTAGGCCACGGGGGCCCTCAGGCTGCTTCCCCACCCTCGAGGGCCTGGCCCCGCCCCTGCACCACCCCTCAGACTCCCTGGCACTTGAGCCCCCCACCCCTGCAGTGCCTTTCACTTTTTAAAAAAAAAAACAGAAATCCAGAGGGGGTCGGTGGGGACGAGTCCTGTCAAAGGGGGGGCCCGTGGGAGGGGAGCGGCCAGGCTCTCAGGAATCCTTCACTCCTGTAGTAATAATAATACTAACCGGGGAAACGGGAGGGAGAAAACCAGACCATTAAAACTGCTCGTGGTTTAATCCCCATTCAGGCTCCTCTCTTTATGTGATCTAGACCTCGTGGGCTTGTCGGGGGGCTGGGGGGCTGGGGGGGGCCTTCCCCGGGACGAGGCGGCGCCGCCTGAGAGCCGAGGCCGGGAAGAGCAGGCCTCCTCCGCCTGCCTCTGGGTGTGCGCTGCCTTTTGCATCAGGGACACCGAGGCGTCTGCTCCCACTTCCTCACCTCCCCCTGCACCCCTGAAAAAAATACGACCCAGAGGTGACAGATGGCTAACTAAGGACTTTATTTCAAACAAAAATTAAAAATAAAAAGTTGAGAGCTCCTTCCCTGGATGCGGGGAAGGGGTCAGGCCGATCCCCTCATCCACAGGAGGGGGGGTCCCGACCCTGATCCTTCCCTTCCCTGCCCCCCGGGACGGGAGCCTGCACAAGTGCAGGGCCAGGGCCGGTCGCTGGGAGGGGACAGAGGCGGGCAGCAGCACGGCCGAAGGCCGACCAGAGGCTCAGAGTCCTAAGTACCAAGAACCCCCTCTCCCCGCCCTCCCCCTTCCCGGGCCCCAGACCGGTGAGGCCCTCCTGGTGGACCCTCCGTCCGCGGGGAGAAGGCAGGCCCTGGCGCCCCTCCCGTCCATCGCCTCTGTTCTCCGGAGGGAGGGCGTGGAGTCCTGCGGCTGTCAGGCGGTGACACCGAGGACGCTGCCGGGGGCAGGGACGCCCAGGCGGGCGTGGGCCCCGCGGCCGGCTCGCCCGCCCCCAGCAAGCTCTACAGTTACCACATGATCCTCTGTATCTCTTGCCTTCCGCTCCCCGCGGCGGGGCTTCCTGCAGTGGGGTCTCTGGACCAGGGTCCGCCCGAGAGGGTCCCCGCGCCCGCCCCCCTCCTGGCGCGCCGAGCGTCACATGATGCCGTTGGTGAGGTACTGGAAGCCGTCGTACAGCTTGGTGGTGAGCGACCGCATGCTGCCGTCCACCATCTGCTCCACCAGCAGCTGCAGCTGCTCCTCCGTCATGCTCATGTGGAACCGCTCCTTGAGGTTGCGGATGGTGCTGGAGCCGTGGAAGCAGGGCAGCTGGGAGCCTGGGGGGGGCGCGGAGAGGGCGCAGGGTCACGCACGGGGAGGGGGCGGGGGTGACCGCCAGGGCCGGCGCCCCTTCCCTCCCGAGTCAGAGGGTTCCGGGACCTCAGAGGGTTCCAGGACCGTGGGCACAGCTCTGCCCGGAAGAGGGGGAAGGTCTGGGGGGGCGGGCCCTGTTCATCCCTCACTCCTGAGGCCCTCTGGGTGAGGGCGTGAGGGCAGAGGGGGAGAGGACCAGCACCGCCTCGCCCCCGTCAGGGTGCACGGGGCAGTCTCCGGACCCAGAGGGAAGGCTGTGGGCACTTATCTGGCTGCAGGCCTCTGCCCGCACTACGTCTGACACTCACAGATGATGTGGGCCACCGTCATCACGGGGCCAGACGGGGGCGCTCCTGAGCAACGGCGGCAACCTGCGGGGTGGGGGCAGGGAGGGGGAGGAGGAGGAGTCTGGCGGCTCAGCCCAAGGGTGCGCCCGGCCCTGAGGAGGAGGATGGAGCCGGCCCCCTGCAGGAGGGGAGGGGTCCTGGGCAGGAGACCCGAGGTGGCAAGGAAATGGCTCCGTGAGAGCAGATGGAGAGGAGAGCGGAGGAAACGCTTTCGGCTCCGCAGCAGAGGAGCGTGGCGGCCAGGGAAGGAGCCTGGGGACGGGGCAGAGTGTCGAGCGCCAACAGGGAAGAAAGTGGTGACCAGGGACACGGGGGGGGGGGGGGGGGGGGGGGCTGGCGGAGAGAAGAGTCAGAGCGACGTGGACGAAACTGGCCAAGGCAGACAAGGAATGGGGGGACGGGGAGGCGGGGAGGGATATGGGGGGGGGATGGGAGGGGACGGAAAGGACGGGGAGGGTGGAAACAGGGCTGTTCTTTCCCTGAGTGTGCCTGGGGGGTAGTTTCTGCGGCCTGTGCACCCCCGGCCGCCATCCGGCTCTGTCGGGAACCAGGAGGAATGTTCTAAAGGGAAAACGGGGCGGATCACGGGAGCTGGGAACCCTCCGGGCACCCCCGCCCCAGGCCTCTCGGGGGAAGCCACGCTGCGAAAGTTCCGAGCTCCGGGGCCCTGGGCGGCGGGCACCCCGAGGCGCCCTCCCGGCCCACCTTGCTGCATGATCTCCACGATCTGCACCACGCGGTCCATGTGCTTCCGGGCGGCGATGAGCCCCTGCAGCATCAGCATCTTGTAGTAGTTGAACATGTCGCCATCCAGGCCCCCCATCACCTGCGGAGGGAGACGCGTGTGCGCACGGGGCTCGGCGGCCCATGGGCCAGCCGGGACCCCCTCCCTCGGGGCAAACACGCCAAACTCCGGGACCGCCCCGCTCTTATCCGACAGGAAGTCTCCCGGGACATCCGGCCTCACCCTGACTTGCTGCCATTTCTGTTGTTGGTCCCTGATTTGGGGAGAGCCCATAGCTCCCTCTCCCCAGAGAAAGGACACAGTGAGCACCTCTCCTTCCTGACTCACGTCCACAAACTCTGTGGTCAGCTTAAAGGCGGACGTCTCGAAGCCCAGGTTTCGGGGCGAGCTGGACAGGATGAAGCCGAAGTCGATGTGGATGATGTGGCCTTCCGCGTCCAGAAGGATGTTTCCGTTGTGTCTGAGGAGGGGGCAGAGGAGAGAGAGGGGCAGGGGTGAGTCTGACGGAGGCGGGAGCCTCAAGCTGCAACACACCGCCGGCCACATGATACAGGCGGGGGAGCCTCGGGCCGTGTTCGCGGCTGCTTGGAACTCCAGGACCGGAAGCCAACCTCGGAAAGAAGGGAAGGCAGAAAGGTAAACGGCCGTCCACGGCCGTGGAGTCTGAAACTGTCATCGCTACGATTATTTTTGAAACTGCCATTATTAACAACTTAAAACAGTTTAAGAATATCCCCATTTTCCAAAAATCGTGCTTCTAGCACCCAAACTGCTCCCGGGCAGAGACCCTGGAGGCGAGGAAAGGTCTCTGGCTCCAGCCGGCTGTCGCAGAGGCCCCGGCCTCCGCTCGGTGGGAGGCCTCCGCCGTGCTCCACCGGCGGTTCCGGCGGCCCCGGCAGAGCAGAGCCCCACCGAGAGGGGGGAGGAGGCGGCTCTAACCGCGGGCTAAGCTCACTGGTGTAGACACATCTCCGGAGGCCGGCACTGCAGGCTGGCCACAGGAAGGAGAGTCAGAGGGAGAGAAACCCCAGTCTCCGCGACGCCCACAGACGGGCCGGCAGGAGGACGGACAGTCGGCATGCGAAGCACGTGAGCCCGGCCCCGTCCGCCTCGGCGACCCCCGCGGTGTCAACAGAGGCCTTGTCGGGCTCAGAGCTCCTGGTCTGGGCCACCTTCTCTAGGTCTGGTCTGACCGGCTAAAAGGAGGGGGGGGGAGTGGGGGAACCGGGCCCACCTCAGTCCCGCCCCCTCGGGGCAGGCATTACAAAGTTGGCAACACAGGCAGTCTCGGAGCGAGGAAGGTTTTAGATGTCCTGGTCCGACCTTTCGGGGCACAGGTAAGGACACAGGCCCCAAGAGAAGGGATTCCGCGCCCATGGCCCCCCGGCTACTGAGGGGTGGCTTCTGTCTTCACCGCCGGAGTCCGCTCCGGCTGCGAGGCGGCGCAGCAGCTGGGGTTGACACCTGACCCCACCCCCTCACTGGGGCCACTTCTGTCCAGCGGCTGACCTGACCCACTCAGGGCTCGACGCCGACCACTCCTCCCTTCACAGGGCTTATCGGCTGCCTGCCCCACTCCCCCCCCCCCGACGCCCCCAAGGACGGCCTCTACTCTCCCAAACACGTTCGTCTCCTATAGGAAAGCCCGAAGGCCGGACTAGCCTCTGCCTCCCTGCCACCCGCTCCCTCCATCCGGGGCTCGGCTCTAGGCTCTCTGGGCCCTGGGTTCAGAATCCCGCTTCTTCAGGGACCATTACGGCTGGCGGCCAAATTCCTTATGAACGGTCCCCCCTCCCGTGAGCCTGCACGCGCAGCGGCTCTGCCGGGTCTGTCCGCAGGGCTGGCCGGGAGGCGGAGCAGAGGTGCGGAGAGCTCCCCAACCCTCCCTTCCCTCAGGAGGAGACGCCTGCCTGACAGGGTTTTTGCTGGGTTTTCAGAGAATGCCAGGCCATGACAGGGACTGAACAGATGTTAGACTTCCGTGAACCAGCCCGGTTAGTCCGACCTTCGGGTGCCGCCACGTTCGCGGGGGCCCCGGGAGCTCGGGCCACCGCACCCGTCTTTCCAGGAGGCTGCCCTCTGTCCAGCGAGAGGTGCAGCTCACGGGAACATTCAGGGTGCCGAGCTTGAGTCACTGTCCGGAGGCCGACTCTCTAAGACAGACGACCTCAGGGCCGACCATCTCTGTAGGACAGGCTGTGCGCCTACACGTGAAGCGGTGCCTCACGCAGGTCACTGTGATACCGGAAGAAACGAGAGCTCTGGGCCAAGCAACAGATACTTACGAGCTGTGGAAATCGTATGTTGGGACAAGAGCGAGCGTGCGGGGCTGGGGGTTACGACTTCACGTCCCCTCGTCCCTCACCGCCGTCTCCTCTCTGCTCCCGGTCGCCACCACCGCCCTCAGGCCGGGCCTCAGTGCCTCTCGCTTTGTCACTGAAGACCCAGTTACGTCCAACCTCACCCTCGGCGCCACAGGGGGGCAGTCAAGTCCAAGACTGGCCCTTGTCGCTCCTCTGGCTGCAGCCTCATGGTGAAGACCGTTCCGAGCCGCCTGGGCTCTCCCAGCGCGGCCCCCTGCTCCCCCTGCTCCCCACCAGGCAGTGTGGCCGCAGCCTTCAGCACGCCGAGCTGTTCCCGCTCCTGGAGGGTCCCCCCGCCCAGCTTCCTCCGGCCTCGTCCTCCTTCAGCCTTCGAGACCCTGCCTGCTCACCCCTGCTCCTCCCCCGAGTCCTTCACTTCTTGGCCGCGGTATCCTAGCACTCGCCAGCCTCCCTGCTGAGCGGCACGCGAACACGGCTCCGCTTAAACCGTGTTGTTCGTTCCACCTCTAGGCCTCGGCGGCGCGAGGTGGGGAAGAGCGGAACGCTCGAGAAGGGCCAAGGTTAGGAGGAGGGGTTCACCCACCTGTCCTTCACCTGCAGCAGGTAGCAGACCAAGCAGTAGCCAGCACAACTTTGCACGAAGTTGCGCTGGGCACTGAGGAACGCCTCAGTGGTGTAGCTGCCGTGCTCCTGCAGGAAGTAATCCAGCAAGGAGAGCTGGGACTGCTTCTTCACCTGGTGGATGGACACAGCGTTGACCACGGGCTCGATCATGCCGCTGTCGGCCGAAATCACAAGGATCTTGTATGGCTTGATCCACAGGGGCACTCGCTCCTGTTCCCAAATGGACTGTGAGGAGACACAGAGGCACGCGACCCTCATCTTCCCAAACTAGGGGAGGAGGCTAAAATCCCCCTCTGACCTCCACCTTGGACAGTCCCCATCCTCGTGGCCTTGGATTCTGGACCGTCAAGCGAGGAAAACCCACTGACCCCACTGAGGACCAGGGAGTTCTGGAAGAAGTCCAGGGCCCGACAACGCCCAGGGAGGTATGTGAGAAAACACGTCAGATGCGCAGAAAGCCCCAAAACGGCAAAGAAAGGATTTAGGTGCAGAAAAGTCCTCTTTAGGAAATGACAGGATTTATAGAAAGAGCTGCCTGCAGACGACCGAGCCGAAGCTTCAGGGGACCGGCACCTCAGCACACCGCAGGCCGCCTGCCACAGCCCGGTCAGGAGGCTAAAGGGCGAACCCAGCCCCCAAGATCAGGGATCACAGCAGACGGGTCGTGAAAAGGCCACGAGGGGCCGCTGCGGAGCTGTTCCCGTGGCTGTGCTTCCTGGGGACGCGCGCTGGGGAAGGAGCACCAGCTCGAGCTGTGTCTGCATCCACCTCAGCCCCGGGCCGCAAGCCGGTCCCCAGCAGAGCGCCCTGCGGAACCCCTGCGTGCTCACCTCAGCTGGCTGAGCTCCCCTCGCTCCCCCTCCTCTCTTACCTGCAGCTGCTTCAACACCTGGAAGGCCAGGAGCTCCTGCCGAAGGTCATCCCCACACTTGACGATGACCGACAGGAGCCGCCAGTTGGGGAGGTGGCCATAGGGGGAGCCCTCTCTGATCCGCCTGTGAAGAAAGAAGCCGAAGGCATCAAAGGGTGATGCCGGGGGAGGACAGACACCGCTTCTGCCCGAAGTCCAAACCAAACCCCACATGAGGCAAGGACGCAGCCGCCTGGGAGTCCGGCGGTTTGGGAGAGGCTGGCGGCCACGACGGGCGGTGCGGGGAGTGCCGGCCGCCTGCAAGCTCCGGGAGGGCCTGGGGAGCACTCCCACCCGACTCACCTCACTTTCTCCTGCCAGGGCTCTTTGAGAGCAACTGCAGAAGGGTCTTCGGGGTCTCGTCTGAAGGCGGTGGGGGTGTGAGCCAGCTGCTCCGAGAGCCGCCGTCTAGCAGGAAGAAAGGAGGTCATTTGCTTGGAGGAGATCCCCCAGAGCCTCGCGCGCCTGTCTAGGCCGGCACTTTCCAGACTCTGTCCTGGATCCCGGGCACACGGAGACAGGAACCTGGGCTGAGACCTTCGCTAACCTGGTGGTCTGCAATCACGTTGCACGGAGTCAGATCAGGTGTGGCTCCGGCATCTGTGGCTCCAGCAAGCTCTTCTCCCCTCTCCCTGGTCCTGGCCCGTGGAGGCCTCAGACCCGCTCCGAGAAGTGCGGTTCTAACGCCTTCCTCGGGTGCTCCCCTCCCCTCGGAGTCCTCTTAAAATGTAACTTCCTTCCGTGGCCCAGTAATTCCTCAACCTGCACCTTCACTGCCTCAAGTTTTGTGGCCTCGGGACAAGGACAGGGTCAGGAGAGACAGGAGGGAAAGACGGGCTGGCGCACGGAGGGGGCCGAGACGGCAGTGGCCGAGAGGGAGGGCGCGCGAGGGGCAGGCGGGGGTCTGGCCGTACCGGATGTCGCCTGCCGCTATGAACACAGGCTCCTTGCTCTCCTGGCTGGTGATGCTGTCCACGGAGAACTGGGAGATGTTGTCGCAGCTGTTGGCGTGCACTTCAGGTAGCTGCGAGGGAGGGGCCGCGAGTCAGAAGCGCCGAGCACAGGCCTCGCTTCTGCCCTCGACACCTCCGGCCACTCCGCCCGCTCGCTGCCTCCACGTCGCCCCTGCCCCCGCCCCCCATCTTAGGGATTCTGCCCCAGAAAGCGTGCCGTGGCTCCGGGCCGTCCTCGCTGCTCGGACCCCAAACGCCCGGGCATTGACACGGGCCTCGCGGCAGTGTCTCTCCGAGCGTGAGCTGCCCGCATCGGAATTCCCTGGAAGGCTGCTAAAATGCAGAGTCCCATTTCCCGCCATCGGTCTGAAGTAGAATTACTGGGAATGGGATCTGGAAGTCTGAATTTTTCACGAGTTCCCCGAAGAGCCCGAGTGTGCTGTGGTCTGCACACCACCGCCACAGCCGCCACAAGAAAGCTGGACTCTACTCGGGGCCCAGGCAGAGCCTCTCCCGACGAGTCCCCTCTAGCCGTCTCTTCGGCCTCGGCCATTCCGGCTTACTTCCCCATTCCTCTCAAATATGAATTGCTCTACCAGAGCCCAGGGTGGACAGCAAGGCCCTTCCCTTCTTGCTTCCTTCGGAGCAGATCGCTTCTCGCGTCCGCCCGGCACGACCACACGCTGCCTCGCTCTAAGTCCTCTGCACGAAAGCCTCCCAATGTCCCGAGTTGGACTGTAAGCTCACGGACAGAGTCTGTCTTCACAAAACGAAACATGGTTGTGCCACAGTCCTCCACAAAATGTGGCCGTGGCTCTGCACGACCCTAGCACAGAGCCCGAGTTTCTTTCCGCGGCTGCCGGGATCCTTCGGGCCCACGCCGACCTCTCCGGCCTCCTCCCTCGGCACTCGGCACCCACACCGCACGTCACAGCCGCGCACGACGGCCCTCCGCTCTCGTCCTCCGGCCTTCGCACACCTGCTGTTCCCTCTGCCGGAGCGCTCCGTCCAGCAAGCCCCCAGCCTCTTCAGGCCCCCGCTGACCGTCGCCTTCCTCAGGAGGTCCCCTGGGCTGTGCCCAGGCCTGGGCCCGGAGTAGGTCCTACCCCTGCCCTCCGGCGCTCCCATTAACATCTTGCCCTCCGCAGCGCAAGCGGGATCTCTCCGGATCCCAGCTGCCTGCTGACGGGTCCCATCCTCTCTTCAGGTCGCGACCTCCTTGCGGGCAGGGGCCACCTTGCTCACTAGCACGCGGCACTCAAGGTTGGCGCAAAGAAGGCCCTCCGTAAACGTTTTTTGAATGAACGAACGTATGACTTTTTGTTCTCTGCTTCCCTAAGACGACTGTGCACAGCAGAGGTTCGACACACACTCAAGTTTCCCTCGCTCCCTTGGTAGGAGTCCATCCTCCATCCCGCCAGCAGGAAAGCGAGCGCCGCCTGAGTCCTCCAGCCTGGCGTGGTCCGGCGCCTTGCCCCTCATCCCTGCCACTACCTCCCTCACTCGTACGGGCGCCGGCCCCCGCCTGCTTCCGGGTGTGCTGCCTTGTCCCGTAGAACGAAAGCTCCTGGAGAACGGGTGCTGGGCCCCAGTACCACCTCCCGGGAGCGCCCTCACCTCCACCTGCAGCTCGCCTATGTCGTCCACCGACCAGGCCTCGTCGTCGTTGTCATAGTTGGGCACGGTGCTGAAGCTGCCTGCCCGCTGCTCATGGGTGATGCCGCACTCGGGCAGGTTCTCCACGGACCGCGTGCTCCGAATCCGGTTCTCGGGTATCCGGGCAGGGACGCTGGTGGCGTCAAAGTTTTCACATTCGAGGACTTCCACGTAGATCAGGTAGGGAGCCTGGAGGGGGGGGGGTGCAGTGGGCGTGAGAGCAGTGTTTGCAACTCGCCTCCACCACCGTCCCCCGACTCTCGGCTCGGCTAGCGCTGTCCTCCTCGCTGCCCGCTCCCAGCTCCAGCCCTTGCCTGTCGGCCCCTTGACGCCTTGAACACCACTCTCGGGGCAGGGACTTGTCCCGTGAGCACGTGTTTCGAGAACCTGGGTGAGAGCATGCCCGGGTCTTTACAATGTTTTGGCGGGGGGGCGGGGGGTGCCTGCTGGCTCGGTTGGAAAAGCATGTGACTCTCGGATCTCAGCGTTGTGGGTTTGAGCCCCCTCCCATGCTGGGTGTAGAGATTACTTCAAAATAAAATCTTTAAAAAAATTAATATCCTCTCCGAAAATAAAAAAAAAATTAATAAATGTACGTATGTATGTTTCAACTGAGCTTCAACGTGTACAGATGATGCACTTGGGCAAAATTACCAATCGCCACCATCGGAGAGGCCCGGAAGCCTCTGGGGGCTTGTCCTACAGACGGACAAAGAGACCGGGGAAACGCTGGGCGCTGTTCCAAGCAGGGTTCTAACCCCCAGCACTTCTGCCAGTACTCATTCCAGTCAGCACACGAGTTCAGCTAACTCTCTCCAACACGGATCTGGCACCCTTCTCCCCTCCCTGCCCACTGTGACCGGAGACGGTCTTAAAAACAAGAGATTTCTCTACTCCCTCTGCCGCTGCACCTGGAAAGCCTAAGAATTAAAGAAGGGCTGGAAGGAGGTTGGAGAGCGATCTCTCCTGAGACGCGGGAAGAGGAGAGGTAAAGAGATGAGGCCTCTCTAGGACCAGAAGTCAAGGCCCAAGAAAGGGGACAAGATGGCCCTCAGGGTCACAACGGCGCTGAGGCAAAGTCCAGACCGGATGGGCAGGCGCGGGAGCTGTGGAGGAGGTCAGGGCGCTGGTGCGCATCCCTGGGCGCGTACGCACACGCAGACAACCCTGGGAGGAGAGTCGGATGTAGGGGAGGGTTGGGGCCTGAACCCACCTACCTTGTCCTTGGAGTTGAGGACAACGGCCTGGGTGTGGGGCACTCGGACCACGTGGTGGTCAAAGCCAGCAGTGGGCAGCCAGACGCGGGCGGGGAGCTTATGGTTGAGCAGGGAGAGCTCTGAGATCAGCCGCTGTGTTTTCTGCTCCTTGGTGGGGAGCGTGGCCAGCCGTTTGCCAATTGCCATCAGGGACTTGATGAATTCTCGTTCAGGAGCCAGTCTGACGGGCTACAGGGGGTTGGGGTGAAGTGAGGGACAGTGAAGAAACCATGGAAAAAAGTGCCCCCCCCCCCAGTCACTCCTGGCCGTGCAGGCCGGGGGTCCCGGGGTCTGGACTCTAGGGAAGGAGCTACCCACCACTCCGCCCCTGACAACCTGAGCTGGGAGTAGGCAGAAAAGCCAGCCCACTCCTCCACGGGCTGACTCCTGAGTGGGAAGAGGGCAGGAATGTGGTCACTGGGAGACCCCCCTCTTCTCTTGGCCCCGAGTTCCTTATGAACCGTCCCAAGCCTTCAAGACGGGTGGCGGACAGAGAGAAGAGCTGCTTACACCTGACGGGCTTCGCGCAGCTCGAAGTTCTGGGGCTGAGTCTCTGCCACAGGGCTCTGCCGGAGCCCACGAGGCGAGGAAGGGAGCTCTGAGTCACTATGTCCCCTTTCAGAGAAGGAGGACGTACTCCTTTCAAATGACCTGTCACCTCCCATGGCACCCCCCCGCCCCGTCCAGCCCCTTCTCTGACAAGGGGTGGCTGCACATGCGGGGGATGAGGAGGGCACGCGAGCAGCCGTTGCATTAATGAGGAACGATCGTGGGGACAGGAAGAGCAGACGGACAGAGGGGGCTGCAGGGAGGTGGGCGGAGAAAGTGATAGCTCCTTTCAGCCCCTGACAAGAGCCCTGAAGGCCCATCTCATTCAGCGGTTCCTCCTGGGTCCTCGTCCCCCCTCTCAGGGACCGGGCTCCCCTTATTAGCTTCCTGCTGTGAGCTTGGCTCTGTGGGCTGGTGTTCTCGGAAAGGACAAAGTCTGTGGGGGGGGGCGAGGTGGGGGTGGGGGAAAGACGGACACAAAGGAGGGCTCTTGTCCCAGTCTAAGGCCTTCTCTCATAAGGGTACTGCATCGAGGTGCCGCCCCGCATCCCCAGCGCCGCCCCCTCAGCTACATAGCAACGGTCTCTCCTCCGGTCTCTCCTCCTCCGGCAGAAACAGCATTTCACTCACCAGGCCTTTCTCTCCCTCTCTGTGGGCCCTGTTTAGTTTCCTGAGAATTGAGAATTTCCACCCTCACTCCCTTACACTGCAAAAAAGAGCTTCTTTTGAAAGCTGGGCAGTCCCAGGCCCGTCGCCACACGTGCAAAGAGCCAGGGTTCAAAGGAACAGCCCGTCTCTCAGCCTCTGCCCCACAGAGGGGCTGGCTTAGGGCCCCACACAATAAAGAAACGGGGTGTCAGAATCGATCAGGGGTGCTCTGGGCAACAGGGTTGAAAAGACATAAAGACAGGAAGACAGCACAACTGGGCTCCTGAGGTCCCTGGAGAGACCCCGGGGGAGACGGAGAAAGTGAAAGGGAGGAAGAGGCGATGTGGAGACTCGCTCCTTCATTCATCCGAACCCCTAATCCATCCGCTCAGGTGGCAAACGGTCACTGTTCCAAGGACCCTCCACCCCAACCGATTCAGAGTCATCTTAGGTTGGAAAAGGCCGAATCCCTTCCCATCCTCGAATCGGCATTTGGGTCGGGGGCCCCTACGTTCCTTGTGCGTGTTGGAGGTGTGACCCGGGGCCTCGAGAGAGGCTCTGCCACATGGGAGGAGATAGGAATCATGATTGAAAGAGAATGGAGAAAGTTGATTGGGTAGATAAATCAAAAAGAAAATGTAAAAAAATCATCCAAACTCCCAGAGGGTCCAGCATTTCCTCTCACGTCTCTGCCCAGCAACAAGGTGGAAGACCCACCCTGTGGGATCAGAGGGTCACGGGGCCAGTCCAGAGGGAACGAGACGGGAGAATGCATGTTAAGGAACCTCTCGGCAGTGAGCTGGGAAAGGGAAGAACTCAGACCTGGAAGAAAGGTGGTGAAGCTGAAAAAGAAAACCAGCTGTGGGGAGGTAAAACTTTCCTTCAGGCCAAATCCTGTTTGCTTTTGGAGTCTGCTCCCCCAGCACAGGGCCTAGCATTTCGAAGAGCTGAATAAATATTCGATGGTCTGACGGCAGAAGCCGTGGGGAAAGGGTTCTGGGTGGGGGAGATACGGTCCTGGGGGTTTCTGCCAAGCAGTCTTTGGCTCCAGTCCAGGGGTAAATTCTACCTCTCTCCCAGCTGTTTGCTCTAGAGACCCGGGAACCGGGGTGAGTCACGCTGCATCCCAGGGGCATCTGGGAGGCGGCCGACCTGGGCTCAGGGTACTGGTGGCAAAGGCCAGGGGATTCCTCCAGGCTGGGGGGGAGGCCTGGCGAGAGGGGCTGTTCTCCCAGGAAGAAAAGGCACCTTTTAACTCCAGCCTTGGCCTGGGGACTCAGAAGGCCTGAGGACGGAGAGGAAATGCGGCCACGCGGGGAGCCTGCCACCCAGTCCCAGCCTGGCCCCACTTACGGAACTGAATGAATTATCAATACTCTCGGTGCTGGAGGAGAGCTCCTGGGAAAGGGCCAGAGGGCAAGGGGAGGGGGAGGGGCGGGGAGGGGAGGGAGAGAGACAAAGGCAAAGAATTTAGCTCCAACCTGGATCGTAATAGCTTCTCTGGTGATCTCCACCTTGCTGCTTTAACAGAGAAAGTCAACCCAGAAACACCACCTGCCCAAATTCTTGACACTTGTGGGAGACACCTGAAGGCTAGCTCAGCCCTTGACGTCAGGGTTGAAGAGACAGAGGGCGTCTTTGCTTCTCGCTTTCTCCCCTTCTCCCCCTGTCTGCACCCAGCTCTCCCTCTAGGAGGAGCCCCACATCTGGGGGCCTCGGGGCGTAACTGCACCGGCAAGCTGCCTGCTTTCTCTCCATCCACTCGCAAGCTCCCAACCCAAGTCTTCTCTGTGGAAACCACCACAGAGGGAGTGAATTTAACAAGCTGCATGGCCTCATACTGGAAAGCCCCCATTCCTCCAGCTTCTTGGAAACAACAGGGAGGAAGCAGAAGAGCTAAACTTTCAGGGTCAAGGGTGTCTCCTCTCCAATCAGCCTCATTATCGCCCTGGGAAGACCAGTCCCCACACTGAAGCCGGTGACAAAGGACACTCCGGAGCCATAAGCGTGACACCTTGGGGCTGGATGTTGCTGGGCGTGGAGGACGGGATAACTCTACCTACCAAACCTCCGCAGGCTGCCTATCGGGCTATTTCACGCCCCGCTCAATAAAGCACCATTTGGGGACCTCGGTTGGGGAGCTGGCCCTAGCCGCATCCGCCTGAGAAAGCTGGGTGGCCGCCGTTCAGGCCCCGGGCTGGGGATCTGTCTAAACCTCACCCTGTCTCACTGGTGCCTGAGAGCAAGTCAGGGGAAAGGGCTGCTGGGCCCGCTCTCCCTCAGCGGCTCTGCACAGCCCCATCCTGCGCTCTGTCCACCCAGCTCTCCCGGGGCAGGGAGAAAGGGGCGATACCTGTGCACGAACCCGCAGGAGGGCAGGGGCCTGGCCTGAGGAGACAAAGTCCTGGGAGGTCCCGGGGCAGGAGGGCAGTGGCCACTGAGCTTCTACTCTGCAACCAGGATTTCAAGCATCTACCTAATTCCATTCCCTGGCTTACACCCTCTTCTAGCTGGAGGTCCTGCAGCCAGGCCGTTCCCTGAAGAATCTGGGGAGAGGGGCACTTCGAGGGAGGAGGCAGGCCAAACACTCTCCCAAGGCAACCACTCCTCTGCTCTGGGTAGAGGTGGGTGGGAGAACTGAGGCAGTGAGGAGGAGGCCAGAGTCTGCTCAATTTCTCTCTGCGAGCTGGCTGGGGAAGGAACAGCAGGTAGGGTGTTCCAGCGGATTCCTCCACGACAGGCCCTGACTCATTTCCAGCCTTGGGGGCAGGGAGGCGGCCCTGACTCATTTCCAGCCTTGGGGGCAGGGAGGCGCATCATGACCGCTCCTCTCTCCTACTCTGTAGACTCGAGTCACTCAGACTGAGTCAGCTCTGGGACAAAAGCCGGGGCCAAGAAGCTGACATCACACCGCACCGGGCTGGAAGGCCCGCTGGGGTTTCCAGCGTGACATGCGGCAGATTTCTCGTACAAAGGTTGCAGCCCTGAAGAGACAAAGCTGACCTACCAGGAGTGTCATTGTGTGGGACCGGGCGTGGCGTGGGGGCGGCACCTACATCATCTCTGCTCCCGGGCCCCTCCTCTAGGCCAGGTGGCTGAGCGTTCTGGTTAGCACGGAAGGAGACTCCCTGAGCCAGTCCTCCGCTGGAGCTACAAAAACTGCTCTGAAGCGGTGCGCCCCGGGGCTGAGCCGGGGAGGGGCGGGAGAGTCCCAGCGAGAGCGCTTGGCTGGGGGTGGACAGTGGAAGAGCCCCGTCATCAAAGGAAAACGGGACCCTGTGCAGCACCTGGGGACAGGGGGACTGTGCAGGGAGACGCCGGGCAGGGAGAGAGCCGGACCCGCAGCCCCAGGGCCTCTTCTTCTGGGCCTCACTTTACCCTCCAGAGCTTCTCTTTAGAGAATTACGTGCTTTGTTTCGTAATCTGTAGACTTCCTCCTTATACGCAGGAAACAGCTTTTCGAGAGAGTCACAACCTCCACCAAAAAGCCGTTAGAACTGATGAATCCCGTGACGTTTCAGAACACTAAATCGGGAGTTGCACACTAAAGGGTCTCTCAGATAACGGGGTCTCAACACTCCGAGTCCCTGGAGGGACGGGCCGCCCTTTACCCTCCAGCCCCCACCGCGCCGGCCCTGGACACTGCACACCGCACTGCCTCATTTGTTGGGTGAATGAATGCCGCACAACAGGGGAGACGGAGTACAAGGAGGAAAACCAATCCCCTCGGGATTCGGCCTGGACAGCCGCACCCTCAACTGCCAAAGCGGTTTGGAGAGAGCGCTGTGGCGGGCGCCGGGGCTCAGACCCACCGAGACACGCGTGTTTATTCCCTCCCTCTTGCTCTCGCGTTCCCGAAGAGCGCACGGTGGGTTCAGGTGTCTCATTCCGCCAGCATCAGATAACCCTGGAATGCCTGGGGATGCGGTGTCTCCTTCCTTTCCTGGCTCTAGTGACCCAAGATAAGGAGCCAGGTCGGAAAGAATGGCAGCCGGAGAAGCCATCCCAGAGGATTTAACAGAACACCGAGGCCTCAGAGTCACCCACGATGCCATCTTGGGAAGGAGTTAGAACCAAGGCAGAGGGACCAAGAACCAGCACAGAGCAACCCTGAGCCCTCGGCTTTTCCAGTCCTAAGACGAGGACTACTAAATGCGCCCAGAGAAAAGTCACGCCCGGCAGGTGGCACCACGGGGCTCACGTCCAGCTGCTCACACACGCACTGCTACGGGCCTGACCCCAAGGGAAGGAACTCCCAAACCTTTCATGACCACAGTCCCAGCAGATCTAAAGGATCCTGCTTGTTCTGGAACAACCTCCCTTCACGATTCCGAACTTCCCTGCCAAGCTCGACCAGAAGAGAGAGCAGTCCATTTTGGTCCGAGAACAGTTGGGCTCTCCTGCCTGTGCGTGGAATTGTGAAAACCTAGAAGGCTAAGGCCTAGGCCATTCTTCCCCAAGTGGACCCTGACAGCTGAGGGCCTAGGAAAACGGACGCTGAGAAATGAGCAAGAGGGCTCGGCTGAGTGGTGAGGCGCACCAGCTGTGAGCGAGGCCCGGCTGAGGGGCCCTGGGCAAACCTCCTCGCCTGTCTCCCCAGGGGTAAAATACTCCCTGTCTCTTAGGACTGCTGTGAGGACGAAACGTAGAGTACTTGGCATGATGCTTGGCGCATAATAAATGTTAGCTCTTGTAGCTTCGCTACTATCAAATTACCATAACGAAATCCCTACTTTCCAGAAAGCAGGCTCTGTAGTCTCCGACCCTCCTGCTTTCTCCCTTCCTTAGTCACTCTGATTCAAAGAAGCTGAAAGAAGTCTCATTGTATCAAAACCGTAGGTGGGTTATGTGCCCCACAGGGGCGCGCACCAGCACCCCGGCTATACACATTTTCCAACAAGTGCAAATTCCTTGTTCTTGTCTCCCTTCTTTCCTAGGCTGGGCTGGCAGCCAGGAGGAGAGCCGGGTTGCCGGTGAGTCAGAAGGGGGTACTGGGGCACCACTGGCTGGCTGGGACGCCAGGTCACTGACAACTCCCCGCGCTATCTGGGCGGACGCAGAATGGGAGGTGGGCGTGCTCCTCTCCGCCCTGCTCTGGACCCCGCGCTGGCCCCCCGACCCGCCTGCAGCCTTCTCGTCTCTCCGGCCCTCCCGACTGACTAGACTCTGGGCACCCCCTCCACACCGAGACTGCTTCCCTCGTCCCTTCGTGCTTCTCCCAGATGCCAAGGGAAAGACACCAGCAAGATGTCCCTTCTCCGGAGGAAAGGCAGGCACGAGGGCACTCTGCAGACGCCTCAGTGACAGGGAATACACCTGACTCTTGAGTCACCGAAAAGCAGGATCGCTGGGGAGTGGGGCAGTGGCATTATGAGGAGTGACCAGGAGAACGAAGCCGAGGTTCCATGTAACACTCCTTCCCTCCGGCACGCACCCCGACCCTCCTCCTCCTCCTCCTCCCCCACGGCTGCTGCCCTGAGAGGTTCTGGCAGAGACCCCGGGTCTCCAGTCGGGGTGGGAGGGGTCTCTGCCACGGTTCTCAGGAAGTAAGTAGTGACTGGAATGGCAGGGAAGTCGAGTAAAAACGACTGGGCGGAGTCGGGAGTGTCAGCCTTGCTATCGGCTATACGCCCCGCCCCGCCCGGGGAGGGGGGTCACTCTCTCTCTCTCTGGGTCTCGGGGTTCTTCCTTTGGAAACAAGTAGCTGGAATACATGAATTCTAAGGCCTTTTTCCACTCTGACACCCCGTGCTGTCATCAGGGACATGAAACAGAGGGCAGGAGAGGAGAGGACGGAGGAACTGTATGTCGGACACCCCGTCTCCCGCCACCGCGCCCCGTGGCCCCTTCCGGGCCTTTTACCTCATCCTCATTCTCCACTTTCGGGTTGCTGGCTGTCCGTTTCAGGTTGCTGCTGAGGCTTATGCTGGCGGTGGCGTCGGACTTGGAGCGCTGGTGAGTCCTCTTAGAGGGCGACAGCCCCGAGTCAGGGGCCGGGCTCAGAGAGGGCAGCTCCCTCTTCCGGTGAGCCGGCTTCAGCTCGTCCGAGAGGATCAGCTTCCGGAGCTTGGTCCCACGGGAGTGCCGCTGCGTGGAGATGTGCATGTCTGAGGAGTAGGCCCCGAGCAGCAGGGCGCACTGCAGGGAGAAGTTGATGCTCTGGCGGCAGCGGTGGACGATGTAGGGCTTGATGGCGTCGCCCACGTCCTCGTCCATGTGGACGTACATGTTGAGCAGCTGCGGCAGGTAGAAGTCCACGTCCTCGTTGCGGAAGCAGAAGAGCCGGTTGCCGATGTAGGCCTGCACCCCGGGCTCCTTGGAGTTGTACAGGTAGGAGATGGCCATGGAGATGTCGAACAGCTTGGACTCGAACAGCCGCAGCAGCCAGGACTGCCGGGCCGAGTTGTTCTGCCGCCGCCGCCTCGCGCCCTTGGCCGTGCCCGAGGCCACGGAGGCGCCCGGTTCCTCCTCCTCCTCCCTGATCTGGGAGGGCGGGTCATCCAGGCAGCGGATGGCGCTGTCCGGAACCTCTCCGTTCAGCAGCTCCAGCGGGGCGCCGGCGCCGCCTCCGCGCAGAAGCCTGACCTGCTCCAGCACGTCCTGGCAGGCCTTCTGAGCCACCTCGCGGTCGATCACCGACAGCTCCCCGACCCCCTCCGTGATGACGCCTAGCAGGGAGCCCCCGTTACTCCCCGGCGGGCCAGGAGCGGGCTCGGAAGCCGGCTTCAGGGGGGCAGGCTCCACCACCATGTCTCCCATGGCCACAGCCAGACTTCGAGCTGCCAGGCTAGCGGGGGAAGGAGAGAGAGGGGAACAGAAAGGGAGACACATACACACCGGTTAGTGGCGGCGTCCGCGGCTCTTCCTTCGCCCACCGTGAACCCTCCCCAGGCCCCTCCTCTCTCTCTGTCTTCCTGGACTTCTTCGAAATCGGAGGACAAGTCACGTCCCACGAAGCCTTCCCTGGCTACCTCTACGGCTCATGGCCACACCGCTCCTCCTCCTGCGCTCAGCAGCCTCTGCCCCTACCTGGCGTCGGCAAAAGGCGGCCTTCCGTGTTCCGTTCACATAGGCTTACAGGTTCTGCAGGCAGACTGGGAAGCAATTCTGGTCTTATTCCCTTGTCCCTCACTCTTCAAATGTTTTTCTGTCTTTGTGCCCTACCTGCATTTCCCTCAACATGCCTGCCAATAACCTTTGTCTTTTCTTCTTTGAACTGTTATTTCCTTACTCATACAACACTCCGTGTTCGGGTCCTAAGCATCTCACCTTTACTTAGTATCAAAGTCTTGATATATTTTTCTAATCACAGACACCTTACCTTCTCTTTAGACTCAAAGTTCCCAAGGAACAGGGCCAGCAAATACCATCCGGGCTTCACGTAGAAGAAAACAGCTCTAAAACAACCATCGTCAACTCTGCCGAAGTGTGCCATTTCTCTGCTTGTCTGACTCCGGGACACCGTTCCCTCCCTCTCTAGTGCTGTGCCAGCTGAAGGAAAGTGGAAAGACTCCTGAACTTGGAGTCGAAGAGGCTAGGATGGGATTCAAGATCCTGGCTCTGCCATCATGACGTGTGTAAGCTTACGCAGACCATGTGTTTTCGGAGTTTCAGTTTCTCGGCTGCAAAATGGGAACAACACATCTACTACTTCTACCGTGTGGCCTAACTCCGCGTGTGTGAAAGGGTCTAGCACTCAGGAGCGCTCCGTGAAAATCAGGTGAACCCCAGTCATCTGACAGGTTAGGAGACAGTGGGCATGGGGACGGGCGGGTGTGCGCACGCATATACTGTTCGTATGGAAAGTGGAGGTGAGTTACATTTGTCGTCGAAGAATCTTCCAAAACATTTACGACAGCTCTCTCCTGCCCCCGTGCTACTGTCCCCATCATCGCACACACGCTTCAAGAACTGGAAGGGCTGGGAGAAGGGAGAAAGAACCCGGGCTGGAGCTCATGGCTCTGTAACATGCCAGTACAGGGAGGAAGAGAAATCGCGTCTCCAAGAATCCCTCTCTGGAGTGACAAAAGCCACTGCCTCTTAGAATGATTCTTCAGAGCCTCACCAAATCCACGTCGGAAGAGTCGGTGTGGAACTGAAGGAAGTTTCAAAACAAGGACTCGGAGAGGCACGCCGCTAGCGTCGGGCCGACCCGCTCAGAGTGGCCGTGGCCAGCAACGGGCTCAGAGGCCCCTTCGCGGGGACACAGAGAGGGGAGTCTGGCCTGAACTCAAGAGCCTGAGCGAGAGGAAGGCAGAACCTGCGGCAGAGCCGGAATGCAGGTAATTTCCAGCTACTAGTGACATCACCTTTGATGCAGTGAATCAGGGGACAGAACTTTGGGTGGGTGAGGAGGGGCTCAAGATACGAATTCTCCGATCACACTGAGAAGCCCCGCTTTCCACTGCCACCCTTCCAGGGCCTCTTCTTGCGCCGCTGAGACGTTAAGAGTCAAGCTACTCTGCTGTGCCGGTACTATTCCAGCCCAGCTCCCTGCCCCCAGCGGTCCCCACTGAGGTCCTACTGGAAGTCAGATGAGGAAGATCACCAAAAAAGGCTACTTCGTTTCTCTTTCTCCCAACTCTGTCAAATGAGAAGTTCCCATCCCTGAGTTTAATTTCCCCGATGCGGCTTGAGTGTGGTATCAGTAAAAAATTTGGCAACGCGGCCGTGAGCTCTCCTAAACCCGGGCAGCAGCCTCTGAGCAGCAGAACCAGCATGGCCGCCTAGGTGGATCTGTCTCTACTCGCAGCTCTAGGTGACACGGGAGTCAAGGAGGCTCTCCTCTCCCCGTGCCACACCTCTGCAGGGCGCTCTGCACCAAAGGGTCATCCTAACCCAACCGAGACCACTCCCGTTTAGGTCTGCTGGAAAACTCCCATGCTGGCTTCTACTGCCTTATACAACTAACTTTCGCCTCCGTCTCTCTATGTGTGGCACATCTTCCCCTTCCTCTATTCCAGAGACTTCTAAGTCACCAGAAGCTCCCAAAGTCCACTTTTCAAAACTTCCAAGAGATGTGAAGTTCGGACGGGCCCCCACATCTAGCGCCACAGACCTCACCAGGATACGTGGTGGACGCCTGTTCGTACTGACCACGATTGGGATTACTACTGGCACCAGGAAGGGAGGTAAGCCTGCCATTGTCATTTTGTTTTTATCCCAGGGCTCAGCCAGGAATCCCTCATCGCAGTGCTCAGGGGACTCCTCTGCTGGCCAGAGCCCCCGGCCGGCTGTCGTTAGTCCCCAGGGAACCAGGCCGTGTCAAGAGGTGCACTCTTCGTCTCTACGTAGGAAGCTCCGCCGCTAGGAACTGCCAAACTGGAGCTGGACCTCCCCGGCCTCTTTGAGCCTCAGGGACCGCCTGCATCTGAAGCGGGTCATGCGGGGGAAGAGGTGCTGAGCTGCCAATTTAGACAATAAGAAACAGGAAAACGATCCTCTAAAACCTAAATCCCGACACGGGCTTTGACATCGATTCATTCCTCTCCGAAAGCAAAGACAGCATAGCTTTGGTAAGTAACCATTCTAAAGAAGGGGAAAAGACTTGAAAGCGAGAGAAAAAAGGAAGGAACAGGTCCTGTATTCATCACCCTTCCCCTTGTAAGAGAGCAAGGAAAAAGAGGGGCGCCGAGTGCTTCAGTCTGTTGAGCATCTGACTCTTGATGTCAGCTCAGGGTCATGGGATCCCAGGGTCATGGGACCGAGCGCCGAGTCAGGCTCCAAGCTGAGAACGGAACCTGCCTAAGAGTCTCTCCTCTCTCTGTCTCTCTCTCTCTCTCCCTCTTTCTCTCTCACTTGCATGCGGAAAAAGAGAAGCAAATCCAAATCTTTACTATCAGATGGCTCCTATGCTCTCAAAGACGTTCGAACAACTGGCCTCCACACTTCACACTCGGAGCGCACACTGTCCTTCCAACCAAAGGGAGCTGAAAAGCCTCTCCTGCCCCAGCCGAGCAGCTGCTTCCAGGCGCTGGGAGGGGAGTGGGGGAGCGGTAAGAACCGACTGGGCTCCACAGCTTACTGTCCGAGCGTGAGGGCCGGGCTCCGCAGGGGCAGGACAGAGAGCTGCGCGTGCATGGGTTCCACGCGACCTAGCGTTTAAGCAAAGGTCCGCAGAAACTCTACGGGGCGTGGATGTCGAACCCGGTTTCCCACTTCTCGTCACCTCAAAAGATTCCAAGCAAACAACTTCCAACCCTGGCCTGGCCTCCATGAAAGGCCCTCCTGGACTGGCCTCTGCTAGGACAGGAGGTAAAGAGCCCAGATCAGTCCCCTTCCCCAGCCAAGCACCACCCCCTTCTTGGGCGACTAGATAAATACGGACTGGTTCAGACCAAACCTCACGTTTTCTCAGGTCCCTGTATTTTCAGAGAATAGTCTTAAGAGAACATCTGATTTCCGAGCAGGTAGGCAAGCTCAATTTTTCTCCCTCTGAGATGGATCATGGGAGTTAGAAACAAAGGTAGTGAAGCCACTATCTTCAAGGTGGGTAGTTGAGAGACCGTTACAAGTTCCAGGAAAAGAAAGGGAGGTTCACATATGTTATTCACAGTTACGTGGGCTTCTAATGAAAAAAGTGACAATTATATAAACAAAAAGTGTAAATCCTCTGAAGTTCAATCCTCTATTGTTACAATTAATAAACCAAGACATAGAAGCACCAGCATCTTATCCAATGCTCTAGTGGTAACCTTCAGAAATGAATATCATGACAATGGAGACACTGACTCTGAAGGAGCAGGAGCGGGAATGAATGGGAAGGAACTGTTACCTCGTCATAAACTCTTAAGCACCACTGGCCTTGTTACCAAGTACGTGTTTGCCTCTGATAATTTTTAAAAGATTTACTTATTTATTTAAAGGTTTGTTTCCCCAGCGGGCTCCACGCTGCGAGCGCTGTCAGTGCCGGGCTTGATCCCGCAAACCATGAGACCCGGATCCGAGCCGAAGGTAAGAGCAGACGCTTAACCAACCAGGCCACCCAGCTGCCTCTAAGATTCTATACTTCTAAGTAATCTTTATACCCAACGTGGGGCTTGAACTTACAAGCCCGAGATCCAGAGTTGTGTGCTCCACCAACCGAGCCAGCCAGGCGCCGCACCCCTGACAGTGATGTTTGAAAAGAGGCTGCTCTTCTGAAGAGACTCCACATCCCCCCAGGCTGCCTGTTGTGCTGGTGAGGAGTCTCTCCTCGCATCTTGAATCTAACTCAAACCTTCCTGGGAGAAGGTCTCCGCTCATCTTTTCCCCCGGCCCTCGGTGGACAAGGTGGAGGCTGAGTGCGACTTCCTCCTCGTAGAAACTGAGGGCTGCACAGTCAGCTCGGGCCCTGGCGGGAAGCAGGTAAACGGTCCCGAGACCCCACTGGGGGTTGGCATCAGGGAAGAGGGCGTGTTCTCCAGCTACCGGCAGGAGGGAGGGGAAGGCCGTGGTCGCGGGGCACTTAAGCCAATATTGAACCAGGCCGAGAAGTCTCTGTGCAGGGCCGTGGGAGCCGGCCAGACAGCCCGAGCCGGCTCTGGGGGCCCCCCCGCCGAAACAGACCGATGGCGACGAAAGTGACCTGCGCACTCGCCTCTCGCCCGGCCGTCCCTGCCTGCCGCAAGCCCCGAGTGTGCTGGGACCGGGCCCGCTACTGAAAAGTTCCGCCCAAGCTTCTTCCCCACACCAACGAACTTCAGTTTGCTGCGCTGGGGGGCGTTTGGCAAACACGTTCTCGTGCGGTGTGGACCCGGCTCGGAGAATGGAGCGGGGCAACTGGGGCAAACAGGATTTCTCCTCGGGCGGATTTCAGAAGAGTGGGACGCCTCCCAAAGAGGAGGATGAGGCGACTGCGCTCTGGCTAAGGAGCGAGGAGGGAGACGCGGAAGAAGTGGGAAGAGGAAGCGTGAGGACTTTCAAACAGACCGAGAGTCGGCAGATAAATGGGACCGCCCGTCCCCTCTTCACTGTCACAGGCCGAGAGAGAGAGAGAGAGAGAGAGAGAGAGACGGGGCACACGAGGGTGCCACCTCCCCCCAGCTCTGCTCCCGCCGTCTTCCTCCCAGGGCGTTCCACCAACGTACTTTCCACTCAAGTCCGAGGGGCGGCCCAGGGGCCCGGAGACTGCGTGTGGTGGGGGACAGAGCGAGGCAAACGGAGCAAGCAGGCCCGGCGCCCGTCTTTCAAACGGACTTATCCCCGGGGCTGTGGACTAGAACGACCCAACAGAGAGACCTCGATGAGGGAAAATCCTCAGGTCAGCTAAACCACGACCAACAAATGCCTTTTGTCCGAGAAGCCCACAATGTTCTGCAAACAAATAAACCAAGTCCGATTTTGTGGCAGCCCACATCCTACAAGGAGCCTATCACTGCGGCGATGCCCACAGAGGGGGCCTTCTCCCAGAAAGGTCGCTCTAGAGGTCGAGCGAGGAAGTCATACGCTGAACCCAGGAATCCTGATTCTGAACGTACAACCTTCTTCTTTTAAAATATATATATATATATACATATATATATATATATACATATATATATATATATATTTTTTTTTTTTTAGAGAGAGAGAGAGAGAGCACGAGCAGGGCAGGGGCAGAGAGAGGGAGACACAGAATCCGAAGCAGGCTCCAGGCTCCGAGCCCGACGTGGGGCTTGAACCCATAGACCGCGAGATCCTGACCTGAGCCGAAGTCAGAGGCTCACCCGACTGAGCCGCCCGGGCACCCCTACAACGCTCTTCTAATGTCTGGTGTTCCTTTTCCCAGTTACCCCCCAACCCCACCCCAGGCCCGGGCTCTTATGGAATCCAGTATACCAGTACGCCCCAGACCGAAGCGGACCCCTTTCGGGTCTGGACGGGGTGGGAAGCCGCTCTGTTGAAACCGTAAAGAGGAGCCTAAAATTCAGGAAGCCCAAAGAAAATTTCTCCCAACCTCCTTGGCTCCCATGCAGCCCCGCTCAGCCCTAGTGGCTGACGCCGAGCGGTCAACAGGGTGTAATCCGATAGGGGCTTCTCCATCCTTCGGAAACACCCTTCTGCCCAGAAACGCCTGAGGGGACAGCTGAGGCTCCCCCTCCTCCCCACACATGTTCTTCTGGACCGAGGTTGGGCCGATCCCGAAGTAAGCGTGTGTGAAGAGAGAGAATGCGCGGAGCGCGCCGGAAGACCACGTGGAAGCCAAAACCGAGCGTCCCAAGGATCCGTGAAATCCCGGGAACGCGAGGAGGAGGTGTCAGAGTCGGAAACCCCGACCGGGAAGGGGCCCTGTCCGATCTCGTCTCTTCTACAGCGACAACCCTCCGGACGCCTCCGGACGCCGGGGGATTTGCGCGGGGGCGAAAGGGAAGCTCAGGAAAGTTGCAGGCTCAGAACGCACTCCAGAGAAGGCTCAGGATTAAGGTCGAAGTACACTGCAAACGGTACTTGGGGAATGACGACGAGGGCCAGAGGCTCCTCAAGGAGAGCCGAGGAGGCCGTGCTTGGAAGGCAGGAGCCGGGGGGTGGCAGTGAGGTCACGGAGTCCAGCGGAGGAAGAGGGCCACGGGGAAGCGGGAACCCAGGGCTGGGGTTGCACGAAGACCTCGGGGGGAAAGGGGCGAAACAGGAAAAGGGGTGAAGGCGGAGGCTGTGGGAAGGGCTTGGGGCGGGAACACAGATGACGAGGAAGGGCAAACGAGGATGGGCATTGCAAGAGGTGTCCTGAGGTGGACACGGTTCGTGACTTAAAAGAAAATAATTCGGGACACAGGCAACAGGGACGGGGGTGGGGGGGAGGTGGATCCCCGGGGCTGAGGGAGGAGCTAAACAGAAGAGGAAGCCAGAAAAGCACAGGAGGACCCTAGGTTTGACGGGAAAGGGTGGAGAAGGCACTCGGGGTGCAGCTGCCACCGGGAGGTCAGTTTTGTAGTTGAACCCAGGTGTGGGGGCGGGGAGAGGCTGTGCGGGACAGGGTGGGAGAGGGACACCCTCCCCCCCCCCACTCACAGGGGCATGGGGACTCACGGGGTAGGAGTCGCTTACCTCCGGGGGACCCCCGCGGAGGGGGTGCGGGCGGTCGGGGTCGGGCTGCCGACACCGCCGCCTCAGCAGCAGCGGCCGCTCCCGGGTTCCATTGGCCGCCTGCGCTTCCCTGACAGCGGCCGCGGCGGCTGAGCCAGGCCCCGGCTGCGGGGCTGCCCTCGGCGCCGCCTGAGGGGGCCTTCGCGCTGCCTCAAGTTCGACCGAGCCGCACAGCCTCCTCTCTCTCCCTCCGCAAAAGCAAGACCAAAAATAACAAACAAATAATCAATAAAATCCCAGCAGGGCTCGATTCTTCTCGTGAGTCCCAGCAGCCCTTCTTTGGATATGCCTTCCTGCTTCTTCGACGCTCAGGACCCTACCAACCCCATAGCAATCTAAGGAGTCGGCTGGGCTGCCCGGAATATGCCTGTTCAGAAATAGGAAAGGGGGCGGGGAAGAGGCTTTTGGAAGCTGGGGAGGGAGAAGACGAAGGGAGGAGCCTACGGGTGGGAGGAGGGGCCAGTCTTCCGAAGGCTAGGAGTTAGCGTTCGCTAGGCTAGGTAGCCGAGAAGGCAGTAAAAGTTACTGGATGAGGGACGGGGCTCCCGGCCTAGAGGGGAGAGGAGCAGACCTTCAGGCGGGTGCGGACGCCCAGTTAGAAAGGAAGTACAGACATATGGGGTACTTCCATAAGTACCTGAACATGCAAATTATATGTAAATAAGCCCGTGTGCGTTAGCGACCGAGTTACTGTAATTGCCATCAGTGGCTTTTCCCCCTCCGCTGTCCCACAGGACTCTCAGTGAATCAGGCAGTGGGATCCATGCAGGGGACCCAGCGGGGAGAGGAGAAAGAGAAGGGGCTGGAGGGGAAGATCGTCATCCTCACCATCCTTTTCCTATCCATCTTTAAGGAAGCTTCCAAGATTACGCCCCTTATCGCTTCGGAAATGGCGCGGTCCAACCGCGTCAATCTTTTCGCCGTTGGCGGCGCGACTCGAGGCCGCGATTCTGCCTCCGAGGTCACCACCTGCCTGGGGAGCCTTTGGCCTCCAGCCTTCAGACGTCGATCCCTCCAGGGAGGGGCTGGACGGGGCTAAATTGGGAGAGGTGAGTGATCATAACCCCTCCTTCCAAACCAGACCATTTACAACTAAACAAACAAAAACGCGCCCTGCAAATGGACCTCGCGTGTTGGTTTTGTATATTGTCAATATTGATTGATTTGATTGGGAGCCTTTTCCCTCAGAACCTCAGTCCCAATAGCGCTGTGACATTCGACGTTGAGGATAGATTTCTTTCTTTCTTTTTTTTTTTAATTTTTAAAAAACATTTATTTATTTTTGAGAGAGAGACAGAGCATGAGCAGGGGAAGAGCAGAGAGGGAGGGAGACACAGAATCCGAAGCAGGCTCCAGGCTCTGAGCTGTCAGCACAGAACTCGATGCGGGCTGGAACTCATGAACCGTGAGATGATGATTTGAGGCTAAGTCAGACGCTTAACCGACTGAGCCACCCAGGCGCCCCGAGGCTAGATTTCTGAGGCTAGGCCTGATCCCGGATGCCACCTTCCCTGCCACTTAAAGGCTGTTTGATTCGGGAGGGATTGAAATAACCTCTTTGAACCTCAGTTTCTGTGTCTGTAAAGTGGATATTAACGCTTTACCGGGTTTTGTGGGGATTAAGAGAGGGACAGATTACTACCTTCGTACTATATATGACTATTATTTGGACCATATTATATAGGCTAATGGAAGAAAAGAGGGTTATTTCTTCTGTGTGTCATACGGAGGCAGAATAAAGCTTGAAAATACCGATGTAAAGCATGCACTATGTACCCGGGACAAAGGGGCTATCCGGGTTGCCGAAGGAACATAGAGGAGTCTGATGAATGAAAACGGAAGGCCTAGCCACCCAGTATATGGTGAACAAATGAATGTAAGACTTCTCAAACATGCTCGAAGCCAGGGCTTGGAAGAGCTATTGGACACGATCCAGCAGAACAAAAAAGGAGAGAGCATCCTGAAGGCTAGAAAATTGCATGCTGAAGAATAGAAAGGTGGTTTGTTGGAGGGCAAGCCGATCCGCTCGGTGCAGGCAGGAGGGCGGTGATGAAAGGCGAGCGAGAAAGAGGCCTCGAGTGCCAAAGATAGGTCACATCTGTCACCGCTGCTCTGGAGGAGAGAGTCGCCAGTCCCCCTGTCGGGTCCTGCTGCTCTGGCCAGCTCCCGATCAGCTGTCAGGCGGGGGTCAAGAGGGGCCGGTCCCTGCCTTAGCCTCGAGTTTACCACGTCACACGTCCCCCTCCCTTCCCGGGGTGGGATTCCCAGAGACCTCAGACCAGCTCTTGAAACCCCGTGAAAAGGGATATGAAAGCCCTACTTTTTATAGCAGGAAGTTTTTTATTTTCCAAGAGCAGCAACAACAGAACAAGATTTCAGGAACGTCTCTGTTCAAACTCTAAGTGGAACTTTTGATAGCTGTGGGCAGTTATTAAGTCCTTTATGAACCAAGGGAGACCCCCACTTTTCTGCCTCCCCCGCAAACACGAGAGGAAGCAGAGTGTGTTTTCTGTGTTCAAGGCTAAGGGCTCGCGTGTGAGCATCTTTGCCTCTCTGTAGGACTTGGTCTTTCTGACTTTCTCTGGAGTGTTGTTTTTTTCTTTTTCTTTTTTTTCCGGGACTCTCTCGTTTCTGCGAGTCTCCAAAGCCCTCTAGTCTGAACTCAAGGCGGGAAAGGATTCATCCTTGTATTCTAGCTGGATCTTCAGCTGCTACCACAGGGGAGGGGGGATTGTGTTTGTTGAGATGGCAGCGGATGGAATACAGAGGCAGCTATGGGAATCCACTCAGGCATTAAAGGGATTTCCAAAAAATGTAAAACACTACCAACCGTCTTACCGATTTTTGTTTTCTTTTGGGTGTGGAAGAAGTTCTTTTTCATAAATGAATTAATAAATGAAAAATGGTAACCAGGAAGTATTTTGATGAGTTTTTTCTTCTCCCATCCTGTTTGCTTTTCTTCTTGATTTCAGTCGTCAAATTATAAAACTGAATGCTATTCTTTTCGTTTCCCGTATTAAATTGAAAGCATAACGCTTCTGATCTTTTCTAAAATTCCTCACTACATCGAACCTATTGTTTGAAATTCTCTTCTGATAGAAGAAGTACCGTTTATCTCCTCCCTCGGCCCCGGGGAGCCGCCGCGGGTGTAAATGGTTGCACGTGGGTGACGTGACCCTGTGGGAAGCCTCTTGTTTTGATGGAAAAGTATATATATGTGTGTGACACCTTGGAGTCTGGGGAGGGCAGGAAAGTACCAGCAAGATCAGGTAATGTCATTTATTTTATTTTAATTTTTAGAGAGTGAGTGCGAGCAGAGGGAGAGAGAGAGAGAGAGGAAAAAAAAGAATCCCAAGCAGGCTCTATGCCAGGTGCACAGCTCGATGTGGGGCTCGATCCCATGACATTGGGACTGTGACCTGAGCCGAAATCAAGAGTTGGATGCTCAACCAACTGAGCCACCCAGGTGCCCCATGTCATTTATTTATTTAAATTTCACCAAATTGGATAAAGAAGTTGGTTTATTTATCAAAACTTGGTATAACTAAAGGACCCAGTTCATAATATAACTCCTGTTATATTTTATTTAACTGATAAGAACAGATACTACACTTGGTCTTAGCCAAAAGGCCTTTTGTTCCTCATTATGACTCCTTGAAAGAGATTTTAGCCCATTTTATGGAAGCTAAGCTTCAGAACGGTTAAGTCACTTTTTCAAGGTTGTTTTACTTCAACCCACAATAAGAAGTACATTTTATATCATGATCCCTGAAGAACACAGACGTGTCTTTGCTGAAATAAAGGTTTCATGAAATAATACTTACCCTTACTATCTGCGATGGACTCTGATACCTTCTATCTTATTTCACTTTCGAAAATACTATTTTGCATAAACTAAATCAGTTTCACGAGCCACGAATGGGCTAAGATATGAACTGAATTCGTGCTCTTTCAGCAAAAAAATATCTTCTCATGAACATCTCTTAAATAATGCACTACCTTTATGTTGTGCTTAGCTTTATCTCATAGGATAGAGCTTCCAAGACAGTCATACGCAAAGAAGGGATAGGCGTTCTGAGGCACCATACCACGAGATGAAACACTTAGACAAATATGTGATGACATTCGTTCTCCCGTTTAGTATGTGAGTGAATGTGGCATTTGCTTTGATTTCTAAAGAAAGTTAATTATCCACAAAAATAAACAATAAGTTCATTTATTTGGAGCCATCGACTAGATGTGTAGAGTTTATCTTGGTTTAATAGTAAACAATAATTCCAATTTTAGTAAATTATAAATTATCTTTAACTCACGGTGGGGCTGAAATGAAAAAACACGACACTTGGGGGGTGAGGTCACGTGAGGACAGAGGAGGGTGTCGGGGAAAGAATAAAAATGGTAGAGGAGGCAGTCGGCAGTCCCCAGAATCTTAGTCTAACCCTTCATCTAGTAAACTGCAGATTGCCTAAAGTATAGAATAACTAGTTTCACATTAGATTATTTTTATTTTTAAATGTTTGTTTTTGAAGGGGGCAGAGAGAGAGGGAGACAGAACCGCAAGCACTGACAGTGCAGAGCCCAACCCGGGGCTCAAACCCGTGAACTGTAAGATCATGACCTGAGCCAAAGTCAGGAGTTAGATGCTTAACCGACTGAGCCGCCCAGGCGCCCCGTGTTAGATTATTTTTTTTTTCAAACATTTATTTATTTGGGGGCGGGGGGGAACCAAGGATCTGAAGCCGGCTCTGTGCTGACAGGTGAGAGCCCAATGTGAGGCTTGAACTCAACAAACTGCAAAATCGTGACCTGAGCCGAAGTCGCACACTAAACAACTGAGCCACCTAGCACCCCCCCACGTTAGATTTTTTTTTTTAAAGTTTTACTTATTTAAGTAATTTAAGTAATCTCTATACCCAACGTGGGGCTTGAACTCACGACCCCAAGATCAAGAGTTGCACGCTCTTCAGACTGGGCCAGCCGGGACCCCTAATGTAAATTTGTCAATGGGTAAGTTTTAAAAATAGGCTACTCGGGTGCTTGGGGGGCTCAGTTGGTCGAGCATCTGACTCTTGATCTCAGCTCAGATCTTGATCTCAGGGTCATTAGTTGAACGTGGCAATAATGACAACATGAAATATAAAAACAAACAAAATAGGCTACTTAAAAACCCCAAGGCGGGGACTGGGGGTTGGGGAGGGAGCGGCACGTGCCTGGCTGGCTCAGTGAGAAGAGCACGCGACTCTCGATCTTGGGGTTGTGAGTTTGAGCCCCACATTAGGTGCAGAGTTTACTAAAAAAATAAAAAATAAAAAAAATAAACTTGAAAAATAAAACCATACATAAATCTCAAAATCCTCAGGTGGGCTGGTCTCCCAGAGCGAATGGATACGTCCCCCAAGCCAACCACGGTGAGGACAGTGTTTCCTGGCATGCTGTCATCCGTTCTAACGTGAGTGGTTTATCTTCCCATATGCCTGTCACTTCGAACGTATCGGCAGCTCAGTCCGGTCCCTCTTCTCCTCCCACATGGAACCAGTTGCTTGGCTGGTTCCTTCCGGCTCCAGTTCCTCCATCTTTTAATGGCAACTTCATAGCTTTACCCATTCATTCAGCCAACAGAGAACTAGGAGGGTTGTATGTCCTTCTGGTTGACTTCTCCCCATTGTTCAGACACCCCCCTTCTGCCGACAGGTCTCTATCAGGGGATGGCTCTCCCAGGCCTTTAGCCACACCCCACATCCCCAAACCTCTGCTTTCCCTGGGATGTCTTCCTCTTTTCCACCGATCTAAGCTCCCTACTTACCCTGCCTTTTCCATGAAGCCTTCCAAAATTATTCAGCCCACGGGATCTCTCTGAATTTATAGCTCTTATGCGGAATGAGTACCATGATTTAGCTTTTTTCCTCTACGTCTGATGTCGTTCCGTCCTTGTTTTAGGAGTTAGACGTGTGCAGCTAACTCCTACTCACCTCCACTGGGAAGTCATCCCGGGTCCCTGTCTGGTCTGTGTGCTAGGCCTCTGGGCCCCCCCAGCTGTCTCTGCTTACTGCTAACACAACTGTTCCGTTGCCACTATGCTATGATCGTTATTGACCTGAAGACAGCTTAAGTCAACTGGCTTCTAATAAGTGCCTGGCCCTTAAAAGACAAAAAGGAAATTGCCAAAACCACAGTAATGCCTGTTTCTGACAGCCTGGATGAGAGAAAGGCTCTCCCATTAAAATACAAGGAGATCCTGGAGAAATTACAACAACCATAATGGCTCCCGTATTGCTGGGCTCTTTAGAGAGTGAGAGAAATCACTAAAGGAAGAAAAAAAATAACATTACGCTTGAAACCTCTATGAAGGAGTGAACAATACTGTGAGCAGAGGCTAAACCCTGGGCCTGGCCAAGGAAGGGGAGAAAACCCGGGACTCCTGCAAGCAGCTGGGACTCTGGGGCTAACGCGGTCCCAGGCCAGGAGCATAGTTTGGCTCCTGGCAGAAGAAATGCAAATCTTCTCTCAAGGAAAGTACCCCCCCCCCACCCGCTTTAGGCTCTCTGAATTCCCACAGATGAAGGTGAGAAAAGTATGAGCTCGAAACCCCCAAATTGAAAATATACAGCAGAAAACAACAAAAACAGATTTAGATAGCAAGGAAGTTACAGAAATATAAAATAACGATCTCAACAAATTTCAAAGATCTACGGTCATAGAGCACATCTGCGTACAAATGATTAAGATGAAAACGGGTATCGAAAAGGTAAAACTTTAAATATCCAGACATTTCGAAATTCATAAAATTTCTCTAAATAATTCACAATCAAAAAATCATAAAGGTAATGTAAATATTCTTAGGACTGAGTTATCATTAAAGTACTTTACAACAGAAAAATTGGGAGAACGTAGGGAAACAGGTCCTTAAAAACTTACAGTAGAAAAAAAAACAGCGTGAAAATTAGGTAAGTGTCAAAATTAAGATGTCATGGGGGAACATAAAATTAAATCTAAAGAAAGAAGAAAAGAAATACTATAGATAATATCCATAATTAATGAAATGGAAAACAATACATAAGGAAGAGAAGCAACAAAACCCAAAGTAGTAGCTGAATAAGTAAAATAACAAATTTCTGGTGCAATTGATCAAAAGGAAAAAAGAAGGTAAAAGTAAATAGTAGAAATGAAAAAGTATGGGACTACCCCAGAGAGCAGAGGGCAAAAAAAAAAAAAAAAAAAAAAAAAAAAATTTCACTTAAAAAAAAGACATAAAATGGACCGAATCCTAGAAAAACACTTAACCTAAATTGACTCGACAAAAAATACAAAGTCCAAAGAGCCTATCATTATTAAAGAAATGGAATCAACGGTTAAACTTTTTCCCCAAAAGGAATGCCAGGCCAGGACGGTTCAACAGTTGAGTTTTAGCGATCTGATGTCAGCTCTTCCAGAGAATAAGAGAGAGGAAACAGTTCCCAACTCAGAGGTTGCACAGATCGAATGAGCCATCTTAGAAACCTTCTTTGAAATCGTACTAAAAAAAAGAAAAAAGGCACTAACAGGTACAAGAGTGTTCCTAGCAGCACTGTTTGTGATACCAAAAAAAATGGAAACCCAGATGTCCAGTAATAGGGGAGTGCCTCAGTAACTCATGGCTTATATACTTGACGGAATATTATACAGGTGACAGTGAACCAATTATAGCTACTTATGACATAGATGAGTCTTAAAAATAGCGTTAAGTGGAAAAAAGCAAACTGCAGGGGACTATTAGAGCACAAAACTTTTGTAAAGCTAAAAAAGCAAAGCTGAACATTTTTAAAGATTATACACATATGCTTAAATTAGAGACACACGTATTTGTCTGTGTGTGTGTTTGTGTGTGTGTATGTATGTAGGTAAGTAATAAACACAAAGGTAAGGACAGGAGTTATTGTCCGGGGAGAGGCAGCGGGAGAGGACAGGGTAGGAACACGAGAAACTCAATGGTGTTTCTAACGTTTTAATGTACAATTTGGGTGGTGGGTCAAAGGTATTCATTTAATTATGTTTCATAATTTATTCATGTTAAATATATTCTTTATATATATCAAATATTACATATTATAATTTTTAAAAATATGCTGGGGCAGAAACGAACACAGTCTCCCTGAAAGGACATTTCTTTCCTGGGCAGAAGCAGATTCCCTGACGGAAGCTCCCCCACGCAGAAGCCAAAGTGGGGCCTCAGTAAATCCCGGCTGGTTTACTGCTTTCCCGACGGAGAACGCAGAGGCTGGGCCCCCTTCCTGCTGGTGCCCCTGTGCACAGCTACCTCCTGTCACACACCTAGCCTAACCCCCACCGTCCTGGCTAAGTCCTGACACGTGTATGGCAGGAGACTGACACCTGCTGGATGCAGAATGGATTCAGTAACACGGCTGGGAAGTCGATCTTTCAGTCCACTTGGTGAAAGCGGCCGTAGGGTCGGGATAGGGAAGCAGAATGAGTAGAAAATGGACATTCAGAAACAGGAAAGGGAAGGCTCTCCATCTCTGAAATGTAGGAAGTGGCATCTACGTGAGACTAGAAGGAGGCCCTGGAGGCGAGGGACTGCCCCTCCTTCCTTCTGAGCCTACAAGAGGAAAGAGGGTATTATAGCTGCAGTAAGGAAAACGCAAAAGACAGGGAGGGAGGGAGGAAACAGGCGTAGCCGGTCTCAACCTAGCAAGCCAGGATCACGTGTACTTTACAGTGTGGCCGGTGTCTGCGGCCTCCCCAGGAACTACCCGTCAGGTCCCATCTGGAGACCTTTGTGATTCTAAGGAGGCTGACCCCTGGCTTTCCCAGATGCAGAATGGACAAATTAGCATATGCCATCCATCTGGCCACAGCGATTGGCTAGGGGCGGGCATGTGACCCAGGATGGCCTCATCAGAGTCAGTCTTGATGCTTCTGCTAGGATCCCTGGCACAAAGATGTCCCCCCCCCCACCCCAGTTGGATATAAACGAGAAAGCGTGTAATCCCAGGCGTGCTGGCAGCCACGAGGTGGCCCAGGTTTGAAATGATCCTATAGGAGGCAGCAGCAGGGAGAGGAAGTGGGGTATGGAGAGACCCAGTGAGCCGCTGCACCAGCTCTCCCTGGAGCCAGTGCTACCTCTGGACTTTACAGTTGCGTGAGCCAGGAAGTCTTCATTTTTAAGCCAGTTCGGAAGGTTCTCTTTGATTCAAAACCCACAGATTCCTAGCCTATATGTTCATCGTACTCGCTCCATCCCTCCCCTCCCCCAGGATAGCACAGAGATCCAGGTAAGACGGTCACTACAGCTTTATCGGGGACTCTGAAGCCAAGGGTATGGAGCTGGAAAGGTCAGAGGCGGGAGCCAGACACGGCGTTAGACGGGGCGCCTCGGCCGTCTACACGGGAGGGTGGCCTGCCTTAGGGAGAGAAGAGCCGAACAAGAAGCAAGTGCAGACAAGGGCCTCTACTAGGCCGGCCGAGCTCATGCGGTTACAACCGCTCTTCCCCACTACCTGTCACGGGGGTGTGGCCTTGGGGTCTCTCCCTGCGCGGGAGAAGGAATTCTGAAGCATGTGCCCTCTGAAGGCTTTATTACCCTGTGCTGCGGGGTCCCCCTCTCCCTTTGGAGGAGCCTCCTTGTGGCTTCTACTGCCCTTGATCACACTCACTTTGGAGGGGACCAGCGGAATTTTATCTTCTGCTTCTTTGGCGTGGCGGGAACCGGGGCCCCTCCCTCCTCTGGAAACGGCACCGTCTTCCTGACCCTGGCCAGGCGCCGTCCCCTTCGCAGCCTCTGCCACTGGCCCTGGCCTCCCTGACCCTCCGGTGGAGTCGCTCTCCCCTCCAGCGGCCCAGGTCTCCGCTTGGTGACCTGGAGGGCTGGGCGGAGTCCACAGCGGCTGCCAATGCATCAGGGGTAGGGTTCCTCTCCCTGCTGCCACCGGACTTCTTTCGAGGGCGCCCCCGTTTTCTTTTGGCATCACTTCCTGTGTCCTCTATATCCTGCTTTGCTGCTTTAGCTGGCGGGTCCTGCCCAATGGCCTCACTCACGGGTGCTTCCGCTGTCCTCTTGACACCTTTGTCATGGGGTCCTGGGTCACCACCTATGCCTACTTCCCTGTTCTCCGTGCCTCGTGGCTGAGCGAGCACCCCAGGCAGGGCTTGCCCGGGCCCAGGTCCGGGTCCGGGTCCAGGCATAGCAGGAACAGCTGGTAAGATCATGTTAAAGATGGGCACAGCTGCCTGGGGCGCCCCGGCCCTGCTGGGCAGAGCCACTTTCAGGGGGGCCCGAAGAAAGCTTGGGGGCCAGGATGGGCGGAGAGACTCGGATTGATGGAATAAGTGAGCGAGGGGTCCGGGGAAGGAGCAGAGGCAGCCGGGCCATGAGGGCGTTAACCTGTGGGTTACTGGCTGCCGGGGCCGGGCTCTCCGCCACACTCTTCTTCCGCTCTCCGCGTGCGGGGGGGCCAGCCCCCGCCCGGGCTTCCAGCTCCTTCGGCGGCTACAAGGTAAAGAGAGGACTCGGTTAAGTGGGAAGACTGGACACTGCAGTAAACCCAGGCATGGGGGGGGAGAAAATGTGGGGAAAGGGCTACTACGAAGCCCCCGGCCCAGGGCAGCAGGGTCAAGGGCATTGACTTGCTCACCTGAGCTGGTCTCTCTGGTTTCTTATGGGCTCCACTCTCCAGGCTTTCTACACCGTTCTTGGCTTTCGAGGACCGCTCCCGAGGGGCGTGTTCATCGGCTTCTGCAGAGGTGCGGGGCAAGGGGGGGAAGGCGAGGAGGAAACAGTGGGCGAGTGAGGCGCCTCTGACGGACCGACCGGTGTAGGGGGCGGAAGAGGGAGCGGCACCAGAGATGGAAAGCAAATGCAAGGCGTCTCTGGCCTAGTAGGTGGGAGGGCCTATGAAGTCGAGGGCGGCCGCGGTTGCGGGGGGGGGTCTCAGCGCCCGAGGGACGGTCCACCCACCCGCGAGCCCCACCGCCTTGAGCACGTGGGCGTGCGCCGAGCGGGCGGAGATGAGATGCTGCTGCAGCAGGAAGCGCGCCACCTCCACGATGGAGCTGAAGGACCGCTTCAGGATGCGTTCCGCCCAGTCGCACGTCAGCGCGCAGGCCGCCTCGACCAGCTCGTCCCGAGGTGCCGGCGTTACTTCTGGGCCCATCTCTGGCTGCGGTGGGGAAGGACATGCCGGGTCGCCCTCCGCCCCGGCCCCTCCCAGACACCGGTGTCACCCGCGGGAAGACCGGACTGCAGACAGATGGGAGTGACTCCTCCCAGAACCCCACAGGTTCTTGGCCCTCCGCCTGGGCCACGGGGCAGGGACCAGGCCCCGGCCGATACACCCGGAAGCTGCGTGTAGGATGACCGGGCCGCCAGCCCTCCACTCTGCAGAGAAGGGTGCGGTCACAGGGCGGTTTGTTACTTACACTCTCAGAGCCCTTCAGGTCAAGTCCGGGCAAGGGCGGCATGGACACCAAGGTCTTCCTCCGGATGCCACTGTAGCAGTATCTGAGGCAAGTTAAAGAGCAGCCAGCAATGGGGGGTCTCCGAGCCCCGCGGGAAGCTCAGGCTGTTTCTCCTCCTGGCCCTCCACGCCCTAAGGCTTCCTCCCCGGGCCCTCCGGCCCCCCACGTCTCGACTCAAGGATACTTGGACTGGCCCCGGCCGCCGAGCCTCCGGGCCTTGATGTCAGGGAAGATCTCTCGGATGATTTTGCCAAAGTTGGCTGTGCTGAGTGGGCGGCAGCAGGCGAGGCTCTCACAGTACTTCCTGAGTAAGTCGGGGGGTGGGGGGCCAAGTGGGGGGACACTCAGAGAAGGAGGTCACGGTAGATTCGGAGGGTCCCAGGCTTCGAGTCTGGGAAACCCTTTAACAAGTCAGGCTCTCTCAAGGCAGGGAGCTCTCCGGGGGTGAGGGAGCGGTCCTGGCCCCACCCCCCCCACCCCCCCCCCCTAGTCACCCACCGGTAGGCATCGTAAACACTTTGCTTTGGCAAACAGGTGTCCGTGTGCTCTTCCAGGTGGTTGCGAATCCACCTGTAGGCATGCATGTACTCCTCGCTGCTGAGCGTGCTTGGCTCTGAGCTGCAGGAGAAGCCAGAGGGACAAGCCTCGCTAAGCTCCTCACGCCTGCTGTGGTTCTAAACAGACCGCCGCTTCGCCAGTGCTGGCCCGGGGCGCTTCACCCCGGGTCCCCCTTTTCCAGGTCCTTCCCTTCTCCGTCGAGCTGTTAGCGGCTCTCCTAGTCACCCAGCCCCGTCTCAGTGAGCCTGCCTTCGTGAGAACCGGAACCTCTGACCTCTGCGGCCGTGGCATCGAACCCACCTTTTGTCTCCAGTGCCGGGCCCCGAGGGGAGCTGAAGGTAGAGATACAGCTTGTCGTTGTCTGAGAATTTCTGCACGTCTTGCTGAGACGGGGGGGGGAACAGAGGCGGGAGAAAAACGTAAGGCCGAGAAGGTTCTTAGGATCTTCTGATCCTTTCCCCGCCCCCCCCCCAATCTGGCTGCCTTGGAGACTGTCGGAGTGAGAACGGGCCTCAGGAACGCTGCGGCGCCGCGTGCTCCCTGTGTCTGAGAAGCCCGCCGTGTCCTGGGAGCTACCACGGGGAGACGGGGAGTGGCTTTGCTTTTATTCCTGCTGAGTGTCTGCACAACAGGTCACAGAGAGATGAGGCCAGATGCTCGAGGTCGCACTGGCAGCAGGTGGCCAAGCCCGTCGTCCTCTTGCCGGACGGGGCAGACGACCTGGCCCCCCCTCTTCATCCTCATCCCGCACCGACTCCACCTCTCTCTTTTGCCCTCTCTTCCTGAAAACACTTACCAGGATGCCCTCCACTTTGTTCTGCACCGCCTTGCTGTGGAGGAGAGGAGAAAGCCAGGGGTCACACACGGGACTTTGCCTGGCGTCCTACGCTTAGGGGCAGGAGGCGGGCTGAGATGCCCGGCAGGTGCCTGGCGGCGGCTCCCAGTGCTCGGGGGCACCTGCTCGGGGCGAGGCACTTCACCCACAGAGGAAGCGGAGTGCGAGGGTTCTGGAGCAAGAGGTGGAGGTGGTGAGCACTTACGAAATGGTACCCCGGAGCCTCTGCAGCAGGGTGGTGGGTTCTCCCGCCTCGGCGCCACCTGAGGGGGCCCTGCCCCCAGTCCTGGGGCTCTTGGCGTCGGGCTCGTCTTCCGCCATCCCGGCATGAGGGCTAGAGTGGAGGGGAGACACGACCACGGGAAGGTTCAGCCTCCCTGGAGGCCCCCCCCCTGCCCCCACCCCTGGCACGCCTCGTCTCCCTACCCGGAAACACAGAGAAACAGAAAGAAAGCCTCTGCACGACCTCAGGGGTCTTTCTCTCACCACCTGCCTTCCCCACCAACGAGAAATTACCCCGTGACTTCTCCAGGCCCACGGATGCCCAAAGAGATCTCGGCCACCTCCGTTCTATCTACCCCCCCCCCTTCCTGCAGTCTAAGTGTGGAAAACTGGAAAGGAAGAGAGAGGCGGGCTGGAATCCACGTTAGAAATGTCCATTTCTGCCTCTGACCCCATCCTGCCCTCGTCCCCTTAAAAAAAAAACCCAAAAAACCAGTAACAACCACAAAACAAAGTTCTCCGATTCTCCTCACGCCTGAATCTTCCCGGGAGGTCGGAGAGGATACGAACAGACTCGGCCCTTGCAGGCTTGGAAAAAACTGGGCCCAAGTTCTCATTACTTAATCTCGCCACGGCTTCCCCCGCGGCTCCCCCTCCCCACGTCGCCGGTCCCTACGTCATCTCCCTCACCTCCCATCCTGAGGCGCACCCCCACCTCCCTCCCTTCCCCCCTGCATTCAATCCCGCAGCGCTGCAGGCTGGAAGGCTTCAGGGTGGCGAACTCCTGGGCTGGGCGGAGGAAACCCCGTGGGGGGGGGGAGACGGGGTCCCAGATTCGGGGCACGTGCACATGGGTGAAGGAGCTGTTGAAAATACGGCCAAAACCTTTCTCTGCTCTCCTCCCAACTCCTACTGCCCCCTCCCTACCTTTGAACAGTCGCCTTCCAACACAAGCAACAATAAAGGTAAGGGAGAAAGAGAAACTACCTCGTAGCCACCTTCACTCCAGCCCAGCCCCACGGTCCTGGCCCCGCGGGCTCGTGCGTTGCTTTATTTTCTTTTTTCTGAGTGGCTGGGGCAGCCCCGATCTGCCTAGAGACTCGCGCGGCCTGCTCTCTCATTGGTCGTCGCCGCCACCCGGAGACAGAAGGCGCCGGGCTCGCCCCGGCGGCAGCGAAAGTCTGCCTGGTAACAGATTCTGATTGGCCAATAGGGGAGGGAAAATCCAAAGTTGGTCTTATTTGAGTGAAGAGGGGGAAGTCCGGGTTAGGTTTCGGTTAAAACTGGGGTCGGTTAGGACTGCCGGTCCCAAGAGGTTCTTCTCTTAAAGGGACCGCAGGACGAAAGGCCGGGCGCTGGGCTCCCTCCGGAGCTTTCTTTCCCTTTGCCCTCGCATTCCGGGTTTCGGTTTTGCCTTCGGTTGTCAGAGCAACTGGAGGAAAAGAATCAATGGATGATCAAATAACTGGAAAATTATGGGGAGCAGTGAGGGAGGTTCGCCGCGATCTCACACTTCCTCCTTTTGATGAAAAATAAGTTGATCACCCCCCCCTCCGACCCCCGCCCTCAACACAGCCTAGGGCAGTGATAACAAATCTGCAAACTCGGGCTCACGCTCCTCTCTGATGGAGGCCTCAAAACCTCGGCAGCTGTACCACATTAAGTTAAAATGCCAAGCGTTTCTTGGTTTCCCGTGGGTGTTCTGTTTTCTTCCAAAGACTTGCTGGTGCATTTTTGCCTCCCCATAGGTCTGCACTGGGCAGCGGACACTGGAATTTTGACTGACACCCCCAGGGGGTGCTGGATGCCCACATGAACTCTTAAAGAGACCATTGTGCTGACTAGTCATGGGTTCTTAACCTTTCAGTTAAGGCTTTGTTTCAGCTCCTGAATCAAATGAAAGCAGTGGACCCTCTGCCATGAAAAATGCAAGTTTGGCATCTAATTTCAAAGGTCGGGGAGCGCAGGTTAACGATTTTTTTGAATGGATGTATTTTGATTGGCACGACAGATACGTGACACCTGAAGCTCTATTTGCAGTCCTGACTTCTAGTACCCTCTCTGGTCTCATCGTCAGGGTACAAGATGATGCCCGATCTTGTCACCTTTGCCCTTTAGTCTCCGCTTATCTACTACTAGCTTCTGTGGGTCCCGGGAGGACCTAGGGGATTACAGAGTTTGGGGGGATAAGGATATACTGGCAAGACGGTTTGCTCATAACAGCAAAAATGTGTTCGGTGTGTACTGTGCGCTAGACCCCATACCAAACGCCAAACACCTCGTTTAACGCTCCTGGCGGGCTCTTTGAAGTCGGTCCTTCCTGTCTCCGTTTTCCAGGCAAAGAGACTGAGATTTGGACAAGTGAAGGGACTTGTCCGCAGTTACATACGTAGTAAGTGCTAGAATCAGAATCCAAAGGCAGGCATTCTGCCTTCGGAGCCCATTCTCTTGAACCCTGCCCTAGGCCGCGTAGAGACATGTTTGTAGATACGCATATGCAAATACGTATGTAGACTGATGGAAAGATACCCCCAAACACCACGGTTTGGTATGAAGGGAGATACGGGGCACTTGATTGGAAAAAGAGTCTGGGGTAAACAATGCCAGCTTGGGACTTGGCAGGTGGTGGGGAATAAATGGAAACTTCAGGAAAGGGAGAAAATGCTCTGCTGAGGTTATTTTGACAGCGCTGTAGCAGGTGAGGTGGCGTAGGGAGAGAGGCTTGAGACGGGAAAACAGGCAATTGTGCGTTTAGGCCAGGCATTGTGCTCGGGGCTGGGGATACGAAGCTGAAGGAGGTACGATGTACCTTGCCCTGAGAAGTAACAATAAAAACGATCTGGTAAGCATCTCCACAGTAAGAGCCAGAATTTCTACAGAGATGGTTATGCGCCGAGGATTCCTCTAAGGGCCTCACAGATGTTGCCACTTTATCTCATGGCAACTGTAGCGGGTAGGTACTGTGATTTCCCTAATTTACAGATGAGAAGACTGAGGCATTGAGAGGTTAATAATTTGCCCAATACAGTAAGTGAGAGAGCCAAGATCTGAACCTAGACTTGGCTCTAAACACTACTGTACAATGCCTACTAATATTGGGAGTGAATTTCTTAAACATTAGAAAGCAAACCATAAAAGGAAATACTAATATATTTAGATACATTCATATTAAAAACTTAAATTTATTTTTAAAGCCACTATGAAATGTATATAAAATCAAGCCACTGGAGCGCCTGGGCGACTCAGTCGTTTGAGCATCCGGCTCTTGATTTCAGCTCACGTCATGATCTCATGGTGCCCGAGTTCGAGCCCCGCATCGGGCTCTGTGCTGACAGCCTGGAGCCAGCTTCTGATTCTGTGTCTCCCTCTCTCTCTCTGCCCCTCCCCCAGCTCACGCTCTGTCTCTCTCTCCAAGAAATAAAATAAAATAAACATTAAAAATAAAAATAAAATAAAACAAAGCCACAAATTGGGAGAAGATATTTTCAAGACATATAACTGACCAAGGATTAGTACCTGTAACTTAGAAAGGTCTTCTACAAATAAAAAGATGGAAACATCCAAATGGAAACATGGGCAGAGAAAATCAACAGGAATTTCACAAAAGAAGCAGAAATGGTTCACAGACATGTGAGAAGTTGTTCACTCTCTCTGTTAGTCAAGAAAATGCAAATTAAAGCCACGATAAGACACCATTTCATACTAAATTGGCAACAATTCCAAAGTCTGGCAATGCTGAGAGCCGACACCCCTGTGGGCCAACAGGAGCCCTCACCCTCTGCTGGTGGGGACGCAGTCTGCTGTCATCATGCCGAAAGAGTTTGGAATTATTTGGTAATGTCGAATACAGGAGTATTTTACAATTCAACAATCCTACTCCTACAAGCATGCCCTAAAGACCGAGGCAGTGAGGTTTATAGTTTCGCCGTTTGCATTAGCAAACCCTGGGAACCCCAATGTCCATCAACAGTAGAGCGAAGGTTGTGGTATATTCACGATAGAATGTCATCGGGCAGTGGGAATGGATGAGCCGCAGCTACAGGCGTCTACACGGACAAATCTTTAGAAACAGTGGAAGAACTGTAACGCGGAAGAGAACATACAGTGTGAGGCAATTTACAAATACTTGATGGCAGGCCAAACTGAACAATATTTTGTTTACGGATAAATACGTATGTGGTAAAGAGTAAAAGTAATAGAATTACTACCGTAGAACTAAAGAGAGAAGTTACCTTTGGTGAGAGTAACCTCTCACCAAACTTTGAGGTTACCTTGAGGTAACTTTACCTCAAGGGGGAAGAGTTTTGGGAATGGTTCTTCAAGAGCCAATCAATAATGTCTTCCATAGGACCTAATTTAATTGGTTGGTTTTCCAAATGGATGGCCAGTCTTTTCAAAAATATTTATCCTTTCCTTCTTTTTTTTTTAAAGATTTAATTTTTCTAAGTGATCTCTACACCCAGTGTGGGGTTCCAACTCACAACCCGGAGATCAAGAGTTGCGTGCTCCACCAACTGACCCAGCCAGGCACCCTTCATTTCCTTCTTATTATAGCTGTTTCCTTTCATACTTTTATCATATGCGAAGTTCCCTTTTTTTAAGTTTATTTTTATTTTATTTATTTATTTTTATGTTTTAGAGAGAGAAAGAGAGCATGAGCAGAGGAGAGGGGCAGAAAGAGAAAGAGAATTTCAAGCAGGCTCCACGCTCAGCACCGAGCCCGATGCAGGCCTCGATCCAAAAACCCTGGGATCATGACCTGAGCTAAAATCAAGAGTCGGACACTCAACTAACTGGGCCACCCAGGTGCCTGCTAAATTCCCTTTTATGGTTAGGTCTCTGTTTGGACCGTCTTCTTTTCTATTGATTCTATTTGTCTCTTCCTCCATCCATAAAACACTAGTTTTTTTTGCTTGTTTGTTTTTAAGTAGACTTCACACCCAGCGTGGAGCTCAATGCGGCACTTGAGCTCACAACCCTGAGATTAAGACCTGAGCTGAGATCAAGAGTCAGACACTCAACCGACTGAGCCACCCAGTGCCCCATATAATACACTGTTTTAATTACTGTAATTATATAGTATGTTTTACTATCTAGTGCTGAACACTTTCCACTATAAGTTTCATTAATTAAAATAGTTGTTTCTACATATGGAAGATTGTATTTTCCAAATACGGCCACAACAGTAGTGCTGGTTTCCCAGACTATTCCAGAACCTTCCCACTTCCCCATCAAGAGATGGAATCTCTTTCTTGCCTCTCTGATTCTGAGAAGGCCTCTGTGACTATCTCAGTGAAAGAAATGCTGCGGAAGTGAGGCTGCGTGACTTCAAGTCTAGATTAGAATAGCGATACAGTCTCCTCTTGCTCTCTCTTGGGACACTCACCCTCGGAACCCAGCGACCATGTTGTGAGGAGGCCAAGCAGCTACATGAAAAGGCCATATAGCCTTTTCATATTGGCCCCAGCCAATTTTCCAGGTGACAGCCAGCATCGATCACTGGACATGTGAGTGAGGGAGCCATTGGATGATTCTAGCTTCTCGTCTTCAAGCTGCTCCAGTTGACACTGACTGGAGTGCCCTAGAGCCCTGTCCAAATTACAAATCTGTGACAAAAAGTAGTGCTACCATTGCTTTAAGTCACTGAGTGTTGGGGTGGTTTGTTACACAGCAATAGCTAACTGAGACACTATGCACTTACATTTCCAGCTTAGTTCTAGAAACGGCGTATACATTTCATACATTATCCTCACCCCTCAAGGGTAACATGCTCTGGTAAGTATCCTCCATGCCCACCTCATGTTCTTACAAAGACCACCTAATTCAAGGTTTTTGTGCAATTTCTTCTTAAAAATGGGGATTACAGGGGGTCCTGGGTGGCTCAGTTGGTTAAGCATCCAACTTCAGCTCAGGTCATGATCTCACAGTTCATAAGTTGGAGCCCCACACTGGGCTCTGTGCTGACAGTGTGGAGCCCGGAGCCTGCTTCAGGATTCTGCGTCTCCCTCTCTCTCTGCCTCTCCCCAGGCCCTGCTCACACTCTCTCTCTTTTTCTTTCTCTTGAAAATAAATAGACATTTAAAAATGTTTTAATGGAGATTATACTACTCTCTTATATATTTAACTCTGCAACTTAATTTGTTTACTTAACCTAATGTTGTACATATTCCTCTAAGTCAGGTAAGATTTAGAGCAGAGAGTTTGCTAGGCCCCAAAGTCAGTATGTCAGGAAAAAGACTCCTAATAGTGTGCTAGAGAATGGCCAGGAGTAGATATTTGGCATGGAGCCAGGCAGTCAACCTTGGGAGATGCAAGAAGGGGGGTGGTCCTCACTAATCCCTGAGATCATGCAGTTACCTGAGGTTGTCCTGAAAGACTTACCCAAATTACAATGGGTGGGAGGGGTCGCATTAAAAGGACCAATGATGGGTGGACACCTTCCAGTACTCGGTCATACTCTTTGTCATGGTGGCCTGGGGCTACAGCTTTTCCCAGCATATCCCTGAGCTCAGCAAACTCTCTAGAACTTTCCAGATGGTGTCATAAACCAACTTGTGGAGCTGGCCATGGTGCTAGCAGGAGCCCCTTAGTTGACACAATGGACTTAAGACATGCTAAGCTCAGTTTTGCTATTAGTCTGGTGCTGGGGCAGGGGGTGGTATCTTTGTGGGTACAACAGAGAGAGGTCCTGTTAGGGTGGGTAGAGCAGGGATTAGGGAGGATTGGGTCACATATTGCTGGTCACTGGGTCATCTGTGACAGGAGGTACTGTCTTCTTTTTGGAGTTTCTGTTTCAATGATGTAGGATCAGAAGCAGTGATTTGAGGCCAGGGTCAGGATACAGGTGAATTTTTAAAAAGTTTTTATTATGAAAAGTTTTCAAACACACAAAAGAAGGAAGAATATAATCCCCCACATACATCTACCTATCATCCTGCTTTAAGAATTATTAACAACAGGGGCGCCTGGGTGGCTCAGTCGGTTAAGCGTCCGACTTTGGCTCAGGTCATGATCTCATGGTTTGTGAACTTGAGCCCCGCGTGAGCTTGGAGCCTGCTTTGGATTCTGTGTCTCCCTCTCTTTCTGCCCCTCCCCCACTTGCACTCTGTCTCTCTCGCTCTCAAAAACGAGAGTGAGATAACATTAGAAAAAATTTCTAAATAAACATTGGAAAAAATTTAAAAAAAAGAATTATTAACATCTGGCCAATCTTGTCTTACCTCCTCCACCCTCCAACTTACCTGCTCTAGGTCATTTTAATGGGGAGACTCATTATATCAGTACATCTGTAAACAATTTAGTGTTCATGTAAATACTTCAGTATGACTAAAATATACGGACTCTTTTAGTGTTTCCTTTAATGGTTTTAGAAGCCACTGATGATCACTGGTTAGGCCCGTTTGTCACTAGAAGTTACAAACTGATGTTATCCAAATTCTACCATTCCTTCTTAGTGTACTAGCTGAAATTCTTTAAGGAACTTTTCCTCATCGACTATTTGACCGTCTTGAGGTGGATTCCTGAGAAAAAGCAAGATAAATACTCGATTCTTTCTCTTCATTCTCCAATTTTCGAATAACAAGATGGTTTTCTAGTATCTTTCTTTTTTTTTTTAATGTTTTTATTTATTTTTGAGAGACATAGAGGCACAGCGTGAACAGCGGAAGGGGCAGAGAGAGAGGGAGACACAGAATCCAAAGCAGGCTCCAGGCTCTGAGCTGTCAGCACAGAGCCCGACCTGGGGCTCGAACTCACAGACCGCGAGATCATGACCTGAGCTGAAGTCGGCTGCTTAACCGACTGAGCCACCCAGGCGCCCCAGTTTTCTAGTATCTTTCAAACATGACCAGTTAGAGTGTTTCTATGTGTGTTTTCATGAACTTCTGGATTTTAACATAGTTCGTGTATTTCAATCTATTTCAGTTATTGTTCTTTTTGAAACTCAAATTGTCCCATCTTTGGCCAGTGGAGCTCTTTCATGTTGACTTCTGTTATTTTTTCTTTTGAGATAATTAAAGATTCACATGTAGTCGCAAGAAATAATAGAGAGAGAGAGAGAGAGAGAGAGAGATTTCATGTACCTTTCACCGAGGTTCCCTGCTGGTGCCCCTTGCATTACCATCATGCCGTATCATAACCAGGAGCCTGACTGACATTGATACAACTCACCAAATTCCCTCAGGTGTCATTAGTCTTACCTGCACTCACTTATATATGTGTGTGTGTGCGTATTTCGTCCTCTGCAATTTTATCACATTGTAGATTTGTGTAACCATCACAACAGTCAAGATACACAACACTTCCGTCACCACAAGAATCCTTTGTGCTACTCTTTGATAGCCACCCCTCCCCACACACCCAGTCCCATCCCTCAACCCCTGGAAACCAGTAATCTGTCCTCCAATTCTATACTTTTGTGATTTCGTGAATGTTATATAAATGGAATCATACTAATGTAACCTTTTGAGATCGGCTTTTTTTTACTCAGCGTAATTCTCTTGAGATCTAGCCAGATTGTTGCGTGTGCTAATGGTTCATTCCTTTTTTATTGCTGAGTATTATAGCCCGTGGTATGGATATAGCAGTTTAATCATTAACCCACTGAAAGACATTTGGATGGTTTCCAGTTGTTGGCTATTACAAGGAAAGCTGCTATGAACAACCGGGTGCAGATTTTTGTGTGAACATACATTTTCAGTTTTCTGGGATGTATGTTCAAAAGTTCAGTCGTTGGGTCATATAAGTGCATATTTGGTCTTTTTTTTTTTTCTCTCAAGCCTAAGGATTATTTTATCTTTTTGAGGTGACTTTGCTCCCTTCTCCTCAATGTGACCTCTTCTCTCCCTCTAGTTTTCAGTTTGTTCTGTCAGTCCCCGGGTTGATTTCTTGGGTATTCAGAACGATTTGGCTGGGATGAGGCAGGCGTAGGGGCTTCCTACTAGACGGCCATCTTAGCTCCCCCCGCCCCCGCCATGTTTGGTCTTTTTATTTTTATTTTTTTTAAGTTTATCTATTTGTTTTTTGAGAGAGAGACACAGAGAGAGACAGTGCAGCTGGGGAGGGTCAGAGAGAGAGAGGGAGAGAGAGAATCCCAAGCAGGCTCCGTGCCACCCAGGCGCCCCATGTCTGATCTTCATAAGGAATCGACAAAGTGTTTTCCCAAGTGGCTGTATCACGTTACGCTTCCACCAGCGGTGTGTGGTGATGTCGCGTGGTTTCAGTTTGTATGTCCCCGACGTCCGGTGATGTTGATTATCTTTTCATGCGCTTTCTTGCCATCTTTATATCCTCTCTGGTGAAATGTCTGTTCACGTCTTTTGTCCATTTTCAAACTGGAATTTTGGGGTTCTTTTACTGTTGGATTTTGAGAGCTTTGTATTCTAGATACCAGTCTTTTGTTGGATATGGCCCCTGTCCTTCAGATATGACCCCTGTAGTCTTCGTAGATTCTGGCAGGGGAAGTGTTTGAGGTTCATTTTGTTGAATGGAATTTTAAGCCTTTAGAAATAATAATTTTTTAATGTTTACTTATTTTGAGAGAGAAAGCAGAGGGGGACAGAGAGAGAAGGAGACAGAGAATCCCAAGCAGGCTCCACACTGTCAGCCCAGAGCCCGATGCGGGCCTCGAACTCACAAACCGAGAGATCACTACCTGAGCCGAACTCGAGAGTCGGACGCTTAACTGACTGCACCCCCGGGCACCCCAGACCTTTAGAGATATTTACATATGATGTAGAATGATATGATCCTTTTTCCTTCTGAAGCAGTTTGGTTCTTGAAAAGTACAGGGAAGAAACTTAGGAGAGAAACATCTAGTAAGACACGCTAAATCCCAAGGTTCCCTAGAAATCACTCATCGCACATACCTCCCGCTTATTCATTTATTCATTAAAGCATACGGTGCGCTAAGATATAAGCCAGGTGCTGGGAAGAAGCAGGTAGTTTCAATAGAATATGACATACGCTCGGGCCCAGGCGAAGCGCAGGAGGCCCCACCGGCGAGTCAGTGCAGGAGGCTTTCCAAAGGATATGATAAGCCAGCCCAGATAGCACATAAGGCTGGGGTATGAATCAGGGGTAAGTTGAGGCAGATGTTTTAAGAAGCATATTTAAAGACCCCAAAGGAAAAAAAATGTGTTACATTCTTGGGGTGCCCTGGCCATCTTGGGAGTCCTAAGCTACTCCAGTGTTTAAAATAAGACACTCTGGGGGCACCTGGGTGGCTCCATCGCCTAAGCGTCCAGCTTCAGCTCGGGTCATGATCTCATAGTTCATGGGTTCAAGCCCCACATCCAGCTCTGGGTAGTGGCACGGAGTCTGCTTGGGATTGTGTCTCTCTCTCTCTGCCCCTCCCCCACTCTCACTCTTGCTCTCTCTCAAAATAAAGATAAACTTAAAAAACAAAAAACAAGGGACGCCTGGGTGGCTCAGTTGGTTGAGTGGCCAACTTCAGCTCAGGTCATGATCTCACGGTCTGTGAGTTCGAGCCCCGCGTCGGGCTATGTGCTGATGGCCTGGAGCCTGCTTCGGTTTCTGTGTCTCCCTCCCTCTCTGCCCTTCCCCTGCTCATGCTCTGTCTCTATGTCTCTCAAAAATAAATAAACGTTAAAAAAAATAAAAAATAAAATAAAAAAAAAACAAAAAACAAAAAACAAGACATCTCTGTGGAAAGAGGAAAGGAACGTAGGTTGTTACCTGAATGTCGCTTGGTATTGTCTTGGGTAAAGAGTAAAGGAGTCAGTAGAATGACTGCCTCTCTCAGGTTCCTGAAACTTCCATCTCATTCCTCCTATAAAGAATTAAAGCGCTGGTGCAGAGAAAGGAGACATTTGGCTCTGGGCCGGGTCCTAAAGCACCGCCCAGGTGGGGAGGCGAGCGCCAGGCCTGGTCTGTTAGATGGGTTCATCTCGAAGTTCTCGGCCCTCCCGCCCAGTCTTGTTCCTGTCTTCCAGGCGGGAGGTGACACACCTAAGCTGCCGACAGCTGTGGGTTTCCCCAGGAGTCTCGCCAGCAGATTGCACTGTCTGCGTTGGGGTCTGGGGTGTCCCCTGCGTGTGGAGGGATGGCGGGTGAGAGTTTGCATTCACGGGAGAAAGTGTGGATTGAAAACAATAATAAAGCTTAGGGACAGCAGTGGACACTCTCTCGCCTCAGGTCTCCTGTGACGGCCACCTCCAAAGGCTTCACCTTCTGTCTGGCCACAAAAGTGAGATCTGGGCACTGTTAACATCATGCTGTCACCGCCGGCGTGAACTAGACATTCCCCCGGAGTCCTCAACGGGACTTGCTCGTACAAGATACAAAGGATCAGTGGAAGCAGGGGCACAGACTCTGTGCCCCCAAAGACAGGGTGACCAAAGGAATAGGTTCAGCGGTTTATTTCTTGGTAAAGTGACTTCTAAGACTTCATGTAAAAACAGCCAGTGGGCGGCGGGCAACAGGTGGTCAGTGAATGAAGCTGCCACACAATACATTCCGACAGCCTCGGTTTGGCTGGGGGGGGGCGATCTGCCAAGGGGAGGGGGCCGAGAGGGAGCAGAGTGAAGCTAGGCCTCTGAGGAAGTGGGGGCTCGGATGTGGAGTGGGGCTGCCCGGGGCGGACTTCAGAGCCAAATGTCGGAGCTGCAGTCGCCGCCGGGGTAGCGGAGCTCGTGGGCCAGGGCCGGGCCCAGGGGCTCCTTCCCAAAGTCCACCAGGAAGTTGGGGTTCAACTTCAGGCCCCCGTTTACTGTGTCCACATCGATCTGCAGCATCACGGAGCCTTCCCTGGTGGAGGCGGGGAGAGGGTAAGAAGAGGGCCGAGGTGACCGTCCCCTCCCCCCACCCCAGAGCCTGTGATGCAGGGGTGGGGCCTGAGGAAGGAGCGGGGCCTGTAGGGTGGAGGCGGGTGGGGCTCCCAAGGAGTCGGGAGTGCCCAAGGGACAGGAGGCCCGGGGAGGGGAGCCGCGGCTGTCTGCTTCTCACCTGACGAGGTCAGGGTAGAACTGCTTGTCCCAGGCGCTGTACAGCGACGTGGTGACGTACAGACGCTTCCCGTCCAGGCTGAGCTGGATCATCTGGGGGCCTCCAGGTATCCGTTTCCCCTTGGGAAAGCCAGGGGTCAGGCCTCACGACAGCACGCGGAGCCTACCCCCCACCCCGTGTTCTCCAGCGCGGATCCAGGGTCCCACGAGCTGGAGCGGAGGGCGGGGTGGGGGGTGCGGGTGGGGGGTGCGGGTGGGGGGTGGGGGGGGTGGGGGGCGGAGGGCGGGGGGATGGGGGGCGGAGGGGTGGGGGGTGCGGGTGGGGGGGTGGGGGTGGGGTGGGGGGTGGGGCCTCACCTTGACCACCAGGGGCTCCGGCTGGGAGCGTAGCTCCTGGTCCTCCAGCACTTGCACGGGCCCTCCCTTAACGATGCTGCCCCCGAGGAAGAGCTGGGTGGGAGAGAGGGAGCAGAAGGGGGGCAGCGGGGGGAGGCGAGGACGTCCGTCGTAGGAAGAGCAGCGCCTGAGTCGGGACGCCCGCCCGCCCTCCCTCCCGTGTAACCTCGGCGCCGCGTTCCTGGCCGGCACCACCTCTCGGTGTCAGTCTCTTCCCGGTGTCAGTCTCTTCCCGACCCTCCTTGCTCATCCCCCAGCCACTTCAGGCCCTCTACCCCATCCCCGACTTCCTCCCCCTCCCCCCCACCTGCGAGCACCCACCTGGCCCGCGAGGCGGGGCCTCTGGGGGTCGGAGATGTCATACTGCCGCAGGTCCCCGTGCAGCCAGTTGCTGAAGTAGAGGAAGCGGTCGTCCAGAGACAGCAGGATGTCGGTGATCAGGCCTGGGGGGGGGGAGGGGTGGGTGTGGGGGGGGGAGATTCAGAGGCTTCAAGGACTCTTGTGCCCAGGGCCAGAAACCAACCCGGTTCGCGCCCGCCCCGGGGCACTCACCGGGCATTTCGGGCAGCAGCCAGCCCTTCACTTTCTTGGGAGGCACCTGGATCACCTTCTCCACCGACCAAGTGCCTCCCTGTGTTGGGAGGTGGAGGGTGGGGTCGGGAGGCAGAGAGGTGAGCCTGTTAGCCTGGGGGTTCGGGGTCGGACCTGGGTCCCCCCAGGTCTACAGTGAGATGGCAGGTTGCAGGGCCCTCTTGCCAGCAGGGTCTGACTCCAGCGCAAGGCCCTTGAGGTGGGGCTGGTGTCTGCCTCACCCCTGCGTCCCCAGCGCCTGGCACAGTGCCCAATGCGGAGGCTCGCGGACAGTTTTTCCAATGAATGAATAGGAAGTTAGGACTCAGGGGGAAAGAGAGATTGGGCAAGTGGCCTGGGGTCTTGTTCTGGGAGAAATCGGGCTAGCGGAGCCAGGCAGAGGGGCTCGGGTCACCCCTCGGGAGAGGGGTGCCTCGTGGCTACGGACGCCTGGCAGAGGCTGGGAGGAGAGGGCCAGAGGCCGCGTGTCACCTGGTTCTTGTAGAAGCGCTGGATGTTGGAGCTGAGGGCACAGCCCACGAAGCCCTGGGCCGCGGCGGGGTTGTGCAGGAAGCGCACCTCCAGGGGGATGAGCCCGTCCTGCAGCGACAGCGTCTGCACGCGCTCGCGGCGCTGCCAGTCCCACACGTGCAAGTGGCTTCCGTACAGCCCTGGGGAGGGGGCGGGGCCGGAGCGCGGGCTCAGGGGCCGGGCAGGGCGGCGGGGAGCAAGGGCTGGGGCTCAGCTCAGGGTGGAAGGTCGAAAAACCGGTTGGAGGGATCAGGATGCTTGAGGAAAGCAGAGTACTCAGCGAGTCCTGTACCGTCTCCCCGAGAGCCCTGTACCGTCACCCCGAGAGCCCTGTACCGTCACCCCGAGAGCCCTGTACCGTCTCCCCGAGAGTCCTGTACCGTCACCCCAAGAGTCTTATATCGTCACCCCAAGATCCGGGTTCACGGGAGGGAAGTAAGAGGGGTGTTCAAGCAGCGAGGAGGGGGTGGCTGTGCCCAGGGACGAGTCTCACCGGCCTCTACGTCGGCGGGGTTGAAGCCGTCTCGAAAGACATTGGGGGCCGCCCATTCCGTGCTGATCATGACGTTGTGCCGAGGCTGGTACCAGAAGTCATAGCCCATGGGTGCAGCTCCCCCAGGCCCTTCCCACGTCCCCTTCACCTCGAATGTCTCTCCATCCAGCAGCACGAAACCCCCTGAGCAGTGCAGGAAGTTAGGTGACGGTGGAGACGCGGAGACGGTGGAGACGCTGGCCCTCCCCAGCCCTCCGCCCCCCGGGCGTGTCCAAGAGGCTCCAAGTCCATTTCCTGGTGCCCCTTCCTCCCCCTGGATTTGCTGGCCCCTTCAAGTCAGGTGTCCGAAGGGCTCCGTCCCGGGGACCAGGTGGGGAGTGGAGACTCACTCCAGTGCCCCTACCTCCTGTCAGTTTCAGCCCTGTCCTAGACCACAGGGGAAATTTCTGTCCCCTTGAGCCGAGCGGCTGGGACTCAGCACTCTGCGCCTCTCTCGCCCAGCCTCCCTCCCGCAGGCGCCCGGCCTCCCTCCCGCAGGCGCCCGGCCTCCCTCCCGCAGGCGCCCGGCCTCCCTCCCGCAGGCGAGGCTCCGTGCGGGTCCCTAGGTTGTATTTTTTTCGAGCAGACACATTGTATATGCCTGTTATTCAGTGTGAATGCCCAACACGTCTTCCCTGGCTTAGCATGTCGTGAAGCCTGGACAATTCTTTGCAAATACGACTGGATGTCAACTCCTCAGGGTTATTAAATCTGGGAGGGTCACCTTCCTCCTCTCTCTGGGAAGAAGGAACTGAGATTCCACTCCGAGCCCCCGCATGGAGGGCCCTGGTGAAACAGGTAAGGTACAGAGGGAAGGGGCTCGGCGTCGTGAGAGACCGTGGAGCCGGCCTGCGGGGTCTGGCGCTGCCTCTCCGACTTGTCAGCTGTATGACTTCGGAGAAGTTACGTCCCCAGTCTGTGCCCCGGCCTTCTCGTCTGTAAACAGAGACGCTGGGAGCACCCACCTCGTGGGCCGTCCCTGGCGCACAGGAGACGTTTTGTGAAGGGTTAGCTCTGAAGGCACCGTAAATGAGAGCGCCGATGTGAAGATTAAGGACCCCGAGGACTGTGCGCCTTGCTCATGAATTCGTAAGGGCTGATGTTAAATGCCTGTGTCTCCCGGGGCCGTGCCGTACTCCCCGCGCAGAAGGGTTCTGACTGTCATTTCTAAGCGAATTTGTCAGTCGGGCTTTTCATCTTTATAAAATCGTGGAAACGACTGAAGTTACTTGACTCTAGTTTGAATTTCGGGTGAGCCCCGGCCCTCCGGTTCCCACTGGAAGGTCGTTCTATCCCCCCTCGGCCCGGGCCCGTTCTCCCCCAGACGTGCCGTCGGCACCAACCTTTGCCGTTGCCCTTGGTGTCCCCCAGGGCGCTGACCATCACCTCGCCGCTCGCCAGGCAGTGGCTGGTGTGCACGTAGCCCAGGTCACACTTGGCATGGAGGTCTTCGGCCTCGATGACCTGGCGATGGGTAAGGAATGGCACTGGGATGTCGTCGGGCTGGGGGGACCCACCCCCCACTCCTATCCGCCGACCCCATCATAGTTTCCTTCAAGACAGGAACGCCATGTCCCCAGGGGGAATGTGGCAGAGACTCGGTCCGGGAGCTTCTGCAGAGCAGCAAGGGAGGGGCTGAGACACCCTGAGCGCCCGCGGGACCGGAAGCGCCTCCCGGGCTGGCCCGGTGCCAGCCTGGGTCCCGTATCGCGGGCAGCAGGCAGTGAGTGCCTGGCACGGAGGCGGTACTGGAGAGGAGCGTTAGAGACTTCTGCCTCAGGGAAGTCCCCGGGTCACGACTGGCTGGAAGAACAGGGCTGCTTCCCGCTTAGAGTAAAAACAAAAGGCCCCTCCCAACGCCTCCAGTGCCTGTGCCCCTGATTCTGCACGGTGACACCCCCCTCCCCGCAGGCCTCAGTGACTCTCCCTGAAGCCCTGCCCCAACCCCCCAGGCTGAGCCCAGACCCCGAGCAAGAGCTGGAGGCAGCCGGTGAGGGGCGGCCCGCAGGGGTGTGTGCGTTAGGGTCGCTGAGCTCCAAGGGCAGGAGACGTGCCTTGTGTAGCCTCGGGGCGCGGGGATCGGAGCCCACATCCACCACGTAGATGCGGGAGGACATGAGACAGGGCAGCACGAGCTTGGTGCGGGACTTGGTGCTGTCCCCGAAGCAGCTGCTGCAGGCGTTCCAGCCCGAGTGATGCAGTTCGTCCTTCAGGTTGGGCATGGGCAGCCGGTGGATGACCTGGGAGGGAGAGGGGCAGGGCTGGAGCTCGCCCAGACTGCGCCGCTGTCATCCCTCCAGCCGCTTGGGCTTGGGAGCCCTGCCCTGGACCTCGGGGGCGCCCTCGTGCAGTGAACGGACTGCACAACCACACCCAAGGAGGGTGCAGAAGGATGGGGCTGGGGAAGGGCATCGCCGCGGCCGGGGCTGGAGAGGGGACACGGGGGACCCCAGCGCCCCGCTCCACCTCACCTGGCAATAGTGGGGAGACTTGGGGTCAATGTCCACGGTGGCCAAATAATCCGGGGCCTCGATGCCTGTGTTTCGGTAGATACAAGGCAGGTAGACGATCTCTTCCCTGGGTCCTAAAGGGTAGAAAGCAGTTAGCGGGGACGGCAGGGTGGAGGGCGACGGACGGCAGGGGCGGCGCGGGCTCGGAGACGGTGCCCGCTTACCTTTCATGGCCTCCAGAGGGGTAGGGTAGCCCGGTCCACACTGCCCGCATTTTGTAGCTGTGAAGACAATGAGGCGTGTTGGCTGGATCGCTCGGCCCGGCCGGCGGAGGGCCACAGCGGCTTGCCTGCCTGCTGTGCCGCCTCTCCCGCCACGCGCTATCCCAGGTCCCGCGGCCGCCGCCCTCCCCGGCCCTCAGAGCCCCGACAGGCGCGTGCGTGTGACTGGAGGGGCTGTGCGGGAAGGTGGACAGACGCTCAGGCAGGACCCAGGGGAGGGCGGCAGGGGCCGGGTGGCACAGTGGCGAGACACTGACTCGCGTCCCAGGCCCCGCTGCTCCCTGGGACTTGCTCCGACCCAGCTTGGGCGAGGTTCTCAACCCCCCCAGCCTCGGCATCCATACGGGCTGGAAGGAGGAAGCGGGAAGAGTGCCACGACGGGTACTGTGCCCTCGGATGGGAGCCGGTGGTTCCGGCGGCGAGGGAGGGAGCTGCCCGGGCCCGGGGCACTTCCTGCGTTTCTCCCCTCGGGGTCCCGACCCCCAGGCTGCCGGCCGGAGCCTGGTTCCTCGTTCCTCGGCCGAAGGTCTGGTAAGGAGAGGAGGCTGACGTTTGGGGCCACGGAGCCGTTACCGCCTGGAGGTGCAAAGACTGGTTTCTATCCCCCCGGGGACACCCATTTCCTTTATCTGGAAGGTGTTTCTCTGGAAGGTGTTTGGTCCCACTCTGGAGGGCTCAGAGGCCCGCCTCCCAGAGCTGTGGTGTGTGGCCCTCCTGGTCCCTGGAGTCTGGCAAGAGAAGCCGCATGGCTCTCCGGACGAAGGGGTTGGGCTGATGGGCAGGCAGAGGTGAGGAATGGCACAAAGGGAGCTGTAGGAGGAAAGAAATCCTGGAGCGGAGGTCCCAGGACGGGGTGCTGCGGCCCATGGCTGGACTGGCCACTAGCAGGGGGGCAGGAGTAGCCAGAGCTGAGTCCCCATGGTGCCTGGGCTCAGGCCCCCGGCCGGAAGCCAGGTCCCCTACTCATGGCAGCAGAGTGACTTAGGAGGCCAGGCGGTGCTGGCACCTGCTTTCAGGCTCCGGGTCTGATACCTGCCCTCTCCTTTTCTCCCCTGCTTTGGCAGGGAAATAAGATCCTACCTTCTGTTCTAGGTGCCCGGGAAGGTCAAGAAGCCAGTGTATTCAGAGGCACTTTGAAGGAGAAGTGTTGTGTAAATATGGGAAGGACCGTGCCAGGAGCTGGGACAGAAATCCCACGGGCAGCGGTTGGCGCTCAGAGAGGGGACTGGGGGGGGTGGTGGCGGGGTGACAGGTCCGGTCCAAAGGGATTCAGGAGACTTGCCCCAGGGCTCGGCCAGGAGGCCAGGGGGCGGGGAAGGAGGTTGCTGGACACAGAACAGAAGGAGATTCAAAACTCCAAGGCGTGAAGACAGAGACGCAGAGCCCGCAAAGCTGAACGGAGCCGAGAGAGAGAGAAAGTCACGGGGCCAGGGAGGGTCGCTGGCTGTGCCCCCTCCCCCGCCCCCTCCCCGCCCCCCTCCGTCAGGCCCATGGACCCACCAGCCCCGAGCATCAGTGTGCTTTCTGGGGACTGCGCCCTGTCTTAAGCATCTCAAGCGAGACCTCCGAACACCCTCAGGTTTGAGATGAACACAGGACAAGCTCGCTGGGTCTTCCCAATGCCAGGCTGGCTGCTGGCCCGGGAGAGAGCCCGGCGGCTCCGAGGGGCGGGGCAAGGGCCTCGACCCTCACGAGCAGACCCAAACTCCTCCTCGGCTGGAGGAGCAGACCCAAACTCCTCCTCGGCTGGAGGATGAGGGATAGGAGGGCTTCGGACTGGGAGGGCAGGAGGCACGGGGACAGGTCCCCGGGGGTGGAGTGTGCGCTCCAATCTCTTCCAGAGAGGTCGGGTGGCGGGTGGCCAGAGGGCCAGCTGGCCCCCAAGGCCTGAGTTCCCTACTTCCTGGAGCAAGAAGCTGGCCCGGGGCTGAAATCAGGACTGTCATTCCCCTGCGGGGCTAGGCCTGGAGGAGAGGTTCTCCCACCGGCTCCCCCCCCAGCAGACATGGCCCCGGCTGCAGCTGGGAAGCCAGGTGGGGGTCCGGGGCCACCCACGTCCGCGGTCCCCCCACCCTCCTCCACTGGAACCGCTAGAAACTTGAGCCGAACTGGGGAATGCAGGGGTGGGGGCGGGGCGGGGCAGCGGAGCAGAGTCCAGCGCCTGCCCCCTCCCCTGATCAGCTCCTCCTGCAGACCCAGCGTTTCTGTCACTTCCTGTGGTGCGGGCCAGGGTGGGCGGCACTTGCCTGTCAGAAAGCCCCCTCCTTACCCATGCCGCTTGCTTGCCGGTGTGCTTTGACCCTGACCGGCCCGTCAGGAGTGAGCAGAAACGGAGGCCGGGCTGGTGTCCCTGCTGTCCCGAGGCACGCTGTGCCCGGGAAGGGGCAAAGGGAAGGAATTTATACAACCAATTGGGGGGCGGGGCGGGGCAGGGGGAGGGCCCGGGCTGCAGCCCAGGGCGCACCACCAAGGGCAGCTGGCCAGGACGCTCTCAAATGGCCTGGGAGGCTGCTGTTTGAGTTACAGGGCGTGCGTGTGCGTGTGTGTGTGTGTGTGTGTCCGTGCACGGTCTCGGCTGCCTGTGAGTGTGCGTGCGTGTGTGTGTGTGTCCGTGCACGGTCTCGGCTGCCTGTGAGTGTGCGTGCGTGTGTGTGTGTGTCCGTGCACGGTCTCGGCTGCCTGTGAGTGTGCGTGCGTGTGTGTGTGTGTGTGTCAGTCTCGGCTGCCTGTGAGTGTGCGTGTGTGTGTGTGTGTGTGTGTGTGTGTGTGTGTGTGAGCGCGCTCCTGCCTCAGTGCCCATCTCCGTCCTTGGACGTGTCTCCTCCCAGGGCCGTGGGCCCGTGCGCTCTCGTTCACGACCAGGGTCAGATGGCCCTGTTGCCCCTGCCATCCCGGCTCCCAAACACAGCCCTACCTGCCCCACGCCGGCACCCACGCCTTCCGGCCACAGCCACCCTGCCAGGCCCCGGGGCCAGCTAGTCGGGCGAGTGTTTTCCCTTGAGCTTAGAAGCGGAAGGGACGTGGGCAGCCCTCGTTAGCACGCTTGTGGCCCTCGTAAGTCTCGGCAGGTGGAGGCGACTGCCTCCCCACGTCCCGGCTGAGTCCCTGGCGCGGCTCCCCGGGTGGGTCGCAGGGCCCGAGAGCAGTCCCGCCGCGGGGTGCCACTGTCCCTAACTGGCCTGTGACAAGTCATCAGACTCTGAGGGTCTCCGTTCATCCAGAAAGGAAGGAGGCTTCCAGCTGGAGGGTTCGAGGCCAGGCAGGGCTGCTGAGGCGGCTGCTCCGGGGTCCCAGGGCCCCGCCCCACGGCCCCCAAGCAAATGACAGCGGAACCGAGGCGAGGTTGAGGCGTGATCTGTCAGCTGTCTCCGGGCCGCCCTCCTCCGGGTGAGGCCCAGGCTCGGGGTCCAAGGACCCCATCGCGTTCCCTCCTGAAGCCGAGGGGCCCTCTTTCCCGAAACCTGGCGGCCCGACCCGGGTAGCCTCCGCCTCGTTCTCCCGGGAGCCTGCTGACTCTGTGTCTCCCTCCGGAAGCCACTTTCATGTTCTCGGATGAAAGCCGTGGGGGAAGTTTTATTGGAGGGCGAAAGGGATGGAGTTCGGTCTCGAGGCTGCGGTGGAAAGGTCCCTGGCGGTTCCAGGCCGGAGCAGAAGGAAGGAAGGACAGACGAGGCCGGGCTGCCGGATGACGGGTGTCTGTCCTCCCGGTTCCCGTGGGCGAGGGAGCTCCTGGAGGAGGGTGCTCTGTGGCTGCCCTCACCCCCTTCTCCTTGATATCGCTCCACCCCCCGCCCCCGGCTCTTTCCTACGTCTACGGCCTCGCTGTTGCGCCATCGGCTGGGCACGTGCTGCGGTCACCCCGGCGGGTGCAGCTGTCCCCGCGGGGGGCCCTGAGGGTGCAGCTGTCCCCCGGGGGCCCCTGAGGGCTGCTTCTTCGCCTTTCCCAGCCTCATCTGCTGGCTGCCTCCGTCACCCTGCCCTCAGCCTGCCCTCTGGCCTCCTCCACCTCCTCCTAAGACCCCACCCCGTACCTCCTCTGCTTCCCCGCTTTGGGGCTTCAAGTAGCCTAACATCCAAGACCTGAAAGAGAAAGAGAGCCCATCCTCACCCCCTTATCAAAAGTTCCGGGGCGCCTGGGGGGCTCAGTCGGCTAAGCATCCAACTTCGGCTCTGGTCATGATCTTGCGGTTCGTGGGTTCGAGCCCCGCGTCGGGCTTTCTGCTCTCAGCGCTGAGCCCGCTTCAGATCCTCTCTCTCCCTCTCTCTCTCTTTCTCTGACCCTCTCTCTCAAAGTAAATAAATAACCATTAAAAAAAAAAAGGTTCTTGAGTCAGTACCCCCAAAGAAGCTGTGATTTTGCTTGTTCTAGATGAGAACCTCAAACACCGTCCTGCTCTGGGCCGTAAGTCCGTCCATGGCCTGGACCCTGAGCCGGCGTTCGCTGTGGCCCCTGCATGGCACCCCCAGCCCCCACCTGTTGCTTTCTCCTGGAACGCTTCCTCCAGAGCCTGCAAGGTGGTTGGGAGAATTGGTCCCAATGAGGGCTGCAGGTGGAGCCCAGCCCAGAGAGAGGGCTTGCACTGGTCACAGAAGCGTCCATGGCCCGTGGTGTCTTCGCTTCCGTGACGGGCCACCCCAGTCAGCGTCACTGTGGCCCAAGCATCCCTAGTGTGGCTTCTCAGGAACTCACGCGTTCCCTCCTCTCTCCGATCTGCCCTCCTCTGGCCGACCAGAGTCCACCCGGAGCTGGCGGACTCCCGGATTGACACCGAGGGATCCGCGGAGAGCCTGGAGCTTCCTGCCCCGGGAAGGGAGCTTCCTCCTTCCTTCCTGGGGAGGGCGAGGCCCCCGCCCGGGTCTGCTGATCCCAGGAGGCCGTTACTACCCTGACGCCGGGCACCCCCACTCCAAAGGAGGGTGGGTGGGGCCCAAGTTCTTCCAGCTGGTTCAAGCTCCAGAACAGCACAGTAAATATTAGAGGAGGAAGGTTCTCAGCCCAGCGGCTGAAAAGCCAGGCGGTTATGCAACCGCTGCCTGAACTTTGGCTTTGCTCCATCTCCACAGAGAGAAAGTGGGTTCTGGTGGCCTGGGGGGGCAGGTGGAGCCCGCTGCTAGTTCCCGCCTTTCCTTCCAGCCTCTGACAGACTTCTCTGGGCCTCTTTAAACAGATCACTTTTAATTTTTTTTTATTTTTATTTTTTTAAATTTTTTTAACGTTTATTTATTTTTGAGAGAGAGAGCATGAGCAGGGGAAGGGCAGAGAGAGAGAGAGGCAGACACAGAATCCGAAGCAGGCTCCAGGCTCCGAGCCATCATCACAGAGCCCGACGCGGGGCTCGAACTCACAGATCGTGAGATAAACAGATCACTTTTAAAGAGACCGCTGTTTGGCAAGACGGCAGAGTGAGGAAAAAAAAAAAAAAAAGAGGGGCACCTGGATGGCTCCGTCGGTTAAGCGACCGACTTCAGCTCAGGTCATGATCTCGTGGTTGGTGGGTTCCAGCCGTGCATCCGACTCTGTGCTGACGGCTCGGAGCCTGGAGCCTGCTTCGGATTCTGTGTCTCCCTCTCTCTCTGCCCCTCCCCCACTCGTGCTCTGTCCCTCTGAAAATGTAAGTAAACATTAAAGAAAAAAAAGACAGAAAAAAAAAGTGTTGCCCGCAGCACCCCACTTAACCCTTGCCACACCCCAGACTTGTAGGTAAGTCATCTTCCTTTTACTTAGGACGAGGCTGAGGCTCGGAGAGGCCCAGGCGCCTGGCAGGATTCCCACTCAGGTTCGTGGGCTCTGGAGCTCGCAGATTTTCTAATCGCTCCAGGCCCTTGGGTGTTTTGTTTGGCTTGGGAGGGGTGTGGGGAGTGGGGCCGGAAGGAACGCGGAAGGCTGTGCCGTTTGGTTTCTGGGGCGCCTCAGAGACACTTTCTGGGGAACGGGGAGAGAGGTGAAGAGGCAGGGGTCTCCTGAACTGAGTGGGGGGCTTCATGGTGCCGAGGGAGTGGGGGAGACCCCCTGCTCCAGGGGGAGATACTCCCTCCTTGCGTTACCATGGTTACCCCTGGGGAGCCGCAACAGAAGGAGGGGGATCGTTCGTTTACTTTTTTTGATTATACATATATTTTTTAATGTTTATTTTTTATTTTTCAGAGAGAGAGACAGAGAGACAGAGTGCCAGTGGGGGTGAGGCAGAGAGAGAGGGAGACACAGAATCCGAAGCAGGCTCCAGGCTCTGAGCCGTCAGCACAGAGCCCGACGTGGGGCTCGAACTCACAGACCGTGAGATCATGACCTGAGCCAAAGTCACGTGCTTAACCGACTGAGCCCCCCAGGCGCCCCCCCCAGACACTTGTATATTTTTAAAAATAATAAGCATGTATTACTTTTGTAACCAAAACCCCAAATATTTTTTTTTTGTTTTTGCAGGCCTGCCTGCCCTCTCCTTTGGGAGACACATGTGTGTCTGGTCATTCACTCCTTCGGTCTGGGACTCCCCCAGGCCCCGGCCGGGTTTGGTGGGCAGGGCGGGAACGAGGCAGTTTCTGCCTTCGCAGAGATGATTTGCGGAGGGAGAGGGCCGCTGATCAAGGAAACGTATAAAGCAACAGCATCGTTTCCAGGAACGACGGGTAACGCGGGTGGCCGGGGGCACGCGGGGACCAGCCGGGCCGGCCCGGGCTCTACACGCACAGACCCGTGCGCGGACGAGCGGCGCGAGCAGAACGAACACGCCCCACGCGCGATCCCAGGCGCCGGCGGCCTGCGGAGGCCTCACGGGCCCGGCCGGGCAGGTGGAGGGTTTTCCCAGCTAAGCAGAGTTTCCGAGCCGCGTCTCCTCGTTCAGACAGAGCGGCTCCACGCCCCGCGCAGGAGGGAGCTGCGTTTACTGAGGCCCTGAGAGCAGGTGGGGCTGGCGCCGGGCCGGGCCGCACGCTGGCACTTAGCTGGGGACTGCCCGCTGCCACCCCGGGCACTTAGCTCGGGGACTGCCCACTGCCAACCCGAGCCGGCTTGGGGACTGCCCACTGCAAACCCGGACACTTAGCTGGGGGACTGCCCACTGCAAACCCGGGCACTTAGCTCGGGGACTGCCCGCTGCAAACCCGAGCCGGCTTGGGGACTGCCCACTGCAAACCCGGACACTTAGCTGGGGGACTGCCCACTGCAAGCCCGGGCACTTAGCTCGGGGACTGCCCACTGCAAACCCGGGCAGTTAGCTGGGGACTGCCCACTGCCAACCCAGGCATTTAGCTCGGGGACTGCCCGCTGCAAACTCGGGCAGTTAGCTCGGGGACTGCCCACTGCCAACCCAGGTACTTAGCTCGGGGACTGCCCGCTGCAAACCCGGGCCGGCTTGGGGACTGCCCACTGCCAACCCAGGTACTTAGCTCGGGGACTGCCCGCTGCAAACCCGGGCCGGCTTGGGGACTGCCCACTGCCAACCCAGGCATTTAGCTCGGGGACTGCCCACTGCAAACCCGGGCACTTAGCTGGGGACTGCCCACTGCCAACCCGGGCACTTAGCTGGGGACTGCTCACTGCAAACCCGGGCACTTAGCTCAGGGACTGCCCGCTGCCAACTCGGGCACTTAGCTGGGGACTGCCCGCTGCCAACCCGGGCCGGCTCGGGGACTGCCCGCTGCAAACCTGGGCCAGCTTGGGGACTGCCCACTGCCAACCCAGGCATTTAGCTCGGGGACTGCCCACTGCAAACCTGGGCACTTAGCTGGGGACTGCCCACTGCCAACCCGGGCACTTAGCTGGGGACTGCTCACTGCAAACCCGGGCACTTAGCTGGGGACTGCTCACTGCAAACCCGGGCACTTAGCTGGGGACTGCCCACTGCCAACCTGGGCACTTAGCTGGGGACTGCCCACTGCCAACCCGGGCACTTAGCTGGGGACTGCCCGCTGCCACCCCGGGCACTTAGCTCAGGGACTGCCTGCTGCCAACTCGGGCACTTAGCTGGGGACTGCCCGCTGCCAACCCGGGCCGGCTCGGGGACTGCCCGCTGCAAACCTGGGCCGGCTTGGGGACTGCCCGCTGCAAACCCGGGCACTTAGCTCGGGGACTGCCCGCTGCAAACCCGGGCCGGCTCGGAGCTCTTTCTTCATCTCACTTCAGAGCAAACAGAGTTTTACGAATGCAAACCAGCTGCTCATCTAATTCCACAGCCCTCCCTGTCTCTGAACAATGCCAAGTTCAAAACCTGTCTCTCAGAGAAGAGAAAGGTAAACAGCCCTCCTCCGGGGCTGCCGGTGATTTGAGAGGGGCTGGGGGGCTTCCGGCCCACTCACGGCGCCCTCAGGAGTAGCCCCCACTCTGGCCCGTCCGGGACGCAGGAAGTGCACCACTAACGGTGTCTTTCTGGCGGGTGGGATGTCCTCTTCTAATCTTCCGGCTGCAGGGATTACCCTGGGGGTGTTGGGCTGACTCAGTTTTGTCAGATGCATGGCCCCTGATAAAAGCAAGGGAGACGCAAGGAGAGGGAAGTATTTAAAAGGCGACTGTTCCCCCTCTCTCGAGACAGAAGAGAAGAAAACGACCGAGGGAGGTCTTTTTCTCCTTCTCCGCAGAAAATGTCCATTTTTACAAAAATAGAGAGAAGAGTACGATGAACCCGCAGTCACGCACCACCTTCCAGAAAACTCTGCTCGCGGCCCTGCCTGCTTCAACGCTACCTCCCAGCCCTCCTCGACCTCGGATTTTTTGGGGCCAACACGAGACATTATTCCTTGCATTGATATTTCTGTATGCATCCCTTCAAGATTAGAATTCTTTTTTTTTTAAACCACCATCTCATAATCACACCTAAGTCTTTGCTATTATCAGATATTCGGTGTTGAAATTTCCCTTCTGGTCTTACACATTTTACAGATTATTTGAATCAAGATCTGAAGAGGGTCCACACCGTTCTATTGTTCTTTTTTAATACATTTTTTTAAAGTTTATTTATTTATTTTTGAGAGAGAAATAGAGAGGGGGAGGGGGAGGGGCAGAGAGCGAGGGAGAGAGAGAATCCCAAGCAGGCTCCGCTCTGTCAGCACAGAGCCCGATGTGGGGCTTGAACTCACAAACCCTGAGAGGGTGACCTGAGCCAAAACAGTCGGTTGCTTAACCAACTGAGCCACCCAGGCGTCCCTCTATTGTTCTCAAATCTCTTTAATCTGTAGGTGAGAAAGGGAGGGACCTTGCAGAGAGATTCAAGTTTAAGCCGGGAGGATCTCGCTGCAACAGAAATGACGGATCTCGTCACCTGTCTAACCCACAAGAAGAGAAGGCGGCGGGCGTGTGAACCCAGGGATGTAGTCCAGAAGAGGTAACAGCAGCGTCAGCCGCAGGGACGCGGGGGAAAGTTTGCGGCGACTCCCTCGCCCGCCCCTCCCGCCCCACCTTCCTTGTGCCAAGCCCGGCTCCAGCAGAGCTGAGCTGAGGCCATAAAAAGGCTTTGATGCCATCATCTCCGCCTTTACAGAGGCCCGCTTGGCTCGCACCTTCTCCCTTACAAGCCCTGGGAAGAAAGAATTGCATCAGCTTTGGTTAATGGCCCAAATTAAGCCATCAAAACCTCTAATCAGCCTTCCATTTTGGACATGTTATAGTACTGTAAATAAAAAATCCAAAGGAATATGAAAGCCCTTCCATTCGCGGCTGGAGAGACCTTTGGCCCCTGGAGCCATATCTCTGAGTCAGGCTTTCTCTGCTAAGCTCGGGACAGGCAGGAACAAATTCCCCTCCTTCCCAGGGCCTCCGTGTTCTCACCTCGCCCCCAGGACGCTGCCTGGGAAGAGGGCGGGCGCTTGGATCCTTCCTCCAGTGTCCCGCAGAGACAGGAATCCGGAGGCTTTGGGACACCTGTCTTCACCCTCCGCGGGATGGAGCGAGGGCCTGGGGAAGGGTCTCGCCACACGGGCTGGCTTCTCTGTCTTCCACCTGCCGCATCTGCCCTGCTGCTCTGGGGCGTCCTCCCCAGGGTCACGCGAGTGCAGGAAGGTGGAAAGTGCTGTCGGCAAAGGGGATATTTGAGGATTTCCGGGCTCCGCTTATCAAAAGGCTGCTCAGAAACCAGAGTTTACAAAGGCTTCAACTGAAAAATAATGATCGCTCTTAATATACACAGATCTCCGGGGCGCCTGGGCGGCTCATTCGGTTAAGCCTCTGACTCTCGATGTGGGCTCAGGTCATGCTCTCGTGGTTGGTGGGTTCCAGCCTCGCATCGGGCTCTGTGCTGACAGCGTGGAGCCTGCTTGGGATTCTCTCTCTCCCTCTGTCTCTCTCTCTCTCTCTCTCTCTGCCCCTCTCCCGCTCACGCTGTCTCTGTCTCTCTCAAAAATAAATAAACTTAAAAAAAAGAAAAAAATACACAAAGATCTCCAACAAATCGATTAGAAAAAGACCAACAGTACAATAGAAAAATATTCCAAGGACGTGAAAATGAAGATTAAATGGCTAATACACACACAGAAAGACGCCCAATCTCATTAGCGACTAAAGAAACGACATGAGAGCATCTTCCAAAATAAGAAGATTGTTAACATTTAACGTTGGAAGAGGTGTGGGGACAAGGACACGCTTGTAGGTTTTGGCAAGAGCAGAAAATGGTGGGACATTTTGAGAAGGTAGTTCAGCGACACTTGGCAACATTTTCAGTGGAAACCGGCCTCTGGTGACCTACTCTGTGGAAATGGACAAGGATTCACATCTCGGAGTGAGACGGTCACAGCCACGTTGTTTGTAACACCGAAAAGTTGGAAACAACCAGCAGGGGAATAGTTCCATCTATTATGGACACCAAGAAACCGTGATGTATAATTTTATTCACATGGACACGAAAGGGTAGCCAAGAATTACGGTCGTGGGGAAAAAAGGCAGCAAATAGTACGAACCCATTCAGTTTCAACTATATATAAAATTAATTAGTTACACCATATAGTTTTAATTAATTTAACTACTTTACATAGTAAGCTAATTAATTTAAATTATAATTTGTAATTACATAGTGTATCACTATATAACTTATAATTTAATATATGCTATAAATGTCTACTATCAACAAACAAATAAGTCAGGTTACGTGTTTACAGAAAAGGATTTGAAGAGAGAAAACTTCTTGCGTCAGACCAAACTTACCAAATGTAACCAACACTTACTACCTCTGAGGACGTGGGTTACACGGAGGGATATTTATTTTCATGTTATGTATCAACTATGTATTTTTAAAAATTTTAGTAAGCTTGAAATGCATGCACAATTTAAAAACCGAAATAGCGAAAGAATACGATGACACTGTTGTCTATCAGGTGAGCCAAAATTTACAAGGTGAAAATCCGGTCACGGGGAGAACGAGAGGAAAAGGGCACGGTTCGAGACCGGCGAGAGTGCCAACGGATGCCTTATTAGCGACGTGATTTGTCGATACCTGTCCAAAGTTAAGTCGTGCCGAGCACTTTTACCTGGAATTCCAGTTCTAGGACACAGTCCATAGAACCCGGACACGTAGGCAATCAACAGGTCTTAGTGATAACAACAACCACAAAACCAGATATCACTCGTTAAATGCTTAATATACCCTTGGTGGTGATCTCAGCACTCTAAAGACAAAGAGCGAAATGAACCCCACATCCACATAAAAGCCTAACGAAGTGCCAGATGCTTCCTGAGGCTCTTCACACGCTCTGCCTTGTTGAATCCTTACAACACACCTCTGAAGTGGAGACCCTTGTCGTGCCCATTTTACAGGTAAGGGAGCTGCGGCATACGAAAGGGAAGTAGCCCGCTCCAACTCGCATAGCTAGTGGGTCGCAGAGTCCAGGATTTGCGTCTAGGCGGCCGGCTTCAGACCCGGCGCCTGTAGCATCTACACTCTGAGGTAGGGGATCATGGACCGTTTGCGACAGCTCCTTGAGACGGGTCGTTCTGTGTTTCGTTGTTGGGGCTGGCCAACGTGCGGCTCTTTATATGTCTGCCGGGAGACGGAACCCACCACCAACCACTACAGGAACCAAACGGGCCAGATACTCGCTGTCCCGGGTCCCTTTGCAGCCAGGAGCAGGCAGGTGACAGTCTTGGACATCTAGGTGTGCCCAGGAGGGCTCGGACACAGAGCAGGACAGTGGTGAGCGGGCTTCGGTGGATATGGGCGTAGGCGAGGGTGCGGGTGGCCAGCCAGCACCGCAGAGTCCAGGGCGGCACTTGGAACGTGATGGGCAGAGGCAGTGTTCTTGACCGCGGGGTCCCCTGCAAGGAAGGGCCCACTTTGGCAGGTGACAGCTCCTCTCTTGGTAAACAGCCCCTCGTGGGCTTCTGGGTCCCAAGAGAAACAAAACATGGGACCATGGGACACCCGGTGACTTTGTGGCCCAAGCCCCTTCCTGAACTATGGATGAGCTGATCCGCCGAGTCGGCCCCGGATCTCAGCAGCTCCACGCTTCTCATCTCCGAGCACGGCTGGGTGGAGCCTGAGAACACCCCGGAGTCATCGAGAAACCACCAAACGCCCTGGCGTGCCCTCCGGTGGGCCCTGCCTTGCCAAAACCCATCTTCCTCCGTCTGCTCTAATGGCTTCGGAAGGCTGCTCCGCTGGCATTGGGAAAGAGGTCGAGAAGAGAAAACATTCTAGCTTGGGTTACAGGTGGCTGGCCACAGCGAACCGTCGCCAGGCGGGAGTGGCCTGTCAGGGGATTAGCAGCAAGAATTCCAGAACCAGGTTTCCTGTGTCTGAAGTCCGGTTCTACGAGTTTCTAGCTGAATGAATTTGGGCAAGTTATGCAACCTCTGTGTACCTCAGTTTCCTCATCTCTAAAAGACAGATCATTAAAAAGACCTACCCTCACAGACTGCATTGAAAATTAAATGATTTAATATAGGCAAAGTTCTTCTAATAGCTGTGAGCGTGCACTCAGGGCTGATGTTATGATCGGATCTGAACTTCTGCAGATCTGTCGCACAAACCCAGCACTGAACTGTCCATTTAAATGGTTAAATGTACCATTAATGGTTAAATGATGGGGGGCACCTGGGTGGCTTAGTCAGTTGAGGAGCTTGGTTTCGGCTGAGATCATGATCCCAGGGTCGTGGGATTGATCCCCACGTCAGGCTCTATGCGGAGTGTGGAGCCTGCTTAAGATTCTCTCTCCCTCTCCCCCGTCCCTCCCCTGCTCATGCTCGCTCTCTGTCAAAATAAATAAATAAATGTTTAAAAAAAATAAAATCACTAAAATAAAATAAGTGGCTCAGATGGTAAATCGAACGGTATAGGTTCTTTTACCGCGATAAAAAATGTTATAAAACTTGTGAAAATTGAAGTTTTTCAACAGAATTTTATCACCAAGCTACTCACTTTCAAAGCTAGAGAAGCAGGGATTCTTTCCCTAACTTGCAGATAATTAATAGATGCCTCTTCATTTAAAAAAATAATAATGCCTTCTGAGAGATGGTGCCAGAGTCGGCGGGGAAGGAAAGTCCTCCAGTGAGCATAATTTCAAGTTGAAAGCGTGACCGGTTCTGTTGGGAGAAGACACGGGCTGGGGGTCTTTCCTGATTCAGGTGCGAGGCCGGAGCTTCGGCCAGGGGGACAGATGCGAATAGACGGAGGTCAGAGGACTGGGGACAGCGGTCCAGGAAGAAGGCTTGCGCGCGGACCACCCGGGAGGGTCCCAGAACGAGCACGGCGTAAATTAAGGTCGCTTCTGATGATCCAGCAGGTCAGGTGCACCTGCTTTGTGGCCGTCATTCCGTCTCCTCCCCAGACGCTCCGTGAAAGATGGGGCTGTGGCGGCGAGGACACGGGCTGCGCGTGGCCTGCACGGGGGGCACGGCCCCTTACCCTGTCTGACCTGCCGGGGCCACCGGCAAAGGCCCACTCGGCCTACGAAAGCGACCGAACCAGCCCGCTGCCTGGAGCAGGATGCTCACGTTAGGTCTCTTCGACCAAGAGGGCGGAAGGAAGTTTGTTCTCTCGGGAAGTCAGCTTCCTACCTGGGTTTCTTCTCCCCGCTCCCCTGTGTTGGCCACCACCGCCATGTGTGGGCATCCTGGACGCCTCGTAGTTTCCCTTGGTGGCCCACATAACCTGGCTTCCGACCAAAGCTCTCAGGGCACGGGGACAGAGAGCTGGCAATGCCCGGCAGATATCATTAACTCGTCTGATCTTCGCTGCAACCGTACGGAGCAAAATACTATTATCATCAGCCCCATTTCCCAGATAAGGACGCTGAGTCACGGAGAAGTCTCATAAATTGCCCAAAGTCAGAAGTAGGGGAGTGCGTGGAGAGGCCTGTATTCGAATCCAGACGAGCTGGTCACGAAGATCACGAGAGCAGTTGGCCTCACCGAAGACTCATTCACGGCCGAACCTTTCAAGATCGGAGTGCTGACCTCCGAGTGCGATTCACGTTCCGAGCCAGCAACCGTCCTGTGGCACCGTTTCTCGGCCGGAATACCCGAGGAGCCCAGAAACGGGGAGGAGGGTGGGAGTCAGAGCCCCTCCCCAGCCGCTCGGCACGCAGACCCGTGGCGCTCGGCTTTGCCTGTTTAGGGGTCTGGGGTCCCCAGGAGATTTGCTTCCGCAAAGGGGAGACGCCAATAGTCCCCTGGAACTGGACCTTGAGACAGTAACCGGGGTATTTTAGTTTTTTATGCCATCGAGTGAATAGGCAGAAAAGGGAGGCAAGATTTTAGCTGGGGTGATTGATCCCGATGATTTAAAGAAGACGAGGGTGCTGTTACACACAGCGTCAGGGAGGGGGACGGGCGCAGTCCACGGGCACCCCCAGGGTACGTCACGCCGCCACGCGCACTGGTTAAAGCCAACCGAAGACTAAGCAGCCGAAGGAGAGAACCGAGAGTTCGGGTCCTCCAGGAGCCAAGACCGAGGTCACTCCACGATCTTAGGTCCCGGCCGTATAACATAGTGGTTTAGGGGCCGAGCTCTCGGACCAGCCTGCACGGATTCGAATCTAAGCGCAAACACACGCAGGCTGGGTCGCTGTCTCTGCTTTAGTTTCCACACCTATAAACCGGGGATAATAATAGTTCATACTTCAAGTGGTTATTCTGAGAATTGAGTAATACTTACAAAGCACTTAGGACAGGGTCTAGCATGCAGTAAACACTCTATAAATGTTAGCCATTATTAAGGCAAAGGAGTGAGAAGTAACAGAGGAGAGTCATAAATACCGCCAACAGCCCCGGGATCAGTTGGGAGAATGAGAACAGAACACACGAAAACTTGTACGGTCCTGCTTATATTCGTTTTCTTCACAGTAGACAAGAATAGAAAGTCCAGGTCTTTCGATGTGGGCGCGATGAAACAGAGGCACATCCACACCGCGGTGAGCTTACTCGGCAACAGAGAGAAATGAACTATTATTGCACAAGAAGAAAAACATCAACACGACGAGAAGGCGACCCATCAAATAAGAGGGAATATTTGCCAATTCTCCATGCGGTAAGGAGCGGATATCCAAAATACACAGAGAACACATACGACTTAACAGAAAAAAAACTTCAAACAATCCGTTTGAAAAATGGGCAGAGGACATTGTAAGTGGACAGTTTTCCAAAGAAGACACAGCATGGAGTTCCGTAAAGAAATTACAGCTGGAGCTGCCCCGCGGTCCATGAGACCACCTCTGGGTGTCCATCTGAAGAAAACGGAAACACTAGCCTGAAGTGACACCCGCAGCCCTAGGTTTATTGCAGTTTTATCTACAATAGCCAAGACATGGAAGCCACCCAGACGCCCCTCAATGGAGGGACGGATAAAGAAAATGCACACACACACAGGAACAGTATTCAGCCGTAAAAATAAGGAGATCTTACCATTTGCAACAGCGTGGATGGACCTTGAGGGCGTTATGTTACATAAGTTAGAGAAAGACGGGGCGTCTGGGGGGCTCAGTCGGTTGAGCATCTGACTTCGGCTCAGGTCACCATCTCACCGTTCCCGAGCTCGAGCCCCGCGTCGGGCTCTGTGCTGACGGCTCAGAGCCTGGAGCCTGCTTCACATTCTGTGTCTCCCTCTCTCTCTCTCTCTGCCTCTCTCCCGCTCATGCCCTGTCTCTGTTTGTCTCTCAAAAATAAATAAATATTAAAAAAAGAGAAAAATTTGGTAACAACGGTGATGTTGTCAACTAGACTTATTGTGGTGCTCATTTACAACATACACAAATATCAAATCATTAGGTTGTATATTCAGAGCTAATATAATGTCATATGTCAATTATATCTCAAATTTTTAAAAACGAACTATTGTTTGCACACGATAACCTGCATGGATCTCCGGAGAATCAGGCGGAGTGAAAAAAGCCAGTCACGAAAGGTTACATACTGTATGATTCGATCGACATAACATTCTTGAAATTATAAAATTATAGAAACAGAGAACAGATTAATGTTTACCAGGAGTTAAGGTGTGAAGAAAGTGGGTGTGGCCATAAAACGGCAACTTGTGGTCATATAAACGCTCTGTATCTTGACCGTATCAGTGATTTCCGGGTTGTGAAATTGCCCTATGTTACCATCCGGAGAAACTGAGTACAGCACGTAGGCTCTTCCTGCATTTTTTCTTACAACTGCACGGGAATCTATTATTACCTCCAAAGAAGAAGTTTAACTAAAATTGGGAACATGAGGGGCGGGGGGGGGGCTCAGTCGGTTGAGCGATGGACTCTTGATTTTGGCTCAGGTCATGAGCCAAAGAGTCATGAGCCCAGAGTTGAGGGACTGAGCCTCCAGTTGGGCTCTGCCCCAGGTGGGGAGCCTGTCTAAGATTCTCTCTCTCTCTCTCTCTCTCTCTCTCTCTCTCTCCCTCCCCCCCTCTGTCTGCTCATTCTCTCTCTCTAAATAAAATGAAACAAAAACAAAAAACATGAGAACAAGATAACAGTAAAAAAAAACCCAAAAAGACAAGAACTATAGTTTCTAGTCATATTTCCTTCCTTACTTTGTGTGTATATATGTGTGTGTATGTTTTTAATTCGTAATCTTTGCCAATTTTGTGGCGTAAATACTACTGATTCCCAGCTACCAACGAGTCATCACTAAACATGGAATTGGGAAGAGATGGGGCACAAGTCAGTTTCACAAGCTAGTGCAGGCCCGCAAAACTATTTTGCCCTATTAGTTTGGCAAAAGTTAGAAAGGTTGATAATCTCCCATAGTAGAGAGGCGTGAGAGAATGACACTCATCGTTAATGGGAGGGTTCACTGAAATGCTTTAAAAAATCAAATTCAATTATTTTTATCTGAGTATGGTTGACACACTAGGTTACATTAGTTTCAAGGGAACGACACTGTGATTTGATAATCCTATACAACATCAAAATGGTGTTTTCAGGAGGGCAATGCTGTTAGTATCTTTCAAAATGTTAGATGTGGTGGTTTTGACTCCAGTTCAATTTTATGAAAATACATTAACAAGTGCATAAGTATACAAAATAGCAGTCCAGTGCGATGTTATTTGTAATAGTGAAAACAGTAGCCTTTTCCTTAAGAGAACGGTTACATGATTTGGGATAGATCTGTGGGTGGAACACAAGGGAAGCCAACCATACTTATTGACACGGACAGTCAAGATATCTGAGCAAAAAGCAGTTTGCCGATTGCCAAACTGTATGTAAACATGTTCTCTTTTCAAAACAACAACAACAACAACAAGGGCGCGGGGGGGGCGGGGGGGCTCAATCAGTTGAGCATCTGACTTCCGCTCAGGTCATGATCTCACGGTCGGTGAGTTCCAGCCCCGCGTCGGGTTCTGTGCTGACAGCTCAGAGCCTGGAACCTGCTTCGGATTCTGTGTCTCCCTCTCTCTCTGTCCCTCCTCTGTGCACACTCTGTCTCTCTCTCTAAAATAAACATTAAAAAAAATTTAAAAAAAAAACAAAAAACAAACCCTCTTTGTTTGCACGTGGATACAAACCGTCTGGGAAGACACCACAAAATGTAACGAAAGTTCCCCTATGGGGAAAAGAGTGAAATTGCATAGTATTAACTTTGTATATTTATTTGTACATACTTTGTATGTAGCATTGATTATTATTATTAACAATAAATGGGTATTTTTTATATACTTTCTAAAACTTATTTGGGACCCAGTGGGCCCAAACAGGGAATAGTTCATAAAGTTCGTAGAGTACTGTCTCAAGGCCAGGGACCCTAAATAAGAGGGTGACAGAGAAGAGAACAGTCATTGAAACAAAAAGCCTGGCAGTTAGATCATAAATGCTCTTGGAATGAAAAATAGTAAGACTCAGAAAAGACTAAGTGAGGGCACCTGGGCAGGCTCCGTTGACGGAGCATTGGACTCCTGATTTCAGCTCAGGTCATGCTCTCACGGTTCCCGAGATCGAGTCCCGCATCAGGCTCCACGCCGACAGCACGGAGCCTGCTTGGGATGCTCTCTCCCACTCTCTCTCTCTCAAAATAAATAACTAAACATAAAAAAGAAAAGACAAGACAGTGTGCAGAAACGCGCTCTCCGATGTAGGATTTTTGAAGGGCTTGTTGCAAACAAGGGGACATCCTCTCCTTTGCCTCCAATATCTTTGCTTCCCCTCAGATCGCTTTTAAAAGTGCTTTAATGAGATGTAATTCACATACCATAAAACTCACCCATATAAAGGGTGCAGTTCAGTGGTTTTTTTTTTTAAGTTTATTTATTTTTGATAGACAGAGAGATAGCACGTGAGCAGGGGAAGGGCAGAGAAAGAGGGAGACACAGAATCTGAAGCAGGCTCCAGGCTCTGAGCCGTCAGCACAGAGCCCGATGCGGGGCTCGAACCCACAGACCGTGAGATCATGACCTGAGCCGAAGTCGGCCGCTCAACCGACTGAGCCACCCAGGCGCCCCAGTTCAGTGGGTTTTAGTATATTCACAGTTATGCCACCATCAACACAATCTAATTTTAGAATATCTTCCTAATGTCAGGAAAAAACCCAAAACACCTGGTCTTCGTTGGTGGCCCCTCTCCAGGTCCCGCCCCCAGCCCTCGGCAACCACCAATCTATGAATTTGCCTTTTCTGGACAATTTCATTTAAATGGAATCATATAACATGTGGCTTTTTGTGTCTGGCTTCCTTCACTTAGCGTGCTAGTTTCAAAGTCTACCCATGTCGTCACTCGTATGGATACACTGCATTTTGTTCAGCCGTCCATCAGTTGATTGACCTATGGGCTGTTTCCATTTTTGGAGTACTACGGCTTTCCTGTGATATGTGTTCTCATTTCTCACGGGTGTATATGTAGGAGTGGTCAGAGAACTTCTGTTTGAAGGAGAGGCTTTCTTTCCCTTCTATGTTGAAGGCTTTCCTCAAATATCTAGTGATCCCTGGTGATCCTGTTTCTATCTAAGTCTGAATTTTCAGCACTCCCTGCTCGGCCCAGCTTTTCAAGGTCCCCCGTGCCTGCAAATCCTCAACATTTATCAAGATGACGGGGTGTGAAGACATCTTTACTTTACCATCCTAAAACCAAAGGCCTCATAAATACCTTAAAAATTAACTCCATGAGCAATTATATCCATTAGTTTTTAAAGCTAAAATCCCATTATAACTTCTCCCGACCCCCTTTCCCTCTCCAGGGACCAGGTGCTTCCCCTCTTCCCAGCAAAGCAAACTTCCTGTTTTAATTCCATTTCGATCGGCAGATTCTCTTGATTTTTTACTGTTAGGAAGCTTTTCAGAGGGTCCTTGAATCTTCCCTAAGTGAAATTATAAAAAGCTCACTTTCAACCACGATCGTGAGCCCATTAGCCTTATGGTTATGTACTATTTTGTGTGTTTAAATTATTACAAATGGTGTCATATCATGTGGATCATATATTATATATGTAAAATGTAATTTCAATTAGAATCTCAATACAATTGGGTGAGTTTATTCATTGGCTAAATGGTCCTAAAAAAGGAGGTAAATACCAGGAAGACGGACAACAGACTAATATCCACATTATACGTAAAGGTCTTATAAATTGTTAAGGACAAGACATGCAGTGTAATAGCAAAATGGACAGACAGCGTGGACAGACAGTGCGGACAGGAGAAAAGTCTCTACCAAGAAATAGGAAAAGATGCTCTAAGTCCCAGACGGTCCGGGAAACGCACAGTGTGGGCAAGGGCTGGGACAGCCGTCGCTGGCAGGGATGTGGGAAATGAGCACTTTCACCTTGAACTGTTGATGAAAGGTAATGAGGGGGGGCGCCCGGGTGGCTCAGTCGATTGAGCATCCGACTTCTGCTCGGGTCATGATCTCGTGGTTCGTGGGTTCTGTATCAGGCTCTCTTGGGATTCTTTCTCTCTCTCCCCCTTCCCTGCTCTCTCTCTCTCTCTCAAAATAAATAAACATTTTTTTAAAGGTAACGAACTGGGGTGCCTGGGGGGCTGAGTCGGTGAAGCATCCAACTTCTGCTCAGGTCAGGGTCTCACGGTCTGTGAGTTCGAGCCCCGTGTCGGGCTCTGTGCTGACAGGCTCAGAGCCTGGAGCCTGCTTCGGATTCTGTGTCTCCCTCCCTTTCTGTCCCCTCCCCCACTCATGCTCGGTTTCTCTCTCTCTCTCAAAAATAAACATAAAAAAAAAAAAGGTAATGAACTGATTTATATACTGAAAAAAAACCTTTTGTCTCTAAATATTTTACACCTCTCATGACACTATTTTGTCTAGATTTATGGTTTACGTTCCTTTTAATCCAGACTCAGCGCGTGAATACACACGGTAATTCTACTCCGCGTTATTCTTACGCTCATCTGAACGGCATTCTCTATTTCGATTACGTTTTAACACCGGGTCCCTTTAATCTCTTGGATTTTCGACATGGGCGAGCACATCGATTGCCTAACCACACGTCCCCCGTCCTCTTTCTCCATTCCTGCGTCTCATTTTCTCCTTCCTTCCTCCCTTCCTTCCTCCCATCTGTCTCATTTACGAGGCGAGGATTGCCAGTCCCTCGGAGGCCGTGATAATGGTTTTCTTTATCTTGTTCTTCGATGAGGTTGTGGGACTGTATGTCAAGGTTTCCCACTAACTGACGTCTCTTGTAGGATGTTCGCTGGACGCCCTTTATCAGGTTCAAGAAATTCCCCTCTCTGCCTTCTCCATTAAAAGCTTTTTATATTCTTTTCATGGATGGCTGTTAAGTATTATCAAATTCTCTTTCTGCCTCCATTGGAATAATGATACGGCCTCTCTTCTTTAATCTGGTGAGTTACATTGACAAATTTCCTAATGGCGAATTAACCTTTAATCCTGAGATAAACTTAGTCACGCTGTATTATTTAATATGCTATTGGATTTAATCTACTAATATTTTATTGATTTTTCAAATATGTTTAGAAAGCCTAAAGTTTTCTTATAATCTGCTTGCCCCAAGCCTCAGCGACCTTGGCCTAGAGATAGAAAATTTGGCTCTGCTCTGTTCACCTCGAAGGTGGCTCTCAAGCACAATTTTGGCAGGAAGTATGTTCGAGTTACCCTCTCATCTCCAATCTGATTTTGCTTGTTTGATTTAGGAGGGATTGGAGAAAATCTGAATGTCCATAACCAGACCCGGTTCATTCGCCTGAGGGGGGCGGGGGGGATTGAGCATGAGCTTACCTCTACCCCTTCTAGAACTCGGGAGCACGCAGTTCAGTAAATGCTTATAGGCTAGACCGAGGCGTCATGAGGAAACAGCCTGTTTTGAGGTGCTGCCTTGGCATTTCACGGGGTAACACCTCCGCTCGCACCTGGGTCTGGATTCCAGCCCGGTTCCCCCTGCGTGTTTCCGGGGGCGCCTTTGAAAATAACCACTTAGCGCCGATCCTGGGAGGAGTGAGCGGCCTTCGTCCCAACCACCTTGCAAGTAACAGTAAGAGGTGCCTGTCACCCTGCCTGTCCGTCTCCTCTCACCGATGGCCTGGGACTGGACGACGGCTTGCTCTTCTCTCGTTTATACCGTTTATTTATTTTTGAGAGACATAGAGAGAGAGTATGAACAGGGAAGGGCAGGGAGAGAGGGGGATACAGAATCTGAAGCAGGCTCCAGGCTCTGAGCCATCAGCACAGAGCCTGACGCGGGGCTCGAACTCACAAACCGTGAGATCATGACCTGAGCCAAAGTTGGCCGCCCAACCGACTGAGCCACCCAGGCGCCCCTTCTCTCGCTTATAATAATCCTTGTGACTTGACTTCCTTCGTGTGCTCGTACTGAGACGGCGGCGGCTTCAATCGAAGTGACCCCGGGGTTTTCACTTCCCCAAAGTGGGGGTGATGCGGGAGCGGGAGGCGGGCTGAGGGGACACTCCGGCTCCCCAAGGGCAAAGGAAAGGGGCACGAGCGCTCGCCACGCTGATGCCGGCAACTCAGGCAAATGAAAAACTCAGTTCCCGTCCTGCCCGCAGCCCACTGACAGGCCCCGGACACCAGCAGAGCGACCGCCCTCTAGGAGCGCAGCTGCCTGGGGGATGGCACTTTGCTGGGGACGAGGACGACTTGGCTTCACATCATCCCAACCTCGAGGACCCTGTGAGTCAACTTCCTTTATGTCAGCGGCCCCGGGAACATGCTGGCGATCCCACTCCAAGCTTATGCCCCCCCCCATATGCATCTGAAGGGTCTCGTGACTGCGGCTTTTTGAAACGGTGACAAGCGGCGTTTCCCTAGCAACAGCCAGGACTCCATCCCGTGAACTGTGAGGTCATGACCTGGGCCCGAGTCAGACACTTGACTGACCGAGCCACCCGGGCGCCTGGAAGAAAACAAAGTTAGCTACGTTACTTCATACCACATACCGAACAAAATCCAGAGGATAAAAATCCAAATGCTAGAAAGTGAAACAAATACGCAAAACAAAGTATAAAGACTGTGCAGAAGTAATTCGTAGAAGAAGAGATTTGAATGTCACACTCTTCTTCATCAGCATAATGGGAATGATTTTTCGGGGCGCCTGGGGGGCTCAGCCTGTTAAACGTCTGACTTGGGCTCAGGTCATGATCTCGCGGTCCGTGGGTTCCAGCCCCAGGTCGGGCTCTGTGCTGACGGCTCAGAGCCTGGAGCCTGCTTCCGATTCTGTGTCTCCCTCTGCCCCTCTCCTGCCCGCGTGCTCTCTCTCTCTCTCTCTCTCTCTCAAAAATAAATAAACATTAAACAAATATTACAAAAAAAAAGAAAGAAATTATTTTTCACTATCACATTGGCAAAAATTTAAAGACGGGCACCATCGAATGGTTCTGAGGGTGTAGGGAAATCGGGCACATTCTAACTACACAGTCATACGCTACTCATGAGAGCGTACGGTCTGTCTTCGTTGGCTTGGGAGGCCGTAACGGAACACAGGTGCCACAGACGGGGTGGCTTCACCGATGGAAGTTTATTTTCTCACAGTTCCGCAGGTGGAAGACTGAGGTCAAGGAGCCACCAGCAAGGACGGTTGCTGGCAATGCCTCCACTCCTGGCTTCCAGACGGCTGTCTTCTCATTATGTTCTTTGAGAGACAGACAGAGAGAGAGAGAGAGAGAGAGAGAGAGAGAGTGCTGGGAAGAGGGGAAGGTGGAGAAAGAGAATCCTAAGCAGGTGCCGTGCTCAGCACAGAGCCCGATGCGCGGCTCGATCCCATGACCCTGGGATCATGACCTGAGCCAAACATCCAGACATTCAACCGAGGGAGCCGCCCAGGCGTCCCTCCTCCTCTTTTTATGAAGAGAAACAGCCGTCCTGTCGGATCAGGGCCCCACTCTTACCACCACGTTTAACCCGAACCACCTCCTTAAAGGCTCTATCTCTAAACGCTGTCGCACCGGGGACTGGAGCTTTAACGTGGGAATTTTGGTGGAGGCGCGATCACGGTTCAGTCTGTATGATACAATCTTTTTGAAAATAAGCCACTGGCATCTATGAAAACAAAAAACGTGCTTATTCGCAAGAGCCAACAGGTGGAAACAACTCAGCTACCGATCAAGAGACGAGTGACTAAATAGAGTGTGATATATACGTGCCTAGGACTACGACTCAGCCTCAAAAATAACGACATTCTGACACGGCACGGTGAACCTTGAAAACAGTATGCTAAGTGAAACAAGCCAGACACAAAAGGACAAATATTATATGATGCCACTTCCTATGTGTAGAACGCGTGAACTTCTAAGACAGAAAGTAGCAGAGAGCTTTCCAGACCTGAGGGGAAGGGGGGTTATTTGTTAGTGGATACAAGGTTTCTATTTGGGGGAATGAAAAGGTTCTGGAAATGGATAACGGTGACAGTTGCACTTACCACCACTGAACTGTACACTTAAAATGGTTAATATGGTAAATTTTATGTTATGTATATTTTACTACAATAAAAGATACAAAAAATTTGAATATGCACTCAATGTATACAACGAACACCACACAGAAAAACAAAACAAAACAAAACCCTACTCTTAGACGCAACAACATAGACGAATCTCAAATATGTACGGTTGCGCAAAAGCCGGCACGAGAGAGTGCTGCGTCATTTGTTTATTTGAAGTTCAAGAAGAGACGGACAAATCTACATGAACGGATATCAGGATAGCGGTTTCCTCTCGGGGGAGGATTATTGACTTGAAACCGTAAAAGGGAGGTTCGTGGAGAAAGATTTATAGGTTGATCTAAATAGCGGTTACATGGATATATACGCATATAAATTTTAACCGAGGGGCGCCTGGGAGGCTCAGTCAGTTAAGCTTCTGACTCTTGATCTCGGCTCAGGTCATGGTCTCATGGTTTGTGAGTTCAAGCCCCCGAGTCAGACTTTGGAGCCTGCTTGGGGTTCTGTGTCTCCCTCCCTCTGCACCTCCCTCTTTCTGCTTTCTCTCCCTCAAAATAAATATACTTAAAAAATTGTTAATGGAAGTACGCATCTAGGATTTGTGTCCTGTATACGTGATGCATTCCTAGAGAATAAAGGCGTGTACGTTTTGACTCGGTCTACAGAAACGAAAGCATCACTAGGTAACAATAAAAGTTTAAGAATTAAAAAAAATTTTTTTTTAATGTTTATTTATCTGAGAGAGGGAGAGAGAGTAGGGGAGGGGCAGAGAGAGAGAGGGAGACAGAATCCGAGGCAGACTCCAGGCTCTGAGCTGTCAGCACAGAGCCTTGACTGGGGGCTCGAACTCACAACCGTGAGATCATGACCTGAGCCGAAGTCAGACACCCAGTTGACTGAACCACCCAGGCGCCCCTAAAAGTTTAAGAATTTACTGTAGCAATTTATACTGTAAAAAGTGAAATAACTTTCAAAAGGGAAAATTAAAAGTAAATTATATTCATACTTTGTAATATTATGTGGTGGTTAAAAAGTATTAATATGTAGGGATACATCACAAAGCCCACTGCTGGGGTGACTGGCGGGCTCACAGGAAGAGCACGCAACTCTGGATCGTGGGGTCGCAGGTTCGAGCACCATGTGGAGTGTAGACATTACTTAAATAAATAAAACTATAAATCTCACCGTCCGGCTCTGCGGGGAGTACGGAGCCTGCTTAAGATTCTCTCTTCCCCACTCGCACTCTCTTTCTCTAAACAACAACAACAAATTATAAAAAAAAAACGATTGTCTCTCCCTCTGCGTCTCCCCTCTCTCAAAATAAATAAACTTAAAAAAAAACTTTTTAAAAAATGCTACTTTTGTATAAAGGAAAATCCTTCCAAAATTTTACGTTTCGATGAGCATACAGAAAAGAGTAAAAAGAAATCCACTAAATGCTAGCATGTTCACCTGGGGTCAGTGGACGGGAACAGAGATTACTTTTTTCTTTTTCTTTTTTTTAATGTTTATTTATTTTTGAGAGAGAGAGAGAGAGAGAGAGACACGGAGCGTGAGTGGGGGAGGGGCAGAGAGAGACACACACAGAATCCAAAGCAGGCTCCGGGCTCTGTTGCTGACAGGGAGCTCGAACCCACAAACCGTGAGCTGAAGTCAGATGCTTAACCACCAAGCCACCCAGGCGCCCCAGAGATTACCGACTTTTGAAAGGTATGTTTGTTTTGTTTGACTTGTATTCTGTCTTTGAAGTAAAAACGCTTCTCTAAAATAAATAAGCAGGGGCGCCTGGGTGACTTAGTCAGTTAAGGGTCCGACTTCAGCTCAGGTCATGGTCTCACAGTCTGAGTTCAAGCCCCGAGTCGGGCTCTGTGCTGACGGCTCAAGCCTGGAGCCTGCTTCGGATTCTGTGTCTCCTTCTCTCTCTGCCCCTCCCCCACTCATGCTCTGTCTCTCTCTGTCTCTCAAAAATAAACTTAAATATATTTAAAAAATTTTTAATTAAAAATATAAAATAAGTAAACAGTATAAGTAAGGAAAAAAAAATACATGATCATTATTGATCTCTTGGAAGGAACTAGGCCAAAATGTTAAGAATGATTATCTCTAGATGGTAAGAGTAAAGGTTAACTTCTGTTTTTAATATTTAAAATCAACTTTGTCGAGGTATAATTTATGTACAGGAAAACTCACTATTGAGTGTTTTCTACTGTCGACTTTTCTGTATTGGTACACTGTAAAACTGAATACAGCGTTCTTAGACAATGGTAGTGGCATGATTTTTCAGTCTCACCAAATTCTCTCCTAAGACAAGAACAACGAGAGGCACCTGGGTGGCTCAGTCAGTTATGTGTCCGGCTCTTGATTTCAGCTCAGGTCATGATCTCATGGTTTGTGAGTTCGAGCCCTGCATCAGGCTCCATGCTGACGGTGAGGAGCTTGCTTGGGATTTTTTTTCTCTCTCTCTCTCTCTCAAAATAAATAAATAAACTGTAAAAAAAAAAAAAAATGAAGAAGAAGAAGAAAAAGAAAAAGAAGAACAACTAGACAGCAAAACAAAATCCTATCAACATTATTTCCAACAATTACAAAATTAGGTGACAAGTTGTCCCCACGACACCCAAACACACTGGGTGAAGACAAACAGACAGGCCCAGGCCGGGTCTAAGTGATGAGGGAGCCTCAGCAGGGCCGAGGGCAAAATACAGGCTAGCCCCTCCCCCCACCCCGCCCCACGTGGGATGTGTGTGATATTCCTCAGACACTCCCGGCTGCCCAAGGGCAAAGGAAGGAACACTAATGGCCAACCCATAGAGATCACAGTCATTCGGACACGAGTCTCCGTCAGTTTGCAAATATCTTCGTAAATTACAGGGAAAAGGCCATCTTATCAACAGCCTGATCTCCAGTAACCTGTAGGCTCAGCTTCCTGGAGCCCCAGCATCACCCCTCCATGTAAATTTCCTTCCACCCTGCAGCCCTTGACAGATACTGGAGGCAAATGCGGAGTGTTACATTTCTCCCGGAACCCCCTGCCGTCCTGAGGTTAATGCCTCGCTGGAGGAAAAACAACCTTAGCCTGACGGCAGCAAGGCCCCAGGTGTCTCAGGAGTCCTCTCTGGCACCTCGAGGTCCCTCTGGAGGCCGCCCTTTCGTGTTACCTCCCCGACTCCATAGTAGGGAACCCGGTCACCCTTCACACCCCAGGGCAGCCCTTCCTGCCCCCGGCTCCTGTCCCCCGGGCTTTCATAAAAGCACCGTTTTGCACAAAGACGTCTTCGAGAATTCTTTCTTGGCCGTCGGCTCCAGACCACCCCATCATCGCCCCAAAACCTCATCGTGAGGACCCGGAGCAGGTTCCACGAGATCCCTTCGGTTTCACTGTCTCAAAGGGACACCGCGAAAAAAGCCATTTTTTTCCTTTGCTTCTGGTCCAGCTTCTATCCTTGCTCTGACCTGCGCCCCCACCCCACTCAACACGTGCCTTGTAATGCAGATAGAACATGTCCTCCTTGTAAGGGACAGAGAGATCGCGTTCTCTTCGGGGACTTCCAGCACGACGGATAACATCTACGGGGTTTACCAGGAGGAGCTCACACCCTCCGAGACCCCGCTTCAGGAAATGAGTGACTTACACGAGCTCCCAGATGCCTAAGGGGACATGTGAATAAGACCACGATCGCCAGTAAAAACCCCAGGCCCCAAGCAAAGATGATGCCTCAGGCTCTTTTCCTTTCCGAGTCTGTATCCCTTTCTACATATTTTTCCAGTAAACTCTGTCTTCACTTCCTGCTGGCTCATGGTTGGTTGACTTCCATCCTGTGTGAAGCCAAGGATCCTCCTGGTTAGTCTTGTGGGTCCTCGGACCAGCCTGTCCGCATCGCCTTCGGTTTCCCTATCTCGAAATCGCCCCGGCTACAAGACCTGTGAGGCATCAGAATTGGCGTGGGAGAGGGCAGAGCAGAACAGGACATCGGAAACACCCGAAAACAGGAGATCCCAGAAGAGCTGAGAGGCACTCACTGGAAAACACAGCAGGCCAATTTGAAACAGTAGTTGAAACAGAGAAGCGCTGCGCCCAAGCCGATGGCCGAGAAGGAAGGGGACCAGGTCTGAAGGGGCCGGGGGAGTCTAGGTCCCAGGAACTCTCCAACCGACCAGCAAGCCTGTGCTACACACGGAGAAGAAACTGCTGGAAGTAGAGAAAAAAATTAATCAGAACAGGAATAACAGAGCCAAAGGAAGAGAAGGGGTAGAAAAAGGCGAGAAGGGAGAGTGCACCTGGGTGGCCGGTCAGTCGAGCAACTGGCTCTGGATTTTGGCTCAGGTCGTGATCCGAGGGTCACGAGTTCGAGCCTCGTGTTGAGCTCTGGGCTGAGAGTGGAGACTCCTTAAGATTCTCTTTCCTGGGACGTCTGTGGGGCTCAGTCGGTGGAGCGGCCGACTTAGGCTCAGGTCATGATCTCACAGTCTGTGGGTTCAAGCCCCATGTCAGGCTCTGTGCTGACGGCTCAGAGCCCGGAGCCTGCTTCAGATTCTGTATCTCCCTCTCTCTCTCTGCCCTCTATGTCTCTCAAAAAATAAATAAACGTTAAAAAAATTTTAAGATTCTCTTTCCTTCTGCCTTTCTCCCCACAAAAGTGGGGAAGGGGAACCAAGCTAGGAAACCGTGCAGAGCTTCCAGATGTTTTGAAGCATTATACAAAACACGACAGTAGAGGGAGTTCTGTGAAGTTAGAAAAGCTATCCTGGGGACGCCTGGGTGGCTCAGTCGGTTGAGCAGCGACTTCAGCTCGGGTCATAATCTCACGGTCTGTGAGTTCGAGCCCTGCGTCGGACTCTGTGCTGATGGCTCAGAGCCTGGAGCCTGCTTCGGATTCTGTGTCTCCCTCTCTATCTGCCCTTCCCCTGCTCACACTCTGCCTCTATGTCTCTCAAAAATAAATAAAAACATTTTTAAAAAATTAAAAGCTATCCTGAGCCAAGACCCCTACGAGTCCACCGTGAACCACGACCCCTACAAGTTCAGGAAAACAAATGTTTCCCAAAAAAATGAGAAAAAGAAAAGGCTCAAGGGCAAATCCCACACCAAGTTGTTCTAAGAAGAACGAGAATGGGGAGACTGACTTCCCTCCAGACAATGAAAACACGCCAGACAGACGTGCCCGCAAGCAGAATAACCTAATCCACTATTTCCAAACAAGCTGAAAGATACCGAGGAAATGATACGAGAAAGAAAAGAACGGCCTACGTCAGGGTGTGAAAAACGTGCAACTATGAGGCGATTAAACTCAGGAAATAATTGGAAATAAAAGAAAAAGTCTTTTCTTAATGAAGACTGTAAACTAAAAGGAATATAAGACTGAAAAAATACAACAGATAATGACTCGAGAGAAGTAGAACGTAAAAAAAATGTAGGTTGAAAATAAATGAAAAGATATTAAGGATTCGAGAGACAGCGACAACCGCTAAAGATAGGTAACGGAGATCGGAGCTCCGATGCCCAAAGAACAGTGGACCTAAAGAAGAAAATCAAAGCAGGGGAAGAAAATAAATACAAAAAGATGTAAATCCAGGGAAGAAATCGTTTTAAAACCCTACATGTAAAAGAATATTGACCAGACTGACCCCCATAGTCGCGTTCTAGTAAAATTACTGGACTTAAAGGAAAAAACTCATGTCGTCATTTTAGGCAAAAGGCGTGAGTATCCTATAAAAGGGGAGAAATTATATTGTCATTAGGGGGGTTGACAAGCATGCTCTAAGTCCGAAGTAAACAGAACCATATGACTTAGATATACTCAAGGAAAAACTTGTGGGCCAAGGATTTTATATCCAGCACAACCAACCTGGAAGTTCGGAAGGTAGAGACGACGGTTGCCAAGCATTCGATCGGTGAGAGAATGTAGATTCCATGAGCCGTCCCTCAAGGACCTAGAAAAAACCTTTAGACAAACAAAACTTCGAGAGAGCTGGTGTAAGCCATGTGTATAATATACTGTATATGCGTTATATGCATTAACTACACATTACTGGTGGAATAAACGGGAGTTAGAAGGGAAAGAGGATGGGGCGCCCGGGGGGCTCAGTCGGTGAAGTGCCCGACTTCGGCTCAGGTCATGACCTCACTGCTTGTGAGTTCGAGCCCCCTTTTGGGCCTGCTGCTGTCAGCTAGGAGCCCAGAGCCTGCTTCAGATTCTGTGTCTCCCTCTCCCTCTGCCCCTCCGCTGCTCATGCTCTGTCTCTTTTTCTCTTAAAAATAAATAAACATTAAAAAATTTTTAAATTTTTTAAATATTTTTTTTTAAATGTTTATTTATTTTTGACAGAAAGAGACAGAGTGTGAGTAGGGGAGGGGCAGAGAGAAGGAGACACAGAATCTGAAGCAGGCTCCAGGTCTGAGCTGTCAGCACAGAGCCCGACGAGGGGCTCGAACCCACAGACCGAGACCTGACCCTGAGCTGTCAGCACAGAGCCCGACGAGGGGCTCGAACCCACAGACCGTGAGATCATGACCTGAGCCGAAGTCGGACGCTTAACCGACTGAGCCACCCAGGCGCCCCTAAAATTTTTTTTAAAAAGAAAGAAAGAAAGAAAAGAGTATGGTATAATGGCTATATGATCTGACTGTGTATTTAGTACCTCTACTGAAATAACAAGAGAAGGGAAGAACAAATACAAAAAGTGGTTTCACTTTTTTGAAATATATTGTTTTAGAAGTGATATTAACATATTGGTGGTCGTATCAATACTGTTATCCTGAGACTGTTGTAAACTGCGGGGTAAAATAAAAGAATTAATCCTGGGCTATGTTAATTCCATAACCCCCTACGTCCTGGAGAAAACAGAGCCTTTTCTCATTACGGAAGGAAAGAATTACGGAAGGAAAGAAATACAGATATAACGTAGACTAGGTTAAGTAAAAGGCTTGTGGTTATTTTATTTGAAGTGGAACCGTCAGTGTAAATTCTTGAGGCACTTTGTTTTATATATGGATGTACATGTATATATCTTTCCCCCCCTCCCTCTTCCCCATTCCTTCCTGTTGTGAACAATTCGGTCCAAAAGGCACGAAGTGGGGCCGAGCAAGACAGGCCTCTGCGTCGGGCAGAGCGGGACGCGCCGAGGCCCAGCACGAGGTGTGAGGACGCCATCCAGGCAGGGAGGTAGCGCGGGCGGTGACCCGAGCTGGGCCGCGGGAGCCGCCGTAGGCCCGAGGCAGTATCTTCGCGAGGGGGCGGCCCACGGAGGCTGCCGGGGCCAGAGCGGGCTGAGGAGGGCACTGGCGCCGGGGTGTTGGTGCAGGGACAGAGACGGAGGCGGCGACAGGAGACTGGTCACGCAGAAGAGAGCCGATTTGAAAACTCACACAGTGAGGGGCGCCGGGGTGGCGCAGCGGGCCGAGCGTCTCTTGACTCCGGCTCAGGTCATGACCCCAGGGTCAGGGGATTGAGCCCTACTCTGGGCTACGATTCTCTCTCTCCCCCTCTCTGCCCCTCTCCTCCACTTGTGCGCGCGCTCTCTCTCTCTCTCTCCCTGAAATTAATTTTAAAAAAGCATATAGCGAAGCTAGTGGGAGCCCTGTTTCTCACTTTCAGAAAAGGGAATCACAAATACGAAAAGAGGGGAAATTAGAACATGCCCAGTGGTGTTGGGTTGGAATCGGAGAGCTTGCTGTCAACTTAATAGTTTTTAATGCCTGTAGGTAAGTATAGAAATAAATATGGATGTGAGTGTACGCGGGTAGCCCACTCCACTCAAGAGTCTCGCGAACCGCAGCGTCTCCAGAGTAATGAGCTCACCTAAGGACCCAATCTTGGCTCCCAAGTACTAGTGTCCGATGAAGAAATCAAGGCTCCTCAGAAAAATGGCTGACCTCAGGGCTGGGCAGAGGTGGACCATGAGACGAGCCTGGAACGGCATGTTGGGCCAGAAAGAACGGGCTCAAAAGGACCCAGGAGCTGGCTTGAAAGGACTCGCGCTGGCTGAATCTGGAATAATTTGAGCACCAAATGAATAACGTTTAAATTCATGAATTCATAAAAATACAAACGATGTCAGGGCACCTGGGCGGCTCAGTCGGTTCAGTGTCCCCGGTTCTTGATTTTGGCTCAGGTCATGATCTCACAGTTCTTGGGTTGGAGCCCCCGTTTGAGCCCCGCTTTGGGCTCAGGGCTGACAGCACAGAGCCTGCTTGGGAGTTTTTCTCTCTCTCTCTCAAAAATAAATACTCTTAAGGGGCGCCCGGGTGGCTCAGTTAGTTAAGTGTCTGACTTCGGCTCAAGTCATGATCTCACAGTTCGTGAGTTTGAGCCCCACGTCGGGCTCTGTGCTGACAGCTCAGAGCCTGGAGCCTGCTTCGGATTCTGTGCCTCCCCCTACCCCGTCCCCGCCCCTCCTCTGCTTGCCTGCGCACGCTCTCTCTCTCTCTCTCAAAAACAAATAAAAATATTTAAAATAAATAAATAAACTTAAAAAAATTGTCATATTTAATAATGATGGGGCAAAATCATCTTAAAAGTCATTAAAGAGAAAGAATCAAGCACTTTTCTTGCTTTTCTTTTTTCTTTGTTAAAGGTAGGCTTCACTGCCAATGTGGGGCTCGAACTCCCCACCCTGGGACTGAGAGTCACACGTTCTACCAAATGAGCCAGCCAGGTGCCCCTTGTCCTACTTTCCTTACGTGTGCTTCGCACTGAGTAACCAAAAGTCGATGAGGATGAGTGTCTCTCTATGGAAATAGTCAAGCTAAGGGACGAAAAGGAAACGAGATTTAGAATATCATTATCTTGCAACACCAAGTGAATTTACCGAACAGAAGCCATTGCTAGCAGCACAAGAAAGAGAGACAATCAGACGCAATGGGCCTCCAATGGAAGAACACACCGCCACCCATGGTCTCGCCAAAGGCGTCAAACCTGGGTCTGATCAGACCTCTGGGTGGAGCGGCCACAGGCAGGAAACGCAGAGGAGGGAGGGACCCGATGCGCTACGCTGTTGGCAGACCCCAGACATCTGGGGTCTGGGATGTTAGAAAAGAAAGGGGTGTTACAGGAAATCCGTACCTTCGGTAATCCTCAGAATAAAGAAATACTACTGCTAATAGAAGATTGTTCCGTGACCTCCACAAGAGGCGGAGTGAAAGCGGTTCCCATCAGCTCAAGGCGAGGTAGATGGATTAAGGGGAAGGTTAGACAATAATTTTTTTTTTTATGATGTGACCTGACTTTTACTTTTATTTTATTTACTTTTAAAGGAGGCTCTACACCCAGCGTGGGGCTTGAACTCCTGACCCCAGGGTCCAGGGTTGCACGCTCCACTGACTGAGCCAGCCGCACACCCTAAAGGACAATCTGAGATGAGCCGGCGAGGGGCAGGGTGTCGCGAGGGCCGGGACGCCTGAGCTGCGAGCTCAGGGAAAATCAGCCACCTGTAATTAACCACATTTTCCGCAACCCAAACCTAATCGCCGTGTGAAGTGTGAACGGTTCCTCTAACAACCAAATCTTTCTACTTGAAGAGCTTTATTTTCTATCGTCCGTGTCGGGAATTATCTTTAAGCCACTTTAATTCAGCTGGGAACTCCGGAGCTTTTAGTTTGATATTTACCGACTTCTCTTGTTCTAAATTCACTTTTTCATTTGAGAAGATTATGATGGGTTGGGGTCCTCGGATTCCAAGCTGGTTTTGTGAGGGGCGGAACCTGATGGGTGGGTCCATCTTCTACTTCCTAGTCTTTTGGAGCAGGAAGTGTTTTAGGGCCGCCCCTTGCCCCTTAGGTCCGGGACCTTTCAGGTGTAACTTAAAATCTTAAATAGTTATAACTGAAGCATTTTTAGCGTATCTTCACTATTTTACCCAACTGGAACATTCCGATCAAGAGTCAAAGGGTAACTAAAAAAATAAGAATTCTACCGATTTTAGAATGGAAATAATGAAAACAAATGGTTTTTCTTACTCCTAACTATCCCTAAAAGGCAAGAGGAAATGAAGACTCTATATTGATTTGTATATAATGATACTGAGAAGAATAACGGGTCATTACAAAGGGCTAAAGATTAAAAAACAAAACAGAACAAAACAAAACTACGAATATATACCGAATCAAAGAAGGGGGAAAGACTGGAGTATAGTGTCCAGGGAAGCACGCTTGCTCGATAAAACCAAAAAGAAATACAAGGGCGGGCGTCCTGGTTTCCACTGAGGTTCCGGTCTCATGAGATCGAGCCCCGCCTCAGCACAGAGCCTGCTTGGGGTTCCCTTTCTCCTCTCTCTCTTCCTCTCCCCCCCGACCTCTCACAAAATAAATTAAACTTAAAAAAAAAAAAAAACCATTACGAAAAGGAAATACCAGGGAGTGACGATCACAAAAGTCAGGAAGAGTGGCTACTTTTTAGGGGAAAGCGACCGGGTGGGACGGCTGGGGCGGCTCCGTTCTCGATCTAGATGCTGGCTTCAAGGGTGGTCGCCTTACAATCGTTCATCAAGTCATAGATTCGCTTTGCGTGATCTTCTGTGTTTTAGTTTTCAACTATACGGGTAAAAAACCAGATGTGCTTCTGTATCCAGATGTGGTTCATTGATAATGGCTTCTCTTTTGCCTCTGCCTCCTCCTTCCCCTTTTCCTTCTTTCCTTTCTTTCTTTCTTCCTTTCTTTCTTCCTTCCTTCCTTCCTTCCTTCCTTCCTTTCTTTCTTTCTTTCTTTCTCTGTCTCTCTCTCTCTCTCTTACTTTCTTTCCCTCCCTCCCTCCTTTCCTCCCTCCCTCCATCCCTCCCTCCCTCCTTTCCTCTCTCCCTCCCTCCATCCCTCCCTCCCTCCTTTCCTCCCTCCCTCCCTCCCTTCCTCCTTTCCTCCCTTCCTTCCTTCCTTCCTTTTTGATAAGAAAAGATAGATCTACTTCTCTAACCCTGCAACCTGTAAATGTTACCTTATTTGGAAAAAGGGTGTTTGCAAATGTCATTAAAGGAAGGACCTTTACTTTTTCTTTTCTTTATTATATTTTTTTAAGTAAGCTCCATGCCCAGCGTGGGGCTTGAGCTCATGACCCAGAGATCATGAGTTGGATGCTCTAGCAACTGAGCCACTCGTGTGTCCCTAAAGGAAGGATCTTTAACTTTTTTTAATGTTTATTTTTTTGAGAGAGAGAGAGAGAGAGACAGAGCGTGAGAGGGGGAAGGCAGAGAGAGAAGGAGAGACAGAATCCAAAGCAGGCTCCAGGCTTTGAGGTGTCAGCACAGAGCCTGACACAGGACTGGAACTCACAAACCATGAGATCATGACCTGAGCCGAAGTCGGACGCTTAACTGACTGAGCCCCCCAGGTGTCCCAGGAAGAATCTTTTTTTATTTATTTTTTATTTTCTTATTTTTTTAGCGTTTCATCCTATTTATGTATTTATTATTATTATTATTATTATTATTATTATTATTATTTAATTTATAGCCAAGTTAGTCAGCATAATGCATCAACAGTTTCAGGAGTAGATTCCTTAATGCCCCTTACCCATACAGCCCATCCCCCCTCGCACGACCCCTCCAGTAACCTGTTCGTTCTCCATATTTAAGAGTCTCTTATGTTTTTGTCCCTCTTCCTGTTTTTATATTATTTTTGCTTCCCTTCCCTTATGTTCATTTGTTTTGTATCTTCAAGTCCTCATATGAGTGAAGTCATATGATATTTGTCTTTCTCTAATTTCTCTTAGCACGATGCCCTCTAGTTCCATCCACGTAGTTGCAAATGGCAAGACTTCATTCTTTTTGATGACCGAGTAACACTCCACTGTGTCTGTACACCACGTCTTCTTTATCCAGTCATCCATCGATGGACATTTGGGCTCTTTCCATACCTGGGCTCTTGTCGATAGCGCTGCTATAAGCACTGGGGTGCATGTGTCCCTTCGAGACAGCACACCTGTATCCCTTGGACAAATACCTAGTAGTGCAATTGCAGGGTCGTAGGGTAGTTCTATTTTTAATTTTTTGAGGAACCTCCACGCTGTTCTCCAGAGAGGCTGCGCCAGTTTGCGTTCCCACCAGCAGTGCCAAAGAGATCCTCTTTCTCCGCATCCTCGCCAACATCTGTCGTCGCCTGAGTTCATGTAGGAATGATCTTTAAGTGAAGAGAATATAATGTATTATCTGGGCAGGCGCTGAATGTAATCATACGGGTTCTTATAAGAGAAAGGCAGAGGGGGATCTGACCCAGAGGAGAAGGTGACATGAGGACAAAGAGTGATGTGCCCACAAGCCGAAGAACCCTCCAGAGACGGTGTGGCCCTGCTGACGCCTTGAATTCTGGCTTCTAGAACTGTGTGAGGATAAATTTCTTTTGTTTTAAGCCACGAAGGTTTGTTATTCGTTACAGCAAATTAACGCTCCAGGCAAGTCATGGCAGGTCAGTCGTCCTACTGTGATAAGAATCTAGACGAATGACAAAAACCACATATTTATTTATTTATTTATTTATTTATTTATTTATTTTTCAAAGTTTTTGTTTCTTTATTTTGAGAGAGAGAGAGAGAGAGAGAGAGAGCAACGTGCACACAAGCAGGGGATGGGCAGAGAAAGAGGGAGAGAGGGAATCCCAAGCAGGCTCTGTGCTGTCACTGTGGAGCGTTCTCGACACGGGACTCGATCTCACAAATCGTTGAGCCAAAACCACGAGTTGGACACTTAGCCAGGTGAGCCAGCCAGGTGCCCCCCAAAAGTATATTTTTTAAAAAAGCACCAAAGGGCTGTGAAAGGAATGAGGACTAGGTGACACAAAATCCAGAGAGGGAAGGACCTTTCTGAGTTACGTTGAGCACAGGCTGAGGCCAGAGTGTAACCCAGACAGGACACCTCTGTTTGGGGAAGAGAAATCACATTTTTGGTGGTCATTCAAAACTGGAAAGCTGGAGTGACAAGAGTAAAACGGAGGGGGCCTCTCATGGTGGCCAGTTTATCCGTGAACCATTTGCTGAACTCCTGGAATGTATAGGAGGCTGGAGAGTCTGCCTAGAAGCTTCTGAAAGGCAGACGAAATCTCCCAATCTGTCATTATTATTTAGGGAATAAAGACCTACTGAGTCAGAGGAAGAAGAACCTCAACTTTCAACTGGTCTCCTCTTCAACATACCTGCCAGATTCGGGGCACCTGGGCGCCTCCATGGGTTGAGTGTCTGACTTTGGCCCAGGTCATGATCTCGCAGTTCATTAGTTCAACCCTCGTGTCAGGCTCTGTGCTGACAGCTCGGAGCCTGGAGCCTGCTTCCGATTCTGTGTCTCCCTCTCTCTCTGCTCCTCCCCTGCTCGCGCTCTGTCTCTCTCTCTCTCTAAAATAAAGACATTAAAAAAAGTTAAAAAAAAAAAAAAAAAGACATCTGTCAGATCCTGAGCTGCATGGAGCAGGAGCCTGGAGAGCTAGCTTCAGGGCTAAAGAGAGGAAGACCTGCCCAGTTTTCAATCAGAAGGTTGTGAGGAACATGGACTGAAACAGCAACCCAACCCTGACGCAGCTTAATCCCTGACTGGATTGAGATCATCAGCCTCTTACCCTATCTCCCTGAAAGAAAAAAGGGAGAATGTTCTCTGAAAGAAAAGAACATGATATGGAGCCTCTAAAATTATTCTTCATGTCTGGAAAAATTTTTAAAAAATATTCTATTTGCATAGAGTAAAAGAAACATGACTGAAATGAAAAGATAAATAGAAGAAACACTACAGATGATCCAGATATTAGAGTCAGCATACAAGAACGTAAAAATAACTATGATTAACATGTTAATGAAAGAGTGAAAACAATGAACATAATAGATGAAAATATGGAAAATTTAAACAGAATAGAATCCATAAAAGAGTCAAATGGACACTTTAGAACTGAAAAAAAAAACCCCACAAAATCTGAAATGAAGAATTCAATGTAAGGATTTAACAGCAGATTGGACACAGTAGAACATAGGATTAGTGAATTGGAAGACAGGTCAATAGAAAATACTCAAGTTGGGGGGATCTGGGTGGCTCAGTGGATTAAGAGTCTGATTCTTGATTTCAGCTCAGGTCACGATCCCAGAATTGTGGGACTGAGCCCCACATTGAGCTCTGTGCTGACACTGTGGCAGCTGCTTGGGATTCTCTCTCTCTCTGCCTCTCCCCAACTCACACTTTATCTCTCTCAAAATAAATAAATAAACATTAAAAAATGTTAAAAAATATGCTTAAAGAAAATACTCAAGTTGAAATGCCAAGATCAAAAAGAATGGAAAACAAAAACAAAGTATGAAGTAGGGTGCCTGCCTGGTTTAGTCAATTGAGCATTTGACTTCAGCTCATGTTGTGATCTCACAGTTCGTGAATTGGAGCCCCACATCCAGCTCGCTGCTGTCAGTGCAGAGCCCGTTTTGGATCCTCCATCGCCATCTCTCTCTGCTCCTTTCTGGCTCTCTCTCTCTCTCTCTCTCAAAAATAAGTAAACATAAAAAAAAAAGAAAAAGAAAGAAAGTAGGAAGCATGGGGACATAATCAAATATATTGCATATTTGGAGTCTAAGGAGAGAAAGGAGAATGTTGGACAAAAGCAATATTTGAAGAGAAAATGGCTGAGAATTTTCAAAAACCAGCAAAAGATACCAACCCACAGACTCGAGAAGCTCAGCAAACCCAAGAAGGATAGATACAAATAAAACAATGCCTCAGTTCATCCTCCTAACATTGCTGTACATCAAAGACATGGTTGAACGTCTTAAAAGAAGTCAGAAGAAAGAACACCACATTATCTTCAAAGAAACAACAGTATGACACTCAGGTGACTAGAAACAATGTCACCATTTATTTGGAAAAAACAATATGGTGAGTGGAAGTCGGAAGATAATGAAATAACACCTTTAAAGTTCCAGAAGAACGTAACTGTCAACCCCGATTTCGACAGGAAAGGAAAAAAATGTCTCCAAAAAAAGTTTCAAAAAGGCACTTTTACCGAAACACTTCAAAAAGAATAAAGTCGGGGATCTTACACTCCCTGACTTCAAATCTTGCGACAAATCTACAGCAAGCTAAACAGTGCGGTAGGTCACAAAAACAGACATACGGACTAATGGGATACAACAGAGAACCCAGTATTAAGTCCTCACACATACAATCAACGAATTCCATGAGGTACAAATGCCATTCCCTGCGGGAAAGACAGTCTTTCCAATAAACGATGTTGGGGAAACTGGATGTCCACATGCGAAAGAATGAAGCCAGATCCTTGCCTTATGCCGTATGTAAAATTTAACTCAAAATGGTTGAGATCTATGGAGTGCCAGGCTGGCTCTGTCGGTGGAGCATGTGACTCTTGACCTTGGGGTTGTGAGTTCAAGCCCCACATTAGGTACAGAGGTTACTTAAAAATAAAATTTAAAAAAATGGATAAGAGATCTAAATATCAGGGTTAAAACTATAAAACTCTTAGAAGAAAACCAGGGGAAAGCTTCGTGACATGGAAGCATTAATAATTTCCTGGATATGAAGTCGAAAGTATGGGCAACAAAGGATGAAACTGATAAATAGGGCTATGTCAAAATTGAAAACTTCGGTGCATCAAGGGACCCGGTTGAAAGGCAATCTCAGTTCCTGCCTTTGTGGGACTTTTAGTTTGGCAGAGGAGACAGTGTTCAGACAAGTGTGATGCATGCTGTGAGGGAGATACTGTAAAACTGAATTATGGAGGAGGTACAATTGCAAAACTCCTCCGGGAAGACCCACAGAGTAGTGCAGCTGTGGCCAAACCGGATACGCTTCCTTTCTCATCTTTCTGTTATACCCCCGCCCCCTCTGGCACCAGGTCCCGAGCAGGTCAGGAACCGATCCTTGACTCTTGTGGAGTTGAAGGTTCAGATTCCATTTCTCCTAAAGAGTGGAGTAGTGACAATGTTTGTGAGGTGGTGGTGAGGTTGGTTGCTACGTTCCAATTTCATGTCGCTTTATTTCTTTTCTGAGAATTTAAGGACATTCTGGAAACCTGAGGATGCCCTGACGGGTTTCAAAACCAGTCCGGGGATTGCTGACTTAAGAGCCTTTTAATTAAACTGAAAGTTAACAGCCAGCCATAGAAAATTGGGCACACTTAAAAAAGATTTTCCAGATAATATCAGACCTGCGTTAAAAAGAGAAGAGGGGCACCTGGTTGGCTCCGTAGGTTACACGTGTCTGACTCTGGATTTCGGCTCAGGTCATGATCTCATGGTTTGTGAGATGGAGCTCTGACCTCCTTGGATTCTCTCTCTCCATCTCGCTCTGCCCCTCCCCTGCTCATGCTCTCTCGGTCTCAAAATTAATAAAGAAACGTTAAAAAAATAAAAAGAAAAGAAAGAAACTTCCTAAATTCCCTTGTTTCCGTTTAATTTCCGTCTTGTTTTCACCTTGTAACAAAAGACAGGTGGTCACCTTCTTTTGACTATTGCATCATCAAATGTTGGTGGTTGGAGAGCCTTTCTACTCTCAGGTTGGATAATTCCAGATCCTTTCACTTTTCTTCATTTAGACCTGAATTTAGACAGGAATTTTGACTACCTGTTTGATCTCTGGAACTGGTACTGGCCCTATAAGAGCCTTAATCTGAGCACCGAAGAACGAGTGAGACCAAAAACCAGCAAGCCATGAAATAACTTCTAAACAAGGACATAGCCAGTTAATTGCTGGTTGATTGATCGATTGGCTGATTTAAAGTTCACATGATGGGGGCTCTGGCAGCTACAAATAAGAAAGTATTGGCGTAGTTTTCTGGGAATGTCAGTAAGCCATCATCCCACTGGGCACCTGCTATTTGTCCAAGTAAAACTGAGTGACCCAAGAGTCATCTGAAATATAGGGTTTGGGGAGGAGGTAGCTATGATCAGAGAGAAAAATAAGTATGTTCTTCAAGACCGAAAGGTGATACACTGAGTGTCGGTGAGTGCCTTTAACACAAGATCTTGAACCTTCCCTTTCCCGGGTTTCATGACTTAATAAAATTTTTTGTTACTTAATTAGGTTAAAATTTCACACATTATTTGGTTCAAATTAGCTCATGGAATTTTTAAAATGAAAAATTTAAATTCAAGTTGTGTAGGGAAGAGTGGCAAAGTAGTGGTTTTAGATTCACCAGTTTGATTTAATTTTAATTTTTTTTTTACGTTTATTTAGTTTTGAGAGACACAGACACAGAGCGTGAGTAGGGGAGAGGAAGAGAGAGAGGGAGACATAGAATCCGAAGCAGGCTCCAGGCTCTGAGCCGTCAGCACGGAACCCTACGCGGGGCTCGAACTCACAGACCGTGAGATCATGACCTGAGCGGAAGTCGGCTGCTTAACCGACTGAGCCACCCAGGGGCCCCAATTTTATTTTAATTTAAAAAAAATGTTTATTTTGAGAGAGAGCGCACACCCGCAGGGGAGGGGCCCAGAGGGAGGGAGAGAGCCCCAAGCTGCCTCCCTGCTGCCAGTACGGAGCCCAGCTCCCCTCCATCCAGATCCCATGAACCTTGAGGTCATGACCTGAGCCAAAATCAAGAATCCCGGGCTTGACCCGCTGAGCACCCTGGTGCCCCGCCCAGTTTCAGGATGTGCACATCTGTAGGATTCCTTTTTGAAAAATCTGGACTTGAAGACTCAGAGGTACCTTTACTCTCTGTGTGGCCAGGTAAAACACTACACCACAAGACTTCTTTGTAAAATGGGTCGAGTAATGCCTGCTATAGAAGGCTGTTTGGAGAAATGCAGATGTTAAGAGAGCCTGCGTTCACTGGTAGTTTCATATGGGGCTTTTTGATAAAGATCCAACGAACCTCCCTTTCCTTGAATTTGCACGTCAGAAACTCTGATCTACTCCAGACTCTGTTGCGCGGCGGCGACGCGCTGCAACGGCGCGCGATTCCCACTCTGCGTCTCAGCCCTCAGCCACAGCGACCTGACGACGGGCCGTGACCTCATCAACATGGCGACTGGAAGTGGCTGGCAGGAAGAAGGTGTGGCCACAGAGGGATCACTTCCGCTTCCGCCGGCGCAAGCGTTGTCATTTCTTCTGCCACCGTGACTAAGATGGAAGCGTTTCTGGAGTCGCAGTCCAGACTTTGGGCCGGTGGTCCGGCCCCGGGGCAGTTTTACCGCATCCCGTCCGCTCCTGGTGCCTCGCTGGATCCTGCCTCCGCGCCCTACGGGGGTCCGGTGACGCGCACGCAGTAAGCGCTTGGCAGGGGGCGGGACGGCGGGGCCCGGTGCGGCCGGCCGGTGCTTCGGGAGCCGGGGAAGGCGAGGCGGGGGCCGCAGGGGAAGGCGAGGAGCGCGGGGCGGAGAGTCCCGGAGAAGGAAAGGAGACTGAAAAACCAGAAGCGGAGCCCACTGCGCGGAAGAGGGCGCAGGCTCTTCCTCCGTTCCTCCCCTCGCCAGACCTCCCTCTCTGTGTGCAGGAACCCCATGGTGACCGGGACCTCGGTCCTCGGCGTTAAGTTTGAGGGCGGAGTGGTGATTGCAGCAGACATGCTGGGCTCCTACGGCTCCCTGGCCCGTTTCCGCAACATCTCGCGCATCATGCGAGTCAACGACAGCACCATGCTGGGTGCCTCCGGAGACTATGCCGATTTCCAGTATCTGAAGCAAGTTCTCGGCCAGATGGTGTAAGTCATCTGGACAAGAGGGAGTAGATCCCAGGTGGGGAGAGGAATTCACTGTGTTGTCTTGTTTTCAAAAATCCCCGTAGAAGTTCCAGAGTGGAGGAGTTGGAGGCCTCGGCAGAGGACAGGAAGGTGGTGGGGGGTGGGAGAGGAGCGTGTTTGCGGTACATGGTTTGCGGCGTTGGGGGGTGGAAGATGAGGAAGTTGTGGTAACGTCTTTTGTGGGGTGGCTGGAATTCCCGATTTCCACTCTCCCCCTTTCCTCACACCCAGTTTCTTTTAAGGATTGACGAGGAGCTGTTGGGAGATGGACACAGCTATAGTCCCAGAGCTATTCATTCGTGGCTGACCCGAGCCATGTACAGCCGCCGCTCCAAGATGAACCCCCTGTGGAACACCATGGTCATCGGAGGCTATGCTGATGGAGAGAGGTTGGTTCGAATACAAATCACTTACTTCCCCGACCACCCAACTCCTAGCGTCTGTGTGGTGTCTTCCCTCCGCGCCCCCCCCCCCAAGGGAATGCCACTTCTCAAACCCCGTGGCCCCATCCTTCAGCTAAGATACCTAAGAAAACCTGAGATGAAATGAGTTCTTTGACCTGTTGTGTCCTGTTAGCTTCCTCGGTTACGTGGACATGCTCGGTGTCGCTTACGAAGCCCCTTCGCTGGCCACTGGTTATGGTGCGTACTTGGCTCAGGTACGTAGGGGCCAGGGGATGGAGACAAAAGGCGATGGGGGCTGGTGCGGTCTGCTTGTTCTTCCTTGGAAACCCCAGCTGGCCTAGGCTAGGAGCCCTGCCGCTGGGCACGTGGGTTTTAGTCTGGAGGCTGCGTGTGTTGCACTCCCAGTCCGGCGACAGAACGGTGGGTCAGAGATTCAGCAGGCGTGCCCTAGAGGGAGGCCCTAGAGCTCACCCTGCAAGTAGGTCTCAGCACAAGGAGGCAGGGAAGGTCCTGGCGGGGGAACGTCCCCTCTTTAACTCATTTAGGCTGCTTTTCGCGCCGCGGACTGGAGACGGCTGGCGTTCAGCCCCGGGGTCTGCCCTGTCTTCCCCGTTTCCCTAGCCTCTGCTGCGCGAGGTGCTGGAGAAGCAGCCGGTGCTGAGCCAGGCGGAGGCCCGGGAGCTGGTGGAGCGCTGCATGCGAGTCCTCTACTACCGAGACGCCCGTTCCTACAACCGGGTGAGGAGGGGCGTGCCCAGAGGCGGCGGGACTCTAACGGGCGGGTCCTCCCCAGTTGCAAAACCTGGGTCTTTGCTTTGGAAGAACAGACTGCCCGATTTCCTCTTCCCAGATTAGGGCGAGACCCTCTGCCTGACCTCGGAGCAGGTCCCGGGAACCTCTCCACGTGGGGGTGGGCGGGCATTTTTATCGAGAGCTCTGCTTTCTTGCAGTTTCAAATCGCCACGGTCACCGAAAAAGGTGTTGAAATAGAGGGGCCGCTGTCCGCAGAGACCAACTGGGAGATCGCTCACATGATCAGGTGACGGAGGGTGAATTACAGGAGGGAAGAGGAGTGGCAGAGCAGTTGGGCGTCTGCCCGGCTCGCGGCGAGCTGGCTTTTCCGGAGGTCTCATCCAGAAACACTCTTTGGGTGGAGAGGGGTTTGGTCGGAGGGCAGAGTTGCTTTTAGCAATTAATTCCTCCACCCTGTGGCTTCGCGATTTTATTACGTTCTCTTCCTTTTTAGTGGCTTCGAATGAAATACAGGGGCATGATCCAGACCTGAAAGTCGGGCCTTCTTCTCACTTTGAACTTGGCTGGTTCAAAGGTATACTTTTCTACTGTAAAATAAATAAATCCTTTGAAATGCTTGTGAGTGGTTTTATTGTCTGACTAGGTCACACCGAGAGTGAAACTGCTAAGTACTGCCACGTACCGTCTGCGCCCCGGGTCAGAGAACCTCCTGGCTCTTGGTTCTTACGGCAGGTCCAGGGTTCTCTGCGGGACAGTGTGGAAAACCTGCCACGGTCCTCATCTGGGCCTAAAAACAGCTTTGTGTAGAAGCCAGGCTTAATTTGATGGGATAACAAAGTGTCTAACGTTTTCCTTCAGCATTTATACCCGCGCGCTGCAGTCTTACAGATTCTCTGGTTTAACGTCGGCTGCAAATGTGATTTTAGTTCAAACACGGTTTGAAAGCTAGAAATGCAGTATCTGGTAAAGCTGCTCTGTGTCCGGTTTCTCCCAGGGAGGACCTGACAGCCTGGACCCCTGCCCCGTGCCACCCCCCCACCCTTAGCAGAGGAGATGCTAAGTAACTTCAGCGGGAACGTAAATGTTTGTCCAGATCTACGATCAGATAACCTCTTAAAGGTATTCTGTGTTCAGGGGGCCTGGGTGGCTCAGTCACCTAAATATCCCACTTCAGCTCAGGTCGTGATCATAGAGTTTGTGAGTTTGAGCACCTCCCCCCGCCCCCAGCACTGCTTCTCTCTCTCCCTCAGTCACTTGCACCGTCTCAAAGAAAAAAAAGTATTAAGTGTTCATCTGAAAGTTTAGGGGCGCCTGGGTGGCTCAGTGAGTTAAGCATCTGACTCTTGATTGCAGTTCAGGTCGTGATCTCAGGGTTCATGAGTTCAAGCCCCAGGTCGGGCTCTGAGTTGACTGGCGCCTGCTTGGGATTCTCTCTTTGCTCCTCCCCCGCTCACTCTCTCAAAGTAAGTAAACTTAAAAAAAAAAAGTCCTAAGGTTGGCTGTGAGTCAAATCATTTGGGGCATTAAGCCTAAATCTGCTCCCAAAATGGCATTTAGTGTTTAATTTCTGAAAGAGCAAGCGAGCGAGAAAGCATGAGCGGGGTTGGGGCAGGGGAAGGGAGTCAGATTCCGAAGCAGGCTCTAGGTAGGCGCTGAGCTGTCGGCACAGAGCCCGACGTGGTGCTTGAACCCACGAACCGCGAGATCATGACCTGAGCCGAAGTCGGATACTTAACCGACTGAGCCACTCGGGCGCCCCAAACCCAAATTCTAACACTGAGCACCCCAGGCGACTGATGCACATTCTCTCTAAACCGCTTTGAGAACTAGTATCGGCAGCAAACTCGAACTTCCCCAGAACTTCAGTAAGGCAGGAGCAGAGGGAGGAATCAGAGTATCTCCACTCTATCGTCCCCGTCACAACAGACTAGTGAGTGAGAGTGAAAGGGAACCATGAGTTTTCGAGTCCAGTCTTCCACATAGTCAGTCTCCACACAGGAAGTAGTCAATAAATACTTGTTTATTGATTAAACTGAATTATAAAAAAACAAAACAAAAAAAACTTCCTTCTACTACTAAGCCATGCGGGTGGAATCCACAAAGAGAACTTCCTGGCCAAAACCCAGCCGATCCACTGTTGGGGTTACGGTCTTAAAAAAAAATCACCCATCAAGAAAGTCAAACCGTTCGCAGAGGCCAGGGCCCCAGCTCTGCTGAGGCTCGGCCTGCTGCGGAGACTAGCAAAGAGGAAGATTCGGTCGCTGTAGATAGAGTTGACCAGAGTTCTTGAACTTTCTCAAAGGCAAAGGGGATGACTTCCAGGTCCACATTCTGTCACAACGGCATCGGGCAAAGAGCTGGGGAGAAGCCCGACAGAAGCCGGGCCCTCGGTCCGCTGCTCCGATGCCGCGGGTTCTCGAAGCTGGCCGCGCGGTTTATGGGTGGGATCGCTCCAGTTCACTATATTATAGTGTGCTGGGGGGCAGAAAACCAAAAACTGGAGGTGAGGAGAAAGAGGTGGTAACAAATGTCACACCCGTACCACCAGGCGCATCACGTCTTGAGCGCGGCCCAGTCCGTGAAAGCCGACTGAAATAGGGTCACCTAGGAAAAAAAACCACATTGTTTATAAATCCATTTCCCCTCGTTTTATTAAATGTTCTGCTTATGTACACTTTAAAGACGAGCCGTTTACAAGCCTGTGCGGGCTGCCGCCTCGGCTCCCGGGAGGGACAGGTCGCTGAAAGCCTCAGGACGGACAGAAGGCGTAGCTGTGGGGAGAGCCGGACTCGGGTTTTTGTTCCTTTTCTCTGTACGTGACGCAGTACGTTTCCGTTTATAACCATGAGTACGTACAATTAAAAAAAATCCCTCATGCAAACTGTAGAAAAATTTTCTTTCCTCGAAGCTGGCAGTGAAAAATAAAGATTCATGTCTTTTTCTTTGTGCACACCCCCGTTTCTTCTTTCAGGCCGCCCTCTAAGCGTTACGAGAAATAAGGAAAGCCACGGGGCGACAACCGGATTGCAACAAGTGGTTTGTCTTGTTTTACGAAGTTCGACATTTAACTTCTCGCACGATTAGCTCCTGGCTGTAGGACCTGTGGTCGCCTGAACGGGCACGTGGCCCGCCGCACATGAAGGCCCAAGCGCGGGGAATGGCTTCCACCCTAACACTGTGCGATCACCCCGGCGCCTCCTGCTCGCTACCGACACACGGACCCTCCTCTGTCCGGAGTGATGGGGTGAGCGTGGGAAAGGGGGCCAAGGATCCCAATGCAAGGAATATTGGTTCTGTCGTGTTTTTGTTGGAGGGAAGGTGGTGAGGAAAAACAAATCGAATTCGTCATTCTGGATGAGAGGTGGTTTCATGCATTTTTTAAAGCCACGAGTTTGTATCTCAGAGTTGCTGTAGAAACCAACATCTCTGGAGAGGGAAGGAAAGAGAGGAGAAGGAAGAGAGTTCAGTGGGATTTGTTTTTTCCATTTTCATTTTTATATAAAAGTGTTAAGACCACAATGAAAAAAGGTTTTTTTTAATCAGTATATATAATAAACCAGTTTGTGAGCTACACGTCTTTGTCTTTCCCATCTTCAGAAACGCTCGCACACTGACAATGGCTGGCTGGCGTCATGCCCGAAGACACTGCCACACAGTAAAACAAACAAACAAAAACCCAGATGTGCTATGATACAATTGAGGTAAAAGGGGAACAAAAATTTAACATTCGCCCACAGAATATTTTTTTCTTTTTCTTGATTTTGTCAGAAAAATACCAAACACAGTGATTTAAGTTTAAAAAAAAAGTCACAAAAACCGGTGTTTAGCAGAAGTGAAGGACCAATGGGCCAGCTCCTTGGCTCAGACGGGATCACCACTGGTATTCCTAAGAATCCACAAATCCACAGGGAAGCAGAAGTCAACATTGGGGGGAGTGGTGGCATAAAATTAAAAAGAGAAACCAAATACCCCACCTGGCACGTCCCCCTTTTCCCTAAGTCCCTCTCCCCCCCCCAACACGTCCCCCCCCCCCACTCCACACCCGCTCGCGACCCCAGCGCTCAGATCTCCATCAGATCCAGGTCAGCTTCTTCAAATCCATAAAAGGACTCGGTCTCGCTTTCCCCCTCGAAGAGCTGGTGAAGGCTTTCGGGCTCAACGGTCTCTTCGGGAGAGGACCTGGGTCGGGGCGTGGGGGCCGAGGGCTCCTCGGACTGTTCCCCGCTCAGCTTCAGCTGCTCCTCGAGGGAGGCGATGAGCTCCTCCTGCAGGTCGGCGTTGCGGGTGGGGGAGTTCACGTTGCCGTCGGGGCCGGGCAGCACGCTGGCCACGAGGAAGGAGCGCCGCACCAGCTCCGGGCAGTTCCCGATGACGCCCAGCGCCTCCGCCAGCCAGGCCAGCACCAGCTGCAGCAGGACGTCCGAGTCGCACGCGGCATCTGCCATCTCCCGAGCCTGCTCCTTCCACTTCTTGTGCAGGAAGTTCTTGACAGTCCGTTTGATGCACACGTCTAACGGCTGGATTTTGGAGCTGCAGCCCGCCGGGACCACCGCGGGCAGGGTGCTGGAGGCGCTGAGCAGGGCCAGCACCTCCTCCGACAAGTGGGTGCGGTGGCAGTCCATGACCAGCATGCCCTTGCCGCGCTGGCAGGCGGCGTGCTTCCGCCACACGCGGGCCGACCACAGCGCCATGATCTCGTCGTCGCTGTAGCCGCCCTCCTTCGCCTCCAGCAAAATGGAGTCCGGCACGCCAGCAGGCGGGCCCACCTGTCCCCGGCAGAAGACCAGGGTGGGGAGCACGGTGCCGTCGGCCAGGATGGCCAGCACCACGTCACACCACGGCTCCCCCGTGCCCACCGTCTGCAGGGCGTTCTCCTTCCGGTCGTCGCTGCTGAGCACCTCTGTGTCTAGGAACAAGGAGACCTCGTCGACAGCCACGATCATGGACAAGGGCAGGTCCTGGTTGTGAATCTGCCGCTGCACGAACTCGATGAAGAGCCCCGCGTTCTCGGCCACGTCCTTGGGCAGGGTGTGGGCCACGGCGCGCCGGGCGTGGGGGGTCAGGTGGTGGCGCAGCATGAAGCGCACGGCCCACTCGTAGGAGATCTTGAACCCCCCCTCCAGGGAGCGCCCTATTTTGGTGGCCTTCTGGAACAAGGTCTCCTCGTTCACAGGCAGCTGCTGCTCGCGCTGGGTCAGCACCCACTCGGCCAGCTTCTCCTCCGCTTCGAGGCTCAGGTACTTGCCCTCCAGATTCTCCCCCTGGGAGGCCTGGAAGCGCCGAAGCCAACGTCGGATCCGTCGCTGTGGGTTCCGGAAGTGTTCGGCGGCCTGTTCTGTGTTGCAGCACAGGGCGAAGAGTACCACTCGAAGCTTCTTCACGGACAGCTGCTCCTTCTTGCCGACGCCACCTGCCACTACCACCCCCTGCCCCCTGCTCGGGCTCCTGGACGACTGGGCTGCCTTCATCCTGGTCGTCCCCATCCAGACGTTCGGCCCCCTCTGCGACCAGGGGCGGAAGGGCCGAAGGCTGGGGCGGAGTTGGGGTTGGCGGCGGAGTCGCAGTTGAGGCTGGTGACGGGAGTGCTTGGGCCAAAGGAGCCGGAAGCTCTTCAGGCTCGGCTGGGGTGGCCCCCCCAGATTTCACAGTGGCAGTTTTATTAGAGGGGAAGGTGGGAGGATATATATTCTTCAAGCTCCGGTCATGTACTCGGTCACGAGTGTGGCCGTGTCTAAAGGGTGAGCAAAGAGAGGAAAAAAAAAAAGCTCGGTTCAACTAGGAAAATGAAATACTCATAGTAGTGATAATGAAAAAGATGAATCACGCTGAAAACTAGGAACTACACCGTGAAGGGAGTTTCCGTTACCTTGCGTGAGACATCCAAGTGAGTCCTACGGGAAAGGAGACAACAAAAAATAAAGTTAAACTCAACGGAGACACGAGCCCTCCAGTCTCGTCTGGACCTCAGGCCGGAGTGCTTCCCACCTGCCGAGGCCGGTCCAAGAGTGGCGGAGCCGGGCCGGGCGGAGACGGCCCGGCTCACGCGGTGGCGCCGGTCTCCTGAGCTCCTTTTCTCCCGTCCCACTCACCCCCGCCCCTGCTCACCCCGCGGCAGGATGCTGCTGGATCTGTGAGAAGGGTTGAACACCAGATGCTTGGCCATGGCGTCGCCCACAGAGGTAGCGAAGGTACACGAAGTGCAAGCCAGCTTGACTCCACTAAGGAAGAGAACCGAGAGTGTACAAGACCAGCGGAACAGCGACGCTAGCAGGAAGTGCTGAGGCCTGATAAAGGGAGCGGCCTTTCTCTTCTCTCCCAAACGGATTCACATGCCCAAGCGCCCAAGATAAACAGATTAAAGTAAAAACTTGAAAAATGAAGAGCCCGCCAGCAAGTTTTCCCTTACCTCACAGAATTTTTAAACAAAGCCAAATACTTGGGGCTCTTGCGTGGAACGTGATTGCTGAGAAAGACAAAGAAAAAGCAGCGTGAGTTAGGGGGTTCTGCTCGCTAGACATCACCAGTCTCTGACAAGAGACGCCCCTTAGTCCATCCTCACTCCAACCTAAGCCAGTTTTCCCGGCGTGTTAACATTCCCTGTCAGTATGCACAAGAATCGCTGCGGGGATGGCTTCTGGATCCACGCACTGAGTGAGCGAGGTGCCTGGGGGGGAGGGGCAGGCGCTGAATCTCCAACGAGCTCGAGCTTCCACCTACTGCTGCTGGGGCCTGGGCACACTCAGTACCCAGGTCCTACAGACTCGAGCCCCGTCAAAGCATTATAAACATGACAGCTTGGAGCCCGGAGCCTGCTTCGCAGTCTGCGTCTCCCTCTCTCTCTGCCCCTCCCCTGCTCGTGCTCTATCTCTCTCTCAAAATTAAATAAACATTAAAAAAAAAAAAAGAACGCGGGTTTGACGCTCACTGCTAGGAGGGCTGGACACACAGCTCTAAGAGTTGAAGGAAGGGTGGCGGAGCTCTGGAGAAGCTCGGCCCCCACGCAGGGCCTGCGGCTTAGCCGTGACTTACTTGATCATGTGGTTGGCGTAGGCCCGGGAGCAGCAGGTGCTGTAGCGGCACAGGGAGCAGTGAACGTACGTCGGGAAATGGTTCGGGAAATCCGGGATCTCAAAGCTGCACTCCAGACACGTCTGCCGGCCCATGACACTCCTGTCGAGAAACCAGGAAAATTCTTGTTATCACCCCAGGAGTCTTCGAATGTGGGGGCTTCTGCCGACGGATGCTGCTAAGACGCTACCGGACGACACCGGCTACCGGAACGGTCGTGCCCACCCGGCCCCCAGCCTCCAGAAGGCGGCACTGACATTTTCCTAACAGCTCTCTTCTGGATGTTGCGCCGGACGGGGGGGTAGAGGAAGACGGGCAGAGGGTCTGTTGAGGAGGGCAGTGGCGCTGCCTCCTGCAAGGTGCTGGCAGGTGCATCACTGGAGGAAACAGGAACAGTTCGTGGCTGTCCTCGGGAAGCCCGGATTGTCACCTGCGAGCCAAGGGAAGAACGATTTAGACAGTGCCCACGCGCAACCTCCGAGGAGTGGCATCTCCGTGCCTCCCCTCCTGGATGAGGGCAGCAAATGTGAGGGAAATGCCGACAAGCTCTTTACCTTGGTGCCCGGTTTCAAACCTTCTAGCTGCTTGGGTTTACGGAAGGTTTTATGGTGCTGAAGCTTGTGTTCAATTTTGTCCTTGGCAAAGAGAAACTGCAGCCGGCATTTGTTGCAGTGATAAACATTCCTCTTCTGAAGGGAAAGAAAGAAGGGAATCCCTTTAAGGTTCCCAAAAAATTTTCTTCCGTGACAAGAAGGTAGATCAATGCTAACGATCATTCTTTCCCCCTCTTTCTGTGACTGACTGAACGAGGAAGAAAGAATACACAACGTGACACCAAAACCTACCACTGACGATCGTCACCTCCCAGGGGCCCGAAGAAAGGCAGACTCACAGGCAGGATGACTAGGCGCCCCAGCCATCTCTTCCTGACTTGGTTTAATAGTGTGGAGTAGTGGCTAGAGCCTGCCTTGCCCCTACTTTGTCCTTACAATGTGCTACCTACTTCTGGATATTCTTTCTTATTTTTTTAAACACAGTAAAGAGCATATGATAAAAAAAAAAATCATACTTTTTCTTCTGTACTCCATGTTGCAAGTTTGCCTTCAATTCCAACCCTCTGTCCCTTTGCACAGAAACGTGTTACCAATTTCTCGGGTAGGCTTTCACGGACAGTCTGTGCACGTGCCCACAGAACACACACACACACCTGTAATCGCCGCCTCCCTGTATGCCCTTTTGTTTTCTTTCTTCATACAAATGAGAGTACTTTTCTAGACCTTGCTGTCTTTCCTTAACACATCAATACAGATACGCCTTCTGCGAGACAGGCCTGGGGCTTCCAACTGCCTTCTACGAAGTCCTTCAGAAACAGGACCTAGCTCCAGGGCCTTCTTCCCGGGACAGCAAGGCTCCGTTTCCTGAGTACAAGGGACAGTATCCATGCTGCTCTTTGGAAACACACGTGGCGGGGGGGGCGGTTACCAGCAGTCACTCCTGTGGAAACGAGCGTGCGAGCCCAAGAGGGCGCTCACACGGGACAGTGCAGACCCGGCAGGCACACCCCGAGAGCGCTCCCTTCCGTGCGTTCTCTACGTACCTTCGCTCTCTCCCTCTAGCGGTTCCTTCCCTGCAACATCTTACAACAAGGCCCTATCTATTCCATCTTAAAAACAAAACAAACAAAAGAACAACAACAAATTCTCCCTCGCTACCCACCTCTTCCCCTCCATCTGCCACCCTCGGTCCTCCCCTCCTGAGACTTTTAAAAATAAGCTGTCTCCACTTCCTGACCTCTCTTTCACTCATCCTGCTCAGGTCTGAATTCCACTTTGCTAACCAACCACACGGCTCCTGACCAAGCCGCGAAATTAAAGGCTGGCCTCCTGAGTTTCTATGTCGCTTGATGTCTTCTTGCAACGTTTTGATTGTATCCTTTTCTTCAAAACCCTTTCCTCCCCTAAGCTTCCTCAACATCAAGTCTCTTCTGGCTTTCCTCCTAGGACTATGGTCTTGGCTTTGCAGACAGTCTCCAGGACTTCTAAGTGTCCATCTTATTCTCAGCTGGGGGCGAGGGAGCACGGCAACTTCTACATGTAAAACCATTCGATTTACAGGGGCTCCTGGGTGGTTCGGTCGGTTAAGCGTCCAACTCTTGATTTTGGCTCAGGTCGTGATCTCATGGTTCAGGAGACCGAGTCCTAAGTCGGGCTCTGCGCTAAGCCTGCTTAAGATTCTCTCTCTCTCTCTTCCTCTCTTGTGTGCACATGTGCATGCTCTCTCTCAAAAAAAAAAAAAAAAAAAAAAAATTTACTTGATTTATCTAGTACTGATTCCCGAGTCTATTTTCCGCAGCCCAGGCTTGTCTCCAGGCTTTGAACCTCTATCTCCAACTACCTGTTTAACAGACAACTCCAACTGCTGTCCATGGACGCGCTAACTCAGAATACCCCAACACGTGGCCCCCGTCCACCGCCAACCTTACTTCCTGCAGTGTTTCTCTCTCAGTCATCGTCTCGCCATCTACCCATCGTCCCCAAGACAGAATTTTAGGAACTGTTCCTCACTCCCTTCACTGAATCCATCTCTAAATCATAAACACGACTTATCATCTCAATATCTCTCAACTCTATCCTCTTCTTCACTTCAAAGTCAACAGCCACTACCGTCTCTCACCTAAACTGAGAGCCTCTGCCCTGTCCCCCTAACTCTGGTCTTAATCTCCTCCAATTCGTCCTCCTGATGCAGCCAGTGTAAGAACGACTAAAGGTACATTTGAATATGGCACTTGAGGACTTAAAAAAATCCCTTTCATGCCTCCCCAATGATTTATAAAGTTGAAACTCCTTTTCATGGCTCTTAGGATTCTCCACCACCTGTGTCCTAACGTCCCACCTCCCCCTTAGACCCTACACTTCAACCACACTGAACTGCCTTTATTTCCTTGACCCGCCGTCCTCTCGCTCTGCTTGGAGGACACCATTCTTCATCCCACTTCATGCGGCTCACCTTCCTCAGCCTACAGGTCTCGAGTACTCTTCTCCCAGGAAGCCTCGACAGGCTCCCAGAACAGGTACATGCTGTTCTATGGCCTGTACTTCCCGACACAAGGCTCTCCCTGCTCTGCTGTACTGCTGCACTGTCTTGTTTACCACAAAATTTCTGGCGCCTAGCCCAGTGCGTGGCGTATGATCGAAATCCGGTGAGTTTTGCAAACACACGGGTAGTATCTTCTCTACCAAAATTATCTGCCTAGCTCAGCCCTGGCCTCAGCATCCATAAACTTAAAAAGAGGAGAATACAGGAATCGCTTGGTGCCTGGTACCTGGTGCCTCATGTAATGCTGTTGGAATGCATTGCCATTTTTGAAGACCTTCAGGCAATAAGGGCAGAGCAGGTGCCGAGTGTCCTCATGGATCATCCGAAAATGGACATCTACCTCAGAGTAGAGTGAGGAGCGATACTGACACACCTACGTCACATAAGAGGGAAAATAAGCTAAGAGTGAAGTGAACAACTGAGGCCCTAAAAAAGAAGTATCAACGAAAAGGTCAAAATAAGAGAAAAATTAAGTATTCCTAAATGTACAGAAATCAAATTATTATTCGGAGTCTGTCAGGCAGGGCTGTTGGTGACAAACCCAGCTGTGAATGAAGATAAAAATGGAGAAGGACAGGAAAGCCTGAGAACAATTCATATCGTGACTCCAAGGACTGACGTCTTCTTTGTCCATCTCCAGAGACACGCTCCCGCAGTGTGTACAGTGTGTACAGTGTGTCCTCTGACTGGGGTCCCTGGCTGGGGACCTGCCCACGCTCCTTTAGTGTTTTTCTCTGGCAGGGGAAATCCTGGAACAGGCCCCCGTTTAGTTTATTTCCTCAGGCTCTCCCCAGTGCCCCTGAAACTGAGTGTGTAGAGGAGGTACTGAGCAATGTCCATTAGCAGATTGTGTTTAGCCTGAGAGCAAGATGGCTACGGCTCCCTGGAGAAAGAGGCAATACCTGGCAGACATAAGGCATCTCTCCAGGCTTATGAGTATCCTTCATATGCTGGAGAAATAGTGGCTCACTCTCAAACGCCCACTCACAGATCTTGCACTTGGCTGTAAGAAGAAAAATAATCAATAAATCCACCTGAAAATAAGACCAAAGTCCTGCTGACTCAAAATCTTTATTTTCTCGGACTTCTCTATCTTCATTTTCAATCATCGGTAAAATCATTAAGTCTCTTCTTTCTTTAACATGGTCGTCTCTACATCTGTGTTGCTGATGGCTCTAGCTCAGACTGCTTACCAAAGTCCCATTCTAAGTTCGGAACTGTCTACGAGACATTTTTAGCTGGATGTTCCACCGCCAACTCTAACTTGACTCGGCCTCCTCTTCCTGATTCCTGTTGGCCCCCTTCTCACCTCCCCACCTCCTCCTGCACTGAGGCACTGTCGCTGCGTCTACACACCTGTGTTCTGCCGCCACTGTTTCACGCTGCATCTAGGAATGCTCATTTTGCTATTCTCACAGACAAAAACGTGCTAGAGCTGGAAGTCCACATGATTTCCTCGTGTCGCTCTCTCTCCAATAAATACAGCGTCCATGTTGCACGTACCACTGCCAAGTGAATTCCTTTAGAATACTGCACTACTACTTCCTTTCTCTCTCAAGAACAGACCACGACTACCTCCACAACCATTCGCCGAACGTCTGCTGAGTGAGTACAAGAATTTGGCCTCAAAATACTGACAATCATGAACAGAAGTTCTTGCCTTGTTATGAGATGTTGAGCTAATTAAACTTTAAGATTGGTCGTTCTGTCAAGCTTATAAGGCTACAATTGTGATTTTTATCAGAAATTTTATCAAAAATATCCAAAAAATTCAGAATTGCTACGTATTTTGAATTAAACAGAAAAAATTACTTGTGTCTTTCTGTCACTGGAATTATTTTCAAGTTTTTGCAATTATGAAAATAGCAAATTTGAAGCTTTAATCATTTACTGGACAATATCCAGCACCTGCTCGCCCAAAATAGTGAAATGGAAATATATCTTGAAAGCAAACAAACAAGGGGGCAGCTGGGCGGCTCAGTCAGTTGGGCATCCGACTCTTGATTTTGGCTCAGGTCATGATTCCAGGGTCGTGGGATGGAGCCCCACATCAGGCTGAATGTGCAACCTGCTTAAGATCCTCTCTCTCTCCCCCTCTCTCTCTGCTCTTCTCCCCAGCTTGCACACACACTGTCTCTATCAAAGGAATAAAAGGTAAAAAAATAAACAAAACCAGGTGCTCTTAATCTGGGGTCCATGGACGAGGCCTCAGGGAACCTCGGTATCCCCTGGAATTTTTGCTAAAGAATACAACGTTTATCTTTGAGAAGAGCATTCACGAGTTTGTGTTTATCTCAGAGGGGAATACGCCAACCCATTTAGAAGCACTGCCTGAAGACTCGTTAGGTGCGACGAGGACACAAGTAAGTAAACAACTCTGTCTAAAAGAACGGAGGGAGCTGTAGGCTCCCTACGCTGAGTGCTGGAAGGACACGGCTCCGCCGGCAGAGGGGCCGAGAGAAGAACGGGAACAGAGGCACAGCGGTGTGGACGTGAATGACACTGTTTGTGAAACAGTAACTAGTGGTGTGACGATATTTCTCTGTTTTTTCTCCTTCGCCTCTTAATTCGAATCGTTTGTCCGTTACTTTTTTTCCTTTCTAGAACACCTTTAACTATTGGTGCTTTCCAACCTTCTGTCATAACCTTTCTTATTCTGTGTTTTCCCTGGGCAATCTCGTTCGGCCTTGAAGGCTCTTCCCACAACCCACATATCAGCTCTCCTGGCATAGCTGTCACACACCATCAGTAATAACAGCATTTATTAAGCAGTTTCTAACACATAAAACCATGCGAAGATTTAATCTCCTGCTGAGGAAACCAGTGAGACAGAAACCTAAGCCACCCAGTGAACGTGAGAGGTCGCTAGGAACCATCCGCATCTGTTCTAGTTCCACACTGGAGCTGGTGTGGAAAAAGATTCGAGAGAGAATAACTGACGTTGCCAAGTGGCCATCCTAACACGGTCCTTCCAGCACCATTACTCCCGTCCTTCCGACCTAGCACGGTCTCTGACTTTGAGAAGACAGGAGTGAACTACTACACCCTCTGCTTCCTGAGCTCCAAGTTCTGGAAGAAAGCATAGAGACCTTACACCTCTCTAAGGCTCAGTCAGCCTCATCATTCCATGTATTCTAGACCTTACCGAGCAGTTAGTTCCCTCTTTGTTGAGTCGTTTTCCACACAGGATCCTCCCCTGACATCTGACCGTGGTTAAGTCGCCCAAAGCATCCTTCCCTCAACGCTACCTCTTCCTCAGTCTACTGCCCTTAAACAAGTGTGAAGAAAAACAATGCTATTAAGATTATACTGTTACTGTAAGTGTAACTAGCCTTTGATGTTTTGGGGACAATTCGGGAAATTTGAAAATGGACTAGGTATTAGATGATATTCAGGATATATAGTGCGCCTGGGTGGCTCAGTCAGTTGAGCATCCGACTTTGGCTCAGGTCATGATTCTGAGGTTCGGGAGTTCGAGCCCCACAATGGGCTTTGTGCTGATAGCACAGCGCCTGCTTGGGATTCTCTGTCTCTCTGTCTCTCTCTTTCTGCCTTTCCCTCGCATGTGCTCTCTTTCAAAAATAAACAAACATTAAAAAAAAAAAAAGGATTTATGATTGCTTCCGTTAGGTCTTCACAAAGGCACTATGGGTGTATATAGAAACAGGTCTTCATTTTTCAGAGATACATACAAAAGTTTTGAGAGTGAAATGTCATTATGTCTACAATTTAATTTAAAAACACTTCAGAAGGGGCGTCTGGGTGGCACACTCGGTTAAGCGTCCAACTCTTGATTTCAGCTCAGTCATGATCTCACAGTTTTTGAGTTCAAGCCCCACATCGGGCTCTGCTGATGGTGCAGAGCCTGCTTGGGATTCTTTCTCTCTCTCCCTCTCTCTTTGCCTCTCCCTCACTAAATAAATAAACCTTAAAAAAAAAAAATAAGTAAAAACACTTCAGAAAACAAAAGGAAACATTTTTCCGAAACTGAAAAGAAAGCAATGGGTCCCAAAATACGAACATTAAAAAATAAGCTACTTTTATGCAGGACCTGCCACTGGTGTGGAACAGAGGAGTTAAAGAAGAATCCAAAAATAAAACAGATACATACTAAACTACAGAGAAGGTATTTACCTCCTTGGGTCAACAATTTCTCACTCAGCTTTTTGATCGTGTAAATTTTAAATCATAAATTACTCAAAAATTACAAGTCAGGTATAACAGAGTGGTTAAAGTAGACAGAAAAAGTCTGATGAGGTTCTGACTGCCCGGGTTCCCCCACAGGAAGCGCCGATCTTCCCCCGTGTAGTCCATACTTGAACGGGATGAACGAACGCCCACCCGCCAGATTCTGTATGAAGAGGTGGAGCCAATGGGTGCCGCAGGGGAGTCATTCAGACTCGCCAAGACTCGGGGCCCTAACCTAGCCCAGGCCAGGTAGGCTACTCTACCGCTAACTGCATACTAGCTGGTTCCAATATCCACTCTATTTCCAAATTATTAGCCCGAAGTTCCATCTTGTTAATTTTCAAATCTTGACTGCACGCTGAAATGACTGTATTTTGAGTATACTGAGTTAAAATTCCAGAGGTGCCTGGTTGGCTCAGTAGGTAAAGCAGAGACTCTTGATCTCAGGTGAGTTCGAGCCCTACGTTGTAGGTAGAGTTTACTTAAAAAACAAACAAACAAACAAACAGGGGCGTCTGGGTGGCTCTGTCCGTCGAGCGTCCAACTCTTGATTTCGGCTCAGGTTGTGCTTTCACAGTTCGTGAGAGGGAGCCCCACGGTGGGCTCTGCGTTGATGGCGCAGAGCCTGCTTGGGATTCTCCCTCTCCCTCTTTCTGCCCCTCCCCCACTTGTGCTCTCTGTCTGAAAATAAAAACATTAAAAACAAACAAAAATCCTGTAAAACAAAACCAAACCTAACAATAGTTCAAAAAGAAGAGAGACTTTCTTCAATGTTTTATTTATTTTTGAGAGAGAGAGAGTGTGAGGGAGGAGAGGCACAGAGAGGGGGGAAGGGAAACTGAAGCGGGCTCTATGCTGACAGCAGAGAACCCCATGTGGGACTTGAACTCATGAACCGTGAGATCATCATGACCTGAACTGAAGTTAGACACTCAACCAACTGAGCCACCCGGGTGCCCCCAAAAAGAGGAGAGGTTTTTTAAAACTTAAAAATAATTTCACTTTTTACTTTTTAACAACGGCTACTGAACAAATTAGAACTGCACGCGTGGCGCATTATGTTTCTACTGACCAGCACTGGCCTAGGCCACAGACGGCAATCCCGTCACCCTCGCCGACACGACCGAGGCCAAGGAGACAGCGGCAGAGGGAAAGCAGTCCTTAGTAAGAAACAGATTCAGCGAAGACGCAGGAAGAGCTGGTCTCTTCTCCGTCTGTGCTGTTTTGTGCCTGCAGGTAAGGCCCGCGCCGAACACGGCCGCCCCGCTACGAGTCAGAGACCAGAGAGCTGTTGGGAAGTAGAACACTCGGGCTCTGGGGTTGAAGCCTGCTCTACGTCGAGTCCTCTCGGTTGCGTGCTGCCACGGAGAGCCTTAACGCTCAGCCCACTGTTAGGTCCAGGTGTTCAGTCTGTAGCCAGAGCACGCAGATGCCATGGCGTATTCCTGCTGACGCATCCGCTCACAGTTCCCCATCACCTAAAAGCTTTTCTTACTGCTTTCCATCCTTCTAGATCCTTCTTGCACTTAAAGACCCTGAAAGTTTTTGTTTGTTTTTTGTTTTTTTAAGACCCTAAAAGTTTAAACAGCATGAGTTTCTGGGAAATCTAGCCTCAGAGATCTCTTCTCTCAACTATCTCGCCCATCGTCGGGATTATACAATGCATGTGTTTAATAAATATACAGTCTTGTTCTCATTTTCCTATATTTATGTACTTTTTGCCTTTGCAACGAAACCTGAAATCCCCTGAAGGACACAGGAGATATTCTAGCGAGACTGGACTCAAATCCTCCCTCACGCTGGCACCCTGCGAGTGATGTAGGCTCTGAAGTAAACGGCTTAATTTCTGTGAGCCTGCGGTCAGCCTGTATTTCCTCGTTCGCGAGATGTCAAGTGAGGTAACTCTCCACACCCTCCCTCACATTTCATCCAAAGCACTATCTTAATGCTAAAGCACTTTATAACGTTACCTTCCGTCCGATGTAAAACCTAGCGGGGCACCAACTAAAGTCGAGGTCCAAATATAGATGACTGCTCCCTCTCTGAGAAAGATCTAGGTGAGGGACCCACCATGTTATACATGTGACGGCATACCACGCATTACAGTGGTCCTGAACTGAAGCCTCTAATACTTCAGGACCCAGCACTGAACTCGGTTCGGGCTTGAGAAGTCTAAGTTGTAAGAACAGAGGATGACTGAAATGAGGAATTGACTAGAAACGTGCCCGGAGCTCCCTCTACACGGATACTCACACATAAATAATGGGCCCCCCCGCCAGTGCCCTTCGAGGAACGAAGAGCAAAGTACACCCCTAGAGGTGAAGAGTTTCCAAACTTACTAGTCGACTCGTAGGGGCTGTGAACGTTTTCCAAGTGGCACTGGAGCTGGAAGGGCGTGGAGAACTGGCGGTAGCAGTGCTGGCAGATGGTGTGCCCATCGACCTCGCCGTTCTGCTGATCCAGCTCCACGTGGTGTTTCATGTGGTTCATGAATCTGGAGCACAGCACGAGGGGAGAGTACAGAAAACAACAAAAAATGAGCCTTGGGATCCCAGAGCGCACGTTATGCGCCCCCCCCCCCCCCCACAGACATACAACTTCCCCGGTTTGGGACAGGCCTTTCCTGAGCCCAGAAAAGAGTTCCTGAAGCTAAGAGTTCTGTGTAGAAGGATGTACTGGCTTCTGTCTGCTATTACCACAGCACCTCCTCCTCCTAAAGTACCACTCACGGACTTAACGCTAATCCTCAGCCAGACTGGGTAACAGGACCATTGCCCGAAGAGGAAGACTTAAATATGGGAGAAAATTTCAGTCTTCTCTTGTCCAGAGTAACCTCTGAGGCTACACTTACCGAATGTTGTTTTTTAGCCTTTTGGTACAATGTGGGCATCGGAAAGATGTGGCAACCTTAGGGAAGTTTGTGAGCTGGGCCACCTTGCCACCATCCCGTCCGTAGTAGAAGTCATCTACCAGCATGATGAGTTTGGTCTGGACGGCATCACCCACACTCTCATTTGGCTCTGGTACTTTGGTAGGTGGGGACAGAGCAGGAATAGGTGTGGAAGAGGGTGTGGAAGCAACAGGAGCGGTTTTCTCAGGGGACGGGGGCTTTGCTGCTGATGGGACACTGGGTTCTGAGTCCAGAGACTTTCCTTTCTTCTGGTATTCCACCATTTCTGGGCAACAGTACTATAAAGGAAGATCACGTGGTTATGCTGGGGGCTGGGACGCGCTAACTCCCCAACCTCCCGACCATCTCCGGGAACGGGTCGGTGCTAGGTGTTCTCTTCCAGGTCTCACCCTCTGGCACGCCACAGAGTCTCCAGGACTCCCGCTTCTTCCGGTGGGTGTATACTTACAGCTATACGCCACTCCAAACCCCACACCTATCCTCTCCTTCTGCCCTGGTCCTTTACCACCTGCTAGCACACCCGCTCTCTAAACTCCCTGCCGGGAAGAAATCCCGACCTTTGTGTCGGGATTAATACCAACAATGAAAAGGCTAGAAATGGGAACTGGCTAGCAACACTCCTGACTCATCCGATGACACAGCAAACAGAAGATAAACTGAGGCCATCTTGGCATTGAGTCCTGACTATCTAACCAACCTGTCCTCCCGTGCGGTTTCGGATCAATCACAACCAGGAATTAAGGTCGCATATGTTCCCATCTACTTGAGGTTCTTTAAATGTATCCTTCCACATTCCAGAGTGAAATTCTTCTAAAACAGGCCAAAGGAGAGCATAAAGCTTCCAGGTCATTCCAGAGCCCCTGCTGCACAAGCTCCCGATCCTTCGGGAGGCGTACAGCAGTAGCCACTGAAGCTGGGTCCCCGACCCCGGTGGTGTCACTTACACACATGTGACCTCTCAGAGCTTCGGTAACTCGGAACTGAGCATTACACCGCGGACAGATTTTCCGTCCGCCATCCTGGAGGTCGAACGCTGGGATGGCAGAGGCCACTGGAAGAAGTGAAAAGCATTGATAAGATCAGTAAGAGGATAGTTGGAAAAGATGATCGGCCCTTAGGAGAAAGGGTGAGCGCTCCCTGAAGGGCACGTTAAGGTTTGTAAGCATGAGATCACCACCGGGACCACTCTTTCCATCATCCTTCTAGCTCATGGCCAGGGGTCAGCAGCTCACAGCTCACAGATAAAATCCAGCCAGATGCCAACTGCTCTTTGGCCCATGAGCTGGGAATGACTTTTACTTTTTTTTGTTGTTATACAACTTTTTCTTTAATTGTGGTAAAACATACATAAAATTTACCCCTCAACCATTCTCCAGCGTACGGTTAAGTACGTTTGCATTGCTGTACGTGCAATCTTCAGGACTCTCTTCCTCGTACAACGCTGAAACTCTATACCCATGAAATAACTCCCCGCTCCTCCCTCCTCTGAGTTCCTGGCAACCACCATCCCACTTTCTGTCGCTGCCGATCTGCTGTTGTTGGACCCCACCACTGGCCCAGGACTCGGGCCCAGGTACCTCGTGTAAGTGGAATCATACAATTGTTACTGGCTTAGTTTAATACTTAGCAGAATGTCTTCAAAGTTCATGAATGTTGTAGCCCGTGTCAGAATTTCCTTCCTTGAACACTATACTACTGTCTGCGGAGATCGTATTTTGTTTATTCATCAGTTGACGCTCACTTGGATTGCTTCTACCTTTTGGCTATGGTGGGTAACGCTGCTATGAGTACGGGTGTACAAAGATGAGTCCCCGCTTTCAATTCTTTTGGGTCAAACCCCAGAAGCGGAACTGCTGGGTCAGATGGTGACTGCATGTCTCACCGTCCGAGAGGCCGCCACGCCACTTCACGTTTCCAGCAGCAGCGCAGAGGGGTTCCAATTTCCACACAGCCTCGCCAGCATTTGTTATTTTGTTTTTTTGGATAAGAGCCATCGTGATGGGTGTGCAGTGGGATCTCAACACGGTTTTAACATTTCTCTGATCAGTAGTGATGGTCAGGATCTTTTTGTGTGCTTAATGGCCATTTGTATATCTTGTTTGAAGAAATGTCTGTTCAACTTCTTTGCCCAGTTTTTAACTGGGTTATTTGGTTTTGTTGTTGTTGTTGAGTTGTGTTTTATATATTCTGGATGTTAACCCTTTATCAGATATATGATTTGTTAATATTTTTCTCCCATTCAGTAGGCTTTTTCACTCTTTTCATAGTGTTCTTTGATGCCCTTTTAAAAGTTTAAAATTTGAGGTTGTCCCATTTATCCATTATTATTATTATAGTTTTCTTTTGTTGCCCGTGCTTTTGGTATCTTGTGCAAGAAATCACTGCTAAACCCAGTATCACGAACCTTCCCCTCTATGTCTTCTTCTTTTATAGTTTTAGCTCTTATGTTTAGGTCTTTGGTTCACGGAGTTAAACTTTTATATGTGGTGTATGGGTCCAACTTCGTTGGATGTGAATGTCCAGTTTTTCCATTGCTAAATGTTTTTACATTTCTAAATGGCTGAAATGAAAGCGAAAGAAGATATTCTGACACATGAAAATTACGTAAAACTCAGAGCCCACGAGCAGTTTTGGCAGAGTCCGGTCGTGCTGATTCACTGGCACACTGTCCGCGGTCACTTCTGCACAAGGCTGTATAGTCGTGGCAGAGACTGTATTTAGTGCCTAAAGCCTAAAATACTTACTGTCTGGTCCTTTAGAGAAGGAGTTTGCTGACCCCTGCCCTAGACCACGGAGAACCCTTATGCTCAAATCCTGTCTACACCTAAAACCTCCCTGCCAATTCCTAACTTTTAAACCTTGTGCAGAAATCCACCTCCTCGGTGAAGCTTTCCTTTGATTATGCCACCCATCTCTGACCAACCAGTCCACTTCACTCCTCTCCACAGCACAAGAGACACAGAATGATTTCCTTGTAGGTGACTTAATTATTTTTCACAGGGGCTATCCCCTTTCCGACACGACAGTTTCTCGTGAGAAGAGACAGTGGCAACTATACTCTATTTTATGTCTCTATTTCAAAGCACAGCGTGCTGACACAACAAATACCTCATGAATGTTTCTGAGTGGCGGGTCAGGTTACTGTACCTTTCACTGAAGACTCAGGTCCGCTGGCTCTCTGGGAGCCGTGGGCAGGGCTGCTGTTGGATGCCACCACGGGCCCAGGACTCTGGCCCAGGGAAGGGATGGTGTTAAGGGTATTCACCAGTTTGGCTACTTCACTGCTATTTTCACCTGTAACCCCAGGTCGCTTCACAGTGACAAAGCTGGCAATGCTCACTGCAGGTGGAGAGGGGAAGGAGGGAGCTTTGTTGGCCAAGTGACAATCATCCGTTCCCCACCCGCCGCCCGGCCCAGCACCGCCATCTCCACTTCCCAAGGCTCACCTAGCTTGGGGTTGGCAGTCTGGCTGGACTGGCCTGGAGGCTGCGAAGCCAGCTGCCCCAGTGAGGTTGGCTGTGTGGCGGTGGGAGTGGTGGAGGTGCTGGGTGTGGACTTGGTCTGCTGGGACTGGGACTGCGGGACGGTGCTTCGAATGGTCAGAGTGGCCGGGATGACGGTGGTGAAGGTGTTGGTGGTGGGCCGCACAGGCATCGTGGCGCCTGGCCTCACTGGGGTCATCTGGGAGAACACCTGTGGGACTCCGACCGTCGGCTTAACAAACTGGGTACCTGGAGCTTCAAAAGAGAAACAAAGTACCACATCTTGGTCAGTGAGCTCACCTTTAATACATTCCACCTGCCTTCGCTAGAAATACTGGAATAGGAAAAAAATTACTTCTCTAAACTGTTACCAAGAGTAGCACATTAGACATTTTTAATGTCTAAGAAAACAGGTATCCAAGCAGATAAAAGAACTTAGCCTAAGTAACCAGCCCTATTAAATTGAAGGAGGAAGGTTCCTAATAACTCCTCCAAGATACCTTACCACACTGCCTTTTCAATCCCAAGAATACAATCGGGAGTAGCTGGACCTCAATACTGAAGGAGCAAGGATGAGTACAGAGCAGGAGGCAGTATGGGTGTATACAGGCCGAAGGGCAGATGTGGTCCCAAAGAATGTGATCTTTCTTTCTCAGGATACTAATGGAGTCTCCCACTCTTTTCTATAAATTCAAACAGAAGACTGACTATGCCATTCTATCAGGATGTCCCAGAGGTGACTGTCCTGGCTCAACTGTAGACAATTCCACTGACGGAGCTATAAGAAATACCAGAACTAGGTAAGAGGAGTTCATGAGGCTGAAGGCCAAAAACACTCTGTGGGCTCTGAGAACAACGACGACGACGATGGAAACTTAGGGAGACAAGCTTATAGAGGTACTCTTGCAACAACTAAATTAAGATATCTTGGTTTGAACTGTAGGAAACTTACAGACACTTAATAAAGAACTGTGGGGAAAATTACAAGATTTTAGAAAATTATTTTCAATTCAGTTTCTTAAAAAAATACTAGTCATTGGCAATATTTACCATCAAAGGGTAGGTCATTTGTTTTATACCCAAAATCTATGCTATAAAATTAAAGCAAAAGAAAGTTTATAATCCCACCATGTAAGCGAGTAAACGTATAAGAAATAGGAAATTTGAGAGTTTGCATTAATAATATTCCTTCAGGATAACAAACTTTATGGCTAAAACACCAGAAGCAGAAAAATGACTATATAACCCTTGCTTGAAGGGTGGTAAAAAGTCAAAAAGAAAAATAAAACCACCATCCTGGCCAAAGGTTAGAAATAGTTTTTAAAAATTGGGCTTAAATCAGTATGATCTTTATATTTTTAGATTTTCCTTAAATGCTTTTTAAATGACCAAGAATATTTTGAGACAATAAAAACAAATCTTGTGGATGCCAGTTTACTTCAAATGGGTAGACGTTTTCCTTACCTGGGACTAGTGTTATTGGTCTAACCGTCTGGCCTTGCTGTACGTTCAACACAATCCCAACCTGATTCATTGCATTTTGTACAGGCCGGACATTCCTTACGGGAAATCCCTGCGTTAAAAAGCAAAATGATCTTTAACGAGGAGATTAGCTAACACTAGCAGAGACTGCAATAAGACTACATCCAAAAAAATGCCCACACTCTTACCCAGTGGTTCTTGTTCTAGAAGTAGAGCTTTTAAATGACTGAGATGGAGAAATTCAGGAAATTTGGCAAAAGTTTTGAGTGACAAAATATCAAAACTGAAGAATAAGCTTTAGTATATATGAGCAAAAATGAAAATCTACTTCCTGTTTTAAGAGAACGTCAGCTTAAAATATACCTCATCCACAAACTGGCCCCTAAACAAATAAAGACACAGAAGTTCGGGAAAAAATGACACTGTAAGAGTAGTCACTGGAGTGACTCGACCCAAAACAATTGGCAAGAAATTGTTCCCAAAGTCCACCTCGAAGCCCACAAACCTCTGGCAAATCTGTGAGAGAAGAGTTTGTGACTCAGGAAGCCACGGGCGAAGAGAAACACCGGCCTCTAAGTTCCACGTCCAGCATCAGGCTTTCGACGTCAGCTCACGTTACGTGTCAAATACTCTTCCTCCTTCTCTTCCAAAGTTCTCCCCGCACGTCCCCAATTTCACACACGGATTTCCAAAAGTCAACTAACTCACCCCATGTTAAGAAAAACAACCCAAGCAAAGAGCCAGAAACTTTGAGGGCCAAGTGTTAACACCTCCTAATCTAAGCTTTCCAACTAATTTCTGCCCAGATCTCAATCAAACCACCTAACAGCTCTCTGAAGGGTAGGAAATTACCCAGCTGTATGTTATATTGGGCTTTCCATAAAAGTTACTATCAAATTATGAAATAGCAAACAAGAAAGCCAGGACAAAAGACAGGACTTGGAACTCCAAAGACTTCAGTCTTTCTCTCCTTCTCCACCCAGCCCCAGAATTCGGAGTCCTACTCACCTGTGTAGTGATGAATATCGGCTGTGAGGCCACAGGGGAACTCGTCACATGATTGGCATTCTGCATGACCTGGACAGGCCTCAATACTGGCTGAGTAACCATGGCGCCCAGACCTGGGGTTGGATTCTGGGTCAGGATGAGCGGCTGTCCGCCTTGTTGGACCAAAGAATTGCCAGCTAAGGGTAAAAAGAAGAAAAAAATGTAAGAGAAAACCAAGCCACATTTTATAAGAAACATTGTGGTCCCAGATAAGAAATGGTGTCTCAGGCCTATCAAAATATCCAGAACTGTCACACTCACCTCAGGCTTAGCATCGTCAACCTCACCAAAAATTTAAGCTTCACCCAAATCTATAACTAACAGAAAACCAGGTGGATAGGGGAGGTTCACGAATATCTCCCCACAAATCTTAACTAGGGATGCCTTAATTCAGGTAAGGCTTTTTCTACATGGCTATCATTCTGACTCTGATGATTTAATATATGATTTAACATAATCTCTCTATACCAAACTAGCAAAACAAAGTAACATTTCTTCTCACATGTTTTAACTAGGTAAAACTTATTTTGTCAGAATGTAATTTGTTGTTAGCCAATCACTTTAATATTTTTAGAAGAGAAGTATTCATCAACAAACATTAATTCAGCAGGTACACAACATCTAAAGAATGGCACCTCTTTCTAGTGATTTCAAATCTAGGAAATGTGACAGAATCTCTAAACAGTCACTGTCTTTTACAGGTACGGGGACAGACAGAATGACAGGCTACTTTCTCGTTTTTAACATTGGAATTGATAAGGACATGGTTAAAAACTAACCAACACCCAGTAAAAATGGTCTGACTTCAAGAGATGATTCATTCACAAATAAACATTAATAAACTGGCTACTGAAACATTTTAGGTTCTTTTCATTTGTGAAAAAAGTAGTTTTGTAAATGTTTTAAGGGTTGTTTTTTTTTTTTTTTTTTACTACATTTGGCTAAAAAACCATTAATACTAAACTTTACTGATTTACAAAGAATACCCCAAAACTAGACGGAAAATTTCAGAGTCAATATACCCAACTCAAAGATTCAAATAACATACTGCCTCAACTTTCTGCCTCAAATAACTGGAGTGGGATGGGTTCTCTGACTTGTATGTCCTACTTACCAGAAGGAGTCAGTGCAGTCGGCTACACAGCTAGACCGCTGGAGTGCGTGTATAGGCGACTATTAATGGGCCAAAAATGGCTTGTCCCACTTTTTTCCAGAAACTGAGTGCCTATCAGTGGACTAGACCTCATAGTTATGAGGCCACCTGACTAGTGATTATGAGAGGGTGACAAACAGAAAATTCCAAGTTCTATCAATGCTAATTATACTGGCAATTTGCTATTTTAATTTAAATGTTTTATTCTGGAGAAGTTCAAATACATAAAAATAGAGTACCATAAGGAGCGCCCGGGTGCCCGCACTCAGCTTTAACAATTACTGACTGCGACCCATCTTGTTTTCGCTGTATCTCCCACCTGCTTTCTATGAATCTAATAGCTCTGATGAATTCTAATCAATTATTTTAAACAATTCTACATTCTTACTAAGTTTTTCCATAAAGAAATTCTGCCAATTTATGGGTCTTACAAAGCTAGAAGCGGGCAATCAGAATCCTTAGGCTTAAAATGCCTATAAAAGAATTAACCAACCAGGACCCTGCCTCCAAGTTTGCTCTCGAATAACCCTGGAACCCAGCACAGCTGACGAGGTGAGGGGGCCACTCGGCAGGCTCTCTCACAGCATGCTCTTCTTACAAACCTGAAGGTTCTTTTATGTTCACCCACACAGCCTTAAAACCCAGAGATGAGAGCTAAGTGGAGTCAAAATGGGCTAAACAAGAGTCGAAAATCATCATTAGTTATAGAATAAGAAATCTATTAACATGAAATTCACTTCATTCACAGCTCAGAATTAAGCAGTGGTTTATTTCACTACATAAGATTTCTTTCCAATGCAAATGACTGTGATCAGTCAGAACTGTAGAAACAATTTCTAAATGCTGAGTGGCAGATTCTGAAGAACAACAAAAATTATAAAAATGTTCCAAAATTTTACTCCTGATATTTTAAGGAAAAAAAAAAAAAAAAAAAGGCTTTACTGAGATATCATAAACACACCGTACCTATTACCCACGTAAAGTATACAATTCAGAGGTTTTTCGTATATTCACAAGGTTTGTGCAACTATCACTTCTACTGAATTCCAGAACGTGTTCGTCATCCCAAGGAAAAAATCTCGTGCCCGTGAGCAGTTATCCCCGATCTCCTCTCCCCGGCCCTGGAAACCACAGACCTATGTTCTGTCTCGACAGATGTACCTGTTTGGACATTTCATACGAGTGGGGTCATACCGTTTTTCTGTCACCTTTTGGGTCTGACTCCTTTCGTCTAGCACTACATTTCCAAGGTTATTCATGTTGTCGCACACAGCAGTATCTCACTCCTTTTTATGGCGAATAATTTTCCACCGGACAGCAATATTCCACTGTTTCTCCATGCAACAGCTTAGGCTGTGCCATTTGGGGGCTAGAGGGAACAATGCCCTGAACGTTTCGCAGGACATTTGTGTGAACACGTTTTCAGGTTTGGGGTAGACAGCTAGGAGAACTGCGGAGTCATAGGATAACTGGGCTTAACTTTCTGAGAAACTGACCAACTCTTTCCCAAAGTGGCCTCAGCACGCCGGCATCCTCACCAGCGGCACAGCAGCCCTGGCTTCCCCATGCTTCCCCAGCACTGGCATTTGCCCAGCTTTTTGCCTCCAGCCATCCGAGTGGCTGTTGGCTGGCAGCCTCACCGTGGCTACGATACCATTTCCTCAGTGACTGCTGACGTAAGCTCTTCAGGTGCTTACCGGCCATCTACGTATTCTCTGGAGAGATGTCTACTCAGATCCTTTGCCCATTTAAGAAATTGGACTGTCTTTTTGTTATTGAATTGTAGTAGTTCTTTATATATTCCAGATATCATGTCCCTTATCATATTAATCATTTGCTCAATTCTTCTCCAATTTTATGGGTGTTTTCACTTCTTGATTATGCCCTTTGAAGCAAAAAAGGTTTTAATTTTTATAAAGTCCAATTAATTTTTTCAATGGTTACATGTGCTTTTGGCATCCTAAGAATCCACTACCTAAATCAAGGTCATAAAGATTTAAACCTTTGTTTGCTTCTAAACGTTTTACAGTTTTAGCTCTTACATTGACCATTTAGTTAATGTTTATAAATGGTAAGAAGCAGAAGTGCCATTTCATCCTCTTCTGTGTGGGAAAAGTATCCAGTTGTCCCAGTATTATCTGTTGAAAAACTATTCTATAACCATTATATAGGAAAGAATTGATTACATTTTATTTTTAAGCAAATTATTCTCCATGGCACAGGTATTTTGGAGTATAGAACAAAATTGGGTCCATATCCCTTCCGCTATTTCTTTTTTAAAATAATCTTTACCTTAATTATATTTTAATATTTGACTCAAAAAATATCACACACATTTAAAAATTCTGAAGTACAATGATAAACACTCTGGAGTCCACCACCCAGCATACGATTAGACCTTTACAAAACCCATCAGCGGACTCCTCCTCTGTCTCAATCCCTGGCCTCCCTCCCACATTAAAAAAAAAGGTTCTTAGAATCAAGAGTCAAGGAAATGCTTTTATGTAGAGAGGGCAAGGAAAACAAGAGAAATAGATAAATTATGAAAGCTAAATCAATGCCTCCAATGCCTCCCAAAAGAATTTTTTTACAATATAATTATTGGTGGAGGTGGCTGTTGGTAACCAGGAGCCCAACCAGTTTAAATATTATTTATCTATAGTTTCTTCGTTTTTTTTGAGAGAAAGAGTGAGTGGGGGAAGGGCAGAGAGAAAGAATCCTAAGCAGGCTCTGCCCTGTCAGCTTGACCCCACGAACTCTAAGATCAGGACCTGAGCTGAAATCAAGAGTCTGATGCTTTAGCCCACTGAGCCACTTCGGCGCCCCAAATTCACTCTATTCTGAAGTCTCATCCTTAAGCTTAGCCTAGCATTTCAAGAGTATCAGATAAGGGCGCCTGGGTGGCTCAGTCAGCGAAGCATCTGACTTCGGCTCAAGTCATGATACCGCAGTTCGTGAGCTCGGGCCCCACTTAGGGTGAGCCCCGCTTTTCTCTCTCTCTCTGCTCGTGAGATTCTCTCTCTCTCCCCCTCTGTCTCTGTCTCTCTCTCTCGTGTCCTCTCTCAAAAAAGAAAAAAAAGATACCAGGTTTAAAAAGTTACACAATTATCTATATTATGCAAAAAGGGGTGTGTGGCTAGGGAAACCGGATAGATCTATGCATGAACATATTTTGGAAGAACGCGCATATGTAACTGGTTACCAGTCTATACCCAATTTTTTCCACAACATGGGTTAACATTTTATTTAATTTAGTTTATTCTTTTATTTGAAAGAGAAAGAGAGTGTATGAATGGGGAAGAGGGAGAGAGGAGACAGAGAATCCCCAGCAGGCTCCCTGCTCAGTGCAGGACTTGATTCCATGACGCTGAGATCATGACCCGAGCTGAAATCAAGAGTCAGACGTTCAACTGACTGAGCCACCCCGGCCCCCCATGGGTTAACATTTTAATTTAAATACTAGAGGTACCTATATATAGATGAATTTTTTTTTTTTTTTAACTTTGTACACCGCCCTAGGTGGGCTAAAAAATTGAAAGTACATTCAAGGAGCCAAGGAGACAAGGTCATGTCAGCGTGTCCCTCGAAGCCATGGAATATGCTAGGGTCAGAGAAGAATGTAGCTACGCTGGTGGCTAACGGCACTCGGACAGGTTATTTCAGGAGAAACACACTGGAAAGGACACGAACTGAAATCGAGGCAGTTCAAATCCAGTTTAGTCGCTTACCAACTATTTGACTTTAAGCATTTTATTTAGACTCTCTAGGGCTTAGTGTCCACATCTGTAAAATGAGAGACTCCTCTGGACAGTGGTTCCTCATCTTTATATATATATAAGGGCCCCTATTTATAAGTTTACAAAAAGTCTAAGGATGTTTCATGTACTAAAAATCATATTTTCGGTACTCAGCAACTGAAAAAAAATGCCTATGGAAATTAGATTTCAGTTCAATAGTACCGAGGGTTGGCAGCAACACGAGGAAAGAGCTTTGGAGGGCGCTTATTCCGACTCTACTAGGACAACTAGAGGCCGTCTCTCCAGTTTTCAGTGCCGGAGCCAGACGAGCTCCCTGTCTACCGCAGACATGCTAACACGGTGGACACAGATAGCCTGACAATGCTCACCACGCGCTGTTTGTAATCACAAAAAATGAGGACTGAAATAAGTATCTAACAATAGAGGAGTAAATGGTAATGGCCAAAAATAAGACCACCACATATACTTCTAGATGGCCACTCCAGGAAAAATACCAAAAGCCTTAAAAACTATGATGACTTCTGATCCAACAATTTGACATTTATAAATATATTCTCGGAAGTAAGTACGTGAGAAAAGAGAGACAGAGATGCTCACAATAGCTCTTTAAAGTAGCAGTACGGCCTTTACAAATAGTTAACCAAACAGGAAATACAGTTGACTCTTGAACAACTCATGTTTGAATTGTGAAGGTCCACTTGTACATGGATTTTGAAGTTTATTTTTGAGAAAGTACGCGTGCATGTGGGGGAGGGGAGAGAAGGAGAGAGAGAATCCCAAGCAGGCTCCGTGTCCGAAATGGGGTTTGATCTCACAAATCAAACCATGAGATCATGACCCAAGCAGAAATCAAGAGTTGGATACCCAACCAACTGAGCCATCCAGGCACCACTGGATTTTTTTCAATAAATTTAGTGCAGTACTATGTTATTTCTCTTTTTATGATTTTCTGTATAATATTTTTTTCTCTAGCTTACTTTGTTGTAAGAATACAGTATAATACGTATACATGCAAAATCTGTGCTAATCAACTTATCAACAGAAGGCAATCGGTAGGTTAAATTGGGGGGGAATCAAAAGTTATATGTACATTTTCAACTTTGCAGCCAGTTGGTGCCCTCTCCCCGTGTTGTTCAAGGGCCCACTGCACAGTTACTCATCAGCAGTGTTACAGACACACACTGATTAAAGTGGGAAGATCTTCATTACAAATCAAGGGGGAAAAGGAGGCAAAGAGTAACGCAGAGTCTGTATGATCCGTTTTTGTAAAAGGTAAATCACTACATAATAGAAGTATATAAAAGCACATATACATACGGAGTTAAGAGTTACAAATAGTTATCCCCAAGTAGAGAGATGACAGTTAAAAATATTTTTCCTTCCCTTTATTTCTTTCACTGTTTACTTTTTCTACAATATGCATATTATTCTTGTATTAATAAAGCTATTTTGTTTTTAAAGGAAATAAATAATGAAAAGTAAGCCCCTTGCAGCAATGCAGTGATTCTATAAAGGTGCTTATTATAGTTCATGAATCTTAAGACATAACTTTCCTTCAGAGTATAAAAACAGTCATCGGAAATGAACAGAAACTAACACTACGTAGCTTCTCTAGTCAGAAAATACACTAGAAACACCACTCTTTCACCATTTCCTTCAAGTAGAACACAACTCCATCCTCTTTTCCATACCCAGGGACCAGTGACCAAATGAATCTGCCAAAGAAAATCCAGAACAAAGCCGCCCCGGGAGAATCCTTACCAAACTAGTGCGGCTCATTCCACGTAAAAAAATTCCAAAAACAACCAACCCCCCCCGCCCCAGATCTCTTTCACACTTAGGATTTGGGGGTTACATTTCCTCTCCCACAGATTACCAGCAGCAAGATCGGCTTCCCTCAGACTCGACGCGCCAGCATCCGTTCAGCACTAACTCGGGAGGAACAGCACCACCGCTGAGTCACTTCCGTGTCACAGAATCATTACTAAATTCACTCCAACTAGCGGAACCACCTCGGTACCTAAAACTAAACAGGCCCCTCTGTTCCTAGGTCCTCTCTCATTCTCTCACCCCTCTGGCCCAGGAAGAATTCCCCAATAATCCCACTTACCATTGTTGTTGGCAATTAGTGTGACAAGAGTCTTCTTTGTACTGTCGCTGTTCTGTGCCCCGCTGCTACTAACGGTGGTGGATGTGGAGAGGTGCCCAGCAACAGAAGCATGGGCAGCGATGGGCACTGGAGCCGAGACTGGCTGCTGGCTCACAGAAACTGTGGGGAAGGGGAGGCACAGTCACTCGGAGACAGGGACAGATGACACTAAAGGATACTGTTCTAATAATCCCTTTCATCCTGTCGTGGGGCTGGACAACCAGTCTCCTGCTTTCTTTGCAAATCCAACCGTGCGTCCGGTTTCTCCTCCTACTTGACCCTGACTCCACCGATTAGCCACAAGGCCTTCTTCGTCTCACATTTCCTGGTTAATTTAGATCGCGAGCTCCCTGAACCAGTATTTTAAGGTTTTGTTTATACAGCACGAGCAAATCTCTAGGACTCGAAGGTTTGTTATCACCACTACTGGTATTTGTAACCATGCATACATAGTAAGCCGCACACGAGATCGTGACCTGTGTCCTGTTTCAGCCCAAACCAATGCCATCTTCGGGTCTCAAGGTAGGGAAGATAAAAATAAAGAGAGCAACGGATACGATTTGGCGGGGGGAAGGAACCATCACCCACTCTTTGAATTCAGGGCAATCTAGAATTTGACCCTGCAGCATCACGTTTTTGAAAGAGCAGCTAGCAAGCCTAAGTTTGTAAACTGTCCATGAAGGTAGACGCAAAGCAAATTCTGTTCGGCTCACGAAGAAAACCGAGGTCAAGTCAAGCAAACAAAGAAGAAAAAAAAGACCATGGGGTCCTGTTTTTGACTGGGTACCTAAATGAACACTGCCAACCACACGACTCTGCACTCCCGCTCACACGTGCGGGCAGAGGACTGCTAAATGGCTGATGAGCGTGGGCTAATTCAACTCTCAACGTTGTAAATAAATTGAGCTTCACGCATGAAGACACTGAGGCATTTTTATAGACTAAAGCATGGGGGAAAACAGCGCCAGGGCCAGCACCCATCCTTGGATTCTTAAAAGTCCTTCTCCACCTCACACTTTCTTAATAAAAATGCCATTGAATGGAGTCAGTTTAAGTAACAACCTCAGACGGGACGAGTTTTTGTTACCTGTAGTAGTTTTATCCACCGAACTATAATCTTCGACGACAGAGTCCTCAATGACATCGCTGATTTTCTGCCAAGGCTCCAGCTCCTCCTCCTCACATTCCATGAAGAGGTCGGTGTCCGCCATGCTACAAGAGGAAAGGACTGGATAAGAAACTGACCTCGATAGGGCGCCTGGAGGCTCAGTCGACTGAGCGTCCGACATGGGCTCAGGCCATCATCTCACAGTTCATGAGTTCGAGCCCCATGTCGGGCTCTGCGCTGACAGCTCAGAGCCTGGAGCCTACTTCGGATTCTGTGTCTCCCTCTCTCTCTGCCCCTCTCCCGCTCACACTCTGTCTCTCTCTCTCAAAAATAAACATTTAAAGAAAAAAAAAGGTATTGGACCAAAGATATTGACCTCAAAATGAGAAAAACCGTCTTATAAAAAAACATGGAATCGGATTCCATCAATCGATCTACCAGTAACGCACCGTTCTGCTCCCTCCACCCTTTCCCCTGACCAACCTCCCCTACTACCACATTTCGAAGGATCTAGAATTATAATTTTTACTCTTTTTTAAAAATATTTACTTTGAGAGAGAGAGCACGTGCAAGTGGGAGAGGGGCAGAGAGAGGGAGACAGAGAACCCCGACCAGGCTCCGAGCTGTCAGTACGTGACACGACGCAGTCATGATCGACCTGAGTGAAATTGAGAGCATGACGCTGAACCGCCTGAGCCTCCCAGGTGCCTCATTAGAACTTTTATTCTGGGGAAGAAAAACTTATGAAAGAACTCGCGGCAAATTGTTCAGCAATAGGAGCATAAAAGTTTAATCTGTAATAGCCAGGGCGACGGTCAGGGTGAGGCGAATCATGTGAGCACAGGGTCTTCAATTAAAATGTGTGTTCTGGGGGGTGCCTGGCTGCTCAGTCAGTGGGGCACGTGACCCTTGATCGTGAGGCTGTAAGCTGAGCCCCACTCTGGTTGCAGAGATTACTGAAGAAGAAAATCTTTAAAAACAATAATACTAGGGGCACCTGCATGACTCAGTCAGTTGAGCATCTGACTCTTGATTTCGGCTCAGGTCATGGTCCCCAGGGTTGTAGGATTGAGCCCCATGTCAGGCTCCAGGTTGAGCATGGAGCCTGCTTAAGATGCTTGCGCGCTCTCTCTCTCTCTTTCTCCCTCTGTCCTTTTCCTTCCCACTCATGCTCTCTCTCAAAACAAAAATAAATAAAAAATAAAATGTAAAAAACATATATTTTGCTCTTTATGAATTTTTTTAACAGTACTCTTTTAATATGTTAAAATACTGTTTTATTCCTGGGCCTTTTAACAATCTCCTAAATTTAAGATAAGATAAGATAAATTCTGGGCTGTCAGCTCGGAGCCTGCTTGCGATTTTCTCTCTCCCTCTCTCTCTGCCTCCTCCTCTAAAAATAAATAAAATATAAAAATAAAGAGCTGCTGCTATTCTGCCCCCCCCAACATTCATAGACTACAGATCAATTTCTTTGTCTTGGAATTGCAACGGCATTACTGCTCAACGTTCAAAGGCGGCCTTTAGTCCAAGGGCTCTCACAGAGCCCTTAAAAGTTATTTCAGAAAACTTCTTTACCACAACCAACCTGAAACTACTAAGTAGCTGGGTCCATACAACTTGACAGGATTCATTTTTAAGGTGCCCAACAGATGGCGCCGTTCCCTTGAAAACTTAAACTATCCAGGCAGGGAGCCGAGTGCTAAGGAGGCACTTGTGATGAGCACTGGGTGTTTTATGGAAGTGATGAATCACTGAATTCTACTCCTAACTAAAATAAAATAAAAAAAAATCCAGCCAATGCCCCAATGAGTTAGCTATAGCCAAGTACCCACAGTTTCAATGGCTAAAGTGTCTACCTTGACTCTAACTGGTCTCTAATATTCTACTTATTTTTGTCTTCCCAGGCCAAAACCACAATGGGGTTGTCTTGGAATAGGAGCAAGGAAAGAAAAACATATAAGCTATCAACTTAAATTTTCTTAGTTTCACATTTAACATAAATATACAAAAGACAATGCTAGCCAGAAACAGAATTAAAAAGAAGCCTGGGGTGCCTTGGGTGGCTCAGTCCGTTAAGCTTCCAACTTCGACTTCGGCTCAGGTCATGATCTAACAATCTGTGGGTTCAAGCCCCACATCAGGCCCTGTGCTGACAGCTCAGAACCTGGAGCCTGCTTCGGATTCTTGTCTCCCTCTCTCTCTGCCCCTCCCCTATTTGTGTTCTCTCTCTCTAACTTAAAAAAAAAAAAAAAAAAAAAAAAAAGCCAAATCCATACCACAGGCAGTCCTTGAGCAAAGACTACACAACACAAACTTCTGAAGTGTCCAGACTAGTTTTACTGAAAAAGACCTCAGTCTTAACAACTTTCTTTTTTAAATATTTAATTTTATACCAGTTCTTTGCTGTGTAACTTTCTTAGAGCCCATAGCCAACAATTAATTAATGCATAAATATCAAAAACCTGGCAGAATGAATATAAACTGTGGATGGTAAGTCCTACGGATGGTTCTCAAGCACTTTTTCAACTCTGACCAGCTGCAAGCCAGCTCCCCATACACGTGCTGAGCAGGCTTCCCTTCGGAGTGAGCAGAGGGAGCCGAACGCACACTGTGGTTTCCAATGGCGTGCCTATGGATGTTTTCACAGCATATCCAAATGGCTGGTCTTTTACCTCAACTACTTATAATATTTAAAGGAACGGAGTGCATGTTTGATTTTGTGAAGCAATGAATTAAAAAATATTTTTTAATGTTTGTTTGTTTATTTTTGAGAGAGACCAAGCAGGCAGGGGAGGGGCAAAGAGAGATGGGGAGACACAGAATCGGAAGCAGGCTCCAGGCTCTGAGCTGTCAGCACAGAGCGAGATGTGGGGCTCGAACCCATGAACCATGAGATCATGATCTGAAGTGAAGTCAGATGCTTATAACCATCTGAGCCACCCAGGCAACCCAACAATGAATTTTAAGGAGAATATTGAGAAAGTTTCTTCCGGGGAGCCAGGGTGGCTCAGTCAGTTGAGCATCTGACTCCTGATTTCAGCTCAGGTCATAATCTCAGGGTCGTGGGATCAAGCCCCATGTGGGGCTCTGCGCTGGGCAGAGTCCACTTGAGATTCTCTCTCTCTCTCTCTCTGCCCCTCTTCCATGTGTGTGCGCTCTCTCTAAAATAAAAAAAAAGTAATAATAAAAGTAAGTTTCTTCCATCTGATCAAAGTCAAACTATGCTAGTCCTCCCATGAAAAAGATACTCTAATACACAGAAAGAGTGAGGAGGGTAGATACGAAAAAATGAATGGCTAATAAAGATGTTTGTGGCCTCAACTACTTTTTATCGACCGACAGACAGACAGACAGAGAGAGAGAGAGAGAGAGAGAGAGAACTCCCCAGGTATATGTTCTGCCAAGACAACCAATGTAAATTAAAAGATTCAAAATGAGAAGAAAATTCAACTCCAAACAGCGTTTCAAGTCTTTACAGCAAACGAGTCGAGCTAACCAACGAGGCTTGCCAACCCGGGAAAGCAGGGCGCCTGCCGGCCGAGCGCACCTCACATACATCCGAACGTCTGAAACACAGGGAGACCAACTCCCCAAACAGGCCTCGGTTCTGACCTAGCCTGCCGTCGCCAAGCGTGCTCATTCCTTCTGGCGTCTACGGTGCAGGCCGAAACACCAACTCTGTCCAAAAGACAGGCCATACCACAATAGAGCAATCAACCTAAATTAAATATTCACAAACTTGAAAAATGCAAATTTAGCACGCTTCTTGTAGTTTTCTAGTTATTAAAAAGAAATCTCCGTTAATACGAAGAAATGCTATACTTAAAATCTCTATCAAGACGCTCATGAAAGAAACACGGTAATTTTCTGCGGTTTTGCAAGGGATCTATGGCACACGGCACATAGTCAGTCGCCTTACAACTCTTTTCGATTAAAGACACGAACTACTAAATACCCAGTATTGCAATGTACACACCTTCCCAAACTATCATTCTACTCATATTTAACCTCTCTCCACACCAAATCTTTAACTTAACCTCTCACAAGGGGGAAAAAAATGAAAAAAAAAAACAAAACAAAACCTGGATTTTTTTTTCTTCTCTTCTCTATTATTTTGCTACAAGTGTACTCAGACTTGGATACTTCTCACATTAACGAAGAAACATGTTGAAATTCAATCCTTACCCAATTTGGGGGCATTTTAATTTCTTCTGAAAAACTGCCAGGCAAAGATGTGGATTTCAGAGAGAGGCCAGCACGCGGGAACACAGTGCCGCGTCACGAGGAAAACGTGGGATGGAAAGCGAGTTTGGGAATCATACCAAAACCAAGTGAAGGGGCAAACTTTCATCATATTACAATTGTGAATCTCTGAATCAAGACTGTTGTGATTCTTTTCTGTTATTTAACTGATATAGATTCTAAGTAGATACAAAAGTACTAAGGAGATGTATCTATCACCCACCTTCAAAAGTTATCTACCCAAAATTGTTTTATCTATGCCTCCCTCCTTCATATTATTCTGAAGCTAATCTCTACATTATTCGTAAATATTTGGGCATGAACCTCTAAAACATAAGGACTGGAAAGATGTAACAAAAGAAAAAACACAGTCCCATTACACGCCTAAATACTGACGGTCTCTTAGTATCATTTAGTCAACATTCAGATTTCAAATTCTCTCAAATACCATACCTTTTAAAGTTTGTTTGAATTAGGATCCAAATAAGGTCTATATATTATGATTATTTGGTAAGTTTCTTTTAATTTACAGATCTTCATCTTTTTTTTTCTCCCTTGCAATTTGTTTGTTGAAGAACCAGCTCACCTCCTGTAGTTTCTACGACCTGGATATGGCTGACTGCGTACCACAGCGTTCACCACATGCCTCTGTCCCCTGGGTACCCTGAAATGCAGTTGGATCTAGGGGCACAGTTAGACACAGGATGAACTTTTTTCCCTAAGACTACTCGAAAGGGTGTAGTTTTCTTCCATCTGGGGGCAGGCTCGATGCTGTTTCTAGTCATTCTAAATCTACCCTTCCTTCATTTATTAACTGGAACACTTCTATTTTAAAAAACAAAAAGTAGGGGCACAGCTGGTTGAGCATGGGACTCTTAACTTCGGCTAAGGTCATGGTCTCGCAGTGAGTGGGATCAAGCCCCAGAATCTGTGCTGCGCTAAATGTGGAGCCTACCTGGGATTCTCTCTCTGCACCCTCTGGACGTGTACTCTCTCTCCCTCTCAGAATGAATAAACATTTAAAAAGGTAAAATAAAATAATCTTCATATCAACCCCCGATTGTTAGTCAGCTATCTTCAATTTCGCTCCCACGGCATTTGGCAGAAAGTTTCACGGCCACAAAGTACTTGTTTTAGAAACTAGAAAACAAAATTATATTTTCTCCTGGAATCCTTTCTTGAGATTTTTCAGTCTTGTAATACATTTACTGAGGAAAAAAATTCTCATTAATCTTATTACTTCTACGCTTTCCCTATCCCGAACCCCTTTCCCTTCCCCTAACAAGAAGCCTGGATCATTTTCCTGAAGGGCAAATTTACATATACAGTTGACCTTTGAACAACATGGGTTTCAACTGTGCAATAAATTTTTTTTCAATAAATGTATTGGAAAAGTTTGGAGATTTGTGACAATTTGAAAAAACTCACAGAAGAACGAGGTAGCCTAAAAATATCAAAAAATTAAGAAAAGGGTAGCTATGTCTTGAGTACATAAAATATATTTAGATAGTCGTTTATCATTTACTACCATAAAATACATACAAATTATAAAAAGTCAAAATTTATCAAAACTTACACGCCTATTGACTGTACGTGGTGGCCATTTGCAAGAGAAATGTAATCAAACACGCGGTATTAATTGCATAAAACCACCGACAGTATACACCGTACCGCTGTAATAATCTCGTAGCCACCCCCCATTGCTACTGCAGTGAGCTCGAGCATGTGAGCATCCCAACGTCCCCTTAAAACACCACTGGAGCAGCTGATCTCCACAGTAAATTGTGTTATCACAGTAAAAAGTGATCTCTCCCAGTGCCTGCTATTAGGAGGGTATCAGGCTGTTAACATCCCTCACCACCCCCCACACCACTGAAGGGTCAACTGTAGCCAAAAATTTTTAAGGATAATCAAAGGCTAACCAAGAGGAGACTTTGGTTTAATCAAGTCCTTTAACTAGTTACTGTTTTTTGAAAGCCAGTCTTTTTTTAATGTTTATTTGAGAGAGAGCAAGCATCCAGAGCGGGGAAGGGACAGAGAAAGAGGGAGACAGAGAATCCCAAGCAGGCTCTGCTCAGTCAGCGCAGAGCCAGGCACGGGGCTTGATCTCAAGAACCCATGAGATCATGACCTGAGCCAAAAATCAAGAGTGGGACACTTAACTGCTCAGTCACCCAGGTGCCCCTAAAGACCATCTTTTCTTGAATGCCAAAGTAAAGACAGACCATCTCAAAGATACCAAACAAGTTCCTTAACTATTCCTAATAAAAACTTTATCCACGGCATGTAAGCTTATACAGCTAGCGAGGTTCCTTTCCAAGGTGGAAAGGGGTGGGGAGGTTAGATAAAGAAAAAGTCCCACAACTTGACTCATAAACAAAGAGCTGATTTCTCCCTTCAATAAATTTCCAAGAGAGAGAAAAAATTTCATCATACCCCACTGCTCTCCAGCATATACCAGGCACTGCCCAAGCAGTGCAGCCGACCTGCAGGAGAAATTTGGGTTCGACAGCTGTGCACAGACGAAAGGGAAACCAAATCACAAAGGACATTATTAAGGAATCTTCACACAAGCCAGTGGATTTTATCCAACTCGGAGATACTCAAAAATGGGGACAATTTGCCCTCCAGAGCCATTTGGCAATGTCTAGAGACATTTCTGGTAGACATAACTACAGGGCGGGCTGGGGCGGGCTGCTACTGGCATCTATGTAGTGAGCAGTGGCCAGGGTGCTGCTAGGCACCCTATAACACACAGGTCGGCTAGGGACTTCTCCGCTCTAAAGCATCTACGGTGCCAAGATCAAGAAACTCTGATCAAACGGAATCCATGCTCTGAAATGGAAATTTTTTTCAATGCTTATTTTTATTCTTGAGAGAGAGAGAGAGCAAGTGCAAACAGGGGAGGGGCAGAAAGAGAGGGAGACAGGATCCGAAGTGGGCTCTGTGCTGAGAGCGGAGAGCCGGACATGAGGCTCGAACTCACAAACCATGAGGTCACGATGTAAGCCAAAGTTGGACACTTAACTGACTGAGCCATCCTGGTGCCCCTGAAGGGGAACATTTTTTAAAAGCATCCACATTCTACACACAAAGAACTATCATTTCTTGGGCGCCTGTGTGACTCAGTCGGTTGAGCATCTGACTCTTGATTTTGGCTCAGGTCATGATCTCAGGGTCACGGGATCAAGACCTGCATCCAGCTCCATGCTGAGCACGGAACCTGCTTAAGATTCTCTCTCTCTCCCTCTGCCATTTTCCCAACTCGCACTCTCTCTCCCAAAATAAATAAACATTAAAAAAAGAAGAAGAAATGGAGATTAGGTTAAAGAACCCTGGGAGAGTATACCCACAAAAATCATTCACTACTCAGCATTGACAACAACATCCTGACAGTAACCAACAAAATTGATGGTAACCATAATTTTAGAAAATCGACATCATGATGCTCCTTTTTCGAGAAATTAGGTACATGGGCAAGAAAAGAATGGTACAGAAGTTGTCAGATGAATGTGAAGATAAAATCAAGTTTCACAGGTAGGTGATTATAAGGTGAAACTAACCTTATAATCATCTCACGAACCATGACATCACGACCTGAGCCAAAATCAAGAGTTGGACGCTTACCCAACTGAGCCACCCAGGCGCTCCTAATCTCCGTTTCTAAATCTCTAGTTTTGACCCCTTTACAAGTCCTCTATGGGATGCTTCTGCTAAATATATCTACCCTTCTTGCGTGTCCAACTTCCAAATCATTTTCTTAGAGGGCAGTGAACCAAACTGACATGAAGCAAACCTACTTCTGCATTCTTTCTCAAAGTCTTATTGTTATATTGACCTGTAAGTTACAAAGGTAGCTCTATATCTCAAACACCAAAGGTTATGACAGTATTTAAGTTTAAACAGAAAAATGTTAGCCAATAATCCAGACACTGCCTGTCACCAACTGGTGTAAACAAGAAACAAGCCACTGACAATCAGGGTTAACCTGAATCAAATCAAGGGGTGCTGGGGGGGCGGGGTGGAGGAGCTCAGTCCGTTGAGCATCTGACTTCAGCTCATTTCATGATCTCATGGTTGGTTCCTAGGTTCGAGCTCCACATCGGGCTCTCTGCTAACAGCTCAGAGCCTAGAGCCTGGAGCCTGCTTCGGATTCTGGGTCTCCCTCTCTGTCTCTCCCCTACTCGTGCTCGCTCACCCTCTCTAAAATGAAAAATAAACATTAAGAACAAAAACAACAAATCAAGCATTTAAATTTAACTTGCGGTTTATATAGGAAACACAGCAATGGAGGAGTAAGGTAAGCAGTACCACAAGAAAATAACATGGTAAATTCTATAAAGAAATAATCACACAAATGCAGAATAGAGAACAGTCTATAAAACCAGTAACATGTTCTCTTTGAAAATGTGACAGACACACACCCACAGACCAAACTAAATTAAAAGAAACCAGGGGTCGGGGCCCCTGGCTGGCTCAGTTGGTTGAGTGTCCGACCCCTGAATTTGTCTCAGATCATGATCCCAGAGTCATGGGATCAGGCCCGTGTCAAGCTCCATGCTAAGCGTGGAGCCTGCTTGAGATTTTCTCTCTCCCCCCACCTGCATGCTCTCTCTCTCTAATAAAAAAATAAAAGAAGAAACTAAAGAGCCATAACAAAATGCAACATTTGAACCTTTATTGGATTTCAGTTCATATAAAAGCTATACATACATTTTGGGAACAAAGGAAACATTTGAATATATAGACTACATAATATTTGGGAATTACTTTTAATTTTCTTAATTTTTAATTAAAAAATTTTTTAATTTCATTTCCAGTGTAGTTAACATACAACATTAGTTTCAGGTCTACAACAAAGCGATTCGACAATCTTATACATTACTCAGTGCTTATCAAGAGAAGTGTACTCTTAAGAAACAAAAAAAAAACACACCAAAAAAAAATATAGGGGCGCCTGAGGGGCTCAGTCAGCTAAACGTCAGATTCTTGATTGCGGCTCAGGTCATGAAATCAGGGTTCGTGAGTCTGAACCGCACATCAGGCTTTGCGCTGACAGAGCTGCAGAGCCTGCTTGGAATTCTGTCTCCTTCCCTCTCTGTCCCTCCCCCACCTTCCCAGGTCCCTCCCAACCTGGGAATTATTTTTTAAATTTTCTTTTTTTTTTTAAATTTTTGAACGTTATTTTATTTTATTTTTGAGAGACACAGAGACAGAGCGTGAGCAAGGGAAGGTCAGAGAGAGAGGGAGACACAGAATCCGAAGCAGGCTCCAGGCTCTGAGCTGTCAGCACAGAGCCCGACGCGGGGCTCGAACTCACAGACTGTGAGATCATGACCTGAGCTGAAGTTGGCTGCCCAACGGACTGAGCCACCCAGGTGCCCCTAAATTTTCTTAAAAAGAAGAATTATATTAGAGTTATGTAAGAGAATGTATTAATTCTTAGCAAATGCACGAAATACTTAGTGGAAATGTCATGACTTTCAAGTGGTTTGGCCAACACACGCGTATGTTAGTGTTTTCTTAGACATTAGTATGTTACAAAATTCTTGTGGCGAGGTAATGGGTTCATTGTTCATCCTCCTTGTATTCTTTCATGTGCATGACATTTTCTTAGTGAGAAGTTGGGGGGAATCAGATAAATAAGGCCTGACAATCGAATGTCAGACCCAAGGACTATAATTGATAACACAGTACCATAGAACTGAAACCTGCGGAGTAGAACTTGAATGTTCTCACGCGTGCGCGTACACACACACACGATAACTGTGAGGTGATGAATGTGCTAATGAACACGTGATGGAGGGAATCCTTTCACGACGTACATGAAATCACCATAATGTATACTTTAAATATCTTGCATTTTGGCAACTATGCTTCAATAAAGCTGAAATTTAAAAAAGTTGGGCATAAAAACTACCTATTCATATTTTGGCTGGGATATTTTTGCACTACCATATTCTGTCCTTATCTTTTTGCCATTTACTAAATCAAACTGGTAGTCTTGTGGATTGAATTTTCTATTTAACTTGTTCTTATTTCTAGGAGCAATTTTTACATAGATTGCACATACACATTTCTTAAAATGTACATGATAATGAAATAATGTGAGGAAAAAAGAACGAGTCCAAGGTGGATCACGCGGGCTCCCAAGTTGGGACTGTAAGAGACCGACTCTGCGTTTCCGTGAATCCAACCGTTATTTGACAACTAGTCACCTATTTGGTTTTTGTATTTTATGGCAGAAATTGTACTGACAACATAATTTTTGTATACTCAGTAGGCTTTACCCAATGCTACGGCTCACACAAGACTATTAGCAATTCCGTAGCCTTTTAAGTCATTGGCATTCATCTTTCCATCCGTAATACCGGTATACCAGATACACGTTTCTAGGGAGAAGTGAACTGTATCTTAAGCACTGGCAAATACGGTACTCTAGACGCAGGTCCTAGCTAATCAGTAAAAGTCTGCATGAAAAGCAAGATACGAAGAGAATCTTTACAAACAATCTGTTATTTAAAAGCAACAAGGGGTGCCAGGGTGGCTCAACTGGTTAAGCATCTGACCCATGTTTTCCATTCGGGTCATGATCTCACGGTTCCTAGGGCTGTTTGTGGGATGAAGCCACACGTTGGGCTCGAGCTGAGGCTGCTTGGGGTTCTCTCTGCCCCTTCCCCACTCATACTCTCTCTCTCTCTCTCAAAATAAACATTAAAAAAAACCTGGCTGGCTCAGTTGCTTGAGCGTCTGATTTTGGCTCAGGTCATGATCTCGCGATTCGTCCGTGATTCATTCGTGATTTGAGCCCGGAGTGGGGCTCTGTGCTGACTGCTCAGAGCCTGGAGCCTGCCTCAGATTCTGTGTCTCCCTCCCTCTCTGCCCCCTCTTCCACTTGTGCACGTGCTCTCTCTCTCAAAAATAAACAAACATTACAAAAACAAAAAATTTAAGAATATACCCTCTTATTCTAGGGCAAGAAAATAATCCTCAGAACAACCGGCATTTTTCAAGTTATCTCAATTTTTGTCTTTCAAAAAGATTAATTCTAGAAAACCGATAGAGTTGACTACTTAATATATCTGTAAAACTAATTATTGTTAAAGCTACAGGAAGCTTTTATTGACCCAATCTTCTGCGTGACCGATTTCGTTTCTTACAGAGCCCAACAGTTGTAGAACCTCAAATATTCACGACATGTTCTTAAACAGTGTTAATAATCTAATACTCCCAAAGACAAAATACTTCCAATTTACCAGGCAGCAAATCTATCAAGAAGCACCCGGATAAGAGTTCTGTGCCCTCTACTAACACGACTGAAGCAAGCAGCAAGTTCGCGATTTGTAAAGGGTTCAGTATTCAGGGGTCCCTTTCCCAGCAAGAGCTTTTCTTCGCTGACGGTTGTTATGTGACCTTTATTCCATTTATACTCCTTGATTTAACTCTGCTAAATACTGGTAATATGTTAGTCTATTTCCCTTTTCTCCTCCCGAATTATATGTAAAAATCTTTTTGGTGGATATGGCTTTAGTATCATAACCAGAGAGCCAAAAATCCATCAGTCTTATTGCACTGACGCGATAAAGGCGCCAAACAGCTCGAGGGTTTGTAACTTAAATCCGAAATCACCGCCCTCGGGCGCCTGGGTGGCTCAGTCGGTTAAGTCCGGTTAAGTCCAACTCTTGATTTCAACTAAGGCCACAATCTCCGGGTTTGCTGGATTGAGATCCCAGGCCATCAGCCTGGGGGCGCCTGGGTGGCTCAGGTGGTTAAGCATCCAACTTCGGCTCAGCTCATGATTTCACAGCTCGTGAGTTTGAGCCCCACCTCAGGCTCTGTGCTGACAGCTCAGAGCCTGGAGCCCGCTTGGGATTCTGTGTCTCCATGTCCGTCCGTCTGTCTGTCTCTCTTTCTGCCCCTCCCCTGCTTGTGCTCTGCCTCTCTCTCAAAAATAAATATTAAAAAAAATAATAATAAAGGGGAAAAAAGAAACCTCTACTCTCAACAAAAAGACATACAGTAAAACCTTGGTTTGCGAGCATAATTTGTTCTGGAAACACGCTTGTAATCCAAAGCACTTGTACATCAAAGCGACTTTCCCCATAAGAAATAATGGAAACTCTGATGATTCCTTCCATACCCAAAAATACTCCTACAAAAAGGATTACAATACTCCAATATAAAATTAGAAAGAAAACACAAAATATAAAGAAAAATAAACAAATTCACCTGTACTTACCTTTGAAAAGCTTCGTGGCTGGTGAGAGGGAGACAAGAGAGGGGAGGGTTACTGTGGAGGACGCCTCGCACTCTCACTAACGGAATCACGTATCTATTGGCTCAACGGAATCTTTTTCTCCTCGTGCAACTGTAACAAGGGGCCTGTCCAAGGACACTTACTTTTGCCTCCTTTCGAGGATTTCGCGGAAATGTGACATCGCCTTGTCGTTAAACAGGTTCATCGCTCGCACTGCTCCGGCCTTATTCAGGTGGTGCTTTTCGACAAAACTTCGCACGGTTTCCCACATCTGACACATCTCCCTGATCTCGCGGGAAGTGAGGGAGTCCTCCGCCTCCGCCGCCGCCTCCCCTGCACACGAGGCCTCCTCCGCGACCTCTCGCTGCTGCTCGCGGTGCAGCTCCATCAGCTCGTCGGTGGTCAGCTCCTGGCCGTGCTCCTCCACCAGCTCCTGAACGTCGTCCTCACTCACCTCCAGCCCCATGCTCCTCCCCAGGGACACAATTTCATCCACAACGGGCGCCTCCTGTTCGGGAGGCAGCCCCTCTACGTCCCGTCCGAGAACGCAGTCGGGCCACAGCTTTCTCCAGGCAGAACTGAGGGTCCTCTGGGTGACCCCGGCCCAGGCTTTATCGATGATCTTGAGACAGCTGACAATGTGGAAATCATTTTTCCAAAACTCTCGGAGGGTAAGGTTCGTTCCTTCGGTCACCTCGAAGCACTGCTGAAACAGTGCTTTGATGTAAAGCTTTTTAAAGTTTGAAATGACCTGCTGATCCATGGGCTGGAGGATGGGAGTGGTGTTGGGAGGAAGGAACTTGACCTTAATGAACTTGAATTCCTCCAGTAGGTCGTCCTCAAAGCTTGGAGGATGAGCAGGGGCATTATCCATAACCAGCAAGGCTCTGAGCGGCAGATTCTTTTCTAGAAGGTATTTCCTCACCGCAGGACCGAAGGCCTTGTTGATCCACTCAACGAACAAGACGCGAGTAACCCAGGCCTTGCTGTTGGACCTCCACAGAACGTTTAGCTGGCTCTTCTGCACCTTGCATTTCTTGAAGGCTCGTGGATTCTCAGAATGATACACGAGCAGGGGCTTGACTTTGAAATCCCCGCTTGCGTTAGCGCAAAACAAGAGGGTGAGATGGTCTTTCATGGGCCTGTGACCGGGCATCGCGTTCTCTTCTTCTGTAATGTAGGTCCTCTTCGGCATCTTTTTCCAAAAAAGCCGTGTCTCATCACAGTTAAAAACTTGTTCCGGCAGGTAACACTCGGAAGCCACGAGCTTCTGGAACTCGGTAGCGAAGGCCTCGGCTGCCTTAGCGTCCGAACTCGCAGCCTCTCCGTGCCTCGCAACACTACGGATGCCGCTTCTCCTCTTAAAGTTATCAAACCATCCCCTGCTTGCCTTGAAGCCCTCTTCGTTTTCTGTCGACGTGCCTGGCAGTTTACTTACGAGGTCGGCGTACAAGGCCTTCGCCTTCTCGCAGATAAAGTTCTCGGTCACGGCATCACCTGCTAGTTGCTTCTCGTTTATCCAAACCAGAAGCAACTTTTCTACATCTTCCAGAACACGTGGCCGCTGCTTTGATATTCTCGTGACTCCTTTTGCTGCATCTAGCCCCCTTATTTCTTCTTTCTTCTTTAATATTGTGCAAATGGTCGATGTAGACTTCTTATAAAATCTTGCGATTTCGGCCACTCGCATCCCTCGTTCGTACTTCTCGATGATTTCCTTCTTAACTTCCACCGTGATCATCTCCTTCTTCTTACCGCCTTTCTTTTCGACCTTTTTCCGCATGGGGGCCATTGGATACGCTCGCACGGATGTGGACTACGGTACAGTGTTAATACACTCTCGTTACTGTACTTAGTGTAACTGGCAATAAGGCGGCAGAGGAAAGGGTCTCTGCCCGCAGGCAGCCTGACCTAGAATGAAACAAAGCATTCCTAAGCTTACTCGTGTCTGGAAAAGCAAAGGACTGTCCACGGGTGCTTTGAAGTGACAAAACACACACTAGTGCCAGTTGTGGGCACCTTCCAGCGTTCTGGAAAGTCACTGATTTCTGCCAGGTGCTGTGGCCTGAGACCGGGCACCTGAGCACGGGAGACGATCCCCCACAATCCCGTAGAAAGAGAGAGAGAGAGAGAAGAACCACTGGCTCAGCTGTGATCACGTGACGTTCGGCATCACGTCCTACTCGTATTGCAAGACATCGCTCAGTTACCAAGTTAAAGTCTATTAGAAATGTTTGCTCGTCTTGCGGAACATTCGCAGAACAAGTTACTCGCAACCCAAGGTTTTACTTGTGTGTAAAATAAAGACTGAAACGTTACCTGGAATACACTTCAGCATAATTCCAGGCACGATTTTGTACTTTACAGTCACCATCGCAATGGATTCTCACAATTCTGTCTTAAGTACTACATTTCACAGATGCGGTTTAAAAGGAGGTTTAGAGAGATTAAGTAACTTGCCCAAGGTTAAAGTTAGTAGATAACACAACAGGACTCAAATCAACGTTTTTCTCTAGAATTTTCCCCAAGCCACTGCCCCTTCCATTACTAACTCCAACTAACACTGGTAAATTCTCCAGAAGTTCCTAAAAGGAGGCAGGTTTGGAGGATCTCAGAAGCAGAAGCAAGGACAACACCCAGTGATTCCCAAACGTTTTGGTTTCAGGACCCCTTTACATTCTTAAAATGATTGAGGATCTCAGAAGGTTTTTATTTACGTGAATTCTTTCACTATTTACCATATGAGGCCTTAAAACAAAAAAGTTAAAATACTTATCAACACAATTAACAATAACAAACCGTCACAAGTTGATAGAAATAACATTTTCAATTAAAAGTTGAAAGTTTTCCCCCAAATAATTAGGAAAGCAGCACTGGTTTTGCCAATCGTGGAGGCGGAGCTTAGGCGGAGGCGCTGGACTCTCAGCTGGGTGTGCATTCGCTCTGCGGCTGGGGGTTGTTTTGCTTGAGTATCCGACTCTCTAGCCTCACGCAGATCTCAGAAAAAAGGATAAGTGTTCTAAAAACCTTTTCAGATAGCTGTGCGTACTGACACAATACTGAAACTCAACAAATGGGAGTCTCTTAAAGAATCGTTGCATCTTGGAATCTGAATCCCTACCAACCCACTTTTTGTACTTTCTTACACTAAAATCCGCTGGGGAACCCTGCATCGTGAAAGGACCATTTACCCCTGATACATCATGCGGTGGTCACTTGGAAAATACAAATCTACTGAAATGTCCATGTTCCGAATGCTGACACATCTCACTATAAATATTAATACAATTTAAAAAATACTTAAAAATCACAGTCATTAACACTAATGTTACAAGAAAAGTCTTTTAAGTACTGAGAAGCTGTCAAACCTGACATGCCAGTCAACTTTTTTTTAAGTTTATTTATTTTGAGAGAGAGAGAGAGTACATGCACGAGATGCCAACTTTTAACATAGTCTTATTTTCACGCTCAAATCCTTATCATTGGTAACAAATACTGTCGATTGTTTTCCCTGAAGTGACGAGTTCACTTCACTTTCGGAAATTATCGGCCTGGGGCACCTGGGCGGCTCACTGGTTCAGAGTCCGACTCTGGATTTGGGCTCAGGTCGTGATCCCAGGGTCGCGGGACGGAGCCCCACACCAGGCTCCGTGCTGAGCATGGAACCTGCGTAAGAGTCTCTTTTTCTCTCCCTCTGCCCCTGTCCCCTGCTTGTGCGCCTTCTCTTAAAAACACAAAAAACTACCAGACATTGAAGTGTGAAAAAAAAACTAGTTTGTCAAGCGGTTCTTTCAGGTAAAAATGCTGTTCCTTGAAACCAGAGGCTCATCAATCAGTCTCGCGAGTGCTTTTCCTGATGCGAAGATTACACCTCCGCAGGCGGCAAGGGTGCTCTGGGCATTCCTTCAGTCACAGATTCTTAACGAAAAAGACATCCACTCAAGGACTGAGATTTGTAGAATTTATTTATTTTGAGAGAGAGCGCCTGCAGGGGAGGGGCAGACAGAAGGCGGCAGCCCTGCTGTCGGCGCGGAGGCCCCGGCAGGGCTCGGATGGCACCGAGGGTGGGATCGTGACCGAGAGATCAAGGCGGACACTTGACTGACTGAACCGCGCGGGGGTCCCGGTTAATAAATCACTTTCCCGGCTTCAGCAAGGGCCTTCTCACACGGAGTTTCCGGCAACTGCCTGGCTGGGTGCGAAGGCGCCGGCACCACTTCTACGCAGCTGTGCTTTGGGACCATCGGTGCGAATGTCACCGAAAAGAGATACATGGCATCTTAGCATTACCTATTCTGAAAACAATGACCTCTCAGCTCCCCTGAAAGGGCCTGGGTCTCCAGGGCCCACGCCCTGAGGACCGCTCTCCTGCCGCAGACCACCGGCTTAAGGCGGGGGTGGAGAACCAGGAAACGCTGCTCGTCCCACGAGTCCCCACTGTTCGTTCGCAAACTCGAGGGCTCGAGATACACCACCGGTGCGGTCGGCACGTCACAACCAGACGAGGAGGGAAGGACACCAAGGGCATAAGTTGCCATTTACTTGCTTTCAGATTATATTTTGAACACCTTTGTGCTAAACCAAAATTCTCAACGCGGTGGTTGCCTGAGTCGGCCTCAGCTAAAGGACTGCGGGGTGAAAATGTAGAGAAGATGGCACCTCTCCCCGTCCCGCCCAAAGAGACTCAGGGATGAGCTCCCCCCCCCCCCAAACAGCACTTTCAGCAACCTCCAAAATACTTCGTATGTATCCTTAACGAGTGTGCGAACCAGTTCGAATTCAGAGTCCAATTCCCCAGCCCAAGCGCAACTCCCGGTCTGGACATTGGTTTATCAACCAGCGGCCGTCCCAGCCCTCGCGCCCCCTTCCCCACCAGCTAGATGGGTATCCTTTGAAAGCAAAACCCCATTTCTGTGGGGGTTTGAGCTGCGCTGGGAGGTGTCCGAACGTGCAGAAGACCGGGCCACAATCTGCACCAAGAAGGCGGTTGTTCTGCGGCAGTACAACAACCGTCTCCCAATTTCCATCTCGAAAACGAGATTGGGCTAAACGACTTCCAAGACTCTTCTCAGCACCACCTTTTGCTGAGCTGAGAATGCCCAAATAAGTGAGAAGAGATGCGTCCAGTCTTATTAGCAGTTTGGGGGAAGCCCGCGTCTGACGGGAGGAAATGTGGGCAACTCGCAGGAAAAAAAAGGGAAAGCAGGTGGATCAGCGACATCACTCTCTCCACTAGGTGCTGAGAATCTAGAAAAAAATAGTCCCCGGGATAAACATGGCGCCCACCGCGGCAGGATATAAACACCAGAAATAAAGCTATTCCGCCCCATCCCATTTTATAAATCACGGCGCCATCGCGAAAATATTTTCGGTCCGAGGGAGGAGACTTTGCAAACTAACTGCAGTGCACTAAAGCCTAGAATGTCCTACCGGACTGAGCAGAGATTACGTAACACAAGGGAGCGGCACAGCGACCGCTCGTTTTCCAGCTCGCGCTCAAAAAGAGCGCCCCACTCCTTCGCCGGCGGGGACGCGGCGGGAGAACCGAGCGCTGCCCAACCCCCCGGGACGTCACCTCGGCGCGGCCTCGCCCCCTCGCCCGCCCCTCCCGCCGCGCCCCGCCGTCTCGCGGCCGCCCGCGCCCCCGCCCCCTTCCCCGCGGGCCGCCGCCCGCGCCCGCGCCCGCCCACTCCTCCGAGACGCCTCGCGCCGGGCGTGCGTGTGGACGTCGGATGTGTGCGGGGCCGTGGGGCGCGAGTGCGCGCGCGCGCGCGCCGCGGCGGACGCCGGGGGGCGGGGGCGGCCGGCAGGCAGGCAGGGGCCGCCCGCCCGGGCCGGCCCGCCGCGCGGCTCCCGCGGCTCCCGGGGCGCACGCACTCACTCTCGCGCTCGCGCGCCGCACCCCACGCCCGCCGCCGCGGGCCGCGCCGCCACTCGCGGGGGGCGGGGGCGCGCGCCACCGGGCCCCCGCCCCCACCCCTCGCGCACCCGCCCCATCCCCCTCTCATTGTCTCGCCTCGGAGCGCCTCGCCGAGCGAAAAGATAACGGAACCCCCGGGAGAAGGGGGTGGGGAGAGAGAAGGCTCGCCCGCTCGCTCACTCACCTCCCGTGGTCGTCGCCGCCGGTAGTCTGACCCGAGGAAGGCGCCGTCGCCTTAAAGGGACCTTGCACCCGGCGCCGGGAGAAGGGGGTGGGAGCAGGGGAGGGGACGGGGGCTTGGGGGAGACGGCTGAGAGGGAACCGTGGAGAGCTCGTCTCCCCGAGGGTGAAAGGAAACCTCCCTCGGGTTCGAGTGATTTGGGGTGGATTTTTTTCCCGAGGGGGGCGGGGGGGCCCCGAGGGAGGGGGGTGGGGGGGCCAAGGAATGCGGCTCCGTGTACGGGAGCTGGCGCGGGGGAGAGAGACGCCGACTCCCCCCACCGACCCTCTCGCCCCGCGGAGGGATACGGCTCGTCACTTCCGCCCTCCCCCTCTCGTGGCCTTTCAATTGGTCGGAGCGCGTGTCACGTCATGAGCTCAGCCTAACCCCTGCCCGGGCTTCTTTTCTAGTCAAGTTTGTCTGGGCTTGCAAATAAATAAATAAATAAAAACATTTTTTTTTTTAAATGAAATAAAGAATAATTAGCTTCTAAAGCAACGTCTAAGTTTTGGTGAGAAAAATGGGATTTCCAAAGAAAATATTCCCAATTCACTTGCCTGGACTTCCCAAGGAAATTTTGGGAATCTCCCCACTTTGCACTCTAGACTTCTACCTAACCTAGAGGGGACCCTCATGCCTCAGGCCAGATGGTGAGGCCCAGTGGCACCAACAACTGTCATTGGAACAAAGGCAGCAAAATGGCACACACTTCTTCAAGAACCATTCAGCCAAGTAGCCTTATGGCAGTAGCCTTAGGTGAAGAACTTTTAAAAGCTATTTTTACCCTGAACCCTGCTGGGTTCTGGAAAGAAGTAACACACGATTACTTAGCAAAGTAATTCGTGTATGGAAACTGCTTTGAAACCATTGTGAATAGACGCAGCTGAGATCCTCGATTCTAAGAAACCATGGATTCCACATTTGTGCTTTTTGCTCCAAACAAGGCTGAGATGGATTGGCCCAAAGAAATTGATTAGTCCATTCAAGACTGTCCACCTGTAATTTTTCCCCAAACAAAAAGTAACTTCTTTTTCAGGTAGCTAAGAAATTTTGTCCTCTTTTCAAGATGATGATATTTTAATATTTTCTTTGGATATATGAGGATGTTGTTGGTCTCTAAGCAATACACAAATATTTGCTCTACACCAAATGAAAATCAAAGCACTAAGTGTGAGATTGGGGAGGTTCAAAATCATATTTATTCATTTATTAAAATACATGTATACTCCATTCAAACCCCCAGACTGAAAATAGGCAATGGAAGTAAGCATTCCAAATTGTGCACCGATGTGTCTGTGTGCACACGATGGCACCCATTTTCATTCCGCTTCATCCCGTTTCATACCAAGAACGTGTGAGTAATTTGAACTTGTCACTTTCGGCGAGAACTTCATGATTTGGATTGAAAACATCAATAGTCCTTCTGAAGCCTGCCCATGATAGAATTCTGGAATCAATCACCAGAAGACAAATTCTACATGAAGCTCAAATCCTATTTTATGCTTTGCTTTTCTGTAATAATTATACTTTCATTATAATGTTATTTGCCCATGAGATATTCTTGTCGAAATGTATTTTGCCATGCTGAAGTGCCAAGGAGGTCTAGTCCAGCGGACGGTACCGTGTACTGTTGACCAATAACCATTAGCAGACCATACTGCGAGTGTGTCAGGCATCCGTTCACTTACTCAACACATTTTTATCGAGTACTTTACTATGTGCAGGCACCGTTCTAGGTGTTGGGAGTACAGCAAAAAGAAAACCAAATCCCTGAACTCGTGAAACTTGTACTCTAGTGAGGAGAGACATAGATACACAAATCGTTCCTGGATCTATTGTTGAATAACAAATGGCTCCAAAACTTAGTGGCTTAGAACCACAGCAATTTTACTATTATCTCTCCTGGTTCTGGGAGGTGATTCAGCTAAGCTAAGCAGTTCTCATTTGGAGTCTCCTGCGGTGGCCGGGCTGAGGTCATCTCGAAGGCTTCCTCAAACGTCTAGAAGTTGGCGATGGCTGTTGGCCGGAACGGCTGGCTGTTTGGCCTCTCCGTGCAGCCTGGGCTTCCTCAGGTCGCAGCGGCTGAATTCCAAGATTGAGTGCCTTATGAGGACCAGGGAGAGACTGTACGGCTTTTTGGGACCTAGCCTCAGGGATCACCAAGCCCCACTTCTACCGCAGTTACAGGCTGCCCTCGATTAGAGCCAGTGGGAAACATCTCTCAAAGGACGAGGTGGGAATATCACATTGTAAGAAGAGTACGTGGCTTGGGAAATCTTCTTGTGACCGTGTCGGAAAGTATAATCTAACACACATCACGTAAGTAAATATACAGTAGGTGACAAAGTGACAGGTGCGATGAATGGGGGAAAAGGCAGGAGAGGGGGACTGGCGAGTGTGGCACAGAGGTGGGGGCGGGAATGTTGTTATTTTACGTGGGGTGGTTGGAGAAGGCTTCATTATTAAGATGACATCTGAAGACAGACCTGAGGAAAGTGAAGCTGATTGCAGGTTTGACTCTTGGTAAAAGAGAAATCATTGGAGGATTTTGAGCCGAAGACTGACATGACCTAGCATTTTTATTTTTTTATTTTTTTTTAAGTTTATTTAATTTTTGAGAGACAGAGCATGAGTGGGGGAGGAGCAGAGAGAGAGGGAGACAGAATCTGAAGCAGGCTCCGGGCTCTGAGCCCTCAGCACAGAGCCCACGAACCGTGAGATCATGACCTGAGCCGAAGTCGGACGCCTAACCGACTGAGCCCCCCAGGTGCCCTGTGACCTAACGTTTTTAAAGGAACACTCTGGCTGCTTGTAGGTGCAAGAAGTATGGGCAAGAAGATTACTTGGGAGACTCAGGCAATAATCCAGGTGAGAGATGATGGCGGTGCGGACCCAGGTGGGAGCCGTGGAGCTGCTACTTCGACTGCGTGAGTTCTGCGGTGTGTTACCTCCCTGTGACCTGTTTGTCTGTAATTTCATTTGTGCCCCGGAAGACAGTTTTGACCTATACAGGCTAATAAAATGTGTGGACGATTGTGCTCTGCCTGTCACAAAGAAAGAAAGGAAGAACATTACGCTGACCATAAATAAGAGTGTTTTGGGTACTGGAGGCACCTTGGAGTGAAGAGTTCGGGGAGCGAGGGTAAGGAGCAACGGACACTCAGGGAACGGAGTAAACTCTCTGACACGATAAGAGATGTCCTAACTATGCCTCAACCGGGGAGGAGTCATCCACTGCTGAATGAAAAATTGCCAGAAGAAATCACTAATAGAGACGTAACTTCAGGGGATGCAGAGAGAACTCTACCTCCTTACAAGGCTGGAGGAGCATCTCCAGAAGGACTCTATACTTCGTTCTCCCACTTCCAGAAATGTAATCCCTGCCCTAAAGAGGGAATGCGCATATTAATTCGGGTGGTGGTGGAACATTTTGATGTCCTCCACTGACACACAAGTGTTGAGAGTATAGTATAGGCCCAGTAGCTGCGACTTCTTATATCTGACCCATCTCGATCATGAAGGGAAACCAAAGCAGCAGAGCAAACAACCTGGATCGAATCCTCAGAATTCAGTTCATATGTGCCTCCGCAACGTACTGGGGAAGGGCCCAAAAGCCAATCCGGTTTGGTGTGTTGAAGAAATTGTGCCCTAATACTGCTGCTAAAAAGCCGCTCCAGTCTTCAGTAGCCAACTTAGAAAAATGGAATCCTCTCCATGTGGGTTTCTAAGAGAGAAGGTCAAAAGTTAATGGAAGTCCCAAGTTGGGCATTTCACAGTTAGGTAGCCGGAGAGTGTTTTTTTTCCCTACAGTTTATGGAAACACTTATTTGCTTCCTTGGCTTATGGTTTCTGCCACGAGTTGAAAATTGGAACCACCTGTAGCTTAGAGAGTGTCAAGGTAGAGAGACAAATGATTTCAACATGTCTTCGAAAGCAGTGCTCCATGGCTGCCCCTTCGCCGTTGTTTTGCTATCAATCACTGACCCAATCACTGACCGCTCAGGTGCAGTGTGAAGCTGACTGGTCTTGTCAGGGTGGGGAGGGGAGAGGATTGTGACGTCCATCCAGGCAGAAAGCGGCTTTGTGGGGAACAATGCCAGATTTCTTCAAAAAGAGCATCTCACTCTCTGCAACCTACATTCAGGTCAAAACCAGAAGCTCAAAGGAAGCTACTCATTTTGGAAGACATAAGAGCTAGAAAAACAGTGGAGAAATTTTCACCATCTGAGAATCTCCCGGCCCCAAAGATGGACAGCTGATCTCAGTGAGCCTGGGAGTCCAGAGCAGTCAACACGTATGGGTGGGAATATATGCCTAACTTAACAGGGAAATTATCATGACATAAAGGGCAAATGAAGATCTATGTTGGACCAGTGTCAAATAAAAAACGGGAAACTCAGAGGCTGCTGCTAGGTTTTATTTAAAATATTATTTGCTAGCTCCTTAAGTTCAAAGGAGTTGGGGACTTTCCTAGGTGCTCAGAAAATTCTCGAGAGGTGAGAAATAGCCAAAGGACGTTTCCAGACTGGTTTCTAAAATAAGTATTGCTCTTAGCTTTCAGTAGAAAGCAATTGAAGGTCTCAGTCTTCAAAATATATTTTGTGGGGCGCCTGGGTGGTTCAGTTGGTTGAACATTTGTCTGACTCTTGATTTCAGCTCAGGTCATGATCCCAGGGTCGTGGTATTGAGCCCTGCGTCAAGCCCCTCATTGAGCCTGTGCTGAGTGTGGAGTCTGCTTAAGATTCTCTCTGTCTCCCTGCGTCCTTCTCCTCTGCTAGCCCTCCCTGTCTCTTTCTCTCAAAAAAAAAAAAAATCAAAATATATTTTGCAAGAAATGTGTTAGCAGCAACTTCATCAGTCATCAAGACTTCTCTGTGAGTTGCTGTATGACTTCATGGAAGATAATAATTTTGTTAAACTTTGAATTATATTAATATTATTTAAGAGATATCCAGGGGCACCTGGCTGGCTTAGTAGGTGGAGCACACGACTCTTGATCTCAGGGTTGTGAGTTCCAGCCCCACGTTGGTTGGGTGTAGAGATTACTTTAAAAAATGTTTTAATTTAAAAAAAGAGAGAGAGACACCCAGAAGCAGAGCTACATTTGTTTCATCTAGGTTGTTGCTATGGAGTCGAGCAGGTATGATTATCAAGTAATTAAGTTGATTCCATAAAGCTTCATGGAAAAATTAATTGGATTATTTTATAGACACGATTTGTTATGTGGCTTGTTCCTTATAATAGATTACAAAGTAAAATTTAATTAAAATTTCCTTTTTTTTTTCTCTAGGATACACTCTTTTTTAATTTAGAAGTGTTTGTATTTTATTATAGTCATGAATAATTTCCACAACACGACGGTGGACATTAAGCAACTTGATTCATTCTTGTGATGGACATAGGATTCATATCAGAGGCTCAGCCTCCAGAATTTGGTGTCAAAGGTTCCTGGTATAGACAAGCGATCACATCGTTTGGGGTCTCTTCTTGTTGAGTATGTACAGTAGAAGCTAGAGGCAGCAAGGAGGCCATCTCCTAAGGCAGCCACGGATACATTTTGTATTGCCTAAGAAATAAAGGTAGTAAGACCTGAAAATGTGAAAGTGCCAAGATTGACCAATTGAAAATAATTTTATGGAAGGAAAACGATTCATCCAGGAAATAGTTCTCCTTTCTACGTTTGTGCATAAATGCATTGATGCGTAAGTCCTGTAAGTCAGGTGTGAATATAGTTTCTTCCTTCCTCTGCACCCTGCTTCCTGTGAGCCTCTGATATCTGCTTCTCCTCCTACTCAGAGGTCTTATTCCTAATCTAGAAAAGTGGACCTTAACCTTTTCTGCTTTGCGAATCCCTTGAAAAACTCGATGAGAGCTGTGGATTATCGCCCTCTGAAAAATGCACATTTGTACATGTACAGAACATTTTGCAAATACTTGCAGGCTTGAAGCTCATTTGTGTGCTTCTGTGTGCACTGCAGGGAAATAACCTCAGGCCTTGAATCCATCGGAAAAGATCCTTCACTCCCTGTTTTTCCAGAGAAGTTATATATTTCTCAATAATCGTATGAACACATATGCCCCAAAGCTGGAGCCTCGTCTCTCCCTGACAAGTGGCTGCTGCTTCTTCTTCTTCTTCTTCTTCTTCTTCTTCTTCTTCTTCTTGTTATCATTATCAAGCATTTATTATTATTATTATTATTGTTATTGCCATTATTGTTTTTTCCTTTATCTTTGCCCAAGATATTCTTCGATATCTGAGAAAGTTCAGGAAACCTAAGACTTGAAGGATGACTAGATGGGCTAGCTACCTCAGCCAGTTGAATTGATACCATTGGGATTGAAGAGGTTCTCTCCAATTCTCCATGCAGACACTGGCCGTCCTGGGATGCCTGGCTTACTTCACCTGATTCACTGGCTGGGTCTCACTGAATAGTCATGTGCGCTCTACATTTCCCAGCTTCCCTTGCAGCTATATTGGGTAGGGTCTTAAGATTGGATCCCAGCAAAAGGAAATAAGAACTTAAGTGATGGGTTACTCTTGGTCCAGAGCATTTAAAGGTTGGTGTGGCTCCTTTCTTCCTGTTTAGTGAGATGATAGAACAAGATAGAAGCAGCCCAGATCCCTCAGTCATGCCAGGAAGGAGAGCCTGGACTTTACCAGAACAACAACCAAACTTTATTGTGCTAAGCCACTGAGATTCTAAGATAAACTTGTTAATTCAGCATAGCCTAATTATACCAATACATCGGTATACGATTAAATAAAAAAATAATAAATTACTCTAGAACACTTTTATGGCTAAGAATGGGAGTCGATATGGCTAACTGACTAGACCTTGATATTACCTGCTTTGGAGGGTTATTGTATTAGACGTATAATATATAAAATCCGAGGATGGTACTTGGCTGATTTTACTCCATAAATGGCGGGTTTAATTATTAGTTCTTAAGATATCCTATACCATAGCAGCAGCTGAGTGGCTCAGTCAGTTAAGTATCCGACTGTTGGTTTTGGCTCAGGTCATGATCTCATGGTTCATGGGATCAAGCCCCACATCGGGCTCTGCACTGGCAGCATGGAGCCTGCTTGGGATTCTCTGTCTCCATTTCTCTCTGCGCCCCCTCCCACTTGCCCATGCTATCTCTGTCTCTCTCAAAATAAATAAACATTAAAAAAAAAGATATCCCATACCATAATGTGTTTTATGGGACATCCTAAAATTTGACTGCATTCATGGGATGACAGTTTCCTATTCTGATTCTTTCCCAGATTTCTCACCTTAAGGTATCTTTTCTAAAGTTTGGGTCTTGGGGAAAGGCATCTTTTATAAAAGTGCTAAAAGTAAAACTTCCGGGCGCCTGAGTGGCTCAGTCGGTTGGGCGTCCGACTTTGGCTCAGGTCATGATCTCATGGTTCATGGGTTTGAGCCCCACGTTGGGCTCTGTGCTCACAGCTCAGACCCTGGAGCCTGCTTCAGATTCTGTCTCTCTCTCTCTCTCTCTGTTCCTCCCCTGCTCGGTCTCTGTCTCTCAAAAATGAATAAACAATTAAAAAAGAAAAAGTAAAAACTTCCAAGAAATAAGTAGTTTATTGTCCTTAACCGGCCAAATATTTAGTAAAAGCCTATTATTTCTTCCATGTATTAATGAACAAAACAACATAACGGGTAACGATATTGCCAAGTGCAAATCTGTGTGGTCCACACAATCACAGAACGGAACCTGTAAGACCATGCTAACGGTGTGGGACAGACCGTCTATTCTGGAAAGAGAAAGGAAAGCACGATGCAGGCTCAGGTCTTCAGAGAAAGCTTCTTGACAGGAGTGGGGCTCAGAGCTTGTCCTGAAACACGGGTAGAATGTGACCAAATGAGCGAAAAGGGGAAGGGCATTCTGCGAGTGCAACGGAATGACCAGGGCACTGACCGAACCCATGAAATTCAGGTAAAATATTAGGCGGAATCATATAAAATCACTGGGAGTTTTTTATAGGGTAAAAAAACAATCTAGTATCAGTAATTTTCCGGTCTCGAACTAATAAAAGCAGCATCTGTGAGTGGTCCACTGGGAGTCCCAACTGTATCAGCCGTTTTCTTTTTTCCCCTGATGAGCGGCAGGTACCTCAGTTCCTGGTATTACTTCTTTCTGGTGGTTCTTAAATATTTCACAATCATCTCACTAAAATCAGTTAAAGGAGAGCAAAACAGAAAGTGAAGTCTCATCAGATAATGGAAGCAATCCTTCTAGGGGCCACTCAATTCTCTTCGGGGAGCGAGCACAGCGTAGGCCACTGTCTGACAAAGGAGGGGACCCGAGGGACCCCTCAGTGCCAGGTTCTTTGACTCCTCTGGCCTGGGGAGCGGATCTCTTCCCCACCTGGCCCCGGCCCGTCCCGCTGGCGTTGGCGGCTGAAAGGTTCGGATCGTGTGGACAGAACTTGTGAGCTGGCTTCCTTTCGGTCGCTCGGGCCTCGTGGCTCGCTCTCAGCCTCCCCCCAGCGGCCTGGCTCTACCCATCCCACAGACCAGAGCTGCTCTCTGAGGCCCACGGGTCTTGGCCCCGGGGGGTGGAGGTGGGCGATCCACCCTGCGGGCTTCAGTGCTGGGTCACCTTGCTCTAGCTCGCCCAGGTCACCCCTCCAACAAGCTCCTCGGCCAGACACCGTGGCGGTGGCCGACAGCGTCCCAGGAAAGCCGGTCCCCGGGGGCCTCGGCCTGACTACACTTTCACCTGACGCGCTGTGTCAGAGAAGGAGGCAGAGCGTCCTGTGTTTCGTCACACGGGCCCAGACGGGACCAGGTCGCTGCCATTCTCTCCAGTCACACGGTGGACCTCAGCATCTCCAGATCGGAACCTGGAAACGAGACTTCGAAGCATACATCTGTGTCTTCCCTTCCCCCCACCTGCTCTCTCCAGCTCTGTCTGCCCCGTATCCCCGGGGACCGACAAACACTGGCTGCCCTGCCTTCCTCCACTCCCCGTCCTTCCACCACAGGGCAGCAGACATCGGGGCCCGGGAGTCACACCCTTTGAGAGAACTTCCCGAGGTAAGTCCTCCAAGCTGGGATCTTGAGGGAGTTAGCAGACACTTTTTTTGTTTTTTTTTATTAATCTTGAAAGGAATTTAGGAAATCTTTCAAATCACTACCCTGGCTTAGAAACTTCTTGTCTTGCCAAATAAATTCGATGTTGAATGTCAGAAGCTGAATATCTCAGGATTCCCTCCCCCCCCACCTTCCTTCTGGAACAAGTCCTTATCTTCCCCCAAGCAGATGGATGTCAAGGGCCAACTAGGGATAAGTTCATTTACTCATAAAGGAACGAGAAAAGCACACAGTTATTCAAAACATTACTTTTCTAACTGCACTAAAATCCTCCTCCCCTCCCCTGTTCCTCTCCTTCGTAGATTCCAACAATCGACCCGTTCCCCCCACAGGTCAAGTTCCGAGCTCGATCGTCAGGGGTGATACTCGAGATGTCCACAACCAGCCAAAGAGCATCCCCGACCCACAATGAACATGTAGAGGAAACAGAACCAGTGAAGCAAGTTCCCAGTATTTGCTTTTCTCTCTCCCAAGGCACATCTGTGTACAGCTTCCGGAATGTTCTACCCAGGGGCTCTCCTTCCTTAGCCTGTGTTTGCAATGACCCCCGCCTGCCTGGTAGGCGAGCTCGGTGGAGCATGCCTGGTGCACTTCAGACACCAGTTAACAAGCAGGACTTCAAGGAACGTACACTATCTCGTTGATGTCACAACTGCCTTTGAGGCTGGAGGTCTTTGGGGAAAATGTTCGGGTCCAGTATTCAGGGAGTCAGGGAGAAAACGCGAAAGGAGAGGCTGGCAGTGGTTGAAAAATCATGCCACGCGCTACCTAGCACCTCGCTCAACTTTGGGTAAGCTTAGCGGCTTCCACCGCGAAACAAGGTTAGAGAGAATTTAAGCACCTGAGATGCTGTGCGCTGGAAAGAGTTGAGTCGATGTCAGCTATTAATGTAACTGTAATACTTATTATTATAATTATTTTATTGTTGTTGTTGTTACTGGGCCAGTGGCTTACTATGGACTATGAGGACGGCTTCCCTACCATCGGCACCCTTAGCCGCACACAGGTGTGGGACTTCTGATACCAATATTGAACTAATGAAAATGGCAGGGATGAAGGAATGAAGGAACGAATGAAGTGTGTGTAATGCGGGCAACAGAGTCGTAAAGATAGAAAATTCAGCCACAGACTTGGTTAGCACCGAAGAGCTTTCCCTATGCTGAGAAGGGACAAAGTCAAATTCGAGGGCTGCGGCCTTTCGTATTATCTACACAGGATATAAAACTTAAAAACAAGCAATAAGGGGAAAAAAAAGAAAAATACACATTTTAAAAGAAATATAAATTAAAATAAAATAGGTATGGGGAGTATTTGATTACATAATATCCCAGCGACCCAGGCTTCCCGGGGCTCACTGGAGACGGGGGCTTCTGACACTTCGGAGTGTAGCCATAGACCAGGTCGCAGAGGTGACGCGGGCCTGGTAGAAAGGGGAGCTCGACAGAATTGCTTTCGCATTTCACTGTAGCTTTCTTTACCGAAATACTAGCTTCAAGGAGATAAATTATTCACAAATCATTAACAGCCGATGCTGAGATGCGAAGACAAGCAAGAGGGATAAGTAAAGGCTGGGTTCTTCAAAATAAGTAGAGAGGCAGAACTCGGACTGTCCGGCGCAGAGGTTTTCAAACATTTTTTGACAGCGACCCGCTAAGAAATTATTCTCCATTTCGGCCCGGTACGTGCAAACACACAGTACTCTCTCACGACACCGGGTTCATGAAGGAAAACTGACCCTTACTATGTAATACTTTTCTTTTACTCTGGGTTCTTCGGTCCTTTCCTCTTCCCTGCCACCCTCCCCCGTCTCTCCTTCCCTAATGTGCTCCTCCGATTGGTTTTGCCGCTGGCAGTTTGAAAACACAGGGTGAGGGGGAGGGGGTCCCTCATCACTCAATATTTCTATAGGTGGTTTCCTCTCCAGAATGCAGCAGAATGCAGCAAACTGCCCCCGAGGAACAGTCTCCAGGCTTGCCTTTTGTCTCTAGGAGCTAAGAAGCCATTCCCAGGGGACCTTGCTTCCGTAGGAGACAGACGACAGGGGCATCTACAGAAGGACCCGCGAGGTCTGAAGACCAGAGCCATTCGTCGAGTGGGATCTATGTTAATTGTTTTTACATCTCCATCTTAAGGATGCAGCACCACCGTGCCCCTCCCACAACTAAGCCAACGCACAGCTCTGGATTGGGAGCACCACCGCTCGCCTCCACGCACGGGGGCCCTCGGTCCCCAGGCCGTGCTCCCTCGGGGCCCCCTGCCGCCCGGCCCTGCTCGCGCCTCGGGTTAACTTTTCCCTCCAGTTTGGTGGAAGGTTACATTAAGAGAAAATAGTCCGCCGCCGGCCGGAAACTTTTCAGGCGGAGACGGGTGGCGGCCGTGCGAGAGCGAGAGCGTGGTCTGCGGGGGCCGGGGTGGCCGAGCCGCGACCCGCCGGCAGGGGCCGGGCGACGCGGCGCGGGCCGAGGGGGCGCCGGCGGCGGGGCGGCGAGGGAAAGACCCGAAGTCCCGGGCCGGGCCGCGTCGGCCTGCGCGCCGCTGCCGTGCGCCCGCCTCCCGGGAGGGGGCGCTGGCGGCCGGAGCGCGGCGGCTGGGGCCCGAGGTCCTCCCCCCGCCCCCTCCTCCGTCCCCCGTCCCCCGCCCCCTCCCCCGTCCCCCGCCCCCTCCCCCGTCCCCGGCCCTCCCCCCCGCCCCCGCCCCCCGCCCCCCTGCCCCTCACTCCGCTCCCCTACCCCTCCCCTCGCCCCCTCCCCCTTCCCCACCCCTCCCCCACCCCCTCCCCCATCCCCCGCCTTCTCCCCCCGCCCCCGCCCCCGTCCCCTCCCCTCGTCCCCCGCCCTCACCCCCGCCTCCGCTCCCAGTCCGCTCCCCCGCCCCCGCCCCCCGCCCCCCTGCCCCCCTGCCCCTCACTCCGCTCCCCTGCCCCCCGCCCCCGCCCCCGCGAGGCTCCGTCCCCGGTCGCCGAGAGAGCCGCCTTTTCTCATCGATCATTTCTTTTTGTCGTCGTGATCGCTTGGCCTCAGACCGCGTTAAGGGAGCCATATTGAGAGTGTCGAAAATGAGGTGACCTGGAGAAAAAAAATGAAAATGCGGTTTTAGAAAATAGAGGTTTTCCGACTTCCCTTGTCTCTCTCGAATTAATTTAGATGGACGTTACGTTTGGGAAGGCCTCAAGGTCAGGGTTGCCGAGGCTTTGTCTTCTGTCCTCACCTGACACGTAGGATAGGATTTTGTTGTAATGGTCGTTTTGGCCAATAGAGGTGGTGGACTCCCCCAAACGTCACCCTGGTGAGGAATGACTATTTCTGTGGGCGAAGACTGAGTTTTTGTTTACTTCGTTTTCATCCAGGTCTCTTCTTTTAGTGGGTAAGATTATACCCAGGTCAGGCCAGGTTAATTCAGATCATTTTTTAAAAACCTCGCAGGTCCGTACTTTCCCTAGTTTCTTCTTATTCAGATTTAGGGAATTTCGTTTCATTGCTACATGCATTTTAAGCATCCTTTGTTCTTAGTGTAGACAGAGAACGCTTGTCTCTCTCTCTCTGTCTCTTTTTGGTTGGCGTTGCTGACAAACATTTGGGAAGTACTTAGTTCAGGTTGCTCTTGGGCGCTACAGATTAAACCATCTGACCGACCTGTTAATTTCGTTAGAAATAGCATTTAGGGGGCACCTGGCGGGCTCAGTCGGCTGAGCGTCGGACTTCGGCTCAGGTCATGATCTCGCGGTCTGTGAGTTCGAGCCCCGCATCGGGCTCTGTGCTGACAGCTCAGAGCCTGGAGCCTGGAGTCTGCTTCGGATCATGTGTCTCCCTCTCTCTCTGCCCCTTCCCCACTCATGCTCTGTCTCTGTCTAAAAAAATAAATAAACATTAAAAAAATTAAAAAAAAAAGAAATAGCATTTAGAATTTCATCCACGTGTACCATGCTCTGTATCAGAAATCTTTGTGAAACGTAGACTCCTTACATGCGAGAACCCCGTTTTATTCCTCAAATGGAGTTAATCTCCTTAGAGTGTCGTGCATTTTAAGGGGTCCGAGATACAGGGACTCGTTAAATGACAGCTATTAGCATGGTCAATCTCCGTATTCTCCGAAGTGCTTTGCAGGCGGCAATAAATCCTGGTCGCCTGAACGAACCTGCCACGTCCCACACCGGACGCGTAGTGGAGGACACCCCGGGCCGGAAGCCGTCCAGCACAAGGACGTCATTTCACACCGAAGCGTCGCGTGCAGGTGTCCGTCCTGCGGCGCTCCTACCAGACGCGGACTCTCTGGACTTGGAGTGTAGACCACTTCTGATTTTCAGGAGGAGAAAAATAAAACGGTACGTAATTAACAAATAGGGCCTCACCCCTTGTCAGTGTGGAACTTAAGAAGTTTGTTTAAATTGGAAACATTAAACTCACTTGACACAGATGGGGGGGAAGGTTTCTAGGCATTATTCAAGTCACGCGTGTCAAAAGCGATGAAGCGGCCCAGCTTCCGTGACGTCACTCATTAGGCGAGTGAGGGCCGGACGCCCCGTGAGTCCCATGGTTCCGCGAAGGCTCGGACTGGATTTTCTTTGCGTGTCTGCCCTCAGCTGGATCGTTTTCGGTCTGTTTGGAAAAGGTGGAAACAGAACAGGGAGGTCGAGTCGGACCGCTAAGCCTGGAAACTTGTCGAAGAGATTTACTGAGCCGTTTCCCTGGATTCAAGACTTGACGAATTAATTTCCGAGAGGAAGCACGCCAGGCCCCTACCTGGGGCCAGGCTCGTACAGTTGTCCCCTCCTGTCGCCGTGGCGTGAGAGCCGAGCACTGGCGCGCCGAGCTGCGGGGAAGCCGGCTTGATGCCCGGGTGCTCAGAGCCATGTGAGCGAGCGTTCGCCTCTCCAGCCCTGGCGATGCTCGCTCTCTCTCGCTCAGGCCCCTGAGCTCGGTGGAGGCCCGGGCGTGGGTAGGCGGCCGAGCTCAGAAAAGGAAAGCACAACCTCAGAAGAGCTTCGCGGATTCGGATGAGCAGCCGTCCCGTTCCCCGTTTTCGCCGTGGCCGTCGGGAGGCACCCCGGAGGACGGGCCTCGGTGACCGGGCCAGGCCGGTGCCGCGCCGTGTCCGGAGCAGGCCGGCGAACTGTGTCTGGAAGGAGACGCCTATCCCTGGAACGTTCGAGACAGGTGGATGACTCGCAGAAGTATCCTACGATTTTTGACTGAATTACGGGCAACGTTCGGGTCAGGCTGGTCTAGGAAGTACGTTCTTTTTCAGGCGACGGTGAGACCGACGTTGTCGAAAATGTCAGCCACACAGAAGCTGCTGACAGTCATCGTCTGTAGTTACCTGTGTCAGAAGCCGAATATGCAGTGGCTGAAGATACGTATTCACTCGACACGTGTTTATTAAGCCGTGGAGATGCCTCAGTTCTCAGCTGTTCAATAGGAATATAATTGGAGCCACTTAGGTAAACTAAAAAGTTTTAGTAGCCACATTAAGAAATGTAAAAGAAACAAAATTAAGTACAATACTATATGTTATTTCACTAAGTATATCTAAAATGTTATTATTTTGGTATCCGACCGATGCAGAAATTCTTTTTTATTTTTTATTTATTTAAAAAAATTTTTTTGAACATTTATTTATTTTTGAGAGACATAGAGACAGAGTGTGAGCAGGGGAAGGGCAGAGAGAGAGGGAGACACAGAATCGGAAGCAGGCTCCAGGCTCGAGCCATCAGCACAGAGCCCGATGCGGGGCTCGAACTCACAGACTGCGAGATCATGACCTGAGCCAAAGTCGGCCGCTTAACTGACTGAGCCTCCCAGGCGCCCCCAGAAATTCTTTTTTAAAAGAGTTTATTGCTATTTTTAGTAATCTCTACCTTCCACATGAGGTTCGAACTCCCCATCCCGAAATCGAGAGTCACCTGCTCTTCTGACGGAGCCAGCCGGGTGCCCCGTGACGTAGACATAAAACATTAAGAAAACAGTTTCCGTTCTCTGGAATCCGGTTTTTCTAATTCGGTGTGTTTTCGGCACGTTGCCTTCACCACGTTTTAGGTCGTCCAAAGCCACGTGTGACCAGTGGTTACCATATGGCACAGCCTGGCCTGGACGGAAACACAGGTGAGGAATCAGGCGATTTCAGCTAAAATGTAGGAGACGCTACGATGAGACAAGAGTGAGGTAGAAGGCCCCCGAACCCGCGAAGCGCCCCGCACGCACGGTCTGCTCCCTGAGGGCAGCTCTCCCTCCTTCTCCCTTTCTCCCTGTTTCTGCCTCTCCCTTCCCTCTCCGGTCCCTTCTTTCCCTCTGCCTCTCAGCCCCCGTCCTTGTCCTTCCTCCCCCGTTTTATCACCCGACGGCCTCTTATCATCTGCATTTTTGTTTTCTTTCTTGCCGTCCACTTTCTTTCCATTTTCGGCTCTTCCTTCTTTATTTTTCCTCTTCCCGCTCTATTTATTTGTTTATTTTTTAAAGTAGGCCGCACGCGGAATGCGGGGCTTGAACTCGGCTCCCAGAGATCAGGGGTCTAATGCTCTGCCGACTGAGCCACCGGGTGCCCCTCTTCTTCCTCTTTAGTAGAATCGAAATGGGGTTAACATTTTGTGCTACAGTAATTTACTTCTGTGGTTCAAGTTCTCACTTAAGAATCAAAAGAGGTTGACTATAGGATTAAATTCAAGTGCTTTTTATGTCAGCATGGTCTTCGGTTGACTCTTCTTGTAGATTAGGGACTTCTGTAGAAAAATACGTATTACCTTCTCCTTCTGGAAGAAAACTAGTCCCCGTTCACGTTTTGTAAAGGAGAAAGCGGTGCAGCTACTTACACAGGATCGCCTAGTGATTTAAAACAAGTCAGAAGAATCCGGGGTAGGTAGCCGCTGCCTCTTGACAGTAAGGACAGTGAGGTTAAGTTAATTATTCAGGGTCTTCGGAGGCCAATAAATAAATGAAATCCCTAATGAAATAAACCTTCAGCTGTGCTGAGGGCTTGTAGTTTTCCCTAACTTTGTACTCTTTCTTTGGAGGACCGGTTCTCTGGTTTGGAGAACAGCCAACCCAGGCATATGGGCTGTTTCCGTTTACTTCTGGGAAGGCGGATTTGTGTCTCCAGTAGAGACAGCTCTGCCAGGTGCCCGCACTCTCCTGCCTCCAGCGGGAGCACGGAGGTGTGCCGTAGCTACTACAGAAGAAAGCGAGTTACAACTCAAGGTCTTCCAGCTGCTGAGACAGTAGACAGCAACACGAGACAAAGGAGAGAGGTTCTCATCCTAGAAACAATGTTTCTGTACAGAAAAGACACCCCCCCCCCCACGAAGGGTGCAGAATCAGAAGATGTTTGTTGAACAGATACTACATACAAAGCACGTCTTTCTACTGTACCATTTTAATGGGCGCCTGGGTGGCCCAGTCAGGAGCGTGCGACTTTTTTTTTTTTAATGTTTGTTTATTTTTGAGCGAGAGAGACAAAACTCCAGCAGGGGAGGGGCAGAGAGAGAGGGAGACACAGAATCCGAAGCAGGCTCCAGAGCCTTGACACAGGGCTCAAATTCACAGACGGCGAGATCATGACCTGAGCCTAACTTGGACTGTTAACTGAATGAGCCACCCAGGCGCCCCAAGCGTGCGGCTCTTGACCACGGGGCTGTAAGTTGGAGCCCCAGGATGGGTGTAGAGATTCTCTAAATAAGTAAAAAAAAATTTTTCAATTATACCATTTCAGGGGCACCTGGATAGCTCAGTCGGTTGAATGTCCAACTTTGGCTCAGGTCGTGATCTAACAGAGGTTTGCGAGTTCCAGCCCCATGTTGGGCTCGCTGCTGTCAGCACAGAGCCCACTTCAGATCCTCTGTCTCCCTCTCCCTCTGCCCCTCCCCTGCTCCTGCTTGCACTGTCAAAAACTAAATAACACATTAAAAAAAATTACACCATTTTAAATTTGAATCTAAGAGAAACTCTTCAACTTTTTCCAAAATGAGATTTCATCCTGAAATGAGATCCTGCAAAGCGAGGACCATCTGACTGCAGAAAGACTTGGAATACTTTTGTATCCATCATGTGTCGACTACACTCGGTTTTGAAAAACTCCAAAGCAGAACCTTTAGCATTAAGGTACCGCTGCAACCTGAAACAAATTTTCCGACCTTCGACCATTGCTCTATGAACAAACACTGTACCACATTCCATCCTAGCGCGTTGTTCTTACCTTCTGGCTACAAAGATGTACTGAGAATCTCTTTCTGAAGAGAATTACTCTCATGAGAAAAAGAGTAGAAGCATGTATTAGTTAGGGTGGTCGCTACGACAAGTAGATCCAGATGAGGAAAATGGCTCCGATACAATTGTTTCTTTCTTTATCTCTCCTCCCTCCCTCCCTTTCTTTTTCTTTTTCTTTCTTTCTTTCTCTCTCTCTCTCTCTCTCTTTCTAAAGATTTTTATTTAAAAAGAAAGATTTTTATTTTTAAGTAATCTCTGCACCCAACATGGGGCTTGAATCCACAACCCCGAGATCAAGAGTTGATACTCTACCAACTGAGCCAGCCAGACACCCCCAATTGTTCATTTCTTGTTCCTCGGGTGTCAGAGCTGCCCTCCTCCGCGCGGCCATAGAGGAACCCAAATTAACGGAGGCGGCAAAAGGCTTGGAAGAACACACAGAGGAGGTTTTTGTGGGCCTAGAAGTACAGTACATGCCTCGAAATAGGCTTTTTGGACTGGTGTCAGTTAGGCTGCAGTTACTGGGGTGTGACAGGATGAGAACAGAAACGGAAAGTAAGCCTTTAGAAAATTGTATAAATGTTTTGATAGAATGATTTTATGTCTGCCGAATTGGGGCTCAATTTATGTCTTCTTAAAATGTCTTTGTTTTAGGGCGCCCGGGCGGCTCAGTCCGTCAAGCCTCCGACTTCACACAGGTCATGATCTCACCATCAGTGAGTTCGAGCCCCGCGTCAGGCTCTGTGCTGACCGCTCAGAGCCTGGAGCCTGCTTCACATTCTGTGTCTCCCTCTCTCTCTGACTCTCCCCCACTCACACTCTGTGTCTCTCTCTCTCTCTCAAAAATAAATAAACATTAAAAAAATTATAAAATGTCTTTGCTTTAAATTTTCATTTTTTCCAGTAGCTGTTTGTAGCGCATTTTACAAAAGTTTTGGTCTACGATGAATTAGAAGGAAAAACCACACAGTCTGAGAAGCGTGAGTATACAGTACTTCCCTTCTCATTCCTTCAGCTAGAACTTAGTCTCATGGTCATGTCTCACCATAGCGAACGTTAGAAAGGTGGCCTAAAAGAAAAGGGAGAACAGAGATGCTGGCGAGCACTGGAAGTCTCTGGCACACCTAGCCCGCACACCAGGAGACACAGCCTGAAGTGTGAAACGGAAGAGAGAGAACTAAGTCCTCCGGTGAGGCTGTGCAGTGGGAGGCGTATTGTCTTACTCGCGTCCATTGCCGGCCATCGGAATGACGTACGATCCGGAAGGATTTGGCGGGGAGGGCCAGAGGGGAAGTGTCATCTTATTCGCCGCGTTCGTTTCTCTCATACTCTTCCTCCCACCCTCGCAGCCATGCCTTAGTTCATCCTTCTTAAACTACCAAAACAGCCTCCTGACGGAAGTCCCTCCTACGGGAAGTCCCCCCCGACGGAAGTCCCTGCTTGGGGCCACACATCTCTCATCCCCATCTAATGCGAACCTCACCGTGTCACTCTTCCGTGACTCCCCATCTCTTGCAGGCTAGAATTAGACTTTTATCATAAAAATCCCACAGGGCCATTCACATTCCAGGCCCTTCCTACCTGCCGGGCCTCATCCCCTGGCCAGAGGGGTGAAGGCAATCGTGCCATTTGCTCTTATGTGACTCCCCGAGTCTTCCCAGAGGAACCAACATCCATCTTGCCCTCTCGTGGCCACAGGACTCTCTCTGAGCGTTGGCAAGAATGGGGGAGGAAGCCAGAGGGGAGGGCTCAAGTCAGCAGAGGGCTTAGCTTAGCCCGTCTGCGGGAGAAAGGTGGCGCATTCGAGGAGAAGGAAGGCAGTTAACAAGTTCAAGGGACCCGTACTTAGCTCAGTTCCTAAGTCCCAAGTCCACCCCCAGAGCTAGGCGTGTCAGCCTACCATAAAAATGAGGCCCAGAAAACTCCAGGAGGTTGATAAGACTTTCTCAAGCACAATAGGGTCTCTCAAGAGAAGAAATGGAAGATGTAATCCCCTCCCTCCAGGAATTCATCATATAATACATCCATTCAAACGATCGGCAGGCAGGATTGTATACGGTTAAGAGCATGACTCTAGGGGTGCCTGGGTGGCTCAGTCGGTTGGGCGGCCGACTTCAGCTCAGGTCATGATCTCGCGGTCTGTGAGTTCAAGCCCCGCGTCGGGCTCTGTGCTGATGGCTCAGAGCCTGGAGTCTGCTTCAGATTCTGTGTCTCCCTCTCTCTCTGCCCTTCCCCTGTTCACGCTGTGCCTCTATGTCTCTCAAAAATAAATAAACATTAAAAAAAAGTTATTAAAAAAAAAAGAGCATGACTCTAGAGTCAAGCCATGTGGGTGTGAATGCTCGTTCTCTTACTGTGTGACTTTGGGTAAGTTATTTAACTTCTCTGTGCTTCAGTTTCTATGCTTAAAATAGGAGTGATAATGCTACCTACCTCGTAGGATAGTCATGAAGATTAAATGAGGTAATATTTCTAGGGTAATTAGAATAGTGTCAGGTGTCTAATAAGCGCTAACGTGCTTTTTAAATAAATAAACATATATAACTAGCGATTTCTAGATAACATATAAATGAAACACTCATTGTGTGGCTTAGCTCTGTAAGAATTCAGAAATGGAAAAAAATTAAAGGAAAAAAGAAATTAAGAAGGGCTCGATCGGAGGTAGTAAGACTATATAAGGAGCGGGCAGGATTTGGGAAGACAGCGGCGTGGCCAGATCCGGGCGAGGCAGCCGAGGCGGAAGCTGGCGTGGTACGGTGGGGAGGCGGCGGGGAATGAGAAGAGATGGCAGGGCCGTAGAATTGGAATTGGGGAGGAGGGAGAGGCGAGGTCGACGCCCGATTGTATGGGATTCTCAAAGACTCTAAGACGCAATGGATCATCATTGACATTTTTTCAGAGGGAAATGACATGATGAAAGCCGTGTGTTGGGAAGACACATCCGGCAGTGGTTTTCTGGAAAGACTGGAGAAGAGAGAAGATCAAGAGAAGAGAGGAGAGTTAGGAGGTAGTTATAGTAATTCTGGCTTGAGGTGGTGAAGACCTGACTTAATAGAGCACTAGACATGGGGCGCTTGGGTGGCTCAGTCGGTTGAGCGTCTGACTTCAGCTCAGGTCATGATCTTGCGGTCTGTGAGTTCGAGCCCCACGTCGGGCTCTGTGCAGACAGCTCAGAGCCTGGAGCCTGCTTCGGATTCTGTGTCTCCCTCTCTCTCTACCCCTCTCCCCCTCATGCTCTGTCTGTCTCAAAAATAAATAAACTTAAAAAAAAATAGTGCGCTAGACATGAGGAGACAAGGGGAATTTGCAAAATATTTGGTTTTAAATTTATTTACAGAAAGTAAAAAAGTAAGATATGCTTAGAGCTAAAAAAATTTTGAATAGCACATTAAGGTATAAAATGAAAAACAAAAGTCTCCCTTCTTTGCCACCCTTAGTCTTGGCTTTGCAAAGATAACCACTCTTAAAGGTTTCTTGTGTACTTCAAATAAGTTCTAAGCATATACGTGAATATAAACAGTTGACTGTTTTCCCTGGTGGCTGTGTTCTATAAAATTGCCCCCAACACTGAATTAGCAAATACCAAACCATCGCTCCTGGGGGAAACGCAGGGTTAGGTTCCTGCGAGTCTCTGACCACAACATTTACGACTGATCAATACATAACTTTGTTATTTGTGTGTTTCAAACACCTTCTGTGATATGTATTGTTGATTCATTGATATTGAACTGTGACCAACGACACTATGACTCACGCCCGGAAGGAGCTTATCTCAAGCGTATTTTCTCTGTAAGGCACATCGAAGATTTCTCATGCTTGGGAACACCCGACAGCCCTTGAGCGCAACAGTTGCGAGTGAGGGGACACATTTTAAACTGTGTCGTCACCAGCAAAAAACGCCAAAAACATGTGAAAAACATGATACTGCAAAGACCATGAGTAGGACTCTTGTTTGCTGGATCAGAATCAGAAGAAGCCAGAGAGTTGCGTTTCTGGATCTCAGCTGGGAATGCACTTGTCTTGGGACCCAGACAGCCGCTCTGCACACGTCTGCGGACGGCCGTGAAAGTGTTCTGAGTAATGACTGGGGCCTACGAGTGACTTTCAGCGAGTAGGCGAGCTGACAGATATGGAGCCCACAAATAATGAGGGTAGACTGTGTTTAGAGGAAGCTGCAAATGCAATCGAGAGACTCCTAAGTCAGAGATAATAACTCAGATAATAAGCGAAGAGCTAATTAATTTATACAAAGAAATACTAAAGACAAACAACTTAATAGGAAAATGGCTTCTTGGCCACGTGACCCATGCGGTTGCACGGAGCTGCCCTCACTGGGCGTATATACACCTATACACTACGCACGAACTCGAACGCTTTGCCATATCTTGGGATTCCACTCAGACACGCTGTCAGCAGTGGCACGCTGCCAAGCCGAAGGATACATTGGATTTCAAATAATGATCATTATTGCCTTCTAGCTCTCCAAAAAGTTTGCACTGATTTTCACGCCTAGCAAGAAGATCTGGGAATGTCTATTTCCTCCCAGCTTGCCAGCTCTAAGTTTCCAAGTTAAAAAAAAATTTGCCAATCTGATTGCTGTCGTCGTTTTAATTTGCATTTATTTAATCATGTGTGAAGTTGAACATGGTTTCTATATGTTTATGAATTGCCTGTTGCTCTCTTTTGTTTATTTTCCTATTAAGTTGTTTGTCTTTAGTATTTCTTTATATAAATTAATTAGCTCTTCGCTTATTATCTGAGTTATTATCTCTGACTTATGAGATTGTATTTACAGCAGTTTTGGGGGGAGTACTTCTTAATCCCCTCCCCCTATTTCTCCCATCTCCCCACCCCTCCCCACTGGAAACCACCAGTTTGTTCTCTGTATTTAGGAGCCTGTTTCTGTTTTATTTTGTTTATTTATTTCACATTTTTAAAGGATTTTATTTCGTTTTCTTTTTTTCCCCCTCCCACCCCCAGGCAGTTAGAACCTTGTCACACCACCGATCGAAACAACACGACACGCTGCTGCTTCGCCCAAAAGCAGCGTCTTGACTCTGCCCTTTCTTGACGGCTCAGTGGGCCATTCGTCAGGGCCCAACGAGTGCTTTTAAAAGGGGGAGGATATTTATTTCTTAAGTGCAGCTCAAACTCACAACCCCAAGATCAAGAGTCGCACGCTCCACAGACCGAGCCGGCCAGGCACCCCCACTTGTATCATTTCAGAGATTCCGCATATAAGTGAAATTACACGATATTTCTCTTTCTCTGACTTATCTCTTAGTTTTTTCTTGATTTTAGAAATTTTTAAAAAACGGTTTTATTTTTAAGTAATCTCTACACCAACTTACAGGCAGGCCCCCTCTGTCTGACTTATTTCACTCAGCGTGGTGCCCTCTAGGCTCATCCGTGTCGTCCCAGAGGTCAGGACCTCATCGCGCTTCCGGCTGCACAGTATTCCACTGTATGTATGTGCCGCATCTTCCTTACCCATTCACCTCTTGATGGACATACAGGTCAAGAACCTTGCAAAGGAGAGATACATTAAATATCAATCAACGGCCCTTGGTGACGATTAAAAAAATCTTTTAAAATGTCTACTTATTTTTGAGAGAGACAGAGACAGAGTGTGAATGGGTTAGGGGCACAGAGAGACGGAGACACAGAATCCTAGGCAGGCTCCAGGCTCTGAGCGGTCAGCACAGAGCCCGATGCGAGGCTCGAACTCACAGACCGCGAGATCATGACCCGAGCCGAAGTCGACCGCCTAACGACGGAGCCCCCCAGGCGCCCCTCAGGCGCCCCTGTTATTAACACCTCGTATTCGTAGGGTACATATGTCACCATTGATGAGACCATAGTGCTGCCTTGCTGTGAACGAAGTTCGTGCTCTCCTTCGTGTTCAGTCTGGTGTTTCAGCTCCCGGACTGCATCCAGGACACCCTGTCGTACCTACTCACGACGTCTCCTTCGGCTCTTCTCGGCTGTGACAGGTGAGTTTCCTGCTTTTCACCGTTGTCATCCCACGTCGATTCGCTGACTAAGGGGAGCCAAACCCTCCTGGGGCCAGCTCTGCCCAGGATACAGCAGACGGCGGACGGCACATCCTCACCCCTGCTCTCCCGCCGGCCTCGAGCCCCCCCCCCCCCAGGCTCTCAGGGCGTTCCTGTCTCCCTGGACGCTCGCTCCAGCGCCCTGTGCACTCCGCCTTTGCCCTCTGACGTCACGGTATTGAAGGCGAGTCTTCCTTCGAAGTAAAGGGCTGCTTTCCAGAGAAAGCAGCAGTTGGGATCGCCCCCACATAGTCCCATAAACTTGGTTTATTCGTTTGTGTGTTTGTTTATGCCCGTAATGAGCCTAGCTGGCTGGCTTTCTTGGGAGCCGATCTCTGGTGCGGTTCTAAGCAATAGTGGAAGGAGAGACGGAGGCCTAGGCTAGTAACGACAGGGAAGTCGACAGGAGAGTTGGTGGCCTGGGGAAGTTAAGGCACCTGGTTCGCACGGGTCTGAAATAAAGGTGAGACGTACAAGGGCCGAAGAGAGAGTTAGAAATACAGATTTTGTATGCCAACAAGAGGTCAGCATTTAAACATTACTTTCTTTTTTGTTTCAATGTTTATTTATTTTTGAGAGAGAGAGCACAAGAGTGGGGTAGGAGCGGAGAGAGAGGGAGGCAGAGGGCCCAAAGCGGGCTCCACGCTGACAGCACGGAGCCCACCATGGGGCTCGAACCCACAAACCACGAGATCATGACCTGAGCCGAAGTCAGACTCTTAACTAACTGAGCCACCCAGGTGTCCCTTAAGTATTTTTTTAAATTCATTTATTTATTTTGAGGAGAGAGACAGAGAGAGAGAGAGACAGAGAGAGAGCGCACCAGCAGGGGGAAGGACAGAGGCAGAGAGAGAGAGAATCCCAAGCAGGCTCGAGCTGTCAGCGCAGAGTCTGACGCAGGGCTGGATCTCACAAACCGTGAGATCATGAAGAAGTCGGCATTTCAGAAACAGATGTGAGAGTTATCGCTTCTGAAGGTGGCAGTAGAAGGCATGGGCGCGGGGGGGGGAAGAGCCGAGGCAGAGGAGAGAGCCTTGTCCGCGGCCAGGGGGCCGGGCAGGGGTGCCCGTGGTGGAGGTGGGGGAGGCGCCGGAGCAGGGGCGGGGAAACCCACGGAGGAGCGGCCGTGGGAGAGTAGGAAGCAGAGGCACAGGACGCGCTCAGCGGAAGGGGCACTGAAAACTAGGTCTTCGGTGTCTGAGTCCAACCGTAGAGGAGGAAGAAGGGGACTTGGAACCATTGGGTCTAAACTGACACGGGCGTCCATGCGGAGAAAGGAAAGAAACAGGGCGACAGCTACGAGCTGCAGAGGGAAGGGGTATGGCTCTCCCGTCCGTCTTCGAGGGCAGAAGGGAAAACACGCGGAGGATGGTGGAGGCGAAAGGGAAATTGGCGGAAGGCAGGCTCTTGTAGTTCCCCTGCTTCCCTGGGATACAAGCTCACGAGGGCAGCTTCTGGAAGCAGAAATCTGTTTTGAGCCTAGAACAGTGCCAGGCACCCGGTAGGTATTCAGTAAACATCGCTGAAGAGTAGAGAAGAGGAAGAATTATTGTCTAGATACTAGAGAGGCTGGCTTTAAATGAAGGATAAATGGGGGCGCCTGGGTGGCTTAGTTGGTTGAGCGGCCGACTTCGGCCCAGGTCAGGATCTCACAGTTCGTGGGTTCGAGCCCCGAGTCGGGCTCGGTGCTGACAGCTCTGCTTTGGATTCTGTCTCTGTCTCTCTCTGCCCCTCCCCTGCTCGGGCTCTGTCTCTATGTCTCTTAAAAATAAATAAACATTAAAAAAAATTTAAATGAAGGATAAATGAATAGACATCTCTCTTCCCGTGAGACCACGGGGAAGACCGAGGAGCCGGAGGTGGACGAGGAATCGTGCCTGAAGCTCCGGGGCTGAGAGACACGGTGCCCCGTGAAGACGGACTGCAGGAGGGCAGGCTTGGCAGGGGGCCAACAGCAAAAGTCTCCTGCTCCCAGCCGGGGCAGCCAAGAGCGGCCGGGGACACCCGCTGGGCTCTTTTCCCAGCCGCTTGCCTTCCAGCCGGGTCCTGGGCACAGGGAAGGAAGGGGAACTGAACGGTGCAGGGACATGATTTAGGTTAATGAGCCCCTGGCCCCCTGCCAAGGGAGTGGGAAGTTGTTTTTCTTTCTGCCCACTTTTGTAGGAAAAAAGTTTTATGAATGATTCATCTCGTCTCATGACTCAGAGTACAAATTTGTGAGCTGATAACAACAGATTAAAACCCCCACCCCACCCCCGCCCACCGCCAATTTCTGGTGGGTGAGTATCTTCACTACCCTGAGTGCAGTGAGGGTTTTATGGATATATGTATCCATATATCTCATATATATATATCCATATGTATCTCTCCCAAAACTGTCAAATCGTACGTTCACATTTATGCAGTGTATCGTATGTCAATTACACTTCAATAAAGCTGTTTAGAAAAAGGAAAAAATCTCATATACAGAGTTTTGATAATTACAGAGTTTGTGTATTTAATTTGTGCGTGCTTACTTGTATATATCAATTCATCTAATTTATCTTTGCGATCTAAGAGAAAGTCATTTTTTTAAATGTTTATTTTTATTTATTTTGCTTATTTACTTTTGACAGAGAGACAGAGCGTAAGCAGGGGAGGGGCAGAGACAGGGGGAGACACAGAATCCGGAACAGGCTCCAGGCTCTGAGCTGTCAGCACCGAGCCCGATGTGGGGCTCCAACTCACAAACCGTTGAGATCATGACCCTGAGCCGAAAAGTCGGCCGCTTAACCGACTGAGCCACCCAGGTGCCCCAAATGTTTAGTTTTGAGAGAGAGACAGAGCATGAAGAGGGGAGGGGCAGAGAGAGAGAGGGAGACACAGAATCGGAAGCAGGCTCCAGGCTCTGAGCTGTCAGAACAGAGCCCGACGCGGGGCTCGAACCCACGAACTGTGAGATCATGACCTGAGCCGAAGTCCGACCTCAACCGACTGAGCCCCCGCCAGGCGCTCCAAAGAGAAACTCATTTCGAAATAAAATAATTATTTTGGAGAAAACAAAAGACAACCAGGGGGACAAGAAAGGTACAAAGAGTGTCACTGTAGGAGTTCCAGCCACACACCAGCACCAGGATAAAGTAGCCACTTTCTAGCGAGGGACGAGGCAGAGAACTGGAGGAGAAAGTCTTCGGTTTGCTGAGGCGAGAATATCGTGTTCTTTTTGTAATTCTTGAGTTAACTGGCTGACTCCCTGTGAGACCGTGCTCTCCTTGTCCCCGTCAATATACAGAAACCCTCCCCTAGAAAGAAAGATGTTTTTCCCTAGGGAACCCGTTGCTCGGCCCTTCTGCGGGTCCCGAGGTCTCGTTTCTTAGTTCTCCGGAGGCATTACGGACCTTGAGACACCCCAGTGCAACGTGACGAATGGATGGACCGGGACCCGGCATCCCTGTCCCCAGGATTCAGTGAGGAATGAGACACTCGCCGAGGCCCATCCGCTTTAAACGTCGCTGAAAAGGTTTTGGAAATTATGTCCCCAGGAACGGAATGTAAGCGGCTGAGGATTTCAGCTCCTGGCCGCTGGTCTCTGCCACTGCGGCGTTGTTGGGGCTCTCACGCCAGACAGTGTGGCAGAGCCGGAGTCTTCCTCCTAAAGACCCAGCGTTGGTTCTTGACCTCGACCTGAAATTCGGAAAGGCTAGAGACCAAAGTCCCCGGGGCAGGGGTGACAGATCGGTATTTACTTTGTGACGTGGAACTGGTCTCCTTAATAGAATACGTTCGCAAGTAGTCAACTCATTTCCTGAACAGGTCCCAGATTTACCAAAAAGTCCCCAAGGGTGCCAGTGATGGCCTTCTAATCCTTCCGGCTTTGGCTCGAAAGCCGCCTCCTCGCAGAGACTTCTCCAACCGTTCTCCAGACTTCGTCGCCGTCACGATGCTCTTTTGGAAGCTTCCTCATAGCACGTGTCAGCGTCTTACCAATCGGTTTCTGTCTCTCTCACGCTGGAGGGGAATCTCCGTGGAACAGGGACGTCACCTCCAGGGCTCACCCCTGTGTCACCGCAATAATGCAGAATAAGGGCTTCCCAGAGGCGGTCCCGTCCTCATCCCAGGAACCCTTGAAAAGGGACTTCGCAGATCCGAGTGAGTTAGGGACGGGGACTCAAAGATGGGGAAGTACGCTGGGTATTCCAGGTGGGCCCTGTGTCATCACAAGTGTCCTTGTAAGCTGGAGGCAGGAGGATCGGGGTCAGTGACAGAGACGTGACGACAGAAGAGGCAGTCAGAAAGCGGGAGACAGACCTGAAGATGCTGGGCTGCTCGCTTTGAAGACCGGGGGAGGGGCAGTGAGCCAAAGAGTACAGAAACTTCTAGAAGCTGGAAAAGATAGGGACTCATTCTCTCCAGGAACCCCCTGCATCCAGAAGGAATGCAGCTCTGCCAACAACTCAATTTTAAGATCGCTGATCTCCAGACTGTAAGATGACAAATCTGTGTTTACAGCCACTAAATTTGTGGTAACTGGTCACAGCAGCCACAGAAAACCCGTTCGTGTGGTGCCTGGTACACGGCGATGCTCAGGGAACACGATCGACAGCTTCCTTCTATTTTATTATTATTTTACTTATTTATTTAAGTTATTATTATTTTATTCTAGACCCCAGCCTCTAACAAAAATGTACCAGGGTGCCTGGCTGGCTCTGTGGGGGGAGCATGCGACTTGCGATCTTGGGGTCCTTGAGTCTGAGCCTCGCACTGGGTTTGGAGATTACTTAAAAATAAATAAGATTTAAAAAAATACCTTGCAACTTTATAGTGTACAATAGCAAAATGTATTCATTTTTTTCAATCATTGTATTTTCACAACTCTTATCCTTATTTTATAGACAAGGAAACAAAACTCAGTTGCCCAAAGTCCCGCGGCTTTGAAGAGGCAGAACGCAGATGCAGAACCAGCATCTTCACCTTCTCCTTATTTTGTGTAACGTGTAATTATCAACACGTCAACAATAAAGGACAAATTAAAAAATCATTTACGGTCCTTTTACTCTAACGGATCAACCAGCTGAATCTTTCTATGTCTTTTCCAGGTTTCATCTACATAAATACATATTTTCTAAATTTTTGTGTTGGGGGCTGCCGCTCAGTGGGTTAAGCATCCGACCTCAGCTCAGGTCATGATCTCAAGGTTCATGAGTTCCGCCCCGCGTCAGGCTCTCTGCTGCCAGCACAGAGCCCACGTTGGATCCTCTCTCTCCCTTGCTCTCTGCCCCTCCCTCCCCAAATAAACATTAAAAAATATTTGGGATCTTTGGGGCGCCTGGGTGGCTCAGCCGGTTAAGCGTTCGACTTCGGCTCAGGTGATGATCTCACTGGTCTGTGGGTTTGAGCCCCGTGTGTCGAGCTCTGTGCTGACAGCTCAGAGCCTGGAGCCTGCTTCGGATTCTGTGTCTCCCTCTCTCTCTGCCCCTCCCCTGCTTGCACTCTGTCTCTCTCTCCCTCAAAATAAATAAACATTAAAAAAAATTTTTTTTGTGATTGTGATGTGCGTGAGTGTATGTGTACATACATATCCATGTAGTTTTCACTTTTCTGTTTAACATTATTTTGCTGCCTGAGTGTGTCAGTTTGGGTCCTTTGGGAAAGATGCTGAGGCAAAGTTAGGGAGGTGAGGAGCTTATTAAGGGTAACACCTGTGAACGGGGGCGGAGGCAGGACAAGGGCCAGGAGAGCATCCCGTCACCATGCACCTGTGACGGACTCTCGGCCCGCCCAGCACAGAGATCCGGGGCCAAGACTGCCAGTCGCAGGTGTGCCATGGTGAACAGAAACGACCAGGTGCTAGCACCCAGTCTCGCTCAGTCACTGGCTGGGGCTGCCAGGGAAGGGTGCGCTAGAAACTGGAACGTAAGAGTGAATCCTGGAGGTGCTGCAGCTGGAAGGGGAGGGGGGCGCGGCTGTGCAGAAAGTACTTTTTTTTAACTTTTTATTGTTGATTTATTTTTGAGAGAGAGACACAGCATGAGCAGGGGAGGGGCAGAGACAGAGAGGGCGACACAGAATCCGAAGCAGGCTCCCGGCTCTGAGCTGTCAGCACAGAGCCCGATGTGGGGCTTGAACTCATGGACCTCGAGGTCATGATCTGAGCTGAAGTCGGACGCCCAACCGACTGAGCCCCCCAGGCGCCCCTAGAAAGTCCTTTCTCGCAGGGAATCCGAACGGGCACCTCCCTGGCTGCTAGGGCCCACCCCTCGTGTCCTGTGGCTTCGCCTCTCCCTACAGGTTTGGGAAGCGTTTCCGGGGCCTCTCCTCCTGAGGACGCGCTCGGAGGCTAATGCTGTAAACTTCTGTCCCCATCGCAGCTGTTAGTCTCAGGGCTGCTCCTGTACTCCTTGTCTCCTCCCTCCCCCCTCTGATACCCTCGCCCCCGGCCACCCTCTCTTCCGGTCTCTGCGGGGTAGTCAGTCAGTGCCCAAACCCTGATTCCGGAGGCGGCTGAGGGGTCTGAGGCCCGTTCGCAGGTCGGGGTTGCTGTACTTTTTCGTTCATGGTCATAAGCAGGCAAGGCAGGACCACGGGGTGCCCAGGTGGGTCACCACACACGACACCGGGACGCCGGTAAGTTACCAGGACCTTCATCGCACTCCCTGCCCCGCCCCGTTTTCTTTATTTGTTTAGTTAAAAAAATTTTTTAATATTTATTTTTGAGAGAGAGGGCAAGCAAGAGTGACTGGGGGAGGGGGCAGAGACAGAAAGGGGGACACAGAATCTGAAGCAGGCTCCAGGCTGAGCTGTCAGCACAGAGCCCGACACAGGGCTTGAACTCACGGACTGTGAGACCAAACTTGGACGCTCAATCCTCTGAGCCACCCGGGTGCCCTGCCCCTGTCCCAGCTCCGTAAGAGCAGTCCTCTCTCTTCCTGCTCAGGGCCACTTGCCCCTGACAACACAGCATGTCTGGCCCTCCCTGATGCTCCCTGGACCTACAGAAGGACTCCAGAGCGCCCACGTGGCGGCCGTGGTATGAAATTTAACAGGATCCTTCTGGAAAGAGTATGCCCCCTTGTGAATAAGAAGTTCTAATCCCGCAGAGCTTGGAGCTGCAGGAACGGGACACACAAGGGCCCCCGACAGGTCACCGGGAGTGGCGGCCAGTGGGTGCTATGGTCCGAATGTTTGTGTCCCCCCAAAACTCATATGCTGTAACCTTACTGCCCAAAGTTAACGGTGTTAGAAGTGGGGCCTTCGGGAGGTAATTAGGTCATCAAGGCAGAGCCTTCGTGAATGGGACCGGTGTCCATATAAGAGGAGGACCCGGTAAAGCCCCCTCCTCCTTCTGCCGGCCATCGGTGTGCCAGGAAGCCTTGCCCAGACTCCGAGCTTGCTGGCACCGCAATCCCGGACTTCCTGGTCTCTAGGACTGTGCGAAATGAATGTTTACTGTTTGTAAGCCACCCCGATGGTGGGGTTTTGTCTTCGCACATGAGCTAAGAGAGCGGGGCCACTCCCTTCTGCTCCGGGCCCCACTCAGAACCGGCCATCTCGTCTCACCTGGCGCACGGGCCAGGGCAGTGTTTCTAGAATAGACGGTGCTGTCTTCACGCCGCAAAGAGGCCCCTGCGGTGCTGGGATTCCTTCTTGGTTCTGAGAGATACAAGAGGCAACAATTGTCTTTCACTTTGGAGACGTCCTGCATGTCCCTTGAACACCGGGCTCCCGGAAACTCCGCGGTTGTTCTGACGGGGTGGGCCCCTGAATCTTTGTGGCGATCGCCGTCCCGGCTCCTCCTCCGGGGCAGACGGGTCTGGCCGAGCTTGCAGGGTGCCGACCGCTCTCGCTGGCCCTGACTGATCGTCATGATGTCACCCACAGATCAGAGGGGCGTCCCGCAGGGCGTTCGAACAGTCCAGACTGTTTCTGACTAGATGCGGTGAACCCGTTGTAAGCGGGGCATTAGTCGGGGATCCGCTTGCTACCTGGCCCTTGTAAGCTCCGCTCAACGGGGGTGGGGGAGACGATGCTTTGGGTCTCCAGATATCAGTGTCAGCTCAGGTCCTGTGACCAACAGCCCTCAAATGCCTGGCTGTCCCCTCTCCTCTTCTAGTCACCTGAGCAGATAGTCATAAATCCCTTCTTGGAAGGGCTGGGGAATTTCCGTAGTCTCGGAGGCCTGGCCGCCTTGCTGACCGATGCATTCAGGGTCTGAAAACCACTCGGGTCCGGGAGCTAGGAAAGGGATCATGATTTTTCACTGGGACGCCCCTCCTCAGCTTCCTGCTTCTCTACTTTTCTCGATGACATATAGTCAGTGATTCCTGGGCTCCGACCTTGCCCCTTGGGACGCCGTGTCCCGGGGACCATCTCCGTACCTCCGTGTCGCGCTCCCGGGGCTGCCACTCTAACCTTGCCAGCTGTCGGGATAACGGGAGCCCCCCAGGCTTCTGGCAGTGAAGTTTAAGTGCTGCCACTCGGGCTCTATCGCTTTGGGACCTTTGTCTCTGCCGCCACAGCAGGGCCGAGCCGGGATAGCATCTGCTCTCATTGGCCCTGGCTCGCAGAAGAAAGCCGCGCCGAGCCTCGCGGTGACGCTGGCCGTCCCCTCGCCGGCACTTCCCTGACGGCCTTGGGGAAAGGGCTCCCCTGACCTGGATGGAACACCGTCTGGGAGAGCTTCTGGCCCCTCATGACAGCCGATCCTCGCGTGTGCCCGCCCCACCCCCCCCCCCAGCCGCGCACCCTTCTCCCCCGACCGCCAGGCCAGTCCAGGCAGAACTTCCCTCACCAAAGGGTGTTCCGTGTTTCTAGGAGCCGCTGGGGCAGGTCTTTCCCAGCAAGTTAAACTCCGTCCCAAGAGACGGGGCCCAGTGAATAAACTGCCCTTATCTGGTCTCGCATTTCAGCCGCTTGCTTCAACGCCAGCCCCACAGATACCCCCCGATCTCGCAGGTATATGCTGGCTAGTTCTCAGGAGGGCGTAAGCTCTTACACAGCACACGCAGTGCTGGGGCACAGTCCCTCTCTTCCCTGTCAGGCCCAGTAAGCTCCTGTTAGACTGTGCTGCAGTCAGACCTTGGCAGTCAGGAGAGGGGGTGGGGCAGATGCCAGCAGGGGAGAGGCCTCTGTGGTGTCTTCCCCCCCCCCCCCCCAGGGAGTGCAGGATCTTAAGAGGGAGGCAGGCGCAGGCCCCTTCTTAAGGCTCCGAGGGTTTAGAGGAGTGTGGGAGCCAAGGTTTTGGGGTGCGCCACTTCCACACCCCAGCGCCGTGCCCCGGAGTTCTGGGCTTCCCAACCAAGGCCCCGACCTCAACTGCAGATCCGCCCCCGGAAGGCTCTCAAATCCTGAGTTTGGTCTCGGCCTTTCTGGCGCTCTCACTGCCTATAGATAAGGGCCTCTCCGTGACCCATGAAAGAGAGTGTTTGGCCTTCGCAGTTAATTTTCAAGGTTTGGTTACTGCTCTCCGCTTCTCATGATCTCTTGGCAGGGCTCGATGCAACGTCACAGCAGCCGGCCGATTCCGCTGTCCCTGTGTCCACGGCGACCCCTCCGCCTTCCCCATACGCCTGGTTGTGACACACGGGACCGTTTTCCCCTTGACCACCACCCCGGTTCAGACCATGCAGCCCACGTACTCTCCGGGAGGGGTTCTTCCTGCCGGCCAGGCACCGGGGGCCGCATTCCCAAACCCCATCTGAGCGCCTGCTCGTTCAGACCGCTCCGGGCACCCACTCGAGTCAACTCAGGCGGCCTGGGAGGCAGACGCGGAGGCGAGATTAGGAGTGCAAGAGGTCCACTGGGCAGCGATGCCTACGAGCGAAAAAGGGGAAGGGAGCAGGAAGGGGACAGAAAGCCTTCAGACAGGATGCAGATCTGATACCCCTGAAAGGGAAGGATGTAGGAAGCAACACTGGGTAAGGAGAACCTCCAGCCATGGTGCAGATCCTGCCAAGCTCCAGTCGACCCAGTGGAAAGCTCCAGAGCACGGAGTGTCTGATAGGGGAGTCTAGTGGTGAGCAGAAATGGCCAAGCCCTGATCCCCCTACCGTGCCTGGTCAGAGGCGAGGGGCTGCCGGAGCAAATCCGGCAGGTGGCGGGACTCCGAGGAAACTCTGCCGCCACGGAGGACCGGGAGGGAACTTGGGGCTTGGGGAGCGTGGACAGGCTTCCGCTGCCAGGCGTCTGCCTCCTTCGCTGGTGAGCAAAGGAAGGCGAGCGGGGAGGTGGGATCAGCTGTTGTTTGGGTGTGTGAAGGCAAGCTGGCTCTCAGCAGAACGGCATCTCAACAACTCAGAAAAAAAAAAAATTACGCAGAAGGAATCTGTTCCTTTTAATTTCCCTTGGAACTGGAAATATCTAGCCTTCTTGCTCTTTTCTCCCCCCTTTGAAATGATACTCTTATTTTGAATGTGCACTGGAGACTCGGGACATACCGGAAGTTGGGTGTGCAGAGTGTTAGAGGGGGGGGTCAGGGAGGACGAACAGGCGAGCGAGTGTGACACGAAGCGCTTGGGGGACGGGGCTCTCCCTTGTTAGGGAGTGACTCTGATTAGGCCTTAGGCCGAAAAAGTTGCTTGGAATTCTTTGTCCCAAGCAGTTACCTTGTTATAATATACATCAGATATGGCTCCGCTCACTCCGGTTCCCAGCCCACGATAAGACAGGGGCTGGAAGACAGAACATGACTCTTTTGGCTGGAGAAGCTCACAGAAACAATGTAATTCTGAAATCTGGGAGCGTCTTAGTTTTCCGGAGCACACGGAGGCCCAGAGAGTCTTAGGAGACGAGGCTACGACCACAGATTCCCCAGAAGTAAACCGTGACAGCAGCTCTCTGACTCCCGGCGCAGGGCTCCGCTCGGCGCTGTCCGCTCCCTGAAACCTCCGGGGGGAAGCGCGGGGCGCATGGGGCAGGAGGAAGTATCTCGGGGGGCTCTCGGGAGGTCCTGAGCCCAAAGGCTGGAAGGGTGATGCATCCTTATTATCTTCCCTAGGAACACTCGTAACGGAAATTTCCCTCCGCCAGGAAAAGCCCCAGCGTTAGTATAACTGCATTTTATTACTGCTCTTGGAGAGCAAAATACTTGCAAGCAAAGCTCCGGAAAGACACGCTGAGCAGGGTGCTAAAGGACATCGGGGTGACCGGTCCCCTTCTTTCTCTCCCTTGCTGCCTCTCCAGTGCAGGGCTTGCCACCCCACCCAAGTCTTGCCGTTGCACTCTTCACAGTGACCTGACCCAGATTAACCTTTTTTTTGGGGGGTGGGGGGGTGGGGAGGAGAATGAGAGAATCCCAAGCCGGCTCCAGGCTCAGCACAGAGTCCGACAGGGGGCTTGATCCCACAACCCTGGGATCACGACCTGAGCCAAAATCAAGAGTCGGATGCTCCACTGACTGAACCACCCCGGCGCCCCTAGATTAACCCTTTGAAGGACCGCTACCTCCTCACGCAAAAACCTCCAACACTTCTCCACTGCAAATAAAGCCCGCATTCCTTACCCTCCTATTCGAGGCCTTGTATAATCTATCCCAGAATCTACCTCTCCGGTCTTACTTCCCACTATGTCCCTGTCTCTTTGATCAGCCTGTGGGGTCTCCTTCCAAGTCCCATGACAAACATTTATGCTTTCCCGCCCCAGGGCCTTTGCACAATACCTGGCCCTCATTCTTCCTCCCCCTTCACATACCTGTTTACTCAACACTCAGATTAAATACTACCCTCTTCTAGTTGAAAGGGAGGCTTTCGTGGTACCATTTCACTCGAACCCTTTATTTGGCACTTACTGTTTTCTTCCGTAGGACAGGTCCGAGGCTGGCTTACAAGCTCTCCAGCTCTCAAAATCACCCTTCTCTCGGGCAGGTCGGACGACGTGGTGAACTAAAGTGATCCGACTCAATTTCAACTCCCCACTCCCTACCTGGGCTTCCAGCTCAAGTTCCACAGACCTTTCCTTTTCCTCTAGGTCCAGGCCTTCACTGCTTGCTCACGCTTTCTCTCCCTTATTTCTTGAATCTTGCTCACTCTTCTGGCTTATTCTCAAAATATAATCAAGTCTCTCCTTCCTAAAAACAAAATAAAACAAACATAAAACTTCCCTTTTATTTTACCCTGTCTTTCTTTAAGTCAAGGCACCCTTTTCCTTCTCTTGATACACGGCTACTTCTGTTGCTGCAGTTTGAGCTGAGGCTCTGCCATCTACTGAAACTCCCATCTGGGAAATCAACCATAAATCCAAAGTGTCAAGGTCCCCTCGCTTCTCCTACTCCAACACCATGGACTTTTCCACCTACCTCTGACTCCTCCCTCAGTGATTTTTGTGTTTCTCTCATCTGTTCCCTATTTCTTTTATTATTATTATTTTTTAATGTTTATTTATTATTGAGAAACAGAGGAGGAGCAGGGGAGGGGCAGAGAGAGAAGGAGACACAGAATCTGAAGCAGGCTCCAGGCTCTGAGCTGCCAGCACAGAGCCCGATGCGGGGCTCAAACTCACAAATTGTGAGATCATGACCTGAGCCGAAATCGGACGCTCAAGCGGCTGAGCCACCCAGGCCCCCCTAGCAGCTGATCTTTAAGGCGACAATTTCGGTAGAGTTGTTAGTGGTAGTGGTGATGGCCTGCGAAACTCAGGAAAGACCGGAGGAAACTGTAGGAAAGGAGTTTGGTTCCAAATTCGCTTCTTAATGAAACATCTCCAATTTACCTAGAACCTTCCCTTTTGTACCACTTCACAAAAAGTACAATTACCTACTTGAACATATATCAATGTGATTTATTCTTTCTTTCTGAATATTGTATTTGCTCTGGTTTCATATCTTTGCCATATTTGTAAACTGGCCGATTTTTCAAATTGTAATTTTTAAAAATCAGTTCTAGGGCGCCCGGCTAGCTCAGTCGGTAGAGCATGAGAGAGCCGATGTGGGGCTCGAACTCACAGACCGTGAGATCATGACCTGAGCCGAAGTTGGACACTCAACTGACTGAGACACCCAGGCGCCCCGAGCATGAGACTCTTAAAAATCAGTTTTAGGGGCGCATGGGTGGCTCAGTCGTTTGGGCGGCCGACTTCAGCTCAGGTCATGATCTCGCGGTCGGTGGGTTCGAGCCCCGCGTCGGGCTCTGTGCTGACAGTTCAGAGCCTGGAGCCTGCTTCCGATTCTGTGTCTCCCTCTCTCTCTGCCCTTCCCTTACTCACACTCTGTCTCTGTGCCTCTCAAAGATAAATAAACATTAAAAAATTTTAAAAAAAAATCAGTTTTAAATATTTATTTTGAGGGAGAGATAAAATGTTATATTATTTGTTTATTATTTTGAGGAAGAGAGAGACAGAGTGTGAGCAGCGGAGGGGGCAGAGAGAGAGAGAGAGAGAGAGAGGGAGACACAGAATCTGAAGCAGGCTCCAGGCTCTGAGCTGTCAGCACAGAGCCGGATGCGGGGCTTGAACTCACAGACCGTGAGATCATGACTTGAGCTGCAGTCGGACACCTAACTGACTGAGCCACCCAGGCGCCCCAAATTGTATTATTTCTTCAGGAGAGGGACCACAAACTCGGACAATGACCTTGGTGTCACCTTACCACCTGTGCCTGATGGTGGCGTTCCCCCTGAGTTTGCTTCCTTGTAATCTGTGGGCAGAGTGCCGGGTGGGGGTCTCCCTTTACCACCCGAACTATACTTACAAGTATCCTAATTATTAACGTGTTGTTACCCATGAGGCTTCAGGCATTTCCACTTTTCCAGTATCCGGATCAATTGACAATCTCCATTTCAAAAAAATAGATATATACATATACTTAAGAATTTTTCCCACTGGTCTGGAGATTGCCAGCGGGGGATTGCCTCTTCGGTTCCCCACCCCCACCCCTTTCTGCGGTTCCCGCCCCGAGGCACTGCGGGTTTGAGGACTCTAATCCCTGTAAAGGCTTCCCTTGGAATGCGGAGACTTCGCGTCCCAGCCCAGAACTGGTAGGTGGACTTTACCCTCCGGGACCCACACCCAGCTTCGCTCACACGAGGCGGGGGGAAGGGAAGGATATGAGCGCCGGCGTGCGCGCCGGCCTGTCAGCTGCCTTTAAGATTCCTCTTCAACCCCAACTGGGTACAGATATTTGCTGAGTGAGAACAAGATCCAGACCCCGGCGGCCCCGTAAGCTAATCTTTTCACGTATCTCAACGGTTCAAATCTAGGCAGCCAGCTTCAACGCTGTTTAACCACACCTAGCGCGTTAGCAGGGGCCCATAGTCTGCTGAGCACCCCTGACCTGACTTTACTCTTCTGGGGTTTCGGATCAATTCCTCTATCTCTTAGGAAAGCTCAACTCTAAAGGGGATTCGCAATCTGGGGTCGAGTCCCCTTTCGTTTAGAGCGAGGGTCGTTCCTATTCATTGGAAACTTACATCCCCCTTCGATGTAAGCTTCTAGTTAAGTGTACCCAGTTCCCATTCATTCTACCAATTAAGCGCCTACTGTATGCCGGTCCCGGTTGTAGGCATCGGGTTGCAGGGAACAAAACAAACGATCCTTCCCCTGGTGGAGCTCACGGCAGGACAAGAGACAAACGATGAATGCGATTTAAGAAATTAAATTATGTAATCTGGAAGATGATAAAATACTGCGGAGAGGAGGGTACCGGGCCGGACCATGATTCGTGGAGGCCGGGAGAGGGGGGCTGCGGCTCCGGCCGGGAGAGGCCACACGAGCTGCGGTCGCGGAGCGCTGGCGCTGCACGAGCGGGCAGACGCGCTCTGCAAAGGGACAGCGGAGCAATCCGGCCCATGCGGAGACAGGTGAGGGCAGAAGGCGGTGGAGACGGAAATCTCCGCGGAGCAGGGCGGAGGGCCGAGGCCAGAAGATGCTCCCGCGCGGGGCTCCCGGGGCCGCGGCGGCCACGCGCGCCCAACCGACCGCGACGCCCCCAAGATGGCCTCCCGCGGCCCCCCCCGCCCCCGCCCTCCGGCCCACGTGACCCGGCGCGCCCACCCCGGCCCGCGACCCCCGGTCCGGGTCCCTAGGGCGAACGGCCCCGCCCCCTCGGGAAAAGGACCAATCAGAGGAAGGGTAGGGCGGGGCGGGTGGTGACGGCCAATGGGGGTGGAGCTCCGGAGGGGAGTAACAGGTTGGTGGCGCGGGGTGTGGGGGGGAGGACGGAGGGAGCGCCGAGGGCCGGAGGGGGAGGGCCCGCGAGCCGCGCGTGCAGCTCTGCCCGAGCGCGAGCCCGAGCCGGGGAGCGCCGAGCCCGGCTGCGGTGAGTGGACGCCGAGGGGGCCAGCGGGCCTTCAGGTGTGCCCCTGGGGGCGAGGGGCGGGGCGCGAGGCGACCCGAGGTCCCCTCGTCCAGGGTGCAGGTGCAGAATGGAGGGAGGAGGAGGAGGGGACGTGAAGCGGGGGTGGGAGTACTGATGACGAGCTGGCTGCTGCTCGGAGGTACCGAGGGCAGGTGCCCAGGACCGTGCCAGGTGAGGGGCACCTGAGCTCGAAGGTACCAGGGGCAGGTGCCCGGGACCGTGCCAGGTGAGGGGCACCTGAGCCCAAGACTGCTCCCGGGGCAGGAGAGAGTCGCAGGGCCTGCTTCTCGCGGGAGGTCAGACGCCGTCCCGGGGGCGGACTTTCTCTCGGAGCCCGCGGTGTCGGGGGAAAGGAGTTCGTCTCAGCTGGGCAGGGGGAACTGCAGCCTGGGCTCGGAGACGTCAGGGGGAAGGCGTCCAGAGGTGCTCTTTCCCGGAGCACCCCCCCACCCCCCCACTGCCGTGTTGAGCTGGCGCTGCCCTCTCCCTGCTGGCCTCCAGGTGTGCAGTCTCGCTCTGACTATTCACCTACAGGTGCGGACGCTGAGCTGCAGAACGGGAAGGCTCCCCCGTCTCTGCTAGGTGTGAAACCCCTTTGCTTTCATGGCTGGGAGAATTTTTGTCTTCCTCTAGAGAGAGCGCTCTCTCTCCAAGAGAGGGGTAGAGGAAGCATAGATTCCCTAGGCCTACAAAATAGTAGAAATACTTTCTAATGAGGCCTTTTTCTGGGGGGGGGGGTGATGTCCAACCCTCCCCCCCAAGTACCCGTACTTTCTTCTGTGGTTCTAGCTGGGGCCATGGGGTGAGGTTTGGGAACCTAGCCACTTTCCCCGATGCCTCCCAGAAGAGCCCCGTTAGCCTCGGAGCCCCGCAGGGCATCCCTGACTCCCAGAGGGTGACGGCTGTCAGACTGGCAGTAGGCACCGGCAGTGGGGGACTTAGGCAGGACTCCTTAGGGAACTGCAAGACTATCTCCAGGCTGGATGAGAGCTGAACCTTGGGGCCCAGACGAGAGAGACTTCGGAGGCAGATTTCCTTGCCCCCGGCGGGTAAAGAAACCAAAGCCAATCTTAGGTTGGCCCCTTTGATGCCCTGCCTGAGGAAAGATGTAATTGGGAAATAATTAGCCACTGCTCTGTTGTCCGCAGGCTGCCTGCTCGTGCCTCCGCACCCCTTCTTTCCTCCTCGATATTCGGGAGTGGGGGGGCAGGTTCTAGGGGGCTGCTCATCCTGAGATTTGCCTGACCCTAAGAGGATTCTGGCTTTCTAGAACCCCGTCTTCTTTCCCCAGGCTGACCTGCGGGCCATCGGCCAGTGGAGAGGGTGGGGAGGGGAGAACCAAGGGCCAGGGAGTTGGCCAAGGCAGACGTGGGGGCAGGAATGCGACTTTGGGAACTTGAGAGGGAGGGGTAGGGGACACAGGGTCTTCCTGTCACCCACCGGTCTGTGCCCGCCAGGTGCTTTGTGCCTCTGCCCCTTCCCGTCCCCTCTCTGCCTTATGCCTCCTCCTTCAGAGCCTCGGCCTTGGCATCGAGGCCGGACGGTCCCTGCCCATGGTTTTGCCCCTTGTCCTCTGTGGCGAGGAGTTTCTCTGGTCTGCTTTACGAGCTGCCAGAGGAGTCTTCCTGGCCCTCCCCTTCCCCTTGCCTCTCAAACCAGTCCAGCCAGTCTGCAGGGCCCAGTTCGTCATTGTGTTTTTTCCTCCACTGGCCGAGCCCCTCCAGCCCCGCGCTCGGGTTTCGGTTTTTCCAGTGGACTGAGCCAGGAGTCCACCTGAGGTGGTTCTTTTTGATCCGCGGGGAACCTTCTTGTCTTTGTAACTCCTTCTGAGAAAACAGCCGGTTGATCAAGGTCGTGGGCTGTCCTATTCTGTTTTGACCATTCGCTTCCCTTTACCTGAGAGGCTAATCTCTCTACCTTTCCTTCTTCCGTTTTCTAAATCTGTTTCTAGGTCTGTAGCACCCAGCGTGTGGCTTGGCTCCGTGTGTATCAGTTCTTCCTCTGCCCACCCCAAACCTCCCCAACCCCACTTCTTGCCAGAAGTCGAGAGACTGTCACTCCTAGTTGGAAGCCCGCTGCTTGTGGCTGGGCCAGAGGTGAGGGACTCGGGGCAGGGCAGGCTAATGAGTAACTCAGGGAGAAGCGGCGGTCTGGGACAGGTGCACAGTACCCTGCTTACGGGCGGGCCAGGCCGAGGCAGACGGGTGAAGCTGACTTTACTTGTGGCCTGGGCTCTTCCCGGAGCACGTTCGGTGAGGAGTGCCCTGGGCACATGCCAGCGGAGGGAAAAACAGGGGCAGGCGATGAGAGGGGAGGCTCTGTGCTCCAGGTTGCTTGGCACTAGCTGGCTGTTTACCTGCCTCTGGGGCTTACCCAAGACCTTGGAGCAGCCTGGCTCCCCTGGCCACGCCCACTGTCCTCTGTAACTGAAGCGGGTAGGTTTCGGGTTTTCCACGTTGAATCATTTAGAGCCCTGCTTTTTGACCCATGCCAAAGACCACTTCAGGCCTGCCGGCCCCTGACCTGCCTGTCCTGGGTCTAACAGTGCTTGAGGTTAAGGAGTCACCGGGACCAGGGGCACGTGCGGCGGGGCCCCGAACTTGGCGCTCTTGTGGGGGCGAGGGGCTGTGCGCCGTGCGGGGCCTAGCCTAGCCCGGGAGCTCCCTGACCTGGATCTGGGACAGAGCCTACCGACAGAGCCGAGCTGCGCTATGAATAAATCAGGGGACTTCCGAGGGAGCCGGCAGTCTAGGCACTTCTGGTTCCAAAATTACGACCGAACGGGGAGGGGAGTCCGGGCCAGGGAGAGGCCTTGTTACCAGGGGACATGGGACACGGCCGCGAGGGATCACGGGGCAAATCTCCCTACTGCTGGGAGAGTCGGCCTTGGTTCAGGAGGCGACCTTTAACACATATTTATTGGTGCATACCGCGTCACCAGGCCGTCACCAGGCCCCGGGGCCCCCGGAGTCTGCCCAGAGCCATGATCTCTGCCCTCCAGGAGTTTATAATCGCGTGGAGGAGACAGACAGGAAACAAATCATCACCCTAATAAATCTATAAAAATAAACTGAGGCAGGGGCACCCGGCTGGCTCGGTCAGTAGAGCATGCAACTCTTGATCTCAGGTCGTAAGTTCGAGCCCCACTTTGAGTGTAGAGATTACTTAAAAATAAAATATTTTTAAAATTGATTAATTGGAATTTTTTTTATTTTAGAGAGAGAGGAGCAGAGAGAGAGAAAGAGAATCACTATCATTTTTTTATGTTCAATTGATTGAGCCACCCAGGTGCCCCCAAAATAAAATCTTAAAAACAGAGATGGGCACCCGAGTGGCTCAGTTAAGCATCTGACTCTTGATTTTGGTTCAGGTCATGATCTCACAGCTCAAGAGATTGAGCTCCGCGTCGGGCTCTGGCCTGTCAGTGGAGCCTGCTCGGGATTCTCTCCCTCTCTCTCCGCCTCCCCCCTCATGCTCTCATTCTCTCTCTCTCTCTCCAAAATAAATAAATAAACTTAAAAAACTGAGGCAGATTCATTGAAGGACAACCGAAAAGCATATCACAGGCTCTGACCTAGTTCGGGGGAGGCTCCGGTTGGGAAAGGCTCTGAGGAAGCCGCGTTCGTCTGTGAAGCCGGGGAGGCGCGAGGTCCCGTTGGAAGGAACAGCATGTGTGTCCTGTTGGAAGGAACAGCGCGCATGCAGGGTAACACTCGCTGTCAGCTTCGTGACCGGCACACACGGTTTCATATCTTGTCGTTTTCCCTCTTGTCATGAAAGTGGAATCTAAGTAAATAAAATGCAAAAATCCGAAGTGTAGAACTTGATAAAAAAATTCTTTTCCATCCATTTATTTTGAGAGAAAGAGAGGGGGAGAGAGAGAGAGAGAACACAAGAAGGCGGAGAGAGAGAGGAAGAGAGAGAGAATCCCAAGCAGGCTCCCACTGAGCGCAGGGCCCGACGTGGGGCTCGAACCAGTGAACCGAGAGATCGTGATCCGAGCCGAAATCAAGCGCCAGGCGCTTAACCGACTGAACCCCCCGGGCGCCCCAAACTTGATAGAATTTTTACACATGTATTTATTATTGTTTAATTCTCACAGATACTGCCTTACGAGGTGTTATTATTATACCTGTTTTCCAGATGAGGGAACGGACACTCAGGAAAATCGTGATTTGCTCAAGGTTCCATCGGATGAAGAGGGGGGCTGGGTTCCTTCTCCCCTAGATGAGCGGTTTGGGGACCTGACCCCTTTGCCTTGTAGCTTCTTTTCTGGTCCCATCTCTTATTTGAATTCTTTTTTTTTTTTCTTTAATTTTTTTTTTTTTGGCATTTATTTATTTTGAGAGAGAGAGACAGAGCATGAGCAGGGGAAGGGCAGAGAGAGAGGGAGACACAGAATCCGAAGCTCCAGGCTCTGAGCTGTCAGCACAGAGCCCGATGCGGGGCCCGAACCCACGAACCCACGAGTGAGATCATGACCTGAGCAGAAGTCGGACGCTCAACCGACTGAGCCACCCAGGAGCCCCTCTTATTTGAATTCTAACAAAGGACCCAGCCAACTAAATGTCCTTCTGTTTGGAGTATGCAAGGTTGGCTGAAGCCCTCCCCGGTGCCTGAGTGGGGTCCTTTAGTTCAGGGTAGCTGTGAGGTGTTCACGAAACGTGAGATTATGTGGACTATTTCCTGGGGGGGGGTGCAGGTGCTTTACTTTTGTTGTTCCCTCCAATGGAGCCTCAAAACTGAAACCGGGAAGAACCATTGCCATAAGGGCTCCTCCCTCCCTGTTCCCTTCCCTGGAGGGGAAGGGCTGGGAATGCCAGGAATGTTCTTCCCACCCAGCCCTCTCACCTGGAGCTCGGCCACTCCCCGCCCCTCAGTGTCCTGGGCTCCCTAGCATATCTGCAGTCCCCGAAGGGGCCTCGCCAACCTTCCTTGGCCCAGGGCTCCACTGGAGGTGGGGCTGGGTACGTTTGTTGTTGGCATATTAGATGCTCCGCCTCCAGTGGGTGCCAGTCTCTGGTGGAGATTAGTCGCAGGGCTGAGGAAGCGGGAGTTTTTATGTGCTTCCCCAGTTCCTGGGGCCAGAGTGAACCTAGAATACGTTCCAATTGCTGACTCTCACCTGAGGAGCTAGCTGGCCCTCAGGTGGGACAAGTCCGCCTAACCTAGGGCCCCTTGGATTGGCACCCTTAAATGTTATTTAAATCTTATTTGTTTATTTTTTTAATCTTTATTTTTCTTTAAGAGAGAGAGAGTGTGAGCAGGGGAGGGGCAGAGAGGGAAAGAGACACATAATCGGAAGCAGGCTCCAGGCTCCGAGCTGTCAGCACAGAGCCGAATGCGGGGCTCGAACTCATGAACCGCGAGATCATGACCTGAGCCGAAGTCGGATGCTTAACCAACTGAGCCCCCCAGGCGCCCCTAAATCTTTTTTTAAATAAGCAAAACGTTTACATGGTTCCAGACTTAAAAGGGACAAAAAGATACACGTAGAAACCTAGTTCCTCTCCCATCTCTTTCCTCACTCAGCCCTCCGTTCCCCCAACCCAGAGGCGTCTCTGCTATTCTCCCAGAAATGGGATGGCATGCCTTGGGGTTCTTCTGTATTTTCAATGCGCTCTGGGAGCGGAGGCCCCTTTTATCCATTGGGATAGAGGTATCTGTCAGATAGGGTCTGGGATTGGAGAAAACACATCACGGTATATGTGTATGTGTGAAAATCAAGCAAAATCATTAAACTCTTGACAAAGCCGGGGCGCCTGGGTGGCTCAGTCGGTGAAGCATCTGACTTCAGCCTCGGCCATGATCTCACCGCTTTTTTTTTTTTTTAAGGATTTTTTTGTTTTGTTTTTATTTATTTTTGAGAGCAGGAGAGACAAAGCATGAGTGGGGGAGGGTCAGAGAGAGAGAGAGGGAGACACAGAATCTGAAGCAGGCTCCAGGCTCTGAGCTGTCAGCACAGAGCCCAACGCGGGGCTCGAACTCACAGACCGTGAGATCATGACCTGAGCCAAATTCAGACACCCAACCGACTGAGTCACATAGGCGCCCCTCACTGCTTCTGAGTTTGAACCCCACATTGGGCTCTGTGCTGACAGCTCAGAGCCTGGAGCCTGTTTCGGAATCTGTGTCTCCCTCTCTCTCTCTGCCCCTTCCCCACTCACACTTTGTCTCTTTCAAAAATAAACATTAAAAAAAAAAAAATCTCTTTAAGCTCTTGACAAAGCCAAGCTCCTTAGGGGTGTGTTAGAGGAAGTGGGTTCTTCTAAGTCAGTGGGTCTCGAAATCTGGAATGGGGACCAGAAGTATCAATGTCGTCTAGGAACTTGTTAGAAATGCAAATCCAGACCTATGGGATCCGGAACTCTGGGGACAGGGTCTGATAGTCTGTGTTTTCACAGGGCCCTCGAGGTGCTTCTGCTGCTCAGACAAAGCGTGAGAATCACTGTTCTCGGTGGAAGAAATGACAAGGGAATAAGCCACACACAGGCCGGATGGGCATCTGGGCTTCCAATTGCAGTCCCTCGGCCTAAATTTACTCTCGTCATAATTTTCTAGGACCCCTCTGGTTCCTGGAGCCGGCGTCCACCATGGCTGAGCCCCGGGGCCCTGTAGACCATGGAGTCCAGATTCGCTTCATCACGGAGCCGGCGGGGGACGCAGAGACGGGCACCCTGCGTCGCGGCGGGCGACGTCCAGCTAAGGACGCGAGAGCCAGCACCTACGGGGTGGCCGTCCGCGTGCAGGGCATTGCCGGGCAGCCCTTTGTGGTGCTCAACAGCGGGGAGCAAGGCAGTGACTCCTTCGGAGTCCAGATCAAGGGGCCCAACGACAGAGGGGCCCCGGGAGCTCTGAGCTCTGACTCGGAACTCCCCGCGCGCTCCTCCTCTCGTGCCAAGGAGTTTCCCGCTCGCTCCCAGGGCAGCACGTCTGATGAGGAGTCCGGGGCCCACTGGGATGGAAGGCTCGTCCGATCCCGGTCCCAGGCTTCGCTGACAGGCCCCGCCCCTGTGAGTCCGAGCGCCAGGAGCGCCAGCCTGCTGGAGCTGGCCCCGCCAGACGCTGCGGCGGCGGGGAGCGCCGTCGACACCGCCCCCCTGTCTTCAGTGGGCTCTCTCATCACCAAGTTCGACGGTCGCCACGGGGGGCAGACGCGGGGCCGCACTGGCCGGCGCACGCGGACACTGCCCCCCGAACAGCGCAAGCGGAGCCAAAGCCTGGACAACCGGCTCCCACGGGACACCCTCGAGGAACGGGAGCGTCGGTCCCCCGACCACTGGGCCCCTGGCACAAAGCACGACGGCCACGTGGGCAGCTCCCAACAGCCTGTCCGGAGCCAGAGCCCTCTTGGTGGCTTTAGCCGTTCCCGTCAGACCCAGGACTGGGTTCTTCAGAGTTTTGAGGAGCCACAGGGGAGAGCCCAGGACCCCGGCGTGCTGCAGGTCAGAGCCCCGTCCTCCGTGGCTCCCGATCCCTGACCCGCTAGCCGCAGGGCCCCTTGCCGGTTCCAGTAACTAAAGGCAGAAGGTTCCGACTGGTGTCCTCCGCTATAGCCTCCCACTCAGTAGAGGATACTCTCGTGCGCGGGACACTTCCGTGGAAATGGAGCCGTGACACCGGCCTCACAACACGGGCCTCTCTCGCTCCTGCCAGGCAGTTACCTGACTGGCAGCATACGTAAGGCCGGCCTGGTAATCCGAGCAGCTCCCCGCGCTCCCGTGGCAACTCCCGGCCTTGTCTCCCGCTCGGGAGCGCGAGTGAGTCGGGGGCGGCTTCTGCTGTCGAGGACCACCTGGCTCGCAGAGTATCGGGAGGCGTCCCCGCTCGGCTGTCTCCTGGCCTGCCGCCCGGGCCTCGGCAGCATCGCCTCTTTCCCCGCTCCAGGCTTGTTCGCCGCGGGCCGGGGGCGCCGCTCCCGCCGGCCGCCGCTGCGCCAGCCCCACGCCACACACGCTTCTGGCTTAGTCTTCCTGCCTCTCGGGGCTTGTGTTTTGCAGTTCAAATCAACGCCAGACCTGCTCCGAGACCAGCAGGAGGCGGCCCCGCCGGGCGGCGCGGACCACGTGAAGGCCACCATCTACGGCATCCTGAGGGAGGGGTGCGTGGGGGCCCTCCCCACAGGGCGGCGTACCTCCCGCCTTCTCCTTCTGGTTTCCTTCCCCGTCTTCCCTGCCCTTGGCTCTCCCTCCCCCGTCTCTGCTACCTCTTCCCTCCCTTAAGCTCTGCTTCTGTCCTTTTATCCTCCAGAAGCTCGGAAAGCGAGACCGCCGTCAGGAGGAAGGTCAGTTTGGTGCTGGAACAGATGCAGCCTCTGGCGGTGAGTGGCGGCCTCCCGTGGGCGCGGGGGCAGGGCCTGCGGGGCCTGCGGTCTGGAGGTGGACTCATCCTTCCCGCCGCATCCCTGGCAGCTGACTTCTGGTTCCGCTAAGGCCCTGGGCGGGCAGGGCGAGCTCACCCGGAAAGTGGAGGAGCTGCAGCGAAAGCTGGACGAAGAGGTGAAGGTGAGGGGAGAGCGGAGGGGCGGCAGGCACGCGGGCACGGCGGAGGGGCCGCGGCCTGGGCGGGAGGCACGCGGGACACGGCGGAGGGGCCGCGGCCTGGGCGGCAGGCACGCGGGACACGGCGGAGGGGCCGCGGCCTGGGCGGGAGGCACGCGGGACACGGGGGAGGGGCCGCGGCCTGGGCGGCAGGCACGCGGGACACGGGGGAGGGGCCGCGGCCTGGGCGGCAGGCACGCGGGCACGGCGGAGGGGCCGCGGCCTGGGCGGGAGGCACGCGGGACACGGGGGAGGGGCCGCGGCCTGGGCGGGAGGCACGCGGGACACGGGGGAGGGGCCGCGGCCTGGGCGGCAGGCACGCGGGACACGGCGGAGGGGCCGCGGCCTGGGCGGCAGGCACGCGGGACACGGGGGAGGGGCCGCGGCCTGGGCGGCAGGCACGCGGGACACGGCGGAGGGGCCGCGGCCTGGGCGGCAGGCACGCGGACACGGCGGAGGGGCCGCGGCCTCGGCTGCTCTGCCAAGCAATGGAGCAAGCACTCGTGTGTTCTGGGACACAAGAGGCGAGAGCGTGTGCCAGTGCCGCCGAGGACGCCTGGGGTCCTCTGGAGCTTAGGGAGAGGAGCGCGCTCATCAGGGCTCTGACCACCTTCCCTCCATTTCCTCTGGAAGTTCCCGTCCCGGCTTTGCTGCTCACTGGCTGCGCATGCCTAGAGCGGTTACTTACCTTGCCCCTTTTCGTTGGCATTACAACGATGGCAATACCAGTAGCTATCGTCTGTCGAGGGAAACTTCTCAGAGGAGGTACTGTCCCAGGGAACACGTCGTAATTATAGGGATCTTGTAAGGTAGGTGTTGTGGGCCCTTTCCTGGGGAGAAAGCGGGAGATCAGAGAGGTTAAGCGAATTGTTCGAGGTCGTAAGTTGCAGAGAGGAATTTGAAAATTTAGTCAGTCTTTTGCTGAAGTTTATGTATTAAAAAAAAATACACTACTTCTACCTATCCTGGTGTTGCCTTGCGTGTCGTTGGTACTCCCTTGCCTCCTGGGAAGCAGTCTAGTGTCCTGACTGAGTGGTCGGCTGTGGAGCCAAACCGAGTCCAAATCCTGGTACCCTGACTTGTGGCTGTGTGACTGACCTACATATGTCCCTTAAATGTTCAAAGCCACTGTTTCCTTAACTGTAAAGTAGGGACAATAATTAGACTATATTATTTTTGTATTTTTTTTTACATTTATTTATTTTTGAGAGACAGAGACAGAGTGTGAGCAGGGGAGGGGCAGAGAGAGGGAGACACAGAATCTGAAGCAGGCTCCAGGCTCTGAGCCGTCAGCCCAGAGCCCAACACGGGGCTTGAACTCACAAATGGTGAGATCGTGACCAAAGTGGAAGTCGGACGCTCAACTGACTGAGCCCCCCGGGCGCCCCTAAGCTGGGTAGTTCTGCCTCAGGGTCTGTTATGAATTTCCAGGCAAGGTATTGGGTAGGGCTGGTCATGAGAAGACAGTGGCTTTTGGTTGGAGGCCTCACCTCCTTGCCACGTGGACCTCTTCGTGGGGCGCTTGAGTGTCCACCCAACATGGCGGCCACCTTTCCTCAGAGTGAATGATCAGGAGGGAAGGTAAGGATTGGAAACTGAAATGCCTCTTTAGGACGTAGTCTCAGAAGCTACACATCACTTCTTCCTTTTTCTGTTAGAAAGGGAGTCCTTAAGTCCAGCCCACACTCCGGGGAAGAGACTTCACCTTTTGAAAGGAATGTCAGAGAATTAGTGGACGTACTTTAAACCATCGTGAGTCCCAAGGTTTCTGAAAAGTATGAAATGCAGATAATACACACAGTCTCTAGTACAGTGCCTGTCATTTCGTGAGTGTGGTTACCTGTTAGACACTCCCATTACTCCTGGTCCTTCCAAGAGGTTTGTCCTACCCTCCACCTGCTCTCCTTTCCTCGCCTTCTCTAGAAGCGGCAGAAGCTAGAGCCGTCCCGGCTCGGGCTGGAGCGGCAGCTGGAGGAGAAGGCAGAAGAGTGCAGCCGACTGCAGGAGATGCTGGAGAGGAGGAAGGGGGAGGCCCAGCAGAGCACCAAGGAGTGAGTGCCGCCGATGGGCACGTGGGGCTGCTCGGGGGGTGAGCGAGACAGGGGGAAATCTCTAGAAGTTAAAGGGGGCAGACAGAGACAGTTTAAGGATAGGACCTTTCTCTCTCTTTTTTTTAATTTTTTAAATGTTTATTTTTGAGGGACAGAGGGAGACAGAGTGTGAGCCAGTGAGGGGCAGAGAGAGAGGGAGACACAGAATCCGAAGCAGTCTCCAGGCTCTGAGCCGTCAGCACAGAGCACAACATGGGACTCGAACCCATGAACTGTGAGATCATGACCTGAGCCAAAGTCAGATGCTTAACTGACTGAGCCACCTGGGCGGCCCGGACTTTTCTCTTTACTTTATCGGTCATGGTGATAGCGCCCGACTGAGTTGGGTGACCTGGATTTGCCTCTCCGCTTCAGGCCCTAAATCTGTAAAATGGGTTACCCACCTCACAGGACGGCTCATTCAGCGGGTGTTTTGGGCTGAGTGCTGTGTGGCGGGCAGTGATCTAGAGTCCTGGGGTACATCCGTGAACAGTGCAGATGAGGAGCGCCGGTCTCCGGAAGCGGAACTTCTAGGAGGACGGGGCGGACTGTAAACTAGGAGCACAGTAGGGAAGTAAATCTGCCGCATGAGAGGAGGCGAGGAGGAGGGCAGGCTAGAGCAGGTCGGCGGAGGAACCGCGCAGGCCTCGTTAAGGGTTGAGCAGAGACTCGGAGGAGGTTTAACGAATCGCTACGCGTGAAGTGTTTGGGAAGCTGCCTGGCGCCCAGAACTTACTAGCGCTCTCTACCGTTATTAGGCTCCACAACATGAAGCTCCTCGTGGACCAGGGCGAAAGGGCGCGGCACGGGCTGGAGACCCAAGTGATGGAGCTGCGGGAGAAGCTGAAGCAGGCCCAGGGCTCCGAGCCCGCTAAGGGGGCGCTCATGAAGGTAGGGGCTCCCCCGGCCTCTGCGTCCTGTCTGCTCGCGCACCTCCATACCTGCTCACCCACCGTCTCCCCGAAGTAGGGAGCGATTGCGGGTACCCCTTAGCGTGCTTTCAGACCGAGTCGCAGGCGGGCCGGGGTGAGATCCCAGGTCGGTGGGTTTCCTTTTTCCAAGCGGGCATCTCAGAGGCCAGAGGGCACCTGGTACCGAGCCTGACAGGCACAAGAGCTCAGTAAGTGGTTTTGACTGGCCGACCGGAGGAATAGAACGGCAGATCCTATCGGAGTCACCTCTGTACTTCCGTCCGCGTTTCCCCAGGACCTGTTAGAGACGCGGGAGCTTCTGGAAGAGGTCTTGGAGGGGAAGCAGCGGGTGGAGGAGCAGCTGAGGCTGCGGGAGCGGGAGCTGACGGCCCTGAAGGGGGCCCTGAAGGAGGAGGTGGCCTCCCGCGACCAGGAGGTGGAACAGGTCCGGCAGCAGTACCAGCGAGATGCAGAGCAGCTTCGGCGGAGCGTGCAAGACGCAACCCAGGCACGTGACCGGAGCAGGGGCTGTGGGACCGGGCACCCCCTGCCTCAAGAGGGGCTGCCGTGAGGCCTTGGTGTTTTGAGACTTTTCTAACTGTAACTGCAAACCCTTCTAAAGGACACATGTGAGATGTAACGGTGTAATGGAAGCCTTGGGCAGGAGCCTGCGGGTGCAGAGAGAGGGCGTGCGGGTGCAGAGAGAGGGCGTGCAGGCCAGTTCCCTGAGGGCGTGTGGCCAGGGTCCCACGGGAAATACCCGGGGGAGGTTCCTCAGTAGCAGCGGGCGGCCTGCGGCCTGGGAAGAGCCTTCTGCCGCCGTCGCACCAGGCCCCGCTGGGGGCAGGGAGCTCGCAGCCGGCCTGGCGCCCCGTGGGCCCGAGCCTCCCCTGCGACGCACCGACGCTTTGACCTGAGCCTCCCGGCCCCCAACTGTCCCCTTCCCTAGGACCATGCTGCGTTAGAGGCGGAAAGGCAGAAGATGTCAACCCTGGTGCGGGAGCTGCAGAGGGAGCTGGAGGAGACCTCCGAGGAGACAGGGCACTGGCAGAGCATGTTCCAGAAGAACAAGGAGGAGCTCAGAGCCACCAAGCAGGAGTGAGGACTTCGCCTCTTTCCCAGCAGCTGCCCGCCCGTGGTTCCTCCGTCCTGCTTCCTTTCCGCCATGCTGCGCCCTCTGCCGTCCTGCTAGCCTCTCCCAGGCAGGTGGTCTGACCTTGTTCCCTTTCCCTTTTCATTCACCTGGCTGCGCTCAGACTCCTGCAGCTGCGGATGGAGAAGGAGGAGATGGAAGACGAGCTTGGGGAGAAGATGGAGGTCTTGCAAAGGGAATTAGGGCAGGCTCGAGCTGGCGCTGCGGAGACTCGCCAGGTGGAGGAGCTCAAGAAGGTACTTGGAGGGGGCCGGGGCGGCTTAGTGGTGGAGCATGGGATTCTTGATCTCAGGATTGGGAGCTTGAGCCCCATGTTGGGTGTAGAGATTAGAAAAGAAAAGAAAAGAAAAGCAAGGCAGAAAGAAAGAAAGAAAGGAAGAAAGGAAGGAAAGAAAGACAAGAAAAAGAAAAGAAAGAAAAAAAGAAAGGAAAGAAAGACAAGGAAAACAGAAAAAAAGACAAAAACAGAAAGAAAGAGAAAGAAAGAAAGAAAAGAAAGAAGGTACTTGGATCGGAGTGTGGAGGGCAGGTTGGCGTGATGGACCCTGGCCTCCCGTGTGCCTGGTTTTCGGGGCCCGTTTGGCCGTATCTCAGCCCCCCCGTTAGGATCCAGCCAGGCGGCTCTCATTGAATACGCAGGTTTCTGATGTAAAGGACATTTGGCGGCCATATTGGGTTCTAGCCAGAGGCTGCTGGCCACCTCCCGAGACACCTCGTGGGGAGCAGCATTTAGGCGGATTTGTGAAACTCTAGGGTCATTTTTGCAGGCTTGGAATTCAGTCAGCACAGCGAGAGTTGCTCTGTGTCAGGGTCGAGGGGGATATGGACTCTACCTACGTCTACGAAACAAACACTTACAGTTAGAATGCCAGTTTATTGACTTGCAGTGTGAAGTGTCGTCACGCGGACGGGAAAGTGGGAAGCCGAATTGTGATTCGCAGGCTGCTTAGAGACCGTAACGTCCAGACCCGGGGAATTAAGTGTTTTAGCATGCACAGGTGTTTTATAAATGATAAAGTCATCAAACGGAAGTAAATACAGATAATTTCTTCATATTCTTTGTATTACTTTATGAAGAACAAGGAAGCAAGTAATTATTTTAGATGCTTTAGAAACTTAGAAAATATTTTTGTTAGCATAGAGAACTGCATTTATGGCCTCCTGCGGATTCTTCTAGGTTTATAATCCTTTAACCCACTGCACTGGATGTGTAGGTGATGCTTACTTAACAAAGGCTGATTGCTCAGTGCTGGTTTCTCACGCTTTTACCGTAAGACTGCCCAGTTTTAACCACCGCAACTGTATTTACTGAAAGAGGAAAGAAGTAGAACTCTAAGTGATGATTTTCCAGACAAATTAAAGTCTGAGCTTACACACATATTTGGTGGAGAGAAACATAATAAGCCTAAACCAAGTGTACTTCAGCGGCTGCTAGATGAAAAATGCTCTTAAACTTTTACTATATTAACATGAAGTCAACAAACATCGGGGACCGTCTGAAGTGTGTTCGGTGTATTAGTCTACAGAATTCCTCCGGACAGTCTCAGCTGGCTGGCTGTGCTGGATGAGGCTGAAGAGTAGTACCTAGTGCTTCGTTTGCTCGTTTCTGCGGTGCGCGCTACGGACACCTACTCAGCAGCAAAGCAGACGTGAGGAAACCCGACCCTGTCCGATGCACACCGTACGCTGTGCTGTGTGTCCTTTTTCTTTTTTAAAGTTTGTTTATTTATTTTGAGAGAGAGAGAGAGACAGAGTGAGCAGGGGAGGGACAGAGAGAAAGGAGGGGAGAGAGAGAACCCCAAGCAGGCTCTGCACTGTCAGTGAAGAGGCTGATGCAGGGCTCGAACCCACAACCTGCAAGTTCATGGCCTGAACCGAAACCAAGAGTCAATGCTTAACCGACTGAGCCACCCAGGTGCCCCCGTTTTTCTTTTTCTTTGTAGTTTTGTCAGCGTCTTTCACTGAAAACTCACAATATATTATATACCCTTTCGGCCTAATTATGGTACTTTCTGAATTTCCGAAGTAGCTAATAGCTAAAGAACTAGAACCAGAGTTCATATTTTGATTTTTTCTCCCACCCCTTCTAATTTTTTCTAAAGATTTTTATTTTGAAATAATCTCTGTACCCACTGTGGGGCTCAAACTTACAACCCCAAGATCAAGAGTCACGCTCTGCTGACTGAGCCAGCCAGGTGCCCCAGTATTTTATTTTTTGAAAAAGAAATAGGGGCGCCCGGGTGGCTCACTTGGTTAAGTGTCTGACTCTTGGTTTTGTCTCAGGTCATGATCTCACGGTTTGTGAGACTGAACGCCACACCGGGCTCCACGCTGACAGCACGGAGCCTTCTTGGGATTCTCTCTCTCCCCCCTCCCCCCCCTACCCCCCACTGCCGTGCTCTCTCTCAAAATAAACAAACTTTAAAATTTTTTAAAAAATGAAAAAGAAATAAAAGCAGCACTGCTCTTTATTGTGTTGCATATTTTGGTTTTCAGTATATTTTCTTTTGTTTTTGAAACAGCCAATCCTGTTTTGTCTACACCCTCATCTACTCCACATAATTTATTTTTATGGAGATTTATTTCATGTACCATAGAATTCACCCTTTAAAAGTGTACGATGTAGTGGTTTTTAGTATGCACACAAAGTTGTACAACCATCATTACTATCTAATTATAGAACATTAAAATTTTTTTTTTAACGATTATTCATTTTTAAGATAGAGAGAGACAGAGAAACAGAGCACAAGTGGGGGAGGGGCAGAGAGCGAGGGAGACACAGAATCCGAAGCAGGCTCCAGGCTCCGAGCTGTCAGCACAGAGCACAACACGGGGCTCAAACCAACACACTGTGAGATCATGACCTGAGCTGAAGTTGGCCGCTCAACCAACTGAGCCACCCAGGCGCCCGTAATTACAGAACGTTTTCGTCACCCCAAAAAGAACCCCGTATCCAGTCATTTCCCCAGCCCTTGGCAGCCAGCAGTCCACTTCCTGTCTCTATGGCTTTGCCTGTTCGTTGGCACAGATCACAGAACCGGGCTCCAGCAACATACGGCCGTGTGTGTCTGCCTTCTTTCACGCAGCATGATGTTTTTAAGGTTTACCCGTGTTGTGGCAAGTACTGGTACTTCATGACTTTTCGTGGCTGAATAATATTCTATATGGAGATACCACGTTTTATCTGTTTACCAACGGGTGGACATTTGGGTCGTTTCTAAATTTTAGCTCTCGTGAAATAATGCTGCCATGAACTTTCATGTAACGTGTTTTCCCAAAAAACTTTTTCCGTGCCCTTGGATACATGCCCAGGAATGAAATTAATGAGTCAACTTTTTGGGAACGGCCCAGCCGCTTGCCACGTTACGTCCCCCCAGCGGTGTGTGAGCGTTCCGGTCACCAGCCGGTCTCCTATCCCAGGCTGGCTTTCTCTGCCCCGTCACCGTCCCCCTTCCCTCGCAGGAGCTGCGCGGGACACAGCAGGAGCTTCAGGAGCTGAGGGAAGAGCGGCAAAGCCAGGAGGCGGCTGGGCGCCACCGGGAGCGGGAGCTGGAGAAGCAGCTGAGGGCCGAGGCCGACCGCGGCCGGGGGCTGGAGCAGCAGAACCTCCAGCTGCAAAAGACCCTCCAGCAGCTGAGACAGGACTGTGAAGAGGCTTCCAAGGCAAGGGGAGTGGGCCCAGGGCTTAGGAGGTGGAGGCTGAGGGGTCTGAGGGCTGAGCAGCCAGAGGGCGAGGAGAGTACCTTGCGTGGGTATGTACAGACCAGATCCTTGGTCCCAAGCGTGTGGTTCCGAGCAGCCCGGGGTTGGCAGGGGGACGCGGGGCCGTACCTGATGACCACGGCCCCGTAGGGGTGGGCTGCTCAGGGGCGCTACCACGGTCGAAGTGTGGTTCTTGCGGGCCCTCTCTGGGGTGGCGCCCTGGGCAGCGGTCGGTGGCCTCGAGCCCTGGGGTCTGAGCTGCCGCTCCCTGAACCGGCCGCAGGCTCAGATGGCAGCAGAGGCAGAGGTGGCGGTGCTGGGGCAGCGGCGGGCAGCAGTGGAAACGACGCTTCGGGAGACCCAGGAGGAGAATGACGAGTTCCGACGGCGCATCCTGGGTCTGGAGCAGCAGCTGAAGGAGGCCCGCGGCCTGGCGGAGGGCGGGGAAGTGGCGGAGGCGAGGCTCCGGGACAAGGTGCAGCGGCTGGAGGTGAGTGCCTCTGCGCTCGCTCCGCGGGGCTTCGGCCTGGGCCCTCCCCTCTCGTCCCTGGCTGGAGACCCCCGGCCGGATCTTCGGCCGCCAGCCAGCGTTATTTTGCCCCGAGTGTGCTGCGTTCTGCCTTCCCAGCCCTCCGTGGTTCATTTTCCGGAGCGTGCTTCGGTATGAACGTCTTGGCCTCTGCACTGGTATTTTTCTCTCATCTCTCGCCCGCGCTCGTTCTGTGTGTCTGGATTCCTTCGCTGGTTCCTCTGAGCCCGCTTTCATCGCCCGCCTTCTTCATAAATCCTCGTTTTCTTCCCTCCTGTCTACTCCTCTCCCAGTGGCTTACGCCCTCTTCCCTCTCCCAGGCGGAGAAGAAGCGGCTTGAGGAGGCCCTGAACACAGCTCAGGAAGAGGAGGGGAGCCTGGCGGCTGCCAAGCGGGCGCTGGAGGCCCGGCTGGAGGAGGCCCAGCGGGGGCTGGCCCGCCTGGGCCAGGAGCAGCAGGCGCTGACCCGGGCCCTGGAGGAGGAGGGCAGGCAGCGGGAGGCGCTCCGGCGGGGCAAGGCCGAGCTGGAGGAGCAGAAGCGCCTGCTGGACAAGACTGTGTGCCAGCTGAACAAGGAGGTGGGCGCGGGGAGGCCGGGGCGCCCGGCTCTCTCTGAGGCTCGCCTGAGGGGAGACGGAGGCGTGGGGAGGTCCGGGTGTGTGGTGTTTGCTTTCCTCAAGTTCATCTCTGGGGAGGCCAAGGCCAGATCTTCAGAGAGGGTGTCCTTCCTGCTCTTCCTCCGCGCTCTCCACCTCCGCTAGGTCCCCTTCCACTGTGGTCTCCGTCCTCGGACAGTGTCCCCTTAGACACCTGTAAGACCCGAACGTCAGACTCTTCATCAGGAGAATTTTCTATTTGGGGTGGGGAAAGGAAAACCCTATAACCCCTCCCTAGATGTCTCTAAGACCAACTACGGGAACTTTCGTGGGTGGAATTTTGTATTTGGGGGAGGGCAAGAAGGAAGGAAAAAAGGAAGTAAGTTGCTTTTTTTCAGGTAAGCTTCTCCTCATCTCTTCACAAAGCTAGAGCAAACACCTCAGTTCCAGAATGCACTCCGAGGTGCATCTGCGTCTTACCGTCCTGATGGGGTGTCACAGTTCAAGTGGCAGATTTTGCTTTTAGTGATACAGCTCGCACTCGTTGGCGCCGAGGGTTCGTGGAAGTATGGTCGGTTAGGTTCGCTCTGTGTCAGACCCCGCTGTGAGTGCTTTACATAGTTAATAGTTAACTGTCATAAGTCTCACACGGCTTTGTAACGTAGGTCCTGTTATTTTCCCATTGTACAGCTGGGGAGCTGAGACCCGGAGAGCACGAGCTGTGGTTCCACAGCTAGTGAGCGGCAGGGCCGGGATTTGAAGCCAGGCAGTCGGTGTATTACTGCTGGCCACGCTGGGGACCTAGGCCCAGGGGAGGGCCGTGGAGGGCTGCTTCAGCAGGAAGGAGAGTCTGGGGCGTCTGGGCCCAGAGAAGCGACAGAGGTGCGGGGCTGAAAGGCTCTTTCTTTGCATCTCAGCTGGAGCAGATCGGGAATGACTCGAAGGAGGCCCTGCAGCAGCTCCAAGCCCAGCTGGAGGATTACAAGGAGAAGGCCCGGCGGGAGGTGGCGGACGCCCAGCGCCAGGCCAAGGAGTGGGCCAGCGAGGCCGAGAAGAGCTCTGGGGGGCTGACCCGCCTTCAGGATGAGGTAGGAGCAGAAATGGCGGGAGAGTGGGAACCCTCCCAGCGTCCTTGGTGTGAAGGTCATTGCCTCTTAACTAAACCTGGGGCTAAGGGGTCCTGGGACCCGGGTTTGGGTCTAACCACTTAGGACATAGTAAGATGGGGGAATTGTCCTCTCTAGGTACCGATAATAGGAGGTGTCTTATTTGTGGAGCACCGACTTTTTTTTTAATTTTCTTTTTTTATCTTAGAGAGAGGCAGGGTGAGAGAGAGTGAACAGGGGAGAGGGGCAGAGGGAGAGAGAGAGAGAATCTCAAGTGGGCTCCATGCTTAGTGAGGAGTCCGACGTGGGGCTCTATCCGATGACCCTGGGATCATGACCTGAGCTGAAATCAAGAGTCGAACTCTCAACCTGCCGAGCCACCCGGACATCCCTGAAGAGCGATATTTAAACTGCTGCACATTAGAACGTTAGAGTCACCTGGGGAGACTAAAAAAAAATCCCAGTACCAAAATATACAGAGAGGTGTTTGACATATAGTAGACGCTATAAATACGATTGCTAATTTTAGGGGCACCTGGTGGCTCAGTCGGTTGAGCGTCTGACTTGGGCTCAGGTCATGATCTCGCAGTTGGGGAGTTCACGCCCAGCGTCGGGCTCTGTGCTGACAGCTCGGAGCCTGGAGCCTCCTTCGGATTCTGTGTCTCCCTCTCTCTCTGCCCCTCCCCCACTTGTGCTCTGTCTTCTCTCAAAAATAAATAAACATTTAAAAACTTTAAACACGATTGCTAGTTTTAATCCTTCACAATCTTTTACAGTAACAGTGTGTAATAAACTTGTGTTTTGTGATTACATTAAACATTTTTTTGCTAAAAACCCCAAAATCCCAATAGCCAAGCTGCAGCCCGCATCACTCACATCGTAACCCCGGGGGCCAGCACCCAGGATCGGTGTCCTAAGAACCACTTAGGTGATTCTGATTTGCAGAGGGCATTTTAAGACAAGGAGGAGAATGGACGAGGAGCTCCTTTCTGCCGGCTGGATGGGCTGCTGCCCGGATTCCCGAACGGCTGAATAAAGCTAACTAGATCGTCAAAGGAAAGAAGACAGACTAAAAGTCAGCCTGCTTTTTGTTGTCACCATGCTCTGGCGGTTCTAAAGAACGCCAGTGATGAAACACTTGTCCCCACAGGGGCGACTGCTCCCAGCCCCAGCCTCCCCCCTACTTCTCCCGGCTGTTGCATGTCTCCTTCTCCCCAGACCCAGAGGCTGCGGCAGGCTCTGCAGGCGTCCCAGGCTGACCGCGACACGGCCCAGCTGGACAAAGAGCTGCTGGCCCGGAAACTGCAGGGGCTGGAGCAGGAGGCGGAGAGCAAAAAGCGCTCCCAGGAGGACAGGGCCCGGCAAGCCAAGGGCCTCGAGGTAATGATACTACGGGGGGGGGGGGGGGGGGGGGGGAGGGAGAGGGCGGGGGGAGGGAGGGCGGGGGCGGGGGGGAGGGGGTGAGAGGGAGGTGGCGGGGGGCTGAGAGGGAGGGGGCGGGGGGGAGGGGATGAGAGGGAGGGGGCGGGAGGGGATGAGAGGGAGGGGGCGGAGGGAGGGGGTGAGGGGGAGGGGGCGGGGGGTGAGGGGGAGGGGGCGGGGGGCGAGGGGGTGAGAGGGAGGGGGCGGGGGGGAGGGGGTGAGAGGGAGGGGGCGGGGGGGTGAGAGGGAGGGGGCGGGGGGGTGAGAGGGAGGGGGCGGGGGGGTGAGAGGGAGGGGGCGGGGGGGTGAGAGGGAGGGGGCGGGGGGTGAGAGGGAGGGGGCGGGGGGGGTGAGAGGGAGGGGGTGGGGATGAGAGGGAGGGGGCGGGGGGGGGTGAGAGGGAGGGGGCGGGGGGGAGAGGGGTGAGAGGGAGGGGGCGGGGGTGAGAGGGAGGGAGGGGGCGGGGCGTCCAGGTCCTGGCCCAGGTGGGGCGTCTGTGGCGAAAGGAGCCGTGACACGCCAAGCCCCCTTTCTACGCTAGAGCTCGGAGGCTGGGAGCCCGCAGCGCATGGACTTTGTTGGACTGCCCGGGTGTATGTTTTGTTTTGTGTGTGTTTTTTTGTTATTGCTGTTGTCGTTAAGCACTTTTTAAGAGAGAATTTTATTATTAAAAAAAAATATTTTTAAAATTTTAAGTAGTCTCTACACCCAGCGTGGGGCTCCACCCCTGAGATCGAGGGTTGCATCCTCTACTGAGTGAGGCAGCCAGGCGCCCTTGACTGCGGTGTTTTAAACAGCTTTGAATTAATTGCCAGTGTTTAAAAATGGATACCTGTCACATAAAAGTCCTGGTGTCTGGCTTTTGTGCATTTAGAAAATACAGTGACCCTGAGCTTCTAACCCCGAGTTACTCGCGTGGCCGCAGCGGGCTGGGCGTGAGCAGTGACGCCGCCTTTGTAGAGTCCACGGCGCTCTTCAGCTTGCTGTATTTGGCAGTAATAATAATCATAACAAGACGATAACAGCAGCAAACACATATCATACTATGTGCTGGGCACTTGAGACTGACTTAATCCTGAGAACAGCCCTGCGGGATACGTGGTCTTGTTTTCTCCATTTTATTGCTGAGGAACACTGACACACAGAGAGGTTAAGCAGCTCAGCCGTGGCCCTTCTGCTAGGAATCTGACTTTCAGACCCAGGCAGCGTGGCCCCAGAGACCGTCCCCTTAGTCTCTCCATGGACCGCCTGGCTTCCGTGCGCGTCCTTGGTCTGTACCCCGGCATTTCGGTCTCTGACTCTTTCCGACCCAGCCTCGGCTCCGGCACTTTGATTTCTGTCTGCCTTCCCACTAGGGAAACAGGGCTACCCCGCTGAGGGGTAGGATCTGGGGTTTGTCATCCTGCCGGGGGACCGAGACTAGAGCAGGTGCCCTCTCACCCATCCCCTCAATGCCATGCCTGGTCAGCAGGGGGTGCTAGCTCCACGGTGGCTCTGGGCAGCAGCGAGAACCACTGCTTACGGGGACCTGTGAGCCGTGAGCCAGGTCTGTGGAGGCGGGGCTCGGAGAGGGTCCCGGTCGGGGCTTGGCATTCTGGCGTCCAGCACGTGGGGCAGAAAGAACCGGTCGTTCCTCTGCCGCAGGAAAGATGCTCGCGGCTGGAAGCAGAGCTGGATGAGGAGAGGAGCACGGTGGAGCTGCTGACGCAGCGCCTGACTCGTGGCCGGGACCAGGTAAGCCCTGCCTAGCCCCTCACCCGTGTCCTTCCCTGACTACAGAGCCTCCCGGCCCTCTCGAGGACACCTCCGCCCCCCGCGTTTCACAATCTGGAGAATTCTGGCTGCGGAATCCGTGCGTGGCTGGCGCTACTTCAGGGTCTCCTCCGCTTCAGGACGGGTGGGAGAAGCCCGGGCTTTGAGGGGAGAGGGAATCCCGGTGGCCTGGGGTTACCCTCTGACCTGAATCCAGGCTGCTGCCATTCAGAAGGGATGCTAATTCCTGGTGAGACGGAGGAGGCCCTGTTTAAATTCTGTGGCTCCTCCCATGTGAACAGGCCGATTTCTTAGTCGCCTGAGGGTCGTGGGGCTTCAGAGAGCATCCCTGCAGTGCCCTCCGCCTCAGTGGTTCAGCCGGCTGGTTCATCGTTAACCCTCCCCAAATCTGGCTCCCCTCGCCCCTCCCCACTAGGTGGACCAGCTGAGGACAGAGCTCATGCAGGAGAGGTCAGCTCGACAGGACCTGGAGTGTGACAAAATCTCCTTGGAGAGACAGGTGAGCTGGGGAGTGGGGAGATTGGGGACAGACCCCAGGAGGCAGGTGAAGGGCCACGGGAGGGGCTGGAAGTGGACTGTGACCGGGGAGACTTTCTGTCCCTTTCAGAACAAGGACTTGAAGAGCCGGTTGGCCAGCTCGGAAGGCTTCCAGAAGCCCAGTGCCAGCCTCTCTCAGCTTGAGTCCCAGAATCGGGAGTTGCAGGAGCGGCTGCAAGCGGAAGAGAGGTGACCTGAGCTCCCCCCCACCCGGCTTTTCTCCTCGGAGGCCCCCTCCATCCTGCACCTCAGACACGGCCGACCCGGCCTCATCTTTAGGGGGACCTTTTTTCTTGGTAAAGAGCGGAGAGCCTCGCAGACCTTCTGAGATGCGCCTGACTCCTTCTCTCCCCAGCTCTGTGGGTCTGCCCCGGATCCTTCCGGGTGTGACGGCACTGAGCCGAGCGCATGAGGCCGAGGGGGCCACGTGGGGGTTCCCTTAGAAACGGCGACAGCCATCGACGCCCCACTTCCACGCTCTCTTAGGGAGAAGGCGGCTTTGCAGTCCACCAACCGAAAGCTGGAGCGGAGGGTCAAAGAGCTCTCCATCCAGATCGACGACGAGAGGCAGCATGTGAACGACCAGAAGGACCAGGTAAGGACGGGAGCCGGGGCCGAGCACTCGCTCGAAGGCCTCGGGAGGACCTGTCTCAGACGCGTCCCCAGCTCCGACTCCCCTTGTGTCAGGATGGGGGCGAGCCTGGAGGGGCTGGCGCAGAGCAGTCACGGTACGCACCTGCCTCGGGTGCCCGTGATGTGCCGGGCTCTCTCTCTAGGCGTCGCCCGCGCGCGAGCTCGTTTAATCCCCGCAACAGACCCGTCCATCAGGGCGCTTGCCCCGGTCACGACACTTTTCTGGGGCGACGATCCCGGTCAGAATCGCTCCGGGGAGGGTCCCAGGCCATGGCGGCAGCAGGTGCTTTTCCGACGCGGGGACTTGGTATCCTGCAGCTGAGCCTGAGGGTGAAGGCTCTGAAGCGGCAGGTGGATGAGGCCGAAGAGGAAATCGAGCGGCTCGACGGCCTGCGGAAGAAGGCCCAGCGGGAGCTGGAGGAGCAGCACGAGGCCAATGAGCAGCTCCAGGCCCGCGTCAAAGCCCTCGAGAAGGACTCCTGGTACTGGCCCTGCTGAGCCCGCTCGGTCGGGGCGGCTGCGCGGGACGGGGGCGGGCCTCCTGAGCCCCACGGGGAGGAGGGCCCCCAGGCTGGGACGTGGCAGTCACTCCTTCCCGGCTGGAAGCCTGCGTGATTCTTCTTTGGTGCCTTAGCCCCTGTCTATAGCCCGTCTCCCCAGATTGCAGTTGGTGGCGGCTCCCGTGAGTACCCGGAGGCCTCAGAACAACTGGGAGTTTCCTTAGCATGACAAGTGCGGCTGTCTCAATCTTCGTCTCCCTCCCTTACAAGCGTTCCTCTCTCTGACTCAGGCGCAAAGCCTCCCGGTCAGCCGCTGAGTCAACCCAGCACGAAGGGCTGAGCTCAGATGAGGAATTTGACAGCGTCTACGACCCTTCTTCCATCGCGTCGCTGCTTACGGAGAGCAACCTGCAGACCAGCTCCTGTTAGCGCGGCTCCGCCGAGGGACCGGACACCGCACTCGAGGCCCTCCCTGGCCATCCTGCTCTGCCCTGCCACGCCTCGGATTCCGCATTCCTGCGTGGAATCAGGGGGACACCCGATTATTCAGCCCCAAGACTGGGAGGGGTGTGAGTGGTGGTGATTAAAGAGCCATTGGCACTGAGCCGGTGGACGGGCTGTCCCTTTCCTCTGCAGGAGTGGGTATTTTAGGCCAACCGAACCCTTCCCCCAAGTGCCGACCCTCCCTCGTCGCCCTCATAGCTCTAGGATGGTCAGCATATCGGCTGAAGCGGGTTGAGCAGGATAGGAAGGAACAGATATTGCCATGTCTATAAAGCTTTATTTCCTTAGCCCTTAACCTTCAGGCTCAGGGAAAAATACCCTTTGTGATTCTGCTGCCTCAACTCCTGCACCATGATTTCCTGCCCCTCTGGAGCAGGGTGGAAGGAACATTGTCGGTAGTGTACACGCGAGCGCGGCTCTATCCAGGTCGTGGCTGCTTCTTTTTGCACAGCCGTGGGACCCACACGGTAGTCCCCGCCTCTCTCCGCCCCTGTGTCTCTTGTCTTCCCCAAGCCGCTGGGTCCAAGGGATCCGTTCTCCCTTCCCGTCTTCACCACTCCTACCTTCCTTCTTTCCTTTCGGTGCCTTAGCCAGGGTGAGGAGATAAGGATGCTTTTCTTGCCTTCTATACCCGCACATTCATACCTCTCCGAGGACCAACCTTTCCCCCAACAGGGCCCTCGGCCTCCCCTGCTGCCCCAGGAAATGGTCCAGAGAGCTGCGGGGTCCTCTGCTGATGAGCCCTGGGGGAGGGACTTTGGTAGGGCCACGATCAGGGTTTCCAGCTTTCCTCCGCTCCCTCTGTGACTGGGGACGGACGTGTTTCTAAGGGGGCTGCATCTGGGAACCCCGATAACCGCCTGCACGAGTTTGAAAAGCAAAGGTCTTCCTTGTGGTTTCTCTGACCCCGATGTGCCCAACCTTAGTAGGGAGCCAAGGGACCCTCACTTTCTCAGGAGCTTGAGCCTGATACAGGGCTTCCTGCCCAGGGCGACAGACGGACTCTTGGTAGAAATGGGAAGAGGCAATGGGGGATTAATTCCTCCCTTGAGTTCTGGGGAGAGCCCAGCCCTGGTGGGGAGGAGGGAAAGGGGATGACTCACCTCTCTTATTTCCTAAGCAGGCTCTGTAAGGAGCCTGGGGGAGGGAGAAGGCTGTTTTCACCAATGACTTGTAATTTCATGATTAAAAAAAAAAATCCTCTATTCTGCAAATTAGATATTTTCCCCCAAACGAATCCAGCCTTGATTTTATTTTAAATTAAATATTAAAATGATATAATTATACCAAAATCCTCGACTTCTCGTTCTTTTTCTTGGCTTATTTGGAGGTCTGTGTTATGAAGAAACCGTCTTAATTATAGAACTTAGAGGCTGAAGCTGGGGTTTTCTTTACCTCACTTTTCAGAGGCCCTTTACAACAGGTCAGGTGGCACCCCGGGAGCCTGTGTTTCTAGCACCTCCATTCTCTCCCAAACAACCTTCTGGGAACGGAAAGCCAGGAAATGCCGTCTCTGATGGTTAAAAGAGACGGACTGGGATTGGGTTTTATTCCCTTGGGACCCAGGGATAACCCCACTGTTCACCTCCCAGGTACAAAGACACTCATCCCTTCCCACCTGGTATGGAACTCGGTCCCTACCTGGGAGGTAGCAAAGTTTCTGTCATTCCTGCCTTTGTGTTGCCTTGAAGAGGGAGCTCGCTGTTCATCAGAGGCTGTTGCCAAGTTCAGGGGCACTGCCCACTCAAGAGTGGGTCAGACCCCCTGCTGCTTTCCATGTGGACCACAGCCCCGGGGAGCAGCCAACCTGAAGAGAGAAGCTGGGCTGGAGGAGACTCCATCCTGGGCCATCCTCTCCTCCAGGTCCTGAAAATGCTAATCTGGGCTTCCGGAGCAAATGCCCCTGAAGCCCAAGCTCATCTTTTCCCAAGAGTACGAAATCCATTTAAGGCAACGTGTCCCGCCTCTCCCAGCCATATAAGGGCAGCTTTAGTATAATAGCTCCTGCAAAACAGGCCCCACCCTGAGCCAAGCTGGCTTTGACTTTGGCCTGGGCCTCCTGCCAGGGCAGGGCACCTGCCAGACTGGCTTAGGCCAGTCTGAGTGAGTTGGCCTTTGGTGCCTGCATTTCTACGGTGATGGAGGAAAGGTTTGCTCAGCTCCACTACTGGCCTTATACATGCGGAGAGGAGAATGTAGGGAAGCTTTTTTCCAACTCATCTCCTGAGGGGCAGGCAGGGTGATTCTCTTTTACCAACACTGACCTTGGAGTTGGAAGGAAGGAACAGCAAGACTAATGAAGAACGTTTGAGCCACTTACCACTCGACAAAATTTCGGTCAAGCGGCCTCAGGTAGCCTCCAAGCCCCACCTTTATGTAAATCTGAGCGAGAGCAGATGGGCGTGTCCCGATGTCTCTCGGTAACGCCCACCCTGCTCTTTCGCTCACTGTCATTGGCGAACGGCATCTCAGGGGCGTATCCAACTGGCAGTCCCCGCCCCCGACGCACCTATACAAGCGGACGGTTCCGCGCGCGCCTGCCTAGTAGGAGCCGGACCGCGGGGCGGGTGGTCGGTCTCCGCGCTGCGACCGCCGGGAATAAGATGAACGGGACGCGGAACTGGTGTACCCTGGTGGACGTGCACCCGGAGGGGCAGACCGCGGTAAGAGAGAGAGGCCACGCCGCCTCCCCACCCACCCTGGATATTCTCGGTTTCCAGTTCCGCCCCTCCCGTGCCCCGCGCCGAGGTCGCTGACATCACCTGGGGCCTCGGCTCCTTGCCGCACTTTTTTTTTTTTTTTTTAATTTAAATTTTACCGTCCCGTGGCGGGCAGCGGGGGTCCGGGGGTGGGGGTCGCGGAGGAAGGCTGTTCGGAGACTCGGGGCGTACCTGCCCTCTGGGAGGACGCTGCGACTCCTGCCGGGGACTCCGCGCGGGTTTCCAGTGCGCGCTCCTCAGGCGTCCTGTGGGCAGGAGATTGGGTCGTAGGAGAAATGAGCTCCGGGGACGGGACCTCTGCGCTCTTTGGACTTTGGGTCCCCGACGAGGGGGATTAGGCTGTTCTGTGGGTCCTGGTGGCCTCAGAGACCCTTCAAAGAACTTACTGGAGCTTTGGGTGGTCAGTAAGAAGACAAGGTGGAGCCTAGGGCTTGGACAGGAGGGTGGAGTGGTAGGACCCCAGGCACGCCGAGATCGTCCAGGAACGCTACCTTTTCCTAGGAGAGATTTAGGGCTGTCCGCTCGGGGGTCACCTCTCTGCACGGATTTCTCCTTCCCTTTGCAGTTCTCCTGGCTCCCCTCCCCCACCGGCCGATCGGTAGCTTCCTGGGACTATTTTATCCGCGTTGTTTCCGTGTCCAGCTTCCAAGCCCCGGAATGGGGGAGATGCCAGAACCTAGGCTGAGAAGGGGGGGGTAGTGACCCACGCGAGAGCTTCCGGACGAAGTGAGGCCGGGGGCGGGGTGGGGGGAGAGGGGCGTTCCCCTGGGGTAACACATCTGCCCTGCTCCCCTCACACCCTTGGCTCCCTGTCCCTATTCTTGTCCCCCTGCCCCGCGACGATGTGATTTTTCTTCTTCAGAGGCAGAGGAGAGTAACTTGTGGCTGAATGTTTCTAGGCTTTGCTTAGGGAACTTGACCCAGAAAGGGTGTGTACTGTTTCATCCATTTTTCCGGCCATGGTGGGTGAGAGTGAAATGGGAGCCGGGGCGATGGGGCGTTTGTATCCCTCCACTTCCCCTCCCTCCGCGCCGTATCTGACTCCCTTCCCCGCCGCTCAGCGTGCCCCCTGCACCTGGATTATGGCTCTTCCTCACGAAATAGCTAGCAGAGTTTCTCATCTCAGGTACCGACGACCAGTCCTGTTCACAGCCCCCTCTCCATTTCTGTCCAGTGGGTTAGTTTCTCTCCCACGTGGCAGGCCTTGCTACTGCCGGTCCCTCCTTCCCTGTACTTTGTTCCTCCCCCAGCCAGGGAACTCAGAAGGTACGGAAGAAATGCATCTATCCTGCCCCCCCCCCCCCCCCCCCCCCCCCGGGAGCCTGCTGCATTCTCCTGCCGCTGTTTGGGAATGGTTGAGGCCAGGAAAAGGGGATGAGGAAAATTAAGGAAAGGGGTGTGTTGGGCTTCTTTTTGCTTGCTGTGAAAAAGAGATCCAGAAAGGTCTTAAGACCAAGGTGTTGGTAATGTTGAGAATGATTCTGATACATTCTTCTGTCCTTTGATGTTTTGTTGCTTGCCTCCAGGGGTAGAAAGAGTCAGGAGGAAAATAGCGAGCAAGGAACGCAGTCAAGGAACGCAGTCGGCGGCCAGCCATGGATTAGTTTGAAGCTGATCAGAGACTCCTAGCACGAGGGGAGACAGAAATTCCCTGTATTCCTTTGCCCTAGGCTGGACTTGAGAGGTGTTTCGCTTCACAGGTGCGAATGAACCAGCACTGCCTGTCTCTGTTCTTGGAGGCATTCCTGAGCCCTTAAGGAGGGGGAGGATGGTAAACAGCCTTGTCCGGGATGCCTCTCCTCTGAGCCAGCCTGCAGATGGCATTTACAGCCCGGGACAGTCACCGGGAAGCCGTCCCAGGTACTCACACCGTCGAGTGAGCGCTCGGTGCACGTGCGAAGTGAGCGAGTGAACAGGTGTTTCTCCCGTGTCAGCAGTGTAGACACTTTAACCACCGGGTGTGTCCTAGCGGGAGTCAGGACCCTGCGACTCTGTCGGTGTTTCCCTGGGACCAGCCAGGCCGCGTGCCTTGGCGCATCACACTTGGACACGGAAACGTGGCTGATGGACTGTCCGGGTTGTTTTCATTGTCGAGGCAGCCGGGGTAGCCACAGCGAGCCGGTGGTTTTCAAACTGCGGGTCTGAAATTGACTTGGGGGTTAGCCCCTAGCCTTAGAAAATACGCATATTCCAGGTATATGACCTTCTGGGACAGGCAGAACCGTGGAGACGACAAAAAGAAGAAAGATCAGCGGTTGCCAGGAGTTTTGAGGATGGAAGGGAGATGAATGGAGCTCAGAGGACTTTTTTGGGGCAGGAAGGTACTCCGTGTGGCAGAAGTCAGAGGCCTTCTGTGCTGACCCACAGAATGTCCGTCTCTCAGTTTACCTGAGTGGGCCCCGAGGGGACTGTGGGCTTCTGGTGACTGTGTTGTGTCAGTCAGTGTGGGCTCATCCTTGGTAAAAAAAAAAAAAAAAAAAAATACCATTCTGGTGAATGATACAGAGAATGGAGGAAGCTATGCGTATGCGGGCGCGGGGGGTATTCGAAGAATCTCTGTACATTCCTGTTGACTTTGTTGTAAATCTAAAAATTCTCTGAACAAAATAAAGTGTTTAGAAAAACGGAAATAGAATCAGCGCTGTCACAGTCTTACAGTGGACGTTTTTGGCAAAAGTTAGGTCTGTTTTATATGTATGAGTACGATTATGTGTGTGTGTGTGTGCTTATTAGATCTCCAGGTAGCGTTTGTTTGAGTTCAGAAAAGCTTGCAAGCCACTGTAGTAAGTTATACTGGCAAATGGAGGCACAAACAAACCTGAAACGTTTTTACTAGACATTCCCATTAAGTTCCTTGGTTGTAAGCAGCAGAGTGTTCAGCTAACTTAAGCAGAAGGGGAATTTATTAGAAGGAAATGGGCAGCTCACAGAATTTAAGGGTAAGCTTAAAACGTGTGAACCAGGGGCGCCTGGGGGGCTCAGTCGGTTAAGTGTCTGACTTCGGCTCAGGTCATGATCTCACAGTTTGTGAGTTCGAGCCCCGCATCGGGCTCTGTGCTGACAGCTCAGAGCCTGGAGCCTGCTTCAGATTCTGTGTCTCCCTCTCTCTCTGCCCCTCCCCCACTTGCACTCCGTCTCTCTCTCTCTCTCAAAAATAAATAAACATTAAAAAGTACGCACCAACGGTGCTCACATTGGCAGCACACGTACTAAAATGGGAACGGTACAGAGATTAGCGGGGCCCCCGTGCAAGTGCGGCATGCAGATTCGTGAAGCATTGCCTGGTGTTCGGTGACATTATGATAGCATCGTGTGGCGACACATGGTAGCCACGCTTGCGGTGAGCACATTGTAACTGCGGAGTTGTCAAATCACTGTGTTGTGCCCCTGAAACTCGTAGAACCTTGTGTGTCACTGTGCTTCCGTCAAAAAAAAAAGTGTGCATCTGGGCCTGTGTAAGGGGAGGGTTTCTGCATGTGGGAGAGCTCATTCCAGCTCTTCCAGGGAGAGGGTCATTGGCCCCTTGGCCAGGGCGTTGTGGGGGTCCTCGATCGACAGGCCCCCCAGCGTACCCAGGAGAGGAGAGAGAGCCTCCAGAGCGAGAGCCAAGTGCCGTCCCGGGTGGAGCAGGGTGGAGGCTGTGGGGCCACAGCAGTGGATGGTCTGTACCTTAGACGTCGGTTTGAATGATCTCTGTTTCTTTTTCTTTGAATCCTTTCTCAATCAAAGGAATCTATGTCCATGATTTCCGAAAGATCTAAGAATATCAAAAGGCTTTTTAAAAGAAAATAGCAGTTTCCTGCCCCAAGCCCTGCCCCATGGAAGTAGCCACTTTCAACTCTTAGCTCTTTCGTTGGTGTTTCCTCCCGTTTTTAACTGATATGCTTCTAGTGATACTTCTTGATTTATCCGTTTTAGACGTCGCTGACTCCCTGCTGTAGGAATTCTAGAAAAGTTCCCACTCCCACTCCTCGCTCGTTCCCTTCCCCTTCACGTAACAATTTCTGGCCAAACTGTGATTTCCGTGAACCACGCTGTAGCCCAGAGCCTGGTCCTGGGAATCTGACCCTGTAGTGGGCTGGAGTCGGGGCTTTGATGTTTGGTGTGCCCGAGATCACTTCGGTAAATTACTTAATCTCTTGCATCTTAGTTTTTTCATCTCTAAAATGGGGATAATAACCGCACCCTCTTCTAAGGTTGTTGTAAGGATTGGACAAGATAATGCCTGTGAAACACCAGGCACCGTGCCTGGTACGTGCTCAGATGTGGGCTCTCAGCCTCTGCTGCCTCTGCTTACGGGCTTCCGTGAGCCCGGACTAGCCTCCTGAGGCCCCTGCCCGAGGGTGGAGGAAGAGTGAGGCCTCTCTGGTCTGGTCCGGGTTTGCTCCTTCTCGTCGTGTTACTGTGTGTTCTTACCTGCTCCTTTCCCCTTTCCTGTGCCAGTGGAGGGTCTCAAGGATGAGAAGGGGCTGTTAGGGACCCGGGGTGACCTCTGCCGGTACCAGCTCGGCCAGGCCGGGTTGTAGGCGGGTGACGGTCAGCGTTCGTATTTTCGCATCCTGCTCTAGGCCCCTTTCCTCTTCCTCCTTTTCTGACTCAGGCTCAGGCAGCGGGTGCCCCACGACGCTTAGAATATTTCTTTCATCTTCTCTAATTTCTCGTCTTGATCACTCTTGGCCAGAGAGTTTCTTTTTTTTTTAACTAAAGTTGTGATTTATCGAAGGCTTACTATGGGCCTAATATTTCTGTAAACACTTTAATTAGGTGTAATTCATGGACTGCACAAGTAACCTATTTAAAACGTACAATTCAGTGGCTTTTCGTGTATTTACCGAATTGCACAGTCATCAGCACCGTCAATTTTAGGGCGTTTTCTTTCCCGTAAAGAGATGTTGGTCCATTCGCAGCCGCCCTCCGTCTCCTCCGAGCCCCCCAGCCCTAGGCCGCTTTCCTTGTCCAGCATTTCCTGCTCTAGGCAGTTCATGTAAACGTAACCAGATAAGGTGCGATCCTTCGTGTCTGGCTTCTTTCGACCAGCGTGATGTTTTCATGGCCGATCCACGTCGTGACGCGAGTCAGTCCTTCATTCCTTTCTGTAGCCGGATGGTATTGCCCCGTATGGATGTGTTATCACGTACGTTCATCATGGAGAAATGTTGGTGGACGTTTGGGTGGTTTCTACTTTTTTGTCTATTGTGACTAATGCCGTTATGAACATTTATTTACAAGTTTTCGCGGGGACATGTATTTCCATTTCTTCTTGGAGGGACATACCTCGGAGTGGAATTGCTGGGTCAGAATGTTTGCATCTTGAGAGAGGATTCCACGGGCGGGCGGCAGCGATGCTCACTCCGGAGCCGGAGCCGTGAGCACGTCCTGAGCTGGCGAGAGCCGGCTCCGTCCCCCCAGGGTGGGGAGGAAACTCCCGGGCAGGGGAACCTTTCAAGTTCGGCGGCTGCCGTGGCTTCCACTCCTGACACCTGCCCCGAGCTCAGCCCATAACTCCCTCCTCGCACCATTCCGTCTCCCCCGCTCACTGCCAGGCCCTTGCTTTGCAGAGCGCCGTGGCCCGCCAGGAATCTGGGGAGCCCGGAGCTCTGGCCGAGGATCCGGGATAGGAGGCGCGCCCAGGAACGCTTAGCGCCAGCGTTCGCCTGCATTTCCCGGGGGTGGGAGGAGGGGTGTTCGCCGGGGCGGTTTCTGTTCCAGACACACGTGCTCAGAGGACGGGAGCCGAGCTTCCCCGCCTGCCGGTAATTATGGTACGTGCCTCTTCGGGTCGCAATGCAGAGTCTTGTGAAACACCTTTGTCTCCCAGGGGTGGGGAGGTTTAGGTAGGGGAACAGGTATGTGCCAAGGAGGCCGGTGGCCTAGATTTAAGCCCGGCCAGCAGGGGCAGGAAGAGGAGAAGAAAATGCAGGGGATGGTGGGGATGGTAGATGAAGGCAGAGAAGGGAAATGGTCTTTTAGGGTCTGGGGGCACCAAAGCAAGAGATGACAAACGAAAAGTGAGGGGAGGGGGCGCCCAGGAGCCGCCCCTTCGTCCCAGGCCAGCCGAGCCCCTAGCAGGTGTCCTGGAAGGAGACTGGCTCAGCAGGAGGGTATGTCCTTCAGAGCCGAGCGCTCAGGAGCCCACTCCCTCTTGCACACAGTCACCGCTTGGCCTAGGGTGCCCCAGCGGTGCCCTGGGCCAGGTCCCCAGTGATGAGAAGGGCCGCCCTGGTTAGGGTACCACCCTAAATCCTTTTTCTCGGTTCACCTCGCAGTCACCCCATCGGCCCTCTGCACAGCGCTGTCCACCCAGGCCTCTGGGCAGGGAGCCAGACACAAGGCAGACACCTGTTTTGTTGGCTAATCTGTGGGGAGGAGCGGGAATAATTCTTTGTGTCATACTCAACAAAAGGCCGTCTCTGGGCTTGAGAGGCCTGCGGAAGGCAGGACCGAGGCTGCCCGGAACCTCAGAGTGGAGTGGCTTGGGAGTCTCAGCCAGGAGTGGGGAGGCCCCAGCCATCCCTGCTGGCCCTCTGTGATGTTTCGGGTCTCTCCTTGTCCTGGCCTCTCGGGAGCCCGTGTTTCAAGTGGCTGGCTGTTCCCATTTCTCGGAGGGGAAGCCTGAGGTCACCGCTGTAGCAGTTGGAGAGACCACATACATGTCAGGTAGGGGAGGGGACAGGACGGCAGGACAGTGGCGGAGGAGCGGGCTGTGGAGTGAAGGTGTATGGAGGCTGCTGGCTTCCAGCCTGGAGACGGTCTCCACTGCGCTCACTTCCTCCCGGAAAGACCCTGACCCTCCCATGCCACCCTCGCTCCGAGCCGCCCCTCCCTCGCCGGGCGGGGGGATGGGCAGGGGAGATCCTGGGCAGACCTGTCCCCTTGGCGCAGGAGCCGAGGGTGTGAGAACCTCTGGGGCCTCCCTCTATCTCCCTATCGTTTCTCCACGGCGCCTGGATCTCGAACCCCTCAGCTATGTGTTATCCCCTCCCCGCGCCAAGCGGTGACTCGTGGTGACTCGCGGCAGGAGACTTGTTTGAACAGAGGCGAGAGGCTGCCTGTAATTTAGAGGTGGCCGGGCTTCTCCCCAAGAACGTTTATGAGGTTAGAGGCTGCTTACCCTGTGATTAGCTGTTTCTTTTTCCCTAGAGAAGAAGGCTCTGCTTCCTATCGTGGCTTTCGGGGGTCCCCAGCGGGTTACCCTGCCAGACATTTGGGGGTATTCCTAAAGCTCCCCGGAACCTGCTCAGGCCCTGAGACGCCTCCAGCTCCAGAAAACAGCCAGTGGTGCCAGGCAGAGGCCACCCCCCCCTCGCCACCGCCCCCCCCCGTAGTCTTCCAAGGGCTCCTCGGGAAAGTCACGCTGTCTCACTTTGCGAAGTGATTTATGGTTTGCAAAGCACTTTCACACGGTCTGACATATCTACCTACTCTGCCTCGAACGTAGGCAGGGTAGGTGTTATCACTCCCATTTTGCAGATAGAAAACTGAGGCCCTGAGAGAGAAAGCGATTCGCTCAAGGCTTAATAGGTGTCAGTGGGCCTCCGACCCCACCCCCAACTCCAAGTTTAGCACTTTTTCTTGCCTTCTCTTTATTTACGTATTAGACTGATGCTGCACAAATACGTTCTTGTCGCTAACGTTTAGCGCACTGGGGAAGTGGGGACTCAAGTCCCTTTACTCCTCTGTCCTCCTCCGGTTTAATGTGTATAAATTCAGTGCTTTTCCCAGGCGCTTGTATCCCAGAGGCGCTGCGGAGGTGGTTGGGAGCCAGGGCTCCTGAGCCGCAGAGCTCTGTCCCTTACTAGGTGTATGGCCTCGGGCAAGATACTTAATGTCCTGTTGACGGTTTCTCGTCTATAAAAGGAGGACGTTGACAATAATACTTACCATAGAGTTTTACAGTGAGGATTACGTGAGTTCATATATACAAGCACTTGGAGCCCAGCAGGGCTCAGTACCTAGTAATCGCTGTGCATAGGAATTGGCGATTTCTATGAACATGCGTATTATGTAGTTAAATAAGTCAATTTTTTATGAATTGGTGACTTGCTTTTTTCCTGCATTACCTTGAAGATCGTTTTCTGTCGGTTCACAGGAGTTTACTCGCCAGTAGTGTGGTGTTCCGTAGTACAGACGATACCGCACTCACTCACTCACCCGCCCGCCCGCGGAGAGTGTCGCTGCTTCCAGTTTGTCACTGTTTGTAAACAGTATCATAGTCGACCGTTTCACACATAGATCTTGGGACAAATGTGCGTGGATTTTCATAGGGCCTTTCCCTTTTTTTAAAGTGTTTATTTGTTGATTTGGAGAGAGAGAGAGAGAGAGAGAACGAGTGGGGGAAGGGCAGAGAGCAAAGAGGGAGAGAATCGCAAGCAGGCTCCGTGATGTCCGTGCGGGAGCCCAACTTGGGACGCGATCCCATGAACTGTGAGATCATGACTGAAGCCAAAATCAAGAGTTGGACACGTCACCAAGTGAGCCACCCAGGTGTCCCTCATAGAGCGTATTCCTCAAAGTAGAATTACAGGGTCAAAGGGTTTACAAAATATATCAACGCTTTTTTTAATATTGCCAAATTAAGTTCCAAAAATACTTGTATTAACTTACACTCTAACAATCTCTGAGATTACTCTTTTTCTCCGCCCCCTCACCAATCCCGGATATTATCAGGATCTTTAGTGTTTGCCAATCTGTTGATCTAAACATGATATTTCTGCAGGACTTACATGAAGTAAAGTGCGTCGCTTTACGAAAAGCCAGAAAGAAGGCTTGTCTATATGGGAAGTTTGAAAGCATAGCAATAAAATGCACAGCTGTGCTACGCCACTCAGTGTAAGAGATAGAACATTTCCGATCTTTTCGAAGCCCCTGGGATCCCTGCTAGTTCATAACCTCTGCTTCCTCCACAGAAGTGATCAGTCTCAAATTTTGTGTTCATTCCCTTGCTTTTTGCTATGCTTTTCCTACATGCACGAGCGGCATAGTGCGTGGCGTGGCTTGTTTTGAACTTTATATTCATAGCGTTTTCTGTGTTCTATAGTTTAATTTTGTTTTCTGTATTTTTAAATTAATTAATTATTGAGAGAGAGAGAGAAAGCGTGAGCCGGGGAGGGGCAGAGAGAAAGGGGGACAGAATCCCAAGCAGGCTCCACGCTGTCAGCGCAGAGCCCCTCACAGGGCTCAGTCTCATCGCCCGCGAGATCATGACCTGAGCCGAAATCGAGACTCGGTTACTTCACCAACTGAGCCACGCCCCTTAAGTTATTTCTTTATTTAAGTAATCTCTACACCCAGTGTGGGGCTTGAACTCGCGACTCTGAGATCAAGACTCCTGTCCCTCCGACTGAGCCGGTCAGGAGCTTCTTCTATAGCTTAATCTTAAAACTGACCGTGAACTTGGAGATCCCTGGTCACTCACTCATGCCGACGCACGCAGCTGTAGTTCGGTTATTTTCACAGCATACAAACATGCCCGAATTTATCCATCCGTTTTCTTATCGGGGCACCATCTGGGCTGCTGCAGGGCCTAGCCGCTCCGAACGGTGCTGCTATGAGCACGTTTCTGCTTACGCTTCGTAAACGTGTGGGTTTGATGAAATTCCCTCCAAACCATAACTCATTGTTTTAACTTGCATTTCCCTGATTACTGGCGAGGTTGAGTATCTTCCCTATATTTTCAAATTTTACGTTAAATTTTTTTGAATAATAGATTTTATTTAACCCAGCATATGCAGAGGTTTATCCTTCCAACAAGCGATCAGCATAAAAAAACTATTTGATATTTTGCACTGTGTACAGAACACCTCTATTTGGACTGGCCGCAGTTTTTTTATGTTTAAACATTTATTTTGAGAGAAAGAGAGTGGGGAAGGGGCAGAGGGGGGGTGTGGAGAGAGACTCCCAAACTGTGCTGTCAGCACAGAGCCTGATGGGCTCAGACTCACAAACCGTGAGATCGTGACCTGAGCTAAAATCAAGAGTCGGGTGCTTAACGGACTGAGCCACCCAGGTGCCCCTGGACTGGCCACATTTCAAGTGGTCGATGGCCACATGCGGCTAATGGCGACCATATTGGACAGTATAGTTCTTGACAGTGAAGGACTTGATTTAACTGACCCAACTCATGTGTTCAGACTAAACCTTTACATCATCTATCAGTCCATATGTCCATCTATCCATCAACTGATTTATACGTTAAACATTTTATTTTATTAATGTTTTTTTAATTGAAGTATAGTTGGCACACAGCGTGGTATGAGTACCAGTGCTGTGTGTGCAGCAGAGTGATTGGACGGTCGTCACGTCGCGCTGTGCCCGCCGCGAGTGCAGCTGCCGTCTGTCTCCATGCCGAGCCACGTTCACCCACCTCTGGGCTACTTATATTTCTTCTTAGAGTTACCTTTCTTAGTCTTTGCTCGTTTTTTTGTTACCCCTCCTTTCGTATATACTTTTTCCAGTATTCATACTGAGTTTCTCAAAAGAATGGGAGATGGAGAAAACCTTGATCTCATCACCTGAAATTGATGCAGTATATATTTTTTATAATTTTTGGGTTTTTTTTTAATGTTTATTTTGAGAGAGAGAGACTGGGGGAGGGGCAGAGAGAGACTCCCAAGCAGGCTCCATGCCATCAGCACAGAGTCCGATGGGGGACTCAATCTCATGAACCATGAGATCATGACCTGAGCTGAAATCAAGAGTCAGACACTTAATGGACCGCACCACCCAGGCGCCCCTCAGTGTGTGTTTTCTGAGAACCTACTCTAAGCCAGGCCCTGTGCTGAATAAGCCAGCCATGCCTTCAAGGGGCTTATGACTTTACAGGGGAAGCTGCGTAAAGAGGTAGGTATAAAGAAACAAGGTCAGTGTTACGGCGTAGCATAGAGTGCAGTGGGTGTAGGGAGAGGCTCTGACCGAGGAGCACCGGGGTAAGACCCTTCGAGAAAGGACGCCCGAGCGGGGAATTCTCCAAAGAGGGAGAGGGAGGGGAAGGGACCTGGAAAGAGAAACCAGCACATGCCTTTATGGGGAGGTGAAACACGGATCGCATCGGAAGACTCATCAACAAAAGAGGTGCAGATTGGGGTGCCTTCCTGCAACTGGGGCCGCAGAGTCCGCGGTGGGCGGGGTGTGGGTACAGGTAGGGTAGCGGGAGACGTCCCGACGTTAGGGTTTAACACCCGGAGGAGCTTTAACTTTCTTTAACGCTGACATATATACAGAAGAGTGCTTGGGTCATGAATGGACGGTCAGGGAGTTTCGCAAGCTGGACACAGCCCTCTGCCCAGCATCCAGATCAAGAAACAAATCATTACCGGCACCACAGAAGCTCTTGCTTCTAGTCTTTTCCCCCTTCTGGTTGTTACCTACCCCCATCCTTTGGGGGTGGGGGGTTGTGACTTCTAAAACATGTATTAGGTTTGCTTGTTTTGATACCTTTTATGTAAGTGGAATCATTTCGTAAACTTCTGTGTTGGAATTCTTTTGCTTAACATTTCCGTGATGTTTATCCGTGTTGCATGTAAAGTAGTTCATTCTTTTTCATGGTTGTTTACTGTCCCATTGCATGACTATATCACAATTAATTTATCCATTCTACTGTTTTTTTAATTTAATTTAATTTTTTTAACATTTATTTATTTTTGAGAGACAGAGAGACAGAGCATGAGCAGGGGAAGGGCAGAGAGAGAGGGAGACACAGAATCTGAAGCAGGTTCCAGGCTCTGAGCTGTCAGCACAGAGCCCAACACAGCGCTCGAACTCACAGACCGTGAGATCATGACCTGAGCAGAAGTCGGCCGCTTAACCAACTGAGCCACCCAGGCGCCCCTCTACTGTTTTTTTTTTAATGTGGTTTTAGGGGTGCCTGGCCGGCTTCATCAGAAGAGCATGTGACTCTTGATCTCGGGGTTGTGAGTTCCAGGCCCGCTTTGGGTGTGGAGATTACTTGAAAATCTTTAGGGGCGCCTGGGGGGCTCAGTCGATTAGCATCTGACTTGATTTTTACTCAGATCCTGATTGCAGGGTCCCGGGATCAAGCTCTGCCTTGCTCAGCACGGAGCCTGCTTGAGACTCTCTCTCCCTTTCTCTCTGCCCCTCCCCTACGCGTGTACATGTTCTCTTTAAAAAAAAAAAAAGAAGAAAGAATAAAAATAAAATCTTAAAAATAAAATGTGGTTTTATATATGTGTGTACGTAATCACTGTACCTTCATGGGGCTCAAACTCACAACCCCAAGATTAAGAGCTGCGTGCCCTGGGGTGCCTGAGTGACTTACTCTTGATTTCAGCTCAGGTCATGATCTCTCGGTCGTGAGATCGAGCCCCCGCCCCCTACCCCACTGTGAAGCCCTGTGTGTGTCAGGCTCTGTGCTGAGCCTGGACTCTGCTTAAGATTCTCTCTCTCTCTCTCTCTCTCTCTCTCTCCCTCTCCCTCTGCCCCTCCCCTGCTCCCTTGCTCTTACTGGCTCGCTCTCTCTCAAAAAAAAAAAGAAAAAAAAATTGCATGTCTTACCTCCTGAGCTAGGTGCCCCTGTCCATTCTATTCTTGAACATTCGAATAATTTCTAATTTTTGGCTATTATGAAAAATGCTACTGTGAACATTCTAGCATCATTTTTTTTACAAGGAGAATTTTTTGGGGGGCAGGAGAGGGAACATAGATACGCATTTCTGTTGGGTAGATAACTAGGAATTATAGGGTTTGCAAATGTTCATCTTTGGTAGATATTTCCAAAGAGATAGGGTCACGAGCAATCCTGCCATCGGTGTATCAGGGTTCTGTTCCGTGGCCCCCAATGTTTTTTATTTTCATTTGTCGTCATTCTGATGGGTATTTTGTAGTATTGCCTTGTGATTTTAATCTCTAGCTCTTTGTTGATGACAACTGATGGGACTGAATCTTTTCACTGAATCTTTTCATGTATTTATTGACCATTTGGATATCCCCTTATCCGGTGTGTATTGAAGTCTTTTTCTGTTGGGCACCTGCTTTCTCTTCCTCTCTTTACCTCCTTGCCCTTTGTCTCTCTCTCTCTCTCTCTCTCTCTCTCTCAAAATAAATAAACTGTAAAAATATATATGCTTTTTATTTTGGATTGATTTTAGATTTATAGGAAAGTTGCAAAGATATTACAGCGAATACTCATATACTCTGCACTCAGTGTCCCGCAGTGGTGACATCTTACATAACCATGGTACATTTGTCATAACTAAGAAAGTTAATGTTGATATAAGACTATTAACTGAAGTATGGACTTTATTTGGATTTCCCCAGTTTTTCCACTAATGTACTTTTTCTGCTCCAGGATTCAGTCCAAGATACAGTGTTGTATTTAGTCTTTTTGTTTTGTACAAATTCTTTTTTTTTTTTTTTAATTTTTTTAATGTTTATTTACTTTTGAGACAGAGAGAGACAGAGCATGAGTGGGGGAGGGGCAGAGAGAGAGGGAGACAGAGAATCCGAAGCAGGCTCCAGGCTCTGAGCCGTCAGCACAGAACCCAACGCGGGGCTCGAACTCACAGACTGTGAGATCATGACCTGAGCCGAAGTCGGACGCTCAACGGACTGAGCCACCCAGGCGCCCCTGTTTTGTAAGAATTCTTGATATATTCTGAATTTCCTTTGGCAAATATACGGAGAGTGGGTATCCTCTGCTCTGTGGATTGCCATGCAATCTCTTTTGATGAACCAGAAGTTCAAAATTTTAATATAAAATTGATCAATTATCAGTTTTTTTATGGGGAGGATATTTTTGTGCTGTGTTTAAGAAAAGTTTTGCCTTGTGGTGCCTGGGTGGCTCAGTTGGTTAAGCAGCTGACTTCAGCTCAGGTCATGATCTCACGGTTCGTGAGTTCGAGCCCAGTGTCCGGCTCTGTGCTGACAGCTCGGAGCCTGGAGCCTGCTTTGGATTCTGTGTCTCCCTCTTTCTCTGACCCTCCCCTGCTCTCACTCTGTCTCTCTCTCTCTCAAAAATAAATAAACATTAAAAAAATTAAAAAGTTTTGCCTTTGCAAAACTTTAGTTTTACTCTTTACACTTAAATTTGCAATCCACTTGAAGTTGATATTTGTATACAGCACAAGGTAGAAGTTATTATACGTCTTTTTCCAACAGACATTTTTACTTGAACTTATAAGTATATGCTTATGAAAATATTTTGAGAGGAGCATTATGTCAAATTTTGAGGAACTGGCACTTTTGTATATCTGCGTGTTTTAGTCGCTGTGTTTTCACTTAAGCGTCATACTGTCCATGTTACCAATTAATACACTAAGGCTGAGAGAGAATAAATCAATACGCACAGCAAGTAAAAGCCAGAGTCAGTGTCTGAGCCCAGGTCTAACTGTTCCAAATGCGATTCTTTTTCTGCAAAGAAGAGAGAAAGTCAGTTGGGCTCGAGGGGTCACGGACCCGGCAGTAAATGTGGTGGCGATCTAAGCCCTGTCGGGTATCATCACGTTCTCTCAAGATGAATATGTTTTCTTTAAAAATAAACAAATAAATAAATAAATTTTCTAAAATAAAAAAATACATAAGAAATAAAAAGAGAATTTGACAGTAATCTACAAAAGGGAGGGCAGGGAAGGGGGCTTAGGTTGAATACCTCAGTTTAATTAGTTTCATCTATTCAGTGGAGTCCAGGTGGCAATTAAAAGTCAATTTTGAAGACTGTTTAGTGTGATGGAAATTAAAGATGAAATATTAAAGGGAAAAAGAATCTGTGTCTCCCTCTACCCCTTGCCCGCTCACACTCTGTTTCTCTCTCTCAAAAGGAAATAAACATTAAAAAAAAAAAAAAGGGAAATAGAATCTTTTATGTTCACGAGAGATATTAGTCTGTAATGTTTTCTTTTCTGTCTTTAAAAAAAAAAAATGTTGGGTCACCTGGGTGGCTCTGTCAGTTGAGTGTCCGTCTGACTCTTGATTTTGGCTCAGGTCATGGTATCACGGTTCAGGGGATTGAGCCTCACGTCAGGCTGTGCGTTGGTGGTATGGACCTGCTTGGGATTCTCTCTCTCTCTCTCTCTCTCTCTCTGTCCCTTTCACTCTTGTACATGCCTGCACATTCTCTCTCTCTAAATAAATACATTTTTTTAAATAAAAAAGTCTTTTTTAATCTGAAAAGAGATTATGTAGAGTTAGTGCTAATTTTTTAAACGTTTGGTAGAATTCTCTAGTGGAAGCACCTGGGCCTGGATATTTCTTTTCTAGAGAGATTTAAAGTGATGAGTTTAATTTCCTTAAAGCGATAAGACTATTCATATTACCTATTTTATATTAATTTGTGATAGTTTGTGTTTTTTGAGGAATTGGTCCATTTTGTCTAAATCGTCAAAGTTATGTTCATAGAGTTGTTCAGTGTTGTCCACAGAGTTACCTTACGCTTTCGATATCATGCTAAAGGTTTATCAATTTCAATGATCTTTTCAAAGAACCAGTTCTTCATCTCATTGATTTTTCTCTACTTTTCTGTGTTAAATTTTATTCATCTCTTCTCTTTATTAATTCCTTCCTCCTGCCCACTTGGGGTTTAATTTGTTCGTCTTTTTCTAAAAGTGAGAAGCCTAAATTGTTGGTATGAGACTGTCTTCTTTTCTAATGTATGCATTTTATTTTTTAAAGTAGTCTGTGTGCCCGCTGAGGGGCTTGAACTCATGACCTTGAAATCAAGAGTCGCAGGCTATACCAACTGAGCCAGCCAGGCGCCCCTCTAATACATACATGTAGTGTTATGAATTTCCCTCTCAGGACTGCTTTAGATACGTTGCACAAAGTTTGACATTTTATGTTTTCACTTTTCTTCAGTTCAGTGATTTTTAAAATTTCTCTTGGGGCACCTGGGTGGCACAGTTGGTTAAGTGTCCAGCTCTTGAGCTCAGCTCAGGTCACGATTTCACAGTTTGTGAGTTTGAGCCCCGCATCAGGCTCTGCGCTGATGGTGCGGAAACTGTTTGAGATTCTCTCTGTCCTTCCCCAACTTGTGCTGTCTCCCTCTCTCTCTCTCAAAATAAATAAACAAACTTTAAAATAAATAAATAAATAACATTTCCCTTGAAGGGCACCTAGGTGGCTTTCTCAGTTGAGTGTCCAACTTCGGCTCAGGTCATGATCTCAGAGTTTGTGAGTTCAAGCCCCGTGTTGGGCTCTATTTGGACAGCTCAGAGCCTGGAGCCTGCTTTAAATTCTGAGTCTTCCTCTCTCTCTGCCCCTCTCCTGCTCACGCTCTGTCTTTGTCTCTCAAAAAATAAAACATTAAAAAATTAAAAATAAAATAAAAATAAAATTTCCCTTGAGACTTTCTTTTTGACCCAGGAATTATTTAGAAGTATATTGTTTAGTTTCTCAGTGTTTAGAAATTTTCTTTTTATCTTTCTGTTATTTGTCTCTTTTTTAAAATATTTTCTTTAGTTTTGAGAGAGAGAATGCGTGTGCACAAGCAGGGGGAGGGGCACAAGAGGGGGGAACAGAAGATCTGAAGCAGGCGTTGTGCTGACAGCAGTGAACCAAATGGGGGTCTCAAACTCACGAACCATCAGATCATGACCTGAGCTGAAGTCGGATGCTCAACCGAGTCAGATGCCCCTCTTTCTGTTATTTCTAGGTTGATTCCATTGTGGTCAGATAACATGTTCTAAATAATTTCAGTTCATTCTTTCAAGTTCATTGGTTTGTTTTATGACCCAAATTATTGTCTGTGTTCTATTGGTACGTGCAAAGAATGTATACTCTGCTGTCGAGGGGAGCGGCTCATAACTCTTGATTAGATCCTGTTGGATTTTTGTCTAGTTTTATTACTTATTCAGAGATAGGTGTTGAAGAAGTCTCCAAGTATAATTGTGGATTTGTTTTTTGTTTTTGTTTTGTTTTTTGTTTTGTTTTGTTTTGTTTTTTAAAGGAAGGGGGAATGCCTGGGTGGCTTAGTCGGTTGAGTGTCTGACTCTTGATTTCAGTTCAGGTCATGATCCCGGGGTTGTGGGATCAAGCCTCATGTTGGGCTCCAATCCCATGGTGCCTTCTTGGGGCTCTCTCTCTCTCTCTCCCTTTCTCTCTCCCTCTCTCTCTCTCTCCCTCTCTCTCTCCCTCTCTCTCTCCTTCTCTCTCTCTCTGTACCCCTCTCCTCCTCTCCTCTGCTCATGCGTGGTCTCTGTCTCTGCTCATTTGTGCTCTTTCTGTCTCTCTCTCAAATAAAAAAAATAAAAATTAAAAAATATATTTAATTGCGGACTTGCGTATTTCTCCTTTCAGTTCTTTTTTTTTTTTTAATAAGATTTTATTTTTAAGCAACCTCTACACCTAATGTGGGGCTCAAACTCACAACCCTGAGATCAAGAGTTGCACACTCTTCCTACTGAGCCAGCCAGGCACCCCCAGTTCTTTAGTTTTGCTTCACACATTTTGCAGCTTTGTTGTTTGGTGCATATCCATTTGGTGTTGCTGTGTCTTCTTTGTCGATTGACCCTTTTACATTATATAATGTCCCTCTCTGTCTCCGGTGATTCTCTTTGCTCTGAAGTTTATTTTATCTGATATTAATATAGCCACTCTTGCTTTCTTTTAATTAACGTTTATATGATATGTCTTTTCCCATCCTTTTACTTTTAACTTGCCTATATGGTTATGTTTAAATATGTTTCTTGTAGATAGCATGTATTGATTTGTGGATTTTTTTTTTAATTTTTTTTAGAGACAGCACATGAGCGAGATACAGGGGCAGAGGGAGAGACAGAGAGAGAGAGAGAGAGAGAGAGAGGGAGAATCTTAGCAGGCTCCATGCCCCACTCAGAGCCTGACTTGGGACTTGATCCCACAATTCTGGGATCATGACCTGAGCCAAAATCAAGAGTCTGACGCTCAAGTGACTGAGCTGCCCAGGTGCCCCAGATTCATGTTCTTTAATCAACTCTGCCAGCCTCTGTTGTTTTAATTGGCATATTTAGACCACTTACATTTAATGCAGTTATTAGTATGGTAAGTCTGCCATTTTATTTTTGTTTTTTGTTCTCTATTTTTCATTAATCTGTTTTATTTTTCTCCGCCTTCCTATGGGTTACTTGAAAGCTTTTTAGGATTCTATTTTGATTCATTTGGTTTTTTGAATGTTATCTCTTTGTATAGATTTTTAGTGATTGCTCTAGGTATTACATTTGTGTAAATATAACTTATCATGGTCTACCAATATTGTCATTTTACCAATTTGAATGAGGTGTAGAAACCTTACCTTCCTGTACATCCCTTTATCCTCTCTCATTCATAGTATAATTAAATATTTCCAGGCACCTGGTGGCTCAGAACTTAAGTGTCCGACTTCGGCTCAAGTCATGAGCTCATAGTTAGTAAGTTTGAGCCCCACTTGGGCTCTGCTCTAACAGCTCAGAGCCTGGAGCCTGCTTCAGATTCTGTGTCTCCCTCTTTATTTGCCCCTCCCCAACTTATGCTCGTAGTGTCTCTGTCTCTCTCTCTCTCTGTCTCTCGAAAATAAACAAACAAACAAATAAATAATAAAGTGTTTCCTCTGTATATACTTAGAACCAAATCAGGCAATATTCTAATTTTAGCTCTAACTATCAAACATAATTTCGATAACCCGAGAGTAAAGGGAAAGCCTTCTGTGTTTATGGGTATATTTGCTTTCCATGTTGTTTCTTTCTTTTTTTTTTTTAAGTTTATCCATTTATTTTGAGAGAGAGTGCGCGAGCAGGGGAGGGGCAGAGAGGGAGAGAGAGAATCCCAAGCAGGCTCCATGCTTCAGCGTGGAGCTCACAAACCGTGAGATCACGATCTGAGCCGAGATCAAGAGTCGGAAGCTTAATTGACTGAGCCACCCAGGAATCTCTGTCCGTGTTGTTTCTATCTTTCTAATGTTCTAAGATTCCTTTATTGTTTCCTTTCTGTTTAAAGATCTTTTACAGCCTTTTTAATGTAGCTGTGTTGGCAAGAAACTCTTAGTTTTTCTTTACATGCAAACATCCTGATTCCCCCCTCATTCCTGAAGGAGAATTTTTTTTGGTCATAGGATTCTTGACTAAGAGGGCTTTTTGAGCACTCAAAAATGATGTGCCCTTTCCCCCTGGCCTTCCTAGCTTCTGATGACAGATCTGCTGTTTTATCCAAGTGCTTCCCCCACATAGGTAAGATGTCATTTTTTCTGATTCGAAAAGATTTTTTTCTTTGTTTTTAGTTATCAGGGGTTTAATGATGTGTTTTGGCATGATTCGGGGGTTTATCCTGTTTGGGATTTGCTCCCTGAGTCTGTGGGTTTTATGTCTTTTGTAAAATTTGGAAAGTTTTCAAACATTACTTCTTTGAGTACTTTTGCAAGTTTCCCACTTTCTCCTGTCCATCTGGGGTTCTGATGACCTGGGTGGTTGAGATGACCCCTCAGGGCCCCGATCTAGCCTGGGGGTCCGGGCTCTTCCAATTAGAACGCGTGGGTCCAGACAATAAGCCAAACTTGATGATTTCATTGGCTAACTCCTTTATGTTGGCCGAGGGATGCCCCAGCTTTTCCCGGCTGCCGCCAGGTACGGAGGGATGTTGTTTTAACCAAAGTGCACGTCTGTGTCCCGGGGAGAAGACTTGGCAGCCGCTCTGGCTCTTCCGAAGTCCTTTCCTCTTCTTTCTTGTGTAATGTTCTCTTGACCTAGATGTCCTGGAGCACCCGCGTGCTCTCGGAAAATGCTTGCCGCCTAGAGGGCTGTGGCTCACAGCAGCCCACGGGAGTTACCAGAAAGGGCCGTTCCTCCTGGAAGGAGGCGGGCGCCGCAGGAGGCCCGGGATGGCGGGGGAGCTCAAGGAAGGGAGGGGATGTTTCCCACAGGATGTAGGGAAGCCTCACGGAAAATGTGCATTTGAATGTGAGCTTCGGAGGCTTGCAATGCCCAGTGGGAAGAAAGGACGTTTAAGGCAAAGGAGATGGTGCCCAGTGGCCGAGGCGGGGAGCCTGGGAGGTACCGGACGGGGGCGGGGGGGTGAGGAGCAGGAACCGCAGAAGCGGGTCGCCCGGACTCCGGAGGGCCTGAAGGCCGCGCTGGGGATCTGGCTCGCATTTGGCAGGAACTAAGTGTCTTGTAAAACCAGCCACGTTGCCAGGCTCCGGAAGGGTGGAGGGCCACGTGCGAGCGTCGGCCGCCTGTCCCAGGTTTGGGTTCATCGCAAGCAGCGAGAGGAGGCTGATGTTCGAGTGCCTCCCCTTTCTGCGGCAGGGACCTCCATGCGCCCTGTGTCCGTGGAGAACCCCCGACGTCGGACGGTAGCGTCGCCGTGTGACAGGGCGGCCGTCGAGACGGGCATGTCACCGCAGAGACTGACTTCTTTCCCAGGCTCTTTCTTCTTGCGCCGGAAGCACTGCTCCCGCCCGGAGGATCTTCTCAGACTCCCTGGCGGGGCAGTCTTTGCTCCTGCTTTCCTCCCCTGGACGGGCGGAGTATTAGGAGGGCTCCTTAAAACCTGCTGAGGGCAAGATGGCACTTATAGCCCCGGGCCTCAAGGTCACGTTTACCCGTGGGTGGCTCGGTGTCCGTCCCGCTCCCCGTCCTCGCCTGGGGGAGTATGTAGTCCCCTTCCACGCTCTCGCAGTGTGAACGCTGGAAGGAGCCTTCGAGATGCTCATTAGCACAACCTGTGGTTTTTCTGGTGCAAGCCAGAGGCCCAGCGTGGCCACCCTCGTGTCCAGCTCCACACGCAACGCAGGCTGCCGGCAGGGTGCGGTCCTCCCCGCGTCGCTGGCGTCCTCTCAGTGTTCTTATCTCCCCAGATCTCCAGCCCCCGCTTCTTCCTTTTTCCGTATGATTTCTCCCTCAATGTGTTCTGTCTCCTCCACAGAGAGAGAGAGAGAGAGAGAGAGAGAGAGTGTGTGTGTGTGTGTGTGTGTTTCCCAGTGTATTTTTTATTTTTTTATTTAAAGAATGTTTTTATGCTTATTTTTGAGAGCAAGAGAGACAGAGCACGAATGGGGGAGGGGCAGGGAGAGGGGGAGACACAGAATCTGAAGCAGGCTCCAGACTCCGAGCTGTCAGCACAGAGCCCGATGCGGGGCTCGAACCCATAAACTATGATCATGACCTGAGCCGAAGTTGGATGCTCAACCAACTGAGCCACCCAGGTGCCCCTCACAGTGTGTTTTTTAAACCTTCTTTGAGTTAGGAAAGAAAATGTGCTTCTTCCTTTGAAATTAGGCTCGTCTATAAGGAAGTACCTGTTGTCTTGCCTTCTTTCATTTGGGTAATTCCTGAATGCCTTCTAGAAGGAGGGGTTTGGACTCAGGTACTGGCCGATAGTTTGGTTCAGCAAGCATACCCTCGCAAAGCGCACCAGTGACTCCTGGTCGTCGGTCAGGCTCGGGAACCCCAGGCGGGGCGTGGGGGCGTCCAGCCCCTCGGGAGCCGCCCGAGCGGCGTGGGGCGCGAAGAGTGCGGTCAGAGGGTCCAGGGGCCTCCAGCTGCCCAGGAGTGACTGATGTTAGGCAAGCCGATGTCACCTCTTCAGACGGCGGCTTTTCTCGTCTGTTAATGACGGTGGTAAGGCCCACTCCCCAGGGCCAGCAGTGCCCCGGTACCAGCCGCGGACTGCAAAGGTAAAGGGGTGATGGTCGCTGTCATTGTCATTACTAGGGGAGCGTGGACATTCTCAGGCTGACTCTGCAGAGTGAACTGACGGGAGATGAACTTGAACACCTAGCCCAGAAGGTATCGAGGTTTCTGTCGGGGCAAGGCCTCTTCCGCTCAGCCGGGTCCCCCTGCCTGCCGCCGCCTCCTGGTGCCGGGGCTGTCCAGGCCACCCCTGCCGCGGCTCAGGGTCACTTCCTGTCAGATGCACCGCCTGACCTCAGCCTTGTGCACCGCTTTGGGGGTGGGGAGGCCCCACTAAAAGTAAAACTAACCCGAAGTTTCTGCTGATTGTCCCCATCGGCGTGGCTGCCGCGTGGCCTCCGGTAGAGGCTGAAATGAGTCGTTGGAGGGAAAGTCAGACTAACCCTTTAAACCCTTCGAGGAGCAGGTGTTCTGCATCGGCCGAGGGACAGAAGAAGTTCTGGGCTTGATTTCCGAGCCATTTCCCTCTCTCTTTCTCTTTCTCTCCCTGACAGGCGGGCAGGAGGACCTACGCCATGGTGTCCGGCCGCTCAGCCGGCCAGTCGTTGGCCTCGGAACTGGTGGAGTCCACCGACGGGCGCGAGGAGATCATTAAGGTGAGCCCAGCGGCCCCGCTCTTCCTCCCGGCGGGCCCCTGGCCGTGTCCTGGAGCCATCTGCATTCACGCGGGGGGGACCGCAGATGCTCCGTGTGACCTTGCCGGGTGCCTGTCCCTCCGGCCCGGCTTAGCTGCTGGAGGGTGTGGAGTCGGGTGGGAGGCGTGCTTACGGAGCTTTTTTTTAAATAAAAGAATGTTCGTTATTTCTTTTTTAAAGACAGTTCTCCGAGGGGCGCCTGGGTGGCTCAGTCAGGTACGCGCCCGACTCCTGATTGCACCTTATGGTTCGTGAGGTCGAGCCTCGCGTCAGGCTCAGTTCAGTTGCGTCTTAAGAGCTTATATGTAGATATAACGGATGGATGTGACCACACTTTCTCCCTGGTGTTATTTTTGCTCAATTTGGAATTTAAAAAAAAATGTTAATGTTTATTTTTGAGACAGAGAGTGCAAGCAGGGTGGGGTAGAGCGAGAGGGGGACCGAAGTGGGCTCTGCGCTGACAGCAGCGAGCCCCACGTGGGGCTCGAACTCACAGACTGTGAGGTCATGGCCTGAGCTGAAGTCGGACGCTCGACCGACGGATCTACCCAGGCGCCCCTGTGTTTGAGGTTTAAAATGCAGTAAAATAGTCCAAAAGAATTACTCTTCTTTTGTAAACATTTTTTAATGTTTATTTTTGAGAGAGAGAGAGAGTGAGTGAGCATGGAGGAGGGGCAGAGAGAGAGACACACACAGAATCCCAAGCTGTCAGCACAGAGCCCGACACAGGGCTTGAACCCATGAACGGAGAGATCATGACCTGAACCGAAGTCGGGTGCTTAACCGACTGAGCCACCTGGCGCCCCGGAAGAATTACTCTTGTGATTAATTAAATTTACCAGAAAGAGTTTGGACATATGAATATTATGAATAAAACGTCATTTTTGTTAAAATAATTCAATAGTGTTTTAAGTTTTGAGATATAAGGGTTCCTTATATATCCTGGATAGTAATTAGACCCATATTAGATATATGATTTGGAAATATTTTTTAAAATTTTGCCCTTTCCGTGTTCTGTTTTTTACCTTCTAAATGCTGCCCTTTGAAACAAAAGTTCTTAATTTGATAAAATCCAATTTATATATATTTTTCTTTTGTTATGCTTATAGTGTTGTATCTAAGAAGGTTTTGCCTAACTCAAGGTCACAAAGATTCATTTCTATATTTTCTTCAAAGAGTTACAATTTTAGCTCTCACAAATAGGTCTATGATCCATGTTGGGTTAATTTTTGTGTACGGCATAAGGAAGGCATCCAATTTCGTTCTTTTGCATGTGGATAGCATTTGTACCAACATCATTTGTTGAAAAGACTATTCTTTCCCCCGTTGAATTGTCTTGGTGCCCTGTCAAAAATTAGTTTAGTGTATTTTTATTGTGTCGTTACTGTTTCTGGACTCATTTGTATTCCGTTGAGTGGTGTGCCTCTCCTTACACCGGATTCACACTGTCTTGATTACCGACTATTTTGTTGAGATTTCTTTTTCAAGATTGTTTTAGGGACTCAGGGTCCTTTGTATTTCCCTACGAATTTTAGGATCAGGTTGTCAGTTTCTGCAGAGAGCTCCCGTGGACTTTGATAGGAATCGTGTTGAATCTGGGGACCCATCTGCGGAATAGCACCATCGTAACAATGTTCAGGTTTCCAATCCGTGAAGATAGGATGTTTGCTCATTTTTCTAACAATGTTCTATAATTTTCAGAATTCAAGTCTTGAACTTCGTTACATTTATTTCTAAGTGTTTTTTCTTATTGTTGCTGCTGTAAATAGAATCGTTTTTAAACTTCATTTTGGATCGTTCATTGCTAGTGTGTAGAAATACAGCTGTGTTCTGTATATTGATCTCATATCCTATATCCTTGCTACAACCCCTAATAATTTTTTAGTGGCTTCCTTAGGGTAGCTCTCTCTTTTTTTTTTTCTTTGATTTTTTTAATGTTTATTTTTGAGAGAGAGAGAGAGAGAAAGAGGCAGAGCGTGAGAAGGGTAGAGAGAATAGGAGACACGGACTCTGGAGTAGGCTCCAGGCTCAGTGTTGAGCTGATGTGGGGCTCGAACTCACAAACCGTGAGATCATCAATCACGACCCAAGCTGAAGTCAGATGCTTAACCCACTGAGCCACCCAAGCGCCCCTCCTTAGGGTATTTCTATATGCATGATCGCTTCTGCAAGTGGAGAGTTTTCTTTCTTTTCATTTTAATTAATTTCTGTTTCTTATTCAATTTTTTTTTTTTTTTTGAGAGAGAGAGACAGAGTGCGAGCAGGGGAGGGGCAGAGAGAGAGGGAGACACAGAATCTAAAGCAGGCTCCAGGCTCTGAGCTGTCAGCACAGAGCCTGACGCGGGGCTTGAACTCCCAAACGGTGAGATCATGACCTAGGCCAAAGTCGGAAACTTAACCGACCAAGCCACCCAGGTGCCCCATCTGTTTCTTATTCAAAGTCGTCAGACGGCCCTTAAAGAAAGCAAAACTGCCCTCTAATTCTCTCAGTGTAATCACTGTTGTTAACACTTTATTGTGTATTCTCGCAGACATTGTCCTACATGTCTGTATTTTTTCAAAAATTAAATTGTATTATACACCCTCTATCCTACAATTTGCTTGTCCCCCCACACTTTCCTATTGGTTTCTATGTCTTCTGTGTCCGTAAATATGGCTGCCCTGGTATTGTCATGACCGCACAGTGCTCTGTTGCGGACACGCCCTAACTCATGGAAGTCACCCTGCATCGCCGGACATCATGCCAGCTTCCATTTTTGCCCTCATAAACAATGTTTTTGCTGCCCACGGTACTAAATTGTGTATGCGTTTTATAATACAGGTGATAAATCTTTTTAAGATTTTTTTAAGTTGATTTTGAGAGAGCAAGTGTACACGAGTGAGCACACGTGCGTGCGTGAGCAGAGGGAGGGGCAGAAAGAGAGGGAGAGAGGGCTCCACGCGGGCTCCGTGTTGTCAGCAAGAAGCCCGACGTGGGCTTGATCCCACGACCGTGAGAGCACGACCTGAGCCGAAATCAAGAGTCAGACGCTTAACCGACTGAGCCACCCAGGCGCCCCAATAAATATATTCTTGATTGGAAAAGATTCAAGCGTGTATAGAAAAAAGTGTGTAAGTCCCGTGTCGCAACCCCCTTTGCGTGAATTTCCATGTATAGCTGAGTGCGTATGTCAGTTTGGCTAAATTTATGTCACTGGGATAAATTGCCAGAAGGATTTGATAGGTCCAAGGGTAAGTCGCGTTCTCAGCCTTCCGATCCGAATCCTCCGAGCGCCACCCAGGAGGCGGCGCCGTCCCGCCAGCGGTGGCCGGGCCTGCCTGCGTGGAGCTGACTTCACAGGAGGTTCCTCGGCTCAGTAGCGCCGTTCTCGTGTCGCAGGTGTACCTGAAGGGGCGGTCCGGAGACAGGATGGCCCACGAGAAGAGTATCAGCCAGCTCAAGAGTGAGGTGCAGTACATCCAGGAGGTGGGCGCCTCTCCCTCGGCGGGAAGCTCCCAGCCTTCGCTCCCTCCGTTCGTGGGGTCTGGTCTTCTCCCACCCGCTCCCGTCATACCCAGGGTGCCGCCATGCCCCCTGGAGTCAGATACCATTTCTGACCCTCCCGTTACTCAACCGATCCATTCAGCAACAAATGTTTATTACGTACCCCTGTGCCCTCGGTGCCCACTGCCCCAGCCGTCCTCTCTGGAACCCACAGCCACTCTCCTCGGCCCTCTCCCTGGCTCCTGCTGCTCCTTGGCACTTGTCGCCATGTCATATGTTACATGCTTCACCTGTCTGTCTTTCGCATCGCGCGGCTCCGCAGCAAGCGTGTTGGCTCCAGCGGCACACGGTTTTGCTTCCTGCTCATGTAGGAGGGACTGGGCTGCAGCCCCGCTTTGCCCGGGGTCCCTCCTTCCCCCGGCCGGTGCCCGGCTCCCAGGAGCACGGGGCAGGGACGGGCACAAAGCTGGGCAAGGCGGGGTGCTGTCTTTCCTTGTGCCACAGCTAAGGGTTCTCACCCCCTCCCCTCTCCCAGGCCCGGGACTGCCTGCGGAAGCTGCGGGAGGACATAAGTAGCAAGCTTGACAGAGACCCAGGGGACTCTCTCCATGGACGGGAGTCGCAGGTAATAGGAAACGGTCGGCGGTGGGTCTCGCCGCGCAGGCGTGCCGGGCAGTCCCCTCTGCCAGGCCCGCGGTGGGTGCCGAGCCGCCCAGCACTGCCAGGAGAGGAGAGGGTACAGGCGGCGCTGGCTTCTCGGAGCCACAGCCTCCCCGGGACTCCGCAGCAGGCGGCCCTGGCATTTACACGTGCCAGCCTACGCGTCCCCAAACGCTGTATAAAAGTGGGATTTATGTAAATACAGTCACCGTCGTGGCGAGGCCTCCTCGCTGTGAGGATTCCTCGATCAGTACTTTTGCAGCGCAGTCTTAGAAAGCAAACGGTCACCTGTAAGTCCAGACTTCTTAGAAGCTGGTCTTGCGGAAGTGGGGTGACACCCGCGCTGCGAGTCGGAGTCTCGGCCCTGGTCCGTGATTCGTGGAAGTGGCGGTCTTTCCCCGGGCATCAGAAGCTCCCGGAGGTTAGGGTTTGCCCTGCCCCCGCGTCCGGGTCCCCACGCTCAGCACAGGGTCTGGGCTGCAGGAGGTCGTCGGGAAATGTCACACCGAAGCTGCTGAAGAGTCCTCGGGGTGGACGGAGAGGCGGGGAGCCTGCCGTCGGCTTTTCTAAAACCGGAGGCCGGGAGGGTGCTCGGGAGACACTTGTCTCCTCCATCTCACCTTCATCCTCCTTTAGATTCAGAGTCACAGCTCCTTCGCTTGCATCGGGTTAGAGCGGGGGGAGCGGCCTTCCTCCAGCAGCCCCTGCCCTCGTTCTCCTGGCAGCTAGTGGCGGCGAGGTCCCTCCTTGGCGCCAGCGCGTCCTCGGCTCGTGTGGCCGCGGTGGAAGGTCGGACCTTCACTGCCCGAGCTCACCCCGGGCTGCGGGAGCTGCCGTGTCAGGCGGCCGAAGGGCCCGATGTGCTCAGAGACTGGCCGGAAAGGCCGGGGCCCTCGTCCATACGGACCGGTGGTCGGACGATGGACAGTCAGGCTGCGGGTTGGAAAGAGTCGCCCCAAATGCCACTTCGCCTTTTGCTCTGCGCTTTGTCAAGCCTTGCCCGGGTCCCCAAGGGGCACGCGAGACTCTCTGTCGGTGGCAGGCAGCTGCTTGTACCCTCTGGGCTGCCAGGAGCCAGCCTGCCTGTTTCCCAGTCTGCCGGAAGGCTTGAGCCTCAGGCTCCCTTCACCCCCCCCTACGCGGCCCCACACGTTTCTCCACGCCTCTCCTCTCCACGTCCCACTTGAAGTCTTTTTCCCTTCCTGCCTTTTTCTCCTTCCTCCCTTTTCTTTCTCTTCCTCCCTCACCTCTTCCTCCTCTTCTTCCTTCTCTCTCTGTCTCCTCCCCCCTCGCCCATTTCTTTTTTCCTAAGATTTGAGATCTTAGGAAATGAGCGTTCCGAAGTTGATTGTTCAGGCTGTTTGACGTATCGATTTTATTTTTCTTTGAACAGGTGGTGCTGGAAAAGCCAAATGGATTCAATCCCAGCGCCCCGGCCCTGTCCGGCAGCCCCCCGGCCCTGTCCGGCAGCCCCCCTGAGGTAAGCGAGACAGGTCGCCGGGAAACAGTGGTAACCGCGGCCTCCCCAGGAGGCAGGGTATCGTCCCCCGATCCCTGTCTTCTTGTCCTTTCTCTCTTACTGAATAGGAGAGAACCATTTGCTGTAAAGATGCAGACAGTGGAGAAACGTGCACACCAAAACCCTCTGCGCTCCTTCTCCTCCAAAGCACCCGCACCCGCTGTTAACAGACTGAAGCGGGTGGACCCTTTTAGAGCAGTGCCCTTAGCCGTCGCTGCCGGTCGAAAGGGGCTTGGAAGCTTTTTTTGTTTTTTTAATTTTTAAAATTAAGTTTATTTACTTATTTTGAGAGACAGAGAGAGAGTGAGTAGAGGAGGGGTGGGGGGTCAAGGGGACAGAGGATCTGAAACCTGCCCCATGCCGACAGCAGAGAGCCCGATGTAGGGCTTGAACTCACAAACTGCACTACCATGACCTACGACCTAGGCCAAAATTGGATGCTTAACCACCTGGGCCACCCGGGCGCCCGGCCTTGGAGTTTTAGAGGAGACCAGCCTGGCGCCAGCTCCAGAGACTGTGCTTTAATCGATCTGAGACGTGGGCTGGACATCAGGGCTTCAAAAATCTCTTCAGGGGCGCCCGGCGGGTTCAGTGGGTAGAGCATGTAACCTTTGATCTCGGAGTTGTGAGTTCGAGCCCCACACTGGGTATGGAGAGTACTTAAAAAAGAAAAAACAAAACAAAAGTCTTCATGTGAGGCTTATATTTAGCCGAAGCTGAGTACCAATGTTCTAGTGTATTTTTCTTTCTCGCTTTTTTAAAGATTTTATATTTTTTAAGTAATCTCTTAAAACCCAGGATACATTATCTTCTCTGGTCTCTCACTGGTTTGCTTTTTTTTCTGTTTTGTGTGTTCGCCTCTCCCCTCCCCAGCTCTGATATATTCAGTGCGTGATTCCACTATGCCTATAAACGTGTTTTTAACTTTCGTAACGGATGTGTGCTGTATTCTGTCTTTTCCCCTCTGAGCCAACACCGTGTTCCCAGGATCTATCCACACGGCTGTGGTCACATCTAGTGTGTTTCTAACTTCTACCGGTTTTAATAGCTACCTTTTTTCTCTTCATACCACTCCATGGAAGTTTTCCATGTCACTAGTCTTCTGAGAGTGCCATCTGAGGTCAACACGTGGTAGTTGAGCTTCCAGGAGCCTCTGGAATCGTTCTCACCTGCCCGGGGGCTTAGGGACAGCTGCAGGGAGCTGACTGGAGGCCTTCCCCACGGCTGGCTTTTGGCATGTCGTCATGCTGGCCACTCACTTTGGCGGGGCGCTTTGGACCTCTCCCCTTGTCCTGAATCACCGTGTCTGGCAGCCGTGCCTCTGGCACCGGGTCATAACACCTGGTGCCGTTCGCCCGCCTCTTTCTCCTCACCAGCCTGAGCCCGGCGGGTGTTATCTAACTTCGGAGGCAGCCTGTAAGGCAGGGCGCGGTCGCGGCACAGAGCCTTCCCCTGGCGCACAGACGGGACCGGGCAATGACGCGGCCACTGGGACCATCACGCCCTCCCGGCTGAGAGCCCCGTGCTCCGGTGTAAAGGGGCCGCTGCCTCCCGCCGTGCGAGGCAGGCAGAGATCGCGATCGCTCCGTCAGGCTCGCCGGGAGCTGGTAGCCAGGGCGTCTGGTGCCTGTGCGGCTGGGCCGGGGGCCAGACCCCACATGCCAGCTCGCCACCAGCCCACGGCCGGGTGTGTCTGGGGAGGGACTCGCGGCGGCCTCGGTGAAGACACCCTGGCCCACATCGAGTGAGATTCCTGGACACGCTGGGTGCCCTTGCGCTAAAGGCGCGTGTGCGTCAGGGCCCTGTGTGTGCCGATCCCTGAGCCCCGTGCAGGGAAGGGCCCCTCGAGACGGGCGTGGCCCGGTCCCCGCCGGGGGAGCTCCGGTCTGGGGAAGCAGGGCACGCACGGGCGCACGCCTGTTAGTTACATCAGCGGACACACGCACAAGAATGACGGAGTGTGTCTCGAAGCCTCCGATGATTTGAGGCCAGGCGAGTGCCTAGAACATGAAGAGAGAGCATTTTTGTGTGATGAACTCCCAGTCTCCCCCGAGCGCTATGAGGGTGGTCTGAACGAGAGGCCCCAGGTCGTGCCGCGGGGCCCCTGCTCTTCCCCAAGCACGGCGGCCTCCCCTTCTCTTCCCCGTCCTGCTGCAGGTGGACCCCTGCGGGAGCGAGGATGTCGAGAGCCTGCGGAAGAGCGTGCGGGAGCTGCTCGCCAGGCTGCAGGACGCCGAGCGGCAGCGCCAGTCAGACCGTGCGGCTTTTGAGGTGAGGCGCGGGATTCAGGGAGGAGGCGCCCCAAGGGTCGGGCTGCTAGATACGGGTGCCGGCGACTTAGCGTGGACTCATGGCTTTCTGGCTGGGTGCCACCCACGGGGAAGGCTAGTAGGCTTGGAGGCCTGGGCGCTTTCCTGTCTGCCGTTCCCACTGCTGGGCCGCGGTTTGAAGATTAGCTCTGGTTCTCTATGGAAGTCGGGTGGTGGCGCTGGTTTGGGGGAGCAGGAGACAGAGTCCTTTCTCTGAGTAACCACAGCGAGAATTGCTGGGCTCTAGGCACCACGCAGGCAAGGACTGTTGCCGTCAAGGTCGCCTTGCATCCCCGTGTCTGGCGGAAGGTGGTAGGCCCCTCTTAAGTGTGGACGGGATGAGCGGATGGAACGGTGTGCCCGTGGAGTCAGAGGACTTGAAGTCAAGGCTTGAATTTACTTTGAAGAGCCTCACAATCTTGAATGAATATCTTAATTATTAAAAGTATTAAAGGTTTAAATTTTAGTATTAAAAGTAATGCTCAATTATTATGATGGGAGATTCAAAAAGTCCAGAAGTCTGTGGGGAGCAAAAGGCCTCCACTATAAAACGAGTGTGAGAAGGGTCACCTGGGTGGCTCAGTCGGTTAAGCATCCGACTCTTGATTTTGGGTTATAGGTCACAGTCTTACAGTGGTGAGGTCGAGCCCCTCATCGGGCTCTGCGCTGAGCATGGAGCCTGCATAAGATTCTCTCTCTCCCTCTCTCTTTGCCCCTCCCCTGCTTGTGCTCGCTCTCGCTCGCTCTCACTCTCTTTCTCAATAAATAAATAAGTAAATAAATAAGATAAAAAATAAATAAAAGCGTGTGAGGTCTTCCATACTTTTCCAGAAAATTCTTTGAGTCTAAAACGAGGTACGCTGGGCAAACACTAGGCTTCTGTGTAAGAGGAACCATCTGTTATTATCTGCTATTGTTCATCCACATGTAAAGTATTTCTGTATCATAAATACGTAATGAGAGGATTGGGCCCTGCCCAGGCGTGCCGGGAGCCGGTGGTGGGAGGGAGGCCAGCCTGAACGCTCCTCTTTCATGGGACTAAGAGAATTTTTGAGAGAGAGCTCGAGGGGGAGGAAGAAGGCACAGGGAATGATCAGTTGCCTTTAGAGATGATCAATTATTGGAGCCACTGATTTAGTCTCCTAAGTATCGGCTCCAGCTTCTGTAAAAAGGGGCCAGGGAGCATACCTCACAAGCGTGGTGTGTGGATTGGGTGAGGTAAGATACGGAAGTGTACTCATTACTCTGAAGGGTTTTAGAAATACAAGATACCCCGTATTTCTCTTAGCGACGGATTTGGTAAGTGGGCTTTCCTGGCCTAAACCGTTGGGACTTGGTGTGATCCTGAGGTCGGTTTGGTCCAGGACAGAGTGGCTGTGCCATAAAGGAGTTGGCTGCCTCGATTTCAGACTCCACGCTCCGGACGGTTCGGGGGCTGGTGTGCCAGTGTGGTGACCACCGTCCCCCACCTTCTCGGTGCACAGCAGCGGGGGGGAGGTTGAGGCTGTAGCGCTGACCAGACTGGATTTTGGAAAGAGATTTCTGCACCGAGAGGCGTTGTGAAGTACTCGCTGCTCTTGGGCCCACATGGAAGGGTCTGCTGGCTCTGGGTTTCGAAGCTGGAGCGAGAAGGCTCCTGAGTAAGCGCCCGAGGCCGGAAGGGCCCGAGGGCCGCCCGCGCTCAGTTTCTCAGCAGGGCTGCCCTTGGTCCGTAAGCGTCTGCCTGCGGCAGGAGGCGCTCCCCGGGTCCTTCCCGCCACGGGGTAGGCTGGCACGCCACCCGACGACCCAGAGGCCCCTCCGGCGCAGTGCCGACCGCAGCAACAGGGACGGACGCGGCGTGGGGAGAAGTCCGCGGCTTTCCCTGGGCGGCCCCGCGGCGGAGGGGGCGGGGCCGCGCCCGCGCTCCGAGTGCGCAGCCGCGTGGGCACCGTTAGCACGGAAGGGACGGGGTTCGCTTTCACGCTCTCGCCCGTGGGGCCGGCCCGACCCAGGCCAGGATGGGACGTTTGGAGGATTTTCTCAGTCCTTGCTAGGAAATGCGACTCTCCGGTCTGCTCTTCTGAGCCAGGGGGCAGCAAGGGCAAGGTGGCACTGACTGTGAAGACGGCGTGCCAGGAAGCGTGGGGCTTGTGCTGTCCTCGCCGCTTGCCGTCAGGGAGGGTCTGCAGGGGGTTCACACCGCCCGGGGCCGGCGCTGCCCACCGCCGTGTTCTGTCTTCCCAGGGCTGCTTGGCCTTTCGAGAGGTTACGTGGATTCTTTCTCACTAACTGACCGGGGAGTGCGTGCCGGGTAGCGGGGAGGAAGTGAAATGGATGACGAGGTCACCGTGTCCAAGCGTTAGCTCTGTCATTCCTAGCCGTGTACCTCGGGTAGATCGGTTGACTTTTAGCTGCAAAGGGAGAGGGTTGGACCAAACAAATAGCAACTCCACTTATGTTATTGAGCGGTGACTGTGCGCTCGGAGCTGTGCTGAGCTCTGGAGAGGTACTGGTGCTCCAGGTCCCTGCAGGGGCCCACTGGGCGGTGCGCACGAGTGACTGGGCAAAATCCACTCGGGGCTCTGAGAGAGAAAGGCACACGCCTGGCCGAGGCTTCTGGAAGAAAGGGTGTCTGAGCTAAGACCTAAAGGCAAGTTCTTCCTTTACTTTCGTTCTACTTTACTCCGCGAATTCGGTTTCTGTCCCTCCCACAGCGGCTTCTCGTCTTTGATAAAGAGCAGTTCTCGGGGCGCCTGGGGGGCTCAGTCGGTTGAGCGGCCGACTTCGGCTCAGGTCATGATCTCGCGGTCTGTGAGTTCGAGCCCCGCGTCGGGCTCTGTGCTGACAGCTCAGAGCCTGAAGCCTGCTTCAGATTCTGTGTCTCCCTCTCTCTCTGCCCTTCCCCTGCTCATGCTCTGTCTCTCTGTGTTTCAAAAATAAATAAACATTAAAAAAAAAAAATTTAAGAGCAGTTCTCCCTGGCGCTTATTAGTCGCCCTTCCAGATGCCACGGTGTCCTTAACATGCAGGCGTGAGGAGGAGCGGGGTCGCGGGAGGAAGGACGCGCAGATGTCCCCCCCCCCTATTCTTTGCATTTGCACTTGCAGGAAAGCCACGGCACGGCGCGGGGCAAAGCTTGGGCGGCCCTGGAGACCGGGTGGGGACGCTGGAGAAGTCGCCTGCTCCTGGGTTCCGGGCGTCACTCTAAAGTGCAGCCCGATCCGTCCGGTGATCCGTCCTTGGAGATCCCCGCTCGTTTCCAAGTTGTCCTAGACCCCGAATGGGAAGGAAAGAGCTGCCTCCCTTCTCCTGTCGCTGCGCCCAGGGTCCTGGGTTCTCTCCCAGGGGTTTTCACCCATGTTTTCTCTCTCTCCTCCACCTCCTTCCCCCACCCCACCCTGTCTTAGGTCACACTCGGCCAGTACCAGAGAGAGGCAGAGCAGAGCCGGGCAGCCCTTCAGAGAGCCGAGGACCGAGCGCAGCAGAAGGAGGCGGATGTCGGAGCGCTGCGGGAGCGCCTGCGGGGCCTGCAAGAGGTACCCTGGGCGTCTCAGCTTCCGGGCCGGGCCCCCCCCCCCCGGGCGGGGTTGGCCCAGATGGCGCAGTCGCCGTTTCTGACCAGCTCCAGACAAACCCACTTCCCGGTGTCCTCAGCACATACCTTCAGGAACTTTTCAGCCTTTAAGGAGCAAGAGGTCTTTCTCTCAGCTCCGCTCAGCCCTACCGACCTAGACTCGAACCCATGGCCATTTCAATTGGGCTCTTGTACAGCTGCCCTTTACCGGCTTTTGAAGACTATTGTTCAGGAGCCACTGGCCGGGTTCCCAGGGCCTGGCAGCCCTAGCCGGCAGGTGGGCCCGGGAAGGCGAGCTGGGCTCTCCGCCGGGCGGCTGGGCGAGGCTGGGAAGTTTCTGTGCGCTGAGGGTGGGGAGGGTTGTCCCTGACAGGGGAGGGCACCCCATCAAACCAGCTCGGCCTGCTGCTCTTTGGCGGCTGTCCCAGGCCGGGCAGGGGCCGAGCCCGAGCCCTGGGGCCATCTCGCCCCCACCACAGAACCCGCTGTGGCGCCACAGCCAAGATTTTCTTCCCTCCGCCCGTCCAGGAGCATCAGGCCCTGCTGGTGAAGGTTAGGGAAGGGGAGACGGCCTTGGAGGAGCTTCAGGTCAAGAACACCGACTGCCAAGCTGAACGAGAAAAGTAAGGGCCCGGGTGTGCGGTGCGGAGGGGGTGCGGTGGGGAGGGCGGGCCCGCGGCTCCCGCGCGGCCGGAGCTGGGGAGGCAGCCGGTGCCAACTCCGGATCCTCCGGCCGTGACTCACGGAGCCTGTGACTCACGGCGCGGCCGCTCGCCGGGGCCCCTCCCAGGGCGGCGCTGTTGGGAGGCTGCCATCTCCGGGGCGTTCGTTTTCCGCCGAGTGGGACCTGAGGAAGCGCGTTCGCGGTGAGAGCCGAGGGCAGGGGAGAGCGGGCACGCCGCCGCGGATGCGGTGTTGCTGCGGCCCCTCCCGCGCCCAGGAGAGGACGGTGGTGAATCACCGGAGGGTAAAAGCAGACAACCTCCTCGCTAGTCGCTTCGTTGAGAAAGACGGTGAGCAGCCTCGTGAAGAGATGCTGGACGTCCTGTCACCTGAAGCTGCTCGCGCCGAGATCCGCCGCCGGCAGGGGCGCGGAGGGGGTCCGCTCACGCCGAGATCCGCCGCCGGCAGGGGCGCGGAGGGGGTCCGCTCACGCCGAGATCCGCCGCCGGCAGGGGCGCGGAGGGGGTCCGCTCACGCCGAGACCCGCCGCCGGCAGGGGCGCGGAGGGGGTCCGCTCACGCCGAGATCCGCCGCCGGCAGGGGCGCGGAGGGGGTCCGCTCACGCCGGGATCCGCCGCCGGCAGGGGCGAGGAGGGGGTCCGCTCACGCCGAGATCCGCCGCCGGCAGGGGCGCGGAGGGGGTCCGCTCACGCCGAGATCCGCCGCCGGCAGGGGCGCGGAGGGGATCTCTAGGATCCTTTCCACCCCAAGCTAGAGGATTTTATGAATTCGCTCTGATCACAGGAGATCAGAGGCCCCAGGCCAGTGAAACCTACGGAGCAAAGATTGGGTCATTGTGGACCTTTAAGACTTGGGAAGCTCTTTATGCTGCCGGCAATGAACAGATAAGATCCCGAGTGGTAAATCGATGCCGTCAGCATATTGGGTCTGTTCTCCGTGGTGCAAGTCGGATCTCTTTAGGTTCGACAGCCGGCTCCTGGAAGGCCCTCTAAGGAGCTCCGTGTGTGTGAAGACGGACCCTTGCCTTCTCGGCCCCTCGGGCAGCCGGGGCATCCTCCCTCCTCTGGAATAAGCTCTAGGCTGGCTAGTCTAGGCATGGAAAATGCCTCCTCTTGGGCTCGACTTCACAGAACTGTTTTAAGTTACTCAGCGCTCCGTCTTTCCTGTGGTGCTTGTGGGCAGGCAGCTGAGAGGAAGCAGCAGGACAAACGGAAGAGGCCTGGATCATCCAGAATGGAGGCTTGGGAAGGGCAGCCACAACCCTGCATCGTAAAGGCCGATTTTGTCGGCCAAAGGAGCCTGAGCACCGGGGCGCCGAGAGCTGCGGGTGGACTCCGAGATTGTTTGAGGCGTGGTGGGGGGGCTCGGATTGCATGGTACCCCGCCCCCACCGGGAGCACTGCCCCACTCTGGCAGGGGGCCCTTGTCTGCGCCCTCAGACAGATGCAGAGTAATGGGCAGCGGCAGTCCTTCAGAGGTCTGGACCCCTGGACACCCTGCCCGGCCGCCGGACCCCTGGGGCCCTTGGGCCAGTGTAGAAGAGGCAGAGGAAATAGTGGCGTCTGGGAAGCAGGAGACTTAGGGACGCACTTAGTGAAGGGGCTTTAAGGATCCTTAAGTCTTATCTCTCTCGACATAAAGTCCTTCCAACGGCTCGATGGCATTAGGTGCCACATTCCCGGCCCCCAGCTGAATCTTTCCAGGAACGAGGCGCGCATCACACACGAGGCAGTCCGCGCTCTGACAGCTCCGCTGCTGAGAAGTCCGCCCTGTGCTAGCTTACGGACCGCCTCCCCAGACAGCTGCCTGTCGGTTCGGGTTGGGCCGTCTGGAGCCTTCCTGTGTAGCTTCCCCTCGCCGAGATCACCGGCCCGTCTCCCGGGGCGCTTCCGCTGTGCTGCCCCGTTCTTCCCGGCACCTGCTCCTCGCGGCCCACCACCGGGGCGTCGGGCGGAGGGGATCCGTTCGTGCAGCCCCCACGCCCACGCTCCTTGCCGGGGCTGGGCAGAGAGAAAGCCTCTTCCCCCCCGCCTCAGCGCTCTGGTCTCCCCCCCCAGGGCTGCTCGCCTGGAAAAGGAGGTGGCCGGCCTGCGGGAGAAGATCCACCACTTGGACGACATGCTTAAGAGCCAGCAGCGGAAAGTCCGGCAGATGATAGAGCAGGTGAGCCGGCCCAGGCCGCCTGCAGCTCTGTGGCCCCCGGGCAGTCCCCGCGTGGAGCCCGGCCCCACTTCCCGTCCTGCCGGGCTTTTGCCGTCCACTCTCCTGGGGAGCTCGGCTTTGTCCCGCAGGGTCCCAGGAAACACGGCCACCGATGACTAGGTCTGGGTGCTTGGGAGCCGCTCTTCTCCCCTCTTTCCCCTTCGGTTTTGGTCACCGCCTTCTGCCTTCCCTCGGGGAGAAAAGGCTTGTCTCTCTCACACCTGGAAGAGCGCCGGTAAACGAGTAATCAGGTCACGACATGCTCGCTCATCTGCGCGGACTGTCAACCTTCGTACCTCGTGGCCGGCTTGCCGGCTTTCCGCCTTCCGCTGCCTGAGCTTCAGGGCAGCACAGTCAGGATGAGCCGCTTTGCAGAATCGTTTTGAGAACGTAAAACCCCCTAACTGGGGAGACATGTTTGCTGCATGTCAGCTCCACGAGGGCCGGGATTTTTCTGGCTGGTTCGTTACTCCTCCCCAGTGTCTGGAGCAGAGCCTTCACGTAGTAAGCCCTCGACAAAATGTTCTCTTTTTTTTTAAGTAGGCTTTACGCCCAGCACAGAGCCCAACACAGGGCTTGAACTCACAGCCCTGAGATCAAGACCTGAGCTGATTTCAAGAGTCAGATGCTCCACCGACTGAGCCACCTAAGCACCCCCAAATACTTCTTGAACGGATAAATAATTTGTATTTCCCAACATCAGATGGAATGGGTTTTGAGTCATTTATGATTTTGGGTCATCAGAGCGGTGTTCTTGTCACCAGCCTCCCACACACACACCTGGGATAATCAAGAGCTCAATATCGACTGAAATGAGGCTTTTTTAGAAAAGCAAGTGGCGCCTGGGGGGCTCAGTCGGTTAAGCGTCCCGCATCGGGCTCTCTACCGTCAGCCCTGAGCCAGCTTCTGATTCTCTCCTCCCCTCTCTCTCTGCCCCTCCCCTGCTTGTGCTCTCTCTCTCTCTCAAAAATAAAATAAACATTAAAAAAAAAAAATGAAGAAGAAAGCTAAGCACCTCTCCCATGCCAAAGTCTGCCTTGTGCCTCTGCTGGCTCCCCAGGAGCAGGGCGACATTCGATGGGTGTGTACGGAGTCATTGCAACCTGAGCCCCGTTGTCCCCCACATCTTTGCAGCTCCAGAACTCCAAAGCTGTGGTCCAGTCCAAGGACAGCACCATCCAGGAGCTCAAGGAGAAAATCGCCTACCTGGAGGCAGAGGTGTGTCCCCCGAGCAGCCCCGGGAAGGCAGCGGGCTCTTGAGGACAGGACTGTCCCTGGGGAGGGAGGGATTCCGGAGGGGTCTGTGTCCTGCCTGGCCGCCGCTCGGTGGGGAGTACCTGGGATGGGCGCTGGTGTTCGGTTCAGCCGGGCCCAGGGTCTTCCGAGAACCTTCAGGGAGTGGCGCTGGTGAGACCTGTCCCTGCTCCGGAGCGGCCCGTCATCACGGCGCGAGCCCCGTGCCGGGAGCGGCTGACGGCAGAGCTGGGCCGTGAAGCGGGCGGCACTCTGGAGAGGGGGGTCTTCTCCATGCCCGGGGTGACGGCCGCCTTGGTCAGCTCCGAAGTTCTTAGTCTGATTTCCGCCTTTCCTCGGAGCCCTTCCTGCCCTCTGACCTCCCGAAGATTGCTTTTCAGGTGCCCCGGGAAGACCCTTCGCAGCAGAGGCGGTAGAAAGAAACGGGAGGCTGGGTTGTTGATCTCTAGAATTTTCACTCTAGATTTAGAGACAAAATACGTTAAAAAAAAAAAAAGACCTTCCAGCATGAGGAATGGAGTCAGCGTTCCTGTAGTAGCGTTCGTTGTAGGCTGCCCATAATGTACCATGTAGGGTTGTGAAGTCACCGTGTTTTATACCTAACGCTAAGGTAGCCTTGTGTCAACTATACTTCAATAGGAAAGAATAAAGGCCTGGGAATATTTTATACAGAAGCGTAGCAACAAAGGCAAGTACTTGTCTCTAGTGAGTACGAGAAATTGTCGTCAGGAAATGCGCAGAGAGGACAGCAGGGGACCATCGGTGTTGCACACCGTCCCCGAGGGAAGGAGGTGGGACCAGGGACTGCAGGACGAGGGCGACTTGGAAGTGGGGAAGATGGGGGGCGGGGGGAGGGCATGCCGGTGGTGGCCCGCATGGTCGGGGCCGGGCCGCCGGGACAGGAGCACGAACAGGCGGAGACACCAGGGTGATCTGGTTAAGTGTCCCACGTGGCAAGCCAGGAAGTGGCCGACTCTGACCCCGCGCCTCGGGTTACAGAATTTGGAGATGCACGACCGGATGGAACACCTGATCGAGAAGCAGCTCAGTCACGGCAACTTCAGCACCCAGGCCTGGGCCACGACGGAGAGCCCGGGCAGGTGAGCGGGCGTGCCGGCGGGGGGCCGGGCCGGGGGAGTGAGTGAGGCGAGCGAGCACAGCGCGGTGGGGGGAAACCTCTAGTGCCGAGGCCAGGGTGAGGCTCTCGTGAGTCCCTCTTAGGCTCTCGGGCCCTAACCTCGCCTGCTCTCCGCCGGAGCCGTCTTCCATCCAGACCAGACGAGGGGCTGATAGCACAGGCCCACGGAGGCCCGCGAACAGCCCCTCGATGCGTACGGACCCCCTGAAATTGTTTGTCAAGGTCATGGGTGGGTAGTAAGTACGTATTTCTAGGGAGAGGGACTTTTGTTTCCAAGAGAGTCGCGAAAAGATCGCAGACTTCGAAAAGAACGGGACTCCCCGCTCTACCGGCTTCTCGGCCGGTTCTCCTCACCCCTGCCCCCAGGCGGCAGTACCACCCTCCTCCTCTTAGACGTCGCGAGCGTGGGGGTGGCCGTGGGCGCGGCGGGCGGTAGCAAGTGCTCAGTGTCTCCTGCTTTCTTCCAGCGTGAGGATATCCAAGCCCCCCGGCCCCAGCAAGCCCATGCCTCTCATCCGGGTGGTGGAAACCTGAGCGGAAGGAGCCGGACGCCGCTGTCGCCGCTGCCCCTCGCCCGCAGAGAAGCCCACCTCCCCTGTCAGCCGTTAGCTCCAACTCTGACTTCCGGACTGATCCCTGGCTGCACTCGAGGCTTGGGGCTCACATGTCCCGCCTTTCTAGACTCCCGAGCCCCGGATGCCGGGCGGACAGAGGCCCAGCAGCCCTGCGGAGGGCGCTCTCCTGCCGGCGAGAGCCGGGGCGCGTCCTTGCCCCTGTAGTTCCTAGTTGTCTGTGGCAGCAGCTCCTTGCTCTTGTCGCCCGGAGTTCAGCCCCGGAGTCCAGGCCCTGGTCGGCTCAGGGGAGGTGGCCAGACTTGCCTCAGCCCTCCACGCCGGAGGCACAGATGTCCACGGCGATCGGAGGGTGTCCTGGGGGGATGAGGTTCCCTCTGCAGACACGGATCCGTTCTTAGCCATGCGCTGTTTGTGTTTCTCCTCAGCCCCTGCTGACCTGGGCCTCCTGCAGATGGACGCGGGCGGCCCGGCCCGGGCAGAGTCCGTGAGCCTCGGCTCTGGCCAGCCTTGTCTTCCTGGGAGAAAGAAGTGTGCATTCCGGGAGTAGCTTTTAGTGTAAAGGTTCCGCAGGGCCACAGAGAGTTACAAGTGACTTCCGTCTGCTGGGAAGATTCCAGCATGTCTTAGGGTTTTCCCCGAAGACGCAGAGCAAGGGAGACCTCAGTCTTCTGGACTCAAGACCCTAAAAACTGTGTTCGCTGGGTTATACCAATCTCAGCGAAACTCTCCTTGTATTTATTTTGCTAAGTTATTGGTGTTTCTCCTTTACATCTCAGTCGACTGAATACCAGAGCGTTCCAGCCTTCCCTTGCGGTTTTGGATTTGTTCCATGCTGGGAAAAGTGTGTTCCCCCGGCCTCGCTACCTTCAGAATTAAATCTCGGCCTCTTTTTCTTCTACCCGCTCCATTCCCTTCGTCCTCCAGACGTGGTCCGAACCTCAGAAAGGCAGGCATGTTCGCCCTGAGGCGCTGGAGTCTGAGTGTGTGTCGTTTGGGAGGAAGGGTGATCAGAACTCTTTCGGGGAGGGATCGAGTTCTTCCCCTGAGCCCCCTGCACCCCTGCCCCACAGCTGGTCCGTTTCCTGGCTCTGAACGGCCCCGACCCGCACCGTGTTCCTTTAAGGCCCTTCCCGCGGCCTCGGGAAGGAGGTACGCAGCAGAATGTGGTAGCGTAGGGCACAGAAACATCGAAGGCAAACGTGGATCGAGGCGCTCGGTTCTACCTGACTCGGAACCGGAAGCCTGAGCTCTTGCGTGTTTCTGTGGGTCAGGCCCGGGCTGGCGCAGGGGCGCCATCCGGCTCGTAAAACCGGGGGCGTCAGACCAGATGGACTCCCTGGGCCCTTCCAGTGCTGGTGCTCTCTTCCCGCGGCATGGTCTTTGTATGGCGAATTTACTGAGTGTGTTGCTGTGTCTCTCTGAGCTGCTGGTCTCCCCCCCTCCCCCCGCCAGCACTTTCCGGGAGGATGAAGAGCATGAGTGCCCGTTAAAGGTGGGCACCCCGCCGTCCGCGTCTGGAAGGTGTGGTGCAGGCGGCCCAAACGCGGAAGGCCTCTGCGGCGTTCGGAGGCGCTAGAATGTTCCTCCGAAGCAGCTCGGCTTCGAGGTTGGGTCTGCATCGTGGGACGTGGCCCCAACTCTGACCCCGTCTGGGGAGGTGGCCTCGCGGGGCCCCTATAAGCTCAGCCAGCGTGTGTCCTCCTTGACCGGAGAAGGCTGCTCACCGCGGAGGCGCCGTCATCGCTCAGAGATGGGCCGCCGGGCCCCGGGGGGAGTGGAGCAACTCCAGGTCCTTTGCAGAAACGCCAGGCACCCTGCAGGTGCGGACGGCAGCTGCTGGAGGGTTCTTGTTCGGCCTGCGCTGGGCTCCCTCGGGCTCGGTTAGTCCAGTCATTTTCTTTTCCTTTAGGCAAAGAATGCAGTTGAGTGGAGAACCCCCTGGGGGATGGCTGCGTTAACATGAGTCTTTTCTAGAACAAAACCACCAGGAACGCAGCCCCTGTGATCCCCGGCCACTTCCTTCTCCTTCCCTTTCTCCTTCAGTGGAAAGAATGGAACTTTTTCTCTCTGGACTTTCCCTCCCCTTTCAGCTCTTCAGCTAACTCGCCCCCCAGGTTTCAGAAGGCACTGGAAGCCTCCCATTCCAGACCCGGGTCTGTCTTCTGGCAGCCCAGGGTTCCCGTCTGTCTTTGGCCGCCCCGCTTGGCAGAGGTCTGTGTAGACTGTGCCTGTTCACAGAATATGAAGAGGGTGGAGGCAGGGCGGGGCCACTCAGGCGCCGAGACCTGCAAGGCCGGAAGGCAGGGGTGAGGTGCTGCCGAGCAGGAAAGGGAGGCTCTCAGCCCAGGCCTCCGGGCTCGGTGGGTGGGCTGCGCAGAGACACGGGGGTTGGAGATAATGAAGCTGTCTGTCCCTCCGTCCGTCAGTCCGGGGCTCTAAGAGGGCCCTTGGGCAGAAACGCGCCCCTGTGGTGTCCTCGCATGGTCTGGTGGCACCGCGCTGAAGGGAGCGGGGGCTTGTGCCGAAGCCTCATCGGGAGGGTCTGTGGGGGGAGGAAGTAGCGGAGGCAAATACCGCTTCTGTCTCCGCGGCCTTTTCCGTGGAGAGCGGGGACCGGAGGGGAAGGGCCAGCGGCCGCCCGTTCTGTCCTCGTAAGCCAGCCGTGTGCGGCTCAGGTGTTTTCGAGGAGGGAAGACGGAGTCCCCCTGCCTGGGACCTTCGTCTCTCTGCGTCCCCTTCTGCAGACGGAAAAGGCTGAGGCACAGGGCATTTCAGCCAAGAGGTGCATGGCCACTCTTTAAATAGTTACTTATGGTTTTTATTGAAATTCCAGTTAGTTAGCATACGATATAATCTTAGTTTCAGGCGTACCATGTGGTGATTCAGCACTTCCGTACCTCGCCCAGCGCTCATCACAACAAGTGCCTCCTTAATCCCCATCACGCGTGTCCCCCGTCCCCCTGCCCACGGCCACTTTAATAACTACATTTCTTTTAAATGTTTTTATTTATTTTTGAGAGAGAGAGAGACAGAGCATGAGCGGGGGAGGGGCACAGAGAGAGAGGGAGACACAGAATCCGAAACAGGCTCCAGGCTCTGAGCCGACAGCACAGAGCCTGACACGGAGCTTGAACTTGGAACGGTGAGATCATGACCTGAGTCAGACACTCAACCGACTGAGCCACCCAGGCGCCCCCCTTTTTTTTTTAAATTAAGTTTATTTTTTAAATTCGCGGTGAGAAGGAGGGAGACCGAATCCCGAGCAGGCCCTGCGATGTCAGCGCAGAGCCCAGTGTGGGGTTCAAACCCATGAACCCCTGAGATCATTGCCCTGAGCCGAAATCAAGAGTCAGATGCTTAACTGACAAGCCACCTAGGCGCCCCTAAAACTAACTTTCTAAAGCCCAAAGTTGATATGCACACTTTCATCTCTAAAAGATTCTTTTGGGGTGCCTGGGTGGCTCAGTCGGTTAAGCACCGACCTCAGCTGGGGTCATGATCTCGCGGTTCGGGAGTTCAGGCCCCGCGTCAGGTTCTGTGCTGACAGCTCAGAGCCTGGAGCCGGCCTTGGATTCTGTGTCTCCCTCTCTCTCTGCCCCTCCGTCTCTCTCTCTCTCAAAAATAAATAATAAACATTTAAAAAAATTCAAAAGAATCTTTCACTACGAAAGGTTCTAAGATTTACCCCGGAAAGATGATCTGCAGTGAATTGGCTAGAGCGACTTAATTTGACTGAAGAGGGTACTGTCCCTTGGGGTACCGAGCAGATCTTTAACGAACTCCAGTACGTGCTGCTGTTTGTGTGCGGCCTCCAATGGTCCCCTGGGCTCCCTCGTCCCTCTGAGCCACGCGCGGCCCAGCGTGGGTCCGAGTCGTTCGGGCTCTGACCCGACAGCCGATGTTAGCCTCGGACGCTCGGCCTCTTTTCCGTGCTTCGATTTAGCACTCTGGCTTTACACGGAGAAGCTCTGTCCTCGTCCCTGTCCCAGTTCTGAGCCCCATGGCCTTGAAACTCAAAGTCAGGGACCTAAATATTCGCTAGAGCCTCTTCCTCCAGGCCGAGGACAAAGGAGATGTGTTTTACAGGTGAGTCATCTCTAGCTCCACGCGCTCTGCAGGTGGGCGGTGAGCCCTTTTTTTGGACTTTTTTGAAGAGTTGTCTGGCCTTGCTTCTGGAATCTCTCTTCCCCGGGAGCCTTCTGGGACACGGACCTGAGGCTAGATGGTGACAGGATCATTAATTTCCTGACAGGGTGTGGCTTGCCGGACCGTAGACCGCAGGGTCTCAGCTGAGGGCTGAGGAGTCCTCCATGCTCGTCACGGGCAGTTCAGTGCCGCTCACACGCCTCTCGGCCCTTCCCCCCTCGTTAGTGTCTGGCTACCGTGTCTGCAGGCGTTCGGGGACCCTCGTCCCTGTTGGATGTCACATCGCCGTGTTTGTGTGAGTCGGCCTGTGTGAAACAGCATTGTGGGGGGAAAATTGGGGAGACACTGCTGTTGAGGAAAAACTCAGTTTTCCGTCTGGGTGTCCGCCGTATGTCACACGGGACACCTCACTTCTGATGCTACCGGTCACCAAAAGTGTGAGATTCTCCCCGCACGAAGCCACGGAGGCCCCCAGCTGGGTGTCCTGCGATTGAACTCCCTTCCGACACCACCTCCCCGGAGACAGTGCCACATCTCTCGGGGTAAGGGCTCCGTCCGCAAGCCCGCCCCCCACTTCAGATGCCAGTCACAGGTAGCAGGCCCCCAGGCTCCCACGACTTCTGTCTGGCTTGGGTACAAATTGGAGGTTCCCACAAGCCCTTCCTCGGCTTCGATTGGCTTGCTAGAGTGGGTCACAGACTCGGGAACATTCAAGTTGACCACAGGACACGACAAAGGTGCGGGAGATGGAGAGGTGGTTCCTAGGGCGAGGAGTGGGAAGGAAGGCCCTGAGTGCAGAAGCGTCTGTCCCCACGGAGCCGGGGAGCCGGGCGCGGCGCCCTCCGGGTGGGCACGGGCTCGCCAGCCCAGGAGCTCTTGACCGCCACACGCCTGGGATTTCGCGGGGGCCGGGCTGACCGTGCCAATCTTCTAAACACGGCTTGGGCTTTCCGGGGGCCTGCCCAGAGTCGCCCCCCTAGACCAAAGACGCTCCCGAGGTTCTTAGGAGTTCACAGAAGTTTCGGGAGCCCTGCGTTCGGAACCAGGGCTAAAGACAAATTGTAGAACAAGAAGTGTTCCCGATGCTGTTACCACTTAGGGAATCACAAGGGTTTAAGGAGCCCTGTGCCAGGAACTGGAGGGTGTGTGTGCGCGTGTGTGTGCGTGCGTGCGCGCGCATCACAACTGGTCTGCGGAACAGACCTCTTTTCCTTGGATGTATTGTAACCTCAGGTCAGGAGGACAGAAATAGACTTCCTTCCGAGACATCCCTCCTGTCCACTTGCTCTTTGTAAAGAGAGTCCCTCTCTTCAGCGAGTCAGGCTAGACACTTTAAAGCCACCTTAGTTTAAAGACTCTTCTTTCCCCTTGTCCCCTGTGTCCAGTCGGCCAACCTGTCCTGATGTTTCTGCGTTTGAAAAACCCCTCCGACTTCCCCCTTCCTGTGTCTCGAAGTCTCGATGGCTTCCCCGCCTCCTGGTCTAACCCACCCAAGCCCCCCCTCCCGACCACCGTCATTCGAATCTTTCCCAAATACCAGTTTCATCCTATCAGCTACGGTTATTCGGCCGACCAAAAAAACAAAAAAAAAAGCTGATGGGAAACAGGACAGTCTCCACAGAAGAAAATTTGTCCTGGAGAAGAGGGGCTCCGAAGGGCAGAACTCGGCTCTGTGGGCGGCTTGGTGGGGAGAAAGAGTGCATCGACCAGGAGCCCGTGGACGGGGTCGTTCTGTCCAGCCGGCAGGTTTCCCCGCGGACACCGGCCACGGCCCTGATTAGAGGACACCCTCAAATACGACATACCTAGGAATCGCCCTTTTTGGAAGTGTCAGTGATGGACGTGAAGACAATGACCAGATTTTGTTGGGAAATCTGGGAAGAAACCGCCCTGGATGGCAAGAGGAAAACTGTAAAGATGCCAATTCTTTCTCCGTTTATTTTTGGGCTTTGTGTCCCTACAGGGGAAATCCCAATCGAGCCCTTTTAGGATTGGGTATGATTATTTTAAAATTTATCTGGAAGAATAAAGAGGGGAGATGGCAGAGAAAGCGTTGAAGACAGTGCTTCATCGGAGGAGTGTTAGCCTTGGCGGACGGTAAGTCATTATATGGCTCATACATCAATCTAGCAGACTGCTGGGCAAAAATAGCCACGATTGTCTATTAGCATTTTAAAAGGGCTATTGCGAGAGGCGCCTGGGTGGCTCGATCGATTGAGCCTCCCGAATCTTGATTTTGGCTCAGGTCATGATCCCAGGGTCGTGGGATTGAGCCCTGTGTTGGGCTCCGCGCGGAGTATGGAGCCTGGTTAAGATTGTCTCTCTGTCTGTCTCTCTCCCTCTACCCCTCCTCCCCCCAAAAAGGACAATGGGGAGAAAGGCATTTGAACAGCTAGTTAAAATTTGGGGTGGAAGGGCTCTATCCTTAAACGGTACACCTAAATAAATTCCAGATGAGTTAAAGATTATAACTTAACAGTAGAAAAAAATACAACTTAATATCAACTCTGAGAGATCAATTTAGAATTTTAGTACTCCAGGTCATGAAGGAATATGTCCATTGTATCTCAATAAAAAATTTAATTCACAAAAATGTAAAACTTGAAAAAAAATATTTTTGAGAGAGAGAGGGCATGAGCAGGGGAGGGGCCGAGGGAGGGGAACAGAGTATCCGAAGCAGGCTCTGAGCTGACAGCAGAGGGCCTGATGCAGGGCTCAAACTCACGAACTGTGCTCATGACCAGGCGCCCCCATATGTATATATTTTTTAAATGCTTATTTATTTGTTTCGAGAGAGAGAGCAAGGGAGGGACAGAGGGAGAGGGAGAATCCCAAGAAGGCTCTGCCCTGTCAGGACTAGGACTTGAACTCGAGAACTGTGAGATCATGACCTGAGCTGAAATCAAGAGTCAGTCGCTGACCTGCCTGACCACCCAGACGCCCCCGTGCGTGTATTTATTAGGCTCCTACTCTGTGCCAGCCACGGAGCCTCGGACGGGGGCTTCGGGTCTGGTGACAGCGGTGAGCGAGACAAGCGAGGCAAATGGGATAGCACGGACCAGTCCCTCCGCCTCCGGCGACAGGAAGCTCAGGCGAGTGTTCACAGGGCACTTCGGGGCGTCACTGAGGACCTGCTTCGTTCTGTTTCTTCTCTCTGCACACGAGTTGCGTTGCGGTGCTTCTCGTAACAGCGTGACACGGGAAACGACATGGCCGACGACAGAGACTGGCTAAGGACGTGAGGGCACGGCTGCCCTGGAACACGATGCATTCGCTACAAATGACCTTCACAGAGACGCTGTTGCATCAGGAACAGTGCTTAGAATGCTGAGTGACAAGAAGTAGGACACAAAGTTATGTGGACCCTTGCTGCAGCTTTGCAAAAGAAAAGGCTAGAAATAAATACTCGGAACCGCTTCCCATGCCAGCGCCGCGTGATTTGTTTCTGTTTGGCTTTTGTCACCTTGACCTTCGTTTTCCAAGTTTCCTGTGTGTTCGTTCTTTTCTCTCCAGCAAGGCTACTTCCCACACCGCCCCCCGCTCCGGCCGGGATCATTCCTGTCCGTGTACAGCGTTGGTGTTACTTCCCTCCCCCGGGATGCCTCTCTCTTTTGACCTGTTAACCCATCTGATGTTGACTGGTAATTGATACAAGGAGATTGTACAGTTTACAGAGGGTAATGTACATGAAACCACTTTGTTAACGTGTATTTATTTTTGAGAGAGACAGAGTGCGAGCAGGGGAGGGGCAGAGAGAGAGAGAGGGAGACAGAATCCGAAGCAGGCTCCAGGCTCCGAGCCGTCGGCACAGAGCCCGACGCGGGGCTCGAACTCAGGAACCACGAGACCACGACTTGAGCCAAAGTCGGACGCCTAACCGACTGAGCCACCCGGGCGCCCCTACGTGAACACACTTTGTAAAAGTGCTTTACAGGTGTTACTTTTTACTGTTAGGAGCTAAAACGGAAGAACAGGACGAGGAAGGATTTGCACAGTGCTGCGCCAGGCGCAAGGGAAGGGAGGTCGGAACGGAATCGTAGCCTCCAGAAGCTTACAATCTTGTCAGGTGGGGGAGGGGGACAACACGTGGACTGCTCGTCGGAGGGAGAAGAGTGGTGCAGCGAGAAGGGGGGAGGACGCGGGCGTGGACGCAGGCCCTGAAGGATTTGGGCAAGTAGGTCCGGGAGATGGGGCAAAAGAAAGCCTGTTGCAAGCAGTCGGCCCGTGTGGGGGTGGCGAGCGCGGCTGGAAGGTCCTCCTGGAAAGTAGTGGGGGGGGGCAAATTCGGTGGGCCGGAGGGTCTGGACCCTAACCTTTTTTTTTTTTAAATGTTTATTTTTGAGAGAGAGAGAGAGAGCTCTGGCTCCCCCGGGGTCCGCAAGGGTCCGCAATTCTTTAGCATCGTTTCTTTCTCCCCTTCGAGTGGCAACTTCCGCTTCCCTCCCTGTCCCCCAGTGAGGCTGGGGGTCCCACTCCAAGCTACTTCTCTAAGCAGGATGTGTCCTTGGCTAAATGACGGAATCTCTCTCATCTGGGAGGGGGGGTGATCCTCCTTAAAAAAAAGCCAAAAATATGGGGGTTGGGCTAAGGTCCCTCCCAGCCCTAAAATGACATGGGTCTGGGGCGCCTGGGTGGCTCAGCTGATTGAGCGCCCGACTCGGCTCGGGTCGTGGACTCACCCTTCACGGGTTCGAGCCCCAGGGCCGCCTCGCGCTGACAGCCCGGAGCCCGCTTCAGACGCCCCGTCTCCTTCTCTCTCTGCCTCTCCCCTGCTCAGCGCGGGCGCGCACGCTCTCGCAAAAATAAACATCTAAAAAATTTTTTTTTCAAAGAACGACACGGGTCTCGTGGGGAATGTTTTCAGAGCAGATTTTCCCGGCTAGTACGCCTGAAAATGAGAGGATTTGTTGTTCGCCAAGTGCAGGTCCCGCCACGCCCCGGGCGGCGGCCACGAGGGGGCGGCAGCAGCACCTCGGGCACCTGGGCAGGTGGCCGCCGGGGGGGGGGGGGGCGGGGCCCAGGAAGAGCGGCCGCCTTTGTCCTCAACCCCCGCCTGGGGCCCTGCAGTGTTCCTGTCGCGAATGCCCCACTCGCTGCCCCGGCGAAGGGCGCTGCACATGAAGTCTGGCTCCGAACAATGAGAGACGAAGCCGAAAGAGAAATTGGATTCCAGGAAAGTGAATACGTTACGAACAACCGAAAATGCACCCCTGTCCTCGTGTCAGTTGCCCACAGCTCGAGTCGCGAGGGGCAGAGCTTTGGGGAGAGCCGGGAGCATTCTATACGCTGGCTACAAGTGTGGCAGGCGAAAAGGCGATTTTAAAAACTCATTCGTAAGGCTCGTGTGTTACAGCAGTATTTCCTAGAGCTGCTTGAGAAGCGTCCGTTTATTTTGCTTGCGATCAGCAAGCCCTTCCTCAGGAAAGAATTGGTTCTGGAAGTTTCCAAAAAGCCAACACTATTTTTTTGCTTTGTTTTGTTTTGTTTTGAGAGGGTAAAAGAACCCAAATTATCATGTGTCTATTGCACAAAGAGCCCCGGCCTGGGTGCCCTGAGGCGTGGAAAGGAGAGGAGGCCCAGTGAGGTGGTGGGGCGTGCTGGGCGCCGGCCTGGCTTGCCCTCTCCAGGGTTCCACTCAGCAATAATCACAGTCCAGGGCATCACGAAAGCCCACGGGGTCCAGAGGACGTGCCCAAGGGCCTTTCGAATATATGTGACCTTGACTCCTCGAGAAGCCAGTTCCCATTAGACTGCAATCCTGCAAAAGTTCTAGAATATCACAGAACGGAGACTTAAGGAGGCGAGCTTTATAAAGAAAGGTAATCTTGCTGACTTACAAGAAACAGAGCTGGTGCTTGAATTTCTTTGGGCGGTGGAGGGGGGCCGGGGAGGGATTACGCCACCCACTGCCTCCTCGCCGGCCCTCCGCTCCCTCGCGAGGTTCCAAGACACACCGCGTCCTTCCCCAGCTCGCTGCTTCTGCGTATGCGGTTCCCTCTGCCTGGCATTCTTTCCCTTGCCTTACCTTTCTAACACGCTTTTACTCAGCCCTCAAAACCCCACTCAATGACACTGGTGAAGTCTGCCCTGACGCCGCAGAGAATCCCCAGTTGCTCATCCCTCGTCGGTGCTCCCATAGCGGCTGGCACGAAACTGATCACACCCTAGGGTAATTGCTTGTTTTCATGTCTGCCTCTCCCCCCGACCTGAGAATTCCGAAAGGGCAGGGGCTGTGTCCCCAGCCCTGGCCCAGTGCCCGGCCCATTGTGGATACTCGGTCCATGCCAGCGGAACAGAAGTGGGTTCTCTTTCCTGGAACGAGCAGAGTGCTTTGCAGGGTGACTAGGATCACGGAACAAAAGAAAATCATTCGTGAAGGGAGCCGTGGACACCCGCCTGGTATCAGGAGCTAACTGCAGAAAACCGATGGTAACATTCGACGTTTGTTATTGTTGGAGGGCACGCAGCATCCAAAGCTTGATGGAGGCCATTTGCCTAGAGTCTGTTTTTTTTTTTTTTAATTTTTTTTTAACATTTATTTATTTTTGAGACATAGACAGAGCGTGAGCAGGAGAAGGGCAGAGACAGAGGGAGACACAGAATCCGAAGCAGGCTCCAGGCTCTGAGCCATCAGCACAGAGCCCGACACGGGGCTCGAACCCACAGACCGCGAGATCATGACCTGAGCCGAAGTCAGCCGCTTAACCGACTGAGCCACCCAGGTGCCCCCCTAGAGTCTGTTTTAATTACGGAAGGATTACGTGTAAGGAGAAATTTTCTGATCATGTGATTAAGCTCCGGGACATGAATTTAAGGGGCTGCTGGGTGCTCCCTGTTGAAGATCTTCATAATCTGTATTTTTTGGAAAAGACGGAAGTGAGTAGGTTAAGTACGAACAGAGACTTCTGATTTCAAGTTTGTGTACCGGGATTGCTTGGCTCTGGGCATTGGACACGGGGCGGGCTTCAGTAGCTTCCGGTGGAAGACGCGGCCCTCCACGAATAGGGTTGGGGTTGGATGCGTAGCTGCACTTCTCCGCACAGCTCCTCGCAGCTTCGCCTCGTTCGCAAACATCTGAGGGATTAGTAAGTATCAGGGGACACGTGTTGTCGATGAGTAGAGTGGGTGGGAGCCACCGACACCTGCTGGGGCTGAGCGCTCGTGCTTCTCTCTGGCTCCGTCTTCCTCTCTGCCTCCTGGTCTCAAAGGCTCTCGGCGCGGACGTGGGGGCACCTGGCTGTCCTGAAAGAGGACCGGGAAGAGAGGTCCTGGCCACCTTCACCGCGCTCGAAGAAGCCAAGAAGCAGCCCCGTGAAGAGGCCATGTGTGGGGGTCGGGCCAGCTGAAGTCCCAGCAGACAGTCCGCTTCAAGTGCCAGGACTGAGACTGAGTCACCAAGTCACCCTCAGCTTCGGTCTTCCCAGCGGAGGCCCTAGGCACCACGGGACAGAGTCCGGTCATCTCTGTGTGACCTGTAGGGTCCGTGAGCGTAATCAAATGATGCTTTCGTGCCGCTGAGTTTGGGGATGATTTGTTACACAGCTACAGTTGACGTGGATACCCAGGGCCATTCTTAGTTATGTGAACCAACAGATTCTTTTTTCCTTAAGCTAGTTTGAACTGAGCTTCCGGCACTTGTGACTAGAGGAATCTTGATTAAGAAAACTCCAGTTTGTACATATTATCAACTATTGCAAATCGGTTACTCGATTTACCAAAAAATGTAATTTCTCATGTGGTCTGCATGGAAAAAGGGCAGGAAAAAATGGGATAGAAGAGTCAGAATTAGGGAAAGGGTCTTAAAAAAAGGGCCCTCCGGAGCACCTGGGTAGTTCAGATGGTTAAGGGTCCGGCTTCGGCTCAGGTCATGATCTCACGGCTTGTGAGTTTGAGCCCCGAGTCGGGTTCTATGCGGACAGCTCAGAGCCTGGAGCCTGCTTCTGATTCTGTGTCCCCTTCGGTCTCTGCCCCTCCCCTACTCGCATTCTCTCTCTCTCAAAAATAAACATAAAAATATTTTTGAAAAAGGGCCCTTTTTGTTTTCTTCAACTCGTGAATTCACGAGGAACACATGCCTTAGTGCCTCATCTACACCATCTAATCTTGTTCCCGAGCGGGGAGTTCTGGCCACCGATCTCCTGAGTGCCTTTGACAAGTCGTGGTACCTGGCCGCGTCGATTTCTTTTTGTGGAGGGTGGGAGTGGAGGCAGCGATTCCTTCGTCAGTAAACTGAGGGAATGGGGTTAGATGTATATATTTTATTTTATTTTAATACATTATTTTTTTAATGTTTGTTTGTTTTTGAGAGAGTGCAAGCAGGGGACAGGCAGAGAGAGAGGGAGACACAGAATCCGAAACAGGCTCCAGGCTCTGAGCTGTCAGCACAGAGCCCGATGCGGGGCTCGAACTCACAGACCGCGAGATCATGACTTGAACTGACGTCAGACGCTTAACCGCCGGAGCCGCCCAGGCGCCCCGGTGTGGGGTTTATGAGTATACCGCACGGTGACTGGGTACAAAGCGTTATTTGGGTGTTTTCCACGTGTTTCTTGCCCCGCCACAACGCTACGCAGCCGATGGTATCGGCCACTTTATCGTCCTTCCCTGGACTGAGATCCCATCGATACTTTCTCTTGTGCCTCTCACTCTCCTACCCGCTGAGAACACGAGTCACGCGTGACTAGCTCCTTGTCTTCGAGAAGCTTCTGTTCAAACTGGAAAGGTAAAGCCAGACTAGACATTAAATTATTCAGGCCTGAGGGGCACAGCGAAACGCAGCAGGAACCGCGTTTATCGGACTGCCACGTTCCGAACCACCGCCACCTTGAAGCAACGCCCGTTTGTTATTTCATAGCTTCCGCGGGTTGGGGGTCCGGGCGCGGCCTGGCCGGGCCTCTGCGGCGTCCCACGGGCCGCAGGCGGGCGCTGGCTCGGCTGTTCCTCAGTGGAGCCCGGGAGCCTCTTCCGAGCCGACGCGGGCACTGGCAGAACTTCGGGCCCACACTGGGCTGAGGGGCCCGTTGTCTCGCTGTCGCTGGGGCGAGCCTCCGCTCCCCGCCACGGCCTTTTCCAGAAGCAAATCAGAGCGCGGCCGCTTTCTCCCTCAGAGCCAGCAGGGGACTCTCTGACCCCAGGCTGCTCAGCAGAAGTGTTATATAATGTAACTGTCATCACAGGAGTGACACGCGTCACCTTTGCCATGTTCTGTTGCCCAGAAGCCAGCCACAAGTCCTCCCCACGGGCAATGGGAGATTACACAAGCGTGTGACTCACTGCCAGCGGGGTGTGTGTGGGGCATGTCACTGGAAGGTGTATTTGCCACAGGAATTTAGAAAAAAGAGAAGGCAGAATGAACTGGAATCCTCAGGGGAGGCTTTCCGGAGGGACTTAAGCCAGAGCTTGAAGGGCCAGGAGCATTTAGACCAGCAAAGAGGGAAAGAGGCGGGCCCCCTGGGATCAAAGGTCCCGCGAGCTAAGGTTTGAAGGTGGGCTTCTCACTTAGGTTAACGCCAACAATGAGCCCAACGGAAACCTGCTGACTTTGTCCATCACGACGGGGAGGAGGGCCTTTTTTCTTTTTCTTTAAACCAAAAGAAAGCTGGGTAAGGGAAGAGAGCCCCGGCCGCGGTGTCAGAAAATTTGGGTTTATGGTCCAGTTCTGCTATCAGCCGGCGGCGTGACCCGGGCCCGCTGGGTGGCCGAGCCCGGTTCCCGGCGGGCGCCTCCTCTTGCTGCCGCGAGGGCTCCGCGAGCTCTCGGGTTGGAAGGGCTCTGCACGCTGTCTGGGGCCCGTTTCCAAAGGCGGCTCAGGTGGGTTCCAAGCCCCCCTTCTCCCCAACCCCGCCCCCCGCCCCCCTGCTCCGGGAAGCCGCCTTCTCAGTCCGTCGCCGGGTCTCTTCCCTCTCTAAGTCTCCTGACCGGCCACAGGGGGCGCCCCTCTCACGCGGCCAGCCGCTCCCCGGCGGGGCGCCCGCGCCCACCGACCCGGGCTCGGGCCAGACCCCTCCCCCGGCGCCAGGGCCACGCGTCCAGCCCGCGACTCCTCCATCCCCCCTGGATCCCCGCTGGCTTCCCCCTGGCTCCCCCCCAAACCCTCGAACCCACACCCGGAACTGAACTTCTCGCCCTCCCCGCGAGCCGCTTCCTCTTCCGTCCGGCCCCGGGCAATCACGCCCCCAAGCCCGGGCCCTCGGGCCGCGCTCTCCCGCCCCGCCCCCCCACCGGGCCCCGAGCGCCGCGCGGCGCCCTCCGCCCCGGGAGGCCCCGCCCGGCCCCGCTGCCCGAGCCTCAATCTCGTCGATTCTCGCGGGAGCCTCGGCACCGACTCCTCGGTCGATGCCATCTCACTTTGTGCTCCGCGCTTCCTGCAGCAGAGTTAGGGGTGGGTCTGCTCCGCTTCAGAGTACTCAGGGGCCCCTAAAATACTCGGGAACGAAACTCAAGACTCTCGGGCACGGCTCCCCTGTCCCCGCGGCCCCGGGCCTGCCGAACGGCCGGCGGCTCGCACGCGGCGCCGGGTCCTCTCAAACCTCTGTGCTTGAACGCGGGGTTCCCCTGGTCAGAGGCGCCCTTCCACGCCATCCTTCTCGGCCTTCCTAACCCTTCTTCGCCGTGATTACCCCGTTCAGCTGCGCCGTCTGCGAGGCCCCGCTCCTAGGGCGCTGTGGCCAGCTTGTGCGGGGCTCTGTCACAGAGAGACAGACACCCGGTCTCAGTCCGGAGACCCAAGATGGGTGTTGGAATTTTTCTTTAGCGGTCTCTCTTGCCGGACGGTGAGTTCTTGAGAGCGGTAATGGTGTCTTAGTTTCATGCTCTGTTCGCCTTTTCTTCCAATCTCATCCTTTCTAGATAGTTTACGTCTTTATTTTTTGAATAGGCAACATTCATCTAAAAATTCAGAAGCTACAAAAAAACTATATAATGAAAAGTTTCCCTCCAACCCCCGTTCCCACCCCAGCTGCCCAGTCCCCCTCCCCAGAGGCAATCAGTATCAGCAGTTGGTGGTGCATACTTCTAGAGAGAGAAATACTTCTGGAGATAAAAACGTACCTATAGGGGCGCCTGGGTGGCTCAGTCGGTTGAGCGGAGCGGCCGACTTCGGCTCAGGTCATGATCTCACGGTCTGTGAGTTCGAGCCCCGCGTCGGGCTCTGTGCTGACGGCTCATCAGAGCCTGGAGCCTGCTTGGAATTCTGTGTCTCCCTCTCTCTCTCCGCCCTTCTCCTGCTCACGCTCTGTCTCTGTCTCTCAAAAATAAATAAACGTCAAAAAAAAATTAAAAAAAAAACACAAAAAACGTACCTATAGTTCCCCCTTGGGTATCATGTTCTACAGACTGTGTTGTACCTTGTTTCCACTTACTACTGTATCCATGGGCTCATTTCCGTACCTAACGAACTTCCTTATTCTTTATTTTCAGTTTTCGGTTTTCCCCTGTGGTTGTATCCTAAGTTAAGGCATGAACGTTAGGCCATTTCCAGTCTTTTGCAGATACAGAGAATACTGCAATGACTATGTTCGCAGAAAATGGCACTTCGCACATGCAGAAGTTTGACAGTAGAATGAATTCCCAGAAGGGGAGCTGTCAGATCGAAGCGTGTGTGCATTTGTGACTGTCACCACTGTCACCTCGCCCTCATGGAGTTTGGAGATGCCATCTTATTTATCTTTGTATCCCTAGCCGCGATTACAGAGTCTAGAACAGCATTCAGTACATTTTTCGTCACATAAATAAATGGGAAAAAAAAATCGCTCTTTCGGTGGAAGCTCCGTTTTCCCTTTCTCTGATGCCTTTAGTGGACAAATCCCTTCCCGTTCACAGCTCAGTTCAAACCAAAAGATTCATGTTCAACCCAAATGCCATAATTATTATAGAGAAAAATTCTTACTCCAACTCGTATTAATTTCCCCATTTGTGTAACTATGGAGACCCTATAAGGTCAGACAAACTTTCATGCCGTAATCACTGAATCCTTACCCTACAGTTTTGCAATGTCTGCATTAATCTACTGTTCCCCTCCCCCACATCCTGAGCAATTACTGGAAACTTGTACACAGTCCACAACTTCTTTCAGGGGGTGGCCTGTTGCTTTTTTTTTTTTTTTAACTTTTTTAATGTTTACTTATTTTTGAGAGAGACAGAGTGAGAGTGGGGGGGGTGCAGAGAGAGAGGGAGACATGGAATCGGAAGCAGGCTCTAGGCTCTGTGCTGTCGGACCCGACATGGGGCTCAAACCCACGAACCGGGAGATCATGACCCCAGCCGAAGTTGGACACTTAACTGACTGAGCCGCCCAGGCGCCCACCTGTTGCTTTTATGAGTCAGTGAGACCTCTCTCTGCAAGTTAACTTTTATTGTTTTTTTTAAACTATGCATTCCTGTTGCTTCTATTATTTTTTTTTTTTTAGTTTATTCATTTATTTTTGAGAGAGAGAGGGAGAGAGGGAGAGCGAGCGACTGGGAGAGGGATGGGGCAGAGAGAGAGGAGGATGAAGAGAATCCCAAACAGGTTCCACGTGTCAGCACGGAGCCTGCTGCGGGCTCGATGCCACCGTCAGATCATGATCTGAGCTGAAATCAAGAGTCAAACATCCAAGTGACTGAGCTCCCCAGGGGCCCCTCTCCTGGATTGTTCGTCAGCTGTGCGGCCTCTCTATGCCTGTTTATTCATCTATCAAATAGGGCCTATTACAGGGTTGTGAAGCTTAAATGAGGTTATAGGTGTAAAGTGCTTACAAGTGTTTGAAACACCGTACTGTTGAGAGAGACGGGCCTTCCGGAGTCTGTCCTGCTTCTACCCATCTTCCTGGGTGCGCCAGAAATGCAAGACTCTGCTCTTTACCAGGGCCCTTTCTCGGGGTTGTGTTTATAATGAGCAACTTTAAGGAATGAAGTAATGTCTCCCTCCAGCACAAAGAACAGGTTTGCTCACTGCTTCCTATAAAATGACAGGTTCCCCAAGCTCACTGCTCCTGAGCTGTGGTGTAAATCCGCCAAATAAACGCACAGCATTTCATCTGAGCCATTCGTGTCAGCCCCATAAGACTTGGAGGAAGAGGAATTGACACAAACGTGCTGAAGCTCATGCTACTTCCTGTGTCATAATGGTCCTTTGTCTCCCACCTAGGAATTGTGGCTTTGGTCAGCATCCGCGAAACAGTAACAGACTAACTTATTAGCCCATCGGTAAGGTAAACTCAACTAGGAGTCTTGAGTACTAATTGCTTAAGTAAGTTATTTTTATTATTTTTGCTCTAGCTCTTCTTACTTGCCTTTGCCGGACATTCTGCAACGGAGTATGCGTTTGGGTAATTGGCCAAAAAAAATCAACCGCTGCGTTGGAGGAAACAAAATCAATTAGAAATTAAAGTAACTTCAAAATCATTGCCCAACTTAAATTATTACCTGGCCCCCTGATACCCAGTTCGAAATGGCTGAGACATAGTTTCCTCTACATACGCTTTTTGTAGAGTTGGGGCATTGTTTTTTATGCAGCTGCAATACCTGAAAAAAAAAAGTTGCGAAAAAAATAACCGGGCCTTAAGTTCCTGTTACCTAATAGCTGGGTGACTTTGGGTTCTCTACGGTTCAGCTTCCTAAGTGAAATATCTGAATATTATTGCTTTAGAGACTACGAAATGAGTTACGAAATGAAAGAAGAAAAACCTCGCCCCACGCAAACAGCTCAATCAGTCCGCCGGACTCGGCGCTGGGTTAGCTGTCCAAACTACAACTCCCGGCAGGCTTTGTTCCCCAACTGCGTCACATAACCTCCCGCTCCGGCCGGAGCCCTGCCCCCCCTCTCCCCCGCCCCCACCGTCCGGGAACTACAACTCCCAGGAGGCTCCGCGGGTCCCAACCGTCCGAGTTCCCCCCGCCCCCGGCCTCCCCTTTACCTCCGCCGGCGGCTCTGTGGCCGACTCGGGTCCCGCGGGCGGCGGAGCGGGCGCGCGCGCCGGGGGTCGCGCGGCTGCCGAGAAGGGCGAGCGCGCGCGCGGGGAGGGAGTGGAGGCGTAGGGGGGCGGGGGCACGGCTTGCTCGCTCGCAAGATGGCGGACGAGGACGGGGAAGGGATTCACCCCTCAGCCCCTCACAGGAACGGAGGTGGCGGCGGCGGCGGTGGGGGCTCCGGGCTCCACTGCGCGGGGAACGGCGGCGGGGGAGGCGGCGGCCCGCGGGTCGTGCGCATCGTCAAGTCCGAGTCCGGCTACGGCTTCAACGTGCGGGGCCAAGTGAGCGAGGGCGGGCAACTGCGGAGCATCAACGGGGAGCTGTACGCGCCGCTGCAGCATGTGAGCGCCGTGCTGCCCGGGGGGGCGGCCGACCGGGCCGGGGTGCGCAAGGGGGACCGCATCCTGGAGGTGTGAGTATCCGGGCTGCCCGCCGCCCCACCCCGCCCCGCCCCGTCTCCTCCGCCAGTCCCTGCCTCTCCCTCTACTCCTGTCGCCCTCAGGCCGCACCGCGCCCCCCCCCAGCCCCTGAACCGGCCTCCGCGACCCCGTCCCCCTCAGACCCCGCACCTCCTTGGGAGCTGACCCTTCCATCTCCCCGCACCCTGGGTTTCCGCGACCCCCGCCTCCCTCCCTGTAACGAATTTACGTCCCCTGCGCCCCCGCCGCTTGTACCCCTGCCCCCGTTCTTTTGCCTTCCTTCTCGCCCCTTTGCTTCCCCCCACCGGGCAGGTCGCCCTCTGCCCCTCCTGACAGCCTCGCCTGGTCTGACCCGCCCCTGCCGCGGCCTCCCCAAGTTTCCGAGCACCGTAGTTTCTGGCTCTCCACTGCCGCCGGCCGCCCCTGCGGACCGCCCCTCTGTCCCCCAGTCCCGGCAGGCAGGACCTCCGATCCGCTGCCGCTCCCCCCTCCCCCCCCCGGGAACAGCGTCCCTCCACGGCTCCCGTTTCCTTCCTCGGTCACCCTCTCCTTTGGTGAGCACCCCTGCATTTTCCTGTCCTGCCGTGTGTCCCTTCTCCCCCCTCACCCCCCCCCCCCGTTTTGGATTCGCGCTCCCAAGAGTGTCTCTTCTCTTCTGACCCTCGCTCGCATGCCCTGGTTGTGGTTGTGGGGGGGAGGGGGTCTTGGACACGGTAGTTTCTTTTCCGTGTGCCCCCAGGATTCGAATCCGGAGTCCCCCATCACCACGTCCCTCGAAGAGCGTCCCCGTTCTGGCTCCGCGTCCCGGCTCCCCGTCTTCACCCCTGCACGATGCTCCTACTTCCTTGGAGTCCGGCGTATGGTGCCGCCCTCCTTCCTCCCCCCAGACCGAACCCCTCTGGGGTCTCTGACCCCCGCTTCCCCGGCGTGCCCTGCCCGTTCCCCCTCGGGCGCTGTCCTCTGCGAGCCCGCGCTTGACTTCGTCCCGTTCTTTCCCTTCTCTTTTCAGGCCCCTTCGCCCTCCCGCCCCCGCCCCTCCGTCCGCACTGCCCCGCGGCGGCACCCCTCTCTCCGGCCGGTGCCGCCGGGCCTGGCCGTCTCCGCGCCCGCCCGCCCCGCCCCTTCAGCCAGGTGTCGGCTCTGGACTTCGCACCGGGGGTGGAGGCGCGCGGGGCGCCGCGGGGCCGGGAGGCGGGCGACGCCCCCGTTGTCTCCCTTCTCCTCCGCAGCCCTCGGGCTGGATCCCTGGCTTCTGGCTGAACCTTATTTTTTCAGACTTCGGCCCTCTCCGTCCGGGCTGGGGTTTGCCCTCTTGAAGTCTTTCTCATTTTTCCTAAAGGCTCTTTCAGTTATAATTTCCCCAGCCTTCAGTCTCTCCTCTGGGAAAAGAGCTCTGCTCGGTCAGGGTTTCAGAGAGGTTAGGATCTTGAAAACCTGGACTGAAGGGGAACCCACCCGTTTTTTTTACCTGATGCCCCCTGCCCTTAACCTTGACATTCTTAACTCTGCCGCGTCCACTCATTCCGCTTTCTGTTCTGAAGAAAGAGCAGCTCCCTGAAGTGTTGGGAGCGCTGAAACCTTGCGTTTGTGCCTCCTTTTTCCATCAGCGCCCCACCTGCCCTTTTTTTATTCTCTGCGATCCTCTTAGGCTTTGGGGGGCAGGGCGTTCCGGTGTGGAATGCAGTAGTGACCTTCCGCTGTCTACCTGGGCGTCTAGTTCTTTTCTCCCTAGATAACTCAGAGGCTGTGGCTGACGCTCCCTTCCCGTGGAAGCTCTGGGAGTTGTCATTTTCCTTTCCCTTTGGAAGTTAACTTTGGATCCAGCCGTTTGTTTATTTTTAAATGCAGAATCGAAGTTTTTATTTCAAATTAGAAATTTCTGACAAAGTTCTAAATAGTTTACTCTTTATAGGAGCTAAAGGAACTAAACCAAAATAAATAATTCTGAGGAAGACGACAGCTAACGTGATCAACCATTTCAAATACCTACGTGTGTGTATGTGAACCGACAGTCGGTAGCCCTTTGCCTGTGTTAGGATTCTGGAGCAGAGTCTCCCTCTAAGCGGCGTGCTGTAAGGGGGACCTCGGAAGACCGGCCAGGCCGGGTGGAAGGCCTGGCCTCAGGCGCAGTTCCAGTCCGGGCCCGTCCCTCCTCTAGGGAGAAAGCATTGAATTTTGGCACATCCTGGTGGTGACTGCAGAACTCCGTCTTAAAAGAGACGAGAGAGAAAGTGGGCAGGGCAAAATAATCCTCTTTGCGTAGAGAACCTTTCTTTGGAAGCCGCGATGGTCAGACCTCTTCCTGGCAGTGGTTTCTCACCTTCCGACTGTATTTTGACTTCCAAATTCCGTGACGCTCCTCCGCTGCTGTAGCGGAAACGGCGATGGCTGCAACAGGAGCCAGGCGAGGTAGCGAGTTCTCTGAGCCCTCAGCTGTCGCGTCTCCTCCCTCCTCCAGTTTGCATTATCTCCTTAGGTTTTCAAGCGAGAGGAAGAAATCGGAGATCAAACAGACACGATTCTTGAGGGACACGTGTGCCCGCTACTTGGTTTGGTTTTGGTTAGGTTGATGCTAAGGTTCCTAACGCATTCTTTAGGGAACACTCCTTAGAGCTTTTCTCCCGCCTCCCGCCCAGGTTCCTCGAGTGAACCCCTCTGTCGTCCCAGGAACGTTTTGCATGTTGGCGAAGTGCCACGTGGGGTCAGGGCAGGCAGCGGTGGATTGTCATTGTGGAGACAGTTTGTAAGAGGTCATAGGTGCGCGTCTGGACCTTGATAATTGGCATTTAAGATTTGTCCCTATTTAGGTGTTTTCCCCCTATCCACAGATGATCCCAATTTTCCTACGTTGCAATTGTTTGGAAAACTGATAGGGGTGTGGAAAAAAGGGAGTAACTGTGAGATTTAAGGGACTAAAGGCTGGGACAAAAGTAAGAACATCAATTTCTTCGTATTTCTTTTAGAGACTGCGTACTAAGGCCCTGTCCTCATTGCATCTTGGAACAGTCCTTAAACTAAATTCATATGGTTCGGTTTGTCCTTTCTCCCTTTAAAACTGACTAGATTCTAACTGGTTTGGGAACGAGTCATGTTGCAAGTCTTGGTCCTGGAGTATGAGCTGGGCCCTAAACTTTATTGCAGACGGAGAGATTTCTACTACAGTGTTAGCTTCCGCCTTGTCATTTTTCCCAGTGTGGGACATATTGAATGTCTTCCCTTTGGTCTGTATGTGCCTGGAGGGATGCTTTCAACAAATATACCTTCAGACTAATTATCTAGTATGTGGAGTAACATTTGGCTTCAGGTTAATTTTCTTTTTTTTTTTTTTTTTTTTTTTAAATTTTTTTTTAATGTTTATTTATTTTTGAGAGACAGAGCGTGAGTAGGGGAAGGGCAGAGAGAGAGAGAGGCAGAGCAGAATCCGAAGCAGGCTCCAGGCTCTGAGCCATCAGCACAGAGCCCGACGTGGGGCTCGAACTCACAGACCGTGAGATCATGACCTGAGCTGAAGTCGGACGCTTCACCGACTGAGCCACCCAGGCGCCCCCAGGTTAATTTTCTTAAGGTTAAAGTACTTGCAGGGACTCCGGATTGACTTCTTGAGAGGCGACCGTAGGAGAGTTGAAGCATGCAGCGGATATGGTTGGGGTGCCATCGTATTTTTGAGGAATTATGTTTGTCTTTTGGCTCGTTTGGCATTTAGGTAGTGTGCTCTTTGAATCAGCACAGACCCCTAAGATCGGTTTGCACGCCTTCAAAATCATGATTATATTCATGCTGGGTAGAGTATATGCCCTTGATAGCTGCAAGCTAATATGCCCGGCTCCTTTCCCTTGTTAAAGTTAAACCATAAGAAAAATTGAAGCTATAGCTTGGTTGGTTGAGCGTCCAACTCCGGATTTCAGCTCGGGTTGTGATCCTAGGGTCCTGGGGTCGAGCCCATGCTGGGCGTGGAGCTTGCTTAAGACTCTCTCCTGCTCCTCTAGCCCTCCCCCTCTCACTCTCTTTCTCTCTCTCTCTCTCACACACACAAAAGAAAATTGAAGCTATATGTATCTATGTGATTTTGTTTTTTCAGAGGTCATTTAAATAACTTATGGATATCTCACACGGGCATTTTTCTTTTCATTTTTTTTTTTTGGGGGGGGGACTTCATTTTATGTGAAAATTTGGAATGAAAGGAGGTTGGTGCCACCAGAAGATTTTCATGAGTTGTGCGGGAGTCGTTCAGTGTTGACTGCTGAGCACCTTCTCAGGAGCTGCTTTCTCGTCTGTAGCTGACTTCTGCTTGGCCCAGAGTCTCCAGGTGGCTTTCGGAAGTGGTGTTTGAAGTCACAGGCGTCGATCGGAGGAAGATCCCGAGGTAGCGACTCTTCAGCTGTAGCGAGCACGGGAGCCGCCGGGCGTGCTGGCAAACGCTGGGCTCGTGGGCTCGGCCTCTCGGGGGGGGGGGTGTGTGTGATTCAGTAGGTCTCGCGTGGGGCCTGCGGGTGTTTGTTTCTTGCTCCCTTTGCCAGGTGGTGCGGGTGACGCCGCCCACGGGCCCAGCCCATACCTGGGGTGACGCGGCAGGTTCGAGGCCCCGAATGCCTTCTCAGTTCATTTTATTTCGTGGTTATACTGAGAGTTATGAGCTACGACTGTGCTGATAGTGATTTGTTCAGCTCCTGAACTCCAGCCCTTAGAAAATCGATTCGCTAAGAGACTGGACCGTTACAGCTGCTCATCTAGCCGTTATGGAATCTCTCGAAAGGCTGCGATAAAGAAGGGTGGTGAAGAAGTACAACAAGTTAATGAAGTCGCCATATCACATTGCACTTTGTGTGGCGTGTTACAGTTTGCGTAGCGTGTGTACATTTATCTTAACAGTAGCCTTGTGAGATGGGGGGAAATTGTGAGACAGGGTGGGGACTGCATTCATCCATGTTTCCCGAGCCAAGCGTCTAACGGCACATGGAGGGTGTTACTCAGTAAATACTTGCTGCACGAATGCGCGAGCATCGTCTGTCCCATTGTTGTGAGGGGAAGCCGGGTGTTGCACTAATGGACGTTAACCAGAACTCAACCCAGGTCTTTGGATTTTAAAGCCAGTATATTTTCCATTTCTTTGTTTTCTCAGCTGTTTTTTAAAATTTATTATTATTTTTTTTAAGTTTATTTATTTTGAGAGCAAGCGTGAGTGGCGGAGAGGGAGGGAGAGAATCCCAAGCAGGCTCACATGCTCCCAACTGTGAGATCGTGACCCGAGCTGAAATGAAGAGCTGGCCGCTGAAACAGCTGAGCCACCAAGGTGTCCCTGTTTTCTGAGCTATTTTTGGTTCTTAATAGTCACCTCTTCTTAACCGAACAGTCACTTAAAATTCTTAAAATTCAAATCCTCATAAACTTGGATAGTAAGTTGAGCTTTGGTTCTATTATTATGAAACGTAACTGTCTTACATCTTTCTTTACCGGCTCTCTGGTTGTTAAATCAGACGGGTGAGGGAACAAAACGGTTATTCTCTGCCCTTGTTTGTTGCTGTCTTTGCTCTGTTGGTTATCAGCGAAGAGCGCCTGAAATAATCGTAACGGCAGTCCCGGGAAATGCCCTTAATTCCCCAGGTGGTTGAGGTAGCAAACAAATAAAACTAAATTTGAAAATACCATTATCTTCCCCTTGGAAGTCACTTCCACAACTCTGCCGTTACCAGGAAGCGGTCCGCTGGTAGTGCCGTGAAGGCGGGTCTCGGTCCTGTAAGCTATCGTGAGGGAGCGCTCTCCTCAGCCCCCGCCGACTAGTCCGGTCCAGGCGAGGTTTGGTACCGTGCCCTCAGGGATAATTATTTTTTAAGCTGAGTTCCGTTGGGAGGAATTCTTAGGATAAGCAAAGAGGCTCCCTTGACAAGCAGACACTTACAGTTTGTGGTCACTGCACGGTGCTGGGGGAGCATGACCCGTGGTGAGTTTATTCGGTAGACGGTGGCCTTCCCGACACGCTGGCCGTTGTGGTGGTTTCGCTTAGAGGCAGTTAGGACCGTCCCTTTGACTGTCAGCGGTGTAGACGGCGTCTGTGCTTCTCGGGCAGTCCCGTTCAAACCTCTGCCTGGGTGAACGATTCCAGCTCCACGTGCGGGAAAATACACAGGCAGTTTTTTCAAAGTTTATTCGTTTATTTTGAGAGAAAGGGAGAGAGAGAGGGAGGGGCAGAGAGACGGCGAGAGGATCCCCAGCGGGCTGTGCACGAACCCACGGGCCGTGAGATCGTGACCTGCGCCAAAACCAAGATTTTTTAAAAAATCTTTTTTTAAAAAATATTTTAAAAAAACTTGCAACTCTCTTCTGGCACCTGGGTGGCTCAGTCCGTTAAGCATCTGACTCCGGCTCAGGACATGATCTCCTAGTTCGTGGGTTCGAGCCCCGCGGCGGGCTCTGTGCTGAAGCTTGCTTCGGATTCTGTGTCTCCCTCTCTCTCTGCCCCTCCCCTGCTCATGTTCTCTCTCTCTCTCTTTCAGAAATGAATAAACATTAAATATATATATATTTAAAAACTGGGAACTCTGTAAGGGATAAACTTTATATTAGAACCCAATATAAATGCACAAAAAATCCACGTGGAACAGGTTTCACTAAACTGTACTTACTGGTGTCACGCCTCCTGTCGTCGTTTAGTCTGTTCGGTATTTCGGAACTTTTTACTTTTTGAATGCTGATGGTGATCTACATGAATTTCATGACTATTAGGCTCTGATCCACTGTTGGAAAACCATAATTTGGGCATCCCTTTTCCGATGTTGGCCCACTGATACCACCTCATATCCAGTCCGGTTCCATAATTAAGCACAGACTATGTGTAAATTACTGTTAGGCTCGTTTGAGTCACAGAGTCCCCGCGTTCCCTGCAGTGGAGAAGGTACATACATAGACAGTTTGCTGTGCGTGAACCAAAATGAATTCATGGTGGAGATAAAGGAAAAACACACTGGTACTTTATGGGAAAAACTTAATATGCTTGAGATGACTGGCTTTTAAACGGCAGTTGAAGGACAAGTGTCATTTCAGTAGGCAGGAAAGGGGGAAGGATTTCATAGGCTGAGGAAACTGTGTGACTGAAGGGAGGAAGATAGGAAAAGTTCGTAGGATAACGAGGAATCTAAAGTTGCCGTTTATCTGTAGACAGTTGTGCTTGAAGTTAGATAAAAAAGGGCTTTGGGGCGCCTGGCAGCTCAGTCGGTTGAATGTCTCGCTCTTCATTTCCGCTCAGGTCTTGGTCTCCTGTTCATGAGTTCGAACCCCAGGTCAGGCTCTGTGTTGATGGTGGGGAGCCTGCTTAGGATTCTCTGTCTCCCTCTCTCTGCCCTTCTCTCGTGCATGCATGTTCTTTTCCGTCTCTCCGATAAACATTTAAAAGGGGCTTTGAGGGGCTCCCGGGGGGCTCAGTCGGTTAAGCGTCTGACTTCAGCCCAGGTCATGATCTCATAACTCGTGGGTTTGAGCCCTGCGTCGGACTCGGTGCTGACAGCCCAGAGCCTGGAGCCTACTTGGTATTCTGTGTCTCCCTCTCTCTCTGTCCTCCCCCGCTCACGCTCTGTCTCTCTCTGTCTCAAAGATGAATAAACATTATGAAAAAAAATTAAAAAATAAAAAAGGCTTTGAATGCAATGCTACGAGGTTTGGATTCTGTTCCGGTTTGAGGTCCGAGTAGAATATGTGTGTTGATAGTTAGAACTCCCTGTGAACTTACCTTTTATTTAATCATTTACCCGAAGAGGTTGACTAACTTTTTCAAGGCCAAAGAGGAGAATCACTGTAAGAATTAGAAGAATTTCAGAGCATCTAGTCTCTTGGGCTGTCTTGTACTATATAAAGAAGGGAACAGAGAACGACTAAGCTCTAAACACTCAGAGCTGGGAACAGCTGGTGGGGAGCGGTGGCCTTTAATTTGTGTATGTTTCGCCCCACAATCTCGCTTCTCGAATATCCACTTTGAAGTTTTCAGTGAGCAGGCGTACCGTTGCGTTCACGGTTGGTAGGTGATCCTTGTGTGCCGCAGGCCCGGCGTGCTTTGCTCTGCGCGCGACGTTCTGTTTCACTCCTTCAGGTCTGTTTCTCTGACTGGAAGATCCCTCCTCTAGTGGAAATCTTTCGTTTCTGCACACAGCAGATTGTCGGAAGTTGGGGAGACTGAAGACAGGCAACTTAATGTGATACTAAGGTTTGTACCTGTTGTCCTACCTTCAGAATGAAAATTCATACAAAGATCTTTTTTTTTTTTTTTTTCAGTTTACTTTTAAACAGGTGGGGAAGGGGTAGAGAGAGAGGGAGAGAAAGAATCCCAGGCCGAGTCCTCACTGCCAGTGCAGGAGCCTGACCCGGGGCTCAAACTCCCAAACCAGGAGATCGTGACCTGAGCCGAAATGAAGAGTCAGACGTTTACCCCGCTGAGCCACCCAGGTGCCCCACAGAGATCCTTAAAATGAGAATTGGTGACGGCCATAAAGTGCCGTCTTGCTCCCTTTCTCTCAGTGACGCACTCCTGAGGGGGCTTCAGGATCGAATTGTGCGACACCGTGTTAGTCAAATGCTAGGTAGTGTGTGTGTGGTCTCTCGTTTATTCCTCGGTGTTCCCTGCCAACCAAGTGAGGGTTGAGGTAGTAGAGAAAATACCCCTGTCTGCGAGGTGGGAAAGTTGCAGAGTAAGGAACCGTAGTTGAGTATTCTTACGTGTACTTCCTTCTATGAGCTTCCGTTGTTATGAAAGCATCTTTTAAAAAATGATTTATTTTTGCTCAAGCGTCAGACCTCAGAGCAAAACTAGAATGACAGATCTATGTATTCTGTGGACCTGAGACACAAGTAATTAGTTCACTTCTCTTTGGAAAAGTGCAGCGTGTCTGCGGAGAGTCAGCTGCTTGTGGGTATCCTCCCAGCTGTGCTCCAGCAACTGATGGCTCCGAGGGAGCCTTTCAGCAAGATACACCAGGAAGTTCTCTCGCGCCGCCCCGCCAGTACTGCAGTGCTTTTGTATTTTTAGGTCTGTCTGTCTGGCTTGAGTTATGTTCATTTAGTATGTTTTAAAAATTGGGAGATTGAAGCGCCTGGGCGGCTCAGTCGGTTAAGGGTCTGACTTGAGCTCGGGTCATGATCTCGCGGTTTGTGGGTTCGCTCTCTCTGCTGGGCTGTGTGCTGACGGCTCAGAGCCAGGAGCCTGCTTCAGATTGTGGGTCTCCCTCTCTCTCTGCCCCTCCCCCGTTCATGCTCTGTGTCTCAAAAATAAACATTAAAAATTATTTTTAATTGGACGATTGAATTAATTTTTAGCGATCTTGGAAAATGTGAAAGTTTTGGAAACTTCTTTTGCTGATCGGTTTAATCATCTATAAAGTTTGTAACTTGTAAAGTTGTAGTTTGTCTACTGAATGCCCTGTGGGTTACTGGAATTTTTTTAACCCAATATTTTGGTAGGGTTAAAAACTGCTTTTTGGATCTGTTTTCTCAAGATACGTAACCTGCATCTGTCTTTACTTGGAAACAGCAATGAGATTTGTTTTGTAGCTAGTATTTTGAATCCCAGGAAATGTGACACTTTTGTGAGTTGTGTGCTGATAGATTATTTTAGATTTCCCTGCCAACCCAGTTGTCCTTTATATTGCTGAGTCAGAAAGAGTCTTACCCTTTCTTCTTGTTCAGTGTGTTGAAATAGACCTCAGTTTACAGAAACTGTAGTCTGTGTTCCTCAGCTTCCTAAGGAAATTGCCCACATTTAATTTGAACTAAGGAGTGGTGTTTGCTAAAGGGCTATATCCCTTCAAAAGTATATCCCTTGTTAACTGAATTTTGTTGTTGTTGTTACTAATTTTTACAGGCTGTCATAGATGAAGGTATTTTGAGCTTTGTTTTTCAGTAGTGATAGATTTACACTTTTGTTCCTACGCTGGTGTATAGCACCTCTTGAGAGTAATGGAATATTTAGGAGATGAGTATTGGGATTCAGAGTGCAGGCTGTGGTCCCAGAACAGACCGCGGGGGGAGGCGCGCGTTTACACACATGACGTAGTAATCCAGAAGTAGTGGTGACATAGAACTTTAGAAAAATTAAGATTCCTTCGTTGGTAATTCATGTCACTTGCAAGCTAAGGTTGTTGATAAAGCTGGTGGATTTTATTCTTTAATTAGCTTCCATTGTGATCAGTACACCAAATTAAAAACATCTGGGGGTTGCATTTAAATTGGTCGTGTAGGCAGTGGTTCAAATTATAGCAGATCTCAAACTCTCGAGGTGGCGAGTTGGCGTTGGGAATGAGTTAGGACTGATTATGTTTGTTTTCTGGTGCACAGCCGAGGGCGGAGTGGGCAGCCCCAGTGATGGGGAGGCTGTGTCAGGAGAGGAGCCGCAGCCTTCTCACCCTGCCTGGCGCTCACCGTCCCGCAGGGTGAAGAAGTGGCCCGTTGTCGCGCCCAGCCTTACGTTTCTAGAGAACCGCGAGTTGGCACATGGTGATCATATGTTTAAAGACAACAATTGAGAACAAAATCCTATCAAAACAAAATAAGTCAATGTTGTGTATAGTTTTAAGTATGGGAACTTTCTTTAATACCTTATTGGTAATTCACATCTGTCATGCGAAGGAGCCCGTTGTGCCTAAATTTTTTCCCACCAAGCGTGTTGCATTTAGTTCTCATGAGATGAAATGGTGTAATTACAATAGATTATTCCCAGAATTCACGTGAAATAAAGACTTGCTTTTTAAATGTTAGCATGTTTCTTTCTTACTCCTCATTTGCTATCCTTGGAGTCAGTGTTTATATTTTTAAAAATTAATAAAAACAATTTAGATACTCTTATTTTCAACATATTTGAATAGAAGAAAACATAGCCCCCACTTTGAAATTGCTTACATAATTGAATGCCATATTTTACTCTTTAGCATTATTTTTATTACCTCCTATAACAGAAAGCAAAATAATCACTGATACTAAAATTTGAAAAATGTAGAGCTTGCATAATGGCTTTAGTACTTCCCCCTGAACACTGAAACCAATGTAAAAGTCAGAACTAAGGAGTGCATGAAAGAAAACCATTATTGAATGGTTTTTGTTTTTGTGTTTGTGTTTTTTTTTTCTTGTGCTAGCCTTAATAAGTTTTCCATTCATTCAGGGAAAAATTTTAATGAGTGCTTACTACTTGATGAACATGGGATTCAACACTGGGGATAGAAAGCTGAATACCATGTCGTCCTCGCCCTTAGGGACGGTGTGGTGTGGTGGGGAATGGGACGGTCAACAGACGGTTTGTCGTTGGAGCAAACCACGGGGAGGCCAAGGAAATAAAGATGGTGCCTGCTGGGACTGGGGTTGGCAGCGGAGAGGGACAGAAGCCTCCAGTCGCTTCGTAAGCCCGGTTGACCCGAAGTTTCAACCCTCCTCTCCTCTCCCGGTCTCCCAGTGGGACGGACAACCTGAATTCCTTAAATTCCTATAAGCACCTTTCTGCCCTTAATTATCTAACCTAGTAAATGGAAGTGCCCAGCAACCATGTGCGTTTTAGCAGAAGTCTCCCCGACAAAATGTACTAAAACTATAAGGATTATATAATTTATCACCCAACCCAAGACGCTTGAAAACGACAGGGAACTTAATTATGCCAGGACAACAGATAGTAAACTAGGTGTGTCTTAGCAACCTAGAACACAGGTTTATAGCCTAAATGATTTAAATATAGGAGACTTTTTTTTTTTTTTTTTTTTTTTTTTTGAGAGACAGAGAGAGAGGGTAGGGTGGAGGAGGAGGAGAGAATGGGAGACAGAGGATCCGAGGCAGGCTTTGCAGGGAGCCCCACACGGGGCTCGAACTCATGAACCGTGAGATCATGACCTGAGCCAAAGTCGGATGCTTAACTGACTGAGCCACCCAGGTGCCCCTGGGAGGCTGCTTTAAACTTCTAAGCCTGGGATTTTGTATTCTGTTAAGGAGGAAGATGAACAAGTTTGTATTCTTGGGGACTCATGGTTACTTTGGCCTCACGTATAGTTATCGAAGAACAATGAGCTTTTTTTGAAAAGCTTGATCGTAATTTTATATTTATTTTAAAAATATCTTAAAACCGTTTTATACTTTTTTTCAGAAATAAATACCTGCATGGATAATATTTGTAAACTGAATTGCCTCGAATTAGGAGGTTTGAGGAATCTAGCAAGAAGCCCTTGTTACTTCCTGCGGGAGGGAGGAAGGTGGCAGTGCAGGTGTAGTCCTGCCTGGGGCACTTCTCTTTGTGACCGGGACCCCCAGCGAAGGGGGAGGAGTCCAGCTGATGATGAGCCGCTTCTTTGACAAGTGACTTACTATTTTCCTCTCTCCGGGAAAGTCGGATGGTGGTTGACGCGCTTCTCGGTCTCTCAGCTCTGCCAGAGCCGTGTTTCATTGTTATAATACTCTCTTTTGCCCAGTGTTAAATTCCTGGATGTAGGTGCTTTAGAACATCGGTATAAATATTGAATTTTGCTTTCGAGACTTGAAAAATACACCAAAGAATTTGTGAGCTAGGACTTTGCGTAGAATGCTGGGAATTCTTTAATTCGGTTTACATGTGATTGGCGTTTTTTGTTTTTTCCCCTCACTGACCAAAGATAAGCTTAGAACAAGATGAGGTTTTTTTTTTTTTTAATGTTTATTTATTTGTTGGGGGAGAGAGAAGAGGGAGGGAGAAGCAGAGAGAGAGGAGAGAGACAATCCTAAGCAGGCTCCCTGCTGCCAGTATGGAACCAGACAAGGGGCTCGATCCCATGCCGAAATCAAGAGTCAGACGCTCAACTGACTGAGCCGCCCAGGCGCCCCCTGGTGAGGTTGTTTGTTTGTTGTTGGGGTTTTCTTGGCTATAGTTTGAGTTCAGACATTTTACTTTTTTATTTTCTTTTCCGGGTAACAACTAATTTGTCAGAATTTGCATTACATGATAGTGGTCTTAAAAATCAAGAAGAAAAAGTAAATCGATTGTAATTTTGAGACCCTGATGTGGTTTTCTGCTCAGTTATATTCAGCAGTTCAGGCTGGAAGATGGTTACATTAAATCCTAACTGAGGAGAGGCAAGGTAGTTTTTTGTTTGTTTTTGTTTTTTGTTTTTTGTTTTCTGATTGATGGGCAGGGAAAGAAATAGGAATTCTTGAAATTATTTTGTGGCTCTAGCTTCCTAAGTGGAAATAAAGTAATAAATAAAATACCATTTAACTCTTTTAAGCTGTGGCATTTTTTTTAAAGTAATCTTTATGCCCAATGTCGGGCTCAAACTCACAACCCCAAGATGAGGATTTGCATGCTGTACTGACTGGCCCACCCAGGCACCCCTAAGCTAGAGCATTTTTTTGATTCGAAGATTTCATATTTTGGTTTCATTTTCATGACAGAAAATGGATAGCACACTGCATCTTGTTCCTGAGTGATTTGCTACGGAGTCCTGATAGAGTCTCCTGGTCTGGAAATCCAGGGTCTCACCGCTCAGGTCGGATCCGCTTTTGTACATACAGTTTTTGAGATTTCATTCTTGATTTTTCAAATTGAAAACAGTTGTTTTTCTGTTTTAGTTTTAGTTTCACAGCAGAACTGAACAGATCCAGAGACTTGTGTATCCTCCTACCCCACGCATGCGTGGCCTTCCCCGTCACACACACCCCCACCGCAGGGGCTCACTGACCGTCCTCGATGGAGCCACGCTGATGCATCATTGTCACCCAGAGGCTGTAGTTTGCCTTAGTATTGTACGTTCTTTGGGTTGGACAAATTTTAATGACCCGTATCCATCATTATAGGACACAGAGTAATTTCACTGCCCGAAAAATCCTCTGTGCCCTGCTCACTCATTGTCTCTTCCCCTGAACCCCGGTGACTGCTGGTCCTTTTACTTTTCTCCCTAGGTTGGCCTCTTCCAGAATGTCGTATCATTGGAGTCGTAGGGTGGGTAGCCTTTTTAGACCGTCGTCTTGCACTTAGTAGTATGCATTTAAGTTTCCCTCATGTCTTTGCACGGCCTGACGGCTCATTTCTTTCCAGTGCTGAGTAATAGTCCATTGTGTGGGGAGGCGCCTGGGTGGCTCAGCTGATTCAGTGTCCGACTCTGGGTTTTGGCCCAGGTCATAATCTCAGTTTGTGAGTTTGAGCTCCGTGGTTGGGTTCTGCGCTGACAGTGTGGAACCTGTTTGGGATTCTCTCTCTCTCTCTCTCTCTCTCTCTCTCTGTCTCTCTCTCTGTCCCTCCCCGGCTCATGCTCTCTCTCTCAAAAATAAGTAAACTTTAATATTCTGTGGCCTGGGTTTATCCATTCCTCTACCGAAGGACATTTGGTTGTTTCTAAGTTTTGGTAATGATGAATAAAACTCCTGTAGACATCCGTGTGTAGGTTTTTATGTAGACATAGATTTTCAGCTCCTTTAGGTAAGTGCCAAGGAGCACGATTGCCACATCAGGTGGTGAGAGCCTGTCCACTTTGTAAGAAAGTGCCAAACTGCCCTCCAGAGTGGCCGTGCCGTCTTGAATTCCTGTCAACACTGAAGGAGTGTTTTCTTAATACATATCCTTGCCGTTATTTCGTGTTGTTAGTGGTCTGGATTTTGGTCATTCTAATAGGTGTGTGGTCGTATAAAATCACTCTTTAAATTATAAAAGGACTGTAAATAGGTTAGAGAAAATTCGGAGACTAAAGAAGAGGGGAAAAAAAATTCCCCTGTCATCTTATCATCCTGATGTACCTAGTTTTGGTATTTTGTCTGTCTTTTATTAATGCATTTTTTATGAAGTTGAAATCATACTGTTATATGAAATTTGTAATCTAATTTTAAAAATTAATACTTTATTTTCCAGACAGTTTGATTTACAGAAAAATGAAACAGAGTTCCCTTACACCCTTCCCCCACCCCTGGCCATTACAGTTTCTCCTTTTAGGAACATCTTACGTGTGTGGTCCGTTTGTTTAAATGAAGGAAGCAGTGTTGATATGGTACTGCTAACCGGAGCTCAGAGTTGGTTCAGATTTCTTTAGTTTTCACCCAATGTCTTTCTTTTCCAGGATCCCCTCCAGGCCCACATTGTATTCAGTCATCATGTCTTTTTAGGCTCATTTCAGCTGCGACAGTTTCTCAGTTTTTCTGTTTTCGATGACCTGGACAGTTTTGAGGAGTGCCGGGGAGGTGTACTGCGGGATGCCAGCTCACATTAAGAGTGCGCACTGTCATGGTGATTTGTGACCGCGATCATCTGGCTAAAATTGTGTCGGTCGGGGTTCTGTACCATAGCGCTTTCTCATTCCCTCTCCCTACTCTGCCCTTTGGACACCAGTCACACCATGTGCAGCCTACACTGGAGGAGGGCGATGCCCCCCTCCTTTATAGTATAGTACCTAATTTATTTAGAATTCTCCCGCATAGGAGAAGTATCCCTCCTCTCCCCCATGTATTAAATTATTCAGTCATTTATATCATTGTGGGCTCATGGGTACTTATTTTACATAATATGGGTCATAGAATCCAATACTGCTCTGTTTTGTCATTCTAGTAGTTCCAGCTTTGGCCGTCGATAGCTCTTTCAGTTGGCTCCTGTGCATGTTCGCCATACGCCGTTAATGCGCAGGGTTTTTTGTTTTGGTTTTGAGTACTTCTTCTCTTCCTACATGAGGCTCTGAGCTCATCTTGTGTATTTCCTGCCGCAGTCCTAGAATCAACTGTTTCTCCAGGGAGTCCTAGTTCTTTTCATTGGAGAACGACACTAGAGACCAGGATCTGGGCAGTGGGTGTGGTCGTTGTACTAGGCGTGGCGTCGCTCAGCTTCTTTCTTCCTCTCAGCTGAAAGAAAAAAAAAGTGTGCGTATTAACTCTTGTATGTACGTGTGTCTAGAAATGTTTCTATACGTAACCGTCTGTATCTGTATTAAGTTAAACGTGAGTCCTTACTGATGCCTCTAGCTTGACTCCGTGACGTATGGGCCTTTTGTTGCAGATCTGCACATTTCCACAGCAGCCAGAAACGTGGCTCCCCATGGCCACCGTTCATTCACTCAATTGGTCACCCCAGTGTACATGTATGGCGATCGTAACCTCCAGCCCGGGAAGCAATTGTATCACCTGGAGTCTAGTGCTTCTGTGCAGTCCCTTTTGCCTTTGTCTTATAGAATTCATTCCCTGCCTTTCGGGTGAGGTTGTTTGAAATATTTTTGAAATACAGTTAGATTCTCTTGTCACAATTTGGGATTCTCCCACCCTGCTAGCTGGTTTCTGCAAAAAGATTGCGTACAGTAAGGTTTACTCTTGGTGTCGTAAAGTTCCATAGTTTTGACAACTGCATGAGGTCACGTATGCGCTGTTACAGTGTCACACAAAATGGTTTCACTGCCCTGAAGATCCCTGTGCTTCCCTTATTCCTCCTGCCCTCCCTCTAAGCCCTCGGCGGCACACTGACCTTTGCGTCTTCCAGAATGTCATGTAATTGGAGTCATATATGTATGATTCAATGATTGTTAAAAGTATATAGCCTTTTCGGATCGGCTTCTTTCCCTGAGCAGCATACATTTAAGGTCTCTCCTCCCACACCTGTGTCTTTCCGTGACTTGATACAGCTCATTTCATTTTCCAGCTGAATAATACTCCATCGCCTAGACGTCCCCCAGTTTCGTTTATCCATCGCTTAAAAAGATAACTTGGTCGCTTTCAGTTTTTGGCAGTTATGAATAAAACCGGTATAAACACTCATCTGCAGGGTTTTTGTGTAAATACAAGCTTTCAACTCGGTTGGGTGAATACCTGCTAGTGTGATTGCAGGATCTTAAGGTCAAGGCTGTGGTTAGCTTTTTAAGAAACTGTCAGCGGGTCTTCCAGCCCGGACCACTTCGCTCTCCCTCAAAAACGAGTTGCTCTTGTCCCACATCCTCCCAGCATTTTGTATCGTTCGTGTTTTGGACTTTAGTTACTCAGACAGGTGCGTAGTGGTACCTTGTTTTGATTTGCAGTTCTCTAATGATGAATGATGTTGTATAACTTTTCACGATATATATAAATATATATTTTAAGTAATCTCTATACCCAGTGTGGTGCTTGAACTCACAACCTGGAAATCAAGAGTCATATGCTCTACCGACTGAGCCAGCCAGGCACCCCAACTTTTCATGTTCTTATATGCCCTCTGTGTATCTTCTTTGGTGAGGTGTCTGTTCATATCTTTTATCCAATTTTTAATTGTTTTTTTTTTTTTTTGTTGAGTTTTAAGAGTTCTTTCTATATTTTGGGTAGGAGTCCTTTTTCAGATATGTGTTTTCCATAAATTTTTTTCCCATGCTGTGGCTTTTCATTCTCTTAATAGTATCTTTCACAGAGCAAGTTTTAATTTTTTTAATGTTTATTTATTTTTGAGAGAGAGAGAGTGAGAGGAAGGCAGAGAGAGAAAGAGACACAGAATCCGAAGCAGGCTCCAGGCTCTGAGCTGTCAGCACAGAGCCTGACATGGGGCTTGAACGTGTGAACAGAGAGATCGTGACTTGAGCCAAAGTCAGACACTTAACTGACTGAGCCACCCAGATGCCCCAAAATTTTTTAATTTTAATAAAGGTCAGCCTAGCAATTTTTTCTCTTATAGATCATGTTTTTGTTGTTGTATTTAAAATCTCTTTGCCGGGGCACCTGGGTGGCTCAGTCTGTTAAGCTTCTGACTGCAGCTCAGGTCATGATCTTGCGGTCCGTGAGTTTGAGCACCACGTCGGGCTCTGTCCTGACAGCTTAGAGCCTGGAGCCTGCTTCGGATTCTGTGACCCTCTCTCTCTGCCCCTCCTCTGCTCGTGCTCTGTTTCTCTCTCTGAAAGAATAAACTAAAAAAAATAAAATAATAAAATAAAATCTCTTTGCCATACCCTAGATTTTCTCCTGTGTTACCTTTTAGAAATCACATTTTGTTTTATTTTATTTTATTTTTAAATTGTGTGTTTTTTTTAATTTTTTAAAGTTTATTTATTTATTTATTATTATTTTTTTTTTTAACATTTATTTATTTTCAGAGACGGAGAGACAGAGCATGAGCAGGGGAAGGGCAGAGAGAGAGGCAGACACAGAATCCGAAACAGGCTCCAGGCTCCGAGCCGTCAGCACAGAGCCCGACGCGGGGCTCGAACTCACAGACCGTAAGATCATGACCTGAGCCGAAGTCAGCCGCTTAACCGACTGAGCCACCCAGGCGCCCCAAGTTTATTTATTTTTGAGAGACATAGAGGCACAGCGTGAACAGTGGAAGGGCAGAGAGAGAGAGGGAGACACAGAATCGGAAGCAGGCTCCAGGCTCCGAGCTGTCAGCACAGAGCCCGACCTCACAGACCGCGAGATCATGACCTGAGCTGAAGTCGGCCGCCCAACCGACTGAGCCCCCAGGCGCCCCTAGAAATCGCATTTTATAATCCACTTTTTCCCATCAGCTCAAACATGTTTCTAGATTATTTTCTTCATATCTACAACTTTAAATAACTTTTATACTTAATTTGTGCTTTAATTTTCTTAATCATTCATCCCTCTATTGTTGACTTTTTATAAGAACAGAGATTTGGAAGCAACCTTTTTCTTTGTTCAGGATTATTTCATTTCTTCTTTCGGCGCAGGCTTGAGAGTGGTCTCCGCGCCGCGGGGAGGTTCTTGCCCTCCCGGGGCTCTCACTTTGATGTTTCCCTTAGGGTGCATTTGCAGTAATGCCATTGTAGTTGAAAAAATGTGAACATTTTTATAACTTTAGATGCATATTACCAGTGAGATTTCTTTCCAAAAGGATGTTACCTATTTACATAGTCTAGCCATCATCTCATTTTCCGTGTAAGTTACCATTAAAAGTAATCGAGATAACAATTTTGCGCTTTTTGAGTTGTTGACAAGATTTACTGTTAGAAAAAGCTGGGGGCACCTGGCGGCGCAGTCAGTTGAGCGTCTGACTCTTGATTTCTACTTCGGCCACGATCCCAGGGTCATAGATCAAGCCCCACATTGGGCCCCTGCTTAAGATTCTCTCTCTCTCTCTCTCTCTCTCTCTCTCTCTCTCCCCCTTTGCTCCTCTCCCCAGCTCGCATTCTTTCCCTCTCTAAAATAAAAAATAAAAAATAAAATAGAAAAAGCTCGAACATTTTAGAAACCTTTGGCCATTTACTTTCTCTAGTTATACTTTTCCTATCAATAAATCAGGATAAATAAATTACAATAAAATGTAAGATGAAAGCTTATTATTTCTGAAACAAAATTCCAAAAGTTTTTTGGTATTTAGTCGTCCAGAATAGTAATTTTGTGTAGACACATCCGAGCTGTACTTCCTATGGCTACGTTCACGGCTTTTGCATGTTTGAATCTCTTATCTCAAGAGTTTAAAGGCAAAGTACAGCATGATCGTTAAGTTAGTCAGTCGATAAAAATATTTCCTGACTTGATTGTTTGCCTCAGTAAGACAGTAAGGAGGCAGAGCGCGATGGCGAGGAGCCGACCTGGGAGGCCCGGCCAGCGCGGTCGGGGTCACTCGATCGTGGGGGTATAGCGTCAGCCCCACACTGGGTGTAGAGCTCACTAAAAACAAAAAAAAAGATGGGCACCTGGGTGGCCCAGTCGGTTAAGCGTCTGACTTGACTTCGACTCAGGCCGTGATCTCACGGTCATGAGCCCCGCATCCAAGCTCTGCACTGACAGCACTGAGCCTGCTTGGGACTCTGTCTCCCTCTCTCTCTCTGCCCCTTCCCTGCTCTCTTTCTCCGTCTCTAAATAAATTAATTAAAAAAAGAAAAGAAAAGCAGGCAGTCTAAGCCAGTCAAGTGACTGAACCGCAAAATTCGAAAGGACAGATCTTCACGTTTCAGCAGGACAGTCCCTTGTCTTTATAGTCTAGTGTCTGGTGTTGCTGTCCCCACTGACTGGGCAGTCGACTGAGCAGTGAAAAGTCGAAGGAAGTGTCCCTCATCTCATGTGTCAGGAGTCAGTTTTTCTCCAACTTGTGAATCTTCATCCAGTTTCCAAGAAGATATATTGCAGAGAAAATAGAAAGGTTGTTTAAAAACCTTTGTGTAATTGGGGCGCCTGGGTGGCTCAGTTGGTTGAGCACCGACTTCGGCTCAGGTCATGATGTTACAGTTTGTGAGTTTGCTCCCCATGTCCGGCTCTGTGCCGACAGCTCAGAGCCTAGAGCCTGCTTCGGATTCTGTGTCTCCCTTTTTGCCTCTCCCCGACTCATGCTCTGTCTCTGTCTGTCTGTCTGTCTATCTCTCTCTCTGTCTCTCAAAAATAAAATAAAATAAACTTTAAAAAATTATTAGGTATATCTTTATAGTCCTGAAGATACAAAGGAAATTTTGAGTATCGCCTAGTTACCTAAGGAAACAAAATTGGGTCTTATTTGTGGATTGCTGGGAGTTTTTTGGTAGCCTTCTGTTCCGTCACATATTATGAAAAATTTCAACATACAGAAAAGTTGAAGGAAATGCGCAGTGAATACCTCTGCATACGTACCACCTAGATTTTGTAGGTAACATTTAGCTATATTTGTGTAATCGCTGTCTGTTGAAAACGTTTCGATAGTGGGTTTAAGCCATTCCTTTTCTTTGTGGAAGCGCAGAGATGAGTGAGACCCTGTTGGGCAGGGCGCCCCGTGTGTGGTGCAGGACTAGGCGGTTATGGTTCCCTTCTTGCGATCCCCCTCAGCATAGGTTGAGAGCTCAGTCATTTACTTTCAAATGAATTCCAGCTGGATTATAATAGTTTTTTTTTTTTAATGTTTGTTTATTTTTGAGAGAGAGCTCAAGCGGGGCAGGGGCAGAGAGCAAGGGAGACAGAGGATCTCTCTGATACAGCAGGCTCTGCGCCGACAGCAGTGAGCCTGATGCAGGGCTTGAACTCGAGAACTGCGAGATCGTGACCTGAGCCGAAGTCAAACGCTCAACCGCCGAGCCATCCAGGTGCCCCTAGGCTCCCTTATAACGACAGAAGGAAGGCAGGGGAAGTTGGCCATAGAAGGGGTTGTGTCATCAGGGGGCCAACATGCTACTAGCCTGTTTACCCAACTGACACAAGTACTGTCACACAAATAGCTGTCATTTATCGAGTGGCTACCAGGTGCTAAGGCGTCACCCCATTGTGGTTCTCACTCTGTTAGCCGTCGGTGTTATTAGTGCCTGTTTGTGAATTAGGGAACTGAGGTTCGGTGAAGTTGAATGACTTACCTCATTTCTCATCTGTTAAATGGCACAAGTGGCGCTCAGACCCCAGCCTGCCGGACTCTGACACCCGTGCCGCGGACCTGGAAATCTGCTGCCGCGAGGCCCTTCACCGACTATAGAGTTTGCATCATTTATGTCTCTAGAATTGTCCAGATTGGGCCGCACTTAATTTGAGCTTGGTTATAGTGGAATTCCATGGAAAAGAGATATCATATAAACATTTTTATGATTGTGAAGGCCTCTTAATTCTTGAGGAAAGAGGGCCCTTTTTGAAATTAGCTGTCTAGCAGTTTTTACTAACTTCATTTCATTCTCTGAAGGATGAAGGAGTTTCCAGCCTTGTATTAAATTGTGGAATGTGTAGCATTCCTTCTATAGTTCAACCAAATAAACATTAGCAAGTGTGTTTAGAATGTGAGACTGCTAAGTTCGGTCCTGTCTTTATTTTTTAATTTATTTTTAAAGAGGTTTTTGGGACGGTAGCCAATTTGAAGCTTGGTCCTTCTGATAAAGAAGTGAAAATAAGCCAGCTCCCTGGCTCTGGGACTAAGCGTTACTTCAGTTTCTTTGATGACTTTTGGGGCTTGTTTTTGTGAGTGACCCCAGGGACAGTGTATTCTAACCTGAAAACTGAATGGGTGGAGGAAGTGTGTATTGAGAGCGGTAGGGTTTTTTAATTATTATATCTTTATTTTTTTTAATGTTTATTTTTGAGGAAGAGAGAGAGAGACAAGAGTGTGAGTGGGGGAGGGATAGAGAGAGAGGGAGACAGAGAATCTGAAGCAGGCTCCAGTCTCTGAGCTGTTAGCACAGAGCCTGAAGTGGGGCTCGAACTCACGGATTGTGGGATCATGACCTGAGCTAAAGTCGGACACTTAACGGACTGAGCCACCCAGGTGCCCCAAGAGCAGTAGTTTTTAACCTTTCTGGAGGTCACATTGCTCCCCTCTGAAGGCTCTGGAAGCTGTGGGAAGAATGCATGTATGCACACACATACAGTTTTACATACAAATGCTATGTGTTCACCGGCCCCTGAAGTCTACTGACACCTGTTCCCCAGGTTAAAGATCCTTTAAAGGAAGAATATGAGGGAGCTGAAAAGATTCGAGCATAGCTGTGAAATGTTTTTTCAGAAATGTGCACCTCACAAGACGGATTTTACTAACATAAACATCTTGTTTTAGTATCTAAGATGTTTTATTCCGTCTCTAAAGTATGAGTTTTTCCCACTTAAAGGTTAAGGGTGGGCACCTGGGCGGCTCAGTTGGTTAAGTGTCTGACTCTTGACTTTGGCTCAGGTCACGATTGGCCTTGTGAGTTCGAGCCCCATATCGGGCTCAGTGCTGTCTGTGCAGAACCTGCTTGGGACTCTCTCTCCCTCTCTCCCTGCCCCTTCCCCATACGTGCACACTCTCTCTCTCCCTCTCTCTCAAATAAATAAACTTAAACAAAATTACAACGATAAAAATTAAGGTTGTTCATAAGCTAAGACTCCATGGGGTAAATGAAGTTTCTGTTGATTTCTAACCTTTGTTTTTTCAATTTGATTTTTCTTCTCCCTGCAAAACATTTTCTCAGAACTACTAATAAGGCTAAGATGTAGATGAAATCCTTTGGCAATCCCCGGCTTTAGGTTTCCATTTCTTCTTCAGCCAGAATTTCTTCGTAACCGACATCGACACAGTACTTTCCTTACGCCTTCTGATGCGCGTGTTCAGGTCGTGTTCCCAGCAGGTTACATGATTCATCGCGTTAATCCTCACAGTAACCTTGTTCAGGGCTCATTACTGTGCCCACTCTACAGATGCAGAAAACAATGCTGAGGAAGGTTCCGTGACTTAGTTCGGACCAGTGCCAGTGCGAAAGGCGGGGCCGGGGTGTGCGCCCCGCAGATCCGGCTTCAATGCCTGTTTTCCCTCTGCGTTACCATCCGGCTCTGTGGTCAGAGTGGGTTGCTTTTTCCTGATTACTAGTGTGACCTGATGCAAATTTTAAAAGCCCCAATTCCCATCTTCTACAGGTAGGTAGCCAATTGTAAAATTACTGAATTTTGTGTGTGTGCAAGTTAGACTTCAGGTTGCGAAATGCCCTGCGTGCTGATTTGCTGACTAGATTGTTACACCCGAAGGAAAGAGCTTCAGCGGATGCTCTCCTGCCTTTTCTGTTTATGTAAATGGATGTTTCGGATACCAGAGCCTGACAGAGACAATTCCAGTGACTGAGACGTTTCTGGAAGGCTTGTTACTAAACTTAGCATCATTTTCAGGAAGGAAAAGTCCTAATGGTTTGGAACTGAAAAAGAACTTAACTCTAAAGGGTAGATGAGCTTTTATCAAATTGACTAAAGGCCAGGTGTGTGTTTCCTAAGTCTCCTGGGAGAGCCACGGAGGGAACCTTTGGTCATCGAGCTGCCTGGTGGCTTTCGCTGAGACTGCAGGCAGGGTCAGCGCTATGGGAAGGTAGTTCAGTTTGCTGAGTGAGTTTTGTGAGACTCAGCATCTTTCTTGACAAAATTACTGTTCTTCCAAACCTTGTACTACTAGTTGCAGCCTTTTTATGTGCAGTGAGACGGGGAGGAGAATGGGTAGGTTGATTTACTATATAATTTTAGATGTACATTTTTTTAGTTTGAGCTGATGACACAGAACTTTAAGTGAGATAGCACAGAAAGAAGACAGAATGCCTCTTAAAGAGATTAATTGACATGATTGGGAGGACAAAGGAAGTTGGTTAAGATAATAAAAATTTAGGTTATCTCCTTGCCTTTTTTTTTTTAATGTTTATTTTTTTTTATTTTGGGAGAGAGAGTGTGAGCAGGGGAGGGGTAGAGAGACAGGGAGAGAGAATCGCAGGAAGGCTCCAGGCTGTCAGTGCAGAACCCGGCGTGGGGCTCGATCTCACAAACCGTGAGATCATGACCTGAAATCAAGAGTTGGACACTTAACCGACCGAGCCACCCAGGTGCCCTATCTCCTTGCTTTTTAAAAACAAAGTCGTAGAAGAGACTGGTGTGTATGAAGACCTATACCATTTAACTCTCAAGGTGATGAAACTCCGTATAAAGGAAAATTCAGTTGACGGATTTGAAGCTGTGGGGGTGAAATCAGATGTACGTTATAAATTATCTTAAGTCATCGTCTTTGAGTCTTTACAAATTAAAGGAATGCATTTTGTAAAAAAAATTGTGATGACAAGACATTTCAGAAGGTTTGAAAAGGAGTAAGTACAGTTCAAACGGCAGGGTCGTTAGAAGCCGCGCTGAGCGGATAGTGCACGCGCTCGGTTAGGACGAGGCAACCCGTCGGAAGGCTCTGTTTCCTCCTCAGCCTCGCCAGTCTTTTCCATGTGCTTTCTTGAAGCCGGGCGGGGGATTCCGGCTTGGCAGAAGGACAGGTCCTCTCCGGTGTGCCCGTTTCCTTCTCCCGGCCACAACTCACCAGCCGGGTTTCCCAGTCCCCTGTCAAAATGCCAGCAGCCTTTCTGCAGCCCAACTGATGTTGTTCCTGTGGTTCCTACTGCATGACCCTGGAGTGGGCAGGAGGGGGGAGCTCTAAGGTGTTTGGACCCCTCTCGTTTATGGGATTGTCTTTTTCCCTTTTTCCCCTTAGGAACGGCGTGAATGTTGAGGGGGCGACGCACAAGCAGGTGGTGGAGCTGATCCGAGCAGGCGAGAAGGAGTTGGTCTTGGCAGTGCTCTCTGTGCCTCCACACGAGGCAGATAACCTAGACCCCAGCGACGACTCGTTGGGACAGTCCTTTTATGATTACACAGAAAAGCAAGCAGTGCCCATATCGGTCCCCACATACAAACATGTGGAGCAGAATGGTGAGAAGTTTGTGGTGAGTGTCGGCCCAACTCCGTCCTCAAAGCACCCAGCGTTCGTGTCCCCCAGCCTCATCGTTTATGATTTATACTAGGGCGCGAGAGGTAATCTCCGCAACCCGGGTCAGTTTGTTTGCCAGGAAGAGGGGTTCACACGTCAATAAAAGACACTGACCGCGATTTTTTTTGCAGGAGGTGAACTACAGTAGCGAAGATTTCTATTTCTGCTTAAGTGTAATTCCACTCTATTTCCAGACAGTGTTAAATTTGTATTCTGCTCTATTGTAAACACGTGTGAGTTGGTTTTGTTTGTTCTTTAATTAGTTGCATATCTCTTTGCTACTAGCAGTCTCTCACTTACCGTTGACTCTGTTGAGCTGTAGAGCAAGATTAGTTCTGAAAGGTGGTGTCTTCCGAGACATTTGGATAGTACAGAGTGTGTCCCCGTCAGAGCCTGCGAGTGCCCTGCCCTCCTCTCTGCCCCTTGTTCTTTTCCATTTTCTTCGGAGCTCTCTGCGTGAGTGCTCAGCGTGGGGTTTTCCCAAGGTCCTAATTACACTCCGAATACAGCTCACGTGAGCCGTTCTGTTACATTTCCGCCTGCCGCCGTCGGGGATGTGTGGGAAAGCCCACCTCGAGTTCCGGGTGCCCGCCCCTCTTCTGGGTGCCTTTGCTTGTTCCTCAGAACGGTGGCTGCCGATAGCCCCGTCCACTTACTTTTTCTCTTGATCGCGGTACGCTTCATTTGCCTTTGATTACTTGGGGCGTGTTGATGTGATGAGAGATTCATTATTCTTTGCAGAAAGTGCGGTGAGTTCTGTTAGATGTTGGCAAATTCCACGTGTTTCAGGCTGAACTGCCGCCGCGAGCTGCAGTCTCTGAGACCGGGATTTGCCCCCTGAACGGGACAGAGCTGCAGGACGCGCGCGGTACGTTCTTATCAGTGAGGAGAGGAGAAGAGCAAGCAAGTAGGCCAGAGAAGTTCAGAAGGACCAACTAACGTTCGCCTGCATCTGTAATTTAGCTGGCGATGGTAGCACGCAGCACAGGGCAGGTTGGCCTGGGCCGCGGATTCTCAGAGCCGCGCGCACAGAGTTCAGAGTTCTGTGCCTTCGAGGTGCTGTGCGTTGAATCATAAGGCAGGTAAAAAGTAGAAATCAAGGTCAGATCCTAAAGTTAGAGCAGATTGGATGTTGAGACTTTTTGGGAATTACCTGAGACCTTGAGAACCTTTGTAGACTTTAGAAAAGGAATGAAAATAATTGTCCCTTTTAAGAAAATCAACCTTATTGAGCACAATTCACCTGCATTAACATTCACCCACGTTAAATGTCCAGTTTCATGAGTTTGGATCAATGTACATAGTTTTATAATCACCACCATCACAGTCAAGATGGAGGAACACTTTTCACCACTCCGGAAAGTTCCCTCGTGACCTTTTGCAGTCACTCCTTTCCCCATAGCGCCCCCTGTTGACCACCAATCATCTTTCTGTTACTCTATTTTGCTGTTTCTAGAATGTCAAATCAACAGAATCATATAATTAGTTTTTTGTGTTTGGGTTTGTTCATTTAGTGTAGTGCTTTTAAGATTCATGCATGTTGTTGTGGATGTCAGTAGTTTGTTCCTTTTAACTGCAATTGCTTTTTAATTGGATAAATTTTCTGCAATTTGTTTATCCAGTGACTTGTTGATGCACGTTTGGGTGTCTTCCAGTTTGGGGCTATTATGATTAAAGCTGCCATGAAATAACATTAATGTATTCATGGAGATACGTGTTTTCATTTCTCTTGAGTATTTATCAGTGGAATTGCAGGGGCATATGGTAAAACTTTAACCTTATAAATAATTGTCAAACTGTTTCCCAAAGAGGCTAGACCATTTTTGCATTCTCACTTGCAGCGGAGAGTTCCAGTTGCTCCATAATCTCTCCAACACTTGTTATTATCGTTTTTTAAAATTCTAGGCATTCTAGTGGTATCGCCGTCTGGTTTTAATTGCATTTGCCTAATGACTCATGATGATAACTTTATTTTCATGTATTTAGTGGCTATTCTTGTATTTTCACTGGTGAAGAGTTCACCTTTTTTCCCCATTTTAAAACTTGGCTTGTCTTATTTTGTTGTTAAGAGTTCTTTATGTATTTGGAGTCCTTTATCAGGTAGATAATTTGTGAAATATTTCTCCCAGGCTGTGGCTTGCCTTTTTATTTTATTTTTAACAGTGTCTTTCAAAGAACAGAAGTTTTAAATTTTGATGAAGTCCGGTTTGTCTGGTTTTTTTCATTTACGGATCATGTTGGAAGAAATCTGCCTAGCCCAAGGATACAAATCCTTCATGTTTTCTTGAAAAAGTTTTATAGTTTTAGCTCTCTGTTTTTGTAATAACTTTATTGAGATATGATTCATATACCAGCAGTTGTCGCCGTGAGCGTATCTAATTCAGTGGTTCTTAGTGTGCTCACAGTAGTGCAGCCATCATCGCAGCTTTAGAACATTTTCCTCACCGCAGAACGAAGCGCTGCAGCTTGTAGCCACCGTCCTGCCAACCTCCCATCTGCTCTCTGCCAGTCTGTCTTCTGTCTCTCCGGAGTCGCCTCTGCTGGACGTCCCCGTAGATGAAACCAGATGTGTTCTCAGGGTTTGTCCGTGTCGTCGCGCGTGTCAGCCAAGTAACGTTCCGTTGTCGGGATATGCCACACCTAATTTATCTGGTCTTCAGTTGAGGGACATTTGGGTTATTTCTACTTTTTGGCTGTTCCAAGTAATGCTGTTTTGAGCATGTGCGTACAGCTTTTGACGTGGATGTGTGTTTTCCTCTCTCTTGGACGTTACGTGGAAGTGGCCACTGGGCCATCGGGTAACTCTTATGTTTAACATTTTGAGGAAATGCCAGACTTTGCTTCAAAGTGGCTGCATCGTAGTTTTCACTCTTATGTTTAGGCCTGGGACCCATTCTGAGTTGATTCTTGTATCAATACTGTATGATAATAAGGGTCAAGATTTTTTTTTTCCCATTTGAATATCCAGCAGCCTGTGTTGACAAGGAGTATCTTTTCCCCATTGAAATACTTTGGCCTTATTGTTGAAAATCAATTGAACATATATGCGCAGTTCTATTTCTGTATTCTGTTGGTTATGTCTGAACATGTCAATACTTCCGTTATTTTGAGATTGTCCTCCGTTTAGTGTCTCTTCCCTGAAAACGGGTCACGTCCTCCCGGGTCTTTGTACGGTGAGTAATTTTGGCTTGCATCCCGGATATTGTGAGTGTTGCGTTGTGCAGGCCCTGAGCCTGTGGCATTCCCTGAGGAATGTCGATGTTTTGTCTTGCCTGTCGATTCGCTGTGAGCCGAGCTCCCTGCGGCTTGTGCGAATGTTTCAGTTCAGTTCTTTCAGGTGTTTCTGTACTGCTTTGAATCTCTTCTGCCTGCGTATCATTCAGGGAGGGGTCACGATGAGATACTTGGTGTCCATTCACAACATTGGGGCTCCCTTTTCTTCGTTTCTCCCTTCTGGAATTCTCTACTGATTCTGGTGGTGGCCATGGCTGCCTACAATCCTTTCTCTCTTTCCTCCAGCAGGAAGATGTCAGGGTTTCCATTGGAGTTTGTAGTGACCTAAGTTAGGCTACTTTGTGACTTATGCCCACTATCCGGGCAAAGACCCCTAAAAGCAGGACACCTCCCCCCGACCACCCCCTCCGCCCCACCCTGGTGTGCTCCATGTTGTAACGTTCCTCTGCAATCTGCGTGCATTTGGTGTAGTATTCATAATTCTCAGGTAATCGATTTTGCATTCGGTCCAGAGTTTGTAGCTGTTATCACTGGAAAGGTTGGTCTACAGGAGAATCTTCAGTTCTGTCAGTTTGTTTTTAATGTATAATGAAGCTGTTGCCTTCTCGGTGAATTGGCCCCTTTAATGTTGGAAATATCTCTTTATCACTTGTAGTATTCTTTGTTCTGAAGTCTTTTTTTGATATTAACACATGGCCACTAATAGCCACTTCAGCTTTCTTTTGGTTATTGTTTTCATTGGATATCTTTTCCATCCTTTTAACTTGTCTATATAGCCGTGCTTAAGGTAAGTCGTACCGCATATGTTTGTGTCTTTCTTTTTATTTGACAATCTTGGTCGTTTATTAGGAGTGCATAGTCTACTTACATTTCACATAATTATTGATGTAGTGAGGTTTCAGTCTACCATCTTATTCTTAGTTAACTGTGTCTCATCTGTTCTTCGTTCCTTTTTTCCTTCTTTCCTGCCTTCTTTTTAATTAATGGAGTATTCGATACTGATCCTATTTTATCTCCAGTACTGTGTTATTAGATATAATTTGTTGTTTTATTTTTTAATGTTTATTTATTTTGAGAGAGAGAGAGAGGGAGAGCACGAACAGAGGAATGACAGAGAGAGAGGAAGAGAAAGAGAATCCCAAGCAGGCCTCGTGCTGTCAGCACAGAGCCCAATACAGGACTTGATTTCACAAACCTCAAAACCATGACCTGAGCCAAGAGCAAGAGTCGGACACTTAACCGACTGAGCCACCCAGGCGTCCCTTGTGGTGTTATTTTCTTAGTGGTTGTTTCTGGTTTACAGTATACATCTTTATAAGTATTATCTTTAAATAATACAGTAGGGCACCTGGGTGGCTCAGTTGGTTAAGCAGCCAACTTCGGCTCAGGTCATGATCTCGCAGTCTGTGAGTTCAAGCCCCGCGTTGGACTCTGTGCTGACACGTCAGAGCCTGGAGCCTGCTTCAGATTCCGTGTCTCCCTCTCTCTCTGCCCTTCCCCTGCTCATACTCTGTCTCTATGTCTCTCAAAAATAAAGAAACGTTAAAAAAAAAAAAAAGACTTAAAAAAATAAATAAATAATACAGTAAGTAGTCTTTCTCATATAATGAAAGAATTTTGCAACAGTGTATTTCATTTCCTTCTCCCGTCCTTTGTGCTGTTGTCACACATTTTACCTCTATAGGTGTTATAAATTCCATGTTTATTGTTTTCTTTGTTTTAAACGAGTCAAGAGATTAAAAATGAGAAAATAGTTCTTTTATATTTAACCACGTATTTACCGTTTCTGGTGTCCTTCGTTCCTTTGTGGAAATTCAGTTTCCATCTGGGATCCTGTTCCTTCTGCCTGAAGCACGTCCATTAATGTTCTTATAGGGCACACCCGTGGGCAGTGAGTTCCCTTAGCTTTTGTTGGTCTGAAAAAGTCTCTATTTCACTCTTACATTTGAAAAATATTTTTTACTGGTATAGAATTCCGGATTGATAGTTTTTTCTTTCAGTACGTTAAAATGTGACCCTGTCTTCCAGCCTGCTTAGTGTCTGATGAGGAGTGGGAAGCCTGCCAGTTTCCGATCCTCTCTATGTGATGTTTTAAGCCCTTCTAGCTCTTGTCAGGTTTTTGTTTTTTTTTTAATAACTCCCTTTAAAGATGTTTTATCTATTTTTGAGAGAAAGAGACAGAGTGTGAGCTGGGGAGGGGCAGAGAGAGAGGGAGACACAGAATCGGAAGCAGGCTCCAGGCTCCGAGCTGTCAGCACAGAGCCAGATGCAGGGCTCGAACCCACAGACCGTGAGATCATGACCTGAGCTGAAGTCAGACGCTTAACTGACTGAGCCACCCAGGCGCCCCAGTTTTTAAATTTCAAAACTAGGTCATTTTTGGTATTTATCCTGATTGGGGTTTTCTAAACTTTATAGAGCTATGGTTTGATATCTTTTATTATTTTTCAAAAATTCTCAGCCAGGACGTCATCAAATATTTCTTCAGCTGTGTTATTTTTCTCTTGTCGTTCTGAGATTCTAATTACATGTGTGTTAAACTGATATTGTCCTTTAGCTTTGGATGCTCTATTCTGTATTTCTTTTTTGTTTTGGTTTAGATTATTTTTATTGCCCTATTTTAAGTTCACTGATTATTTCCTCAGCTGTGTCCAGTCTACTGATGAGCTTATCAGAGAAATTCTTCATCTCTAGTATCATGATTTTTATTTCTGTCATTTCCCCTCAAATTCTCCATCTATTTACACGTGCTGTCTACATTTTCCATGAGATTCTTTTTTTAATGTTTATTTTTTTTATTTTTGAGACATAGAGACAGAGCGTGAGCAGGAGGAGGGCAGAGAGAGAGGGAGACACAGAATCCGAAGCAGGGTCCAGGCTCTGAGCTGTCAGCACAGAGCCCTGACGCGGGGCTCGAACTCACAGACCCTGAGATCATGACCTGAGCCGAAGTCGGCCGCTCAACCGACTGAGCCCCCCAGGCACCCCGAGGCTAGATCTTTTAATATATGAATCGTAGTTATTTTATTCACAAAAATTTTTTTAATTTTAATTATTCATTTCTAGAGAGACCGAGTGAGCAAGGGAGAGACATAGAGAGAGGGAAAGAGAGAATCCCAGGCAGTCTCCGTACTGTCAGCGTGGAGCCCAACACGGGGCTCAAACCCACGAAACATAAGAACATGACCTGAGCTGAAACCAAGAGTCAGTCGTTCAACCGACCAAACCACCCAGGCGCCCCTGAATCAATTTATTTTAAGATCCCTGTCTGATAGTTTTAACATCTAGATATCTCTGAGACTGCCTTATCTCTTGACATGAGTCGGGCATTTTTTGTCTTGCTTTTTCATCCCGTAACATGTGATCGAATGCCAAGCATTATGTGTAGAACAGTAGAGACTGAGGTAAATAGTATTTGAACCTGAAAATAGGCAAGCGTCCTCTTCTGTTAGGAGACTGAGCCAGTCAAGCTCAATTTGGGTGTTGTTGTGGCTTTTCGTACCTTTATTGTGCCATAAGGCTCAAATCCCCCTAGCAGTAAGCCGCTTTGTGCTTAGACTGGGGACTGGGGTCGGAGGCTCTCTTTTTCTCCCTGTTCTTCTCTTCCCTCTTTCAACTGTAGCCACCCCTGCATGGCTGTGCCACAGACACACTCTCTCCATATCCTTGCCTCTCTTCCACTGGTGGGCCACTCTTGCTTTTTATTTAGGCTGGATTTGTAGTGGGGTTCTCTTTTCTGGTCCAACTTCTGTCTTAGGCAAGGTCTACATAGACCCTGTACCTGTGTCTTGGGAGTGAGACTTTTTTAGTTTTTCTACCCTTCTTCCTTATCACAACTAAACTCTGCCTTGTATCTGTGGTTAGACTTGGAAGAGTTTCTTCTCTCTCCCGGCTGTGGCCCACCTGTACTTGGTGTCAGGAACTTGGGCCTAAGATGGTTTCCTGCCTCTCACCAAGAGGGGAGGGTTTTTGCTTTTACTTTGTCCCCAGAAGCAGAGCGTCTCTGCCAGTGCCCTCCAAATGAAAGGGTTTGCTGCCCATCCCCCAAGGGCTTAAGGCTTTTGCTTAATAGAAGAGAAAGGTCTGGAGGAGGTGGGTGGAGCGTTGTGTCTGTCCCCTAACAGTTAGTTGCCAATCCCTCTCTCATGCCTAGGCTGTCATGGTAGACCATTTCTAGTGTCCTGCCCTGTCCCGCGTCTTTTTCGTGAGCAGAGGCCCCCGGGGAAGGCTTGCACGTGCAGAGGAACTCTGATGTCTGGAATGAGAGTGCTGTTCTTGGCCCTTCCTAAAGCCTATAGCTGCTGAACGTGTTTGCTGCTGCTTTTGTGTCATTTCTGAGTCTGTTTCTATTGACTGCTTTCTCTCCTGCTTTACAGGTTAAATTTTCATGTTTCTTTAGATGTCTAGTAACTTTCGATGGGGTATTACACACTTAATTTTTTTAATGTTTATTTGAGAGAGAGAGAGAGAGAGAGAGAGATCATGAGTGGAGGAGGGGCAGAGAGAGACGGAGACAGAGAATCTCAAGCAGGCTCTGCCAGGGCTCAAACTCCTTAACCATGAGATCATGACCTGAGCTGAAATCAAGAGTTGACCACTTAACCCTGAGCCACCCAGGCGCCCCTGTGCACTGTTAATTTAATGTCATTGTGTGCTAGATTTTGTTATATTCCTTTAAAGAATGTTGGATTTTTTTCTTCTTCCTTCCTTTCTTTCTTTTTTCGCTGGCGTGCAGTTAAGTTCCTTATAGATTACTTTGATCCTCTTGTAGGTTTGTCTTTAAAGCTCCTTTAGGGCGAGCAGAGTAGCCTTTACTCTAGAACTCATGCAGCCCTGCTTCCAAAGCGTGGCCCTTTCAGTTCTTTTGAACGCCATAGATATTCGAGGGAGGTCTCTCTCTTCTGATTGGAGGGATGTCACATGTTTAAAGATGCTCTTTGAACTCAGGTAATCGTTATTTTTACAGCTTTTATAGTTCTTCCCTCTAATTGCTATTCAGCCAAAATTCGAGAGGATCCTATGCACATTTCTAGAGCGCTGTCTCTCTTTAGCTCCCTCTTGTGCTCTGCACATTCTAGCTGCTTTGGCCTCCCTAAACTCTAGTCTCGGTCTCCACAACGCCGTGAAGTTGCCAAACTGTTGGGACGCCCCTGTCTGAGTTGTAGTTCAGGAGTTACCTCTGGACAGAAAGCCTAGGTTAAGGTAGGGCTCAGCTTGTCTGTTTTCCTTTTCTCCGGGACCACAGCTCTCAGCTGCCTGTTGTCCAGTGTCCAGGGTTGTTTCCCACATTTTGCTTAGTTTTCTAGTGTTTACAGTGGGAGTTTAATTCCAGACCATCCATTAAATTTCCAGACTATCCTGTAAAAGCAGGATATTTTATTTATTTCTTGATTTTAGAAGAAATACCAACAGAACTCTATTTCATACTATTTAAAAAAATCAATTCGAGATGGATTAAGGACTTAAATGACAAAATAAAAAAATTAAAAGCTCTTAGTAGAAAGTATACTTGATCCTGGGTGTATAGCAAAGAGTTTAGGACACAGAAAGCATTGGCTATAAAAATATTGATAAATTGGGCGCTAAAATTGAGGAACTTGGGGGCACCTGTGCGGCGCAGCTGGCCACGCGTCTGACTCTTGGTTTGGCGCAGTTCATCAGGTCAGGCCCCGTGTCCAGCTCTGTACTGACGGCACGGAGCTTATTTGGGATTCTCTCTCTCCTTCTCTCTCTCTGTCTCTCCCCTGCTCATGTGCACTCTCTCAAAATAAGTAAACTTTTAAAAAACTAAAACAAATTACACGATTAAAAACAACAATTAAAAAACAAAAAACCCCCAGAAATTAAAAAAAATCAAATTGATAAAGTGACGAGAGAAATGGCCCGGTAGGAGGAGACGCAGGTGCGCCCGTGAGAGCCAGTGTCAGGGACATGCGACGGGCTCTACAAGTTACTGAGGAAAACACAATTAATAATGCAACCCTGGAAAAAATATACGACTATGTATTTTCACAGAAGAGGACCCTCACGTGGCCAATAAGCATGTGAGGAGGTGACTGACGACATTCCATGAGACCTCAGAGAAACGTAAATCAGAACCGCAGTGGGAAAGCTTTTCACACCCATTCCCCATTGGCGGGAAGCAAGAGGGACTCTTCATGTATTATGAAAGCAGTATGACTTGGTGTAACTGCTGGAGCTTACAGTTTGGCATGATCTCTTGCAGTTGAATGTTCACATACCTTATAACCCTGCAGTTCCAGTCTGAGTACATCCAGGAGAATCTCTTATATATGTACAACGGGGGCATACGCACAAGTTCGTAGCAGCATTTGTTCACAAGAGCAAAACCCCAGAATCAACCCAGGTGCCCATCAGCGGAACGGATATTTAAAAAACAAAACAGGAGCGCCCGGGTGGCTGAGTTGGTTAAGCCCCTGACCTCGGCCCCTGATCTTACAGTTCGTGGGTTCAAGCCCCGCATCAGGCTCTGTGCTGACAGCTCAGAGCCCGGAGCCTGCTTCTAATTCTATGTCTCCTTTCCTCTCTGCCCCTCCCCTGCTGACACTCTGTCTGTCTCTCTCAAAAATAAATAAACATAAAAAAAATAAATAAAATAAATAAAAAACAGAACAACAACTGTTATATACAGCAGAATAAACCACAAAGTAAATAACATTGTGGATAAGACTAAGGGAAAAAAGAAGCTCTGGAAGGTTCCGCTGTGCACAGTAACCTTTTTATAAAACCAAAATGCCCTTTAAAAATTAAAAAATAAAAATTTAAGGATTCCATATAAATAACAGGAAAAAACCATAAAAAGAAAATCAAGAGAATGAGGAACATGATTATGATGATTTTGGGTCAGGGAAGCAGGGAGAGGGGAGGAAGGAGGCAGAGACTTAGGCGGGGTCTGAGTCCATAGTTTCCTTTTGCAAGGTTAAAAGTAATTTAATATCCAAAGATCTTGCCATAATGAGACTGTTGTGAACCAAGGATTATGATTAATCCAGTTCCGTATCCCCGAGGTCCAAATAAATAAAAAGTAATGGAGACCATTTATGACCCATGTTAGGGAGAATACATGTATGTGTACATGCATGTACACACGCACACACACACAGGAACCTGAAGTTATTTAAGAGCATATTGTGGCCTTTATGCTTTTTTCTTTCCCACAAGGAGCCTAAAGACTTCAGCATTTGGGAAAAATACTTCTGTGTTCCTTGGTTTAGTGGCTTGTGCTCATTGTAAGATTTTATCAGTTACAGGGCGCCTGGCTGACTGAGTCAGTAGAGCACAAGACTCTTGATCTTGGGGTTGTGAGTTCAAGCCCCACACTGGGCATGGAGCTTACTTGAAAGAAAGAAAAGAGCTTATCAGTTACCATCTTCTGGCATTCGTTACATAGAAGTAAGTCATGGCAGGGCATGGATTTTCAGCATTTACATATTTGGAAGTCATCTTTAAGTTGAATTTTGAAACTTTGACTTACAGAATCTAGAGAAGCAAAATAAGATCACCGGTCAGGTAAGTTCTGCACGCTCCCCGCCTAGAATTCATGCCTTCTTCCCTGCTGGGTTCTTGCTGAGCGAAGAGTAAGTATCTCAAGAGGATTGAAACTTGTCACCCTCATGGCTCAGTCGGTTGAGTGTCCGACTTCGGCTCAGGTCGTGATCTCACAGTCCGTGAGTTCGAGCCCCGCGTCGGGCTCTGTGCTGACAGCTCAGGGCCTGGAGCCTGCTTCAGATTCTGTGTCTCCCTCTCTCAAAAATAATAAACATTAAAAAAAAAATTAAAAAAAAAAAAAAGAAACTTGTTACCCTCAATGGCGCCGTGAGCGGCGAGGAGCACGCTAGCTGAGGCCTGGAGCCCGTGCGCCGACTCTGTGCCCGCGGCGCCCTGCCCGCCCAGGCCCTGGGGCTGAGCGTGGGCTCTGCTCTCTGCGCATATGTTCACAGACCGACAGAAACGGGTAACAACAGAAAATGGTATTGGAACAGTGGGAATCAGCAATTTTGCACAGGCAGCTTTGAGAGATGTTGTTTAATGTAGTCTGCCTGAAGCTGGGACCAAATTGAACAAACAAAATGGGTTTGATGCTTTGGAAAGTGTGAAGGCTACTAGTGAAGTCTATTCTCCTCTATCAGGAGAAGTAACTGAAATTAATGGAGCTCTTGCAGAAGATCCAGGACTTGTCAACAAATCTCGTTCTGAAGATGGTTGGCTGATCAAGATAACAGTAATCCTTCAGAATTGGATGAATTAATGAGTGAAGAAACATAAGAAAAATCTAAAGTCTTTTTAAGAATGAAAGTGGAGGGGCTCCTGGGGGGCTCAGTCGGTTAAGTGTCTGACTTCGGCTCAGGTCATGATCTCACAGTCCGTGAGTTCCAGCCCCGCGTCGGGCTCTGTGCTGACAGCTCAGAGCCTGGAGCCTGCTTCACATTCTGTGTCTCCCTCTCTCTCTGCCCCTCCCCCACTCATGCTCTGTCTCTCTCTGTCCTGAAAATAAATAAAAACATTAAAAAAAAATTAAAAAAAAAAAAAAGAATGAAAGTGGAATCCCTAAATAAACAAATACGAAACAACAAAAGGAAAAAAAAAAGGAAGAAAGAATTGTTTCCTCAGACAATTGACTTTGCGGTCTGAACATTCCAACTTGAAGTCTTGTAGGCTATGGTCAGTTGGAGAAGAAAGTGACCAGCGATCATTAAATTCAGTGCACCATCACAAGCTAGATTAACTTCATCTAATTCCATTTGGGAGCCAACCAGTCTTAAGGTTTAAATTAAAATGGAAAGACCCCAGAAGCACTGCCTGCCTGTGTATATCTTTAGTTCCTATTTGATTATGTTCTCTTTCAAGTCCAGAGAATATATATATGTTTTTTTCAACATTTATTTATTTTCGAGAGAGAAAGAGGGCACATGCACAGGGAAGGGGCACAGAGAGAAGGGACGGAGGATCCAGAGCAGGCTCCGCGTTGACAGCACAGAGCCTGACAGTGGGCTTGAACTCCCGAACTGTGAGATCATGACCTGAGCTGAAGTCAGAGGCTTAACTAACTGAGCCACCCAGGCGCCCCCAGAGAATGTATTTTTCAATGGACTTTCTCATTTGTAATGAGACCGTGGGCGTTTCGCATGGACCATGGACATTCATGAGTTTTAGGCAGAAGACCTCAGTCAGCCCTAAGTGAATTGGTCATTTTTTTGGCAAATGAATGTATCCAAATCAGGGAAATACGAACACTAATAGATCTTGGTTAATTTTAAGGACCAATGAAGAACAAAGCAGTCTCTGTTGTGACCTTTTTAAAAAAAATTTTTTTAATGTTTGTTTATTTTTGAGAGAGAGAGACAGAGCATGAGCAGGAGAGGGGCAGAGAGAGGGAGACACAGATTCTGAAGCAGGCTCCAGGCTCCAAGCTGTCAGCAGAGAGCCAGACACGGAGCTCAAACCCACAAACTGCGAGGTCATGACCTGAGCCGAAGTCAGAGGCTTGAACCACCCAGGCTCCCCTGTTGTGAGTTTTTTGTAGGTTTCTCGTTTGCTAAGCACAGTTAATTTAAAAGTGTTTTTGGCTCTTGTGGAAGCCATTTCTGCTTGCATTAAAATATTACAGACCCGCCAGGCATCCTGTGTATATTTGTGTTCCCGTTGGTGCCACGTTTAAGTAGGGGAGGTGGGGAGACAGGTGAGGGGCTGTTTGGTGTTTCTCTTCTCACTTGATCAAGAAACTGCAAGTTGAGTCAACTTTTCAGGTCTCTGTCAAGACTGTCATAAAGGCTTCTCAAGCCGTAGGGTCCTTCTACCCTAGGAAATATTTTACTGGACTCGAGATCACTCAGGTGGTCCCCTCTGAGGAAATGCAGTCACAGTCTGCATGTGTGTTATCAAAGACCTCCTCCGGTCTTCCTTGGAAGAGGACACGGGGGCATGTCGCTGAGCCAGCAGTGCCGCGGACTAGTTTTCCCTCCTTTCCTTTCTTCATCGTATGAGGAACTCCGGCCGATATCTATCACCTGTAGTATTGCGGACTTGCTTTTTAAGCAAAGGAATGGTGATATTATTGAGAAATCTGGATAGTTTAGTTTGAGATGGAAGTATACACGGCACTCTATGAGGGTACATCCTCAAGAGTTTCCTTTATGAGGGTACGTATTCAGAAACTTCACATATATCCGTCAGTGTCTTCATCAAATTGCCTGAAGAAGACTTCTTGAGACTGCCTACCCTGAAGACAGCTGTGGTGTCGTCTAAGGGGACTGTTACCCTCTTCTTAGGCGTTTGGACTTAGAGGAAGCGATGGGAAGACTTTGTAATACGTGTGCTTCATTGCAGCCAGTTCCGACTCTGAGTGATAATCCCGGGAAGAAACTCGATCCCCGGAGACTGTTTCATAGTGACGAGAGGCTTTTGCTTTTACTTGGGGGAAGAATCATAGTTGGAGAGTTATGGGAAGGAGTCTCGAATTAATAAATGATTTTATTTTTGCATTTAATTCATACTTCGTAAACCACAGAAGCATGAAGTTTCTTGTCGAGCTTGAAGGGAAGGCTTTGGCGCATACATTCCTAGCGACTAACTCTCGATTCCCTGAGTACATGGTCTGTTTTGTGCTCACTTAAAACTCAGAATGATTTTTGTAAATTTGGGGCCCTTTTTTCCCATCTGCCTATTTTGATATGTTCTGAGAATACAGGGTAACTTGGATTATTAGATGTTTTTGGATTACACATTCCATCACTCTATGAAGGTACATATTCAAGAATTTCCTTTATGAGGGTACGTATTCAGAAACTGCACCTATATCCGTCAGTTTCTTCATCAAATATTTACCGACTGCCTGCTATGTTACAGTCCCTGTTCTAGAAGCTTTGCATGTATGTGTGAACAGTAAACAAAAATCTCTAACCATTTCTTCTTGAGAATTATTAACCCTTTGTTATTACAAGGTCATCTTTAGAATACATTTATTCGATTTTCTGTTAACCCGGTTTTACTGATGGGAGGAAGAGCAAAACCAAAGGTACCTGACTTCAGGAAAGGAGTTTTTGCCTCAGAAACATTTTGCTGACAAAATGCCACGGTTACGTACGTCATTTTCAGATGTTCCTTTGGGAGTCTGGGCCTCACGCAGATATCAGTCACGTTGCTTTATAATCTCCAGACTTGCTTGTTTGTTCATTCACTAGATTTACTACAGTGGCTTTGAATGACTTTTAGCTTTTCGAAAATAAAATCCACTCTTAAGAGCTGATAGTTGTCTTGGAAGAGACTTAAAACAGTGTGTCGGAGGTCATTTTAATCACAAAAATTAGATTACGGGCCACTCGAGAGGAGTGGCGCTCTGTGACCCGCGTCATTTCTGGCGTTATTGGAAGGGAGCCGTACTTGACCGTGGTCTTGAACACGTCCTCTGTGCAGAGCAGAGTGTGCCTCACCAGTGTCAGCCTGAGCGTGACTTTAGATGATTCTGTGATTCGATTGGTAGTAAGTAGACTTTTTTTCTGTCTTTTTGTCCTCTCCCCTCACCAGGTGTACAATGTTTACATGGCAGGGAGGCAGCTGTGCTCGAAGCGGTACCGGGAGTTCGCGATCCTGCACCAGAACCTGAAGCGGGAGTTCGCCAACTTCACGTTCCCCCGCCTTCCGGGGAAGTGGCCCTTCTCCTTGTCAGAGCAGCAGCTAGACGCCCGCCGCCGGGGCTTGGAGGAGTATCTGGAAAAAGGTAAGTCGGCCTATTAAACGCTGCTACTTTAAGTAGACAGGGCGTCTAGGTATGTGTTGCAACTCCTAAACCGCGTAGCTGTTTCCCGAAACTATTCAGTTTCTCTGTTCAGTGGAAGTAAATCAGATTTCTGACCCTTGGTGTTGAATGATCTGAGCTTTGCAGCCAAGACCGCAATGTCCAACACAAGGATTAATAGCCTATCTTATTGACTTGCTGAGCACTTAACAACAGAAAAATGCATAATTAGTTCTCGATGCATTAGGGAACTTTATCGGGTTGTGTTATTTGCCAGCAAACACGTGCAGACACACCCGTCAACGTGCCGAATTGATTTGGCAACTAAGTGGGCAGTGTTTAAAGCACTTTTATCGAAATGATTCTTGGTTCCCTGGCATATCCTGCTTGAAAACGCCTTTCTCCCCTTGCAGGTGTGCCTGGGTAGGGTTGCCGCGCCGCAGGTATCTCGAGTCCCCTTGATCGAAGCAGGTTGTGGGTAGAAGTATTGAAACTGTACTTGTTATATCGGGACTTCCAAATAGCACAGCAGGAGTCTGGGTGTGGGTGCTGAAACACCCGGTTATCTGGAGAAGCCAGAAGAAACCTGGGTCTCTGGAATAAGTTCGTTCATTTCGTGGCTCAGAGATGAGACCTTGCTTCACTGCATGAGAGAGTTCTATCATTCGCAGCTGTGCAACAGGCTTTTCTCTAAAATACTAATTTAATAGAAAAATGGTCTTAAGTGATATTTATTAATTCTGTGTCCTTGTGTCCTTGTATAAGAACTAATTGACCTAGTTGAATTTTTTTAAATTTTAGTAGAGAGCCTTATTCCTGAAGAAAAACTGTTTCCCCTGTAGAAGGTAGTGAGACTTTCTCATCTGTTTTTAGGTTTTTTTCTAACATGGAATGGCCTCTAAACACAGCCCTTGGGAAATAAAAAAGGGTATAAATTTTTTTAATAAAATGAAGTGAAATCATCAGTATAACTTACTATCCTCATGAGAGTGTCAGGAAATTAACTTTCTTAGATTTAGACAATTAGCTACTTTCCTTCCTCCCTCCCTTCCTCCCTCCCTCCCTTCCTCCCTCCCTCCCTATGTTGTTTTGAAGCTGAAGTCAGCGAGGTAAGAAGATGTGCTGAGCTTAATACTTAATTACCTACCCATTTTTTCCAAAGTGGTTTTAACTGCTTATGGTTCTCTGACTGGCCTGGTTCCAAGGCCAAGTATACGTTTTTCCTTTTGTATTTCAGTCTTGTGTTTGCTTTACTCCTGATTGCCCTTGCCCCAGCTCTGTCGCCCGGCTTGTTCTTGGTTCACGTGAGACTGCAGAGTTAGATTTACTGAACTTTTTTTTCAGTGACTTCCTTCGGCCGAGTCTAATGTTTTTAGCAAGCTACATCTTCGAACATCCTACTATTCCTCTGTTGTAATTCGTATTTATATGAACGTTTGTTTGTTGTGTTGTACATCAGGAATGACCTACCACCTCAGCCTGCTCCTGCTGATTTATACTGAAACCTTGATACATTCTTGACTTTAAAGTCTCCATTTAGGGTCTCACGCCAGATTCTATTTTGGTTTTCTGCAGTGTGCTCAATACGTGTCATTGGTGAGAGTGACATCATGCAGGAATTCCTGTCAGAGTCCGACGAGGTAGGTAACACCTCCCTACAGTGACCGTTTGCCCCTTGGCTCCTTGTGGGGGAAAATAAAGATATCGGTTATGGATCGAATTGCCATAAATTCCCCCAAATGACTGTTTTTTTCAACTTCCCTTTCTTACGTATCCTGCTTATTTTTCAAGACCTAGTGCTAGGTTCACCTTTGAACAGCCTTCCCTGATCCCCAAGTCCTTGGTCTTTTCCTCTTCCTCTTTCCTTTTCTCTTCCTCCTCCTTTTTCGAGAGAGAGGGAGAGGATCCAAAGCGGGCTCTGCACTGACAGCACCGAGCCTGATGCAGGGCTGGAACTCACAAACCATGGGATGGTGACACTGAAGTTGGACGCTCAGCTGACCGAGGCCCCCAGGTGCCCCTCAGGTCCTTGGTTTAGGAACTTTTGCAGCCAGACCGTCCAGCCATCACCTCGTTGCTATCTTATTCTCCCATTTTGTGTTTTTTTTTTAATTATTATTATTATTTTTAAACGTTTATTTATTTTTGAGAGACATAGAGACAGAGCGTGAGCAGGGGAAGGGCAGAGAGAGAGGGAGATAAAGAATCCGAAGCAGGCTCCAGGCTCTGAGCCGTCAGCACAGAGCCCGACGCGGGGCTCGAACTCACAGACCGTGAGATCATGACCTGAGCCGAAGTCGGCTGCCCCACCGACTGAGCCACCCAGGCGCCCCTTTTTAATTATTTTTAATGTTTATTTATTTTTGAGAGAGAGAGACAGACAGAGCATGAGCAGGGGAGAGGCACAGACAGAGAGGGAGACACAGAATCTGAGACAGGCTCCAGGCTCTGAGCTGTCCGCACAGAGCCCGGCGCAGGGCTCGAACTCGGGAACGGTGAGATCATGACCTGAGCCTAAGTCAGACGCTAAACCGACTGAGCCACCCAGGCGCCCCCCCATTTTGTGTTTTATAATCAAATTATTACTTTATATTTTTAGTTCACTACAATGTGAACTACCTGTAGGTAAGAGCTAAGTCTTTTTTTTTTTTCAGCCTTATTGAGGTAGAATTGACAAATAAATCATTTATATTTGAGGCATACAACTTGATGTTTCGATGTATGTGTGTGTTACGAAAGATCACGACAGTCATATCCATTACCTCAGAGTTACCATTTTCTTTCTTTCCGTGTGTATGTGTATGTGTGTGTGTGGTGAGAGCACTTAAGATCTACCCTCCTAGCAATTTCAAGTATACAATACAGTATTGGTAACTCTGGTCACGATGGTAGTGTCCATCGGAGCTCCCGGCGAGAGCTAGACCTTGGTCATCTTTGTATCCCAGTGCCTTACTGTAGTGTCAGACATATTGTAGTCGCTCAGTAAATACTAATTGACTGGAAGAATGAAATGTAATGCTGGTATACTAAATAGTGTGTTATCTACTAATTATTTTATATTATATGTATATGTCTTATTTTCTCAACCAGGTTATATAGGGTTCTAGCAGACAAGGGCTCATAATGAAGCAGTGCTTAGCAGGGTTTAGACAGTGCGCAGCACCGCTTCTAAGTGACGAATGAAGATGGACTTACTCCTGAGTAGTTTCTCTCTAATCAAACTTACAAGGTAGAGGAATGTGTTAATCATCAAAAGCCATAAGAAAGAGAGATCTTTTGAATTCAGGGGTAAGAATTATTTACTCCTTGAAAGAAAATTAGGCATCACATTAACTCCGATTCCTGCCTTTCATCCGTTTTTCCTGTCAAAGGTGTCACGATTACTTCCGAGTTCAGGAAGGAACTTCGGATACTACTTGGGCCAGTCTAGCTTGCCTAACCATTTAACCCCAGAGAGTTTTTGCCAAAACTACTGCTTCCCCTTGTTTTCTGTGCTCATTGGTGAGTTCTGAATGTTTGGAAGTAGGCCAGAAACGTCATCAGTGTCTGACCTAGACTGCCCCACACAAGCGTCTGTTTCGCAGCGTGGGCTCATAGGCTTTAGCGTGTTTCTCTCTGCCCCGTTCATCTTAAAGGCTGACTTCTGCTGCAGCCTGAAGTCAGCTTTCTGACTGTAAGATGTACCGACTTTAAGGTGTCTTTTCCCCCTTTTCATCGGAACTTTCTTTCTATCATGTGCTTAGATTGTTGCTTGGTTAGCACGTTACAAGGAGAGGGAGGATGTGCTGAGTTATAAACTCTCTCTCTGTCTCTTCCCCCAGAACTACAACGGCGTGTCCGATGTCGAGCTGAGAGTAGCGTTGCCAGACGGAACAACAGTTACGGTCAGGGTTAAAAAGAACAGTACTACAGACCAAGTGTATCAGGTAAGCTAAACTTGAACAAGTGGACTCACCATGGGATGGTATGAATCGAAGGAGGATGGGCGAAATGAGTTAACACGTGTAACGTGCTTGGGCTATCTGACACATAATAAGTTTAATTAATGTTAGCTGCTATTGTTGATGTTATTAATGTGAAAGTGCTTTGCCCTCCTTGAAGGAAAAGCACGTATGTATCCCAGGTCACAGTGGGTGTAATTCGCCCCCCTTCGTCTTTTTTTTTTTTTTTTAATGTTTATTTATTTTTGAGACACTGAAAGAGACACAGAGTGCAAGCAGGGGAGGGGCAGAGAGAGAGAGGGAGACACAGAATTTGAAGCAAGCTCCAGGCTCAGAGCTGGCAGCTCAGAGCCTGACTCGGGGCTCAAACCCACGAACCGTGAGATCAAAGTCGAACGCTCAACCAACTGAGCCACCCAAAAATAGGGCATTCTTTTTACATAAACATAATAGCCAATATCAGACCTAAAAAATTAACAGTATTTCCTTGGCGTTAACTAATAACAAATCCATAGTCCAGTATTTCCAACTGTCTAAAAATGATTTTTATAGTTTGTTAAAATCTAGATCTAAACAAGGTTTGTTTTTTATGTTTGTTTTTAATGTTTGTTTTTCTTTGAGAGAGCACGAGCAGAGGCGGGGCAGAGAGAGAGAGGGAGACAGGGGATCCGAAGCAGCCTCTGTGCTGACAGCAGAGAGCCCAATGTAGGGCTTGAACCCATGAAACATGATCATGACCTGAGTTGAAGTCAGATGCTTAGCAGACTGAGCTACCCAGGCGCCCCAGTTTTTGTTTGTTTTAATATAAAACAGCTTCCCTTACCCACCTTTTTGTTTCGATGTTATTGGTCTGTTGCAGAAATTGCGTCTGTGTTGCGCGACGTCCCACATGCTGAATTTACCTGTGTGTCTCTCTCATCCGCGTCATTTACCATGTCCATCTCTTTCTATTCTGCGTAAATGGAAGTTTGCTCCGGAGAGCTCGATTAGGTTCAGCTTCAGCTTTTTTTATAAGACTACTTCACGATTGGTGAGGTGTATATCCTGTTGCTTTCAGGAGGTGAACATTATCTGGTTATCCCGTTTTTAGCGATACGAAGATTAATGAGTGGGTTTGGGTGGTGATAACCTGTGCTGTCTGTTGTAAAGTCCCCACTGAGCTGTGACCAGATGAGCGTGTCTCCCATGACTGCCGCCTTAACCAGCAGTTTCACCAAGGGTTACAGAGTACCGCTGTTCTAATTGTGTCATCTCCTCATATTTGTTAGGTAGAATTTTTCTATACAGAACTTTTCCTTACCAGCTAAGGCTACGTATGTAGTTACCCTAAATACAGTTTGTAGGAAAGGGAGAATAAATATTTAATTTTTTTAGTTGCCAGTTTTCAGAGTGCGATGTTGGCCTCGGAGTGTGATGTTTGTGATTCCACTGAGGTCCAATGAGATATTTTTATTTTATTTTATTTTATTTTTTATTTTAGTATTCGGTGGGTTTTAGCTATTCAGTGTGAGCTAATCAATCTAATCTAATCAGTGTGTATTATCTTCGGTGCTCAGATTGTTCCGTCTGCGACCAGTGGGAGCCCCTTCCTGTCTGCTCCTGGATGCTTCTGACGCAGCTCATTTGTTTACGATAGCATCCTTGCTTTTTGGTACAACAAGGTGTTCTGGCCTCATCTTTGTACATTTCCTATCCTAGCTCTCGAATCAGCCCCTTCCCTCAAGGAGTCCTGGTTTCTTTCCGTGAGAAGTGACATTTAAAGGTCATGACCCAGGTGCTGGATATAATCGGTGCTTTTAGGCCTTTTTGTCTTTAATCCTGATGTGACCAAGATTTTCAGGGAGACTGACAGGTTTCTGGATGTTAATGTTTATTGTTCTTTGTAGCAAACAGAAAGTGTGTTCCCCGTACATTTACGCATGCGCCGCACGCCACGGCCAAGGGTATGGGGAGAATTCAGGGTAGTTCTGAATTATGAAATGGTGGAGTGATTAAGGAAAAGGTTAGTTTTACAAGTCGCTGATGTTTTTGTTCTGTTTTCTTTGTTTCCCACCCGCCCCCAATGTTTTCTCCAGCAAGGCCTTTCGGTGGGGGAGCGCCTTTCTCCTCTCTTACTGACACTCGTAGCGATAGGCCACCTTCCAACCCTTGAGAGCGTTTTGGTTTCCATTCAGCGCAGTGAAGAATGGTAACTGAGAACGTTTATAATCTCATCAGGGATGAACTTAGGTTTGATATGTGAGTAGATCTGGAAAGAAGGGTATAATTATACTTGGTCTACTGAGCCACTAGCATTCCACAATTGTATTGTGTTCAGTTAATACCTTGTTTATATTGGGATTGATCTTGAAAAGAAATTGTGGTACTAATTTGTATTTTTTGAGTTTTGTTGTCATTTGTTTGTAATTTTATTTTTCATTTATTTGTACATGGAGTCTTTCAATTGCTTTTTGTCATATTAGCTCCTACAGAGGACTGATACTTGTTTAATGTGTCTCTGTTGTCACAACATTTTGCTGTTTTGGTCGCATATCGAAGATGGTAATTGTTAGGAGGCGGAGGCCCTCAGCCTAGGCGGGGCCGCCCAAACGGAATAGGAGCAGCCTGTGATGCGGGGACAGACCTGACAGACTCTCTGGCTCTAGAACCAGAGATAAAGATTTTGCATGTTAACAGCCAGTATTAAATGTAAGCTAAATGAAAACAAATATATAAATAAAAATAAATGTAGTTGAAATGTATGAGACTGGATATTTAGAACTTATTTTCCTCTTAAGATCTGTCCTTATGAAGCACGCTGGTTGTAAGTGCTGTTAAAAAAGACCGTTGTGGGATGAAGCCTTGTTTCAGAGAGGAAAGGTGATATTTAAGGGTAGATTATATCAGCTCGAATTGGACAGGGAAACTCATATTTAGAGATCATAGCTATTTGGGTCAAATACAGATATTTTTCCCCTTTTATTTCATACATATGTATGCATGAGTGCGTGTACATATACATACCAAAAAAATGAGGCATAGAGCATGTCCCGTGAAACCAAGATGGCAGAACTCCTCCCTTCTCCCCCCTGCACGTGCACACACCTGCCTTTTCCCGTGGCGTTGTCGGATTCAGTTACCCTGAAACCAATCTATCCTGTTTACCCTCTAGGCTATCGCAGCAAAGGTTGGCATGGACAGTACAACGGTGAATTACTTTGCCTTATTTGAAGTGATCAATCATTCCTTTGGTAAGTGCCACTTAATATTAAGTTTTGTTTGTGAGTATTTTATTCTAATACTATCAGATCGAAGCTCCCAGAAGCTGTCAGACTGAAACTGTTTGCTTAGAGAAGAAGAGCTTGAAGGCAAGGGGAGCTCACACCCGTAAGGACGTCTCCCTCAAGCAGACCAGGCAAATCCTAGTAAGCCCAAGTCACAAGGGTGTCTGCTCACTGACGATCCTTTTTCCTCTTCCGTAAGTATAACTTACTTCTACCTAGTACTGAAACAGATACTTCATGAAGTTCTTTTAAGTCAGAGGTTCAAAATTAATATATTCCAAGGAAATAGCCAAAAGAGGGATGTTCCGTTTAGCCACAGCTTATTTTGGTGTACTTTATGCTTTTCGTGGGTAATTAAGAATAGCTTTTCGTTTTCAGGAGTCAGAAAGAAATATATTACTCAAAAGTCTTTGTGCTAGTGCATGTATTTAAGTTTCCTTATAAATATATACTCTCTTTCTAAGAAATTTTACTGCACGTTGGCTGGAAGTTTCTCATATGTTCTTTTACAAAAGCTAGGGATGGCGGCCACATTGGTTGCATTGAGATCACGAAAGGGAGGAAGTCTGAGTGCTCGCTGTGAATGACGTAGATTTCCTGCAGTTTATGGGTCTTTTCCAGAGCACGCGTGTGTGGGGCTAAGGCCGGACACAGCAGGTCATACTGATCGACCAGACCTTGCCGTCCCTGGTCAAGAGAAAACAGGGTTGATTCTCCCCGAAGCAGCCGTCTTTTTACCACTCTTCGTCTCCCCGGTCCCCGTGGTCTAACCGGGCAGATATAAATGTTACAGAGGATTGCTAGGGAACCAGGGCCCTTGGATTCTGATCTTATCCTTTTTTTCTAAGCTTTAGTTAAGAAATAAAATGGGAAATATTAAATCTGTCTTTTGCAGTGCTACAAAGTCAAGTAAGCATCGAGAGAAGAAAAAACTCTGAGCCTTTCCAAAGAAAAGCAATGTAGAAATTTACCGTAGTAGCGTTTTATCCTGCTTGTGCTTCGTGTAGGAAGAGGAAGAAACATTTACTCAGAAGCCATTTTTCATTTTGATGAATGTCTTGGAGAGTTGGGGGCGGGGATTGGGGAGAGCCTCTCCGCTCTTAACAAACAAGAGAATTGCCACACGAGAGACTCTGATTGCACCGTAGCCGGGTAAGAGGAGAGGCTTGCTTTAAAGACGCTCAGTGGACATCGCTGTAACTGACCAGATAATGGATAAGATATTTTACTCGACTTTGGAATAGATTCTGTCTGCACAGTCTGGTGTTAACCGAAGGGTGTGACATATCGGTGCCAGACTTGAGTCAGTTTAAGACTCCGCTGGCCGTAGTCCTAGTCAGAAGGGATAGATTTGGGTAGAGAAATGGTTATTCCGTGGTCCCATAGCAGAACTGCCTGATGGGTCTAAGCCGATGTTCCGGTTAAGGACGGCCTGCCATTCTTAGTCTGCCTTACACAGTGTGTGCCGGGAAATTCCTTCTAGATCTTTAATCTTCTAGCTTTTTTTTTTTTTGTCTTCAGTACGTAAGCTGGCACCTAATGAATTTCCTCATAAACTCTACGTCCAGAATTACACATCAGCTGTGCCAGGCACCTGCCTGACCATTCGAAAGTGGCTTTTTACGACAGAAGAAGAAATCCTCTTAAATGACAATGACCTTGCTGTTACCTACTTTTTTCATCAGGTGGGTAAATTGATCTTCCTTGGAAAGGCCTGATTCCTTTTTATGCTTGTATGTAGTGAGTTATTTGCCAATCCAGTGTGAATCCTCGGACAAGCTGCTTTGGCTCCTGGATCTTAGTTAAGCTACATTTTTAAAATGTTCTATCCCGGGGTGCCTGGCTGGCTCAGTCTATAGAGCATGCGACTCTTGATCTTGGGGTTTTGAGTTCAAGCCCCACAGTGGGTGTAGAGATTACTTAAAAAATAAAACGGGGGGGGGGGCGGGGGCGCCTGGGTGGCTCAGCCGATTAAGCGTCCGACTTCGGCTTAGGTCATGATCTCACGGTTCGAGAGTTCGAGCCCCACGTCAGGCTCTGTGCTGACAGCTCAGAGCTTGGAGGCAACTTCAGATTCTGTTCCTCCCTCTCTCTCTCTCTGACCCTCCTCTGCTCATACTCTATCTCTCTATCTCGCAAAAATAAATAAAAAAAAATAAAAAATAAAAAGGAATAAAACAAAACATTCTATCCCATTTAACAAAAGATAAATAAATTTAAGAAGTAAAGATGTCCTGTAGTTAAGAATAAATCTATTGTTATTTTAAACAATAGGAAATGAGTATATGGCTATATACCTTTCAAAAACTTTTTCATCAAGGGGCCCCTGGGTGGTGGTGGCTCAGTCGATTGAGCGTCTGACTTCAGTCCGGGTCATGATCTCATGGTTCATGAGTTCAAGCCACATGTCGGGCTCTGTGCTGACAGCTCGGAGCCTGGAGCCTGCTTCGGATTCTGTGTCTCCCTCTCTCTGCCCCTCCCTCCTACTCACGCTCTGTCTCTCTGTGTCTCTCAAAAAATAAATGTTAAAAACTTTTTTAAAAGTAACCAGATTTGTTTAAAAAAATTTTTTTGTCAAAATTATATATACGTAAAGTTTAAAGCATCAAATAGTCCTACACAGATTATTGTGAAAAATACTAGTTACCCTGCTTATCTGCATCTCCTCCTCCTTAGGCAACCATTTGCACCTCCTTTAGCTTTTGTTTGTTGTTTGTTTTGTTTTATATTTACATCCATTTCTCTGTTATAACTTGGTCATATTGCTCCTACTTGATTTTTTAATCAAGCAGTATCTCCGAATTTCCTAGTATCGAAGATGAGACTCTAGCTCCATTTCCTCCCCCATTCCCACTACATACCATCCCCATACATGCTCAGGCACACTTCGGTGACAGAGGTAGAAGTTGAACTCAAAACTCACTGTATTGGGGCGCCCGGGTGGCTCAGCCAGTTAAGTGTCCAACTTCAGCTCAGGTCATGATCTCAGGGTCTGTGAGTTCGAGCCCCGCGTCAGGCTCTGTGCTGACGGCTCATCAGAGCCTGGAGCCTGCTTCGGATTCTGTGTTTCCCGCTCTTTCTGCCCCTCCCCTGCTCATGCTCTGTCTCTGTCTTTCAAAAATGAATAAATGTTAAAAAAAAATTTTTTTTTAAAAACCTCACTGTATTTTATTTTTATTTTTTATTTGAGAGAGAGAGAGTGTGGAAGCAGGGGAGAGGGGCAGAGAAAGAGAGGGAGAGAATCCCAAGCAGGCTCCATACTCAGCACATTGCCTGACATGGGGCTTGATCCCACAACCCCCGGGATCATGACCTGAGCCAGATAAAGAGTCAGATGCTCAACTGGCTGAGCCACCAGGCACCCTGAGCTCACTGTATTATGCAGATAGTTTCCCTTACAAGGTATAGGGCTTGATTTCTATCTTAAAGAAATTAGCAGCCTTCTGGTAAAGGTTCAGGTGGGTCCCTGCCGGCGCCTGCAGAAGTGGTCCTTGTAGTCAAACAGTGAGGTTGGATTCCGAGTGCCCCGGACAAATGATTCTGTTTCTTCTTTTCCTTCTTTTTTTTTCTCCCAAAGATGTGTCTTCTTTTCTATTAGATTCTAAAAGCTTTCCTTGGGGTAGAGTGAAGTTGGAAGGGGGTGCATGTTTTGTATAGCTGAGCCAGGAGCCGCCTGCCGCATTCTGTCTAGGCGCCTTCGCGCCCGCGCCAGTCCTGTCGCAGCGTTGTCCGTGGGTGGTCTCAGATGGGTCGCTTCCTCTCCCCCGGTTGCTCCCACCCTAGCTGGCAGTCTTGTTTCACTTCGTGCCGAAAGCACCGTAACGTCGTCGGTCTCCCTTATTTCATTCTCTCCTTAGCTTGATTCATTTGGCCCTCAGACACGAATCAATCGTTCTTTTTAAAATAACACATTTTTATTGCCTGGTTAGCTCCAGTAGTGTTAGTGCTGTCCTTAAGTTTAAGTTCCTGTGCCCGTTCTCTGGGACCCTCCATAGTGTGGTACCCTGCCCATCCGGCATTGTGCTTTGTTGCCCCCGACGCGCGCCTGTGTTTACCCCAGACGGGTCTGTCTCCTGAGTGTATTTGAGCCCAGAATCCTCCCTGTTTCCTGACTTCCGTTTGCAGTTTATTCTGTCCACCTGACCTTTGGCGTCCAATCAAGGCTCTCCTCATGACCACCGTCAGCAAAGAGCTCTGCTGTCCGCATCGCACGCCCTCGCTACCTCACTGTTGAACAATTATGCGCCATCTTTCAGTGTCTCTGATCATTTTCACCTGTAGAAATTAACCGGAATTTAAATCTCTTAGCGGGAGAAACAAGATCCCTCATGTGCCTAGAACAGGCCTTGAGCACATCCTGGGCACTCTTTAAATGCTACTTACTCCAGCGAATACGCCCTGCGGCACAGGTCACGGCGGACAGATAGGAGTTATTCTGAAATGAACCCGTATCTCTTTTATCAAGAATGTGCTCGATAATGACTTTGATGTTCCTTTCTTCCCTGCCCCTGTTTTGGCGACAGGCCGTGGATGACGTGAAAAAAGGTCACATCAAAGCAGAGGAAAAGTCCTACCAGTTACAGAGGCTGCACGAGCAAAGGAAGATGGTCATGGTACGTGTGTGGCCCCACAAATACCCCTTCTTGTCTCTTAAACCTGTTGTTCCAGTCATTTCTGAAAGACCATACAACTGGTCAGTGGCTTAATTAATTTAAAAAAGGGGGGAGGATATGCTGTTCACGTAATACCTGTTGCGTCCGTCCATGCAGCACAGAAGAAGAGGTTTTGTGATGTGTGTGCACATGACTCTATCATCAGTAGTAGCCCAGCATTCTTTTTTGATGGAAAGTTCTAAAACAAAAGATGTGCAAACCATTTAATAAAGATCAATTCTCTAAGAGTTGATACTTAGATTTTTAACATTAGAAGTTATTTTATTTGTGACTTAGCAATCACAAGATTGTTTTTACAACTTCCTTCTCTGCAGTTGCTTAAAACACGTGCTCAGTAGGGTCCTTGGTCGGTGTGGTCTCTGTGCCGTGCGCCCCGACAGCTGTTGGCGCCACGTGGCTACTCAAGTTTAATTTAAACTCCTGTAAATTCAGTGAAATTGAAAGTCCAGCCCCTCAGATGTACCAGCCTCACTCCAAGCGCTGAGTAGCCGTAGCGGCTCGTTCCCGCCGCGTTGGGACAGCTCGGGTACAGCACAGTCTCCTCACCACAGAGAGTCCGGTGGCAGCGGGCTGCCTGCAGTAGTCCCTCAATGTTTTAAAATCCGTTTTCAGGAGTGCCTGAGCAGCTCAGTCGATTAAGCATCCGGCTCTTGATTTCAGCTCAGGTCGTGATCTCACCGTCCACGAGTTTGAGCCCCACATAGGGCTCCACGCTGACGGTACAGAGCCTGCTTGGGATTCTCTCTCTCCCTCTCTCTCTCTGCCCTTCCCTCACTCATGTGTGCTCTCTCTCTCTCTCAAAATAAATAAACTTAAAAATAAGTAAATAAAATTAGTTTTCAATTTGCACCTGCCATAAATACAGGGATGGAAATTGTCAAAAGTAAAGTGTGTGAGGATGCTTACACAAACTTTCACTGCTGGCATTTTAAGATTTCTCTCTTGGCAAATTTACATATAGTTGAAACTTTTCTAATTATAATTTTTCGTGAATTCTCACAAGACAGTTCCCGCATTGGTGGTGATTCTGATAGGTCACTTGGATTTCTTTGTACCGTCTGTATGTGCATTTTTTAGGAGGGAATGGTTTCTGTCTAAATTAACTGGGTTGGAATAAGAACGCAAACAAGTCAGCCCCTAATCTTCTGTCTAGAGAGTTATTTTATCACTCACATGACAGAAAGTAGTACATCTGTTTGCCTCAGGAAACGGCCGTTTCCCACTGTTCTGCACCCCAGCAGGCTAAAACAGAGAAGGCAGAAGTCTTTTGAGTAGATTTAGGGCTTGGCAGAAGTTCGGTAAAGGGAATTTTACTATGCGAGAAACAGCCTTTTAAAACTCCATTTCCACCTGTCCTTAAAGATCGTGGCGTCTTCTGTGTGCTCACGCTTGACTCCCACCGGGGCTTCCGCCTCTTTCTGACGCACGGGCCCAAATACTAAAGGACCATCGGCCTCTGAAATACTTCTTTGCCCTTGCCGAAGGCAGCAAATCAGAGTAATTTCATAAGGGCTCTGAGAATGCCGGTATGGGATAAATATTGTTTCTTTGTACACATAGTACTCCAGACACACTAACTTCCATGTATGCATTCAACTAGAAATGTTTGTTGAGTACCGAGTGTGTGCCAGGCACAGTACACAGTGCTAAAAAAATATAAATAGATGTGGGTTCTGTGGCAATATATGGAAGATCTGAATTTAACGAGCATGGTAATCTATCACAGAATTACTTTCAGACTCCAGTGTGTCTCTCGTAATCTCTCAATTAAGGACCGAGTATGTCGATGCTTCCCTTTTGGGTCACTGGAATTGAGCATCAGATGCTCTTAAACATTAACGGAATCCGTTGTCTTGAAAACCTAGTGCCGGCGAAGAAGTGTGTGCTGGCCCCACAGCACGGCAGTCAGACCTTAAACCCCACCAGAGTGTGAGAAGTCTGGATTTGATTCAGCGTATACCAGCGTGAGTGTTCAGAGACCCCAGCCGAGCCAGGGTCACGTTCAGCGCCTTGCAACCTCCAGCCCAGGCGGGCCCTCCGAGCCCGTACACCTGGACTCCGCTACCTGGAGCAGCTGGGTATTGTTGGCGGGCTCAGATGAGGCCGCGTCCCTGTGAGGCCCGCCTCCCGTGAGCTCACCGACTTCCCCGTTTTCGCTTCTTTTCTTTAAAACGAGGATGTTCACATTGCCGCTAGCGAGTAGAATCTTGACAAAATTCTCCAAAATTCCTAAACGTTCCAATGTGATTAAAAAATGGCTTTGTTTTCTGCTTATTGACAAAGTTAGATTGAATCTCCAATTCGGATGGTTGAGAATATAATACACGAGAGAGATTTGTTTTGTTTTTTTTTTACTCTCACACAAACAGTAGACGTGTGACTTATATTTTTCTTGTATTCAAGTGGCCTGATTTTTGCCATTGTTAAACTGACAAATTTCTGTGAGCGTTTCTCAGTGTAATTTTTTTTTTTTTTAATTTTTTTTTTTAATGTTTATTTATTTTTGAGAAACATAGAGGCACAGTGTGAACAGGGGAAGGGCAGAGAGAGAGGGAGACACAGAATCGGAAGCAGGCCCCAGGCTCCGAGCCGTCAGCACAGAGCCCGACGCGGGGCTCGAACTCACAGACCGCGAGATCATGACCTGAGCTGAAGTCGGCCGCCCAACCGACTGAGCCACCCAGGCGCCCCTCTCAGTGTAATTTTTAAAAATATTTGTATATTTTTAAGAGAGAGACAGCACAAGCGGGGGAGGGGCAGAGAGAGAGGGAGACACAGAATCCGAAGCAGGCTCCAGGCTCTGAGCTGTCAGTACAGAGCCCAACTTGGGGCTCAAACCCACGAACCATGAGATCATGACCTGAGCCAAAGTCCAGGTGCTTAACTGACTGAGCCCCCCAGGTGCCCCTCTCAATATAATTTTTAATTAAGATTTCACACAAGGCAATATATGTGAGAGTCAGTGCTTTCAGAGTGTGGCCCCCACCTCAATAACACGGGAATAACTTGTGCAAGCTCCTTAAAAGGCAGCTTTCTGGACCCCATCTCACGCTTACTAAGCCAGAATCCTGGGTGGGGCCTAGGAATCTGCAGATTTTTATAGAAGCACCCTGGTGATTCTAAAACTTCAGTTGCTTCAGAATCACTGTTCTGGGGGCTTGGGAAGGTTGACTCTTGGGGGTTCCCTTCAAGCCCTATTTCAATTTTAGGCCTGGATTGGCCCCTAGCAGGCTGCTTGGGAGAACAGAGAGCTCTCTAGAATGGATCTCAGCCCACTCACCTAAAGTGTTGTTCTGTTAAGTACTGAGTCTCTGCTTTAATAACTGTCCTGTTCCTGTATTTACCTATCTGCATGAACACTGCACATTTATAACATGTCCTGGGCCGTCCTTCCCCTCATCTCGGCCTCGTGTGGGCCGCCGTCTAAACGACACGTGGGCCGGGGAGGTGGTGCAGGGGGCGTGCTGTCAGAGGAGAGCGGGCAGGACGGTTTCGGGTTCTAAACAGAGAACGACACTCTTTAATAAATATGGCTGAAAACAAAAATTCACCCTTCTTTTAGAAACTTTGGATGTATCTAGGGGTGTCTGGGTAGGTCTGAAGCTTCCAACTCTGGTTTCAGCTCAGGTCATGGTCTCGTGGTTTATGAGTCTGAGCCCCACGTCAGGCTCTGTGCTGACAGCTCAGAGCCTGGAGCCTGCTTCCGATTCTGTGTCTCGCCATCTCTCTTTGCCCCTCCCCTGCCTGCTTGGTCTCTCTCAAAAATAAACAAACAGGGGCGCCTGGGTGGCTCAGTCGGTTGAGCGTCCGACTTCGGCTCAGGTCATGATCTTGCGGTCTGTGAGTTCGAGCCCCACGTCGGGCTCTGTGCTGACAGCTCAGAGCCTGGAGCCTGCTTCGGATTCCGTGTCCTCCTCTCTCTGCCTCTCCCTCTCTCCCTCTCTCTCTCCCTCTCCCTCTCCCTCTCCCTCTCCCTCTCTCCCTCTCTCCCTGTCTCTCTCTCTTTCCCTCCCTCTCTCTCTGTCCCTCCCCTGCTCACACACTCTCTCAAAATATATAAATAAACTCAAAAAAACCCCACAAAACTTTGGATGCATGTAACAATTTAGATGTTTCTTCTCGTGATGCTTTGTGCAAATCTAGGAGTGGAGAGATTTGTCTACAGCTGAGAAACACTACCTGACCTGAGAATCTTTGAAAACCTTACGTTTCCCAAATGAGACTTTACCTCTGTCTTGTCACCAAGGCCACGGGTGCCTGTAGTTTCCACTCAGGTTATTTTTAGAACCTAATGCTGTTAGGAACTCCTCTGAAGGTCTTTTGCTTTCAAAGACTATTAGATTCTTGAATATGGAGAGATAAATCAGGGTTTCGATTCAAAGGCAAGAGAGGGGCACATATTACGTGTCTGGTACTGTGCTAGACACAGCACGTCTGTTCTCATTTCCTCCTCGCAGCAGCCGTGCAGGGGTTGGCCCCACTTTACCCAGGAGAGGATTCTGAGAGGGGAAGGTTCTTACCTAATATCGTGTCGCTTATCAGAAGTGGAACTAGAAGTTGAACCTGTTTCTGTCTGGCTTCAAAGCAGGTGTTTTTTTCCTGCCACGGAAAAAAGAAGCCAGCAGCAGTGTCCCTTCCTTCCAGGTGGCAGGGGCAGCCCCGAGGCAGAGCAACTTACAGAGTCACAGAGAGAGTTCAGAGGATGCTGAGCGCCGGCCTCATCTGATGCCTTTTCCTAATCCCTCTCCGTCTGCGTGTGTCTCTTTCTGACAAATAAAATCATGCTCCCGTCAGGACTATGGCGGAAATATTATTTTTTTTTTGAGAGACAGAGACAGACCACGAGTAGGGGAGAGGCAGAGAGAGCGGGAGACAGAATCCTAAGCAGGCTCCAGGCTCTGAACCATCAGCACAGAGGCCGACGCGGGGCTCAGACTCACAAGCGGCGAGATTGTGACCTGAGCCGAACTTGGATGCTTAACTGACTGAGCCACCCAGGTGCCCCAGTAATACTTTCAAAACAGTAGTGATGCCTCTTAAAGAGGAGAGCTCGCAGGAAATGTGTTGTTCAGAGGCTTCGTGGGAAAGGACGCCGGCGGAATCGGTCTCGAGGCTGCGTGACACCTTCCAGCATTGGCAGGGGTCCCAGGCACCTTTTTTTTTTTAAACAACTTTGAAATCTGTTGTTTTCTTTCTTCTCTTTTTAATTTTATTTATTTATTTATTTATTTTGAGAGAGAGAGAGCGAGCGCGCACGCCTGACTCAGGGTATCACAGACTGTGAGCTCGTGACCCGAGCGGAAATCAGGAGCCGGACGCGGAGCCGCCCAGGTGCCCCGAAGCGCCCTCGAGCAGCGGCTGCCGCTCATCGGGCACACGGAGATCTCCCCACGACTGTGGGAGCAGGGTCCCCTGGGTCGAGCACTGGGGCGCAGGGCGTTCTTCTCGTCCCCTTTACTGTCTTACCGTAGAAAGTTGCAAATATGTAAGGAAGTTGGAAGAATAGTCGTTTAGCCCAAGTACCCATTAATCAGTTTAAGCAGCCTCTGCTCTCTACCGCTCCTATTTCTTGTCTCTCTCTCTCTCTCTCTCTCTCTCTCTCTCTCTCTCTCACTCACACTCACACACACACACACACACACACACACACACACACACACACGTGCTTTTTTCCCTGGGGAGCAAGGAGTTGAGCCTTCTGGCTAAGGATAATGGAGCCTTTAAAATTATTTTTTCAAGCCATCCTCTATTGAATACCTAATTGTGTGCTAAGTACTGTGCTAAATACTTCAGTGGTCGTAAGGAACCGTGTGATGTAGGTGCTGTTATTCTTTCCCTTTAAATAGAAGAGGAAACGAGAGCTCCTGGGAGTTACTAATTTGGCTGGAGTGCAAGCACCTTGTCCGAGGTGACGCGGTCACGGACCCTTGTCCGAGGTGACGCGGTCAGGAAGTGCGGGAGCCAGGGTTCAAGCCCAGGTAGTCTGGGCCCAGGCTCCGGCTGCCCCTCGTGCTGCTTCCTGCTCGGCCTCGGTCTCTGCGTGTGACCCCACAGGAGTTCGTTCTGTGGCACCGCCTGTCCCCAGCCAGGGGTATCTTTTTGTTCTTAGTGCCGCTGGCAGCCCAGGCAGTCGCTGCTTGCATCCCTGGTGCGGGAGGGGTGGCGGCGTAGGGGGACGGAGGAGGGGGGCGGAGGAGGGGGACGGAAGGACGGAGAACTGAGAAGAGCAAGTCAGGCAGTGTGGCCTTTCCGAACTGACCCTGTCACTGCGCTCTCGCTGCCCTTTTACTGGCTCCCCTCGCCGTTGCCATTACTTTGCCTAAACAGAACCGATCCCGAGTAGGAGAGGGCGTGTGTGGCGAGGTCCTCCCTAGCCCCGGAGGGCTCGCAGACCGTCTCTGGGGCAGACGGCCGTCCTCAGTGCCGTTCCCCGGAACCAGAGCCGCCGGTCGCCCAGGGTCCTTTTTGTGCCTGGGTCCCTTGGTCTCTTCTTTCTTGGGCGAAAGGTGACCCTCCAGTGCGTTCCAGCCTCTCTGCCCGTCCGGTCGGAATCAGCCAGCGTGCTGTGCCTTCGCCGTCTCTCCGACACTCCCCACCCGTCCCTCGTGCGCCCCGTCGCCCTGTGTGCTGCGCAGCTGGGGGTGTGGGGACTCAAGGGTCTTCGCTGATTCCTAGGCAGTCCCTGAGAGGAGACCGGGGCAGAGTTCCTGTGTCTTTTTTTTTTTTTTAATCATCCCTTCCTTATTTCTCTTCTAACCTCCTTCCCACTCATCTTTTACTGTCCCGTCTCCACTCAGCATAGAGAGTCGAGAGGGAGAGAGGCCAGTCTCCGTCGTAGAGGAGAGGCGAGCAGAGCCGAGTTAGCGTCTTCTCTGGACCCGTCTTGCAGCGTTGTACCTTCGAGGGTCATACGTGCCACTCGATTTTGGTCCACGCGACCTTTAAGGAGGCATGTGCCCCGGAGATCGGGACGGTGGTGCTGGCTTGGGGACTAGTTGGCGACAGAGAAGGGACCAGCGGCCACGAAATGAAACCTAGCTTCTGATCCTGGCTGTGCCGCTCACGACGACCTGTGCCCTTGAGCAGGCCTCCTGGGATCTGGGTCTCTGTAAAATGACGAGCCCTAACGGTCGTGACTTAAACACGTTCCGAGTGTGGGATTCGGGGGTGGCTCACCGCTTGTCACTGAGGTCCTTGTAACCTCTGGCTGGGGAGGAGACGTGAGCTCCATCTCCTCGTCACGTAGACGGGTCTGATTCCCACCCGGATGCAAGTGCAAGGAGAGGCAGGCCGACCAGTACTGGGAGTCCTCCCCCCCCCTGCGACGCAGGGGTCGTGGTCGCAGCACCTCTTCTGGCTTTGGGTGTGTGCTTTTGGAGGTGCAGAGAGGAGGCGGGGCTGGACCTCCGGAGGTGGAAGCCGGAGGCGGAAAGAGAATGAGCTTGGAGGACTGGCCCTTCTTAGCGCTGCCCGTGCGAGGGACTGGAGCGTGCTCCCAGGTCGCCGGGCGGGAGGGCTCTCCTTGTCCTCTTTCCGGTGGCCTCCCGGCCGCTCTCGGTGGCGGTTTAGTTCCACAGCAGCACTGTGTCACACACACACCCTTCTTTCCCCCCAGTACCTCAACATGCTGAGGACTTGCGAGGGCTACAACGAGGTCACCTTCCCCCACTGCGCCTGCGACTCCCGGAGGAAGGGGCACGTCGTCACAGGCCATCAGCATCACGCACTTCAAGCTGCACGCCTGCACTGAAGAGGGACAGCTGGAGGTGACAGTTCCGCGTGGGGCCGGGCCGGGCCGCTGGGGCTGGGCGGGGGGATGGAGTCCACACCGCTCGGGCGGGCAGGTGGGTCCGCAGCGGGTGCACGCCGACCCTCCCCTTCCTGGCTGCTCCCGCCTCCCTCCCGCAGTCTCCTCCTCGAAACGAGGCCCTCGCTCCGCAGCCCGCCTCTGCGGCCCGGCGCAGAACCGTCTCGGCCGAGGCCCCAGCGCTCTCAGACTTGCACTCTTGCTCCCCGTTGCTCAGAACCAGGTGGTCGCGTTTGAATGGGACGAGATGCAGCGATGGGACACGGACGAGGAAGGAATGGCCTTCTGCTTCGAGTACGCGCGGGGGGAGAAGAAGCCTCGATGGGTGAAGATCTTCACGCCATATGTGAGTGGGGGCCGGGGAGCCCTCGTGGGGAGGGCCGGGAGGGCTGCAGGGAGCGAGAGCAGTCGTCTTCGGACCTTCGAGCCCGGTCCTTCCTGTCCGTCCCGAGGACCGATTGCCGGTTTCACCGCCCGCCGGCCTCCCCGCTGCCGCAGGGGGACCGAGATGAGTGCAGGGGTTCTCGCGCTCCGCAAGGGTCTCCCCTCCACTGAGCGGGTCGGGAGGGCGAGGTGGCTGCGGACAGGGGTTCCGAGGCATGGCCCTGTGGTGCCCGGTCGTAAGAAGTCAGTGTCGCTATGTCGTTTTTGTTTTGTGTTTTGTGTTTTGTTTTGCAGTTTAATTATATGCACGAATGCTTCGAGAGAGTGTTCTGTGAGCTCAAGTGGAGAAAAGAGGTAATTTGAAACAATGGTGAATTTTTTTCATCTTTGTTTAAAACGAGAAGCCTACGGCAAATACGCGGGACCCTCACGTCCATGTGTCTTTCTAGGAGTACTGGTTAAAATTTTTTTTTTTTTTTAATGTTTATTTATGTTTGAGAGACATAGAGGCACAGCGTGAACAGGGGAAGGGCAGAGAGAGAGGGAGACACAGAATCGAAGCAGGCTCCAGCCTCTGAGCCATCAGCACAGAGCCCGACGTGGGGCTCGAACTCACAGACCGTGAGATCATGCATGACCTGAGCCGAAGTCGGCCGCCCAACCGACTGAGCCACCCAGGCGCCCCAGGAGTACTGGTTAGAGACCGGTTATTCCTCCAGCCTTTGGACGCTGAGTAGACTGTACAGGAAAAGCCTGCTTCTCCCCCGGCCTGGAGGGGAGCTCTGGGCTGCAGGCTGCTCTCCCTCGTGGCCTCGCGGGCCCTCCTCTGCCTCGTGTTTGTTTCTGTTTTTTAATCGAATCACTGCCTATGTTGTTCCTGACCCAGAAGGGCCCTTCCCAGCTGCGGCCCCCCTGACTAGGTGACTCCTGGCGGCTGTGTCTGGGCCGGCCGGGAGGGCGTGTGTTCTGGAGGTGTCTGCTCTGGCTCTGCCACCGGCCGTGTGTGCCGGCGCTGCGGGATTGGGGGATTCTGAGTAGTTAGCCTCTTGTTCTCAAGGGAAGGTATTTCCGAAGTTCCGAAGGTAAAGTCGAGAACACGGAGCTTATATTGTCGGTGTAGGAGGGAGAACCAGACGACCCTTCTCGCCGCGTTTTCCCCCCTGCGACGCTGGGCAAAGGAGCCTCCCCGATCTCGGCTTTCTTGGCTTTCTCGCCTTTTCTCACGTATAAACGGGAAGGCTGACCCCGAGAGTTAATGTCGAAGCTCCTCCCTGGGTCCCAAAGGCTGTGCTTCTAGGTGGGAAGTCGTAGCAGAGGCGGGGGCGGGGGGGGGGGGTGGCGCGGCACAGTTTTTCCCGTTTCTGTCCGACGCGGCCCCGGCTGGGAGGGGCGCCGGCGCCGCGGGCTCCCGGTAACTGTGTCCTGTTTCCCTTGCAGAACATTTTCCGGATGGCGCGGTCACAGCAGAGGGACGTGGCCACCTAGCCCACCCTCGCCCCTCCTCTCCACCCTCATCCTCTCACCCCTTCCGTTCCTGTGTCAGACAGAGTAACCATTAACACAAAAGAAGAGAAAAAGGAAAAAAGTCATTATGTTCAAAAGCCCTAAACTAAATACTATTAATGACCCCTCTGAGTGTCATGTCTCTGGCATTGAGCCGGTCGAGAGCGACAGGTGGCCCGCCGGGAGCGGCTGAGTTAAGACAGGAAGTTACGCCCAGCCACGCGCCAAAGGTGTCGTTGTGCTCTCGCCTGGGCCTCCCCCGACAGACTCTCCTGTGCTGTATTTTTAAAACTGGAACTATGAACCCCATCCGTTTGCACTGTTCAGACATATATATGTATGTATGTAAAAATTATATATACACAAATTAGCTGCACGTATATACATATATATATTTCTTTTTAAATTTCATATCGATGGCAGTACCTTTTTTAGCTTGTGTTTTTACACACCTTTCACTAGAATTCATGACTTCTCTCTTGCTCTCTTTATTTTGAAACAAATGTTAAAAAGGAAAAAAAAATTATTGGGAAAATACCTCTCCTCATGAAGGACTCGAAAAGTTTACAACCTGCTTGGGTTTTTTTCCCCTTTTTTGTATCGAGTGAAGGTCCTGGCTCATGGGCTGCCATAGAGTCTGAGGAGCAAGGAGCACAGTTTCTTTATCTTCCAAGAGGCTGCCGGGAGGAGACAGGTGTGTTTCTCCAGGGCCGGCGGCGCGCAGGTCTGCGCTGCGTCCCCTTCTTGCTTCCCGAGGGCCCTCGGGTGCCCTCCCTCCCTGGGGACGGGCCTGGAACGGAGGGGCGACGCGGGCGCAGGAGGTCCACGCCGCAGGAACCCGAAACGCCTCGTGGCCGTGACTTCCCATTTCCGCAGCAGGCAGAGTGCGAGGGGCCAGAGCTGAAGCCAATACCTTCAGGCACAAACATGGGACGCAGGCAGGGAGAGGAGGCCGCTTGCGCCTTCCCCTCTCCGTTCCCACCAGTAACCACCCGTAACCGAGACGTCCCGGGACTTCCTCCCACGGCCGTGCTGGGGGGGAGTCTGACCGTATCCCCCAGGCCGTGGGGAAGCTCGGTCCGTGGGCTGTGCCAACCAAACCAGTGCCCGTCCGAGCCAGCCGAGGACCCGGGAGGGCCTGCGGGGGACGGTCGGTGTGGGCTGGATCTCAACTTCTGATGAAGGAAACCCTTCCCGTCCCTCAGAGCTGCTCCCTCCCCTCGGGATTTTGAGACCCGAGGGTGGCACCTCCGCAGGACCTGGGGGGGCTGGGGGGGCCGGGCTGGCCGGCGGGGTCAGCACCCTCAGCCGCAGGCTCTGTGGATCCTGCATCGGGAGGGAGCCCGGAGGGAGCTGGAGGTCAGGCAGCCGCGGCTGAGCCTGTGTCCCCCCCCCCACCCCCCACCCCGTCTCCACTTTCTAAACGACGACCTCCACTGGGGGGCGCCTTGCGCTTTTCTCACCGGGAGGCGGTGGGGGGTTTGGGGTTCGCGCTCAGGTGACTCCATGTTGCCGATCATCGCGAGGCCGCGTCTCCTCCTCAGGCTGGTCTGCCAGCCGCCTGCCCCAGGGCGGCGTGGGGTCCCACAGGACGTCTGGCTTCCCGCCCTTTCTCCAAGCCCAGGTGCAGTCGCAGTGCGGGAGGTGGGAATGCGGAACGTTTCCAGTCGCAGAGAGCATCCCCGAGTTGAGAGTATTGATACAGAATTAACTTCTTTTGGCTTAAATGAATTTAATAATAATGAGCCGAGGACCCCAGAAAAGAGGCATGCTGGTTCCCCACTCCAAGATGCTAACGAGGCTTTGGGGGCCAGCTTTTGTGTCCCCCCCCAAACAGGCAGCAGTTTGCCCCCGCTCCCTCAGAGTGGGGGGGAGTGCACAGCCCTGGGAGTCCCTGCGGCCCCCCAGTGCTGGCCTCTGCGGGAGGGGGAGGATGCCCGTGGGTTTGAGGCCCAAGGCTCGGGCCAGGCGGGCGCCGCTCTGCTCCCTCTGTGGCTGGCAGAGCCCGGGCGGGGGCGGGGGTGGGGGTGGGGGTGGGGGTCTGTCCGGGAGCAGCCAGTGCGCGTGGCTGTGCCGCTGAGGAGTGCATCGAGGGGGGGGGAGCCTGGCAAACAGCCCTCTCCTGGCCTCCCTCCCGCAGTGGCCTGGTGGCCCGCGCACAGGTCACCGGCTCCGTAGAGCAAGCTCGTTTTTGCATGAAGCAGTGTTCGTGTGACGGTCCTTCCCCCTCGTTCTGTGCTTCCTCCCCGTTCTTAGCCCTGGGTTCCGCCCAGGGACCCTCTGCCCCGTCTTCTTCTGCAGTTTGTCTCTGGAAAATGGAGGGCTCCCCGCCCGCTCCCCTGCCCCAGCAGAGCCCACAGGATCTTCCCACAGAAACTGTCCTCCTCGGTAAAAGCTCAGAGTTGTGTATGGATTGGGGGGGATGCAGGCCCCGAGAAACCTGTCCCTGTAGAAAGGGCCCCCTGGGCCGTGCTGTGGGCTCTCTGCTCCTTATAGTTGTATTCTGCTCTCCGTTTTCCTGCCCTCCTCTCGCCCTCTGCCTCAGCTCAGCCCAGCCTGTGCGCAGCGCGGCTCCTAGGCCTGGCCCGCTGAGTTTTATCCCGTCACCCAGGCCAGTAGCTCTGTTACCCCCGAGGGCCCCAAACCTAGGGCCCGGAGCCGCAGTACAGGGCCTCGACAGGAGGGGACACGTGTCTCTCCTCTCAGAATTTGCCCCCTTATGGCCTGGCTCCGAGGAGGCACTGGCCCTCGAGGGGACTGTATCCCGGCTGACCCGAAGTCTCCAGACCTGGAGGGACTGCTGTGCCCCCCTTCTCTCCACCGGGCCTTCTGGCTGGATCGGTTCAGAGACCCTTGGGGCCGCTGGAGCCCAGCACACCGCTAGGGTCCCTCGCCAGATTCGGTGTGGCATTCGCTTCCCTCCGAAGGGGGGACTGTGTGGCCGATGCCCGGAGAGAGGAGAGGGGTGGCGGCGGGGCCCCGTGTCCCAGCGCCGCCGCCTGACCGCGCTCGTCCCTGACGGCAGCTCGCTGCTCCTCAGCAATAATCCCGCGTGTGGGGGCGCTCAGGGCTCCGGGGCAGGCCAGGGGCGCAGAGGGTGGCGCGGGGGGCTGCGGGCACTCGGCCAGCTGCTAAACTGGACGCCAGTTTTGTATCCCGCCCCCTTCGTCAGCGGAAGTTTTCCCCCAGGCCATGCACACTTTTAATTTATTTGAGAAACTCTAATTGTATTTTCACTGCAGTATCTTGTATTTTTTATTTGTGATTTAAGAAATGTGAAGAGAAAACACACAGACACGTAATGGCTAACAGTGTTTCTTTCATTCCTCGTTCTACAGCTAACCACTCTAAAATTGTTTGGTAATGTCACTTAGTGTAATTAATTGTAACATATTCTTTTAAATAAATTGATTTATTGATGAAACTAGGCCGTGCCTTGCTAGACTACAGGTCCTTTGGGTTGTGTGGGAAGAAGTGGAGGAGGGACCTTGGAGATTGGGGTTAGGAAGATCCGCCTGGCTGCTGCTCCCGAGGGCGGGCGATGGAGCCGGGCGGGAGAAGGAGAGGCCGGAGGCCTGGCCGAAAGTTAGAAAGCTCCGTTTCCGGGGACTCCGTTGGAAATGCCTTCTCCCTCTGCGGCGGGCCGCCCGGGGCCACGGCAGGGCTCCCTGACCGTCTCCCGGGCCTCCGCGGACCGAGCCTGGCGCCGCCCCGGCCCCGGCCCCGGCCGCACGCTGCCCACTGGGCCGCGCTGGGCCCCGGAACCTGAGGAACGCCGGCGCGGGCACGGGCACGGGCACGGTCACGGTCACGGGCGCGCCGGGAGGCCGCGCTCCCTCCCCTGCCCAGCCCCGAGAGGGGGCGTGGCCCTGGGCGGTCTCTGTGTTTATGGAGGAATTTCAGGCCCGAACGGCCCCTTCCGGCCCCCTCCTCTCGGTACCTTAGCCCTGGGGGGTACCTTAGCCCTGGGGCCGAATCTGCTCTGAAAAGCTCCGCATTTGCGTTAGGCTGGATGTTGTTATTTTTGGAAGCCTTTTTTTAATTTTTACAACCCCCGACTGAAGGGGTTTTTGCTCCTTGATTGAAGACCATAAACGCAAGGACTAGTTTGACTTTTTTTTTGACTGTCTGAGGAGGGACGTTTATTCGGGGCCTCATTTGCTTGGCGGTCGGCATTGAGGAATCTGAATCAGAAATCGCACAACGGGGAAAGAATCTGTAGAGAAATGGTAAAATCCCAGAGTCGAGTTAACGGAAGTTTAAGTCCACACACAGCGCAGTGGCTCCCTGCCACATGGGGGCATGGCGTCGCGAGGGCACCTGAGAGCCATTGTGCCCGCTTCCGGCCCAGCAGAGGAAGGAGAGACGTACGGATGACAGGCAGTGAAGGCAGCAGTGCCACAGGACTGGGGCGGGGGGGGGGGGGGGGGGGGGGGGGGGTGGGGGGGGCGGCTCTGGATGAAAGCGATTAAAGGAATCTTCATGAAGAAAGTGGCGATACGGTGAGCCATTTAGGATGAGCAGGATTCCAACAAGGTGTTGGGCAAACTTTATTGAGCCCATACGTGCACGTCGCTTACAATTGGGAATGGAAAGCCATGGGAAGGGGAGGATCAGACAAGGAGGAGTCCCATTTGCTTAGAAATGAGGGGTACGTGGGAATAAGATGGCAGCTGGGCTTCGGAGGCCCTGAGTGCCAGGATGGAATGTTCTACGTTTAAAAAAAAAGGACCAAAGTACTTTTGTGGGTTTTTTCATCAGCTGCAGTTTAGAAACATTGGGGTTTGGGGCTCCACACAGAAGGATCGGGGAAGAGCCCGCTGTGATTGGTTGATAAGCGGAGGCAGCGTTCACTGAAAGCAGGAACATGGGTGTGAGAAAAAAACTAATGGAAGTAAAATCTTTTGTGACTTGACGACATCGAATGCATGCATCAGGAACGAGAGACTCCCAAGGTTTCATGTCTAGGTGGCTGGAAAATAGAAATATTTAAATCTGAAACAGGGAGAAAATGTTTTGGCTCCGGACCTGTCATGATTTAGGCCTGGGTGAGAAATCTCGACATATAGACGTCCAGCAGTTACTTTTTTTGTTTTCCTTTTAGTTTATTTTGAGAGAGAGCATATGCGCATGCGAGTTAGGGAGCCACGGAGAGCTGGGGGGCGGGGGGGGGGGGTGGGGGTGGGGGTAAGAATCCCAAGCAGGCTCTGCGCTGTCCGGCTGGTCAGCTGGGGCTCGAACTCATAAACCATGCGATCATGGCCTGAGCCAAAATCTGAGAGCCGGACTCCTAACTGACGGAGCCACCCAGGTGCCCTGTCGCCGTTACTTCTTAATTGTCTGTTGAGCGCCCTCTGTTCTGGGCCCTGTCGAGGGTGATGGGGACACAATGGTGGACAGAGCGAGCTGTGTACTCAGGTCGGGAGGGGAGATGCGGAGACAGATGAAGATACCAGGGGGCTCTGGCGGGACGACGGTGGCCCGGACTCGGTGGCAATGGAGATGGAGAGGCAGGCGTGCGTGGGCCAGCGGTAGGTGGACTGGCCGTGAGGCGTGACAGGGGAAATAGTGGCACCAGGTGGCCGCGAGGAAGGCAGTCCCTAGACCGAGTCCAGGACAAAAGTTCAGTTAGAAACAGACCTGGAGTCCTTATCATTGAGCGGAGCAATGCAAAAACTTACTCGGGGCCCAGAGAAGGAGAATCTTCAAAGGCCCGGACGCGCGGCTCAGGGCGACTCAGGTTGTCTGTCACGCCCACAGCCCCAGATCCCCGAAGCCAAGCCTGCGAAGGCTCTGACATCTTAGCAGGAGAGGGGAAAGGCCAAGGAGACCCTCCCTGCGAGTCGGACGGGCTGTGTGGGGTCCGGGGCGGAGGCGGCGGAGGCCCCGGGCCTGCCGTGTGCGCCTTTCTAAGCCGTGGAACTCTGGCCGGGGCGGGGGGTGCAGTGGAGGAATCATCCAGGGCACTTCCCTGCCGCACTCCCATCCCTGGGAACCTCCCCCCCGCCCCCCCCCATAAATGTCTGTTTTCGTTTCTATAAATGGAAGGCTTCTCCCAATCCTGCTGTTAACGCGTCAGCCCCACTCTTCTGCCTCGAGGTTCTTCTCCTTCTCCCTCCTTTTATGTTGCCATTAACATTTGAACAGTAACTCCTCGATTATTTTAGGGGAAGCTGCGGAGTGACATCCTGCTTGGTCTGAATGAGGGGAGCCTGGCGTCCTCAGCTCTTCTCTCTCCTGCGGCCCCATTTTATTACTGCTCAGGCCTCTCCTGCTCGGAAGAGGTGGCCGTGAACTTCGGGGACTAGCAGAACTACCACCCCTCCTTTCCACCCTTCCTGCTGTACTTGAAGCCAACATGATGCCTGAGAATCTGCTTATATAAGAAACCATTGGGAGCTTCCTTTTCTGTCTCCGAGCGTCCTATGTTTTGCCGTCAAAATGCCCAGAGAAGGGGCCCCTGGGGGGCTCAGTCGGGTAAGCGTCCGACTTCGGCTCAGGTCATGGTCTCACGTGCGTGAGTTCAAGCCCCGCGTCGGGCTCCGTGCTGACAGCTCAGAGCCTGGAGCTCGCTTCGGATTCTGTGTCTCCCTCTCTCTCTGCCCCTCCACCGTTTGTGGGTGCCCTCTCTCTCTCTCTCTCTCTCTCTCTCTCAAAAATATTTAAAAAAATACCTGCAGATGATGAGCACTGGGGGATGTCTGCTGTGTGTTAACTATACTGGAATAAAATAATAATAATAAAAAGGACCTGGAGAACCCCTGCCCCAAAAATGTTTTGTTTTCCCCCGAAAGACCCCTCTGTGTCTCCTTCATCTCCATCCAACCTTCCTTCTATCCACGGCTTCCCTGGAGAAGATCCGGCTGCGACCTCGCAGGGACACACAGTAAGTGCTCTGGCTTCAGTGCTCGGTGAGGGGCTGGCGGAGATCAGGGACCAGGCCGAGGCGGAGGCGTCCCCGTCCTGTGGCCCCCGGACTCGCACCTCCCACGTCCAGGGAGAACCCAGCAGTCGGCAGGTCCCTCTGGGAGGTGGCCTTTGGTCTAACATTCACCTGGCATCGTCCTGGCCTGACCCAGGAACTGTCGTGAGGCCGTGCACGGCAAGACGGCCCAGGGAAAACTTCCAGCGTTGATGCCACTCCCTAGCCTCCCCCCACACACTTGTGCCCGCCCGTGGCCACGCGCCCACAGACGCACGCACACACACACACACACACGCGCGCGCGTGCACGTCTGTATTTGAGCTTTGGATGCTTCTGGCTGGATTCTCGTCCTGCCGAGTAAGGCCCCATCCCTCATCTCTGCCCATCTAAGAAGCTTTTCCTCCTGAAACAATGTCCATAGATATGTTTCTATAATGCTTGACATGTTGCCCTCACGTCCCATGTTTGGGGCAGTTTAAGAGAAGGCTGAAGTGTGGGGCATGGGCGGGGGTAGGCGGGCCATAGTGGGGGGCGGGGTGGGGGGTAAGCGGGCTGAAGTGGGGGGTGGGGTAAGCGGGCCGAAGTGTGTGGGGGGCTAAGCGGCAGGGACTCACACATCCTCGTGAAGTCAGACGCCAGCACCTGCGTGAGCCCCTGAGCCCAGCCCGAGCGGAGCGCACAGGGGAGCCTCCAAGAACCAAAGCGGCGGGGCCCTGGCCATGCAGTGGGAGTCCCCGCCGCGGCCAGCCTGAAGCTCCTCGTGGACCTTCGCCCGGGTCAAAGGCCAGGCGGTCCGTGGGCTTTGGGGTCTGACGGACCGGGCCTCCTTCCGGCGGCCATCTCTCAGGAGCTTCGTGAGTCTGGGTCAGCCGATCGCCCTCCGAAGCCCTTTCCCACCTGTCCGTAAAATCCTATCCTGCCTCACAGGGTTGCTGGTGGGGGGGGGGGGGCTGCCACAGAATTCACAGAGCAACCCGCCGGCAGCAGCTCGCCCCATGAACGAGGGAGAAGTGGGGGTCAGGTCCGCAGCCTTCGGAGGGCCGGGGCCGGGTACAAGAGGCTGGCTGACCTGCGTTCTTGCGACAGAGCCTTCCAGAAGTCAGCCCCCAGGAAGGGTGGAAGAACGGGACCATGAGGCCAGCCAAGGCCCGGGCCTGTTCAAAGGTCTTGGACCCTCCTGACAGCCCTCCCTCCTGTACCTCCTTCCTCCCCTCCCCGGCGCACAAAATCCCCTCCCCTCAACCTTCCGAGACTCTTATTTGATGCTTTTAAACTTTTTTCCTTTATTTAGACAGAAAAGACCAACTCTTTAAAAGTAAAATGCAATAAATAAATAAGTTAAGCATCGAGAAGTGTCTGAAACGGACTCCCCAGTCTCCCGTTACCGCTCCCTCCCCCCACCCGTTTCTTTCCCCTAAAACCTCTTCCTAAAGAAAATGACCAGGTAATAAACCCTGTGACCCTCCCCGCGCCCCTCCTCCCAAACACCCACTTACCCCCAAAGCAAAGGGAGAAATCAAGAAAGAGAAAAAATCCGAGGGAAACATTGTCTAAACTCCCAGAAAGAGAGATGGCAGCTTCCGGGCCGGGCCGGGCAGGATAACGCACGGGCGGTAGTGGTATTTACACGGAGGGGACCAGCAGAGACTGTAAACATTTTTAGGGGCTCGGGGGAGGTCGTTTCCTCGTGGGAGGAGGAGGGTCTCTGTGGCCGACTGGGGGAGAGGCAGCCCTCAGGGCTCCCCCGCACCCGCGCCCTCCTTAGAGGGGCCCACGGGGAGGCAGTGAGTTTTAGGGCCGGGAGCCCAGGGTCCAGGGGGATCCTACCTCTAGCCGAGGGCGGCAGGGGCTGTGAGAACCAGCTTCTGAGAAACCCCTAATGCGGGGAAGAGGCTGGGGCAAAGGTGAGGCGGGGGGCTTGCGGGCGGCCCCCGCTGCCCTCCCCGGGGGCCACGGGCCCGCTGGTGGGGGACGCAAGTGCGAAAGCTGGGCACAGAAGGTCACCACAGGAGCCCCAGCAGAAGGCAGATACCCCTTCGAGCCTGTCCCTTGCTCCCTCGCAAAGGCCAAAAGGGCACCTGGGAGGAAACAGGCCCTTCAGGAGGGGCAGGGGCGGCGGGAGCGGGCCGCTGTCCGGTCCCCCTGGGGCTGTGAAGCAGCTTCTGCCCCTGAGCCCCATGGAGGCCCTGGGCAGGTGTGCGGAGAGAGCTGGGGCCAGTCGTGGGGAGAGGGGTGCGGCGCCCCTTCCTCTGGTGTCTCCAGACCTGCGAAGGAAGGAGACAGGGGTGAAGCCCGGAGGGAAGACAGAGCCGGTGTGGGTCACGGGCCCTGCAGGGGAAGAGGCGGCTGGGCTGGCTGACGCAGCACAGGATGGGGCCGCCTGGGGAAGGCAGGTCGCAGGAAGGGCTTCGGTCCAGACGGAGCCCCCCAGCTGTTGGACAAGGGGTGGGGATGGGGGGTCGCGGGAGGGAGAGGGCCCACGATACAAGAAACCAAAGGATATTCGGAAGGAGACAGTCACACAGCCCGTGGGAGAAAGGCTGGAAGATCCGGCGGCGGGGACTGGAGGGGACAACACAGCAAAGGAGCGAGACGACGAGCAGGCAGAGAGAGCCAAGAGAGAGGAGGAGGAGGGGCAGCGGACAGACAGCTGGACAGAGAGCAGGACGGCCAGGCCAGGGCCGCAGACCTGAGGGCTGAGACCCACCCCCCCGGCCCCCAGAGAGTGCTCTCATTCCTTTCCAGAAAGGAACAAAGAAAGCGAGAGAGGAGTGCACAGAACACAGACCACGGTCACCAACCACTGTCGACCAAGCACGTCCCGCGAGCTGCCCCCGGCCCTGACCCTGGGCTGAGGGGCGCTTCCCTCCGCGGCCCCCTCCCCAAATAACAAACACTCGGCTCCAAAGACAACACGCTCGTTCCATGCAACTTACAGGGGCCCGGAGCAGGGGTCCGGGGATGGGGGCTTCGGCCGACAATGGACACGGGCCCTGGGCTGGGGGGCCCCCGGGGTGGGGGGAGTTAAGCAGCCAGGATTGGGGGGAAAGGGGGAGAAACAGAAAATGTGGGTATTGTTCTTGGGCTGTGTCTTTTCAGGGGTTCGGTCCAAAGGAGACTAAAACAAACACAAAAGTCACCAAAGGTCATGGCTCTGCGGCCGTGAGGCCGGGGTGGTGGTGGGCGAGGGGGGCGGAGGGGACCCGTTAGGTAAAATTCAGGCAGCCCGCATTTTGTTCGGCCTCCTCCACCTGACCTGAAGCTGCTCCTGGGAGGCCTGACACTCAGACTGCCCCCCCCCCCAGCCTGCTCTGTGCCCTCTCCACTGTCCCATGGGTCACGAGAGGCCGGAGCCCAGGGCACCGAGGCTCTGACGTCCCCCCGTCTGTTCCAGGAGCCACGATCCTGGGACCCTCCAGGATCCTCAAGCAGCCCCCTTGCGCCCCCCCCCCAGCTCTACTCCCCTGATTCCACTGCGACCTAAAGGAAAACCAGAAAGAGAGAGCCACACGAACACATGGACACTGACAGACAAGCGAGACCAGATACCGGGGAGACCTGGGGAGTGGACACAGATACAGACGGGGTGTCTCTGGGGTCCCAGCGTGTGTGTGTGTGTGTGTGTGTGTGTGTGTGAGAGAGAGAGAGAGAGAGAGAGAGAGAGAGACTCGGGTGATTGAAACAGTAGTGGAGGGAGCGATACCAGGTCCCTGCTTCAAGTGCCCAGGGTCGGGGCGGGGTGGGCGTCCCTGAGGCTGAGGGCACCGGGGGCGGGGCAGTCCCAGCGAGGGAGCTGGAGCGGTCACAGGACGGGGGGCGGGACCCACCTGGGGGCCCTCAGTAGGGCCGGTTGGCGTCTTTAGGCCGCTTGAGCTGCACTTTGAGGCGCTTCATGCCAATCTGGAAGCCGTTCATGGCCTGGATGGCGGCCTGGGCGCTGGCCGGATTGTCGAAACTCACGAAGCCTGAGGTGAGAGGGGCGTGAGGCCCGGCCCGACCTCGCCTCCCTCGCCGGTGCTTTGGGCCAGAACCTGCGCCTTGGTTCCCCAGCCCCAGGGACCCCGAATGCCTGCAGAGCTGCCGGCACATAGTCGGAGCTCGAGGATGGCCGCTGATCCCCGGGCCGAGCCGAGCGGACGAACGCGGTCCGGCCAGGCGCAGGCGCTAGGACGGTCCTTCTGGCACTCTTGGAAGGGCACCCCCCCCCCAGCCTGGATAACCCTGAACCTGCCTTCTGCAAACACCGCTGCTCAAGCAGGGAGCACAAGGCCCCTTCTCCCAGGAAGCCGACCTTTCAAAGACACGAAGGCAAACGACTCCCCCTAAGCTTTCCTTTGGAAAACCCCAATCCCGTTCCCGAGCCTCTGCCGGGCCCCCCGGAGCCTGAACGTGACCAGCGCTCAGGGCAGAAGGGTTCTCGGAGGAGAGCGGAGGCTGACGAGCCGGCCCGGGATGTGGAGGGGAGAAGGGACGGTTCTCGCCAGCTCGGGGACACGCGGGGTCTCCAAGTCCGGGCCCGCCGCGGCCTTCCAGCGCCTCGCGCCTCGGCTCGCCCGGAGCTCGGCAAACGCCTGCCGTGTCCCGGCTTGGGGTGGTCCTCGTCCTTACCGAAACACTTGCTCTGATTGGTGGCCCGGTCCACGAAGACTTTGGCCGAGATGACGTGGCCGAAGGGGACGAACATCTGCAGCATCTCCGAGTCCGTGAACTCCTGGGGCAGGTGGTAGATGAAGATGTTGCAGCCGTCAGGGCCTGGGTGGCGGCGGAGACGGAGGGAGAGCTCAGTGACCGGGCGCCGCCGGGGCGGGGGGGGGGGGGGGGGCCAGGGGAAGCGGGCCCCCCAGGACCCTCCAGGCCCAGCCCCCGCCACGCAGCCCGGAGTGCCAGACGCCTCATCCCCTCGCTCTCTTCCCACCCACACAAGGGGGCCAGAGCCAGGCTCCGAAGGGGCGGGCGGCGGGGGGGGGGGGGTCCCCAGCCCAGGACAAGGCGCTTCCGCCCTCCCCCCCCCCCCCCCCCCCCCCCCGCCCAGGACCCGCCCCGGCCTCACCTTCCCTTTGCTGTTGCTGCTGCTGCTGCTGTTGCTGCTGCTGCTGCTGCTGGGGGGGCGGCGGGGGCTGCTGGGCGACCAGGGCGGGGGGCTGCGGGAACGCGGGCGCGACCAGGCTGTAGGCTGCTGGGTAGGCTGCTGGGGGGAGGAAAACAGAGATGGCTAATGGGGGGGTCCCGCCATTCCCCTGACCTCCAGCGTGCTCCGGCCAACCCCACGTCCCTCTCGCCAGCACAGGCCAGTAAGGTCACAGGCTGGGACGAGGCAGAAAAGGAGGCACCTCGGACTCTGGGCGCCCTGCCCCTAGTAGGACCCGTCTTGGGAGGCCCAAGGAGGCGGCTGGCAGGGCGCCTCAAGCCCCGCCCGGGTCCCGCCGGGCCCCTCACCTGTGTAGTGCTGCATCCCTGCGTAGGCCTGCTGCAGGGGGTCCACGGGGGCCGCGGGGCTCTGGGCTGGGGAGACAGCGCCGACCGTGAGGACGGGGTAGGACGCGGGGCGCAGGCCGCGCAGACGGGCGGGACGGCCGCGAGGGCACCGGGCGGGACAGGACAGCGCGCGACGCACAGAGCCCGCCCCCGCGACTGGGGCGCAGCCCCCCGACTCCGCTGAGCCTCGGCGTCCCCGGCTGACAGCGGGGAGGAGCATCCGGGCCCGAGGAGGACCGAGCAGAAGGCGCCCTGGAACCCGAGGCCCCGGGCTGGAGGTGTGTCCCTGGGAAGCTGTCTGCCAGCAGGGGGCGCGGTGGCTCGGATGGCTGCAGGGGAGAGGGGCGGGCAGGCCGAGACCCCCACCTGGGTAGGGGTGAACCCCGTTGGGATACAGAGCATCAGGGGCGGGCTGCCCGGTGGGCTGGGTGGGCACCGGGCTGTAGCCGTTGACGCCCAGGGCGGCAGGGATGGCAGAGACGGGCGTGGCGGCCATGGCAGGAGGGGTGCTGGTTCCTGGGGGAGGGGGGGAGCGACAGAGCAGAGCAGAGAAGCAGACACACACAGGCACACAAGTGCAGAGAGCCAGTCAGCGAGTCTGAGGGCGGAGGGGAGGAAGCAGGACGCCCTCAGCCCTGAAGTCCCCTCCGGACCCATCTCTGGCTGCTCCCCCACCCCCACTCCTCCCCACCCCGACTTGTCCCGTTCACAGCAGCCCCTCCCCGGCCTCGCCGGGCCCTACCTGAGGAGGGGGTGATGGGGGTGGCGATGAGGCCGTTGGCGTTGATGGCGGCCATGTGCTGCATCTGCACGGCGGCCATGGTGGCCATGGGGCTGAGGTAGGCGCTGTGAGCCGCCACCAGGGCCGCCTGCTGCTGCATCAGCTGGGGGGGGGACAGGAGAGCAGGGTAGGTCCCCTGGGCCCGGCCCGGCTCCCCTCCCAACCCCGGCCTGGGCACTGGGGGCGCGGGGCGGGCCCGGGGGACCCGGGAAGGAGACGGGGACTGCCGGGCCCAGCCCCGGGGGTCAGCGCTCACGGCCTGGGTGTAGGCGCTGTAGGCTCCGAACTGCAGGGCGATGGGGCTGAACATGCCCAGCTGCGTGGCCACCTGCTGCATCCGCCGGAGGCCCCGCTCCTTCTCCGTGTCGGCAAACTTCACCACCAGGCTGGAGGAGGCACCCTGGGCGCGGGCCACACTCGCGGTCAGAGGGACAGAGGCCGGGCTCTCTCCTCCCCAGAGCCCTCGGGACACCTGGCCTCAGCTCCGCCCCTCGAGGCTTGGCCCCTTCGGAAGGGCAGCTGTCACGGTGCCTCTGTCACACTCAGGGGTTCGAATCCCCCCCTCCCCTGTTCTGGGGTGTGCCAGACACTGGGAAAAGTTGAGGAACTCGAAGGCCTGCGCTTGGAAAGGGAAAGGCCGACCGGAATCCGATGGGCATCCCTGGCTGCTCTGGGAGGATTCTGGGCCGGAAATTATCCCCAGGGTGGATTCGGCCACAGCAAATGTTGAATCTCGGGCTGGCCCCCGACCTCGACTGCTGCCCCCACGCCCCAGTCCTCAGGGTGCGCTCGGAGGACGCAGCCCCCCTGCACGACGCGAAACCCAAACCAAGAACATTCGCGAGAACCGGCGTAGGATTTTAGAATCGGGAGTGCGGTTCTCTATCCAGTGCTGCGCCTGCTTGACCGAGCTCCTGCCCAAGGCCTGCCCTGCCTCGGCCGGCCGAGGAGGCTTCGGGGTCAGCTAGTGCCCCTGCGAGGGGTTCGCGCCGCCGGAGCGCCCCCCGCCGGTGCAGTGCTCTGACCCACTGCTCATGTGCAGAGGGCTCGCGGGGCCTCTAAGCAAGGTGTCCAGACGCCCGCCAGTGGGGTGGGGGTGGCGGAAGGTGGGAGGAGAGACGGGAGATGGGAGTGGTGCAGGGGGCCGGGGAGGAGGGCAAGGCAGCGGCCCGGAGGTGAGGGACGGGGCAGGGGTCAGCCTGGGACAATGTCATCTGAAATGTGAATGTAGGGGCGCGGGGCTCACTGGCAGGGTCCGGCTGCTGTGAAGGGTGTTGATGGCCGCCTGGGCCTCCGCGTGGGTCTGGAACTTCACAAAGGCACAGCCTGCAGGGTTCAAGAGCAATGAGGAAAGGGTGGGTGCCCGCCACGCCCTCCAGGGCGCCCACAGTCCCCCGTAGCCCCGGGGAGTGTGGGGGGAGGGGCAGGAAGGCCAGAGGGCCTGGCTTGGGAAGGGGTGGCCGGCCGGTACCTTTGCTGGTGCCGTCTGGCCCCCGGAGCACAGTGCACTCGTCTATGGTCCCAAAAGGCTCGAACATCTTTCTGACGTCCTCATCTGTCTGCTGCTTCCCTAGCATCCCCACAAAGAGCTTCCGGTCTTCTGGGGGGTAGGGCACAGGAGAGGGGCCATGTCGAGGGCCTCCCAGCTGCTTCCCCGGCTCTCCCCCCGCACTCTCTGCCCTCGGAGACCTTCGGCAACTCCCCTCCCCTCCCCACGGGACTGATGCTTCTGGCCGGGACACTGGTGGTGCTCGGGGGCGAAGGGGCCCAGTTACACCGAGCGCTCGGTCCAGTTCGGAAAGACATGCACCTGACTCTGGGCTTCGGTTTTGCCATCTCTACAATGGGCCTCTGGCCACGCTGACCTCAATCCCCACCTTGACTGGGAACCCTTTGGAATTCTCGGCTCCTCCAAGCCCTGGGCCTGCAGGTTGGTGCGGATGGGCCGAGCCCAAAGTCTAAAGGTACAGAACCTACCTCCTCGGCTCTCGCTGTCGGCTGGCTTGACCTGGATCGGCCTGTTCATCTAAAAGGAGAGAAGAGAAGGCAACTGCTGGGGACCCCTCGGCGCCCCCCAAGAGCCCTCCCCAGACCAGGACCTGCAGAGAGGCTAGAGGGGGGAACCCCCAGGCCCTAAATTGCTGACGGGGAGGAAGGGATGGGCCTGATCTTGTTTAGGATTAGAACCCGAGCGGATTAGAGTCGGCGCAAAGCGAAGCTGTCTAGGAGGTGGCTCCCGGCGCGGCTCTAGGCCCGGGTGAGGCTGCGGCGGACTTGGCCCGGGATTCGTGATGCCTTCCTTCAGGGGAGGATGCAACTGCCCACAGGACCTGGGTCCTGAGTCGGAGCCCGACCAGGGGGCTCTTCTGCAGGAGCACCATCGGGCGGCCCCAAGTTAGACTAGGCCGAGGGACACCCCACCGAGGCCCCGACTTCCTTCTGACCCCTAGAGGTGTGCCTGCCTCTCTTTCTGCCCCCCTACACCCCTTGACCCCAGGGGGAAGGCACTCGGGCAGCACAAAGGGAGCAGATGCCCAGTCTCCGTGGCAACGGGAGAATGCGCGCCATGGCAACCGCCCACTCAGCCTGATTTATCCCTCCCGTCGCCCTGGCGACCGTGGTGACGTCATCACTTCTGCCGCTCCACACACCCGGAGAAGGAGCGTGTGGGGGGGGGGGGTGCGGGGAGGGTGGGAACGGGGTATGCTGGGGGTGGAGGATTTGGTGGGGGCTGGGAGGTGGGGGAGGGGCCCAGGACGAGCTTCCTGGTTTGTGCCCGGCAGGCTCTGCTGGGGGCCACACTGTCCCCTTCCCCTGCCTTCCTCCTCTGGACCAAATCCTCGGCGTCTCCCAGCTGAGCGGGCTCTGAAGGAGGGACGGCTGTCCCGTGCTTGTTCGAGACCCTCCCTGATTCTCCCTGTACCCTGAGGTCCGGCCTCGGCTCCCTTTGTTCGGTCTCCGGTGGAAATGCAGGACCCGCCCCCCCCAGCTCCACTATCCATGGTCCTGTCTACTGAGAGGACTCAGCCATGACTCCTGCAGCCTGATTTCCTGAGCTAGGGCGGGAAGCGTCTTCGGAACCGGAGGGAGGGGAAGGACTCAGTGTTTCATGTCCGAAAATACTTTGCTATGGTGGGCCAGGCCCCACCCCCCACCCCCCGTCCCCGGGTCACACCTGGTCACCCCACCCCGCTCATCTGATGGTGGGGCCGTCCTGACTCCAGCGACCAAAAATAAATATTAAAAAAAGAAACCACTTATCTCCATTCTAAGGGGGGGGCTAGGGGTATCCCCAGGAACGGCGCTGGACTGGGGGTCAGGACTGGCCCCACCACTCACTAGCTGGGTGACCTTGGATAAGTCACCTTTCTCCTCAAGGCCTCAGTTTCCTCGTCTGTGAGACAGTGGGGCAGACTGGGTGGTGGTGAGTCGGGCTCCCCTCAGCTCTAGTGTTGCAGCCTTGGGAGCGCTCGGCAGGACCCATAGTCGCCTCCTGCCGCTTCTCACCGGGGACCCTCTTCCCCAGCATCGGGCGGTTCCAGTCAGTCTGACTGGACTCTGCTGGTGAGGATCAAACCCGGCCCGCCTCAGCCGACACCCCTGCCCTTGCCCTACCCCCATCTAGGGACCCGAGAGCAGCTGGCTGGGGGAGGCGGGTAACAGTCACCCAAAGCCTCCGGCCAATCTGCCCCCAGGCTTAGCCTCCCCCAATCTGGGATTATCCCATCGAGACTCAATCTCCTCAGGAGTGCGCGTGTGTGTACGCGTGTGTGCGCGAGTGTGAGAGAGAGACAGAGGGAGAGAGGCGCGTGCACGTGCAGGGTGGGGGTCGGCCGCTCAGGCCTGTCAGTCTGGCACCCTCCTCCTCTGTGCACCCAGCACCTGACCCCCGCCCCCCCCCCCAGAAGAGGTAGAATCCGAATCAGCGTGCTTCCTCAGCACAGGGAATTCTTTCCCTGACGCTCGCCCCTTCCCCAAAGCCCCTGGGGATTTGCTGTTCTAGTCGAGCAGTGGGGGGGACCCAGACCCAGAGAGGAAGGATGCCATTCCCTTGCTGCACTGGCTCCCGGGCACAAAAATAGCACCTCAATAAATATCAGCTGATACAGATTCACACAAAGGCGCACGCAGGCGCACAGGCCGCAGCACAGGCCACACGGAGCGGGAGGCTCCCCGCACCGCCTCGCGGGCAGCCTCCCTCGGCGGCCCCCAGCGCCCCATGCCCAGCCTCTCCTTCCCGGCCTGGCACTTCCTGTGGGAAGCTCGGTCTTTGTTAGCTCAGCTCAGGCACACCTGCCCCCTCCCCTGAGTCCAGCTGGGCCCTGTTCACCTGGCAACCCGGAGCCGGGCGCCTCTCCTCCCTAGCCACCACCAGCCAGGTGATAAGCCCTCCCGAGGGCCTCCCAAAGAAGCAGCAGCTATTTATACCAAGTAGCACTCAGGCCCCCCACCAGCTTGGTCACTGGTAAGGCCCCAACCCCTGTCACCAAGAGCCAAGACCCCGCTTCCAGGAAGAGCTCGTTATTTCCAGCAAATCGAATTCTCCTGGGGACACAGGCCTGCTGCTCTGCCACCCCTGGCTCCAGACTTCCTTCTCCAGGTGTCCAGGACCCCACGTGGGTCCTCTCCACGGGGCCAGAGCCCGCTGGCCCCACAACGAGCCGACAGCGAGGGCCCGTGTCTCCAGAATGGGATTTTGGCCCAAGAAAAGGGGGTAGGGCAGGCCAGGCAGAAAGGGTCCCTCCCATGACCACCTCCAGGAGGCCACCCTCTGCTGGCAGGAGGAATCCAGGGGCTTGGGGCAGAGCCCCTCCTGGGAATACTCAGGGGAGGGAAAAGAAAACGGGGCTTGCCGGCCACAGGCCTAGCCTCCATTCTTCCTCTCTGCAGCCCAAGCACATCCTGTAATATGGTGGCACCTTCCAGATTCTGGGGTGACAAAGATGAGGAGAAAGGAGAGAAAGCTAAATGCTCCCAGTAAAAAAGAGCCTGTACTGGGGCGCCTGGCTGGCTCGGTCAGTGGAGCACGCAATTCTTGACCACGGGTTGTGGGTTCGAGTCCCGCGTTGGGTGTAGAGATTACTTAAAAATAAAATCTCTTAAAAAAAAAAAAAAGAGCCTCTATCAGGAGGATGTAGAGATTAGACAGCAAGAAGAATTTCCCATGGAGCTGGCACGCTATACACACATGTGTGCCTACACACGCAAACACGCGAATAAACACCGAACGACTTTCTGAGGAAACAACACTGCCGGGAAGGCAGGTGGCGGAGAAAAGGCCTGGGGGGAGGTACGAAGGGGCAGGCAGAGCCTGGTCAGAGACAGCCGCTCCCCTAGATCGCCCTGATCTGCCCCCCACACCCCCAGCACGTGGGTCCCAGTGGAGGATGGAACCTCCCATGTCCTGTTAGATAAGGCTCTGTAGGATTCTGTCCCCTGAGGCAAGGGCCAAAGCGGAGGAGGCCTCGGTGTCACCTCAGAGCTCACTCAGGGCAGGGCTAGACAATCATTAACCAGGCGCCCTTCACCCTGAGCCCATTTTTTTCAGGAAGGGGAGGCAGCCCTGGACAGCTGGAACCCTGCCTGAGCATACAGGCAGCTGGAGGGGACAGACCCGTGACAGGTGCCCCGGCTGGCACAGAAGGCCCCGGGGGCTCATGCCCACCCCCAGGCCATCTCTGTCACCAAGTCCGCACTCCAGGCTCCCTTCTTCTCTCTGCCTTCTCCCTCGCCCCTTCTGGTTCCCGCAGGGCAGGGGCGGGGGGCGGGGGAGGGGGTGCTCTGAGAGCAAGACAACAGAAGAAGACAGAGACACAGTGACAGAGATGAAAACTACTGGTTTGTCAGGGGTCCCCACGGAGAAAAGGAAACGGAGGAAAGTTGAGATGTGACGTGATGGAAACCAGGCTTCCGGGGACGCGCGCGCCCGCACCCACGCAGCCAGCCCGGGGATGGGGGCGCGCACGCGTGCACACGCACGCGCGCACACAGGCTCCCTGGACCCGAGCCTGCTCACGCACTCTCGGCGAGCCTTAGTTCCACGCGCGGTGGCTGTCCTGGCTGCCTGGCCACCAGCTGGGACAAGGCAGTGGGCCCAAAGCCGAGCTGGCTGCGGGATTGGCTCTCCTGTGTGTTCTGGGCTTGGGGGCCACGGAGGGGGCGGGGCACAGACCCACTGCAGGTTCGGGAGCGCTCGGAGCACTTCGGATTTCCCCGGGTGCCCCCACCCTCCTCGCCCATCCGTGTCGTCTCTTCCCCTCCCAGGAAGAGATGGAGAATCAGCTTTTCTCCGTTTCCCACGTGGGGGCAGGAGTAGAGGCTGTGACACCTGTGCCCCCGGCACCCAGGCCGGGCTCAGCAAATGTTTGCCGAGGGGAGGGATGCGGTTAGCTCTCCGTGCTACATCCGGGGGCTCCCGGGGCGGAAGCCGGAGGAAGCGGAGAGCCAGCAGAATGGATGGTCCATCCTTTCCCCCCAGGTGCGTGGCTGGGGGCACCCTGAGATGCGCTATCCCTGCCAGCCCAGGCCCCGGGGCCAGCGGCGAGCCCGGCTCAGAAGAAGAGAAGAAGGGCTCTGACCCAGCAGGAGAGGGGCATTGCGGGAGGGCACCCCTGCCACCCTGGGCACACTTTGGGCACCCTCCACAATGAAGTCCGCCCCTGTCCCTGCTGCCCGCCCCCAGCCTGGCCCCACTCCACTCCCTTGCCCGAGGCTCTTCCTAGGAGACGTGGGTGAGTCTGCCAGAGCCCAGAAGCCAGCACAGACAGAGACGGAAGTCCGGCAGGCACCAGCTGCCCCCGTCACAGCAGATGTCACCCCTGCGGAGCCACAAGAGAGTGCCTGGATGCCTCCTGCTCGTTTGGTGTCCAAAGTCTGTCCCTACGACTCCCGACCCGCCAAGTTCTCTAAGTGTTGCCCCATGAGCAGGCTGGGAAGTGGGGAGGGGGCTGCACCTGCTCCTGACAGAGGTCACATTCGCTGTGCCAACTGCTGTCCTCGCCAGGGAGAAAAATCACGCACCTCCGGCAAGAAAGAGGGGTGCGAGAAGGAGAGGGGTGCTTCCTGGCGATGAGAGGAGGTAGAAAACAAATTCCGTGTCTCAGGAAGGTGGTGAGCCCCCTGCCCCTTCTCGGGCCCTTCTCGGCCCCCTGGCCCTGCCAATACGGGACTCACCCCTGGAAGCGTCTTCTGTTCGTGCAGGGCACTCTGAGCCTTCAGGGCTGAATCGCGGGCACAGTATGTCAGGAAGGCACATCCTGAGGAGGGGCAGGGGCAGAGAGACCGGCTGGGGTGAGTCCCTGGTCTCCCTCCCTAAGAGTCTCCCCCCACCATGAGACTAAGGACTGGGAGGCTTGTCTCTTCTTTCCACCTCTGCCTGCCGGAGTGGGGAGGTGTCTGAGGGCCCGGACGTCCTGCCCCAGAGAGTCTCGGGGCAGAGACCCGGAGCCTGGGAGGTTTCCATGGCGGTGATGTTGGGAGATGGGACTGTTGGGAGAGGGAGCTTTGGGGGGGGAGTAGAAGGAGCATGTGGCGGCCAGACAAGTGTGTGCGGGGTGCTCCTCCCTTCCCTAGAGCCGGCCTCTTTCCCCTTCTCCTTCGCCTCCACCTCCCTCCATCTTGGTCCCCAGCAGCCCTCTCCTCTCCATTCTCCCAATTCCTCATCCCTCTCCAAGTCTGAGGGAGGCAGGTGGAGGGTGGGGAGTGGGATAGAGGAGAAGGAAAGGGGAGAGCAGTTCCCTGTGAGTCCCTAGGCTGGCGCAGGGGGAGACCGCGGGGGGCCCCCCCCCACCCCCAGTGCCTGGAGCTCTTCAAGTGCTGACCCGGGCCTGACCCTGCCCAGCGAGAGCGCGCAGCCCTGGGGAGGCCCGAGGAGCGCCTCCTGGCCCGGCTCCCTTAACTTCCCGCCCCCATACTTCCCGATCTGTACCAGCCTCTGCCCTCCATTCCCTGCCTCTCAGGTCCCTCTCTTGGGTCCTGGAGCTGCCCTGCCCAGTCCGTGTCCACTCTCGCCAGGCTGACCCCCACCGCAATAACGTCTGAGGTCACTAGCATTCTCAGGCACGTGCGCACGCGTGTGAGTGCACACACACACGCGCGCGCGCGCACACAAGCACACACACACACACCCCTGCTGGGTTCCTTATCTCCCAAACCGGCTCTCTTGGTCCTCCAGCCTTCTTTGAGCTCACCCACGACATCACGCCCTCGTCTCTAGGATCCCCGTCTCTGCACGCCCCTCCACAACTCTTTCCCCCCCCCCAAGAGGAAGAGGCCCTCCTCGGGCCTGCGCCTGAGGCCCCTGCTCGCCCGGGCCCTTCCCTTCCAGCTCCTCCAGCCACTCCTCAGCCCCTGAACTCTTTCCCTCCCCATCAGTCCTTTCCAGCCGCTCAGGCCCTCCAGGCTGGCTTCCCCTCGGCCCGGCCTCCCCGCCCACCCCCCCCCCCCATGCCTGTCCGGCCTGGCCTGGCCCCTCACCCTTGTGCAGCCCAGTGTACTTGTCCTTGATGACAGTCAGCTCGAAGATCCGACCAAACTGTTCGAAGATGGGCTTCAGGTCCTTTTCCTCCAGATGCCTCGGGATCTGCCCCACAAACAGCTTGATGGCATCCGGCTCCTTCATTGGGGCGGCCCAGGAGGAGGGGCCGAGGGGCGCAGGGAGAGGCCCGAAGGCCAAGGGGAGCTGCCCGGCGAGGAGGCAAGTGGTGGGGGCCGGGGCCCAGCCGGAGCTGGCTTTCCCTTTGGCCCCCAACCACAGTGCTGAGCAGAGGGTCAGCTCTTCACACAAAGGAGGCCCAGGGAGTTGAGGGCGAGGGGTCAGGGGTCTAGGCAGACACTGTCATGCCGCCAGGGGGCATAGCCCAAACAAATGATCTCCCTCCCAGAGATTCGGCAAATATCCCAGGATGGGGGTGAGTGTCTCAGGACCTGGAGGACCAGGGTGGTATCGGGGGGCGCCGGGCACTGGAGGGTGAGAGCTGGAGTGGGGGAAAGGGCCCGAGGAGGGTGATGGAGAACGCGGCTTAGGGGTTGGGGGCCTGGTAGGTTGCCAGCAGCGTCAGGGGTGGGGGCACTCCTGGTGTGGGGCAGGTGGCGCTCTCGTTGGCTTTCCTGGGAGGACACCTCCCCTGTGGCCGATCCTTCTGCTGGGTCCGAAGATCCCTGATGCCAGATGCTTGATCGCTGATGGCGGCAGGGCTCCGGGGTCCCTTTTGCCCTGCCGCCCCCCTTCAGCTCCTCCCCTCAGCCCCCCTCCCACCCCCACCCTGGTCCCCGGGCCTGGGCTGCTGCTGGCTGCTCCCGCTGCTGGGGCTGCCTGCTTTCCCGGTCACCTGGGTCCCGGAGCTCTGCTCTCCGGCCGCGCTCTCCTCAACAAAAACCTCCCCCCTCCACACCCCCCTCCCCACTCCCACCTCCTTTCCCCTGACATCAGTGATGTCAGTCTCAGGGGTGGAATACAAATTCTCTACCCTGGAGAGGGACGCACAATCCAGACAAGAGCCACGCCCTCTTTCTCTCTCCTTCCTCTCTGACTCCCTTCCCGCCCCCAGAAGAGCAGCTGGTCCTGTTGATAATAACCCTTCCCCCATCTTACTCCCCAATCACGAGTTGGGCAAGACACGAAGATGGAGAATTTATAGAGGAGCCCTAAGGTGGGGTCCATTGTTCCGGGGGCTGGAGCTGTCCCCGGTGCTGGAAGCGAAGACCCAGGAGAGGGGCGCAGGGGGGAGGAGGAGAGGGAAGCCGGCATCTGGGGATACGGAGTGTGGGGAGCCGAGGAAAGAATCCAGGGAACAGAAAATGGCTTGGGAACAGTTGGGCAGGTTGGGGGCGGGGGGAGGAGGGAGGTGTAGATGGGGCGGGAAGCAGGTCTCAGAGCCTGAAGGAAAGGGCAGAAGGGCACCCAGAGAGGGGAGAGGGGAAGGGGGTGGGGAAGGGGAGGGCAGGGTGAAATGAGAGCAAGGAGAGACCTGTGTACGTTCCAGAAAAGCATCCAAGAAAAACTATGTCTTGCTGGCATTTGCCAACGCCCCCTTCTCTCCCTCTTGGTGGTTTGTGTGTGTAAGTGCGTGGGCAGGGAGGTGGCCTTGGTGACGACTTCGAGAGCTATCGCTTGCAAGCTCCTTGAGGACCGGGACACCGTTCAATTCAGCATTTTACGGTCTGGCGTCTAGCACGGTGTCTTGCTCATGCCTAGTTGCTTAATGATTATTTCTTGAGTAAACAGTTGATGCAAAGAACCTCTGGTAAGGGGAGATTCCTGATTCCTTCAGGGGGAAGAACCGCAGCGGGCAAGCTACCCTGTAGGCAGAAGGAACCCGGTTTCTCCTCCCTTTGCCTCCCTCTCCCGGTTAGGTTCCTCGAGTGGGACTCTCGAAGTGAGTCAGGGAGCAAAAACAGGGGGGTGGGGGCAGCACACTCTCGGGCCGCTACTCTCCTAAGGGCTATTCTTCTAGGGATGATCGGTGTGCCCCGTCATCTCGAGGAAGCTTAACCTCCCCATGCACTGGCTCGTGGCTCCGCTCCATGCGGGGAGTACGCGCCGAAGTCAACTCTTCTGGACGGGGCGGCCCTCGCCTGCAGCCTTTGAGGAACACCCCGTCTCCTGCCATCCCCTTCACCCGGGAGTGCGGCCCATGTCCCCACAGTGGCCCTGATGTCTCTGAAATATGTCCCAGCTCAATCCCAGCAGCCCCCACTCTTCAGCTCCCTTGTCTTCTGGACAGGAAGTAAGAGTGGTAGTCAGCGCTTAGATGACACGTATGGCGTCCCGGGCACTGGTCCAAGTGCTCCACATTTACTCATTTGTTCAAACCTCAGCACCACCCTGGGATGAAGCTTCTACTATTGTCTCCAAATAAAGACGGGAACCGAGGCACCGAGAGATAAAATGGCTTACCTAAGGTTGCGCAGCAGCTGGAAAGAGACCTCAGTGAGGGTGGAGCCCGGGCGGTCTGGCTCCTGAGTCCTGAGTTCAACCCCGTATCACATGCTCCCCGCGGGAGTGGGGGCAGTGGCTAAACCTGGAGCCCTGTGTGAGAGACGCTTTCTACTGCTTGATTCTCTGTGGACCACCTTGCATTCTTCCTTAGCCTGGGTGTGTGTGTGTGTGTGTGTGTGTGTGTGTGTGTGTGGAGATATGATTACACTGCATACTGATGCCCAGGTCCTCCCCGTCGGGCCCCTAAGACGGGCACATCGAGGGGAGATGGCAGAAGACCCAGCACTGGGCGGGCGGTCAGAACATGCGATGACAGTGCCAGGGAACCAGGAACGCAGACACAGCGGGAAACTGGCTTTCCACTCCCTGCCCCACCCTCACGGCTCCTTTTCTTGCCTCCTAATCTGATCTTGGTATTTATGGAGACGCTAAATAGATCACAGCCTCTGAGGACGGAGCCTGGGAAGACCCGCGGCCTGTTCTTGTTACTTGGTGTCTTGTCAGCAGATCACTGCCTGGCCGCTCGTTCAGGCTTGGGGCTAATCACATTCATCGAAATATTCAACATTCACAAAAATGAATTATAATGAACTCCCCTCACTCCTCCTCCCAGTCAGTAACTGGGGAGAGAGCTGCAGGCAGCAGAATGCCTCTGACCTTTGGCTTAGCTCGTGGTCCCCAAACGGAAGGTTTCCTCCCATCTGAAAGGAGAGGCCGGGGTAAGGGGAGAAGAGGCGGGAGCTCGTGTCAGGCAATGCTTGCTGGGTGACTGCGGGCACGTCTCTGCCCTGTGAGGTAACTCTGGGGGGTGAATCCTTCGACTCGGAGGCCCAATCTGAGGAGTTGCTCCCCAGGAGGAAATGAGCCTTCCTCCACCTGCCATCCCCAAGCTCACCCTCCTTCTTAGTCTTCTGCACTCGATGCTAAGCTGCCCTACATAAAAAGGATGATTGACTTTATAAAGGGAGAGTTCTACTCCTGATTTTAGATGCTTAGGAAAGGAGAAACACTGCATAATTGAGACATTTTTCCGAAAGGGCAAAATGTAGCGGTGGAAACGGTGGGCAGACTTGCTAGTCACTCGCTGGCCTCAGCAGCTGAACGCAGACGGAAGCCTCCAGCAGCCGGAACCACGAGCTCCCCAGCAACCTATTCCGTCATCTTCCTTCCCTCGAGGGGCTTCTGTCGCAAATGGAGAGAGAAGACAGACCGACCCGGGTGCAGTCGTGAGGACTGAGATGTAAGGAAGCAAAAGTAAGTAGAAGCGGCCTGTCGCGTGTGCACACGTGCGTCTGGGCCACAGGAGGTGATCAGCCACGAAACGCCGGGTTGCTTCTCGAAGCACAAGAAGACCCCTGACGGGCGGAAGGAGGATATTACTTATTTTACGCATGGAGTGTGAGGGTGGAGAAACTTTTACATGTTTACACACGTGTGTGTGTGCACTTGCTGGTCCAGACCAGCACTGTTTAATATAATGGGAGCCACATATAGATACATAATCTAAACATTTCTAGTAGCCACACTAAAAAAATTAAAGAAACAAGTGAAATTACTTTTAACTTTTTATTAGTTATTTTGAGAGAGAGAGAGAGAGAGAGGCGAGAGAGGAGGAGGGAGGGAAACGGAGAGACAGAGAGAGTATCCCAAGCAGGCTCTGCGCCGTCAGTGCAGAGCCTGATTCGGGGCTTGAAATCATGAACCTGTGAGCTCATGACCTGAGCCATAATCAAGAGTCGGATGCTTAACCGACTGAGCCGCCCAGGCGTCCCGCGATCACTTTTAATAATAGATTATACTTAACTGATATATCCTAAATATTACTCAAAGTGTTTATATGATATATCTAAAATATTCAACATGTCATCCACGTAGAGATTAAGAGATTTTCCTTTTGTAAAAAACTCCGTGTTCAGGGGCACCTGGGCGGGTCCGGTGTTGTGCATCTGACTCTTGATTTCGGCTCAGATCATGATGTCAGGGTTGTGGACAGAGCCCAGCGTCAGGTTCCACACTGAGCATGGAGCCTGCTTAAGACTCTCTCTCGGTCTCTCTCTGTCTCTCTCTGCCCCTCTCCCCCACTCACACTCTCTCTCTCTCTCTCAAAATAAGTGAAACAAAACAAAAAAAAGGTATGTGTCCGAAATCTAGTGTGTATTTTACACTCGATAGCACATCTGACACGGCAGCAGCCTGAGTGCCCAACAAACACAGGTGGCTCGTGGCGACTGTACCGGCTGGTGCGGCTTACGGGGGGCGCAGGGGCGGGAAGAGACAGGGCTTGGCCCGCAAGAACTCTCGCCTCTGATTAACCTCTGCTCCTGCCTGAAAACCTCGCTTGCGACAGATGGCAGCTTATCTACTTCTCTATTAACTCTTTCTCCTTAAAACCAGACAAACAACCACAGTGATTACCAACCCGAACGACAGGCCTGCAGCTCACTGCCTGATCTACCTTCGGTGATTTTCCCCTGGCTTGGGAACGGCCAACATTTTCACTTCTCCTCCTCAGTCTCTGCTGAGAAGGATAGAGGCAGACCACGGACAGACCCCCTCAAAGGCCGTGGCCTCATGCTGGGTTTGTCTCTCCTTGCGCAGTGGTCCACAGATCTGAAAGACCAGCCTTCCTCTGAGCCCGTTTCCCTGTTCTCCAGAAGGCTTTTCCTGGGCATGATCTGGGCGGGGGGGGGCCAGAAACTCAGTGGGATGTGTGTCGACAGGCTCTCGCCCTTTCCAGGCCTACGTCCAGCCTTCTGACTTTGTGTTGCACTTTCCTTCTTTAATTAGATCCTGGAAGAACACGCCGTGAAGACCACCTGCCTGTCCCCTCCTCTGCTCAACTGGGAGTGGGAGAGATGACTTAGATTTAGGAGGAGCAAGTGATCTACATAAGAAAGCCAGCCCAAGCCGGGAAACCTCTGGCGAGCTGCCCCCCAGGTCCTCTCCAGTACCTCCCCTGCGAGAAGGTCCACTCCATCCTGTGGGATGCTTTCCTGCTGCTGAATGTCCAGTGTCTGCAGGACTGAGCGGAGGGCTCGGCTTCCGGGGCGGCGGAAGGCGAAGACGCTCGAATGCTCCCTCCCTACTAGGAGGTTTCCCAAACAAGGGAGAAGGTCAGGCACCAGGTTCTGGGAGACCGCCTTAGGAATCCCTTTTCCAGTTCCCCTCTAGAGCCTGGAAAAAAAACACTACGTGAGGCCGGGTGGGGTCAAGAAGGGCGCATTTCGCACACAACCAAGATGGGCAGCTAGCCCCCCACTCTGGGGAAGGAGGCCCCTCGGCCTCCGGCCTTGGAGTTCCCTCCTGGGCCTCAGAGCGGCCCCCACCTCTGGCCCCGGCCCCGCCCCGCGCGCCGGATGGGGGGCGGGGCCTCTTCGGCCGCGTGGTCCGTCGCCTTGACGACCCGGGCAAGATGGCGACGCTGCCGGGCGGGCTTCTGGGGCCGGACCCCGGGGCGCTGAGCCCCGAGCAGCAGGAGCAGCTGCGCCACTTCAAGGTGGGTGCGCCCCCGCCCCCGCCTCCGTCCGAGGGCAGCTCCCCCGGGATGAGGGCCGCAGGCAGGGGGAGTCCCGCGCGGAGGAGCGCGGGGGCCTGTTCCCGGGAAAAGGGGCGGGGGGCCGGGGGACACCCCCCCTGGGCTTCGGGGCCCTGAACGCGGCCCGGCGGGCGCCTGAAGGAGCAGGAAGAGCCACAGCTGGGGGTTAGGCAGTGGAGTGGACCGAAATTATTGCCGGAGACGGGAACTTCGATCCGAACGAGAACTTCCGGACGGCGGAGACCCGACTTAGTAATGGCCCCTGGGCCTGAGCAGGCGTCGGTCGGTAAGAAAACAGGCGGTTTCCAATCTCAGACCTGCCGGGGAAAGACCCGGGTCGAGGGCGCATCTTGTTTCCCCGAGGCCTTCACCCCCTCACCCCCGCTGGTCTTCAACCCCGAAGTCTGTCTCCTGATGGAGCGTGACCTTCTGCTCTCATCCCCCCAGATTCAGACTCGGATTGCTAACGAAAAGTACCTGAGGGCCCACAAGGAAGTGGAGTTGCTCCTAAGCGGATTCTTCAGGTAGGTGGTTTCCCAGCCGCCGCAACCAGTGCGAAACGTGACCAGATCTTGGCTGGGGAGTCCTGAGTGTCGCTGACCCTTTCTTTCTTTCTTTAAACACTCCTTATTGCTGCCTGAGGGTCAGAAGGGTATAATACATATATTTTAAAGGTAGACAATATTTTATTTTTCATCTTAAAAAATTTTTTAATGTTAATTTTTGAGAGAGACAGAGTGTGAGCGGGGGAGGGGCAGAGAGCGAGAGGGAGGCGCAGAATCCGAAGCAGCTCCAGGCTCTGAGCTGTCGGCACAGAGCCTGTCACAGGGCTTGAACCCACAAACTGAGATCATGACCTGAGCCGAAATCAAGAGTCAGATGCTCGACCCACTGAGCCACTGCCCAGCTTTTGTTTGGTTTTGGTGTTACCGTTACTTCCTTTGGAAGATCCTGGTATGAATCAGAATTGGCCCCACGTCTGTGCTGGGTACTCCAGACGGTTGTCCCCTTGGGGAGGGAGGAAGGGAGACGCGCAGTAGAATCTGGGCAGCCTACCTGCCCGCACCTGGTCTGCAGCTCTCTGTTCCAGACTCACTCCAACCCATGAGAAGCTCCAAAGTGTTTTTTGCTGGGAAGAGAGCTCTCCCCTTGGGTTTTCCAGATCTTACTGATGGATGGCGGTTCGGCCGCAGCTCTCCAGGGAATACTTGTACATAGTGTGCGGAACTCTTAATATCTTGAATTTTGGACCTTGAATTTGGGAAGAGTAGAGAAACCGTATTACATATTTTAGTCTCTAGCGAGGCAGATGAATCTTCCCAGAATTTAGAAGTGATTGTGTCATTCCTTGGCCGGAAAAATCTTCAGTGACTCCACAGTATTGCCCCCTCTGCCTTTTTTTTTTTAACATTCCGTTGAAATAGAACAAAAAGTGGCCCACCCTAACCTGGGCGAACGTTCACGAGGTGAGAATACATGGTACTGGGGTTCAGATCAAGAAATAGAACCTGCCTAGCGCCTCAGACGGTCTGTGGCCCCTTCCGAACACGTCCCCCCAGAATGCAGCCAGGATCCTGACTCGTCTTAGCACGAATTTGTTTCGCCTTCTTTGGACTTTACGGGTTCTACGGTACGTGCTCTTTGGTGACAGTTGCTGGACTGTGTCTCCTGGATCCGCCGTTCGCACTGCTGGGCCGTTCGCGCTCCGGGACGAGGCCGAGCCTCGTGCACCCAGCCCCGTCTTTTGGGTCGAGTGTCATCCTGTCTCCCTGGCCTTCCAGCTCTCCGTGACACGGCCCCTTCTCTTCCCACGCGCTCTGCACCTGCCCCCGACCCGGCCACACGGAACCTCATCGTTCCATTCCGCCCCCCCACCACTGACGTCGTCGTCGGGGTACTGACACTGCGAGTGCTCTTTGGGACCCTGGGGGTGCACAGGTGGCCAGGACCGCTCACCGTCTGTAGAACACGGGCTGTTTCCTTCCATGTCTGGGCTGCCCCCGTCCTGCCCACTGAAATCCCACGCCCGCCTCAAGGGGCGCCCCCTGCTCTGTGAAGATCTCGTGGGCCCTGCTCTTAGTGACTTCCTTCCGGTTGGCAGCACGCTACGAACACCCGCTCACGGCCCTTCCCGGAGCTCGCTTGGCCTTTGGGACATTTGTGAACTTGCCCCTTCTCTTTTACTTGACTGATTTCTTTGAGGTGGTGCTGTATTTTATCTTTCAAAAAAGGGGGGGATGCCTGGGTGGCTCAGTCGATTAAGCGTCCGACTTCAGCTCAGGTCAAGATCTCTCGGTTTGTGAGTTCCAGTTCCGCGTCGGGCTCTGTGCTGACAGCTCGGAGCCTGGAGCCTGCTTCGGATTCTGTGTCTCCCCCTCTCTCTGCCCCTCCCCTGCTCATGCTCTGTCTCTGTCTGTCAACAATAAATAAATGTTAAAAATTTTTTTTAAAAAGTCATTCCTTCGTATCTAGTGTAGTTACTTACACAGAATCTGTGCTCCGTAATTATTACATGGAATTCAAGGAGAAAGAACACCAAATCCTTAAGGCCTGGGAGGCAGGGGCTTTCTGGGCGTGTGGGGCTCTTCCAGGCCAGTGGGCCGGGCATCCACGGCCGGCAGGAGGTGCCGTGCAGAGCACTGGCCTTGGCGCCACGAGACCTGGCCCCTCCACCCTCTACCCAATTTATGAACTTGGGCAAATGGTTAGCCTGTTGGAGGTGTGATTTCTCTCACGTGTGACGTGCGCGTGATCGCTGTTGCCCAGGGTTGTCGTGAAGCAAGATGCAGTTTGTGAACACTCTTTATGAACCGTAGACTCTGTGAGGGACCAGGCGCGCTGGAGTACACCTTCCCGCCTTTGTCGATGGTCCCGGCCCCCGCGGGAGTTCATGGCTGACCGTGGTCACCGGGCCGTGGGGTTGCCTCTCTGTGCTTCGAGGACTAGGCAGCGGGTCCTCGTCCTCACCGCCTGCCTGTGGCTTGGTCTCGGGTTCGGTGACAATGTTTGTTGAATGACAAGCCTCGCCTGCTCGTGACGCGGCTGTCTTGGGAGGTGAGCGACACCTCGGCGTAGTGCCATCTAGAATGTTTTGCCCCTTGCTTCCGAGCTGGAGCTGGACCCGAAGGAAGGGTCTTTGTCAGGAGCCCCCCAGGTGGGCGCGTCTCGGTCCGTCTGCCCCCTGACCGAGAGGGACCCGCGGCCCAGCCCGAGCGCAGCCCGCCTTCGAGCCAGCTTTCCTCCCGCCCTTATCCCTGATGTTTTCCAGAGAACTGTTTTTGAAAAGACCGGACAACATCCGAGAATTTGCTGCAGGTGAGTGAGGCAGCGTCGGTGTGGGGGTTTGGGAAACCGGCACGTTTGTATTATTTGCACATTTAGACCCGGGACACGCCCGCGGTTCTCGCGGTTCTCGCCGGGAGCCTGGGGTACTTCGTAGCCTGAACTTTTTCAGAAGGCTCTTCCCTCCGTTGTCGTGTCCTCGAAACGAGGACAGATCAGAAAGGAGGCAGAGCTTCCTGCTGGCGAGAACTGTGGAGAAGTGTGAGATTCCCGGAGGAACACCCTGGCGGCTCTTTCCCCGGGAATCCTAACGCCGGCCTCGCCACCCTGGGGGGCGTTTACGAGATGCGTGGCCGCTCCCAGAGGTGGTGGTGTAATTCGCGGGGGGCGGGGCTCCTGGTGACCCTAATGGGCTGCACTGCCCCCCCCCCCCCCCCCCCCCCCGCTGGCTTAAGGTCGAAGGTATTTAGAAGGGCGGGCGGGGCTGGACGCTTTCTCGGTCCCAGTAGCCCAGGGAGTGGGCTTGGCTGCCGCAGCAGATGCCGCCTCTGATTCACGCCACGCCGGGGGCGGCGGCATCGTGTGAGAGCCCGGCGCTCCTCGGAGAGGACGTTCTCGGGAGGAGAGGGCGTGCTAGCTCCGAGGCGGGCTGGCAAGCCCAGCGGAGCCGAGAATAACGCTTGGCATTTATTTGGGCCCCGGGCCGGGAGCAGAAAGCCCAGAGATGCCTTCGCCCTCCGATGGCTCCCCGAGCGCCAGCACGCCGACGCTCCGCAGGGCAGCGGGGAAGGGGCAGGAGCCACTCCGTGCGAGCCCTTCCTGGGAAGAAGGCCTGAGCCGGCAGGCAGGCTCGGCCCGGCGGGCGGGGACGGCGACCCGGGCTCTGCTGTGACTTCTCCTGGTCGGTGGGAGCACCGGGCCGCCGGGAGGAGCCCTGCCGAGGCCGAGCCATGCTGGCCTTCGAGCCGAGCAAGCCGTCTCCCTCCCCGCCTTCTCCCCCTGGGTTTGGATAATTTCTTCTTTTCGATTCTTATCCCAGACTATTTCACGGATCCAAGACTTCCCAACAAGATTCACATGCAGCTAATTAAGGAGAAGAAAGCAGCTTAATTAGCAGAATCTTGATGCTCAGCTGTTGAGAGAGACCAGCAAGAATCCAGCCCCAGGGTGGGTGTTAACCTCACTTACAGACAGAGGCTTCTCTGCTCCTGTCAGAATAAGCGCCGTCTTGCCTCCTCGGCCCAGGGTGTGAAAGAAACCAGAGGGAGAAGCTGCAGAGAAGTTTCACGCGAGTGTTTAGTTTTCTTGACACTATTTTGGGGAATTAGGGACTGTGAAGAGCAGCCCGGGTTTGTCTGGCATGTCCGTGGCAGGAAGAGACATCTGTCTTCTAGCCTAGCGACTCGCAGGCGCGTGGGAGCGCAGGGTGCCGGGTGGGGGGGGGGTAGGGCCCGCTGGCGCCCACACCCGCCGTCCCGCCGCAGGATCCCGCGTGCTCCTCGAGCCCCTGGCGCGGGGACTGGAGGGGCTTCCGTGGCGGCGGGAAGGGGCGGGAGCAGTCCTTGCGGCCTGGACCGGGGCCTTTCCTGCTCCCCCTCCTCTTTGCGCCAGGCTGTGCCCATGTTTCGGGCAGGATGAGCTCCGAAGCGGCCGTGTGGGCCGGGAGCGCCCGGTGTGAGGCGGGGCAGGGCCGCGTCCCGGATTTAACGGCCCCGTTTGTGTTTGCAGGGCCGCCGGAAGCGGGGGAGCCCGGTGCCGCGGTGTGGGTGCGCGGGCCGCCGCGGGCGCCCTTGTCAAGATGCTCATTAAAGACGGATCTTTCCGCCCTTTCCGCCGCGTTTCGCTCCAGAGGGGAAGCCGTCGACCCGCCGGGCAGCAGGGCCGTGGCCGTGGCCGCGGCAGCCCAGGGCCTCTGCGCTTGGCCGGCGGGCTGTCCTCCCCGCCCCTCAGGCCTCTCGCGCCCAGAGCCAGGGCTGGACCCAAGAACAGGGGTGGGGACCCCGTGGGGACCGCAGCTGATCGGCGGTACTGAGCCCACACTTCAGCGGGGCTCTTTGGGTTTTCCCCCGTCACCCTCCCTCCTGGGGTACCGTGCGGGGTGTGTAGGGGACGATTAACTTCTTTCTTCAGCAGCAATGCCAGCCCCTGGCCGCAAGGACAGTAGGGAAGGAGACGGGTCCGAGAAAACCCATTTAAGGTCATGCTTCTTGTGAAACTTGGCTACCACAGGTGACTCAGAGGTGGCGGGCTGTTAGCAACGAGCCACCCATCCATTCCGTTTTCGGCGAGCAGGCAGGGGGCGGCCGGTGGCCCCAGAGGTCTTTCGGGCCGGAAGGCATGGGCGTGCCCTGTGTTTACGCCCACCTCTCCGGCCTCGCATCCCCCTGTAGGAAGGACTTCCCTCACCTGTGTGTCTCGGGCCACGTCACCATGGCGACAGGCCCGGCCCCAGGCACCTCGTCCGTTTGTTCCCAGCTGCCAGCACCCGGCGGGGTGGCAGGGCGGCCCCGTGGGCGCCTGGAGAACCGAGGGCACCGTGCCGACGCGCTGAGGGAGGGGGACCCGAGCAGTTCTTTAGGTGCTTTCCGGGTCGCGCTGCTCTCCGGCTCCGGCAGCGACGTGGCCTGTCCAGGAAACCCAGACGAGTCGGCGGAACACGCGTGCGCTGAGGACCTCTGGTGGGAAGTGTTACGTCAGACGCCCTTGGAAACTTTCCTGGGAGGAGAGGCCTGCAGCGGGGTGGGGAGAGGGTGACGTGTTTTCCGACGCCTGAGCGGATGTCGTGATTCTGCCAGGTGGCCTGTTCCTGGGGGAGGGGGGTCCCGGCAGAAAGAAGAATTGCATTTCCAGTAGCGTATATTCGAAGGGCAAGGGAAACGCGGGCGGCACGTGGTCCCAGCGCGTCTGCTCTGTGTGCCCCGAGGGCGCGGCCTGGGTGGTAGTCTGGGAGACGTGTCCCCAGACCTTAACTGTCCGGACCCTCGCCTTTTAGACTGCGCTCCGTCCTCAGGGAGCCGATCTAACCCGGACTCGCTCGCTCTCAGGCTCCTGGCTTCTGGCCCAGCGTCCGGCAGGTTATATGACGTGAGCTCGCGTAATTGAGCGAGCACCCACGTCCTACAACCCTGACGCAGCCGGGGTGGCTCAGTCATTCGAGCGTCCAACTCTCGATTTCGGCTCGGGTCCCGATCCCCGGTGGTGAGGTCGAGCCCTGCGTCGGGCTCTGTGCCGAGCGTGGAGCCTGCTTGGGATTCTCATGCGCTCTGCCTCTCTCTCTCTCCCTCTCTCCGTCTGTGCCTCTTCCCCCACTCATCCACTCTCTCTTCCTCTAAAAACGAACTATAAAGTTACGCACCGGTGGTGGAAGTAGGTACGGATGAAGGAAGAGGAAGAGAATACCTCGTCTGTCTGCGGGAGTCAGGGAAGCCTGGGGGGACTGGCACGTGATGGGTAGGAAAGGATTAACCGGCTGGATGTGGAGAGGGGTGGGGGGGCCGGGGGCCACAGGTGCTTCCATGTTGCCGAGCAGGGTGGTGGTGGCAGCCGAGGACCCCGTTTGTCCCCTGCTTGTCCCTGCCCCTTTCTTGCTAGCGGGCGTTGGCTTTGTCGGGGGGCAGCCGTGGGCTTGGCCCCAAGTGGCAGACGGTACTTACTCTGAGCCAACCGCAGCAAGCACCTCTTTGGTTTCCCAGCCTGCCTTGAGGCGAGGAGCAGCCATGTGTACAAGCGTACTGTGGGTTTCTAGGAAAGCTTTTGCTTTCTTTCTTTTTTTAATGTTTATTTTATTTTCAAGAGAGACAGCGTGAGTGGGGGAGGGGCAGAGAGAGGTGACACAGAATCCGAAGCAGGCTCCAGGCTCTGAGCTGTCAGCACAGGGCCCGACGCGGGGCTTGAACTCAGGAACTGTGAGATCGTGACCTGAGCCGTAGTCGGCCGCCTAACCGACTGAGCCACCCGGGCGCCCCAAGCTTTTGCTTTCTTAACAGGAATAAGGGGGACGGGGAGTTTGACAGATGAAGGTGGTGTGGCCCCCCCCCCCCCCCGTTTCTCACCTTCCTGATTTGAACCTGCACGTGATGTCTAGAGCCAAGGGGCGTGGTAAGGCCGTGAAGTGACGGGCAGGAGGGCGAGCAAGCCAGTCCTTCAAAGTGGCAGAGAGGGAAGGTCAGAAGACCGCGGCCCCGGTGGCCTCTGAGCACTTGAAGAGCCTAGCAGATGCCCGCCTTCTGACTTCTGACAAGTGAGAAAAACCCATCTGATGGTTTGGAAAGCCCGCCAGAGTTTAAGTCCCGACCCCCCGCTTACTAGACGTGTGGCCTTGGCCAAGGCGCTTAGCTTCCGAGGTCAGCTTTCTCACCTGCAAGCCAGGACGCGGAATTCCCGCCTCTCGGGGCTGCGGGGGGAGGGGAAGGCGCGGGGGGGGGGGGGCAGCCTTCACGAGGGGGTCTGGCTGGAGGCGGCCGGTGCAGGGGCGGGAGGCGCGGGAGCAGACGCCAGACAGGGCGGAGGGACAGGTCACAAAGGGCGCTGCGTCCTGGCCACGGGCGGTTGGTCTGTCTCGGGCCGGCGGTGGAGAGCCGCAGAAGATTTTAAACCGAAGGAGTTGGTGAAGAGATGGTGCGTCTAGAAAGTGTGGAGACCGACGGGGGAAAGAAGCGGAGAAAGCTGCAGCCCACGCCGCCACCGTCTCTCCGCACCCCCCACTCCCCTCCCAGCAGCTCCGGAGAACCCGCTGCTCTGCGTGGAACAGAAAGCCCAGTGCCCAGCCGCTGAGCCCACGGGGCGTCGTTCCTCCCGCCCAGCGGTCTGGCGGCAGGCGAGGTTCAAAGGTTCAGTGGCATCGGCAGGCACGCCGTGGGCTTCCAGCTCTTCAGCCTTGACCTGGGGCCTCACCGTTGGGAGGGGCCGCTTCTGCGCTCCGGGCAGGGAGCGGGAAGGAGAGCCCCCCGGCCGAGTCCCTCCCGTCTTGTCCGGAAAGAAAAGTTTTCCTGCACGTCCCCCTCCCCTTCCTCTTCACGGGCCACATCAGGGTCGTCCGGAGCGTTGGTTCAGGGCCCGCCTCTGCGCTTTCCGCCTTTTCCCTCACGGCTGAAGGAAGGGACTTGTCTTTCTTTTCTGGAAAGTGGGTCTTCCCCAGACACAGCGCGCCCCACAGCCCCAACTCCCACTAACATCACAGTGGCCAGACCTGTGTACACGGCCCCCTCCTCCAGGGAGGATGGGAAGTCAAGTATTCAGACAGGCAACAGAGCCCTAGGTAGGCACTGTCTCACTGAAACACTCCCCAGAGATTTTAATATTTAATTTAATAAAATCTCCCACCCCCCACAGAAGGCTGCAGTGCCAGGGCTGGGGTGGGGGGGCCTGGAAATAGGATACGGAGTCTAGGATTTAGGAGGAGGAGCTGGCGGGCCTGTGGTTAGAATGGGGTGGAGTTACAAGTTCAGGTGCGGATTCTAGACCGACTTCCAGGTTTCTCGTGTGGGCAGGGGGAGAGGCGGCGATCACTCCCTCACAGAGAAGGGAAGTAGGCAGGGGCCGGGGACGTGAGTTTAGACCTAGAGGTGTCTGCCGGCTTCACGGCTGGGCTGTGGTGGAGTCGGTAGAGTCTCTGCGGCGGGGTCGGTGGGGGCCGGACGGAGCGGGCTTCCCAGCCGGCGTGAGCCAGGGCTGTGGGGGCCGTGGCGTGGAGACAGCCTTCCAGGGGCGCGATCAGGACGGAGACTGAGGGAGGGCGGCGGTTAGAAGCCGGGTCGAGGGTGGGCTTTTATAAGGGGGTAAGGATCTGGCATTTTTCATCTTTTGAGCTCTGTTTTGCTTTCGGGCTAAAAATGGCAGGAGCCTCTCGGAAACGTTGCACAGATCGGACCTGCTGGCAGAGGTAATGGGTGCTAACAGGCGGCCTGGAATGACCTCTCTGTGTCAGCCCTCCCCCCACACTTGGGGCAGTGGCGCTCACAGGCCTGCGGTGAGGATCGCCCAGTCTTTTTTTTTTTTTTAAGAGAGAGTGCACAAGTGGGGGAAGGGGCAGAGGGAGAGGGAGACACAAGAATCTGAAGCAGGCTCCGAGCTGATAGCCCAACGCAGGGCTCCGGACCCACGAACCGAGATCATGACCGGAGCCGGAGCCAGGCGCTTAACCGCCTGAGCCGCCCAGGCACCCCGGGAGCGCCCCAGTCCCCTAGCACCAGGTGGCGGGGAAGCAGGGCGGCATCTAGAGGGGGAGATCTCTCCTAGCCAGACGGGCTTCTAGCGCCCTCTCGTGGGCACGGCTGCAGAGACCGCCCGGCCCAGGCCTCCGCGCAAGCGTCCGCGGAAGAGAACCGGGGCTTAGGAATGGGGGACAGCCACAGACTCGCAGGTTCCCGCAGCAGGGAAGTCTCTTCCGGAGTCCCGCAGCCTGGGCCTGGGCTCCGGCAGTGCTGCTCCGGGAGCTCCCTGGGTGGTTCCTTTCTTTTTTTTTTTTTTTTAAGTTTAACGTTTATTTCTTTTTGAGAGACAGAGTGTGAGCTGGGGAGGGACAGAGAGGAGGGAGACAGAATCCGAAGCAGGCCCCAGGCTCCGAGCTGGCAGCACAGAGCCCGATGCGGGGCCCTAACTCACCAACCGCAAGATCACGACCTGAGTCGAAGTCGGAAGCCTAACTGAGCCACCCTCAGATGTTTCCTTCTTAAAAGCGAGGGAAGAAAAAAACCTTGGAAGGCTGATCATTCATTCATTCATTCATTCATTCATTCATTCATTCATTCACTTACCCATTCATTCATTCAACAAATATCGAGGTATCTTATGTGCCCAGGATGCAAAGTTTTGGGAATAAAATTCTCTTCCCTCAAGGAACTCCCAGTCTAGCGAGGGAAGACAGATACACAGGTAATTATAACACAGGTTTCAAAGGCGAAGCAAGAGAAACGTGCAAGTCAGGACGGGCGTGCAGAGGGGGTGGCCGGACAGCGTCTCCCAGCGTGGGAACAGTACGCCCCCAGGTGGGTCGGGATGTGGGCCCACGGTACCGCCTGCTACCGCAGCCCCCTGTTGTTGACTCTGAAGGGCGGGCCGCGTTTCCTCCAGGGAGAGTGCTCGCCGATGGCTTCTCTCATTTTCAGGTCGGTGTTTAACTCGGTCCGTTAGGGCCTCGTTCCACATCTGCAAAAAGAGGGGCATCGCTGACATAACCGAGCTCTAGGGACGGTAATACTCGACGCATAAAAACCTCTCCCCGGGGGGGGCGGGCCGGCTCCTCTCCCCGGGGGCGGGGCGGGCCGGCACGAGCTGGCGGACATCCCTGGGAAAATTCACTTTCATCCGGAAGAACCGAGTGTGCCTTGCATACAACCGCCTCTCCCTAAGTGCTTGTTGAAAAACAGCAGACTCTCAGTGTTCTTATTTTTAAGTTTATTTTTGATTTATTTCGAGAGAGTGTGTGAGCCGGGAAGGGACAGAGAGTGAGGGAATCCCAAGCAGGCTCTGCACTAGCCTGACGCAGGGCCCAAACTCACGAACCGAGAGAAACCGAGCCAAAATCAAGAGCTGGATGCTTAACCAACTCAGGCACCCAGGCCCTCAGTGTTCTTAAACAGCCCCGTTGTTCCCTTGGGTTGCTGAGTTTCTTCATCTCCGCAGGGGAAGAACACGTGCCTTGCGGTGTGTCGTGAGGGCTATCGTTCCGCACCCAGGCACGCGCCCTCAGGTCTGGCCCGTGGTAGGCCCTCGGAGACCGCGATCATTTCAGCGAAGGGGCGGAACTCAGTGCATCGTTTCCCCGGGGCCAGGGGTGGTTACTGAGGACCGGCGGCCGGAGTGGGCGCCCTGGCGAAGAAAGGGAGTAACTACATTAAATGCGAGTGGGCACGTTGGCGTTTAGGACTATTCAGCGTGAGCCTGAGGATGTAGCGCTTTCTCAGGAAGGCTTCCGGGCCCAGCACGGCGCCCCAGTAGCCGCGCCTCTGACCCCGTCTCCCACAGGCCCCGGGTGGACCGGAACCCGAGATCCTTCAGAAGCAGGACTTCACAGCGTACCCTCTTCTCGGGCCATCAGGGTGGAGATGTGACAGCACAGAGCTCTCGAAAATCACGGAGGGGAGAGGACCTCCGGGGACGGGGCGGGCGAGATGCCAGGAGTTGTCCGGTAGCTGCGGTGGGCCTATCCAGTTAACAAGTACCCGAGAACAAAAATCTGATGGAACGAGGCCCGACTGATCACTGTGTTTCCTCTCCACGCTTTGTGACACGAGCGAAGAAAACCAAATGCCGAAGAGGACTGAGTTGTAGTTCCTCCAAGTGGAAATTGTCTTCCATCCGCAAGTCCCATCTTGGCGATAGGTGGAGAAACTCGCCCACGGATGACAGTGGCAGAGGGGTCGGCACCCCCGATTTCCCATCTAATGCGATTCCAGTATTTCATGCTAGAAAAGATACCCCTAGAATTACTTAGCTTGGAGAACAAAACGCGGCTACGTGACAGTGCGGGAAATGGAAGTATCACACTCTGGGTAGTTAGCCAGCCTTCTAACTGTGGGCGAGGACGAAACCCAGTCATTCATCCGACCCGCACCGAGTGCTAACTGTATCTCACTCAAAACCGCGTCCAGCTCCATGAGTTTCATGAACTCACGGTTCTGTACTTCGTCTTGAACGAGATACGGGAGCATCTGTTGAGTGTGAAGAACGGCAGTCCTCCCCTTGAGGAGGGCAAGCTGCCCGGTGCATTGTTGATCGCATGTGCTCCATGGCTCACGGCGGTGTGAGGACTCCGATAGCCAGTCCAAAACGCGTTGTCTGTCTGGCTTTGGACTGTGCCACTCGGGATTTTTCCCCCTCGGCTGATGGCCCCTCCAGCACCGGGCTGTGAGCCCGCCTGCCCACCCCAGACCACCTAGGAGAGAGAGAAGGTGTCTGTGGGCGTCCTTGGTATGCCACTCCTCATATTTAAAAGTGCCGTGGGGCGCCTGGGTGGCTCAGTTGGTTGAGCGGCCGACTTCGGCTCAGGTCATGATCTCACAGTCTGTGAGTTCGAGCCCCGCGTCGGGCTCTGTGCTGATGGCTCAGAGCCTGGAGCCTGCTTCGGATTCTGTGTCTCCCTCTCTCCCTGCTCACGCTCTGTCTCTATGTCTCTCAAAAATAAACATTAAAAAAACCTTAAAAAATAAATAAAAGAGCCGTAGTGGGTGCCATGCTGTGCTGTCCAGATACCCCTCTTTGGGACTGACACACTCACCCCCGTGTCCTCTCCCCTGTTCCACGCTGCTGGGAATTTTGGTGGCTACCAGTTCTCAGCTGAGACCCATCTAGGGATTGCCCTCCCCGAAAAATCATCCAAGCTCATGTCCCCTCCTGAGACAGCCCGTAGCCACTGGTCAGTGTGGGAGGACAAGGGTCTGACTGCCTTGCCCCTGCGGGGACACAGAGCTGCAGAGTTCCTCTGTCCAGTGCTATGGCCGCTCGCTCTCACAGGTGCCGTTGAGACCAACACAAGCTTCATAAACCTTTACTCAAATTTCTTTAAAAAAAAAAACAACACCCAACATTTTATGTTTTTAAGTCCTCTCTACACCCAGCGTGGGGCTGGAACTCACAACCCTGAGACCGAGAGTCGCTCGCTCCACCGACTGAGCCAGCCAGTGGCGCCCCTTACTCAGATTTCTGTCTCAAAGTGTGTTTCCCAGGGAACTCAACCCGCCGCCAAGGACTGGCGCCCAGACGACTGAGGGACGCTGATTCTAAACTGCGATTTTATTTTTTATATTTGATCGATTGATGCGGTTGGCATCTTCATTGCCCCGGGGGTGGGGGCAGGGGCTCGGGAGCTCTTGGTGGGGGCGGCGCCCCCGTCACCGTCGCGGGCCTTGGCAGCCGTGTGCAGATGTGGGCGGCGCTCGCGCTCGCGGGCCGTGTGCCTGGGGCGCGGCGGAGGGTGGTCCGGGCGCTCTCGCCGACGGCCGTCCGCGCGCAGGCGGGGCGGGCTTCCGCCGGCCGGGGGTCCCGGCTTCCCGACCGCCGCCGCCTCCGTGCCCCGGTCTCGGCGAGTCCGGCCTGTCGCGGCGGAAGGAGGCGCGAGCCTGCGGGGTGGCGGGCCGGGCGCCGCGTGTCCGCTTGCTCCTGCGGGTCGGGAAGCGGGAGCGGTTCCAGGCGAGCGGCCCCCGCGGGTGGGCGGACGCGGCGGCGGCGGCTGGCGTCGTGGCCGCCGCGGGGGGGTGGGGGGGGAAACGCCGAACTGGGATCTTCCAGCCGAAGCACCTGGCGGCCCACCCGCAGGGAGGACCCCGCCCACTGCATCAGGGCAGACGTTGGAACCCTCGCGAGCTGTGACGCGGGGCGGGGTCCTGGCGGAAGGCGTGACCCTCGTGGGGGAAATCCGCCGTGCTCGAGGAGGTGAGGAAGACCGTGGAATTGGGCTGGAGGCTCCCGGTGCGTGGGAGAAAGACAGCGGAGGGCTGAGGGTGATCCATCACCAGCTCAAGGCCAGCCGTCAAGCCTGAGGCCCTCTTGGCAACTTACAAAGAGACTTCCATCTCTTACATCTCGAGGACCCAGAAACCTGAGAAGTTCCAAGATTTCATCATGAGAGGAGGAGAGCCCCAGAGAAGTTCGAGTTCTTCACTCCGCAGCTCCGTTAGGAAGGAGTGAGACCGTGAGACACGGGGTGGGACATCTGGGGTGATGCTTTAAAAATTCTCAAATCCCCCCCCCCCATTCTCCTGCATCCCCCTGGGCCTGCGAAAGTACCCACTTCTTCCCGTCAAAGGCTGTCCCTCCTCCCTTACCCAGCTGGGTGCTCCCTTGCGGAAGACTGCCCTGGAGCTCCGTGGGCCCGGCCAGCAGGGACTGGCTGGAGACGGTGGAAGATGTGTCAGGCTGGATTCTGAGGGCGTTGGATCTAAAGTTTGACAAGGAAGAGCAGATGGATATGGAAGTAGCTTCCCGTGATACAGGACTTAATGCTCTGACAAGGCCCCTAAGCGATATTGCCAATATTTGGATAAGGTGCCTGTTAGAACCTTGGAAGCAGCCATGGCCCACATTAAATGAAGCAGAAATGCCAGAACAGGGCACCCGGGTGGCTCAGTTGGTTAAACGTCCGACTTTGGCTCAGGTCATGATCTCACAGCTCAGGAGTTCGAGCCCCACGACAGGGCTCTGTGCTGAAAGCTCAGAGCCTGGAGCCTGCTTCGGATTCTGTCTCTCCCTCTCTCTCTGCCCCTACCCTGCTCACGCTCTGTCTCTTTGTCTCTCAAAAATAAACATTAAAAAAAATTTTAAAAAAAGGCTGGTGCTGAACTGTCACGGAACGGGCTCACTGGTCGCAGTGGGGACGGTGGGACACTGGAACAGGCAGGCGGTGGGGGCCCCCCTGTTGGAATCAAAGTGACTGAATTACTGCGCTGAGCAGGAAGGCCGGACAAGGCAGCCAGGGTCTGGACAGGATTGGCAGATTGCTGGAGATGGCTCACAGAACGGGGCTTTCGTAGGCACAAGATAGATGGCTCTCAACAAGGCTGTGTTTTTTTAATGTTTATTTTTGAGACAGAGAGAGAGAGAGAGAGCTCCAGTAGGGGAGGAGCAGAGAGAGGAAGACACAGAATCCCAGGCAGGCTCCAGGCTCCAAGCTGTCAGCACAGAACCCGACACGGGGCTCGAACTCACGAACTGCGAGATCATGACCTGACCCGAAGTTGGACACAACTTCATAAGAAGTTACAATTCATAAAAAAACAAAAACAAAACAAAAACCAAAAAACTTACAGTTCCTTCCTTTGGACAGGGATTGGACTGCGAAGGGGCACGAGCAGGGATGGGCTAGTAAATGGTTAACAACCAGCTCTCGGTGGGAAGGAAGCTGTGGTTGGTAGCGTTTGCCAATTTCTGTGGTGTAAGTACCCCCTCCGCTGACAATGTCATGTATCCAGTGTGATGTCACTGAGCACCGAGCGTGGAAGCGGGGCCGGCTAACAGCTGGATCTCGCTAGATGTTCGACGTGGGCTCCGGTACCTCACCGGGCACGGGGGAATGTCGTGGGTGATGGAAATGTTACCTACCTTGTGGGGATGGGTAACTGGAAACACTTACCAAAATGTACATTTTAAATTGGGGAGTTTTAATGTAAATAAACTATACTTCAATTAAAAATTTTTAATGCTTATTTATTTTGTGAGAGAGAGAGGGAGAGACAGAGAACAAGTGGGGAAGGGGCAGGGAGAGAGAGAGGGAGGACAGAGTCTGAAGCAGGCTCCAGGCTCTGAGCTGTCAGCACAGAACCTGAGGAAGAGCTTGAACCTACAAACCGGGAGATCATGACCTGAGTCAAAGTCGAACGTTTAACCGACTGAGCCACCCGGCGCCCCTAATTTTAGCCATTTTGATAGGTGTCTGGTAATATCTCTGGTTTTCTCTTATGGCTAATTATGTTGAATATCTTTTCATGTGCTTTTTCCCTCTATCTATCCTTCTTGGTAAAAAATGTTCAGGTCTTTTGTCCATTTTCTGGTTGGTTTGTCATTTTTTTCACTTCGAGAGGTTTTTTTACATTCAAGATACTGCTCCTTTGTTACAAATATTGTTTCCCAGTAGCTTGCCTTTTCGTCCTCTTCACATGGGGTTTCCCAGAGCATATTTAAATTTTAATTAAGTCCCAGATTCTTGATTTTCTCTCTTATGGATCATTTGGCACCAAACTTAAGAACTCTTTGGGGCGCCCGGCCGCTCAGTCGGTAGAGCATGGGACTGTTGATCTCAGGGTTGTAAGTTCGAGCCCTGCGTTGGGTGTAGAGATTACTTAAAAGTAAAAATCTTTAAAAAAATAGAACTATTCGTCTATTTATAGATCTTGACGTTTTTCTATTTTTTAAAAAAAGTTTCATAGCTTTAGTTTTACATTTGGGTCTGTGGCCATTCTGAGTTAACTTTTGTATAAGGCGTTAGATGTAGGTTAAGTTTTATTTTGTGCCTATTGCTCTAGCGTTTGTTGCAAAGACTATCTTTCCGCCATTGAAATGCTTTGGTATCTTTGTCAAAAAACAAAACAACAGGGGCACCTGGGTGGCTCAGTCTGTTAAGTGTCCGACTTAAGCTCAGGTCACGATCTCACCTCTGTGAGTTTGAGCCCCGCGTCGGGCTCTGTGCTGATGGCTCAGAGCCTGGAGCCTACTTCGGATTCTGTGTCTCCCTCTCTCTCTGCCCTTCCCCCACTCACGCTCTGTCTCTATGTCTCTCAAAAATAAACAACGTTAAAATTAAAAAAACAAAACAAAACAACAACAAAAAAAGAGGTGGGCATATTTGTGAGTCTGCTTCTGGGATCCGTATTCTGTTCCATTGATCTGTGTTCATCCCTCCACCTACAGGTGTGCCCAGCAATGATTATTGTAGCTATATAACGAATCTAAAAATTGGGTAGACTGATTTCTCACACTTTATTCTTTTTTTTCAAGATTCTTTAAGTTACACTAGTTCCTTTGCCTTCCACGTAAACTTTGGGACAATCTTGTATATGTTTCCAAAAAATGGGGGTTTAGGTAGTAATTACATTAAACCCGCATATCAGTCTAGGGAAGAAGTGACATCTTTGCTATGTTGGGTCTTTGGATCCATGAACACGGTATGTCTCTCCATTTATTTAGATCTTTGATTTTTTTCATCAGCGTCGTGTAGTTTTCACCAAATATATCTTGTATGTTTTGTTAGACTTATACCTATGCATTTTTGAGCAATTTTAAAGAGTATCATATTTTTAATTTTGGTGTCCACAGGAAAGTGCGTGTGTGAATTTATTTTTAGGATTTTTTTTTCTAGATTCCTTAAGATTTTCTACATAGACAATCATGTTAACAGCAAATGGGGACTTTTTTTTCATATGTATGCTTTTTACTTCCCTGTCTTGCCTTACTTCACTGTCTAGAACTACTAGCAGTATGCTGAAGAGGGGTGAGAGGAGATACACTTGCCTCGTTCCTGATCTTGGGAGAAAGTGCTCAGACTTTCACCATTAAGTATAATATTAACTGTAGACTTTTCGTAGGTGCTTTTGTCAAGCTGAATAAGTTTCCCCATATTCCCGTTTTTCTGAGAAAATTAAAAAAAAATCATTAATGGGTGTAGACTTTCGTCAAATGATTCCTCCTCTCCGTCAATTTATGACCATGCGATTTTCTTCTTTAGAGGGTTCACATGGCAGAGTCCACGGACCGCCTTCCGAATACTGAGCCAGATTGGATCCCCGGAATAAACCCCAGTTGATAAATAAATAAATCTTCCCATAATTTGATAAAATCTATTTGCTGATATTTTGGTAAGGAGTTTCGCAGTTATATTCATGAGAGATACATTGGCTTGAACTTTCCTTTGTACTGTCGTTTTGTTTTTTAATGCCAGGAATTGGGAAGTATTCCTTCCTATTTTGTGGAAGAAATAATATAGAATTAGTATTATTTCCTCTTTAAACATTTGGTAGAATTCTCCAGAGAAACCATCTGGACCTGAGAGTTTTTGCGGGGGAGGAGAAGGAGGAAGTTTTAAATTATGAATTAATTCTCCCTAATTGTCATAGGGCTATTCAAACGATGTGTTTCACCCAGGGTCAGAGTTGGTAGTTCGTGTTTTTCAAGGATTTGGTCCATTTTGTCAAATTTATGTATGTAAAGTTCTCTTATCATCTTTTTGATATTTGTGAAGTCTCTAGTGATATGCTGTGTTTCATTCCTGATATTTGTGGTTTGTGCCTTTTTTTTTCTAGTCAGTCTTGCTAGTGGTTTGTCAATTTTATTGATGTTTTTCAAAGAACTATCTTTCATTGATTTTCTCTACTTTTATAAATTCCTTTGCTTTCTGTTCCTTTTCTTATTTTTATCATTTCCTTGCTCATGCTTGCTTTGGGTTTGCTTTGGTCTTCTGTTTCTAAGTTCTCGAGGTGGGACTTTAGATAAAATGGGAGCATAATAACGGTCTGTTCTGCCGATGTCGGGTGGACGCCCAGTGCATTTAGTGCTTTGATTTTTCCTCAGCACTGCTTTCGCTGTGTGCCACAATGTTTGCTATGTTTTCATTTTTATTCGGTTCAATGTATTTAAAATTGATTTCCCTTGAGAATTCCTTGTTGACCCATGGTTTATTTAGAAGTGCATTTAGCTTTGAAGTATTCTAAGATTTTCTTTCTTTCCTTCTACTATTGATTTCTGTTTTGTGTCATCGGAGAACGCATTCCGTACAACTCCATTTTTAAATCAGTTGACATTTGTCTTATGGTCCAGGTTATGGTCTATCTTGGTGTGTGTTCTGTGGGAGCATAATGACGGTCTGTTCCGCCGCTGTCGGGTGGAGTGTCCTCCAAATGTTCACAAGGCCCCGCTGGCTGACGGCGCTGTCTTCTCCGTAGTGGCATCTATTGGTTGTCTTTCTTCTTCAGTTTGAGATCTTCCTGATTCTTGGTATGATGAGAGACCCCCCCCGACCCCCATATATAACAACTTTATTTTTTTTATGTTTATTTTTGAGAGAGAGAGAGAGAGAAAGAGAGCAAGTGAACAGGAAAGGGGCAGAGAGAGAGAGAGAGGGAGATATAGAACCTGAAGCAGGCTCCAGGCTCTGAGCCATCAGCACAGAGCCCGACACGGGGCTCGAGCCCGCAGACCGTGAGATCATGACCTGAGCCGAAGTTGGACGCCCAACTGAGCCACCCAGGTGCCTCACAACTTTATTTTTTTAAGTAATCTGTACACCCAACATGGGGTTTGAACTCACCACCCCAAGATCAAGAGTCATGTGCTCTTCTGACTGAGCCAGTCAGGCACCCCATGATGGCTTTTTATTGGAACTTAGATATTTTTGTTATGAGATTGAATCAAAATTTGAACTTCTGTTTTAACGTTCTGTGAATGGCTTTGGCCTGGGAGGGGGAGGTGGGACCTTGTGACCCTCCACCAGCTCTAATCTCAGGCTTTACTTGAGTCCCCCACACCCCCCCCCCCCCCCCGCCATGCTCCCTACAGGACAGTGCAGGAAACTATCTCTGGGAAGTAAACTGAGGCAATCATAGGGCTCATCTCATTTAGTTTCCTTTTCCCATTTAACGAAGTTCTGTACTACCTGCTTTTCAATATCCATAAACATTTCTTTTACAATTTTGTCTGGTTTTTTAGTTGTTTATAATGGGAAGGTGATTTCTGTGGGTGATCATTTCGTGGGTGGAAGTAGTCGTCTTCCTGAACCAGTTTTTCAGCTGGAAACAACTGATATGAGAGGCTGGGCCCCTAGGAGAGAGGACTTTGAAACGGCACGACCGGTGTGTAGGTACTACCTCCCCTGGTCCCATTCTGTAAGGACTCACTCAGTGCACGCTGGAGAAAGAGGCACGTTCAACCATTTGAACGACCACTGGATATAGGGTCCTGACACCAATGTCCGTGGATGTGAAGTGCCCCTGTGGAGCGGCAGCGTAGGGGGATGGGGTGACAGATGCATTCCAGACCCAGGTCTAGCTCTCCGTGGTCCTACTGAGTTCATAGATCCACCCGGTGGTCATTTCATTGGTCCTTAATGGGTAGCAGAGATGGATTTATTTGACAGTTGGCCGAACCACATTAACCATGACGGGGTAGGAGCTCTCAGTGAGAAAGGCCAGCTCCTGGAGCTGCCTGCACCCTCTCGGGCCAAGATAATAAAAACGATCACCTCAGTGGCCCTCTCGCAGACCTAAAGAAGGCAGGGGCAGTGGGCCCACTAAAACACCATCTCATTCGCCAGCCTGGTCCCTGGTAAAATCAGAAAGTTTCTGGAGGATGACGGTGGGTGACAGCCATCTCAGTCAACAAGTTATTTCAACTGAATCTGCTGTGGCGGACTGTCAGTGTGGGGCCTTTGCTAGAGCAGACTGACACAGCCTCGGGTACCGGCAGGCGGCCATTCGTCTGAGCAATGCATTCTTTCCCGTCTCTGCAGGAAAGGAGGGCCTTCGCTACTGGGATGAGCAGTAGTATCTATCTAGTCTTGCACCTGCACCATGTAAACCACCCCACCCCCGTCATAATATGTCCTGGACCACATGGACATTCCACAGATTGTCACATGGCTTCACCGATGACATCGTGGTAACTGTCCAGGACGAGCAAGAAATGGCAAGGACACGCGAGGCCCTGAAAGGATAAGTGTCCTTCAAGTAGCAGTACCTAAACTTGCAAACGTCCAGCGATGTTTTTAGGGGCCTGGTGGTCTGGCCGGGGCCAGGACGTCCCCTCCAAAGCAAAGGAGAAATTTGACGTGTCACATCTCACCACCGAGAAGGGGACACGGTGCCTAATCAACCTCTTTGGGGTCTACAGACAGACCAGTCCACCCTTGGGAATGCTGTTCCGACACACGTGTCAATTCTGGTGATACATGGCCAGAGGCGGTCGTGGCCGGGAGGGGCGTGACCAGGCACCTTGTCAGGTGACCCGTTTGGACCAGAAGTGCAAGTTGAGGGGGTGTGGGTGGGAATCTAGACGGGGAGTAGAGAAGGGAGATGAGGCGTCCCAGTGCAGACGGTAAGTTACGGCAGCAGGAGCCACGGTCTGTCCCAGCCCGTCGTCTGTTAAACAGCCTTCCCAGGGAAGGAGGCCCATGGGACTCCTGAAGGGATGGCTCCAGAACTCAGGAAGCAGTGGATGCGAACCGCACGCAAGGTGGACTGCAGCGAAGGCCTGGTGCGCTGCCCAGACTCCCCGCTTCAGGACAGGCTGCCGAGAACGCGACAGTGGTGGGAACTGCCTCGCCTGAAGGCAGGCACCTCCCCCGAGGACGCGGCCCTTCTCTGGCCAACGTGGGGGTAGGCGTGTGGCCACTTGCCTCAACGGGGTGCACGTCTCCACACCGCCACCCCAGCTTGAGGGTGAGGGGCGGACCGAGGTCTCTGTTGCGACCACTCAGCTTACCCTCCCCCTCTACGGAATCCTGCCCCCTGGACTCCTTCGCCATAAACTGCCTGCACACACATTTCCAAGTCGGTCTGTGTCTCCAGGAACGCGCGCTAGGACACGTGTTCCCACACTCTGAGGTTAGCTGTGTGGAATGCCATGCCTGTCGCGCAGGCAGTTTCAGAGACCTCCGTGAGGGGGACATGGTGGTGTGGAAAGAGGCGTTAAATGAGCTTTTCACCAGTAGCGACAGGGAGGGCGATCGCAGAGATGGCAGATTTCACCACCACCAGCTGTGAGCTTCAGCACAACGTGAGTTATGGCATCTGTCATGTGTGAGGCTGGCTAGAGTTTCCAGCACAACTGATGATAGATTTCTGTTAGCTGGGGCGGCCTCACGGGAATCCAAGTGCTTAGCGGGCCCCTAGCGGTAGGGGAGCTCAAACACTAGGTTAGAAACCGGTCTCTCGAGCGAGCTTCCGACAGACAGCGAAGAGCCAACAGTCCCATCTTAACCCTTCCTACACTGTGTGACCTCACGTCACATTTGAGTGACCAGCACAATCCATTTGTCAAAGTTGGGTCTTTTTTCTACTCACAGACCTGGAACTCGGGCTCATCTCCTTCCAAGGTACCCTACCGTAATTACCCAATGACCAGCCCTATATCTGTATCTTAACCTTGCTCTGGCAACCAAGATACGTTTTTCAAAATTTCAGGAGCTGGTTACAGAAACAAAACAGAAGTTCCCTGTTTAAGCTTCTTTCATCTCAGCTTCATTTTCCCCAACAATTACCCTCAGGCCTTATTCAGACCCCGTAGAAAAGTGGAATCCATTGTGCTTGTTCCTATTTATATCAGTAAGTATCAGTAAGTATACCTAACAAAAGTAACTTTTAAGACCAAAGACCATCGCCGGCCTTTTGGCTAAGATTAAGTGTTAAGACCAAAGACATACCAGCTTGTTCAGTAATTTGCCCACAGCACCCGGGGGGTGCAGCCTGCACGTGCATCTCTTCCTTCCTTCTTAGCACCAGACCCCAGGAAGCTCAAGAGGACAACCTACTTGGAAGTTCTGTCCCCAGTCTATCGAGCCCGGCAAACAGCATCTAAGAACATAATCTCTCTGGCCAATGGTTTTGTCACAGCACTGCATGGTGACAAATGGCATAATGTATAGACTTATCCAACCACTATGCTGCACACCTGAGAATGATGTAACATGGTGTCGCCAACTAGACTACAATTAAGAAAGTTAAAAATTAAAAAGGTAAAATTTATCAAAACTTATACACACTTAAAGACCATACATGAGGCCATCTGCAACTGAGAGAATTGTGAAGACATAAAGGGGCAGTGCGAAATCGTAACTGCATACAATCAACTGTGAAGACTAATAAAAAAAAAAACTAAAAAATAAATAAAAAGGACACAGTCTCTTTATTTGCTCTTTATTTCCTCTTGAGATACCAATGTTCAGTTTGTATGAGAATGAGCCTAGTACTGGAGACAGTGACTAGCTCTTCCATTTGTTCCAGTGAATTCCAGGCTACAGAAAGCCCGGACTGCTTCCATCTGCTAATATCCGGCTTATCCAATCTACAGCCTGCTACTCCTGGGGAGGACTGCCCCACTGAGGCCAGGTGTGATAGATGGAGGCGGGAAACACGGAGGATTCAGCGTGTACACGCGGTTTCAGCTGATGTCTCTGTATGCTCCGTAAAATTCCACTATTCTGTCAGGGCTGGGAGTCCTATCAGGGTGACGGCCCATCACTGCTCCTGATTCGGTTTTTTTTTTTTTTTTTTAATTAATGTTTATTCACTTTTGGGAGAGCACGTGAGTGGGAGAGGGGCAGGGAGAGAGGGGGACAGAGGATCCAAGACGGGCTCTGCACTGACAGCAGAGAGTCCAAATGCGGGCTCAAACTCACCAGCCGAGAGACCATGACCTGAGCTAAAGTCAGGCGCTCAACTGACTGAGACCCTCGGGGCCCCTGATGCTGCTCTGGTGCTTTTGAGGGAGAGCAGGTTCAGGTCGTCTGGGAGCTGGTGGGGGCCGTTCCCTTGGCGGCTTGCTGGGCTAACCAGTACTTGTATCTTTTGGTCTTGGGCCTCTCAAAGTTCACCACAGACATAGGTACCCTCACTGTGTCAAGTCCATTTACCTGTACACGAAACAAAAGGAAGCCTCAGAGGTTAGCTGGGCAGATAAGAGCAACCACCAAGCTTTTCACCCAGCCAGAAAAGGAGGCAGGACATGACACACTCACCGTCACCTCACACCAGTACTCGCCCCACCGTGTAATGGGTTCTTCTGGTAACTTTAATGCATGTGGGGCGACCACAACACCGAGCTGCAAAAAAGTCAAAGCCAAAAGGAGCTGTTTACATGGATGCAACTCTAGGGAACCTTGAAGAAGGTTCTGGAAATTCCCGTCCAGGAATGAATAAAGCTGAGTTTGCCCTGGCTGTTCCCATGGTCGCCCTCCACAGATAGTGGCAGAGAAACTCCGTCCTAATTTCTAAGAAAGGGAGGACGGTCCACCAAAGAGAAACAGGGCTTGAGACCGAAATCGCTTCATCCGCTAAAGTGCAAACTCCGCGCTGAGGCACCTTTCCCAGGGTTTCCCGAGGGACGAAATAAATGCTGCCGCCATCCATCTCTCCTCTCAGTCTTCAAATTCTGACCACCCTTAGTCCTTGGTCATTCCCCTTCCCCAACCCCTGCGACCAGGAACACTCCGCAGCCCAGCTGGGGATCGCGCCCTTTCCTAAGGGACGAATCCTGGGCCTCCTTCCCAGGGGGAGCTTCTGCCCTCGGAGGGACAGTGGGGCTTGGCGCTGGGCAGCACTCACATTTTTGAGGAAATGGCGGGCAACGATTTCAGGGTTTAGTTCCCATTTGACGTTGTTTTTCATCCCCACCTCCAGGTGACAGCTTTTCAGAAACTGCACTGTCTGGTAGGAATTATAAACAGGGGCCCGGTTAGAGTTGGCATCAAAGGAGAAGGAACACGTTAGCAGAGGCACAAGGTCTGAATTCAGGAAAGAGGCACGATTTCCGCGTCACACGCATACAGGTGAGAAGGTGGATGGGAAACACGGAACATCCCTTTCGCCTCGAGGCTGATTCTGCACAGATGTTTTAGGGATGCTTTGTGAGGGGAACGTCACCTATTCCTGGTTGGTCCTAAGCAAGGAGAAACAGGCCATGTCAAAGTTAGCCGTAGCGATGGGGACCACTGATAGATCTCGGGATAGAATGACTTTCAGAGACCATTTTAACTCAATACTTCCGGCCCTTCAGTCCCGCCTCTGCCCCATCAACAGCTCCTTTCTACTTCTAGAATGAAATTTAAATTCATCAGCTGGGGATTCGAAATGGTTTACAAATCTCACCCCACCCCCCTTTACAGCCCTAAGTATTACCCTAGACGAGTCCTCCCCTTTTGCTGGACTCGTCTACTTTTATGTTAAGACCCGCCTGAACTATCCACCTGCACTCGTTCCCCCTTGAATGCCTTCCCCACCTCCTGGCCCATCCAAAGCCTGCAGATCCCACACGGCCCACTTTAATCCCATCAGCAGGAAGGCCCTCACCCTGATCCTTTTTGGTCCCCGTCATTCTTATAATCTACTGCCTGGAGGTTCACATGCCCCTCCTGGGCCTGCGTTCTTTGTGACTTGTCTGTTACCATCTGCGGGGGCAGAGCCCTCATCCCACACTTTGCCACGGGTCCCCTGCCCCCTGGGTTGGGGCCGACTCGATGAGCCAGCCCACCTCACCCAGCGAGTCAGGCTCTCCCAGGAGGTCTCAAACCAGCTTGGGCAGCCAAACCTTTCCCCTTTCTCCTACGCTTGTGCCTGCAATCAGGATACTGCAAGGAAATCCAGAAGCCTCTCAGGAAGAGGCTGGAAACTCCGCAGGTGGCAAGTAAGTAAGAACTTTCTCTGTTTTCACTCACCATCTCACCTGCCTTGGTCTGGATCTTCTCTAATTTTCCTTCTTGTCTCAGCTGGAAAAGAAAGTTCGAGGTGAAAAAAAGGAAAGAAAAACGAGTCCAAGACAGATCTCAAACTCTCCTGACGCTGACGTAGGCTGGGGTTCTGGATTCCTGTTCTCCCAGTCCCTAGTTCGTTTTTTAAGTTACACATCAAAAGGAAGGAAGTTGCTAGAAGAAACCTTAAGGTTTGATTCTTCCGAGTCCCTCTGCTCACCAATTTCTCCTCTTCAAACCGTTTCTTGTTTTCAGGGGACGCATACACAGCCAGACCTTGAGGCAACAGTCGATTCCGGCCCAAAGATTTCTTCACGGAGACCAGGTCACCGCGGACCCCAAGTCCTGCCGACGAGAACGGACATGGGGCAGACTGGCCAGAAGCGCCTAAACAGCAGAGGGTCAAAGACGCGCCTCCTGGTCTACCCCAGCACTGGCTCCTCCTCGGAAGGATACTCATGCTCACTAAGAACAATACTTAAGAGACTTCTAATTCGTTTTCTAGGGCCTGACTTAGAAATTCCACACTCCCTGTACAACGTGAGAGTTGTCTCGTCCCAGGATTTCGGCCGGAAGCCAGTCACTGCACTTTTTTATGGCTTCTTCTCAAATACAGAGCAGATCGTCTCTACAAAGTACAGAAAGGGCGGCAAGCAGCCAAGCGGGGACGGCGGGACAGGGCCGGGGCCACACGCGGCCAGCGCGAGGCGGGAACGCCGCTGCCGGGCCTTACCTACCACCGACTGCGTGAGCAGGAGCTCCAGGCTGCCTTTGGGCCCGTGCTTCGTGTCCTCCACCAGCTGGTACACGCGGTGGCGCCGCTGCAGGCGCGGCTTCCGGCCTTCCCCGGCCAGCGGCACCTTCCACCAGCGCTCCACGATCACCGTGCCCTGGCGGTCGGGGAGCGAGGGTGAGCGAGCCTCCCGGAGAAGCCCCTGCGGCCCTCAGCGCCGGCACGAGGTTCGCCCGCCACCCTCGGGCCGGAAGCCCCCAGGAGCAACATTCGGGCGTCAAGAGTCCCCCCCTCACCCCGGAGGCGAGGACGCCCCCCCCCCGCCCCCATGGGTCAGAGCTGGTCCTCACCCGACTGTGGGAGAGGCCGAAGCCGCGCTCCGGGCCGGGGGTGCGCCCAGCGAGCGGCGGCCGCAGCAGCCCCCGGACGGGGCCGCTCCGCAGCGCCCTCGCCGCCGCCGCCGCCGCCGCCATGTTCCCGGCGCCGAGGGGGCGGAGGAGGCCGCGGCGCCGGCGCAGGAAGGGCCCCAGCGGCTGCCCGCGGCGCGCCTGAGCCGCCGCCGTCTCGGCCGGCGGAGCCGAGGGGCAGACCGGGCGGGGGCCTCGGCAGCGGCGGGGTCCGAGTGGGCGCTCCGTGGGTCGGCGTGTCCTCGCTCCCTCTTCGCTGTTTCTTCTCGGGGCAGGGACGCGCACAGTTACTGACAGATCATGGAATGAGCTGGACAAGACACCGTGTCCCTCTTGGCTTCGCTTGGGGGCTCTGGGGGGCACCCGGGGGGCTCGGTCTGTTAAGCCTCCGACTTCGGCTCAGGTCCTGATCGCACTGTTTGCGGGCTCTGTGCTGACAGCCCAGAACCCGGAGCCTGCTTCAGATTCCGTGTCTCCCTCTCTGCCCGTCCCCTGCTCGTGCCCTGTTTCTTTCAAAAAGTAAATAACACACACACGCTTTTTAAATGGGGGCTTTGGTTTAGCTGCAGCGGCTCCGAGGTCAGTTCCAGCTCTGGCATGCTGTGGTAACCGGATCCTGAGGGAAGAGGGACGCAGCTTTCCCTTTTCCTCACGTCACAGCTCCCTAAAAGTGGTCGGGGGGCGGGGGGGGGGGATGGGATCCTCTGGGAAACGAGGGCAGCCCCGCCCCGGGGAGGAGGCTAACCCTTAATCTTCACAACTGCGGTATTTAAGCTCATGTTGAAAGGCGAATTCTAAATCACCAGGCAGAGAGGGAAGGCCACCTGGAGGCCATGAGTAGGGTCTGGTTCGGCAGCCGAGCTTGTGTAAAGGCGCTCTGAGCATCCTGTCGCTTGTTTGAGCGGTAAACGTCCTCCTCCTCCGAACTGCAGTCCCCTCACGTACCTTCCAGCACACCGGTTTTGTTTTTGCTTTCTTCCACCTTCAGCAGTTTTCTTCACAGTCTCCTCGGCTGGTTTCTCCTTTTCTCCGAAGAACTTCTTAGAGTGCCCCGAGGACGGTCTTTGGATCTTGTAGTACGCACACTCGCTCTGGTCTCTTTCATGTCGTTGACTTCCAAAGTTCTTTCTCCATCCCAGACTTCTGCTAACTTCACCCAGCCTGACAGCCTGCCGCTTAGACCTCTTCTCCTTACATGTCTATTTTTTTTAAAATTTTTAACGTTTATTTATTTTTGAGAGACATGGAGACAGAGTATGAGCAGGGGAAGGGCAGATAGGGCGGGAGGCACAGAATCCGAAGCAGGCTCCAGGCTCTGAGCCATCAGCACAGAGCCTGATGCGGGGCTCGAACTCACAGACCGTGAGATCATGACCTGAGCCGAAGTCGGATGCTCAACTGACTGAGCCCCCCAGGCGCCCCTCCTTATATGTCTAGTGGACGATTCAGAGTTAACGCGCTCCAAGCTAAACCCGCCTGGATACCGTGCCCTCAAACAGCCTCACCTGCGGCCTTCCCCGTCTCAGCCTTGGGGCCACCTCTTTCCCTCATACTCCAGGAACCCCTGTGGGTTCTATCTCTAAGCGATTTCCAGAATCCAACCACTTCCCACCACCGCCAGTGCTTCAGCCTGGAATAAGACGCGACCTTTCTCTTCGATCACCACAGTAGTCTCTTAGCAAATCTCCCTTAATGCTCCTCAGTTTATGACACAACATCTTTTAATAAACAGAGAGAAGATCATATCACCCCTGCAGTGACTCCCCGCCTAACCCTCACCCTGCAGTAGGCTACAAGGTCCTCCCTAATTCGGCCCGTTAGCTCTCTGACCCCACCTCCTGCTGTCCTCACAACTCACACCGCAGCCTCCCTGATGTTTCTGGAAAACACCAGGCGCTTCCTCTTCAGGGCTTTCACCTCCACTGTCGCGTAGGCACGGGCTGCTCTGACGCCCAGATGTCGGCTTGGCTAACGCCCTGCCCTCCTTCAAGTCTTTGATTAAATGCCGCGTTTTCAAGGCGGCCTCCTCGGATCCCTGTTTCTGTTTCCCCCGCCTGCCCCCCCCACACTCCTGGCCTTCTTTTTACCCTACTCTCTTCTCCATAGCGGTTCTCATCTCACCTACTAAGTTTTCTTACAACGTTTGTTTTCTTTTGTCTTCTCACTGGCAGAAGCCAAGTTCCGTTAGTCAGGGATCTTCGCTGTTTCCTGGTGGACCTCGGGCACCTGGAATTCTGCCTGGCTTTCAGTAGGCCCTCACATATTTGTTGAGTGAAATGAGCGAAGGAATGTGCAGAGGTCTCAGACTGGTGGCCCCAGAATCAAATTTTGCTCACCATGTTGACAGGTTTAAGCAAGAGCTTTTCTTTTTTGAGTTAATAACCCCTATTTTAAAAATTCGGAGGAATTCAGCCCAGAAATCTATCTTTCCATTTTATGTCGAAAAGTCATACAGTCTGGAACCCCTGAGTCTGCATTTCTGCCACTGGATGAAACAGTTGTCAGCTGCTTTGAGACAGTACACGAGCTTTCCATCTTGCTACCGCCCCACCCAGCGGCTCCGCTGATTGCCAGGAGCTGTCTTGGCTCCCAAAGGCATTTAGTTTGCGATTTCTGCCCTACAGGGCAATGGGAAAGTTCAACGATGTGTAGCACCCCTGGATTATTAAAGGTAGGGATGATAATAAAAATACTGAATTGACAGGAACTGGGAATCAACAAATCAGGTCAGACATTGGATCGGGGCCATGGAAACCTACAAGTGTCAGACACCGATCATTTGGTTGCTGAAGTGGGGGGTGTGCGTGTGTTACAGGAGTGTGTGCGCACGCACGCATGCACGCGTCCCCCGGAATCAGGGGCCAGGTTGGGGGCACTCAACAAGGGTTCGGGCAGGGCTATTTACCAATCAGTACAGAAGCTAAAGTACTGGTAGGAAAAAAAATCACTGCTACAGCCAAGAAGTACGTACTAGGTGAACAGGAAGCTTAGTTAAGGGGGTTGGGTGGGGTGCAGGAGCAGCAGAGTGGAGACCTGAAGTGACATAAGGGCTGACCCTTCGCCCATGTCATAGTGCCCACCGGGTCACAATGACACCAGGCTGCCTGAACCTTTGCCACTCGCCTCTGAACCTCACTTTGCCGCAGGGAGGCACTGAACCGAGAAACTGCCTTGTAACAGGTGGCGCCCCTCTATCTTCTCCCTTTCTTATATCAAGAGGGGAAAAACACGGAACTACCTCTACCCGATCTGGTCACCATACGCCTATTACCTCTACTGTTACAAATACCGGGTCACCCTCCGGGAGAAGATGCTGCCTTGTTTTAAAAGGTACTTGTTTTCATCTCTACTTGTAGTTGTTTACATAAACTCTCAGGAAAAGTAAGAGAATTTGAAGGAACTTCGCAAGTGGCAAGAGATAATAACAGCCAAACAGGGTGGAAGGCTGGCATGGAGCTTTAATACTTTTCCACCCGGCTGGCCTGGGAGAATGGACGCACGGATGATAGTCCCAGAGCCTGGTCCTCCGTGCCCGGAAGTTAGGAACCCCGCCCCTTCTCAGGGGCAGAGGTAAACTAATTTGGGCCCCTTTTTCCCACCAGCATCGTATACAAGGAACGGGAGGACTTGACCCTCCGGCCCCGTTACTGCCTTCAGTGCTCCTGAGTCCCCAGCAGGCCTCCAGGTGGTCAGAAGCACCGAGCAGGGTGACCACAACCAGCTTAAAGAATTATACTCGGTAAGTGGACTGCACACTGGTGCCGCGCAGGGGCAGCCCCTGGCTTGCCGTAATGACCCCTTGTGGGGAAGGGGCATCAGCTAGTTGGAAAATACATTTTAGATCTCGAAGCTCGGGCAGAACAGCTACTTGCTTTAGAAACAAGGATTCTGGCCCAGAGATACTGAGTCGAGACCGCAGAGCTGGTGGCGAGAAGCAGGATGGGAAAAGAGCAGGTCGGAACACAGAGCAGAACGTATTAAGAGCTCTGGGACGTGAAGTTGTTTAGATGCCCAGCGGGGACTAGAATTTAGGGCTCCTCAACGTGGCCCTGTGTCACACTACAATAACGTGCCTGCGGGTGGCCTCTGCATTTTAAACGAGCGACCGGAGCATTCAGAGAAAACCCCTGTGATGTAAAAAAGTGGAAGAACGTGGTCAGTGAGACAGGAAACAGATGACACGACATTGTTTAAAGAATAAGCTCTCTAGGGGCGCGGGGCTGGCTCAGTTTGTGGGACATGTGGACTCTTGATCTCGGGGTTGTGAGTTCAAGTTCAGTGTTGGGTGTAGAGATTACCTAAAAATCTGAAGGAAAAAAAAAAAAAAAGCAAAGCAAAGCTGATGTAAATGTAAGTTTCTGAAGGGTCGGTGCCCCCTCGGGTGAGGTCGGCAGGCAGTAACACTGCAACTGCATGGATTCCTTTCTAGCTAGATATCCAGGGAAACTCCAAGACTGAGAATTAGGTCCTAGGACTAAGGGACAGAGTGAGAATTTGGCTCCAATTCGGTCGGCCCCAAATTTGCTTCCTCAGGCACTGCCAGACTGGCCTGAGCTCTGATCTGAGGACTAGATGAGAACGGGGAGACGGTCACTCTTTTGTTCCTTTTCCAGGCTGGGAACCTGACGGTGTTGGCCACCGACCCCCTGCTCCACCAGGACCCGGTACAGTTAGACTTCCATTTCCGCCTCACACCCCAGACCTCTGCCCATTGGCACGGCCTTCTCTGTGACCATCGACTCTTCCTGGATATCCCATATCGGGCCTTGGATCAAGGCAACCGGGAAAGGTGATGGAGCCCAGACAGGAAAGTGGGGAGGGAGGGGGAGAGGGGAGCGGGCAGGAGGCTCCCTTCTATCATGTCACAATCAGGTAGCGGCGTGCTAACCTAGGAGGGTGGACTCAGGAGCTACTTTCACACCTCCCAACTGGCATGCCAACGAGTCCGTGAGCTGAGCCAGGACCTGGGCTTCAAGCGCCGACAGCCCACGGGAGGTTGCGGGACTCCTGACCCAGAACGCAGAAGCCAGGTCCATAAGTAGCTGAACAACAGGATGTGGCTTCCAGCTGCTTGTCTTTCTAGAGCGGTTCCTTCCCCCCCCTGGACACGGATGTCAGTCCTGCTGTGTGCCATCCCTGGGCTTCAGAGAAAAATTTATCAACACAAGTTTATCAACTTTCATTTCCTGGCCTGGGTCGGGGATAAATGGAGGAGGTTTCTTCTACTCAAGAAGGTGTTTGGATTTTGAATTCAGTAAACATTTCATCAACTAGGCTTCCTCTCTCTGGCCCCTAGTTTGACTGCCACACTGGAGTATGTGGAGGAGAAGACCGCTGTGGACTCGGTGTTTGTAAGCTTCCAGAACAACCGGAATGACCGAGGTGGGGATCGGCAGTCCTTCCTGGCCCCTGCTGAAGCAGCTGACAGTATCTTTTTCTTTGTAGGAGACCCTCTCCCTCCACTCTTTTAAAAAGATCATGCTCACACGCACTTCAGGGCTTTAACCACCATCGCCCCCACTCCCAGCCCCCCCACCCCCCCTCAAGGAAATGAGGGCACCGGGCACTCTGTTAACTCGAATTACACTTGCATTAGGAGGAAGGCCTTGCAGGTAGATTTCAGAAGGCAGACTGCAGGCGCACTGGAGGCATGAACACAGAACCGCTCGAGGCATGTAGCTGGAAGGACAGGAAGGGCAGCAAACATGTTAAGCACCAGGAGTGTGTAAGTGTTGGGTAGAGGGCCAGGAGGAATGACCACCTCCTCCCTCGTCCTCTGTGGGACAGAAGATGGTCGAGAGTTCACGGACACCGTCTCATTAACCAAATTCTGTGAGGAAGATCCTATGACCGCCGTCTCATAAATGGGAAACCCGAAGCTCAGGGAGGGTGACTTGTACAGGGCCACAAAGCTTAGCAAGCCGTAGAGCCCGGGGTGCAGTCTAGGTCTGTCGGCCCAGAGCACACCCCCCCGACGCCCGCACCGCATGGCTTCCCCGAAGCCGCTCCCGAGCGAAAAGAACCAAATGCAGGGAAATCGCCGTATAGAGTCTCAAAGAACATTCTAATTTTTCCTTTTCACAGGTGCCCTGCTACGGGCCTTCAGCTACATGGGCTTTGAGGTGGTCAGACCGGATCACCCTGCCCTCCCTCCCTGGGACAATGTCATCTTCATGGTGTATCCCCTTGAAAGGGAACTTGGCCGCCTGCCCAGCGAGCCTCCCTGAGCGTGCCTACTCCTGAGGGGCCGGGCGCCTTGACAGACGGGAACCAGGATGTGACTCGGGACACCTTCCATCCTAGGAATAAAGAATAGTGCAATCCTCGAGTGTTCGCGGCTTCTTGGGGCGAGGGGGTGGGGGCGGCCGTAGCGGAACAGGAAGCTTACAGAGCCGGAGTCACTACGGGATAAAGGATGAGTGGCGGAAAAGGTCAGAGAGGAAGGGGCCAGGGGTTTCAGGGTCCTTTGCTTTCCCCTACTCCTAGAGCCACTTCTAACCATTAGCTGTGTACTTGCCAAGAGCAAAACCAGGCACTAGGGAATCCAGAAGTTTGAGAGTTTTTCCTTCATGTATCTCAGTTCAGATTAGAGACAGGTACAAATCCCCCTTTGGAGACATCCAAGAAGGTACCCAGATCCCACAGCTTTGGCTCAAGGGGAGGATTTGAAAAGATAAAATAAGAAATGAGGGCTAGAAGGCATTCCGGACAACGGGATGCGAACTGATGGGACACGAAGGCCACACGAAGGAACAGCCTTGTACGCGCGGCAGGAAGCCGCGGCCCAGAGTGAGGCGCTGCCCATCTTCCTGAGCAACGAGTCCCATGAATGACTTCCGTCAGGGCCCCCTTCAACTTAAGAGCAAAGGCCAGGGGGATGAGGAGCCTGGGGACTGACTAGTGGGCCCCGTGACCCTGCTGTGGGGCAGGGCCGACCCGCTTCGGGGCTGAGCTCGCTGCGGCCAAGGCCCGAAACCCACGTCAAGTCGACGGCAGCCCTTCACGGCCTCTTCGGGGCCCACAGGCCCAGCGGAGCTCTCCCGCACCGAGCCCTTCTCTACCACGCGGTACTGAGACTTTTCTGAGAAAAGCAAGGTTGAAAATTGCAGCTATGGGAAAACCCATGCAGAGCAGGGGCAGGCCTCCCCAATTCCTAGAGTGAAAAAACAACCCTGCCTAGGGCACCCTTGTGTGCTGGTGTTAAGTTCTGCGTTCCCCTCACGGATCCTCAGACAGCCCTCCCTGCTCAGCGGCCAGTGTCCCCCCACCCGCGTTACTGCACACAGCACCCGCTGCCCGGTCCCTGGCGCAGCTCTCGCTGGCCGCAGGCTACTGGCAGTGATGCGGGGTACGTGACGACATGGCTCCCGAAAGCCTTCCCCTCAGGTAATGGTGGAGACCTACCAGAACGCAGGCCCCTTCTTCCGAGTAGCTAGTTGGGGTGGGGGCCGTATTTATAAAGCCCAAACCTAAACTGTCTGGTTCTTAGTGCAGGTTTAATTCTGAAATACCTTTAGAGAAAGGACACGATCTGTGCACGGGCTGGACACCCGCTTCAAAGACGAGCCCTCCACGAAAGATGTGTGACAAATTCCACCGGGTTTAGGTTCAGAAGAGACCCACAGTCCTGCTTCTACCTTGACTCAACCAACATTTAGTTTTAAATTATTTTCTTGAGAACTTTATTCATCAAAGAATGATTTAAACAGCTGTGCAAGTTCTCTGCCTCTGGAGGCGAGGGTGTACATACAGACACACACTAGCCGCTCTCTCCTTGTCTAACTCGTTTGAACCAAAGGTAACAGGGAAATGGCCGGAGCACTGTTTCAGAAAGCCTATCGCCAATAACATATCAGCAGTTGAGACTGGGAGGCAGTGTTCTCCTCCCATTTCCGGAGGCTTTTTAATAGAATCACACTGGCTTTTGCCCGTGCCTCCCGGCTCAACTGCAGTCTTTGAGCTAACCACTCAAAAACCTCCTGTAAGGAACAGTCACCTGAGGAGGTGAGTCAGAAGTCTGCAGGGTCCTCGCACCCAGTGACCGAGCCCTGGCTGCTTTCCAGCCTCAAAATGGACACGGCCTTGCAGGAGGACACAGTAATGCCTGCAGAGAGCAGCCGACCAGAGGCTGAGCAGCCTGGAGCAAACTCTGGAAGAAGACGGGGCCGGGCGGGTGGAGGAGGACGTGTCCTTGTCCCCTGCTCTACCCTGCACTCTCTCTGGTCGTTCGACAGCAGGAGCGCGCACGTTTGGTCCCCAGCCAGCCGGGCCGCGTGTGTCGTGGAGGAGGGACCGCACAGACCCCGTTACCATAGGCTCCTCTCTCCAGGCACCGAATCCTGCGAGACACAGACACGGAAGCTTGAAAGGGCTCATCCTGAGAACGAGCGAGACTGCGGAAGGCAGCCGCAGAGCCGTGTGAAGACAGGCCAGGGAAGGGAGGGTGGGAAGGCAAGCCCCGGCTGCCCCCCCCCCCCCCCCCCCCGGCCACTCCCCTGCTGCGAGAGGGAGCGGCCGCACTCACGCGGCAGAGTGGACGGCTTCGCCGACTTCAGAGTAAGTAGTCCTCCTCGAGGTTCTCCTCGCCGGACACAGAGGCCGCTTCTGCTCAGCAGAACGAGAGAAGTGAGGCCCGGCCCCTTTTTCAGAGCTAAGTTTCAACACTGTTCCTGGACTGGAGGGACTCACTGGAGACAGTGACCCCCAAAGAGGCTCTGGGGAGGGAGCGCGTTTGTACCTGACAGGCTGAGGCAGGACACGGCGTTTGCTATTTCTCCAGGGCTCTTCTTGGTCTCAGTGAGCATGCTGCCCAGACACACCTCGGTTTCTGTGGCCTGAGGGATGAAGACAAGAGAAAAAGAAGACTGTATGGGCTGGTGGGAGAGGAGAGGCCACCCTATCATCTGTCCACAGGCTCCGCTTAAGGCAGTGGAGCTGGACTGCAGCGAGGAACAAGGATGCTTCCTTTAACCGACCAGCGGAGCGACTCCGGTTCCTTAGGAAAGCCCTCCACGAAGCGGCCCACGTGACCGAAGCCCTCCCGTCTCTCGAGCAGATTTGCCCCGGAGCAGCAGCCCACAGGCACTCACCACATGGTGCAGCATGTCTGGGATGGCTCTGTTCTCCTCCATGTCTTCGGGAAGCTCAACTGCGTATCCTTTACGAACTAACTCTAACCCAATGTCAAGTTTCTGAGAAGAAAAAAAACAGGGAATGACACTCTCTCTGTAGAGAGGGGCATATCTGAGGAACCAGGGCAGAAGGGTTAGGACTGATAAAGACATTGCTTTAGTAAGCAGGATCTTAGGAGGTGGGAGCAGTATCAGGAAAGGGTTTCTGGGGAAGAGAAAGTGAACGAGGATATAAATACACTGAAGAGACCTCAGGCGTACCTTCCCGTCGCTAGTGTCGTATAAGTAAATCTTGGGCCAGGTTGAGATCCCAGTCTGGACGTAGCTGGAGATCTTAGCCACCAGCGGCTTCCAGTCAGCGCAGTGAGTGAGTCTGTCAAATTCATCCAAAGCTTCTTCCTCCCACTGTTCACCTGGCAAAAGATGGCAGGGAGAGCCTAAGAAGGGGTCCCTGCTGACGGGGTGCGGCTATACCCTGGAAGGAAATTGGAACCACCTCTTTCTACTCCCGAAGGCGCCTATGTCTGCCTGCCAGGGGGTGTTCCGGATACTGCTTTCTACCGCTGGGAAGGAAAAGACACCTGAGCTCAAAAAGCCTGGGAATGTGAGAAATCCTTCCAAGTGCTGTAAGGAAAGTTATTTTATTCGGAGGCAAGGTCAACAGGCATTGTGACCAATTTACCTGCGGGGGCGATCCGTGCCAGACTACATTCTATTGCTTGAAATGGAAGGCTCAGGAAGTCGCTCCTAAAGTGAAAGAAACGGAAATTAGAATCGCAGTGCCAGAGGGCCTCTTACAGTCTTCGTTTCTGGACACTACCAGTGAACCCAAGTCAGAGGAAAACCATCTGCTCTGTCACCGGGCCGCCCCCCGCCCCGTGATGAGTGCCAGGAGTGCACGCCCGCTACGGCCAGGGCTGACTTAACAGCTGGGCCTGCACCACGGCCTCCACACTGACCTGAGTGCCCGGAGGTCCGTCAGGGGGCAGTCTCCATTATCTCCAAAGTCAACGAAGTACAGGTCCAGGCTCCCATTCTCCAAAGTGCCAAGGACCCGAGCTCGATACCAGGAACCATTTGTAGGTAGGGGTGCTGCCACAATGTCTCCCACGTGCACAGTCAGGTCTTCTGGCTGCACGTGAGGCGGGGGCGGGATTGGGAGAGTTAGGACGGGCAGGCTAGAAAACAGATAAGCAGTAAACACCAGAAGGAGAAAGAACAAGCAGCTGCTCCCCAGGAAATAAAGAGAACACATCACAATAAACAAGACAGGCCCCTTTCTCTTCGAACCCAGCCCTGGCCCTCTGGCGGCTCACCGGACTGTTGTCGTAGTGCTGGGTCATCTCGTTGACAAGCTTATCCAGCTGCAGGCTGCGGGAGCCAATGATCTGGATCCAGAAGTGGTTAGGGTGTTCGGAGGCGGAGACGTAGACTTCCAGGAACTCATCGGCGTGGAAACTGAAGTCAGGACTAGGGACTAAACACAGGGATAAGCAACTTAAGCTGCAGAACCCTCACCATCTAACCTGGTGACCGTATTAAAACCCTCTACGGTTGAAAGGGGGAGACTGGGGACGCCTGGGTGGCTCAGTGGGTTGAGGAGCCCATTCTTGATTTCGGCTCAGGCCATGATCCCAGGGTCGAGGGATGGAGCCCCGCATCAGGCTCCACACTCAGCATGGGGCCTACTTAGGATTCATTTTCTCTCTTTCTCTCTCTGCCCTTCTCCCCTGCTCATGCTCTAAAATAAATTTAAAAAAAATGGGGAGACTGCATCAGAAGCAAGAGCTACAAAAATAGCTGAGTGGCTATTAACATGTAAAAAATGGCTGGCGGGACACCTGGATGATTCGCCGGGAACGTCCGAGGGAAGACGCTGAGCTGTGTACCCCGTCTGTGTAACTGCCGAGTCAGACTTTAAGCTGCTAGCACCCCTCTGTGTAATCGAGAAGTAAGCGTTTACACCAGCTCGGGGTCTCCCTTGTGTTCAAATCAGACGGCAACGGTCACCGCAGCGCAGACCAACGCAGAGAGGAGGGCCTGTTCCAGACCCCACCACTGAGCCACCGTGTGACCCCGAACAAGTCTATGGACCTCTTACGGGCCTTGGTCTCCCCTGCCCATCCCAAAACCTGTGCACAGAAGAGAATGCTCACAATCTTTTCATCCTTCTTGAATGGTGATGATTTTTAAAAACAGTAATGAGATAAGCCAAAAAAAAAAAAAAAAAATTGGGCTGAGTATTTTGCTTGTTTAACAAATCTGTTTGGGAACGAACACCATGTAAATTCAATTACTTGATATATTGCTCAGACTAGTTTCCTGTGAACTAGATTTCTATGATCATTCTCCATCACTAGCTGGTTTATGTTCTGAAAATTATTTATGTTTCGTACTAACCCAACTAAAATATTACCACACAAAAGGACTGCGAAGAGACTCATAAGTACAACCAAGAACACAGAAATTACTTTTACGGCTTCGATTTTGGGTTATCTAAGCCAGAACTTCTGCTTTCCACGTGGCAAACGGGGTCCCGCTCTGTTACGTACTCTCAAACATGGATGTCTCTGGACTGGCCTGGGCCCCAGATGTCTGAAAGCCGTCCCCAGCAGGCCTCTCCCAAGCACCTTCCGGCCCTTCGACGGCCATGTCGCCGCCTCCTTCCTGGGGAGGGGTCCCCAGGGGAGTGGCGGGCTTGGGCTCGGCGCTGGGGCTCTTCCACAGAGCTGGCTCTCCGGCTCCCCCAGACTCCAGCGCTTCCTCTCTCCTTATGCTGATGGGCTGCTTGCGTGGGACTCTGGTTTCTGCAGAATGAGCGATTCTCTTTCGAAGTTCTTCGTCTTCTGAAACTTTCTCTAGTATCAAATGCTGCGGAGAATGAGAGGAGAGGGGTGTGGCCAGGTATTCTGACCCAGAGTGGAGTAAAGGACTCTCCTTATTCCGGGACACGAGTCTATTAGCTACTTGCCTTGGCTGCCGCCACTTCCTTCTGTGTTCCGGAGATTTTTATAAGCCGTGACAGTAGCAGCGTCCCCTCTGATTCTTTGTCACAGGTAATTTTGGCTCCAGAGGCCTTACAGATAGAACGAATGGTCTCGCCACCCCGCCCTGCATTGAAAAACACAGAAAAACCTGTCCTTCCTTCCTGGCCGAACTTCACTACTAGAAAAATCACTATTTTATGTATCCTGAGAGAGGAGAGTCGGTTCCTATCTTCCAAGGGAACAGAATGGAAGACGTCGAGCAGACGGCGGGAGCTGCCGCGACCCTCACTATGTGAAGGGGAACAGGGACCGTCTCCTCTCTGTGCTTTAAACTCTGCGCATTCGGCGTGCTTTGGCTCCTTTCCATCTTCTGGCCGCTCAGCACACTCCGCAGCTGCACTTGACCAGAAGGTCTCCTACACGGGGGGGGGGGGGGGGGAGACCCCGAGCCAGGAATGACGCTTCTCTGCCTCCAACGGCAGCGTCAGGAGTGCTCTCGGGGACGACACCACGGGTGCTCTCTACTAGAAGAGCACGATCTTGAAAGGCTGGCGTAAATATGAGCAGGCTTAGCTGCCCTTTGAAAATCTACTACGAGGGAAACAGCAAATTTACCCAAACCGTCTGGAACCTGTTGTAAGGTTCAGATCATATAGCTTCTTGGGGTGATGGGTTTCTGTGAAGACGTAAAGCTCTGGTCTCCATGTCCCTGTCTTCCGCTGCCCCCTCAGTACGGTGACGGGGAAGCCGTCCAGGAACCCCCCTTGGGAAGGTATGAAAGGAAGGCGCAGGCGGAGGAGAGAGCGGCCAGCAGGGAAGCTGTCCGGCGGTACCTATGATCCTGCCCACGGATCGCTGCGGGACCGAGAGCTGCTCGGACACGGGGCTGTTCTCGCTCAGGATCTGATGGATGGCTGCCTTGGCCTTGCACACCTGGACGGGAAACCCGCTGATCAGCAGCACCCGCTCGTCGCCCACGTCCTCCGTGTCCACGTCGATCCGAGCGCCTGTCTGCTTCCGCAGCTGCAGAGAAAAGGACTCAGGGCGGTCCACTCTGGAAGAGCTCCCGTTTGGGTCGGCCAGGAACGCTTTCAACTTAACCTGGAGGTGGCTGGGGCTGGACACTTCTCAGTTAAATCTAGATGCTAGCAGCAGCCCTCAACTATCTGTACTGAGGAAAGGCCATTAGTGACAAACGTAACCCCAAGTAACAGTTCATTCAAAAGTTTCTCTTGGTGTTTACTTTTTAATTTTTTTTAATGTTTATTTTTGAGAGACAGAGTGCAAATGGGAGAGGGGCAGAGAGCGGGGGTGGGCGGAGACACAGAATCTGAAGCAGGCTCCAGGCTCTGAGTTGTTGGCAGAGAGCCCAATGTGGGGCTCGAACTCACAGATGTGGGGCTCGAACTCACAAACTGCGAGATCATGACCTGAGCCGAAGTCAGGCGCCCCTCTCTTTGTATTTAGAACTCTCTTTCCCTCCCATTTTTGGATCAGAGAATCAAATATTCTGTTTCCTTGACATTCCAACTGAATAGATAATAAGAACAATTAGGCAATTCAATGTTTACTGTCAATTAACGAGAGCTCATCAATTCCATTATAGAAAAGAATGGTTCAGGCTACACCAAGTTGAGAATCATGCAATCAAAAATCCCCCTTTCGGGGCACCTCGAGGGCTCAGTCAGTTGAGCATCCAATTTCAGCTCAGGCCGTGATCTCATGGTTTGTGGGTTCGAGCGCTGTGTCAGGCCCTGTGCTGACAGCTCAGAGCCTGGAGCCTGCTTCGAATTCGGTGTTTCCTTCTCTCTCTCTCTCTCTGTCCCCTCCCCCACTTGTTCTCTCTCTCTCTCTCCATCAAATACATTTAAAACACATTACAAAGAAAAATTTTTAGGGGCACCCGGTGGCTCAAGTCGGTTAAGCATCCAACTTCAACTCAGGTCATGATCTCGACGTTTGTGAGTTTGAGCCCCGTGTCAGACTCTGGCTGACAGCTCAGAGCCTGGAGCCTGCTTCTGATTCTGTGTCTCCCTCTCTCTCTGTCCCTTCCCTGCTTGCACTCTGTCTTTCAAAAATAAACAAACATTAAAAAAATAGTTTTTTTCAGAGGCGCCCGAGTAGCTCAGCCAGATAAGTGTCTTGGCTTCAGCTCAGGTCACGCTCTCACAGTTTATGAGTTCAAGCCCCACTGCAGGCTCGCTGCTGTCAGCACAGAGCCTGCTTAGGATCTGCTGTTCCCCTCTCTGCTGCTCCCCTGCTCAGGCATGCGTGCTTTCTCTCTGCCTCTCTAAAACAAACATTTTTAAAAAATCCCCATTTCAAGCTAAGTCATTCATTCTCTAGAAAGCAGCACTCCTCTTTAGCAAGAAAAGAGCATAGTTAGCTACATGTTCCTTTTTCTTTTAAAGACCTACATGGTGTGGGTGGCTTCTGTGGGATGGGGGGAGGAGGGAAGCAGGAAGTTCTTGAGCAGAAGCAGCGCCTGGGAAAGCCACGGGCCTGCTCGCACACCTACCTGTTTAATGCTGGCCCCCTGCCGGCCAATGATGAGCTTCACGGCCTCCTGGGGAACTCGCATCTCTATCTCGATGTCGTCCTCCCCAACAAATGTCAACCGCTCTTCTGCATAGATCATGGCTCATCAGATCAGACTTAGACAGCATCCACGGTACGCCAGCCCTCCCCTGCAACTAGGTGTCAACGAGACTGATCCACGAGACAGACTAAGGACCTCAACCATAACGACAAAGAGAAGTAGCATCTGAGTAGGAATTAGATGGTCCCAGAAGATGGGGCATGGTCTCTGGGATACTGTTTCGGATGCAAAAATGGGAAAAGCATTTGGCTCTGCAAGGAAGGGGTGCCGGATTCTGGGCAAACCGTGCCTCCCAAGATAGGTTTCCTGGAGAAGAATGAAGGCTAAAAGTTGCCCGATAGTCTACTGGGCTCAGAACTTCTGCTTGTACCTAAACCTTTCTCTGGGTGCGGCCTGCGGGGAAACCGGGCCCCATGGCTAGCTTTCTAACAACTAAGTACAAAAAGACAAGAGGGGCGCCTGGGGGGCTCAACCGGCTGAACATCCGACTTCAGCTCAGGTCATGATCTCACAGTTCATGCGTTCGAGCCCCGCATTGGGCTCTGTGCTGACAGCTCAGAGCCTGGAGCCTGCTTTAGATTCTGGGTCTCCCTCTCTCTGCCCTTCCCCCGCTTGTGTGCACATTCTCTCTCTCAAAAATAAACATAAAAAAAAAAAACTACTATAAAAAAGATTAGAGTATACTCTTTACTACCTACAGGTACTTAAAAACAAAAAGAACCCACTGCAGTGCTGCGCTTGCTGAAGGGAACAGATCACAGGAGTTTTTCATTCCATAGACTAGCTTCACATTAAGAACACAGAAAAAGGGGCGTCCGGGTGGCTCAGCTGGTTAAGCACCCGACTTCAGCTCTGGTCATGATCTTATGGTCCGCGGGTTTGAGCCCTGTGTCGGGCTCCGTGCTGCCGGCTCAGAGCCTGGAGCCTGCTTCGAATCTTCTGTTCCCCCTCCCTCTCTCCCCCTTCCCCTAGTCTCTCTCTCTCTCTCTCTCTCTCTCGAAAACAAACATTAAGAACACAGAAAAGAAGGAGCCAACAGTTTCAAAGATCCCCTCACAGGAAGCCAGTTACATCCCAACAGACATACCCAGCCCAACAAGGAAAATTTTCATTTCGATTTGACAAGGCCAGAGCACAGTCCGAGCACTTCCGCGTCCACGGCCGTGGGGTCCACATACCTCTGCTCTCCCTGTACCTGCGGTACAGGATATAGGCAACCGTGGCGCTGGCTGGGATCCCGAGGCCCAGCGCGATTTTCTGAACGGTGGACAGACTTGTCCAAGAGGTTCGTTCGGTGGACATTTTCTGCTGTGCTCCAGCTCACATCCTGAAATAAGCAACGAGGGAGGACGGGAGTTTTCCTCGCACACCTTTGTGACCGGCAGAGCAGCATGGGGACACAGGACAGCATGAAAAAGGGTACTACTGCCTACCTTCCCGTATCGAGAGCTCGAGCCTATCAAAATCTTTTTTCCCCAAAATCTATTTCATGTAGATTAAAAGTTGCTAAGGGACATACGCGACCCAGGCAGACTTCATTCCTCCCCACCCCCAGGCAGAACTATACACTGTTCACAATTTTATAAGACAAAGGAACAAAAAAATTATTACATGAATCAAACATTACAAAAATGTACTTAAATTTCACATCAGACTGCTTCAAATCCCTCATCTGTGCCCTTCTAGGTCTCTAGGCCCTTCCAGGCTCTCCACCTTGGACTTCCAGTTATTCCTCAGCTGCACGGAAGGAGGGGTGCCCTGCTCCTTCGCCGAAACGACAGCTTCCCAGGGAGTCGACAGAGAGGCGCGCGCAAGGCCTCCCCGATCTTACCTCCGCGCCCTTCTTCCCGTGCCCTGGAGGTGCCTTTGGAGGTCTTGTTTCCCTGTGCCTCTCTCTATCCACCACTTCTCTCTCCGCTCTCCTTGGGCAGGCTCACCCGCACCTGCAGCTTCGACTACTACCTCTATGCCAGCAGCTCCGACGACACCGCACCCGGCTGGCTCAGAGGCTCATCGACTCTTCCTCGGAACAAACACTGCCACGGCCTTCTGGCTCCCAGCCTGCCTCCGGATCTTCATTTTGCTGCCTAGCTGATCCTAACAGCTTCCCTGCATTTCCTTACTCATACTCTTTCTCACTCTCCCAGACGATTCATACGGTCTCTTCTCAAGCCTCTAGGGCCTCCTCCACCCTCGCTCATGTCCTCGTCACTTCCTAGGCCGCTGAGCAAGGAGAGCTCAGAGAAGGTATTAACCAAGTCCCGCCACACGCACCCACCTACTTCCACCCATGCCCCATCCCTACCTTCTCTCCTGTGGCCACGGGTGAGCGGGCTCTGCTCGGGGCACTGAAGTCGCTCATAGAAGCGCTGCCCTCCTTCCTTCTCATGCATTGTTAATGTTTTCCTCTCTACTGGATCTTTCCATCAGCAAACAGACCAGTTGTTTGTTTCTTAAAGAAAACCTCTTGATTCTACTTATTCCTCCAAATACTTCTCACTTCTTCCCTTCCTTTTCACAGGAAAACTCCCAAGTGCCAATACGTCTGGGCTCAATTTCTCTTCTCGAGTCCACTCCCACTGCTCTTGCCAAGGTCACCAGTGGCTTCACGCTGCTAAGTCCAGGGGTCAGTTCTCGGTCTTTGCTCCGCCCGCGCTCGCCTCCACACCTGGCACGCGTGGGGACCCCCTGCCCTCTTGGCTTGGCTTCCATGGCAGCACTCTCCCGGTTTTCCTTTCCCCTTTCTGGCTGCTCCATCGGTTTCCTTCTCCTCTTGTAACCTCTAAATACCGCAGCGCCCTGGGGCTGTCCTTTGCTCTCTCCTCTCCTGGGTTCTACCTCACTTCCTTGGTGATTTTGCCAAATTTCATTCACAGCTCGGCTTTAAATCCCCGTCTTTTTGCTGAGAACTCCCAAATTTATAGATCCGGTCAGGCCCATTCTCCTGAACTCCAGGTTTGTATATGCGACTGCCTAGGAGCCGACATCTCTGCTGGATGTCTAACAGGGACCCCAAACTCAACAGGTACAACACTGTCTGCAGTCTTGGCTGACTCAGTAAGTGGCAACTCCACTCCTTTAGTTACCCTCAAATTGCACCTCCAGCCTATCAGCGAATCCTAGTCATCCTACCTTCAAGTTACCCAGACTCTGTCCACTCCGTACCTCTCCACGGCTATGGCCGCCGTCTGCTTTAAACGTCACTATCTCTTGCCTCGGTTACAGCAATCAGTCATAGCCCAGCATCTGCCATTGTCCATTCAGTTTATTCTCAACAGCTGAAGTCAAGTCAAATGTTACTCTTCCACTCAAAACCTTCCAGTGGTTTTCAATCTCACTATGATTATAAACCAAAGTCATTATGACAACTTGCAAGGTCTTCATTTTGATGCTAGACCCACTGGAATGTGAATTCCACTGGGCAGGAATGTTTTCGTTAGCACACAGCCAGTCAATAATCATTTGTTGAAGGAATAAACTTCTTCAACAGCTGTTACTTACATAAAAACTCTCTGCCTACTGCCTTCACAGCCTTCTATTCTAATCCCTCGGCTACTAGGGGAGCAGGACGTGCTCTCCTTATAGCCTCACTCTGACCCGTGTGTCCCTTGTCTTCCGTATACTCTCTAGCCCATCTGGTCTCCCTGGCAAAACCCTCCTGCTTCCTCAAGTCTCAGCTCTACTGCCGCACTCCTAAGGCCTGTGGGATTTCCCCCGGCCGGCTCAGGGTCAGTTTCTTCTCAATCCATGCCGTCCTGTAAACGGCACTCCCCGGATAGCCCTTGTTCACACGGCGTGCAGCTGTGTCCGCGTGACGCCGGTATCTCCTAGACTACCGGATTCAGCAGCGCCACCCGACCACACTCATTAAGCACTTCTGTGTGCTAAATGCTATTGTGGCACCACGGATGACAAAGATGAAATGATAAACGCAGCGAGTAGCTACCGTGCCACTAGGCACTTTCCACACACTAGATTAGCATGCAACCCGGTAAGGTAGGAAACGTTAGCCCCGGTTCTGCAGAGGAGGAACCATATGCTCAGAGAGGCCACCTCATCTCTTACCCGGAGTCTGGGGTGTTATTTGGATACGGAAAGCCTTACAAAGCGACTTTAGGAGACCCTCCCCCTTTTCTTTCACATGAACTCTCAGCAGAACAGTACTTGGTGTCTTTATTTTGGCAATTCAAAATTAATAAACAAATACTGGTGGAAAACACTGTAGCTGGTAAAAAACTAAAGACAGTGTCTGTTTCCAGGTAGTACAATCTCGTATAACACAGTGTGACTGTCAATGAAACCTGCTTTAAAAGGAGGAAATAGGGGCGCCTGGGTGGCTCAGTTGGTTAAGCATCTGACTTCGGCTCAGGTCATGATCTCACCGTTCCCGAGTTCGAGCCCCACGTCAGGCTCTGTGCTGACAGCTCAGAGCCTGGAGCTGGTTTCAGATTCTGTGTCTCCCTCTGTCTGTGCCCCTCCCCCGCTCGTGCTCTATCTTTCTCTCTCAAAAATAAACATTAAAAATAAATAAATAAAATAAATAAAATGAGGAAATATAATTTATACTACGATTTCTCTCCAGGTACAAAAATTCCACCCAAATGATTATGATATCCAAGAAAATGTTTTTTACTTTAAAAACAAAACCAGTTGTATCCTAGGAAGGCTAAAAACTCATTAATAAAAGACCTACTTAGGATTAAACTTTGGTTCTAAATATGCTTTTCCTGAAAGCCCTTCAGGAAGAGTGAAGGGAAAGAGAAGCTCTCGCACAGAAATCTCATTCCAAGGAGCAGATAAAAGTCACGCCGAAACTGCAGGCGGGTTTCCTACTCTTAAGCAGAAGACCAAATTTTGCATCTGGCCTCAGAAGTTGGCTGAACTTATGCTTTTAGCCAATAGTTTTAAACAAATTCAATTCACTCTCGTGCCGACTCATGCCCTGAAGAGAAAAACACCTTGTATCACCTGGGTGAGTGACCCTTTGCAAGTGTCTCGTTATTCCAGGCAATTAATTGTTTAGGGAGTAGATCCAGTCTGTATAGTATATCACTTTTGGAGATTCAGTATAGACATGAGGAAATTTTCCCCTTCTTTAGTGGGTAGGAAGAAAAGAATGGAGTTTAACGTGGGTTTGAGTTAGGAGGTTTCCTAACTAGATTAAAAAAAATCAGTTTTTCCCTCTAGGCTGTAAATACTCTCTGCCTGCGCTCAGATAGTCTGGGTGGGATCATGTTTGCATATACTAAAGGAAAGGAAATAAACTCTGTTTCATAAGGAGTTTTGCTTCAATTCTTGAATTTTTGAACCTCAAACTACTTTCTTATATTACGAGATAGTTTATTCTGGGTATCGAGAAAAGATTTCACTTCTTTTTTTTTAATGTTTATTTATTTTTGAGAGACATAGAGGCACAGCGTGAACAGGGGAAGAGCAGAGAGAGAGGGAGACACAGAATCGGAAGCAGGCTCCAGGCTCTGAGCCATCAGCACAGAGCCCAACGCGGGGCTCGAACTCACAGACCGCGAGATCATGACCTGAGCCACCCAGGCGCCCCAAGATTTCACTTCTATTACTGTACGTCATTGAAAAGAGTGCTGGCTCTTTGTTATGGGCTGAGCATGCTGGGGACACCAGTGGGAATGAGAATTCTTGCCCTGAAATAAAGTCTAGGAGGAAAGATAAACCCCAAAACGACTATTACAGGCAATGCAAAGACAATATAAATACTTGGTTAACGTAGCAGCCTGGGGGAGCGAGAACTTAAAATGCTTCTTAGATGGCACAGAGTTGAAAACCGCTTCATTAAAATACAAATTTATCTTGGGCATTCAAACCAGTAAACATTGAGTATCCCCTGTGTGCTCGGCCCTGGGGATACAACAGTCCAGACAGACTTGGTGGCTCCTTCCTGTTAGGCAGGGAAGGTTTTATCTCCACGAGCAGGAGTAGGTGCGGAAGGTTTTGGGAAACAAATCTAGGCCTGTGACCCAGAGCAGGAACCTAACCCACACTGGAGTGCCGTCTGCCTTTTAACACACCTTTCGAGCTACAAGTCGTGCCTAAGAAACCGCAGAATTTTAGAGTCGGAAGGACCAAAGAGATGATCTGATTCCACTAATAACGTTCCAACTGGGGACACCGAGCCTCGGGGAAATAAAAGGAACTTCCCTTCGGTTACGAGCTAATCGGTCGTTTCCATACAATGGGGCATGCAGTGTGCTGGGAAGCCCAGTCACAACGGCACCTCGTTAAGGAGACTCAAAAAACTAATTCGCATTTCCCCTCCAATTCGAAACCGTCCAGATCAAGGCAAAAACAGATCTGATATCCCTCTGGCTCTGCCGCCAAGCCCCCCAACCCTGACCGCCTGTGCCCGGCGGGGGTCTCACCACTGTGGGCCGCCACGGCACTCTGAACACACGCGTTGCTTGGGACTCTAGACTAATGGCGGCCTGTAGGAGAACGAACTGGGGGCGGCGACCGCGGGGGGCGGTGGGGAGCCCGCTCGGCGGGTCCAGGTGTTAGCCATGGAGCAGAGCTCGGGGCAGGCGGAATACGCAAGACCTAGCAACTGATTACGGAGGGGCCGGGGGGTGGGCCAGGCAGCCGGCTCGGGCTTCTCACCGGAGCACCTGGGGACGCAGTGTGTGGCGGGAAGCGGAGTGTTGGCGACCAGGATAAACTTATCGCGGGGCGCCTGGGTGGCTCAGTCGGTTAAGCGGCCGACTTCAGCTCAGGTCACGATCTCGCGGTCTGTGAGTTCGAGTCCCCCGTGGGGCTCTGTGCTGACGGCTCAGAGCCTGGAGCCTGCTTCGGATTCTGTGTCTCCCTCTCTCTCTGCCCTTCCCCTGCTTGTGCTCTGTCTCTAGGTCTCTCAAAAATAATAAATTAAATGTTAAAAAGAAATTTATCGCGCGCGCGCTGAGTTAGCTGAGGTCTCAAGGAATGATCGGACGGTGTCTAAGTGGGAAATTACACGACGCCAACGGAGATTTAACTGGGTTGTACTGAACGCCAGCTCGTGTTTCATTTTATGATTTCGAATTGAATGTGAAAGGAAGCTGGAAATGAGAACCATAGTTCTAGGGGAAGCGGAGGAAAGAAAAAAGAGGAGACGCGGGGACCACTTCAAGGTGAGAAATGCAACTAGATAATGGTTTTCAGTAAAAACCAATTTTGAAGTTTCTTGACCTTGATAGGAAACAGTTGTTAAGTACCCGATACGCACAACAAAGGCTTTCACATTATCATTTCAAAACCATCGTTAGGGAATCCAATCGCTGTAAGCTCCACGCCCAGGATCTCCTGATAACCAGAACTTACAAACTGGCTAAAACGTGGGGAGAGGCTTGTGGAACTCCAACAGCTCAGTGTTCTCATCCTTACTACGTTTCTTTTTAACCAGTGGGTGATAAAAAGCATCAACCCATTTCAAGCAGTGAAGAGAGTAAAAATTTAATTTTGACGCGGGAGCCTTCAGCCAAAACCCGCGGGGATAGCTGCATTCGTAAGGCGGGAAACTGGATAAACAAACAAAAGCCCCGATTTATTATTCCGACAACGTAATAGTCATCCCATTAGAGATAATTAAAGAAAAAAGCTGGAGAAAATCAAAGGCAAACCGATGAACGGATGGCGGTTCTCAGTCTCAAAAAAGACCAGTCGAGGAGCCCGAACTGGCCTGAAGCGAACGCTCCGGCACCGGGGTCGCCGTGGGGCCAGAGCACGTCCGTCCGATTCGGTTAGTAGCCCCGGGGTTCCGCGGCCCACACCCTGGGCCGCCTCCCTTCGCTCCGTCCCACTTTCCCGCCTGCTTGTGGCCCGGGCACCCCAAGCTCAGCCCCTCGCACTCCCCCAGCCTCCGCGCCGCGTCCCCGCCTTTACCGCTCCTCGAGTCGGCCGTCGCACGCTCCGCCTCGCACCTCACTCCAGCGGCCGTCGCCTCCTCCCTCTCGCAGCGCGTCTCCAAGCCCCGCCTGCCGCGCTTCAGCCGCCTCTTCCCCACCCCCGCGGCCCGCCTGCACCAATCAACGCCCGGCTCGCAGTCCGACCAATCGCCGGCCGAGCCACAACCAATCCCTCAGCGGGCTGCCCCTGAGCGACGGGGCCGCTGCGTGCTCAGACCCAATTACCCGGATGGAATTCAACGCCGGCCACCGCGTCAGCCAATAGGAGCCCGGGAAACCAGACGTTGTTAATTGAGATTGCACCTGCAGAGAATTAAACAGCCAATTAGAGGCTTCAAGGAATCCTTCCTGCCTGTCTCTAGGCCAATTACGGAGGAAGCTTCCACCTCCCCTAATCTCGGCGAAAATCAGCGCTCGCGAAGCTGGGGCGGAGGTGCGAGGGCGTGGAATCACTCATGTGTGTCATCGTTCGCAAAGATTTATTGCCTTTGTGCAGAGCCGGTGTCACTCCACAGCCCAGTGAACTCCGTGGGGAAAGTGGGCGATGCTCTGCCACTTGTTCCTCTGCGGTCTTATACCGTGGCAGTGACTCAGGAGGCACGGAAAATGTTTTTTGGGGAAAGCATAAAACAGTCTGCGTGGAGTTGGAAAGGGTGAGGGGAAAGGAGCTGCGCGGAGGAGGGAAGAGACGATGTGGACGGACAAGGCAGCGGAGAGCTGGAGAGGAACCCGAGGTCGAGCGCCCCGTGGTAAGGGAGCTGCAGGTGGTGCGGGCGTCAGGGGCTCGCCTTTCCCTAGGGACGGAGCGGAACGGGTCGGGGGGTCGGCGCGAAGGCGCAAGCCGGGGGGGGCGTTTCGGGGGGGGGGTTCTTTGGAAGCGGGCATTCCAGCCGCGGTCCCGGACCCTCGACCGTTAGGGACGGTTGGGCCCTACTACCGCCTGTGCGCGAGCCTGGCCAGCCGGACCCCGCAGCCCACCCCTCCGGGCTCCGCCCCCGGGCTCGTCCTGGGACCGCCGTAGCGTGCAGGGCTTTTGCATTAGCTGGTGTCGTCCTGCGGGGCACACGCTACGCGCTCTGTGAATGTTGAACGCGAGGTTGTATCTTTGGTCAGCGGAGGCGATCTATGCCTTGGGGCCTCAGGGTTTCGTTTTGTATTAGTTTTTTAAACGTGTATTTTGAATAAGTAATAACACAGTCTACAAAATTCGTAGGCATAAAAGGTTACTACTGTGAATAATGTCTCATTTCCCTCAAGAGGCAACCGGTTTTACCAGATTTTTGTAAAATTTTCACAAGATATTCTGTAGCAAATATGCACATATTATATGTATTTATATATGTATGTTTCTTACTCCCTCGATAACTTATTATCCATACTGGTTTGCAATTTCGTTCTATACAGCCTAGATAGCTTGCCGTAGTAGCGTGTGTATTTGCTTCATAGTAAGTTTCACGGTAAGCTTAAGGGATATATTGTTATTAAGTTACGTCTTTTCACATATTGGTGCCCAAGTGTATGTCATTTGGCCCTTGTGTATCTGTATAATAAATGTTTAGGACTGCAAATACTAGGTCAAAGAAGTGCGTGCATTGTTTATTTGGATAGATGCAATTTTGCAAAGCCCCTTCCTTCTAAGACTTTTCTCATTTTCGTTCCATCGGCAATGTTTGAAAAAAAATGGGTAAGTAGAGTATGTACTGCCAAACTGTCTTCCACAGAAGCTTTGAATTCTCTTTCCCATCAGCAGCGTGTGCAAACGACTCGTTTGATAACATAATGCTTTCGGGTTTTTGATAATCTCATAGTGTAAATGTTATCTCATCGTAATTTTAACTTCCGGTTCTTTTTTAAGTCGGGTTGTACATCTCTTAATGTTTAAGTGGCTGTTGTATTTTTTTGGTAAATTGTTCATATACTTTGTTCATATTTGTATTGGTTATTAGGTCTTAATATTTGCTCCTTGTTCGTATATAAGTTGAAAATAGTTTTCCTTTTCTCAGTTTGTCCAATGTCTTTGGCCTTTGCTTATGGTGATAGTTTTCCTGGGCAAATCTTTTTTATTTTTATGTATTTGAGTTTGTCACCATTTTATTTTTTATATAATTTTTTTGTTTATTTTTGAGAGGGAGAGAGACTGTGAGTGGGGGAGGGGCAGGGAGAGAGAAAGGGAGACGCAGAATCAGAAGCAGGCTCCAGGCTCTGGGCTGTCAGCACAGAGCCTGATTTAGGGCTCAAACTCACAAATCGTGAGATCGAATTGTGAGCCGAAGTGGGGCACTTAACTCACTGAGCTACCCAGGCACCCCAAATTTGACACCATTTTAAACATAACTTCTGGGTTTCCTATGATATTTAGAAAAATCTCCCACTAAGATTATTAAGAAATTCTCCTATGGTTTTTTATTTTTATTTTTATTTTCGTTTTTATTTATTTTTTTTGAGAGAGCTAGGGAGCAGGTGCAGGTGCAGGGGGGCGGAGGTGGAGGGGGAGAATCTTAAGCAGGCTCCTAATATGGGGCTTAATCTCACAACCATGAGATCATGACCTGAGCCAAAACCAAGAGTCTGATACTTAACTGACTGAGCCACCCAGGTGCCCCAGAAATTCTCCTATGTGTGTGTGTGTGTGTGTGTACATGGGGCGCCTAGTTGGCTCAGTCCGTTAAGCATCCAATTTCGGCTCAGGTCATGATCTCGCAGTCCGTGAGTTCAAGCCCCACATCTGACTCTGTGCTGACAGCCCAGAGCCTGGAGCCTGCTTCGGATTCTGTGTTTCCTTCTCTCTGCCCCTCCTCGGCTCATGCTCTGTCTTCCTCTCTCTCTCTCAAAAATAAATAAATATTAAAAAATTTTTTTAAAACCTGATGTACGATATACAAACAGAACAGTGCACAGATGAAAAGAATATACCTTGATGAATTTTCAAAAATGTAACCAACACGGCAGATCAAGAAACAAGACATCACCACTGTACCCAAAGCCCCCCTTGTGTTCCTTCTCAGTCACTACTCCCCGCACGGGCAACCCACTCTTCTGACTTCTAATAGCACAAACTAATTTTGCCCGTTATTGTTTTTTTTTCTGTAAAGAGAATCACACAGTATGTACTTTTTGGGGTCTAGCTTTTTTTGTTCGACATTATTTTTGTGAGATTCAGCCGTATTGTTGTGTATAGTTAAAACAATTTTTTAATGTTTTATCTATTTTTGAGAGAGAGTGAGACAGAGACAGAGTACAGAACCCAACGTGGGGCTTGAACTTGTGAACCATGAGATCATAACCTGAGCTGAAGTCAGAGACTTAACCAACTGAGCTACCCAGGTGTCCCTGTTGTGTATAGTTTTTGTCCATTCGTTCTCATTACCGTGTAGTGTTGTGGAAATATACCACAATTTACTTTTTGATTAATTTATCGATTGGGGGCTCTTATTGTTAAATTACCCAAAGGAGAATTGTATTTATGCTACAGATTCTTTGTATATGCACCTTTAAGCCATTGGTGTCCTGTCGGGAGCATATTAAAGGTTTTTTTTTTTAATGTTTATGAGAGAGGGAGAGAGAGCACGAGCAGAGGAGGGGCAGAGAGAGAGGGAGACACAGAATCGTAAGCAGGATACAGGCTCTGAGCTGTGAGCACAGAGCCTTGACATGGGGCTTGAACTCACAGACAGTGAGATCATGACCTGAGCTGAAGTTGGACGCTTAACCAACCGAGCCACGCAGGCGCCCCTGAAGTTTTTGTCATGTAGACTTTATCTATTTCTCGTTAAAATTATTCCTAAGTATTTGAGTGCCCTGATTGCAATAGCCATTTTTACTCTTAAAAAGGTAAGAGAGTAGTTTAGACCCATTATTACAATAAAGCGTGTGGGCCTGTTTTATGAAACCATTATCTTCTAGCTCCAGTAGGGGGTGGTGGGCAAAAAGGCAACGAAGTGGAAGTCAAGGATTACAAATTAACAAACCACAGGAAGAATTTTTTAAAAAATTTTAATGTATGTCTATTTTTGAGAGACGGAGAGACAGAACCTGAGTGGGGGAGGGGCAGAGAGAGAGGGAGACACAGAATGTGAAGCAGCTCCAGGCTCTGAGCCGTCAGCGCAGAGCCCAAATGGGGCACGAACCCACGAACTGCGAGGTCATGACCTGAGCCAAAGTCAGACGCCCAACCTACTGAGCCCCCCAGGTGCCCCTACAGGAGGAATTTCTTAATCAGAGTAGCAAAGAGCCAGGTGTAATCACTTCCCCAGGCGTTTTTCGAAGGGGGGTTGACCTCTAATTGGCTGGGCGGCAGGTTGGGGAGTAGAAGGGATGGTTCCCTCCTATCTGGGATCTGTCGTCTCACGCAGCCCCCAGGAGCCCAGGTCAGGATGGAAAGGCTGGGTTGTGAGGGCGGGATTGGGCAGACTGCAGTTCCTGTGCTCTCCTCTCCAGTTCCGAAGAGTCTGTCCTCTCTCCCTGAAGGTGCTGTGAACCGGCTGTGGGAGTAGGTGATACCAGTTAAAGGCCTGTGTTTTCCAGAGCCTTCGGTGGGCAGGTGTTTCCATTCCACAAGCCACGCGGGAGAGTGGACGTCAGCGAGAGGGCCAGGCAGTGAGGGCTTCTCGGGCAGCGGGCTGCTCCCAGGGTCCCCTTCCTGGACGACAGGCAAACAGTCCAGTCAGACGACAGTGAGCCGTTTGGGTTTTTGGAAAACAGCACTCGTTTCTCCCTTTGCCTGTTGTAAGAGTTACCCATTCTTCCCCGCGGCTCAAGCCGGCATCCGAGAGCAGCGGCCCGGGGGCGGGCCTGAGGATCAGCGGTTATGCCGGCGTGGCTCGCTAGATCAGGCTGATGGAACGTGGCGGGCGTCGTGGGGGAGAGAGCTGCTCCTCTGGCCTCCACCGCTCGGCTCCGCTCTTCCTACTGACTTCCCCTCTCAGTAGTTTGGGGGAGGAGGGCTCACGGGACCCTAGTCTCAAGTGCTCTCCATCCTGAATCACCACCCGACTCACTGCTTTGAGCAAAAGTCCCCCCCCCCCCCCAGGTCTCCTGCCTCCCGCTGAGAGATGGAAGCGGGCTTGAGGAGGAGAGCAGGGGCGGGAGAAGCTGGAGGCAGCAGTGACCTGCTCTGCCCCCGAGCGTCTGCTCCGTGCCATAGTCCTTCCTAGCCTTTCCTCCTGGGTGTGATGGAGGGTGTGATGGGGCCCGGGGGTAGGGCAGGCCAGCGCGAAGCTTCGCCTCCCCACCCGATACTCCTCCCTTCAAGCTCCTTCTCGTGCGTCCCGTGGAGTCTGCAGTGGCTTCGGGGGGACTGAGGACAATCATGCACGTGTCTGTTCACAGCTGACACCAGGCATTCTCGAGGGGTCTGTGGTTCAACAAGGCTCGCAAGGCTTTCATCCTTGAATCAGGGATCCAGTACAGCAAAGGAAAGAGAGAAATTAGAATATACCAGGGACCGTGGCTCAGTCGGTTAAGTGCCCGACTTCGGCTCAGGTCATGATCTCGCGGTCTGTGAGTTCGAGCCCTGAGTCAAGCTCTATGCTGACGGCTCAGGGCCTGGAGCCTGCTTCGGATTCTGTGTCTCCCTCTCTCTCTGCCCCTCCCCTGCTCATGCTCTGTCTCTCTCTCTCTCAAAAATAAATAAAAACATTAAAAAAATAAATAAACATTAAAAAAAGTATTTAGGGACCGAAATGGTGGGGAGTGCCCAAATGCTGCTGGAGTATCTTGGGGTCCAAGCTTCTCTCAGCTTAGGTGAGACCGCGTCTGAAATGGAAGAGAGGAGGGTGGAGAGGGCAGGACGGGGTAACCTCAGGAAGGTTCTGTCAGGCAGGGGCGGGCAGAATGTAGGCACGTTCTTCCCGAGTTGACACAGCCCCCCCGTAGTAGATTGTTCTGCCATTCCAGAAATTCCTGAGCAACTTCCCTGTAACCTAAGAGCTTGCTGGAATCTAAGAGATTAGGACCGCAGAAAAGGACCTAGGAACTGTGAAGCCTCCAAACCGTGAGAGGCGCGAGCGGCTCTCTTGCTGGCAGCCGGGAGTCCGGTTCGGCCCGTCCATCCCTGGGGCTGCTGCCCCTTTCTCCCCGCCCCTGGGGCCGAGGCGGCAGGGGCAGCTGGAGAGGGGACTGAGAAGGAAGGGGAGCCAGCAGCCCAACAACCCTCAGCTTCCCGAGTCAGGCGCCTCGGGGTTCCTGAAGGCAGGGGACCGCCAGCAGCTGGCCTCGTCCCACTCAGGGGCTTGTGCCGAGTGCTGGGGCAGAAGCGCCCTGGGTCGGGCCCCGCGGCTGAGCGGCCGTGCGGAGGGGCCGAAAGAGCAGGCAGCGACTAGAGCCGCACACTTGGCGGAAGGCATTTGGGTTTTTAATTTAATTTACTTTTTAAATGTTTTATATTTGAGAGACAGAGAGACGGAGACAGAATCTGAAGCACCGAGCCTGACGCTGGGCTTGAACGCAGCAGTGCGATCATGACCTGAGCCACCCCGGCGCCCCAGGCATTTGGGTTCCACTCACTAGCTGTGCGCCCTCAGGCAAGGTCCTCAGTCTGTTTGACCTCCAGTGGCGTCAGTTAAGATGTCTGTGTTACAGGGTTCAGGTAAGGATTAAATAAGAAAACAGACACAGAGCCCCCGACCTAGCCTAGGCTCTGGATAAGCGTCTCTCTCTCCACGCCTGCACCGCCCGGGAGAGCCTCTGTGCATTCCCACGCAGCGCGGACCGTCGCATCCCTGCACGTGCACGCGCGCACACCCCCCCCCCCCCCCCCCCCCCCCCCCCCCGCCTGGGCCTGCACAGTCGCACCTGGCTGAGGGCAGCCTTCCCGGGCACGTCAGGCAGGGACCCAGCTTGCTGAAGATGGGACAGGCCGTGGAGGTGCTCACAGGGACCTGGTCACATCCGAAGGCTTTAGGAGAACCCGGGTGAGGGAAGTAAGGGGGGGCGGTTGGGGGCGAGGCCACAGGCATTTCCCCGGGTGTCAGGGGCTTCTCGAGGGATGCCACGCCCACCCCCCCCAGGCCCTGTCCATGCCTAGGGCTGTGGTGTCTACGGCTGTGCTGTCCCGCTGAATGGCACTGGCCACACGTGGCTCTTGAGCTCTCGAAAGATGGCAGGCGCCCCTGAGGAGTGGAAGTTTAGGTTTATTTCATTTTAATGAAGTTAATTGGAATGTTTCCACTAACTTGATTTAGTGGAAATCGTTTTAACATGTTTGGAACAACTTGGATGTGTGAACCTCCTTTTTCTTCACTGGATTTTCTGAAACCCAAGAACAGATCAGATCTTTCTGGAGAAAATTCAGTGCGACGTGCTGTGAATGTAAAATATTTGTATAGAACAGACCCTGGATTTCAGAGACCCGATGAAAGAATAACATAAGATGTGTCATTACTAGTTTTCATGTTGAGAACATGCTGAAATGATCACAGTTTGGGCACCTTGGGTTAAATAAAATCTAGCATCACAATCCATTGTATCTGGGTTTTTTTGCTTTTTAAACGGGATACTAGAGAATTTGAGATGACGGTGCCTCATGGTCGATCTCTCTTGGGCGGTGCTGCTCAGGAGACTTTGGGACCCCTGCCCCGCGTCAGCCGTGCCCACTGCCTCCGGGGGGCTTCCAGAGGTTTCTGTGCACGGTGAGGCTGCTTCTGCTGTCTTCTGCATTGCAGAGAGGGGCAGCCAGAGCGAGAGCCTCTAGTAGTGACCCCCAGGTTCCAGCCCAGTAAGCCGGAGTGGAGGTTTTGGAGAGGACGGGCGCGTGGTGGGGGCGGGGCGGGGGGCTCAGGGATACCCTTTCTTCCATTGTTGGATTCTCCAGCTTGCTCTCCCCAGCTCCTGTTCTCCTCTCTGGCGCACCCCACAGCCCCAGCAGGGCCCCCCCAGGAGCTTGCCCGCGGGTCCGGTCTGGCCGCCTCCCCTGTCAGGGACAGTTTGAGCTGGGACTCTTCTAATGAGCAGAGTCTCCTCGGAGCAAGGACAAGAAAGCTCATCGCCAGGAAGCTCCGATGATGCTTGCCGAGCGCACTGAGGGGAGGCCGGGGCCCTCGAGGGCGGAGGGGAGCTGAGGACACTGAGCAGATGCTGCTGCTGCAGAGAGAGGCTCCCCCCCCCCCCCCCCCGCCCGGGGCCGCGTGACTCCCCACTTCTCGGTCCTTCCTCCCCGCCCCTCCCTCCACCCCTCCCATCCTGAGAGGCTGAGGCTGCTGCCTCTTGAATCCCTCCTTTCCTCCGGCCGGCCGGCCGGCCTTCCTCAGAGGCAGGCAGCTCCTCTCAGCCTGCCCCTGCATCTGGGGCTCCGTGAGCCGGTCCCCTGCATCTGGAGCCAGCTCAGCTCCCCGTCGGGGCTGCACCAGACGGGACGAGGGGCCCCTGCAGAGGTCGTGGAGGTGAACTAGGTGGCCGGCCACGCTGCCGCCTCTTCCCTCCACTTTCCCTAGAGGGCGCGGCGCCCTCCTTGCCCGGGTCCCCCAAGCCTGGTCCCGCTGGGTCCCCCTCCTGGGGCAGCTGCAGATGCGCGCTCCCGTCAGGCGGCTGGCGCTGTCTAGGGGTTCCCTTTGTGCTCCCCCGCCAGGGCACCAGGGGTCTGTGATGGGGGACCCGGCAGGGGTGAGGAAGGAGGGAAGGAGCCGGGTGCCCTGGGCGGGAATTTCTTCAGAGGGATCCCTTGGACGGTGGAGGACCCCTGCTTCTCCAGCCCCGGGGCTCAGGGGCGGGCTGGAGCGGAGCCGGACTGAGAGTCCCCCCCGGAACATCTCTGGGCCTCCTTCGGAGTTTAGCTTAGACGGCAGGGGAGCCGCTGGAGGTCCGTGCTCAGGCGGCAGGCAGGAGGGGTAGGAAGGGAGAGACTTGATGGAAATGAGGGAGGAAGCGTGAAGTAAAGAAAACTCCGGATATCACATTTAGTTTCGGCTGCTACTGTCACGGCCTTTTGGCAGCAAGTTTAATGATGTGACAGACGGGGCAGGGTTGGAGGCTCGTGCAGACACGGGGCCAGCGTGCCGTCCGCCCCCTCCTTGTGCACGCCCCTCTTCTTAGCCTGAGGTCCTTGGCCCCAGTCCCTTGCGCCTGCGGAGGGGACAGACCAGAGGAGGGGGAGACCGCGTGGTCGGGAAGGAAGCAAGCGGTGCTTCCCAGCCTCGCCTCTGCAGTAGTCTGGTAGCGGTGGTTGGCAGCTGGCGCTGGTTGCCAGAAGGCGTGAGTGTGTGTGGACAAGTAGACTGGAGCCTTGGGGATGTTTTCTGCTTGGCAGGGGTGGGGAGGCGGGGGGCGGGCTAGGCTGACTACAGGTCTCCGTCTTCCGCTCCCATCCTCAAACTGCAGAAGCAGGGGGGAGGCAGACTCTCTTGGGAGGCGTCGTTGGCTGCTGGCACGAGGCAGGCGGGGGTCCCAGCAACCTTGGTTTTTCTTCCCCTTTGCTACCCGAAGCTGGCTCGGCTGGAACGCCCGTGTGGAAGTAAGGGTCAGAAGAGCTTGGCGGTGACCCGGTTACCCCCAGAGTTCTTATCACCAGAGGGCCGAGGTGCCACGAAGTCAAAGGCCATGTGATGTTTGACCCGGCCTTTGCCCTTGCTCCAGAGGGCAATGAGGCCGAAGCAGAGGGTCACCGAGGTGAGGAAGGGGAGGAAGCCGACTGCCAGCACCATAGCCACGCCTCTGCTGTCCAGGAAGAAGGGCCCCGGGATCCCCGGCATGGTGACGTTGGGGTCGGAGAGGGTGCCGTTTGGTGGGTCGACGCGGATGACCTCCAGCCAGGTCCTCAGGAGTCGTTCCCGGCCACGTTGCTGACCACACAGACATAGGCCCCTCGGTCCTGCAGCTGCACCGCACGGATCTCCAGCGTCCCATCCTCCAGACCCTCACGCGCCCGGCCCTTCCCAGCCGAGGCCCCTGCGGCCGCATCCAGGACACTGTGGGCGCTGGGTCTCCGTCTCCGGAGCAGGAGAACACGGCCTGCCCGCCCTCCTGGGCAATGACCCACCGCGGCCCGGACCTCCGGATCAGGGCTGGCTGGCAGGTGAAGTGGCCCGGAGGGAGGGTGTCCGAGAACTCCCGCAGGCTCTTCCCCTGCACGTGCCGGGGGCCGGCACAGGCGGGCGGCGCCGCGCCGAAGTCCAGGCGGCTGCGCAGCCGGAGCAGCCAGAGGAGGCGGCAGTCGCAGGTCAGCGGGTTGCCGGACAGCCGCAGGGCGACCAGCTGGTCCGGGGACGGGAAGGCCGTTTCCTCCAGCGTCTGCAGGGCGTTGTCCGCCACGTCCAGGAGCTGGAAAGCGGCCAGGCCGTGGAAGGCGTGGGCCGCGATGGAGGTGAGGCCCGCCCCTGACAGCCGGAGCTCCTGCAGCCGCACCAGGGCGCCGAGCCTCCGCGCCGGGATGGCTGAGATGGGGTTCTGGGAGAGATCCAGGACCCTGAGGAAGCTCAGGTGCCGGAGCGCCTGGAAGGGCACCGTGCTCAGGTTGCAGCGGGTGACGGCCAGGCTGCTGAGGTTGAGCCCGGCCAGGCTCCCGGGCTCCAGGGCCTCCAGAGCCGGCCAGGAGCGGATCTCCAGCTCCTTCAGCTGCCCCAGCCCCCGCAGCGCCCCGGCCGGCAGCCTGCCGATGTCCAGCTCTCGGAGCCTCAGGGCCGCCAGCGCCGGCAGGCGGGCCAGGGCCAGGCCGGGCACCGTGCTGAGGTTGCAGCGCTCCAGGGTGAGGGCGGTCAGCCTGGCCAGCCCCGCGAAGGCCCCCGGAGCCACAAACACCAGGTGGTTGTCCCCCACCTCCAGCTGCCGGAGGCTGCCCAGCTCCCCAAAGGCTCCGTCCAGGAAGAGGACGATCTGGTTGAGGCGGAGGTCGAGCAGCGTGAGAGCAGACAGGCCCGAGAAGACCCCGGGCCCCACGATTCGCAGCCGGTTGCCCTGCAGCCGCAGGGTGAGCAGGCTTTGGAGGCCGTGGAAGGCCCCAGGCTCGAGGGCGGACAGCTGGTTGTAGCTGAGGTCCAGTTCCCGGAGCAGGCCCAGGCGGGAGAACATCCCTCGCTGGAGCCCCCACAGGCGATTCCCGCTCAGGTCCAGGAGCTCGGTGTCCGGTGGCAGTCCCCCGGGCACAGCCTCCAGGCGCCGAAGCGGGCAGAGCACCGCCCGGGGCTGGGAGGCGCAGTCACACGCGGCCGGGCATGCGCCGCAGCTCCCGGCGGACAGGAGGAGCAGGAGCAGGAGAGGGGGCCGCGGGGGCCAGGCTCGCTGTGGAGCTGTGCCCGGAGCCATCCCCTCTTCGGTCCTGGAATAGATGACGACACAGTCCTTTTTGGAAAGTGACTTTGGATGACGGTGACCCTGGCCCTCCCTGGGCCTCCTTAGAGGAGAGAGAGATGGAGCGACCCGTCTCCGCATCGCCAGCAAGTCGGGCAGGCCCGGGAACGACTCTGGTGGACTCCCTCCTTGGGGGGCTCCTGGGCCTCCTCTCTGGGGACTCCCTGCTTTGCTCCCCTCCCAGCCCGCAGGTGACAGGCCGCGGACTTACTGGCTCACTTCAGCGGGGAGAGTTTTACGGGAACGGACAGGAAGCGGGGAAGTCACGTCGAGTCTCCCTGTTTTCCTGGTCTGGGAGATCCAGGAACTCCTCCCTGATGCTTGTCCTCCCCACGCTCTGCCCTCCCGCTCTCCCGTGTTATCTGTCCATAGCTTTGTCTAGCTGTCCGGAGCTCAGGGGGAGTCACGTGCTTGGGTTCGGACTGGAGCGAGAGCCTCACCTGGACCAAGTCCTCCAAGGCTGGGAAACGTGCTCGGCTCTGCTCCCCTAGGCTCCTCCTGCTGCCCCTCCGCCCTTCTCAAGCCTGGCCCAGGGCCTGGGGCCCTGAAGTAGCAAGACCCAGTCTCCCTGAAATGCCTGTGTGCATGCGAGCCAAGCTACGCGTTAGCCGTGGCGCAGGCTGCAGGGGGACCCCCGAGTCCCTCACAGGATCCCTGTGGGTGACAGCACGGTGTGGGAGGGACCCAAGGCATGCCCAGGTTTGGGGCTTTGTTGCTTGGCCCTCAGTCTCCGGCTCCTGTTCTGTCCCTCTGTGATGGTGTTTTGATTGAGCCCCATGTGCGAATCTGAGGGCGATCTCTTATCCCCTTTGGGCTCAGCTGCCTGAACAGTATACACGACACGGACCGTGAGCCAGGGAGGCAGAGACAAGTGAGGAGAGACAGCACCCGGCCAGACGCTGTGGGGAGGTGGGCAAGGCAGCCCTCGGCTGGCACGGGCTGTGTGCACAGCATGTAGACTGCAAGCGGGTTTCTGGGAACCAAGGGCCTGGGCAGAATGGGGATGATGGCGGGTATGATGGCCACTGGGGACTGGTCGAGGTGCCAGAGGAGAAAGGGCCCCGTAGGTGGTGAGCTCACCCCCAGCTCACCCTGTTCAATGTCGACGGGCCACTGAACGACAGGGGAGGTGTTGGAATTGGCAGGGGAGGGCTAGAGAAACGGGATCGGAGACCAGTGATGCTCCCGGGGAGGCGGGAGCCTGGGGTTCTCTCTAGCTGCAGATGCCGCTGGCCTCGGGGGCTTCCGGCCGTCGGGGCCCTGGAGGGCCAGCGTTCTGTCAGGTGCCCCATTTTCTCCCGCACGGAACTTAGGAGAGGCATTTCAGAGATGGTGGGACTTCTTCCCATTCGGGGGTACCTCCAGTCTGGACCCCGATGGGAGCGGGCCTCTGCACCTCCTCTAGAAGGTCGTGGAGAGCAGAGCGGCGGAGAGCACGTCCTGAGGCTTGGGATGAGGGAGCACGGCACCGGGCAGGCAGGGGCCGCTGACCAGGCTCCTGTTGTCCCCAGCCCAGCCTAGCCGGAATCGCCGGCATGCCGAGAGTTCTCCAGGGACAGACACGGCCCAGTCTCCCTCGTCGTCCCTATGGCCGTTCCGGGAAGTCCACCGACAGCCAGTTCTTTATCGCTATCGCTGCAGTTTCTGCTCATCCTTTTTCGCTCTGCACTCAGCAAAAGTGCACTCAAGCATGTAGCCCCGCTTCCCTCCCTCCCCCTTCCGTGAGTTTCCTCCTAGTCCCCCCAAAGCCTGCTGGCCCAGGGGCTGGGGGATCTGGGGACAACCCCTTCTCTTTATTTATAACGTGGCTAATTTAATCACAAACTTCCCTCGCCAGTCTCCATGGCTACAAGACTGGCTTCCAGCCACTTTGCAGGAAGAAATGGGTGTCAGAACCACTTCTTTCTCTAAATGGGGTGGGGTCCGGGGCATCATCCCCTCGAGGAATAGGAACCTTTCCTCATCGTGTCTCTCCGAGGCAGTCCAGAGACACATCTGCACCTTTAGAGCTGACCCGACTGGCGGCGTGGGGACTTGCGTGGGGAGGGGAGGGGGCTCTTAGGGAAAGGATTTCTGGAATTTCCACCCTGCTTGTGGAGAAGCCCTCCCCAGAGGTAGAGGAAGCACTGGGGAGACGGAGGGAGGTCTCTTCAGAGTCCTTCCCCATAGGGGTGCTGAGACCTTGGAGTTTTCCCACCCAAGTCCGGTGGGGCGAGGATCAGTGGCCGGTTGGGGCGGGCGCGAGGGGGGGAGGGGCAGGAGGGGCCCAGACCCCCTAGCCTGAGAGGGACGCCGGCCGCTGGCCCCGTCTCAGGGACGTGGTAGAGAAGGGCGGCTGCGGCTTGGGGCGGGAGGTGGGGGCACTTACCGGGGGAGCCGGAGGGCGGCATCAGGTTGGACTCTGCCTCCGACCAGGGCTGGGGGCCGTCCCATCCAAGCGGTGCCTCTCCGGCGCGCCTCGCTCCCCTGGCCGCCCGCCGCCCCGCCGCCCGCCCGCCGGGGCTGCTGTTGCTGCTGTGACCGCTGCTGCCAAGACCGAGGTAGAGAAAAGAGCCAGAAAGCAGTTCTCTTTTTTTTTTTTTTTCCTCTCTCTCTTTTTAAACCAGGCGAGAATGAGTCTGCAGCAACCCTGTTGGTGCAAAATAAATAAATAAAGCCACCAGGAGGGCTGCAGCGAGCGCCACCCCGCCACCCCGCCACTCCGGGATGGAGAGGGGAGAGAGCGCAGACGAGCCCGGGGGTCCGGGAGGGGTCGGGAGGGAGGGTGGCAGCAGCCCTGAGAGGGTCTCTGGCGGCTTCCTGACTCCCCTCTGGGGAGCTCTGGGGCTAGCACCTTCCTCAGGGTTGTCTTTTAGTCTCCCAGACACGGGGCGATTCTGTGCAGCCTTTTGGGCTAAATGTCCCCCATGGGTCTCATTTCTTGGAGGAAGTTCTCAGTCCGAGACATCTGCTGCCGAGCCTGGTTTGAGACTCCTTCTGTGGGGGGTCCTGAGGAGCAACTCCCAAGCCTCCCTGGGGGAGTGCTCAGAGTCGGGGGGATGCCATCCTTTCCATGCTCATGGGTTGCTGGGCCGGAAACCTGGGTCTCCACGCAGGGATGAGACAGGAGGGAGCAGCTGGCCGGTTCTGATTCCAGGCCCTCCCCCCACCCTGGCCCCTGCCACGCATGCCTCTGGCCTTGAACATCATTTGATAAAGACTAGCACAAGTTGGGGTTTATGTCTAGCCTACGAAACCCCTCCCCTGAGGGGAACACAGCCCCCCACCCCCCATCCCCTGCCGTTTATCCCTCAGAGGACGGCTCGCAGCGGTTTGCAAAGCCAGGCGGGAGAAGTTCTGGGGCAGCCAGAGAAGCAGGCGTCTGCCCTGTGCCCTGCTCTCGCCCCCGCTCGAGTCAGTAGGGCCCCGTCACAAAGTGGTGAAGTGGTGTCTGTTTCCTTTCTGCGCGATGACCGCAGGCCCCCTCCAAGGGTCTGTCTGGGGCCATCTGACCAGTGTCCAATCATCTCTTCTTCTCCTGGGGTTTCTTGTGCTAGAAGACAGCTGGGGCTGGGGTGGCGTTCGGGCCACCCCAGGTCTAAGGTTGGCGTACAGGAGCACCATGAAAACGTTCTGGGGTCCCTCAGGATCGGGACTCTTTCCCCGAGGCCACTAAGCACTTCCGAGCTGTCACCTCAAGGAAGACAGAGATTGCGGCAGATTAAATGTGCCTACAGAGGTGCATAATGGCAGGTTGAGTTTGTGAGTCTGTGTTTCACCTGTGTGTGGACGTGTGTCTCTCATCAGGTCCGTGGTGGCCCCTAAAGTCTACTTCTAAAGTGCACGTAAGAGGGTTGAGTTCTGACTCTGTCTGTGATGCTCTCGGCCTCCACTGTACCCTGTCCCTATACCTGAATCCCATAAAAGATTATCCCAGCCCCTGACCCCCATCCCATCCTTACCCTCCACATATCCAGCTTTTTTTAGACCCTGGGAAAAGGGAAGGGTGCCCCGCCATGTCCTTGCTGAGATGAGAGGAAGAGGGAAGGCAGAAAGTCTGAAGATCTGGGTTCATGTTATGTACAGGTCCTGCTGGGCTCCAGCTGCCAGTCTCTGAGCTTGACACATCTCCCCAGCCGAAGCCCACAGGGAAATGCGATGAGGTATTTTAAAGTCCCGTTCTTAGCTTCTGAGCCCAGAGTTGAGTTCCATTCATCCAGGGTGTCCTGACCCCCCTGGTGTCCCAGCGTCCTGAGGACAGCATCCTCCTAGAGGTCCTTACGTGCCACCCTGGGCCTTTCAGAAGCTGGGGGTGAAGGCTCATGGTAAAGGGACACAACCAGCCGAGGCTGGAGATGGCTTTCAGAGAGGGAACCCCCCACTCTGGCTCCTGGCCCACTGCCAGGCAAGCCCGTGGGCAGAAAACCGGCCTCAGCAGTCGCTCGTCCCCAAAGAATAGGCAGGGTCTGCCCTCTGGGAGCACAGGAGAGAAAAGGGTGAGGGTAGGAGGAGGGCTGGGGTGGGGGCGGGGCAGCAGGCTCTAGAGAAGGTGGGTATCCCTCCTCCAGGTCACTCGGACAGCCCCTCAGGCGACTCGATTTCAGTGCTGAAGAGCTCCTTGTAGAGTGGAGGGAACGCAGCTTGGACCACGATGGGGTGCAGGTGCTGGAAGGTTTGCAGCTTTTCCACATGCTGGCTGCACAGGCTCCGAAGCTTCCCCTTGGGCGGCAGCTGGACATGGGTTAACAGGGGAGGAGGGTCAGCCCGCCAGCCTGCTCCCAGGGCCCAGACGGCCCCGAGGCCTTGCCTGCTCCCAGGGCCCAGGCGGCCTCTGGGTCTTCTCAGGCTAGGGCAACGCTCCTTGCTTTCCCCTCTGCACTTGGCACTGGAGGAGTGGCCGGAACAGATCCCGTCACAGGAAGTACGTGTTCAGGAAGCTGGAGGCCAGAGGGTGCAGCGGGACAGGTGCGTGCTTCCTGAGAGAAGCCCCACTCTGACCCGCACCTTCTGCCCTTACAGTGGCCGGACCCTGCGACTCCGGCATCTACTGTCACTGGCCTCCTGGCCTTCCGGCGATGCCGTTCTCCCCTGGAGTGCCTTTCCAGTTTTTCTTTGCTTGGCTAATTCTTCCTCACTTTCCTGTGTCACCTTCTCTGGAAATATTTCCCCAACTACCCCTCCCTGGATTAAGGGCCTTTCCCTTGGGCTTCTGTCTGTGTAGTAGCCCTGATTTTAGGAAAATGGTCTAATTCGACTGCCTTCCCACCCTAGATTTAATCTCCTTAGGTTCTCTCCCTATCTCCCTCTCTCTGTACCTTCTGTTTCTGTCATAGTGCTCGGCACATGACAATTGCCCAATAACTGTTTGAACTATAGTTTTGAAGCAGGTACCCAACACTACTAATACTCAGAGGGGAATAAAAAAGGCCTAAGACCCATGAGGAGACAGAGGCAAGGAGACATTGTTGAAGAAAGGCCGAGAGAGCCATTCCCCTTCTGCAGCTTCCTGTATAACCAAAGTAGGCTGCTCTCTAGCTGCGCCTCCTCCCCACCCCCGCCTCCCAGCTTAGCTTCCTAGGAAGGGGCGGCCGGAGAGGCCGGGGCCGCATGGATCCCTTGATATCTCTTAGCTTCACCGTCTTTTCATTTCTACTGCTTTACTCTGAGTGTGGCGGGACTATCGCAGTAGCCCCATCCATCCATCCATCCAATAAATGTTTGTTGAGAACCTACTCAGCCAGGCCCTGTGATGGGCTGTGGTGATAGATCAGGGGATAAAATAAACTAGAATAAAATATCTGGCTTCATTCAGTGCATATTCTAGTGAGGGAGCCAGAAAATAAACCAATATATAATACTGCCTAAGAATTTCGGAGAGAATGGTACTGCAGGGTGAGGGGTGGAGGGCTTTTTGCATCAGAAAACCTCTCCAGAATGAAGGGAGGGGCAAGCCACTTGGAAAACGAGGGGAGGAACCTTCCAGGCAGCAGGCATAGCAGAGAGAAAACCCCGAGATGCAGCTGTGTGTGCCGGGTTGGAGGAAGGGCAAGGAGGCCAGGGCTGCTGGCACGGGCGACGGAGAGGCAGTGAGAGGAGAGGAGGTGAGAGAGCTTCGGGGTCGTATTGTGCGCGAGGCCAGTCGGCCACAGCCGACTCTGGAGTTGCGCCTCAGCAGCATGGGTGGCTACTGCAGGGCAGAGGAGGGAGGAGCAGAGGCCTCTGTAGCAGGCCAAGCGAGAAGTGATAGCCCAGCGCCGGGGTTGGGGGGGGGGCAGTGATGGTGGAGAGGATTATTCTTTTTTTCTTTTTTGAATGTTTTGTTTATTTTTGAGAGAGAGAGAAAGAGAGAGAACGAGCAGGGGAGGAGCAGAGAGAGAGAGGGAGACACAGAATCCAAAGCAGACTCCCGGCTCTGGGCTGTCAGCACCGAGCCCGATGCGGGGCTTAAACCCACGACCTGTGAGATCATGACCTGAGCGGAAGTCAGATGCTTAACCAGCTGAGCCACCCCGGCGCCCCTGGAGAGGATTATTCTGAAGGTGGAGCCAGAGCTGCCTTCCAGCCTGTCCGAGCAACTTGAAGTTCTTTAGGGCCCAAACCGTCGTGTAAGTCAGTTCTGTCTCCCGGGCACGAGCACTCGCTGTGCCTGGCACGTAGCAAGGGTCCGTTGCTTGAACGATTACATAAATGGTTCTTTTACACGGGTTCCAAATTAAATTGCCTAAATAATAGCTCTGATGATATCATGCCCCTAGCCTTCAGGGCTCCATTGCCTGGAAATAAGGCCCTCATTCCTTAATATGGCACCGAAAGTCCTCTCTGATTTGCTACCTGACCTGATTTCCAGCTGCTGCTTGTCTTCTGCTGCTTCCCTGCCCTCATCAGTCGGTGCCAGCTCCCAGTCTTAGGCTTCAGTCAAAGTGTCCTGTGAGCTGTTTCCCGTATATGTACTATTTTGCCTCCTATTTTGCTGATATTGTTCCCAAAGCTCGGACTGCCTGTGCCACCACCACGAACGTGTGTTAAAATCCGTCGCGCCGCACGGCCGACCTTGATGCCACCTTCCCTGGGAAGCATCGACGACCCACTCCTTTCACCCCAGAGTGTGTTTAATCCGTGTTCCATGCTCCTAAGCTTCCCCCAGTATCTCTTACCGAAGTAACCTATCGGGGCGCAGGGACACAGCGGGAGGGCACTGGGATTGAATCTCGCATTTATTACTCCGCGATCCTGCCCACTCGGGCAAGGCAAGGCAGGTCGCTTAAGCGGCCTCACTGCTAGAGGGACATTTGAATACCTGTCCTGTTGACCGAGTTGTCCTGAGGATGCCGGCATGTCTGTGACAGCGCCTCGCTAACGCACTACTGTTGTATCCCATACTGTGTGCTGCTCCATACCAGAGTGCCCGGACGAGCCTCCTGGTACCACACTACAAACCCTCTCAGTAGCTTTCCGTCCCGTGGTGCCTTGCGCATGAGGTGCTGGGTGGGCAATGGCTCCATTAAACGGAACTGTTTCCTGGAGCCCCCCCCGCCCCCCCGATTCCAGGGTCTCTCACGTCCCATCGGCACGCCCGTGGAAGCCTCCGCTCATCCCCTTGGTTGCCGAGCTGCTGCGAGCCCTCTAACACGAGACGGCCCTTGTCCCCACAGAGCCGGGGGTGGGGTGCCAGTTCCGCGCCCGCCTCGGACTGCTCCTACCTTGGCCAGGATGCCTTGGCGCTGGGTCTTGTAGAGATGGTGGTGGAACGCCAGCTCCAGGTGGTGCTGCAGCTGCTCTACCTTCCTCTTCTCCTGGAGCCCCGGCCGGTCTGCGGGAGGGCACGGGCCGTGGCGAGAGTAAGAAAGGACATGGGCGTTAACTTCCCCCCAAAGGGTGTGTGTCGCGTCAGGCGTCTGGGCTGGACTGCGGCCTTCTAGGCTGAGTGTGCGCGCGTGTGCGCATGGGTCCTGGTCTGATCATGAAGAGCTCCGGGGGCGCTCCCGGGCGGCTCAGGCGGCTAAGCGCCCGACTTCCGCTCAGGTCCCAATCTCGCATTTGGGGAGTTCGAGGCCCACGTCCGGCTCTGTGCTGACAGCTCAGGGCCTACAGCCTGCTTCGGATTCTGGGTCTCCCCCTCTCTCTGCCCTTCCTCCACCCATGCTCTGTCTCTGTCTCTGTCTCTGAAAAATGATGAAACCTTAAAAAAAAATTTTTTTTTTCTTTTTTTTTTAAAGAACAGCTCTGGGGCCTGGGGACGGGCTAGCTGTCTCTAAGGAGAACTGGGGAGAGCTGAGAGGGACAAGAACGCCCAATTTCCTGACGCCCACGCTGCCGTCTCCCTGGTACCCTGATACCTCGCATGGCCCGTTCGATGCTGGGATTCCACTATGGGGGGAAGCAATGGAAGAGAGCCCCACCCCCTGGCCTGGGTGAAGCCTCCTAGGCCAGCGTCCAGGCCTCCACCTCAATCTATGGCTCACTTCGACAGACAGGCCGCCTGTTGCCCTGGCCCTATCAGATGGCCAGAAGTCATCTTGTGAGTCTTTATTTCTGGTTCAAGGCTTGTGTGTAGGCCTCCGCTCACTGGCAGAGCCAGACAACAGACCATCCTGACCTGCACACTCAGGCTAGTAGCTCAGCTCATTAGCGCGGGTTCCCCGAATACTCGGCGTTCCCTGGCTCAGCCCCGCCTGCTCCGTGCCAGCGGAGAGGGAGGGCGTGTCCGGGGTCCCGTCGTGACGGCACGTAGTCTTAAAATCAGCTCACGCAGAGCGGTGCTTCTCTAGCGTGGTGGCACACGACGGCCACCTGTGGGGGCTGTCAGAAGCCCTGCTGCTGCAGGCTGCACCCCAGACCGGCGGCCTCGGGCTCTCTGGGCGTGGGGCCTGGGGAAGACTCGCTTTCTAAAGCTTCCAGATGGTGACCGCGCGTGGTCACGCTGGACACTCCGGCATGAACCCACTGGCCAACTAAGTTCTCTCTGGGAGGCGGCTCACTTCCTCTCAGCCTCACGGCTCCCTGGCTCCCCACTTGCCCACCTCCACCTTGGGGGCTGTTTCCCTCCCCGGGGCTCCTCTGAATCTTCATTCTGCTCTTAAAAGCAGTTTCCCAGGTTTAACCCCATTTGAGGGTCCAGACCCTTCAATATCCCTCGCTCCCCTGCTTCCAGAATGTTCCTGAGGCCGGCCCGGCAACACTCACTGGCATTGATGAGCACGAGGGCTGTGTAGAGAGCAATCTCGTCCTCAGAGAGGCGCAGGGCGCTCAGCGAGCGGGAGAAGTCAAAGATGGAGCTGACGAGCTCGCCGCAGCCTGGGGGAGGAAAGCGAAGGCCGAGCAAGGTGAAGGGGGCCCCGGCCCCACGGCCCCACCCCCTGGACCCTCGGAGCGGAGGGGGTGACCTGACCTGGAAAGAGGGGGCCCCGGGCCTCGAGGCTTCTGGTGGGCTTGCCGTCCCGCCCCTCCCAGCTTTAGATGGGCTTGCCGCCCGGCCCGCCCGCCCCGTGTCCCCCTGCCCCTCACCCAAGGCTCGGAACAGGTCCGTGCCTCCGTATTTGCCTTCGAAGTAGACCGTGTGGTTGTCAGCGTTGTAGGCCCGGCACATCCTCACCAGCACCACTTCCATGGCTCCTGGGGAGGGGAGGGGAGGGGTGTGAGGGCGGGGAGGGGTGAGGCAGAGCGGACGCCCCTCCCCCTGCCCCCGGCCGCCCGCCCTCCCCGGGCACCTGCTTTGAGCAGCACGATCTGGTCGTTCTGGCAGAGGTCCATGAAGCCCGAGAGCCTCTTGGCGAACTCCACCACGTACTGGATGGCCTCGGTGAGGCGGTGCGCACAGCGCTCCCACATCTCCCACGTGGACTGCAAGGAGGCAGGCGTCCCGCTGTAGCCGCGGCCCTGCCCCCCTCCCGGGCCCCGGGGGGAGCCCAGGCTGGTGAACCTCAGGGCGGAGGCTCAGAGCGCCCACGCCCTCCACTCCGGCGTTTTTAGCCTGGTCTCAGCACAGCTGCACACTTGGGGTCAGTCCCCGGCACGCGGGGGCGCTCCCAGGGCCCCCGCCAGCCGCCGGCACCCAGGGCGCCGTCCACGGGGAAATTAAAACCCTCGAGACGCAGCTTGGCCCTCAAAGAGTCTGCATTGTGTAGAGGTGAGAAGGGCGTGCTGACCCCTCTCCCGAAAAGACACACCCACAGGTCTTGATAACCTAGAGAAGTGAAAGTTCCGTGCCCGCCCGCCGAGCGTTTTTAGAACGGGCGCTATTGTCAGGGTGTGATGGGAAAGAGTGTAAGCTTTGGAGCCCGGGGGTCGGAATGTGCCTTTGGCTCTCCGACCGGTGACCCAGAATACGCCCGTGGACCTGTCTGAGCTCCGTTTCCCAGTCGGCTAAGAACAGAAGTAAACGCCAGCCTCGTAGGTTGCTGTCGCAAGGACGGAGGCCGGTTTATGTGAGCCCGAATTCAGCGCAGTGCCTGGCAGGGAAGGGGTGTTTAACAGATGGGAGTCGGGTTCTGGCTACCGTGATCGGCGAGGGCGGACGAGGAGGGAGGGCGCACGAGGTCGCCAGCTACTCCAAGGCGAGGGTGCCGAGGAGGTGGGACGAAGGCCAGGCACAGTATTGACCGGCGGGGGCCGCGGAGAAGCTCTCATCCATCAGCTAGACACCCGCACGCACACGTACCGCAGGCTTCAAGGTGGGTGCACGCTCTGCCTCGCCCCAGCCCGCCCGCACATGCAGGTGGCCATCTCCGCACCGCCCCCCAGTGGAGGCGGGCTGTCCCCCCTTCCCTCGGGGCCCCCGCCTCACCCTCCTCTGGTAGCCGGCCACCTCCTCCCGGGAGAAGACGCTGGGGCGCTGCCGCAGCAGGTCCTCCCGCCGCAGCTGACACGTCTCTCGGTGGGACTCACAGACGTTCTGCACCAGGTGCTCTGGGGCCCGGGGAGGAAGGCGCAGGCTCCATCCCAGCCCGCCGCCACCTGCCCCCGCAGAGGGCACTCCGCGCCTGGCCTGCCCCTGCTCTGCCTCCCCTCCTGGACCCCTCGGCTCCCTTGGGCTCGTGCGTGGTGGCCGTGGGGCGCTGGCTCGGGCCCCTCGGGTGGCAGCCCCTCCCTCGCCGTCCCTACCCTCGCCGCCTCCCAGCCGCTCACCTGTCTCCGTCAGGGAGGCATAGGGCGCCTCTGGGGTGCTGTGGAAACTCGGGCTGCAGTAGCCGTCCAGGCCCTGTCCTGGGTCCTCAAGGCCAGGATGCCTGGGGTCCTCGAGACGAAGTCCACGTCTGTCAGGGGTCAGCTGGCTGCCCGTGCCGTAGAAGCCGTCTCCGGCCTCGGCCTTGCCCCGCTCGGGGCTGTATTCCAGGTGGTACGAGGCCCCGTTGGGCCCGGCCTTGGCCAAGCCGCCGGGGTAGGACGGCCCGGAGCCCGGCGCCCGCAGGAGGCCGGGGGGGCAGGCCGAGGCCTCAGGCAGGTCAGGTGAGGAGCCCAGGGGCAGCTGCCCATCCGGGAGCCCCGTGGGGCAGGCGAGGGGGTCCGCTCCCTGGCCCCCCGCCGGGGGCGTCTTGGCCACTTGTCCCCGCTGCTGCTGTAGTTGTTTCTGCACCTCGGCGTGCAGGCTGTCCCTCTGCTTCTTGGACATGCGGCCGAACTTGACGGCTGAAGGAGGTGGGGACCGAGAGTTTTCAAGGCAGGGGGACTTGGGCACCGGGTAGCATCGGCAGGCGTTGCGATCATTAACCCATCCGCCTGCTGTTCCCCGGAGAGCTGGCACCGAGCAGAGCTGCTCCAGTGTGGCCCGAGGACCTCCCTGGGGGGGGCCCCCACTTTTGCTGGAGACCCCTGCCCCCCCTCGGGTGTTTGCTCTGGGGGGGGACCGTGTCCCGCCCCGGCGCTTCGGCCCCCCCAGGCAAACCCGCCCAGCTGGAATCCGGCTTCCGCTCAGGGCAGAATTCAAGCCGTGAATCTGGACTAAGGACTCGGCCTCCTGAGGCCAGGGCGGGGGGTGGTCAAGTCGGGGGCCTCGCTGTATTGGGGTCACCTCGCCCGCCGAGGAGGGTCGGAGGAAGACGGGCTGAGCCAGGGCCCCCTGTGGTCAGGCCTGCAGGCTCTCCGCGACCTAGATACTCCCTCACCGCAGCCCAACCCGGGCTCCGCGGCTCGCTTCTGAACATCCTCTTCTGCTCTCTCTTTCCTGCCTTTTCGCTCCCCCCACACCCCTCCCAGGTGTGGGGGCACAGCCCCTCGCCCCGCCTGCCCCTTTGCACCCCGGCGTGTTTCCTTTCACTTTGTTATTTTGGGCGCTGAAAAGTGCTGACAGGCCTCTTTCTGGCTCCCCGTCTCCTCGGGCCTCCCCCAGCCCCTCCCTGGGCTCCCTCTGTGCTGGTGGGGGGGGGGCCGTGCTCAGGAGGGCGCGAGGACACGGGAAGGCGCCAGGGACAGCAGCCCTCCCCACCCTCAGCCTTCTGCGTTGTTCTCAGGCCCGCTCGGGCTCCTTCCCCAGCCACTGTCCTGGGTCCTCCTGGGGATGGGGGACCGGGCCGGGAGCGGAGCTCGTGCTGGAGCCGTGGGTCAGGGGGCAGGACTCGGAAGCTGGGTGGTGTCTGGGCCACGGGTGAGGGGACCGAGAACCCGTCACCGGAAGAAGAGAGTGAGGAGTCGGGCGTGTTGGGGAAAAAGGAGGGCTGTTCTAGCAGAGCCCGAAGTTGGGGACGGCCGCCTCTTTGGAGACTCCAGGGAAACCCCGGGGGGCGCCCCGCTGGGCCTCACCGTCTCGGGACATGCCCAGTGCCAGGCATTTCTGCAGCCGGCAGTGCTGGCACCGGTTTCGGCTGGTGCGGTCGATGGGGCAGTTCTGCTGGCGGGTGCAGGAGTAGACCACGTTACACTGCTGGCTCCGGCGGAAGAAACCCTAGGGAGGGCGGGTGGGGACCTTGGCTGCCTGTGGTGGCCGGGCCCGCTCCGTCCCCCGGCGCTCCCGGCCCCGGCGCTCCCGGCCCCGGCGCTCCCGGCCCAGGCGCTCCCGGCCCAGGCGCTCCCGGCCCAGGCGCTCCGTCCCCCGCGCTCCCGGCCCCGGCGCTCCCGGCCCAGGCGCTCCGTCCCCCGCGCTCCCGTCCCCCGCGCTCCCGGCCCAGGCGCTCCCGGCCCAGGCGCTCCGTCCCCCGCGCTCCCGGCCCCGGCGCTCCCAGATCCAGATCCGAACACCAGGCCGTGCTGCCCTCCTCCGCGTCTCAGCACAATGACGGTTTGCCCCGCCGTCATGTTCCCAGCTTACGCCAAGTCCGTCCTGTGCACGGGGCCTCCCAGGCGAGGCACCCCCCAGGCAGCTCGCTCGCTGCCTCGGGAGCCCATCCCTGAACAGAGGCCGCAGACCTCCCTCTCCCTGCCTCGGAAGAGGCCGTGTGCGTGCGTGTGCGTGCGTGTGCGTGTGCGTGTGCGCCCGCACGCGTGTGCATGCTCACCTTGCACCCCTCACAGGTGATAACCCCGTAGTGAATCCCCGATGACTTGTCCCCGCAGATTTTGCAAGGAATCACTTCAATTTGTGCTGGAAGGAAGAAAGGGCGGGAGGTCAGCGCCGGAGCCTCCTCTAGGCCTCCTACCCCCTCGCTCGCCCTCTCCAGCTTCCTGCTCCCCTCTCGCGAAATGGAAGAAGAAGTGGAGTGCTTAATACCGCTCGACAGAGGACCTAGGGAGGCCGTTTTGGGTCTCGGGGGGCAGCCGGGAGCTGTGTCAGCTCCGTGGGGGGCAGAGTGTGCAGCTGCAGAGAGGCCACCTGCTCAGCCCTTCAAGTGGAAAAGCTCCAGTTGCCTCCCTCCCGCCTGGAGGCCTCAGCGCCCTCGCTGCTTCACAGCACCTGCTTCCCGCCCAGGGGGCTTCCTCCGGGCCGCCCTCCCCCAGCGGGGCTCTGCTTCCCTGGGAGGAGTGTGAGGCATGGGGGGGGGGCAGGGGAAGATGTGGCGACCCAGGCGGAGGCACCTGGGGGCCAGGTAGAGAGGCTGGCCGTCCTTAGCCAGGCAGTGAAGGCTTGGAGCCAGGCTGAGCAGAGCCCTGGGGGCTGAGGGGACAGGGTCCACAGTGTGGGGCCCAGAAAGCGCAAGGAGAAGTGAGGCAGGGCCCAGGAGGGGGCTCAAAGAGCCACGTCTGTCAGATGCGGGGGCCCCGGGGAGAGAATCCAACAGCGTGCCTAGGCCCCGGCCCGGAGCAGAGAGCGGGCGGCTCTGTGTGGATGTTTGTGCGCCCACGAGGGCCCCCGGGTCCAGTCGGACGGACACGAACCGTGAGCGCTGACTCGGGCTGGGACTAGAGGCCATCTCGCTCCATCGCTTCCCTTTCCTTCTCGGCGAAGGAATAGACCAGATGGGGCGAGGTGGCCGGCCCCTGCGGCTAGTTTGCCCCAGAGCTGGCTCTGCCTCCTAGCTCCCTGCTTTCCGTTGCGCTGTTCTGTGGACACGGCTGTCCGGGCACGCACGTCAGTGGGCACGTGTGAGGGCGCGTACACACGGACGGTCCATGTGGGCATGTCCGCTTGAGCCAGCGGGCATCCCCGCACCCCGGTGTGTTAGCGTCTGCTCACTGGGCCACAGGGCCCCCCGCCGCCCCCCGAGCTCATGGCGTGAGCCGTGTCTCTCCCTGGCCGGGCCCCTGTCAGTGCCCACAGCTCTCTCCTGAACTTCAGGGGCCAGCGGTCGGCCTTCTCCCAGCTCGTCTTTGAAGGGGAGTTGGGGTTCCAACTGTGTCAGGGCCTCCGTCCCTCCCAAGGGGACAGGGGTCTCTTCTGTGCCTTTGGTGTCCTGCTGCTTCCCCTTTGAGCAGGGACGTTGGGGTGGAGCAGGCCAGAAAAGTGGTCTAGGACTACGACCCCTGCTCATCGGTGACGTGTCCCCCATCCGTGTCCTACCCCGAGGGTCATTGGAAGCAGCCCCTTATCTATAGCGCAAACCTGTATTCCAGTGAGCTTACCTCGAGCTCAGGCCTGGGCCCTGGTCCTGCGTGGGGCCTCCTGATGGGAGGTGGACACCTTTGAACCACCGTCCCCTCAAGCCAGCTTTGAGCTGAGTCAGAGTACGCAGTCGCCTCCTCGAGGGGGACCGGGCCCATGAGTGTCTGAAACCCCTCCGTGAGAAGTCCATTCTCTGCCCCTCCCCGGCCCCCGCCCGCCTGCCCGGCTCCCACCCAGGAGGCTGCGATCTTCTGGGGCAGGTGGCGAGTGAGCCGGTCAGTTAAGAGTAGTTCGGAATGCGGGGAGGGGAAGGGAGAACAAGATGGCGGCGGGTGGGGGGGTTGGTCGCCGCGAAAGGGGCAGAAAACATGGAGACACCTGCATGTCAAGTCACTTAGATTCTCTGGGCCTCGGTTCCCTTGTCAGTGAGGTCGGGATAAAGAGAACACTGTCCGTGGGATGATGGTAGTAGGCGAGTAGGCGCGACGACACTACCTGGGAAAACACCGGCTAAGAGGCAGAGCTCTGTCTGCCGTCGCTACAGAGCAGGGCCCAAGGCCCGAAGGCCCGAAGCCCGGGGGGCGCTCGAGGCCTGGCGGAAGCCCCCGCGCCCCGTGGAGTCTGCGCTCGCGTCAGCACCTTCCGCTTCAGCGGCGTGGGTCTCCCTCTGCATGGCCCTCGGCCCGGAGAGGGGAGAAACCACCGTGGGTCACCCAGAAAAGTCAGCGGCAGGGAGATCAGGCCAAGCCACAGTGGGAACTCGGACTCGAGCCCAGCAGTCGACCACAGGCCTCCTGCCTCTTCCCTTCTCCAGGAGCCACATCCGCGTGCGTGTGTGCGCCAACCACACAGGTGACCCAGACACCTCTCCCCGCCCCGCTGCTGCTCCTGGCCCTAGGAACCTCACGACACTGTAACCAAGACCTTGCTCTTCTCGGAGGATGGTGCGGCCAGCCATGGACCCCCTTCACAAACCCCTGTTCTTGGGGGGGGCAGTACGCTGGAGTTTAGACCCCAGCCACCAGGCCAGCCACTCCTCAGTGCTCCCCAACCGCAGTCCCAAGACAGAGGTACACAGAGAGACAGGAACACAGAGTCAGAAGTTCCGAGCTGGGAGGCTCAGACTCTCGTAGCTTCTGAGCTAGAGAGACCGAGAGGTTCAGGACTGGCAGACAACAGACTCAGAACCCCAGATGGAGACGCGGGTGCAGAAACACAGAAAAACCCACACTGATGTTCTGGCCCCGGTGCCCCGGCCCCGGCGCCCCGGCCCTGGCCCTGCCCGCGCCGTCAGGCCCCTGCTCCCCCTGCTCGCTCCTTCCCCTGCCACCTGTACCCCTTTCAATGCCATCTGCTCGAAACCTCAAAGAGAAAGTCCCGGTGCGCGTGAGGGTGACTTGTGGAGGCGGGGAGCGGAGCGAGCGGGAAGGGCCGGCAGAGGTGGTGGCGAGGTGAGCAGGAGCCGAAAACACCCGCATCCCTCACCTTCACAAGCTGCCCCTGAGCCCCTGCCTGCAGCCGCAGGTGATGGGAACCCGGATTGGGGAGGGGGGGCTGAGTAATCACAGGATTACTCAAACGGTTGCCCTGGAGCCTGGCCTGCCAGGAACTTACCATCTAAGGGCCCGGTGGTGCCAGGAACTCGAACCAAGCAAAGGTCAGGCCTGCCTCGGCCAGCCCCTGTGGCCCCCGCCGCTCCGGGAAGATCTTTGCACCTCACTGCCGCTCTCTCCCAGGGCCTGTCAAAGGCAGCCCTCGTTCCCAGGAGAGAGAGGTGCCCGCTCGCTCCTGAAAGCTCCTGAAAGTGGCTAGCGATTGGACAGTTCTAGCCCCCCACCAGGGGGTCTCATGACAATTTTGTGAGCAGGCCCCTACCCGGGTCGGAGGGCCTAGATTCTGCATACGGACAAGCTCTGGTTGGTGCCTCCGTCTACGCTTCCGGGTAGCAAGAATTTAGTCCCTCTTGATACTTTTGTGCCGGGCCGCTCCTCTTGGGGGCCGAGGGTGGGCTTGGCCGTCTTGTCCCCAGCTCGCTCTCATCTCTTCTCATCAACCTGTGAGGCCTCTAAGGCTGCATTCTGATAGGGCGCGGGGAGAAGAAAACGGATTGCTTCTGGATCGCTTCGGAGACCGAAGCTTGCCGCGTGCCCCTCCTAAGCCGGGAAATCCGGCGTGCCCCTCCTAAGCCGGGAAATCCGGCGGAGAGGAGGTGGTCTGGCTTCCCCTCCTCCAGCCCCTCTAATCTCCCCCTTCCCACAGCTGTGAGATTCATTGATAGCGTCCTCTGAATGCATCCAGAGCCCGGCCCCGTGCCACCTTAGGAAGCCAGCCCTGGGCCCTGTCCAGGTGCCCTGTGCCGCAGAGAGGAAGTGGTAGGAGCGAAGGAGGGGCTGTCACCCAGGGGATCTCTCCCCTCCACCCCCAGAAACGCCCCAGCCCTGGCGGAGAGCAGAGCGCTGCAGCCGGAGGCGCCCTGGGGGCGCTCTGTCGGGCTCCGGCTGGGCCTGCCTTCCCTGTCTCTCCCCTTTTCTCCCACGGACGGTTGAGGGGGATAGTAAGGACAGACCTCAGCCGTGGCCGAATTGTTCATCCGTGACAGGCTTTGCCTACGTGTTTCGCTAATGATTATGACACCCCTAGGAAGCAGGCGTCGCTCGCCGTGTCTCCACTTCCCAGATGAGAAAACAGTCCGTGGTGGCTTAGCGGCTTGACTAAGGTCACACAGCCCGAAGTGGCACATCTGTCATTGGAGCCCAGGTCTCTAACTCTGTGACCCATGTCCCCGGCCGTTAAGCCCTACGCCCTGTAAGGATGAGACGCCCAGGTGAACCGAGGAAATGGGACAGGGGACGAGGTTGCTGGCCCCAGGAAAGCGTGGAGTGTGGAGGGGGGCTGGGAACAGAATTCAGAGAGGACCCCCGAGGAACTAAAGCTGGGACTCGCGTCCGGAGTAAGGACCCGCAGAGACCCGCAGAGAGGGAGAGCCCTCTCTCCCCGCTCTTGGTCTGCGGTGCCCACCTCCTCCGCCTTCGCTTGGTCTTGGGGCAGGCGCGTCCGAGGCCGAGGCCAAGGCAGAGCAGCTCGCCGGGCCCTACAGAGCCCCTTTGGGGTGTGAACTGGCTTAGTAGGCCCTGCAGGGATGAATGAGCGGCGGGGAGAGAGGAATGCGGCTCTTTTCTTAGCTCAGCTCCCCCCCCACACGGAGACCACAGCTCCAGCCAGGGGTCCCCTGTGTACCCCAGGCTGTCCCCAGCCTCCCTCCTTTCTCAGCTCTCCTTCCCGCAGCTTCTGCAAAGCTGGAAACCACGGTGGCGGGTGCCCCCCCAGGAGAGGGGGAGGGTGGGGGGAGGGGCGGCGGGGGCCAGGAGAGAAGCGGTTCTCTCTGCTGAATGCTGCTCCCAAGACAGGGTGAGGCTTTTCTGCTGATACACCCAGATCCCAGGGCTGAGAAAGCGGTGAAGCCACAACTCAGGTGGGCGAGGGAGTCTGGGGTTCTGAAGAGCCACGAAAGACACCCAGCCACCCGAAACCCCTCCGGGCGCCCCCGCCACCCCCGCAGTCTGGGACAGGAGAAAGGAGGGGAAACAAAAGACTTGAGTGAAAACAACCTGTGAATGGGGGGAGGGGATGAATCACCAGGAGGCAGCTCTGAGGAGTGGGAGCCCCAGGGCCTTCCCTGCCTCCAGGCTGGTCTCTCCTTTCCAGGGGGCTCCGCCGGTCCAGGAGCCCAGGCACCCGAGGCCCCTGGCCTGTAACGGCCCTCCCCCAAGCAGACGTCCCCATCTTCTCTGAGCCCTGAGTCCCACACAGCGACACCGGAGGAGTAGAGATTAGATCTCAGAAAGCACTGCCCGTGGAGAACAGGAGGAGACCCCAGGGCTGCCTTCCTTGGAGGGATCTTAGCATAGGAAAGTCCCTGTTCCCTGTTTGAGTCAGGGGCACAGAGGCAGGGGAGGGGAGGGGAGGGCCGCAACACCGCTGCACTGTGAGGAGACAGGCTGGGGGCGCCAGCCTCTAGGACCTAGGGCTAGGGCTGTTTGGGATTCCAGTTAGGGACCGGAAGAGAGGAAAGGGCAAAGGTTCGGGGTGACGCAAGGGAGGAGGGGACCCTTTGTAAAGTCTCCAGGTGGGGACCTGGACTGCTTTCTGGCCTGCGGCCGCTCCTCATGACCAGACTTGGAAAGATCAGGACACAGCCAAGACAGGCATGGGACCTCACACCTCCCCTGGCCTCCCCCTGCCTCCCCGTTCACAGCGGTGGGGGGGCTCGTGCCTATGGGCTCCACGCTGGCCGCGTCCTCACAGAGAGATGGCTGGGCCCCCACCCCTCCGGCTGGCTGGGGCGTCTTTCTGGCCCACGGACATTTCCTCTCAGCAGCCGCTCGCCACGGCGGGGAGCCCGTACCCCCTTTCAGAGCCTCCACAAAATCCCTGCCTCCCACTTTCCGCCGTCCTGGACCCACTCAGTGCCCAGTGTCTGCTCTCTCCTGCCCGCCCTCTCCCCTCCCCCCTGCCCGTCTCTCCCCGGGTCTCTGCGCCTGCCCATCTGCGCTCCGGCTCCGTGTTGGGCTTCGCACGGTGAGGTCTGGGCGGCGGTTCTCCACTTACAGCTCCGTCGGGACAGTGTTCTTTCCCCAGGAATTTCACGAATCCGTCTTTGGGGTTTGGCCTCTGCACCTCCCTCTGTTTCGTGGTATGTTCCTGCTTGTTTGTCTGCCCCTCCGTCTCTGGGTGCATCGTAGTCCCCAGCCCCCCGTGTGCTGACTCTCCCTGGCTATAGTCAGAGGTGGCTGGCACTCACTAGGTGTGTGTCAGCCGCCTGAGGCTGAGGGGGGGCAGCCAGGTAGCCTGAGGCTGTGAGATACCCGGAGATGTCCAAGTGAGAAAGAAGGACCAGTGGCATCTACCCCCACATCAAAGGACCCCCTTCTCTTATCTACCAGCCTGGATGGAGGAAATTACGTAGAACTGCCTAGTAGCTCTCTCCTCCGGGCCTGGGGACTCCTGTTCTCCTGCTGGGCTCTGAAACACACCCAATCCGTGCTTCCCAGGGTGGATTTGCTGACTGGGGGCCATGTCTGGGAAGACTGGTTTGCTTACTTTTGCCACGAGTGGGAAGTAGCTAGAAGGAAACAGAAGCTCCCAAGGGCCCCTCTTCCCGTGGGGGTCTTGGACTCTTTTCCTTGCCCCTCCTGGCCCACGCCGGCTCGTCCGCCCGCACTGGAATCCCTGTCCCAAGCTCCTCCTCTTCTGTGGCCTCTCTGTGTCCTGGGAGAGCCGAGATGGCCCTCCCTAGCTTTGGGGGTGCTCACCTTGGGGACCAGGGCTCTCTCCTTGGTCCCGGGTCCTCAAGAACTGAGGCCCTCTCCAAAGCTCGTTTTGTTTTTAAATTCAGCTGTCTTACTTTGCCAACAAGGAGACCAGAGCCCAGCGGCTTGTCTGAGACTGCGTGGCTTGCTGGCGACAGCGCTGGCCAGAATCTGGTCTTCAGACTCAGCCCCCGGGTCTTTCCAGGGCCCAACATGGCCTCCCTGCTGTGGTTTGTGGGAAGACCCCAGGCTGAGGCCGGGGCAGCCTCAGGCCTCAGGCCACAGGGACACAGGGCTTCCCTTTTCCTCATTCGCCCTGGGCTCTGAGAGGTCCTCCAGCTTCCCCGACGTGAACGCAGGATTGTGGGACTTACGCAGCCTCGCTCTGCTGGAAGCCCCGGGGTCGCACACATCTGCCCGCGAGCTGCCGCCCCGTGGCCCCACACCAGGAAGGGGTGAAGCTGAAGGCTTTCTGCCCCGTCTCCCCTGCCGGATCCCCCCGCGTCAGATGACTGACTGAAACTGGGGCCACACACACACGGACACGCGCGCACACACGCACACGCGCGCACACGCACACACACGCACACACGCGCACACACACGCACACGCGCACACGCGCACACACACACGCACACGCGCGCGCACACACACACGCACACGCGCACACACACACGTAGGCGCGTGCGCTGAGACCTGGGTGTTGGGGGTCCGACCCTCTCTCCCTGCCGGTCTGGCTTTCCTCTCCCTGTCCTGCTGCACGGCACCCCCTCTGGCTCCTGTCTCACCCCGCTCCGAGGCCGAGGCCGAGGCCGGTTGGAGGCAGGGAGCGGAGGGAGGCGCCGCAGCGGGAGCCTGGACGGTGCCTGTCAGTCAGTCACCAGCCTCCCTGCGCTGCAGCCCTGCGATCCGATCCCGGGGAAGCCCTGGCTTCCCCGAGGTCAGTCCTTTCCTGTTAAACGCGGGCAGAGCACCTCAGACACCCCTGCAGACCCTTTCCGGGACCCACGACATGCGCGGTCCCCCACAGCCCCCTCTCTTACCCTGCTCTAAAAAAAACTGGGGAGTGAGACTCCTCAGCCACTCCACCCATCTCCGACAGACCTTGGCCTTGACTGGGACACACCCTGCGGGGGGGGGGGAGCCCTCAGCCTGGCTCACGCTGTTCCCAAGACACCTCTCTGTTCCCGAGGGCCGGGGTGACGGTGGCATCCAGGCTGCCCCACTCCCAGGTGGCCCCGTGCACTTACTTCTCATGACGGAGCCTTGGGCTTTGCCGCCTGGGCTTTCTGTCCTCGGGGGTGGCCCGGGGATGGGGCGCAGCTGGCAGCTGGGTCGGGGCTGAGGCCCTCTCTGCCGAGCCTCAGCCTGCAGCTCTGCACCTAGCTCTCTCCCAGTTCTTCTGGGCCAGGGGGGTTTAAGCCACCACCACACAGGTGGCCGAGCGACAACCCCCCCACTCCATCCCCACCCCCTCTGGGGTGCAGCGAGTAGGATGACAGGCGCCCCACGTGGCCAATCTGGGCCTGGGGCAGGGTGTGAGGGGCGGGGCAGCCGAATGCAGGGGGCGTTGGAAAATTCCAAAACCACATGCGACAGCCACACGCGGTAAAAGCTGTTTCCACCCGCCAAGGTAGTTCTGGAGCTCACGGGAGCCCGGGCCAGGTTCCTCCCCCCCCCCTCCCGCTGAGGACCAGAGCCTGACCCTCTTTGCCAGGTGACTGCAGGGACAGGGATGTTTCTAGAGGTAAGTCACAGGATGTCTGCCCCGGGGGCAGCGGCTTGTCCACCAGAGACCCCGTGGCCTGCCAAGGGCCGCCCCACCACCCACCATGCTCACGCCCTCCCTACAGACATGGTCTCTGCCCCGGGCTAGGGGATGAATGATGATAGCAGCGGTCAGGATCATCGGACGAGTATCTACTGTCCGCAGGAAGGGTTATTTCCTCAAGAGCGAAACTGCTGAAACTGGACTGCAGGTAATGATGATGATGCAGTGATGAGGACGAAGATGGTAATAAAATAATGCTGCTTCCTGTATGCCAGAAGCGGTTATTAATATTTATGTGGAGTATCTAATACTCACAAAATGCTTGATGAAGTAGGCACCATTATCCCCATTTTGAAGAAAGTGAGACACAGAGAGGTTAAGTGACTTGCCCAAGGTCACACAGCTAGCTAGCAGTGGGGTCGGTATTCAGACTCAGGCCGTTTGGCCCCAGGTCCCACTCGAGGAATGGGGGGCCTCTCTGGTTCCAGTTGCCCCTGAGGACAGCTCACCGTGGGAGGTTTCCTGGCGTGTTGAGTCTAGAGTTTGTGGGCCTGAGGGTCCTTCTGAGGGGCCCTCTCAGCCTCACAGCTGCTCCGTGGGGTACCTCAGTGTGGGGGTTCCCTCTTTGGGGCCCTCCCTTGGTCTGGGGGGTCCCTCCTGGCTTCCTCCCTTCTTGGGGCTCCTTGGGGCGTCTTGGAGCTCCTCCTCGGGGTTGTCTCAATTCAGAACCTGTTTTTCTGAGCCTCGGCCTGGGGAAGTCCTTCATCTCTTCCGGATTCTCTGAAGCAAACTTCCTAATTGCTCTCTGATCCTGCCAGGCCTCAGCACGGTCCCTTTCCCTGCCGGCCTTCCTCCTCTGGCTCTCTGGGGCCTAGGCAGAGGAACGCGGGAAGGCCTGTCACCCTGGCTTCTCCGAGGACCCTCTGGGGCAGCGGTGGGGGCTTGGTGGCACAGGCCCGGTGGGGGCTTGGTGGCACAGGCCCGGTGGGGCTGGGACGGGGAAGGGGGCGTGGTCCTGGCCAAGGTTTCTGCGGCCAGAGGTTGAGGTAGGGATGGAGTGTCGGCTCCTCTGGCTCCAGCTGCTCCGAAAGTCCCCCTGCTCCCCCCTCCCACCCACGTATGGTCCCTGGCTCCCATCCCCCAGTCCTTCAGCACGTCACTCCCTGACCTGCTTTCCTCCCAAGGCCCTGCTCAGCATTTCCGTGGGGCCCTGTGGCTGGGGGCAGGCGAGGCACCCATCAGGATTGTGCTGAGCAAACAACCCCCCACCCGGAGGACGCGGCGTCCGCGATGGCCCCCGGCGCCTGTCTGCCCAGCCCCGGGACGAGGGGACGTGCTTGCCCTCTGAGATGTCCCCGCTCGGAACAGAGAGGCCGCAGGCGATCCCGGCGGCGGCCGGAGCGAGGTCGGCTAGCTCTCGGGAGGAAGAGCAATCCGAGGGTGCGCCTCGGAGAGAGGCGGGCGGTCTCTCTGGCCCCACGGTGGTCCCCATTAATGGGGACACGGGGGCATATGGAGGCCTTTCCCAGAGTCCCCTCAGGACACGGGGGCGTATGGAGGCCTTTCCCAGAGTCCCCTCAGGCCGTTCAGGGCGTGCTGCCTGGCCCTGATGGGTCACACGCTCCGGGACTGAGATCTCCGGGACTGAGATCAGGTAGGTGCGTTTTCTGGGAAAGCGGCCCCCACAAACCAGGGGTGGGCCTGCTGTGCTGAGAGGCCCCTAGAGGGGGTGCTTACTCACCAGCGCCCACTGGGAAGTCCTTCCTGAGCTCTAGCCCCCTTCCCACACGCTGCAGCCTCAGTCTCCCGCGGCCCAGACTGCCCCCAAGCGCTTCATACAGAGGTGGAGGCTTTCCTGCTCTCCAGCTCTGCACGGCCCGGCTTGCTGGTTCACACCTCAGATGTGTTAACCACCGAGACCAGCACCGAATGCGGCTCAGCTGCCGCGGAGCCCCGTGCAGGCTCCCTGCCTCCCGGAGGCCGCCCCTGCCTCGCCCTGCTCTCGGTCCCCCTCCCTCCCCGCCGCTCCTGTGCCTCTGTCCAGCACCCCTCCTCGTCTTGGCCCGCCGAGCTCTGAGGGTCCCTGTCTCCTGCAGCCCTGTGCTGCTCCCTCCCTCTCCACGGCTTCCTCCTGACCTCCCGGCACCCTGATCTTGAGGTTTCTTCACACCCAGCCCGGCCCGGGCTCCCCATCTCCCGGTTTCCCGAGGCGCCACCCCGGCCCGGCTCCTCTGTCTCAGCTCCTGCCGTCTCTCCACACCCAGCACCCGGTGCCGCCCCAGCCCTCTACTCACAGCTGTGGGTCTTCTTCGCGGCCGGCAGCTCTGGAAAGAGAAGAGAGGGGGGTGAGGGCCAGAAGGGGAAGACCACAGGCACCAGGACCGCCGCCCCGGCCCCGGCCCTAGCCCACCCCATTCCTTTCTCCCGGGCCTGGTGTCTGAGCAGAAGGTGGGACCATCCTCAGCACCCCTGTCTTCACGCTGTGCCCTCCGGCTCCTCGAAGTGCGGGGCTTCTCGCTGCCTCTGGGAGCTGTTCCTTCTCCCTTCTTCCAGAATTTCCTTCCCCGACACCCTGGTCAGCGTAGCCAACTTCCCCCCATCCGTCAAGTTCCGGTTGGAGAAGCCGCACGTGCCCCCCTCCCCTCCTCTCACGCTCACACTCAGCACCTTGCATTTGTGTTCCTGACACTCCCCACGCTGTCACCTAACTGCTACCATGGTGTCATTATGTGTCATTATCCATGAAATGAGGCTTCCCCGCTAGTCGGGAAACCCTGTGGAGGCAGGGACTGTGTCTGTCCCGTTGACCGGGTTATTCCCAGAGCCTTCCATAGTGCCCGGCCCGTTAGAGGCGCACGACAAACATTCTGCAGCCGGAGTTACGTCTCTGTGCTCTCTCATGTGCGCCTGGGAGCTCCTGGGACCGCCGGAGGCCTGGAGGCTGCGAGCGAGGCGGCGAGGGTGTTTGGAGGATGAGGACGGAGAGCCGTGAGCAGACTCCGCTCTGCCCTCCTGAGCCCGGGCTCCCCTGGGATGCCAGCCTGCAGAGGAGGGAATCCCTTGCCGTGGCTGGGCTGCGTGGACGGCAGACAGTAGGGTGCCCAGCGGCTTGACATGGCGTGGCATGGGGTGACTTTTCGGGGGGGAGCTGCCGAGGGAAACGCCTTAGCTAGAGCGTCGTGGAGACCGGGTGGGGGTGGTGATGGTCGTTCGCTTATGGCGTTCCTCGAACACCCACCAAGGGAGACCCTGGTAGTGCAGGTGTTGGCCCATTTCCTATAACCACGCGGCAGCTCCCCACCGAGCCCTAGGCTGGCCTTCTGTGCCAGGAAAGCCCGCGGCCCTGCCTTACGCCCCCTGTGGGCTCCCTGACCTCCGAATCTGCTCTCCTGTTTGACTTTTCCTTCTGCCGGCCAATCCTGGACACCTGTCCGCCACCCCCCCCCACCCCCCGCCGCCGTGGGGGCTCCCCGCAGGCGGGCTTCCTTCACTGGGCAGGGTCGGGGTGAACGGACTAGAAGGGCTGGGCTGCCCTGCTGGGGTGGGTGGGGGGAGAGGACTGCCCAGAGAGGGAGTGACTCGATCCGGCCCCTCCCCCTCCCGCTGATCCTGCCTGGCCCCACCCAGCTTCCTCCCTGACGTGGCACCCTCCCTCCGGCCTCCTGGGGTGGGGGTGCTCCCCTCGCCCCCGTGCCCCCACTGCCTGCCGAGGCGGTGGTGTTCTTCCTCCACCAGGTGGCCCCGGAGCTTGCTGGCGCTCGCTCCCCTGGGTGCTCACGGCTGACCAAGCAGGTGGCCCGTGGATCCTGCTCTGAGAGGGTCCCCGAGTTAGACTGTGGGTGGGGCCAAGGGCTGCCTGACTCTCTGTGTCCCGCTGCCCCCGGCCCCGTGCCCCACATTCTCTGCTGGGCCGGTGGGGAGGGAAGCGCCAGGCTGGTGGGCTCGGGCAGCGGACAGGGCGTGGTTGCTCCCCCCCCTTGGTCTGTCAGCCTTGAGGGCAGGCCAGGCTCCTCCGCTGGCCTGGCGAGCGAGCAGCAGGTGGAGCGGCCAGCCTTCCATCCCCGCCGCCGCTGCCGGCTGAGCAGACCGTCGCAGGGGGCGCTCACGCTTGGGCGGGCCTGCCCACATTCTGACCCTTCGCGGATCTAGCTTCCTCCACTGTTCTCCTCCCCCCGCCCCCCCCAGCACCCCACACCTGTCTTCCTTCCCCGCTGCTCCCTTTCTTTCCCCCCCGTGTGTCCCCTGCTCTCCCCCTTTCTCCAGCCTCTTCCTCCGAGTCCCCAGCCCCTCCTCCTCCTGCTTCTCCCCCGGTTTCCATCAGGACTGGCGGTCTCCCCTGCCAGCCCATCTCTCTCCTTCTCTCTTGTCTTGTCCTCCTCCTCCTCTCTTCCTCCAGACCCCCCCCCCTTCCTGAGCCTCCCGACAAGTCCTCTCCACCTGCCTGCAGGGCCATGGGCCTCTTACCCTGCGAGGCTCGATGCTGTCTCTGTGGGGCCCTGTCCATGGGGCAGCTCCCTCGGTGCCGTCCTTGCTGCCCCGGCTGCCCAGGAGGGCAGGGAGCAGGGCCCAGGGGAGGGAGGAGGGAGCAGGGAGGGAGCACCTGGCCTGTCAGCAGGCAGGGGAAAGGAGTGGCTGGCAGAGTGGCCTGGCACCAGGAGGGGACAAGGGGAGAGATGGAGGAGTGGAGAGACGGGAGCTTTGAAGAGGAAACCGGATAAGTGAAGGGAGGGGGCTGGCATTTATTAATCACCTACTGTGTGCCAGGCCGTTTATGGAAAGGCGAGATTTCTTCCATTCTCCCCGCGTCCGCCCTCCTTCCGGATTTGCCCGTAGCTACATGGTGCTCGAAGGTATGACAGACTTGCCCAGGGACTTGCCCAGGGACAGTAAGCGGCGGCACCATGATTTGAACCCAGGTCTTTGTGACTTAGGAATGGTGTGTTTTTTCTCTCCGAACCAAGATAGGGGACACGAATGGGGGACGTGGGGAAGGGGTGGCTTCTCCGGGGACAGGGCGGACTGGGCCTCTTCTCCGGGATGAGGTCGGACTCCTCCCACGGTTCAGCTGAGGCCTCGACTGCTTATCCCCTGTACCTCGTGTCCTTCCCTGGCTGCCTGATGCCTCCGCAGGTCTGTGGGGGGGCGGGGGTCCGCAGGGCAGGGCTAGGGGAGTGTGTGGGGGCAGAGGAGCGATGGGAGGGGAGGGGAGAGGAGAGACACCTGGGCACCAGTCGGAGGAAGTGGAGCCCCCGGACTGGGTGGGCCCACCCCAGGGCCTGCACCGCGGAAGGGCCCTGCAGAGGGGCCTCGGGACGGAACGGGGCCGGTGCGGGTCCTGGAGGCCACTTCTCTCCTGCACGGCCTCAGTCCAGAGTTTGATTAGCTGGGCCTGGCTCTCCTGGTTACCCAACAGGCCGGCTGGCGAGGGGCCAAGCCGCAGCGGGGCGGCTCCCTGGCACCTGCTCCCGCGCTCACTCCCGGCTGGTAAACAGCGGAGCAGGAGCCAGCCACGCCGCAGCACGTGGCCCCCGGCGTGGAGAGGGCAGGCAGCTGGCTTTTCCCTGTCCTGCCCTCCTACCTGGCCACCCTGCGCTCCTGCCCGCCTCCGGAGCTTGGCACTCTCGCTACCCTCCGCACCTCCGTTCCTGGGTAGCCTCCCCGCGTCTCCCAAGGGCTGCAGCTTGAGGGACGGAAGTTAGAAGTGGAGAAGGACTCTCCGACTCCTAGGAGAGTGGGCAAGGGGATAGGGAGTGAGGAAGAAGGGAGTGGACACTTCTGGGGACCTTCTCATGCCGAGAGCCTGACTGTGCGTGTCTGTGCCTCTGCCTGGCCCGGGTCCGTTGGGTCAATGCGTGGCCCGGGCCTCCGGGTGGACTTCTCGGCACAGAACAGAATGCTGGTCTCTTTGGGGCTCTCCCCTTGGGCAGGCCGGGAGCGAGGGCAAAGCTCTCCAGAGCCCCAGCGCCCTCCGGCAGACGGTGGAGCCAGCCAGAGGCCGAGGCAGGGCCGGGCTCCCCTGGACTGCTCTCCCTTCCTAGCCCGGTGATGGGCTCTGCTGCACTCGGGGCCTTCTGTCCGTGTCCCTCCCTGTCTGTGGGTCTGTCTTCTGTGTCTCTCCATCTTTTCTCCTCTTTCGGCCTCTCTTCCTCCGTGGCTTTGGGCCTCCCAGGGTCTTTGCTGACCTCCCGGCTGCGGGTACAGCATGGAGGCCCCGGCACTGTGCCAGGCAGCCCTGCCCACCCCAGGTACTACAGGCGCGGCTGCCGCTCCCATCCATGCGAATTGGGCCGCCGTGCTGTGCTGGGTGGGGACGCAGTGACGGGGGTTGGGAAGACAGGGTCCTGGCCTCTGGGTGTTTGTGAGTCACAAGCTCCTGGACACTGTCAGGTCTCTGCCCCCGCCCTGCCCTAAGCATACGTGCCTGGGGCTCTTTCTCCCTAGGGCAGGAAGGTCCCAGGGTCATCCTTCTGGAAGGCCCCCCTGGTGCCTAACCTTCCTCCCTCCTGCTCCAATCACAGCCCCTTCGGTGGAGGAATCAGTCCTTTCAAACCGGGCAGTGGTTTTTCCCTCCTCAAATACATTCTTGCGTTCTTATGCAAGGAAGAGGCTGATAGGGATCTGAGAATCCTTTCACCCCCCACGTGCCCAAGTCCCCTTATCGGCCTGGGGAATCTCAACGCAGGGGGCAAGCCGCCTGGAGAGGGTGGAGGGCCGCGGTGGCGGCTTGGAACTGGGGAGCAGTCACCGATTTGTTTTCCCTCCCCCCCCACCCCCTAAACCACAGAAACCACTTAAAGCTCAGTGCAAGCCTGCCCTTCCAGGGAGGGCCTGGGGGGGGAGGTGGAAAGTATATGTGGGGCCTGGGCGGCCTGCGCACCCCACACGCCCCCGGTCCCGTCCTTCGAGGGCCACCGCCTCTGGGAAGCCTGATTCATTGATTAGGAGAACGTTTCTTGGGTCTTCTCTAGGAGGTCCGTGCTGGGGGAGACCTCAGCCCGCGGAGTGACCCGGGGACGGAGTTGGCCCTCCTTCCTCCCTGAACCACTAGAAAAAGCACAACTCAGGCCCTGTAACCATCGGCAGGTCTCACAGCCTCCACCCCTCCCCTTTCCTGTCACAAAGGCCACTGTGGGTGGAGGGAACAGCAGGAGTTTGACCCCAGCTCCTGGCCCTGAACTTTCGATGGTGACCCAGCCTGTTCCCACTCATCTGTCAGTGAACATTTGTGGTCACTCGGGCTTGGAGGCAGCAAGGAGGGTTGAAAGGCAGGAGCTGTGATTTTTAGAGTCCAGAGACTTGGATAAGGAGCTGGCCGACTGTTGATGAGTCTTCAGTTACCACGTCAGTAACGGTAAAAGGGGACAGTAATAACTGTCCCGTGCAGAGGCTTCGAGGCCCCTTGTGTGCACCCAAGGTGGGTTCCTAGGGCCTCATCTGTCCTAGGGTGTGCTTCTGTGGCTTCAGCTAGCCAGGAAGTTCCTCCGGGGACATTTCGGCCCCATCACAGGGGCCACTGACAGCTTCAGCCGCGAACTGAGCGGAGTGCGCAGCGGGGCGGGGCGGGGCGCCTGTTGGAGCCAGGGTCCTAAACCTTCCCTGCGGCCAGGCCTTCTCCCCAACCTACCTGTCGGGAAAATGGGACTAACAAACAACACCTACCTTACTGAGTGGTCGAGCGGTTGCGACGATTACTGGGATGACACAGGTAAGGCACGGGACCTGGTGCAAAGTACGGTGGTTCCGGAGAGAGGTTTTCGTCCGTCCTTCTCTCTTAACATCTTTCCATTCTTGTAGTCTTCCCTTCTCTTTATCTGACCCCCCTTTTCAAAGCCCCTTTCCTGCTTTCTTTTTCTCTATATTACCAAGTACCTTTTTTTTTTTTTTTTTTTTTTTTTACATTTTGTAGCTCGTCTGAGCCCCGTGGCTGTTTTGATCACTGCCCAGCCCCTCGTACCGTGTATGGCAGGAAAGCAGGAATGGAAGTTAAACGGCCTCTACGTTTCTTTCCAGGGACTTTCCTCTGGGCATCGAATGCAGCTGCTTACCAAAGGTTGCGATGGGGTGAGCGGGAGCCTGAGGTAGGACACTACGAAGGACAGAGCTAGACCCGTGGGTGACTTCACAGACTGAAAAAAGTTGGAGTGCTGTCATTGGGGGACAGGAGGAGACCCCTTTCAGAGTGACCTCGTTGGGAGGTGGCCGCTGGCACCTATGTATTACATAGTGAGGGGATTAAGAGCCCAGACTGAAGCCGCACCCTCTGGGCTCGAACCCTAGCTTTACTCCTAGATGAGTAAAGGCCAAGGTCACACTGGATAATAACAGTGCTTAACCTTTCTGGGAATTGCTGGGAAGAAGAAAGCGAGTTGACCAGCCGCCGAACAGCTCCTTGCTTGGTGTCCATCCTTGTAGGTGTTGGCGCTTACTATTGTTTGGTCAATGCTGCCACCTGGTGGACACCTGGAGCAAGGTCCCCCTGGCCTCGGGCTGGGGCGGCAGGCGGGGGTACCTAACCAGAGGAGGGAGGAGGAACTGGGCGATCCGAATGGAGGTGTGTGTGTGTTGTGTCAGCATCATGCGGACTGAGGGCTATCGGGATCCCGCGGGCTCTTCCCGCCGCCCCCCTCCCCCGCCCCATTCAGGGCACCATGGAAACTGAGAAAGGGCCCCACGGGGAGGGGGAAAGAGGCTGGGTTGGCCCAGCGCCTTCTCCTCCCCTCCTTCCCTCCCTCCCTCCCTCCTTCCTTTATCTAAGCCTGGCCTGAGCCAAGAGGAACCGAGCCCAGGGAAGGTGGAGTGAGAGAAGAAGGTCACTGCTGACGTCAGGGACATTTAGGTAGGAGGTAAACACGATCTGACCTACATTTATCCATCTTCCCCCTCCCCCCCCCCCAGTCACTGGGCATCCTTAAGAAGTGCCTTCCCACTCAGGTGCCACTCGCTCCCCCATAGTCATCCCCGGGACATTTTATCTCCATCATTCAGACCCCAAGGGCTGCTCTGGCTCTTGGCATCAGCTTCGCACGCGAGGACGGCAAGAGAGAGGACACCTAACTCAGCACTGTGTCCCACGTCCCCTGACTCACTCCTCAAGACGTGGGAATTTCATCTCTTTTCAGGACAGATGTGGGTACAAGCGGGGAGCGGATGGGCGGAGGACTGCGGGAACCCGGGGTGGGGGGACCGGCAGGGCTGGCGTGCTAGAGGCTGATGTTTGTTTCAGTCACAGAGCTTTTTTCTGGAGCCGCTCAGTGATTGGAGGCCCCCCTGGAGAGGTGGAGGCCTTTTGGCACAGGACCCTAGGACCTACCCGGCCCAGACCTACTAAACTAGCTTCAGCCTGTCTCGGGGACGGAGCCCAGGGTTCTGCATGTTTAACACACTCGTGCGGGATCGCCGGTGTCTGCTTGTTGGAATGCGCAGTCAGGTTTGGGAACCACCCCGCTCCGCGTGAGCGCGCTGCTTGCGTCCCTGCTACAGCCATGGTACACGGAGGAGAGCGGGCCGCGGCTCCGAGAGCGTAGGGTGCCGACGAGGGGGAGAATCCTGCTAGACGCAGACGGACGCTTTACTAGCAAAAATAAATACAGGCCGGGCGGATGAAGAGAATGAATACTGCGGCCCTGGTGGAGGCCTCCTGAGGACGAGACAGCTTCTCGGCCTACAGACTGAGGTGGGCGGGCGCCAGGGAGGCCCCCGGACCCAGCTCCCCGCCCAGGGGCGGCAGCAGGGCGGTCAGCGGCGTCTCGCACTCCCCCAGCAGCACGTCTCTGCGGAAGCCCGCGCCCCGGTCCAGCACCTTGGCCCTCAGACTGCGGGCCGCCAGGTCCGGCGGGCCCAGCCCGTCGAAGAAGAAGTCCTCGTTGAAGATGGGGTTGGCGCTGCAGCGGACCACGCGGCTGCGCTGGCCCCGCGGCCGCACGCGCGGCCGCAGCCTCAGCACCACGCAGCAGCCGCCGCCGCCGCTCCCGGGCCCGGCGCGCGGCCGCGGCAGGCCCTCGGCGCTCACCAGGCGCAGGCGCAGGCGCCCGGGCCCCGCCAGGTACTCGGCGGCGAGGCGCAGCTGGCCGCCGCGGGGCGCCAGGCGCAGCACGCTCTCCTTGGCGGGCCGCAGCCGGCAGCACGGGACGTCCGGGTGGAAGAGCGGCGGGCCCGCGCGGCGGGGCGCCTGCGGGCTGGCGCGGGCGGCGCGCGGCGAGCCGAAGGGCGACGACTCGGGCGACGAGGCCGTGTCGCTGTCGGGGGCCCGGCAGAGGCGCAGGTCCGGGGCGGAGACGTGCAGCCGGGCGTGCGCCGGCGACAGCGCCCGGGCGGCGGCGGCGGCGGCGGCGGGGGGCGGCGGGTGGAACAGGGACTCGCGCCGCCGCGTGTGCGGGCTCTCGGGCAGGAAGGCCCAGCCTTCGCGGCCCGCCAGGTGCGGCAGCGAGCAGGCCGCGGGGAGGCCGCGCCCGGCCGGGGGCTGGGCGCCGCCGGGGTCCGGGAGCCGAGGCGGGATGCAGAACTGCGGGATGCGGTCGGGGGTGAGGACGTTGGGACAGGCGCGCGCGGGCGGGCCCCGGGCCCCTGCGCGCTTCGGGAGCAGGTTGGCCGGCGCCCCTCGGGGCCCGGACTCCGGGGGCCCCAGCCTGTAGCCGGCTTTCTCCAGGAGCCACATGCAGGGGGGTGAGGATGACGGGAGTCCGGATCCCGCGAGGCCGAGAGGGTGCAGAGTCAGCGTTCCTGGCGGGGGCCTTCGCGCGAGTCCAGAGGGCCGGAGGTGGGCGAGGCTTCGAACGTCGACCCGGTGGGGCCGAGCCCTTCGCCCCGGGCGCGCGGGCCCCTAGCCGGGCGGGAAAAACAGGGGGGCTGTGAAGCCTGGAGGCCTGGGGAGAAATGGAGGACGCCGGACGGTCACATTTTCAGATGCAGGCCTCGGACAAATGCACGGACTCTGCAGTCAGTGCTAACGGTTCTCACTAAAGAGTCAGAAGGCCCAACACACCCAGTAGAAAGAACTGTAGGCTACCGTTAGGAGAATTAGAGGAACATTCTCGAATCATCGCCAGGTCTGTAGTCACACGCATGGACCCGGGTCCCAGACCCCGCTTGTACATCCTGCTCTCCCGAGAGGCTCATCCCCTTCTCCCTCGCTCCTCCCGAAGACTCAGACTCTCCTCCAAGATCCGGTCCGGCGCCCCCTCTGGCTGCTGTCCTTCGGCCCTAGCCCCCCCCCCCGCCCCCCCCTGCCTCCTCTTGCTCCTCCCTCTCCTTTCCGCGTGGCTCCAGGTCAGACGCAGCCTCGCTGCACACCTGGCCGCTGTCCCGCGTGCACCCGGGGCCGCTCCAAGGAGAGGCACCTCTCGGGGACGCAGAATCCCCTCCGCCCCGAGCCCTGGCTGTCGCGCTCCCAGCCTCCCAGCCCGGCCGCATCCCGAGCCTGCGGGGCGGGGCCCGGCCGTTGGGCCGCCACTCCCGCTCGCCGCTCCTTTTCTCCCCGGGAAACCGCCGAGCACAAAGGCGGCATTGATTCCCCGCCTCCCCCAGAGCGGCTCTCCCCGAGGCTCCGCCGCCGCCGCCGCCGCCGCCGCCCCGCGCCCCCCCGCGGGACCGCCGGCCGCCTGGGAGCGCGAGCCCGCGGCGGGCTCCGTCGGGCGGCCGGGGTGCGGGCCTCACCTGTGGGCCGCCGCTGGTTCCTGGCCTCTGGCCGGCAGGCGTTCGGAGCCCGCGGGGGAGCAGCTTCCTCTCCGGCTTGCTCCCCCAGCCCAGTCCTTCTGGGAGGAGCTGGCAGGGGCCTCCGCTGCCTACGTACGACCTCTTTTCCTGGATAAACAGAGCTCTGTCTCCACGGTCGTCAGCCCGTCCTTCTTAACTCCTTCCTCCAGGTTTCTAGCGGGGAGCCAGTCCCGGCCCCCGGCCTCCTCTGCTCGCTTCCTGGGAGGGCTGCAGGGAGGAGGTTGTCCTCAGTGGGCAGCGGCCTCCATCCCTCTGTGCTGCACAGGCCTCGCTGGAGCCCTGCCGGGTGAAACCCATAGCCTTGGTCGCACAAACCAGGTACTCTGCAAAGCCCTCCTTGCTGGAATCCTGCTCTGACCCTTCGTGTCCTGTTCTGGAGCCATCCGGATAGCTTCCCAGACAGAGTGACTTTCTGTGACTAGTTCTCTGAATTACACTGGCCCAAGAAGAGTGACCAGGATCCGGATATAGGGACACAGAGACACTGAGGACAAGGCTGGTTCCGTCCTTGGGGCAAGCTCGAGCTGGCCCGTGCTCCCTGTCTTTGGCAGAAGGCTGTTAAGCTGTAAACATGGATGCTGCCTCTGCTCTCCCACCTCTCCCCTGCCAGCAGCTCCTAGGAAGCCCAGGCTGCCACTGGCAAGAGGAGACTCTCGGTTGCACCCGCCACCCTCAGTCTTTCAGAGGCCCCAGGCTCATTCCCTCCTCAGGATCTTAGCCTAGGCTATTTCCTCTCCTAGGACCACACCCCCCTTCCATCCTTCAGATCGGGAGGCCCTCACCGACAGCCTCCCGTCTAAATTAGGGGCTTCTGGGGTGCCTGGGTGGCTCAGTTGGTTAAGCAGCCGACTTCGGCTCAGGTCATGATCTCACAGTCTGTGAGTTCGAGCCCCACGTCGGGCTCTGTGCTGACAGCTTGGAGCCTGGAGCCTGCTTCAGATTCTATGTCTCCCTCTCTCTCTCTGCCCTTCTCATGCTCTGTCTCTCTGTCTGTCAAAAATAAATAAAAAAATGTTTTTAAAAAAATAAATAAATTAGGGGCTTCTGCCTGCCTCGGTTGGTTGAGCGTCCGACTTGGTTTCAGCTCAGATCATCTCAAGATACATGAGAACGAGCCCCGCATCGAGCTCTGCACTGACAGTGTGGAGCCTGCTTGGGATTCTCTCTCTCCCCCTCTCTGACCCTCCCGTGCTGGCTCTCTATGTCTCTCTCTCAAAATAAATAAATAAGCTTAAAAAACAAATTAGGGGCTTCTGTTGTATACTTTCACAGTGCCCCAAACTTTTCCTTTCTGGCATTGGTCACAGTTTTTTTTTTCTCTGTGATTTTTTTTGTATGCGACTATTTATTTAGTGTCTTTCTAGACTGTAAGCACCATGAGGACAGTGCTTAGTTCAGGCAGGTGCTCAATCAGGATTTGTTGAATGAATGAATGGCATTAAGCAAATTATACCTGAATCAATTCAGTCATCCATTCACTGTGTTCTGTGCTGGGGATACATAGAATGGGGGGCAGTCTCAGGGGAGAGACGGACAAGAAACATGCAAACAACGACAACAAGACAGATGGCAAAATGCGGGGGACAAGATGGCTGTCTTAACATCTGACACTTGAGCGTTTTGAGAGAGCAAGTGTTTCTTTTGTGGAGGTCCCTGGTGACCCCAGCCCCTCTAGTCCTGCGGCTCCTAACTCGGCCCAGCCCTGGTGTCCTTTCTCGGGAGGGTGGTCTGCATGGAGTGTTGCAGCCAAGAACTCAGGGCTCTGGCATCAGTGCGATGGGTCGAGGATCTCGGATCCGCGATCGACCAGCTGCGTGATCTCCGGCTTGTCACCTAATTCACTTCAGCCGTCTGGAAGATGGAGAGAGCATACCTGGTTCTCAGAGTTGGTATGAGGGCTAAGTGAGATAATACACGGGCATCGGTTCAGCTCACTTCTGCTAAAATTACAAGAAAACAGAAACCCCAACTCAATCTGACTTGACCATAGGACGTTTTTGGCTTCTGTGATAGGAAGTCCAGGTGTAGGGCTGGATTCAGGGAAGTTTGGTTCCGTGGCTTCATTCATTCATCCGTTCAGTTATGGACTACCTCCGCTGTGTCAGGCCCTGTGCGGGACTTGAGGATTTAGCAGTGAGAAAATAGATACATCGACCAGCTGAAGTTGATGCTTTCGTGGAGGAAGAAAGATAGTAGACAAAAAAATTAGTAAAAATGGGATAGTTTGTTGTTGTAACTCAGCGTGGGGGAGAAAGTGAAAGTAGGAAAGGATTATAGAGGAGCACTCGATTTTAAAGGGGGGGGAGGGTTCAGGGATGGCCACCTCGACAAGGGAGCAGTTCAGAAATGACGTGAAGGAGAGGAAGGTTATCTGAGGGAAAAGCATTCTAGGCAGAAGGAATCACCAACGAGAGGCTCTGAGGCAGAAGCATGCCTACAGTGTTCGAGGAGGAAAAGCGGCCAGCATGGCTGGAACAGAATAAGCGAAGGGGAGAGGAGTCAGAGGGATAACAGGACCAGATGCCGTTGGGGCTTGTAGCCACTGTGACGATTCTAGCTTTTACTTGTCATGAGCTGAGGAGTGCTATGACTTGACATGTATTATAAGAGTTGCTCTGGGGGCTGTGTTGAGAACAAAATGAAGGGGATAAAGGCATAATTAGAGAAACCAGATAGGAGACTATCGAAATAATCTCCGTATCAGATGATTGGGGGCATGGACCAGGCTCTGGATCTATTCTGAAGACAAAGTCAATAAATGGACCCGTCCCCATCGAAAGAGAGAGAGCGATCCAAGGGTTTTGGCCGGAGCGACTGGAAGAACAGAGTTCTCATGTGCTGAGAAGAGGAAAGTTTAGGAGTTCAGTTTTGGATCCATTAAGTTTGAGATGCGTGCCGGACACCTAAATGGAGAAGTTGGGTAAGCGGTTGGATTTACGAACCCGGAGCTCAGAGGCGAGTTCTGGACTGGAAATAGAAATGTGGGCACCAAGAGAAACGAAGATGGAATTTAAAGTCACAAGACTTGAAGTGTAGGTAGAAAAGAGTAAGGGTCTAGGGCTCAAGACTCAGACCGAGTCCTGGGCATGCCGACATTTAGAGGGGAGAGGAAGAAAGCCATGCTGTGGCAAGATCCAGTAAGGTGAGGACGCAGATTCCATCACTGGGCTTAGCAACGCAAAGTTCATTGGTGACTTTGACAAGAGACGTTTTGATGGAGTGGTGGGGGCAAAAGCTGGTTGGCGTGGGCTGCCGAAAGGTTAGGGGAAAGAGAGAGCGGAAAACAGTTCTCTTGAGGAACTTACTAAAAGAGCAGGGGGAAATGGGGCAGTGGGCGGGGAGGGCGGGGGAGCGGAGTCAAGAGAAAAAATCTTAAATGACAGAAATAGCGGTGTGCGAGTATGCTGATGGGAGGGATCCCACAGAAAGGGGGAAGTCGGTAACGTAGAGGAGACAAAGGAGAAACGGAGCAGCAACATTCCTGAGTAGACATGAAGAAATAATGTCACGTGTGAGAGACCAAGCTGGGGGGTGTCCTTTGCCTGCCGTGTAAACAGTTCACCCAGTTACTGGACAGAATGGAGAGTAACTGGATAAGGGGTCGAAGGGGGAAGATTGGGTGGTGGGAACTCGTTTCCTCTGAGTGCTTCTGATGCCTCATCAGGTCACCAGTTGAGAGTGATGATTAATGGAGGAGAAGGTGGCTCTAGGGTTTGAGTAGAAGGGACAGGAAACGAACGGTCACCCAGTAGGATGGGGGACTGAGTGCTCTAGGGAAATGCAGGGAGGCTCCTGGGCAGTGTTGCAGGCTCGCCTTCAGGATAGCAACCATGACTTGATGCTGAGACCGGAGAGCATGGCCGGGAGACTCTTCTCTAGCTGTGTTCAGTTGTGCAGGTGTAGAGGGGAAACGGGCAGAGATTTGGTTTAGGCTTGTTGCTCAGTCGTTGACAACTCACTTTCCGGCTCCCTCTCCTTGCATTTCCTTGTCTTGGTGGGTGAGGTCAGGGGTGCGTAGAAGAGCGTGCACCCCCTGGGCTGCACAGCAGCGGGACTGAGAACTGATTGCAAATCATCCACAGCCTGGCTGCATCAATCAGGGTCTGGTGAGGAAAACAGCAGTTGCTGAGGAGGTCAAAAGAGGGAGTTGAACACGGGGAACTCGTGACAAAGGTATTGAAGAAGCTAAGAAGGCAAATAGGATGGTGAGGACTGTCTAGCAGGATCTGGAACCACGGAGACGCAGGCGCTACTCGGGTTGCCTTTCAAAACAAAGAGAAAGGGAGAACTGCTCTTACTTCTCTCTACTTCCCACCTTCCAGTTGGCCACTAGGGCCTCTCAAAGACAGGTGGCCAAGGAGACTGGGAAATGTCGTTTGAAGGTATTAGCCCTGCACGATCTAAGGCAGAGTTGGGTGGGTGGGTGGGGGGGGAGTAGGGATCTGAGAGCCCTCGGGCAAATGACTGGCTTGCTGAGGAGCCTCAAGTTGATTTAATGAGAACCATAAGGTATCAGGCCTGGAAAGAATTTAGAGATCACACTTCTCTATCCTCTCATTTTATAGAGCAGGAAACAAACAGACCTAGAAAGAAATGATTGGCCAAACAGTAGCAGAGTGGAGACTGGAGGCCAAGATCTTCTATCTCAAAGACCATTGTTCTTTCTTACAGACCTCTAGGCTTATTCTTTCTTACAGAACTGCTCCCTTGAACGAGGCCGGGAGTGCTGCGCCCTCACCTCCTCCAGCACCGTCACCGCTGCCCCTGCGCCCCCGTCTCCTTTTCCCCACCGCTGCCATGTGAGAGGGATGTCGGGAGCCATTTTGGGCTCACTGGTTGAGACCCCTCCCTGTGTGGAAAAGGTTGAAGCAAAGCTCCCACCGGCCAAACTGGCGCCTAATCTTACCTCCTTCTAAATAATCTTTCAGGCCTGGATTTCTTGAACTGCTCTCGTTGGCCCAAGGGATATAATGCTCTTTGGTTTTATGGCACATGGAAAAGGGGACCTGGAGTGCGATGTCTTGATGGATAACATCTGAATGAGAGCAACCTGGCCAGAAGTAACCTCAAAGTTGCCTCTTGGGGATAGGTTACACAAATTGATCATATAGATTAGCAGTTATGAGTTGGCTAGAAATTAGTAGGCATTAGGCGCCAAGACTCTAGCGCCATGTCTCTAGCTTTTGAGGGCCATTGGGTCAAGGCCCTTCAAATCTAGGTCCACCAATCCTTGGGGCGCCTGAGTGGCTCAGTTGGTTAAGCATCCGACTTCGGCTCAGGTCATGATCTCATGGTTCATGGGTTCGAGCCCCGCATCAGGCTCTGTACTGACGGCTCGGAGCCTGGAGCCTGCTTCGGATTCTGTGTGTCCCTCTCTCTCTCTCTGCCCTTCTCCTGCTCACGCTCTGCTCTGTCTCTCTCTCAAAAATGAATAAACATTAAAAAAAATGTTATAGGTCCACCAATCCTTGACCCATTATTCAAGATCGGTGGCTCAGAAAGTGTGTGGTCTAGTTCCTAGACAGAGAATGTGAACCCACCTACCTCCCCACCCCTGCTGACTTCACATACATCCCTCTGACCCTGTTCCACGCCACAAAGGGGTCTGTTCTCTCCGATCCCCTGAACCCCCAGCCCCAGCCTCAGACTGGAACCACAGCCTAGGCCTGAACGTGGATTCTTCACTTGCCAGGATACGGGTCTGGATGTAGACTCTTTGTTTCTCTGCCGGTCCTCCTCTCGGACTGAGACGGTTGTTGCCAGCTATTCATCAATCTCTTCTCCCTTTCTTTCGCAACATGTAGTTAGACCGTATTTCCCAACCAACCTCGCTTTGCTGTTCAGTGGGGCCTCGCGACCGAGTTCTGGTCAATGGAAATACTTCGAAGCTTGGCACCCAAACACCTCCCGCATATTGTCTCCTCTCCCATCTGGTAACTGGATGCCAGCACCCAGGATGACTCTGGAAATCATATGTTGGATGTGACAGAGCTTTCGTCAGCCAGAGTCCTGAATGACTCCTGTACACCAGCAACTGGGCTTTTTGTGGGGAAGAAGTCCATTCTGTTTAAGATATGGGTTATGCTACGGAGATGTGAAGGTTTGCCTGTTTTAGTATTTGGCTTCACCACACCTGATAATTAATAATCATTTGTGATATGCCTCTTGGGATTTTCATTCTTTGGTGCAGCTTCTTGAGTCCTTGGCCTCTTCCTGGGCATCCCCTGCGCCCGGTTGTCTTAACGGAATCCTGCCTTCCCTGAGGAAGCTGCTCGCTTTCCCACTTCTCTCCTCTGCTGCTCACATTGAGGTTCTGATTTCTCCTGCATGACTCTTGCCTCCTCTGGTCTGTAATCTTCTCCATATCAGACCATTACTCCAGCCGTGGTCGCTTTTCTCCGTTACCACTGTTTCCTCACCCGACTTCTCAGCCGTGGTCCTGTGGTCTTGCCAGCTGGCTCACGCCTTCTCCTCACCTCGGGTCAGCGCACCTGGGCCTTTTCCATCAGCACCTGGGCCTTCTGCATGCCTCGGCCCACGGGGACCTGGTTGGTTTGTTCTCCTGGCACCCACAGTGGCCCATCCCAGTCACTGCCCTTCCTCCAGACCTCTCTCCCCACTGATGGCCTTGCCTCCTGTTTCACTGAGGAAGCCGAGGTGCTGGTGTGAGTCCCCTCAGCCTCCCATCCGGTGTGGGATCCGAGTCACTGATGCCGTCTCCACCCGTGCTCTTGATCCGTCTCTAAGACCAGATGCTGTTCTGTTGGATGACACCTCTCTCTCTCTCCTAGAGTTTCGGCCTTCCTTCACCGGCTCCTTCCAAAGCAATTTATAAATGTACTCAACCCTCTTTCTTTAAATAACTTTGACAACAACGACAAAATTCTTAGAAAGAATCATCTAGATTCACTTTGTCATTTCCATCCATTTTTTTCATTCGACATAATTTGGATTTCGCTCCCACCTTCTGGCAAAGAAGACCCTCATCTTCCTCACTGCCAAAGGCCCAGGCCTGTTTTTAGTTGTCATCCGTGTTGCCTTCTCTCAAGCATTTGACCCTGCTGGCCTCTCCCTCTTCAGAATCGCCACTCCGGCCCTCTCCTTGGATTCTAGTGGCTCTTTGGTCCTCTGCCCCAACGTTAAGCCTTTGTGTGACCCGAGGTTCTATCTCTGAGCCCTCCCCATCCCTCCCTTCTTTCCCCTCCCCTCCTGTCAGTCTGTATGCCCCGCCCCCGGCTGTTCCAGGTCAGTTTTCACATCTGCGTCCCACAAACCCAGTCAGTGGTCCATTGGTTTCGAGCTCCAGGTCACAACGTCCAGGTTCCTGCTGGTGTTTCGGCCACGCGGCGAAAGTGCCGCGGGCCCTTCCCGCTCAACGTGGGAGAAACGGAGCTCGTCGTCTCCCCCCACCTCAGGACTGCTCCCCTGTTCTCCCAGGAGGCCGCCCGCGGTCCCCACGCCAGACACCTGGAGTCACCCTGGGAGACTCTTCACAAATCCGCTGCAACAGTAAGTGGCAAAGCCTCACCCTCTTGTGCGTGGAACATTTTCCGTCTCTTTCATTTTCAAAGCTCTGACTCGTGACAGGGCCGCACTGTCTCTAGCCGAGGGCTGGCAGGCATCCCCTAACCAGTGTCCCACCTTTGGGCTTGCTGACCACCCCCCCCCCCTTACTGCCACCAGAGTCGTCTTTCTAAAAAACGAAACCTTATGTCCCCCCCCAACCCTCAGGTTAAACCCTTTAAAGGCTTCCTCATGCCTACGAGACAAAGTTCAAGTTCCATTAGCAGGGTTTAGGAAGGCTTCCGTGGTCTGCTTCCGCCCCCGCCCCCTTCTCTTTCCCTAAACTCCGGCCGTGCTCTTCTCCAGACTTCTCCAAAGTCTGCCCTTTCACCCCCTGTTCCTGTGCTTTTGCTCTCCCCTTTGCCCGGAGAGTCCTCCCCTCCCTGGCCTGCCCGGTGAACGCCGCTCAAGTTTCGAGATGCAGGTTAAGCCATGCTTCCTCTAGAAGCGTTTTGTTTTGTTTTGTTTTATCTCCTTTGTAGAGTGAAATTGACCCTCCCTTTGTGTCTGTTCAGCATGCGCGGCAGAAGCAGCGTGGGGTGGCAGCAGCTGAGGGGCCCTCCGCTCCCGGCCTGCCGTTGTGCTTCTCAGCACCGGGGCCCCGTCTCTCGTCGCCGTGTGCTCGGTGCCTCACCCAGGGCCTGGTACCTGCAGGTGCTCAAGAAATCGCTCGCTTGGTGCTGAATGGGAAAGCGCGCGTGTGGGAGGCGTGGCAGGATCCCGATTTCCCGCAACAGACGGGTCTTAGCCTGAGAAGGAGGCTGGAATCTTTATTTACTCAGAGGACGGTGCGTCTCCTTCACCTGACCGGTCACTTCCCGGAGACCTCTCCCCGCTCCGCACCGGGTCCCGAGCCGCCAGAGCAGTCAGCCGGGAGGCATGGTGACTGTCACTGGGACGATTCCTCTTCCAGCGGCAGCTGCAAGAACACACCTGCAGGAGAAGGGCAAGCTGAGTGACGGCAGCTGGACGGGGTGCCCGGAGCGTCTGCAGCCTGTTACCTAGTACCCAGTCCTGTCCTTGGGGTGCAGCTCGGGCCACTCACACGGAGAAAAATATCCCAGCCGGGTTCTCCCTCACTTCGTCAGAGCCTACAGCAGGTGCCCGATCCCGCTCTAAAAAGCTGGACCTCATCTGGGGACCGCGTCCTCAGGACTCTTCCTTCCATCCGTCCTGGGGGTGACGGTGGCAGGACAGAGTCTGGGCTGAGAGCCTCCTGACCTGCGCACTTGGCGTAGACGGTCTGCCGGTCCCTGCTCTGGGCGACGCAGGTCATGTAAAGCTTCTGGTCCTCGATCTTTTCCACGTCAACGCTCAGTACCGCCAGAGAGCCCACGGGGATCAAGCTGAAAGAGGGGGCGGCTTGGCCCAGCCCTCGCGCCAGCCCCTGGCCCCCAGCCCTTCTCTGCTCTTCGTCCCACCCCGCCTCAGGGAAGAAGGGGCTCAGGCCTCGGGGCCCATTTCCGGCTCCCAGGAGCCGAGGGCCGAGGCTGTGCTTACAGGAACGGCCGGCAGCAGCCCTGGAAGGAGCGCGGCAGCTGGGGCTCCCGCCCCCCGCCGCTGGCCGCCCCTCGGGGACGAAAAAGGCGTGACTTTGGCCAGCACCCCAAGGATCCATACTTACTTTTTGAACCTGATGTTGAGGCTTACTGTGAACAGCCCCTCCCCAGCCAGGTAAGCGGTTTTAGAGAAGGTCTCGTCCATCAAGGCGGCCAGGGACCCTCCGTGTGCGAACCTGGGGGCGGGGAGAAGCAAGGCCTGGGCCGCGGGCCTCCCCCTGACCCCGACCCTGACCCTGACCCTGACCGTGGAACCACCCTGCCCCACCTTTCCCCAGGACACAGAAGGAAACAGAGCAGGGCCCCAGCTGATCAGACCGGCCAAAATCACCTCCCCTTCCTGCCGTGCCGCTTCTGCGTGTGTTAGTCACTCCTGACACAGTTACCTTATTTTGGCAGGAAAAAAAAATTTTTTTTCTCCTGATAGAGTTCACGGAAAAACATTTTTCTGATTCATCGCCTGGCTGCTGGCAGCCGTCGCCGTCATTCGGAAAGGGGCGCTCACGCAGAGGACGGAAAAGTGGCAAGGCCCCTGCACTTTCCGGCTCGGGCTCTGGGGCCCAGCCTGGCGCCGGGTGGCACCTTCCCGTCCCCGCGGCCAGGGCCAGGGCCGAGCCTGCGTTTTCGAGGCGGCTAAAGGTGAAATGTGGCTTCCGCCCTGTCTAGAGCCGACAGCGGCGGCCCGAGCGGCGGGCAGCTCTGCCCGCAGGAAGGGCCCGCTCTGGCGGGAGGCCGCCAACACTTGCTCTGCCGAAAGTGAGCAGAGGTTCTGGCTCGTGACGACGACCTGCCTGCCAAAGCGACCTCACTGCTGCTTAGGTCGGGGCAGGTAGAAGGGCGCCCAACTCTAACGGACAACACAGAACGGATTCGAGGTTCCGATCTTCAGGGCACGATTCTCCGTGGACCAGCCCAGCTGCCCCGCTGTGCGAGCCCGGGGTCCCCTCCTCTCCCGCCCCCAGGAGGGGAAAGAGCTGGGGGCCATGGAACCACACCCGCCTGGGTCGACTCCACGCTCCACCTCTCGCTACCTGTTGGATCTTGAGCAAGTTGCTAAATCGTGGAGCTGCTAAGTTGCTAAGCTGTCCTGAGCCTAAGTTTTCCCACTGTAACTTGTGAATAAAAAGAATTCCTATTAAGGGGCACCCGGGTGGCTCAGTCGGTTAGGGAGGGTCCGCCTTTGGCTCAGGTCATGATCTCGCAGTGTGCGGGTTCGAGCCCCGCGTCGAGCTCTGTGCTGACAGCTCGGAGCCTGGAGCCTGCTTCGGATTCTGTGTCTCCCCCTCTCTCTGCCCCCCTCCCCCACTCACACTCTGTCTCTCTCAAAAATGAATAAATATTAAAAAAAAATTCGTATCTCATCCGATCACATGAGGTAATGTTTACAAAACCTCCCGTTGCTTAAAAGAGGGAGAAAGGAGCTGGCATGAAAGAACCCCAAGCCTGGTCTTCCCTTAGGACCCTCGCTGGCCTGGCAGGGGGCCCGTTGGCAAGTGTGTGGGTCCTGCAGGATGGCTCCCGGCCAGCCGGTAACCTGCCCCTCCTAGCTGCCCTCGGGCCGAGTGGGTACTTCTGACAAGATAGAAACTATATATTGGTCTCTGCCTCTGATTCCTGACACAGTGCTGCCGAAACTCTCGTAACTTCCTGGGCGACGGGACCGTCCTGTTCTACGGAGGCAACTCTGGGCGGGCTCCCGGATGGTCCTGGATGGGGGCTGTCCCTGGAAAAACCAAGCTATGATTAAAAGCTTGGCGCTTTCAGTTTCACCATCCCCCGCCCCCATTCTCTCAAGAAGAGAGAAGGGCTAGAAATGGAGTCAATGACGGATCACGCCTGCGTGAGGAAGCCCGCACAAAGTCCCGATGGTGCAGGGTTTGGGAAGCTTCCAGAGCGGCGAACACAGGCCCAGTAGGAGGGTGACGTATTCCGGCTCCGCAGGGACAGAAGCACCTGCATGCGCTGGGGACCCTCCCAGACCTTGCCCTGGAACGTGCCTCATCTGACCATTCTTCTGTATCCTTCATAACGCCCTTTAATAAGCCGGCAAACAGAAGTGTTCCCTGGGGTTCTGTAAGCCTCTCTAGCAAAGTAATCGAACCTGAGCAGGGGTGGTAGGAACCTCTGAACTGTAACCGTAGGGGTTAAGGCCAACCGCCCCAAGAGGGGCCAGTGTGACATGAAGATTATTTTGAGCTGAAGGCCATCAAGACCCGGTGGGCTCAAGAGAAACCGGGGGCGGGGGGGTCTTTCCCAGAATAAAGTTTATTCCCAGAGATAAATTTTATCTGAGCGGCCCATCCGTACGGCAGAGCGAGCACCTAATGACCTAATTCCTCTTCTCGCCCGGTGAAGCACACTCCCTCTCTTCAAAGTCTCAGGTCCCTACCCCCGGCCCCTCCGTTCAGGACGACATGTGTTTCGTTTTGCCTGTCTCCGGAGTTTCCATGTCTGTGTGGCGTTCCTGTATTTACACCATTAAATGTGATTTTCCCTTGCTCATCTGTCTCAGGTCAGTATGATTCCTAGTCCGGCTGGAAGGACCCTTGAAGGCAACAGGAAATTCTTGCTTCCCAACACAGCCAAGTCAGACAGAAGTCGTGGGAGCCTGGGGGCCTGCTACCTGTGACTGGCACCCGAAGGTGGGGGGCGGGCTTGCGGACTAGCCCTTACCCCGAGGGATCTGACACGGTCTCCAGGTAGGTGGTGTCGGAATGGAGTTGGATCGCAGGACACCCAGCCGGTGCCACAGAATTGCTTGCTGTGGGGACAAACCTCCACCCATTTGGTGACAAGGAGTGTCAGAAGGGAAGTATCCTGTGTGAGCAGTCCGGAGACGCCCAGGAGGGAAGGACGCAGTGAGGAGAACTGGGTTCCGCCCGCACGGTAGACAGACGGAACCGGGTGTTTCTTTGTGTTCAGTACTAGTCCCTTCCCTGGACCCTGCGACCTGCTGGCCTCAGCGCTGGATGGGCCTCCCTTGTCTCTCCTGCCCCACACCAAGAGCCCTTAACTAAAAGCCAGCTACACTTCACCCCGTCCCTGACCTGTGCAGGACCCTTGCCTAGTCCCCCAGTGTGGTCCCCGTGGGAGGCCGCCTGGGTATTGCCAGGGCGACCAAGGGCTGCAGTCGGAATCCGTGGCCTGTGGAGACGCTGGCGTCTATTAAGAGCTCTGAATTTAACTGCTACTGAGTCCCTCTCAGGCTCTGGGACCCTAAAGCTGCCTCCCCCTTTCTCCCCCTCCCTCGCAGGAACTCTGGCACCACCAAAGCCTTCAGCAATCGTCTAAAGGAGAAACAGGGATAGGGCAGAAGGGACCACGGACTTCGTGGCCCGGTGGCCTTGGGCGAGAGGCCAGCTTGATTTCCCTTGTGCCTTTCCCTCTGGTGTGCGTTCCTTCCTGGGTCTATTCCAAGTTGAAGACAGCAGAACACAGTGGAGAGATCGGGGGACTTGGGGTCCCAGATCCTGGCATAGAGTCCCGCTCTGTCCCTGGTTGCCTGTGCCACCTCACCTCCGTGTGCCTCGGTTTGTCCACGGGTAAAGTACGAAGTTTGGGTACACGGCGTCTGATAGCTATATTGTACCATACGGCTCATGAGTCTATATGGTATCATAGCTTTCAGCCACTTAGCAGGTGGATATTACCGCCCCGGGTTTCAGGTAATGAGGCAGAGGGCCAGAAGTCAGACCGCTTGCTTGGGGTCCAAAGGCCAGCAAGGCAGAGCTAGACTGGACGCCTGGCTCCTCTTCCAAGTTCACCACGCCCTTCTCTCCAAGCGGCCCCTAAAACCACCTTCCTACTGGGGGCTCTCCTTCTCTGAGCAAGGAGGGGGGGCTGGACCAGATGACCCAGCACGCCCTTCAGGCCTGACGTGGAGACAGAAGCCCAGTGCCCACCACCCCCGCCCAGCTCCCTAGCGGGAGGTGCGGACTCCAGGGCTGGTGTGCGGCCCACCCGTCAGCCGAGCCCAGGAAGCAGCTGAGGACCCCCGCCCAGGCCCTGCCTGCGGCCTTACCCTGGGGCCCCCTCCAGGTAGGGGCCAGGTTGGAAAAGACAGACGGACTTCTTCTCGGACGGGTGGAAAAATATGACATACTCGTAGCCTTGGCCTTCCTCGAGGATGCACCTGGTGAAGATGCGCCAGTCACTCGTATCTGGGGAGAGACGGGCAGTGTGGCGGCTGGAGAGGGAGTCCGTGGACTGTACGGGGCCCAGCTGGGGTGCGGGGACGGTCACTCAGCACCACGGCCGGAGCCCTGTCTCAGGCGCAGGGTCTAGGAGAGAACCGGAGGACCCCCAGGCTCTGCCCTCAGGGGGCCTTCAGTCTGAGAGTGGAGACGAGCCCTGTTCTCAGGGACCCCTCAGTCTGGAAGGAGAAGGAGTCGGGAGGTTCCCTGGCCGAGTGTAGAGAGAGGATCATGACCAGATTAAGACTTTAACAGACCTTAGACATTGAAAATTAAAAATGTAACATGCAATTCACATAGAACCCAAAATAACAAACAGTGAAATACTAAACACAGTAAAATAGGGGCGCCTGGCTGGCTCCGTTGGTAGTGCATGTAGCTCTCGATCTCAGGGTTATGAGTTCAAGCCCCATGGGGGTGTAGAGATTACTTAAAAATCAAATCTTAAAAAAACCCCAAAAAGTAAAAATAAAAACTTTAAAATAAAAAAGGGGGGGGGCGCCTGGGTGGCTCAGTCGGTTGAGTGGCCGACTTCGGCTCAGATCATGATCTCGTGGTCTGTGAGTTCAAGCCCCGCGTCGGGCTCTGTGCTGACAGCTCGGAGCCTGGAACCTGCTTCGGATTCTGTGTCTCCCTCTCTCTCTGCCCTTCCCTTGCTCACGCTCTGTCTCTATGTGTCTCAAAAATAAAATAAAAACGTTAAAAAAAAAAAACCCAAAAAGTAAAATACGTGCAGAAAAGTTTGCCAAAGTTCTGGATTTTTTTCCCTCCCTGAGACAACGACCACGACTATATCTTTTTTTGCTGAATACCACGTTCTTTGGGAAAAAAAATTACTTTGGTGACCCTGCTTTGATTGTGACAAAGGTCCCCTGTCTACCTTCCCATCCCTTCATCAGTGGGCAGGAAAACCACATATATCAAGGAGACAAGAAAACAGGGACACGCACTCACACACACCCTTACGCGCCCCCGCGGGAAGCAAGACGAAGGTGGAAAGTTCTATTCGCCTGGTGGGGGTTTTGGGAGACTGACTATGGGCCCAGTAGAACGAGGATGGGGTGCCAAGGCCTGCAGTCGGGGTGGGGAGGCCCAGGGGCCTTTGCTGGGCAGAGAGGAGGACTTGGGATAAGACATGTCGTCGTAGGGAAGAACCTCCAGTAAGAAGGCAGGAGGGCAGGGGGTTGCTCCTTGCCGGGAGCAAAGGCGGCCACTAGGTTGCATCCCCCGGGATGGGAGGAGGGAAGCCAGAGAGCCGAGAGGCTGCAGAATCAGGAGCGGGGCAGACACAGAAAGAACTGGAAGGGAGCTGGCGGATTTCCTTCCCGAGGGCGGGGAGTCAGCGCAGGCAAAGGGACCGGCCGAGCCCACCAGCTGGGCCAGGTGTCCCCGGGGGCCCTCCCAGGCCAGCCCTTACCTGAGGTGGCTGGTAACCCTAAGGGGAGCTTGAGCCCCTGGATGTGGTCTCTGTTGGACTTGAAGGAGGGCAGTTTGATCCAGCCGTCAGTCTTGGTCTTCTCCAGGTATTCCTGGTACAAGGTGAGCATGTCTGGACACCAGCTGGCGTTGGGGAAGGCGTAGTCCTTCAAATCCGTCTTCTCCGGACAGAATCTGGAAACCTAGGCAGCAAAATCAGGGAGACTTAACAGCTTCCTGGGGGCGCCGGGGGCCGCCGCCTGGGCTGGGAGACCCCTAGGTGACTTGCTCCCTTCCCCCAGGGCCGACGTACAAGAAGCAGCCCGTTTTCCTTGCAGAGGTTTGGGGACACCTGCGGGTGACTGGCAAGGGAACGTTAAAGGGCGAAAAGGCACTGGGGCTGCCAAGTAGGGGCCTGCTGCCCTGCAGCCTTGCCTTCCAACGGTCCTGTTTAAGGCCTGTGAGCTGCCCTTTGCGGCTGAGAACTGCTAGGGTAAGCCCCATCGTGCAGATGGGGAAACTGAGGAAATACGGCTAAAGTTGCCGCGCTTGTGAGTGTGAGACTGGAGCCTGTTCTGAGACGACGTCTACCCTGGGGGGTGCGACCTCAGCTGTTACCCCCTCCCCATCCCCTAGGGGGTGCGGACCATTGTTACGCCCCCCCCCCCCCGCCCCACCTCAGGGGCTGCCCCAGCGCTGGCCCCAGCCGTGGGCCTGCCCGGGCAGGGTGGTCCGAAACCCGGGACAGGCGCCCGCAGAAGTGCGGTACCATCTGCGGGACAAGCCATCGAACGCTTTTCGGTGGCCCCACGAGATTCAGACCAGGACGCAGGTGTCCCAGGGGTCTTCGTCTGGGATCTGGGCTCCTTGGTTTCTTTGTCTTCCTTCCCTCCCTCCTTCCCTTCATTCCTCCCTTCCGTGATCCCTGTGCCCAGCGTGGGGCTCAAACTCACGACGCCAACGTCACTCCGCTCTACCCACTGAGCCAGCCAGGTGCCCCTGGATCCGGGCCGTTTGGTATCCCAAGGGCACCTTCCCTCGGCCGAGTTAAAGAGCTTCCCAACACACTGCCCACCCGCCCATCCTCTGTCTCGGAAGCGGAAATCTGGAGCACTCTTTCCGCTCCCAGCCCCCAGGAGAAGGGCCCCCTACCCGGCTGAGCGGAGGACTCACTCACCCGGGACTCCGTGGAGGATGCGAGCCCTGAGGTGGGGTGGAGTCTGGGCAGGACGCGGGGGGCTCCAGGGAGGACTCTGTGGTGGCCGAGTCTTAAGGCCGCCTGGAAGCCTCTCGTTATCATGGCCGAGCGTGAGGACCGGGGCTGGAGGGCTGCTGGCGGGCTCCTGAGGGGGCGGCAAAGTCTTCGGCCGTGGCCCGGTGCTGCTGGTGCGGCCGCCTCTAGGATGAGTGTCTCTCCCCTTCTGTCACAAGGCTTTCATCAGCGAGCTTCCACAGACGATTAGGCAAGTCTGGGCGGGTTTGACACAATCCCCACAGGTGCCTGGGGCCTGTCGCTGGTCCCAAGCCCCACCCAGCGCTCGGGGAGGGGCGGATGCTGCCGGGGCATGAAGGCTGCCCAGGACTGGCCGGGGTCCAGAGAGAAATATTTGTGAAAGAGGAAAAAACACATCAAGGAATAACAGATGGTGCGTGGAGCCTCGGGGTGCCCTGAAGCGTTCGGGGGGCAATCCAAGAAAATCCCCAGAATGATGAAGGAGGCCTGTCTCTTGGTCGGAGACCCTCGGTGGAGGGTCTGGGTGTGTCGGCGGTGAGACTGGGTACCACTCGCTCTGCCGCAAGACCGCGAAAGCTCCGGTGGCCCTTAGTCGCCCCGCCTTGTATCCCAGACCGGGGGTAGCCCGGAGAAGCCTCCACCTGCCGGTCCCTCGCGGGGGTATGCTCGAGAAGGGGGAAGGCCTGAGAGGCAGAGACGGAAAATCATTTGGAGGGAAGCGGCTTGGCCAAGGCGCTCTCACGCTTCGGGGGCCCCAGGGAAGGGGCCCGGTGCCGGTGCCGAGGGTGAGGTGGGCAGCTGGGCGGTGCGGGCCTCGTCCCTGGCCAGCCTGGAAGGGAGGCGGCTTTCAGTGGGAAGCGGGGAGGAGTGTCGAGCCAGCGTCTGCGGGATTGTGGGCTTTTTTGGTGAGGGTATTTGTTCTGTTGAATGAAAGCTGCCGGTTTTCAACTCTAAGTCCCAGTGTTTCATTCACTGGAGAAAAGCATGTTCTGAAGGTCAGAACTATGCAGAGGTGGGGCGATGACGGTGATGACGGTGGTGGCGGCGGTGATTTTTGGCAGTTTCTGAAAGACCGAGCTGATTTAATAGGGACGTTTACAGATTTTGTCCCACCCACTTTCTCCAGCTGGGTGCCCCAGAAGACTAGAACATCAGTATTGTCATCATGTCCTGTGAAGGTTTTTTGTTTGTTTGTTTGTTTGTTTGTTTAAGAAAAGTTTGACTAATGTGTTATTACTTCAGCAAAGTTATTGCAATAGGTTTAAAAGGCAGACGGACACAGTATTATAGGCTATTCAATAACAAAGGAATTTTATACAATCAAAATAATACACAAACTGGGGTGCCAATCTGGCTCAGCCGGTTCAGCGTCCGTCTTCAGCTCAGGTCATGATCTGGTGGTTCGTGGGTTCAAGCCCCGTGTCGGGCTCTGTGCTGACGGCTCAGAGCCTGGTGCCTGCTTTGGATTCTGTGTCTCCCTCTCTCTCCGCCCCTCCCCTGCTCATGCTCTGTCTTTCTCCATCTCTCAAAAATGAATAAATGTTAAAAAAAATAAAAATAATTACGTAGACTGGTGGGATTTACTGCACAGCTAACAGATCCGTAACTGAAAGGTTAAATCCAGGAGCGCCTACTTGTATCTCTGAAAGTAAAACTTTTCACTGTTTCATTCTTTCCTAATATATTTCTTAACTTTCTCTCAAATACAGTGCTCTCAAACCCCAAAGATGAGCAAACAGTGTCAGAAACCCTGACACTAAGAACATATAGCCAGAAGAACTATAAACATGGACTTGAACTTGAGAGTTTTAGGTGGAATTCACTGAACTTACTGTACTTGAGCCAAGCCTAAGATTTCTGCGCACTGAATGCTGTCTATGAGGAAAGTCTCTGAACCCTAAGGTCTGCCCGTCGGGACGAGTTAAAAATGAGCAACATACCGTATTATTCCTATCAAATATTTTTCTCAGAAGTTATATTTATAACAAAACTATAATTAAAATATTTATTATACTTGCTTATTACACACTCAGGGACACAGCAGGGACAGTGATGTGTTTGGTGTTTTAGGTTCCACTTTATCTGGCTACTTACTTTTTTTTTTTTTTAATTTTTTAACGTTTATTTATTTTTGAGAGACATAGAGACAGAGCGTGAGCAGGGGAGGGGCAGAGAGAGAGAGGGAGACACAGAATCCGAAGCAGGCTCCAGGCTTTGAGACATCAGCACAGAGCCCGACGCGGGGCTCGAACTCACAGACCGTGAGATCATGACCTGAGCTGAAGTCAGGCCGCTCAACCGACTGAGCCACCCAGGCGCCCCTGGCAACTTACTTTTGCAAGAAACATGCAAGACACACTACATCCTCCCAACATTCAAGGTAATGCAATAACAAAATTCTCCAAAGAAAAATAACTGGAAATTGCATGAAATACTGTTTTAATTAGGAATAATTGCAATAATGAGACAAATCACATTATACATTATTTTTCCGAGGAGCTTCCGCTGGAGAAACTGAACAGCAGAAATTGATCGCTAAGATTCTGGCCACGGCCATCCTGGTAGTCCTTCGAGATCTGGGAGATGCGTTAGCGAAACCGCAGACACAGCCTACCTTTCCCCGAAATCCCGGAGAAAAGTACTTGCTGACTTTGGGGGAAACAAGACTGCACGCTGGCTAAGAAGGGACTCGCTGGAGTCTCCAGCCGCCTGGGAAGCTGGCCCAGCGACGAAAGAACCACTCTCCTGGTGGCAGGTGAGAAACCGGCTCTGTGTTGAGCTGATTGATGGCTTATTTTAATAACTTTTAAAAAAAAAAGTGAAATGCTTTATTGTGTTTTTTCAGAAACGAATCAAAAGATTACAGGGTCCTACACAATTTGGAGACACAAAGTGGATGCCAAGTGACTAGTGGTCACTCCGGGTGTGGAATTTTAGACAGTCGGTCCGTGGAGTAAATGGCACTGGGGCTCCGGCAGCAGCCACCAGGGGCTGGTGCTCCGGAGAGGAGGTAGGGGCCACCGCGACCGGCCGGCGGATAGATGAGGGTCCCAGCTGGAGGCGGGATCTTTAATTCCAGGCTTATCTCCCACTGCTCATGCCTCTGTCTTCGTAATGGGCGAGGTCAATAACTCAACGTCCTCCCTCGATGGGATCTGTCGGGAGGGGCCCTCGGGAGCTGTTATCTTCTCATTCCCGTATTTGGACGCTTTCTTCAGAACCTTCTCATAAAGAGTTTCCGTGCATAAGAAGACGGGGAAGCCAAACAGCCTTCAAGCTATGATTGGCCCCCGAGCTTCTCTGCGTCTGCATAAAGCTTCTTTGGAGTTTGAATTGTTTCTTCAAACTGCTGCCCATCGGTCCGGTTCTCCTTGGTCTGGAACTGGCAGCGACGGCACTGCCGTAGTCTCGCTGAACGAACACCCTCCCGGACGCCGGCACCTGCTGCGGCCTCGTGGTGAGGACGGGACGGGCGCGCCGCCTCCTTGGCCCTCTCGCCGCAGTCACACTGCCTACGCCGTCCTGCCCTGTGAAGGTTTGAATGAAATTCATTCCAAGATGGGGAAACGAGGCTTTAAATCATTTCAAGTCTCTGGGTCTAGGCAAAAATGTCTGAATTAGTCGCCAACGTTTAAAAAACAGCGTTTCGCACGAAACGGGTCAAGGATCTCCCGGATAGGTAGAAAGGCCTGGGAACAGAGCACCTTTGTTCCTGTGCAGGAGCAGCTGTCTGGAGCCATGAGTCGCGCCCTCTGGCTGGCCCGGCCTCCCCTGGTCCTTGGTGCCCCTTCGTTCCCTTGCCAGTCTCTATGCGTGGTACTTGATTGGGAAGATGGGACTCAAGGAGGAGACAGGAGAGAAAAGAGGCATCTCGGAAAGGGTGCACGGACCGCAGAGGAATCCGAGGAAAAGGGAGTAGGAAGGAGGAGGGGCCTGATCCCAGGGAGGCGGTCAGGAGCCCCAGGCTGGCGGGTGTCGGCCTGATGCCCAGAAGAATCGGTAGCGGAACCTGAGCGGGGAAGCGCTCATTTCATTGCCCGAAAGCCACGTGGGACCCGAGTTCTCACCCCTGCACCTCCGGGCTCCCCTGTCTGTTGCACGTCCCAGAGGGATCAGTGTCTCTTGTTACCTGACTGGAAGAGTAACAGCATCCCCGAGAGAATAGGAAATACATGTGCTGGTCTCCGCCCCGGCTCCCGCACACGGCTCCTAAAATCCCTAGGGATTTCCTGGGTGATGGGAGTGTCATTTGTTCTAATGAGGCTACTCTGGATAACGAGCCTCCTGATAGCTTCAGGAGGGGGCCCGGTCATCAAAGTGACCAAACCAGAATTAGAAGCTTGGAACTTTCAGTCCCTGTAGGTTTTGAAACCCCTTGGGAGGGGCACCTGGGCAGCTCAGTCGGTTAAGCGCCAGGCTTCAGCTCAGGTCATGATCTCAGGGTTCGCGGGTTTGAGCCCCGAGTCGAGCTCTGTGCTGACAGCTTGGAGCCTGCTTTCAGATTCTGTGTCTCCCTCTCTGTCTGCCCCTCCCTCACCCAAGCTCACGCTCTCGCTCTCTCAAAAATAAATAAACGTTTTAAAAATTAAGAAAAGAAAGAAAGAAAGAAATAAACCGTTGGTAGCATCCCTGGTGTGATCTGGAACCCTGCCCATAAGGGAAGGGCAAGGAGAGACGGGAGAAAGAGACAGGCCACTCCAGATTAGCGGGTGGCAGTTTTAAAAGAAGCAAAGGGAACTTACAGGAGAGGCTGGTCTTGGGCGGATCCCCACTCCCATCTGCCACATTTTAGGTTGAGAGAGAGAGAGAGAGAGGCCTTAACTGGATTCGGTCGCGTATCCTAGGCAGGTGTCCGCAAAACCACAGCAGTACTCCAGGCTGGGTCCTTGGAGCAGCCTCTGGGCGTAGGAAGGGCGAGAGGAACCCACGTTCCAAGGACAGGGGAGCGGGTGAGGACCTCTGATCACCGGGGTCCAGCTCATGGGTCGACCAGCAGTCATGACTTCTTGATGGCTCCCCAGCATGTCCCACCCTCCATTCTTCAGGGAGGGGACAGGGGCCGGAGACTGAGCTAACCATCCCTGAGGCCTGCGTGATGCCCAAGCCTCTAGGAAAGCGCTAACAGTGCAGGGTTTGGAGAGCGTCCCACAGCCCGGCTCCCTGGGGAGGGCACTTCTGTGCTCAGGACCCTCCCCGACCACTTCTGCACCCCTTCACCCGGCTGCTCATTAGGGAATAAACCAGTACACACGAGTGTCTCCCGAGTTCCGTGAGTGAGTCCGGCCCATTATCGAATCCGAGAAAAAGGGTCGTGGGAACCTCTGATTCACAGCCAAGTCGGACAGACATTGTAAGCGATCCGGGAACCCGCCGCTCGCCATTGGCTTCTGAGGTCTCGTGGACTAAGCCACAAACCGTGGAGTCTGCACCTGACTCTGGTTAGCGTCGGAGCTGAATACAGGACATCTGGGCGGCGTCGCAGGGACTCGCTGGGCGTGGGGCAGGGCCTCGCACCCGGTGTGAGGAGCGTGGTGCCGCCACGAAGGAGACACGCAGGGGGAGGTGCCTGCAGGCCTTCTCCCACCTGAGCCGTTTCACAATTTTTGGTTAAATCAGCTTTCAAACATTTACATCGGTATGATTATGCGAGTTTTGTTCTCAGCCTTGCCGAGTACCAGCTACACATCCTTTCCTGCAGTAACTTTTCTTTTCCTCGAGTTGATGATTACCAAAATTCGGCAGGATCCTGAGGTCCAGGGTGACACGGACAACAGGAGGGGCCGTCCGGCGGGCCAGCCTCCGTCTCCCAGCTGCGCGGGCAGAGATCCAGAAGAGAGAAAAGAAAAGGAAGGAAGACCTGGCAGTGTCTGTGATATTTAAGCGCAGTACAATGGAAACAAGGGTACGAGAGATTAAAGGTGATTAGGACTGAAGCTATCTGGCTGTTTATGCCAATGGCAAAACCATGGGTGTCACCCTGCAGTCAGCGGCTGGGATAGAACGAAGGGGGTCGTTCGCGGCCATTTAGGGAGAGGAAGCCGTGGATTGCGGAGAGGGCGCTCCTTTCCCCCTTTCTGGCCCCTTTCCCCGCCATTCCACACAGCTGGTGGGTTCCCTGTGCCACGCCGAGCCCTTCTAGACGTGGGCTGGGAGATCAGTTATGTGTTGGCTGGTGCCTCGAATGGGTTTTCCCAACGTGAACTTTGGCCCCAACCCTTCTCCTGTGTGAACTCAGGGCAGGAAAAACAAAGAAAACTCAGCTCAGAGGAAAGGAAGCTTCTCCCCAGACCTGGACCCTCTGGAGAAGCAATTCGGGAAGAGAGAGAAGTCAGCGGGCGTTCGGCAGAATTCAGAGCCCCCGTCGGGTTCTGAGGTGGCCTGTTGGCCTGCTGGGTTCACTTTCTGTTCGGGACTCATGGGGGTGTGTGGGGGCCGGGGGTTTCTCTCACTGTGATACGACCCGTCCCCAGAGGCATATCCTGGGCCAGACCCGACAGGTAGGTGGTTCACAGAAGAACCGGCGGTGGTGTGCGCGTCGACAATTAACAACTGCTTCCTGCGGGTGGGGGGCCCTCTAACTGGTAGCATTTGCCAACTTCTGCGGTAGAAATATTCCCGGGGTGACTCCCTGTGTCAGCTCCCCGTGAAGCCGCTGACCCCGACTGTGAGACAGGGCAAAGCTGTATACACAGCCAGCTCCCGCAAGGTGGCGGGAGCCGGCCACAGCACGCCACCGATCTCGAAACTTCCCTGACGTGGTGTGAAGCCACAGAGATGACCACGGCCTGGTAGCTTCCGTGGATCACCTCCTGGCCCCGGGACCCTTCCTTCCTTCCAGCAGCTCCTGAGTCTAAATTCACAGCCGCCCGTCTCTCTGGGCGTTCGTTCCCTTTCGTCGTGGGGCGGCCCCTCGTCTCTCCCGCCTGCCCTCCTCCCCTGCTCCCACCAAACAAGCTCATGGGACACTTCTTCGCTTAGAACTGGAACCGTAAATCCCTGAGAGGAAACAGAAAGAGAGCGACGTTTCCAGAAACCTGACAAAGTCCTCCCCAGCTTGGGAGCCCCTGGGAGCCCTCTCAGACCTTTCTGGACACTCGCTGGAGCGCCCTTGATGTGGGCCGGCCGGCTCCCTCCTGCGCAGGGGGGTTCCTGGCACTTCGGGGTGGTTTTGTCAGGGTGGCCCATCCGGCCTTCTTGGATGAGGCAGGGGCGTCCCTACTGGACTTCCCAGAGGCCTTTGCTTGTCTGTGAACCTCTTTCCTCCTGAAGACTTGGCTCTTAGGCTCACCCCTGCCATTTCTAGAGGGTCCCAGACGGCCCGTGCCCTCTCCATCTGTGACTGATCTTGAGACCGCCCAGGCTGGCCCTGTCCTCAGGGAAGCGTGGTCTCTGGGCCTTCTTCCGAGCCAAGGGCCGGGGGCCCGGCTGACTGATGGCAAACCCGAGGACAGTCCCAGGCGGTGGCCCCTGGTCTGGCTCTACTCAGGAGTTGCTATGAAAGGACGCAGGCCCAGTTACCAGCTTTCCCAGTTTCTCCAGAAAAGCCAGTACAAATCCAGGTTTTATGTTACATGAAACCTTTTTCTTTTTAAAATTTATTTATTTGGTGGGGGGGGGGGAGGGAGAGAGAGAGAGAGAGAGAGAGAGGGAGAGGGAAACCCTAAGCAGGCTCCATGCTGAGCGCGGACCTCCCATGACCCTTGATCATGACCTGAGGCAAAATCCGGAGTTGGCTGCTGAGACCGAGCAACCGGGTGCTCCTGAAACGTTCTAACTGTGAGACGTTGCAACTCATCTCTAAACACCCGCCCCCGACTGGCTCCGGCCTGGCAGCCTGCCGCTCGTGCCACCTGGGGGCAAGCTCCTTCCCGGCCCTTCTCCCACCGCTGCTCTTCTGCCCAGCTCCTGTCTGACCTCCCCCAGCGCCGTCCTCTTTCTATGGTTCCCTCGGGAGGTACCATCCTGAGATTCTTCTGACACCCCGGACTGCCGCACCCGGCCTTTGGGAAGGAAAGTAAGTGTCTCGCGTTGAAACCGAGACCTCAGTCGCCTTGGCGGTTGCTAAGGGTTTCGGCCGGCGCTGCGGGTGGGACGCGTGAGTGAGCAGCTTGGGGAACCGCAGAGGCTTAGCCTTGGACTAGCCACGATGGGGGAGGGGAGCGGGGGTGGGGCGTAGGGGAGAACCCGGTGTTCCCCAAACCTGGGCACAGGAGGCCGCTGAGTGCTGTGCCCAGAGGGGCCGGAGCGGGGGCCGCCTAGCGGAGAACAGCACGGGGCGAACAGGGCTGTGGCCGAAGACCCTGGGCCCAGGGTAGCTGCGCGGCCGACAGGGGGTCCCGACAGAGTCCTGGCAGGGGACGTGCCCGCCCGGACTGAGGGAACCTGAGCTCCCCTCCCCCGCAGATGTGAGCGCCCCTCCCACAGCTCCGCCGGGGGTCGGGGGGTCCCTATGTGTGAGATACCAGGAGGCGGAGAGCTAGAAAGTGACAAATCCCGAGCGGGTGTGTGTGCACACTCGGGTGAGGGGCCCCGGACTTGAAATCCCCTCTTCTCCAAACCTCGGCAGTCACTCCAGAGGCGGTACCTTCATCCAAATCAACGGGACCCCGTGGGGTCACTGACACATCTGCCTTCCTGGTTTGGGGCATGAAGCGAGGTCACATGCCATCCGTTTCCCAAAACCTATCAAATGCCTGCCGCTGCTCCCACGATGCCCTGAGCCCTTTCTCCCCCGGGAACTCGGAAACAGGGGTGTCCCTGTGCGTCGTGCCAGCTCGGTGGCCAAGCCTGTGAGCCCTCCCAGCATGGGCGACGGTGACTTGCCCGGCTGCTGGGGGGTGCCCAGTCCTCTACCTCCTTAGGTCAGGGGCATCCCGGGGGTGGGGAGGGTGTTAATCGCATGGGCGTGCAGCCAATCCTGTGGCCCCAATTAGGGCCCGATTGGGCCACACATTGGCCTGACCAGTCACAGCAGGGGTGAGGGTGAGGTGAGCCATGAGGTGACATGTGAGGTGACGTGCCAAGGCAAGTCCTCTCGAGGCCTCCAGGTGGAACCTCCTCTCGTCCCTGGGGTGACTCGGCCGCCCAGGACCTCCTGGAGGAGGCCTTGAATAGCGCCCTCCCAAGCTAGGCTCCTGCGGCTCCCCCACCTCAAGCTCCCGCCTCTGCGCTGCCCAAGCAAGGAACCCTCTCCATTTTGGGGCAATTTCCGCTGCTACGCCCCCCGTAGGCACCCTTCTTCACCCCCCTTTCTCCCCAGCCGGGCCTCAGACCTCCACTTGGTCCACGTGAGGGAGGCCCACTTGCTTCTCCAAATTCTTCCCGTCACCCGAGTTCCCAGAGCCCATCAAGGCTGGATGGCCGGCATCTGAAGAAGCCGGTTCTTCCTTCCCCGGGGGCCGATCGGGCTCCATCTGCGGACCTCTGGGCGACGAGAGGAACCACTCCATTCTCTGAGGGCCCAGGAAAGGAGAAGTTTCACACCGAGCCGGCCCGACCTTTGGTTCCCTCCTCGATGCCGGGCTTCCCGGGGTGTCTGGCTCCGGGGCTCTGCCTGGGTTCTGTCTATGAAAATTAAGAAATTTTCGCCTGGTGGCGCCTGGGTGGCTCAGTCGGTTAAGCGGCCAACTTCGGCTCAGGTCACGATCTCACGGTTCGTGGATTCGAGCCCCGCGTCGGGCTCTGTGCTGACGGCTCAGAGCCTGGAGCCTGCTTCGGATTCTGTGTCTCCCTCTCTCTGCCCTTCTCCTGCTCACGCTCTGTCTCTATGTCTCAAAATAAAATAAAACATTAAAAAAGAAAGAAAGAAAGAAAGAAAGAAAGAAAGAAAGAACCCACAGAGAGGTCCCTTCTTGAGGCCGGGGCTGCTGGCTTTCAGTGGGGCGCAGGGGCTTGGGGGACACGGCCTCCTCAGAGGGCAGCTGTCCCGTCCACGGCGGGGCCCTGGGCACATGGCATCACCGCGGTGCCTCGGTGGCCCTGTCAGCAAAGAACAGTGCCGTAGCTGCTCGGGTGTAGAGTTCCTTGGTTTCGAGAAAGCCTCGCTCCCTCCCCGCTGCGCTCTGCTGGGCTGAGGCGGCCTGATTCCCGGACACTGTGAACCCCAGGGCTTTCCGCCCCTGCCTCCTGCCGCTCCGGAGGCACCTGGCCCTGGCGGTGCGTGCACGGGCTCGTGCGCACACACACGCAGGCGCACGCGTGTGCCACGCTCACGAGCATACTCTGCACGGCCGCCCACGCTCATGTGTGTGCACATGCTCGCACAGATGCACTCATGTACACACAGATATGGGTATATATACGTGTGCAAAACACACACACGGGTTTGCGCGTCTATCCATTCACATATGTGAATTGTACTGTATACATATATGTGCAACGTACACGCACTCACAAGCACGCACAGATATGGGCACACACGTGTACACTCAGAGATACGAATGCACATGGCATTTGTATACACACTCCCATGCATACGTGCTTCCCCACGCAGAGTCATAAATACCACATGTGTACACATATTCACACACACGCTGGACTCACCTGTTTCCCTGGGAACCTGAAAGTCGGTGTTGAGGACGAGGAGGGGGACGACCCAAGTCTGGAATGACGGAAGCAACATTTCCCTAGAGGCACAATTTTGTCAGGTTCCCTCTCACCGAAAGGGCATGGCTGCACCAGGCACACTGACTTCCTCAGAGGCCAACTCCTACAGACCCCAGGCCGTCTGCGCCCGGAGGTGCCTCCGAAAGGGTTTGGTCTAAGCCCCGCGCCTTAGAGAGGAAGCAACGCCCATCCCTTGAGGTTATCAGGTCTCCTGGGTCGTATTTCCGCCATGGATCTGAGTCTGTCTCCTTCCCTTCCCTACCCTCCACGTGCCTGGAGCTTATCCAGGGCCAGGCTGATCACCAAGGTTACGAACGTGGCCTCTCCTTGGACCGATGTCTGCCGTCAAGGGGATGAGGAGTGGGGCCGGACTAGGGCCGGCCTGGCGCCTGCCCCCTGCCAGGGCTGTGACTGGGCGCCCTCCGCACACCCTGGAATCACATGACACCGAAAAGGGTTGTCCGCCTAGTCAGCAGGGCTCTGTCAGCAGAAGACCAGGAGACGGGGCTGTGAACAGACAAAACAAAAAAAACCCAAAAAAACTTTGATGTCCGTGACTGTATCTTAGCGATTGTCTGGAAGGTTCTGCCTCAGAGTTTTGAACAGAAATAAACGCCGAGGTCAGTCGTGATGGGGGAGGGGCGGCTGAGGGCCGCGTCCCCGGGTGAGGACTGCGGTTTGGGCGGGCACGGATGGAGTGCAGACAGGGTAAGAAGAGGGTAGCGGTGGTGTCATTGCTGGTGTCATTCGAGGCGCTACAGTTCGGGTCGTCTTGAACTCTAGAGTTAGCGCTTCAGAAACTTGGGGACGTTTGTGCGGTAAGTCACAAACGGATGGGGGACTTGGGGGACTTTATGGAAGTGGTTTTTTTTTCTTCAATACTTTAGATATGACCGAGCTGGATATTTTTCTCGAATCTTGTTCCCAGTTCCTTTCCTTCGTCACATGTATCCTTTCCTGTGGTAGTAGGTTTATTTTTCCTGAGACCCATAAGCTACTTCAGAGGGAATCGAATCAACAGCCTGAGTGTTGTCTACTGAGAACACTTGGTAAGTCTACTCCTGACGCAGCTAGAGACAATGAGGTCTAGCTTTGTAACATCCACCCCCGCCTTTGGCATCTACGTATTTAGTGTTGTTATTTTTTCAGAGGGTTTTTTTTTTCTTGACCCTAAAATGGAACCTAACAATATCCTACTATCAACATTGGCCTCATGATTGAAACCTTACCAGTTTCTTGAGTGGGGTATCGTTCTTTATAAAATATAAAGTTTACAAAATTCAAGTTTGAAAACCTCGGCCTTGAATCGGCGATCAAGGACATGTCGGTCCTCCTCTGCCTTCTTCCGGATCTCTGTCCACCTCACTTCCACACTCCTGTGCCCGGTTCGGCGTGACAGGAGGACAGGAAATCCCGGTGTCATTAGAGGGATGACCGCTGGGATCTGGAGTCAGGATGACCCGGATGCAAATCCCAGGTTTGCCTCAGCTTCCTCGTCTGTAAAATGGGAATAATGAGAGTACCACCTTCATGGGGCGGCTCTGTGATTTCGGAAAATTTATTTAACCAGTTTGCTCCCTGGTAAAATATGGCCACAGTGGTATCTATGAAGTCAAGGAGGTGAGGCAACCGTGCGCTTATGCGATGTCTGGAAAATTATGATTTTAAGGAATAGCTATCACTTTCTTAATGATGCATGTACTGCCGTAGGCTTGAACCACTCTAGGTAAGTCTTACGGGCCAATCAGTCTCCCTTTGATTCATGACAGGGTACAGACTCTGCACGTCATCTTTTTAAAAATTTTTTTAAATATTTATTTATTTTTGAGGGACATAGAGACAGACTATGAGTGGGGGAAGGGCAGAGAGAGAGGGAGATGCAGAATCCGAAGCAGGCTCCAGGCTCCAAGTCGTCAGCACAGAGCCCGACGCGGGGCTCAAACTCACAGACCGTGAGATCATGACCTGAGTTGAAGTCGGCCGCTTAACCGACTGAGCCACCCGGGCGCCCCCCCCTTTTTTTTTTTAAGTAGGCTCCACACCTAGCATGGAGCCCAATGCGAGGTTCGAACTCACGACCCTGAGATCAAGAGCCCACTGAGCCACCCACTTGCCCCAAGAAGGAAGATTCTTTTTTCTTTTCTTTTTTTTTTTATTAGAGAGAGGGTGTATGTGAGCAAGGGTGGAGAGAGAGAAGGAGAGAGAATCCCACGAGGGGCAGAGAGGGAGAGAGAGAGAGAGAAGCAGGGCTCACCCTACACAGGGACTTGCACTCACATAACCATGAGATCATGACCTGAGCTGAAGCTAGGTGCTTAACCAGTGAGCCACCCAGGCGCCCCAAGGAGGAAGATTTTTTTTTTAAATTTTATTTACTTATTTAGAGAGGGACAGACACAGCATGAGTGGTGGAAGGGTAGGGAGAGAAAGAGAGAGAAAGAGAGAGGGAATTCCAAGCAGGCCCCACACTGTTAGCACAGAGCCCGATGTGGGGCTTGAACCCACAAACCATGAGATCATGACCTGAGCCAAAACCAAGAGTCGGACGCTCAACCGACTGAGCCGCCCGGTCGCCCCAAGGAAGAAGCTTCTTAAGGTTGGTGTAGATGGCCCCACGTGGAAGTTCACAGCCCTCAGTTTCGGGCCCCTTCCTCTGCTCTCCCTTTCTGCACTCGGCTAGATTGCTGCGCTCCGGACGCCTCGGGCTGAAGGCAGGAAGAGGTTTGCGGGAGGCAGGTGGACTGGGAGTTCAAGGCTGGCCCCATTTTTCCGGGGGGAGCCAGCCATCCAGAGGGACCTTCGTTTTCCTGAATGCCGTTTGTAATTGGGCACACAGCATTCCGAGGACCGAATGCCAGTCCAACGAAACGTGCCCCCCTCGTATGCAGCCAAGGGAGTCCAATCCTACCCCCGGGTTGCTCCTCCGGCCCTGCGGGGAGTCCAAGAAGCCAGGAGCACCTACGACCAGGGGGCAGGCCCGGGGCCTCACAGGGAGACACTGGGTGGGGGGCCGAGGGCCCGGTCTCTCCAGGGGCTGCTCTGTGGTGACAGGCCCACCCTTCACTGACCCTGTCTGTCTGGGGAGCCACCCAGGCCACTTCCTTCCACGGTGACAGCCACCGCTGCTTTCTGGGGCACGGGGCAAGAAGAGGACATTCTCTTCCCGGAGTGAGGCTCACTTCCCCGCGCCCCTGCCCGGGCTCCCGGGGTCCCGGGGCTACGGCGCTCCGTGGGTGGACACAGCTCTCAGGCTGTGGTCACGCACGCGGCCTGCAGGTTCTGGCGCCCAGAGGGCTGAGAGGAGCCGGCTTTAGAGTCCAGCCGTCTCCTGGCCCCGGCTTCACACACCCCTTCTTCCCCTCCCACTACCTGCCTCCCCCTGCTCTCCCCACCCCCTCACCTGGGTACTTCCAGACAGGATTCAGAAAAATCCCAGGATGCGTATGACCTCCCTACCCGCCGTGGACTCTCCAGGAGGGGGTGGGAGGAGGAGTCCCTCTGCCAGTCTGACAAGACGCCACTAGCAGGGACAGAAGTGCGGTAAGGTGTCAACCAGCAATGGCTCCTGCTCGCTGTGTTAGCTCACCGGGCACTTCTCCGGGAATTGTGTGTTGGGTTTATCTCATATAAATTATATACGTGTGTGTGTGTGTGTGTGTGTGTACACAGAGAGAGAGAGAGAGAGGGAGGGAGAGGGAGGGAGATCCTTAACTAGAGCTATCTATGCTTACTTAAGCTCCAAACACTTAACACATAGTTGTGTCCTGTGGGCCCAGAAGTTAGTCACGTGGCTCCCAACCCAAGTGGGCAAAGATCAGAGTGACGCGGCAGACACCCACTTTGCGCTCACGCACTCCATGCCCGTGACCGTCCAGAACGAGGGACTAAGGTTACTCCCTTTTACAGATAAGGAAAGAGGGGCACGCAGAGGCTACCCGACTTGCTCAAAGGCACCGTCAGGACTCGAACCCAGGCTGTCCAGCTCTGAAGCCCAGGTCTGACTTTCTTTCCTGGTGACAAACCCGGACAGGTGGCGGGCCTGCCAAAGGGCTTAGAACGACGTATTGTTACCAAGCTCTGCCGCCAGCCAGAGGCTGTGAATCACGGCGGAGGCGTCTTGTCAGGTGAGCAGGGAGCCCAGCCCTGGCCCGCAGAGGCCAAGTCTCAGCAAGTTTTGCCTTCTCTGTAAAGACGAGAGTGTCCTGTTCAAATCGCTTCTCTCCCTGGGCACCCGTACACGTTTCTACTGAACACTCTCCCTGCATGGTACTGAATCTTGTATATGGATTTACTCTTTTAATTTTATTTTTATTTTTTTAACGTTTTTATTATTTATTTTTGAGAGACATAGAGACAGAGCGTGAGCAGGGGAGGGGCAGAGAGAGAGAGGGAGACACAGAATCCGAAGCAGGCTTCAGGCTCCGAGCTGTCAGCACAGAGCCCGATGCGGGGCTCGAACTCACAAACCGCGAGATCATGACCCGAGCCAAAGTCGGACGCTTAACTGACTGAGCCACCCAGGCGCCCCTGGATTTACTCTTTTAAACCCCACATCCTCGGGGCGCCTGGATGGCACAAGCTAGGATCTTTCAGTCTGTGAGTTTGAGCCCCGCACAGGGCTGTCTGCTGTCAGCACAGAGCCTGCTTCGGATCCTCTGCCTCTCTCTCTCTCTCTGCCCTTCCCTGCTTGTGCTCTCTCTCTCTCTCTCTCAAAAATAAATAAACATTAAAAAAATTTTTTTTAACCCCACATCCTCATGAGGAATGCACTATTTTAAAAACCCAGCTTTGGGGCGCCTGGGTGGCTCCCTTGGTTAAGTGTCCGACTCTTGATTTCCTTTGGCTCAGGGTGTGATCTCATGGTCCGTGAGCTCAAGCCCCGAGTCCAGCTCTTCGCGGATAGCACAGAGCCTTCTTGGGATTCTCTCCCTCCCTCTCTCTCGCTGCCCCTCTCCCACACGGGTGCATGCTTTCTCGCTCTCAAAGTAAAAACTGAAAGGAAAAAGTAAATAAAGATAAAAAATAAAATAAAATACATCACAGTCTCTTGGTCTTCTACTCTGTGATTTATTTGCTGCCAATATTTAACCCGTCTTTTTTTCCTTTTTTTTTAATTTTTATTTTCTTTCATTTACTTTTTAATTTACATCCCAGTTAGTTAGCATATAGTGCAACGATGATTTCAGGAGTAGATTCCTTAAAGCCCCTCACCCAGTTAGCCCATCCCCCCCCCCACAGCCCCCCAGCGACCCTCTGGTCTCTGTATTTAAGAGTCTCTCATCTTTTGTCCCTCTTCCTGTTTTTATATTATTTTTTCTTCCCTTCCCTTATGTTCATCTGTTTTGTATCTTAAAGTTCTCTTGTGAGTGAAGTCATATGATATTTGTCTTCTGTAATTTCACTTAGCACGATGCCCTCCAGTTCCATCCACGTAGTTGCAAATAGTAACCCCTCTTTCTGTTTCAACATCACCCCCAGGCTTTTATCACAAGTAAATAGAGTGTATACTAAGGAAATACCGATCCTCCTAACATTAGTCTATTAATTAGACCCAAAAACTTGCTACATAAAAATTCTCCTACAAATCGTGCTTCATAAATATCTTCCTACCATTATCTAGTTTGGGAGCATCTGTGCTGCTAGCATTTAAATCACCTGATTCTGGGGCGCCTGGGCGGCTCAGTCGGTTAAGCTTCTGATTCTTGATTTTGGCTCAGGTCATGGTCTCTCAGGGGTGAGTCTGAGCCCGGCGCTGGGCTCTGCGCGGACAGTGAGGAGCCTGCTTGGGAGTTCTCTCCCTCCATCGCTCTCTGCCCCTTCCCTGCTTGCGCTCTCTCCCTGCACACGCTCTCTCTCTCTCTCTCTCTCTCACAATGAATAAACTTGAAAAAAAAAAAGAATTTGAAGTTAAGGGGCGCTTGCGTGGCACAGTCGGTTAAGTATCCAACTCTTGATTTCGAATCAGGTCACGGTCTCATGGTCGTGAGGTGGAACCCCAAGTCAGGCTCTGCACTCAGCGTGGAGCCTGCTTAAGGTTCGCTTTCTCTCTCTCTCTCTGTCCCTTCCCTGCTTGCATGCTCTTTCTCTAAAAATTAAAAAAAAAAAAAAGAGAGAGAGAATTTGAAGTGAAGACATCAGTGAGGGAACTTTCTAGTTTCTTCTCAGTTTGTTAGATAATTAGACAATCAGGTAAGATTCAGATCATTGTACTGAGTGGTTTTTAAGAGTTAAAGACAAATTGAATGAGTTTGAAAAAGTGTTGCTGGTGGGAATGGAAGTTGTCTAGAATGCCTAACTGTCTGGGCTGAGAAGTGGAAGAAAGAGAAAACTTCATAGTCACTTACTTGGGCAATTTTAATTTCTCCAAAGCAGTAAAATAAACAAGACCTACCAAGTAAATTTCTATCAAGACACAAGATTGATACATTTTCTAGCCCACTTACTTTTTTTAACAAAGCAGGAAAGAATATCCGATGGGAAAGACTGTCTTTTCAACAAATGGTGTTGGAAAAAGCTGGACGGCGACATGGGGAAGAACGAAACTGGACCACGTTCTTACGCCACACGCAGAAAGAAATTCAAAAGATCCAAACGTGAGACATTAAAACATTAAAATCCCAGAGGAGAACACTGGCGGTAACTTCTTTGAAACTGGCCATAGCAGCTGCTTACTAGGTACGTCTCCTAAGGCAAGAAAGCAAAAGCAAAAAGGAGCTATTGGGACTTCATCAAAGTAAAAAGCTTCTGCACAGCCAAGGAAACAATGAACAAAACCAAAAGGCAACCCGTAGAATGGGAGAAGATATTTGCAAATGACATATATGATAAAGGCTTAGTATCCAAAACCTATACAGAAGGGATACAACTCAACACCCAAAAAACAAATAATCCAATTAAGAATGGGCAGAAGACAAAAATGACATTTTCCCAAAGCAAACATACAGAATGCCAACAGACAGATGAAAAGATGCTCAACATCACTCATTAAGGGGAAATTCAAATTAAAACTACGATGAGCTATCACCTCGCACCTGTCAGAAAGGCTGAAGTCGACAGCACCAGAAACAACGGGGGCTGACGAGGATGTGGAGAAAGGGGAGCGCTCCCGCCAGTTGGGGGGAACAGACTGGCGCAGCCACTGTGGGAAGCAGTACGGAGGTTCCTCAAAAAGTGGCAACTAGAGCTACCCTCCAATCCTGCAACTGCGTTACTAGGCATTTACCCAAGAGATACAAAAACACTAATTCAAAGGGAGATGTCCGTCCCGATGTTTACAGCATTATCTATAGTAGCCAAATTATGGAAGAAGCCCAGATGTCCATGGACTAGTGACTAGATAAAGAAGACATAGGCAATTACACACACACACACACACACAGCACATATATAATGGAATATACTCAGCCATAAAAAATAATGAAATCTTATCATTTGTAATGATGTGGATGGAGCTAGAGAGTATAATGTTAAATGAAATAAACCAGAGAAAGACAAATGCCAGATGATTTCACGCATATATGGAATTTAAGAAACAAATGAGCATAGGGGGAAAAAAGAGAGGCAAACCAAGAAACAGACTCTTAACTATTGAGAACAAACTGATGGTTACCAGAGGGGAGGGGGTGAGGGGTTGGGTTAAATGGGTGATGCGGATTAAGGAGTGCCCTTGTTGTGGGGCTCCTGGGTGGCTCAGTGGGTTAAGCGTCTGACGTCAGCTCGGGTCATGATCTTGCGGTTTGTGGGTTTGAGCCCCGCGTCGGGCTCTGTGCTGACAGCTTGGAGCCTGGAGCCTGCTTCGAATTCTGTGTCTCCCTCTCTCTCTGCTCCTCCCCTGCTTGTGCTCTGTCCCTGTCTCTTAAAAATAAATAAAGACTTAAAAAAAAAAAAAGGAGTGTCCTTGTTGTGATAAGCACTTAGGCATTGTATGGGAGTGTTGAATCACTAAATTGTACATCCAAAACTAATAGTACACTGTACATTAACTTACTGGAATTCAAATAAAAACTTAAAAAAAAAATAAAAATAAATAAATAAAACCACTTACAAAAAAAAAAAAGCTGTGGGAAAGATATATAACACAGAATTGGCCATTTAGCCACTTTCAAGTGTACAAGTCAGTGGCATGAATCACATTTCACAATGTTTTGCAACCATCATCTATTTCCAAAATTTTTCATCGCCCCAAACAGAAACCATATCCATTAAGCAATAGCTCTGCGTTCGCAGCTCTCTCCAAGCCTCTGGTAACCTCTAATCTACTTTCTGAATGAATATTATTCTAGATATTTCATACAAGTGGAATCACACAATATTTGTCCTTGTGTGTCTGGCTTAGTTCACTTAGCATAATGTCTTCAAGGTTCACCCGTGCTGTAGCGCGTGTCAGAACGAACTTCTTTTTATGGCCGGATAATCATTCTTTTATATCTACCTACCATTTCTCTCTTCATCCACTCATCTGCTGATGGATATTTGGGTTGCGGCTACCTTTCGGCTCTTATGATAACGTGGCAGTGAACACTGGCCTCCAAGTATCTGAGTCTCTCTTTTCAATTCTCGTGGGTATATATTGGTGGTTCATATGGTAATTGTGTTAGCTTTTTGAGGAACTGCCAAATTGTTTCCCGTAGCGGTTGCACCATTTTACATGCCCACCAGCATTATATGAGGGTTTCAATTTCTCCACATCTTTGCCAACACTTGTTCTGTTCTGTTCTTTTCTTCCTTCCTTCCTTCTTGTTCTTTCTTTCTTTTCTTTTTTTTTTTTTTTTACAAAAATATATAGCCATCCTAGTAGGTGTGAAGAGATACCTCATTGTGGACATGCGTGCATGTGTCTTTTCGTCGAGGTGAAATCACATAGCACACAATTAACAATTTAAAAACGTATGACTCAGGGCATTTCGTACATTCACAATGTACTACCATAACCTCTCTGGTTTCAAAAATTTCCCATCACCCCAGACCACCCCATAAGTAATCACACCCTGTTCTCGCCTCCACCCCCATCTCCCCATTCCCTGGCGACTACTAACTTATTTTCTCCCTTTAAACAGGATTTGTCTGTTCTGGACATTAACTTTTTGCATTTAGCATAATGTTTTTGAGATTCATTTAAGTTGTAGCATGTACCAGTATTTTATTCCTTTTTATGACTAAATAACATTCCAGTGTATGGATATACCCCAATCTGTTAACCCATTCATTCATTGGTGGATATTTAGGATGTTTCCAACTTTTGGCTAGTACGAATAATGCTACCATGAAGATCTGTGTAGAAATTTCTGGGTGGACACATGTTTTCATGTTTCTTGGACATATGCCTAGTTGTAGAATTGCTCAGTCACATGGTAATTCTGTTTAGCCTTTTGAGAAATCACCAAACTGTATTCCATAGCGGTTGCGCCATTTTATAATCGTGATTGGCAATTTGTGAGCATTCCCATTTCTCCAGCTTCTTGCTGACACTTGTTATTTTCATAAAAATTATCTATCCCTATATCTATATCTCCAACTTAGTGAGTATGAAGTGGTATTTCATTGTGGTTTTGATATGCACTTCCTTCCTAACCGGTGATGTTGAACACCCTTCTCATGTACTGATTGGCATTCTGTATCTCTTCTTTGGAGAAAGACCTATTCAAATCCTTAGCTTATTTTTAAATTGGGTTATTTGTTGTTGTTAAGTTTTAAGAACTCTATATATTCTGGATACTAAACCCTTATCACATATATGATTTGCAAGTATTTTCTCCAATTCCGTAGATCATCTTTCCCCTTTCCTGATAATGTCTTTTGATGAGCAAAAGTTCTAATTTTTATGAAGTCTTGTACCTTGCCACTCTGCTCAAATCACTCATTAGCTTTAGTAGTTTTTTTGTGGATTCTCCGGGATTTTCCATACATAGAATTATGTCATCTGCAAATAGTTTTACTGCTTTCTTTCCAATTCGGGCACCTTTTACTTCTTTTTCTTGCTCAATTGCTCTGCCCAGGACTTCCAGTACTATGTTACATAGTAAACCTGGGGTTAAGACCAAAAGTTTACTGCCTAATTCTGAACTTGTGAGTCCTAATCTTATTCCTGATCTCAGTAAGGTGTGTTCAGTCTTTCGCCACTGAATATGATGTTAGTTGCAGGGTTTTTCATTGATGCCCTTTATTATATTAAGGAGGTTCCCTTCTATTCCTAGTTTTCTGAGCTTTTCTGCCATGATAGGGTATTGAATTCTGTCAAATGCCTTTTCTGCATCATCTGATCATATGATTTTATTCCTTCGTTCTATTAATATGGAGAATTACATTGATTTTCTTTTGAACTATCCTTGTATTTCTGGGGTAAATCCCACCTGTTCATGGTTGTATAATCTTTCAAATATGCTGCTAGATTTAGTTTGTTAGTATCTTCTTGAAAATGTTTGCATCTATTCATAAAGGATATTGATCTATGGGTTTTTTTTCTTCTTATCATTGTGGTTAGTCCATTTAATTTTAAATCCATAACTAAGATGAGAAATAAGCCAATTCTATAATTCTGAGCTTATCATAGTAGTGATTATTGAAAGAAAAATTTAAACCTTCCTTGGGACACCTGGCTGACTCGGTCCGTAGAGCATACAACTTTTAATCTAAAGGTTGTGGGGTGCCTGGGTGGCTCAGTTGGTTAAGCATCTATCTGACTTTGGTTTGGGTCATGATCTCAAGACTTGGGAGTTTGAGCCCTGCATTCTGCTCTGTGCTGACAGCTTGGAGCCTGGAGCCTGCTTTGGATTCTATGTCTCCCTCTGTCTCTGCCTCCCTCTTGCTCATGCGAGATCTCTCTTCCTCACAAATAATAAACATTAAAAAAAAAACAAAAACCTCACACACATTCAAGGTTGTGAGTTCAAGCCCCATGTTGGGTGTAGAGAATTCTTAAAACTAAAATTAAAAAAAGGAATTAAAAACCTTCCTGAGACATAAAATCCATGGCTTTTTTTTTTTTTTAATTTATTTTTAGAGAGCACATGCATTGGGGAGGGGCAGAGGGAGAGGGAGAGTATCCCAAGCAGGTTCAGCACTGTCAGCAGACAGTCCAAAGTGGGGCTCAAACTCATAAATCATGAGGTTATGACCTGGGCCAAAATTGAGTCAGATGCTTAACCGACTGGGCCATCCAGATGCCTGTGACTTTCAATGATTTAAATGTGAAAGAGATTTTCTTATCTCTACCATAAAGCGTGTTGTATACTTGGCATTGAAAGAGGTTTGTCTAGGGTTCCACGATGGCTACTAAATAGATAAATAAATTTGGCCTCATGACTCCCCGGGATAGAGGGAGGTCAGGGAATTGAGAAGGTGATGGGAAGTGAAACAGGAACACGAAGGACATAAGCTTCTTAATCCAGAAAAAAGGCTTTTCTTGACTTTTTAAAATATTTCCCATTAGATAAAAAAAGTTAATCTTATTTTATTTTTAATTCCCCCAACAATGTATTTCTGCACATGAGTATCTTTCTATTGTATTTCCTAGGCATTTAGAAGCCTGGGGTTAAGACCAAAAGCTCGCTGCCTAATTCTGTTTGCTCTGAGAGTTCAGGGTATTTTAACAGCCGTTCTTAATCTTCACTCGAACTGCCTCCTACCCCCCAGGGTAAAGAGGGGGCCGGGCAGGAAGGGCTGCTCGGCAGCCGCAAGCTAGTGAGGGAGTGGGGCTGGCACCGTGCCCACGCGCCTCCCTCCTTCTGTTGTCACCTTCTGCCAATCTCCCGTATTTATCAAAATACAACGTGACGAAGGCAGGAATGCAGGCTGGGTCAAGCCTAGGGACAGTCTGCTGCAAAGCAGGGCGGCCATCTTGCTCTCCCTTGGAACCCCCAGTCCCCTCCTTAGCCGACGACCTTAGAGTCGGGCGGTGCCCCCACGTGCGCGGACGCCATCAAACCAGTGTGAGAACTAAAACCTTGGATGTGGGTAGAAGGGAGGTATGCGCATACTTAATGGAAAGAAGAACGGTTCTTTCGGCATTTTTCAGTTGGGTTCTTTTGGCCTCACATGAAGGTCTGGGGGGCTTTAGCAGTCTGGCAAGCCTGTTCGAATACGTGAAATGTTTCAAGCACCTTCTCTGTCTAAAGCCCTTTCTACTAGAGTGAAACTAGACAGCAGTGCTGGCTCATTCCTTCGGCTTCAGTTTTACACACGCCTACTACGTATGAAAAGCAAGCTGAGAGAGCTCCCGCAGGAGCCCAGTTTCTAGTTTCATTAGATGGAAGATTAGGCAGACATGGTGGCTGTTGTCAGACATGCAAACCACACCGCTGTGGGCCAGGCGCCTCCCCAAGCCCTACCCGGGTTTCCCAGGGAGGGGGAACTGCTGGCCTCGCCATCGCTGGGACCCTGACCTTCTGCTGGGGCCTTTCTTGCAGCTTGGGAACTATAGGTGGGCCCCAGGGATGGGAGTCTTCCACAGGCTGGGCCATCCCAAGGTCAGTCGGCTCTGGCAGTGGAGGGGTCCAGCTGACCAAGCTCTGCACGGATGACTGGGTACGGTGCCACAAAGCTATCCCGAAGTCATTCGGTTGAGCCATAGGAAATTGTCAATATTTGACCACTTAGACCTTCAAAGATGGCTACTTCATATGGGTTCGACCTAAACTTCTATCAAGGGGGAAAAAAAGCCAAGTCTGCAATAGATTCTATTCCCTCTATTATTAGCAGAATATGTTTGCTAGAATATCTCCCAATTCATTTTTCATCTTGTCTAAGGTTATGGGCTGAATCGTGTCCTTCAAAAAGTATGCTGGAAGTCCTAATCCCCCCACCTGATAATGTGAGCTTACTTGGAAATGGGTATTTACAAAGGTAACTAAGTTAAAGTGAGATCTTTAGTGTGGACCCTACCAGGAAGTGGTGTCCTTAGGGGAAATGTGGACAGATGTGCCCAGAGGAAAGAGGATATAGGGACACACAGAGAATGACGTGTGACGACATGAGTGATGCATATACAGGTCAAGGGGTGCCTGAAGCTACCAGCAGCTAGAAGAGGGGCTTGAACAATTCCTTCCCCGGAGCTTCGAGATGGAGCCTGGCTTTGTAGAAACCTGGACTTTGGACTTCTCTTCCCAGAACTGTGAGGCAAGGAGTTCTTGCTGTTGCCAGGGCTAATGCTACCCTCCGCATGTTTGTGCCGCTCCGCCCCCGACCTTTCTCATGCTGAAATCCTAACACCCATGTGATGGTATTAGCAGGTGGGCCTTTGTGAATTCCGTAAGTAATAAAGCGGAGCCCTCGTGAAGGGGTCAGTGCCCTAGCGAGAGAGGATCTAGAGAGATCTCTAGCCCCTTCCGTCAGGTGGGCACACAGTGAGAAGGTGCCAGCTAGGAGCCCGTAAGCTAGCCCTCACCACATGGGGACTGTGCTGTGCTGGTAACCTGATCCGGGACTTTCCAGGCTCCAAAGCTCTGAGCAATACATTTCTGTCATATATAAGCTACTAGGTCTGGTATTTGGTTGTAGCAGCCTGAATGGATTAAGATACCTAGGAAATAAAGACAGGCTCCTTCCAGTGATGATAAACTATGCTGTCGGTAAGACACAAGGGACAGTTTATGTTAAAAACGGTACAGCTGGTTACTCCCTAGGATCCAGAGTTGAGGTATTCGTTCCTATAGGAACTCGGTGTGTTTCCTACTGTAGCCAAAAAGATTTGTCTGAATACAATAAAGCCAGCTTTGTAATTTATAACACACACACACACACACACACACACACACACACTTTTGGTTTCCTGGCCTGTCCAAGTTTGTGGTAAGAGTTTCAGAGTTTCCCTCCAGGCAGCAACAGGGCAGACGCCATGCTTGTGCAGTCTTAAGGAGCCCATTCGAAGTCGTGTGAACCAGACGCTCATCCTGAGGAGACACAAATAATTGCTGCTCCTCACAAGGAGAACCTCTGTGTGAAAGAGTTTAGAAGGTGGCGACAGAGCTCCTGGAGTTGTATTCTGAAAAGCTGCTCAGGAAGATCAGTGTTGGCAGGCTTCCCTGTCTGGGGGACCCCGCAGCAGGTAAGTGAGCAGGAGGGGCAGGAAAGCTTCTTCTGGGGGAAGGAGAGCCGAACGCAGACCAGTGTCGAAAGTACCAGAAGCTCTTTCATGTCAGACTTTCAGGATTCAGCTTTACAAATAAACCTAAACAAAGAAAATAACAGAAGGTGATCATAAGTCAACTGACTGCAGTTGGATGGACTTCTCGGAGTAGGCACGTACATACGAGGAGAGGGATTGAGATTCCTGGCTGTCCCTTCCGTCTACGGGCCTCCTCTCGTTTCTCAGCCTGGCCAAGAACCAACTTCGACGATCACAATACCACCGTGCCTCTCTTCCTCTCCCAGCCCTTTCTCACTTGGTCATTCCACGGTTCCTCACTGCTGCCATTAGAGATAGGGACGGAAGTGCAGGAAGTGAAATTGCCACAAAGCTATCTGGAGCCCTGGCTACTGAGAGGTTTAGGGAGATAGGACGCACTGCCCAGATCGCAGTTTCTAAATTGACTGTGGACTCCAGTTAGGATCTTCCTCCTGCTTCTTTTATCCATCATTTCTGCCAACAGCTGACACTTGGGAGGTGGGGTGGGTGCGGAGGAATACAAGACACAAAAAGCATTAACCATAAAGGAAGAAAACTTAATAAATGCAACCACATTACCATGAAAAAAACCCCCACAAACTTCTGTTCATAGAAAAAGATCCCTTAAAGCAAATAAAAGACAACTTACATGCTGGAAGGCAAAATGTGCAGCTTCCATATCCAACAAAAACATTAGTTTCATACAAAATACAGAAAGAACTCCATAAATCAATGAAAAAAAGGGAAAAACCCAAAAAGCCTAAGCAAATAGGAATTTCACAGAATGGGAACAAATATGGTTAACACATAGCAGCATACATGCTCATCTTTGAGGCGATCAGGAGAGCAGAAAGACCACACGGAGATGACTTTTTAGGAACACGGGATTGGCAAAAATCCGAAAGTCTAACTCTACCAATGGCCGGCGAAGACAGGGACCCACACATTGCTGCCGGGAGTATAATGTGGGACAGCTTTAGACAACAGGCCGGTGTCCCCTGTGAGGCTGAACACGCCCCCACTCCGCTCCTGACTACGGGCCACGCTCCTGCCCACGTGCGCCACCAGCACGTTCAGGGACGGGGCCCAGGGTGACGAGGAGACAGATCCACTGCGGCGGAGTCACACGATGGCGTACCGTCCTGCAGGAAAAATGAGGAAACTACACGCCGACGACAGGGTGAACCGCAGCAACGTGAGGCTGACCAAGCAGAAAACCAGCCCCCAGAAGAGTGTATGTAGCGTGATCTCTTTTTCACAAGGTTCGCCACAAACAACTAAGCTCTATATTCCTGGGGTACATCATATAATCTTGATAAGACTCACTAAAAAATACTAAGGTACAGGCAAATATAATATTATATGTTAATTGTACTTTCCTAAGCCTCGGGGGAAAGTGGGAGGAAGAGATGGGAAAGAAATTAGGTAGGGATACAATATTAAGATTCCGGTTCTTAGTGGTAGGTTCAGGGTGTGTATTATTAAATTAAAAAATAAACACATTAGTGAATGAATAAATAAAAGATGACTGTTTCACATACCAACGAGTGTGTGTCCTAACTCAAAGAGTGATGACCCCAAATTTGGGGGTTCACGTAATGTTTGAGGTCCATGAAGATAAAACAGAATAGAAACAACAAAAAAAGCACTGGATATGTACATGAACTTGTCTGAATCTGCAGCAACAGAACGTAAGGCTTCAAGGGCTCCTCCCTTGTGACGGCCCCGTGAGAGCGGGCCTGCGAGTCCTCCAGGGTGTAGTCCGGAAGCTCTTCTGGTAAACCTCCCGCAGAGACCTCTGGTAAACCTCCCGCAGAGACCTCTGGTAAAACTCCCACCGAGATCTCTGGTAAACCGCCCGCAGAGACCTCGGGTAAACCGCCCGCAGAGACCTCTGGTAAACCTCCCGCAGAGAGCTCAGGTAAACCGCCCGCAGAGACCTCTGGTAAACCGCCCGCAGAGACCTCAGGCAAACCGCCCGCAGAGATCTCTGGTAAACTGCCTGCAGAGACCTCTGGTAAACCTCCCACCGAGATCTCTGGTAAACCGCCCGCAGAGACCTCGGGTAAACCGCCCGCAGAGACCTCAGGCAAACCGGCCCGCAGAGATCTCTGGTAAACTGCCTGCAGAGACCTCTGGTAAACCTCCCACCGAGATCTCTGGTAAACCGCCCGCAGAGACCTCGGGTAAACCGCTCGCAGAGACCTCGGGTAAACCTCCCGCAGAGACTTCGGGCAAACTGCCGCAGAGACCTCGGGCAAACCGCCCGCAGAGACCTCAGGTAAACCGCCCACAGAGACCTCAGGAAAACCGCCCGCAGAGACCTCAGGTAAACTGCCCGCAGAGACCTCAGGTAAACCGCCCGCAGAGACCTCAGGTAAACCGCCTGCAGAGACCTCAGGCAAACCGGCCCGCAGAGATCTCTGGTAAACTGCCTGCAGAGACCTCTGGTAAACCTCCCACCGAGATCTCTGGTAAACCGCCCGCAGAGACCTCAGGCAAACCGGCCCGCAGAGATCTCTGGTAAACTGCCTGCAGAGACCTCTGGTAAACCTCCCACAGAGATCTCTGGTAAACCTCCCACCGAGATCTCTGGTAAACCGTCCGCAGAGACCTCGGGTAAACCGTCCGCAGAGACCTCGGGTAAACCGTCCGCAGAGACCTCGGGTAAACCGCCCGCAGAGACCTCGGGTAAACCGCCCGCAGAGACCTCGGGTAAACCGTCCGCAGAGACCTCGGGTAAACCGCCCGCAGAGACCTCGGGTAAACCTCCCGCAGAGACTTCGGGCAAACTGCCGCAGAGACCTCGGGCAAACCGCCCGCAGAGACCTCGGGTAAACCGCCCGCAGAGACCTCGGGTAAACCGCTCGCAGAGACCTCAGGAAAACCGCCCGCAGAGACCTCAGGTAAACCGCCCGCAGAGACCTCAGGTAAACCGCCCGCAGAGACCTCAGGAAAACCGCCCGCAGAGATCTCTGGTAAACTGCCCGTAGAGATCTCTGGTCAACTACCCGTAGAGATCTCAGGTAAACTGCCCATAGAGATCTCAGGTAAATGGCCCGTAGAGATCTCAGGTAAACGGCCCGTAGAGATCTCTGGTAAACGGCCCGTAGAGACCTCTGGTAAACTGCCCGTAGAGATCTCTGGTAAACTGCCCGTAGAGATCTCTGGTAAACTGCCCATAGAGACCTCAGGTAAACTGCCCGTAGAGATCTCTGGTAAACTGCCCGTAGAGATCTCTGGTAAACTGCCCATAGAGACCTCAGGTAAACTGCCCGTAGAGATCGCAGAGGGAAGGGACCTGCATTTCCCAGACGGCAGCAGCATGTTGGGGTTTCTTTCCCCATGTGAAATAAAAACTCAGGTTTGTACCTAACTTTACAACCTTTTTCTTAAACTTCTTAAATTGTGCAAGCTTTAGGTACCACAAAACCTAGTTTCTGTGTAATCCACGGACATAACCAGGTACAAGGGCCTACGGTGGACTCTCCCTCCAGCCCACCCGGTGCCCTCCCCACCGGAAACCGCTGTTTGGGCGGCCTTCGTGAAGGTCTGCGCGGCACAGGTATACACAGATCTTTCCCCCTCACTCCCACGTATTACTTTTTCCTTTGAAATGGCAAGCTGACAGAGAAACTGTGAGACTAGTACGAAGAACGGTCTCCTCTGGAGATTAACTTGTCAAAATGTGGGTAAAATGATGATATATGAAGTTATATCGTATTCTGCCTAAGGGCAAAAGCCTGGGAAAATATTCATGCCCAAGATTGCCAATTCCAGTCCAACATCGCAGGGCTCATTCTAGTTTTCTCTCCTGCTGTATCTGGAACAGCCTTCTCTGCCAGTGAGGAACCTGGCTCCCATCTCCGCTGCCAGCCTGTGGAGATGCCACCCGCCCCCGTGGGCTCCGACACCCACGTGGAGCCATGCCGTACCCTACCTGGGCTCTGACATCCTGCACCGGACACTTGGCTGTGTGAACACCCTCCTCACTCCACTCAGGCTCCGACCTGGCACTTGGGCCATCACAGCCATGCGTCGCTGTGGCCTCCCACAATCCCAAGGCTACCATGCCCGTTCTACCTAATTGGTTTTGAGGTAAGTTATTCAGGAAGGAAGGAAGGAAGGCGTAGAAGGGAAAGAGGAAGCAAAGGGTCTCTCTACATTTCTCATACTAATGATAACATACGACAGTCACCGTTCTACATTTGTGTTTTTCATTCAGCTTATATTGAGATCGCTCCGTACTTAAAGAATTTCCTTTTTCTTATTTATGGCACCACGATATTCTGCAGAATTTTTCATGGCATATTCAATATGGTTGTGTTGCCCGTCTCCTATGATGGATATCTATGTTTGGCCCATCTTGCTATTCCAAATAACTTTACGCAAGTAACGTAATTACCGAGACGGCAGAGCAACTTCTACATTGTAATTTGCACACTTTAGTGGGATAAAGTCCTGGAAATGCGTGAAAGAGTATGTGACTTCGCAGTTTTGATAGATTTTGACGAGTAGCTCTCTGCCAGTGATGTAGAAGAATACCTTTAACTTGTTTTTTGCATGGCAGGGAATTGAGAATTTCTGGGCATTTGTGGGTTACAAAACCAAAGCAAAGCAAAGCAAACCCCCCCCCCAAGCCCTAAAAACAAATCCCAAAAAAGCCCAAACCAAACTGAACCACACCCAAAAAAGAGATAATGAGAGCGTCTTACTGGTCGCCTCTGAGTAAAGGGTCTTCTCATCCACACTTCGGATATTACAAGAAAGAAACAATTTCCTCCCTTCAATTTTATCAACTTGGCTATTTAGTACAACCACAGAACAAAGGGGGATAGGCCTGCAGAAGAAAAAAGGGAGACAAAATTAGTTTTTATCAGACCGACCGTCTCAGACTAAACACCCCTTCGCCTGGGCTGACCCCAGCGGCTGTCCACACCCCCTTCCTCCTGGGTGTCACTGACTTCAGGTGGTGACTGGGCACCTGGGCCTAGGCTGTTCTGGAGGTTAGGTTCAGAGAGGCCACCAGGGATTCAGGCCGTCCCTCCTGAAGACCCAGAGCAAAGTCTGAAGGGCGCTGGAATCCTTTAAGTGAAAACGGGGCCAGGGGATGGTCCCATCGGCTTCTCTCCTTTTCTGTCATAACAAAACATTTTCACCCAATCCCCTCTGGAGTGACGGTCATTAGAAAGACATCCAATAAAAATGAATTGCGGGTAATGGCTTAATGTACTAGGCCGGCGCTGTACAAGAGAACTTCCCGTGGAGACAGGCGGGTTCCACCTGAGAGCGCCCACACAGCAGCCACCTTCCCGAGCACCCCGAAGGTGGCTGCTGTGAACGAGAAACTGGAGCTTTACATTGAACTGTAGTGAATTTATATTTAAATTTAAATAGCTACATGTGACCACTGGCCACAGTCACCCTTGGGAATCCTGGAGACAGGGAGCCGAGATGAAAAACGGGCACCTTTTCGAAGGTGGAATTTTATTTGGCAGAAACCATAACGCAGAGCAGGGTGTGTTCCGTGTGCCTACAGCGCCGCCATGTGGAGGAAGGAAATGCTCCAGGTGGAAAGGAAGCCCCGTAGTCATTACCTCTGCCCAGTTTTCACCCCGTAATATCAGTATTGGCTTTTCCTGAACCTCTTGCTGAAACAACCGAGCTCTCCTTTTATTTCTTTAAACATCTCTTTATATCGTCTTTTATATTGTTGGTCTGATAATCACGAGAGTCTAAATCTGTTATTTATTCTTTCTGCTGACTCTCACTGATGGTGGTTTACTTCCTCATGGCTTATTTCCTTATGTATTTGGCACAGGACCCACTGCTCTAGTCCCACAAAGGGCCACCAATTGACTGAATTAAAGTGACTAGTATTATTATTATGAATCGGACAACTATATACAAAATATAAGGCCTGATAAATACTAATTGTAAGCTGGAGCTGATCCTTGAACAATGTGAGAGTCAGGGGCATGGACTCCTGCACAGCCGTAAGTCCATGTACAACCTTGGACTCCCCTAAAGTTACACTGCTAACAGCCTGTTAAACGGAAGCCTTACCGATTAGATGAGCAGTCAGTTACCACATATTTTGCATGTTATATGCATTATATACTGTATACTTCCATAAGGTAAGCCAGAGAAAAGAAACCGTATTAAAAAATCATAAGAGCAGAAGCGTCTGGGGGGCTCGGTCGGTTAATTTCTGCTCAGGTCATGATCTCACAGTTCGTGGGAGCGAGCCTTGCATCAGGCTCTGCGCTGCACTCCACTGAGCGTGGAGCCTTCTTCGGATCCTCTCTCTCCCTCTCTGCCTCTCCCCCGCTCACGTGCGCTCTCTCGAAATCATTAAATAAAACATTAAAAAATAAAATGTTAAAATAAAAAAATAAAAGAAAATCCTAAGAGCAGAGGCGCCTGGGTGGCTCAGTCGGTTAAGTGTCCGACTCTTGATCGCGGCTCAGGTCTGATCTTGGGCTTGTGAGTTCCAGCCCTGCACCGGGCCTGGAGCCTGTTTAAAACAAAATCATAAGAGCAGACAGCTTTTCCTTTGTTCTGCTGCCTGCTGCTCCCTTGCGGCATATTTAATAAACTTCTATCTGCCTTGGGAAAAAAATCATAAGAAAGAGAAAATACATTTACAGATTTATAGTACTATACTGTATTTATTGAAAAAAAAATCCAAGTATTCGTCAACGCATGCTGTTCAAGGATCAAGTACACTTCTATTGGCCCAGGCTTCACTCTATTGCCCAGGCTTCATTCTATTGGCCCAGGCTTCATTCTATTGCCCCAGGCTTCATTCTATTGGCCCAGGCTTCATTCTATTGGCCCAGGCTTCATTCTATTGGCCCAGGCTTCATTCTATCGCCCCAGGCTTCATTCTGCTCGTTGGTCGCCAGCAGAGGAGACTGGAGGCTGTGTGCGTGCTGGGGCGCGGAGTCGGAAGACCCCGGTTCCGGTCCTGACCGCATTCACTCTGTCCGCACGATTTCACGGCAGTCACCTCGTTTTTAGCAAGCCGTCTAACTGTGGGTAACAAATGAACAGCGACAGAACTGGATGACATAGATAGGTTGTTGGACGGCACAGGGACTAATCACAGGGCCTGGCAGGTAGCATGTGCCCAAGACACAAATGTTTGTTAAGCTAAATTATAGTCCAAATACTTTGCTTATTTTCAAATTAACATTTCTTTTTTGAGAAGGGAGATGGCACTGTATTCTTCAGCTTTATCTGAACAAAGAAAAACATTTTAAAAACACGGAACATGGAAAGATATTAAAACTTTAAATTTGAATATGTTCTTTCTCATGTTAAAAAGCCATTTCTAGGATTGACTTTTATAGTATAAATTGTATAAAATATTGACTATATGTAAAGATGATAATTTTCCCCAAGTTAATCTTAAGTTAATGTAACTGCTATCAAAATCACATTTTGTGTTTGGCAGATTTTGACAAATTTACCCTTTCATTTGATTCATTCAGAGGAGACAGAGAAGTGGTTGGTGAGACACAGGATTATGTAAGAGAAGAAGGTACGATGACAGTCTGGATAAGGAGTTGAAAATCTCAAACACAACTAGGAAAAGAAAGGAAACTACCTTAACATAATAAAAATTACAAAAGCCATATAGGAAAAGCCCTCAGCTAACATCATACTCAATGGTGAAAGACTGAAAGCTTCTCCTTCAAGATCAGGAACGAAACAAGGATGCCCACCCTTTGCCACTTCTATTCAACACCTGCATTTCTATACATTAGCAAGGAATGATCAGAAAAGAAAAGAATTATATTTAAAATAACATAAAAAACTAAAATACTTAGGAATAAATTTAACCAAGGAGGCAAAAAACTTGTACACTGAAAACTATAAAACACTGCTAAAAGAAATTAAAGACACGTATAAACGGAAAAATGTCCCCTCTTCATGGGTTGGAAGAAAATACTGTTACGACGTCAATACTACCCGAGGTGATCTACAGATTCAATGCAATCTCAGACAGTCCCAGTGGCACAATTTTTTGCAGAAATAGAACATGAGTCTCAAGGGACTCCGAACAGCTGTAAGAGTCTTGGGGAGGAATAAAAGCAGCAAGTCTCACACTTCCTGATTTTAAAACATATTACAAAGCTATAATAATCAAAACAGTGTGGTACTGGCATAAAGACAGACACACAGACCAATGGAATAGAACAGAGAGCCTAGAAATAAACTCTCTCATATATGGTCAAATGATTTTCGCTAAGGGTGTTAAGATGACTCAGTGGGGAAAGGACAGTCTTTCCAACAAATGGTGCTAGGAAGAAAAAAGTTGGACCCCTACTTTACAACATATACAAAAATTAAACGAAAATGGATTAAGACCTGTAAAACTCTGAGAAGAAAATATTGGTGAAAAGCTTCATGCATTGCGTTTGGCAATGAACTCTTGGATATGACACCAAAGGCACAGGGAACAAAAAAAGCAGACAAAAAAGATTACTTAAAATTTAAACTTAAAAACTTCTGTGCATCAAAGGACATAATCAGCAGAGTGAAAAAAAAGCAACTAATAAAATGGGAGAAAATATTTGCAAATCATATATCTGATAGGGAGTTAATAATATCCAGAATATATAAATATTATAACTGAGCAAAAAAATTTTCACATATATATATATATATTCCAAGTAAAATGAGCAAAGGACCTGAATAAGATATTTCTCCAAAGATAATACACAAATGGCCAGCAAGCACATGAAAAGTTGCTCAATATCACTAATCACTTAAAAAATGCAAATCGTGGGGCGCCTGAGTGGCCCAGTTGGTTAAGGGTCGACTTCGGCTCAGGTCATGATCTCACCGTTCCCGAGTTTGAGCCCCGCGTCAGGCTCTGTGCTGACAGCTCAGAGCCTGGAGCCTGTTTCGGATTCTGTGTCTCCCTCTCTGTCTGTGCCCCTCTCCTGCTCATGCTCTGTCTGTCTGTCTCTCGCTCTCTCAAAAATAAATAAACATTAAAAATTAAAAAAAAATGCAAATCAGAGTACAATGAGATATCACCTCACACCATCAGGATGGCTACTATCCAAGAAAAACAAAACCAAACCCAAAATAACACATGTTGGCAAAGATGCGCCGTTGACGGGAATGTCACAGGTGGGTGGGAACATTTCCTACAAGGAAAACCGTAGAGCAGTTCCTCAAAAACGAAAAATAGAATTATCCTGTAATCCGGCAATTCTACTCCCTGGGACTCATCCAGAAGAACTGAAAGCAAGATTGCACGGAGATATTTGCACACGTGTTCATGATCTGTCACAGCCACACGGTGGGAACAGCCCGGATAGCCACTGGGGAATGAACGCACAAGCAAACGTGGCACACGCACGCGGTGGAACAGTATGCCGTCTTAAAGAAAAAAAATCTGTCACATGCTACGGCATGGACGAGCCCCGAGGACATTTTGCTAAGTGAAACGAGCCAGTCAGAAGTAGAGAAATACTGTAGGACTCCGCTTACGAGGAAACTGGCCAAATTCATAGAAACAGAAGGAGAGTGGTCACGGCCGGGGGCTGTGGGGACGGGAAAACAGGGAGTTACTACTTCATGGGCACAGAGTTTTACTTTTGTAAGATGAAAAAGTTCTTAAGATCTGTTTCACTACAATATGAATATACTTCACACTACTCAAAAAAGTATTTTTTTTAATTTTATCTTTAAATTTTATTTTTTTAAAAAATACTTTAGTTTTGAGAGAGAGAGAGAGAGAAACAGAGCATAAGCCAGAGAGGGGCAGAGAGAGAGGGAGACACAGAATCTAAGCAGACTCCAGGCTCTGAGCTGTCAGCACAGAGCCCGATGGGGTGGGGGGGTGGGGGGCTTGAACCCACAAACCACAAGATCATGACCTGAGCCGAAGTCGGACGCTCAACCGACTGAGCCACCCAGCCACCCCTCAAAAAAGTATTCTTCTTCTTCTTTTTTTTAATAATGACCTCCCAAGGAGCTGCAAAAAAGTATTCTAAAAACGTAAGGCACGAAGCCTGTTAAATCTAAAATACCACTTAGGTATGAATTCACATCCTTAATTAAACATGAAATCCCTTCCAGCTGTGACACAGAAATGGCCCAGCAGCAAGGTCATCCTGCCCACCATGAGAACACATCTAATATTTCCTAGTCGTTGGCACTATTCTCCATTAAACAGAAATCAGGAATCGTTGTAGGGCCGCTGGCTGGTCCATGTCGTGGCACAGACATGCCTTGCTGTGCAGAAGTGGTGATACTAACAAAGTGAATAAGAAGCAGAAGCCAACACTTACTGCGTGTTTGTTGTGTCACCAGATAGTGTCCTAGGTGCTTTACATGAATTAACTTACGGTTCATGATGACTGTCTACAGTATATTAGCACCCTCTAAGTCACCTGTCCAAGGTCACGCAGCTGGTACGTGGCAAAACGGGCCCCTGAACCTGCCCCAAAGTCTGTCCTCTTAACCAGTACATTATACCCTCTCTCTGGAGACAAAAGTACTTAAAAATAATCTGGATAGAAACGAAAGGACAGGAGTCCGTGCAAACTGACGGCCAAATGCAGGTTCAGCACAGGAAGGAGGGCGGTAACTACAGTTAACTACGCTATGGAACCGGGGGTCCCTAGTGATTGTCAAAAGAGGGAAAAGTTAACAGAAGAATTATAAAACTATAGCTAGAACTCAAAAATAAGGACGGTTACGAGAGGGTAAGTTTAACTTTTTAAGCAGTTTACACCAGAGAACAGTGCTGACAAGCAAGCGTTTCTTTGACGAAGCGTACGTCTGCCTCGCGTGTCTTTTACTCTATGAAACGACACTGTCGACACTCTCCAGGTTTGGAGAGGCTGCATTCAAAGGATTATGTTTACACACTCCTGGTATGAACGATCCAGCAGTTTTCTGAGCTGTAAGGTAAGATCTATAAAGGATTCCCACATTCGGCAAGGAGTCACTGAGAATCCCCATGAACTGACGACAGGCAGGCGACAACTCGGATGGCCCTCACCATGCCCATGAGGGCTACTACCTCTCACGTCCCCTCCTAGCGTGTGACACGCAGGTGAGCTGACAGGTGCAAAGAACATCTATACACGTTCGGTAGATTTACCTCCAGGGACAAATGCCTTTTGGGGGGTCACAGCCCCACACAATCTCCGTAAGAACCCTCACTAACCCTCTCCCCCACACCAACAGTCGGAGAACTGTCAGGAAGCCAAACAATTCAAGAAAGTGCAGGAATTGTACCCTTAACAGAAAGGACTGATTATAGAAAGTAACCAGCTAGAAGGCAGGCAAATGTCTTGCCCAGCTGCGTATCTCTGGAAGGAAACGACAGACTCCTGTCCTTGTCTTCTGGGAGATGGAATCTCTGCCAATTAAACGAGATGCACTTAATTGTAGGTAAGCCGTAAACGAAAGCAGAAAATATACAACGAAGACACAACAGACCTGGATACTAAAAAAGGGGGAAGTAGTAGGTTGGAAGAAAAGGTGTTAGATCCGCAAAGTCCTCGACGCGGCAAGGAAATCCTGACGCCAACAGGGGCTTTGCCTCAGGAACTCAAGCATGTGTACCGACCGCCTTCAGAGGAAAAGTCCTGCCCCACCGAGACCTCCAGGATGACTGCCCAGAACCCAAAAATCCAGCCGAGGGACACGGTTCCTCCAGGGCGGGACACAGTTACTGGATGCCTAATGAAGCTTTCAGAACAAGTATACTAACCTGAGGAAAATAGAAATATGCACATGCTAGAGAAATTAATTAAGCCCACGATGAAAAATTCTTAGTGAGTGAGGCTGAAATAACAAGTTTTACGACTGAGATAATTTTGTGTTTGAGAAAAAAACTGCCACCTTAGGGGAAAACCCCAACATTAGGCTTATTACTTTATTTACTTAAGTATTTACTAAAATTTGATTGTTTAAAAAAAATTTTTAATGTTTATTTATTTATTTTGTGGGGGGGGGAGGATAAGAGAAAGAGAGAGAATCCCAAGCAGGCTCCGTGCTGTCAGCACAGAGCCCGACGTGGGGCTCGAATTCACGAACTGTGAGATCATGACCCGAGCCGAGATCAAGAGGCAGACGCTTAACCAACTGAGCCACCCGGGTACCCTTGATTATTTTTCTCTCTTTTTTTTAATGTTTATTTATTTTTGAAAGACGGCGCACATGCGCAGGTGGGGGAAGGGCAGAGAGGGAGACTGCATCCGAAGCAGGCTCCAGGATGATGGCAGAGACCCCAACGTGGGGCTCAAACTCAAAGAGCCGCGAGATCATGACCTCAGCCAAAGTTAGACACTCAACCGACTGAGTCACCCAGGTGCCCCCCAAAATTTTATTTGCGAGAGAGAGAACAAGTAGGGGAGGGAGGGGCAGAGAGGGAGAAAGAATCCCAAGCAGGCTCCGAGCTGTCAGCATGGAGCCTGAAGTGGGGCTTGAACTCACAAACTGTGAGATCGTGACCTGAGCTGAAACCAGGAGTCGGATGCTTCAACAACTAAGCCACCAGGCGCCCCTGATTAGGTTTTAAATCACTGCTTCGGTACTGAACTGACGATACATAATTTACAAGCTTGGGTTTATGAATATGTCTGTGGTTGTATTAGCTGCTATCATTTGAGGTGATAATGACATCTGTTAAGAAGTCGTTTTCTCAATCTCTCTTATTACTAATGACCTAAAATTTTTTGGGTGTTATTTATTTTTAGAGCAGAGGAGGGGCAGAGAGAGAGAGGGAGACAGAGAATCCGAAGCAGGCTCCAGGCTCTGAGCTGTCAGCACAGAGCCTGATGCGGGCTCGAACTTATGGACCGCGAGATCATGACCCGAGCCCAAGTCGGACACTTAGCTGACTTGAGCCACCCAGGCGCCCCCCCCAAATGACTTTAAATGGAAGCGCTGGGCGGAACTTCCAGGGCGTCTCCTAAAAAGAGAGAAGGTGGCTCTTCTCCCTCCTTCGATTCTGCTGTCGGGACCTGTGGTGGGTCCTGCGGCCACTCTGTACTGTGACAGGTGAGCTGGACGGAGCCTGCGTCTCTGGGAACCAGAGACCTTGCCACGCCAGCCCAGAAAGCCTTCCTCTGGGCTCCTTTGTGGGACACATTTCTATCTCGTTTAAGTCATTTTCATTCTGAAGTTACTATTATTGGCAGCCGAGGAGGGAGAAGTTAAAGCAGCTGGCCTCCAGCTCTCACTCCGTGTACATGTGTGTGCACACGCGGCCTGCGTATGTGTACGTGTGAGGTGGGGAGCGGACAGAAACACTCCGGGGAAAAGGCAATACGTGACCTTGTCGAATTTTTTCCAACCGGGCCTCCAGGAATTGGCAAACTGAAGCCCCGCTGGCCAGCTGCCTGTTTTTGTAAATAAAGGTTTTTTTTTTAATTTTTAATTTTTTTAAATATTTATTTTGAGAGAGCGAGAGCATTTTATTTTTAAAAACGTGTATTTACTTTGAGAGAGACAGCATGCTTATTGAGAGAGAGAGAGAGAGAGGGGAGAGGGAGGGAGGGAGGGAGAGGGAGAGAGAGAGAGAGAGAGAGAGAGAGAGAGGGAGAGAGGGAGAGAGGGAGAGAGGGAGAGAGGGAGAGAGGGAGGAGGGAGGGAGAGAGAGAGAGGAGGGAGAGAGAGAGAGAGGGAGAGAGGGAGAGAGGGAGAGAGGGAGAGAGGGAGAGAGGGAGAGAGGGGGAGAGAGAATATCCCAAGCAGGCTCCGGCTGTCAGTGCAGAGCCTGAGGCAGGGCTCAATCTTACAAACTGTGAGATCATGACCTGAGCCCGGATCAAGAGTCAGACGCCTACCCGACTGAGCCACCCGAGTGCCCCTGTGAACAGTTTTACTGGAACACAGCGATATTCGCTTATGTATTTCTGCATTGTCTACGGCTGCCTTTGTGGTGCAGCGGCAGAGTCGAGAAGTTATGTTCGAGACGGTACGGACGGCAAAACATAAAATATTCACAGAAAAACACTGGCTGCCTCCTGACAGTAAGTGAAAAAGCACCTAGGGGGAGTGTCCTTTTCTGTAGAATGCCTCGCTATTACTACTTACAGCAAACAAACCCGCAGTCTGCATGGCATGGCGTCCCGACCGTGGCCACGGAAGCCATACAACTGTCTGGGATGGTTTTGTACCTTAGATGCCCTCCCCCCCCACCCCAAGCAACAACCTGCAAACCTCATCTACCGAATCGTTCTTAGGCTCTGTTTTGCCGTTGCTCCTTCTCTGTTCCCGTGCAGGCTTCCCCACTGCTCTGCCGCTGTAGATGGAGGAACCAAGCAGGACTGTCTGGGCTTCCTCTCTGACGGGCCCCAAACGCGTCCCGTCGCCTGGCCTGTGTTTCCGTGGGCAGTCGCGGGGCCCGGGTGCTCGGTTAGACCGCGGGTCCTGGGGCTCCACTTGGCTCGCCCGCAATCCTTCTCTCACCTTTGCGTCTGTTGTTTGGTTATTTTTGCCTGGAATCTGCTTTGCTCGAACACAGAGAGCCCGAAGTGCCTGGAATTTGGTCCCCAGGATGGCCCTCACTGCACACTCACGTGCAAGGGAGCCCCCTCGCTTGAGGCAGGAACAACTCGGAGGCACGCGGTTCAATCCGGAGCTCCCTGGATGGTCAGGCGGACGCTGCCCTTGCAGGACTTTGAGAGCCCGGCCCGGCTGGCTTCTTCCTTTCCCTCGCTCTGCTCCCCCCCCTCCCGGGCTAGTCTCTCCCCCCCCCCCCCCGGGACCACGCTTTCATCACCCGCACACAAATCTTTGTCTCCGGGTCTGCTGCGGGGAGCCTGGCCCACGACATCCGAAAAGCTTAGAACACCCAGGGGCTTACCTTTTAAAATTGATGTTGAGATTGGCAGTCATGACAATCCCCCCGGCTGCTAGCGCGGATGTACCAAGAGTCGAGTCGATCATGGTGGCAATGGCACCTCCGTGCATGAACCTAGTCACGACAGCAGAGAGAGAGATGTTTTCAGAAGATCTAAAACAGAGCCTCTCGGGGGAGGCTATCCAAGCACAGCTCCATATAGTCACTCATGAAACGCCCACTTAGTCCATGTCCAATGAACTGAGTGTCTAATAACGCCCGCGGCCCCAGCTTGGCTTCGTCATTACGTAACAGGAGAGCACTGGAACACACCAGAACATGACGGTAATCAGAGCACAGTCAAGCAGAAAGCTAAAATATAATCTAAGAAATGTATGCGTTTTTATTTAACTGCACACACGACTGTTTAACAATGTAAAAAAAGGTAGATAAACAGAAACAAAGAAAAATAAAAAATCGAAGGCCTGTAATCCCACCATCTAGTGACAAACCGCTGTTAACAGGCTAACGATACTCAGATTATACTCTGTCGCTGTCCCATGAGTCTAGACGTAATAATTATAAACATCTTTCCCAAAGTCTTTACTGTAGTCCGCGGATAGATATGGATACTCTAGTTAAGAATCTCTCGGACTGAGACTTCTGTTTATCTCTGGGACGTTATCTGTCGTTCTTACCCAGGTGCTCCTTGCAGGTAAGGACCTCCTTGAAATATGCAAACTGTCCTGGCTTCAACCTGATTGTGGAACATTACGTATTCGAAGCCCAGGCCTTCCTCCAGGCTTCTGGTAAAGAGCTGGGCCTGTGGCGTTTGTTCTTTCAGAGGCTTTGCGTCTGCAGGGACACAAGTGACGGGCGTATGAGAAACAGGTAGATGGACGCCACGGCAGAGCTAAGCACCTGCACCTTGCAAGAACTACAGGTTTGTGGAGGACTGATTACAATGTCAACCAGGTACAAAATTATAAGGGAATGGGAGCGTCCCACAGAAACGGAATAGAGGATCTTTGCCCACGTGGAATTAACAGTCTGACGGGGGACACACTAGAGCTAAGCCAAGCACTTACTCACACATGGCAATCAGGAAACACAGCACAGGAATGCCGAGAGTATACCAAACGAAACGCTAAATAAGGCACAGGCAGAACGTCTTCCTAGAGTAAGTATGGCTCAGCTCCGATTTAAAGAAAATGAAGAGTGTAACAGACAGTAGGGAGGTTTTCCTTGCAGACGGAGTTTAGCTTCAGCAAAGGGAGGTTATCATACTGAATCAAAACCAGATCCAGTTCGGCCCAATATTCTGTGTGACTAGGACTCTCAGCCCCCAAATACAGGGTTAGGTTCATGAAATCAAATTAGTGAGTTGTAATCACTTTGAGAAAACGGGCAGAGGAGGGGCTGAGCTTGTCGGCACAGAGTCTGATGTGGGGCTTGAACCCATGAACTGTGAGATCATGACCCGAGCCAAAATCAAGAGCCACAAACACTTGACTGACTGAGCCACCCAGGCGCCCCTGAAAGCTGTTCTAAAGGTGGGGTGTATTGATCCTTATGCATCTACGTTAAGATTTAAGTCCCCAAACTCTTAGCTTTCTTTCTTGGCTCACCATGATTTGCCAATGCATAACCTAAGTTTCTTTATTGTTACTGAATTTACATCTACAAAGTTGGAAAAAGATAGGAGATGACAGGACTCAGGAGAAGTGGGGAGAATGACTTCTATTTCGGCCACGAACGTCCGGGGGCGGGCCGGGCGCCTGGTCCTTCAGACACTGTACGCTCGGCCAGCGGCGTATGCTGCGTGTGCACACTATACGCACTCGAGGGCTTGTGGAGGAGGTTAAGGGAGAAAGAGCTACGAGTGAGGACCAGTGTCACAGGAGTTGGGAGAATTGGGCTCTTGGCCTCGAACTCGTTCCTTCCTCCGCACTCCACCCACACAGCCAGGAGAAAACCCTCAGTGGTCTTGGAGAGCCCTCCAGCTCTGACATTCTGGGACTTCCAGATAAGCACCAAACTCTTCCAATTTTTTACTTCGGAGTTCAACGTTCCTGATCTAGATTACTAAATCTTGAGGTGATCTCCTAAAAATGAGAAAAATAAAGGTGGCAAAAGAATTGTTAGAAATGCAGACTCTCAGGCTCTGCTCCTGATCCCCTGAAGCCCAGTCTGCGCTGTGACGAGACTCTCAGGTGGATCACACTCATGTTCAAGCCTGAAGCACTGGCCGTTTCCAACACGGGACAACGGTGACGACAGCAGGAGTGGCACCGAGACCTCTGCTCTCAGCGCGGAGACCGCTTCGGAGCCTCGGTCTCCCTCTTTCTGCCCCTCCTCACTCTCAAAAACGAATAAACATTCCTAACAACAACAACAAAAAGAAAAAATACTCAAGCATTAATTGCTAAAGTCCAAGTTTACCTACTTGCGGCTAACCGTATTGGAGTCTGTCAGTAACACGTCCGTACCACGCCGAAACGCTGCACTATGCGGAAGTGTATGCTCACAGCAACTATAAAACGTAGTCATAAACTCGCCAATCTACATGAGGCTGGCACCACACAGTTCACAACTGCTTACTTCTACATTTTCACTAGAAATTAAGGTTTTAATACGTTAAGAATTCTAACGTAGGGGCGCCCGGGTGGCTCAGTCGGTTAAGCGTCCGACTTGGGCTCAGGTCATGATCTCATGGTTCGTGAGTTCAAGCCCCATGTCGGGCTCTGTGCTGACAGCTCAGAGCCTGGAGCCTGCCTCGGATTCTGTGTCACCTCTCTGCCCCTCCCCCACTCATGCTTTGTCTCTCTCTTGAAAATAAAATAAACGTTAAAAAAAAAAGAGTTTTTTAAAATAAGTTTTCCTTACTTGCTTATTTATTTTTGAGAGAGAGAGAGAGAGCGAGCACCAGCGCACGCTCTCGAGAGTGCAGGCAGGGGAAGTGCAGAGAAGGGGGGAAAGGATCTGAAGTGGGCTCTGGAAGGACAGCAATGGACAGCAGAGAGTCTGATGTGAGGCTCGAACTCACGAACTGTAAAATCCTGACCTGAGCTGAAGGCTGATGCTTAACTGACTGAGCCCCCCGGGCACCCCTAAAATAAGTTTTAATAGAATACCTGTACAAAATTAAAATTTAACAATCTTTTGGCTATTAAAAGGACACAGTTTTCTTAAATATTGGTATACTGTTTTTTTTAATGTTTATTTTTTGAGAGACAGAGCACGAGCGGGGGAGGGGCAGAGAGACAGGGAGACACAGGATCCCAAGCAGGCTCCAGGCTCCGAGCTGTCAGCACAGGGCCTGATTCCGGCCAGAACTCACGAGCCAAGCAGTGAGAGCATGACCTGAGCCGAAGTCAGGCGCTCAACCGACTGAGCCACCCAGGCGCCCCGTTCCACTCTTGATAAGACCTTGTGAAAAGTTTTTCTTCACCTTTTAAGTAATCTACCTAGAAAGTCAAAATTTTTTATCTTACCAGAATAATTTCCTGTGTTTTGTGGTGTCTTTTTTAGGTCTTTGATTACTTAAGACACTGAGTCTATTAAGTCTATTAAAAGAGCTAAGTTTTTGTTTTGTTTTTACAACTGTGCACTTTTCTGGCTGGCCTCTGACAGCTTGAGTCATCGCTCTGGTTAAATGAGGAAGTATTCTTCCACGCTGACCTGTCTGATAAGATGCTCTAAAAGTTCTGATAGTTGACAAACTTCCCCTAACCGAAGTTTAAATGAAGTCTTTGAACTCAGACTAACTTGGGATTTCCCAGCAGGTCCCCAGAACGCCTTCTAAAGGAGAGACATTGAATTATTTCAGCTGAATGAAATTCCTAGAAATCTGGTATGTCCCCGTATAATAAGTCATAATTCTAGTTCTCTTCAAATCTGTGTCACAGAAATAACCACGTTTCCTTGTCATTTGCATTAGAACGAACTCTCATCAGAACTTTAACCATGGCTGTTTTTCAATCTTTTCGTCACTTACAGACAGTTGTTTCATTCTGATGATTTTGCAAAAAGGGCTTTGTCTTCTAAGAGATTCGAGAAAAGGACTCTGACAAGTACAGGTTTCTGGTAACTTTAAGATCATACCACTGAACCGGGCAAGAACTTCCAGAACTCTAGAGGAAAACTCAATTCATAAAACTGCCAAGATCAAGCAAAAGAATTAATTCTATGGGACGGAATGAGTTGATGAAAATAAACAGAATTGAAACATTTATCTTTCTCCTATCTGATCCCACCAGAATTTGGAAACTTACTGAGCACTCTTATTTTCATAGTAATCTATTTGTAGATAATCTGCTCCTTATAATAGACACAGATATGACCAAACAGCTTCAAGGAACTATGCCTGACTTTATGGAGCCAATAAAAACCCCTTCAGAAAACTCTGTGGTATTGCTTACCGGGTTCCTGGCACTGCAGGAGGGCAAAAGATGGTCCCTTCCTGGCAGCCTGAGGAACTGCAGAATACTTGGGGGACCCCGAGAAGAGAAGAATCCACTCAAATTCATAGGTATTATAGGCAAAGATGGTGAGTGCTTTTAAAAGTTCAATCTGGGGGGCGCCTGGGGGGCTCAGTCGGTTAAGCGGCCAACTTCAGCTCAGGTCATGATCTCACAGTCTGTGAGTTCGAGCCCTGCATCGGGTTCTGTGCTGACAGCTCGGAGCCTGGAACCTGCTTCGGATTCTGTCTCCCTCTCTCTGCCCCTCCCCTACTTGCACTCTGTCTCTCTCTCTCAAAAATAAACATTAAAACAACAACAACAAAAAACCAAACGGGTAATTGTAGAGAGAAAGAGCATGTCTCCACAGCACACTTTTGCCGGGAGCAGGTCTCAGTGCTGTTCCCTCCCTGCCTCTGTGATTCTGTTATCTATCTGCAAACTACCCTGGATTCTAAATTCTTCCAGCTCCCTCAAATATCCAGTTCCGGGGCGCCTGAGTAGCTCAGTTGGTTAAGCATCTGACTTCGGCTCAGGTCATGATCTCTCGGTCTGTGAGTTCGAGCCCTGCATTGGGTTCTGTGCTGACGGCTCAGAGCCTGAAGCCTGTTTCAGATTCTGTGTCTCCCTTTCTCTCTGCCTCTCCCCTGCTCATGCTCTGTCTCTCTCTGAAAAATAAATAAACATTAAAAAAATATATATATATATCCAGCTCTGACCCTCTAATGTTTCTAATTTTCTCCCACCCTTCTGACTTGGAATCGCTAGAAACAAAACTGCTTTTCCTGAAGCTGAAGCACGTACTAGAAACTTCGCAGACGTCCCTGGCTCACGTGTGGACAACTGCCTGCTGCGGCTTGGCTGCTCGGAGCGTTCACACCTACTGATATCGCCGGAGCCGGTCAGGCTGCAGACTAGGAAGACGGCTGCTCAAGGCCTGCCCACCGCCTCCACCATGACCTCAAACTTCCTGCTCGATTAAGTTCTCCTTTCCAGCTTGTCTTTGAACTCAGGCGAAACACCCTCCTGGCAAAGTATCCCATGACGACCCCCCTCAAGCCCTGAGTCAGCCAGACCCCCCCCCCCCTCCGCCTGTGACTGACCCCAAGATAATGACCAATCTGACCTTTACTGCCCACGGGCACGCACCTGCAGGCTCAGGAGAGAAGCTGACCCACATTAAGCCATTTTGGGTTTTAGGTCGACTCTTAAAAGTTAGCAGGTCATAAAAAGAGTCACAGTCCATTGACAAGTACTTGAGACAGGCAGAGTGACCTTCGAGGAGCTGAGCTGCCTGGATATTAGTACTTTGCTAGAGGCGAAAGGCAACCTTAGCTTGACATTAGTTTGACCTCTGGGGTCCTGTAAAAATCCCTTTGGGAATTTCCTTTCTCTGTGCCCCCCGCCCCCCCAGATGCAGGTTAGCAATCGTCCTCCAAGCGTATGACCCCGTGATACACATCTGAACGGTCTCATGACCGAGTTTTTACTAGACAGTAATAAATGGCCTTTTCCCAACGGCAGCTAGCCCCCCCAAGGTCCTGGAAAACTTGCTTCCGAATTCCTTAGAGACTTCCGCTACCCCAACCCCTTCCCAACTTGAAAGTATGAAATCAGCCATTCCTCATAACCCTAGGGCAGCTCTTTCTGCCACGGGTCCTGACCCTGCACTTTAGTAAAAGCACCCTTTTTTGGGGCGCCTGGGTGGCTCAATCAGTTAAGCGTCCAACTTTGGTTCAGGTCATGATCTCGCAGTTCATGGGTTCGAGCCCCACGCTGGGCTCTGCCTTGATAGCTCAGAACCTGGAGCCTGCTTCGGATTCTGCATCTCCCTCTGTTTCTCTGTCCCTCCCCAGCTTGTGCTTTCTCTCTCAAAAATAAATAAATAAACACTAAAAAAAAAATAAAATAAAAATAAAACAACCCTTTTTGCACCAAAGACACCTCAAGAATTCTTTCTTGACTGTTCACTCCTGGGTCCCAACGTCTTCACATCAGAAACCGGTGCCTCAATCTGCTCCGTTTCATATTGACATTTAGATATTCTTTATGAGAGAGCGGCTGTTCCTATCGGGAAAAAAGATTGAGGTCTTTGATGGTTCGAGTAGATTTACTTTTATACGAAGGCAAACGTTTCCAGGAGCCGTCTTCACTTTTCTTCACGAACTGGTCGAAGAGAAGTCTCATGTCCTTGCTCCAGCTGCGGTTGGGGAGGGAGAGGTCCACGTGAGCGGCCTCGGCAGAAAACGGCCTCTGTGAGAGAGAGAGAGAGAGAAGAAGAACGGGAGGTACTGTCTGTCTCACAAGACACTGTGTTTCGGAGACTCTATCTTGCTGCCTCTCCTCGTCCCAGAACTTTGTCGCTTCAGACTGGAAGTGAAAGTCAAGTATCGCCTGGTCCGACCTCCTTGAGAGGAGGCCACGGAGAGAGGGTGAGTGACGTGCTCCAAGCCGCCCGGCTCGCTACTGGCAGAGCAGCACTAAGCCCGGGTCTGTGGATTCCTTTTTGGAAAAAAAAAAAAACAACCTTAAGCACAGGTGAGCCTGGAACTGGAGATAAAGCGATGAAGGACACACGCTTCCCTCCACGTGAAAAGCGTCATCAGAGGGGCATGCGGGGGAGCCGGAGCACAGGAAAACCACCGGAAAAGCATCCATCTCCGATGGGGGTGGGGGGGTACGGTTCAGGGCCTTGAGTCCTGATTGACAAGCAGAAATTAGCAAGCTAGAAAGGGTACTGGAGGTGAGGGAACACCGTGTGCAAAAGCAAGGAGGCAGGACATGGTTTTGAGGGGCCTTATGACAACCATATGAAGCAGGTGCTAATTATTACCCCCATTTTACAGATGAGGAAACTAAGGCCTAAAAGAAGCCTGGCTATGTTTCAGTGCCAGGGGAGGAGCAAGGCTGCAGAGGCGGGCTCGCCTGCGAGAAACTTCCACACTGAGCTGGTTGGCCTGACCTGGCCTGTATGTGCGGTGCTCCCAGAGCGAAATGACAGATGTGATCTGGTCGCCACATGACAGACAGCGGCAGGGACCGCGACTGGACCCGAGGACCTGCGTGGGGGACGTCAGAGGTGACCCAAGTGAGAAATCATGACCGCGGGAAGCAGAACTTGGTGGCCATTTTGATAACGAGAAAGGGAAGAGGAACAGCACAGGCGCTGAGTTGTGCAGCACAGCGAGCGACAGAACCAGCCACCAAGACGGAGGGGAGGGGGTGGGGGGACGGGCGCTCGGGTTCACAGTGACCACAGCGTCCCCCCACGCTATTTCTCTGCAGCGCTGAGCAACTCTACCGCTCCTGTGCCCAGGAAGCAAGTGGACGGGGCAGAGGCCTTGGCGGGGGACAGAGAGGGACTTACTAAGAGGAGCGGGAGGAAGCAAACGGCCGCAGGCACCAGAAAGGAAAATTGGTTCTTTCGACTTCGGCGGAAATCTTGGAACATTACGATCACAGAAGCTATCGGCTCCGTGGCGTGAGACCTCCGGCCGCGTTCGTCCGTGCAGATTCGATGTGTCCACAACGCCTGGACAACACCCCGAAACCCCAACAGCAGGGCCGGGCTGACAGTGACAGGAGACGCAGCCGACCAGCCTCCTGCTGGCACCTGGCCGGCCCTCGTCCTGGCCGGACGGGGACACTGCTAGGCGGCCTGTCTCAAAAACCCTACAGAATTAAAGACTTTCTGGCTGAACAGAAAAAGCAAGAACCTCACAGAGGAAACGAGGGCGGGATCAGACTGCTCCACTCCGCGCCCAGGATTCGTCCCTTTGTTTCTTCATATGGTTTTGAATTTGCTCCTCCCTTTAGAGCCCAGCTCAGAAAATTTGGGAGAGAGAAAACAATTAAAACAAAAAATCCACCCGTTCTCTCTCCATCTGAAAAAAAAAAAAATGCTAAAACTGTCATGTCTTTCTACCAACTTTTCTTTCTTTTTTTTTAAATTTTTTTTAATGTTTATTTATTTTTGAGAGACAGAGAGAGCGTGAGCAGGGGAAGGGCAGAGAGAGAGGGAGACACAGAATCTGAAGCAGGCTCCAGGCTCTGAGCCATCAGCACAGAGCCTGATGCGGGGCTCGAACTCATGGACTGTGAGATCATGACCTGAGCCGAAGTCGGCCGCCCAACCGAATGAGCCACCCAGCGGCCCCTCTACCAACTTTTCTTAAATGTAATCTTTCTTCATATACTTGTAATTTCAGTAGGAAATGTTATTTTTTTCTGCCTCACCACTTAAAAGTATTTAGTGCCCACTTTCTCATGTCCTTAACCTCAATGATCACCATTTTCAACAGCAGAAAAATAGTCTTTTAAACTGATGTATTCTCAGGAGTGCTGATGCATAGGGGCACACGAACCCCGATGTTCATAGCAGCACCTTCGACAATAGCCAAATCACGGAAAGAGACTAAGTGTCCATCAACTGACGAATGGATAAAGAAGATGTGGTATATACGTACAACGGACTACTATGCAGCAATGAGGAAGAATGAACTCTGGCCATGTGTAGCAACGTGGATGGAACGGGAGGGTATTATGCTGAGTGAAATAAGTCAGTCAGAGAAAGGCAGATGCCATATGTTTCCACGCATAGGTGGATTTTGAGAGACCTAACAGAAAACTAGGGGGGAGGGGAAGAGGGGAAAGAAAAAAAAAAAGCCACAGAGACGGAGGGAGCCACAGAGACAAAACATAAGAGACTCTTAAGTAGTGAGAACAAACTGAGGGTTGATGGGGGTGTGAAGAGGGGAGGGTGGGTGACAGGCACTGAGGAGGGCTCTTGTTGGGATGAGCACTGGGTGTTGTATGGAAACCAATTTGACAACAAATTATAAAAAAAATAAATAAATAAACTGATGTATTCTAATTTACTTAACCATTTAAAGTGTTTCTAGGGGCGCCTGGGTGGCTCAATTGGTTAAGCATCCGACTGGCTCAGGTCACGATCTCGTGGTTTGTGAGTTCAAGGCCCATGTCGGGCTCTGTGCTGACAGCTCAGAGCCTGGAGCCTGCTTCGGATTCTGTGTCTCTCTTTCTGTCCCTTCCCTGCCCACACTCTGTCTTTCTCTCAAAAATAAACACATTAAAAACAAACAAAAATCAAAGTATTTCCAACTTTTTGCTGTTTTAAACGCAAATGTTCACTGGAACATTATGAAAATAGCTGTTTCTCTACTTTGGATTATTCCCTTAGAATCCAGTCTCAATCACGTGGCTTTTAAAGTACATGAATTCTGGGGGTGCCTGGGTGGCTCAATTGGTTAAGTGACCAACCCTTGATTTTGGCTCAGGACATGATCTCAAGGTTCGTGAGTTCGAGCCCCATGTCGGGCTCTGCAGAGCCTGCTTGGGATTCTTTTTCTCCTCTCTGTGTCCCTCCCCTGCTTGCAAGGGCACACGCGCACTCTTCCTCTCTCTCAAAAAAATAAAATAGAATAAAGCACATGAATGCTGGAAATCACGGATACGAGCAATCACAGGTAAAATACGTACTGACCAACCCGTGTCGGCTGAAAGGTGGACCAGAATGCGTAGGATTTGGTTCACGCACAGGTCCCATAAACGGGCAACTGTGGGACGGATCAGTTCCCGTGTCCTTTTAAGGCCCAGGGGTGACAGAGATAATTCAGGACTTTTAGGAACTAGAATGACTCCGTTGGCTGTGGGCTCTCCTACCTGATGTTAACTTTGAGAGTGTGGGATTCAACTAAATGCAGAAACTTTGTGAGATCCGCTCTACACTTGGTTCTGTGCCAGGAACTGGTTAAGACGAACAGGGAAGACTCGGGCTCTGCCCTCAAGGGCCTGCAGCCTCGGCTGTGAAAAATACCCCAACAGAAGTACACACAGACACAGCGGGAGTGAGCGACATGCAGGGAAAGCTTCAAAAAGATGAGGAGTGGGGCGCCTGGGGGGCCCATTCGGTTAAGCAGCCGACTTCGGCTCAGGTCATGATCTCATGGTCTGTGAGTTCGAGCCCCGCGTCGGGCTCTGTGCTGACGGCTCAGAGCCTGGAGCCTGCTTCGGATTCTGTGTCTGCCTCTCTCTCTGCCCTTCCCCTGCTCACTTTCTGTCTCTCAAAAATAAACATTAAAAAAAGAATTTAAAAAAATCATGAAGGTGGTATTAGAATGATAAAACGCCTTTTCCCACTATGGGGGGGCCTCATGAAATTTTAGGCAAAGCAGTCACATGAACTTAGATTTAGAAACCTCTCTCTCTGGTGTAAAGGGTCAGTTGTAAGGCGAGAAGAACAGCGGGGAAAGCAGCTAAGAGACTGATGCCAAGATCCAGGTGAGATATGGTTAGAAGTTGAACTAGGTAGAGAAAAATGAAAAAAAAAAAAAATTTTTAAAGGCGTTTAAGATACTGGGGCCAAGGAACGTGGAGAGAGACTGATCCTGGGGAAAGGGAAGTAGGAGAACCTAGGAAGCAGACTGGGGCGGGAAGAAGTAGGGAGGCTTTGGGAGAGAGAGAGAGAGAGAGAGAGAGAGAGAGAGAGAGAGAGAGTGTGTGTGTGTGTGTGTGTGTATGTTAGGAGGGGGAAGAGTGGAAGTGAATTTATTAATTTTAATGAGCAGCATGTTGAGTTTAGGTCCTCAGAGGAACAGTGTGGTGTTGTGAGAAATCAAAATAATGAAAGTTTCAGTTCAAGGGGGTGAGAACTGAGAGATACTTGCTATAAAGTCTCTTGTAAAGTCTCAGCACAGACTGTGTACACGAGGGATAAACGTTAGGGATAATTATCACCCTCTGTGGCCCTCGGTAGAGGAAAAGGCTCACTTGACCTTGGGTAATATATTTTTCAGCTGGGACTCGTTAACTGAAGTTATGACTTTTTTTTAAAGTAATCTCTACACCCAACTCGGGGCTAGAACTCACCGCCGAAACCAAGAGCGGCGAGCTCTAGACTGAGCCAGCCTGGCGCCCCAAGTTGTGACTTCTTTTTAATGGGTCTCCTTTTAAGATGAAGTTACTGGAACACAAAGCCTCACAAAGCCTGTAAATACTACTATTAAATATTCTCAACACAGATTACAAGGCACCGACTAATTAAAGGAAGGAATTTATCTTTGTTGTTGAGAGGTGCACTGGACGCTTTCTTTTCCAAAGGGAAAGATAATAATAACCAATCTGTACCTTAGTCTTTTTTTTTTTTTTTTGCCCCAATTTGAAAGAGTTGAGAGGGGGCGCCTGGGTGGCTCAGTCGGTTAAGCCCCTGACTTCGGCTCAGGTCATGATCTCGCCCCCTGCCCCCTGCCCAGTGGGGCTCTGTGCTGACAGCTCAGAGCCAGGAGCCGGCTTCGGATTCTGTGTCTCATTCTCTCTCTGCCCTCCCCCAACTTGTTCTGTCTCTCAAAAATAAATACATATAAAAAAAAATAAAAAAGAAAGAAAGAAAGAGTGTGAGAGAGTGCACAGGAACAGGGGGAGAGGGGCAGAGCGAGAGCCAGAGAATCCCGAGCAGGCTCTGTGCCCGGCAGAGCTTGATACACACCCTGGGGTCCGGACCTGAGCAAAAATCCAGTCCCGCGCTCAAGGCCCGACCCCCAGGCGCCCCTGCCCACGCTATTCTTTAAGAGAAAGGTACAAGAAAGCTTGAAGTTCTTGCTCAGTACAGAGCTGCTTCTCCGCTCTGTCCCCGTAGTACTTCATTACGGATACAGGACATTTTCTTAATATGTTTTATTTTTGGGAGAGAGCCGCGCGCGGGGGCAGGGGGGGCAGAGATAGAGGGAGACAGGACCCCAAGCGGGCTCCGCGATGACAGCAGGGAGCCCCACGCGGGGCTCGAACTCCCAAACCGTGAGCTCACGCCCTGAGCTGAAGTCAGAGGCTCAATCGGCTGAGCCACCGGGAGTCCCGGTACATTTTTTTTAATTTTGCAATCTCACCTTTTTCTCTCAAACTCGACTGAGAAAGAGTTTTCTTACTCGTCTCTATGTCATCGGAGACTAATATCTTACATATTGTTGGCGCTTAATTAGTATTAGTTGAATATGTCAGTGAAGCAAAATATAGAGACCCCAGAACAAGCAATATTACCTCGTTTTAATCTTACAACGACCTCACCCAAAGTGAGAAACCGGCTTTAGGGTACAATTTTCCGTCAGGCAGAGACGACTAGGAGGAACCCCTAGGGAGAGACACTGCTCTTCTCGCGACTCCACTAAGTGGCGGTCACGAGCCGGACTATGTGACCTTGCCCGAACCATGACCCCTTGTACTGGTACCAGGAGCCGCGGGATTCCCCGACCCGCTGACCAGAGTCCGGCATCCCGTAGGCTGCTCCCTACCGGAGTCCCCCTCCCTGTCCCTCTCCGACTTTGAACCTCAGGGCTGGCAGCGACCCGCGCCAACACCGACGCCTCTGCGGCTGCCGGGAGCGTTCCCTCCGCGCTCAGCGGGCTCGCCCTCACCGCGTCGCCCCCGCCGCAGCCCGGCTCGGCCGCCCGCTCCCGCCGCCCGGCTCCGGCACTCACCCGCGGCGCCGGCGGGGGCGCCCCTCCCGGCGGGCCGCGCACCAGCCCGGGCGCGCGCAGCCGCAGGGCGCAGCTCCGCAGCATGGCTCCGAACCCGCTCTGCGTCCGGCTCTGAGAGCGGCCCGGCCGCCGGCTCGCCCGCCCCGCCCCATTCGCCCGGGGGGCACGTGACCCCGGCGCGCGCGGTGAGGTGGGCGGGGCTGCGGCCTTGGATCTCGTGAGACTCTGTGTCCCGATCCGGCCCGCCAGCCTTTGCAGTCCCCCCAACCCCGCGGCCCGAGCGCTGGGGCCCCGGGAGCTAGGCCGGCTTCCCGCGCTAGGCTCGGGAGGCGGGGAGAACGGGAGGCCCCGCCCCGGGGAGGCCCCGCCCCTCCTCCACCGCCCCGCCCCTCAGCCGCCGCGGTGCCGCCCATCCCCCCGCGGCTCCCGGGCCCTTCCGCCTCGCGCTCCCGAAGTCTGCGCGCTGCACGCTTCGTGTCCCCAAGCAGTCCCCTCCAGACTTAAGGCTCTTGGCAGGTAGGAGCGCATACAAGGAACTGTAGGAGTAAGGTCTTGTAGGCCACAGACACGTCCCTGGGATCGGGTCGGGACTGATTGATAGCCTTCCGGCTGCTAAAAGGGCATTTATACGCTTAAAATGCTCCTTTTCTGCCTCTTCCGCTGCCCCTTGTGCCGTGCCCCCTTAAATCCCGGGGCAGAACTAAAAGTTCCAAGTCAGGCTTTTTTCAGACAGTGGAGCTCGTAGGACGTGTTCCTCTCTAGCTTTGGAGACAGACCTGAGCTCAACCCCCTTGCCACCTAACACCTGCATGGACTCTTCGGTTGCACCTGGCCTCCGATTCTTCATCTGTTTGTTGTGCGTGCTAGAAAGAGCGCACAGAAGGACCTGTTGCCGTGGGGGTCACCAAGTCAGAAGTTACCTAGAGTTACCTTGTACTTCCCTTGGGAAACTGTCCCCGGGCCAGTGGTGCGCTGGAGCTGGCTCATGGGAGCCGACTTAAAAACTCAGCATTTGGCTAGCCAATCCTTAAATCCTGCTATTATTAAAATTTAAGTTATGTCTGCTTACAATTAAATAATGTTTTAAACGAAGGTCTTCGCTACTGAAAACGAACTTCCCAGTTATTTTACTACTCTATGTGCTCTCGGGGTTGTCTGTCTCTATCCTATTTGTGTGGTGGGAATAGGAGGCGCAGATTTTCCCAGCATCCACTTCCGGTCACATCACCTGGCGGCTTGAAATCCACTGCCTGGGCGTGGTCACTCACTGCAAGTTAGGGCCTCTTCTTTCCCTTGTATTAAACATTTCCCGGTACACCACTCCTAGTAGCCCTGAAGTCTTAAGACCTTACAAGTTACTAGCATAATAGTTATTCAAATTGCTTAACACCCAGCACCTGCTCATTACATAATGTTTTCCCGCCAACACGCTTCTGTCACTAGTCACACAGAACTGTTATCAGGAAAGATTTATCAGAGATAAATAAACTTGGCTTTGAGCTTGGCGCTAAGCTGAGAGAGCCCTCATTCTACACTTTTTGGTGAGCGTTGAGTATCTATGAAACGGATTTCCAATTATTCCAGCTCCCTTTGTTGAAAAGCTCTCCTCATTCAATTGTGTTTGCATTTGGATAAAAATTGATTATTTTATACCTTTGGGTCTATTGCTGGACACTGTTACTGTGCCATTGAGCTAGTTAACTTTCTTTCTTTCTTTAAAATTTATTTATTTTGAGAGAGGGCAGAGAGAGAGAGATTCCCAAGCAGGTTCCATGTTGTCAACACAGTACCCAACGTGGCCTTGATCCCAGGAACAGTTGGGATCGTGAGCTGTGAGCTGAAACCGAGTCGGACCATTAACCAACTGAGCCACGCAGGTGCCCTTAGTTAACTTTCTTGATGCTAATACCTACACTGTCTTTATTCCTGTGGCTTCATAATTGTAGTCTCAAAATTATTTCCAACTTCGTTCTTTTTCAAAGTCGTCTTGGCTATTCTAGAGATATTTTGCATTTCCATGTGAATCTCAGAATCAGCTTGTCAATATCTACAAAGAAACACCTGCTGGATTTTGAGTTGACATCTCAGCAAAGGCGGTCTACTCATGACCAAGTTGTAGTTCATCAGCAGGTCTCCTTACGAACAAGTCCTATCTTCCCATTTACTTAAATCGTATGTCATTTCTCTCAGCAGTGTTTCGTGAGTGGATCTTGTACATCTTTGCCATATAGGCATGCCTTGTTTTTTTTGCGATTCTCTTTATTGGGCTTTGCAGAGGTGTTTTCACAGATTGAAGATTTGTGGCAACCCTCCGTTGAGCAAGCCCGTTGGTGCCATTTTGCCTATAGCATTTGCTCACTTCATGTCTCTTTGTCGCATTCGGTATTTCTGCAATATTTCAAGCTTTTTCATTATTATTGTATTTCTTATGGTGATCTGCTGATGAGGTTTTTTGGGGGGTTATAGTGGGGTTCATGGGGTCTGGAACCGACGACCGAGAAAGAATTCTTGAAGATGCTCTTTGGTGCAAAAAGTTGATCTTATTGAAGCACGGGGACAGGACCCGGGGGCAGGAAGAGCTTCCGGGGGACCATGAGGAGAGACTGGTTATATACTATGGGGTTGTGGGAGGTGAAGTCCAGGGGAAGTTTCCAGTGAGACTGTCATCGGCTAGAGAAGACTCCCAGGATAGTGGAGGCCTCGCTCTTGTCAAGCTAGGTTGTTTTCCCTCTAGCAAAGCATTAGCCCTAAGACAGTAGAGGGTTCCTAGAGAAACTTTTTACTCTGTCTGCCTCAAGTATCTGTCAATGGGCTGCAGGTTGTAAGGAAATTCAGTTCCATCTCCGCCATTTCCTTCTACCTTTGTCCCCACCTCACTGTGGAGGGTGATGGGGACTTAGGTCCAGCATGCCTATGAGCCCTATCAGTTAGCCATTGGTTTTCCCCCTTTCCTTTGTTCTTGGGCAGCCAGGAGCACCGGAGAATATCACACAGGCCCCACCTGGGGGGGGGGGGGGTGTGGAGGGGTGTTTTCGGCCTGTCAGCTTGCCTTATGCTCCCTCACCACTGTGATCCGTGATTATGACTGACCGAGTGCTCAGATGATGGTTAACATTGTTTAGCAATACAGTATTTTTAAGTTATGTCCATTGCTTTTTTAGACATAATGTTATTGTATATTTAATAGACTATAGTCTACTGTAAACATAACTTTTATGTGCACTGGGAAACCAAAATTTGACTCGCTTTATCTTTATTGTGAGTTTTGCTTTATTGTGGTGGTTTGGAACCAAACTTGCAATATCCTAGGTATGCCCGCAGCTACCCTTAAGTATTTCAGATGAATGATCTTAGTATATTTCAGTCCTTGGCTGTTCACTGCTAGCATGTAGATGTACTTTACTTTTATTTACCTTTGTTTGTTTGTTTGTTTATTCAGTTTTGAGAGACAGAGTGTGAGCGGGGGAGGGGCAGAGAGAGGGAGGCACAGAATCCAAAGCAGGCTCCAGGATCCAAGCTGTCAGCACAGAGGCCGTCCTGGGGCTCCAACTCGCAAGCCGAACTGTGAGATCATGACCTGAGCCAAAGTCTGACGCTTCACTGACTGAGCCAGCCAGGCGCCCTAGTTCTTGTAATTTCTTAATAGATTCCTCACATTTTCTACATAGATGATCGTGTTATCTGTGAATAGTTTTACTTCTTTCTTTACTATCTGGACAGCTTTCTTTTTTTTTTTTTTTTTTTGCCTTATCGCACTGGCTGCGATCTCCAGTATGATGTTGAGTAGTAGTGATGAAGTGGACATCCTTGTTTTATGGGCTAACCTTGGAGGAGAGCAGTCAGTCTTTCACCATTAACTATGACGAAGCTGTGAGGTTTCTGTAGATGCTCTTTAACAGGTCGAGAAATCCCTCCTATTCCTAGTTTGCTAATGGGTGTTGGATAATAATCAAATGCTTTTCCTACGTCTCTTGAGATGATCATGTGGTTTTATTTTAAAATTCGTTCGGTATCAGGAATTACATTGATTTTTTCCTTCGTCCCCTGACCAGAGATTACATAGAGCTCCAAACACTTCCTCTGTAGAGGAAATGCAGCCGCCTTTCAAGACTAAACGTGTGGAAGAGAGTTCAGAGAGGCCGGTGCCAGGCGTCTATGTATTCGAAAAATAAAGTTCAGAGGTGTAACCGAGACTTGTATTTAGGGAAATTACGTGTAAATAATCGAGATCAAATTAGGACTCGGTTGTCGATAAACAAAATCTGTAGAAGTGTATATGGTTTCAAATAGGGAAATGGAACAGATAAAATAAAAAATGTGAGTAAGTGGAAGATGAAATGTGGCATATGACACACGGATATGTATATGCATATGTTGTATGAAGACAGTATGTGTCATGGAGAAAAGTGCAGGCGTGGGGGCGCCCGGGTGGCTCAGTCGGTGGGGCGTCCGACCTCAGCTCAGGGTCATGATCTCACAGTTTCTGAGTTCAAGCCCCGCATTGGGCTCTGTGCTGACAGCTCAGGGACTGGAGCTTGCTTTAGATTCTGTGTCTCCCTCTCTCTCTGCCCTTCCCCTGCTTGTGCTCTGTCTCTCTCTTAAAAATAAATATTAAAAAAGTAATAAATAAATAAAATAAAAATCTCTTTTATTTTGTTTTGGATGGTTTTTTATTGCTCTGCCTTCAAGTTCACTAATCTTTTTCCTTCTGAAATATTTAACCAACTGTTAAATCCCATCAGTGTGCTTTTCATCCAAGACATTGTAACTTTTATCTCTAGAAGTTTGATTTCAGTCTTTTTAATATCTGCCTTATCTGTACTTAATCTTCTGAACTTACAGAATACAGATATAATAACCGTTTTAATGTCATTTTGTGCTACTTCTGATATCCATGTCAGTCCTGGCTTGGTTTTGATTGGTTGACTTTTCTCCTCAGTGTGGGTTAGACTTTCCTGCATGTGCGTGCCTGGCAATTAGAAGATTAGAAGAGGAAGAACCGAATGTGAAACATTGTGACTTTTACCCCTTTGGGTACCTGGTAGTTTTGTTTTCCTGGAAATTTTCTTGAGCTTTGCTCTGGGAAGCAGCTAATTTATTTGGAAACAGTGTGATCCTGTGGTCTTTTTGAGTCTTGCTTTTAAGATTCCTTAGGAAAGTTTGGAGTAGCATAGGGCAAGGTTTCTCAGCCTCAGCGCTTCTGACTCATGGACCACGTGGTGCTTTTCTGTCAGGAGGGGTGCTGGGCATTGCAGGGTGCCTCCTAATCCCTGGCCGCCCCACCGGATGCTGGGAGCACCTCACTGCTAGGCCTCGTAGTCAAAAATGTGTCTCAGGCCATGATCCCAGGGTTATGGGATTGAGTCCCGCACTGGGCTGTGTGCTAGGAGTAGAGTCTGCTTAAGATTCTCTCTGTCTCAATAGTCAAATCATGGAAGAGACTAAGTGTCCATCAACTGACGAATGGATAAAGAAGATGTGGTTTATATATACAATGGAATACTACGCGGCAATGAGGAAGAATGAAATCTGGCCATTTGTAGCAACGTGGATGGAACGGGAGGATATTATGCTAAGTGAAATAAGTCAGAGAAAGACAGATACCATATGTTTTCAAACATAGGTGGATTTTGAGAGACTTAGCAGAAAACCATGAGGGAGGGGAAGAGAGGGGAAAAAAAGCCACAGAGAGGGAGGGAGACAAAACATAAGAGACTCTTAAATACTAAGAACAAATTGAGGGTTGATGGGGGGTATGGGAGAGGGGAGAGTGGGTGACCGGCATTGAAGAGGGCACTTGTTGGGATGAGCACTGGGTGTTGTATGGAAACCAATTTGACAATAAATTATATATATATATATATATATATATAAAAGATTCTCTCTGTCTCTCCCTCTCTCCCTCCCCTTCTCCCTGCTCTCTTGTGCTCTCTCTCAAAAAAAAAAAAAATTAAAAAAACATTTTTTTAAATATGTGTCTAGACATTACCAAATGTTTCCTGGAGGAGGGGAGCAAAATGACTCCAGGTTGAGAACTGTCGGTCTGGGGCTAATTATTCCCAGCTACTGAAGAAAGACTATCCAGTGTCCCACTAACCATGAGGTTTTTCAGTTTAGCTGTCGGGAACAGGCTGTCTTCTGGCCCCATGTGAGTGTCGGGCGACGTGTCCCCTGGTTCTCTCAACAGTTCTTTCCTCAGCGTGTGCCAGTCAGTACTCTGATACCCTCCCCGGATCTCTGAGTCTTTTCCCCCTGTGCCCGTCTCTCCTCCCCGGTACGCTCTCCCACCGACATGGCCGCCGTGGGCTCCCGCCTCTCCCCTGCGTTCCCCTTCCGGTGCTGCAGCCTGGAGGCCCTCCCGAGTTCATGGTAGGGCTCTCTCCTACAATCTGTCCCTCAGGGATCGCTGTCCTTTATTGCCTCATGTCCAGTGTCTTGAAAATTGTTCATACATGTTTTGTGCATGTGTGGTTTTTCTTTTTAGGTGGGGTGTCCAGCCCCCAAGGGGCCGAACTTTATCCCTCGCAGGGTGAAGGTTGGAAGGAGCAGGATGAAGAAGACAGGGGACTCAGACACCAGTTTGTCATGAGCGCCCTGCCACAGCAAGACCACATCTCTTATTGGAGCAGAGGAGCAGCTTAATGCAGCGAAACAGATTACTCCTGGACAGAGTGTGACACTACATACCTAGGCTCCTAATGCACTGAACTACTGATCCATCAGGCTTGCGTGATTCTAAAATAGTAAACAGCTATACGTGCGTAATTAGTGTAGTCAGAGCAATCAGAGCCATCAGAGCACACTATGACCCAAGAATTTCAGTATGTTCTAAAAGGTTAGGAAATTTAACCGGAGACGAGAAGCAAGCTTTAAGCCTTCTCCGGCCTGGCGGTTTGCTGCCAGACCAACTCCTGCCTGTGTTGGGAGCCGTTTCGGGCTCACAGGTTGAGACCCCTCCCTGTGTGGAAAAGGTGGTTGAAGCAGTTGTGAGCTGGCTGGATATTGGTGTGACTTGTGTAAATGTTAGGCTCCTATTATGTAAATTCACTCATTCACGGGCAAAGGACAAGCATTGGGAATTCTGTCCTTGCCAGACGGGTTGTACCTCCCCCATTGTAGTTGGAAGAATAGGCGGAATGACTCCTGGCCTGTATACAGATAATTAACATAGGCAGGCCTAGGTAACTTCCTGTCCTCTCCCCCAGCCTTAAATTTATATGCTAATTAACTTGAAAACAACTTGCAGGATTGAGGAAATCTCCGCTTTGCTGATAAAAACACATTATTGTTCAAACTGTGCTTACTGATGGGATGCCACTCATTGCTGTAATGTAACTCACTACTTTTAAATAAAGACACTGAGACCAGCAGGGCGGAGATGCCGGAATTGCCAGGGCTGCCTGCTTGGTCACCAGACAACATCTCTCTCGTGGCTCTCTCACTTCCTTTCGCCTGACCGTCCATCCTTCGGGGACCGCTAGATTCGCCGGAACAAGGACCCCGGCATGCCTGGAACCAATCAGGCCACCCGCCATTCTGTCTCCGCACGGGGCTCCTTCAATGAAGCACGAGATCACGTTCTAAGCTGAAGTGGGACACTCAACCAACTGAGCCACCCAGGTGCCCCAGCGGTTTCAACAATTATTTTTGCTCTAATTTTAATTATTTCCTTCCTTCTGCTGGTTTTGAGTTTTGTTTCTTATTTTTCTAGCTCCTTGAGGTATAGGATTGTGTTGTTTATTTGAGATTTTTCTTGCTTTCTGAAATAGGCCTCTATTGCTGTAAACTTCACTTTTTAAATTTTTTTTTTTTTTTGGAGAGAGACAGAGTACGCGCAAGGGAGGGGAAGAGAGAGAGGGAGACAGACTCTGAAGCAGGCTCCCGACTCTGAACTGTCAGCGCAGAGCCCGACGCGGGGCTTGAACTCATGGACCCTGAGATCGTGACCTGAGCCGAAGTTGGTTGCCCAACCGACTGAGCCACCCAGGCACCCCTAAACTTCACTTTTTAAAAAATGTTTGTTTATTTTTCAGAGAGCATGAGTGTGAGAGGGGGACAGAGTACCTGAAGCAGGCCTGGCGCTGGCAGCAACCAAGCTTGATGCAGGGCTCAACCTCACGAACCATGAGATCATGATTTGAACTCAAGTTGGATGCTCAACTGACTGAGCCGCCCAGGAGCCCCTAAAATTCCCTTTTTGAACTCCTTTTGCTGCATCTCAAAGATTTGGGACCATTTATTTTTTCATTTACATTTGTTTTCATGTCATTTTTTATTTAAAAAAATTTTTTTAATTTAATTTTTTTAACCATGTCATTTTAAATTTCTTCTTTGATTTCTTGGTTGACCCATTCATTGTTTGGTTAGCATCTTATTCTAACCTCCATGTATTTGTGCTTTTTCCAGATTTTTTTTCCTGTGGTTCATTTCTAGTTTCATAATGTGGTCAGAAAAGATGTATGGTATAACTCCAATCTTTTTGCATATGTTGAGACTTGTTTTGTAGCCTGACAGATAATCTATTCTGGAGAATGTTCCATGTGCAGTTGAAGAGAATGTGTATTCTGCTGTTTTAGGATGGGATATTCTGAATATATCTGTTAGATCCATCTGGTCCAATGGGTCATTGAAAAATCAGTCTTTCCTTGTTGAGTTTCTGTTTGCATGATCTGTCCACTGATGTAAGCAGAGTGTTAAAATCCCCTACTATTATTGGATTTTCTATTGGTTAGTTTCTTTATTTTTGTTATTAACTGTTTTATGTATTTGGGTGCTACCAGGTTGGGGGCATAAATATTTACAATGGTTTTATCGCCTTGTTGAATTGTCCCCTTTATTATTATATAGTATCTTTTGTCTCTTGTTACAGTCTTTGTTTTAACTCTGTTTTGTCCAATATAAATATTGCTATCCCAGCTTTCTTTTGACACCGTTTGAGTGAGAAATGTTCTTCCATCCCCTCACTGTCCAGCTACAGGTGTCTTTGGGTCTGAAATGAGTCTCTTCTGGCAACTTATAGACAAGTCTTGTTTTTTTTATTCATTCTGTCACCACCACATGCCTTTTGATTGGAGCATTTAGTCCTTTTATACTCAAAGTAAGTAATTATTGATAATACGTATTTGTTGCCATTTTGTTACTTATTTTGTGTTTTTTTTTTTTTTATTTTTCTCTGATCCTTTTCTTGCTCTTTCTCATGGCTTGCTGGCTCTTTAGTCACATACCTGAATCCTTTTCTCCTTATTCTTTGCATATCACTGGTTTTTGATTTGTGGTTCGCCATTAGGTTTTTATATAGTATCTTCTGCATATAGCGCTCCGTATGGAGTTGACGGTTGCTTAAGTTTATTTTATTTATTTATTTATTTATTTTTCGATGGTTGCTTAAGTTTAAACCCATTCTTTATTCCTTTCCTTTGCCTTTGCTCCTTAGGTATATGGTGCCATTTACACGATATTTCGTGGATCCCTTGACTGATTTTTACAAATATTTTTCTGCGTTTGTACTTCCTGTTTCTCACACTCTCGCTCACGGTCTTCCTGCCCACTCAGAGAGTCCCTTTAATGTTGCCTGTGGGTCTGGTTTCGTGGTCATGAATTCCTTAAGTGTTTGAGGAACTGTTTACCTCTCCTTCTATTTGAATGACAGCCTTGCCAGACGGTCTTCTTGGCTGCAGGTTTTTCCCTTTCAGCACTTTGAATATATCCTGTCTAGGAAGGGTGCGTTCTCGAATCGCTTTCCCCAGGGCAGTGCACCGGAGTGAGATTCTGGACGGTGAAGGGAGCAGGTTGGTGGGGGGGCAGGTGGGCAGGAACGGGGCGGTTAGAAGAGGACCACTTCCGGCAGATGAAATTCACGCGCGTTACTACTACCTCGATGTGGTGTCTTGAGGTGTTGCGTGGTTTTCATGGTCATTTTAACAAAGCGGCAAAGGGGGGAATTCTGCCCTAAGTGGCCAGGCCTCTGCCTTTGTGTTGTCACTTTTTTTTGTGGTTTTTTTTTTTTTTGCATTGTCATTTTCAACTGTCACATGCTCTGGCCACATTGGGTCCCCTTTCAGAGAATACCCCGGGCTCTTTCCTGCCTCAGGCCTTCTTGTATGTTGTTGCTCTGCTGGCAGTGCTCTCACCCCCAACTCTTCACCTTGCGAACTCCAGCTAAGCCTCTGGTGTCCGCCTAATTGTCACTTTCTTAGTGACACCTTCCTTGACCAAGTGTGTCAGAGGCACCATTTTATTTAATCTGAATTAGGTCCTCGTTGTGTTCCCCCGCGGTAGCTGGGACTTTTCCTTTCAAGCACTTAGTACAGTTTGTAATTAAGTATACAGTTGCGCGCCCCCTGCCTCCCTCAGGAGACCGTGCTTTCTCCGGGTCTCTGAGCTCAGCCCTGCATCTCCAGCACCTGGCACAGTAGCCAACAGATCATGGCACTCAGAAAATAGCTGTCGGATGAACAGATAAACAGGAAACATTTGGAAAGAGGCTGGGGACTCTTTTCCTCCCTCAGCCCTCTCTAGGTGATCTCATCAGTTCCCACGGGCTGTGGGTGAGCTGACGCTTCCACCTTTTTATCTCCAATTCAAAGCCCTCCTCACTTCGGCGTTAGGATAATTGTGTGGGATAACCATTATTACCCCTGTTTTACAGATGAAACACCTGGAGAAAATTATATGTCCTGGTGCTATCATCAAAGGGAGGTTTTCTTAGATGTTAGGATGCCTTCCTAAGAAGGTTCTGCTGTGTTGTTCTCATCAGAGTGCGGGCTCAGCCTTTTTCAGCATTGCTTTTGTCGATTACGGAGCTAGAGGCTCCCGTGAGATTTGTTGTGGTGAGGACCCCTGGGTCGCTGGATCCGCCCATGCGTGAAGATTCTGGTAGAGAGCGGGGTCCACTACTCTGGATCCACGGCATTCTTTACAGAATTGTACTTTAACAAAGCTTATTTTTGCCTTGATATGCCATGACTAAAAGTGCCATCTAGAACTACTTATAAATGCTCAATACGGATTGATTTTAAGGCACCACCATGGGACTGAAGAAACAAATCTACTTCCGTACTTGCGGGATTACTTCGGGCCGTTCTTCTTTGCTACAGGACGAAACCAGTTAGGTTTAGACGCTAGTCCAAATGCCTGAAGACTTAAGAGTCTTGAAAAGGAAATCTCCTATAGGTTAATAGTGAGACTGTCCCTGTGTAAGTCACTGAGTCCCTGAGCTGGCGAAGTCCGAGTGAAGTCATGGGGCCAGTGGGAGTGGGCCCAGTGGGTGAGGCAGAAGGGGACGCTGCAGGTGCAGGGTGACCGGGCGCAGTTCCCAGTGCCGGAGAACAGCACGGAGTCTCGTGGCCAGTCCAGGGAACCCCCCGTGGTTTCGGCAGGGGCTGGGCGTCGGTCAGGAAGGGGATGCAGGGAGAGAGGAGGGCAGAGTGGCAGGCAGGGCCTGCAGATCCTACAGGACCATACCGCCCACACTAACGTGGTGGTGCTTAGGCAGGGGGAGCCACAAGAGGCCGGTTAGCAGAGGAGTGACCTTATCTGGCCTAGATTTAAAAACAAAAAAAAAAAAACGGGGGTGCCTGGGTGGCTCAGTTGGTTAAGCGTCCGACTTCAGCTCAGGTCATGATCTCACTGTTTGTGAGTTCGAGCGCCACGTCCGGCTCTGTGCTGAAAGCTCAGATCCTGGAGCCTGTTTCTGATTCTGTGTCTTCCTCTCTCTCTGCCCCTCCGCCTTTCACATTCTGTCTCTCTCTCAAAAATAAGTAAACATTAAAAACAAACAAACAAAAAACCAAAAAAAAAAAAAACCATCACCACAGAGGCTGTGTGGAAATTGCATTTGAATCAGGCATAAGCTTGAGAGGTCTCTGGGCCTGGGTGTCAGCGAGGCCGGGGGTATTGGTGAGGGACGGGACCCGGGGCCCTGGACAAAAGGAGACGCCCAGGTGCCACGCAGGTGCGCGGCTTGGGCGGGGAATGGTGGGAGGAAGTCCTCGGAGTGGGGAAGACAGAGCGCGTTCGGGGGCAAAGGGCAGAGGGAATATCTCTGTTGAGTCGGAGATCCCCGTGGGGGGCCAGCGGGCAAATAGAAGAGTCGGGAGCTTGACAGGGACCTGAAAATGTCTTCCGAGTCGTCGCGTGGAGCAGGCGGGAGGCGCCCAGCAGCGCCGCTGGGCGGAGTGGGGCGCGACAGAGGGGCGGCCGGTGGGTGGCCTGCCCCTCAGGGCCCCCCTGGGGGGAGAAGGGGCAGCAGGAAGAAGAGACTGATTGTTCTTAAAAAATGAGGTTCATTCTTCTCTCTCTTTTTTTTAAATGCAGAGAAAATACCAACTACACAAGCTCAGAGCAGTCAAACGACACACATTAGGAACGTAAAACTGGAAACTGACCAGCCTGCTTCGCGCCCAGACTTCTGAGCCGGGGGCCTGCCACCTACCCCTCGACACTTTCTAGGTCTGGCCGCTTTCGGCTGAAACCTGCTCTTTCGGGGACGCCTGGGTGGCTGTCGGTTGAGTGTCCACTCTTGGTTTCGGCTCAGGTCGTGATCTCACGGTTGTGACATCGAGTCCCACCTCGGGCTCGCGGAGCCTGCTTGGGATCTTCTCTCTCACTTTCTGTCTGCCCCTCCCCAACTCGTTTTCTCTCTCTCTCAATCCACACACCCCCCCACACACACAACCCCTGCTCTTTCACCCCCAGAACAGCCGCCCTGCGGGCAGACGCCCTCCCTCCCATGCTGCCGCCTCCCTTCCACACAGCCCCAGTTCTCAGCCTGTGCTATCTGTCCCCAGGGGCCAAGGAACTGTCACTGCCGGATTCAGTGATTGTCAGGCCTTCTCTTCCTCGGTCCCTTCACAGCAGCTAACAGTATCGATCTCTTCTTGAAAGTGCCTCGTCTCTGGGGCTCCTGACTCCATCTCCTCCAGGCTTAATTCCTGGATCTCTGCCAGGCTGCTTCTGTGTGGGGTCGTCAAGTTTCTCTTTACCTCTCGGGACCTCCCTCCCCTGGGGAGTGCCATCTGGCAGCCTTGGCTACTCAGCCACGTTCCGCTAAAAAGTGTGGGTTCAAGTCTGGCCGAATGACTGTTCTTTTTCAGACCCTGTGGAGGAAGGCTCGATCCCACACGGCCGCCCTGCTTCAGATACCACTTGCAGTTGGGGGGGGCCCCCTAGGGTCACCTTCGCTTCCGCCAGCTGACTATAAATCCTGAGGTTCTCATACGCCTCTCCCCACCGGGGTCAGGAACTAGCAGAACTCAGGACAGCATGGTTATCATGGCGATTTTATTATAAAGGCAGGGGGAGTGGGGGGAGGGGGTGGTGCAGAGCTTCCATGCCTCTCTGCATGTGCCACCCACCCCACACATCAGGTTCACCAACCTGGAATCGCCCCTAGACCCTGTCTGAGTCTTTAAAATTGAGATTTCATTATGAAGGCACGATCAATGAAATCGCTGGCCGCTGGTGTGTGAGCACCACCCCCAGCCCCTTTCGCTTCTCCAGAGCTCAGGGGGTGTGACTGGAAGTGCCAGCCCTCCAATGGCAAGGTTGGCTCTCAGCTCCTGAGGATACCTAGGGGCTCTGCCTTGAGTCACTTCATTAGCTTAAGCTCAGGTCTGGTTGAAAGGACGAATTACAGGTAACAGAAGGCACTGTACCGCCTAGGAAATTCCCCTTTTGTGTCCAGGGCGGGAGACTCTCTTAGTTTTTTTTCCTAATCCCCTGACTGTTCTTCTCAGTCTCCTTTGAAAGTTAATCTTCCTTTGCTAAACCATTAAACGTTGGAGATCTTTAAGATGCATTTGGTTCATTTATTCACTTGTTGAGTTTATTTAATAAAATGTTTGTTGAACATCTATATATTAAGTTCTCTTCTAAGTGCTGGAGAAAGAGCAGTAAACAAAATATACAAAAAAAATTTGTTAAGTTCTTCATGAATGTTATAATGCATTCCTCAGAAGGCTCTAGTGTATGGTTTTGTTTTTGTTTTTGTTTTTTTTACAATTTTTTTAATGTTTATTTTTGAGAAAGAGAAAGAGGGTGAGCAAGGGAGGAGCAGAGACAGAGGGAGACACAGAATCTGAAGCAGGCTCCAGGCTCTGAGCTGTCAGCACGGAGCCCGATGCGGGGCTTGAACTCACGATACAGGAGATCATTCCCTGAGCTAAAGTTGGTTGCTTAACCAGCTGAGCCACCCAGATGCTCCTCTAGTGTATGGTTTTCATTAAAGACTGCTTTCCTTAACATTGGTCTTTCTCAACATGTTGGGAAAATACAGTCATGCACCATAAGATGGCCGACGGGACCAACATAAGCTTTAGTCCCGAGCTCAGCGACTCCTCTTCCGGGTTCTTCTTCCTGCCCTGCTTGCCCTGCGTGCCAAATGACTACTAGTGCGGAATGTGGAAGTAACAGATGATAAATTGTCCCCCATGCTTGTGCTCGGGCCTCAGATCTCTGGAGAAGGATCTCCTCTGAGCCTGCCGGTGTCCAATAAAACTCGATCCACCAAGATCTCCGAGTGCCGCTTGGTTTTTCCGCTGACAATCCAGCCTGGTTCCCTAACATATTTGGTTCTCTGACCGGGAAACCCAACCGCGCTGGCCCATTGTTGCCACCGGTTTGGGAAAACGGCGAGGCAGTGACAGAACGAGGAATCGCACCGGAGAAGGCGCACCCTTCCTGATTTTCGGCTGTCTCCCACTCGGTTGCCTCAGGCTGGCCCTGCTACACCGTTCCCACCAGACTCGAGGAGACTTGGCAGGTGAGGACCCGGACCCGACGTCGGAACCAGTAAGGCCGCACCCCAATCTAATCAGGGCCCCCGGCAGGAATGGAAGGGGGACCCGAGCAGTCCCCGGAGACCTCAGAGGCCTCACAGGTAGGAATTCTGTTGGAAGGAATGTAATAACCTCTAGTGTGTGTGTGAGTGTGAATGTGCGATTCAGTCTGGCTTGCCTGCCGAGTTCGATTCTGTGGCTCCACGGGCGGGCACCCTTAAGGTCCCCAAAAGTCCATGGAGTCTGAGTGGGCCCGTCTGCAATTCTGTGGTGAACAGCATACAGTCTATGGCGGCATCGGAGTAGTTTCCAATCGTAAGTAAAAAAGCTGAGACCCCTACAGCTAAGCGTCACCTAAGTTCCTTCGGAACACGGGCATCTGACCGGTCTCCTCATTAGAGGGGGCACCCCCTACCCCCTTGGTGTCTTTGCGACATCAGCCACAAGAAAAGGATTAGTGATGGGGTCAAAACAGAGTAAGCCCCCGATCCTTGAGGTCATGCTTAACTTCAAAAAGGGATTCTCAGGCAACTATGGGATGAAAATGACTTCTGGGAAGTTAAGGACCTTTTGTGAACTAGAATGGCCCAAGTTCAATGTTGGATGGCCCTCAGAAGGAACATTAGATGTCCAGCTGGTCCGGTGGGTTTGGCGAGTAGTCATTGGAAACCCAGGTCACCCTGACCAATTTCTGTATATCGATTCCTGACTTGAAATTGCCCCAAATCCCCCACCTTGGGTGCGATTCATCCATAAGAAGCAGAGTCAGGCAAAGGTTTTAGCCGTCTCACCCAGAGAACCGAAGAAGCAGCCCATCACCCTTCCGGTATTTGTGAGAGACCCGGGGGCGACCCCGTCTATATAATCGGTCACTCAGCACCCTGGGGAGTCTCCCGGAGACTACTATGAAAGACTACATGAGGCATATCGGGTATACACCCCGGTTGACATCAGGAGAAAACTCTAAAAGCCAGAAGGCTTTGCTGGGATGAATATCGCTCAGTTGATAGAGGTCGCCAATAAAGTTTTCATGAACAGGGAAGTCACAGCCGAGAGGGAGGCTGAAGAAAGACTGAAGAAGAGGGTCACCCTTCTCGCAGCAGCACTGAAAGACAAGGGCAATGCAAAGACAGGAAGCTTCAACCATCGAAAGGGGGCGGGGGAAAGCCCAGAGCCTCCTTAGCAAAAGACCAATGTGCCTACTGCAAGGAAAAGGGACACTGGAAGAATGGGTGCCCAGATCGGAAGGGGCCTCCAAACCCAGCCAATATCAGGAGGAACCCTGAGAAGGGGGCCTTACTGGTCCGGTCGAGATACAATCAGACTGAAGGGGAAGCTGACTCTCTGTTCCTCTGCCTGATAGATGTGAGGGCTTCTCCCTCATTCATTTCCCGGGGTCACAGCTGTAATTGGAGCCAACCGTTGTTGGACAGGGACTTTGAGAAATATTCCCAAGCAGCTGCTGAAACTCCATTTGTTTCGGGGAAATTCCTGGTCTTCTCTGGCCTGACGTGGACTCCATATTTCCACTTTGGTGGAAAAAACATGGCGTCTGCGCCTCTGTCTGAGGTAAGGTTTTGAATCAGGTTTTCCTTCTCTGCCTTCTGCTGGCACCTTGTCTCCTCTGCCTTCCCCTCCCCCTCCTGTTTCTGCCCCAGCTTGGGTGTGGTGTGCGTAACTGGTTCCACTATCATCCTCTGTGCCTCAGGCACCACTGGCTCCTCCTTCTACCCTCAAAGTTGAGGAGCAAAGAGTACCCTCTTGGGCTACTCACTTCGGATACCCCCACCGGTGTCCCGGGTGAAAACTGACAGTGGGGAAAAATTGATTTTAAGTGGATGTAGGTAAAACACATTCCGTGTTTAAACTATCTAAGTTTGTTGGACCTGTCTTTAAAGTTATCAGCATGAAATATAAAACTTTTATTCTACCAAGATTGACTAAAAGTCAAGTAAGCTCATGTTATCTCTGTTGCGATTGGTTAGCCAAAAGGGGACTTAAAATGGTAGTTAATTTTGTCTGTCTCAAAGTTTTCATGGGTAATTGTTGAGATAGCTTTCAAAGTCTTTGGTAACTTGAAACTTTAAAGTTTTAATTGCATGATAAGTGAGATTAAATTCGTTGGACACCTAGGTCTTTTCCAAATAGAATGGAGTGATAAAGCTTTGATTACTGAACATAGGCTTGTGTTTTTCACTTATTGCAGACGACCTAGGGCTATTTGGACCTGTGGGAAAACATACTTTGTGCTTCATTGGTTCATGAATTTATCATCTAAAAAAATTCAGGTGTAAACTCTCCGTTGCTTACTAAGTCCTCAACTGGAGACTAAGGTCTCCTAAGAGTTAATTCTGCTAAGTGTACTTAAGACTGTTGGAAATAAGGAAAGCAACCCCGTATGTAGGAAAGTAGGAGGGACGTAAGAAAGATAAAGGAATGGAAGTGCATTTTCTGTCGAGGGTAAAAGAAAATAATTTTGTCCTAAAGGAGACTGTTCATTTGGAGAGAAATGGCTTTGGGACAAAGTTTGAAGGCAAAGGAAAGTTGTAGAAGGTTCGTGAAGGGAAATCTTTGGAAAGGAATTTTATGTGGACTCAGGATGGACTAAGGTTGAGATGAATGGAATTTTAAAAGTACACTGGTATAAGGTTGAAATTCTGCTTTTCTCTCTGTTCAAAAGACCAAGTTTTCTCGGACGGTTGGTCTGCTCTTGGTAAGACAATGTAAACAAAGGTTTTTTTCTCTTTTGTCTGCCAGGAAAACCAAAGCTTTAGGTTTCATTTTTATCAAGTCTTTGATTTCTTAGTTGAAACTTCTCAATGTTAAAGGAGCTAGGTTTTGCTAACAACGATGTAATGCTATACATTCGCCTTTAGGATCTTTTATTGCCACCTTGGTTGAATAAATACAGTTTTAAGATTTGAAATGATCTGTAATCCTATTTAGGATGTGCTTTATAACTTTCTAAGCTTTTAACAAACTTCCCAGGATTTAAATGGTAAATGAAGTCTTTCTGACCAATTAGGCCCTTTTATTTGGGATGCTAAGTTACTTTGAAAAGCACTGTCATACAGTGGTAAGCCTTAGGTTGTATTTCACGGTAAATGCCCAAATATATATGTGCCGGGGTCCAACTCTGGCGAGTCCAGGGGTCCCCGTAAGATGGACGATTGGCGAAAGGAATGAGAGAGCCGTGAGATCTGGCAATTCTGGCGTCTCCGCCCTGCTGGTCTCAGTGTCTTTATTTTTAAAGGCAGTAGTGACATGACATCAGTGAGCGACATTCCATCAGTCAGCATAGTTTGATATCTTTAACAATAATGCATTTAAAAAAATTTTTTTAAATGTTTATTTAGTTTGAGAGAGAGAGAGAGAGAGAGAGAGAGAGAGAATGAGTGAGGGAGGGTCAGAGAGAGAGGGAGACACAGATTCCGAAGCAGGCTCCAGGCTCTGAGCTGTCAGCAGAGAGCCCAATGCGGGGCTTGAACTCAAAGACCGTGAGATCGTGACCTGAGCCGAAGTCGGATGCTCAACAGACTGAGCTACCCAGGCACCCCTAACAATAATGCATTTTTACCAGCAAGGTGGCAACTTCCTCAATCTTGTCTGTTGGTTTCAGGTTAATTAACATATACTTTTAGGGCTGGGGGAGAGAAACGGATGTTTCCTTGAGGCATTATGTTAATTATCTGTAAACAGGAGAAAACAGGGTGTTGCCTTGAGGCCTATTCTTCCAACTACAATGAGGGAGGTGCAACCCATCTGGGGAGGGGGGAATTTTCAACCCTTGTCCTTTTGCTTATGAATGAGTACATTTACGTAGTCTCCTTCAGATGTTATCCATCAGTGTATCACACTCCAAGTTCCCTTTTTTACTTGAATGTCGTAAAACAAAGAGCATTACCTCCCTTGAGGTCAACAAGGGCAGCTTAAGAAATCCAAGCCTGAAAAATTATTCAGAAGGAGGGAAGACTGGGCGCCATTTGATGGGCAGGAGCCTTGCAGATCATCTGCCTTTTCACGCGGGGAGGCGGCTCAACCTGTGAGCCCAAGATGGCTCCCGACACATATGCAATTCCTAAAGTTTTAACCTTTTGATATCAGGTCATCACTCAATATTCTGATTACCTGAAGTTTATGTGTCACAGAAATAACCAAATTTCTTTGTCAATTGCATCATCATGCCCTCTCATCAGATCTTTAACAATGTCCATTTCTGAGATTTCGTCATTTATAATTGTTCTTATTCTCTCACAAAATGTGTTTCCTCTTCAAGGAGATTTATAAAAAGGACTTTTGGGACAAATACAGGTATTTGACATCTTTAAGATTAATACTAAAATGGGTAAGAATTTCCAGAACTAAAAAGCTGCCTTCAAACCGAACGAGAATTAGGAACATGGGACGAAATGAACTGACGAAGATTATAGTGTTGTGACTCTTGTTGGAAATCTTGCTGGTTCTCTAATGTTCGCTCTTCCAGAGTAAGGAAACTTTCTCTGAAGATATCTATGATATACAGAGATGTCATAAAGTGTTCATTTGTAAACTGAAGCATTTATCTCTTCTCTCTACCTAAACCCTCTGAAATTCAAAACTCTCAGTGAGGATTCTTCTTTCCATAGCAGTTGCAATCGTTTGCATAAGTTCGATAAGCATCTGTTCGTCTCGTAACAGGTCACCATTGGAAATGCTGGTTATTTTGCCAAGGCTTTGACTGGAATGTCCTATTTGAGAGTGACAGGCATAGACTCAGATATGACCAGACAGCTTTAAGGAACTAAGGTTGGCTTTATGAAACATGGAGCCATAAAGTCCCTTGGAAATGTTGGCCGGATACCTTGCTTCCAGAGTTCCCAGCAGCCTCCCCAGGTGAGCAGAGAAGGTCACTTCCTGGCAGGTGCGGGAAGCTCAGGACATCTCGGGGACCTCGTGAAGAGGAACTCGCCCAATTCCACAGGTGCCGCAGGCCTGTCTGACGGCAAGTATTTGCCTTGGCCTCCGGCCTGGAGAGGCTACTGAAAGTTCAGTCTGGAGATTCCTTATAAAGGGTTCCAGCAAAGCAAACTTTAAAAGATCCTTCTGATCCATCGCTCGTCTTGCTGAGCTTCTGTAAACGCTTAGGCCAGGTTTGGTTAAGACTGGACTTGTTCTACAAATGTATTGGTCTCAATTCAGCTATTTCTGGAAATGGGGGTTTTTAGAGAGAAGAACTCTCTTTCAACAATGCACCGGTATGGATGTTAAATTCTAGTTCTGATTGTCTTTAAATGTTTGTTGTTGGCCTAAACTAGGCAACTTGAGGTAAACTTCAGAAAAGTTGTCACAGTATTTCGTGTGTAGACAGTCTTCTGTGCTTGTTCTGTGGGGATAATAAGACCCCACGGGCACGCGATTATTTACACAACTGGAAAATGGGATGGATTCCCCCAACAATTGTACGTAAAGATTTTCTCACTGTAGACCCATCAATAGATAAAGACTTTCATGCTTCATTATTCACTTGAGCCTGGTTAATTCATAAAACTCTAAATATGCAAACCATATCCCCCCTAAACCTGACTTGACAGTTACTAGAACCCACCCCAGATAAACCCAGGAGATCTGGTTTATCGAAGGATGGGGACCACCCCTTTTGAAGACTTGGAGATGGACCTCACAGATATACAACCAACCGAAGAATTCAGGTACCTCCTTGTAATTATCTGTACATATTCAGGATGGGTCAAAGCCTTCCTGACCAAGACGGAACGAAGTCGCGAGGTGGCCAAAGCTCTTCTACGGGAAATTGGGCCTGGGTTTGGTCTGTCCTTAACCGTACACAGTGACAGCGGATCTGCATTTGTGGCGGACATTATACAAACCCTGACCAGGTCCCTCAACGTTACCTGGAAATCGCAACACCCATCTTAGCCCTCTGAGGGTACCAACCCCTAGAGCTAAAGGGTGATACCTACTAAAAAAGATTTTTTAAAAAGGCATCAAAGGGGGGAATGTTGGGAAAATAAGTAAAGTTATGCACCATAAGATGGCCGGCGGGACCAACATAAGCTTTAGTCCCTAGCCAGGCGACTCCTCTTCCGGGTTCTTCTTCCTGCCCTGCTTGCCCTGCGTGCCAAATGACTACTAGTGCGGAATGTGGAAGTAACAGACGATAAGTTGTCCCCCATGCTTGTGCTCGGGCCTCAGATCTCCGAAGAAGGATCTCCTCTGAGCCCGCCGGTGTCCAATAAAACTTGATCCCCTAAGATCTCTGAGTGCCGCTTGGTTTTTCCACCAGCGTTCCAGCCTGGTTCCATAACAAACATTGTTTTTTGGTGACTTTAGAATTAGATGATGGTCAGAACTAAGGAAAAAATAAAGCAGGAAAAGCAGATAGGGAGTACTAGAAAGGGGATAATTAAGGAAAGGACTCCCTGAAAACATGATATTTGAGCAAAGGCTTGGTGAAAATAAGGGAGGGTTCTGGGAAATGACAAGTGCAAAAGCCCTGAGGTGGGAATTTGCCTGGTTTTTCAAGGAATAGCAAAGAGGCCACTATGGCCACATGACTGGTGAGTAAAGGAGAGAATAATATAGAGAGAGCTTATTAGGGGCACCTTGGGTGTTCAGTCAGTTAAGCATCCAACTTCACTCAAGTCATGATCTCGTGGTCCATGAGATTGAGCCCCGCATTGGGCTCTGTGCTGACAGCTCAGAGCCTGGAGCCTGCTTCAGATTCTGTGTATGTCTCTCTCTCTCCACCTCCCCTGCTCATGCTGTCTCTCTCTCTTTCTCTCACTCTCTTATAAACATTAAAAAAAATGAAAAGAAAGAGCTAATTAATGAAAGCCAAATTACATAGAGCTTTGTAGATCATTGTAAAGACTTTCCCTCTTACTCTTACCATCACCAGAGGATTTCGTGTGGAACAGGAGCGTGACTGTGACTCGTGGGAGCTAACTTAACAGTATTTCCTTGGTCACTAGGTAGAGAGGTGACAGAAGCAGGGGCCTTTCTTCCCTCTGCCCCCAAACCAACTTCTTCCCTAGCCCATTTTGGAAAGCAGTTTCCACCATTCGTGGCAAAAAATCTGATGGCATCTTGATTCCTCCTTCTTCCCATGCCTCACATCCAAACAGTTACTACTAGTCAAGGGAACCAGTTAGAAAGTTAATGTGGTAATCTGGTCGAGAGAGGACGGTCGCTTGCACCGGAGTGTGACGGTGGAGGTAGTGACTCTAGATACATTTTGAAGGTAAAGGTAACGGATTCACTGACGAACTGCGAGTGGAGTGTGAGAGAAAGAAAAGCGTCAGGATGATACCAAGCGTTTGGGCCTGCGCAGCTGAAGCATGGAACTGCCAGCAGCTGAGATGAGGCAGACAGTAAGACTTAGAGCAGATTTTAAGGGGGAAAGATCAGGAATTCAGTTTTGGATGCATTAGATTTGAGATAGACCAACAGATCCATAGAATGGTTTCACAAACTTCGAGTCTGGAGTTCTCTCTTGTCCATCAAGAGAGCAGATGCAGAATTGAATATAAGAGAGGCTAATGTCCGGGAGGAGCCCCGAACAGGGGTTTTGTCTCTGTATTTATTGAGCTCTCAAGGTTTTACATACTTAGTGAATGTGCAGAAGAAAACAGTAAGATAGTGACCATTAAGATGTGTAAGAAGCAAAGGGTTTGGGGGGCAAGTGGCATTAGAAGTTGAGATTAAAGCACAATGATATATTGGCACCAGATCCCAGATGAATGATGTGTCTCTGTGGGCGATACAGCCAAGGAGCTGCTATCTCCAAAGTGTAGATTGCTGGAGCGTGCTGCCTCAAGGCCAACAAGGTGCCTTTTCACTAGCTAACCTTGGGCGCTTTAGCCCATAGCTTTGTCACCGCCACCAACTGTTCTGGGGTGGGGGTGGGGATGCTTTTCACCTCTATGCTTGCCTTACCTAATGACTGCCCTTGGGTGCTTTCGCCCTGTGGTGGCTTTCTGCCCTAAGCCTTGTGAACCCATTGGTGCAAGCTCACGAGATTCGTAAACTTACTTCCCACCAAATAGAAAAGAGCATGCAGACACAGACCCCACATATACGGACACCTGATTTTCAACCACGGTGTCGTTGCAATAGAGTGAGTTAGATGTGTTCTTTTTAACAAATGGTCCGTCGGGGAGCCGATGGGAAAATAGGACCCTTGCCCGTCTTCCATACCATGCACAAAAATCAACTCCAGATGATTATGGGGTACACAGGAGAGGTAGAACAATAAAACTTCTGAAAGGGAACATGGAAGAAGACCTTTATGACTTCAGAGTAGGAACAGTATTTCTTAACAAGATATCAAAGTCTCTAACCATAAACAAAATCTATTGATAAGTTGGACTTCGTTATAGTGAAGAACTTTTATGAATCAAAAGATTCCAATAAAAGAGTAAAAAGGCAGGCCTCAGAGGAGAAGATACTTGCACAAATGCATCGGACAGAGGGCCTCGTGTGTACGCAGAACACCTAGACGTCAATAAGAAAAAGTCTACCGACACCCCCGCGCCCCCCCCCCGCTCTCCCCCCCCCCCGCCCCCACACGACTGGATCAAGCACGTCAGAAAAGAGGCTATCCCGAGGGTCAGTAAGCAAACGAAGGGTACTAAGCTTTACGTGTCTCCAGGAAAATGCAGATTAACCAATAGGTGCCTGTCCCAATGGCTACTAGAAACCCCTGACAACAGCAAGCTGTGTATTTGTACCGACTTTTGGAGGAGCACCTGGAATCATTCTCTGCGAGTATGAGTACAAACTGATAAAAATCACTTTGGCAGACTGTTGGGCGGTGTCTACTAAGGCCGAACACACGCACTCTCCGCGACCCAGCCGTGCCCCTAGGCTCACACCCCCCAGAAGGGAGAGTAAGAGACCAGGAAAGGAACCCACAGTGGCTTCTTTGAGGATGGGACCATGGTGGAGGCAGCTCCATATCCCTCAGCAGTAGAACAGGAAAGTTGGGCTAAACTCATCCAGCTTCTTTAATGCCTTGATGAAGACTAGAGTGTACCTCACGCGACAGGCTGATAGGTATTTTGAAATTTTGCTTTAAAAAGCGATCAGTTCAGCAGATTGAGGAAAAGCTCTTTGCCTCCCCGACAATTGCCTGAAAAAAGGATTTAGACAGAGGACTTGCTCCAGAAAGAGAGCTACCACCTTAGATGACTACAGGGTACCACGATCTAGGTATGGGAGCCAGGGGAACCCCGCAAGGCCCGTTCGATCCCAGGCCTCGGTGTCCCATTGTTTCTGAGTGGCCCGTCCCATTGTTTCTGAGTGGCCCGACAAACATTTACCCTCTTTTATCTTCCTGGGAATTGCATTCCTTCCCTTCAAAGTTCTAGAACCTCCCTCCTGCTCCTTAGCTCAGGACCACACATGCACCTCATTTTGCCTGACTGTTTTAGGATTCCCTGTACCTACGAGAGTAAATTTGATTTTTTGCCTGTTAATCTGTCTCATGTCAATTTGATTCTTCGTCCAGCCAGAAGGACCTTTAAGGGGACAGGAAATTCTGGCTCCTGACACTGCGAATGTCCCTAAGGTGTTGGTTTTGCCATCTACTAGCTAGTCTAGTTTTAGGTGAGGACACAGAGATTGGAAAATTGTTGCTGGCACCTCCGACCCCGTCTTTCCAGAATCCCCTACGCTGCAGATACGTGTCCTTTGCAGTGTAGATATTTTAGATAGACTTTCTATTTTAGAGCATTTTAGGTTCACAGAAAAGTTAAACAGGAAGTACAGAACTTTCTGTACTCCTTCCCCCCAAACAGTTTCCCTTATTATTAATACCCTGCCTTTGTTACAGTTGATGGACCAGTAGTAACGCCATACCTGAAGTCCATAATTTACATTAGAGCTTGCTCTTTATGTTGGATAGTTCCATCGTTTTTGACAAATGTATGACGTCGTATATGTTATATTTCTGTAAGAGTTGAAAAGAACCACTTCCTGCTTAGAAACCCATCACCTGTTTCTGGTCCTGAGACGTTAAGACATGGATGTATACAAGGGTTCTCGCCGAGGGAATTCTATATAACACAGTGAGTAACACCCTCAGTGACATCCTGGCTACAAAGACAGGAGAAAGCCTCACGTGGCTCTACCATGTAATGCCCCTCAACATAAGCTTATGTTCCAGGGGAGTGGAGAGACCCAGCAGGGGAGGCAAAAATAATAATAATAATAAAGTATAGGTATATAGCTTCCTGACAGTCTGGCCTATTTCAGAGAAAAATGTACTGCAACTTATATATACTTCAGATAATCCTACATAAAAATTTTGATAGAGGGGCGCCTGGGTGGCTCAGTCCGTTAAGCGTCCCGACTTCAGCTCAGATCATGATCTCGCGGTTCGTGGGTTCAAGCCCTGCACTGGGCTCTGTGCTGATGGCTCAGAGTCCGGAGCCTGCTTTGGATTCTGTGTCTCCCTCCCTCTCTCCCTGCCCTTCCCCTGCTCATGTTTTTTTCCTCTCGCAGTCCCTCAGAAATAAATAAACATTAAAAAAAATTAAAAAAATTCTTTTGATAGAAACTGAGAGACGACACCAGCATTTGGCTGTTTGCTCGACATTCTTTGTCAGATGTATGCGCTTTCTTTCTTTCTTTTTTCTTTGTTTTGCTTGAGAAATTGTACATCTGGGTTTTTCGGCTGCTGTCCTGTATGAGGAGAGGCGGGCTTCGAGCTCGGTTAACAGTCTGCTGACATCTCACCAGCTCGTGGAGAAACGCACGTGGAGAAATACCCTCTTTTGTGCCTTTGTGTGGAACTGTTTGCAGCAATATGTTCCATAAAGTTCGTGGTTTCCATACTTCCAGTCAGGCCATAGCAACTCTGCCTTCCATTTATGTATTAACTTGTTTTCCTTTCACGTCATGAAAATACTTTGTGGTACACTAAATGGGCACAGAATTCGTGGACAGTTTCGTTGAATGTGTTCTCACCAAAACTGCGCATTAACCAAAATAACACGTATTAGTTTCCTATTGCGTCCGACAGATCACCACAAACGTAGCGGCTTAAAATAGTGCAAAGATAGCTCTGGAGGTCAGAAGCTCAAAATGGGTCGCACGGGGCTAAAATCTGAGGTGTCAGCAGGGTTGGAGGATTTGGGACAGAGTCGGTTTCCTTGCTGTTTCCAGCCTCTAGAGGGCGCCCTCGTTGCTTGGTTCTAGGCCCTCCAGCCTCCGCTGCGGTCCTCACATCGCCTTGGATTCTTCCGCCTCCCTCTTCACAGTTATGGGCCCTCGCGAGCACACTGGGCCCACCCAGGCAACCCAGGAGAATCTCATTTAAAGTTTCTTAATTGAACCACATCCGGCAAAATCCCTTTTGCCACATGAGGTAACATTCATAGATTCTGGGGACTACAATGTGGACATTTGGGGAGACCTTCTGTTCTGCCTACAAGGGTTTTTAGACCATTATCTGTATCTTCCATTGACTTTTATCCTAAACTTCTGAATTTGTGGTCAGTAGGTAAAATTTGTGACTATTCATAAACATCTTTTGAGTAATTAGGAAGATTTTATACGTTTTTATTTCCCTATATACTTGTGGCTAATTTTCCTCAAAAAGCGATGAGTTTTGTCTATCTCAACACCTAATAGTTTGTCCCTTTAACTGATGACTACTGTCTTATTAAGGGCTTAGAAAAACTTCAAAACTCAGTCTGCTGAGCCGTACACAAATTGTTATTTGACCTTTGGGGTTTCCGAATTGGGTGCAGAAGAGCCAGCGGATCTATCAAATGAGATCTGGGGACTGTTTCCTCTTCTGTGACAAGAGGGGTAAGAGGCTCCCTTCCTCTTTCTCCCGTTCTCACGTCCACAGCAGGGCTAAATACGCCTGGAGCACAGCGGAGCATGTTTAGGGATTCAGACCGGCTCAGAACTGGGACCACTGGGTGGCTCAGTTGGTTAAGTGTCCGACTTTGGCTCGGATCATGATCTGGTGGTTTGTGAGTTCTAACCCCTCTCTCCCATCAGGCTCTGTGCTGACGGCTCAGAGCCTGGAGCCTGCTTTGGATCCTGTGTCTCCCTTTCTCTCTGTGCCTCTTCCCTGCTTGTGCTGTCTCTCTCTGTCTCTCAAAAATGAATAAACGTGAAAAACAAACAAAAACTAGCTCAGAATTTACCACCAGGAACACCGGTCCCAGATCGGCTGGAAACCTCGCCTGCAAAGGTCGTCGCCACCGAAACCAACGGAACAGAAGAGGCGATGGCTCTCGGATTGTTGCCGTTGGGTGCTCTGCCACGCAGAACTCAGGGACAGCAGACACAGTAAGAGCTGCTGGCGAGCAGTGTCTGTGTCCTCCCCCGGGTGGGATTAAGGTTGGAGAAAGCGGGTCCCTGGGCACAGACATCTGTCGTGTGAACAGTCTGCAGGCGCGTGCTCCTCCAAGTTTCCAGGGCTACAGGAACGAAGTGCTGTGAGTTCTAAGGACCCTCCTGGGAAGTGAGGCGCGAGTCGCACTGAGGACAGTCCTTCCCACAGGGGACTGGTGGCTGCAGGAAACGCGGGCTCTGCCTGTGGGGTGTCTCACTCCAGATCGGAAACCCCAGGAGCTGCAGTCAGCTTCGGCGTGGAGGAATGGGGGAGAAAGGGAGAGAGAGAGAGAGAGAGAGAGAGAGAGAGAGAATATAAAGAACATGACCATTACGTACATTTCCTTGGTTTCTGGTGTCACCACAGATCTAGAGCTCTTAATATGTTTTTTTCTCTTCGGAATGAGGTGATGAGAGCTACCAGGTACTAGATACTGAAAGGGGCACTTTATACCCATAATATCTCATTTAATTCTCACAGCAACCCTATAAGGTCTACATCGATATGTCCATTTTATTATTTTTTTATTAAATTTTTTTTAATGTTTACTTATTTTGGGGAGAGAGAAAGAGTGTGAGCGGGGAAGGGGCAGAGAGCGAGGGAGACACAGAATCCAAAGCAGGCTCCAGGCTCCGAGCCGTCAGCACGGAGCCCGACGCGGGGCTCGAACCCGCGTAATGTGTGATCATGTCCTGAGCCGAAGTTGGACGCTCAACTGACTAAACCACCCATGCGCCCCAATATGTCCATTTTAAAGGTGAGGAGATAGCTCCAGGAGGTCAATTAACTTTCCCAGGATTACAAAATTAATAAGTTATAGAGCAAGAATTGAAACCCAGTTTTTCTGACAAATTTCGTGCATTTCGACTAAATCACAGCCAACTGCACTACCAGTCTTGCACACATCCTGGTGAAATCTCTCATTTCATTCATCTGAGGAATGCCACAGCTTAATCTTGACGTCATTCCCAGAAATTTATACTGTCGAAACCCGGGTTTGCTCTATCTCGTTGCTGGATCCAGGCTTCTCCCTACGGGTTAAATACGGTCTGATTCAGTCATATTTAAAAAAAAAAGGAAAGCAAGTTGCCTTGAGGACCTGCAGGGGGCAGCAGAGGCCCATTGACCCTGGTATGCTTTGCCTTTAGCGCAATTCAGAAGGAAGCCAAGGGGCACTGTAACCAGGGGTATCAGCCGTGGGGGGAGGTGGGGGCAGGAATAAAGCAAAGAGCCTGCGTCTCACTCCCCTCCCTGCTGTTTTCCTAGCACGTTGCTCTTCCCCTTTAAAAATTGTTTTGTTTTTGTGTTGTCTTTTAGCTTTCTTCCTGATCCTGTCCGCCATGATTACATGGTGCTTCTTACCTAAGCTTCCTTATTCTTTGTGACTTTCTCTCTTCCCTACTCTTTTATCCCTCGCTTAAGATTATTTCTCTTGGGGCGCCTGGGTGGCTCAGTCGGTTAAGCGGCCAACTTCGGCTCAGGTCATGATCTCACGGTCTGTGAGTTCGAGCCTGGCGTCGGGCTCTGTGCTGCCGGCTCAGAGCCTGGAGCCTGCTTCGGATTCTGTGTCTCCCTCTCTCTCTCTCTGCCCTTCCCCTGCTCATGCTCTGTTTCTGTGTCTCTCAAAAATAAATAAACGTTAAAAAAAATTAAAAAAAAAGATTATTTCTCTTATTTTTAAAAACTTTAAATGGAGAACAAATAGAGGGTCACTGGAGGGATTGTGGGGGGGGGTAGGCTAAATGGGTAAGGGGCATTAAGGAATCTACTCCTGAAATCACTGTTGCACTCTATGCTAACTAACTTGGATGTAAATTTAAAAAATCAATTAATTAAATAAATAAAAATGAAAACCTTGTTTGTCTTAAAATATACTCATTTAAAATTGCCTCTGTACCCATAAGGACGGCGTAACAGCAGCATCGGTACTATAAAGTAAGTAATTACTACCGAGAGAACAGAGGGCCAGAGAGAAGAGAGGACTTTTTAGAGGGAGGGGACACTGAATTAAAATTAGATGGAATTGAAAGCAATAACAATACCATAGTTTGGGGGGAAAAAAGGAAAGTTTCACAGAGATGCTTGGAATTGAAATAAGTTAAGATTGTGGTTTACTGTTTTGGAGAAATCTTTTTGGTGATCTAACTTCAAATAGCTGTTTCCTGCAATCTAGCAAAATTCGTGGGCTCAGGGAACCTCACGCGTGTAACCTAAGAGGTATAAGCATTAAATTTTATTTAGATTCATAGCTGAATGAGACCTCAGGGAGCATCTAGTCGCTTCTCTTCTCTTCTCTTCTCTTCTCTTCTCTTCTCTTCTCTTCTCGAGTGACTGAGAATCTCCTTGGAGAGCCTTGAAGGACAGTGCTCCATTCTTTGCCCCAATAAAGCCCAATCCACACTCTGGTTAGTAGCAGGTGTTCTGTAAATATCTGTTATCTGAATGAGGACACTGGGGGCCCAGAGAGATCACTGATTCTTACAACTTCATACAGCAAGTCTGTTGTGGAACCAGCGGTCTCCTGACCCTTGATTACGGTCTAGCTCATAATTTTAAAAACCAAGGTAACACCCAAACAGTCATATAAAGGAGAAATGAAAAGGAAGTAATTTATAACAAAACGATCGAATTCCAGCACGTGATTGCCCAGGCATCGCTGCCTTGGAAGACGGGTGATGCAATAAGGATCTTGCAGGCACACGTAGAAATCGCTGCGACTGCAATAGTACTGTTACTGGCCGATACACGTGTGTCATGTCGGTGACTCAGATTTGTTGTTAGTTACCTCATTTTACAAAACGTGGACAATTCTTGGAAGGTTCTAAACAACTGAAGTTTACCTTTACTTGACTTACATGCCAGTTGCATTCCTGTAAAATTCAGTCACGTTGAGGCTATGGGAAAAATGCTTTGCATTTATACGTAAAATGGAATTGGGCTCTAGGTTCAGACGGTCAGAGACAAAAGTTTGACCTCCATGAAGGCTGGGAGGATACGTAAAGCTGCGCAGGACCTGGGGCAGCTCGCCATTGCCCTGACCCTGACCCTACGTAGCCATGGAGTGCTGGCCGTGCCTGCCGATCGTTGCGACAACCGAAACACACGCTTGTAAATTCCCCACTTTTTAGAGGTGACTCATCCTTGTTGAGAATCACTGGTCCAAAGGGTCAGCATTTTTGAGTTGCCTCTGATTTTCATTGGGAGAGATAATACAGTTGACATTTGTTGAGTACTAATTATGTGCCATCCACTGTTCTAAGTACTCAATCTATTTTAACTGATTTAATCCTTACGACAACTTTACAGCGTAGGGTCTGTGATTATCCCCCATTTACAAATGGAGGACTTGAAGCTTATCAAGGTTAGACAACTCATCCATGAAAACATAGCAAGGAACTAAGGAAATTGGAATTCAAACTTGGGCAGTCTGGTGCCAGAGTCGGCACCCACTGCCTTATGGTTGAAGGTAGTCCTGAATCAGTTCCCTCAAAGTACATCGTAGTTCTCCGAAAATGTATCGGTGTCTCGAACTAAGCCTGCTGCTGGAGAAATTGATGATCGCTTGACTCCCTTTCTTGCTGCCCTGCCCCATTTCCAACGCGCGTGCGCAGGTACACACACACACACACACACACACACACACACACACACATGCCCTGCTTCTTTCTCTCTGGCTCATTGGAAGAAATGATGATATCACGGCTGCTGCAGATCCGTGAGCGGCGGGGTCGAGGACTGGTGAAAATGAGTCAGGGGCCCTTTGTTGGAAAGATCATGAGTGTGTGCGTGTCATATTTTCATCACTCGTGGAGTAACTTGGTTACAGTTGCCTGGTAACTATACACTGTGGTAAGCAGTTCTTAAAAATGAAAACTGGCTGTGGAAAAGTCCGTACAGATTTTCCACCTCTTTTACAGTCTGTAGTTCTCCCTGCGATCACGCAGAAACAAAAACCCGAGAGTCCTCTGTGCTTTCCCTTTCCCTCACTCTTCCCTTGGGCTTGGCATCCGCTCATAGCGTTCTTTCTGCCAGATTTTGCAAGTTTAGACATTTGAACCCATGGCCTGTAATTGCTTCACGGTAGCTTCGAAATCACTCCTTTTATTTACTTATTTATTTATGTTTATGTCTTTATTTTTGAGAGAGAGAGCCGCGAGGGAGGGACAGAGAGAGAGGGAGCCTGAGGATCCGAAGTAGGCTGTGCAATGAAAGCCCGACATGGGGCTCGATCTCATGAACCGTGAGACCATGACCTGGGCCGAACGAAGTCGGACGCTCAACCAACCGGGCCATCCAGGAGTCCCAGAAATCGCTCCTTTTAGATAGGCGTTGGCGAAACTCTATCACTGCTGTCTTCCACCAAAAGAGAATTAAATAAATTTTGTACGTGAGTGGCCAACACGCAGTGTGACCACCTTTCGACCACTCTGAGTTGTAGGTATTAGAACCCGCAGCCTGAGAGGTGAGCTTGGTGGAACCCTAGCGTGTGAGGTCAGACGAGTCCCGCCCTTCAGCCGGAGCGCACGGCTGCCGCAGGACAAATCCCCAGCGCGTGCTGGCTCCTCGACCTTGGATAAATCACTCAGACTCTTCAATGAGATAAAATAAGGCTTTTTACATAGTAGCCTCCCAATTAGGAAGCAAACTCCCCCCCCCCCCCATACCGTATTTCAGCAGGCAGGCTGAGCTCGTTTGGAAATACAGTAAGCTCAACGGAATGGTAGGGGTTTTTTACGTTTATTTATTTATATAATCTCCACACCCAATAGAGATGGGTGGGGCTCGAACTCACTACCCCGAGATCAAGAGCTACCACTCTTTTGACTGAGGCAGCCAGGCGCCCCAGGAATGGAAGGTTCTTAAAGACCAGGTGGGATTCCCAGGAACTGTTACAAGCATTTGGCCTGAATTCGTTTCTTTGATCCCCATGACAACCCTAAGAGGCAGGAACTATCTGCCCCCTTTTTACGGGTAAGCCTACCGAGGGACAGAGACGTAAAGTAACTTGCCCAGTTCCACAGCTAGTCAACCACGGGGGGGGGGGTGGGGGGGGTCCCAGGCAGCCTTCCCGCACAATCCGCACTCTTCTGAGGATAAGCCGAATTTCTGACAATCGCATTTCGCTGACCTCTCCAAGGCAGGCCTAACACGTTGGCCATACTTGCAGCACTAGCTTATAGTGGCACAAAATTTTCGTAGTGTCGGGGAGCAAGAATTTCCTGTCCCCTTCTAGGTCCTTCTCTCTGGACTAAGTAGCAAATTGACATGAGACAGATTAACAGGCAAAAAATCAAATTTACTCTCGTAGGTACAGGGAATCCACAGATACGGAAATTCTACGAACAGGCGAAGTGAGGTATGTATGTAAATATTCTCCTGAGCTAAGGAGCAGGAGGGAGGTTCCAGAACTTTGAAGGGAAGGAATGCAATTCCCAGGAAGATAAAAGAGGGTAAATGTTTGCCGGGCCACTCAGAAACAATGGGACACCGAGGCCTGGGATGGAACGGGCCTGGGCCTGGCGGGGTGCCTCCCGGCTCCCATACCTAGCTCACCTAGCTCACGTACCGCGTAGTCGTCTGTGGCGACAGCTCTCTCCTGCAGCCGGGCCTCCGTCTAAATTCTTTCCAGACAGTTGTGGGGGAGGAAAAGAGCTTTTCCTGAATCTGCTGGGTTAGATGGCTTTTTAACTCAAAGCAACCTTCAGGCCCAAGCGGCTCATTCTGGGGCGCCCCGCCTTGGCCCCTGCAGGTGTCACGACACAGCGCAATGCTGTAAGCCCAGAGCAATTCATGTGACTCTGAACAACCTGAATCAGACCTGAGAAAACTGCTAGCCAACGTGATTCTTAACTCACTGCAGTGCCTGAAAAAAGTGGTTACGTGTAATTCTCAGTTTGCTTTTGACTTTAAGTGCGTCCACACCTCCGCCCTCGGCTTTGCATTAAATGACTGTAGTCGTTGCCTCCTTTTTCATCTTCGTCTCAGATAATGGCTCTGGACCCAGAGCTAACAGCCCTCCGTGAAGTTCAGACGGCCGAGAGGGTGTCCTGGCAAGTGGGGACACTTCTCCGGGGCACGAGGCTGTCGTGGGTGTCCCTGCTGGCCTTCTGTCCGTGGGGTGGGGCCTGTGAATTGTGTTTCCAGCAATGGCCGTGGACTTGTGCTGACCCGTCTCCGCACCCCCCACAGCCCCTCGAGGTGAGGGGGTAGGATTTGCGAGCTGCCTGGCCTGAGTGGGCAGAGGGTGTGGCTCTGTAAACCAGTCAACCGTAAGGAGGAATTGGGGCTGATTGGCACCCAACGCAGAACTTTCTCGGTGTCCCCGTGAGTGCGGCGTCTCTTCCTAGTAGCCGGGTTTCTCCTATGGCAGTTCTTCAGTTTCTTGCTTCCTTAGCAGTTAGCTGGCAAATTAGAACTCCATCCTGTTTTAAGTCTTTAGAACCTTGATAGAATCTAACTTTAGTTGGCAAAAACAAACCCAAAACCCACGCGGACGACTTGGGAGGATCTTTCGGTCTTATAACCCGATGCGATCAGACACAGTAGTCGAGTGCGGGGCCCTGGAGTCAGACCGCCTGAGAGAATCCCGGCTCTGTTACTTACCAGTTGCGCAGCCTTAATCTCTGGTGGTTTAGTTCCTCATCTATAAGATAGGAGTGATAATAAGTGATGTGTGAACTTTAAGAGTGCCTCATCGTCAGACCTCAGTAATTACCGTCGTCCGCAGGTGGTTCAGTAGTGTGTGTAACGAACACGACATCACGTTAGCGGTGCCGAAGAGTCGCAGTTAACAAAAAGTTACTGGTGTCATTTCGGATCTCCCTTTTCCTCTTTGCTTCTTGCACTGCTGTGTGACAGCTCTCTCTGGTATGTGTCAGATGGCTTTTTCCTGTGATTAATGTTTCAAATTTATAACTGGTCAAAGAGATACCGAAAAAAGGGGGGGGGGACAGCAGTCCTCAGTCTAACCACACCCACATGAAAGCAGACGCTGGGCTGTTGCCATGGTGATGAAGAGTATTTTGTAAAACACTTGGCCTGGGGGACAGGGGATGAGTCATCCTCTCGCTGGGTGGGGAGAGGGAACTGCTTTCAGTTACAACCGCCAGACCAAAAGTTGGGAGACTCCCTCGTTCCTGCAATAAATCAGAGAGAGCTCGGGTCTGGGGTTTGGTTGTACTTGGATCCTTTGTCCTGTGGATGTTTTTTCTGATTTCCCTCCTCTGGATACAAGGAGCTGTAGACACTCCTTTGCATATATACCTATATAAAGATAGAGAGATAGACATAAATACATGTATCTCTCTATATATCGAGAAACCGCAAATTTAGTTCTTGTAAAAATAAGGTCCGTCTTCCTGTATGTCTTGACACAACTAAACCCAGCAAGAGGGTTTAATGAGCTTCTTCTCCGTTCCCTGTCTCTTTCCACAGAGTCATCGTCCACAAGTAAGGTTTGTGAAGCATATTCTGCCACGTTTTCTTTTTAGCAAGAGTTTAACACACACGAGGATATCTTCCGGATAGCAGTGTTGGGACGACTACAGGCATTGTGATTTCGGGATGGAAAATTGGAACCGGCTCAGACTTCTCTGGAATTTACTAGCTGGTTGAAGTCAGTAATTCTGCATCGAGCAAGCTGAGAAGCAGAGTTACATGCTGACAGAGGCCACAGCCTCCAGTGGCCAGCGTGGACTGTTGCTCAGTCATCAGTCACCACACAGCACCCTGGGCAGGAGCAGAATTAGACATCTGGGAATTCCATGCTAATGAGAGTCAACCTCTTAGTCACCTACCCTTGCAATCATTTACTGAGTTGCTCTCATGCCCAAGGCACCATGCCAGGCTCTCTAAAACACAGCTCTTGTCTTCTAAAGAGTTTCTAACATAGGTGAGGGAAGACAAAAAGCAGGAAAAACAAACTAGCAATAACGTGATGCAGAAGGCAATAGGGACAGTAGCAGCAACGGGCGACGCCCTGCAGAGAAGAGAGAAACCCCTCCGGGCTGTGGTGAAGGAAGGTGGGATTTGACTTGAACCTTGAAGGATGGGTAGAGAAGGGAGAGAGAACATTCAGGAAAGGGAAAAGACCAGAGCAAGAGTGCCGAGGCCAGGTCTCGGCACTGGAATTTGGTCCGCGTAGGGATGTTAGGACAGGCCAAGGGAGGTCAGAAACTGGGGGAGAGATAAGGCCCTGGCGTGGGGTGCTGTCGGCATGTGGTGGGGCGTCACTAGCACGGGGCCTAAAAATTGCGGAGCCGAGGAAAACCAGAACCGAGCAGAATACAAAGGGTGCTATTTAAAAATGTGAGCTACAGGGGCGCCTGGGTGGCTCAGTCGGTTAAGCGGCCGACTTCGGCTCAGGTCACGATCTCACAGTCTGTGAGTTCGAGCCCCGCATCGGGCTCTGTGCTGATGGCTCATCAGAGCCTGGAGCCTGCTTCAGATTCTGTGTCTCCCTCTCTCTCTGCCCTTCCCCTGCTCATGCTCTATCTCTGTGTCTCTCAAAAATAAATAAACGTTAAAAAATTTAAAAAAAAAAAATGTGAGCTACAGCCCTGCCAAGCAAGGAATAGACGAGTTTGATACAGAATTCAGTCAACCCAAATCATGCAACAGGATAAAAGTTGACAGCGTCATTCCGTAACGTGAGCAGAATCCGATGACTTGGCATCATGATACTAACGTGACTTGAGACCAAAACGGAAGGGCTTAATCAGAAAAAGGATGAAAAAAAGAATTATACTAAATCCCCGAAGTCAGGTTTTAAATGCTTAAGGGCATTAAATTTATTTGTGAAGGCACTTTGCAAAGTGATTATTGAATAGTGCTTGGTTAATGACTAGAAGTAGGGAGGTTTACCCTAGCAACACTGGACTTGTAAATTTAACTTTAATCAAAGAGGTATTGATCTTAAAAACCAAAGCATCTGCAAGTAGCATTTTTCCGGGCACCCCTGCACAGCATGGAGGCAGGGGACCGACCGTCCGTGCCGGGCCAAAGGTGGTGCCGGCAGGCAGGTGGGGAGACTGGGGAGAGGTGTGCCGACTGTTGGGACTGAGGTTTGGGGAGGGACTTCGCTTCCCGAGGCGCGGAGAGGAAGAAGAAACACTGACAGTGAAAGACCCGCGGCAGGAAGTGGAGTCACATACGGTTCTGTCTCGGAAGGAAAAACGAGGAAAATGAGAAAAAAAAAACAAAACAGGGAGAACAAGAACTTTTAACCAAGAACACGGGGAAATCCAATTAAATGTTTTGCTTTTGCCTCGCATCGAACGAAAGCTTATAGTGACCAGGAGTAACACTGGTGTTGGTCTCTGTGGTCTTGGAAATTAACGATCATTAGTCGGGACCTTTAAGTACAGTTCAGCAGGTGCTGAGAGGAGGCCAGAACTCAAAGGCCTATGAGAAAAGAGGGCTTTGAAAAACACGTAGGGCCTTCCCCAGAACAATGGACTCAGCATCTCTGGGGATAGGGCCGGGCGTCAGTGTTTTTTTTTGTGTTCTCGGGAAGTCTTTTTAACTCTCTGGGCATCTGTTTCCAACTGAAAAATAAGACCGGGCCAGATGATCCCCAGGCCCCTCCCCAGCTCCGGCCTGCTGTGATTCGTGGAGGAGAAACTGCCGGCCGCTCGCTGTCAGCTCAGATGACACAGTTCGGTGGCCCACTCTGTCCGGAGGAGTTTCACACACACGAGAGGAGATGCTACGGTCACCCCAGAGAGACAGGTGGGGGCTCAGGGAAACAAAGGAGAAAACACAGGGCAACGACAAAGGCAGGCTCCCTTCCCCTGGCTTGTCTGGTCCTCGGTCCGAAGTTGAACTTGAACGGGCGGAGAGTCACGACTCTCAAGTGGAGGCTTGGGTCTTGTACAGCTTCCAGTTCTGGAGGCCAGAAGTGGGACGCGTCTGGCAGGTCTCCTTCTCCCTCAGCTCCCCGATGCCAGGGCGGTTTCTCTGCTTTTCAGGACTAATGCGGTGAGATCAGGCCCACCCAGACAATCCGGGTAACCTCCCCGATCTGAGGCCCTTCATCTTAATCCCACCTGCAAAGTCTCTTGCCTGGAGGATTCGCGGGTTCCCAGGATTAGGGTGAGAAGCTCGGGGTGCAGGGGTGGGGGAGGAGATTACGCTGCCCACCTGGTGCCTCCAGCTGGTTGTTTTGTTTTGTTTAAAGGTAAGAAGCTGACCTGGGGCGCCTGGGTGGCTCAGTCCTTTGAGCGTCAGACTCTTGATCTCGGCTCAGGTCGTGATCTCACGGTTTGCGGGCTCGAGCCCCGCCATATCGGGCTCTGTGCTCACAGTGCGAGCCTGCTCGGGATTCTCTCTCCCTCTCTGCCCTCCCCCACTCTCTTTCTCTCTCTTTTTTTTGTGTCTTGAAAAAAGTAAATAAATAAATTAAAAAAAAAAAGATAAGTGTTATGCCCAGAATTCAGGAACCCCCAAAACCACCAGGGAGCCGAGTCTGATGCAAGAACAAAGAGCCTTTATTCGAGCTAGCTCGAGCTCAAAGGGGTCTAGGGGCAGTGGGAGGGGTGATGGTCGTGGCTCTAGCCGATTGGCTGAGGAAGGGTCAGGGTCTTGTTAGGTCACTGGGCATGTTTCTTTTGGAACCGGGAAGTTGCAGGTTTTAAGCTTCTGCGCAGGCGCTGGGGACTCAGGGTGGAGGACACGGAACATAAGGGATTCAGTCCCAGTTTGCCCTTAAGCAAAATGGAACCAGTCCCGATTTGCCCTTACAGAAGCTGAAGTGGGAGCTTGTGCACAGTGGGTCTTCAGTTTATCTTCAGAGTCATTAAATATTGATCCTGGACAGGATGAGAATATTTATCCGCTATAAACTATTACCCGCCCTCCCAGTAGGTCGAGGGGAATCTTGGGACGGGGGATGCAGGGTCTTGCCTTTCTCTCAGTTCAGGGACAAGAAAAGAGCACGTTCAATTCTGTCAGCGAATGTTCTCTGAGAACCCTCGGCGCGGGACAGCCCGCTCCCTTTGGGCGCATGGAACTCTCTGCCTTTCTAGGGATACTTCAGAGAGTCTGGCTCGGTCGGTCATGTTTCATTTGCTCCCAGCTCATCTTCAGCACTCACCACATCGGGGAATGGAACTTGGGCACAGAAATGAAGGAAGACAAAAAACAAAACAACAAAAGAATCTGTTTTTCAGATCCTCCATGCCCTTAGGATCCGAACTCCAAGTTAGATGGCTTTGAACTCTGAATGTAGGAATGATGAAGATGTGTCCATCCAGTAGGTGGTTATCGGGTGCCACTCTGGGCGAGGCCTGCCCTGTCCAGAGATCTCTGGGAGGATGGGGTGGGGGGTTGTTTGTTCGGAAGCCACCATCAAGCCGACTCCGCGATCTTGTGAAAGGGCTGGTGATTTGGGGCCGGTGCCCCGCCCACAATTGTTTAATGATGGACAGGAACCTGGCCTCCCCGAGCTCCGTTCTTTTAGCCAATTAATTATTCCAAAGATTGTTTCCACTGTAGAGCAGGAGGAAGAAGATGCTGTCCTTTGACTTTTTCTTAGCTTTCTTAGGGACTTTTCCGGCCAGCTGTGGCAGAGAAAGGAAACAGATTTTGTTTTGAAGAGGATGGAAGTGTTGCATTCCAATGCGTTCCACGCTCATGGTGGATTCTGATAAGCAGAATTTGGGAACGGTTTCTGGAAAAAAGTGCTTTTTCCTCATCTCCCATTAAAATGTTGCGAATGACTTTTCTCCACTTTTCTCCAACAGCACCTTTGATCGGAGCTGTGTTCCTTCGCAGAGGGAAACGTTCCAGTTCTGGATATTGGTGTGCGTCGGAACGGGAAACAGACGAGAGAGACGGAATCCTGCCTCTATTTGGATGTCTTATTTTGTGGGTCATTGAACCTCTGATTTCTATAACGAGGTAACATCCACCTGTCTCAGCCAGAGTTCTTAGCGTATAACGACAAACCAACTACACATCTGCTTGTACACTCAAGCAGAAAAAGAATTTGCTAGAAAGGTATTGGAGAGCTTACCGCATCTCAAGAAAGGAAAATACGTACAAATGAAGCAGGTCAGGCAGCGGCCAGGACCAGTGTGGAAGCACCCAGCCAAAGTCACACAGCCAGCCTGAAGGACGTGACAATGTCCGGTGGTCGGGTGCTGGCTGCTCATTGGCACCACTAGCTGGTGGAAACTCAGCGCTGCTGCCCTCCTGCCTGCTGACACAGTGGAGTCTCTGCAGTCTGTGCTTTTTAGCATCACAGATTTCTAAGTCAGTGGGATGAGGTGTGTCTGCTTCCAGAACTTAGGTCGTCGACTGTCCCCAGTGGGGACGGAGTCTGGGGAAGCACGCGTGTAGCATTTCCGCTTCTGTGGTGGAAGAGGGTTCTCCAATCCACCAAGACTCAGAATCTAAGACTGGGAAATTTCCACACATGAGGAGGAGACTCAGATGCCAAACGAAACAAAACAAAGCAACCGCTTGGGTCCAGCCCTTTGGTGGTCCGGCATCGACCTAAGTCCTTTTTCCTATATCTGTACTTGTGAGAGAATAAATTCCTCCCACTCACCCTAATGCAACTATACTTTGTGCAATTTAAAATGCTCTCGCCCCTCCCCCAGGGAGTGCTGGGAGTTACCCCAGGATCTCCTGGCCCTAGCCGGCCCCTTCCCGCCTCCTTACGTGGCCGCCTCCCCCTTTCCTCTCGATTTCCAGGATTTCCAGCATCGGTGGGCTCAAACAGCACTGGGCCGAACACAAAGCCTGTCTCCCCGGCAGCACAGGAGACTGGCCTCATACTTGGCTCCGTTAGGGCATCTGAGATCCGCTCCGTTAGCGGCTCAGAGACAACGAGCGTCCTTCGTGGGCGGAGTGGGCGGTGAGCTGGCTTCCCCTGGCACTGCCTCCCTCCAGGCGCGATCGTCGGGACTCCGAAAGCATTTCATGGGGCCAGGAGGCAGTGGCCGATCAGGAAGCCTCCGTGAGAGTGAGGTTTCGAGGGTTCCGAGTCAGCCAAATGCTCGTGTACTTCCCGATTCCAGTCCTCAGGGTGAAATTCCTTCTGCTCAGTACCCTGAACCTCGCACGAAAGATGCCTGGAGGCTGTGGATGGAACAGTTAATTTGCTGACCCACAGAAGCAAACTTCGGAGGGTTTTGCGTGTGTGTGTATGAGAAACTATACATCAGAGAGCTTTGTTTTTTTAAGTTATGTGAAGTCTTGGATTTCTGTGCGTGTGTAAGGGAACAATGTAAGAATTCAGGCTTACGGTCGTCTTTGTTCTGCGCGGGGACGTTAGAAGAAACCACTGCGTTCCACAGTCCTTGAATCCCTCGTACTGTTCACACTGCCTACGGCTGCTTTGTCCCTCAGATCTTCCCCTCGGTGGGTTCCGCAATCCATGTGACCACAGGTAAGAATTTCATTAGCAGAGATTCCTTATAGTCCCTGCCTCTCTGGGTCACTAGCTGAGTCAAGCCTGGATCAGTCTGATGGTGTGGCCCCGGGCCTCTTGCTAACTTCCAGTTCTAAGGGGGTCTTGAAGAGTGAGTACCTGGCTTTCCAGCCTTTGTTGAGGGAGGCAGAGCGCCTCCGACGAGACTCTTGGGACAGGGAATTCCTCGAACGTATGCAGGGGGTTCAGATGTTGGGCTGGGTAAATAAAACCCACCCAGGGTCTAGTGCACTTCCTTCTGAGGCTGTTAGGGACATTTATTTTTTTATTACTTTTTAAATTTTTTTAACGTTTATTTATTTTTGAGAGGGAGGGGAGTGGGGGGAGGTGCAGAGAGACAGGGGGAGACACAGAATCCGAAGCAGGCTCCAGGCTCTGAGCTGTCAGCACAGAGCCCGATGCGGGGCTCGAACTCACGAACTGTGAGATCATGACCTGAGCTGAAGTCAGAGGCTTAACTGACTGAGCCACCCAGGCGCCTGGCTGTCTGGGACTTTTAAAAAGATGATTTGTATATAAAGCATCTAACATAGTACCTGCTACATATAGTTACATCCCAATCAGTGTTTCCTGGCATCGTCCTGGTTAATAAAATTGCCAGATCCGAGCCACGAAAGGACGAGACTGCAAATCCGTGGTTAAATGTGAGCATCGAAATTGGACATAGGGTTTAGATAAAAGATTTATAGGCAGGCTAGGAAAAGTTATATTAATTCATTATCTCGTATTTAGAAAACTTTTATTTTTGGAATAAGTATTAACATTTAAAGAAAAAAATTTTTTAACAGTTATTCATTTTTGAGAGACAGAGAGAAAGAACCGAGGAGGGGCAGAGAGAGAGGGAGACACAGAATCTGAAGCAGGCTCCAGGCTCTGAGCTGTCAGCACAGAGCCTGACGTGGGGCTCGAACTCACGAAGCACAAGACCATGACCTGAGCCGCAGTTGGACAGACACTTAACCGACTGAGCCACCCACACGCCCCAATGTTAACATTTTAATTGAGAAAGTGTGACTATTCAACTTTTTTTCTAAAAAGTTCTTTAATAAAACCAGCTTATCTGTTTTTATCTGGTTCTTGTTGTAAAGAGGAGATTAAAAAAATTAGGGGCAGGGCGCCTGGGTGGCTCAGTCAGTTAAGTGTCTGACTCTTGATTTCAGCTCAGGTCATGATCTCATGGTTCATGAGATCAAGGCCCATGTCAGCACAGAGCCTGTTTGGAATTCTCTCTCTCCTTCTCTCTTTGCCTCTCCCCTGCTTGCACATGCGCCTTCTCTCTCTCTCTTAAAATAAATAAATAAATAAAAATTTTGAATGTGTATCTGGCAACCTTGCGATAATCGCTTGTTAGTTCTAGGTAGTCTTTTGTTAATTCTTTAGAATTTTTTACATTGATGATCATGTCATCTGTGAACACAATTTTATTTCTCTTTCAAGTCTATATACTGTTTAGCTCTTTTTATCTTATTTTTTATTTTTTAAAAGTTTATTTTTTGAGAGAGAGAAAGAGAGTGCACATGTACCTAAGTTGGGGGGGGACAGAGAGAGAGAGAATCCCAAGCGGGCTCTGCATTGCCTGCGTGAGCCCAATGCAGGGCTCAAAATCACGAATATGAGATCATGACCTGAGATGAAATCAATACTTGGATGCTTAACCTTGACTGAGCCTCACAAGTGTGCCTGTTTTTTCCTTATCTTGTCTTATTACATTAGCTAGTCCAGTATGATGCTGAAAAGCCGTGGTGAGAGGGGACATTCTTCTCTTTTTCCTGATCTCAGTGTGAAAAGCTTTTACTTTCTTACAATTAAGTATGATATTAGCTGTAGATTTTTGGTAGATATTCTGTATTAAGTTGAGGAAGTTCCCCTCTATTCCTAGTTCACTGAAAATTTTTATCATGAATGAATGTTGGACTTTGTCATGTGTTTTTTCTGCATTTATTGATATGATCATGTGATTTTTCCTCATTAACCTACAGATTTGCTGGATGACATTAATTGATTTTTGAATATTGAATCAGCCTTGCATATGTGGGATAAATCTCACTTGGTCATGGTATACAATTCTTTTCTTACATTGTTGGATTTGATTTGCTAATGCCTTGTTGAGGATTTTGCATCTATGTTCACGAGAGAGTTTGAACTGTAGTTTTTTCTTTTTCTTGTAATCTCTTTGTCTGGATTTGGTATTAGGGTAATACTGGCCTCATAGAATGAGTCAAGAAGTATTTCTTCTGCTTCTATCTTCTGAAGGTATATTTTCTCCTTAAATGTTGAAAATATACAAGTGAACCCACCTGGGCCTAGTGCTTTCTGTTTTGGAAGCCTATTAGTTATTGCTTCAATTTCATTAATAGACATAGGCCTACTCAAATTGTCTGTCTCTCTGCCTGTGTGAGTTTTGGCAGATTGTGTCCTTCAAGGAATTGGTCCATTTCATCCAAGTTATCAAATTTGTGGGCGTAGAGTTCTTCGTAGTAGTCTTTTATTATCCTTTTGATGTTTAGGATCTGTAGTGATGCCTCCCATTTCATTTCTGATATTAGTAATTTCTACTCGCTCTCCTTGTTATTGTATTGATATTTTCAAAGAAACAACTTTTGGTTTCATTGACTTTTTCTATTGATGTACTGTTTTCAATTTTATTGCTTTCTGCTCTAATTTTTATTATTTCTTTTCTTCTGCTTACCTTGGATTTAATTTGCTTTTCTTTTTTCTAGTTTCCTAGAAAACTTAGTTTTCTTAGGTTCCTAAGTGGAAGCTTAGATAATTGATTTTATTTATTTATTTATTTATTTATTTATTTATTTATTTATTTATTTATTTTTGGTTTTATACCTTTATTTGAAAATGAGCAGTTGGTTCTCATCCACATTAACTGTACATTTTTGAAAGTGGCGACAGGTACATAGGTAACCAGTGTTTAGAGCGTTTTTGGTGAATCTTCATTCTCTCTAAGTTTTTCTGGACAACTGCACGCAGATACGGTATGGAACATTCCCTATTCCTTTGGCCTGGACAGCGTTGTTGAGCCCGGTATCAGTGTGCACATCTGGGATTGCCCTCTCTTTCATGGCAGATTTCTGGATCTCTGAGTGCCCAAGGGGCACGCTTCTTGAAACCCACTCCATGGATGTGCTTGTGACTGTTGATGGTGTGTTCTCTGGTCACTCCCTTGCTGACAGCAGAACAGCCCTTCTTCTCGCCAGTCTTCTTTGCAAAAGCCTTCTTCCAGGTTCAGTTTGGAAAGCTTAGATGATTGATTTTAGATATTTCTTCTTTTTAAATAGATGCATTTAATGCTATGAATTTCCCTCAAAGTCCTACTTTTGCTGCATCCCACAAATTTTAATAAGTTGGGGTTTTATTTTCACTTAGTTGAAAATACTTTAAGATTTCGCTTCAGATTTCTTCTCTGACCCATGTGTTACTTGAAAGTATATTGTTTAATCTCCAAGTATGTGCGGATTTTCCAGTTATCTTTCTGTTTTGGGTTTCTAGTTTAATTCCACTGTAGTCTGAGAGCAGACATTGTATGATTTCTATTCTTTTAAATTTGTTGAGGTGTTTTTTTATGTGGTCTGTCTTGGTGAATGCTCCCTGTGATCTCGAGTATAATATGTAATCTGCTGTTGTGGGGTGAAATGGTCTGTAGATATCAATTTTCTCCGGTTGGTTGTTGGTACTGTTGAGTTCAACTATGTCCTTACTGATTTTCTTCCTGTTGCATAATTCAATACAATATTATTGTCATTATTCTGAGCAACTTATTATCTGTTAGATCAACTAAAAGTAAGAAAAATAAAAATTTGGGGGCACCTGGGTGGCTCAGTAGGTTGAGCATTGGACTTTGGCTCAGGTTATGAACTTGCATTTTGTGAGTTTGAGTCCCACATTGGGCTTGCGGCTGTCAGCATAGAGCCTGCTTCAGATCCTCTGTCTCCCTGCCTCTCTCTGTCCTCTTGCACTTCCTCTCAAAAATAAATAAACATTAAAAAAAAAAAGTTTTAAAGAGTGGGCTAGAATTGGGTATTTCCCTTCTCTCTTTGGTAGCGAGGTCAGTAAGGCTCCGACAAAACATCAGGCTCTGGTTAATAGCTTCTCCTGAGGGCGGACCTTGTTAAGAACAGAATGCTTGGAATATTTCCAAACGGTTCCCTCTGTCTTCCCGCTGCTGGAACCACTTGGGGATTTTTTCTCCAGTATTCACTGTGAGAACCTGGTAGAGCAGGGGTAAAACTTTCAGAAGTGTGAGGGGCTCCCAGTGACTGACTCAAGTCTTGATCTCAGAGTTGTGAGTTCAAGTCCTGTGTTGGGCTCCACACTGGGCATGAAGCCTACTTAAAGATAAATAAATAAAATCTTTAAAAAAATGTTGACCCTGAGAGGCCGGAGGAAAATCAGAAGAACGAGACCTTGTAGAACCTAGGGGAAGAATGTTTTAAAAGAGGACTAGCCAGTGAGAACGAATGCTGCCAAAAGGTCAAATAAAGTAAGGGCTAACAGGTGTCTCTTGGAGGGAGCTTTGTGGTAGTTTGGATGAAAGCATTTTGAGTGGCATGGTATGGTATAATACAGATCAGAAGGAATTGAGAAGGAAAAGGTGAGGCAATGGAGATAGTAGGTGAGATAATTTTTTCAAGGCATTTGTGAGATATGGATTCAAGGGAGTGCTTTTTCTCCTAGTAGGAGAGACTTAGGCATGTATAAATGTTAACGGGAATGAGTGGAATGGGCTGGAAGAGGGAGTGATGGAAAGAAGAGACATAGGAGGGTAGGTGGTGAGTGGAGGGAAATCTCAAAGAAGGCAGGAAGGTGGCGAGAACCAGAGCGCAGGAGGAGGAGAAGAGGGCTGTCTAGTCCATTTTAACAGGAGAAAAGTACATAAGAATGATGTGGGGTATATATTATGTCGTTTAGTCTTTACAGAACTCTCTGGGGCTGGATGCTGTTTTCCCTAATTTTCAAATGATGTGATGGAGGCCGGGAAAAGTTACGTAATCTGCCCGGAGCCTCACACGAGACTCTAGGCTTTCTGACCCCAAGGTTGGCCCCCCCAACTGTAATACTCACTTGCCTGTGATAGTTTAAAAGCTTAAGTTCCCCATCAGGAAGTGGCCTGAAAATGACTCAAATCTAGTTGGGTCCTTGTTTAATTATTTGATAAGCTAGGATGCAAAGAGCGTTTACTGCAACCGACGCGCAGTTCCGTTTGGTAGGGATCTAGCTGAAGAGGTTATGTTTGATTAATGTTTGACCAACTCCATATCAAAGGTCTGACTTTTCTTTCTGAGCAAGACTGCTAGAATAAACAACCTTGCTTCTGCCTCTTTGTGTGGCCGAGCAACACTAACATGCATATCTTACAGAGCTTATCTTCTTCATTCTTCCCGACGTTGAGTTGCCACCATGTGGATACAATGGGGTCTGTTAGAGATGAGAAAACTGAGGCTCAGAGAGGTCAAGTAGCTTGCTCAAGGCCACAGAGTAGGTGGCAAAGCAAGAACCTGAACCCAAGTCTTTCTGACTCTAAATCTCTTGCTCTTTCAACAAAGCATTGCTTCGTGTAGTTTGAGAGGTAGGGAGGGACCTTCCGGTTGGAGGATGAATTATAAGACTTTGTATATGCCGTGACATATAACCTGTCTACTAGGATTTTGTCTTTCTCCTTTCAGCTTATTTAACTTAAACAGAGAAAGCGTTGCAGGACTGATACTAGTCAATATTTACACAGGGCTAACTACACACTGAGCATTGTTCTTAGGTGCTGTAGGTGTAACGAATTAATTCCAGAGCAAACTATCAGGTAGGCTCTATGATCATCTCCATTTTACATAGGAGAAACTGAGGCACAAGAGGCCCAAGCTTACTCAAGGTCACACAGCCTGTAAGTAGCAAAGCCAGGACTGGAACCCAGAAACTCTGGCTCCTGAGTCTGGGCTGTTGCCTCTCAGGCAGGCAACACAACAGTAGATTCTTAAAGCCGATTCACCACTTCTCCCCTTTTTACTCAGTTTTATGTGACCGGAGGCATAGACTTTGGAGTCAGACCGGGGTATGAATCCCAGCTCTATCACTTACCGTGGCATGGCCTTGGACAAGTTACTTCCCTTCTCTACCCACTCTGTTTCTTCATGTGTAATACGGGGACACTGACAATACTCAACTCTGAGTCTTTGTGAGGGTCGAATGAGATAAAGTCTGTTAAGAGCTCGGCAGGAGTGCAGGTCAACGGACAAGGGGCGGTAGTTGCTGTCGCTCTGTCACGAAGTTGACAATAACCAGCAGGATTGGAGCACAGGTCCACTTGACTCCGGAGCCCCCAATGCCCTACCATACCAATTACCTCCCGAGGGTCCTCATCCTGCTGCTCGGCAGGCCCCTCTTGTAGACTTCTGGGATGCTGTCGGTGGGTCCGTCAGTGTTCTGTCCACTCAGGTGGCTCCGTCGGGCCTCCCTCTTCCCGTCCCTCTGTGATAGCGGTCAGTGAGGAGAAGGCAGCAGCGGGGCCAGACTGGGAGTCGGAGACCAGAGGAGCAGGGATGAGGAGCCAAGACTTGGCCCATGAAGTAAGAGTCAAGGCCACCGGCGTGGCCGGGGTCACACACCTGACCCCAAGTGTTGCCGGCCCCTCCCCGCGGGACTGTACAGAGTCTGTGGGCTGATGTCAGGTCTGGTTTAGACGAATCCTTGTATGCAATGATAGACAGCAGGCCGTGTTTTTCTGGAAGTCTGCCGTCCTCGCCTCCAGCTAGATTGTGATGATTTTGCATAGATTCTGAAGGCGCATCTAATACTTCCATGCATTTTAAATCAGTCGTTGAGTCCCGTTACATTTTTTTTTTTAAGTTTATTTATTTAAGTAATCTCTATACCTCGCCTGGGGCTCTAACTCACAACCCTGAGACCAAGAGTCTCACGTTCTACCGACTGGGCCGGCCAGGCGCCCCCAGTCCTGTTACATTCCCGTTTGTGTGTCCTGGCCCTTCATTTGTGACCCGAGAATGCCCGGTAGCAGCGCTGCGCCTCAGAAGGCCGCAGGAGTGTGGAAGGTTCTAGATTTCTCAGGGTGGCCTGAGAAATCATAGATTAGAGAGACTCTGTGTTAAGGAGAGAAGTCGGGGTTGTTACAGGTAAACTGTGGGTGTGCTTCGGGCCCTAAAGGTGAAGCAGGGCCATACATGAAAGTGTGATCAGATGCTGGCCGAGGGGGGCAGCTCTGAGGGTAGGAGCCAGAAGGTGGGGTAAATGGTGGGAACCCGAGGGCCGAGGCACGAGGACCCTGCGCACTCGCCACGTGGGGCCGCTGGCAGGGCGCGCGGGAGCCCCACTGCCTGATGCGGGCTTCTCAACCGGCCCCCCAAAGAGTGACTCCCGGCAGAGGGATGTGAACACGTGTGTGTGTGTACACGTTGGGGGAGGGGGTGTCCAAAAAGTGTAGCCAAAAGGAATGCCCTGTAGGAAAGAATTTTCTTTGAGGTCTTATGTTTTGTACTGAAGATCTGTTTATTTTAACATAAAACTACTTGAAAGGACGGCATCAAGTAAAGTGCGTGTTCCCTGCGGATGCTGGAGCTTGCGTGGCCTGTCCCCGCCCCTCACCCAGGCCCCAGGAGGACACGGTGTGAGCAGCGCAGAGTCAGGGACCTGGGGTCACGGCACTCTTAATTACCTTCCCGTCTCTTGTGCTCTGGTCCGGGTCTCGGCTTCTCTTAACCTGGGTTATTACCATGTGCACGTAAAATCTTAAAAAAACTACAACATTGTGATGTAATTATTAAAACGATACATATTAACTAACGACAGGATAGTTCTCAAAAATGTTTAAAAATGAATTATTTTTTATAAAGGTTTTTTTTCTTTATTTATTTTGAGAGAGAGAGTGTGCGCGTGCGCACACACACACACACACACACACACACAGTGTTAGCCGGGGAGGGGCAGAGATGGAGGGAGAATCCCAAGCAGGCTCCGTGCTGTCAGCGCAGAGCCCGATGCGGGGCTCAAACCCATGAACAGTGAGATCCTGACCTGAGTCGAAACTAAGACTCAGACGCTTAATCGACTGAACCGCCCAGTTGCCCACAATCAATTAATTTCTAAAGTTGTGTTTTATTAATTTTCTCGTATCATGGGTTCAAGTCTAAGGATACGAAAGGACACGCAAACACTCTCCTTCCTGCTTGCTCGTCCCCGCTGTTTTCCAGGAAGCATCCAGTCTTACCGGTGTCTTACTTATTTAATTATGGACATGCATCTTCACTGTCACTTCCCCCCAGGTGGCGGTTTAGCGGACCTACTTACAAAGAGACGCACACTGTCCCGTACTTTATTTTTTGCTCTAACATCGCGTCTTGCGGTCATTGCGATCGGCATACTGAGGTGGGTTCTTTTTCCACCACCGCCCGGGGAGCAGCAGACTCTTCGTTGGCCGGCCTCTCGCCAGTGTCCCCCAGGTCTGTCATATTGTGTCCGGTTAAACGTGCTGAAATGTCACTCCCTTGCTCAAACCCGCCTGCTTCCCCCTCCCGGGAATGACGAGGTCCTTGCTCTCCCTGCATCTGACAGCACGCCCATCCCAGCCGCGCCGGGCCCCCCTCTGCTCATTCTGGCCTTTTCCAAGTCTTCTGTTCCTCTTCCCACGCTGCCCTGCCCAAGGTAGATCTTCCTCCTGTCCGTTCTCTTCTCCTGGTCCTCTCTCCGTGAGACCCCCAACTCTCGGCGCTGATGGCGGCACCTGCCACTCAGCACACAGGCTGTGTCTTTGCCGCACATCGTCGCCTACGCTTTGTTGAGACGCGTGGCTCTTATTCTGACTGTAAACCCCGTGCAGGCCCGCATTTTCTGTGTCGTGTGCTCCTTCCTGTGGTGCTTTAAATCCCATCGTTGACAGGAAATCTCATTACAGGGAATGACCTGGACAGTGGGAACAATAGTAGTACCTGCCTCACAAGTTGAACAATTTGTAAGAGGGCCAAGAACCTGGCTCTGAGTGCTGACTCACCCCGGACAGGGGAAGGACGGAACAGTCTTCCCTACAGACACCGAAGCCGAATCCTCCTCCTCCCTCAATGAAAACAGGCCCGCGGCTAAGTGCTGTTACTGCTCCGAGAGGCGTGATGGGTGCGCCTGGGAGAGGCCGAACTGCACAGGCTGAGCCTTCGCGGGAAGAGGGCTCATGGATTAGCTGCTCAGGAAACGTGACACACAGGATTTTTAGATTGAGCAGTTCGGGTTCTGCGTCCAGAGAGCTGGAGAGATGATTTTTCCTCCTTCGGTCAATCTTCTTGAAAGGAGGGATGCCTAACAATATTAAACAAAATGTTAATGACGTCACCATGTTAAAAAATTAATTAATATATTTACTAACTTGAGGGAGGGAGAGGGAGAGGGGGGGGGAATCCCAAGCAGGCTCCACGCTCAGCACAGGACCCAACGCGGGGCTCCATCCCGCGACCCTGCGATCATGACCTGAGCTGAAATCAAGAGTTGGACACTCACCTGACTGAGCCGCCCCTGGTGCCCCGATGACATCACCATTTTGACTTTTGCGTAACTCCTTCCAGACTTTGCCCACTTGTATGGGGTAAACACAGACGGCAGCCACCGTCGGGCGCACGTGTCGTTCCGCAGGTAAGGGGGAATCTCGATGGGAAACGGAATTAGTGTTCCGTGAAGCCGTCTTCCTCACCCGCCTCTCGGGGCCCTGTCTGGATTTGCTCCCTCTTCATTTGGGCCTGACTTGCCAGAGGTCAGTTGTCTCTCTTTCCTCTTTGTTCTCATTGCTTCTTGGAAAGATACATATAAATCCCCAGCCCAATCTATCTTTCGTAAGCTGGGATGTGATTGGAGCGGGAGTGCTGGGGGAACCGGGAGGGACGCTCACGAGAACATATTTACTGTCGGGCGTCTGTCTCCCGAAGGAGTAGCGGTGACCCGAACCTTGATTTGTAGAGCGTTTGACCCAGTGACCTCACTCAGGCATTTCGCATATCATTCACCGTTTCCCAGCTGGCCCTGACTTCTCACCTGCCTTTTCTTTTCTTTCCTTTTTTTTTTTTTAAATTTTTTTTTAACATTTATTTATTTTTGAGAGACAGAGACAGAGCGTGAGCAGGAGAAGGGCAGAGAGAGAGGGAGACACAGAATCTGAAGCAGGCTCCAGGCTCTGAGCTGTCAGCACAGAGGCCAATGCGGGGCTCGAACTCACAAACTGTGAGATCTGACCTGAGCCGAAGTCGGTCGCCCAACCGACTGAGCCACCCAGGCGCCCCTCACCTGCCTTTTCTATCTCTTCTGCATGTAATTTCTCACATGGATACACTCCATTCTAACCTCCCGGGGACTCTGTGTTCTGGACATTCCTTTGTGTCATCATTACTGTGTCTGGGGAGGTGGCAGGGAAGAGTGGCTACAACTGTAGACGGTCTAGGTTCAAATTCTGCCTCTGCCACTTATTAGCTCCGTACCTTGGTCAAATCACCTGCAAAGTGGGAACAGTAGCGGTACTGGTCGTTGGACGGAGTGAATGAGTTAATACTTGTAAGGTACTAGGACATAGTAAAAGCTCAACAAATATCAGCTGTTCTCTGACTTTGTTCTAATCTTCAAAGATCAGACAGCATCCTGCCTCTTACCTGTCATCTTCGCTGCCTAGTCTTGCCCCTCGCATAATGATCACTTACTCTTTTGATAGTACAACGTATTTGATACTTAACTTACGCAAATAGGATCTTGAGCAAGTTGCGCAATAGAAAGAAACACAACGTCTGAGTTCGCATTTTGACATTGCCACTTTCTGACATTGCCACTACTTTGGGGTAGTTCCTAGTGTCTTAGTTTTGCCATTAGTAGAAAACTGAATGTTATAAAACTTAACAAGTTATTGTGAGGGCTAAATAAGATAATACTTAAGAAGTATCTCATACAGGGGTGCCGGGGCGGTCCAGTCGGCTAAGCAGAGCCAGACATGGGGCTCGAAGTCATGAACCCTGAGATCATGACCTGAGCCAAAACCAAGAGTTGAGCTCGGCTCAGGTCTTGATTTCAGGGTTGTGAGTTCGGAGCCCTGCGTTGGGTTCTGTGCTGGGCATGAAGCCTACTTTAAAAAAAAAAAAAAAGGAAATTAAAATAATCTCATAAACGTCTTCCTGGAGACAAGTTTCCCCAGCCAGTAACTCCTACCTTAGAAACTAAAACACAGCTGGGCATATTTCCTTAGTCTTTTGCCTGTGGGTAGACACGCACATTTTATAAAGAAAGGAATCCCATTACACATCAATTTTGCCACCTGTGTTACTTTACAAAGACATTGCCCCATCTCTAATATTTTTCAGTCATGGTTTTCACGAGTTCTATAGCTTCCCAGGTACATTTATACTTAACTTATTGGACCTCGAGGTTGTGTTTAGGTTTTAGCTACTCTAAGGATTGCTGCCTATGTATCTTTCTGTATGAATCTTTATAACGATCTTTTGTTACTTTGTTAAGATAAATTCTCCTTTATCTTAATGGAATAGAGACATTGAGTCAAAGAAAACACACTAAACGATGCTGGTACACACTGCCAAATTTCGCCTCCCACAAAGGCTGTATAAAGTACATTCCTAACAACAGTGACCATGCGAGCCTGTCACGTCTCACTGTTGCCAACGCTCTGTTGTGTTATTTAGTTTTTTCATCTGCTTTGACTGTTATCTTTCAACCAGAGTATAATCTCGAACAGGCAGGCGCTGTGGGCGTCTGTATATCCACCGCAGACCTCTGCTCAGTGTCATTCACGTAGATTGCCTTCGTAAATATTTGCCAAATGAATGAAATTCTCTTCACAAGTATCCCTCTGGGGTTAAGAGCTGGGGAATATACTCGAATGTCACTTTCAAGCTGGTCATGGTGAGAGAGAGGTTTATATACTTGCCCTTGGTCTCCCACGGAGATGACTTGGGTGGAAAACTCTTAAATCCCAGGCAGTTGGCTCACGTTCGGGGGACTGGAGAGGGGCGTGGGTGCAAGAAAGTGAGCTGTGTTTCAGGGTCAGCCCCGCAGCGTGCTAGACACTGATTCCACACCGCCACCCATTCTTTCTTCGAGACTGGGTGTGGAGAGGGGCGGGATCTGCATTTACAACTCAGACTGGAGCAGAATGAGTGGAATTTTCCAGAGGTTCCTCTTGATGGCTGTTGGCATAATCGCAGCTTTGCCCTCTGGGACTCATTAGGCTGCGGCTCTCGAAGCCTAGACGGCCGTTTCAGGAGGTCAGATTGTGGGATCTGTGTGTTTACGTTGGCATGGGGAGCCATGTAGGGTTTCGAACCATAAATACTGTTTATATTTTCCTTATACTAGCTCAAAACCATATGTTCTGAGCCATGGGGCTAACAGAAGGAAAGCGAGTTACTCTCCCCTTCCCCTGCCAGCTCCAGCATGTACACACATACCCTGAACACAGTGGCACTGGGGCCTTTTCGGGATGCCAGAGAGTCTGGGGTCACCTCCCGGGAATAACACACTGCTTGAGTTTCTTTGGAATCTCCATACCCACTATGAACGTGAGTGGTTACTTCCTCTGGCCTACCCCCCAGAACCCTCTCTCCTGGGCTAAAGAGGTTTAGAGGGCGAAAGTTTGCTGCGAATTTGGGGACATCTGAGCCCAAATAGTCTCTCCGTCTTACAATTCCACTTGCCCATTTGCGAACTGAACACCAATTTCTCTTACTTATTTATTTCACACATGTGCACTAGCGGGGGGGCGGGGAGCAGAGAGAGAGAGAGAATCCCAAGCAGGCTCCGCACCGTCAGCACAGAGCCCGACCTGGGGCTCCATCCCACGAGTTCAGATCATGAGATCATTTCCGTTGAGATCATGACCTGAACCGAAATCAAGAGTTTGACACTTAACCGATTGAGCCACCCCGGTGCCCCGAACTCCAATTTCCTAATACCCAGTGAAGACATTTGCCCGAGGAAGCGGGTGGTCACACTAAGGGGTGAATCCGGGCTGATACACGTTCCTACAGACGAAGAGAAGGTTGGCTTGACTGCGACGGGTCAGTTTCTTCTCCACCCCCCGCAGCTCTCAGAGTGTATCTTTTAGAGCCTCCTTCTTGTAAAGCCATGGTTTCTCTAACCTCAGGTGGGAGGACTTCCCTTAGAATTAAGAATCGTGGGGCGCCTGGGTGGCTCAGTCGGTTAAGCGGCCGACTTCAGCTCAGGTCATGATCTCACGGTCTGTGAGTTCGAGCCCCGCGTCGGGCTCTGCGCTGACGGCTCGGAGCCTGGAGCCTGCTTCGGAGTCTGTGTCTCCCTCTCTCTCTGCCCTTCCCTTGCTCACTCTCTGTCTCTATGTCTCTCAAAAATAAAATAAATAAAAACGCTAAAAAAAAAAAAAAGAATTAAGAATCGTCACTGTGGCAGACGTAGATGGGCAAACTAACACTCAAGGCCCCCTCGAAGCTAGGGCTCTGACAGGATTACGGTTCCGCTAATCAGGTGCGCCTCCCTGACCCTTGGACGTGGAGCCAAGTTGTGTGTGGAAGAGGCCGGGAAATGGGTGTGTGGGTTCTGGACCTGCCTGTTGCAGCCACGGCTTCCCGGTTCAGCAGACCCTTCCTGAGCCAGCAGCCGGCATGGTGGCCCAGTTCTGTGACAGGATGACACTCCTGGGGTCCGTTTCTTCAATGGCCAACTCCCCTCCTCCATCTAATATCTCGTAATAATAAATCCCTCTTGGTCAACCAGGCAGAATCCCATAGCTGCAAAGCTGTGAGTTGTCTTACCTTGTTCTCTGATGCCTGAGACAAAATAAAATGGTTGGAATTTTATCTTCGACCTTGACTTTATTACAGATCTCTTTTCCCACCGCTGGTTTGGGACTACACTGTTCCCTTTTGCACGCGTCTCCTTCTGATGGTGGGTGACCTACGGAACTTTGCCCCAGAATTATGTCGGTACGTCCAATCATAAACACAAAGGCTTCCATCTTCACTGACCTATTCAAATTGGAACAATTTCGTGTGCCTATTCCTCCACCATCTCTTCGTAAAACAGAATATGGTTATTAATAGCGTAGAGTGCGCACCGCACGTGTGCCGAGCTTGAGACGGGGACAGACGGGGCTGGGAGAAACACTTTGCTGGTTTTTAAGACCTTAGTACTGGCACTTTGCTTTCAACAGGAAAGGACCACCCCACGGTGTAAGCGTTGCTGGCCCGTTTCCTGCCATCTCCATCTAATCACGACCTCTCGTGACAACTCAGGGTATGTCAACGAGCTGGTCCAGAAGCTCTAGGTCACACTCTAGGTCTTGATCTTGTCTCATGGATTTGTTTCTGAGAGTTTGCTGAAGCTTTGCTGTGAAAATTGGACTCAGGCGTTCCAAGTGCTTGCTGGGAAGGCTCTGCCTTAGCTAGACGAGCCTGGGCTCTGTAATTATAAAATGAGGGTATATTCCGGAGGCGCCTTGGAGTTTCGGCCCGTCGGTAGGTCATAGCTACGAGGGCAGATGGATCGGAGAAGTCGGACCCCAGGCCCCAGCGCAGGCCTGCCCGCCCTGCTGGCTCTGTGGCGTGCCCAATGCCCGAGGGCAAGCGGGCTCCTTGTGAATGAAGCAGGGACCAAGCATTTCTGTAGAAGAAACAAACGTTTGTCTCACGTGAGGAACTAAAAAAGGAATTTCTTTATTGAGGGCAAGAGGATGCACGCAATATAAAAATCAAAAGCTTATCTGGCTTTCACTGCCTTTACTTTCTCTGCTGCTCAAATGGGGGTTGCATTTTATGTATACATTTTCCGAGGGTCCCGGTCTGCTCACGGAATCCTTTATACAGGGGGCAGCCGCGGGGGGGCAGACTCCTCGAGGGACCCTCGGGAGACCTCTCTTCGGTGGGCGAGTGGCTCAGTGCTGCCTACTTCTTCCCCTTCTGCTTCATGTGAACCACAAAATATTCATTGCACGCGATGGTGAGCCCGGCGATGAGCGAGAAGAAGCTCTGGAACCCCACTTTGCCGTCCCGGCACTGGTCTAGGTCCTTCATTATCTTGTCCACAGCCAGAGGGTCTTTTTGGTTCTGAAAGAAAGAACAGGCGAGAGACACCAGTCAGCGGCCGCAGTGCCGAGCTTCTCCGATCGGCCCCGCCGCCAACCAGTGACATAATCTGAACTCTTCGAACTCTCGTCTTAGGTTGTGAGTGATCTTTGGGGGTCACCTCCATGTGTTTTTCTGCCTTGAGAGAGCATTGCGGTAAATTCGTATTTTAAGCTAGGAAAGAGGGTTTCCGTGGCATCCTTTCATATAGCTATAAGGATCTGAGGAACTGCCTAGAAATTTCTAGAAAGAGGAGATTCATGTCAGAGAAGCTAGAGCCAGGCCTTCCAATTCTCGGCCCACCGCACTTGCCACTGTAACCCTCACATGACCTTGCGCCCTGCTCTGCTTCCGGTTCAGCTATTTCCACAACTTTCAACGTCGCAGGATTCTGCCTCAGAACCACCCTGAACTCCCCATTTTGCAGTGTCAGCCTCTGCATTCTCTTAACAAGTGTTTATTCCTGATGGCACAGTCAAATCCTCGAAGACGTAAACTCATTAAGAACACATCTCTAAACGTCAAAAAGATAAATTAAGAAAAATTTAAACATTTCTAAAAAAGGAGGGGGGACGCACACCTGGGTGGCTCAGTCGGTCAAGCGTCCGACTTGGGCTCAGGTCTCGATCTTGCGGTCTGTGAGTTTGAGCCCCCTGTTGGGCTCTGTGCTGACAGCTCAGAGCCTGGAGCCTGCTTCGGATTCTGTGTCTCCCTCTCTCTCTGCCCCTCCCCTGCTCACGCTCTGTCTCTTTCTCAAAAATAAATAAACATTAAAAAAATTTAAAAAAAGACACCAAAAAGATCTCAGAAGATAATTTAGGGAGTAAGTTTCAGATCGCTCCTTGTCCTAGTGAGGTGAGAAAGTGCGGCTCCTCCCACAAGGTCCAGACCGTTAATCGAGGGGGGAATACGGCCCTTGGAGTGTGCAAGTGCTCAGGGAAAGTCCCTGTAATCCCACTGATCGTGTACCTGAGCGAGGAATCGCACGCTCAGTGTCTCGGGTGTGCTGGATGCTTACACCCTGCACTCAGAACCCCCTACGGTAAGGCAGCCATGTTTCCTTCTCGCGGACCGTAAATCCCACCCTAAGCCATCAACCACAACCCGCTCTGTGTGGCTGCCTCCACCCTGGGTGGGTTTCAGTTCATTCTGGCTTCACCCCCAGCTTCCTGGCTGTGGTCAGGAGAGTGAAATTTGGATAACACAAGGGGTCAACTTTAGAAACAGAATGCTCTGTCAGTTCAGCGAGCGTGGGTGTGTCCGGAATTATGCCCCGTGCCTGGAATAAATTACACTGCCATGTTCGGTCCTCTTAGCTATACACACCCTTTATGTGTCCCCTACTACAAAGCCTTTGGGGAGCGAGGGTCTGTGTCTTACGTGATATTCTAACACATGCAACAGCACAATTAACAAGGGTTTAGGGGTCACCTGGGGGGGCTCAGTCCGTTGAGCATCTGACTTCGGCTCTGGTCATGATCTTGCGGTTCGGGAGTCTGAGCCCCCTATCAGGCTCTGTGCTGATGGCCGGAGCCTGCTGCAGGTTTTGTGTCTCCCTCTCTGTCTGCCCCTCCCTGACTGACGCTCTGTCTCTCTCTCAAAAATAAACATTCAAAAAACAAACAAAGAAAAAGGCACAAGGATTTAGTACGTGGAGAATGCCTCTGTGCAACGGGCAGGCGTACGATGAACACGTCTTCTTGCATCTTATGCTTGCCTGGAAGGAGCGCAGAAAGCGGTCGTCTGGAGGTAACCATGTCCAGCCTTCTCATTTTTCAGGGACAGGAGCCGGGGCCCCGAAAGCCAGAGCCACCCAGTGCGAGGGCAGAGCCGGACCTCCTAACTCCTGGCCCGGGGCTCTTCCAGAGCAGGTGCAGAACAGAACGGCACATACTAACCCCTTCTGGGACAGCACGTGGTGGCTTTATGCCCGTTCACGTAACTGGCACTGCGGACACGTACATCAGAATGTACCGGAAGAGCCTGTTTACCGAGCCCGGAGTCGGGGGCTTGACTCACTCCCGTGCGCTACGCCAGGCACGTGACGGGAGACAGGACCCAGGCTTTCGCCATCGTCGCCCTTCACCCCTTAGAGGCTGAAGTCATTCTCCGCGCCAAGCACGGTAGTGCCGGGAGGGAGGGCCTTGCCTTTCCCGCTAATATTCTGTCGAGCAATGTTTCGCCTTCCGTCACAGGCAACGACCACGTCTTGAGGGCCTACGGTGTAAAAGGACAGCCATCCCTGTGGCCTGGCGTCCCGAGTGAGGGGTCGGAGCTGGCGGCAGAGTCCTCTTCCGGTCTCGATGGAGCCCTCGGTCTTTCCAGCTCAAGCTGCGCCCGTGTTCTCAGAGTTTTTTTTTTTTTAATCTCCTAGCATTTTCAATGAGAAAAGCAGTTATTTCTGGAGTGACGCTTCAGCAGATGCTGGACACGGTTCCTTTATAGAGGAGGAAGGATATTTTTAAAAATCCTTTATCCGAAGGGCTGTAGGAGATACAAGTTGCTCGGAATGGATGTGACCGGAGCGGGACATCTCCAGGGCCACATTCATGCCCCGAGGTGGCCACTTCCTGGCCGACGACTCTCTGGGAAGAGGCTTTCCTTCCGTGACTCTGTCTCAGTGGGTGCGGGCGACTGCGCCTCGTCTTGCGGTGACTCGCGTGCCGCCTTATTTGAACCGCGAATGGTCAGCCCCGCGAGGGCAAGGACCGCGTCTTCGCTACCTTCTGTTTCCCCTACAGTATCTTACAAACAGTAGGCACTCGACAGTGTTTAATAAATAAATGAACCCAGACACCTTTTTACGAGGGGCTTCCACAGGGGAGGGACGGGAGGAGGGAGGAAAGGCACCCAGGGCCGAGAAGCCGTGGTTTTCACGTCTGGCTCTTTCTGAGCCCGCCAGCACTTACTTCCAAAAACCCGGGGAACTCCTTTTCCATGAGCACCCTCAGGTCCTCCTTCGTTAAGTAGCCTTTGTCCCCAGCAAACTTGTGGAACGTGAACATCATGGTCTCCATGGCGTGCTCCATCTGAGATGGCATCTTGCTGAGGCTGTCTGTCGAAACCTTTGAACAGACGTACAGAGAGGATTTGTTAACTTAAAAAAAATTTTTTTTTTAATGTTGATTTATTTTTGAGAGACATAGAGGCACGGCGTGAACAGGGGAGGGGTGGAGAGAGAGGGAGACAGAGAATCTGAAGCAGGCTCCAGGCTCTGAGCCATCAGCGCAGAGCCCGACGCGGGGCTCGAACTCACAGACGGCGAGATCATGACCTGAGCCGAAGTCGGATGCTTAACCGACTGAGCCCCCCAGGCGCCCCGAGAATTTGTTAACTTTTAAGCCACATGTGTTGCCGGTCCTCCTGGAGGTGCCTGGAAGCAAGGTGAGTACTAGACCCTCCATCAGACCCTTTTCGGCTCTAATGTTCAAGGCCTCTTGGGCCAGTTCTCCCTGGGTGGGCGCACCTCCCCCTGGGCGCCCCCCACCCCCCCCCATGGAAACAGGTACCTCAGGTATTGGTGCTCCGAGTGCGGAATTTGTCTAGTTGCCCACTAACTCTGCGTAAACCACCTAATGAGGAATAAAACCCCGGATCGCCGGGAAAAGCAGGGCCAGCGTCCCTCTGTAACGGACGAGGCGCCGACTGAAAGGGCAGACGTTTCATCTTTTCTCTCGGCGCCGGTGAACGGGGCTCTTCGTTACGGCTGAAAACCGCCCACCCACACCGTCCGGCCTGGTTACTATTGAAAACTTCAGCCCTCCGAGCTTAGCTAGGTAACCCGGTCCAGTGTAGTCTAGGTTTAGAAGTCCGTTTACAGATGAATTTTGTCTGCTGGGCGCGTGTTTTCACTAGAGGTCTGAACTTGTCACTGACTGCAGTGCAGAGCTGCATCTCCGGTACTAAGATGAGCCACCCAAAGCTCATTAAATAGTTTCCTGAAAAGGAGCAGGTGACAGTATACCCTCACTCCTTTGGGGACCTGGTGTTTGGCAGGAAGGACAGAGAGCAAGAACTTTCCATCAGAAAGTATTTGAAAGGCGCGAAAGGAAGCCCATCAGATCACTAGAGCCACGTTGCATGTGCTGGACCGAGATCCGCGCCTGGTACTTGATAGGACCTCGGTGAATTTTGGCTTCATCGGAAGGAACGCTTTGGCCAGAACGGAGTACTTTGGCTGACGCCGCCTAAGAGCGCTGGTGGACAGAAAACAGGTAAACTCGAATGGAGACTGTAATAGACCACTCCGAACCGAACCGAACCACTGCATGAGAATAGGTTCCGAGCGCAGGCTGCTGCCTCTCCCTGCCGGTTTCAGTCTGCTTCCTGGTGCTGACGGATCTGTGTTCACCACAGATTCCTAAACGCTGCCTTTTCCAGAGAAGGTGGAGTTAGCTGGTGACCCCAGGGACTGAGTAATAATGCTTAGGGAATTGTAAATTCTAGCCTGTTAATCCCCAGAAAAAGCGCAGGAACCAGCACGCCAAAGAATGTGCTGCTCTAGAGGATGCTGTCCGCCAGGATCCGGGATGAGCCACCCGAAAGGCAGTTCTCTCGGAGATCAGCAAACCGAGGCTTCAGCGTCCGCAGGGGGATGAATTCCACGGGGGGCCACGCCCTTTTCCCTCCCGCCCTGCACAGCCCTCGTGGTTTCAGGGGGCAGTCCGCAATGCTCAGATGGGGTTGCCCTTGCCCGGACTGTTCTGGAAGTCCAGCAATGTAAGAGAACTGAACCAAATGAGTCACCTACGAGAGGAAGACGTGGGAACCCACCCTCGTTCTGAAATAACTCAGGAAAGGAGTCAGCGACCAGAGGTGTAAAAATACCTGTGTCTAAGCTCGTCGCCGAGCTGGGGGACAAAGAAAGGGGACATGGGAGAGTAAGGACCGGTAAAACAGGGGAACAGGCCGATTTAGGAATTGTAAGAAACACAAGTCGTAAGCAGGAAGAAATCTTGGCTGCCGTATTTTCTTCAAGAGAGTGAGGCCCGTCTTTCCTGCGTGAACGGGTCTCTGGTCCTTCCGGTCCCACCCCGCCTTGCCCACCTGCGGTTTCGCTCAGCAGATGGCCGTGAGGACAGCACCGGCTGACTCCCTGTTTGTCAGGCAGACCTTTCGAAATGAGAATGCAGAGCAGGGACCAGCCCGGAATCGAAGTTCTCCAAGGTGAACTAACTGACTTTGAACGCTGGAGGAGATGCCCACGGTCTCCTGGGGAACCAGTGCAACGGGTGAATTACTGTGTTTCGGAGGAGCCAGTGCACTGGTGTCACAGCAGGGCGAAGGACAAGGGGGGACAGCCGCGATGAGAAGGGTCCTCTCGGCCAGCGGAGGAGTCACGGAGCTCTCCCGGGGAGGCAGGGTCCTCCGGTCTTGGGCGGGGCCGCTGCAGGGCTGACCGCTGGTTGCTAAAGTAGCGAGTTCAGGGACCTGAACGTGGCACTTAAATCTTCCCGGCCACGGCCGCCCCACAGGCGAGAGGACGGCAGCGTCCTCTCCTGCCTGGGACAACCTACGCCTGCATTCAAAACACTCCACCCTTTTAATCCGTTTCCTGTCGGTCTCTCGGACTGAAGATCCTCCAGGTCAAGGGCCGTGAATTGTTCTATGAGCCACAGAGTGAGCATCCGCTAAATGAGCGAATGAATAAATCAGACCGCCTCCCGGCAGGCCCCGAGGTCCTGGCGTGACCACCCAGGTCTGGACTGGAAACCGTGTAGCCCAGGGCCCAGCAGGAGGACGTGGGGCTGGGAGGAGCTGGGGGGGGGGCCGTCTGTGAACCGTGTAGCCCAGGGCCCAGCAGGAGGACGTGGGGCTGGGAGGAGCTGGGGGGGGGGGGGCCCCCGTCTGTGAACGCGGCAGGAGGCTCAGAGGGAAGCACATTCCAGAGCGCAGGAGAAAAAACCCTGTCCTGCTGAACAGGTCTGGCCAGACCCCGAACAGGACCTCTCTCTCTCTCTTCTCGTTCCTGCTGTTCTCTTGTGTTGTTTCCCACTGTTAGCCCCACAGGCTACAACTACCTCATGTTCGCTCATCTTTCACTGAGCCATTTTATTCTGATGTCTGTGTGGCCTCCCTGCCTGTGCGCCTGGGTAAGCTGGAGGCTCAGAACTCTGCAGTCTTTCTCTGGGTAGTTTTCCTTTTTTTTAAATTTTTTAATGTTTGTTTATTTTTGAGAGAGAGAGTGAGAGAGCGCTAATGGGGAAGGGGCAGAGAGAGGGGGAGACACAGAATCTGAAGCAGGCTCCAGGCTCTGAGCCATCAGCACAGAGCCCGATGCGGGGCTGGAACTCATGAACTGCGAGATCACGACCTGAGCCGAAGTCGGAGGCTTAGCCAACTGAGCCACCCAGACGCCCCAAGTAGTTTTCTTTATAGAAAAGAATTCTGGGGGTGCCTGGGGGGCTCAGTCGGTTAAGCCTCCGACTTCGGCTTAGGTCATGATCTCGAGGTCTGTGAGTTCAAGCCCCGCGTCAGGCTCTGTGCTGACGGCTCAGAGCCTGGAGCCTGCTTCGGATTCTGCGTCTCCATCTCTCTCTCTGCTCCTCCCCTGCTCGTACTCTGTCTCTCTCTGTCTCAAAAGTAAATAAACATTAAAAAATTTTAAAAAAAAGAAAGAAAAGAATAGAATTCTGGACTCCACAAATTTAGTCACAATGATGGGAATTAAACTTTCCATTTCTTGTCCTCTTAAAATGAGCACCTAACTGTGCATGTCCTGGTGATGGGCTGCCCCGTTCCCACACACACACACACTCTCTCTCTCTCTCTCTCTCTCCATGGTGCTTGCCTTTGGGGGAGTTCACTGGCTAATGACATCCTATTTCCAGAGTCTAGTTAATGGTGTTTGTTTCTTTTCCCACTAGACTGTGGGCTCCTCGAGCAGGTCCCCGTAGCTGGCACCCGGCCCTCACGGCCTCAGTGAAGTGGGAAGGATGAAAGTGACAGTAATGTACATTTCGATTCTCCTGGGAGCAGCAGGGAGCCCGAGTCCTCCTTGGAAAAGCGTCTGCTCCCGAGCAATCCCAAATGTTTGCTCTGGACGCATGCCCAGATCCAGACCGTAATTTCAAAAAGGACACTCGTAAAGAGCAAGAGGCCCGACTTGCTTTGCTCTTTTGTGTCTTGTCCCTACCCCGGAGTTCCCGCAGCCCACCCAGAAAATGACCGGCAGGGTGTCAGTAAAATCAAACATCTGTTATTTAAAGTGTGTTTAGGGTTTCCTTCCTTTTGCTTTGGAGATTTTCAAAAGAAAAAAAAAATTTTTTTAATCAAACACAGAATGTTCTTGAATGTGATCCCTGAAGAGGACTCCGAAAGAACGAGTTGAGGCAGTGCATCTGGATCCAGGCTGTCTCTCCCACCTCCCCCGAACATAAAACGTGCTCACTAAAAAAGCAGGCAGCAGGGGCGCCTGGGTGGCTCAGTCGGTTGAGCGGCCGACTTCAGCTCAGGTCATGATCTCACGTCTGTGAGTTCGAGCCCTGCATCGGGCTCTGTGCTGACGGCTCAGAGCCTGGAGCCTGCTTCTGATTCTGTGTCTCCCTCTCTCTCTGCCCTTCCCCTGTTCACGCTGTGTCTCTATGTCTCTCAAAAATAAATACACGTTAAAAAAAAATTTAAAAACTAGGCAGCGAAGGAAAAATTCCAGAAGTAATGCAAAAGGAAGAAAGAACCCAGAAGTCTTCTCTACCCCAACGGAGTACACCCACCCTTCTTTGAAGAACTGCCAGACAATCAGCAAGAATTGGCAAACAGTAGCCATTGTGACAACTGCTATCCAATCCATCGGCGGGTCGGGTGGTAGTTATTTAGTGAAGGCGTAGGAAGTGTTGAAAATTCTTTAAAAGAATAAGTGAATTCGTTCTTTTTACCTTTGATACGAGATTCCTAAATTAAGTCCCCAGGAAAATGCGAAATTTAAGAAAGACGCTAAAACTTCATTCTGGCCTTCCCAGCACTCAGAGTGCTAATTTATACATCATACCCTGAAAGGAGTCCATTGTGTCCCTCAACTTTGAAGGACTGGACCGCGTCCAAGGGCACACCCAGCGGGCGGTGCTCTGAAAAAGCCACATTTTTGGAACTGTCATTGGAAGGCAGGCAGGCACCCAGTGTCAGCTCCACCCAGCCCAAGGCCAGGCCTCACTGGGGTGGCTGCTTCAGGGGCTGGTCAGAGGCCAAGCGCGGGAGGAAAAGGACTCCGTTTGCAAGAGAAGTCAGGGAGGAGCAGCCCCGGGAAACCAGCGGACTGTATGTCCAGCGCACCTTTAAGAATATTCTAAGAACTTAAATAAGAAGCTCCAAGCGGTAGTAGGGCAGATGAAGACGGTCGCCTCTGGCGGTCAAGGAAGGCATATGCCATTTAGGAGAGACACTAAATAGCGACAGGGTGGGAACCTGCGGGGGCAGGGCGGGTGAAGACGTTTCAAGAGCGTTCTATGGACTCGCTTCTGCCCAGCCTCGGGTATTATCTTTTGCAGGGTGCTGAAACACGCTGGAGGCCAAGGTCACGGTCAGCGTGCTTCCCGGAGCCTGGCCTCACTTGAAGGGCAGGATATAGAGAGAGATCCGCGGCCGAGGGTTGAATCTCAAGCTGCAGGGGGTGGGGGGGTGGGGTGGGAACCCTGCGGCAACCCCTGCAAACCTCTTGCCGGGAAGCGCTCCCTCACTAGCAAAGCCCAGCGTCTGCAGCGGGCGCTCGCGCCCACCGCCGGATACTGCCGCGTCTCCCCGCGGCCCTGCCGGTGTAACCGGTGCCCTCAGCCCCGGTTCAGTCCAGAAACCTCTCCTTCGGGTCGCCAGCCAGCCCTGGGGTGACTCACTTCCTCTTGGAAAGTGCCCTCTGCGATGGCACGGTTCCCCTTTTCCTCCAGGGAGTGTTCTGTCCGGCCGTCTGCAGAGAGGGATCTGGAACCATCCCGGGCCACACCCACGCGGGCTCTCAGCTGAGTCACCCGCCGGCGCTAGGAGAATCTGGGAGCCCTTTGTGCGAACCACGCCCTGCACCACGCTCTCCGCTCCCCTCGGGAGGGGGGGGACGGGGGGGGGAGGGGGGGAGGGGAGGGGGTGGGCTGCACGCATTCCAGAGTCCGGGCTGGGGCTCCGCTGGGCTGGGGCTCCGGGGGCCGCGGCTCTACCTTCCTCGCCGCCCCCGCCCGCCTCGCCAGAGTCCCGGGTCCGGTTAGCCGGAGTCCAGATGGACAGTGAGCGGCGTCCGGGGGAAGCCGCATTCCTGCGGCCACGCTCGGGGGTGACCAGGTGCCAGGGGTAGGTCTGTCTGTGCCTGTCGCCCTGGGCCTGATTAATCCGGGTTGGAAGGGCCCTCAGCAAGCCTCCTCTGGCCCGTCTACAGTGGCAGTGGTTAAACGAAGACCGCACGAGAAATCCCCCCGAGGGCCCCCTCCCCGCCCCCACCCCCGGGCGAAGCAAGCTTTATAAAGACGGCCGCCCTCCCCCCCCTCCCGCCTCGCAGACGAACAACAGGAAGCCCGACCTGGGACATCTGCGCGAGCGCCCCGGCGGGCTCGCAGGAGGCCGCCCGCGGCTGGACTGAGGGCGGCCCGCACGCGGCGGGAGGCGGGGACTCGGGCGCCTCCGGGGGCCGGCGGAGAAGCAGGAAAGCGGGAGTGGGAGAGAAGCGGAGAGGGAGCGGGGCGCCGAGGCGCCGGGCGTCGGCGCGGGGTCCCGGCGGGAAGCGCGAGCGCCCCTCCTGCAGCCCCGAGGGCCCGGGGAGGGGGGCGCCGCCCGCTCGCCGGGGTGTGGCCCGGGGCGCCCCCTGCGGGGACCCGATGGGGGGGCTTCCCCGCGTGCCGGGGCGGGGGCGGCGCGCGGGCGGCGGGCAGCACTCACCTTGACCGGAGGCGCGGCGGGGACGCTCGGTGGCGGGGACGCTCGGTGGCGGGGACGCGCGGCCAGTGAGCGGAGCGCGGCGGGCAGGGAGCCTTAGTACGGGGGGTGGGGTGGGGAGGGGAGGCGGGAGGAGCCTGGGCCGCAGTCCCGGGCCCCGCTCACCCCACCCCTTCCCCGCCCTCCCCTTCCTGTGCCCCGCGCCCCGCGGGGGCACACACCCTCCGAGGCGGGGCCGCGGGGCTCACGCCCGGCCTCCGCCCGCTGTCACCTCGGCCGGGAGCGCTCTGGTGACCGTCCCTTCCTTCCAGGGCTCTCGGGTGTTCCAGGACATCCCCGCCCTGGGCCGTGCCCTTCCTCTCGGGTTCGGGTTTAGAGGGTGAAGGCGCAGCCGTGCGAGGATCGAGCCGTTCCGCGGGTGGGGCGCGCTGGCGCGCAACCAGGTGTAACCTGCAGGTCTAGGAGCTGGCTTCCAGATGATACTGCGGGCAGGGGCAGGGGGAGTCCTCACCGCCGCAAAACCGTCGCCGTTCGTTCTCGTGTTAGGCCCGGGGGATGTCAGTCCGGGGGCCTTGGAGGCCTGCGCCCCGCTCCGCCGACTTCGGGCACCGGCCCCTCGGGGCGGGGGGTGCAGGGTGCTGCTTGGCTCGCCGGCTCCCGTGCAAACCCTTTGTTCAACAAGGACTTTCCCCTCACTGTGGACGGCTTTCCGTGGTGGAAAATTCAGCTTGAAAAGTTTGTAAGCCTCCTTCTTGTCCTGTAACTGGCCTGTTTGGTTCTCAAAGCCCTTTAGGAGAAATTTCTGGAAGAAATTTCGAGAAAACCGAAGTGTTTCCTGATAGACGCATAGTCTACTCCCTCCATTTATTTTAGTTGGGGTTAGGGTTGAATGCAAACACGAGCAGCTATTCATGAAAAAGGCCCAGTCTTGGGTTTTCCTTTGTTCCCCGGGGAGGTCCTGGGAGGAGTGAGCCATCCCAAAGGAATGAGCCGACTCGGGGATCCTGTAAGTGCCACCACGTGACTAATCTTGGCTCTTGCTAGGAAAACCCAATTTGAATTTCAGCTCTCACTCAGGCCGGGTTCATGCAACCCTGGTGCTGACTGTTGGGCGAGGGAGGGGGGCAGTTCTTCAAAATCTTGGTGCATGTTTCTCCCAGGCCCCAGGTTACAGTCCAGAGTGGAGAAGATCCTGGATCGCAGTTAGTCCCAGGGAAGACGCAACTGGATTGAGAAGACAACCCGAGGGCGCACACTCCGACTTACTCGAGTTCTTCATTTGATCCGCGAACCTTTATTTATTTATTTACATTTATTTATTTTCGAGAGAGAGAGAGAGAGAGAGAGAGAGAGAGAGAGAGAGAGCGCGAACTGGGGAGGGGCAGAGAGAGAGGGAGACACAGAATCCCAAGCAGGCTCCAGGCTCTGAGCCATCAGCACAGAGCCCGACGCAGGGCTCAAACTCACGAACCACCAGATCATGACCTGAGCCGAAGTCGGATGCTCAGCCGACTGAGCCCCCCAGGTGCCCCTGATCCATGAACCTGTAGAAATGCCCACTGTGCCGGCCAGGTCGGCCCTGAGGACTCAGACGTTAAAGAATCCGTTTCTTCCCTCAAAGATCTTCAGGTCTTGTCAGGAGACAGATAAGCAAGAGGTCAAACTCCAGTGTCCCCAGGGAATGGTCGAGGACACGAGGGCATACTTCGAGAATGTCGACCCTCGGAGCAGGTCACAGAACAATTCCCGGAGGAGGCAACATTTGAGAGCCATTTAAAAAATAACAATGACTTAGGGCGCCCAGGTGGCTCAGTTGGTTGAACGTCTGACTCTTGATTTTGGCTCAAGTCGTGTGAGATTGAGTACAGAGCCTGCTTGGGATTCTCTCCATCTCTTTCTCTCTCTCTCTCTTTCTCTCCATCTCTCTCTCCCCCCTCCTGCTTGCGGGTGCGCGCATGCACGCTCTCTCTCAAAAGAAATAAGCTTAAAAAAAAACAACAAAAGACACTTATTGTGACTTTTAAATCTGATTGCAAAAAAGGTTACATTCTTTTAAAAGGTTTAGAAAATACAGCAATGTATGAAAAAGAAAAGACAATTATTTGTAAACCTATTAACCAAAGATAAACACTTCTTATGTCTTTTTTCTATAGTCTTTTTATGCATCTATTATATATAACTTGGGGGTTTGCGGGGGTGGCGGGTGGATTTTTAAAATTGCACCCAGGGGTTATTCTTGAATTTGATCCCTAAAGTGATTCCAGAAAGAACGAGTTGGATCCGGGCTGTCCCTCTCACCTTTCCCCACGCCTGAAACGTGCTCACTAAAAAAGTAGGCAGCAAAGAAAAAGTCCCAGGTGCAATGCAGTGGGAAGAAGGAACTCAGAAGCCTTCTGTGCCCCCAATGGGGTGCAGCCAATTTTCCTGGAAGAATTGGCAGACAGCAGCCGTCGTGACAACTGCTGTTAAGTCCTTTGGTGCGCTGGATAGGATTCATTTAGTGAAGGGGTAGGGCGTGCTGAAGATTGTAAAAAAAATAAGGAAATATATACATTTTCGCTTTCGATGTGAGATTTCTAAATTGCGGTCACTCCGATTGTAGAATTACGTGTTCTATTTTTGTCCCATCGTATTTTATCTTCACTGTGTTGTCATTAGGTATTTATCAAGGGCATGCTTCTGTATTCACTTATTCTTTTTTTTTTCCCATTCAACAAGTAACTACTCAGCTGCACCGTAGCTTCCCTCTTCTCTCCTGCCTGCTGGTGCCAGACTCTGAGGGCCCCCAGGCCCTACTAGCTGCAGCTCCAAAGACAGAGGGGACCTGGGTTTCTGAAACACTGCTGAGTACTGAGGACACGGTGGTGAAAACGGTTAGTAGGATGGCTGCTCTCTCTGACTTTGTGCGGCTTTTTATGACTTTGTACTAGTAGGTCCTTAAAATCCTAAGTATCTGCCATGGCTATAAATCTCCCCTAGAAGAAGTGGTCCCAGGCAATTCTTTCCTGAGAAAGTAGCTATACCTTGTAAACCACATGCATACAGTGGAGTCAACTCTGTTTCACTAGTGACAACCAGTCGGATCAGGCAGCAGAGCCAGAGCCATCCAGCAAGGATGTTGGGGTCGTAGGGGGGAAGGGGAGACATGGGAAGAGGAATAGACAGATGGCTGTGTAAAACCAATAGAAGGAAATCTTGTTTAAAACGGAGCAGGGAGGGGGCGCCTGGGTGGCTCAGTCAGTTGAGCGTCTGACTTCGGCTCAGGTCGCGATCTCACTGTTCCTGAGCTCCGAGTTCGGACCCTGCATCGGGCTCTGTGCTGACAACTCAGAGCCTGGAGTCTGTTTCAGATTCTGTGTCTCCCTCTCTGTCTCTGCCCCTCCCCTGCTCGTGTTCTGTCTCTCTCTCAAAAATAAATACACCTAAACAAACAAACGCACACTGGAGCCGGGCGGCCCGTGGTGGGAGCTCTCGTGCCCTAGCACTCCTCGGCTGCAGATGGAACAGGAAGGGAAGGACCTTGCAGGCGGATACTACTTCACTGTCCAGGCAAGAGGGAGGAAGGTTTTCTTCCTGCCCCAGCAACAGCCCAGCCAATGAGAGACGGTCAGAACTCAGCCAATGAAAAGCCACTACGTTTCAAAGTCCGGTGGACCCCAAGCGACTTGATGTTTATGACAGCCCTTCTGAACTTGTAGTTTCGTTTATAAAAGAGTGGTCCTCTCCTTTGTTCTCCTGGCTTGCCTATGCTTGGCTTGTCCTGGTGTGGCATTCTCTGCTATTCCCAAATAAACCCATTTTTGCTGGTATTAAAACCAGCCCTTTTATTTTTAGGTTAACAGCCATCCAAGGAACGGGAACCTGGAGGCAGTGTGGTCTCCGGAGCAACGAGAAGGCCATGTTTAAGCTCTCCGCCAGGCCTCTGGTAGGTTCTAGTGTATAAATGCTCCGAACAGGGGGCATTGTTCACTGCTCAGGCGGCAGTCCGTCTTCTCCGTGTGGAAGCAAAATCCCTTACCCAGTGGCACATAACTGGGGTTTGTAGCTGCAGCGCGGAGGGCAGCCTGCCCGCCGGAAATCTGTGTTCTTCCCATCAGAGTGTAGAGGTGCAGCCAGGCTGTGGCTGATCAGCCGGGAATTATGACCCGGGCACCTTTGGCCTTCGGTGGGACTCTGACTGGTCACCAGCTGAATAGGTCCGGAAGCGATGTGTGTCGCTTGCAGACCGAATTGGTTAAGAGGCGACTTCACCACACTTCATTCCGTCTGCTAGACCCTGCGGCTTTAGGGCTGGAAGAATCACGGCTGGAAGGAGTCTGAGTTCCTGAATCACCGAGTGGAGGAGACCCACCTGGTAGGCAGGCACGCCTTCCCTGGGATACTTACGTGGGTGAGGAAGAGACTCTGAAACTTGGGGGGTTATCCGTTACAGCATAACCCTAGCAAACGGGATGGCTTTCTTTTGAGTGCTGGTAACTTTGGCAGCAGGCTCAGAAAGGCCTTGTGGATGGACTTCAGCCAGCTGTGCCGCCTGCCGCAGCCGGCGCTGCCCGCACCGCCTGCGGGTCCCAGGAGCGCTGCCGCCGTGCTCGGTCTCTGCGGGGGATCTCGGACAAGGGCGTCGATGGGCGCCCGGTTAACCTGGGCAAGTACCGGGGCGTTGGCGCCAGCGTGGCCTGGAGATGAGGCGGAGCAGACGTCAGCTGTCTCAGCTCGTCCGCCTGCGCGTGTGCGGAGTGCGGTTTGCGATTCCGGCCGTCCCGCGCAACCAGTTGGGAGGCAGGAGCCAGGGAGTAGTGCGGGGGTTGGAGAGCTCTCTGCTGGCTCTAGTGTCACCTTCCATACGTTCAGCAAGGTCAGTGGAAACGGGGATGGTACTCGCCAGCTGTGGGGACGGGCACGGTGCTCCCGGGCTGTGGGGACGGGGACGGTGCTCACACTGGCTGTGGGACAGGGACGGTGCTCCCCGGCCGTGGGGATGGGGACGGTGCTCCCCGGCAGTGGGACAGGGATGGTGCTCGCCAGCTGTGGGGACGGGGACGGTGCTCACACCGGCCGTGGGGACGGGGACTGTGCTCGCCGGCTGTGGAAGTGGATAAAAGTCCAGTCCAAGGAGAGGGGCATCCCGGGAAATGCCATCGAATGAACGTCACCAAGTTCCTCATGGACAGCAGGGGCCGTGCGGTGAAGGCCCTGGTCCCTGGGCCTCGAGACCGGCTGGCCCTGCGGCCGCCGGCTGCACTCGCATGCGCCCCCGAGGGAGTCGCTGCGGTCCTCCACGGCGCTCCAGCTGAAAACCGCAGATTGGCCGTCGCCTGGTCAGGACTAGTTGCTGGCAATCCAGAAAACAAAACAACGAACCCCTAAGTGTGGCTCAACTAGTCGCCCTAAGTAGGGAAGTACGGTTTATTAAACCTTTCCTGTATTTTTGAACGTTTAGGTTGTTACCAGTTTTTTTACTGCCGTACTTAGTAATGAGATACAACAGGTTTACTTTGGAATACACACCTTTGCCCACAGATTTATTTTCTCAGGACGGATTCCTGCCGGGAATCTTAAAGGACAAGTAGAGATGAGATCGTGTGGGGGCGGATAGGAAGGACAAGCATGTGTGGGAACCTGGAATCGTGAGGTAGTGCCGCTATCCCAGGCATTGCCCTGGTCCCGAGAGGAGGCGCCTTCCCTGGGGCACCTGAGATCCTTTGCTAAGGAGTCTGGGGCTCGTTTCTGAAGGTGACACGGAGCCACTGACGAATGTTGAAGGAGAGTGAGTGGCTGTCCCCCTTACCAGCCGCCAGGCTCTGGGCGGGTCATCTCACCACCGTGAGCCTGAGTCTCCTCCTAGGTAACGTAGGGATAGACACCCGTCTTCTGGGGCAACGGAAAACTCGGGACCAGCTCGTGACCTTGAAGGAACCCGGCCCTGCCCAGCAGGCAGCAGGTTCTGCTCAGAGGAACCAGCTTCTGTGGGTCCCTCCCTCTGTGGACAGAAGCTCTAGGGAGGCCAAACAGGGCTGTCCGTGGCTCAGGTTCTGCAGTGTGTGATTTGTGGGTAAATGCCCTTGAGCCTCTTCCTTCTAGGGCACTGGAGGGCTTCACGGGGGCTGAACTTACTGTGCTAACTTGTCTTTGGGGGCAGCAAAAGCTGAAGGACTGTAGCTTGCCTGCCTTCCTTCCTTTTACTTTTTTTTTTTAAGTTTATTTATTTATTTTGAGAGCGAGACAGAGACAGTGTGCATAGGAGAGGGGCAGAGAGAGAGGGGAGAGACAGAGAATCCCAAGCAGGTTCCACAATGCCAGTGCAGAGCCCAGCGTGGGGCTTGAACTCACAAACCCACGAGATCATGAGCTGAGCCAATACTAAGTGTTGGATGTTTAACCAACTGAGCCACCCAGTCCCCGCTTTCCTTCGTTTTAAACACAGAACTCTTAGCTTTGGGTTGGAAACCACCCGCTGCTTCTAGAGGTAAGCTGCAAATTCTAATGATTTTAATCTATCAGATATTTACTGAGCACCTTCTAATACCTGGCATGTTCTGGGCAACGCGGCTACGTCAGTGACTCAGACAGACAGATTTCCCGGGCCTTACATTCTAGGGCGAAGACAAATATATAGAAGGGGAAAACTAAGCTAATAGAAAATTTTTGGTAGATTGTAACGAGTGCCATGATGGGGAAAGTGAGGGTGTGAATGCGAGAACAGCGGAAGGGGACACACTTCGGGTAAAGAGTGAGAGAAGAGTACGCTGAAGGGGGGGCTCTTACATATTTTTTCGTGTTTACTTATTTTTGAGATAGAAAGAGAAACAGAGTGTGAGCAGGGGAGGGGCAGAGAGAGAGGGAGACGCAGAATCCGAAGCAGGCTCCAGGCTCTGAACTGTCAGCACAGAGCCCGACGCGGGGCTCGAACCCACGAACCATGAGATCGTGACCTGAGCCAAAGTCGGATGCTTAACCAGCTGAGCCACCCAGGTGCGCAACAGGGGGCATTTAAGCCCAGACTTAGAGGAGGAGGAGGAACTACGTTGCAAATACAGCAGGACGAGGGGGGAGGTTCCTGGTGGAGAGAGAACAAGCTCAGAGGCTGGGAGGCAGGGAGGGGCTGGGCCGAGGGAACTGGAAAGCCATCAGCGAGCCCTCCTGCCAAAGACGGGGAGCCAGGGGAGGGTGACAGGAGGTGAGGTAGGAGACACTGTCAGCTGTGTCTCAACATAGCGGTTAAGAGCACAGGGTTGGGGCGAATCTAATGTCCTTGCCTCTCATTAGCCGTGTGGTGTGCGTGTCCCCCAGCCCTTTCAAATGTTACTTTTCTCGTTTGGAAAAGGGCCTTGATCGTGGTACCCGCCTCCCAGGGATGTTGCGAATACAAAGGGGAAAAGGCAAGTTCACGCCTGGCAGAGTGTCGGGCACACAGTAAGTGCCACCCGCGTGTTGACTAATTATTACTAGGTGGGGGCGGGGAGCAGGTGGACCCTCGTTGACTCCTGGCCACACGACAGCGCTGCTTTGTGCTGCGGGCAGGTAAGTCTCTCTGTCTCCTCGTCTATAAAATTCCTCCCATCCTTATCCCGGGGGGGGGTGATTATTATGGGAATTACATGAGGTGATTTATGTGCGGCGTCCTGCAGGGAGGAACCAAGCCCTTAAGGTCTTATAATTAGTTAAACATAGTTTCCTGAATATTCCAGCCTCTTCGCAAATACGCCGAAGAGACGAACAAAACCTACATGAGCATCTGTGTTCTGAGTTTGTGAGTCTGCGTGTGTTCTGGGTTGGGGCGGCTGCCAAGCAAGACCTGGGCGTTTTAGCCTGCCTTTCCCTTTTTCTCATCCAAAGGACCCCTGATCTCCCTGGTCTCTTGCAAGAAGGAAGAAACAAAGACCCCGTGCTTTGAGTTAAGTAATAGAACACCAGCTCGTCCGAACCCCAGGAATGCTTGGTGTTCGGGGCAAGATAGGACCTATTTCTCACGGGCTATAATCTGCCGGTCAAACGTGCTGTTCCGAGGGCGCCTGGGTGGCTCAGTGGGTTAAGCGGCCGACTTCGGCTCAGGTCATGATCTCATGGTTGTGAGTTCGAGCCCCGCATGGGTCTCTGTGCTGACAGCTCAGAGCCTGGAGCCTGCTTCTGATTCTGTGTCGCTCCTGCTCTCTGCCCCTCCCCTGCTCACAGCCTAGCCTGTCTGTCTGTCTCTCTCTTCAAAAATAAACATTAAAAAATTAAAAAAACAAACATGCCGTTCCCTTTCCTTTATTAACACTTGAGAGCAAGTGGTGCTTCAGCAGAAATTCTGCGGGCTGTATGAAGAACGCTATTTAGGCCACAGATCCTCTGTTCTTTGGTGACACGAGAAGGACCGTGGCCGGGGAGGGCTCAGGCCCATGGAGCGCTGGTGACTCAGACCGTTGTGGAAAGCCGGCTGCTCGGTGAGAGCTGAGGCCTCAACAGCGTCAGCCCCGCGGGCGGCCCTGGGGTTCCCCGGCAATCCCGGTTCCGGCTGGAGGACCTCCTGGGGGCGCGCCGGGAGAGGGCGTGTCCTGGCTTCCCAGCTAGTGCCGGGGGCCCTCTGGTGCCCTCTGCTGGCTGCGGCGTGAGTAGCTCCGTCACTAAGGGACAGGGAGACTAAGGGACAGGAAGCCGCGGGGTGACTCGGGCTGGGAGGTTTCCCCAGCTGGCGTGAGATGGAGGCCGTGAGTGAGGGTGGCACCCTCTCCTATTCGCTCGTGCCTTCGGTGGCGTTTCTCACGGCTTGGGCGGTGGGAACGGTAATTTTCCCTGTACCAGATGCAAGAAGGCAGCAAAACAAAAAAAACGAAAATAGAGGTTTCGTTAAAGTAGTGCTTAGTGCCATATAGTTCAGAACTCAATTAGGGCATAGAATTCAACCAGCGTTATTGGTTGGCTTTTAAGTATATTCATTCTTTTCTTCTAATATTTATTTATTTTGGGGAGAGAGAGGGGCCGGGGAACAGAGGATCTGAAGCGGGCTCTATGCTGACAGGCTGACAGCAGCGAGCCCAATGTGGAACTCGAACTCACGATATGCAGAGATCATGACCTGAGTCGAAGTCGGACACTTAACCGACAGAGCCTCCCAGGCGCCCCAAGTGAAGTCATTCTCACGGTTTCGAGCAAGACATTTTCAAGTCCAGAGTGCCTAGTTATTGGAGGATGTGCTGGCTGGCATGTTTGAGGTCTATATTGGTCATACCGTAAGAACAGAAATGTAATCCAAGTTTTGCTTGTTAAAAATTAATAATTTTATGGGCTGCAATACTCTGACTTATTTGTTGTGAGTACTCACCTCAAGAAGTATTTAGATTGGTTAATGCTGTGGTCATGGTAAGTCATCGTGGTTTGCTTATATGATCTCTAGTCTCGCAGACACCCCGTATGATAGATGTAAGGTCTGTTCGCAGGTGGGGAACAGAGGCTCCGAGAGATTACCTACCTGCGGGCGTATTGTGGCCCTATCAGAACCCCCATAGGCCTAGGCTCAAAGCCTCCCTCTCGCCACCAGCCCTCTCTGCCTCTCTCTCGGTAGAGCAACAACGACAGCTGCTTTGGAATGTTACCAGAATCTAGGCAGGAGCATATGCCATGTACACGAGTAGAGCTGATAGGAGGTGGTGTGTGTGGCCAGTGTTGCCCAGGTGTAGACAGTAAGACCAGTGGGATTCAGAACAGCAGGCTCCCTTTTGGCCAGGACCCTTAGGAATAACTTCATGGGAGACGCAGGCTTTGAAGTGAGCCTGGGAGGTTGGGTGCCGTCCCATCTGACAGGCATCGATGGGGCACGTGGGACGGGCAAGGACAGGAGGGCAATCCAGGGAGAGGAAGAGAATCACAGAGGGGCCAAGATGGGGACGCATTCACAGAAACCGCAAGCTTCTCACGCTCAAACTCCAGGATGGCGGACGTAATTAAACCACAGCAGGTGGGGTCACCAACTAGAGGCAGGACAATAGGAGCTGGGAGATGACACGGGGTGGTGCAGGCCTGAACTGGGATGACGGCAGGAGCAAGCAGGTTTGAGGAAGATCTTCTGGAACAATCTGTGGGGCTGCCACTACTGAGCTGGGGGTGTGAGGGAGAGGAAGGAGCCCAACCTCTGGGATTTCCCAGCCCGGGCACCCGTATCACTGAGGTGCCTGCCAAACGCGGGGAGGAGACCCTGGCTTGGGGGGGAGGGCGCTGCACAAGCTGCGGGGGGATTCCAGGTGGAAATGACCTGCTTCGTGATCAGTCCCGAACCGTCGGGTCCTCCCCTGGCGTGGTGACCCAGGAGAGGGTGTAGACGCTGGCTCTCCCCGTTGTCTTCCCTGGACAGGGCCCCGTGGCTTCCTGCACGTGCTCGTGGTCAGGCTGGGGTCCCGGCAGGGCGCCCGGTGCCCGCAGAGGTTCTCCTGGCCAGGCTCAGTCTCTGCTGACGAGAGCTTCGGACTGGGATTCGGAAAGCAGGCCACAGCTGCTGGGCCAGGTGCTTCCGGGAACGCGGGGATGAAGGGGGTGCGTTCCTTGTGCGGAGGATTTCGTGCTGTGGGTGAGGAGACAGGCCGTGACAGTGGAAGGCGGTGGAGAGAACTAAGGAGGTGGCATCACTGCCTGATGACAGACCCAGGCGCCCTCAAGGTTCTGGGCAGGTGTCATTTCCACCGTAAAGCGTCCCCGAATCCCCGCAGCCTGGGCTTGGGTGTTGGTCCTCAGGCCCCGCTTGGCACCTCGTGGCCCTCGTCACAGGGTGTAGAAATTGCCTGTGCACTCGTCTCCCTCTGCCTGTAGGAGCCTCGGGGACAGAGGTTTGTCTCGATGTCTTGTGTGTTCTCGCAGGCGACGGTGGACGTTGGCAGGGAGTGTCGATCGCTGGTCAGCACGGCTGCCGCGGACAGCGCCCTGGCTTGGAGCCCCTTTGCTTACGAGCCCGCCCGGCGGGGCACCGAGGATGGCCGATGGGAAAGCCCCTGTAGCCCGGCTCAGCCGAGCATGCCCGGTTTCTCTCTGTGAAAAATGTGGTTTAAATTCTGTCACCGAGGGGCTCCTGGGTCTTGGTTTCGGCTCAAGTCATGATCTCATGATTCGTGAGTTGGAGCCCTGCATCGGGCTCTGTCCTGACAGTGTGGAGCCTGCTTGGTATTCTCTCTCTCTCTGTCTCTGTCTCTCTCTCTGCCCCTCCCCTACTCACATGCACACGCTCTTTCTCTCTCCCAAAATAAAGTTAAAAAATATATAAATTCTGCCTCCTATTCTAGCACATAAAAGAGTTAAAGCCCTTCATGTTTTAAAATACACTCATGGGACGCCTGGGTGGCTCAGTTGGTTAAGCATCCGAATTTGGCTCAGGTCATAATCTCACAGTCTGTGAGTTCGAGCCCGCGTCAAGCTCTGTGCTGCCAGCTCAGAGCCTGGAGCCTGCTTCGGATTCTGTGTCCTTCTCTCTCTGCCCCTCCCCCATTTGTGCTGTCTCTCTCTGTCTCTCAAAAATAAATAAATGTAAAAAAATTAAGAAAAAAAACCACATTCATACTTCTCGGCTTCATCTGTTTTTAAAAAATTTTTTAAAAAATGTTTATTTTTGAGAGAGAGACAGAGTGGGGGGTGTAGAGAGAGAGGGAGACACAGAATCCCAAGCAGGCTCCAGGCTCTGTGCCTGACACAGGGCTCGAACTCATGAGCCACAAGATTGTGACCTGACCCAAAGTCAGACACTCAACCGACTGATCCACCCAGGTGCCCCCTTCATCTGTCCTTAAAAGTGAACAGTAGATGCATTAGCCACATGTGTCATCAAGGTCCACGAATGACAGAAAAGCTTCCATATGAGACAGCTGTCCATCATCTTGACCCAACCCATGATACATGTTTTCCTTGTTGGGTATTTAGTGGCGGCAGCTGTGGTGAAGTACAAAGAGGGTCCAAAAATCAAGGTTTGAATTCAGCTTTTCCCATTTATTAGCTTTGAGACCTAGGGCAAGTCACTTAACCTCTCCGAAGCTGTTTCTTTATCTTCAAAGTGAGGGTAACAATAACCGATACTTGGGAAACCCATTACGTTTTTTTTTAATTTTTTTAACGTTTATTTATTTTTGAGAGACATAGAGACAGAGTATGAGCAGGGGAAGGGCAGAGAGAGAGGTAGACACAGAATCCGAAGCAGGCTCCAGGCTCTGAGCCATCAGCACAGAGCCCGATGCGGGGCTTGAACTCACAGACCATGAGATCATGACCCGAGCCGAAGTCGGCCGCTCAACCGTCTGAGCCACCCAGGCGCCCCCCCATTACGTTTTATAGATCATCTTGGTATGTTCACTCAGACACATACTGAGTGCCAATTTTATGCCCGACGCCATCTAAATACTGTGGATCCGCTGTCCCTGCCTTCAGGAATCCCAAGTCTAGCGGGGCAGGCGGACGAAACCACATGCAAAGGCGAAAGACGTCGCGCAGGTGCCCCTGGTTGTTGCTGGAGCACAGAGCCGAGTGCAGAGGTGGGGAGCTGGGGCAGGCTTCTTGCAGGGGGAGCCCCTTCAGGCTAATTCGAAGGATGAGTCCGAGCTGTCCGGGTGAGGAAGGTTGGGGAACGAGGGAGTAAGGGAGAGGCATCTGAGAAATAACAGATGGTCTGGAAGATTTGGTGGTTCCGCGTGGTGTGTTTGGAGGTCGCAGGAGATCAGGACAGGATCTGGAAGGGCCAGATCACAAAGAGCCTCCAGTGCTGAGAGAAGAAACTTGAACTTTATTTTGAATGCTGTAAAGAACGCTGAAAGTTTAACGCTATGTTTTTCGGATTATAAAGCGATCCGGGGTGCCTGGGTGGCTCAGTCGGTTAAGCACCCAACATCGGCTCAGGTCATGATCTCGCAATTTGTGCGTTCGAGCCCTGCATCAGGCTCTGTACTGACAGCTCAGAGCCTGGAGCCTGCTTCAGATTCTGTGTCTCCCTCTCTCTCTGCCTCTCCACTGCTCACACCCTGTCTCTCAAAAATGAAGAAACATTAAAAAAAGTTAAATTACAAAAAGGGATGTGTAACCGTCGATAGAAAAAATGGAAAATACAGAAACGTAAAGAAAAGAGGCGCAGTCAGAGGTAACCATTGATCATATTTGGTAAGTATGTTCGATGAAGGAACATGACTACGTCTGCTGAATCCTGGCTACGCAAAGTGTGGTCCCTGGACCAGCAGCAGGGGTGGCAGCTGGGAGCTTATTAGAAATGCAGACTCTCGGGCTGTACCCCGGGCCCCGGGAATCAGAATCTGCAGCTGGAGGGAAGCAAAGATGCGTGGCAGTGTGTTGCGAGTGCCTCTCGGTGGTGCAGGAGTCCAGGAGAGGGAGAGCCGTGCCCATCGGGGCGGGTGTGGGGGCTTTTGGAAGACACGAGGCCTGAGGGAGAGTCAGTAGAATATGTGGGATTGGGCAGACGGAGAGGTGAGAAGGGACGGGTGGCGTCAAGGTAGGATTTGGGGTCCTCCGAGAAACGGAATAGGAGGTTTATTGCAGGAATCAGCTCACGAGGTAACGGAGGCCGAGCAGTCCACCACCTGCTGTCTCCTGGCCGGGGAACCAGGAAAGCCGGGGTAAAATTCAGGCCAAACCCAAAGGCTGATGATTTGAGTCCCCTTCTGAGTCCGAAAGCTCGAGAAGCAGACGTCATGTCTGAGGGCAGGGGAAGATGGCGGTTTCAGCTCGGACAGAGAGGACCGATTCACCCCTCTGCCTTTTCGTTCTATTCGGGATCTCGACAGACTGGATGACGCACCGCGTTGGGGAGGAGCATTTGCTTTATTCATTCTGTCAATTCAAACGCTAATCTCTTCTGGAAATCTACGCACAGACACACCCAGAAATCATGTATTACCAGCTCTCTGGGCATCCCTTTGCCCGTCAAGTTGACACATAATATTAACCACCGCCCTGAGTCAGGCCGACCTGGCCTTGTCTCTTCCCTATTTGCCGTGAGACCTGGGAAAAGTTCTGATTTCTCTGTGCCTTAGTTTCTGACTCTGTAAGATAGGTGTTAATAATTGAGCTTATGCTGCAGGATTATTAAAGGAATACAATAGATAACGTATGTAAAACTCTTATGTGGTGTATGACATGTAATAACTACTCCATAAGTTATTAGCTATTGCCATTATTACTACCAATATCAACAGTAAGGGGACAACACTTAGGACATAGAAGACACTCAATAAATTTAAGTCGGATTGTGTCAAATTGAATTCCAAGTGAAGGGAGGACTATGTAAGGTACAGAGGCAGTAGAGGGCCTTGCAAACCAGGTCGAAGAGCTTATTCTTGTTGGGAATGTAGAAATATAGACCAGCATGGGGTGCTAGTTGCAGCGTGACTGGATAGACTTTCCCGGATGGGAGAGATGATAGGGACACAAGAGGAGGCGGTCAGAGACCGAGTCTGGCAATGACCATAGTGAAGGGACAGGGAGAAGAGCTGGGGAAGGAAACAAAGAGTGAGGGGGGGGGTGCCAAAGCGAATAAAGGGTCCCTGAAGAAAGGCCTGGTACAGGAAATGTACCAGAGGAGCCAGGGAACAACATCTACCAGAAAGCACAGAAGTTATCAAAGACTGCTGGGGTCATGTCACAAGGGTTTAGGACCCAACTCAACGGAGCTTCCGCTGGCCAAACATAGAACGATATGAGCGCCAGGAACATAACTGAAACACGTTAATTATGCTTAAATCCACGAGTAACAATGACTAAACAACAAAGTGGTCTCATTGCTCACTCTTACAGAATACTAGGTAGTGATTCTGACACCAACTACAGTGCGTGGGTTTTTTCACCAGCTGGGTGTCCTGCGGTTTAAGTGAATTCTGACCCTGTCTCCCTGGGGGTGGTGTGGGATCCCACAGATTAACGGCCCAGTCCTATAAGACTGCCCCACCCCAACTTCAGAGCCCATTGAAACTCCAGGGTGCCACCTGCCCTTCTGACCAACCGGCTGTAGATTGGAAGTTCCCACAGCTCCCTCCCCAGGTTCAATTAATTTCCTAGCGTGTAGAGTAGCTCATAAACTCAGAGGAACATTTTATTTACTAGATTACTGGTTTATTATAAACGGATGTAAGTCAGGAACAGCTAGATGGCAGGGATGCGTTCGGTAAAGTACGTGGGAAGAGGCTTGGAGCTTCCACACCCTCTGGGAGCGCCCCTCTCCCCGAATCGGTACATGTTCAGCAACCCGGAAGCTCTCTGAACCCTGTCTTTCGGGGGTTTTGTGGAGGCTTCATTACACAGGCATGATTGATTAAATCATTGACCATTGGTGACTGAACTCAATCTCTAGCCCCTCTCCCATCTCTGGAGGTCAGGGATTTGGACAGAAAGTTCCCACAGTTCAATCACATGGTTGGTTCCCCTGGTAACCAGACCCAACATCAGGGTCTTTCCAAAAGTCATCTCATTAACATAACAAAAGACGAATCCCAAGAGATTAGGAACTCTGTGCCAGAAATGGGGACAAAGACCAGATATATATTTCTCATTATAACTCACAATATCACACTCGGGAACCAGCGGTTACTTTGAAAACTAGTAAATAAAGGGAAAGAATCAAGATTTGCCCTACTTTTCCTCTGTGAACTGTTCTTTAGGATACCCAAAGAGTTGATGGAGAGAAGTTTCTCTTTATAAAAGTATCATAACTAACAATGAAGAAAATAGAATAAAATTGTTTTGATTTTGCAACTCCTAATGAAATAATGGATTGGGCTAATGAGCATCAGTGGACATCAGCGACCTTGCAGGGGCGCCCGGGTGGCTCGGTTGGTTGGGCATCTGACTTCAACTCAGGTCACGTTCTCACCGTTTGTGAGTTCAAGCCCTACGTAGGGCTCTGCGCAGACAGCTCAGAGCCTGAGCCCTGCTTCGGTTTCTGTGTCTCCCTCTCTCTCTGCCCTTCCCCACCTTGCGCTCTCTCTCTCTCAAAAATAAATAAACATTAAAAAAATTTTTTTTAAATGATCTCACAAAAGAGAAGCAACGGGATGTTACGTGTATCCCGATGAAAGACACATTGGCTCTAAAGTATTCTTACAAAAAAACTCGAACCTGAGTCTGATCCAGCTTCAGGTCTGACTGCAATTCTTAGAAAGTATAGGGAAAGAGGACCACGTTAAACATGAACACAGGAATATATTAGAAAAAGACTATGGGGATCCTACAAGACAAATGATGTTGTTTCTTCAATAAACAAATAGCAAGGGACAGGGAGAAAAAGGGAGAGAGAGAGACTACAGATTAAAAGAGCTGTGAGATACCAGATTAATCTATTGCACTTAGGGGGCCTTATTTTATTCTAATTTGTGCAAACTAAAAAGATACCCTTATGAGATAATTGGGGGACATTTGAACATTGGATATTATGGCATTCTTGTTACTTTTTTAGGTGTATCTCTATTATATTTTAATAATAAAAGAGCCCTTGTCCTTTAGAGGTCTGTATTGAAATATTTATGGGTCAAGTATGTTGTCTGTGATTTACTTCAGAGCAATCCAGTGTTGGGGCGCTAGCTTATAGGGCTATGAATTAAACGAGATAGCACCCAGGAATCAGATTACACTGTTCTATTTTTGTAGACATTTTCCATGATAAAAAGAAAAATGGGACAGGAGGGAAAACAGTCATTTGTGCCTAGCATTCGCTTTTAAATACACTTTCACACTCATTATTTCTCTCCAATCTTAACAACCCCTCTGTTGGAAGGTAAGGGAGGCGGTGTCCTCTCTACTTTTTTGCTGAAGAGGGAGAGGCTCGGAGAACTTACTCAAGGTCACGCAACTGGTGTGTGGCGTCCAAGACCAGACCCCGCGCGTTCTGAGCCCAGGGGAAGAAGACCGCGTGCTGCGGTGAGGATCCGGGGAGGGGCTGGCTCCTGTTGACACGGGAGCAGTCGCCGGTGACCCGCAGTGCTGCGAGCTGAGGACTGCGGCGGCCGGTGGAGAGCTCGCGATTGGATTTGCTAATACAGTAAGGACTTGTCTGGCCCCGGGGAAAGCAATCTGAGCCCTGGGAGGAGAGAGTGGCCAGATTGCCAGCGGCTTGAGGAGGGTTAGTGGTGAGGACACGGGAGCAGGTGAACCAGCGTTGATGAAGCAACCCTCGCTGCCCCGTTATTCATTTACACCTTCCCTGACTCGCACATTTGGTTTTCTTCCTCTTCCAGAAGTTGATTTCTGAAGGAGATTGGACTGGACTTGCAACGTTCCTGTGTTATTATCTTTGTTTTGCATTCCTTCCAGAAGCCCTGGTGACCCCACGGATCATGGGTAGTGACAATGTTGACACTGAGTCACGGTGGGCATAAAATACGAACCTGGTGACAGGAGCACTTCTCTGTGGGAAGGTTCTTAGCCGAGAGAGGTAGGTCTTGGGTTCGGGGTTACCCTTGCTTCTCTCTGCCCTCACAGCCTGTGCTCACAGGGGCCTGGGAGCGCTCAGAACCCAGGTCCCAGCCAGTGCAGACTTGCCTTGCCCATCCAGCGTTTTCTTTCTTGGCTGCAGTCTGCGGCAGTGCTTTCTCCACGGTGACTTGGGGAGGTTTAGGGGATTAGAGAGGACAGAGAAACAAAGCAGGAATTATCACTGCCCAGCACAGGTGTGGTCCCCGCCCGCTGTCTTTCTGCCTGAATTCCCAGCACATCTCTCACCAGGTTCATGGACAGTACAATAGGGTTGCTGTGAGGTGGGTGGGGCGGTGAGGCACCAAAGTCTTCCTGAGGTGCAGTGGGCGGGGAAAGGGCCTCTCCCCCAACACTGGCGCTGGGCCATGAACTGTCGGTGGAATGCCCAGCTTCACCGTCTGTATACATTTGCAGGACTATATATTTCATTATAGAAGCTCTCTTTGTTCTTTTTTTGTCTTCATGTGTACTTGTTCTTGTTTTATGTGTGCTATTTTCTGCTTTATTTATCTGAACATTCTAAACATCCTCATGTTTAAGTCCTGTCCAGCTTGGCTCACTCCCTGTCTCTCTCATTACTTGGGTGCAGGCTCTCTTCTTGCATAAACTGATGATCCCTCGATGGGCAATGTCATGTTTGTCCGTGAGCCCATTTTAGCAGGATTTATCTTCTGTAGAAATCCTCCAAGAGGGTGGGTGGTCTTCATGAGGTGGTCCGCATTTGCCTTTTATGGTGCTTACTGCCCCGGAGCACTTTTTAGCTCATTTCTTAGCCTAGGGATTTGGTACCGGGGAGTAGTGTGGGTTTGAGCCCCATAGCTTTAGGAAACACAGGTGTGATGCTCTGATTTCTCTGATGACTTTGTTCCCCAGACCCTGGGGCTCATTCCGAGTGCTGTCTAGGATGGTAGGCTGGGTTTCCTGAGTTCCCAGTCTCTATCAGGGATGGTGCAACTTTTTCGTAGTAGTCTCCTTCAGGTGAGGGCTCACTTCCTGTTCTCCAGGGCTCACTTCCTGTTCTCCAGGGCTCACTTCCTGTTCTCGACTGCAGCTCTGGGTCCCCTGGCCTCCACTCTGGTGTACTGTTACAGCTCTGAGTTCTCGTTTTGCTTTTGTCATCTGGAGATTTGTCTTTCTGCCTTTTGGTTGACCAAGTATTTAAACTTTTGGGGGGAAGGGTTTCCGTTTTATCTAGCATTGGCTGCAGTAGGGCTTGCTGTATCTGTTCCATCTGCATCCTTGACAGACGTTCTAGCATCATGGTCCAGATCTTCATCCAAAGGGATGGGTTTGGGCTTCATTTTTTTCTTTTTTTCATTAAAAAATGAATCAACATCGAATTTGGCAGTGATTTCTTGGATATGACAGCAAAATCACAGGCAATAAAAGAAAAAATAAAGAAATTGGGCTTCATCAAAATTAAAAACTTTTGTGCATCAAAGGACATTATCAATAGAGTGAAAGGCAACCCACAAAATGTGAGCAAATTTTGCAAGTCATGCATTTGATAAGGGATTATTATTTACAATATATAAAGAACTCCTGCAACTCAATATCAACAAACAACAAAAAAACCAAAACTGACCTGATCAAAAAATGGGCAAAGACACCGAATTATACACATAAACCATATACAGGTTTTCTATATTAATTATACCTCAATAAAACTGGAAGAAATGGGCAAAGGACGCAAATAGATTTTTCCAATGAAGATATATATACATGGCCACGAATTACATGACAAGATGCCCAACATCACTAACTTTTGGGGAAATGCAGATCAAAATGATGAGATAGCACTTCATGCCCACTAGGATGGCTGTTACTTCAAAACCAGAAAGACAGCAAGTGCTGGTGAGGATGTGGAGAAATCGGAACCTTCGTGCACTGCCGGGAGCATGCAAAATGGCGCAGCTGCTATGGAAAATAGTATGGCGGTTCCAAAAAAAAAAATCACAGCATTCTACTTCTGATATGTTTCCAAAGGAATTGAAAACAGGGGCTTTATACACCTGTGTTCATAGCAGCACTATTCACAATAACCAGAAGGTAGAAACATTTCAGGTGTCCACTGATGGATGAATACAAAATGAGGTATACCCATGCAACGGAATATTATGTGCTGGAGAGTTCCGCTCCGGTGAGTCCAGGACTCCCTGGAGGATGGACGGTGTCGGCGAGAAGAATGAGAGAGCCAAGAGATTCAGTCCGATCACCGAGCAGGCATCTCTACTCTGCCGGTCTCAGTATCTTTCTTTGTAGGCGGTGAGTGACAATACAACAGTAAGCAGGGCTTGTTAATTTTAGTGAGAAGGTGCTTTGATCAGCAAAAGATATTTTAACAGTTTTTCTTAGGCTAGCATTTTTATGATTTACGTAATCCCCCAGACCACGAAGGAGGCGGTTTTATCTTATTTTGAGCTCTTATCCTTCCGGCTAAGCTAACTCCCAGTGCGAGGATCCTTGATCTCTTTATAATCTCTCCTTTTGACCTGAGGAGGTACATAGAGTAAGCCCTGGGGGAAACTTCACAGTGTTGCGCTCTGAGGTTTTATGGTAGGGCTAGTGGAATGGTTATCATCCCGGCAGGGAATCTCGGTTTCGTTCAAAGTGTTCTGGGGCCTCATATGAGCAGCGGACTAAGTCTTACGATAAGAAACAGCAGTAGTAAGAGGAGATACCAGCTTTGCTCTGTATGGCAGCAGCCGTGCAAACGCCGCCATTCCCTCGCTGTGACCGTGTCAGCCAGCGAGGCGACTCCCAGGAATTATGGAGCCTTAAGAAGGAAGGAACTTCTGATGTACTCCAAAATATGGATGAGTCTTGAGGACGTTATGCTAAGTAAAATAACTCAGGCATACAAGGACAAATATTGTACGATTTTGCTTATAGGAGGTGCCTGCAGTAGCCAGATTCATAGAGATAGAGAGTGGAATGTTGGTTGCCAGGAATGAGAGAAGGGGGGAGTGAGGAGATAGTATTTGATGTGCACAGAGTTTCAGTTGAGGAAGACGAAAAAGTTTTGGAGACGGATGGTGAATTCACATTCAGCGACGTGAAGATACGTACTTAATGCTGCTGAGCTGCGTATTCAAAAATGGTTAAAATGTTAAACTTCATGTTATGTATGTTTAAACACAATATAAAAAAAGAATTCAATAAATTAAGAAAATTTCCAAAAAAAAATCTATGTGCATTAGCGTGCACGAAGTAAGAGGTGTATATACAATCTTTACTTCCAGGTTTATAGATGTAAATAAAATCTATGTGCACTTTTTCCTCTCTGTCTCTCTGCGGCAGGAGCGACGGCGTGGTTAGGGAAATGCCGATGTCCCCGTTCACGATGTATCGGATATCCTCCCTGTCCCTCCGGAGTCACTTTCTCTGCTTTCTCTGCCCTGCTTCGCCTTCAGGCTGGGTTGTCCTGCGGAAGACACCGGCAGGAGATCAGAAGGTGGGAAGAGAAAGAAGGTGGTGCTCATTCCCCCGGCTCCTTCCTGCTTCGTGTGCTGGGACAGCGGCTGCACGTCTATACCCGAGGCCAGGGCATCTGGAGGGCCCCCTCTCTTGCCTGTGGCTCTTGCTGGCCTCCAGGCTCCCTTGCCTTTCGCAGTCAGGCCTGCTGGTGGAAACAGCTTAACTCCGCTAGTCCCGGGGGCTTGGCTATCATCGTTGCTTCTCTTATCCCTGCCCACGCCTCTGCGACAGTTTCTTTATGAAACTTTCTTTAGCGACCCTTTGAGTGTGTGTGTGTTTTCTGTGGGGACCCTGACTGACAAAGCACCCCAAATCTGATTTTATAGCGTTGTCTATTTTTTTCATATCTACTGTAAGAGTCCCCTCTTATCTGTGAGGGATACGTTCCAGGACCCCCAGGGGAGGCTGAAACCGTGGATAGTACCACCTATATGTACGATGTTTTTTCCAAACATGCATGTCTTTGATAAGCCCAATCTTATAAATGAGGCACAGTAAGATACTAACAACAATAATAAAATAGGAAAGTTACAACAACGTACTGTAATGAAAAGTATGTGAATGTGATCTCTCAAAATATCTTCTTATACTATACTCCCCTTTCTTGCGAGGACACGAGATGATAAAATGCCTGCGTGAGGAGATGAAATGAGGTGAGAGACACAAGCCTTGTGACACAGTGTTGGGCTGCCATTGACCTTCCGATGCTATGTCAGAAGGGGGATCACGTGCTTCCGGACCGCAGGTAACTGAAACCGTGGAGAAAGGGGGCTACCGTGTGTGCCGGGCACCACATTAAGCACTAGTGATGCCAGGGTGCATTCAACAAGGTCCTCGTTCTTGAGTTCACGGTCAAGTCAGGGAAGACAGACAAGTAAAAGCACCATTGCAATACAGAGCGGTAAGTGCTGTGAGAGGTAAAACAGAGAGCATAGAATAAGAACATTAAAACCAGCGTTGAGTGCAGGCGGGTGTAGGGAAGACGTCCCGAGGGAGACGACACTTGGGCTACTCTATGGAACAAGCAGGGAGGTGGAGAGGGGACAATGAGCCTTCAGGGCAGCGAGAAAAGGTTATGAGGGCTCAGAGGCATAAAACTTCGCTGTTGGTTCCGGAGTGTTTGGCAAGCCTGGAGAGAAGCGGTCATGCTGAGGGCAGGCAGAGACTGGAGGGGAGGCAGCGAGCAGACATGACGATTCTTGAGTACCCCGAGACAAGTCTGGTTTCTCCTGCATGTTGAGAGGAACTCGTGCCGTTTTACCACTGGAGTGACGCTTCCAAGTCTGCCTTCAGAACCTCTTTGGTCACAGGGTGGAGGAAGGAGTGGAAGAGGTCAAACTGAGGACAGGGAGAAGATTAAGAGAGTTTATTGCAAAATAGTAGAGGCTGTCTTTTCCAAAGGGGTGGAACCAGTAATTAGGCGATTAATTGAAAGAAATCGGCTCAAGTGGGTATTTATAGAAGTAACAATATTTCAAATATTTACTTAAAACATGCACTTTTGCCAGGATTTTGCTATGTTACCTTTCTTGTGTAAACACATTCATCATGATTTTTAGTTTTGTTTTTGTTTTCTTTTTTTTTTAAATTTTTTTAATGTTTATTTATTTTTGAGACAGAGAGAGACAGAGCATGAGTGGGGGAGGGGCAGAGAGAGAGGGAGACACAGAATCCGAAGCAGGCTCCAGGCTCTGAGCTGTCAGCACAGAGCCTGATGCCGGGCTCGAACTCACAGACCGTGAGATCATGACCTGAGCCGAAGTCGGCCGCTCAACCGACTGAGCCACCCAGGCGCCCCTGTTTTTGTTTTCTTAATGGAGAATTTTAAGATACTTACGGGCAATCTGAGTGAAAGATGCTTCTAGATTTTTACCAGTGTTTTTTTCCTCATTTGTTTACAGTTGTCTCAGATACAACTACATCAACCACAATATCATCAGTGAATTTCCCTAATCAAATCTTTGAAAAGAATTCAATTTGGCTTTCATAAACAACTATCTATGCCCATATTTTATTGGTTTATAGACTATTTAATTAAATTGCAGGTTACAAGGGACAAGTACAATGGATATAAACAGGTTTGGGAACAACCACAAATACGTTCTTAGTGAACACATGATTTCACCGATGGGGGCTCCCCTAGAGTTACCCATTAGCCTTGGACATTCGTGGCTCTCTGGTCATCAGTCAACAGTTTTTTTTTACTGTTGGAGAGATGGTTAAATGAGTTGGTTACAAGAAAGTCTGAAATAAAGCAAGGAGAGTGGAGAGGAGGGGGTACACGTGCAAGAAGGAAAACCCAAGATTTGATGACCGGAGGTAGTTGTGGGGATGAGAAGTCTAGGATTATCTCCGGGTTCCCGGTGTGGACGGTTGGGTGACGGTGGTGTAATTCACTGAAGTCAGGAATAAAGCAAGATGGGGTTCCGGGAGAAAGCCGTAGAGTTGAGCCTTGAAAAGCACAGGTGTGAACTGTGTGGGTCCACTTACGTGTGAATTTGTTTCAATAAGTATATTGGAAATTGTTTTAGAGACTTGCAATAATTTGAAAAAACTCACGAAAAGCATAGCCAAAATATCGAAACTATTAAGAAAGAGGTATGTCACAAGGGCATAAAAATACTTGTCTATTTTATTACTTACTGCATAACACATATAGAAATCCATTATAAAAGAGTTAAAATTTATGAGAACTTACACACACGCTTCCAGACTGTATGTGGCACCACCAAGAGAAGTGTAAACCAGGGTAAAAGTGCAGGATTAAATCCCGAGCGCAGAGCGTTAACTCGAGTACGTATGGAAATGCAGGATTAAACCGTAAGTGCCCAGAACTAACTGCAGTCCACGCGGTGCTGTAATAACTCTGTGCCACCTCTGGCTGCCGTTGCAGAGAGCCCCGATGTTGCCAGTACCCGCACGAAACACCGTGTGATGCCACCGGTTGCCTGACCAGTAAATTACGTATTGTATTAAAAAGTAATCTCGGGGCGCCTGGGTGGCTCAGTCGGTTAAGCGGCCAACTTCGGCTCAGGTCATGACCTCGCGGTCTGTGAGTTCGAGCCCCGCGTCAGGCTCTGTGCTGATGGCTCAGAACCTGGAGCCTGCTTCGGATTCTGTATCTCCCTCTCTCTGTGCCCTTCCCCTGCTCATACTGTCTCTATGTCTCTCAAAAATAAATAAACGTTAAAAAATTAAAAAAAAAAAAGTAATCTCTTGGGGCGCCTGGGAGGCTCAGTCGGTTAAGTGTCTGACTTCGGCTCAGGTCACGATCTCACGGTCTGTGAGTTCGAGCCCCGCGTCGATGCTGTGCTGATGGCTCAGAGCCTGGAGCCTGCTTCACATTCTGTGTCTCCCTCTCTTTCTGCCCCTCCCCCACTCATGCTGTGTCTCTCTCTGTCTCAAAAATAAATAAACATTAAAAAAATTAAAAGAAAAAGATAATCTCCTGTGGTTCTTGCTATTAGTGATTACGTTTGGGGGAGTCAGCAATTACATGTGACGCTCAGTCAGCTGGGCGGCTCAGTCACTTGAGCGTCCAGCTCGATTTTGGCTCAGCTACAGTTCTTGCAGCTCACGGGATCGAGCCCACCTTGGGCTGACTACACCAAACCTACTTGGGATTCTCTCTCTCCCTCTCTCGTTGCCCCTTCCTGGCTCATGTGCCTGAGCTCTGTCTCTCTCTCATAATAAATAAACATTTTTTTAGAAAGCTGTATGTGGGTTTCTGACTGTGTGAGCATTGGTGCCCTGGCTCCTGTGTCGTTCCCGAGTTGACTGTAGAGTCCAGCTTCGAGCGTGTTGTGCTCTTTCGGTGGGAGGGCACCTTGTATTTGTAGCATCCGTCTCCCTACCTGACCTGCTCTCCCCAACTCTTGGTTCTGTAGTTTGGGTGGGGCTCCGCCCCAGTTCTAAGGTCAAGTACACAGACCAGGCCTCCGTTGATCAGTGCACCCCCTGATCTGCCTAGGCATGGAAACAGCCCGGGAATTTAGAAGGACACCATCCCCTTGGCTGTGCTGAAGCTAAAGCTGTCCCTTGGCTGTTCACTTATACGAGTCAATACATTCCTCCTTTGCTTACAATTTAAATGGAATTTCCTGTCATCGGCAACAAAAGGAATCCTAGGTGTGGGACAGCCAGGTAGAGATGTTGGGTTCAACTGATGACTGGAGAATTCTAGAGATAGATTTGGGCTGGGGATATATAAATATAAGTCACGAGCATGTGGGTCAAAGCCATGAGTTTGGAGGTCACCCAGGAAAAACACACAGAGTTAGAGACCGATTATTGTGAGTGCCATGAAAGGGGACGCACAGAGCATGATCCTATGTGAAAGGGACCCCTCCACCCTACTCGGAGTTTTGCAAGGTCTCCTGGAGGAGAAAACCAGGTAGGCTGAGAAGCGAGGGGTAAGTGGAACCATGCCTGGGAATGGGCGTGGGGAGGGTGGGACAGACCTCCAGGGAGAGAGCTCAGGCCAGGAAGTGAGAGCGGCCCAGCGTGCTGAGGGGTCCCAAGGGCTGGAATGTAGAGGGTGCCCCTGTGAGGGCAAAGCCGGGGAGGTCCAATGCACGGCAAGCGAAGTGGGGGCGCATTGTGCCCCTCACACGCCCAAGAGCCCTGGGGCCTCTGCTGAAAGCCTCTGAGCTGGAGGGCAACACGTCAGAGGCTTCAGGAAGGAGGGTCTGGAGGGGGCAGGGCCACTGAGGAAGGCGTTTCGGTATCCAGAGGCCGTGGTGCCTGGGTCAGGGGAAAGCTGGAGAGGGTTCGAGGGACATCTCGGTGCATTAGATGAACTTGAGGGTTTGGGTGGATGTGAGGGTGACTTCCATGTTTCTGGGCAGGGTGGCTAGGAGGACGGAGGTGCCATTTCCTGAGATGGGGGTGGTGGAGGAAGGGCCTGCTGGGGGCTCGGGAGCATGGGGAGTTCAGTGTGGGGTGTGATGAACCAGAGTGCAAGTTTCTTGAAGACGAGAATCTTCTCTGCCTCATTCACTCTGGGAATGAATACACGGATACACAGAACAGTATCTTCCACATGGGAAATAAATCTTTGTGCAACACTTGAGTACATGAAAGATACCTGTATTATTTTATTTAAAAAACAATTTTAATGTTTATTTTTGAGAGAGAGAGACAGAGTTTGACTGGGGGAGGGGCAGAGAGAGAGAGAGAGAGAGAGAGAGAGAATCTGAAGCAGGCTCCAGGCTCTGAGCTGTCAGCACAGAGCCCGACACGGGGCTTGAACTCAGGAACGGTGAGATCATGACCTGAGTTGAAGTTGGACGCTTAACTGACTGAGCCACCCAGGAACCCCATGTGTTATTATTTTTTAAATGTTTATTTTTGAGAGAGTGTGTGCGGGGGAGGGGCAGAGAGAGAGGGACAGAGATCTGAAGTGGGCTCTGCCCTGACAGCAGTGAGCCCGCTGTGGGGTTCGAACTCATGAGCCATGAGATCATGACCTGAGCCGGCGTCGGGCGCTCAACCCACGGAGCCACCCAGGTGCCCCTATACCCGTATTATCTTATGTGGAGAAATCCAGGAGGCGGCTCTGGGGCTCAGGAGTCAGAAGTGGGCTGAGGAGATACGCATGGTCACTGGCCTGGAGGAGCAGCAGCCTTGAAGGACCGTGACTGTCTGATGTCGTTGCTAACCAGGATCTGGTCCCGTCAGCTCTGCCCCTCTTCCCCCACCTCTTAGGCTCTCCTCTGTTCTCCTTTGCTGAGTCTTCTTCCTCTTGCTTCCTCCGATCCCTAACTGAGGGAACGCCCCCAAGACCTCCCGTTTCTCAAGCTAGGTCTTCTCTCCAGACTTCAAATGCAGGTCCCAACTGGACCTACTAAGGGCAGTTTCAATACAATCCTCACTGAGCTCATCACTGCCTCCCCGAACCGATGCCTTCTCCTGATGTCTCTCTCCCCATCACTCACCTGCCACCTGGGAGGCTCTTCAGAGAGTGGTTTTCAGTCTTGAATTAGAAGCTGGGTACATACAGATTGGGTCTGTCTTCTTTCAAAACTTGAGGGAGCCAAGCAAGAAAAGACTTGTCAGTTAGTTCCCTCAGCCTGGCGTCCTGAAGCCAGGGCTAGTGATTTCTGGGCAGAACGGCAAATGCACCAGTAACCCGAGGGTCGCCGATGTTTTCCTGGCTCACTGTTCTTCGGGATAATAACACTTTTCCATGAATTAAGGAACTCATCCAAGAAGTAGTTACAAATTCTTCTTGAAAAATTTAGGGACTTGCCAGCCTGAGGCACTGGTCTTCATTCTGGAACGTCAGAGCCAAACAGTCCCAGAAATGGTGATTCGTTCTATTAATTTATGAAGGAAGAAACTGTGATCCAGAGAGATTTTCACTCAGAAGTCAAAACGCATGCAGATGGCTAAGGAATCCGAGGGCCTCCGGGAACCATCGCGTTCACCCGTGCTGCTGAGGGATGCAAAACCACGCTTCTCTTTCTCTATTGATTTAAGCCTGGGTCAGCCTTCCGGTCCCTCTTTCCAGGCTCCCTCCCTGCTGCTTTATCAGGGCCTTTGAAAATGAAGACTAACGTTACCCCTGGCCCAGGTCCGATGTAACCAAGGAAACCCACATCCAAACACGCAGCCCTGGACCGCGCCGTCTCCGTTCCGTTCCTCCAGCGTCCGGCTCCTTCTCACCTCGGGACCCTCGCCCTCGCTGTTCCTTCTCGTGGAAGTCTCTCCTCCGTCTTTCCAGAAGTTCGCTCCGTCTCATCCTTCGGATGTCAGCACACGTGCAATCTCAGAAGGATGCCCTCCCCGGCCCCCGCGACCCGTAACACGCCCCCCCCCGGAGTCTTTCCTCCACAGGATTTATCACCCTAATGGTCTTGTTTGCTGACTCATGCATTGCCTCTCCCCATGTCCCAGAGTCAGTTCGGTGAACTCGGGGCCTCGTCTGTCTCACCGACTGTATCCTCAGAGCCTGTGGCAGCGCGTGGAGGACCGGGGAGTAGATCCTTACTGAGTAACATGTGGCATGTCTCCATCAGTCTGAGTGATCTGGAATGACTCTGTTGGTACCGTGAGTCACAGTTACAAATACACCCAAGGTTATTTCCACGATTTACTGTGCAGCTCTGGGAACCGCTTCCAACAGGCGACTCCCACCCCTCCCATGCTTCTCCTCCCTGGCACAAACGTACTGACTCTAGCGTAGGTTTTAAAAAACGCCATTGCTTTATTTACTACCAGCAGGACTGGCCTGAACGGGCCGGTGGACGCTCTGGGCTCAAGGTACATGTAGGATGTGATGAGGAGACTATGACTGGAAGGTTGTTTTGAAGGAAAGGGGGTGGTCTAGAGGCCAGGCCCAAGGGCCCTCCCCCCTCAGATTTACTTCTGGAAACGGGCAGAGTTTAAAAAGGATTCGTGGCAAGCTATGGCCAAGCCACCGACAAGATTAAGAAACTCTTGGAAATCGAGCTGCCCATCGGCGTTGAGGTCCAGTTTCTTCATCATGCGGTCGAGGACGCCAGGGTCCTTCTGGTTCTGTGAAGAGAATAATGGGACTCTTAATGGGATCTTACACTGCACTTTCTGAGATACTTACAATTATGTTGCCACATTTATTCTCACAACAGTGTGAGGGATGGGCTAGGGATTCGTTAACGCTCCCGCTTCCCAGACACAGTGACAGATTCCAACGGGTGAAGCGACCCGCCTCGGGGGAAGACCCGTGCCTCGAACCCAAGTTTTCTGGCTCCCGACCCGGAGTTCCTCTGTGACGGTCAGGGGGGGTTCGATTTTATAAAAGCGGGGGCACACTTTTTCAAGCGTCACTGCAACTCCAGCGTACAAAGTGCACGGAAGCGAAGGGAGTGGAGGCGGAAAGAGGATGCGGGCCCCGACCCGCCTCATCCACTCCTCGGCTCCCCACGCGCGCGCGCACTGCTTACGCTGCCTGTTTAAATTAGGGACTCAGAAAGCCAGTCCTTAAGTGGCACCTGTGTCTAGCAGCTACCACCTCGCATCACGCAGATAGATACAGAACGTTATTTCCATCGCCACAGAAAGTTCTACGGGACCGGGCTTCCCTAGAAGCTTTGCGGTGGAGGAATAAAACGTGAGAACTACCCTGTTACGCCATCTCGCACGCTCCTTCCCTAAGTGAAAGAAACAAATCGTCGCTCCCCGGGTCACGTAGTTGGAGAACCTTGATCTTTAAAACACACCGCATTCAAAGAAAAGAAGACAAAGTCCTTTAATGGTTCCTCAGAGCTCGCTGGAGGCCTAGGGGCGCCGCCTCCCGAGCAGGGCCCTGGCGGGGCGTGAATGAAGCGGTGGCAGGGGCGTGGGAGCGAGCGGCCAGGCCCTCACCCCCCGCCATTCTGCCAGGGCCTTGTTTGGAGCTCCGCGCAGCGTGTGGGGAGGGGCTGGGCGCAGTACCTTCGTGAAGGCGGCCAGCTCTGTGTTCATGAAGGTTAGGAACTCCGTCTTGGAGAGCTTGCAGCTGTTGCCATCCTTCCCAGCATACTTCTGGAAAACGGCAATCAGAGACTCGATGCACCGCTCCGTCTCAGTAGGCCTGGACATTTTTGCCTTGAGAGAAAAAAAAGCCAGGGTTCAGACAAGGGCTGGATGCTGGAGAACGCCCCGGAGAATCTCATACCTTCATTTTGGGGCAAAGCAGGTTCCTCAAAGACTAGGTTGCCTTTTAGGGGGCAGAAGGGCCCAAGACAAGACGCTGAAGGTCACGTCCCATCAGCTTCCCTCCCATATCGGCTCACAGGTTTATCCCGGGCGAAATACAGCGAGGGTCCCCATGGAGCACGTGGGTGTGTCTAGAAGCAGTAGACTAGATGAGAGCGAGTGTGGCAGGGTTTACTGCTGTTTCTAGAATCCGTAGTAAACATATGTATAACCCTATGTCCACAAATCATCATAGTGCACCACGCACGGCCTGGAGATTAAAGAATTTCCTGTTTTCTTTTTAAATACTTTTTTAGGTTTTTAAATTTATTTTTGAGAGAGAGAGAGAAAGAGAGAGCGAGTGAGCACTCTGGCTGGGGAGGGGCAGAGAGAAGGAGACACAGAATCCGAAGCAGGCTCCAGGCTCTGAGCTGTCAGCACAGAGCCCCACGGGGGTCTCAAACCCGTGAACCGGGAGATCATGACCTGGGCCAAAGTCGGATACTCAACCGACTGAAGCACCCAGGCGCCCAACAATTTCCTATTTTCTAAGCAAATATAGAGGCTACTGTGATAAACGAAATGTCAGTTCTTTTTGAAGCAATCGTGAATTCCCAGGACTCCTGCATTTTCTAGAAGAAAACGAAATGCACAGTTATTATTGTGTGTGGGGTGGGAGACCTGGGAGCTTCGTGGGTGTTCAAAAGCGGCTTTCATATTGAAGGTTCAGACCATTAATAGAAGGGAATGGACACACGGGAGCCACCTCTGCAATCTCGGCCTCCAGGCCCCGTTCTGCAATCCTTGGCCTTTGTTCCTTCTACTTTCAGATGCCACGAATTCTTACCGGAACAGCTGGAGGAACTTCTCTGGTCACTCCAAACCACAAAGGTTGGTCTCAGGAAGGGAGCGCTCAGGTTGCCACTCATGCAGCTGCCCCCCCCCCCCCGGCCCCAGCCATCTACAGAGCTGAACCTCAGCGGTGGTTGCACCAGGAGGCGCTGGTCGGCCAAATGCCGCGCTGGGCTCTGCTTTCCTTACAACAGAATTCTTCAGGGAAATTTTCTATTTTGCTGAGTCTTCGGGTCCTTTCTGCCCGCACTTAGGGCCCCCTGGTGGTTCAGACGTCAACTGCAGGCTTTCTGGAAAAGTTGCCAGCCACACCCTTCCTCGGAGGCTTTACTAAACCTCTGGTATTAACAATGATCTTTGGGGGCGCCTGGGCGGCTCAGTCCGATAAGCGGCCGACTTGGGCTCAGGTCATGATCTCATTGTTGGTGAGTTCGAGCCCTCGTGGGCTCTGTGCTGACTGCTTGGAGCCTGGAGCCTGCTTCAGATTCTGTGTCTCCCTCTCTCCTTCTCTCTCTCAAAAATAAATAAAGATTAAAAAAACAAACAAACAATGATCTTTGGATGGTGACGTTGACAGTTTAGCTTTTACCCCTTAATCTGGGCTTTGCATGGCCTTCCTGGAGCCTAGAGCTGGGGCCCATAATTAACGCGTTATGGACTGATCTGAGCCCTCAGGGCACAGCTTTGGGCTCCGTACCCCTCACCCCTGGGCCTTTTCCAAGTGCTTCAGCAGCCTAGCCGAGCTCGCTCCTGCCCATTCATGTGGAAGCAACTGGAAGGCCCCTTCCAGAGGTGGGTTCCAATGAATGCTTCTGGAGATGGATTCTTTCCCAACAGTCATGTCCTTGGAATGTTTTCTTTTTCCTTAGAGAGAACTTTTTTTTTTTTTTTTTAGGAAAGAAAAATGTTGGGGGGGGGTGGTGGGAGTGAAAGAGAATACCATAGCCTAGAAACAGAGACGTTTGCACAACCTCCTCCCCTATCATGACTAACATCTCACTGTCTTACTCATGTGTCAGAGGACAGGAAGACGGTCAGCGGGAAGGGCATGCCATAGAGGGTAGAAGATTCCAGAAGAGAAAGGGCTTTGTGACCTTTTTCTAGGCCCACGGATGCCCCTCTGCTACTTTACCTCGTGGAATTCGGTTTGCTTTGCTTTCCTGGCTTCGAAGTGGCTTTCTGCTTTTTTTCCCTCCTAAACACCAGAACTATAATTTAGACCATTTTTCCCCCTTTTTGAAAACTGTTGCTATCAGCCACACATGGAAGAACTTCAAACCTCCGTATTTCTCCTCAGAGGTAATTTTCCAGAGCAAAAGAAACACACACAATTGCCAAATTACTGAAATGGAGTTGCAAAATCTGTAGAGCCGGAGGGGGGCTGGGAGATGGTTCCAGAGAAGGGAGGCCCAGGGTCGGGGAAGCTTTGCTCCGAGTGGAGCAGAGGCCGAAAGACAGAACAAGATCTGTCTGCAGGCGGGCCCTCCCCACAGCTCACTGCACCCTCCGGAAGGAGAAAATGGTGTGAGGTAAACGGATACCGTGAAAGAATTTGAAAACTGCATTCCGAATACTAGACATCTGAGGAAGGGGGAAGAAAAAGGAATGTGAAAAAGAAGGGACACTTGAGAGCTTCCAGCACCGCTGTGGCCGTCCGAACCTAAGCGCTCCCCCAGCCCCACCCCGGCCGGGGTCCACCTCCTGCAGGGCGGTGGGTCCCAGGCTTCACCACCTGTCGGCGCTGGTCTGCCTTTTCAAGATTCCGGGGGACGGTGTTACCCCCTTTTTGCGTGGAAAGGAAGGGGGAGAAGAGTGGGCAGGGATAAAGGTCGGCACATGCGTTTTGTAAAGGGCCAGATGGTGAATATTTTAGGCCACTGTGGTCCATGCGGTCTCTGTCGCTCTTCTGTAGCGGGGCAGCGACTACACCGACGGCGAACTCCTAACTGCACGGGCGTGGCCGCGGACCAATAAAATTCTCTTTACGGACAATCAGGTTTGATTTTCGTCACTTCAGGTGTCCCGAAAGTGTTATTCTTCCTTGAGTTTTCTTTCGAGCACTTAAAAACGTCGACTCCACTCGCAGCTTGCGGACGGGGCGAAACCCGGTTTGGCCCGCGGGCAGAACTCTGCGGGCTCCCTCCGCGAAAGAGGACGAGGGAGGAGGTAGATTCCGGAGGCGGCTTAACGGAAACGTTAGAGAGAGAGGCCAAAGCAGGCTGGCAGGAGCCGAGAAGAGAGCAAAGGAAGTCGGCGGGAGCGCCTGGGAAGACGGTGGGTTGAGAGGCCGGGGGAAGGAAGGGGGCGCTGGGCGGGGACGGGGCTCCTCCCACGGCCCGGACCGCGTCCCGCTGGCTGGGGGCGGCCGCTGGCCCGCAGCTTTCCGGAAACCGACTTTCCCCACAGAAACCACCAGTGCGGCCGGAGCCCCCGCCCGCCCCCCGCTGCCCGGAGCCCGGGGCGACCCCGCGCCTCGCCCGCGTCCCGCCCGAGGGGGACCGGGCCCCGCGCGCAGCCCCTCGGCGCCCGCCCCGCCCCGCGTCTCCGCGGCGGAGCCAGAGACCCTCCGGCGGCCGCGCCCCGAGGCGGAACGGAACCTAGGGCCGCTTCCTCGCAGCCTCCACCCCGGCTCCCTCCCACGACCGGCTTCGGCCGCGCGGCGTCCCGCCACGTCCACCCAGGAATGAAGGATCGGGCGTGGCGGGAAGCTCGCCGTGCCTCTTCCCCCGTCTTTGCGGCGGCAGACAAGAAGAAGGCCGGGCTTACCGAGTGTGCGCGGGGCGATCGGGGGCGCTGTGGCGGGGCGGCGGCGCTGGGAGCTCCGGGCCGATGCTGTGAGCTCCGGGCGGCGGGCGCGGGCTCGGGGTCCCGCCTCTCCCGGGCCCGCCCCGCGCGGCGCCGCCCGACGCCCGCGCCCCCTTCCGGGTCGGCCCGCCTCCGTCTCCGCCCCCCTCCCCCACCCCCCCGACCCGGCGCAGGTCCGGACTGGTCTGCCGCCCCCGACCCCCCTTCGGCGCAGATCCGGACTTGTCCGCTCCCCCTGGAACCCCCGGGACACCCCCCCCACCCGACGCAGATCCCGACTTGTCCGCTCCCCTCCCCCAGCCCCGGCGCAGAACCCGACTAGTCCGCCCCCCACGGCCCCCTCCCCCCACGGGGCGCAGATCCGGACTTGTCCGCCTCCCCCCGCCTCCCCCTCCCTGCGCAGATCCCGACTTGTCCGCCCCTCCTGCCCCCCCCCCCGCGCAGATCCGGATCTGTCCGCCCCGCCCGCGCGGCCCAGCGCGCGGCTCACCCGAGACCAGCCGTCTCTCCCTGTCCCTGGAAGATTCTGGACTTTTCTGAATTACAACTTCTGCATGGCGGTCTTGGGCGTGGTGTGCCCAACGTCCGTGGCTCTTTTCCGTGAACGAGCTCATTCGGGTCAGAGAGGCAGAAAGATCCGTTTGAAAACGCGCAGCACGGAGCGTGGGCCGGGATTGCAGGGAGGAAGCTCCCTGGAAACCGGGGCTGTCCATCCCTGCACACTGAAGAGGGCTAATAAAGGGCGGCGGCGTGTGCAAGTGGCGTGCCACCGCCCACACTTCTCCCTACCCGGAGACAGGTAATTCCACGAAACCCCGAACCGCTGCGATTAAAAACGGACGCGTGTGAGTAGGGATTTCTCTGTGTGCACTTGGCAGCGGGGCCGAGAGTCGTGGCGAGACCACAAACTCCGGTTCTCCTCGCGGGCCTGTGAACTCTGTCGCAACACTTTCGGCAAACCTCCTGTCCCCTCAGAGTTCCATCTCCGTATCAGTTCAAAGTAGCGCCGCTGCCCTTCCTGTGTCACAAGAGTGTTATAACTGTCCAGCGAAATGGTGGCTTTGAGAAGGCTTCTGCCGCTGCGGGGTGGAGGCGGATGAAAGATAGCGCCCCGCAGCGCGGGTGTAAACTGCTTCCTGACCGCCGCTGGCCACTTCTGAGCAAACCCGCCTCTGGTTAGCTACTGCAGAGTCACATTTTCTTGTTTCTTTTAAGAAAAACATTTTAAAGTTTTTATTTATTTATTGAGACAGAGAGAGAGAGAGAGAGAGAGAACGAGCAGGGGAGGGGCAGAGAGGGAGGGAGAGGGAGAATCCCAAGCCGGTTCTGCAGTCAGCACCGAGCCCAACTAATCGCGGCTCCAATCAACTAATCGCGAGGTCATGACCGGAGCCGAAATCCCACGCCTAACCAACCGAGCCACCCAGGTGCCCCATCAGACACACATTTTCTTGAATCCACTTGAAAGCCCCACCGGAGCCCCAGACTCCATAAATTCAAGAGGTAACTTGTTTCTCTCCCATCCACCCCTGCTCTGCTGGTGGTCCTCCCATTCTTCCATTCTTCTCGGACTTGAGAACTTTGCGTCCAGATTTTGACTCTAAATCCCTTTGCTTCCCCCAAAACTTATCAAGTGCCAACTCCTGTCAGTTTTATTTTTATACTCTCTTGGATCTGCCCCCATATTTTCTATTCCCACCTCCCGTGCTCTGGTTTTCAATCCCTTTTTCCTCCACTTTCTTAACTGGTCTCTTGTCCCTCCAATCTATTCTTTTGACTGCTGAAAACACATTCTCCTGATGTACAGCTCTGATCAATTGCCTGCTTCAGAAGCAAACCATACCCAAAGAATGAAACAAAATTGCTTCCTATTGCTTTTTATATAAAATACGAACTTCCCAGCCTCTATCTGGATTGGAAGAACTTCTTTTACCCCGTGAATGAATGAATTCTTCAGTTTATTCATTTAACAAATATTTTTGGAAACCTACTATGCGCCAAGCCCAGCATAGGCACAAGAGATACAAATACGAATACGATATAGTGCCTGCCTTTGAGGTGGTCTGTGCATAGACTTTAAACCCTTGGTGGTTGGGGGGTGTTTCATGGGTGGCTACTGAGGTCCACAAATATCCTAAACTTATATATGAAATTTTCTGCATAAGAGATTTTCTTTCTGGGGAAGGATCTATAGCTTTCATTTGATTCTTAGAAAAATCTAGGATTAAAAAATATTAAAGAATCATTAGCCTAAAAGATTCCATAGGTGAATCGTGGGACCTTTCATACCGTAATCCTCTTTAAGGGAAAACACCTCACTTACAGCCTCTGCTGAAATTGGTGACTTTCTGCATGATTTGATCCTGTGCTCAATGTCACAGCTGATTGGATTGAGGTTAGCTCTGCACTCAAGGAATGCCAATCCCTAGAATGGATAGGAGTGGGTGTTTCCTGACATGACATGGAAAGATGGGCTGAGGCCACTCAGCGTCTTGCCCTTGGGAAATTGAAATCAGAAATACATCAAGAATCAGACATTTAGAAGAGCTGAAGCTGAACATTTGCTTAGAAAGACTCATAAGGTCATGGCCAATCACAATTACAAAGAGGACACTATGGAGAAGTAGAAGCTATGAAATTCAGAAAGAGTGTACAGAGGAGAGGCGAAAATGAATCAATTGCTAACTAGAAGTAGAAGAAGTAGCTACTTGGATATTGGCTGAGTTGTATAAATGGTGAGGCACTAAGGGCCTGAGCCTGGTTGTTCCATTTTCCAGATTTTCTGTAAGGTATTTATTCTTTCAGCACCTCTTCTGCCCCATGAGGTAGCTTGAGGGAAACCAAAGAAAAGAGCTGAGCCAAATCAGCATGAATTGTCCGGAACCAGGCTGGGGCATCGGCTCCTTCCGGTTAGGGCTGCTAGTGCTGGGCGGCCGCCCAGGGTCATGCCGAGATGGGTTCATTACCAGGTTTTCACTAAAGGAGGGAGAGATCAGGATAGACGGCAGGCAAAGGGACACTTGGCAAAGCAGGTAACTAGTGCATCAAACTCAAGGGCTGAAGCAGGCGAGGAGCTGAGGACGCGTGCGGGCCGGAAACCGGCAGCAAGAGGCTAGCATGAGGAACAGGTGAGCAAAAGGACTATTCAGGAAATAAACGGGCAACCCAGGCTCTGCGCAGGGCTGGGTAGATGCTTAAATGGACACAATAGAGTGTGACAGACATAATAGCCGGGTGTGACGGAGGCACAGTGACGACGCTGGGGAGCAGGGAAAGCTCATGGAGAAAGCTGCCTGAGGGGCTACTGAAGGACGCGCGAGAACCCACCAGGCGGCTGGGGATGGTGCAGCGGTGAGGCCGCGTGAAGTCAGGGTGTGGCAGTGTCTCCGATGACAGACTTGAGCTAGAGCGTGGGGTTCAAACCCGTTATCTCTACAAGCTCCCGCGAGACATTTCTCTGCTCTGTGCCTCAGTTTCCTCATCTCCAAGCAGAGAGAATAGTAGTACTTATTTCATGTGGTCGTCTTGAAGATTAAGACGTAATTCATGTAGAACGCTTAGAACGCAGAGCACTGCCTTCGGAGGAAGCCTCCCGTGATGGCCCGCGCAGACGTGAGGAGGGACGAAGCCCACGGGTGTTCTCAGGACTCGCGGGGGGCTCCGCGGTCCTGCACTTGGGGTGCGGGGTGATGGTCAATGTGAGGCCGAGGCTGTAGGGTATAAGCCTGGAGGGATAAGGGCCAGAACATTAAGGGCTCTGCTTGAAAATTGGGATTGTGCCCCAAGCGCTGTCTATCGAGAAGCACTGACGAGTCTTAAGCAGGAGAGTGACATGATGCACTTCAGCTTTTGGTGTGCTAGACGATGTCCTGGAGAGGAGAGAGACCGGAGTCTTGGAACACGATAGAATATTGTTGCAATGACCGAGGGGAGGCGGCCATGAACTTGGAGAGAAGGGATGGCTCCGTGCTGAGAAGGCAGAAGCAATGGAAGTCATGCCCTGTGTGGGTGTGGGGGGTCCGGAAGAGGGCTGCCATCACTTTAGGAGCGCGTAGGACCGAGAACAGTCCCCTTTGGTTGTAGCTCTTCAAATCTCTGTCACCTCAGGACTTCGTCTGCGTGGGCTACGGTGACCAAGACCACACGCCGGGGAGAGGGAGAACGGAAATCTCTTTTCTCACAGCTCCAGAGGCTGCAAGTCCGAGCTGACAAGGAGTGGCCAATTTCTGAGTGAGTTCCCTTCCTGGCTGGCAGACCGCCACTTTCTTGCTGTGTCTTCACGTGGTAGTGAGAGAGGGAGAGATCTTTTTTTTTTTTTAATAATTTATTGTCAAATTGGTTTCCATACAACACCCAGTGCTCATCCCCACAAGTGCCCTCCTCTGCGCCTCTGTGCCCGTCACCCCCTCTCCCCCCTCCCACACCCGCTTCACCCCTCAGTTTGTTCTTAGTCTTTGAGAGTCTCTTATGTTTTGTCTCCCTCCCTTTGTCTTTTTTTCTTTCCCCTCTTCCCCTCCCCCATGGTCTTCTGCTAAGTCTCTCAGAATCCACCTATGCGTGGAAACATATGGTATCTGTCTTTCTCTGACTGACTTATTTCACTCAGCATAATACCCTCCCATTCCATCCACATTGCTACACATGGCCAGATTTCATTCTTTCTCATTGCCACGTAGTATTCCATTGTATATATATATACCACATCTTCTTTATCCATTCGTCAGTTGATGGGCACTTGGTCTCTTTCCATGATTTGGCTGTTGTCGAAGGTGCTGCTATGAACATTGGGGTACACGTGCTCCTATGCATCAGCATTCCTGTGTCTCTTGGGTAGATTCCTAGCAGTGCTATTGCTGGGTCATAGGGGAATTCTATTTTCAGTTTTTTGAGGAACCTCCACACCGTTTTCCAGAGTGGCTGCACCAGTTTGCATTCCCACCAACAGTGCAGGAGGGTGCCTGCTTCTCCACATCCCTGCCAGCATCTGTAGTTTCCTGATGTGTTCATTTTAGCCACTCTGACTGGTGTGAGGTGGTATCGCAGTGTGGTTTTGATTTGTATTTCCCTGATGATGAGTGACATTGAGCATCGTTTCATGTGTCTGTTGGCCATCTGGATGTCCTCTTTGGAGAAGTGTCTATTCATATCTTCCGCCCATTTCTTCACTGGATTATTCGTTTTTCGGGTGTGGAGTTTGGTAAGTTCTTTATAGATTTCAGATACTAGTCCTTTATCTGATATGTCATTTGCAACTATCTTTTCCCATTCCGTCGGTTGCCTATTAGTTTTGTTGGTTGTTTCCTTTGCCGTGCAGAAGCTTTTTATCTTGATGAGGTCCCAATAGTTCATTTTTGCTTTAAATTCCCACGCCTTTGGAGATGTGTCACATAGGAAATTGCTGCGGCTCAGGTCAAAGAGGCTTTTTCCTGCTTTCTCCTTTAGGATTTTGATGGTTTCCTGTCTCACATTCAGGTCCTTCATCCATTTAGAGTTTATTTTTGTGAGTGGTGTAAGAAAGTGGTCTATTCATTCTTCTGCATGCTGCTGTCCAGTTCTCCCAGCACCATTTGTTAAAGAGGCTGTCTTTTTTCCATTGGGTACTCTTTCCCGCTTTGCCAAAGATTAGTTGGCCATATGCTTGTGGGTCCATGTCTGAGTTTTCTATTCTATTCCATTGGTCTGTGTGTCTGTTTTTGTGCTAATACCATACAGTCTTGATGACTACCGCTTTGTAGTAGAGGTTAAAGTCTGGGATCGTGATGCTTCCTGCCTTGGTTTTCTTCTTCAGTATTACTTTGGCAATTCGGGGTCTTTTGTGGTTCCATACAAATTTTAGGATTGTTTGTTCTAGCTTTGAGAAGAATGCTGGTGCAATTTTGATTGGGATTGCATTGAATGTGTAGATTGCTTTGGGTAGTATTGCCATTTTAACAATATTTATTCTTCCAATCCATGAGCATGGGATGTTTTTCCATTTCCTCGTGTCTTCCTCAATTTCCTTCCTAAGTTTTTTATAGTTTTCAGCGTAGAGATCTTTTACATCTTTGGTTAGGAGAGGGAGAGATCTTGCCCTTCTCTCCAAGTTCATGGCCGCCTCCCCTTGGTCATAAGGGCACAGTGCTGTTGAATGAGGGCTCCGCTCTTGTGACCTTTAATCACTTAGTTATTTAACTGTATGACTTCCTAAAGACGGTATCTCTAGAGAGATTCACATTAGGGTTTAGGGCTTCAACATTTGAATTTTGTAGGGGAGTGGGAACACAGTACATAGCATTGTCCTTTTTTTTTTTTTTTTGGAGCTTGAACTCACAACCTCGAGATCAAGACTTGAGCGGAGATCAAGAGTCAGACGCCTGACCGACTGAGCCACCCAGGCGCCCCTAACATCGGCTTTCTTAAAACTGCGAAATCAGCTTCTTTAAGCATTCTTCATTTCTTGAGACTCGGCCAGACACCTAACACATCCGGCCCAGACCACTGTCCTCAGAAAGGCCTGCTTGCAAGGTTGGTGGCTGGTCTCTGGGAACTTGGATTTTGGGAGGTTTCCTACCATTCCCTTACTGTGCCTAACAGTGGCTCAGTGTGCCGAAACTGTTTGTACAAACACCTGCTCTCCTTCTGGGAGTGTGGCATTTTGGTACATGCCAGACAGACAGGGTGTGCCTATGTGACCAGTCTCCAGGAAATACCTTGGGCACCGAGTCTCTCAGGAAGTTCCCTGGGATAGAGAGCTGTGTTAAGCATGTAGTGTGTCCACGGAATGTTCTCCCATGGCTCCTCGTTTCATGATTTGTACCCCTCTCTACTGTCCTTTCCTGTTTACTTACTTGCCTTGCTCACTAGACTGCAAGCTCCTTGAGGCAGAACCAGTGCCCTGCTCACTACAGCGTGCCCAGCAGTCAGTACATGGGCTGAGTAGTTGTGTGGGAAGGTCTTCCCTGTGTGTGAAGCTGACCTCAGCACCTGGGCGACAGTGGCTAACAAGGCAAACGAAGTCCTTTTCTGATGGTGCTCACCCCAGCTTTTGTGGATAAATCAATCTTTAAAGAACAAGGAGGAAGGAAAGAGAGAAAGATGAGGGAGGCAGGAGGAGCCCCCGAGCCTTCTCTGGTGTCATGAAATCTACGGGAGAGAGTCCTCCAAGATGGAGGGAGTGGTGGACGAGGTGAAGGTCTTCAGAGGCACAGAGTGGGATGAAAGCTGATGTGTGTTCCCTGGGTTTGGCATTTGTATCTGCGGAGAACTTTGTCCGAGCAGTTTGAGGGTAGTGGTGGGGAGAAAGGCAAATGAGGAGGGAATGGGAGGCCAGGAGTGGGGGGCAGGGGTGTGAATTACTCACTTGAGAAAATTGACTGTGAAAGAGGAGAGGGGAGTGGCAGCCGGAAGGGGTCTAGGCCAAGGGAGGATTTAAAAACATCCAGGGAAGGCCTGAGCAGGCTCACAGGGCACAGAGAAGGAGTTCTCAGGATGGAAAAGCAAATGTTGAAAGGATACAAATGCTATTAGAGCCAGGTACCACAGGAACTGTGGGAGGAAGGAGAAAATCAGGAATGAGGCTGTAGATAGTCCATAGGTTTGAGAGGGCTGTGGAGGCTCCCGGATGCCGCTGTTGTTGCCATGATGCAGGGGGTGAGGCCACCGCGGCAGTGGCCAGAGGACTCGAGGAGGTTCTCGGTGGTGTCAGAGGCCCACGGAGCATGGAACTGATCCAGAATGACTGAGGGCTATAAAAGCTTAGGAAGCTACAACTTATGGTGACTGTAATCCATAAAGTTGTGTGATTGTGTGACTGTATTTCTTCAGGTACGCTTAGAAATTTAGCCATTGGATCCAAGAAAGAGTTTTGTAGAGTAGAGGGTTAGGGTTAGGGTTTCACAGGATGGGTATCGCAGAGGTATAAGACAGTGAAGGAGTTGAGGGTATGGGTAGGAAAGTAGTCCGCTTCATTAGGCATTGAGTACAGGACAGAAAAGGAAGGGGCAAGGACATGGAAGGCAGGTGGGACCAAGTCTCTATAAAATCAAAGAACAAGTGGAAAGGAGGGAAGGAGAGGGCTGGGGATGTGAGAAGTTATTGGTATAATATTATCTTCCAGTGAGCTTAATGTTTGTAGGTAGAACCCTTTTGAATGATGGAAAATCCAAGCATGACCGTGGGCACTAAGCTGATCCCAGTTTACATGGAGTGGGCGTGAGGGGGTCAAGACGCTGCGACGCTGAGGGTGCGTGGGTGATTCCCATCAGTGCTGAGCTCATCTAGGGTGATGAATGAGTAGGGGCGGAGGGCAGAGTGTGAAGCGGTTATAATGTCTCAAGTGAAACTGGTATATGGCACTGATAGGTTGGGGCAGAGGGTGCCATTTTCCTTTATATAGGCTATGCTTTGGCTAATGGAATCATTGGTTATCACCAAAAAGCCCTCCATGCTTACACATCTCTGCGCCATTGCTCAAGCTTTCTCTCTTTGGGGAATATCTGCTTCTCCTTCTCCTTCTCCTTCTCCTTCTCATTTACTCTTTTAGTTTCTTATTATTTTTTAAAGGTCAACTTAACATGGGGTTTGAACTTACAACCCCAAGATCAAGAGGTGGATGTTCTACTGACTTCAGTTCCCTGTGATGAAATTCTATGGCTCCTTCAGTGAAGCTTCTCCTTCATGAAGCCCTCCTGATCTCCACCACCCCTCCTAGGCCCTCCTGCCATATGTCATAAATTTCGTATATCTACCATATATATATATCTGGTTTATGTTAATAGATGTCTTATCTTTTCCGGTGGTGTGTGAGTTTCTCGAAATGAGGGCTCTGTCTTATTCATCTTTGTCATTAAAACCAATTGGCACAGTAAGACCCAATGAATGCTTGTGGGATTGAACGAGTGAGTGATACAGCTTCAGAGAAGGGGCCGTATCTGTTTCAATTCGGTGTAACCTAACTTTCATGACTGCACGTTAAGTAACTTGCTGCTCCAAGAATCATTCGACTCCTTGTGTTGTTTTTCTTTCCTGGGGGGAGGATCTCAATAGATCTCTGTTACGGGTCTTAAATTCATATTCAGTAAGTTATTCAATGAGTATTTGTTGAGGACCAGATCCTGTGCTCTGTGCTAAGGTCTAAGGATACAAAGATAAAAAAGTCATGGTTCTTGCCTTTGAGGAGTCCCAGATCTAATTGGATTAATAAATAGGAGTGGGATCTTTCTAGAAACGGTAGCTTATGCAGCAGAGGGTATTCACTCAGTCTCTGGGGTAAGCTCTTTCCATTTAAGTCCTGGGAGACAGAAGGCTTATCTCTCAAAGATAAGAACTGTAAGGGGAGGGTCCTTAGGGTTCTCTCACAATCTGCAGCTCTTGCCTGAGCACTGAAGGCACATTTGCAATACTGAGGAAGGAGCCCACAGGGCCTGAGGCCACTACAGCGTAAAGGGAATTGCCAGACGGGGAATGTGAATGCTTGGGTTTGAGTTTCAGCCCCCTCCCTTACTAGACACGCTGGTTTTTATTTCCGAGTTCCGGTTTTCTCCTGTGAAATGGGGATAGTAATTAAGGAGATAATACAAATAAAAGAGCTCTTTAAATGGTGAGGTGTTATACCAGTGTTAATCGCCACGGCAGTCACCGGTAACGCTGTGTGGGTTACATAAAGCGTGCCTTGTCACCGGTACTTTGCACTTTGCGGATGGTGGCTGTCATTATTGTTTTCCCTGGAAGCCCTTCCCTCCTCGCTTCCGTCGCCTCTGTCCCAGTGGCTCGCCCTCATTAGTCATCTCCCCGGAACTACTTCTAGGGCCTGGGGAGCAGCCCTGGGGGCCCCGTGCAGGCTGGCGGGGTTAGCCGTTGGCTTTCCTCCGCTGTCTGCACACAGCTGCGTTGCCTTCATGTTCTTCTAGACACCTTCCATGCTGCTGGTGCGAACCATTAAAGTCCTCTGCTTCGTTGGTCTTAGGTCTTCAACCGTTGTCAGGCAGAGTTGAGAAATTTTCTCTTTCACAATGACCCACAAGAAAATGTCACATACTTTAAAATTTCTGCTCTGAGGAGTCCACACCACTTCAGGGCCATGTCCAATCCGTTGGGTCTAAATGTGTCATCAAAATATTCTCGGTGAGTCTGTATTGCTTTTTTTTTTTTTTTTTGGTCTAAATTCACTGTCGCCTGCGGGCAGAGTTCATCTTCCAACCGGTTCCCAGGTAAGGCCACACTGGTTATTCAAATATTGAAAATTCCTCTCCCTCCCTTTTTGTCTGAACCCTTATACCCTGGCCTCTCTTCTTGTCTGAACCTCCAATGTTGTCCATCTGAAGCCCGGCCACCCTCGTCCCTCTGCCGGGCCTTGCAGTTCCCGTAATCAGGTGGCTTCCGGGTTAATGCACGACGCAGCGAGGGTCTCCAGGACTCGCTCCAGCCTGGCCATCTGGCCACGATTCTGATGGGTCAGTGTTAAGTCACATTTAAACTACCTTCCAGCCCCTTTAGGGGGGTTTCATTCTTGTGATATTTTCCTTTCATCTACGATGCTTTCCTGTCTCCTCAAGTCCAAAGTCTCTCTATATGAAGACCCAGTTCAAAAAGAACCTTCTCCATGAAGCTTACACTTTATCTCTTCCAACTAAAAACGATCTGGCTCCTCATTGATCTACTGTAGCCCTTTAGCTGCACTTTTCTTGTGACTTGTGTTCCAGGTGACCTTGAATTCTGGCTGTGTAAGTATGTGCCAGTTTTCCCCCGGGAAACATATACCTTTTGTTGGCGGCACCACCACCTTCTAGAGGGCTTTGCAGGCTTTCTTCTTGCTCATGCTCTGGGTCTAGAACCAGAAAGTGCTGGGTTCGCAGCAGGCGTAAGGACTTCTCTGTGACAGGAGAAGAACTTAAAGGTTCTTGCGGTCCGTCTTATGGTCTTTTCTGATGGTTTAACATTTTTGTGCAATAGGACTTCCTCTGTTTCACCTCCACCTGGCTCCCATGCTCCCAACCTCCAGCTCTTGGAAGGCCCAGGAATGGGCAGGGTAGCCAGCTCTGTTCCCAGCCTTTAGGGAGAGATCGCGTGAGTTTAGGGTGCTTTTGGTGAAAGCAATAGCAAGTTGACTCAAGCCAGTTTAAGGAACCGTGAACTTATTGTTCATGACCTCTAGAACAGGGGGTCCCACGACAGGAGGGCTTCCAGGCCTGATAGATTCAGGAGCTCCGTGATAGTGTCAAGGACAAGGTTCTTTTTATCTCATGGTCCAAGCTACCCTTGTAATCACAGGGCAGCCACCAGCAGCAGGTGGCACATCCTGGGCGTGTATTTCCTTGTTTGCATCCAGTGGGAGAGACTTGCTTCTCTTTTCTGGAAACCCTGAGCAAGCATCTCTTAACTCTTTTTGCCCAAATTAAGGTAGGCCCACCTACCCTGAGCCAGTCACTGGCCAAAGGGATAGACCTGCTCTCATTAGCTGAGCCGAGTTGGGGTGGAACAGGAGCTGAGGTTAGATTGTATTTTCCAGAAACGGCCGTAACAGTGTCTACCCTCCCACACTCTCTTCTCGCAACGTGACCTTCCTGCTCCTTCCATCAAGACATGGGCTCTGTGTTTCCTCCCCTTGAATCTGTGTGGGCTTCTGACTACTTTGCGAGTGATACTCTATGATTTCTGATACTTGATGATAAGTTAAATGGTGATATGGGTCTACCTGGTTTTCTCTTGGGACCCTTGCTCTGGGAATGCAGCTCCCATGCTGTGAGGAAGCTCAAGCCTCTTGGTGGACGGGCCCCTGTTCCGGGGAACCAGTGGCCAGCACCTAATGGCCAGCACGTGAGTGAATTGCCTCAGAAGTGGAGCCTGTGGCTTCTGTCAAACTGAAGCAAGAGGGCTGTTTTATAAGCCGCTAAGTTTTGGGGTGTTTTATTATTATTATTTTTTTAATGTTCATTTTATTTTGAGAAAGAGAGAGGGAGAGAGAGAGCATGTGTTGGGGAGGGACAGAAAGAGAGGGAGAGAGAGAGTCCCAAGGCGTGGGGCTCCATCTCATGAACTGTGAGATCCTGACCTGAGCCGAAATCAAAAGTCCAAAGCTTAACTGACTGGGCCACCCACATGCCCCTCGGGGTGATTTTTGATGCGATGGATAACTGGAACAGGGGCCCACTATAAAAATTATTGTGTTTCCTCACTGCTTTTTGTAGTACCTTACTGTTTCTGTCCCTGGATTGGGTGTCTGTCAAGGGCAAGCCCAAGATGAGGGTCTGGAGAAAAGATTTGAAGCCTAAAAGGCATTTTATTGTTTAGTTTCACTTATTCACTACGTCTGGGAATCCTGTATGGGATTTTATGGTTCAGGTTTTATAGTAATAGTGATTTTGCACATCTCCTTCAACAAATTGCAGGGGAAGATGGCTGGTTGTAACATGGATGCCAAGATCCAAGGGAAGTAGTCGTGACTAATACCTACTTCTTTTTACAGGAAGTGTGGCCCACCCAGGAGGGAGCAAGCACTGTCCAGGCCTCCTTCTCTCAGAGACCCTTGTTACCTATTTTTACCTAGTCCAGGAACCAGGATCTTGACTGGCGGCCAGAGGGCGCACACAAGAAAGTAACTATTCCCCCAAGGAATTCATTTATTTATTTTAACCGAACAAGACAAAGACGGAACTCATGCTCTAGAGAAATCCACATGCAGGTTTTACAGGGCTAACACCACGGGAAATCTATGAGGAAGAGAGGGATGATATACGGTTTTGGTGGTGACAAATTCCGTCTCTCGTAGAGATCTGACTCAACTCTTTAGGCGTGGCTGCAGGAATTACTGCCGTCTTCTTCCTCTACTTTGTCATCCTGGGTTTGCTCGCTTCCCCGAACTTTTATGTACCGTGCTTCACCTTGCTGCCCCCCCCCCCCCCCCGCCCGCCGTCACAGGATCCAGACGGGTTGCTTCTTGGTACTCAGAACTCTTCCGACTGTTTTGCAGAGAAGGCTTGGAGTCGGTCTCCAGTTTCTTGAAGTTCACACTTTAAGCACCATCTCCCCCCACCCCGCCCCCCATTAACTTGCGGTGGCAGATTTCAGTACTGCCGAAACACGGAAGGTTTATCCTGTTGACCGTGACCTGGCAACAGCGGGCTTCTGTAAAACCTCCAAGCCTGTGGCAGGAAGGGAACAAGGTATAGATTCCAGAGGAGAGGGCCTCCCCACCCTCTCCCCTCCACCGATCCAGTGTGGAGGTGACTTTGGTTGCTTCCTGAATTATAAGACCAGACAGTGCTGTGGTTTTGTTCACTCTGGGTTTTTATTATTTCAAGGATTCTATTTTTCCGACCACTGAGATACTCAAAAATTCTTTGTTGGGTGGACGAACAACTTTATTTGGACTCGATTCCGTTGGAGATAAAGAGGCTGAAGCCCGGAGGGGTCGTGGGACGTGGTGAGAAGCGGAGGCAGACCTGCGACTGGGCGCCTTGGCGTTCCTGCAAATACTTGTTCATTTTAAAGACTCAAGAGAGCCGCCCTTTCTTTCTGAAGGCTTCCCTGCCAGCCTCTCCTGGCTTGTCCCTTCCAGGGACCCTGACCGCTGTCTCCACAGGACCCCGGACAGACGTCCGGCACTGATTCGGACAGTTATTTATCTACATGTACATCTCTTCCTGCAGAGACAGGCAGAGGCTCCTTGAAGGCAGAGACTGTGTTTTAATTTTTTAAAATCCTCCACACATAGCACAGGCTTGGCCTTCAGTGTGTAAATGAATGGACGCTTGAGTGAAAGTCAGTGAATACAGTGACCACGCCTCTGAGATTTTTCTCCCGTGACTGTGAATTTCAGCCTTTCTCTTCTTGTCCGTGGTTGTACCTGTGAGGTCACGTGCTTCATTCCTTTAGACACTGTGCATACATGCCTGTAAATGTGTGTTTTATTTTATTTTTTTATTTTTATTTTTCTTAACGTTTATTTATTTTTGAGAGACATAGAGACAGAGTATGAGCCGGGGAAGGGCAGAGGGAGAGGGAGACACAGAATCCGAAGCAAGCTCCAGGCTCTGATGAGCCATCAGCACAGAGCCCGACGCGGGGCTCTAACTCACAAACTGTGAGATCATGACCTGAGCCGAAGTCTGACGCTCAACCGTCCAAGCCACCCAGGCGCCCCCCACCATATTCTTCTTAATGACTTCATAGTAGTCTATAATACAGATACAGTATGTAAAGTCTATTAGTGATTGAAAGACAACTAGATAGTTTCAATTTTCCCCCCCTAAGAAGTGTTCAGAAATCCTGTACACATACAGGCGTATCTGAGGCGGAGCTCTTGGGTTTAGAATCCACGGTTTCCAGAATATGAACTTTAACAGTTTGGTAGATATTCCAAAATTGGCCCTCAAAGGTTAGTAGGTTTTGATAAAGAAAACAAGTCACTTCTTAGGTCCGTGAATTAGCAAGTCCCCTCCATGGGCACCCAGGAACTAAGTGTTGGGGTGCGTTCCTGTGTTTTGGCCCAGAGGTGAGGCATCTCTGGAGCCCGTTGTCTCTGTCTGTTGCTTCGGTTCCACCGGCCTCTCCAGCTGCCCTCTCCTCACCTCCCAGCCCAGCCCTGGCTCCACCGCGAGTCTCTAGGTGCCTGGCCAAATCTCCCTGTCGCTTAGTCACCCTTGATTGGGAGCCAGAGCAAACCGGCCAGCCCGCAAGCAGGAATTACCTGTTTCTCAGTCACCACCCTCCCCCCAACCCCCAACGGTCTGTGATCTCCCCCTCGTCCAGACCGTGGCCTCTCTCGGGTTTGGTGGGTGCTGTTTAGAGGAAGAGAAAAGCCAAGCTCTTCTAAAAGCAAAGCGGTTTGAGTTTTAAGCGGCAACGTGAAAACAAAAGCAAGCAAGCTCAAGAGGCTCACAGCGTGGGGCCGGGGAGACTGGGACTGAGTAGATGTTTATCTAGCGCCCATCCGGTGCCAATTCAAGCACCAAGCGGGTGTGTGGGGGCCGAGGGGCGCTGCTTGGGCCTCGCGTTCTGGTCTCCCCTATCAGGAGTAGAAAGGAACTGCTGCGTATGTCTGTCTCTCGATGCTCTGTCCCTCCCCTCCAAGCCGGGCTGGTCAGGAACAGGGCTAGCCGAGGACAGGAAGCTGGCGGTTTTGGGGGCCTGGGTGGAAACGATGACGTTTGCTCCTGCCAGGCTCGGAGTGCGGAACAGGGTAGGGCCTGGGAGCCTCCCCAGGAAGTGACTCGGGGACTTGAGCTGTGGGAGCTGTGGCTTGTCTTCTCTTGCTGGAGGGCCGTGGGTGGGTCCCTGAGTGCCAGGCCGTGCTTGCTTTCCTGACCTCAGATGCCCCGGCAGCCAGAACTCCGAGATAGGAGCACCGTCTATGGTCGCAGGTATTTGGGGCTCTAAACCTGCCGGGAAGCCCTGCCCCAGAAGCTGCCAGAGAGAGAGGCCAATCCTGCACCCAGCTACGTTGCCCACAGTCCCAGGAGGTGACAGCCCGGTGACCGCAGGGCGCAGCAGCCTGGTTCCCAGAGCTGGTGGTGGGAGGGTGGGGCAGACACACCTCATTCATTTCAGATTTCTCAACAGAGGACTTGTCAGATTACAGGAATCCAGGCTTTTAAGCTGTCCGTATGCCAGGAAAACAATCGTCACCGTTTACTATCTGCTGCAATGTACCCCTTTTACCTGTCTCTCCGGGGTGGTGGGGGGTTCGTGGGTTCTGGAGCCAAGAAAGAATTCTTGAAGACGTCTTTGGCACAAACGGTGATTTTGATGAGGGAGCATAAGGCCAGCTGACAGGCCGCAAACTCCCCTCCACACGCCGCCCCCCACCAGGTGGGGCCTGTGTGATATTCTCCGGTGCTCCTGGCTGCCCAAGAACAAAGGAAAGGGGAAAACCAATGGTTAACTGATAGGGCTCATAGGCGTGCTGGACCTAAGTCCCCATCACCCTCCACAGTGAGGTGGGGACAAAGGCAGAGGAGATGGCGGAGAGAACTGAATTTCCTTGAAATCTGCAGCCCATTGACAGATACTTGAGGCAGACAGAGTAAAAAGTTTCTCTAGGAACCCTCTACTGTCTTAATGCTAATGCTTTGCTAGAGGGAAAACAACCCTAGCTTGACAAGAGCGAGGCCTCCACTATCCTGGGAGTCTTCTCTAGCCGATGACAATCTCACTGGAAACTTCCCCTGGACTTCACCTCCCACAACCCCATAGTATATAACCAGTGTCTCTTCATGGTCCCCCGGAAGCTCTTCCTGCCCCCGGGTCCTGTCCCCGTGCTTCAATAAAATCACCTTTTTGCACCAAAGACACCTTCAAAAATTCTTTCTCGGTCGTCGGTTCCAGACCCCATGAACCCCACCATCACTCCCAAACCTCATCGATTTTATCAAAGCACAGGGACAGGACCCATTGGGCAGGAAGAACTGAGCTGGGGTCCTGCCGGGTGACTCATTATACACCCTCAGGTTGGCAGGGGGTCAGGGATGGAGTAAGTCTAAGGAATTTTGGAAGCAAGGTTTCCAGGACCTTGAGGGGCTGGCTATTGCTAGGGAAACGCCGCTTGTCACCGTTTCATAAAGCCGCAGTCACGAGACCCTTCAGATGCATATGGGGGGGGCATAAGCTTGGAGTGGGATCGCCAGCATGTTCGCGGGGCCGCTGACATAAAGGAAGTTGACTCACAGGGTCCTCGAGGTTGGGATGATGTGAAGCCAAGTCGTCCTCGTCCCCAGCAAAGTGCCATCCCCCAGGCAGCTGTGCTCCTAGAGGGCGGTCGCTCTGCTGGTGTCCGGGGCTTGTCAGTGGGCTGCGGGCAGGACGGGAACTGAGTTTTTCATTTGCCTGAGTTGCCGGCATCAGCGTGGCGAGCGCTCGTGCCCCTTTCCTTTGCCCTTGGGGAGCGGGAGTGTCCGAGGAACATCACACGCATGCCAGCCTGTACTTCGCCCCTCAGCCTGCCTTGTGCCCCCCTCATCTTATCTACCTCTCTATCAACCTACCTATTTTTTGAGTCATTTTATAATTTACAGAAGAATAAAGAAATAGTAAAAGTGACTTTATTAGAAATTATGATAAGAATTTAGATATGGCAAACTCAAATTTTTATTCCACTTTTTCCTGGATTTGAAAATATACCCGTGTATGTTTCCTTGTTTTCTGTGTGTATAAGTACATATATGTATATATGACACGTGCGCCCTCTTATTTGTTCCATAATTGCAAAATATTTCCACTTTTAGATTTATAAATACCAAATGATCAACCTAATGAATGTTTAAATAAAAACATCATCTCTTTCTGCCCATTTGCCTTGTTACATTCACTTGTCTTTAGCATTTTTCCACTTACAAACTGTATGAAGTAAAATTTAGTGCATCAACATTATAAGAGATGAAAGAATGTCACGTGTCTTTAAAAAAAATTTTTTTTTTAATGTTTATTTATTTTTGAGAGAGAGAGAGACAGAGTGCGAGCAGGGGAGAGGCAGAGAAAGAGAAGGAGACATAGAATCCAAAGCAGCTTCAGGCTCTGAGCCATCGACACAGAGCCCGACGCGGGGCTCGAACCCACAAGGGTGAGATCATGACCTGAGCCGAAGTCGGACGCCCAACCGACCGAGCCACCCAGGCGCCCCACGTGTCTTTTTAGCAAAGCGCGGTGGTTCAGGTTCGTGCAAAATACTGTGTGATGCAGCTTTTCCTGTGGAATCCCTGCCTGGCTGAGCCTACCGTGTCTGTCTTTTGTACGTAGAAATACGTACCATTCCCTCGTTGATTCTTGCAAGCTTGTTTGGAGGGGAGCACTGTTACTTGTTATACCCTGTATGAAGTAACGGTCTCTTCCGTCAGGGAACACCACCTTCCTCGGGGAGCGTGTGGCTTTGGGACAGACGCGTGGAGCTGTGAGGAAGGTAGCCAGCCAGGTCAGCAGCATGGGCCCGGCAGTCACTTCACTGAGAACGTGCCCGGGTCTCCACGTGGGTCATACAGTCACCCAAAGACTTGCAGCATGAGACCTCACGGAGACTGTCGGTTTCAGCGCCATCAGTAGAGGGCTTGCTGCGAGTTCCTCTGCATTTATCTCTTGACTCATTTGATAATTGTGAAATTTATTCTTTTGTCGATTTTCTTCTCTTTGCTATCCTGTGAAGAAAATGAAAACTCCTCAATTCTCCACTGTGTTCAAGAAAAGCTAAAACAAACAAAAGCCAACACCATCCGTAAAGAATGTATTTTCAAACTTTTGAAAGTAACTTTTGGAGGGCACCTGGGTGGCTCAGTTAGTTAGGCGTCCGACTTCGGCTCAGGTCATGATCTCGTTCATGAGTTTGAGCCCCGCGTGGGGCTCTGTGCTGACAGCTCAGAGCCTGGAGTCTGCTTCGGATTCTGTGTCTCTCCTCTTTCTGCCCCTCCCCCACTCATGCTCTCTCTCTCTCTCTCTCTCTCTCTCTCTCTCTCAAAAATGAATAAACTTAAAAAAATAAAAAAAATAAAAGTAACTTTTGGAAAGATGATGCGATACTTTGGTGCCATCAGAAAACGGAAGGATGACACTGATGACATCACGACGATGATTCATCCGCTGGTGAGCTGTCCTCCAAGCATTCCTGTCCCTCCTATTTTCTTACATCTTGAAATGTTTCAATATATAGAAAAACGTGGGGTGCCTGGGTGGCTCAGTCGGCTAGGCATCTGACTGTGGCTCAGGTCATGATCTTGCAGGCCATGGGTTCAAGCCCCGCGTCGGGCTCTGTGCTGACAGCTCGGAGCCTGGAGCCTGCTTCGGATTCTGTGTCTCCCTCTCTCTCTGCCCCTCCTCCGCTTGCTCTCTGTCCCTCTCTCTTAAAAATAAATAAGCAAAAAATTAAACCAAAAAGATACAGAAAAATATGATCACTAAGACCTCAAAATATAGCTTCATTTTGTAAAAGGGTCCAGTGGACCCAAAAGGTAATTAAAGACAGAATATTCTGAATGTTATTACTTTTTTTTCAAGTAAGTCTTCTCTTTGTTCTTTAGAAGAACTCTAAGTAAGAACAAAATTTCTGAAATACAAACCCTTGCTAATAAATAGAGCTACTCAAGAGGGAAATTCAACATGTCATGTAAAGTGTGTGTCTTTTATTATTATTATTATTATTATTATTATAATTATAATACAGACAGAGACAGAGAGAGACAGTGACTGAGCAGGGGAGGGGCAGATAGAGGGAGACACAGAATCTGAAGCAGGCTCCAGGCTCTGAGCCGTCAGCACAGGACCCCATGAGGGGCTCGAACTCATGAACTGCAAGATCATGACCTGAGCTGAAGTCAGAAGCTTAACTGACTGACAGGTGCCCCAGTAGTCTGAAGTTTCAGAAGTCCACGCCACCACGGGGTGGAGCCCAGTGGGTGTAGTGATGCTTATGTGGAAAGAGAACAAAGGCTCAGGAGTGGACGGTGTAGTTAGTTTCTTCAAGCCCCTCGGAGCCCCTCCCATCGGCACCCCTCCCACCTCTGCAGGGGGCCTGTCCTCCCCTGGGGGAGGCAAGGCCCTGGGCACCACAGCCCTCAGCCGCCACCACCCGCGACAGATCTTCCTCCACCCCCGCCTGAGTGGGAGGACCCCGGGGTCCCTCCTGCCCCTGATCCTGCCCGTTTCACATTCTCTCTGACTTTGGCCACCGTTTTCTCCTCTCCCCTGTTTACTTGGTCTCTCTGTCCTCAGAACTCCCTTTTCTCCCATGTGTCAGGCAGGGGACGAGAACACACCGACCTGGGGCTGGATCCCATGAGGTGGGATGATGACCTGAGCTGAAATCAAGGGTCCAATGCTCAACCAGCTGAGTCACCCAGGCGCCCCGTTTCACGTTCTGATCAGCACCTCTGTGTACACGAGTCGGCCTCTGAATCTTTGCCATGGGCCACACTCCCGAGGGCCTTCTCTACTGGATGTCCTGCAGCCACTTCGAATTAAATAGGGCCATCTTCCCCTTCAAGTATGCGTCTCCTCCATTTTCCCTCTCTTTGAAGATTTTATGTCCATTCTCTATGCTGAGGGATTCTAATACTTTGGTAATTTGAACACAGGAATGTGCAGAGCTTAATGAAGAGCTTCCTTGACGAGCATGTGGTTCGAATCTCCCCGGACTCTCTTCCCCACCCCCGCCACCTGCTGGCTGCTATTTACTCTGTATTTACTGTGTGCTGGAAAAATCCCCACCCTGGATCAACATTTTATATTGTAGGGGAGAGAGAATTCTTCCTCTGCCCTACCAGTTCTTCTAGCTGGACTGAGGGCCAAATCTGCAATTAACAAGAGAAAAAAACCAGTTTTATTTTGTGCGCACAGAAGCCCAATAATGAAATTGGGACCCAAAGAAATGACCAAGGCAGGCAGCTTTTTAAAAAAAATATATTTATTTTTTAGAGAGAGAGAGAGCACGAGTGGGGAAGGGGGGCAGAGGGAGAGAGAATTTTTTTTTAGCTGCAAATTTTATTTATTTATTTAATGAATATAATTTATTGTCAAATTGGCTTACATACAACAGCGGGTCATCATCTCAACGAGTGCCCTCCTCACTGCCCATCACCCATTTTCCCTCTCTCCCCCGCCCTCGGCCACCCTTAGTTTGTTCTCTGTATTTAAGAGTCTCTTGTGGTTTCTCTCTTGTGGCGTCCCTCTCTGTAACTATTTTCTTTTCCCCTTCCCTTCCCCCATGGTCTTCTGTTCAGTTTCTCAAGATCCACATATGAGTGAAAATATATCTCTGACCGACTTATTTGACTCAGCACTGCAAGTTGCTGCAAATGGCGTGATTTCATTCTTTCTCATTGCCAAGTAGTAGTCCACTGAGTATATAAACCACATCTTCTTTATCCATTCGTCAGTTGATGGACACTTAGGGTCTTTCCATAATTGGGCTATTGTTGAAAGCGCTGCTATAAATTCTGGGGTACACGTGCCCCTATGCATCGGCACTCCTGTATCCCTTAGGTAAATTCCTAGTAGTGCTATTGCTGGGTCATAGGGTAGTTCTGTCTTTAATTTTTTGAGGAACCTCCACACTGTTTTCCAGAACAGCTTCCCCAGTTTGCATTCCCACCAATAGTGCAGGAAGGTTCCCGTTGAGAGAGAGAATCTCACGCAGGCTCCATGCTCAGTGCGGAGCGTGAGGTGGGGCTCGATTTCAAGACCATGGGATCATGACCTGAAGCAAAATCAAGAGTCAGATATTCAACTGACTGAGCCACCCAGGCGTCCCTGGCAGTTTTAATACCTTTTGGAAGAAGAGACAATAAAGAATAAGGAAAACGGACGTTCAGAAGCTTAAGGAAATCTAAGCGGAATTTGGGCCAAGGTAGTAGATTAGTAAAAAAGTAACAAGGTTTTTATTTCCATAGCTTTCTCAGCTTTAAAGCCTCTGGTGAGAAGGATGTGTTTTTACTTCTCAGCGCAGGGAGGGTAACTTCATGTGGAGAAGTGTTCCCGCTTTCAGGGGGTCAGAGGGGGGTCTGAGTGGCCCCGCCCTGGCTGCCTCCCAGGTAGCTCCAGTTCAAAATCGCCAGTGCGTCACTGTGGTGCATGTCAGGACAGCCTGCTCTGGGCTCCTGTAGTATATACATTTTCTCTAATCGTCACAATAAACCCGTGAGGTAAGCATTAAAAGTCCTTTAATAAAGATGAAGAAACTACGACTGAGAGAGTTTTTAAAAATCTCACAAAGCCAGGGATGCCTGGCTGGCTCAGTCCGTAGAGCGTGTGACTCTTGATCGCAGGGTCATGAGTTCAAGCCCCACATCGGGCATAGAGCCTATTTCAAACAAACAAACAAACAAACAAAACCTGAAAAACTCACAAACCAAAAAGGGGCAGAAGTGGAGTTGGCCCCGAAGCCTTCCCATGCTGCCGTGCTGCCTCTTGTCCCAGCCTGGGGATGCTCTCCTGTGACACGTGTGCAGTCTGCCTCGGGAGTGCTCATGGCTACTCTCGGACACACCCCATCTGGTCCCCTCCCTCCTCTGCCTTCCCCCCGCGCCCTAGGTGGCTCCGTCCATGACCGTGGAGACGTTCACGCAGCCCTGCCCTCCCTTCCCCCTCGGGACTCTGCTTAGTTTATTTCTGAAGAGGGCATGCCTGTCCCTATCCCAACCATGAGTCTCGTCTCTCTAGGTCTAGGAAATTCAACACACATTTACTGAGCCCGGCCATGTGCTTTTCACCGTAGGTGGGAGGAATAAGGCATCCTTCTTCCCTCTTTGGGTCAATATCATGGCCACTCTGTTCACTGCTGTGTGGCATCTGGAGTCCTCAGTGTGACAGCTGGCCCTCCTCAGGTTATGTCTCTCGTCAGTCACTGGCTGCCTCCCACCTGCCATGTTGCAGTTGACGTCCTTTCGAGTAACTGCTCTGGTCGTTTCCTGTATTAAGGGGCTTTACAGATGTTGGATGCAATGAAAAATGTTAAATGCTACTCATGTTCTTGTGTAAATGGAAAATGTGTTGGGGCACCTGGGTGGCTCAGTCAGTTAAGTGTCCGACTTTGGCTCAGGTCATGATCTCGAGGTCCGTGGGTTCAAGCCCCGCATCCGGCTCTGTGCTGACGGCTCAGAGGCTGGAGCCTACTTCCATTCTGTGTCTCCCTCTCTCTCTGCCCCTCCCCAACTTGCACTCTGTCTGTCTCTCTTTCTCAAAAATAAATAAAACATTAAAAAAAACTGAAAAAAAAAAGAGAGAATGTGTTAAAGACTCAACTATAAATATACAAGCAACATCACTGTTTGAGGCGAACTTGGTGAACTCGCCTAGCACCCAGCAAACAGCTTCCGCCAAAGCCGTTTGTTTATACCAAGAGTAAACTGGTGTCATGAATCAGGTCTGTGTTCGAGGAAGGTTAAGCTAGGTCATGTAAGGAGTACATTTTATTTTGTTTTATTAAAAAAATGTTTATTTATTTTGAGAGGGAGAGAGAGAGGGAGGGAGTGTGCATGCACGAACAGGAGAGGGGCAGAGAGAGAGGGAGAGAGAGAATCCCAAGCAGGCTCCGCACTGTCAGCGCAGAGCCTGATGCAGGGCTCTAGCTCACCCACCGTGAGATCGTGACCTGAGCCCAAACTAAGAGCTGGACGCTTAACCAACTGAGCCACCCAGGTGCCCTGTGACTCTGCATTTTAAAGACTCTCACCTATCGGGGGATTATGAGGTAGGTGGTCCTAGAGCCCACTGTGAGACTCTTTGGTGTGACTTATAGGAGTAGTGTTTTCTAGGGTCACAACTCCCTTCTTTACCTTGTGAGGTCGGGAGAGTTAGGTTTCCCTCAAGGTAAGGTGGTGAAGCTATACTAGGTATTTAAGAGAATGAATCAGAGGTTGAATTTGAGTTGCTTTCAGGACTGTTGGAGCCAGAGTTGAGGAAAATACCGCTTGGAGTCTAGGGGACAGGGCAGCTTTGAAACTAGGGCTCAAGGTGAAGGTCAGCAGATAGGAGGACCTGGAAAAGAACGGAAGCAGTGAGAGGGTCCCAGACACAGCTATCAAGTAACGTCTACGGTGCTGTTTTGTGTTTTCTTGGTGCTGTTGGGTGCTTGGTCAACGGACAGGTCAGCCTGGCTTAAAGTGTAGAGTCAAGGGCGATGATAGTTTGCAAAAAGCCCGTGACGTGTATTGTCCACAGGTGAGACAGATTCTTTGACTCTCAAGACTGAATAAAATCAGCTGGAACCATCCCCACACTAAACCTTGGCCAGCAGAAATCTCAAATCCGGGCGATCTCGGTGCGTCTCAGGAGCTCACATTCATTTTTGTCTTTCTTTCTTTTTTTTTAGAGAGAGAGAGAGAGAGAGAGAGAAAGAGAGAGACAGAGGCTGAAGGAAAGAACCTTCAGCAGGTTCCATGCCCACTGAGGAGCCTGACTTGGAGCTCCGTCTCACAAATGAGATCATGACCCGAGCGGAAATCAAGCGTTGGACTTGACCGACTTGGGCGCCCACATTATTGCGGCCGCCTCCCACCTGCACTGGCTTTCTGCCTTCCCGACACGGATAATTCAGCGTCTTCGCAGATTTCCATCAAAAAACCACTCACACAGCATCTAGGTGTTTTTTTTTTTTTTTTTTTTTTTTTTTAAGATTTGGGGGTCCCGGGCAGGGTTCCATCACATTCCACACAGCCTTCTGCCACTCACGGACCCCTCCCTGTTCTCTCTCTTCCCTGCTGGAGCAGCTCGCTTCATGTTTCCTCGCTTCATGGCTAACAGCTCGTCAGTCACTTTTAAAACTTTTACTCGTGTGCGCCCTCTGAGTCTTGCCTTCTGCCCTGAACTAACATCGAAACATTTTTCTCCACGGTTTCAGTCGGAAGAGACATTTTGGTTTTAGAATAAAACCCCCTCCCTTTTCATGCACATCCCCGAGCCCGTACTTACAGCCGGGGGTGGGGTGGGGGGTGGGGTGGGGGGTGGGGTGGGGTGGAGGAGCACTTATGTCCGGCTTCGTGGTTAGTACTTTGCAAGCTGCAGACGGGAGCTAGAAGCCAGTCCTACAGCCGTCGCATTAGCAAATGAACAGGATCCATTAGCACCTCACACCTCTACTAATGGAAGGTCAGGTTATTCTTAGTTTCCGTCCTGGTCTTTCCATCCATATCCCTTTCTTTGTTTTTCTGCAGGGTGGCCGGCAAGGGGCTCCTCTGGGTAGTGACATTTGAAATACAGTTGGCCCTTGAATAACATCGGGATTGGGGAGCCAATCCCTCTCCTGTACATGGTTGAAAAAAATCTCCTTGTATTTTTGACTCCCCCAAAACTCAAGTACTAATGGCTTCTATTGACCAAAAGCCTTACCAATAATGTAACTAGTCGATTAATGCATATTTTGTATGTTGTCTATATTCTTACAATCATACCTTTCTCTTAAAGTTTTTTGGTATTTCTAGGCTATGCAGTTTGTGAGTTTTTAAATGGCCACAAATTCCCCCCAAAATTTCTAAAAATATTTATTTAATAAAAAATCCATGCGTAAGTTAGCCCATGCAGTTCAAACCTGTGTCGTTCAAGGGTCAAGTGTGCCTGTGTTATGCCCAGAATTCGGGGACCCCAGAAACCACCAGGGAGCCGAGTCCGTTGCAAGAACAAAGAGCCTTTATTCGCGCTAGCTAGAGAGAGAGAGAGAGAGAGAGAGAGAGAGAGAAAGAGAGAGAGAGAGAGAGCCCGTTCCAAAAACACGATAGTTTTAAAGGGGTCTAAGGGCAGTGGGAGGGGGGATGGTCGTGACCCTAGCCGATTGGCTGAGGAAGGGTCAAGGGTCCTGCTCCATAGGTCACTGGGCGTGGTTCTTTTGGCACCGGGAAGTTGCAGGTTTTGCGCAGGCGCTGGGGACTCAGGGTGGAGGACCCGGAATACAATGGAATCAGTCCCAGTTTGCCCTTACACCTGTCCTCCAGAGTCAGCTGTAATCCTGCCTAGAATCTGAAATGAACTTGTAGTTCATTTCATGTGTGTGGGGACTACCTTCCTGTTCAGGAGATTTTGCAGATGAAGGCCACGTTCTAAGACCTATTTATTGATATTACGATAATTTTGAAGTTCAGATATGTCTTAAAGTTGAAATGCACATTTAATATAGTGTTCCCTCTGCGCCCCACCCCCCCTCAATGCTGCCTTTTAATCATTAGTTCCTCCTACAATCCACAGTGCCTTAGAATAATGGAACAGCAACACCAGCTATCCAGAAAGCTACTGGATTTAAGCATTGTGTAGCACTCTCTGCTCTACAGCCCCAGGCACTGATGAACAGAAGAAGGGGAGAATTTCCTGTCCTTTGAAATTCCAGGAAAGAATAAAAGGTGTTAACTACTCCCTGACAGTCCTGGGCCAAGGCAGCAAAGTGAGGTTTTCCCATTTCCTTTTCCCTACTGATGGGTCTACCGGGGACGCTGCAGGCAATCAGCACAAGGTGGCGCACAAACACCAGGCATGACGTTCTGAGGGCCATGCGGCGCATGTGGACCTTCGCGAATGGCCGTTCAGGAGCATTTATGCCGGAGTGTCTACGCTGTAGCTGCGTCCAGTGAGCCAGGTGAAGACACAGACTCCATGGAGCAGCTAGAGGAGGGTTTGGGCAGGCAGCATGAATAGGGAAAGAAGTTAGTCATTCATTAGAGCAACAATATCTATTGAATGAATGGCTACGTTTGGCTAGATGTAGGGGATATAGGTAGAAAATAAGACGGTAGTAAATAACACAATTCAACGATCTTAAATTTTAAAGATTTAATTGACTTTATTAATCGATGCATCAATTGGACAGCATCCCGTCTAGCAAGTAGAAGGGAGCACCAAAGGACTACAGGATAACCTGTAGTTACCCTGTCAAGATCGATTGACTGACCGATTGAGTGATTGATTGACTGACTTACACTCTGTGGGGCTTGAACTCACAATCCCAAGATCAAAAGTCACATCCTCTACCGATTAAACTAAGGAAAGGTTTTTAGAGGTAGAGTAGAAAAGAGAAAATTATTAGAAAGAATCTATTGTTTTAGGCAAGGTTGCCTCCCAAGGAAGGAGAATGGAAGAGGTCTCTCAGTAAATTTCCTAGTTCTGACTGATGAGGGATAGAAGCTGGAAATTGTCTACTTTTAGCCAGAAGGCTGACTGACAAGCCTGACTAGTTTCTCTAAGGATCAAATACCTGCCCGTTGCTATATTCTTAAAGGGTCTCATGACTGCCTCTACATGTCACTGATAGTTAATATTGAGCCGAGTGATAAACACCAGAGAAATCTTGCAAAAGCAGTTTAATGAGTAGAAATTTGAAAAAAATATTTATGATCGAATACTCCCTGCAGTCCCCCCCCCCATGAGCACCAAGCAAATCACCACCAGCATCTTACAGCAAAAGTGCCCCGCTTCTGCCCATGGGTCCTGTCCCTGTGCTACTTAAATAAACTTACTGAGTTGAACGTAAAACGCCTCAAAAATTCTTTCTTGACCATCTCGCTCAACGATCCCACAACACTTCAGTGGCCCGCGTGGGGATTATGGAGTGAAATAAAGAGTGTTAGTTTGACTTGGTAAGGCTTTTGTACCCCCAGTCTTTGTTTCTTACTTGTTCTTTTTCTTTTTCAGAGCTGTCCTGAATAGTACGACCCCTGGGAAGGTGCCTTGTCCAAGTGCTTGGGAGAGAACATCTTGTCTGTGGCCACACTACGGGGAGGAACAAACTCCTGCCTCCTGGCTGGACAGCACTACCTCATCCGAAATGGCGTTGGGCTCTGAAATCAGGCTCTCCCTGTTTTACCTGTTCTTTTAACACTTGTGTTCTTGGTGGGCATGGGATGACCATACAAGTCATTAGGACGGCTGCCGATCGATCTTCAGACTCCAGTGTAAGCTTTTCTCCGAAATAACCCAGTGTGAGTCTTCAATGAGCATAAAAATCAAAGATACGTCTGACTGAGTGCTTCCTGAAAGGGACTGGGAGGAGCTATTATCCAGTTGGGGCACTCACCCAACACTCAAGGGCACCTCTTTCTTCAGACTGGATCATGGATAAAACTCAAGAAAGTCCCCCATATTAGATAGGAGTCTCATACTTTGTTTTTTTCATATCTCTCATTTTGTCCTTACCCACAGGCTGTTTGGCATTCTCCGTCTTGCTTTCATATTGAAATTACTTCTAGTATAGATATATGACACTTAATATATAAAATGGCTGCCCTTCTTAACAAGGCCAGGACCTCTACCCCATCCATTAACACTAGCTGTAGAGGCTTACAAAGGGTACTATCATTGGTCACCAAATATATTGGCTCCCCCAAAATGGAAAGAGGCAGCCCCAATCCCTGTGGCATTTCAGTTCCTTCACCGGCACCTGTTGTAGTCTAGAATGCAATGGGGAAGGGAAGGAAGTCGACATCCCTTCTCTGGTCGTACAAAGGTGTCAGTGGGGTCAAGAAAGAGGGCTGCTTCCCCCCACCCTGAACCCCAGGAAACTTTGGCAATATTCCTGATGGGATGCCATTGGGAAACCCAGGGGGATTTTGGTGGTGGGCTGGTAGGTACTCCTCTCGGTTTGTAGGACTTTCTTAGGCTGTCTCTTAACACATTGGAGTCAATTTGGAGTTAAAGAAAAAGCACCAAAGCCAGCCCCCAGAGTGTGTAGCTCTCTCCTGAAGCCTGCTTTCAGCTATCCAGAGTGTACTTTTCGCTTTAATAAACTTTCCTGTTGTGCTGCATGTGTGTCCCTTGAATTCCTTCTTGTGACAAGACCAGGAACCTTTGGTGACTCCTTTGGGTCTGGCTGGGTCAAGCTCCAGGGCCTGGGTCTCCCCAGTTCGCCTGACAACATCTTTTTGGCAACCACGAAGAGACGAGGTATCAGCAGGTTGGAGACTCTTCATCCGTGAGTCTCCAATCCTCCCCTGCCTTGTGCCGGCGAGCTGCTCGGTCGCTTTCTCCCACCCTTTCAGTCTCCATGGAGAGAGGCCTAAAAAGGACACCTCGTAAGCTTCCTTCCCAGGTTGGCCTCTTTTGTAACACTGTTGGCCTCACCATGAGCTAGAGGATGGGAAAGTCTGACCGGAAAAATGGACCGAAATCCCATATGGTCAGGACTTTATGGCCCTGTACTAAAGTCCTGACTTGTCCATACTCATTTGGCAGGGCCCGTGCCCCCGCTCTCCCCACCCTCTACCCCTCAATCCACCCTCAGCTCAGCTGCCTCAGGCCCTTCTACTTCTGTTAATCCACCACTTGCCCGTGTTCTGTTGTGTTCTCTACGTGCGCCCCTCGGTCTCTCTTGAAAACAGGTTGTTGCCAAGATCGCACACAGGCCTTCGTCTTTTTCCGGAGTTACTCGTCTCCTCTTTGCTTCTTCTTTCGTGGGTCAGATCTGGAATACCTCTTGAGAGAACTGGATGAATGTTACCTGACTCTTGTTGTATGGGGTGGCAGGGGTGGGGGGGGGTGGGGAGGTTTCTCCCTCGTTCATTGCTGGGCTAATGGCTCTGATAGTTGGAGCCAGCCATCTGTGGTCAGGCCACCTGGGGACCTTAAGGAATAGTCCCAAGGAGATGCCAAAACTCCTTTCGTTTCAGGGAAGTTCCCTGTCCTCTCTGGCCTGACATGGACCGCCTACTTTCACTCTGCATTGGTGGAAAGAAAACATGTCTGTTCCTCTGTCCAAGCTGAAGAGCTTGAGGACCGGGAGGCCTCTTTCTTCTGTCTGGGCTTTTATCCACCTCCAGCCTGGCTGGCGGCACCTCACCTCCTCTGCCTCCACCTCCTTCTGTTTCTGCACCGCCTTGGGCACGGCTTGCACCCCCGGCTCGTACAGATCCTTGGTGTCTCTGGCGCCGTCCCTGCTCCTCCTACCCTCCCGACTGGGGAGCGAAGAGAACCCCTCCCTGGACTTAAACTCTTCAGATTTCCCTACAGGCGCTTCGGGTAAACACTGACGGTGGGGAACAAACTGATTGACTTTTAAGTTGACCCAGGTGCAACATATTCAGCATTTGAGCTGATTTAAATATGTTACTTTAATTAAGGTAGACCCGTCTTTAGCGTTATCAACATTAAATATAATACTTTTATTCTACCGAGGTTTACTAAAGGTCAAATAAGCTCATGTTATCTCTGTTGCAATTTGTCAGCAAAAAGATGGGTTAAAAATGATAGTTTGGGGCGCCTGGGTGGCTCAGTTGTTGAGTGTCTGACTTTGGCTCAGGTCATGATCTTGCAGTCAGTGAGTTCAAGCCCTGCATCAGGCTCTGTGCTGACAGCTTAGAACCTGGAGCCTGCTTCGGATTCTGTTTCTGTCTCTCTCTCTGCCTCTCCCCCACTCATGCTCTGTCTCTCTGTCTCTCAAAAATAAATAAACACTAAAAAAAAAAAAAGATGGTTAATTTTTGTCTGTCTCATAAAGTTCTCATGGGTAATTGTTAAGATAGCTTTCAAGGGGCGCCTGGGTGGCTCAGTCAGTTAAGCGTCCGACTTCAGCTCAGGTCATGATCTCACAGTTTGTGAGTTCAAGCCCCGCATTGGGCTCTGTGCTGACAGCTCAGAGCCTGGAGCCTGCTTCGGATCCTGTGTCTTCCTCTCTCTCTGCTCCTCCCCTGCTTGTGCTCTGTCTGTCTGTCTGTCTCTCTCTCAAAAATAAAATAAATAACATTAAAAAAAAATAAAGAATACATAATTAAAAAAAAAAGATAGCTTTCAAAATCTTTTTTTTTTTTTTTAAGCTTATCCATTTATTTTGAGAGAGAGCACATACACAGGAGGGGCAAAGAGAGAGGAGGAGAGAGAGAATCCCAAGCAGGCTCTGTGACATCAATGTCAGTGTGGTGGCTGACGCAGGGCTCAATCCCACGAACTTGTTGTAAGCCTATCTGTAGGTTGGCATATTCAGTTAAAATTTTGATAGTTAGAAGAGAAAGGCCTTTTATGGCCTGGAGAGTCCATTGTAACATTTACCATATGCCAGCAAGAAATATTCTTTTTAGCAATAGAAATATCCCTATTTGGGCTGGTGTTGGGGTGATGTATCATTTCAGCTAGGTATTGATAGAAATAATGCCCGTCTACACCTCGTCATGGAGAAACCCGCCAAGCAGGCCTGAACTGCTTTGATATGGACAGTCAGCCACAAATTCATCATGGAGATTGGTTTCGTAGCTCAGCGTTATGTGCCCCTTGTAAAAAAAAATTAGCATGTAAATCTGGTGTGCATGTCTGCTAAAACTTTGGATATATTAGCAGAGTCATCTGGGATATACACACCACATTTAGTCTCCATATTAGCATAGTGTCTTTGCCTTGCAGTCAGGATTTCAAGAGCCATTAAATTCTGGAGGGCTATTTTTCAGATTCGTGGGTGACTTTGTGTTGGGGTTGGTTAAAGGTGGCCGCTGCATGCTTGGCTAAAACCTCTCCTTGTAGGTGGCTTAGAGGTGGCTCCCGGAACAAACGGCCAAGGATAAAGCCGTTAAGAAGCCCCCTTTGCCTGATGCCTTAGCTTTAACAAGACACTAATTACGAGGAATCCCAGGCAAGTGAGTGATGACTTGGTTTACTGGCTTTGGACCTTAACCTCGGTGATGCCGTTTTGGGCCTGGGGTTCTCTTAACAATAAACAGTCAGTGCTCCCTACCCACCCCCCCCACCCCAAGTTTTGTAACTAACCATGGTTCAGTGGAAACAACAGGGTCATTGGGAGTTGTTTGGACGAATTCATATGTTGAAGCCCTAACCCCCAGTACCTCCGGACATGACTTTTTTGGAGACCAAGACTTTAAAGAGCTGTGACACTGTGATACAAAAGAAGAAGGGTGTTGTCCGTGTTTCTGGTACAGACTTCCTAAAATACATGGAATTTCCTAAGTGCTGAGAGTGATCAAGATGTCTTTTGTTACATTAATGAGGTGACTTTTGGAAACTACCTGAGAATGGGCCAGCTGAGGACAGGACTGGAGTTTCTCGTCCCACCCCCTGACCTCGGGGAGGCGGAGGGAGCCGAATCAATCCAATGCCGATGATTCAATCAATCGTGCCTATGTAATGCAGCGTCCATAAAAGCCCAGAAGGGCGGGGTTCAGAGGGCTTCCGTAGGGGAGCGCCTGGGGAATTGGGAAGAGCGGCGCTTCCAGACAACACAGGAGCCGCTGGCCCTTTCCGCACGTCTTGCCCCCTGCGTCTCCTCCATTTGGCTGTTCCTGAGTTAAACAGGTAATCTAGCGAGTAAGCGGGTTTTCCGGGTTCCGTGAGCCACTCTAGAAAACCCAAGGAAGGGGTTGTGGAAACCTCTGATTTGTAGCTGGTCGGTCAGAGGCTACATCTGTGATTGGCATTTGAGGTGGGCCATGGGCAGGGGGGCGGTGAGGACAGTCTGTTAGCACTGAACTCTTAACTTGTATAGCTGATGCTATCTCTGCGTGGATAGAATTGAATTGAATTGTAGGACACCCTACAGAGGTCACAGAGAATCGCTTGTTGTGGTAACCCCCCGCTCCCACACGCTTGGTGGCCAGAGTATCAGAAACGTTCTGTGTAAAGGTACGGGAGAGAAACACAGGAGGAGGAAACACTGTGTGGGTTTTCCAAAAAGAGATAATTAGGTAAATGGGTCATTGCAGTGGGCCCTAATCCAGTGTGGCTGGTGTCCTTATAAGAAGGCATCGGGCCATTTTGGTATGGCAGCTGGAGCAAACCAATACAAGAGTCAACAGGCTTGGCTTCAAACCCTGGATCAATCACCTACGCGAGACTCTGGGCAAGTTTCTTCTCAGTTTTTCCCATCTATAAGAAGCTGATACCTGCCTCGGGGTCGTGGACCCGATCAAAGCAGGCAGTTTATGCGAAGCAGGTGCCTGGCACATTCTGAGGACACAGCAATGAATAGAAGTAAGAATTGGTTCCGATGTTTCCATTGCTCTAAGAATAGATGTCTGTGGGATGCTGGTCTTTCAGGCCTTTATCAGAGACGTCACCTAGAATTGCCTGCCACTCATCACCTATACACGCCCAGCGGAGAAAAATGATGTTTAGGGAAGATTGTCTTTTTCTTTTTTTTTTTTAATTTAGTTAAAAAAAGCACAGGTTGGGCAGGGACAGGGAGAAAGAGACAGAGGATCCAAAGCGGGCTCTGTGCTGATAGCAGTGAGCCCGATGTGGGGCTCGAACTCACGCACTTCGAGATCATGACCCGAGCTGAAGTTGGACGCTCAACCCACTGAGCCCTTAGGGAAGGTTACCTTCAAGACAAGCCAATGCTCTACTCCCCCTGTTTCCCAGTTCCGGCTTGGAAGAGTCAGACTCCTGGGAGGGGGTTGGGGGCATTTTGGGATCACCTTTACTGAATCAAGGCTTAATGTCATGCTTTCCGCTTCTGTAGAATACTACTGCAATGACAGGCATCGAGTAGGTTCTTATTCTTGGGTTCGGTTCAATGCAGTGTGGTCTTGTTTATGGCACAATTACACATGTTAACTTGGAGGGACCTCAGAAAGCTTGAGGCTGGGTCCCCTCCTCAGGTGATAGCCTGACAGAGCTGGGTGAGTGGGGAATGAAGCTCCGCCCAGTGGGTGTGGGTCTCAGGGTGACTCCCCAGTTTTCCTCAGGGTTCAGTGCTCGGTCTCTGAGCAGGTGGCTTGTTTCCGTCACCACAGAGAAAGAAAAGCTCTTAGGCACAGTCTCCTTTGACTCTTCCCTGCCCTCACACCCTCGTTCCACGTCACACGCAGCTTCCCATCAGCCCACCTCTGACCTAAAGCTGCCTTGCCCCTTGCTCCGGGGCCCCATACCCACCGTCTTCCCTGGGTCTTCATTTCATGTCCCCTCTCTTCCTGCCTTTCTGACTTTCTCCTCTTGCCTTCTCCTCACCAACTAATCGAAACCAACCGGCAGCCGGGCCTCTCCTGACCCTCTTCTTTGTTTAGCTGTACCCTCTGTCTTGTTTCTTTTCAGCCGAGCTTCTGGAGAAGGCATCCAGGTTTGAAAGTATTGTCTTCATTGGAATACTACATTCTCAATAGTTTTACTTGGATGTGGATTATTTATTGTGTTCCACTGACCGTTCTTTCATTTTTATTGATGAGGGAGCCTCAGCAGGGCCGAGGGCAAAATACAGGCTAGCCCCTCCCCCCACCCCGCCCCACGTGGGATGTGTGTGATATTCCTCAGACACTCCCGGCTGCCCAAGGGCAAAGGAAGGAACACTAATGGCCAACCCATAGAGATCACAGTCATTCCGGACACGAGTCTCCGTCAGTTTGCAAATATCTTCGTAAATTACAGGGAAAAGGCCATCTTATCAACAGCCTGATCTCCAGTAACCTGTAGGCTCAGCTTCCTGGAGCCCCGACATCCCCCCTCCATGTAAATTTCCTTCCACCCTGCGCCCTTGACAGATACTGGAGGCAAATGCGGAGTGTTACATTTCTCCCGGAACCCCCTGCCGTCCTGAGGTTAATGCCTCGCTGGAGGAAAAACAACCTTAGCCTGACGGCAGCAAGGCCCCAGGTGTCTCAGGAGTCCTCTCTGGCACCTCGAGGTCCCTCTGGAGGCCGCCCTTTTGTGTTACCTCCCCGACTCCATAGTAGGGAACCGGTCACCCTTCACACCCCAGGGCAGCCCTTCCTGCCCCCGGCTCCTGTCCCCCGGGCTTTCATAAAAGCACCGTTTTGCACGAAGACGTCTTAGAGAATTCTTTCTTGGCCATCAGCTCCGAACCCCACGAACCCCACCATCACCCCAAACCTCATTATTATTACCACTACTATCACAGTATTTTAATCACTTTAGCTTGTGATACTTTTAATATATGATAATGTAATATAATAATACTATGTGTATACTATCTGCTACTATATATATACTGTCTGCTATGTGCACCCTACATATGCTATATTATTGTACATAGTATAGGTTATACTATATAACTGTATATACTATATACTACTATATGTATCGTGTTATATATTATGATACATACTATATAATATAGCATGTTATATATATTATATATTGTATAATAATAATAGTATAGTGTAGCATAAGAATAATATAACATATCGTAAGCCCTCTTATTAACATCTTTTCCCAAATTTTCCTGCCTACTCTTCCTTATGTATTTCCTGATAATATTCAATATTCAATCACTTTTATGCAGTTTTAAAACTATATCCTTGTTTGGGGCGCCTGGGTGGCTCAGTCGGTTAAGCGTCCAACTATGGCTCAGGTCATGATCTTGCTGTGTGTGAGTTTGAGCCCTGCGTCGGGCTCTGTGCTGACAGCTCAGAGCCTGGAGCCTGCTTTAGATTCCGTGTCTCCCTCTCTCTCTGCCCCTCTCGCACTCTGTCTCTTTCTCTCAAAAATAAACATAGAGGGGCGTCTGAGTGGCTCAATAGGTTAAACACTCGACTTCAGCTCAGGTCATGACCTCACAGTCTGTGTGTTTGAGCCCCACATCGGGCTCTGTGCTGACAGCTCAGAGCCTGGAGTCAGCTTCGGATTCTGTGTCTCTCCTCTTTCTGCTCCTCCCCCACTTATGCTCTCTCTTTCTCTCTCAAAAACAAATAAAACATTAAAAAAAACTAAAAAAAATAAACATAGAAAAACATTTAAAACTGTATTCTTGTTCAAGGTATAGACTAATAAGGGGAAAATTGACATCTTTGTACTAGTGAGCCCTCCCATCCAAGAACAAGACTGGCCTTTGTGCTTTGGGGTTTTGGGTTTTCTGTTACGTACCTTAGGCCAGTTTTATTATTAAAAATTTTTTTTTAATATTTGTTTATTCATTTATTTATTTAAAAATTTTTTTATTTATTTTTGAGAGAGAGAGCACGAACAAGGAGGGGAGGGGCAGAGAGAGAGGGAGACACAGAATCAGAAGCAGGCTCCAGGCTCTGAGCTGTCAGCACAAGAGTCCCAAACGGGACTCGAACCCACGAACTGTGAGATCATGACCTGAGCCAGAGTCGGATGCTTAACCGACTGAGCCACCCAGGCGTTCCTAATGTTTGTTTATTTTTGAGAGAGAGAGATAGACAGTGAGCGGGGGAGGGGCAGAGAGAGAAAGGGAGACACAGAACCGAAGCAGGCTCCAGGCTCTGAGCTGGCAGCACAGGGCCTGATGTGATGCGGGGCCGAAATCCCGACCCCGCAGATCATGACCTGAGCCGACGCCCGACGCCTAACCGACCGAGCCGTGCAGGCGCCTCCCCGTGGGCCACTTTTCTAGCCCATAGACGTTTCATATTAATTACTCCTAAGTGCATCATGTTGTTGTGATGAAGTTGGGGTGTTTTTGTATTCACTCGCTTTCCCACCCCAACCCCATGTATTTACTACGTATATATATTTTCTTAAGGTATCTTAAATGATGATCACTTTGCCTCTTAATTTCTAATTCTTGTGCTTGATTTCTTTCGTTTCTGGTCTCCCTGTTTTGGTGCAAACCCCTCAGTCTTACGTCCCTTGCTCAACAGGCTTTCTTGTACCCTCTCCCCAGTCTGAATTTTGTTGCGATTTTTCTGTTTCGCGGTGTCTGCTCTTCCCTGCAAAGCTCTTCTTGTGCCTCGTGTTGCAATCCTCGCTCAGGATCCTCGCTAAGCTCCGAGCTGCAAGCTGTTGTCTCCCAACACTGTGTAGCCTGGGCCTTGACACTGCCTGTCACATGTCACATAGTAGGCGCTCTGTAGCTCCCTGTGGAACCAAGGGACTTTCTGGACATTAATGGCATTAACGGCTATGTTTCACTGTTAGGCATGATGCCAGGTGCTATTTTAAATTTTTCTTTCACTATTTTCAATTACAAAAAAGCCAAACATGGATTAAGAAAAATAATCTCCATCTCCACGGAGATGGTCACAGCGGCTTTCTCTGGCAGATTCCAGGATGTTCTGTAAGAACGGGTTTCTCTTAGTGAGCTGTGACCTCCCTGAAGTGAACCATACCACCTTGACAGGATGTCTTATTCTTTCCCGGCATCCAAGTGGAAGGAAAAATTGCTCTTGGCGAGTATTTCGTTCAGAGGTTTTCATCTGTATTTATAAATGGGGTTGGTGTGTAGTTTTGGGGGGCTTTGAGATTTCGATATTGGAGTTCCGCTTCCTTTGAAGAAAATGATAGAGATTTCTTTGTATTTGTGTTCTCCGATATGGTTTACATAGTGTAGGAATCGTGTTTCATGAATGCTTGAAAATAAGCACCTGTGAAAAATCTTGCCTGATTTTTGGTAGTTATTTGACCACCTTCTCAATTTTTTTCTGTGGTTATGATTATACCTATTTTGGAGTTAGTTTTACTAGAAAAATCATCCATTCCGCCCCCCCCCCCGCCCAGACTTTCTTTTCTTTCTTTTTTTCTCTAAGAATAAGGTTGTTATAATAAATAAAATAAAAATAAAGTTTATTCTTCTGTATCTGCTGCTAAATCTTTTTGGCCTCGGCATAATTATATTGCCTTTTTTTCCCCTTTCTGAATCGTTTTAACGATTTTCCAGATATCTTGGGTTCCTTCATTTATCCATCAGTTACGTGGCTATTCTGTTTTCTAGTCATGAATTTCTAATTGTATGTTTGTTTTCCTTCTGCTTTTCTTAAGTCTGTTTTGTGTCATAATTTTCTAAGTTGTTGAATTGAATACTTAGTGTATTCTTTTTTTATTCTTTATTGTTAAGCAAATAAAGTGCTTAAGGTTGCAGCTCCAGATTTTACTATTTTGTGACTTTTAAAACACTTTGTGACTTTTTATTGTTTTTTTAAAGTTATCTTAAATGCAATCTCCCTTTCTTTCTTTCTCTCTTAACTTGAGTTTTTGGGAGGAATGTTTTTAAAATTCTAAATTTTCATATATTCCTTTATTATCTATTTTTAGTTTTATAGCATTATCAGAAAAAATGTGACCTGCATTTGTGCTTGAAAATATGTGCATTTTCTGAAGTGTATAGATTCATATATACCTATTCAGTCAAAAATATTTTAAAAGGTATTAACTAGGTACTGTACAAAGTATTTTATTATGTTTAATACCATATCTCAGTAGATAATCTTATTTTAATCATTTTTGTTTTACAGATGAGGAAATAATATTTAAAGAGGCTTTAGCGTCCACCATCTTAAAGCTGGTTAGTATGATGGAGCCAGAAGTTCAACCCAGATTTGTTTGCGTCTAGAGTCCGTTGTCTTCACCACTATTTTGAACAAATTTTTTATGAACTTGCTTATTTTCTATTTTTCATCTTCATCTCAGTTTTCAATCTGAGAGTGATGAATTTAAAAAGAGAGTAGGAGTGCCTGAGTGGCTCAGTCAGTTAAGTGTCCAACTTCGACTCAGGTCATGATCTTGCAGTTCATGAGTTCGAGCCCTGCGTGGGGCTCTGTGCTGACAGCTCAGAGCCAGGAGCCTGTATCAGATTCTGTGTCTCCCTCTCTTCCCCTTCCCTGCTTGCACTCTGTGTCTCTCTCTTTCTCTCAAAATAAATAAACATTAAACAAACAAACAAACAAACAAAAAGGAAAGTAGAAGAAAACCAAGGAGAAGTCAATGTTTGTTATTTGTTATTTTTACAAGATTTATAATTTGAATATGTAAGCTCTTCAGATAAGCCTTGAGAGTTATGATTCATTAAAGTTTAAATAATAGGGTTATTGGAAGATATTATATAACATTTAATTCTTCTTTCTACTATAAGCCATTCCCAAAAAATGTTAGAGTCCCAGAACCCAAAAGTCGTGGTATTCTACTCATTATACAATAAAATTAGAGGTCTGAGATTTATAGAGAAAGACAAAAAGCCAAGAATGCCTAATCCACCAGCTTAGCCAACTGGGGAGGTGGAATCTCTTGGAGCCTCTGGAAGGGATTTCAAAACTCATCCTCAGTGGAGACAGGCTCACCTGGGACTCCAGGGCTCTGGTCATACTTGTGGTCGCTAGATTTCCAAACATGGTAGGGTTTGCCCTGCTGGCCATCAGCGCAGTGTTCCCATCTTTCCTCCTTGTCTTGGTACACACATTCCTCATCTGGATCCCCAGCTGGGGGGCAGCCATAGCTTCCTCCTTTCCTGTGATCCTTAAATATCCCCAAACCTGTGTGAGTGAGCCTGTTCCTTGAATTTCCTTTTTCAGATGGGTCACATAGGCAATAACATAACGGGTTACCTCTCTGTTTGGGAAAAAAGTATACCTCGCAGGTGATTGGCCCAATTTTTCTGGGAGGTGCTGATCCCTGAGGAGCTAGGTCTTCAAGCTCAGCTTTTTCTATTCTGGGAAAAGGCCTTTGATCCTGTTCTTTTCCAAGCTGCATGTTTGTTTCAGAATCTGGTTCCCTTAGAGATGTGCTTTTTCTAAGGTTTCTCTCGTTGTTGCCCCTAGGACGACTCTCATCCTTTCTTGAAGGGGCCTTTGCTCTCTAGCCTCTAGTTTCTCAGCACTCCAGGGTTCTGAGCTCAGGTCTCTTACTCGGTGTCCCCCATTATCCTTGGGTTCTGAGGTCAGGCCTGTCTCCTGGGGTCTTCCATCGTTCCTGGGCTGTGGGCTCACATCCCTCTCTTGGTATTTTCCATCATCTCTTGGTACTGAGGTATCGTTTCTATATTGAAATGTTTCATATTTTGAAATTGGTCTCTGTTCCCTAATTTGGCTTCTTCCTATCCTGGTTTCTAGTCTCTGCTCTCTACCTTGGTGTCCCCCATTTTTAGTGGGCTCTGGGCTCAGGCCTCTCACTGGGCTTCTCTCATCATCCCTTAGTGTGGGGATCTGGTCTCTGTGTTGAAATCTTGGAGGTGATCTCTGCTCTCTATCTTGACTTCTACCGTTTCTCAGTTCTGGTCTCACGTCTCTCTCTTCGTGTCTCCCGTCATTCCTTGGGACTGGGATTTGGTCTCTCACTATGTATCTGTCATTTTCTGTTGGAGTTGGTCTCTGCTCCCTAACTTGCTGTCTCCCTTTGGTCTTGGGTTCTTGGTTCTGATCCCTACCCCAGTGTTTCCTATCATTCTTCGGATCAGGGCTCAGGTCTCCCACTTGGCTTCTCTCACCATCTCTTGGTGGAGGGATCTGGTGTCTCTGTTGGATTCTCTCATATTGTCTTGGAGCTGGTCTCTGGTCTGTAATGCGATATCTCCCATTATCCCTTGATGCTGTGGTTTGGTCTCTCACTTGGTGTCTCTCCTCTTCTGTTGGAGTTGGTCTCTGCTCCCTAACTTGATGTCCCTCATCATTTCTGGGTTCAGGGCTCAGGCTTCTCACTTGGCTTCCCTCACCATCTCTTGAGGCAGGAATCTGGTCTTTATGTTGGAATCTTTCATACTGTCTTGGAACTGGCCTCTGATCCCTAGCTTGGCTTCTCTCATCATCCCTTGCTGGGGTTTGGTCTCTCATCAGGCGTCTCTTGTTTTCTATTGGAGCTAATCTCTGTTCCCTAACTTGGTGTCTCTCATCATTACTGGGTTTTGGGCTCAAGTCTGTTACTTGGTGTCTCCCATCATCGCCTGGTGCTACAGTTTGGTCACTATGGTGGGTTCTCATACTTTCTTAAAGCTGTTCTCTGATCTCTAGTGTGGTTTCTCTCGTCATTCATGTTTTCTGGACCTAGGTCTTCTACTTGTTGGTTGCCATCATTTCTAAGTTCTGAGCTCTGCTCCTTAACTTGGTGTCTCCCGTCAATACTGGGCTCTGGGCTCAGGTCTCTCACTCGGCGTTTCCCATCATCCTTTGTTACTGAGGTATGACTCCTCACCCTGTGTTTTCCATTTTCCTGTGGTAGTGGAGTCTGATCACTAACTCCCAGTCTCTTCTCCTCTCTTGAAGGTGGTCTTTCCTCTCCAGTTTTCTGTCTTCCACTGTTTTGAATATCTGAGCTCAGCCCTCCCACTGGATGCCTCTCTTCATCCATTGGTGCTGAGGTCTGAGCATTCACCTGTTGTCTCTCACCATCTTTCTCTTCTGGTCTTCGTTCTCTAGCTTGTCGTGCTTCGTCACTTCTGGGTTGTTCTCTCACTGGGTGTCTTCTGTCATCATTTGTTGGTATTTCAGTCTGATCACTAACTTCCCGTATCTCATTCCTCCTTGGTGAAGGTTTTTGCTTTCCAGTCTGCATCTCACTGTGACTTAATTCTGGGCTCTGGTTTTTTGCTTGGTGACACTCAGCAGCTTTCGACGTTGGAGTCTGCTCCCTACCTTGTTGCCTTGCAATACACTGGAATTCTGGGCTGTGGTCTCTCATTTGATACCTTCCAATGTCCTTTGGTTTTGGAACTTGGTATCTCACTTGATGGCTCCCCTCATTTATTGATATTGGGCTCTGGTCTCCCACTTGGCTATTCTCATCAACTCTTGATTCTAGTGTCCGAATACCACTTTGTTCCTTTGACTGCTCCTGTGGTTCTCTGTGGTCTTGCATTCTACCACTGCTTGGAGCTGGAACCTGGTTTTTCACTTGTTGGCTTGCAGCATCCCAATATTCTAGAGTATTGTCTTCTTTCATTTGAAGCCTCCCAATATCCCCTGCTGTTGGGCTCTGGATACTTATGTGATGACATTCATCAACTCTTGATTCTAGGATCTTCTCCTTACCATGTTGTCTTGAATAATCTTGGTATGCCAATCTCTGGTCTCTCACTTGAAGACATGTTGCTTGTGTCAGGACCTGGTCTCTCTCATGGCATCTCTGAGAATCCTGGGATTCTAGGCTTGGGTCATTTAATTGTTGTTGCCCATCATCATTTGCTGTTGAGATTTGGTGTCTCACTTGGTGTTTCTGAACATCCTGGGAATCTTGTCTCTGAGGTCTCACTTGATCACTCTCATTATCCCTCGATATTGGGATCTGGTCTCTTGTGTGAACAACTTGGGACTCTGAGTTCCAGTCTCTCATCTGAAGCTCTCCATCATGCCTCTGGTCTCTCACTTGGTGTCTCCCAACATCCTGGTATCTTAAGCTCTGGTTTCTTTCTTGGTATTTCCTATCATCTCTTGGTGTTTGGATTTGACCTCTCACCTGGCGTTTCCCAATATCTTGTGGTTCCGGGCTCAGGTCTCTCACATGCTGTGATTCTAGGCTTTGGTCTTCCACTCCATGATTCTCATCATCGCTGAATATTGTTATCCGATCTCTGACTTCACGTCCTTGGCTATCCTGGGACTCTTGGAATTCCCTCCCTTGGAATTTTTCTTTCTGCAATTGCCTGTCTTCTAGATCTGCTGCTTGTTTTCCTTGATTTTCAGATCTTCTTTCCCTTTCCTTTACTTCAGGACAGAGAAGAGGTTTTATGTACGCATAATAGGCTTTTGCCAGTCCAAACATGAGCAAAATGAATTCACTGAAATCAACTGTTTTGTCATCATCTTGATCCAGCTGTTGGAAGATTTTTTCTGTTGTCTCAGAATTATTTGTTTTCTGGGAGAAAAGAAATCAAGAAAAGAAGTAGTGTATTTGTCATTTTTTCTTATGTCATTTTTGTTACCTAGGATATTTCTTAGGAGACATGTAACTGTTCAGTTTTGTATTTCTTTTTTGTTCTTTTTGTTGGCTATCTCATTGGATAGTATATTTTTTCCATTGGGTATTAGTTTTCATGGCAATATTATGTATAATTTTATATTTTGAAATCACAGCGAATGAAAAATTTATTCCTAACAAGTATTATTAAGCTATAACATTATTTTATGAAATATTTATTAATTGCTAACACCTTCTCTCTTTTCTCAGCTGTCATTGATGACCCTGATTCATATTTTAAAAATAAAATACAAGTCACTAAAATAGAACTGTCTCATCTATCTAAGCAAAGGATCAAATCTTCTCTGTTGTGTGCTCCTTTTTCTAAAACAATAGAGGAAATTCACCTATTTCAATCAAAGGAAAACGCATCTGTTTATACTATGTCATCCATTCCATTTACTTTCTTTCTTTTTTTTTTTTTTTTAACGTGAGGCTCGAACTCACAGACCACAAGATCATGACCTGAGCCGAAGTCGAATGCTCAACCGACTGAGCCACCCAGGTGCCCCTCCATTTACTTTCTAATGACACAATTCCTCCTGATAATCCCTCTTTCTCTTGACTTTTCAATATTTTAGTCTTCACTGGCCATCATACCGAAACAGTATGCTTTATTAACTATTGTATTTAAAGATATGTCTGTGTACCACCTTACTACATTTCTTTTTTCTGCCTACCACCCATTATCTCTTCTTACCATTTACCTCCAGGATCCTTAAAAGAGTTATTATTTGCAAATATCTCCACTTCTTCACTCTTCATTCGTCCTTTAGTCCATGTCACCCTGGCATCTATATTTACCACTATATATTAACTGGCTTCCTTAATGTCAAATACAATGAACACTTTTCAATCATCATTTTATTTGATCTTTCAGCTTCAGTTCACACAACTAACTCATCCTTCCTTTGGAAACATTCTCTTTTCTTGGATTCCATGACCATCCCACTCTCCTGGTTTTCCTCCTGCATCTCTGGACTTTTCCATTTTCTCTTCTAATTTCTTCTCTTCTACCTGACTTCTAATTATTGGAGTTGTTCAGGATTTAATCTTGTAACCTTATCACCCATTCTTACAGCTTTTCACCATCAATTAGAAGATGATAATCAGATTTTTGTCTTTGGATTGTATCTCTCTTCTAAATTCCATACCTATATGCTCAACCACTTTGATGACACCTCTGTGATACATCACAGAGAGAAGAAATTCAACTTCCAGCTTCAGAGTCCAATGTCCAACTCAGAATTCTTGACTTTCTATGTCTACTTCTCATCAAATCCTCCCCATCTCAGTAAATGATGCCACCATCCTTCCAGTTTTTCAAGTCAGAAGCTTGGTGGCTGTCTTTGATTCTTTCCTCTCATTTATTTTCCAATCCAATCGACCACAAAACCTTCAGTTTCTACCTCCAAAATGTAATTATCAGTTCATCTACTTATTTTCTTTCTCATTGCTTTGATCTCAACCTACCTGCCATCATCTTTGCCTGTCATAGTAGCTTCCTTGTAGCTCTGTTTCCTTCCTCTTTTGCCCACTTATGATCGGTTCTCCACTCAGAGGTCAAATGACTTATAAAAACCTGTAAATTAGATCTTGTTATTCCTCCACTCAGAATTTTTTAATGGGTTTCTGTTATATTTAGGGAAAAAATTTCAATTCCTTAACATGGTCTACTGAACTCTTCATGATTCAGTCTCATTTCCTTTCACCACCTTCATCTCCTGCCATTTTTCTGTCCAGCCACACTTGCCTTCTTCCATTCCTTGAACACATGAAGCTATTTCCTGCCTCGGGGACTTTTTTGCATTCTTCTTTTTTTTCCAGAACTCTCTTCTTCCCACTCTTTGCCCTGTCAACTTCTACACATCCTTCAAGTCTTAACTTTTAAAGGCGAAAGATTTATGCGATCTGAAGAGAAACCAGAGTATCTTCAAGTCTTAACTTAAATGTCACTTCCTCAACGAACCTTCTCTGACTCCCCAGTAGAACTTAACATTTATCATTGTTTTTAACCAATAGTTTTATGATCATTTGTTTATTGTCTGTAAACTTTTTGAAGGCAAGAAGCATGTCTATTTTGCTCGCTAATCATCCTCAGAGCCTAGGAAGATACTTGGCATGGAACCGATGCTGAATATATATTGGTTGAATGCGTGAGTGAATAAATACGTGCCAGAATGATTCCAGGTGCTATGGCAGCCACACGGCAGGCATGGTTGCCCTCTTTACAGACAAGGAAACTAGCAAGTACTACACACCGTGTTCCACAGGAGGAAATGGGAGCTGGTGAGACAAATACCTAAACCATATCCCTTTGGCTGCAGTTAGGTAATGGATCATGGTTAGTGGGGATCGGGAGAGGCAAGAATAGAGGTGAGGAAACCAACTAGAATGCTCTTGCAAGGGGCGCCTGGGTGGCTCAGTCGGTTGAGCATCCGACTTCGGCTCAGGGCATGATCTCGCAGTCTGTGAGTTCGAGCCCCGAGTCGGGCTCTGTGCTGACAGCTCAGAGCCTGGAACCTGCTTTGGATTCTGTGTCTCCCTCTCTCTCTGCCCCCCCCCCCCCACTCATGCTCTATCTCTCTCTGTCTCAAAAATGAATAAACGTTAAAAAAATTAAAAAAAAAAAAAAGAATGCTCTTGCAATAATCCAGGGAGAGACACCAGTGGCCTGAACCAGTGCAGGGGCAGCAGTTAAGGAGAAAAGTGGCCGAGTCTGGGAGAGATTTATTTAGAAGTCAGAATAAGTGGGTCTTGGTGATGGAACTTGATGCGACAGGATAGGTCAGAGAGGGAGCTCTCAAGGCTAGTGTCCAGATTTTTGGATTAGACAAATGAGCAGGTGACACTGCTGTATTTGCTGAGATATGGAATGTAGAAGGAGAAGAGATTTGAGGATGGAGCTCTGCAAAGTTTGAGTTTGAGATGCTTTCGCAATATCCATGAGATACTTGATGCTTAGGAGAGAAAGCCTGACTGGTGAGTTGACTGAAAGGTGCAGCATTCAGAGAACGGTTGAAGCAGAGAGAGTTAGTTATCAGTGGGGACGCACAGCATAAGAAGAAACTCCCAGGGAACATCAGCCCTTAAGTGACAGGCAGAGGAAGAGGAACTTGAAATAACCCTGAGAAGAAATAGCTGGAGAGGTAGGAGGACAAGCAGGAGAGAGTAGTGCCACCGAGCCAAGAAGACCGTCCCAAGTACCAGAGTATGCGGGGAAGGAGAGTGATTGTTCTTACCTCCAGAATATTGCCAAACTCTTGCTGGAGAAGTTTCTTAAGTTCGGTCTTGGTCAGCCTCTGACAGTGTCCATCGCTCTTCGCATGCTTGTGGAAAACATCAGTGATACTGATGATGCTCCTCAGAAGACAGTGCGGCATCTTGTTTTGCCAACTGGAGTACACCTGGGATGTGACAAAGAACACGCAACCTGTTTCATACTCCTGAATTGCTAGAATCTGTTCTTTCTTCAGTTCTTGGAGGCAGATAACACTGCAAAAATCCCACCTATTTGTAATGCCAGATGTCTGGCTAGCTTGAGTGGCATTTGGCACTTTTACTTCATCATTCATTTCCAGCGATCATGCTCTCACTATAAGCCCCAAGAAGAGGAGGATGGAATAAACAGGCCCCCTTGGCCTTGTAGCTCTGAATGTACCACATAGAAGTCATCTGCAATGAAGATAGCATGGCCTCTCCTTCCACATCGGAAGTGTCCCCTGTGGATAGTGCTGATGGGAGCATTCCAGAGGGCTGTCTATACCAGACTAGCTGGCCCAAGAAGTAAAGAGCAGGTCTAGAGAATCATCTCCATGAGACTTTCTTTTTCTTTGTACCTACTTCCCTTATGCTTCATGTCACACTGTATATGAATTGTTTATTTCTTAGCCTACTCCTTTAGAGAGGAGGATGGGACTTTGTGAGGGCTAGGACTGTATCTTATCTTTTTTTATATTTTCTTATTTTTTATATATTTTATGTTTTTGCGTGGTACCTAGAATATAGTAGAAGTTCAGAGAATGTTTGATGGATGGATGCATGAACAAATGAATAATTCCTAATTTGAGTGGCATGTTGGATTAGATCTGTGGTTGCTGTACTTTAGAATCACCAGGTGTTCTGTAGAGAAACAGACTCCAGCTCCCACCTCTAGAAACAGTGGTTCAGTAGGTCTGTGGTGGGACCCTGGACTCTGCCTTTAAGAGGCTCCTGGCTGATGCTGATGTAGCTTCAAGAACCACATACACCTGTCCTCTTTGCAGCTAGAGGTTGCCGTGATGGCAAAAGTAATAAATTAAATGATTCAACAAACATTTGCTTTTGTGCCAGTGCAGGGGCATATTCTGGGATTGCGAGACAAATAAGGAACTGTTCCTTTCCTCAAAGAACTCAAAGCCTGGAGGAGGGAGATGTTTACAGAGTTAACCAATACAGTCCAATAATGGACTCCTAGTGGTTGGAGACTAAGACATGAAACTTTCTTCAGATGTTCTCCTTCTTGAAGACAATAGAGGATTCTGAAAATATCGGCTTTTGAGAGAAGTCCACTAGGATTTTGCTTCTCTCATTCGAATAAGACCATGTCATGGTTGGGAATGTCCTAGAATTATCCAGAAAGGCAAAATTATACAAACTGCACAACCTAGCTGTCTGTGTAAGAGTACTAATAATGAAGATCAGGTATAAAAATAGAAATAGAATTTTTTCTTGAAGGACTTACCAAGGTTTTCAAGAGAAATAGAGGATGCAGGCTGAAAGCTTGTAGAATACTGGTTTGGGGATCCTGGTGCTTATATAGGAGTTTTAATTGCACCCTTTAGCCAGACATCTTTTGCAGACAACGCCCTTGGTGTTTAATGTACTGATTCACTGCCAACCAAACCCCATTCTACCTGTTTCTTCTCCAGTGGGCCTGTAATTTCTATGTTTCTTTGAATGCCATTCCTACTGTCTTCTCTCTCTGTCCACATCTTGGCCCCTGAGGGACAGGTCACCTCACGCCCACTGCAAGGCCGTAGCACCACCGGAGTGTGCTGACACGCTCTCAAGAAAAACCTAGTGAACCAAGAGCAGCCTCACCTCCTCAAAGTAAAATACGTTGATTCTCAAGCTGAGCTGTTTTGGTCCTCAGTAAGGTCTTTCTCACCACTTACGACAGCACATCTGATTTGGGTATGTTGGACTAAACATCTAGTTACATGACATGCTTGCTTTCATGAGATGGTGAATAAAATTGTAGGTCTGCCTTAGTGCCATCTGGCCCGTTCTCCAAGCTGGCAGCAGTCCTCTCTCTCTGTCCATGTGCTGTACAAGCATAAGATGCTAGCCCTGTGGTAGAAATCATGCTTTTCTAGCAGCGAGATCATGGACCCAGAGAGAATCTGTGGGCTGCAGAGTTGGTGGTCTTTTGAAATGCCACAGCTTTTTGTAGAATTTCACTAGCCTGATACCCTTTCTATCTGGTTCTATTTACTTTCACTCTCATGAGCCTAGAAGGAAGTTTTGTGTTTTTTTTTCATTATTATTAAACACCATTTTCAATTTCACCAGCTTACGCATTGTTCCTTAGTTTTGAAGGAATTATGTATAGGTGGAGAAGCTCGCAGAATCTTTTATGGCAATAAAAATAATTTCCACTCGTCTTTATTGTTGAAATTTGTAGTCTTCTCTTAGAGGTCGCTAGTCTTATGATCTTATTAATGGCTATAAGGTAAACTTTATTGGAGAAACCTGTAGTAGCCTTGTGGAAATGACAAGCTGATGAGAACTATAAAATCAGTTAAAGTGAATATGGGTGAATTTATTTTCTGGAGAGCATGGATAGTTCCTTTTCCGCCGGCTACACTGGCTTTAGGAAGAGCTCCGTGAGTAGACGCCTTCATATCCATGTCATAGAAGGAAACACTGAGGCCGCAAGAGGTGATAGTTTTCCCAAGGAAACATAGTGAATCACAGGCCTGGGTCCCCAATCATTTTATCTCTAATTTGGTTTGTTTGTTTTTTTAAGTCTCTTACATGGTTTTTAGGACTGTGTGTAATAAAGACATCTTGAGTTTTTTCCCCAAAGTCTGTAACAAAAACACAAAATGTCATTTCTACCCAGTTTCTCCCCTGAACACCTCCGTGGTTGTGGGCATTTAATTTCAGGGAACTCCTTAAGTATGTTATTTATTCAACAAATGAAAATAAAAATAGCTTTTGAAAAGAGATATTCTGGATATGTGACTCAATAATATTCCACTGTTTTTGAACTTGTGTAGAAACTGTCATGCCCATAGTCAGAGGGTCCCCAGGCTTGGGCTGGAATGTTTTACAGCTACTGAAGGAGGAGGGAGGCCTGGTACTCCCCCACCCCCCAAGCCGCTCACTCCCTGTGACCTGGGAGGAGCCAGTTGTCTTATATGCCTAAGGGGCAGGGGCCTGATGAATGGGCTCCCTACAGCCCGTAGTTGCCCTTGTTGGGTGATTCATTAGCAGTAATACAAATAATTATAATTCTTGCTTTGAAAAACTTTTCTTTGGAGAGGAATTGTCTTTGTGTAAATGTCTTCCCACCCTCTTGGTAAACCAGTCTTTGGCAGCCAGACCTGCTACTGTGATCACGGGGCTGATGCATAAGGTCTGCTGGCCTCTTCTGTGATTGGTTTATCTAGTTCCTGGAGTCAGACAGACTCTCTTTCTTATTTTCTGAGAGAGAGAAAATTCTTTCTTCATTTTGTCTTACCCTCCATTCAACATTTCAATCTCTATTTCTTGTCCTTTCCTTTTTGTGCATTTTCTTACCTTTGATGTCTTCCAACCCTCCCCTCCCTTGCCACCCAGTTTGTTCCAGAATATCTGAAATCTCCATTTTGGTCTTCTCTTTTATCCTCTAATTCAAAACATCATTATTTCCCATTTGGGAGGATAAAAGCAGAGCACCATGAAAACTGATATGGCGTGTTCTTGCTAGCAGAAGGGAAAGCGACTTTTCCTGATCATCAGCTCTGTCGCCTCAGGAGACGGAGAGCCTGCCATAGTCCCACAGCAGGGACCCTGGGCTTCAACCCTGGTCTGTTTTGTGCCAGGGCCTGTGCTTTTCCCACTATACTGCCCCTGCTGCCTTCGTAAAGAGGATAGTTTCCGACCCAGAGTTCATGGTCAACTGATGTTAGAATAACTTCTGCTGTGACAGCCTTCTGGTGGTGTGACCACGGCCTCTCAGCGTCAAGGGAGGAACTCCCAGGAGTGTCCACAGTCATGGTTCAGATGAGAGGAGACTACCAGGTCATTTTAAGGCATCGAGTCCTCTGTGGGAGGCTGGGGGTGCCTAACCCACTCTGCCTGCTGTGCAACCTCAGACAACTTACGAAATCTCAGCGGCCAGATAGGGTGATCATCATGTCCTGGGTGTGTCCCTAGGACACTGTGCCGCTCAAAGAAATGCTGTCTTGTGGCGTGTTTTCAACTCATCTGGGGGAAAAGCTCTTTACAAATCCCAGTTATTATCCTTAATAGGGGGTTCAGCAAGATTAAATGTGAAGCATTTCTTCCATCTGAACGAAGCTCCTTTAAATACACTTGGACCAGTAATTACAGAGATTTAAGACTTCCTTCAAACTTGTTCACAATTAGGAAGGAGTGTAGTTGAATGAGCTGGGGCACAGGTGGACTCCGATGTGGCTGACATGTTCTTGCTTAGCCCAGCCAAGCTTTTCTTGACCATATAATGAAAAAGAAACATAAAACGCTTGTCCTTTGCGTCTTCTTGGAAGAAGATAATAAACTCATCGACTAAAGAGCGATGACATTTAACTGACTTTCTGTATGTATGAGGACCTATTTCTGAAACAATGCTTGTTAAGGATTTTAAGTAAGCCCCAAATTGGTAGAGGATATGGTTTTCTCTCTTGTGATTCAATCGTATCAATATAATTGTAGATCTCAAGGTTATTTTTATAATGTTTATTTATTTATTATTTTTAAAAACATTTTAATGTTTATTTTTGAGAGAGAGAAAGAGAGAGGGAGAGACAGAGCATGAGCAGGGGAGGGGCAGGGGTAGAGAGAGAGGAAGACACAGAATTCGAAGCAGGCTCCAGGCTCCAAGCTGTCAGCACAAAGCCCGAATGTGGGGTTCGAACTCACAGACTGCAAGATCATGACCTGAGCCGAAGTCAGTCACTTAACTGACTGAGCCACCCAGGTGCCCTAATATAATGTTTATTTATTTTTGAGGGAGAGAGAGAGAGAGAGAGAGAGAAAGAGTAGAGCCGGGATGGGACAGAGAGGGAGACAGAGGTTCCAAAGCAGGCCTGCCCTGACAGAAGAGAGCCTGATATGTGGCTCAAACTCACAAACCTTGAGATCAGGACCCAAGTGGAAGTTGGACACTTAACTAAGTGAGCCACCCGGGTGCCCCAAAGTCATTTTTATTTACATACTAATAATGTATAAAGTCTTAATTCTTGAAAAAATTAGAACCTTTCGATAAAAATCTAAGACTTCTTTGATGAGTATCATGACTCCTGGTCCCTTTTAGTTCTTCTCAGAGGTAACAGCCATTATCAGGCTGGCGTTTCGCTTTCAGATCTTTTGTTTGGCTTTTCGTTTTTATAGATAGAGGAAGTCAAGGAGATGTGCGTACCAGTCTCCACATATTTCCGCCATGGTTTAGTTTTGTCTCCTTACCCAGACTGAACTACATCTTCTGTTTGGTCTGACTCCACTCCTCTCCACTCTACCCCCAAGCCTGGCCAAGGGGTGTGTGTGTAGGTGGGGGGTGGGGAACGGCGAGGAAGAGTCGACTAAAACCTTGGTGTTTGAGAGAAACAACAGTACAACATTTTATTCCAGTTGAGTTAGTAACATGGTGAGGAAGGCTTCCAGATTCTGTGTTTTAAAACCACCCCACCTCACCTGAGGGAAACCACAACATTTTCTTCTGGCTTTGTGACAACCTGGAGCTTTCAGCTTGACATAAAGGGATTAACATTTATTCATACTCTTTTCAAAGAATCTGAAACATTGCTGATGAAAGAGCCTTTCTGTTGTCTCTTCATCTGCCTCATGCCCCTTGGATGTTCTCATCTCAGTCTGCGTTCCCAGGAGCATTGACTCTGAAACCTTCCTAGTTTCTCGTTCAGTGGTTTATCAAGGGCAGGAAAACATGTTTGTGATATTTCCTGGAGGATTCCGGACACCTATGGAAAGAGTCTATCTTTGCATTAAATCATCCTCTTTCTAGTTTTTTTTCCTCTTTCCTCAAAATGGTGCCTGGGTGGGGCCCAGATTGGGTCTCTGGGGAAAGGACAGTGCCAGGATTGCTACTCCTCCCTGAGTGTTTCCTGAAAAGTTCTCCAGAAATGTTTATCACAGCCCTCTCCTCACCATTCAGGCTTCACCCGTGTTTGCTCACATCTGAAATCAGGTTGACTTCATACTCTAGGCTCTCGGGGCACGGTGCCTGTTCTGCCTCCAAGCCTTTGTTCATAATGCTCCCTTTGACCTGAAAGGAACCAGCTGAGGTCCCTGCCAGCTGAATCTATGTTCTTCTAGGAGCCTTCTCTGGGGATGTGATTGAGTCTGAATTGCCTCTGGTCTCATTTCTTCTACCATGCCCCACACTGCTCACTCTTCCAGCTACACAGCCCTCCTTATTCCTTGAATATGCTAAGCTTGCCTGTCTCAGGGCCTTAGCACGTGCTGTTCCCTTACCAGAATGTTCATCCCCTAGTAACTGTCGCATGGCTCCCTTCCTCACCTCTCTACCTCAATATCGTCTGATCTTCCTCTCTTAAAGGGCGACACTCTTGCTTCCCTGAACTCTCTCTCCCCCTCACTCTGCTTTTCTCTCCCTAACATGGATCCCATCTGACTTATTATATAGTTGCTTATTTTTTTTCAACTTTCTCCTCTAGAATGTAGGCTCCGAGAGGGCAGGGACTTGGTCTGTTTCGTTCACTGCTGTATTCCTAACAGTAAAACCTTGAATTGTGAGTAATTTGTTCTGCGAGTGTTCTGCAAGACGAGCGGGATTGTGGGTGATCAACTCCCATGCGCAGATGCTCAGTCTCAGGTAACGGTGTTTGGCTGAAATCAGTGATGTTTCAGAACGTTGGACATTAGTGGTTTTTTTGTCACTTCACAGCGCCTATGGACAGTCCTTTGCTTTTCCAGACAAGAGTAAGCTTAGGAATGCTTTGCTTCATTCTAGGTCAGTCTGCCTGCAGATAGAGACCCTTTCCTCTGCTGCCTTATTGCCAGTTACATTAAATACAGTCTATGACAAGAGTGTATTAATACTGTACTGTAGTCCACATCTGTGCGAGCGTATACAATGGCCCCCATGCGGAAAAAAGTTGAAAAGAAAGGCGGTAAGAAGGAGATGATTACGGTGGCAATTAAGAAGGAAATCACTGAGAAGTATGCACAAGGTATGCGAATGGTCGAAATTGCGAGATTTTATAAGAAGTCTACGTCTGCATCTTATCTACAGAGGAGGAGAAAAAGGTGGAGGAATCCTGCGCTTCCCGCGAGATCAGGGACATGTGTCAGATGTGGGAAACCGTGCGAAGTTTTGTCGAAAAGCACCGCCTGAATAAGGCCGGAGCAGTGCGAGCGATGAACCTGTTTAACGACAAGGCAATGTCACGTTTCCGCGAAATCCTCGAAAGGAGGCAAAAGTGTCATTGGAGGGCCCCTTGTTACAGTTGCATGAAATTCCGTTGAGCCAATAGACAGTAGGGATTCCATTAATGATCATGAAAGTCGCCCTAACAATAACCCTCCTTTCTCTTGTCTCCCTCACACCAGCCACGAAGGTTTTCAAAAATAAATGCAGGTTAATTTACTTAGTTTTCTTTATATTTTGTTTTTTCTTTATTATTTTGTATTATATTACAATACTGTAATCATTTTTATATGGATATTTTGGGGTTGTAGAATGAATCGTCTGAGTTTCCAGTATTTCTCTTTTTTATTTTTTTATTTTTTTAATGTTTCTTTTTGAGAGAGAGAGAGACAGAGCATGAGCAGGGGAGGGGCAGAGAGAGAGAGGGAGACACAGCATCCAAAGCAGTCTCCAGACTCTGAGCTGTCAACACAGAGCCCGACGCGGGGCTCGACCCCATGAACCACGGGATCATGACCTGAGCCGAAGTTGGACCCTTAACCGACTGAGCCACCCAGGCGCCCCTCCAGTATTTCTAATGGGGAAATTCGCTTTGATACACAAGTGCTTTGGATTACAAGCATGTTTCTGGAATGAATTATGTTCGCGAACCAAGATTTGTACCTAGAAGATGCCTACCGGGTAGTAGATATGCAGCAAGTATTTGTTGAATGAATAAACCAGTGACTCTGACCACCATAATTTTGTCCTTTTTAACAGTTTCTACACAAATCGCTCGTGCCGTGCCCACCAGGCCTGTACTGAGGCACCTGTAAGAGCTGGATGATGATGCCTTATTTAGGCCTTCATCACCTAAATGCCTGTCCTCCAATTGTTTCCTGAGCATGTCTTATTTACTCGTTTACATTGTAAGCTACGTGGGTGTAGAGATCACATCTTATTATTTTTATTTGTTGTTAATGACTTAACACTTGAAATGGTGTTGGATTTCATTAGCGATTGTTTGTTTATCCAGACCCATAAAACGACTGCAGGTTGCTGATAGGGGAGCACAGCGGCCGGCCGCTGCCCCTGACTGGTGATCAGTGAGGGGAGTCCCTGCTGGGGTCAAAGTGACCCCAAGGACAGAGCAGATTTGGTCATTGGAAGCTGCACTTTGGATCCCTTATTTTTTTTAAAGTTTATTTTAAGAGAGAGTGCACATGAGGAAGGGGCAGAGATAGAGGGAGAGAGATAGAATCCCAAGCAGGCTCCACATGTCCTCTTGGAGCCCGATGTGGGGCTGGAACTCACAAACTGCGAGAGCGGGACCTGAGTCAAAATCAAGAGTCAGACACTCAGCTGACGGAGTCACCCCGGCGCCCTGCATTTGGGTCTTTCATGTAAATTCATGGTCCTGCTTGCAGGGGTGTGACATCTCTGACTGATGTCTCAGCGTCCTGGGATCCTCCTTCCTCCATCCTAATCTAGATTCTGACCAGCGTAGTCCTGTCATTATGGGTGGCTGTAAGACCAGAAACCTATGTTGCTGTATATAGACCAACGTATGTCTTTATTTGCTGTTTATCATATTTGAGGGAAGACCTAGTCTTCCCTTTTTTTTTTTTTTTAATTTTTTAACGTTTATTTACTTTTGAGAGACAGAGAGACAGAGCATGAGCAGGGGAAGGGCAGAAAGAGAGAGGTAGACACAGAATCCGAAGCAGGCTCCAGGCTCTGAGCTATCAGCACAGAACCCAATGCGGGGCTCGAACCCATAGACCTCGAGATCATGACCTGAGCCGAAGTTGGCCGCTCAACCAACTGAGCCACCCAGGTGCCCCTCTAGTCTTCCCTTTTAATGGATTTATTTATTGATAGATTCTTCGGATTTGAAAGCTGCTTGTAATAAAATACATAGACAGTGAACTAGTAAAATTTTTGAGGGGTGGAAAAATAGAACTAGGAAAAAAGAGAATTCAAATACACCATCCATAAGGTCAGCATAATTGCTCAAGAGAAAACACCGTCAGTTACATGGCCCTCGTGATCAGAAGTAAAAGAACTAGCATTTCTTAAAAGTGAATTAAAATTAAAAAAAAATTTTTTTAATGTTTATTTAGTCTTGAGAGAGAGAGAGAGAGAGAGAGAGAGAGAGAGACAGAATTCGAGAGGGGGAAGGAGAGGGGGAGGGGCAGAGAGAGAGGGAGACACAGAATCAGAAGCAGGCTCCAGGCTCCGAGCTGTCAGCACAGAGCCCGATGCGGGGCCTGAACCCACGAACCGTGAGATCATGACCTGAGCCAAAGTCAGGTGCCCAACTGACTGAGCCACCCAGGCGCCCCTAAAATTTTTAAAAAATATTTATTTATTTTTGAGAGACAGAGAGAGACAGAATATGAGTAGAGGAGGGGCAGAGAGGGAGCCACGATTGGAAGCAGGTTCCAGGCTCTGTGCTGACAGCTCAGAGCCTGACCTGGAGCTCGAACCCACGAACTGTGAGATCATGACCTGAGCCAAAGTTGAAGGCTTAACTGACTGAGCCACCCAGGCGCCCCTAGAATTGAATTTTAAAAGGAATATCACACTGGGCTTTATAAAGGTGGGTACCTCATGAAGAAATGGACAAAAGTCTCAACAGTGTTTAAAAAAAAATTTTTTTTTTAATGTTTGTTTATTTTTGAGAGAGAGAGAGAGAGACAGAGCATGAGCCAGGGTGGGGCAGAGAGAGAGGGAGACATAGAATCTGAAGCAGGCTCCAGGCTCTGAGCTGTCAGCACAGAGCCCCACGTGGGGCTTGAACTCACGAACTGTGAGATCATGACCTGAGCTGAAGTTGGAGGCTCGACTGAGCCACCCAGACGCCCCTCAACATTTTTAAGTTACAAAAACAGAAGCACTGAGAGGTAAGGTCACTTGCTCAAGGACACACTATAAGTAGGTGGCAGACCTTGACCGTAACCTGGGTACCGGCTGACTCCTGAGCCCATGTTCTTAACCACTATTCCAACCTTTATTCCTCATTTCCTCATTTCTTAGGTATTTCTCTCCCGGTATTTTGAGGAAGAAGCGTGAATTTTCGTTCAGCCTTGCCATAATAACTCCCGGGAGTGATGCTTCTTGAACGGTATTGACACACCTTCAAGTGCTTTGCGGGGCGTTAACTTCCCAGGGTTGGTCCTCCCATGCTCGCTGTCTGAGGATTCAGAAATCGATCATGAAGACGCGCCTCTTTCTCAGAGACGTCTTCTGTGACACTTCAGTTTAAATCAGGACTCCCTGTTGTTTTTTCCCATAGTGCTTAGTGCAGTCCGTAATTACGCATTGTTTTTGTGTTAATTTTTTTAATGACTCTCTTCTTCCATCAGACCCTATAGTCTATGAGGTCAAGAATTATGTCTGTTTCGTTCATGACTATATACCCCGTTACCACAGTTCAGTAGACGGGTCAGTTGTTGAAGTAATAGATGACCAAAGCGCCTCCCATGGGTTTCGTACTAATCTAGGCCCACTGGGAAATAGTAAACACATATGTATTGAATACTTACTAACACCAGGCAGTTTTCTGGGCACTTTTATGTATATGATCTTGTTTATTTTTTTAAAACAAACTTCCTTATTGAAGTATAATACGCAAATCGTAAGTGCACACTTGTGGACACTCTCAAGTAGCACCACCCAAATCAAGAAACAGAACATTAACTAGTGCCCCAGAAGCCCTCTCTTGCCCTTACTCTGTCATCCCTTCCTCATCAGTGGTACCATTATCCTGATGTAAATGCAGTCACTTGATATGAATTCTTTTGTGTCTGGCTTTATCTTCCTCAACATCATGCTTAGCAAGTTCTTTTATGCTGTTTTGTGTGTGCGGCTATAGTTCTTTTTTGAGATATATTGACATATAATATTATTTTAGATTCAAGGGTACAACATAGTAATTCAATATTTGTGTATGTTGTGAAATGATTACCACAGTAAGTCTCTTTAATATCCATCATCACACATAGTTAACAACTCTTTTTCCCTGTGATGAGGACTTTTTTCTTTTTCTTTTTTAAAGTTTATTTATTTATTTGGGAGAGAGTGAGAGAGAGTGAGAGTAAGGGAGGGGCAGAGAGAATCCTAAGTAGGCTCTGGACCTCAAACTCACGGACAGTGAGATCGTGACCTGAGCCGAAGTTGAGAGTTGGATGCTTAACTGCCCGAGCCACCCAGGCACCCCTGTGATGAGAACTTTTTTTTTTAATTTTTGATTTTTTTTAAACATTTATTTATTTTTGAGAGACATAGAGACAGAGCGTGAGCAGGGGAAGGGCAGAGAGAGAGGGAGATACAGAATCCGAAGCAGGCTCCAGGCTCTGAGCCGTCAGCACAGAGCCCAACTCGGGGCTCGAACTCACAGACCGTGAGATCATGACCTGAGCTGAAGTCGGCCGCTTAACCGGCTGAGCCACCCAGGCGCCCCTGATGAGAACTTTTAAGATTTACTCTCTTAGCAACTTTCAGATATACAATATAGTGTTGGTAACCATAGTCACCATGCTGTACATTCCTGATTGCAATTCTTTTAGTCTCCTTGATGTATTCTTTAAATGTGGTCCTTTATATGAATATAGAATAAATTATTGCTTCGTTCTCAGTTGGTAGATGTTTGGGTTATCTTTTCTTCAGGGCTGGTACAAGCAGTGCTGCTCTGAATATTTTCGAACATGTCTTTTGGTGCATTTCTGTTGGGTTATATACCTGGGGTGGAATTACCTGGTGATAGGGTTGTATGTATTCAGCTTTAGTAGATATTGCCCTACAGTTCTCCCAGTGACTAGTGTATCAACATATGCTCTTGCTGCCAGAGTGAGAGTTCTAGTGGCTCTACCTCTTTGCATACACTTAATATTATCACTTTTTAATTTCAGGTATTTGGTAGATGTGAGTTGTTCTCAGTGTGGCTTAACTGGCCCTTCCCTGATATCCAGTAAGGTTGAGTACCTTTTCATTGGCTCTTTTTGATATCCTCTTTTCTGAAGTGCCTGTTCATGTCTTCTACTTTTTTTTTTTTTAAAGAAGGTTTGGAAGGTTGTCTTTTACTCATTGACTTATAGGCATTCTTCGTATATTCCGTATTCTGGATACTAGCTCTGGATTTTTTTTTTAATTCTTTACAATAGCCCTGTGAATTATTAAAATAACAGATACTGAGGTCAGAGGGTTAAGTCACTTCCTGATGGACATGTTGGGTATTAGAATATAAGAATTATTCTTTCTCTCTCTAGTGACTTATAATCTATTTAGTTGGGGGAAATAACACTCAGAGAACAATTAGTGAGTAATATTAGCCAGTAAGTATTAAAGTATTAGTGTGGGTGGTATAGGCTATGAATGATCTAGTAGTTAAAGGGTCAGTGTGAGCTTCCTGGTAGAGGTAGGATTTAGTCTAGGACGTTAAGGACAGGTATAATTGAGGAAGTAGAGGAAATGAAAATGCATTTCAGGGAAGGTGAACCACAGAAGAGGCAGGCATGGAAATGGATGAAATAATGTGACTAACATCTCGCCTTTGAATAGTTCTTTGCAGGACTTTATAGTTGTCTTATGTAGGACTACAACCTTCATGAGGATGAAGGGACCATGGGCAGGGACCGTGCCTGTTCCACTGACCAGGGCATGCTCAGTGCCCACCATAGTACCCCCCCCCCCAACGTAGCAAATGTTTAATAAATACATTTACATGAAATAAAAGAATGCATTCAATCCCGACTTAGTAAAACAGGATTTAAATGACCAAGGTAGGAAGATTTAGATTAGATTTAAATTAGGTGACTGACCTGACATCCTCAGCAGGATTTCTAAAGAAACTAGCGATAAATTATAATTGGAGGGAAAGGTTACAGAGTTTGATCAGTTTAGACTTGATGTGACACCGAGGAAAGTCTGAGGCATCACTGAGAGGTCTTGAACAGAGAGAGATGAGATGAAGATAATGTTTTGCAAAATTCATGAGTGATTAAAAGAGGAATGGCCTGGGAGCAGGGGGCCCAGCAAAGAGGTTGTTGCAATGATTATCAGGATTTATTTACTTATTCAACAAACTTAAAAATTTTTTTTTTAAGTTTATTTGTTTCTTTAGAGAGACAGAGAGCATGATCGCATGAATGGGGTGGGGCTGTGGAAGGCAGAGACAGAAGAGAGAGAATCTCAAGCAGTCTCTGTGCTGGCAGCATGAGCCTGATGAAGTGGGGCTTGATCTCATGAACTCTGAGCCGAAATCAAGAGTCAGGCACTTACCTGACTGAGCCACCCAGGCGCCTCTCCAACAAAGAGAAGTGAAGTCATAATACACATTTGGGGCTAAGCTCCATGCTCATGAATGATACCAAGTTGTATAAACCGTGAACCTTGCCATCAAAGAGCTTATAGTCTGAGAGGAGCTAAGAGAAGCATACCGATAATTGTAATTCATGGAAGGAAATCTGAAAAAGAGCACACGTAAAGACTATGGAGTTGGGAGAGGACAACATCGTTTTGCTGGGCAACAGGAAAGGTTCAAGTAGTCTTCGCTAGCAGCACTCCTACCTGCCTCTGCCTCCCCGCTCCTTTGCCTCTCTGTATCATGCTACCTTGCTTCATTATCTGGAATTATCTTGTTTAGCTATGGTTGTCCTTGTCTGCTGTTTGTCTCTCCCCTCCCTCAGTAGAATGCAAGCTCCAAGGTAGAGAGTACTTACTTGTCTTGTCATTTATGTATTTCAAATTCTTCACCCAGTATTTGGTACTAACATATATCTTTTAATAAAAGTTTTGGAATGACTGAAGTGGCACTGCAGTTGGATCCCATGGGACGGGCAGGATTTGGACATTCAGTAAAAGGGGAGGGAGAGACATTATTTTAGGTGGAGGGTATTTGAAGTCCTACGGGGAGCAGAGAACGGAAGACGGATCTGGAAAATTGGTTTAAGGAAGACTATGGAAACACTGTAGTGGATTAGATATGGAGAACGAGAGAAATAAGGTAAATGATGATTCCAAAGTTTGTGCCTTCGAAGCCTGACAGAACGGGGATAGAAAGGAGGACAGAATGAGGGAAACCGAGAAGACAAGCCAGCTTAATGGGGAGTGGTTGGCAGTCTCAGGGGTCATAGCTTGTTAGCAATTGCATAAACTGGATTGAAGTGTACAGTCTGAACAAGGTGAGTTGAAACATCGCTGTGGAAGAGACTAGGCCAAGGAGAGGTTCTCAGAGGAAGAAAGTCCAGGAAAAAAGAGCCCTTGGAAAGAACCCACAGTCTCCGGAATTGGTTGAGAAGAACCCACAGGAGGTGGGGAAGGACTGGGGACGTGAGAGGCAGTTATAAGTATGAACGGCCACAAGAGGTCTGAAAACATGGAGGTTAAGGTCTCTAGGCTTGTCAGATGGAGGGCAATGCCCTCTTCAGAGGAAGAATTTTTATTGGATGGGGGAATAAACATTGCTTTGTTTTGTTTGTTGTCTACTCGCCAAGGGAGGGAGTAGAGGGAGGAGAAAAGGAGGGAGAGGAGGAGGGAGAGAAAAATTGCATGGTTGCTAGAATGTGAAGAGAATGTTTAAAAACTATTATTTATTTTTTGATTTTTTCATTAGAAAATAAATTGAATATATGCAGCACAGAAAATATAGAGACGACCCTTGTAGATACTTAAGTGTAGTTTCTCTCCATCATGTATGTTGTCATCTTGCTGTAAGCACAGATGGTATCATGCTTTTCCACATAACGGATTTTCCATATGATGCGGGTGCTTCATAAATGCACATTTTAGAGACTATATAATACACATCAGGATGCCTGTGTGGCTCAGTGGGTTAAGCGTCTGCCTTCAGCTCAGGTCATGATCTTGCAGTCCGTGAGTTCAAGCCCCACATCGGGTCTGTGCTGACAGCCCCGAGCCTGGAGCCTGCTTCCAATTCTGTGTCTCCCTTTCTGTCTCTCCCTCTGTCTCTCAAAAATGAATAAATGTTAAAAAAGGGATTTTTTTTAACACCGAAGGGATAGTTTTTGCCATCAAAGGGATATTTGATGGTTTTCATAAGCTATTAAAATTTGATTTTATGTACTCTTTATTATAAAAATAAGGATGTGAACATTTGAAGAAATTTTTTTTCTATTTTACATTATTTCTCGAGACTAGACTTAAAGGTTATAGTTATTAAAATAGCGTTTATTTTTGTGATTGCAAATGTATTGCATTTTCATTATAGAAAATTTGGAAAATGAAGAAAATCTTAAATCAGGAAATAAGTGTCATTACAGTTGCCCTACTTAGAGATAACTACTATTAAGATTTTGGTCTCATAGTTCCTATTTATTTATCTGTTAATTTTAAGTGCAGACATACTCCATATACAATTATAATCATTCAAAGCTTAGTATTTATGAATCCTTCCTCAATTAATTATATAAAATCTTACGTCATAATTCCTAATGATATTCGGCATTCCACAGTATCCAGTAGCTATAATTTAGCTAACCTAATAATTTAGCTGTAATGATGGACGTTTAGGTTTTTTTTGTTTTTTTTTTGTCTTTAATATACTATGACTAATATCTTTGTAGATGAATTTTTATATACATCCTGATTATTTCCTTATAATGCCATATGAGAAATATTTAATAACATTTTTGTACATATGATTGAATCGCCGTCTGGAAAGTTTCACTCGTTTACACGTCTATCATTTGAATTTCAGAGTTTCTGTTTCTCTACACTCAAATCACTGTGTGCTTATTAAAAAGAAATAAATAACATTTAATCACTTGACAAGTGAAAAAACTATTAAAATTTTTTAAACATTTATTTATTTTTGAGAGACTGAGAGAGACAGAGCATGAGTGCGGGAAGGGCAGAGAGAGAGAAGGAGACACAGAATCCGAAGCAGGCTCCAGGCTCTGAGCTGCCAGCACACAGCCTGATGCGGGGCTGGTACCCAGGAACCACGAGATCATGACCTGAGCCCAAGTGAGATGCTTAACCGACTGAGCCATCAGGTACCCCTTTAAAAACTACTTTTAATTTGCATTTCCTTAAAGTCTAGTGAGAATTTCATATATTCATTGGCCATCTGTATACTTTCTTTTGCAAATCTATTATTTATAACCTTTGTCATTTTTGTGGTTCCTGATATCTATTGCCCATTGCTTGTGAAAAAGCCTGGTTAGTTTAAGCTCTAGTATTTCTTTTTCTTTTTCTGTGAATTGTCTTATGTCTCTTGGTCATTAAAGAGAATATATATGTGTATACATATGTACATAAATATATTTTTAGATAACGATATTCATTCATGTTCAAAGGTAGAGTGAAGAGAGCTGAAAATATTGGAGGGGGAAGAAATTAGGAGAATTTTAAATTCTGGAAGAGGTGTGAGATGAAGTGGAAGAAGACTGAGCCTCTAAAGCAGGATGCAATGGGAGACGGGGCGTTCTGGCTTCAGGAAACATTATCTGATGTCTATTTTATTCCTTTCCTGGGTCATTACTAAGTTCTGAGACATCATTCTTTAATTACAGTCTTTTACGAATGGATAAAGAAGATGTGGTGTATATATACAATGGAATACTACGTGGCAATGAGGAAGAATGAAATCTGGCCATGTGTGGCAACGTGGAAGGAACTGGAGGGTATTGTGCTGAGTGAAATAAGTCAGTCAGAGAAAGACAGATGCCACGTTTCCACGCATAGGTGGATTTTGAGAGACCTAACAGAAAACCATGGGGGAGGGGAAGAGGGGAAAAGGAAAAAGACACAGAGAGGGAGGGAGACAAAACATAAGAGACTCTCAAAGACTAAGAACAAACTGAGGGGTGAGGGGGGTTTGGGAGTGGGGAGAGTGGGTGACGGGCACAGAGGCACAGAGGAGGGCACTTGTTGGGATGAGCACTGGGTGTTGTATGGAAACCAATTTGACAATAAATTATTTAAAGAAAAAGAAATGATGACACCATTCAATACTGATCATAATAACGGGATGTAAGCGGAGCTTGTATTTATGGCTCTTTGATTTCGTAGTGGCATATTTACTTTCTAGAAATGATCTTTAGCTCTCCATCTCACCTGTTCCATATTTGTGACTGTGAAGTAATTATAAATGATAACCTTACCACCTCTTTTGCTTTTGTTAACAAACAATTTAAAGAATAAAAAAAAATAAAAAATAATTACACTCCTTTAAAATCACCGCAAATCACCTAAGATTTTTTTTGTTTCTGATCAGTGTCTCCAGGGCTAGATGGAGAATAAAGAGAGGGAAAAAAGAACCAACGAAATGTATCAATCACAAGGTCATATTTATTTGCTAATTTTGATACAATGCTGTCAGCAAACCATATGGGTAAACATTCATAGACTTAGTGGATCATAGCTTATAAGAGCTTCTTACGGAATCAAGCATACGTTAGATTTGTATACTCTGTCTCCTTGATGATTATTCTGATTGCTTGTTTGAGCCAGAAACTCTGAAAACGCTGTTGTAAGGAGTGGGATTTGATAGAAGTTTGCCGAATCAATGATCGAATGAATCTATGGCATAGATTCAGTTGCACGTGGACATTAGCAAAGAGTCACGAAGCTACTCTGATTGGGTGCTAGAAAAATTGTTGTAAGTTATGGCCATATCTGAGATTATCTTGAAGGATAAAGTTTTAGGATAAACTTGAAATCCGTTAGGAAATGCCATGAAGCAGAATAATCTGCATCTATGAATTAGTGATATTTTATGATTATAGGGTGGTATTGCAGAGTCTCATACTCACTATTGCCACATTATAAAAAGCCAATGAACCAATTGAGGAAATCAGGACCTGTTAAAGATATGAAAGGAATTTTTCTACTTTTAGTGACAGGTAAGTTGCGATAAATCGTGTCCTGAGAAAATCCATTTTGGTACTTGCAAGTAGCGTATGATGCATATGGTGGCATGTGTGGTGTGATGTTTCTCTGGGGGCAGCTCCCACTGCTGAATACTTTATTTGCGTTTGTAGAAACCTAGGAAGGAAATTTAAAGGATTATTAATCTGCATCTGAAAGTGTGCATGTGAACACGGAGGGTGGTTGGGAGGGAAGAAGCCTGGGACATGTTGAGACGCATGAAGTTCCTTGGAAGTTCGCCTGCAATCATGATACGATTCATTGCTTTTTGGTGCTTGCTTCCCTTTGCAGCACTGGGTTCCCTCCCTGACGGTGGTCCTGTTTACCTTCTGAGGCTCGGGGGGCTGATGTTTGCTGTGCATCACCGGGATCTGCACCAGGCAGTCGTTCCCTGGTGGCGTGGAATGCTTGGCCGTCACTGGAGAAGACGGGACGATCTGGGCTTGATGCGCTGTCTGACTGAGCTCGATTTTGCTGCTCTGCTTGGGTCATGTCTGCTTGCTGCAGTAGCTTTTCTCGCAGGTACTGGTACAGAGGACTAGCATAGACCGCCCTCTCCAGAAAACGGGGTTCTTGGTCCGTCTGCACCTTCTCTTCAAGGCCTGACTGGGGGGCCGAAGCATCATATCCTTTCTTGGCTGGATGTTGTTGGTCATTGGCTTCTCCTGCCAACTCTTGGGGGATTTCGTCCTCTTCCGAAGTTGCAGGTTCCTCTCTTTCAAGTTGTGTCTTGGGGGAGGCTGAATTGTCCTCATCCAGACTTTTTACCCGAGTCTCCTGGGTCTCTGGTGCTCCACCTTTGGTCCTTGGGCCCTGGACCTTTAGCATTTTACTGCTGTCTTCCTTGGCAGGGAGCTGCCTTACGGAAAGCTGGTCAGCGAGGCGTACATCCAGGGCACCTGGGATTTCTCTCTCCAGCGACCTTCTGTTTTCATCACTTGCTGTGGACTCCTGTGCCTCTGGATGTCCATCGGGGTGCACAGCTGGACCTGGGCCTTTGGTCCCTGAGCCCTGACTCCTGTGCTCTCCTCTGGCAGCCCATTCTGGGCCCTCGGTGAGCCCCCCGCCCGCTGCCAGCACCACCGCCTCCTGCGTTCTTCTCTCTCCACCCAGTGCTGCTTGTTTCTCAGTGTCTGGGTTATTATTGGGACTTCTTTCCACAGACTCTCTGAGAGGGTCCACCTGACTCTGGGCATCCTCTTGCACAGGCGAGTCATGGGTCTCTGAGCTGCTGTCACCATCCTCTGGAGTCAGGCTCCTGGGAGTTTCAGAAGAACTCTCATGACTCTGTGTGCGCGTGGCCTCGGGGTCCTTTGCCTGGCGAGCGCCGCCCTCCTTGGCCGGCTCGTCACGGGTCTTGGTGACCCTCTTATCTTCTTCTCCACACTGGCTCTTGACAGGTTCCAATTCCTGTGCTCTTTCTCTCGCTCCTGGTGTCCCTTCTGCTACGGTAGCATTTTTGAAGCTCACGAGTGCTTCTGCTATGCCTTTCTCAGCCTGTGTTGCCTCTTTTGGAGTGACTGCTCCTTCAGTTTCGGGATGATTCTGATTTCCTCCTTGTGAGCTTAATCCTTTGACCTTAGAATCTTCTTCTAACCTTTCTTTTGGTGGCTCTTGGAGTTCCTGATACTTTCCATCCTGTGGTTGCTCTTCCAGAGTTGGCAGCTGAATTTCTCTCGCATTCTCTGTCTCCCCGGCTGTCCCACGGGCCTCAGAGCCTCTCCTCTGTCTCCTCACAGCCCTAACATCAGGCGTCTCTGAAACATCTGCGCTATCACTTTGGACAGGCAGGTTCTTTGTTTCATGTCCTTTTTCTCGTGCTGGTGGCTCTTGGGTCTCAGATGTTCTGCCATCCTCCCTGGGTTCAGCCGGATTCTTTGTCTCAGGTGGAGCCCTAACAGCATCCTCTCCTGGTCCTTGCGGCTCAGGTGTTCTGCCACCATCCTCAGGCTCAGCTGCTTTCTCTGTCTGGAAGGGTTTCTGGGCAGCCTCTTGTTCTGGCGGGTCAGCGCGCCCTGAACTGGGCTCATCTTTTCCTGGCGGCGACAGTGCTTGTGGTTTAGGATGCTCCTTAACACCCCTTTCTACGGCAACTTCCCGATCTTTGGAAGGCCTGGGTGATTCTCCCGGTAGATCACTTTGGGTTCTCCGGTTCCCTTCCTGTTCTCCAAATCGATCTCTTGTCTTACTGCTACTTTGCTCCTTGACTGGATTATCTCCTTCCCTGGGACTGTCCTCATCCTGTCCCTTCCCCTTTGTGGGACCACCGATCTGTTCCGATTCTGCTCTTGGCTCATTTCTTTCAAGTGGAGCCCCACTGTCTCCTGTAGCTGGTATATCTTGGACTGTTTCCTGGCTCTGCTGATCTTTTTCCAGGTGTTGGTTCTTGGAGTCATTGTGCTCAGATGCTTCTCCTTGCAGCTTGTATGTCTTGGTGTCTCCCTGTGGGTCAACCCCATTGTGTCCCCTTTCCTTAGGGCTGAGCTGAGCTGATAATGCCATTCCTGAAGAAGGTACCACTCTGTCTTGAGTTGCCGGAGTTTGCTCTGTCCACTGGCCAGTGCCACTGGTCCCCTGAAGATCCATACCACTTGGCATCTCCTCTGGTTTAGACACTTGTCTGGGTTCTGATTTTGGTACCGGTTGTATGTCAAGGTAACAGAGGTTCAACAAGTTGAAGATTGCAAGAACAAATTCATCAAAACCGATGGTGCTATTGCTGTGGATATCCAGAAGGTTCAAGTTTCTCTCCACAGCAGGAATGGCATGCGGCTGCATGAAAACACAATGAGGAATCAGCCTGTTTATATGTAGTCAAGCCCCCAGAGTGCCTGCACGTCTCCCAAGAATCCTTTTTTTTAATTCAAAAAAAATTTAACGTTTATTTAGTTTTGAGAGACAGAGTGAGCAGACCGTGAGTGGGGGAGGGGCAGAGAGAGAGGGAGACACAGAATCCAGAATCCAAAGCAGGCTCCAAGCTCCGAGCTGTCAGCACAGGGACCGACGCAGGCTCGAACTCACTGACGGTGAGATCATGACCTGAGCTGAAGCCTGACACTCAACCGACTGAGCCCCCCAGGCGCCCCTTCTTCTTTTTTTCTTTTTAACCTTCTTCCTTAGGAAGCAGTGAAATTTCCCCAAACTAAGAATTTGTTGATTCTGGATGCCATTTTTCATCAGAGAGCTAGGCTAAGAAGGAGCTGCTTTTTTTTTTTTTTTTTTTTTTTTTTATGTTTATTCATTTTTGAGAACAGGAAGAGGGGCAGAGAGAGAAGGACAGAGGATCTGAAGCGGGCTCTGAGCTGGCAGCAGAGAGCCCGGTGTGGCGCCCAACTCTGGGAACTGTGAGATCACGACCTGAGCTGCAGTCGGAATCCTGGCTGCCCGAGCCACCCAGGCGCCCCTGAGGAGGAGCTTTCACTCCACGGTGAGTTGCCTGTATACTGGCTCCTGACTCCTCTCAGAACCTGCTTTCCTGAAGCATGGTCTCAGTGAGGAGAACCTGATTTTCCTCCGTAAGACTGATTAAGCAATGGCACAGAGTAGGGAGTTGAGACTGAAAAAAGTTCAAAATCAGTGAGTATGGAGAGCTGGCAGCCACATGTAAGGCAACCCATCTTGCATAGATGATGGAGAAAGAGTAAGTGGGGGAGAATTTCCACAGCTCCGCGAACACCTCACCTGAAGAACGTCCCCAAACTCGCCCCGGATGAGCTGTTTCAGCTCTGTGCAGGTCAGGGTTGCCTCATCACCGGCCTCCCGGGCATACTTGTGGAATGTCTCAATTACACACAGGACGCCTCTCAGGAGCCGAGACATCTTTCCCAACTCAGGAGACTGTGAGAAAGAACAAACAAAGCTCATTTCCTAGGATGGGTCTCTCAGGAACGAGGTGCCAACAAGGTTGTTCTTTGTCCTGCCCCTCCCTCTGCTCCACCCGCAGCATCTGCTCTATTCGGTATTTTAAGATACGGTATCTGAATTTCAGTGATTTAGTTTTGTACCGGATACTGTAGCGAGAACAGATCTGGCACAAGCAGGTATTAGAAGCGACACTTCACCCCACATTGTGAGAACAGCGACACTCATATGTTCGGAGAAAGCTTTATTGCAAAAGGAAGTGGAAAAAGAATGCAGATGTCAGTACCGAAACGCACAAATGAAGCCAACAGAGTGGGGCCAATCCTTCCAGCTTTATCTGAGAGTGTCCACCTGTTTCCTCCTACCTCGGCTCAGTCTAACTCCTCTGCTTAGGAAAGCACACTTTTATTTATTTTTTATTATTATTTTTTAATGTTTATTTTTGAGAGACAGAGCATGAACAGGGGATCGACTGAGGGAGAGACAGAGGGAGACACAGAATCCGAAGCAGGCTCTGAGCTGTCAGCGCAGAGCCCGATGTGGGGCTCAAAGTCAAACCCTGAGATTATGACCTGAGCTGAAGTTGGACTCTTAATCAACTGAGCCACCCAGGTGCCCTGGGAAAGGAAAGCTTTTAAATTCAGTAAAGCTGGTAGAGGAAAGAGAAGTAAAGCCAAGAAAATCAACCCCTGTACACGCAGGCTGAAGCAACTTATTTTTACCAAGCAAGACATGGCTCTGTGGACTCACTGGTAAAACACCCCGCAGTCATCACCCATCATTTAAATGACTCTGTCATACAGTTTATATTTTTTAAAAAAGGCAATGACCAAAGAAATTCCATAAGCAAAGAATCAGGTGGGGGGGGGTGGCTGGAGCTCCCAGTTTAGTGGGATTAGCAGTGGTCAAATTAGACTTGTGGTCTGTCTCCTCTGGAATCCTTACTCACAGATAAGCAGAGCAGCAGCTGAGACCCAAGCTCAAGCATATGGTCTAGGGGACTTACCTTGTTCACGACTGAGAGCAAGTAGAAGAAAACGAGCAGCGGGCTGTGAGCGGACGGCAGGCACTGAAACCTTTTATTGAGTCCCTAATTGCACAGTTAGGAAGGAGACACCCTCCGGGTCTAATGGCCTGATTCATTCACCATCAAACCCAGTCTTCCCTCCTTGTCTACTATCAGCGTCTCTTATTTTTATTTCCTTCTTTAAGCAGCTTCAGTTAAGTCTTAGCTTCAGACTCATCCAAAGGGAGGAGAGAGGATGTCTTGTTTCATTTACTCACTTTGGCAGGTTTTAGTTTTGAGGAATCTTCAGGGTGGAGCTGGCTTTTTTTTTTTTTTTTTTTAACCTAAGAACACAATTACATTTCTGTCTGACAAATCATAGGGCTGGCAGGGACCTCCGAAGTCATCTGACTCCTCCCTCTGCCCACAGGATGGACTGTATTTGACCCAGCCTGGACAGATGGGTGTGAATCATGTGTTTAAAAATAGAGGCCCCATTGAGCCATGTGACGAGAGTGGAGACACCAGTCGATTAAGGTGTCTCGATGCTCTGCTCTCCTTGCCCAGAGGCAGTTAGAAAAAAAGAATCTTGCTGGGCGTGCAGAACTTTGCTTACCTAGGATGTGCTATTTTAACTAAGTGATTGATATCTGCTCTTTAAAGGTGCTTTTATATCCAAGGAGCTTAGAAATGGGCATCTGTATTCCTGGGTTCTCTCTGTGAAGGGGGAAGGGAGACCTAGAAACTATCAATCTGAGGACAGGTGGGAGAGACCTGAGATGCCAAACTGGCAAATATTTTTATTACCTTCTCGATCTGGGTCCCTCTTCACAGAGAATAGTTAACAGCAGACTTAGATTTAGTTGCTTAAATTAGATATTTAAAAAGAGAACAGAATGTGTTTTAAAACATTCTTGCCTCTTTGTAAAAGGATGTAAGGAACAGACAGACCAATGAGGGGCACCTGGGTGGGTTAGTTGGCTGAGTGTCTGACTCTTGATTTTGGCTCAGGGCACGATCTCATGGTTTGTGGGTTCGAGCCCCGCATCGGGCTCTGCGCTGACAGTGCAGAGCCTGCTTGGAATTCTCTCTCTCTCTCCCTCTCTCTCTGCCCCTTCCCCACTTGTGTGCCCCACTTGTCTCTTTTTCAAAATAAATAAATAAAAAGAAAAACAGACCAATGGTAACAGCGAAAAAGGCGAAGACCAAGAGAATGGAGTGGGTAGAGATGGGGGTAAGTTTACAGGAAGACCGGCTAGGGCAGCAACGAGACTGGGCAAAATCTTGCTCTGATCTTTCTGATAATCAAAACAGGTACAAGGAAACTGAGCGTTGGGGAGGGGGAGGGAATCCATGTTGATAGTTCTGGCTTGTAAAAAAAAAAGTTCTCCGAATTCCCCTAAAAGGCAGAAGCTTCCTCCTGAGAATTGGGGTTGGCATGTGAGGATCATCTTAATTCCGATCAGTCAACATCTCCTGAGTACCAGCTATTTCTCAGCCACTATGCCAGGCACTGGGGTGTTTAAAGTTGAGTAAGTTCTTAGAGTGTCTTATGCTAAGTGAAATTAGTCAGAGAAATACAAATATCATATGACTTCACTCATATGTGAAATTTAAGGTACAAAACAGATGGATGTATGGGAAGGGAAGCAAAAATAATATCAAACAGGGAGGGGGACAAAACATGAGACTCTTAAATACAGAGAACAAACTGAGCGTTGCTGGAGGGGTTTTGGGTGGGGGGATGGGCTAAACGGGCAAGAGGCATTAAGGAGGACACTTGTTGGGATGAGCACAGGGTGTTATATATGTAGATGATGAATCACTGGATTCTACTCCTGAAATCATTATTAACTTGGATGTATATTTAAAAAAAAATAAAAAAGAAAAGAACTGAACTAAAATAAATACATGCTTAATCCCGAAAAAAAAAAGAAAAAAAAGAAAAGAAAAGGTAGATATGAGAATCCAGCTAGCTTCATTTAAGTCAAGCATTAAAGAAATTTGGAAAACTATAAAGCAATGCCATTCCTTTTAATACTTTTATTTTGAAAAATAATTATTTTTTGTTAAAAAAAGAGATAAATTGAAGCAACAGTGAAATATCAAATATAGAAAATATTTTAGTTTAATAAAGTATATTCTCTTTTATTTTGACTGATCAAAAATTGGGTATTCAGGTAAACCAAACAATCTGTATAGTGGGCGATTGCAAAAATGATCTCTTATCATTCTAGAATGTCCAAAGAAATAAAATATGAAAAATCACTGTTAAAAAATTTAAAATAAAATAAACTTGAGTAAGTTCTGTCTCCCTGCCCTGGAGGTCATAGGCCAGTTTCATGAGAAACGGTTGAAGGAAATGGAGTATCTTCAAGGCTGGATTGGAAAGAAAGACTCAGAAGAAAGCTAATGTCTGTTTTCAAATATTTGAAGGTTTTTCATGGGCATGAGGAATGAGGCATTAAGGGAAAGGAACTTACATTCCTTGAATACTTATGATGTGTCAGTTACTCTACATGGTTGTCTTACTTAAATCCTTGTAAAGCTTTTAGGTTGGTATCCTCTTTCAGCAGATAAGGAAGTTAAGGCTCTTAGCTGTTAAGTAACTTGCCTATGCCCATGTGCCCAGAAAATGGCAAGCCCAGATTTAGAATGGAAATGCCTCAAGAATATATCTCGGAGTGCATGGTATCTCCACTATCTTGAGTTCCTTATTCTGTGTAATGCCAGAGAATAGAGCTAGAATCAATGAGTGTCATTTTCTAAAAAGAAAGTCTTTAGCTTTATTAAGATCTCTCTAAGGAGCAGTGTTGTCTGACAATGATACACCCTGCTCCTCAGGTAATGAGATCCCTGTCACTGGAACTATCAAATAGAGGTTTAGTCACAGTCCGTGGGCTAGGTTATGGGAGAGTCCTGCCACAGCAGGAGGAAAGGCTAGAGTGGCTTACAGTGAAGGGTGCAGAAGCCTTCCGACCCTAAATGTCTATGTTTTTAGGTTATAGTTTCTATTTAGAAGGTCGGGTTTGGATCTTGAACAATGTAAGGGCTGGCTCCCTAACCCTTTTATAGGCATTTTTTTTCAGTGCTTACTTAAAACCATTTAATTAATATTCCTACTTCTGGGTGGGTAATGACCCAAGGATGGCAGAAGCAGGTGAGAGATGGGAGGAGAAGGGTAAGAAAAATTGTTTGTTAAAAAAAATTATTTAGACTGCTATACAACAGACTACAAACAACTCTACTATTACTGAAGAAAAGACCCAGACTGCCCTTTCTTTTTCCAAAAAGATGTCTCTCGTGGTCCCTCTGTGATGTCCTCTTCCTTCTAGTTTTGTGTAGGGATAGTGGAGAAAGGGAGGGAGAGAGACAGGAGTGAAAAGAAATTTATTAATAAAGAACTATGTTTCAGAGTCACTTACTTTTTGGGGTGCCTGGGTGGCTCAGTTGGTTGAGCATCTGACTCTTGGTTTTGGCTCAGGTCGTGATCTTGTGGTTTGTGAGTTAGAGCCCAGCATCTGGCTCTGCACTGACATTGCAGGGCCTGCTTGGGATTCTCTCTCTCCCTCTCTTGCTGCCCCTCCCACCTCTTGTGGTAGAGACCCCTCCCTAAGGAGAGAGAAAAAAAGGAGAGAAAACTTCACGGTCGCCTGGATATGCACCTAGGTGACTACATCCCCCATGACCTTGTAAGCTGAGACAACTTAATCAGACTGCATGCTTATGTGTGTTGCCATATATGGGAGACAAAGAAATGGAAAATGTTTAAAAAAAACTATACCAAGTAATACCAGCCGCTCAGTTCTTTGGGTATGAACCCAACTGAGCGGTGCCGGCACGAATAAAAGTTGCTTCCTGGATAAAAAGCCTCGGTGTCACGACTCTCTGTGTGAGAATCCTGCAACATTACGTGGGGGCTCATCCGGGATTCGAAGATGGTGCATTTCCATCTCCTTTGCCACCGGGGCACAAGCCTCGGAGCGCCGGGAGAAGCGACCTCACCTGGCGCCAATGGACCTCTTGATCCATAGGGGTTGCCCTGAGAGTGGTATTGGAACCCTTGAGGCCCAGGAACCAGCTTGAGGAGCACCGCCCATCTGACTGGTAAGAACCCGGGTTCGTCTGGGTAGACCTGCCCTAAGAGGCAGAAGGGGAGCCTGATCACCTCCCAGAGTTGCACTAGTACTTCCACAAGGGACGAAGAACGAAGTTGCAACTCTAAGGCGCTGAATGTAGGGCGGTGGGCTGGAGTTGTGTGAATGTGTGTGAATGAGACGGACAACGGGAAGGTTCTGACCTATCCAAGGGCCGAAGAGAGTGGCGAGTCCCGATCCGAGGTTCCACGGCGACCTCATAAGGCTGAAGGCAGTGTCAGACTTCCTTGGGAGTCTGATCTGGGTCAGAGATTGAAACTGAACCCGCCACTGCTAAGAGGCGCCTGAAATATCTCCGAGAGGAGAGCGGCCAGAAACGGACAAAGCGGGTGTGCGTCCTCTCCAAACTAGTCCCCCTCCTTCGTTTCCCCCCTCGTGTGCGTGAAAGTCATCTGTTAGGGGGAGGAAATGGGTGGAAAGCAGAGTAAACAGACTCCCTTAGATCGTATGTTGAGAAATTCCAGAAAGGGATATTCAGGAAATCATGGGGTGAAATTAACTCCTGAAAAGCTCTGGACATTCTGTGAAACTGAGTGGCCGTCGTTGGGGGTGGGCTGGGCCTCCGAGGGCTCACTTGATCAGGAGCTAGTTGGTCGAGTGTTCAGGTCATTGCAGGGGACCAGGCCACCCTGACTGACTTCCTTATATTGACTTTTGGCAAGACCTGGTCCTATCCCGGCCTCCTTGGCTAAAGGTCGGTATTGAAGAAAGTTGTAAGGTAATGATGGCTCGCATCACGGCTTCCTCCTAACACCACCGGCCAGAAATTAAAAAGCCCATACTGTCGGGAGAACCTGAAGAAACTCCACCTCCATATGTCCCACTGCACCCCTCACTGCCCCCTGGGCCCCCAGCAGCCCTAACCGTAGAAACCGCACCGGAGTCTGCCCCCAGCCCCAAGGCCCTGGCACCACCGACCTCCCCAAAGGTGACTGACTCACCCGAACCGCCCGCCTTACCTCCACAAGTGCCTCCTGAACGGGGACTCGAGCATCAGGCCAGCAGAGGCAGCCCCTCCCTGCAGCCACACCGGGGAGCCCTTCCCACTGAGGGAAACCAGGGGACCCTTCTGTTATGAAGATCAGGAAGGCCAGATCCAAGGGGGCCAACGTATTTCTATGCACAAACCCTTTACCACCACGGCTCTCCTGATTTGGAAGCATCATACCCCCTCCTACACGGAGAAGCCTCAGGCTATGATTGACCTCAGGCAGTCCATAATTCAGACCCACGAGCCTACCTGGATGGACTGCCGCTAGTTCCTTTTGACCTTCGTCAATACAGAGGAGCGTCTCCGAATTACTCAGGCAGCCTTAACATGGTTAGAGGAAAATGCCCCGACTGGGACACTAGACCCCCAGGCCTACGCTCAGGCTCATTTCCCTGGAGAGGACCCCAAATGGGACCCAAATGACTTAAGTATAGACGGAGGGCTTGCAAGGACTGAATGATATCAAGAAACCCTTCTAAATGGCATAAAGAAAGGGGGGAAGGCCATAAATATGAGTAAAACACCAAAAGTGCTCCGAGGGCTCAAGGAAAGCCCGAGCCAATTTTATGAGAGACTATGTGAGGCATTTCGTCTCTACACTCCCTTTGATCCAGAAGCACCCGCCGACCAGCGGATGACTAACGCAGCTTTCGTAGGTCAGGCCCAGGGAGACATTCGGCACAAGCTGCAAAAACTAGATGGTTTCACTGGCATGAATATGAGTCAGCTGCTAGAAGTAGCAACCCAGGTGTTTGTTAACCGTGACCAGGTGGCACGGAAGGAAGAACGCCGAAAGATGCAAAAACAGGCAGACTTGTTAGCTGCCGCCTTGGTGGAACAGTCTAGATACCCCCAGAAGAATGCCCTGCACGGAAAGGGCCAAGCCAGAAAGGGGAGTGGCACGGAGGAGGCTCTCGCCCTAAATCAAAACTAGGATGGAAACAGTGTGCTTTCTGCCTGGTCAGTCAGGAGGCCCACTGGAAAAGTGAGTGCTCCCAGCGACCAGACAGTTCTCAGCAAGATCCCAAGCAGACAAAAAGGAGGCCATGTGGTCCAGGGCCGGTACTAACTGGCCCCACAGTCTCATGGGGCCCCCAAAAACGATTTTGTGGGGCTAGCCGGCCTGGAGGACTATGAGGAGGAGGAGGACTAGGACAGACCGGGCTCTGTTTCATTACGCGCCCAGGAGTCCATGTTCTGAATAAAGGTGGGGGGGCCGACCCATTGACTTTATGGTAGATATTGGAGCAGAACACTCAGTAGTGACCCGACCCGTGGGCCCCCTCTGACGGAGACAAGCTACCGTCGTGGGGGTCACAGGCAGTCAGACACGCAGTCCCTTCCTGTTACCTCGGCGATGCAGTTTAGGTGGCCATGAAGTCATCCGTGAATTCTTGTACCTCCCCGACTGCCCCGTGGCTCTAATGGGCCATAACCTATTGGGAAACCTGAAAGCCCAGATAACTTTCAACTCTCAGGGACAGGCTGCTTTGACCCTATGAAAACCAGAAGCAAAGATTATGACTCTCACAATTCCCCAGGGGGAGGAATGGCGTCTCTATTGTCTCAAGGAAAACCCGCAACTGGTGCCTGAGCTTCCCTTTAAGGTCCCAGGGGTGTGGGCTGAGGATAACCCACCAGGACTGGCACGAAACATACCCCCTGTGGTTGGAGAATTAAAGCCTGGGGCGGAACCCACCCGCCAGAGACAAAACTTCATCCCTCACAAGGCGCAGGTCAAGATCCAGAAACAACTAGAGAGACTTTTAGAGTATGGGATCCTCCGGCCATGCCAGTCGCCTTGGAACAGGCCCCTCTTACCTGTCCAAAAACCGGGCACAGATGACTATAGGCCTTCAGGAGACCAGAAGACAATAGCCCTGATGGCGATGCCCAGGGTAAAGACCTAAGGTTCAAGGGCCGTTTGTCCAGAGCCTGGACCCTGCCGGAAGGCAAGGGTGTCTACAGGCCAGTGCGGGGCAGGGAAGCCATGGAGCTATGGTTTCCAATCCAAGTCGTCCTGTTTGACCCCAGAGGATGGCTGGTTAGCCAAAGACGGGTAAGATTCCTCAGAGGAACAACAACCTAAGACAGGCACAGTCACAATGGGGCTAGCAGGAAAATCTGTGCAGGGCCTAAGCGATATCGTTAACCTGGGTCTAAGGAAGAACTCTTAAGAATAAGCCCCTGCTGTGATAGCTGCAGGGTGAAGCAAAAGGCTCTAGTGCCCCGCCCCCAGCCGGAATATATGCTGCTGGTTCTGATCTACTTAGTGCTGTAAGTTTTAGAGATGTACGGTGTCGATTATCGTAGAAATAAACAGGAAATCATTCAATAGGAATAACATAAGATATAATTCTTAATCTTTCCTTACTATACTCAAGAGTGCTGCCCGACACTCAGGAATGCAGTAATTGCTGCAGGTTTTGGGTTAAGACATTATTAATGGTCGGTAGATAATAAAAAATCTTAGGGAGTAACTTTAGAGAAAAACGTTTTTCATATAATCTTTCGACTGTAGCCAGAGCCTTTAATTAATACCTGTATACTTTGTTCTTATCCTTTCTACCCATGATATTTACCAGAATGTACCTATTAGTTATGCTACGGTTGCATGTGAACTGTTTTTCACCCTCATGCACTGATTTCATCCTGTCAATATTACAAGATGTATACTTGCTGTACTTAGAAAAAAAGTATAAAAACCCTGGAGGGAGAATAAACTTTGAGCAGTCCAGATAAGAGGTTGACTCCGTGTCTTTTGTCCTAGACCAGCCCTCATGCAGGGAACCCTGGACCAGCCGGAATTCCTGAAGTAGGAGCTGGCCTCCTTCAGGATAGACCTGCAACAGTAAACCAGGTAACTGTCACCATACACCCAGTGGTCCCAAACCACTATACACTTTTGGGGCCATTCCTACTGAAGCCACCTTCTTCACCTGTTTGGACCTTAAGGATGCCTTTTTCTGCATTCGCCTGGCCCCCTGGAGCCAGTTGGATCTTTGCCTTCCAATGAGAGGATTCTAAAAATGGTGACAAAGGCCAATTAACTTGGACTAGGTTGCCTCAGGGGTTCAAAACCTCCCCAACCATCTTCGGCACTGCATTAGCCTCTGACTTAAAAGCCTTCCCAGCAGAACAGTTGACCGTGTCCGGCTTCAGTACTTGGATGACTTGCTGCTGGCTGGGAGGTCCCGGGGGGGTGGCATGGAAGGGACTCAGCAACTCCTTACCCTCCTATGGAAAACCGGTTACAAGGTCTCAAAAAACAGGCCCAAATCTGTCATGAAAAGGTTAAAAATCTTGGTTTCCGCCTGTCTCAGGGGCAGCATCAACTCTGCCCAGAGAGGAAGCAGGCTGTTTGTTCGATCCTGGCCTGACAACTCGAGCCACGTTCGAGAGTTTCTCGGGGCTGCAGGTTTCTGTAGGATCCGGATACCCAACTCCTCAGGCCTGGCAAAACCACTCTATGAGGCTACAAAGGGGGGAGAAAGGGAACCCCTGATGTGGGAGTCAGTACAGCAAAAGGCCTTCGAGGAGAAAAAGCGAGCCCTTACTAATGCGCCTGGTTTAGGGCTCCTGGACGTGACCAAGCCCTTCTTTCTGTGTGTCCGTGAGCGCGCTGGTATTGCAGTGGGGGCCCCGACTCAGATGCTGGGGTCATGGCATCGGCTGGTGGCATAGGTCTCCAAACGACTTGACTCTGTGGCCACCATGAAAATAATTGGCTTAAGGCTGAAAAAGGGAATTACCTCCCAGGTGGATGGTGGAGATTTGAAGATGGCCGAGCAAGCGATTCCTGAGACCTTAGCTCCAGCCTTTGTTAAGCAGTTCCATCAGGAAACTCACATTGGCCGGACAGCCCTTGAAACGACGCTAAGCCGACATCTCTACATCCCTCGACTCTCCAGCACAGCCCGGGCGGTATGCGAGCACTGTGACCCCTGTGCCCACAATAACTCGCGTCAGGGACCCGAGGCCGCTCCTGGAGCACAGAGCGTAGGGGGAGCCCCACTTGAAAACGTGCCGGTGGACTTCGCTGAGCTCCCCCCGGCTCAGAGCTGTAAACTCCTGTTGGTCTTTGTACGTACTTTCTCAGGCTGGGCGGAAGCCTTCCCTACCCGAACAGGAAAAGCACATGAAGTGGCCCGGCTTCTCCTAAAGGAAGTCATCCCACGGTCTGGGATCCCTATCACTGTGGGTTCAGAGAACGGGCCAGCATCCGTGGCCGAGGTGGAGCAGCTAGGGGCAAACCTGCTGCCTGAAACCTGCAGGGGCCAGGTGTTCGCCTCCCACTGGGCATTTGGGACAGGCCCAAGACAAAGAGAAACTAGGGGACTACGAGGCCACTGGGCAGGGGACAGGAACCAGGGACCAGCTTGTAGGGAAATTTGTGTCACACAACACAGGGTCAAGAGAGCCCTGCTGGGGAGGCAGGAGACACATGGCTGGTGCCGAGGCCAACTTCTGGTCTGGGTCAGTCCTGCTCCATCCAGCCTGCAACACGCATCCCTTTGGCCCAATATACCATGCCGAGAGATCCCCAGGAGCAAAGCATCCCTGGGGATTCCAGGGACTCTGATCCTGGCAGCCTTGTCTGACCACAGGTGGGGCAGAGATGGGGCCTGGGATGAGGGGCCCCAGGGAATGAGGGTACTGGAGGCCGGTCGCCAGATATGGGTAGGGGCAGGAGTCCCCTACGGGCCCTGCACACCAGCACCTGCCCGTGCGCAGACCCGGGCTGGCACCAGCACAGTTCTCCGTGCTAACCTCCACCCAGAACCACATCCCAGTGACGTAGGAGCCAAAGACTCCTGCGCCCAGGCCTGCCGGCCACCACTGTCCACAGCACTCCCCCAGGCCAGGCCGAAGTGCCACCGGAAACCAGGGCAGACAATCAGCTGCCAGACCAGGGTCTCAGCCTCGGCATGGCAGAGGCTGTGGACAGTGGAGACGCCAGCAACTGAACACAGTTCGGGGCAGGGCGCCTGCCAGAGTGCAGTCCTCCCACAGTGCACACACTTTTGAATGGCCACGACTGACACAGCACTCGACTGTAGGCGGTGAGGCCACAACTCCCGCTGGCAGAGCTCAAGCTGCGGGAAAGCGTAGACTTCACAGCGCTTGAAAGTGCTTTTCGGCACACGATGACAAGCAACGTCTCAGCCTCCTGCACGGAACGTGCCCCCCCGCCCCAGATATACCTGTGTGCAGGCCTCTGGCCCCTCACCAGGGCTTTTTCTCAGGCCTGTGACCTCAACACCCGGTGCCTCATGACTCAGCAGACACTGAAGGAGGCCACCGGGGAGTGGAGCAGGGGAGGCACTACCCCAGGGTCCCCGAGTCTGCAGGCGGTAGGGTCTCCTGGCTGACCCGGAGCCACGGTGACCTCAGCCACTCACGCCTACGAAAAATGAACCTCCCAAAGAGACCTCTTTGTTCCATGAGAATAACTTCAGAAGCTACAACATCAGGGCCCGTTCACCATAAAAACACTAAGAAACAGACCTAAAACCAGAGCCATAAGCCCTGCCCGGAGCAACCAGGACGTTTCCCAGGCACAACTGTTTGCCCAGAAATTCTAAGGGGACAAGCATGCAGTTGGCCCCACTTTGCAATCAACTCCCGTCCCTTCAGCTGCAGCCCAATGTCCCTTCCCTCAACACAGACACACCCATATTTTTATCATGTGTAGACAGCCTCTCTCCCCGGATCCCATCACCCAGCACTGCGCCCAGACGGCCCCTCTCCCCGTACAGTCAACAGCGTGGTTGAGGCTCTGTGGTCCTGCTGTGCAGTCCGTGGCTGACACGTGGCCAGTGTGGTTCTGAGGGACACTCCCCCTCCCTGGCCACCTGCCCACTTATTCTGACCACCAAGAGCATCTGTGGGTTCTGACTGGGATCCTGCCAGCTTCCTGGGGCAGCAAGCCCAGGGAGGCAACCCAAGCCCCAGGTCCCCGCTTCGTGGCTGTGGCACACCCACACTATTTTAGGAGTGAAAACGGGAATGGCGGAAAGAAACAAACATTCCCCAAGTTGAACTCAGTGTGGCTGTCACCGTCTGAGGCTTGTTCTGCCCCCCCCCACTCCCCCATCCAAGAGCCTTGGGGTGTGGCCAGCTGGGGCTCCTCCAGCCACAGGGACGGCCACATCTCAAGGCCAAGAGCCACGATTCCTAATCCTGGGTAACTTCCACTCAGGCACTTCAGCCCCATGCAGCTGCCCAACGAGAGACCAGCGTCTCAGAGCCCCAGGGGCAGGGGCGCCCTGCAGAAGGAGTAGCCCACACAATCCCAGGAGGTGTAGCAAGATGCATGCGGGGCCGGCGGGCCGCCTTACCCAGGTGGTGCTGGTCCCTGTCAGAGGGGGAGGTGTTGGACAGGGAGCTGAGGTTGGAGGATGGCCGGGAGCCCCCGCGCTCCGCCTGTGCCTCGTGCAGATCCTGCAGGAGCTTCGCCGTCTCGTCCAGGTTCAGGTGGCTGTCGTCTGCGTCAAGCTCCTTCTTCACTTTCCCTGCGCAAACATGGGGCTGTCGGACATCAGACACCCAGCCACCTGGGCCGGCGCTGTATGCGGCGCCCGTAGCCCGCACCTATGAACACTCGGGCCGACACCCACCGTGCGGGAAGCCGGGCGCTGGGGACAGGCAACCTTGGAGGGGAGGTGCCACGTCAGACCCGAGCTATTTCGCGCACAGATCGGTTGCCCTCTGGTGTAAACCAGCAGGAAGCAGGACAGTGGGTGCGACGGAGGCCCGCAAACGCCAGCACAGGGAACAGGCCAGAGCCAGGGAGGGCTCCCTGGGGTGGCGGGCTGCCCAGAGAGCTCCCAGATCTGGGTCAGGAGGGGCCCCGCGTGTGTGAGAAGCACATGACCCCACAAGGGAGTTCAAGAGCTCACGCGTCTGTGACAACTGGTGGCCCAAGTCTCAGGAAGGGTGCGGCCCACTGGTGGGACTGAGGCCCTCCCTACACTACATGTGGCTCAGGGCCACCTTTAGAACACCTCACAGCCACAGGAGGTAAAATCGTGAACAAGAGAAGCCTTAAATAAGCAACCAGGCACTCGCTCCTCAAAAAGCAGAGGAAAAGCATGGTGAGGGGAGAAGGAGAGACTCTCGAAAAGCCGAACCGGGCTCCCGCACAGGGAAAGAACAGCGTCTGCAGCAGCCCACCACCCCGCCCCGGGAAGGACGACAGCAGGTCAGCCATGGCGGAACGGACGGCCAGACACAAGGCAGAGAAGACACTCGGCAACCAACGGCAGGAGTGGGGGCCCAGCTGGCGGCTGGAGTTGGAGCGCAACTTCCCACAGTTGATAAAACCCACAGACCCCCGGGTCCGACAGGCCGAACGTAACCCGGGAAGGATAAATCTACACAAAGGCAAACTTAAGCACGTTATACCCAAACTACCAAACACCAGTAATGAGGAAAAAACCTTAAATGCAGGAGAATAGAAGAGTTGGCAGAGCTCACGCTAACACAGCCGCCTCAGACCGTAAGCCTAGAAGACAAGGCTGGTCCTTGGCTGATGAACTTGGATCTCAGGAGGGTCCCCACCACCCAAGTGACGGAGGGAATCCCTGGACCTCAACTGTCCGTGCAATTGATGTGGTTTCCACTGAACACCTGCTCTCCTTCAAGGAGCCTGGAATCTGCAGACGTGCCAAGAAGCCAGCTACATTGCTCCAACTCGATGCTGGGGGTCAGGAGTGTCTGTGGGACCCCATGGGGAGGGGGCTCTGGAAGCGCCACCTGGTCTCCCCCAGACTCACCCCATGCACCCCTTCCCTCTGTGGGTCCTGGTCTGCCCCTCTTTGCTGTGTCAAACCAGAGCCATGAGTTCCGGGACTCCTAGGGAACCACCTGACCCAGCAGTAGGCGTGGGGACTCGCAAACAATCGGGAAAGTAACAGACAAAGAGCAACACAGCACACCTGAATCAGGTATATGGGTGACCGCACTAAGTACAAACAGTCTAACCCAAGACAGAGACTATGGGGCGGATGACAAAGCGAGACCCAGCCTCACGTTCTTCACGTGTCTGATGGAAACCACTTCTGACACAGCCAGGGCTTCTCACCCCGGCCACGGTGACCTCCAGAGCTGAGTCATTCGTGGGGGGCCGCCGCTCCCGGTGCTTCGGCATGCCTGGCCTCCAACCCTCAGCGCCGGAAGCACCACAGGCACGGCCACACAGGATGAGGGGAGGCTGCTGTCTACGAGAAGCCCCGTGGTACAAAGATACACCTGAGAGCCTCTAAGCAACAGGGAGCCGGACGGCCAAGGAGACTCCAAAACCCTAGGTGCCATGTGGACCGCAGAGGGCATTTCACGTGGTGGGGTCGGGCTCAGCTGCCAACGAGGGCACAGCCTGGTGGGCACGTGTGCACAGACGTGCAGATGGCAGGCCGGGAGGCAGGCAGCTAATCCCTGCACGACCAACAGGCTCGAGGGACCCTGATATCAGAAAGGAGACCTGGGCAAGCCCCCTCTGGGGCCGTCTGGGAGGGACCCTGAGGACAGAGGCCATACTCCTGGAAGGGGGACAGGCCCCGGCACACCAGGCTCGTGCCCCTCGGACTGCCCCACAGACTGACGTGGCACCGGGGGTTAGAGCACGGGTCCCCTCTGTCAGCGGAATCTGACGACGTGAGCGCGCCCAGCATGACCTACCTAGAGAGCCGAGCGTGGAGATGTCCAAGGAGGCGTCCGAGTAGGACTTCATCAACACGAAGTCCAGGACGGAGCTGCCGTAGCCCAGCGAGTCCCCGGCCTGCGGGAGACGGGTAGCCACCAAGCAGAAAAGGAAAGATATCATTGAGCAGGCAGTTAACACGAGCTGTTGAACTCACAGGGGCGTCAGCACCCCGCCCCCACAGGGAGGACAGGCCAGCTCTGCCACGTCCACACCCAGGACGCAGGCAAGACCACACCGTGTCTGGTCCATGCCGTAGCCCATGACCACCGGGGGCGAACTCAGAAGCAGGTGCCACTGCCAAAACCAAAACCCACAGCCGACGCTGCTGGCTCTCGGGGACAAACAGGTCCCCCCGCAACAGGGGGACACGGGGGGATACAGGGGACCTGAGGGGCTCACGGCTACTTCTCAGGGACCACATGTAAAAACACTGCAGATACCAAGCCAGCGTATTCTCTCCCCTCCTGTGGCCACCCCGCACCCTCCTGGCCCTATCCTGTGTCAACTCCAGGCTCGGCACCATTACGGAAACAGCCCTGCGTTCCGTCCCCCGAGACGCTCCCAACACACAAATCTTTGAAGCCGGCCCGCGGCTCACAAACATTAGGAGGGAACAGCTACCATAAGGCCATTTTTAACATAAATACTGAAGACCATCTCTGGTACTTTAAGAGAAATATGCCACCTAAGCAAGATCCTAAGGCCCTCAAATTCTGCCAAATCCCACTCTCACCTTTGGGTTTGGACCCTAAGTCACTGGGGGACAAGTTACTGTCCAATAACAGCTCCCTCCCCAACACACAGCCTGGGGGGACCGTTTCTTCACCAAATGTTCAACAAAAGGTCCACATCACAGCAAATCCACAACAAAGGTCCACAGCACAGAGTCTGTGGACCTGGCTCGCTCAGGTGTATTTCATGTACCCCCGAACACCCTCAGTCCACCCTGCAGCTTGAATGCTCACACAGGGTCCCCACCAGCCCGGAGACAAACATCCATCTCCACCCGGCCACACACAGGGACCTGGTGAAGGAGGAAGGTGAAGATCCTGCTACCCAAGGGGCACTGGGCCTATGAGCCCTCTCCCGCGAGGTCGTCCCCTCTGGTGTGAGCCCACTCCTGACAGGTCATCGCCTCTGGCGTGAGCCTTCTCTTGCAAGGTCGTGCCCTCTGGTGTGAGCCCTCTCCTGTCAGGTTGTCCCCTCCGGGTGTGAGCCCTCTCCCATCGGGCTGTCCCATCGGGGTATGAGCCCTCTCCTGTCAGGTTTGTCCCCTCGGGTGTGAGCCCTCTCCTGTCAGGTTGTCTCATCTGGGCGTGAACCCCCTGCCATCAGGCCGTCATGTCTGGGTGATGTGTGAATTTGCTTGTTTCACTTGACTTTCAGAAAAGCCACTTTATTCTACGCTCTGAGAAATACCTCCCAAGAGGAAGCGTTACAGTGATGACTTTGGGCCATCGACACACCAGGCTGAGACTGAGTTTGTGTTTATGGAGGATAGCAGTAGCCAGATCACAAGGGACAGTGGTCCCAACAGTCCTACGACCACCCACCATCGCCACCCTGCTGTGCTACCAGAGATTGAAGCTCAGAGTTACTCATTATCCTCCCAGGGTCCAGCACAGGACCCTTGTTCCCTACACGGCTGGGGCAATCCCACAGCTGCAGCTTTCAAAGTTGTTACAGATTTACCTGCAACTTGGAGCTTGTAAAAACAACCTGAAGACAGCTGGTTACTTAACACGACTTCTCGTACCAGCCAAAGAGCAGGCACACAGATATCCCTAGAGGCCGCACAGGGCCGAGGCCCCACGCACAGCCCAGAGAGCACCCCAGAGACTAGAGTGCCCTACAGCTCCCCTACAGGAATCCAGTCCAGTACCCATCTCCCCACCGGCCGGTTGTGCATACCTGTTATGTGTGGAGGTCTACACTCCAAGACAGGGCCCAAAACGATACTGTCATTAGAGTCCGGACCTTTGAGTGAATTAGAAATTTAAGTCTACAGAAAACATGAATGTATATCTGCAGAAATGTCTGGAAGCCCCTAGTGGTGACAGAAGCATGCCACCACGTGTGCCGTGAGGGGTGCGAGCGCCAACGGAGCGAGGCGAGGCGAGGCAAAGGCAGGGGCCTGCTCACGTGCCAGTGCCAGACTGCACAGCACGCACCAGCTGGCTGCCACCACGGGTTTGAGGACAAGGGTGGGGAGCTGGGGCCTGGTGCCCCCGGTACAAGGGAAAGCCCAGGTGACAGGGGACCCCTTCTGAAAGCGCCCTGGGCCGTCTCTGGGCTGTTTCTGCCTGGAGGCGCTGGTGACAGGATAGCAGAGTGAGCGCTGGCCTCCCAACTTCTCACAGACGCCGGGAGGGGCTGGTGCCCATGCCACAGCACGTCGGGGTGGCCTAGGGACCCCGAGCAGAGCCCTGCCTGCCTCTCGAACCTGGTCATGCCAGGAAACACACCCCTGGAGGGAACGCCCATGTCACCCCCTCTGCACTCCAGTCACTCGACGAGCCCCACCTGAAGCGTACCTGACACACCTGTCCTGAGCAGGCCCTGCATCCACTGAGACCAGGTAACGCCTGCAGCCCAGGCCCTCACAGCCTGCCCAGGGCCTGGTGCCTCTGCTCCAACACAGGGGCTCCGTTCAAAGCCTGTCGTCAACATGCACACTCCAAACTACTCCCAAGAGACAGGAAAAGTGGGGACACTGAGGCTGGACCACGATGAAATTTCCTCACACGCAGCCAGTCTACTCTGGGTGCTGGGGAAGCCCTGAGGACATGGGTCTGCCAAGCTTGCCTCACTCCCAAGTGTGCGGTGCACACGCACCTGGATGACAGCACGCGGTACCTGCCAGGGGGGCCGGAGCCCACCACACCAGAAACTGAGCTAGCTCCTCGCTCTACGGGCCCCAGTGGGCCCAGCCCTCCCGGCAGCCGTGAAGACAGAGCCCCCTGCACAACCACTGCTCTGTGGCTCCTGTGTCTGGAGGGGAAGAGAAGTGCTGTGGCTTCCTGTCCCTCACCCCCAGTCACTAAAACTCAGGGGCGGGGAGACTAGCGCTTAAACAGTTTCTCAATAAAACAACACATGAACCTCTTCTCAAACATCCCACTTCGCAGGTGGAATAGGACCATTCCCCGCAGGAACGCTAATCGTCAGGTTTTTACTTACATGTCTGTGCAACTCACCTTCACTTCGTCTGGAGGCTTCACGGGAACATTTCTCCTCTGCAAATCAAAACGGCAATAGCCAGTTTCCAAGACAGTTTTACATAGAACGATTCACTCAGATCACGTACACATGTGTAAATTAAAAGCAGCTTATTCAGTGTTGCTGGGGTTGTGCTCACGGTGTTCCCGGCACACCGTGAACCAGAGCTGGCGCGGCGTCAGAGAGACGGTCACCTCGGCCCGCAGAGGGGCTGATTCACGCAACCCCAACCAAGACCGCAGAGGGCCAGTGCCCTCACGGCTCCCTAGGCGAGATGGAGATGAAGGAGAGGGCGCCCAACCCATTCCTGCAGCCCTGGACGGCTTCAAATGAAAGGTAAACGCCTGACATGGTACCCGCATCTCAGGGGCAGCTCGGGAAAACACCACACCCTGTGCTTTAACCTGCGAGGTGAGGAGGGGCCCCTGCCCTCCGAGGGGCTGCACAGTGGGGCCACGTGCCCTTTTCCTCGGGCTGCAGTGTCCACAAGAGGCTTACACTTGACCACTACTGCGTGACCGCGACCTGCGCAGGACCCAAAGTCACCCGAGACCGCTACTGCGTGACCACATTCTGTATGGGATGCCCAGCCACGTGTGACCATGTGTGGGGATCACAAGCCTAATGCTACACTGGGCCACCATTCTGCAACCTGGCAGGAGTATCCCCTTCAAAACAATCACTCAGCTTGCACACTTTGCATCCGAGATCTTTTGTTTGTGACAATGTTCTAGAGATTCATTTGTGCTAAGATTCTTAGAAATGTTAGTAGAAAAATATACATCTCCACTATTTTAATACCCAATTCCACACGCGAGCCTCCACTAACATATGCATCGAACGTCACCTAATGCCACAGCACGTCAGGAACTACGAGACTTCTATAATGCAAGTTCACTTTCAGAAAAGTGATTCCGCCGGAACCTAGAAAGGAAACAGTGGCCAGAACATCTCAAGGCTTTCTGGTCTATAAAGATACAGCCTCACACACTGTGCCCAGGGGCGGCACCAGGAGGAAAACTTTCAGACCACAGTGCAGAGAACGGCACTCGGGGCACAGCGGCCACACGGAACTGAAGAGTGGCCAAGTCCAGAGAGGAAGACACAGCTCATGGCAAGAGCTCCGACAGTCCAGGAGGGATGAACCCGGACAACACTGACCTGTGCACACACGGAAGAACACCATGGGGCCAGGCACACGTGAGGAGAAACATCCAAACTCCACCCTGCCAAGACCGCACTGAAACCTGGGTGGCCGGAAAAGACCACAAGGGCCATCCATTCCTTAGGATCAGGGCGAAATTCCCCCAACATAAAGGTCACTGAGACCCACCCTAACAAATTAAAAACAACCCCCAAGGACTCCTAAGAACTCTGCCAAAATGAACATCAATGTTCCTTAAAGGAACAAAATAAAAATCCAGGCCAGCCTCGCCCAGCAGTAACGTAACATGAGCACACCCCTACCTGATCTTCTAGCAGCCAGGTTAAGATTAACCTTAACATGTACTCAACAGCAACGTATCTTACTTAATTTAATGTACTGAAAACACTTTTCTATTTTAACATATATTCTGAACAAGACGATGAAATAGTTTTACATTTTTTTTATACCAGTCTCTAAAACTCTGGTCTGTAGCTCACATTTTCAACCTATCTAATTTAGACTAACCACAGGAATATTTCCGCCAGTCACTTATGGCTGCTGGTGGCCGTTAACAGCACAGTCCAGACAGCAGACACTCGACCGTGGAACGCCCGGGACCCAATCAGACAATAAAGCTGCAGATCATGGCCAATAAACAGAAGAAAATCTACCAAATGGCAAATCCAGGAATGACGGAGAGGACAGAATTAGTGGATAAGGACTTTCAAAGTAGCTCTCAGAGGTAGGAGAAACAGGTGCAAGGATTTAAAGGAAAGCATGAACATAACGTGAGCGGGAAGACCTAAGAAGGAATGAACCAGAGTCCAGACGCACAAGACAACGTCTCAAATGAAGCCTTCACTGGCTGGGCTTAACAGATGTGGCCATGGCACAAAAAGAGACCACTCGACTTGAAGTTACGGCCACAGAGAGCATTCCCACGTGAGGGAGGGAACAGAAGACCAAGAAAGGAGCAGAGCATTACGTCGGCCGCGTGTCAGGGTCCCGGAGAAGCGATGAGAGGGCGTGGGGGCAGATGTGACATCTGAAGAGACAATGGATGAAAATCTTCCCAATGATAGGCCCAAGAAGCCCCACAAATGTTAAGCAGAATAAACACAAAGAAAAGAACACTGCGACGTTTATCAGAAATGAACCGCTGAAAATCAGTTACCAAAACTGAAATGTAAAAGCATGTAGAGTATCTGAGCCTCCTGGGCACGGAGTCTATAGCACAGTCGTCCTCTGGTCTTTTCCTACAGCCCTGATGGAAGGAAAAGAGTCTTTGGCTGACGTGTGCACTTCGCCGAGAAGACGTGTGACAAATGGAAGACACAGATACCAATGACAGTGGACACTTCAGAAACGGTGCGGTCAGACGTCTTTTAAAATAGGAAAAAAGCAACCTATGAGTCCATGATTCCAGACTCAGGGAGGAGGAATTCCAAAAATAAAGATGAAATAAAAACTTTGTTCGGACATACACAAAAGAGCTGAGCGAGTTCACTGTCGGCAAGTCTATACATGAAGAAACATTAAAGAAGATTCTTCAGGACAAAGGGAAAGGACAGCAGATGGAAGCAATCAGGGTACACAAAAAGTTACAGAGCGCCAGGAATGGGGAGTATGCGGCAAATAGGACTTTTTCCGTTTTTCAGTTTCTCTGAAAGAAAATTAACTGCTTAAAGTAAAAATTTAAAAACTAACGAGGGAAGAACAGCTAGCAACTCCCTAGGACGGGGGTCCATCTGGACGGGCTCCTTCCACAGGTGCGGCCCCGCAGGTGCAGCAGGCGGCACACCCACCTGCCTCAGCTGCAAGAGCATCCGCGAGTGGTCCCCACCGGTGATCTGGTCCAGGAGGTCGTCCACCATCTTCTTGCTGTAGCTCCCAGCATCCTTCACGAACTCCTGCAGGCTGGAAGGGCCGTGAGAGAACGTGACGGAACAGTGCCGCACGCTCTCACCTCGCAGAAGCTTTCCCTGGCGCCAGGGGTCCTGAGGAGCGGGGCCCGCCCTGTCGGCACAGCTCCTCAGAAGTGCCTCCACAGGAGGGTCTCACTGAGAGCTGCAAACCTCCCACGTGTAATTTGGGGGGCTGGGAGCAACAGTCTTCATCAGATATTCAAAGTGGCCCATGACCAGAAAGATTAAAACCATCTCAAGGGGCGCTTGGGTGGCTCAGTCAAGCATCTGACTCTTGACTTTGGCTTAGGTCACAGTTTGTGAGTTCTAGACACATGTTGGGCTCTGAGCTGAGCACTGAGCCTGCTTGGGATTCTCTCCTCTCTCCCTCTCTCTCTCTCTCCCTCTGCCCCTCCTCCACTCACGTGCGCACACATGCGGGTTCTCTAAGTAAACGAGAATCTAAAGATTTAAAAAATAAATAAAAAATAAAACAACAGAAAGCCTCGAGAAGATTATTTAAAACGGAAGCAAGGTGAGCAAGAGCCCACGCATGCACAGTTAACTCTGAACAGCGAAGGGATTACAGGTGCCAACTCCCAACAGTCAAAAATCTGCACATAACTTCTGACTTCCCTCAGACGAAACTACTAATAGTCTACTACTAACCGGAGGCCTTTCTGAGCATGAACATGAACTCATTAGTACGGATCTCGTACGTTACGTGTACTGCATACCATACTCTCAGCACAAGACACGCCAGAGAACACATCGCGAAGAAAATCACGAGAGAATACATGCTTACGGCGCCGTCCTCTACTGACTGAAAACAGCCGCACGGAAGCCGACCCGCACAACTGCAGGACACGTTGCTCGGGGGTCCATGCGAAAACACACGCACTTCTACAGGAGAGGCACGAGTGTACCTGGTGGGGTTTTTTTGTTTGTTTTTTTGATTTAAAAGCAAGGGAGTTTGTGTGGGAACAAGACTCTCCGTGTACACCCTAGAGTGTCATTTTGATTTTCCGACCCTGTGAACACTAAAAGGCAAAAAACTACATAAATGGAAAATACTGCAAAAGGGGGCAGGAAACAAAGGCCCGAGTACTGGCCTCCAAGCCCGGGCAAAAGCTCAGAAGGGCTTCCCAGATGCCAGACTCTCACACACAGCCAGGAGGGCTGCCGGTCTGGAAGCGAGACCATGACGACACACAAGTCTCTCCAGAAACGTTTTAGGAGATGCCACCACTGTGAGCACGGGATGGGAACAGGGACACTGCAATACTCGTGGTGTGGTCTGGAACGGAGCATCTGGGAAGGCGACGTGGGGACGCCTGGAGGAGCGCTGCTCACGCAGTTGGGCTTCTCACTGTCTGGCACCCAGAGTCATCTGTGTTTCAGGGGTGGGGAAGGTGACCACAGTCTGGAACACTGTGCCCCATGAACCAAAGGTGACTGCCGTCCCTCAAGGGCTGTGACAGGGCAGTGGGGTAAAGAGGGGGAGGGGTCACCGCTTATGACACTGTCCTTGCTCACGAGAGATTTCCTCCTTGGCCTTCCACTTCTACTTCTTCAGGCTCCCAAAAATCTGGGTTCAGTACTCACTGTGATAGGGCTACCTGATTTCTTATCGTTTACTTTTCAAATACATCCTGGATTCTGTTTATGATTACAGAAAGATCTAATATGGAAAGAATCCACTTCTTAGAGATTAGCCAAACTTTCCTTTCCTCCTGGAGAATTCCTAAGATTCTATAGGCATGACCCACTTCTACGTGGCACACAGAACACAATGGTTCTATGGAAACGCAGCACTGCATTCGCGATTTTGGTACCACGTCCCGGTTACTGTTGAGGCCTCTACCGTGTCCCAAAATCCTTCTGTTGAAGCTCTAATCCCAATACCTCAAAACGTGAGTATATCTGGAGACAGGGCCTTCAAAAGGTGATGAAGTTCGAAAGACGTCTCTAGGGCGGGCCCTAATCTGTTACGATTAGTGTCTCTAAAGGTAGCGGAGACCGGGACACGGACTCACAGAGAGGGATGTGCAGGTGAGGACACTGGGAGACCAAGGCCGTCTACACGCCAAGCACAGCGGCCCCCGGAGAAAGCAGCCCTGCCCACACCTGGGTCTCAGACTCCCAGACTCCAGCACCGCTGGATGACAAACACTTACTGCAGCCACTCGGGCTGCGGAGCTCTGTTTCGGTGGCCCCAGTGGACTAATACAGCCATCAAGCCACGTTCCAATAAAATCAGTAAACAAACTCTAAACGTACACGGTTGGTTACACACATACACATTGTTTTTTAAACTACAGCCTGAATAGTCACCTTTGTAAAGTGCAGCTGAGTTACCTGAACTTCAGGACCAACCTGCAGCAGACCAGTGGTTTACGGAAGAGAACCTGAAGATCTCTGCTGTGCAGACTCGCTGCCATCGGCCGTCCCCGCAAACCACCCACTACGGAAACGGCTCCTCCCGCACAGCAAGCGAGAACCTTCCAGCCCGTGCTGACCCCGCTTACCTCAGCGCGCACTGCACACCCGTCTCGTCCCTGTAGGCAGAATACAGCAGCTCCGTCTCATCCGATTTCAAGTCGCCGAACACGGAATGGTGCATTGAAAGTGCAGAGGTGGCACCGGAGAGGAATGTGACTGAGGGCAGGAGAGGGAGGGCACGAGGCGTGAGGCACACACGCAGTAAGGCCGCACGGGACGCGATCGGGTGCACCCACCCCCGCTCACAGGCTCCTCCCCGTTGACATCGCTGCTCCTGAGCACACGTGAAGCGGTGGCAGGTTTCCGGGCAGAACCAGCACTTCGGGCTCTGCAGCTACTGCAGAGACCAGTTTTCGTGCTGCAGGGAGAGCGTGCACTGGCAGAAGGCCTCTGTGCTGACCGGGCTCCCGTCCCACCCCAGATGCTGCCGGGTGCCAAGCCCACAGGAGGACGTTGGCTCCCTAGAGGGAGTGTCAGAGTGTCACTGCTGGCATCCCCATGTGAATGACATCAGGGCTTGAGAAGATTGTCTCAGATGTCCTCCCCCGCCCCCCCCCCACCATTAGACTCTAGTAGCACCACGGTGTGACCATCCCAACGTCCCCAGACACGGCCAGCTGTCCCCAGGGAACAAAACTGATGCACACTGACACACACCCAAACCAGCAAGCCAGCCACGGACGCCACTAGGCCACAAACGTAAGTGCAGCCAGCACATCAGTCCCCTTTCTTCCTCCTCCACCGCACCCACCGAGCCCTCCGTCTCCCACATCGCCCACCATCATTCTCCAGACACCCCAGCGCACACCCCTATCCACGGTCGGCACGGGGCTCAAACCCACCCACCGGTATGAACGGACGGCAGAGGAGAAGCGTGTCCAGTGAAATGTTTATTCCCCTCACTCGAACAGACCTTGATTTAATTTCACTGCTAGTTTCAGAGCCAGAATCCAGACACAGTACTAAAATCAGACAAACCAGGAAGATCATGGGAGGACTCTGGGTCCGCACCTCTGCTGTGACTCCCTGACCCCATGCCCTTACTGCCCACACCACACTCACCTTTGCCCCTTCTCTCGTCTTTGAAGCCCAGCGTGGTAAAGCCGGGGAGCAGCTTGCTAGAGAGAGAGCTCAAGGCCACCGGGTGGGTCTCCTCCTCTGCAAAGGGGACAGGCTGTAAGCAGGTGGCTCGGGGAGCTCCCAGCCCCTGCAGTGGCTCACAGAGGGTACATGGGGAGGGCACCGGGGCTCTCTACAAAGACCAAAATCAAATTCACAGAAGCCACTACAATTCTTGGGCACCTGGGGGAGCTCAGTCAGTTAAGAATTTAACTCTTGATTTTGGCTCAGGTCATGATCTCACGGTTTGGGAGTTCGCGCCCCACGTCAGGCTCTGCACTGACAGTGCAGGGCCTGCTTGGGATTCTTTGTAATCCCCCGCCCCCTCTCTCAAAATACATAAGCAAAATAGAAAAAAAAAAAGCAGCCACTACGATTCTCAAACCTTAACTTCGACCTATGAGATGACCAACTCGAGACACCTTTCAAAGAGACGGACGAATACGTCAACGCTTCTGTACGGGAGAACAAACGCATCTACACCTCTGTCAAGACCTTCCTCAACGGGACGAGCACACAGGGCATCTCCTCTAAGTGCACGCCTGGGCCCCTTCGAAGCTCTGCGAGTGCAGTGCGACGGGAGGTCAGCACTCCGGCCCCTCCCAAGTGCCCCCACTGAGGTGTGAATCCTCGAGATGGTATCAGGAAGTCAAGCCATAAGGCCTTATAGAAGCACAGCCCTGCGGGAGCACGGCTCTACACCTGCTGCCCACGCTAGTCCCCCGGGTGGAGAAGGTCTGAGCAGCACCCCTGCCCCGCTGGACGCCTGCCCTCTGTCCATGTGTCACACACAGGCTTCATGGAGGGGGACGGACAGGAGCATAACACTGGACGGGACTCTTGTCTACGCCGGGTGACTGGGGCCTGCTCTACAGGGGAAACGGTGATCTCAAACAGGCTACGAAGTCCGAAAATCCCTGGCGTGGAGACTAACCCCAGCCCTGTCGGGGCCACGCACCATCGGCGTCCGGCTCGGCCGTGTTGACCACGCTGTAGAGCAGGCTGCCGTCGCTGTTCTTCTTCAGGTAGCCCATCTGCAAGGAAGCACACCTGAGTGCCGGCCCCGACACGGTCCGCGACAGCACCCACAGAGCTAAGGTGTACGAGCATGGCCTAACACGGACAAATCCCAAGAGGCCACGGGGCAATTGGTTTCCCCATGAGAAAGACCGCAGAGGCCCTCTCATACCTTCCTGACCTTGACTTCAGACCTGTGTGCACTGAAAGGATGCAGACTGGCTCCTGACTCTTCGAAAGGAGCTATGGAAACAGGCGGCTTTCCCCAGGAACCACCGTCTTACAGGACGTCAGAACCTGAGCAAATGGGCTAGTACAGGACTCTGGCCATCAAGGGTATGGGCACTAGAAGCTCCATCTCTAACACAAGGGACTTACTTCCACTTAAAGACAAGACACCAAACAAAAGCCCTCTTCCTCTGAAGACCCCTAACAAGGTCCAGGAGGAGCACCTGCACATTGGAGTGGGGGAAGAGAGGAGGGGGCCTTTGGGCCTGGGTGCCCGAGTACAGGGCAGGGAGGACAGGAGACCCGATGCTACGGACCATGGGAGCGCTGACCACATAAGTACTGAGCACGTGAGCGCTGACCATGTAAGTACTGAGCACGTGAACGCTGACCATGCGAGCGCTGACCACGTAAGTGCTGACCCTGTGAGCAGTGACCATGTTAAGTACTGACCGTGTGAGTACTGACCTAGTGAGCACGGACCGTGGGAATCCTGACCGTGTAAGCACGGACCATGTAAGTGCACTGAGGGGAACAGAAGTCAGGTTTCTCGCTGTGAAATTACAACCCAAAAAGGGAGAAAAGGGAACAGGCCCAGCACTGGGAGCAAACGGGGTTCGGGTGTGGACACATGCCTCTGACGAATCCACACAGGTCAGCACAGCCCTCCCTCTACGAGCTACAGTCTGCCCGGGCTCTTTCCCAGCCCCGGTGAGGGGGGCACCCAGGGCCCTGGAAATCCAGGGCTGAAGCACGACAGGCGAGCAGACCAGCGGGTCCAGCAGACCACCACCAGCTACTCAGGGCACTTCAAACTTTCCACCGGGAATGTTTAAGGTAAGTAAAAATTCGTCTCAGTATGTTTTACGTAACCGAGCGCATACAAAACGTCATCCTTCAAAACTCTTCACGGAGAACTCGACGCACGTTTTGAAAATGTGCACCCAAGACAGGGACGTGAAGCTGTAAGACCACGCGCGCAGACGAGACCCCGGACACACCAGGTCAAGTAAAACGTGCCGGGATTACCATCACCTCTGTCCTTGTTACCACGACCGCCAGGGTTAAAAGTGCACACAGGAGCCGCACCATTTCTACTGGGCCCGCCGGTCTCCTCTCCCAGCTGGGAGGTGCTCCGAGAGTGGCAGGCACCCGGGGAGACGACCAAGGCTGCAGTGCAGACGCCCGGCAGGCCTGGCCTCCATCCGCCAGTGAGCAACAGCCCCGCTAAAGGGCGAGCCTGCCCTCGGCGTCCCCGCATCCCACGCCACCTCTGTGAGGGTCCCGCCCTCGAGGCTCCCCTGGAGGCCCCCTCTCACCCCAGAGATGGGGCCACTGACAGGACCCAACGTGAGCCTGGGGTATGCGAGCTCTGCCCAGACGCTCCTGACGCTACCTTGCCCCCTGGGAGGAGCCGGCTGATCCTGTCCCGAGCCTCATCAGCCGCGTGTTCCACCAAGGCCAGCACATGCTCCTCTGCCGTGCTGTCGGTCAGGCTGCAGGCGTTTCCTTCTGGCTCAAACATGCAGCTGCGAGACAAGAATACCACACACGTCACCAGGAAGCCAGGGCACGTGCTGCTCCCACCTCACCCACAGCCAGTCCCTAACGGTCCTCAAGGTCACCGGGGGCTAGGGACAGTAGCATGAAGCACTCCTCAACCCTGTCCTTGTGGCTGTAACTGCAGCAACACACGATGCTTCCACGAACAGCAAGGGAGACCCAAACGGCCGCTGGAGGTTTCTCGTGTCTCAGCTACACATCTGAGTCAATCTAAGAGCAACCTGATGGGAACCTCACTGCTTACGGTGTCATTCAAGACATCATTAGAAACAGAGACAAAACTCCGTGGAGGGTGGAGACACTAACAACAAGAATGAGCTGGGAGCAAAAGGTCGTGAGGCAAAAGGGGCGTCCCAAGCCTTCAGCAGGCGACCTCAAACCCCACATGAAGGAGAAGATCTTTATTCAAACAGCCAAAGGTCGCTGGGTGCAGCGCCCAAGGGAGGTGGCCTCTCCTATGGAAGATTCTAGAAGCAAATGGATGAACCCATGCGAGGAGCTGTGGGAGCAAACCCTGCCTGGGGACCCCAAGCCTGCAAGAAGGCCCTCTCTCTGGCCCAGGGTGTACAACTGTAGGAGTTGGGGGGTCAGCTGTAATGAGAATGAAGGCCCACCCCCCAAGCGTGCCACCTGCCCAACACAGCACGGCTACGTCCCCCGTGCTGGGACTGCCACGCCAGGCCACCGCCAGGCGTCCTGCACAGGAGAGAACTTCTTCAGAGCGAAGGGCCGCCAAGAGTCACTACAACACACATGCGGGAACAGCAATGGCCAGACAGGCTCCCGTGTCACACCCGGAACAGAGCCTGTGTGTGGCTGGCAGGGGCTGTCTGGCCCTTGTGCCCCCAGGTCCGTTAGCATGACAGGGACTCTCCTGTGGGACAAGTCCTGGCTGGCCCAGGTTGCCGGCCAGCTGCCTGGAAACACCTGAGACCAGACGTCGTCCCACGTGGCCTCTGGGGACCGGGCTCCTTCCGGCAGGCGGTGGTCCGCGAGCTACTCAGGGCTGGTGCAGGGGGACAGGCCAGAGGGCACAGGGGCCCGCACCTCACCTACAGGCCGGTCAGGCACAAGGCACTGGTCCTAGATGCATGACGTATGCAACCTGGATCATGGGACAGATCTGGGAAGCTGCTCCGGACAGCCGGGACGTCCCGTCCGGACTCAGTGAGGCAGCCACGTAAAACAAATCACAGGCTGGCTGCAATCCATCAGACACCCAGACTTAGAGCAACAGATCCAGAACTTTCCACCAACCCTAAAGGAGATGTTCCAGCTGGGGCAGGAGCAGAGAGAGTGCTTGGAGGTGAGGGCGGCCTGGGACATCTACCCTAGAGCACCGGGGTCTGCACCACGGCCAGTGACAGATGGATGGCAGCATGTCATTCACTGGGAGTGAGGTTCTGCTTAGGCATCAAAGCCCAGAAGAGAACTCCCGTTTCTGTGGCTGCTCACAGCTGTGGGTCGCTTACTTTGCTCATCATCTTAAAGCCTGCGTGAAGGATCTTGTCGGCCAACTTGTAGTACACCGTGTCCGGCCTGTTGTAGGTCATCGCGTTATCACACATCAGTTTGAAATCCGCCTGGAAGGGAAAAAAACAGAACCTGTTGAATATGAGCCTCTAAGACACCAGTAAAAACTGGATTCCTATCAAGAGGCTAAAACCAAGTGAGAAACAACAAAATCAGGCTCTTCAGCTTAACAAACGGTTTCTAAGCACTCTTTCAGGAAAGTGTTCGCAGTCCTTACAATGAGAAGCCTGACAGACTCTGAGCTTCCTCCTGAATGCAACAGATGTGTGGTTTTTGTTTTGTTGTTTTGTTTTAAAAGAATGTGTGTGTGAACAGGGGAGGGGGAGAGAGAGAGGGAGAGTGAGAATCCCAAGCAGGATCCACGCTGTCAGCACAGAGCCCAACGTGGGGCTTGAACTCATGAACCATGAGATCATGACCTGAGCTGAAACCAAGAGCCGGATGCTCAATCGACTGAACCACCCAGCTGCCCCAACACGTGCATGTTCTAAGAACACGGCGGCGGCTCCCCTCTCCGTGTCCAGCTCCCCTACTTTGGGAGAAATTGGATGTAAATAGGGACAAGAAGTGACAGCCAGGTCCTTAGAAGTAAAAGCTGAGGGATGAGCTGAAAGTTGAGAGAATCCTCTCTCTCCAGAATTTTGCCACAGAATTCAAAATTTGGTCTATTGGTAATTTCTCTAATTGTATCAACAAAAAGACTTTCCCTTAAAAAAAAGCCTTGCTGAACACCTTATACTAAAAGTAAACTATTGGAAATTCCAGTATCTTGTCACCCTAACCAAATTACATATGGCACGCACCTGTCACAGGTGAGTCGGCCATGAGGACGACGCACAAGGACACCTAAAGCCAGCCGGGCCCTGACAAAGCCCCAGCGCTGGCCCCACACAAAGGTCCCCAGGCTGGGCCTAAGGCCCTGAAAACCCCACCCTTTGCAGGCCTAGACATAGCAGTCTTGAGGACGTGGCAGAGGGGGGACACCACTCACATCCAGGGCTGTCAATGGGCAGCACAGCAAACCAGGGCCCGATCAGGAAGGTGGAGGACTATGGGCCGCCCGCCCTGTACCCTTTCATGTGGCACCGCCTCTGCGGCTCAGCAAACATGCTCAGTCATGTCACCAGAAAATGAAAGTAAAAGAGCTAAGCCTTCCAAATTTAACAGAAACTAAGAAAGAAACCCGATGCCTTTTTCTAAATGACATCATTACCAAAGTTGTCAAGCACTCATCTTGATCCGCTCTTGGTTTCAAAGCCAACAAGCAATTCCTACCTCACGGATGTACCAAGAAACAGAGTTCAGAACTACACACTGGAGAGTCGTAGGAATTTATCATTCAAAAAAAAAAAAAAAATTAAACTCCCAGTTACTAAAAAATAAAACTAACAATTAGGAAAACTGTATTTCTAAAAATACCCATTCTGGAGCCAGACCAAATCAGATACACTCTTGCTTGACCCCGTGCATTTCTACAGCTTCCAGAAAAAGATCCCGGTTTACCTGATGCAATCTTTGAGAGACCTCGGCCCAAACACTCAGAACCCCGTGGAAACTCGCAACGAGAAACAGGCTGATATGGACAGAGTGCTTACTGGACACGAACACACGGAGTGCCTCAAGGCAGTTATTTCAGAAACTGAAACTAGTTTACCTTAAATTCTGTGACTGACTTGTATTCATTGGCCACGATCTTGTCTTTCATCGTACCGAAATCCATAGGATGTTTTATTATCATGGAGTATCCAGGAGCAATTGCGTCCGTGACAGGAAAAGCAAAAAATCCATGAGGATCTTTTCTGAAAACAAAAACATCTTTGCTTAAGATGGAAAAACCCTAAATCTAGATTTCCAAATGATATAAAACCTTTCACAATAAAAATGTAACACAACTCACCAAATTTTAAATCTGTTTCTCAAAATTAGAAATAAAATTTATGCTCTTCAGACCTGTAGTAGGTATTTTTGATGATTAAAAATTCCAAAACTACAGTCCTGGCTCCAGCCACGACATCTGCATCACGGCAGCCCTGACTCCCCAATACCCCTGCCCCGCGTGGACTCGGCACAGTGAGCTCTCCCCCATGGCGGCCCACCCCTCACCGGACTGGGCGTTACTCAGGGAGGGCGAAGGGTCTGCTTCATGGGTGTCGGAGGTGAGGGAAGAGCACCTCACAAAGGAACACACCCTGAACATTCCCAGCCTTGAGCTCTTAAGAAACTTTACCTCTGGAGCTGACGAAGAAAATGCTCTAGTAACTGCTGAACAGGCGTGCTCTCGTTCTCAGCTGACGATTTAAAAAAACAAAATAAAAAGAAGTCAAAACATTTTCATATCGTGTCACAGGAGAGCTCCAACTTCCTAGCACGTCCTGTTTCACGGTGTTTTCGGCTCCAACGAGACCCAGGTACAAGGAGGAACCAGACCCCGTCTTGGCCCCAAAAAAGCTCGGCTGGGTGGGAAAAGCATCCACTACAGCATCAGTCCCCAAACCCCTGAGAAAGTGCCAATGTTCCTAGAATGACAACAGGGAGATACCACTTATCAATCTGTATGAGTCCCCCCGTCACTACTAGGCCCGGTACATTCCAGACACGGTACGAAGACCAGGACACAGAGGCCGAGCTCCATCTATACCAGTCCCCCAGCCCCCCACCATCACTACTGGGTCCAGTATGTTCCAGACATGGTACGAAGGCCAGGACAGAGGCCAAGCTTCACCAACTATCATTTTACTTGGGAGTCCGGAACCTCTGGCCACACCTCTGCTCCCCCTCATCTGTAAATGCAACCCCACGGAGGTCCTTGTGAGGACGGCCGTTAACGTCGTCTCTGGGCCCACAGTGTGGAAACGTGGTTTCTGGTGAACGTAAACACAGATGCCAGCATAGGTTCTGTTCTCTAACCCGTAAGACCATACATGCTCTTGCCCAGAGCTGTCCGCAGAGGGCCACGCCCAGCACTCAGACCTCAGGCTCTGAACACACTAAGGAACCAGGACGCCTTGGAGAAATGGCTGGTTCCAGGGCTGAGGCAAACAGGAATGCAGACCACGAGTGGGTTCTCTATAGTGACCATGACCAGAGCCGAGGCTGAACGTCAGCCCTGCAGGTACACAGAAGGGAAGCACTGCAGGTGTGACCTTAGTCAAGATCAGACCAGGCTCACAGGCAAGGTGACTGTATGAACTTCGGAGGCACGCTCACCTAAGGAACGCTGTTTCCCGCCTGACCTTCTCTCCTCCCCACCATGCCCAGTGGCCTTGGGTCCTACCTGTCCACCGTGGCATTGACTTGCTCGGGAGGGCTGCTGCCAGAAAGCCACACCCTCCATGATGACTACAATATGATCCCGCCTCCTTCCGCCCACATCACAAGCACTCTAACCCAAAGTCAAGAAAAGAAAAGCTTGAAGCAAAACTCCCTCCACTTCAGTTCCTCCTGACCATTTGAAAGCCTCAGAGGAAAGCGGCCACACAGATTAGAGGATGTGGGCATTCTGGAATCGCTCCTTTGGTGAGGCTTGCACAGCCCCCGTGGTTGCTGACAGCCTCAGTAACTGATTTGAGCACTAGTTTCCTTCTATCCATGATGAGCTCGTGAGTTAAAAAAAAAAAAAGGAAGGAAAAGGGCACATGAGCCAGAGGTGACTAGCCCCTACTCTACAGGTTCAAAGGCGACAGTAAGACCTCGGGTCCAGCTACACTTCGAGCCCTGGGAGAGGAAACTGTCCCCTCCTGCCCACATTCGTCCCAAGGGGCTTTTTGAAAAGCATGGCGCCAACCACTGTGTCCGAGACCAGTACTCGCGCTCCAGGAGAGCCTCCAAACACGTTCCCTCCACTTGCCTGGCTGCGTCCGGCACGCTCGCACGGGCCTGTCGGGGGGCGGCTCCACTTCCACCTTCTTGCCGGGGTCGAAGTCGTCGGCCTCTCCCTCCGAGTCGCCATGCTCCTTTTCTCGCTTCCGCTTCTTCTCTTCCTGTGAGGCAGAGGCAGGGCAGCGAGAGCAACGCCAGCAGTTTTACACAGATCTCCTGTCACCGAGGGAGAACACGAAGCTGAGGGAGCCAGCTGCCCTCCAGAGCCCCTTCCTACTTCAGACGCCCACCCTGCCACGACCACCCCCAGGGCTCGGGCCAAAAACCGAGCAACTGACCTTCCCAGTGTGCCTTCTGCTACAAACAGGACAGCCCTTTCCTAAGACCCCGAGGCCCTTGCGGTCTGCCCTCCAGGGGGCTGGGGGCCACCACCCGCCAGCTGCCGCCCTGCTCTACCTTTCTCTTCCTTCTTTCTTCATCGTCAAGGTGCTTCTCCTTCTCGGATTTCTTTTTCTTCTTCTTCTTCTTCTTCTTTGTGCCGCTCTCACTCGTGGTCTGACCTGTCATCGTAATAACTGGAGTCGTGCCCAGACCCCGACAGCTCAGTCACTTCGCTTCCTCCAACCTTGAGGACCAGCTTCAGGGGCTTCTCCAAGGGCTTGTCTGTGTAATCTGTAGACAGAGACAGCAGCATGGTGTGCTTGGGGTGTGTAGAGGCACACGGGGCCCAACGTGCAGAAGGGACAGGGAGGACCCCGGGGGCCCAGGAGGCCGCTCCAGCAGGGAAAGATGTGGAGGCAAAACCCCAGGGAGCTGTTCCAGCCCCCTTGATGACACATAACCTGGTGGGGGGGGGGGTAGTTCAAGCCACTCCGTCAGGGGGAGGCACAAGGAGGGAGGGGAGCCCCTAAGTTGGTCCCCCGAACCTAAGCTCCTGGCCTGTGCTCACGCCCTCCTGTCCTGCAGCAGGCACAGGCCGCGAGGCTGCAGGAACGCACAGGTGGGACGCGGGTGACAAACAGGGAAGAACTCCGAGACCAGACAAGCCAACAGAGATGCAGGAGGCGGCCCAGACGCCCAACAGCCCTGGACCCCCGGCCCGGAACCCCCGCCGGCGCTCCGCAATCCTCACCCAGGACCCCTGCCCGCGAGCCCGGAATCTTCCCCCGGGACTCCCGTCCCCCGCCCGCGTGCCCAGGGCCCTCGCCCGGGAACCTCGCAGGATCCTCCGTTGGGGTCCCCGCCCGCAAGCCCGGGATCTTTGCCCGGGACCCCCCCCCGCCCCCCGCCTGTTGCGAACGCCCGCCCGCCGGCCGACCCGGTGTCACAAAGCGCACCCGCCGCCTCACCCTCGTAGGACGAGCGTCACTCGGTCTTGTGCTTCTTGCCCATGGCAGCGCGGGGCCGGGGCGCGGGGCCGGGGCGCGGGGCTAAGGGCTGCATACGAGCGCGGCCGGAGCGTGGCTCCGCCCCGCGGCCCCGGCTCGCCCTCCGCCTGGCCCCACGGAGGTAGCCGGGCCGCGCTGGAAGTAGAGGCCGCGACCCGAAGTCGGGCCGCCCCGCCCCGCCGGCGCCCAGCGCTTCCGGGTCAGAGGGCGGCGCGCCTCGCGCGGCACTTTCAAGCGCGGGCAGGCAGCGGCAGCGGCCCTCCTGGCGGCGGCGGCGACGACGGCGGCAGCAGGGGCGTGGGGCGGCGGCGGCGGCCACGTTCCGGCCGGGTCCCCGCTGTTCCGAGCGCGGGCGCCGTGGACGAGGCCGCGGGCGACCTGAAGCAGGCTCTGCCCTGCGTGGCCGAGGCGCCGGCCGTCCACGTGGAGGTGCACCAGCGGAGCGGCAGGTGAGCCCGGGCGCCGCACCCGAGCGGACGGGCCGGGAGGAAGGGGAGCGTGAACTCGTTTCTCTCGAACCCTGTCAATAGATGCGGAGAAATCATTTGACAAAATACAGCACTCTTTCCTAATAAAAACTCTCGAGAAGTCGGGATAGAAGGAGCATACGTAGGCATCATAAAAGCCATTTATGAAAAGCCCACAGCTAATATCATCCTCAATGGGGAAAAACGGACAGCCTTCCCCCCTGAGATCAGGAACACGACAGGGATGTCCATTCTCACCACTGCTGTTTAACATAGCGTTGGAGGTCCTAGCATCAGCAATCAGAAAACAAAGCAAAATAAAAAGCATCCTATGCGACACATCTCCAATGGGGAGAGAATTAAAAGCAAAAACGAACTGCCGGGATCTCATCAAGATAAAAAGCTTCTGCACAGCTATGGAAACAACCAAAAAAACTAATAGACAACTGATGGAATAGGAGAGGATCATTGCAAATGACATATCGGATAAAGGACTGGTATCTAAAAGCTGTAAAAATCTTACCAAACTCCACACCCGAGAAACAAATAATCCAGTGAAGAAATGGGTGGAAGATATGAATAGACACTTCTCCAAAGATGACATCCAGATGGCCATCAGACACATGAAACGATGCTCAAAGTCACTCATCATCAGGGAAATACAAATCAAAACCTTACTGAGACACCGGCTCACACCAGTTAGAGTGGCTAAAATGAATCAATCAAATCTATAGTTGCTGGCAAGGATATGGAGAAGCAGGCACCCTCCTAAACTGTTGGTGGGAATGCAAACTAGTGCAACCACTCTGGAAAACGGTGTGGGGGTTTCTCAAAAAATGAAAATAGAGCTACCCTATGACCCAGCAATAGCACTGCTAGGAATGTACCCAAGAGACGCAGGAATGCTGATGCATAGGGGCACGTGTACCCCAATGTTCATAGCAGCACTTTCGACAATAGCCAAATCATGGAAAGAGACTAAGTGTCCATCAACTGATGAAAGGATAAAGAAGAAGTGATAAACATACATATGTATATATATAATGGAATATTACGTGGCAATGAAAAAGAATGAAATCTGGCCATGTGTAGCAACATGGATGGAACTGGAGGCTATTATGCTAAGTGAAATAAGTCAGTCACAGAAAGACAGATGCCATATGTTTCCACGCATAGGTGGATTTTGAGAGACTTAACAGAAAGCCATGGGGGAGGGGAAGAGGGGAAAAGAAAAAAGACACAGAGAGGGAGGGAGAAAATAAGAGACTCTCAAAGACTAAGAACAAACTTAGGGGTGAGGGGGATATTGGAGGGGGGACAGTGGGTGATGGGCACAGAGGAGGGCATTTGTTGGGATGAGCACTGGGTGCTATATGGAAACCAATTTGACAATAAATTTTTAAAAAGAAAACAAAAAACAAAAAACAAATGTGCTTTTAAGGAGTTATCTGAAGATTCTTAAAGGTATAGAGCAAGCACATTCATTAGAATTTTTCCACATATTTTAAAGTACATTTTAAATGCAATAGAATGAATACATTTTACACTAAATGATTCAAACTGCATAAATCTGCAAACAATGCAAAGGGCTTTTTCACTGAAGACATATCTCTGGGAATATAAAATCTACTAATAAATTTTAGAATGTTCTCTTTCCCTCTATCTCATATCCATTTCAGTAACCTCTGTTCCATTAGACTTGTTTTCCCCCTTCCAACGTTTCTTTGACAGCTCAGGAGAAAGTAGTGAAATCATGTTAATCACAATGAAGGCATTAAAAGTAGGTCTGGGAGGAAATGTCACGGATTCACTTCTCAAATGTTAACCAGATGTTCTGTATTGTCTTTTGGCTATAAATTTCTGTCCAGAGGAAGTCGAGTGTTCGAAAGCTAGCCTCAATGTATAGGAGCACAAATATAGTATTTTAAGGGAAACAATGCACATTGAACATTTGAGTATTTTCACTACTCTATATAAACTATGAAATATGGAGTGATTTGATAAAAATGAGGATTAGGATTCTTTTCAAGATATTGTTAGCTTTACTCATTTAGTATGATGTAAAGAGATGAGAGTTGAACCAAGACATGGGGTGTGACACCAATAAAACCGGGCTAATCTGAGCCCTTTAGGCTGTCAGGCTTACCAAAAACTCACTCTAGGGCTTTGTAAAGCCATTTGAAAGTTTATCAGAAATGAGAACACACAACTATGTCAGGAAATTATTGAGGGCTTGAGTAATTGTGCCCTCACTGCCACCTAGTAATAACAAGCATACAATTTTGAAGATATGCAGTTTGTAATGGAAACTGACATGTGAGTAATTTTATACTGTTGTATGTACCACTAGGAATGGAAAAGAACAACATATGAAATATAATTTGGAGGCACTACATCTTTTTCCATACAATATTTATTTGTACATGTACTTCAGAAGGTACTTTAAGCTTAAATAGACCATGGTGGTTCATCATTCGTGAAATTAAAAGTAAACTAAAAACAAATGCATTGGTTCCATTACTCCTCAAGTTTTCTACATTTGAGTCTGATTCTATACAACTTTCTATGGGTTTCCATGACTTTATTATAAATCCATTTTCCACCAGTGAAGGCATCAGTGATGCAGCCTTTCCTAAAGAATTCAGAGGTCAACTAATTTTCACTGGACCCAGAGTTGACTCTGCAATTAGTAAGGACTTTTTTAGATCCCTCCAGTTTAATTCACCTGCATCCTGACTATTCCCATCGATTTCTGTCGAATGGGCAAGAGGCCTCCGTCATTGTTCCCGGAACATTGTCTCAGCCTCTTTTACCATCTACAATCTTCAATCAATGTTGAACTTCTCAATAGGTGAATGCGATGAGGCGTATGCTTATTGTGGTGAGCACTGGATAACTAGTAACCTATAGAGTGGTTGAATCCCTAAACTGTACACTGATACTAATATAACATTCTAGGTTCATTATACTGGAATTATAAACGTCAATAATTTTCAAAATGTTGATCATGTCACTTTTGCAGTGACATAGTCCTGCTAAAATGAATTCCAAACTGATGAGACACTTTTCAATTTCACTGATTTCCAAATGTGCCTATACATACATATATTAGAAATTTTAAAAATATATTTTCTTAATAAAGATCAGAGCAGAAGTAAATTGCACAGGGAATTTTTTTATGTTAAAAGAAGTTCTTTATTTTTTATTTTTTCACATTTTTTTATTGTCAAATTGGTTTCCAGACAACACCCAGTGCTCATCCCAACCCCTTGCCCCGCTCATTGCCCGTCACCAACTCTCATCCCTCCCATACCCCCCTCAACCCTCGGTTTGTTCTTAGTATTTAAGAGTCTCTTACGTTTTGTCTCCCTCCCTCTCTGTGTCTGTGTAAGGTATTATGCTGAGGGAAAGAAGTCAGTCAGAGAAAGACAGATACCATAGGTTTCCACACATAGGTGGACTTTGCGAGAATTAACAGAAAACTCGGGGAGGGGGGGAGAGGGGAAAGAAAGAAGGCACTTCTTCTTTTAAATTTTAAAGAGCAATGGCAAAGGCCAATGAAACCAAGATCTAGTTCTTTGAAAAGATAAAAATTGATAAAACTTCAGCTAGACTCATCAAGAAACAGGAAGAAACATGCAAATAAATAAAATCAGATCTAAAGAGAAGTAGCATCCGACCTCGCAGAAATACAAATGTTTATAAGAGAATTTTACAAAAATGATCGACCGACAAATTGGACGACCTAGAAAAAATTGATAAGTTTCTAGTAGCATAAAATCTTCCAAAACTGAATTTGGAATAAAGAGACCATCTGAGGAGACCAATAACTCGTAATGCAATTGAACCAGTAATTAAAACATCTATGAAAAAACGATCTAGGACTAGAAGGATTCACAGATGAGTTATACCAAACATTTTAAAAGATGCTCATACCTATCCTCTTCAAACTCTTCCAATAACACAAAACGAAGGAAAGCTTGCATTCGACAAGGCCTGCATCATGCTGACACCGAAAGCGGACAAAGGCACTACAAGAAACAAAACAAAACAAAACAACACAAAACAAAGAAGGAAGGAAAAGAAAATATCCATGATGAACATATATGCAAAAGTCATTAAGAAAATGTTGGCAAAACACATTAAACGATACATTAAAAAGATCATGAATCATGAACGAGTGGAGTTTATGCTAGAAATATGAGGATGGTTCAATATTTGCAAAGCAATGTGATGGCATAAACAAAATGAAACACAAAAATCATAAAATCTTGTCAATACATGCAGAAAGGCTATTGACAAAATTCAACAGTCGTTCAAGATAAAAACTCTCAATAAAGGAAGGGGGTTTACATCAACATAATAAAATCATATATTAAAAACCCACAGCTAACACGCTCAACGATGAAAACCTGAGTACTTTTCCTTTAAGATCAGGAACAAGACAAGGATGTTCATTCTCACCACTTCAATTCAACATACTACTGGGGCACCTGGGAGGCCTAGTCAGTTAAACATCGAAGTCTTGATTTAGGATCAGGTCATGATCTCAAGGTTTGTGGGATCAAGCCCCACATCGGTCTGTGCTGTTAGTGCACAGCCTGCTTGGCATTCTCTCTCTCTCTCTCTCTCTCTTTCTCTCTCGCTCTCTACCCCTCTCTACCCTCGAAATAAATACATAGGCATTTAAAAACTAGTAATGTGAGTCTTGACCACATGAGTCAGACAAGAAAAAACACTGATACGTATAAGAAAAAGTTAAACTTTATTTAAAGTCACTATTTGCAGAAGACATGGTACTCTACATAGAAAACACCGCCAAAGAATACATACATATACATAAAGACATCACCAAAAAAAAAAAAAAAAAAAACAACTTGATAGAAGGAATAAATGAATTGAGTAACGATTCACAACACAAAATTAATACCCAGATGTTGGCTATGTTTCTATTTAAGAATAACAAAACAACAGAAAGAAAATCTAAGACAGGGCACTGGTTTTGATGAGCACTGGGTGTTGTATGGAAGTGATGAATCACTAAATGCTACAACTGAAACTATTATTACACTGTAATTTAACTAAGTGGAATTTAAATCAAACATGAAAGGAAGGAGAGAGAGAGAGAGGAATTAAGATAGTTCCATTTAGAAGTAGGTCAAAAAGACTAAAATACCAAGGAATAAGTTCAACCCAGAAAGTGAAAGAACTCTACTCTGAAAACTATGAAAAAAAGGGATGTAAGAAATGGAAGGAAGCACAAACCAGTGGAGGTACATACCATGTTTATGGATTAGAAGGACTAACAATGGAAAAACGTCCAAAATACCCAAATCAGCCTACCGCTTCAAGGTAATTCCTACCAAAATTCCGACAGCCTTATTCACAGAACTAGACAAAATAATGCCAATTTTTTCACAACCAAAAAGAGCCCAGATAGCCCAAGTAATCTTGAGTAAGAACAGAGCTGGCAGGATCACAATTCCAGATTTTGAGACACACTATATGGTTGTAGTGATCAATCACGACAGTATGATCCTGGCACAAAAATATACATAGATCAATGTAGCAGAATAGAGAACCCAGAAATAATCCCAATGTTTCTACGTCCAATTAGTCTCTGAAAAAAGAGGCAAAAATATACAGTGGGGAAAAGGCAGTCTCTTCCATAAATGGTACTGGGAAAACTGGACAGCTACACGTAAAAAAATGAAACTGGGTCTCTTTCTTACACCATATACGAAAATAAATTCAAAATTGGTTGAAGACCTAACTGTCATTTTAGCCAATCTGATAGATGTGAGGTGATATCTCACCAAAGTTTGGATTTGCATTTCCCTGATGATCAGTAATATTGAGCATCTTTTCACGTGTCTGGTGGCCCTCTGGAAGTCTCCTTTGGAAAAACGTGTATTCATGTTGCCTTCACATTTAGTCATTAGATTCTTTATTTTCTGGGTGTTGAGTTTTGTAAGTTCTTCATAAATATTGGATGCTAAACCTTTGTCAGATATGTCATTTGCAAATATCTTCTCCCATTCTGTAGGCTGCATCTTAGTATTACTGATTGTTTCCTTTCCCATCCAGAAGCTTTTTATTTTGATGAAATCCCAGGAGTTTCTTTTGGCTCTTGCTTTCCTTGCCTCAGGACACACATCAGAAAGAAAGTGCTACAGTCAATGGGAACAAAGTTACTATCTGTGTTTTTTCGAGGGTTTTGATGGTTTTCTATCTCACATTGAGGGCTTTAATCCATTTTGAATTTATTTATGTGTATGGTGTAAGAATGTGCTCCAGTTTCGTTTTTTGCATATGTCTGTGCAGTTGCTCCAACATCATTTGTTGAGTAGACTGTCGTTGTCCCATTTTTCATTTGTCCTGTGTTGTTGACGATTACTGAGTGGGAGACTCATTTCTGGGTTTTCTATTACATTCCCCTTATCTATATGCCTCTTTTTGTGCCAGAACCTTACAGTTTACATCATTGGAGCTTTGTCATATAAATAGAAGCCCAGAATTTTGATAACTCCAGCTTTGTTTTCCTTTTTCAAGATTTCTTTGGCTCTTCAGAGTTTTATGGGGTGCCATACACATTTTAGTATTGTTTGTTTCAGCTCTGGGAAAATGCTGTTGGCATTTTGATAGGGATTGTATGAAATGTGTAGATTATTGAGGTTAGTATCGTTAGACATTCTAACCATATTTGTTCTCCTGATCCAGGAGCATGAAATAGCTTTCTATTTCTTTGTGTCATCTTCAATTTCTTTCATCAGGGTTTCAGCGTTTTCAGAGTACAGGTACTTCCCATCTTTGCCTAGGTTTATTTGTAGGTATCTGAGAGTTTTGTGTACAATTGTAAATGGGATGGATTCTGAAATTTCTCTTTCTTCTTCTTCATTACTGGTATGTAAAAATACAATAGATTTATGTGCATTGATTTTGTATCCTTCATGACTTTCCTAAATTTCTGAATCAGTTCTAGAATTTTTTTCATGAAGTTTGTGAGTTTTCTCTATAGATTATCATGTCGTGTGCAAATCGTGAAAGTTTGACTTCTTCCTTACTGAGTTAGAAGCCCTTTATGTATTTGTTGTCTGATTGCTGTGCTTAGGTCTTGCAATAGTATGTTAAGTAATAGTGATGAGAGTGGACACGCCTGTCTTTTTCCTGATCATACAGAAAAATCCTTCAGTTTTTCCACATTCAGGATAGTGGCTGTGGGTTTTTCATACTTGGACTTTATTATCATGAGTTATGTTCCTTCTAAACCTACTTTGTTTTTCTTCATGAACGGATGTTGAATTTTTAAAATGCTTTTTCTGCATCTATTGAGCAGATCATACGGTTCTTATCCTTTCTTTCATTAACTCAGGGTATCATGCTGTTTGATTTGCAAATATTGAACCACCCTTGCAATCCAGGAATAAATCGATATTCAGAATTCAATAAATTTCAGGATGCAAAATTGAACTTCTGCATTTGTAGACCTTACCAACAAAATATCTGAAAACGTAGATGCCAATCCCATTCACAGTAACATCAAAAATATTAAAATTCTAAGGAATACATTTCAGTGAGCAGGTGAAATCTGTACAATAAAAACTACAAAGATCTGATGAAAGTAAAGAGGACACGGACAAAAAGATATCTCATGTTCATGGATTAGAAAAATTAATAATGTTAAAATGTCCATACTACCCAAACTCATCAAAATTCAACACAATTCCTATCAAAATTATAATGGTATTTTAATGGGATAAAAAAATTTACTAAAATATGCATGGGACCACAAAATACATTGGGTAACCAAATCAAATTTGAGAAAGTAGAAAGCCTGAGATACCACACTTTCAGATTTCAGATCATGCTACCCAGCTAATGTAATCTAGGTAGATGGTTTCTGGGGCATAAAGGAGACATGAAAGTACATTATAATAAAATAAAAATTAAATATATCTATGGACTCCAGGCATTAAGAAATATTTAAATATAACAAAATAAACCTGGAGGAGAATGTTGAGCAGAAATATCTACAAGCACTGCCAACGTGACTAATATTTGGCTTAATAGCTACAGGGAATAATGTGGTGTTGTATCCGTCAGCTTAACTGATGTATCAATAGAGAGAACCCCTAAATTTCAGTGCAGACTTCTTTTTCAATCATGATCTATGTTCATCGTATGTTCACGACAGCTATTTACTCTTGAACCCAAGCTGATAAAATAAAAGAATAAGAGAAAAGGATATGCAAAACATAGTCTAGCTTCAATTAATACTGTTCACTACCTTTGCCGAAACCTTTTATACAGGCACACCTTATGTCATCATGCTTATGCAAGAATAATACATGCTTACGCAAGTATAGGAAGCAGCTGTAAAACACCATGGATAATACAAACTGCATAAAGCATATATAGCCCCCACACAATAGGTATTAGGACCCACAAAAATAGGTATTAAGATTAAGAATTAAAATGTTGTTGTTTTTGGCCACTGTAGTTTGAGGGCCATGGATTAGTGAAGTATTCTGTTCAGAAAGCTGGATATTTACAAGGAGGGAAGGAAGCGTGGTTTTTGCTTGCATTAAAATTATCCTCCTCTATGTCTCTTTATGTTCACACCAGTTGTCCTATAAGATAATATGGATTACTTCTATGCTTCTGGAACAAGATTATGCTTTCATATCTTCTCAATATTTGAGAACAGGATCTGGTGATGTATCGGCCCTACAAAACATAAAGTGACTGGAGGACAAGAGTTGCTTATTATAACTTCCCCCCACATCTACTATTCACTATTGTGTTCTGACAAATTAGGTACTATATATCCTCCTAATATATATTTATACCTTACATATGTTTATATATAATATAAATAAAGATGCATGGCTCAAAAAATATTGAGTGATGAAAGAATTCAGAAATGTAAATCACAACTTTGGTAAGAGTTTTTTCCTGAACGTGAATTAGGAAATGACATATACTCCAAGAAGAAACTATACAGCTAACAGAGGTGAAACAAATAACTGATATATAAAGAAATGATAGGATTACCCAATATTAAAAATTTAAATTATGAGAATTGTTGAAAGAATAGGAGAGATATGAGCAAATTGGAAAGGTTTGTTGAAGAGTATTCATTTTTTCAAATTTTCATTCCAGACTAGTTAACATACAGTATTATATTAATTCCAGATGTACAATAAATATAGTGATTCAACGCTTCCATATGTCACCCCCTTCCATACAACACCCTGTGCTCATCACAAGTGCACTCCTTAATCCCCATCACATATTTCATCCATCCACTGAGACCCCTCCCCTCTGGGAACCATCAGGTTTTTCCCTATAGTTAAGAGTGAATCTCTTGGCTAGTCTTTCCCCGCCCCCACCCCCACCTTTGGTCTTTGGTTTTCTTTCTTAAATTCCACATATGAGTTCAACCATATGGTATTTGCCTTTCTCCGACTAGCTTATTTTGCTTAGCGTTCTACTCTAGCTCCATCCATGCAGCTGCAAATGGCAAGATGGTATTCTTTCGTTATGGATGAATAATATTCCATTCCACTAGTATATATACACATACACCACACTACATCTTCTTTTTCCATTCATCTCTAGATGGACACTTGGGCTGCTTCTACAATTTGCCTAATGGAAGCAATGCTGCCATAATCATAGGTTGCATGTATCCCTTTGAATTCGTGTTTTCATATTATTTGAGTAAATACCCAGAAGTTGAATTACTGGATCATAGGCTACTTATGATTTTAACTTTTGGAGGACCCTCTATACTCTTACATTCCTACCAACAGTGCAAGAGGGGTCCTTTTCCCCCTCAGAGGATTATTATTAGTTTTGATAGACGTGATATTTGCAGTCTCCATTTATTCCTTCCTTCTACATTGATTAGTCCATGTAAATACATTATACATACATACGTTTGTATTTCTGAGTTTTGAATTGTAATATTAATTTAATAGTCTCCTATTTTCTGTGAATAGTCTATGGTCATTTGTAGATGTGTTTATGACTGTGTATGATATTCCTAAAGTGGATGGCACAATATACTCTTTATATAAGAGAAAGAGTCTGTGTTTCTATCATGAATGAATTCTTATGTTATTCTATTAAGAATACACCGTGTCTAGTGCCATGGGACCTAATGAATAACAGAATTGAAATAGTTGACATAAGGGAAAGGGTGGAGACACTATCTAAAAATTCCAAAAAATGTGAATGAAAATGTTTCATACATGCCCACTCTAAGAAAACTTCAGAATTAATTTTTTTCACTTTACAAAATGCTTTGTGATGTTTCAATTAGGGCTTAATGTACAATGCATACATGTATGGTTGAGTGGTTTTCCTCTAAATGGTTTGTTATGGTTATTTATTTATAAGCAAACCATTTATTTACAATAAGTATCCCCATGTAGAATCCTTTACTTTTCTTCCAAGTTCTTAAACATGAGTAAGTATCCATTCTCAAATTATAAAAGTAAGGAAAGCTTCCAACTATTTCCTATGAGAACGATTACATGATAAACGAAAAACACTAGTAAGAAGGAAAACTAGGGGCACCTGGGTGGCTCAGTCGGTTAAGCGGCCGACTTCAGTTCAGGTCATGATCTCACGGTCTGTGAGTTCGAGCCCCGCGTCGGGCTCTGTGCTGATGGCTCGGAGCCTGGAGCCTGCTTCAGATTCTGTATCTCCCTCTCTCTCTGCCCTTCCCCTGCTCATGCTCTGTCTCTATGTCTCTCAAAAATAAATAAACTTAAAAAAAAAAAAGGAAAACTATACCCCAGTCACTCTGCGGAATATACATGCAAAAATCCTCAAGAAAACATTAGGAAACCACATCCCAAAGTACATTAAAATAATCATTCACTACAATCAAGTAAATTTTATTCTGGAGATAAAAGAATGGGACAATATCTGCAAATCAATCAATGGGACACACCACATAAAAAAAGAATACATAAAAATCATATGATCATGTCAATAGAATCAATAAAAGCATTTGGCATGATTCAACATCCATTCCTCATCAAAACTCTCAACAAAGTGAATTAAGAGAAAACACCTCAACATGGCCACGTATGACAACCGCAGAACTACCATCATACACAATGGTGAAAAACCGAATGTTTTTTTTTTCCATCTAAAATCAGGGTCAAGACGATAGACACTCTTGCCACTTTTATTATACAAGGTACTGGGAGTCCTAGCCACAGCAATCAAACAAGAAAGAGAAATAAGAGACATCTGTATTGGTAAAGTAGAAGTTAAACTGCAATTATAGTCCAATAGTATACTATTAAATATAGAAACCTATAAACAATTTACAAAAAACGATCAGACTGCATAAAATAATTCAGTAAGGTTGCAGGAATCAAAATTAACACATGCAATACAGGTGCATATCTATATGCTAATAATGAAGTACCAAAGAAATAAATTCAGTAAACGTTCCATTGACTATTGCATGAAAAAGAATAAAATGCCTAGGAATAAACTTAAGCAAGCAAGTGAAAGACCTGTACTCTGAAAACTGTCAACCACTAGTGAAAATGTTGAAGAAATCACAAACAAATGGAAAGGCATAGCATGTTCATGGACTGGAAAACTCAATATTGTTAAAATTCTCATAATGTCCCAGGCTATTGACAGATTCAAAGCAATCCCTAAGACACTAATAGCCTGTTTTCCCATAATCAGAACAAATAATTTAAAAAAATTTTTGGAACCACAGAAAAACCTCAGGTAACCAAAGCAATCTTGAGGGGGGTTAAAAACAAAACAAAACAAAAAAGCTGGAGGTATCACAATCTCAGATTTCAAGATAAACTACACAGCTATAGAAATCAAAACTGTATGATACTGGCACCAAAAGAGACACATAGGTCAAATAAACAGAATAGAGAGCCCAGATAAACCTATGGTCTTATGGTCAATTAAAGGAAGACCAAGGAGGCACAAATACACAACAGGGAAAAGGCAGTCTCTTCAAAAAATGGTGTTGGCCCTCCCAAGCTTCTCCTTCTCCATAAGGTAATGTTCCCCTCCTTTGTTGGACTAGACAGTTGTTTATACCCTAGCTTGCATGTCCCAAATAGGAGTTCATAGCTATTCTCAAACCCATTATTGCTGCTGAAAAAAAAAAAATGGTGCTGGAAGAACTGGACAGCTATATGAAAAAAATAAAAATGGACCAGGACTGCTTTCTTCAGACTTTCACGAAAATAAACCAGAAATGGATGAAACACCTAAATTGGAGACCTGAAACAATAGAAGTCCTCAAAAAAAAAATATATATATATAGGTAGTTATCTCTTGGGCAACGGCCTTAGCCATTTTTCTAGGTATGTATCCTAAGGCAGGAGAAACAAAAGCAAAATGAACTATTGGGACTACACCAAATTTAAAAAGATTTTTCCATGATGAAAGAATCCATAAACAAAACAAAAAGGCAACCTACTGAATGAGAGAAGATATTTGCAACTTAGAGATTAATAAGGGGTTAATATTCAAAAAATAGAAAGAACTTTCAAAACTCAACTCCCCCAAAAGAAGAATCTGATTAAAAATGAGCAGAAGATCTGAGTAGCTATTTTTCCAAAGAAAACATTCAGATCCCAACAAAGACATGAAATGATATTCAACATCAATCACCATCGGGAAAATGCAAATCAAAAGCACAACAGGGTATCTATCACCTTCTCTCTATCAGAATAGCTAGTATCAAAAAGACAAGAAATAACAAGTGGAGGGCAGATATGAAGAAAAGGGAACCCTTGTGTGCTGCTGGTGGGGAATTAAATTGAAGCAGTCACTGCGGAAAACAGGATAGACATTGCCTCCAATTTTAAAAATAGAGATACCATATGATTTATTAATTCCACTATAGGGTATTTGCTCAAAGAAACGAAAACCATGAATTTTAAAAGACATACACACATCATATGCATAATTTTCAATAGCCGAGGTATGGAAGGACACTAGTATTCTTCGATAGATGAATTCAGAAAGAAGTTGTGATATATATGTTCAATGCAATATTCCTCAGCCATAAGAAGAATCAGATGTGGCCACTGTGACAACATGAATGGAACTAGAGGGAATGACGCGAAGGGAAATAAGTTAGACAGACAAAGACAAATGTGATATGATTTCACTTTTATGTGGGATCTAGAAAACAACATAAACGGGGGCGCCTGGGTGGCTCAGTCGGTTGAGCGGCCGACTTCAGTTCAGGTCATGATCTCACGGTCTTTGAGTTCGAGCCCCGCGTCAGGCTCTGTGCTGACGGCTCAGAGCCTGGAGCCTGCTTTGGATTCTGTGTCTCCCTCTCTCTCTGCCCTCCTCCTGCTCATGCTCTGTCTCTATGTCTCAAAAATAAATAAACGTTAAAAAAAAATTTTAAAAAAAACTTAAAAAAAAAAAAAGAAAACAACATAAATGAACAAAGAAACAATAAAGCAGAAACAGACCCATAACGTAGAGAACCAACTAGTGGTTGTCAAAGGAGATGGATATAGGGAAATGGGAACAATGGATGAAGGGACGTGGGAGGTACAGTCCCTTATAGAATAAGAAGTCGTTAGGTGGAAAGGTACATTGAATATGTTCAAAGGCATTATAACACCATTGTATATGACAATGGTAGCGGCTCTTGTGGTAAGCATAGCATAACAGGTGTGGTTGTTGAATCACTGTGTTGTATACCTTAAACTAATATAACATTGCCTGTCAACTATATTTCCATAAAAAAATAATGTCCTGTGTGTATTCATAGATGAATAAAGAAGATGTGGCATAGGTAGATGATGGAATATAACTCAGTCATGAAAAAGAATGAGGTCTTGCTATTTACAACAACATAAATGGACCTAAAGGGTATTATTCTAAGTCCAATATGTCACATAGAGAAATAAAATACCATATCATTTCATTTACATGTGAACTCTAAAAAAAAATGAACAAAGAAATAACAAAAATAACAACAAAAATGACTTGTATATGCAGACACCAAACTGGCAGTTGCCACGGGTTGGTGCCTAGGGGAAGGGGGTAAATAAAGGGGATCATGATGTACATACTTCCAGTTATGAAATAAATAGAGGTAAAATGTGCAGCATAGGAAATCTGTCAATAATTGGGAATAGCCTTGTATAATGACTGTATCATGATGAGCTCTGAGTGGTATAGAGAGTTGTCGAATCAATATATTGGACACCTGAAACTACTATGACGTTCTGTGTGAAATATACTTTTATAAAAATATAAGAATTCTTACAAGAATGAAGAAAACTAAGTTATCTATGGAATACCATCAGGAGAGTTAAAATGCACAGCATGAGAGTCCCAGAAAGAGAAGAGAGACAGAAAGTGGCAGAAAGGACTTATCACACAAACTTAAATATTAGATTTGTGACAATGGTCAAGAGTTAGTTGAACGCAGGGTGCCTGGGTGGCTCAGTCGGTTGAGCGTCCGACTTCAGCTCAGGTCATGATATCACGGTCTGTGAGTCCGAGCCTCGCTTCGGGCTCTGGACTGACAGCTCAGAGCCTGGCGCCTGCTTCAGATTCTGGGTCTCCCTCTCTCTCTCTCTGCTCCTCCTCTGCTCGTGCTCTGGTCTCTCTTTCTCTACAGAAACATTACAAATTGTTTTGAAAGAGATTGATGCAAAGACGACCAGGCTGGAAAAAGTAGTACAATTAATATGTGCTAGAGAAGATAAAACAATGGAGAATAATGAAATGAAGAAAAGGGAGAAAGGAGTATGCAAAACAAGAATAGAGTTAGGACACTCAGTGTCAACATCAAAAGTAAGAATACTTCTAACATAGAAAAGTCCTAGAAGACGAACAAGAAGAGAGGGCAGAAATATATGGGAGGAAATAATAGCTAAAACGTTTCCTCATCTTGGGGGAAGGAAACAGACATCCAGATCCATGAGGCACAGAAAAAAGACATATGCAGCAAAAAATACTCTATCCAGCAGGACTGTCATTGAGAATAAAGGAGACAGAGAGGTTCCCAAACAAGGTTAATGTAAAGGAGCTCATGACCACTAAGCCAACCCTTCAAGAAATATTAAGAGGCACTCTTTGAGTGGAAAGACCAAAAGTGACAGACAAGAAAGAGAGAACATCTCCAGAAACAAGAGCAAAACATGTAATACGATGGCGTTCAATGTAGCCCTATCTATGCATTTATATCTATGGATTTACATATCTATTAGATACATATCAATAACTATCCTGAATATAAATGGACAAAATGCTTCAATCAAAAGACACAGGATGAAGGAATTGATTAAAAAAGGCCCATTTCTTAGCTGGCTACAAGAGACTCATTTTAGAACTAAAGACACATGCAGATTGAACATGAAAGAATGGAGACACATTTATCATGCAAATGGATGTCACAAGAAAGCAGTAGTAAATTTTATGTTGGAGAACCTAGACTTTCAACCAGACTATGACACGAGCTGAGGGAAGGCACTTTATTCTGATAAAGGGGACAATTAAGAAGACTTAACAATTGTAAATATTTATGTCCCCAACACGAGAGAAACCAAATATAGACAAACAGTAAAAACTAACAGAAAGCAACTCATTGATAGTAATACAGTAATAGTAGGGGACTTTAACATCCCAATTACAGCAATGGACAGCTCATCTAAACAGAACCGAAATAAGATACGATGGCTTTGAATGACACACTGGACCAGAGGGACTGGAGATAAGTATTCAGAACATTCCATCCTAAAGCAGCAGAACACAAATTCTTTTCACGTGCATATGGAACATTCTCTAGAATAGGTCACAGAGTAGGTCACGAGTCAGGCATCAACAAGTATGAAAAGATTCACATTAGGCCATGCATATTTGCTAAGCACTCTATGAAACTTGAAGTCAACTGGCGGGGAGAAGGGGGCACTAGAAAGACCACAAATACATGGAGGTTAAACAACATGCTACTATACAATGGATGGGTCACCCAGGAAACCAAAGAAGAAATAAAAGAAAAATTCATGGAAACAAACGAAAAGGAAAACACAATGGCCCGAAACCTCAGGGATGCAGCAAAAGTGGTCATAAGAGGGAAGCATATAGCAATACACACCTCCCTTCAGAAGCACGAAAAATCTCAAAGCAACAAACTAACCTCACACCGAAAGGAGCTTGAAAAGAAGAACACAGGAAGCGTAAGCCAGCAGGGGAAAAGAAATCCTAAAGATTAGAGGAAAAATAAATGATATACAAATTTAAAACACCAACATTAGAACACATCAACAAAACCAGGAGCTGTTTCCTTCAAAAAAAATATAAAATTGACAAGCCCTGAGCTAGACTTATCAAGAAAAGAAAAGGTCCAAATAAATAAAATAAAAAATGCCAGCGCAGAAAGAACAACCAATTGCACAGAAATGAGAAACAATATGTCACAGGATATTATGAAAAAGTGTCTACCAACAAATTGGACAACCCGGAAGACATGGATAAATTTCTAGAAATATATGAACTACCAACACTGAAACACAAACTCATAGGAAACTTGAACAGATCAATTTTCAGCGAGGAAATTGAATCACTCATCAAAAGTCTCCCAAGAAACAGAAGTCTGGGAGCAGATGTTTCCTAGATGAACTCTACCAAACATTTGAAAGAGATATTACCTATATTTCTCAAATGATTCCAAAAGTAGAAATAGAAGGAAAACTTCCAAATTTATTCATAACCTAACATAACCCTGATACCAAAGCCAGACAAAGATACCACCAAAAAAAAAAAAAAAGAAAAGAAACACAGACAGACAGACAGACAGAAAGAAAGAAAGAAAGAAAGAAAGAAAGAAAGAAAGAAATCAGAAAGGAAAGAAACGAAAAGAGAGAGAGAGAGAATGACAGGCCAATATCCCTGATAAATATGGATGTAAAAATTCCCAACAAAATACTAGCAACCCAAATCCAACAGTACATTCAAAGGATCGTTCACCACAATCAAGTGGGATTTATTCCTGGGCTGCAAGTGTTCAATATTCACAAATCGATCAACACGAATCACGTTAATAAAAGAACGAATAAGAACAATACGATACTTTTAATGGATGCAGAAAAAAGCATGTGACAAAGTACAACACCCATTCATGATAGAAACTCTCAACAGACTCCGGTTAGAGAGAATATGCCACAACATAATAAAGGCCGTAGCTAAAAATCCACACCGAATATCATCTTCAGTGGAGATAAGCTGAGAGCTATTCATCTCTGGTCAGGAACACGACAGGATGTCCACTCTTATCACTGTTATTTCAGAGTGCTGGACATCCTAGTCCCAGTAATCAGACAATAGAAAGAAAGAAAAGGCATCCAGATAAGCAAGGAAGAATTCACACTTTCAGTATCTGCAGATGGCGGGTTACTCTATATAGAAAACCCAAATGAGTCCACCAAACAATTGCTAGAACTGATACATGAATTCAGTAACGATGGAACATAAAACCTCAAGGCACAGAAATCGATTTCATTTCTATACCACAAGGATGAAGCAGCAAAAAAGAGAAATCAAGGAACCAATCTCATTTAAAATTGCACCAAAAAGGAGTGCCTGGGAGGCTCAGTTGGTTAAAGGTCTGACTCGTGGTTGGCACTCAGGTCATGATCTCACGGTTTGTGAGTTCCAGCCCCGCATCCGGCCTCGCGCTGACAGTGTGAAGCCTGTTTGGGATTCTCTCTCTCCCTCTCTCTCTGGCTCTCCCCCACCCCCACTCACTCTCTCTGTCTGTCTCTCTCTCAAAATAAGGAAATAAAAACTTTAAAAAATATTCAAAAAACAATTGCACCAAAAATTGGATAATTAGGAATAAACCTAGCCAAGCAGGAAAAGATCTATACTCCGAGAACTAGAAAACCCTGAGAAAAGAAATCGAAGATGACACAAACAAAGGGAAAAACCTTTCATGCTCACAGATCAGAAGAAATATTCTTGAAATGTGTATCCTACCCAGAGCAAGCAACAAATTTAAGGCAATCCTTATCAATATATCAACAGCGTTTTTCACAGAGCTAGAAAAACTAATTCTAAAGTTTGTCTGAAACCAGAAAAAGCCCCACGTAGCCAAAGCAACCTGGAAAAAAGAAAAGAAAAGCTGCAGGCACCACAAATCCCAAAGTCAACTTATGTCACAAAGCTGGCGTGGTCAAGACAGTATGGTACTGACACACAAATGGACACACAGATCAATAGAGCAGAACAGAAACCTGAGAAGTAGACTCACAACTATACAATCAATTGACCTTCAACAAAGCAGGAAAGAATATCCAGTGGAAAAAAAAAACCCGTCTTTTCAACAAATGTTGAGAAACCTGAGTGGCCACATGCAAAACAATGAAACTGGGCCACTTTCTGACACCATCCACAAAGGAGAAATTCAAAATTGATGGAAGACCTAACTGTCAGATCCGCAAACATTAAAATCATAGAGGAGTAACATTTTGACATCAGCTGTTATGTGTTCTGAGACAAGGGAAACAAAAGCAAAACTAAACTATTGAGACTTAATGAAAATAAAAATCTTCCACACAGGGGCACTAGGGTGGCTCAGGTGGCGGAAGACCCAGCACACCCCAGAGGCGAAGGCCCACAGCTGAACCCCACACGGACACTGAGGTCCACGACTCGTGGAGGAGGGTGGAGCCAGACAGGGTGGGGCAGACGGGGCACAGAGCAGAGGGACACAGGAGAGCGGGGGCAGAGGTGGGGGGCTGATTTGTCCACACTGGCTCCTCCCCCGGGTCATCTCCTCGGCCTCTACAGGTGGGAGGGGCGGGGGGCACAAGGTGGCAGAACGGACGTTTGGGCCCAGACGCCGCCGTGTGGACGCCTAGTCAGAGGAGCGGTCAGTCCGCTGGAGAGCGGTCCAGATTCAGGGACCGGGGCCCTTACGCAAAGGGCTGTACAGACCAGCCGACGAGGGACCCAGGGGGTCTGGAGCACGCGCCTGCCCTCTGCCCGGGCCCTGCCCCGCAGACGCAGCAGAGGCCAGCAGACGGGGGGGCAGGGACCAGGCCTCTGGGGGTTCTGGACCCACACTGTGGGCAGAACATCTCCTCCCGGGCTCCCGGGACTTCACCTGGCCCTGGTGACAGAACGGCTACCTGTGGTCCCCAAACCAACAACAGAGCACCTCCCCCCTCGTGCACCCTGCCTTCACCTCCTCTCCCTCGTGCACCCTGCCTTCACCTCCTCTCCCCTCCTGCACACCGCCTTCACCTCCTCTCCCCTCCTGCACCCCGTCTTCACCTTCTCTCCCCTCCTGCACCCCGTCTTCACCTCCTCCTCCTCCTGCCTGCACCCTGCCTTCACCTCCTCTCCCCTCCTGCACCCTGCCTTCACCTCCTCTCCCCTCCTGCACCCCGCCTTCAACTCCTCCTGCCCCCTGCACCCTGCCTTCACCTCCTCCCCCACCTGCACCCCGTCTTCACCTCCTACCCCCACCTGCACCCCGCCCTGTCCCTCACTCTCTGACCCTCGACCTTGGGAATGGAGTGCTCACTAGAATCCTCAATCCCTCCACTATGGTCTCCTTGGGGCCTCTGTTTTGACCCTAAATTCTGACTGGTTCCACCTCTTCCCCTGGGACCAGAAAGGCCAAGTCTCTTCCGTTTGGTGAGCGATCCACACTACTGGGTGCTGAGGGTTGACTTTCTCGGGCTGCCCGTGGGCCACTCTGCCCCATGCCACCGCCCAGCTCTGGAGGAGAGGCCGCACGTGGCTCTGGTGGTGAAGGCTGCCCGCACGGTCTCCGGTCACTCTGAGGACAGGCACCAGCGGTTTACCCGGGAAACCAGGGAGACCTCCCTGGCTGGAGACACGCACAACGGCATCTCCGCCATGTCTGGTGACACGGAGTTGCAGCTGCTGGGGACACAGAGGGAGGAAACCGTCCACCGCTGAATGCACGGGGAAGCCTAGCCACTAACAGGGAGGGCGCAGGGCCATCACAGGAGAGGGGCCCGGGTCAGGGGGACACACAACTAAAGCATCACGCTAGCTGAAATGAACAGCGTCAGAGACTGGCTGAAATCAAGGTATTTTCCCACAAGTATGACCTACACAGAGACCACCAGACACCAGGCGGCCTTGGAGCACCGGGATGCTTCTCGGGTGTGTCTTTTCTCCTGAGAAGCCGCATCTCACCTCCTTGCTGCCGGCTGAACACAACGCCCACCCGGGGATCCTGAGCCGAGGCCTGGGCGGCACTTACTTGATTTTACTGAAGACAATGTCCACGTCCGTGACGGTCACATTCTTCCCATCGATGATCTGGCAATCCTTACACAGCTTCGACCAGTTCTTGCCATGCATCTCCTTCCCGGTGGCCCTGGTGTCCCCGTGCACGGCAAAGCGCCCGAAGGCCTCCTCCAGGGCGCTGAGCTCTGGGGCCGCGGCGGCGGCCGCCCCTTCGCCGGCACCTTCCGTCTCCAGTGACAGCCTCTTGGCCGCTCTGTCCTTTGCAGGGTCCCCTGGGGCCTTGGGGGGTGTCTTGTTGGTGGCCTTGGCCTTGCTGCCGGCCGTGTTGCTAGGGGAGGAAGGGGAGAAAGCGGTCACTGCACTTCCCCAGAGCCGGACACAGGGCAGAAGGCTGGCTGCCCGTGTCACGGTGGGTACCCAGGACGGGGCGGGTCCCTCAGGCATAAAGGGGTAGAGCCACTACCAGGCACTGCCCCTCCCAGCACTGGCCCCTGCCAGCCACCCAGTGGTTGGATGAGGGCTGTCCCCCATGGTCAAAGCACACGGGGAAGCGCCCAACACAGCTTCCTGTGGGCTCGCTTCCCTTCCTGTCACTCCCCTACCAGCCATCGTGCCAGTGCCTCCTCCCTGGGCCACATCTGCTTGACTCTCTGGAACGACATCCTCCCAAGGGACTCGCCAGCTGATGGGGAGGGAACCCAGAACCTTGGTCTGCGGACTTGCCGCAGGGGCGTGGCAGGTATGGGAGTGCGCATGCGCGGGCCCAGGGTGGGGACTACACGTGGGGCCCCTCGTTGAGAACTCAGTGGAGACTGCCCTGCCCTATCCACAGGTCTCTGCCTTTGTGGGCGCCTGATCCCCAAGGCCAGTGGGTCCCTGTGGGGCCTCCTCCCTGTGTCACAGCCAGTGGCCCAGGCAGGAGCCTGAGATGTCCAAGCCCCACCAAGGTGTGTGGCTGAGTCCCCAGAAGTCGCTTCCCAGAGGAGCAGCAAGTGGCCGTCCTGCCCCAGGAGGCTCAGCAAGAGGAGAGCAGCGCACCCCTCCCCCGACCTCCCCCCACCATCCCGCACACACAGGCAGAGTCCCGACCAGCAAGTGGCTGTGCAAGTCCTCAGTTCGGTGAGCGTCCCAGAGGAAGCCAGGACCAGGGTCGCACACACCCACCATCTCCAAAGCCAGTGCAAGTCTGGACTGACGGCTCTGGAGGCCCCGGCCCCCACTCATGCCCTCTCCTCCAGGCTGCAAACAGCACAGCCTGGGCCCCTGGGGACATGCAGCGTGCAGACGCTCCAGGCTCCTGCAGGCCCGCCCAGGGACAGGGACCCGGGGACCTGCCGTGGGAATGCCAGCCCTCAGAAGGACCCACAGCAGAGGCGAGGTGACACCCAGTCGTTTCCAGTGTTATTGCTGACCCCATTCTTTGTCTGAAACAGGAGCTTCTTGGGTCGGAGGGAGGAGGAGTCACATGCGTTCCGTGTGTCCTTTTCTATCCTTTGATAAATCCAGGTGCTACATGATGTAATAATGATACAATTAGTTTCTAAGAAACCCGAGGGCTCCAGCAGAGGCTTAACCGGACTACGGAGCGTCCAGAGAGTCCCTTTTGCTCAGAGGCTGGTGGCCCATACCTGCAGGGTCTCCCTGTCACCGGAGGAGAACACTTAAGGGGCACAAATCAGCATACAGTGGGAGTGAAGGCCCATCAGTTGTGACCAGGGATGACCAGGGAGCACCCTGGCTGGTCAAAGGCCCGGAGGTCCGAATGCCCTGCCCACTCCCTCCATGCAAGGACTTCCCGCAGCTCAGGAAAGCCCCAAGAGTTCTCTATGCCCACAACCCCCAACTCCCTGTGAAACCCTCAAGTCTCTCTCCTTGTCCTCACCCACTTTCCTGAAAAGACCCCAGACTATTTGGGATGTGTAAGAATATGGGGGATGTGGAGGAAGTGAGGATGGAGAGGAAGAGAGGATGGGGAGGAAGTGAGGACAGAGAGGAAGTGAGCACAGGGGGTGGGGAGGAAGTGAGTGCAGGGAGGATGGGAAGGAAGTGAGGGTGGGGAGGAAGTGTGTGTAGGGGGTGGGGAGGAAGTGAGGATGGACAGGAAGTGAGGATGGGAAGGAAGTGAGGACAGAGAGGAAGTGAGCGCAGGGGGGTGGGGAGGAAGTGAGGATGAGGGGGAGTGAGTGCAGGGAGGATGGGGAGGAAGCGAGCACAGGGGGGTGGGGAGGAAGTGAACAGAGCTGGGACGCTCGGTGTGTAGCGTCTGTGAGGTGCACCTAGCATCACCAGTGTCGGGCCCACGGTGGGTCAGCTGAGCGGTGTGTCCGTGAGCGGGGCCAGGTGTGTCCGTGAGCGGGGCCAGGTGTGTCCGTGAGCGGGGCCAGGTGTGTCCGTGAGCGGGGCCAGGTGTGTCCGTGAGCGGGACCAGGTGTGTCCGTGAGCGGGGCCAGGTGTGTCCGTGAGCGGGACCAGGTGTGTCCGTGAGCGGGGCCAGGTGTGTCCGTGAGCGGGGCCAGGTGTGTCCGTGAGCGGGGCCAGGTGTGTCCGTGAGCAAGAGCAGGTGTGTCCGTGAGCGGGACCAGGTGTGTCCGTGAGCGGGGCCAGGTGTGTCCGTGAGCGGGGCCAGGTGTGTCCGTGAGCGGGACCAGGTGTTTCCGCGAGCGGGGCCAGGTGTGTCCGCGAGCGGGGCCAGGTGTGTCCGTGAGCGGGGCCAGGTGTGGCCGTGAGCGGGGCCAGGTGTGTCCGTGAGCGGGGCCAGGTGTGTCTGTGAGCAAGAGCAGGTGTGTCCGTGAGCGGGACCAGGTGTGTCCGTAAGAGGGGCCAGTTGTGTCCGTGAGCGGGGCCAGGTGTGTCCGTGAGCGGGGCCAGATGTGTCCGTGAGCAAGAGCAGGTGTGTCCGCGAGCGGGGCCAGGTGTGTCCATGAGCAGGGCCAGGTGTGTCCGTGAGCGGGGCCAGGTGTGTCTGTGAGCAAGAGCAGGTGTGTCCGTGAGCGGGACCAGGTGTGTCCGTGAGCGGGGCCAGGTGTGTCCGTGAGCGGGGCCAGGTGTGTCCCTGAGCGGGGCCAGGTGTGTCCGTGAGCGGGGCCAGGTGTGTCTGTGAGCAAGAGCAGGTGTGTCTGTGAGCGGGGCCAGGTGTGTCCCTGAGCGGGGCCAGGTGTGTCCGTGAGTGGGGCCAGGTGTGTCCGTGAGCGGGGCCAGGTGTGTCCCTGAGCGGGGCCAGGTGTGTCCGTGAGTGGGGCCAGGTGTGTCTGTGAGCAAGAGCAGGTGTGTCCGTGAGCAAGAGCAGGTGTGTCTGTGAGCGGGGCCAGGTGTGTCCGTAAGCGGGGCCAGGTGTGTCCGTGAGCAGGGCCAGGTGTGTCTGTGAGCAAGAGCAGGTGTGTCTGTGAGCGGGGCCAGGTGTGTCTGCGAACAGGCCCTGTGGAAGAGGTGCACTTATGCTAGAATCGGGGACCAGGGATGGCGTGCAGAGTGGGGTAAGGTGAAGGCCAGCAGGATGCATGTGTCCGGGAATCTGGACAGGCCACAGGGGAACCCAGTGCTCACCCAGACTCCTGTCCCCCAGTCCTCCACATGCCACTGGCTTCCGTCACTCTCCCTGGGGGCTGCATGAGCCCTTTGTCTGGTCCTGTCTCCCTGGGAACCTCCGGCCTGGTGGTGGGCACAGGGGTTCAGACCAGCCTCCTGGGGACCCTCTCTGGGAAATGCCAGCCCCTCCTCCCCACCCACTTGCCCCTGGGCCCTGCTCTGAGAAGGGGGAGAGCCCCCCAGTGTGATCCCCAAGTCCCAGAGCACATTCCCAGCCTCCGCCCTGATTCCAAGACTCCAAACCTCCTGAACCTCTATATCCGTGTCCTTGAAGGGAACCCAACCCTGCCCAGGGCACACCCAAGTGTCCTGCACTGGCTGCTCCCCGTACCGCGTGGGTGCGATGCAAGTCCAGGCCTCTGAAACAGAGGGAACCAGTGTCCTCCTTGGGGACACCCTGCAGCCATGAACCCAAAAGAGGCAAACATTCTTTGCGAAATAGCCAGGCTGGGATGTATGGAAGCCTTGGAGCCTGCAGAGTTCCCTGGAGAAATCCCTATTTGTGTGTGGTGGCAGGGACGAAGAGGCCTGCAGGCCTGTGTGGGGGCTGCTCCCCCCACCAAGCCCCTCGGCTCCCAGCAGCGCCCCACCCACTGAAGGCAGGATCTTGTTCTGGGTTCTTGCATTAACCTCTTCCGCTAAAGCCACAGGGCCAGCCCCTCTGGGTGCACGGGAGTCTGCGTGGGACACGCTGTGTTGCAAGTGGGACTGAGAAACAGGCTCTGGGCTCCTGACAGACACCTCAGGCTCTGCAGGGGGACAGGGCTCCTGGGTGCGGGTGCATCAGAGAGAAGCTTCTGGAAGCCACTCCGGCTCTCCCTGAGCCCCTGCTCAGTGTCCCCACTCTTCACTCCCATGTCGTCTGAGTCTTTACACCTGGGCCTGGGCCAGCGAAAGCTCTAGGTGCTGAAGCCCCTGAGACGGTCGGTGGAGCCACCAATGGGACCCCAGGGCCCAGGGTCCAGACTGAGACCCCGTTGCTGTGCAAGAACCCTCAAGGGCCCCGGCCACACAGGTATAAAGCAAGATTGTGCTCAGACCTCATGGGCCGCCAGGAGCGCCACTCGGGATGGGGGCTGAGCCAAGGGCACCACGAGGACCCCCGGCTCCGGGAGGCAGCTAACCGGAAGCTGCCAGAATCACAGCGACAACGCAGAGACAGCGAACAAAACGTGCAGACAGGAGAGAAAGAGCAGGAGACACTCTCCCTGCCCCTCTGAGGCCTCCGGGCAGGCCATGTGGGGTGCGGTGGGCAGAGGCACTGAGGCCCCTGGGCTGGCCCTTTCCAGAACACTCACACGGCTCACCTCCCTGCTCTCCACCTTCCACCAGGGCCCAGAGCCCACCTGGAGGCTCAGCCTCGGCATCAGGGTCTGGAGGTTCAGTGCACTTGCTGCTGCCCCTGGGGGACCGAAGGCCACGGCCAGCCTACAGACCCTCCGCGGCAGCCAGGTACCGCTCCCCACGCCTGCCGGTCGAGCTCTATCCCTGCGTGCACTTGAGCACAACACGGCCTTTGGCAATTGTTCACAGTTTTTATCATAACGTGGTCACCCACTCGGTGATATCCTCGGGATAGGGAAAGGCCCACTACACAGGACTCAAAAATCGCTACCCTAAAGGAAACAATTCTAAAACAGCACCAGACTGAAATCAAGAACTTCTATTCATCAAAAAGCATCACCGATGGAGAGAAAAGGCAAGCCTCGGGGCAAGAGCAGATACCCGTCACATGCAGCAAATATCAGCTTGTCTCCATAACCCGTAAAGGACGCTACAAGTCACTAAGAAAAAGAACAGAAGTCCAGAGAACCAGCCAGTGTCCCTGGACGGGTGCTTCCCGAGGAGCGACTCCAGCCGGGGTGGAAGGCCCAGGGGGACGGGACCTGCAGGCATCAGGGAGAACCGAGCCTCAGACCCTGAGGACACAGAGGGCAGCTGACCAAGCGGCAGGGAATCCGAACCAGGGCGCAGCGGGCAGCGCGGCTGAGAGGGCCATCCTCCCACAGAAGTGTGTCCTGCCGCCAGGGAGAGGGTGTGGCCAGCCCCGAGGAGAGCAGGCCAGGGGCCGTCAAAGGCCGAGGGGCACGGGGTCAGGGACCACAGGGGCTGCCACAACTGGTCCTCAGAAGCACCGAGAAGAGGGGCCACCCTAGAGCGTTGCCCCCACGAGCTCCAGCCCGTCAAGCCTGGGGCACTTCCCTAGCTGACTGGACCGTGGGACACAGCCACGGGATAAAGAACCAGTCTCCCCTGTCCTCTCTTGGGACAGGTGAATGTTCTGGAGAGGCCCCACACAGAGAGAGAGGAGCCTTGTGCCAGCCACTCAACGAAGCAGGGCAGCCGTGGGTGGTCCCGCCTGGCCAGCCAACCCCTAGCCGAGGTCAGGGAACGGGGACCACTGTCCATCGCAAGCCCTGCTGGGTGGCAGGTTCGTGAGCAAGTGCAAACGGGGTCATGTCTGAAAGCCCTGGTTTGGGGATGATCTGTTGTACACCATCAAACCAGCAGAGTAGGGTTGAGGGTCAGTGAGCACACGAGGTGTGCACACCTGGATCAAGAAGGAGGGTGTGGACGGGTTTTTTACGGACAGCTTGTGACCCAGGGCCACAGGTCCTGTGGGGCTGGCTCGAGTCCCATTCGAGGGGCACCCGATTTAAGGTCGGTTCTGGGGCAGACCCACCTCTGAACCCCACGCCCAACAACCTGCACACCTGGCTGACCCCTCCCAAATGCCGAGGAGACAGCAGGGCGTGTGAGGGCTGCACACGGTCAAGGCAGGGGGGCGCGGGCTGCTTCGTGGCATCCCCACTGCCGGCAGGTGCTCAGCAGACATGAAGTCACACAGGTGTGACAGGGTGAGATCTGGGAGAATGTGGCGCAGGGCAGGAGGTCACACAGAGCCCACGAAGGGGCACTGCACTTGTGCCAAGAGAATCAGAGACACAGGCACCCTGGGGACACGCTGGAGACATGCAGAGACTCGTGGGGACATGCAGGGACACACGCTGGGGACACACGGGTGTGCTGCACCACAGAGGCAGCAGGAGGAGCGGAAAAGGCTCCAGGTGGCTGTAACAACGAGGAGGCTTGAGGAAAGGGAAGAACGCACCATTCCTCACCACGAACCTAATGGACAAAAAGAAACAGTCGGAGTGAGCGCGCTCCTCCCAGGACAGGCTGGTGGGTCCCACTGCTGAGAGGATCGAGGGCGCGGGGCAAGAGCATGGAAAGCATCTGCCTGTGGTACAGAAGGCAGACAGCTGCCACTGCCCGACACTCTGTGCAAGACTCTGGACTCTTCACCGGAGAAGGTCCTGCGTTTGGACGTGAACTTACAGCTCGTGGCTGAGCGGCCCTCCTGCGCTGTTGCACAGTTCCTGGGGACTGAGGAGCCTGGAAACAGGTGACGCCCTCCCTCGGATGAGGCTTGGGGGAGGAGGGAGGAGCAGCCCTTCCCCACAGGCCTTTCCCGGGGGCTCACACAGGGCTGCTCCCTCCCTGGAGGCCCCAGCAGGGCCAATGAAAGCCAGCCCCCAGCAGGGAAGGGAATGCACTCCCGGGTGCTGCAGAGGGTCCCCTGAAGAGGCACTGCTGAGGGAGAGGCCCTGGGTGTGACACCCCCAGAACAGCTGGAGACCACGCCTGAGCCCCTGAGCCAGGTGCGCTCCACCACCCCCCTCCCCCTTGAGGTACAGCTGCTGCTTACGCAAGCGAGTGTCTCACACAGAGATTGGTCCAGGGATTGTGGGCTCAGGTGCACTCCGCACCGTACCCACTGCCCGCAGTTCCAGCCGACGCCAGGCTGGGCCCAGGCACGGACCTCACGGCCCGAAGAGGACCTGACACTTCGAGGTGCAGAAGGGCCCCTTGCCTCGTGGCCCCAAGATCCCCAGACGGCATCTTTACGTGCCCCTCCTGCCTCACCAGCAACGTCACCGGCTATAAATAGGCCTGGCTCTAAGGCGGCTTGGCCTCTCCCCGAGGAAGCTTTTCATTCTCAGTATCTCCTGCCGGGAGCACTCTGCTGCCCTGAGGACAGTCTGACTGCTAAACGCCTTCTCTTAATCCTCGAGCAGTGATGAATGATTTAATTTTCTTTATGAAATCCTCCTGTGATTTACACGTTTTCCACCATGAGTATTTATAACCTTGTATATAGTTACAACAGTTATTTACTGCAACTTCAAAGGATCCAGGAAGAGGAGCCGAACACGGCCAGGGAGATAAGAATGCAGCCAGGGAGAGCCTCCCGTGAGCTCCATCACTGCATCCTTCCAGACTCATGCAGCGGGATTTTCTCAGGTAGCCCTTAAATCATGGTACCTTTCTGAGTCACAGAAGCCTCTGGAAACCATGAAAGCCGCAGACCCCTCCCCCAGGAAAATGCTCATACCCTCCCACCGCAGGCATTTTGCAGATGCCCAGGAATTCACCAGCACCCCTCCCCCCATCACCCTGGAGGAGCCCTGTGATTCGGACCACGTGATGGGAACAGTGTATGGTACCAGAGACGGGGTCACGGAATCCAGCTTAAGGCATGGGTCAAGCTGCTGTCTCGCTGCCCCACCCCCATTTCCTGCCTGTTCCAAGCTCTCTCTCCCCATCACTCCAAGCTCCATGGTCCCAGGGCACTCGGGATCCAGGTCAGCCTTTACCAGTCACCTCCTAAGGGGCCCAGGGCTGCCCTGGGTTGTGCAAAGCCCGGCCCCCCCCCCCCACACACACCACTTCCAATGTGTCTTCCCTGAGAGGCTGGCCGAAGGGAGTCAGGAGAGGCCTGCAGAGTGGGGCATGGGAGCTGGGTCCTTTCTCCAGCACCCCCCCTCCACCGAGACCCTGCCGGGATCCAAACGGTGCCAGGTAAACTAACCACTAAACACGCAGATGGATGACATCACAGCCAGCTTCCCCTAACCTGCATCTCATCTTCAGAGACACAAGACGCCTATCAAAATAGTCATAAGCAGAGTGGCAGGAACAGATTTTCTCCCCAGCTCATTTTAAGGCTGCATTTGCGTAATTGAAACCGCAGAATCAAGGGTTTCTCTGGTCCTCCTTCACCGGTGGGGCACTGCTCCCCAGAGGTGTGTGAACAAATACACCGGGAGCCGATCTCTTTATCCTGACTGCGGGTTCTGTGCTCACAGGCGAGAAGAGAACATGACACCCTCCAGGGAAGCTTCTGCAGTCGCCTACTGCAGGGCTGACATTCTCACCTGGGATGATAATGGTGACGCAAATGCGGCCAGAGGGGCTTGAGACCTCGAGGGGGCGGCGGAGTCTCTGCCAAGGGATCATGCTCATTCTGGGCCCTCTGCGTGGCCCTGGGTCTCCCAGAATTCGGGCTGCAGGACAGCGCCATCCTTTCACACCCTCTACGCCCTAATTCCCTTCTGTCTTTCGGGCAGCAGCCACCCCAGGCCTGGGTGTCCGCAAAAGCGTCCGCGTAGCTGGACGTGAAGAGGCGGCGGCGGCGGCGGGGAAAGGGGCTCCTGGGGGCGTCTTTGTCCCGTGAAGCACTGACGCCCAGAAAGGCCACAGCGCTTCATCCCGGGCAGTGTATTAACCCACCTGTCCTTTGCAGCGAGGTTGCTCCCGCCCGCGCCCTCTGCGCCCCCAGACCCACGCTCCCAACGCAGCCTCCGGGGGCCCCAGCGCGCAGCACCGACCACCTGGCAGCCCAGGGCCGGGGGCTCACAGACGCGCTGGGCCGCAGCCGGGAGGAGGCTCGGCGGGCACAGGTGGCAGGGGCCGCGGCCCGGTTGGGGTGGGTGGTCCTGCGTCCAGCGCCCCGGACCTAGCCCTGCCGCCGCTTACCTCGGAAATACGGCCACTGCAGCGGGCGCCTCCGCGACTCGGCCGCGCGCGACCCGGTGTCCGGCGTGCGCCCACGCCCCCGCCGCCCCTGGCCCTCCAGCCCCGCCCCTCCCCGCCCCGCCTGCCCAACGGCCCCGACCCCGGCCCTCCCCACGCGCTCATTGGTCCTTCCTCAGCCTGGCCCGCCCCACGCGCTCGTTGGCCCGCCCCTGGGATGGCACGCCCTGAGCGCTCATTGGTCGTCCCCTGGCCCCACGGGCCCTGGCTCCGCCTCCCCGCCCCACCCCGCCCCTCCCGGCCTGGGGAGCGCGCCGGGAGCACGGAGGCGGGTCAGAGCTCGGCTCTGCCTTACAAGGCCGGCGCGGCGCCGGGGCGTGGGAACTCCGCAGGGGAGGCGAGCCGGGGGCGGTGGGCTGGGGGTGGCCGCCCCTGGCCCTCCCGGACCCCCAGAGGCCGGCCAGCATCCTCGCGGCTGACGTACGCTCGCGGACGGGCCTGCGGGTGGGGCGGCGTTGCGCTGGCCTCTATGCGGAGACTCTGGGGCCGACGAGGGGGCCGAAGGTGGCGTGGGCTCGGAGGGGCGAGGGCTAGGACCACCCGGAAGGGGCGCAGGGAGGGGCGGGGGCGGGGGGGAATGGGCCTCGCCCAGGAGTTTGGGAGCAGCCATGCCTGAGTGGGGTCAGGCCGTGCTGGGAACCGGGTACAGCCCGAGCCGCCCTTCCCCGGGACAAGCAGCTGATGCATCCACAGCGCGGCCTTGAGACCTTCGTTCTTCCTGAGTTCGGGGTGGCCCTCTCCTGCTTACCTGAATACAAGCGGCAATCCCGAAATCCTCTTCCAATTTCTCCTTCTTTCTCCTTTCTCTTTTCTCGGTGACACCTGCTGCTCCTCCCCCACCAGGTTGGCTCTTCTTGCTTAGTGCTGGGGCTTGAGCTGCAAGGGGTCTCCGTCTCTATCCTGCAGAACCCCTTACAGAGAAGCCCAGTCTGGGGGACATGACCTTTAGGTCACTTCTAGTTTCATTGCTGTGGTTCCCTTGGACCTCACCAAGGAACCAGTATCCCAGGTTCTGCGGTTCCATCCTGGCTACAGAACCCCCACCCACACACCCAAGGCAGGCTCTGTCCTTGGTCCATCTGGCAACAGACACCCCCGCTCCTGCCCAGGCTCTGTCCTTACTGTCCCAGATGCAGACACACACACACACACACACACACACACACACACACACACACACCCCTCCAGGCGCTGCCCTGCTCCCAGAGGCGCGCCTGAATCACAAGTGCCAGACCCCGCAGGTGGGATGCTGCTTTGGGTCTCGCCTCAGATTCCAGCCTGCTCAGAAAGCCTGCACAGGCAGCAAGAGGGGGGCAATGGTGTGGGCTCTGCCGCAGACCACTAGCCCATGGTGGGGATGACATGCTTTTCCTGACACTTGGGGAACCAGGGACGGGCAGCCCTCAGTGGCTCAGCCCCACAGAAGTCTGGGTCCCACATGCCTCCTTTCAACCCTCTAGTTTCTACTTCCACTTCAAATTGGTGGGAGATAGGTGTCTGTCTAGAGGTCTGCTCCCCGAGACTCAAGGTTCTGAGTCATTTGTTCAGGTCGGAGCTGGACAGCGTCTTCTCTGCACCCCACTCAGGCCTGAGCACTGCCTTCTCCTGGATGTTACTACTAACGATGCAAGAGAAAAAAAGAAAAATACTGTACATTATGTTCCCACAGTCATGTTAGCCAAAGGCGACTGTTCAGTTCATTTTGCAAACCCTGTGTCAGAGCCCTGACATAAACACAGGGCGATCCGCCAACGGAGGTGGGCACCAGGCTTTGGGAGCATAAGTGTTCAGGGGGCATGTTCTCTGGGAAGGAAAGGCAAGGCCTGGGGAGATGGGGGCGGCCTCACAGGGCAGGGCGCCAGGCAGCCCTCAGGGCCGGATGGGCAGAATCACAGCCCATGGAGGTCCGTCCCCATGTTCCAAGCTGGCTTGGCGCCCTGCCTCTGGACCACTCAGTGGCCGGAGCTGGGGTTGGGGTCTGTCACCTTCATGGACTATTATTGGCTGTCCACAAATGGAATTCTCTTTTGAATTCATAGGGGTGCTGTTTTAGAGCATCAGCTCAGTCCGTGATTAGAAAATCACCTAAAATAGGGACAGAGCATCTTACCAAGCGGGGAGCCCCCCCTTCATGATGGAATTGCACCCCGGTCCAAGGGTCACTGGGGCGCTCCTCCAGCCATGGCTGCTGGGTAGTGCACCCTTTGTGGAGTTGCTGCTGCACCCCGGATTCTGGCCCACCACCAAGCTGGGCGACCTCTGTCTGGCCTCCAGTTATTAAACCCCGACTTACAGTTGGCAGGAACGCGTTCACACGTCTGCAAGGTAGGCATGTGGGCTTAGCGGGGAGGCCGGAATTGTCTGTGTTAGGGGGATGCTGTGATTGTTTTCTGGGCTGCTGGAGACAGCAGATCCACACACTGGCAGCCTAACGACAGAAGTCCTCTCAGCTCGGGGGCCGAGAGTGCCAAGTCAAGGTGTGGGCAGAGCCACGCTGCCTGAAGAGGCTCTGGGGGCAAGACCTTCCTGCTTCCTGCAGCTGCTGGGGTCCTCGCCCTCGTGCCGCGTGCCTCCCATCTCCATCTCTGTTCTCACGTGGCCTTCCCCCCTGTGTCTCCTGCAAGGGCACTCTCAGTGCATTAAGGGCCCACCCAGGCAATCCAGGATGGTTTCATGTGGCAGCCCCTGATTATATCTGCAGAGACACTTTGTCCAGATGAAATCACATTCCGAATTCCCAGTGCATGTGGTTTGCAGGGACCCCACTGCCCCAGCACAGAGGCTCTTCCTGGCTCTGCCAAGGGTGACCCAGCAGCCATGGCCGCTCACCGGGAGACCGGCTGCCCTGTCCCGGCCTCCTGGGTGGGTTTTGTGGCATGCAGTTGGGTGAATGAAGGAGGGACAGCTCCCTCCTGTGGGTTGTCCAGGCTGGCACGGATCCCCGATGGGCTGCTATCCCTGTGCCTGGGCAACCCGGGTCCCCGCCCAGCTGTCTCAGGCCCGGGGCCTCCCAGATGGAGACGGAGGGCAGTTGCAGGCAGGAAGAGGGTCTCAAGCTGTACATGACTCCATGTGCCATTTATTAAACTTTTCCTTATGTTCGAAACGTGGAATATGACTTCTTACTTAAAACGCCTCCTCGACCACACACGTTGGGAGTCCTGTCCCGGCATTTTCCCCACTGTGGGAAGTCACTCCGTGTGCAGCCTGCACTCAGGCAGCGACGCAGGAAACTCAGGGACACAGGGTGCTGCTCAGATGCCACGTGGCCCTGCAGGCCACTACGGTTTGGGGAACTCCCCCTCCGCGCTGGCTTCCCTGTCTCGCTGCAAGGAAGCTTTGCTCGGGCTCTCCGTTCGTGCCACTCAGCGACGGGAAACTGCCCTTAATTGAAGATGAGATCCAAATGGAGCTAAAATAACCCTGGGCGGCCGCGGTACCGGCCATCCCCAGGGGAAGGGGGGATGACCTCTGGCCAGTTCTGTGCCTTCGTGGGAGCTACCCAGTCCTTGCCGCTGGCCGGTGCCCAGTGGGTGCTCCGCAGGTGTGAGCGGGGCCTTGAATGGATGGACAGACGGCCCATCTGGTTTCGGCTGTTCCATGCTCTGCTCCCCAGCCTGGAGACGGGCGTCACTGTCAGGGCCAGCTTCACACACAGGGCCTGATCAGAGTTCAAACTTGGGGCTCCTTGTGCAAAAATTAGTAGCACCCCCAGGATGGCGACAATGGAGTATTGAACAGAGCTCAGCACCCTCCTCGGGGCCCTAAGTGCACACAGCCCTGACTGTGGTCCTGCCAGGCAACTCGGGGACTCGGAGGGACTGAGTAGTTGACACTTGGACACACAGAGGCATAGGGCAGGGCTGGCGCCCACGGCTCACGCATGTCATGCTTACCTCAGAAACTTGCTTTTTTATCTTTATTTATTTTTTTCATTCGTATTTATTTATTTTGAGAGAGAGCAGGGAAGGGGCAGAGAGAGAGAATCCCAAGCAGACCCTACACCGTCAGCACAAAGCCCGACGCGGGGCTCCATCTCTTGAACTGCGACATCATGACCTGAGCCAAAATCAAGTCAGATGCTCGACTGACTGAGCCACCCAGGCGCCCCAAAACTTGCTTTTTTGCTTCTGCTTATGCATTTATTCTTGTAATCATAAAACTGGGCATAAAGTCTTATTTACGGTTTAAGCTAATTCTCTAATTTTTATTCACAGAAGCTGTTCAGGACATGGGCTCTGTTACTGATTTTGCTTGTAAGAAGTCTCCAGGGGCACCGGCCCACCAGCTCGGGGTGAAGGCGGGACGCGTCCCCTTGGGCCAGGGATCCCCAGTGTCTGCTCTGCCCTCCTGCCTCTGGTCAAACCTGGGGTGCTAACCTCAGTGACACCACAACCTGGGCTGTGACAACACTGACAGGTACTAGGGTCTTCCTGGGGGCGGGCGGTCGCTGTTACTATGGCCAAGGTAGCCTCAAGATGTCTCCTGTGTATCCACCCGAGGTCGCCTTTTCCTGGCTTCTCCTTTCCCGGCCCTGGCTCTGTGCGACGCTGTGGGCATGCTTGTGGCTCCCTGACTGCGCTAGCATCACTCTGTTTGGTGGCCGTGTGCTCCGGGCTCAAGGGAGGGAAGACTTGGGTAGGACAGTCCCATACACCAGACTTGAAACAACAGGCTGCTGTGACATGTGCACTGGAGGAGGGGGTGTGAATGAGGTGGCTCTCTGTGCGGCCCCTCTGGGCGGACGTGGTGCACCACTGAGGTATCGGGTGACGAAAACAGAGGCGATGTGCCACCACCCAGACCCAAGCCCTTTGAGGAGCTGCTCCCACACGTGCGTGAAAACCTGTCAGAAGACCCTCAGGGCTGCGGAATTCCAGGCAGCGGGCGGTCACTTAGGTGGATTCAGGGACAGGGAGGGGCCACGGCCTCCAGGAAGCCTCCACGTGGTAACAAAATCTGTCCCTTAGTACGGTCCAAATCGTCCCCCGATGAATCTAAGCCAGTGGTCCTGTGCGGTCTTCCGTCCCCACAGAGACTCCAGGGTGTACTCCCTGGTCTGGTTAACGCAGCGGCGGCCACCATGCCCTCAGTTCTGAACACGGCCCTCCTCTTGAGAGCTCAGGGGCAGGGGTGGCATCCCATCGCTTCTCTATCTGCCCCCCCCCCCCGGGACACGGCAGCTGAGCCTTCGAAGGTCCAGTCGACTCTGCTGCCGTGATCGCATTTTCTGATTGTGCAGCGGAAAACGGGCCTTCGTGCAGCAGCATCTAACGTATGTCACATTGTTCCGGAACAGATTTTCGCGTCCGGGTGAGACAAAGTAACAGGAATTAGGTGTACTCTCTCACATGGAGCAAAGGTGGCAAAGCACAGGATCCCCAAGTGGCAGGGTCCCCAGCGAGTGCCCGGGTAGTAGCCTCCAAGCGCCATGCAGGGTGATAGACTCGCTGTACGGAGTACAGAAGAAGCCCCAGAGACCCGTGGGAGCCCGTGGGAATGCAGCCGGGGTGGTCAGCTCATGCGGGCAAGTGGGGAGGCCGGACGGGAGCCAGAGCGCCGGCACTCACACAGTCACGGGGCACGCCTGTGGAGGCCGTGGGGAAGACTCAGCATCCGTGGGGTGCCACCTGAGGCAACGGGGGAAGGGGACCGACTCAGTGGGGGACTGTTAGTCCCACTGAAGGCACAAATTTCAAACTCTTTAATTAACTGCATCTCAGAATAAATTTCAGGAGTACTTATAAAAATACACAAATATTCAGCACCCCGCAAGGTAAATATAATGATTCCACTTAGCACTGTCGGGGGTACAAACCAGCAGGAAAATCACACCCACGTGACAAGACCAGTCAGTCATCTGGGGCTGACCCGGGGCTGACATGAGGGCATTAGTGCAGCCTCATAACTCATTCCCCAGGGTCTGAAAGTTAAGTTGAGACATGGGAGTCCCGGCAGCACCACAGACGGCAGTATGTGGGATGGAAAATGCCCTGAACGGGCCCAGATGAGACGCAGAACAAACGTGGCAACAGAAACTATCCGAGGTGAAACAGGGCAAAGAGAATTAGAAAACCCAGACCATCGGTGATCAGGGGGATGGCTTCAAGCAGCCTAATGTACATTTCATTGGAGTCCCCGCCAAGAGGAGAAAACACTGGGGACGAGGATGCAGCAAAAGTGTTAGAAAAATAATGGCCAAAATGTTTCCAAATTCGATGTGAACTATAACCCTCAGACGCAAGAGGCTGGATGAGCCCCAGCCACGGGGGCTGCAGGGAAACACTGGCGGCGGCGCGCAGGGAGGGGCAGGAGCAGCCGGGCACAGCGTGAAGGGGCACAGGAACAGAGGCGGTGGCTCAGCCAGGTGTCCCTGGGTGGTAAGGTCTGCCGAGGTGGCCCGCAGGCATCCCGTGAATCAGGCTTGTGACTTGTGTTGTCCAAACCTCTATTTTTACTCTGTGAAAACCCGGTGACCTGACAGGAACCACAAGCGAGTAAGGGTGAGCTTCGCGCTCGTTCCTGGGGCTTCTGTCTGTGTTTCCTTCACACACTTCTCTCCTTCCTGTCTTCTCCAGTCACAGTGCTATGTGTAGGTTTGGTGGTGATAAGCATAGTTTTTTGTCATCTAAAAATGTGTTTTTGCTTTTTCCTATACATAGCATTCCTGGGTACATGACTCTAGGTCGAGAGCTATTTTCTGTCCCGCTTTGTGGCAGTTATTTCCCTCCCTCTGTCCTTACGGCCAGGTCGTCTGCCGACTGTCTGCTATTCCTCTGCGGGTGATCTTTCCTTCTGGTTGTTCTGAAGGTCAAAGTGTCTCCGGTGCTCGCTCCTTCCCTACGGGAAGTCGAGGCGTGGGTCTCCTCGCCTGTGCAGCGCGCTGTCCATGAAGCCTCTGGTCACTGTGGGGTCACGTGTTCTGTGAGTCCTGGGCAGCCTGCCACACGGTACGCCCCTTCTCCCGTGCTTCACGGACGCGTCTGAGGCCCGTCTGCCTTCCGCACCCACCAGCCCTTCCTTCACGCGGCCCTCATGGCTGCCTCCGCATTCCAGTAACTTCTTCAGATGACTTTCCAGTTCAATAACTCTCTTTTCATCTATGTTTAATCTAGTGTTTGATTTATCCGAGTTTTTAACAAGTATATTTTTTATTTCTAAAGAGTCTTTTTCAGCCTTTTTACATATCTTCCTGATCATTTAGAAAATCCTCTTCTTGCTTATTGTCTTCGTTCTGTCTCACTTTAAAATATTTTGTGGATCCTACTTGATATCCTGTATTTGTAACCCCTGAGGTGTCTAGGGGTCTGCATCCTCTTTTACTGCTTCTCGACTCTCACGCGTGACGGTTCGTGATCTTTGCTTGTGAGCTTATCTGGACTCATCTTAAGCTCTAAAAAATCTCGCTTCTGAACTCGGGCCAGTTTAGCTCAACTTATTTCTGCCAGAGACAGGATTCATCCTGGATCCTTGCCCCCAGCTCTGTTCCTGGCTTCTGGCTTGAGGCCTGGTTTCGAGAAGCCCTACCCGTGGACCACTTGCCTCTCAGCTCACTTTTGTTCTCCAGTTTCTTGGGGGTTTTCTTACTTTGTGTAAATCCAGGATGCAATGAGATTACATTTTCACGACGGCACTAATCATCCTGTGGTGAAAAGCTCACCGGAGCCAGAAGCCCCGCGGCGCCTCGGGGGCCCAGTGGGTTAAGCATCTGACTCTTGGTTTTGGCTCAGGTCATGATCTCACGGTTTGGGAGTTCGGGCCCCGCATCAGGCTCCGTGCTGGTAGCATGGGGCCTGCTTGGGCTTCTCTCTCTCTCCTTCTCTCTGCCCCTCCCTTGCTCACGTGTGCTCTCTCTCAAAATAAATAAACTTAAAAAATAAAAAGCCAGAAGCCCTTCCTTTGTATAACACCCCTGGGCCTTACTCTGGCCAGGACTCAGGCAGCCCCCAGGCTGGAGCCATGCCTGGCATGGATAGCCTGCTGTCCTTTTTGTCAAAACCTGGTAGCTGGTCAGCTTCTGAACCTGTTGTCTGTTGGGAGAATCTTCTGGTTTATGAGTTTGGGTGGGAGGCAAAGACCACCTCCCCTCCAGAGGCCAGAGGCTCGTCTTCTCTGAAGGTGGAGCTCAGACCAGTGGCTGGGTTCCGTGGTTCCATGAGCCTGAGTGGACTTGGAGGTTCTCAGGACACGAGGCCAAGGCGGCCGCCACATGGGACCCATGACCCAGTATCGAGTAATTGGGGAGAACCGGTCTCTGCAGGCTTGGGGGCTGGGCAGGGAGATTGAGGAGCAAGGAAGGGGGGCCCTGCAAGAGGGCCTGGCCCACCTGGAGAGGCCCGGGGGCATGTGGGGGTCTTCCGGGTTCCCTCAAGGGTAAACACATCCCATTGGGAGAGAGAGGTGGAAATGGAAACTGCAGGAGGCAGCGGGAGGGGACCAGCTGAGGCAGGGGCAGAGAGTGTGCCTGATAGAGGTGGGTAGCACAGGTGGGGGGCTTCCTGGGTGCTAACTGAGAGACCACACAGGTAGGCAGGCCCTGGGGAACAGGCCAAGTTGTCACAGGGTCTGTGTTGGAGGAACTGAGGCATGGAAGGTCAGGGAGACTGCGCCAGGGCACACCTCCTCCAGGAAGCCTGGCATGGCAAGTCTGTCTGTCCTGTGGCAGTGTGGCGTGGGGCCCGCAGGTTCACACCAGAGCCACAGCAATCTGCTCAGAGAAACAGGCAGCCACCACTGGGCCCAGAGGGTCACTGCCTGCAGTGGGTCCCGCGTGGGCTAGACCCAGTCACAGCCTGGGAGCAAGTGGGGCGGAGGCGGGGGGCAGATTGGGCTTCTCCCACCCAGTGGCAGGCTCGGGAGTCAGGTCCACAGGTGCAGACCCGGGCCTGGTGCACACAGGGCCCAGCACCAGGTGGCTCGGGTGGGGGCAGGAGGGGCTCAACCATGACTCCTCACCAGCCCTCGAAAAGGCCACTTGAAACCTAAGAATTTAAAGTTTACCAAGACTGAGTTCAAGTTTATTGCCAATAAAATTTTTATTATGTCCCTTAAGTTCATAACAGTTATTGACAGTCCGTCCTGAATCTTGAAGCACCATATTGACGTGTTTGGGAAGTCATGAGAATGCCTTTAATGTACAGCTTCGAGGCGGAGTGAGGGGCAGAGGTCGTTAAAGTCTTCCCGGTTGTGCAAACAGGGTGGTGGTCCGGTCCTTCCTTTCCTTGACTCTGTAGTCAGAGCCCAGTGCTCCCCTTGGAGGAAGCCAGGCCACCAGCGGCCACTGGTGTCTGTGTGGAGGAGGGGAACCTCAGAGGATGGGGGCTGCCCTGTACCCTGAACATAGCGGGAGCCCCTGCCATCCTCGGAGCCATCAGGCATCGTGGGACTTGGGGGGAGCCCCTGCTCCGGATTCAGGGGCTTCCGTGGTGGGGTAGACACACATCTTATTGACGGAGGGACACGGGCTGACCCTCGTCTCTCTCTGAGCCCCTATTCCAAATTCAGGGACTTCTGTCCTTGGACAGAATACAGGTTGACCCTGCTCTCTCCCGGAGCCCCTGGTCCATACTCAGGAGCTTCTATGGGGGGATAGACCTGCGACGTGCTGTTTGAATGATAGGCGTGGACCCTGGTCTCTCCCCGAGGCCATGGTCCGAAGGCAGGGGCTTCCCTGGTGGGGTAGACCTGCGACGTGCTGCTTGAGGTCTCTCCCCGAGGCCATGGTCCAAAAGTAGGGGCTTCCAGGGCAAGGTAGAACTGTGCCAGGCCTATGGAGGGACACGGGAGGATCCTGGTTTCTCCCTGAGGCCATGGTCCAAACTCAGGGCCTTCCACAGCAGGGTAGATGCGTGTCTTTCCGAAAGGGGGATAAATGTTCACCATAGTCTCCCCCTGAGCTCCGGCTCCAAGCTCAGGGACTTCAGTGGGAGGGTAGACCTCTGTCGTGGTGACGGATGGATACAGGTCGATCCCGTTCGCCCCCTGAGCTCCGGCTCCAAGCTCAGTGACTTCCATGGTGGAGCAGACCTGTGTCGTGGTGAAGGAAGGACAAATGTGGACACTGGTCTCTCCTTGAGCATCTGCTCCAGACTCGCGGACTTCTGTGGTGGGGTAGATACAGGTTGTGCTGTTGGAGGAACATGGGATGTCCTTGGTGTCTCCCTGCGCAGTGGGCTGGTCCTCTGCCCCTTGGCTGGACGGTGAGGCCTGGCCCAAAGCCTCCTCTGGTGTCTGTTCCGGAGGCGGGTTGTACTGGAGATGGCACAGCTGGTCCCCTGGCTCACTGGCAATGGTGCTGGTGTCGGGCACCACGCCCTGGACCTGTTGGCTCTCCGAGGGGGCATCCGGGGACAGCACATTCTGGCTGCTGCTGGGCAGCGGGTCTGGTATGCTGCCGGGCAGCATGAATTCCATGAGGGCCAAGTCCCCAGCCGGGATCTTCAAGGAGGAGGGCTCCTTGGCTCCTGCAGAGCAAAGGAAAGCCACCATGAGCACCAGAGGGTAGTGAGCAGAGGGCTCGCCCAGCCCTTGGCCCCAGGGTGCAGAACTGGCTCTCTGAATGGAAGGCCAAGGACGGGTTCCTGGTGCCATCTGTCCTGACCTCTTGCCGGGAGGGCGGCTGGTCTGCACAGAACATCCGGGACTGTACAAAGAGCCCCGCACAGCGGGTTGGTGAGAACCCTCCTCTCCCACCCCGTGCTGGGTCCCCCACCTCCCGTGCTGGGCATCTCCTTGGGCCCAGGAACAATGCTCACGACTCCTGGTGCAGCAGGCAAACATTTCCCGGACCCACGCCTGGGACGGGCTGGAGGTGGCGATGGCATCGTCCACCAGCTGTGGGCACGGTGCTGGCCCAGCCCACTGGCCATGTGCGCGTCCCCGGGCCCACATTTGCGAGTCCTCAGTGACTAAGACACACCTGTTCATGTGACGGGGACCACACCCCACCACACGTGGTTTTCACTCACATTTCCCTGAGGACGTGGCAGGTAGGCCCCTGTTTGTTGGTCTTCTGGGTTCCCTGTTCCCTAAAGTGCCGGTCATCATTTGTCTGTTTTTCCTTCTGGCGTCATAGTTCTTGATGTGTCCTGGCCACTAGTCCTTCGTCAGCTATGTGTTACAAATATTCTTTCAATTTTTGATGGCCTCCCTTGGTGTAAACGGAAATTCTTCATTTTGGCCTGATCTAATTTATGTGCGTCTTCCTTTCCAGGCAGTGCCTTTAAGGCCACCTTACTTAGAGACCGTCAGTCACCATGAGGACATGAAGACGGTACCAGGGGCACCCAGGGGCTCAGTTGGTTTAGTGCCAGACTCTTGATCTTGGCTCGGGTCATGATCTCACGGTTCATGAGATTGAACTCTGCATCCGGCTCTGTGCTGACAGGGAGGAGCCTGCTTAGAATTCTCTCTCTCTCTCTCTCTCTCCCTCTGCCCCTCCCCCATTCTCTGTCTCTTACAAAATAAATAAACTTAAAAAAAAAAAGATGATACCAAATATTCTCTTCCAGTTTGTACAGTTGTCTCTTCACGCATTATGTGTTTAGTTCACGTGGAATTAGTGTAAACAGTACAAGGTGAGGTCTGATTTCATTAGTGGTTTTCCCACATGGCACCAAATGTCCCAGCAGCATTTCAGAACCTAGCCACCTCGCTCTGCTCGTCAGTCACCCTGTGCCAGAAACAGTGTCCTCATGCCCACGGAGGTGCCCGTGGGCCCTGCGAGCCACCACACCGGGCCCTGTGCTTCTTTCTGCACAGACCCCACGCTGTCTTTAGTTAACAAGCTTTACGGACGTGACCTGGCTAGACGTCCTGGATTGCCCTTCTTCTTCAGGTTCTTGGCATTCTGGATCCTTCGCAATTCCATGCTCATCTCGGATGCAGTGCTTCGCGCTGGCGTCCTGCACAGGCCTCTCTATGAGGCCTGGCACCTCGAGGGTGTGACGTGCACTTCGTGAGGGTGTCATCTGCATTCGTTAGGCTCTTTAAAGTGTCTAAGTTTTATCATTTCTCTGTGAGTCTGGCATGTCTTTTGTTAGAGCTATTCCTGGGGATATCACTTTCTAAAAATGCTATGAAAATGGTCTACTTTTCACTCCCTAACATTCCTTACTGCTGTGTGAAATGCTTGTTTTACTTTCACCCTAAAAAGTGCATCGCCCTGGCGGACAGCCCCCCTGCATTGCAGGCGCAACTCCACTCTGCTGTAGCCTCCGTTACGATGAGTGAAGTTAAGCGATATTCCCTGGAATGATGGTCTTTTATCACCAGGTATTTAAGAATACTCGTTGTCCTGGTCTCTGGCGCATGCCAGCTCGCTCGTGACACGTCTCCAGCCTCATCTGCCACTCCTGGACTCACCAGGCCGAGAGCGTGTGGGCGGACAGCTCCGGCAGGGCGCCCCTCTCTGCCCAGGCCTCCACTCGCACTGCGGACCCCAGCCCCACCTCTGCTCAAGCTCCTTCGAGTGTCATCCTGTCTTCGTGTGTCCGGTAACTTCTCCGGCTCCGGCTTCGAGCTCACAGACTCTACTGTGACCCACGTGCCACAAAATCCTCAGTCAGCTGTCCCGCATCAGTGGTATTTTTTGCAGCTCTAACGTTTTTCAGTTTCTCTTCAAATACACCTGCAACTTAAACACGTTTTCTGTTCTCTTCAGACGTTTTTCCCTTTGCCTATTGTTTCCCTAAAGAACAACCGTGGTTATTTGTGTCTGCTCCGCAAGCCCAACGCCCGATGCGTGTCTGTTTCTGCGGTGGCCTTGGCCTCCGTGAGGGCGTGGCCATTTGGGACGAGCATGGCTCGCGTCTTCCCAGCTCCTGCAAGGGGAGTGCCTCTTGGCACCTGCAAGTGGCTGGTGCAGAGTCACTTCGTGTTAATCCTCAGTTTGAGGAGTTTGGGCATTTTCTCAGCTCCTTTCGGCTCCAAGGTTTATTCTTGTGTCCCGGGGTTCCTTCGGGCTTGCCACTGCAACGTGGCTGTGGCCGTTTGGGTTCTGATTTTACAGGAGAACTTCTCGGCCTTCCGTTCTGGCTGCACCCTGAGCTTGGTCTTCCCTCCCCCTCCTGTGAGGCTGTGAGAACCCAGTTCGCCAGGGGAGGCGATACCCTTGGGGCACCGGCTGCAGTGCCCGCAGGGCTCTCTGGGTTTGCTCTTTGCCTCTGTCCCTGGCTGAGGACCCCTTGCTTACCTGTCCATGAGCACCTACACCCACACGTACGGTGTGCACACGCACACACCCGGGGTGTCAGTCCACCCAGGAGTCAACCTGCCATGTGCCCAGACTTGAGGCCTGGCCAGGCTCCCTGTCACTCACGACACTTGCTTGTATTTTATGTTTCTTAAAATCCAGCTTTGGCCCTTTCTGGAATCATGTAGAAATCAAACTCACCCTCTACACCTCCACCTCTTTTCTAGAAATAGGAGCCACTGACCCCTGTAGCCATGGTGTGTCGAAAGGGGAACACACTGGAGCCCTGCACTGTGAGCTCTGAAGCGACAGTGGTGGGAGTGTCATTGTGGCCAATGGTAGTTGTTTAGAGGCTGAGTAGTGAACATTTTCTTAGATGAGGTGGGGCCGTCTCAGAAGGACTCAGGAAGGGGCAGGCGAGCAAATAATGAAATCACCGTGCACTTCGGCAGACAGCATGTGGGCAGTGGGGTCGAGCCTCTATGGACCACATCAGGCCTTCGGCTCGGGTCACTAATCAGACTCTCTGTGGCCCTCACTCTGTATGCCATTATTACGTTGGCCGCCACTGCACATCAGGGTTCACGGCTCAGATCGGCGGCCACAGTGACGCCACCCAGGGCCAACTCCTACCTCACAGGTGCTTTGCCAGCTGGTGCGTCAGCAGGGCGTCCAGCCCCACCCTCCTGCACCTGCTGCTTTGTGGCACACAGAGCAGGTGGTGGGGCAAGCGTGGGGACACCAGTGCCACTGGCAGACACTCTACGTGAGCCCAAGCTCTATATCACTGAGACAAGTGTCCTAGCCCTTGACCTCCCCCCCACCCTCCATCGGTGATTTCTTCCTCTCCTTGTTTTTCTGTAGAAAACATTTAACTCTTTAGAGAATCCAACTCGGGCGGATCTCAACTCCCCCACTGTGTGACAACTTACCTACAGCGGAGCCTTCACCTTCAGGACTGTCTGCTCTCACAGGCCACCGTATTTCCTGCCGGTCCTTTGAGACCTGCAGAGAAATAACAGGAAATACATGATGTTGCATCTGTTGCACTCCCACAGGGGACGGAACGTAGCAGCAAGAGCACATTTTGGAGTTGGAGCCACTGACGGGCTCCGGGATGCCGGCGATCACCCCGCCTCCTGAGTTCAGGGCACTCACTGGGACGTGGGGCTGCTGACAGGGCTGTGCTGGGAAGCTTTTCCCTCCACATGCACATCGGGACAGGGACAAGTAGTGCTTTTCCTGATGAGCAAGAGGGTCTCCTGGGAGACACCGGAGCCTATCTGGACCCTCAGCACGGGGAGAGGACACAGCACAGGCCACCTCTTGCCTGGCGCCTTCCCCGCACAACTCTGCTTGCTGGTGGTGAGTCCTGGCTACCCGGGGATCCCAAATGTCGTCACACCGCCTCCCAAAAGCAGGGGGTTTCTCCCTTGCCCTGGTGCTACTGGGCCTGCTGACAGGTGACTTCTCATGCCCCACATGGATGGGAGGGGAGAGCACGGCTCTTGCCGAAAGGCTGGGGACGGTGCCCATTCTAACTTCCAGGGCCGTGAGCAGCGGGACTGGACTGTGCAGCTGTGCACAACTTTCCTTTGAAGGGTCTGCAAGTATAGTGTCTCTGGGAGATTTCTGAACCCGTACGTCCTCCTCCTCCCTGAGCAAGCTCTCGAGAATTACTGAGACATGAACAAGACTAAATGGAAAGGAAACAAAAGGGGAACCTCGATGGACAACGGCTCCCTGAAGAGGAGGAAGAACAGGCTGCAGAAAAGCGAAGCGTGAGGAGCACGCTGTCGGGATGGACAGGCCCCCAGGGGACCCAGCACAGAGGAAGTCGTGGGTGCTGAGGTCGGGGCAGGGCTCTGACAGGTAAGTGGCAGGGGTGCTGCAGGCCGAGTGGCCAGCTGGGCGACTAATGTCACCAGACTCCCCAGCCCACAGGTGCCGTAGGGAGTCTGCCACAGAGGGCCGAGGAGTGCGCAGCAATCCAGTAGAAGAAGGACGTGCAAGAAAAACCCACAGAAGGAGGTGATGGTGCTTCCATTGGAAGCAAAGGTGATCAAGGTATTACTGAACTAACGCTTCCAGGAAGCACACCGTTTGTTTAGAATGAAAACAGAAACAGTGTTCCAGGCAGTGGAACAGCGGAGGGCTGTGGGGTAGAGATTTGTGGGGAAGGTGGGGACCACTGTTCTCAGCATGCACATCGGCACCCTTCACCTGAAGATGCAGCGGGGGAGCAGGAAGCACTAGAGATTGTGCCTCCACAGATGCAACCCACTGTGCTGAAGAGAGCCGTTGGGGTCGACTGTTCCGGACTCCGGAGCTGAATCAGACACAGTGACGGTGCACAGTACCAGAGAGATGCTGTCTAACCCTCCTGAGTGAGTGGTGTCTACAAACCAGCGACAACCCCCCTCGGTCCTCCCATGGCTACAGGAAAACAGCCTTCATTCGTGGGCAGGCAGTAGGGACTCTACTCCAAAACTTTGACTATTGTGCCTTTGACTCACCACCAGCATAAGGGCTCGCTTGCCCTGGCCCCCTTGGCAGCAGTGGCTCCCTTTGGGAGCATCTACTGAACACTTATTTCCCCTATTTGCAGCCAGACATTTCAGGAAAACACTGGCCAACCACAGAGATAATGAGAGAAACTTCACAAGAAGTACATGCTTTGTAAACGTAGTTTGGAAGAGTCACAAACTGATCATTCAAGAAGCAAAAATCTACACTCCTGAGCAGTGGGAGAATCTGATGTTCAGACTTAACCACATTATAATACTTAGAATATCCAGTTCTCAACAAAAAATTGTAAAAAATACAGAGAAACAGGAAAATACAGCCCATTCAAAGAACAAAAAGAATTTGACAGAATTTCCTGGAAGAAGCCCAGACATCTGAATTAGCAGTCAAGGACACTAAATCAGTTATCTTAAATGTGCTCAAAGGCAAAGAACTAAAAGAAGTCAGGAAAACACTGAATGAACAAAAAAGAAAATTGATAAAGAGAGAGAATTACAAAAAAGAACCAAACAGAAATTCTGCCACTGAAAAGTGTGAGCGAGTGGTGTCTACAAACCAGCGACACCAGCGAAAAAACATTAGAGCAAGAGAAGAAAGGGTCAGTGAGCCTGAAGACAATTGAAATGATCCAATTTGAGGACCAGGGAGAAAATGGAATGAAGGAAAATGAACAGCACCTGGCGGACCTGAGGCCCAGGAGGAGGAGAAAGGCGGCGGAGAGAAAAAGTATCTGAAGAAACACTAACTCCACGCTTCCCAAAGCTGATGGAAGCTATGGATCTACACGTCCAAGATGCTCAACAAACTCCAAGCAAGATAAACTCAGAAAGATTCACACCGAGACACAGCACAGCAAGATTCTCAGGACCCAAAGAGAGGATTCTGAAAGCATTGAGAGAGAAGAGGTTAATCATGTACAAGGACCTCAATAAGATCAACTGCTGATTTCTCCTCGGAAACCATGGAGTCCAGAGGACATCTTTAAAGTCCTGGAAGGAAAATAAATCTGCCAACGAGGAATTCTAAGTCCAACAAAACCACATTTTGAGAATAGAGAAGAAACTAAGATCTTAGATAAACAAAAGCTGAGACAATTCATGACCAACAGACCTCCCCTACAGAAATGCTACAGGAAGATCTTTAGGCTAAAACAGAGGCTCTGGACAGTAGATGAGATAAAGGAAAGATAACCGCACAGGTTAGGATATAAGCCAGGATTTGTTGTACTTTTGGTTTGTAACTCCTCTTCTTCTCTATATGGTTCAGAAGACAAATTCATAAAACAGTAATTATAAATCTTAATGGGCACACAATGTATAAATATGTAATGACATTAACAACATTAAGGGAGATGAAGACGTAGAAGATCAGAGTGTCTAGTATCGAAACTATCTTAGCATTATTCAAACTAGACTCTTATAAGTTTAAGATATTAATTGTAATCTCCAAGGTAAGCAGTAAGAAGATAACTAAAAAATACAAGAAAAAGGAAAGAAGAGGGGAATCAAAACGGCACAGTATGCAAATTCAACTAGATACAGAAAGGCAGTAGTGGAGGAATTATGGAATAAAAAATAGATGAGATGCACAGAAAATAAATCAGTGAGGGAAAGAAGGTCCATCTGATGTTTAGTAAATGCAGCGGGAACAGCAGAAACCCACCTGGAAGGGATGAAGCCAGATCCCTACCTCACACCAAACATACCAATGAACCACAGAGGGAGGACTCACCTCTCAAAGTCAAATGTTGAAAATTAGTAGTGGAAAGTATAGATGACTGTCTTTTAGAAGCTTAAAGATTAACTGAGACCAAGAAGAATTATCATAAAATATGCACAAGTGTGAGCATGGCTCTGGTTCATCAAATGTCAAGTTAAGCTAAGCATGGGGTCAAGTTGCTGTGACACTCGATCTGTAATTCACCCAACAATTGAAGGGTTTGTATCAAGAACATATAAAAAATTCAAATAAATCTATAAGAAGAGCAGGAAGAGGCCAGGAGGAAAATGGGCCAAGGACAAGAGCGAGCACTCCCTGCAGAAGGAAATTCACGTGGCTAAGGCACATTCAGCATCACCAGTCTTGAGGCAAAGGCTGGGCGGGGCCGTGAGGTGCTGGCCCACACCGTTCGTTGCCCTGGGTGCTGGGGAGGATACGGACCAACAGGGCTCCGTGTGTGCACATGCTTCTGCGGGAGTGCTGACTGAACACCCCCCTTCAGAAGAGTCTGGCCTTGTGTCGGGGAAGTGCTGCTCATCACAGAGACACACACGGTGGCGTCCGTCCTGCACGCCCACAGCAGAGGGGACGGGCTAGAAGAAACAGGCGCAGAAGGCAGGCAAATGGAGTCGGCCGCAGGGGACGGGGAGCGATCATCTTGACCATTAAGTAGTGAGTGAAAAGGGGATTCCCCCAAATTCCAAACATCACATACACACTGTGTCCTTTCTGTGAAAGAAAGAGGAACCAATGTACTGCGTGTGGGTACTTGTCAGGGATATGTATGATCTGAAACACTGAAGTGAAAGGAAAACACGAGAACAAAGAGCGTGGCCGAGCACACGCAGAAGCAGACCACATGTGGCCAGGCCGCACAGAAGTAGACCACCTCAGGACCTGCCTTTTTCCGGGTGGTTGATGCTTCGCCTGTTACAAAAATAAGTAAAATACTGAGTACATTTAGGAGGGTCATGCATATCAATGATGAGTCTGTGTCCTCAGACAAGGGTTATAATTAATGGGCAATGAGGTCCAAAGCAAGTGTGTTGGGGGGACAGGGGTTACCATTTACTGAGCACCAGTCCCAGCTGGACCCTGCGGCAGGACTCAAGACCCCTCACGGAGTCCACGCGCATCTTGCAAGCGTGGAGACCCAGGCACTCCAGAAGGTTTAGAAAACTTACTCTAGGGTGTGGAACCAGTAACGTCTGTGCCCCAGAATGGACGCAAAGTCCAAGGGTGCCTTATGGTGACCATTCCTTTCTAACCACTCTGCTAAGAGCTACAGGCCTTGGGGTGGCCCACAGAAGGGTGGGCCTGGCATCAAGTGGGGCGCACAGGCGTCAGGATCAGACTCGGGTTCTGGATGAGCAGTGGAGAGAAGGCCCCAGCCAGAACCCGAGTCTGATTTCGGTGAGTGCGCACGTGTGGCCGAGCGCCAGGGTCGAGGGGCTCTCCCGAGTGCAGTCAAGCTCAAAGCCAAGGCTTTAACCACATTGTCCGGAACCTCTTGCTGCTGCTACAGAAGCAACTCAGGCCCCACTGTCTGGGTGGCCCCGTGAGCCCCTCTGGAAGGGAACGTGCAGAAGGACAGACGGTGGGACCTGGGTCCCCACAGCCCCGCCTTGCCGGGATCTGTACTCACCTGCTGGTGAGGCCACCACCATGCTATGTCTGCCTGTGTCCCCTGCCGGCCACATGGGCCACCCACACGCCCTGTCCTGGGCCACCAGTGCATCATACGCAGGCTTCCACCCTCGACCCGGCGTGGGGCTCGCGCACTCTGTGTTGGCCATCGGTGACACACACCCCATCTTTATCCCCCACATTATGAAAAACTCCAAACACAGAAAGCTGAAGGGTTGACACAGGACACCCTGGAAACACCCCCTGCTGAGAGTCTGTCACGGCGGATGGCCGGCTCCACGTCCTCTACTGTGAAGCCATCGCCAGCATGCATACAAGGCTTGTTCTAGCGACACCTACCTGGGGACTTCGTCCACTTCTCACACAAACGGGCCCTGTCAGCAGCATGATCTGCCCCTCGATTTTCCTCCTACTCCACACGCACCGTCGGTGCCCTTTGAGTAGTGTCCCATGCACCCAGTAAGCGCTGAAGGCCAGAGCCGCAAACATCCAGGTGTGGGGCTGAGCCCCGCCTCGGAGGGAGCCCCAGGCCCTCCACCTGAGCGCGGGCTCACCTGCAAGGGCGGTCCGGTCTCCACGACGGTGGTCAGGGTGCAGCACAGGCCGAACGGCTTGGTCGGCAGCAGGGACGCCTTTCGCCTGGGTTCGCTAGGGCAGAGCAGGGGAGGGGGAACGCGTGTGACTGGGCGGGCGAGCCCGTGGGGACCCGCAGGCTGCACGGCGTCCGTGGACGTCTACCCACCGGCCCCCCCTTATCCAAGGTCTCGGGAGCAGGCGGTGCCTGCGGGCCGAGCGCCTGAGCGTCCGAGCCACGAACTCGCAGGAGGTTCGTGTGGGGAGAACTGCAGGCTTCCCCCACCGGCGGGAAATTAAAACAAACCACCTGGTGGATTTCCGCCGACTGGAATCCCTTTAGCACCAGACAGAAGCAGCTTCACCTGCGTGATCGACCCCCCCCCACTCCCCCCCCATTCATATATTCATTGTTTGGCTAATTTAGGCACAACTAGCAATCTGGGCACCCTTGACAGATACATTCCCAGTACATTCCCAGTAAGTTTGTCTGACAGCGACCGCCAGGAGCACACGCTGTATGAAGTTCTACGGGTCTCCCGGTGACTCACGTCACGGGGAGGCACTGGGGGGTGCGTTCTCCACGGGCCTGTGCTCGAGGACTGAGACTCAGGTGAGGCCTCAGGGGCAGGGGGTGGGGGGGAGGTGTCTGAAGTGCTAATCTATCAACTGGATCCAAACTGTTAGGTTACCATAGAAACATCTTCTGCCACAGAAAAGGACTCAAAGTCCCGGAGGGCCAGAGAGGGAGGGGTGTGTGTTGTGTGTGTGTAGGGGGGTGACATTCAAGTCAATGACTTGCCTTTCTTAATTTCATTGTAAATCACATTAAAGGGTACTTGATGCAAAGTTACTGAGGTGACAATACCCAGACCCTTCGAGCCTCGACAGTGTTTCACAGAACCACCCTCTCAGGAACAGAGAGAGGGAGCCGGTGCTAGCGTGCGCTCAGGGGACAGCAGGGAAGAGGCAGGGACCTCCCTCACGCGGGTGCCGCCCACCTTTCCTCTTCCTCACATTCCAGGAGAGGATGGCGTTTCGTCGCGGAGACGTTAGTCCATGTGTTCCGCCACCCTGACTGACTCTCTAAAATGTGTGCTTGAAGCCGGGCCGCCGTGTGCAAGGGGAGGGGGAGAGGCCGTGCGCTCCCCGGGGGCCTGCGCGGTGTGGGCGCCCCCCACCCCTGCACACGGCGAGCTCCGCCTCAGCCGCGCGCAGTCGCGAGGCGGGCCGGCCTCTGCACCCGGCACACGCGCGCAGGCAGAAAGTACACGGACACGGCTCACGCCTGCGCACTAGGTCACGGGTCACTTGTCAAGACCGGAGAGAGGGATCGTCACAACCTCCCAGTGAGCCGAGTGCGGCGAGCCCTTAGGAGGCCGTCCGCGTCTGTGACTTGTCCTCGACCACATCATCACAGCACCCTAAGATTTCCCACCAGAGGCTGTTCCTCGGGAATCGCGGTGGAGACCAGCCCGCGGCGGCTGCCGGAGACGCCTGCAGGAGACTCAGAGACTCACCTGAGCGCGGTTGAAATCAGGCTGCTGTCTACTTCCTGTGAGGGAAGAGATGACCGTTCACAGCCGGGAAACAAGATGCAGTGCTTGACATCAAGCTTATTCTTAAACGAGACCCAGGGCCGTTATTGCCCGATTTGGAGCAAGCGGCCTCGGGGCCCCGGGGGCCGGGAAGGGGGTCTGTGGGGGAGCGCGCCTCAGGGTCGGCACCCACACCGGCCAAGGGGCCCGCTCAGGACCGGCGCATGTCACAGGCGGCTGCGGGCGGCCCTGACCTCTGTGGCGGCTCTGTGCACGGGGCAGCAGGGGGACGGAGGCGACAGAGGAGGGGCAGCCCGAGGACACGGAGGGCTGAGGGGAGACGCCCCAGGAGAGTCCGACCTTGACGACACCTGGGTCTAAGGATCACAAGATCCTACGTGGGTTGCTCAGGCCACAGTCTGCGTTCCCAGGTGTGGCAATTCCAGCGAGCTGGTGCGTCATGCCACGTCTGCACCTTTCCTCTCTTTGGGGACGAGCCGGGAGCATGACAGCGGCAAGTCCCACCCAACAGGCCGCCCACCACTTTCCTGTTTCACATCCGTCCACCCTGTGAGGTGGCCAGTCGCACCCAGTCCCCACTGAAGACTGGCCTCCAGGATCTCCAACACGGAGCTCTGACTCCAGGCTCCGTGACGGACACAGTGGACCAGGTATGTCCCTCCTCCCCGTTGACCTGGGAGATGAGCAGGGGTGCCCTCCTGTTGTGACAGTAAGTGGGTCACTGAGACCTTCCTGGCCAGAATCCCGCCAGCTTGCTGCAGTGTACACCTACCACCCAAGCACACGTGATGCTTCAGTTCCAGTAAGACCCATCTTCCCATCATGTCTCTCTGCTCCCACACGTGCCCTGTGGTTTAGATCGTTTGTGTTGCCCGCCTTACTTCCCTTCTGTCCCTCTCCCACCACTGTCCTGTCTGAGCAGCGTCCCTGGGAACACCTTAAATGCCTTAAACCAGCCGGACAAGCAGTTCCAAACACTGTCCTGCCCTCGTTCTTGGGGGGAGCTCAGACTCGGCCCTGGATCCCACGCTGTCCGCGCGTGCTTAAGGCTCACGCACGGCTGCACCTCGCTTACCTTCACCCAGGAGTTCTCTATGCATATGATGGAGGTGGGCGGATATGAGCGTGCGTCCAGCGGCAGGAGCTCCTTGGACTTCACTCTGTGGGATGGGGTCGGGGGAAGGGGGACACGCGTCAGCAGGGACGGACCCTCTCCCTGGAGGGGACGCTGCCGGAAGCCACGGGCCACAGCATCACACAGCCTCCTTACCATGGCTTTCCCGCAGGTCCACTGCACAGTGGGAGCCCCCGGGAGGGCAGGGGAGGAGCACCTGAGGGGAGAGCTGCAGGAGCAGAGGGGGGTGTCAACAAGAAGGGGTCGGTGGTGCCCCTGCAGACCAGGAGGGGGTTTGGGGAAAGGCCCTGGGTTTGGTAGGAAAATGCCGTTCAGGAATTCCCGGGAGTCATGGTGGGATGCAGGCCGAGGGTCACTCAGTCAACGGAACTGTGTAAGTGGATAGAACGGCATCCACCAAAATTGTATGTCCACCAATGACCTCGTATTGTTGTAAAGGGGATTTTCAACAGGGTGCTCAAGACGTCATCACCTGAGACCAAGGAAGGCCCTCAACCTGACAACCGGTTTCCGTGCAAGAGGACAGGCCATGTGGAGTCAGAGGGAGGACTGAGTCAATGGGGCTGGAAGCCACGAGTGCCCAAGGCCCCCAGAAGCTGGGAGAGGCAAGGGCTTGGCCCTGGAGCAGGAGAGCAGCCCTTCCCAGCCCTGGGCTTGGACTTCTGGGGCGTTCTGCTCCTGATGCCGAATGGCCTGAGGGGCCTTCTGCATGCAGGGAAGGAGGCGGATGGACTCAGAGACACTCGGGGTGCCACACTAGCCTGCCATCTTGGACTTGAAGGCCGGAGGTGAGACTGTGAAACATGAACTCTGTCAAAGCCCCCAACAAGCGTAGACGTGCTGTCCTCACCAGAACTTCCCGGAATTACATGAAATCCTGCCCCTCGGACGGTGTCTCCTGAGGTGCAAAGCACAGGACCCAGTGTCACCGACGGGATTTCTGCCCTGTGGAGACTGTGAGACGGCGAAGGCGTCGGGAAGCCCCTGCCTGTGCTCATCAGCCATGCGGCAGTAGGGAACACGGGCCAGGCCTGTGTCCGCTGAGTGGCACTCCGGGACAGTTCCGGAAGTTCTGCCTTCAGATGTGTGACCCTGCCCCACTCCTGTTCCACCCTATCTGGTAATTTCTGCAGAGCCGACCACGGTACTGTCTCTGCCAGGTAAGCAGTCGAGAAGAAACTCCGCTGAGATGCCCCATCGCCACCACGAGACGGGGATACTTTAGCCCGTGGTCAACATCGAGGCACCCCATAAGCACCTGAGCCTTTTTCAAAACTGCTTTAAGTGTCAAGAGGTTTCGACAAGCCCTGGTCTCCAGGACCAGAGTCTGTCCCACTGGGTGGGGTGACCTGAATGCTGCAGGCATTTCCAAGCACCCATCTGTCCAGCGGGCACAACTTCCGGTAACTCCAGGTCCTATGGCCCTGGGGACGCCAGGAGGCCAGTCTGGCTCCAGCCTCCAGAGCAGTGAGACAGTACTTTTCTATTTTTTAAGCTGCCTATTTTGTGGTCCTTTGTCATGCGAGCCCTGGCAAACTGAGACACTCACCCTAATGGGAGCATGTTTCTCATTTCTCCAAGTTCCAAAATACCTTTTCACAGTGGTACAATTTCAAAGTGGAGACAAAGTGTACCTTTTAAAATGTATGCTCACCCAGGATCCTGACCTTCATAATGGGCCACTTTCTGCTTCTGTGACTTTGCAGAGGGGTGCAGTCTGTGTGCGTGTGGTGTCCCAGGGCAGGGCTGTCCTCTACGTGACTCTGTGTGGACTCAGAATGAGCAGGCGTGGCTCAGGAGCGACGGGAAACCAGATATTATCGGAGGTCATAAAAAGGAGGCTCAGACTCCGCTTCCTACACGTTCTCCGATTGACACACAGAATAAATGAGCGCTGATGTTTGCGTACTAGTTCCCACGTGAGTTGAGTTGTCCGGAGGGAGAGGAGAATTACTGCATTTCCCCAAGCACGTTAAGTGCAAAAGGTACTTGAAGAGCTTACATGTTACTGTTAAGTGAAACAGTGTTATTTTCTATTGTGTTGTCACATCATTTAAAAATATCCCATCAGACATGAATCACTTTGCAAAGCAATTTGACTTAAGAGCGTGTAGCCGTTTTCATTCAGAGAAAACAACTCCAGCAAGCTTACGACCTACCTGTCTGAGGATGGCCTCAGGTCGTCTTCGGCTGGCTGTGGGGGTAAATCAAAAAGAATTTGTTGGTACTGAGGCTATTGTTAGGAAATCAAGTCCATTATTCGTCAGTTTCAGGTGAGCGCAACTCAGAGACTTCCCAGGAAAGGGTCTCGAGGGAGAGACATGCCCTTGCTCCCACACTTGACCCAGGCGCACGGGATTCTGCTTCTCTTTGGGCAGAGCCCGGGTGCGGGGGTTACTGTGTCAGAGGTTAAGAATATGTTGAAGATTTTAAGAAACTGCCAAACTACTTTCCTAAGTGGTATCACTTTAAATTTCCCGATGGCTTTCCCGGCTGGCGCGCGGGACTTCGGGCTCCTCTGCTGGGAGTCTTTCTGAGGGCGCCGTTCTAACTGGTGCGAAGTGGGGTCCTTTACTGTGGCTTCAGTTTGCATTTTCCTAGTGGGGAATGATGTTGAACATCTTGTCAGGTGATTATTTGCCACCCGTATATCCTGTTTGGTAAAGTTTATTAGAATCTTTTCCCCATTTAAAAATGGGGCCGTTTTTCTCCATTAAGTTTTGAGAGTTCTTTATATATTCTGGATTTAAGTACAGGGTTTGCAAATATCTATTCCAAGCTGTGACTTAGATGTCTGTTTTTGTAGTAGTGACTTTTGAAAAGCAAATGCTTTATTTTTTAGGGAGTCAAATTTTCCATGTTTTTCCTTAATAGTGGTTTTAGTGCCCACATTAAAAACTTTGTCAAACTCGAGATCACAAAGATTTTATTCTGTTTTCTTCCTCAAGTGTTATAGTTTAGGCCTTAAATTCAGAACTATGATTGATTTTGAGTTATTTTTGTGTGTATGGTGTGAAGTAGCTATTAAGTTCTTTTTTTCCCCTTTTCTTTGCATATGGTTAGCCAATAGTTCTGGCACAGTTCATTAAATATGCTTTCATTTCTCCCCATTTAATTCTCCTGGCACCTCTGGTTAACACCCCCTGATCAGGTTTTATTTCCGGACTTTCTATTCTGTTCCCTTCACTTGCATCTCTACCCCCCACTGGCCACACCATCCTCACAGCCCACACTGTCCTGACTACTGTAGCTGAAGTACAGACTCGCCACCTTCTTAAGTCAGATTGAGTACGCCTTCCAATTTGCTTCTCCTTTTTCTAAATTTTATTCGTCACTCTAAGCCCTTTGAATTTCTATATAGATTTTAGGGTTGGCTTCCTAGTTCCTTAAAGAAAAAAGCTTGCTGGAAATTCAATAGGGATCATGGTAAGTCTCGATCCCTTAGATCGATTTGGGGGAAGTTTTCTATCATGACAATATTTTGCATTCCAGTCCACGAATTTTCTAAATGTTTCCATTTATTTGGATTGTGTTCAACTTCTCTCATCAATAGTTTGTAGCTTTAAGTATATAGATTTAGTACTTGTTTTATTTTATTTTATTATTTTCAATGCTATTGCAGATGGAATAGTTTTCTTAATATTATTTTGAGATTCCTCATTGTTAGTATACAGATATATAATTGAGGTTTTTATGTTGATTTTATATCCTACCACCTTGCTGAGCTATCTCATTATTTCTGCCATATTTCTTGTAGATTTGTAGAAGAATGTTTCCTGCAAATAAATACCGTTTCATTTTCAAATCTATAGGTCTTTATATTTCTCACTGTATCACACTGGCTGGAACTTCAGTAAAATGTCAAATAGAAGTTTGAGGTGGACATCCCAACCTTAGTCTCAATCTGTGAAGAGCAGACCTGGACGCGCGCGCGCGCACACACACACACACACACACACACACACACACTTTACGTCTGTTTTCCATAGTTATTCCCTAACACTTTTTTAAATGAAAAATTTCAAACACCCAGAAAAGTGGAGAGGATTGTACAAGAATGCCCAAATACTCAACATCTAGGTTCCATGATTGTTAAAATTTTGCTGTAATTATTATTATTTTTTTACCATATGACTATCCATCCATCACTTTATTTTCTGGTGCTTCTCAAAGCCAGCAGTGCAGACGCATGCCGCTTCAGTCTTAACAAACCCATATTGTACTGCATTTCCCCCTTTCTCCCCCCTCTTACACACACACACTACAAAGCCCCACAGTTTCTGTCCCTCGCTTTTTCTTCTCTTCTCCCCCACCTTTGTTCCCATATGAGCAGTGTGCTAGGTACTGAGTAAATGCTTCAAATCGGTCAAACAGGCAAGCCCAAGCGTTTTCTGTCCTCATTCCCGGGGCAGCCTGAGAAGCTTCCCGCGGCTCTTGTCCTGGATTGAACACGTGGGCCCGCGGCTCTGAGCTCACCTGTGGCAGGGAGCTCCCCGGAAGGCGTGTGACGGTGGTGGGGCACAGACTCGGCCACCTTGGCAGGCACCTCGACGGACACCTCGGCGGGCACCTCGGCTGCGGCTCGGCCTTCTTGCTCTGCTCTCTACAGGGATGGGGCAAAAGGAAGGACAGACTCCTATCAGCGAAGAAAGCCTTCCTTTGTGCCGTGAGCTCATTAAGCGCCACTGACGGCCGCCGAACTCCATGCTGCGCCGGGACACCCTCACGAGCAGAGCCTCAGAGTCGGCAGCTCCCGGGAGGCCGTCCGTACAACTAGACATTGAGCAGGACCCCACCCCCTCCCCATAAAGGTCTACGGCTGCCAGCCGGGGAGAGGCCACAGGCTGCTTTTCCCCACTGCGGTGCCCCCCAGGCCGGGCCGTCGTGTTCCGAGTCTGCGGGTACAGCAGCGCTCAGTTACAAATGGACAAAGTGACCCGCCTTAGAGACCACGGCGTTGCCACTTTGTGCTCATTTCTTGCAGCAGCTGTAGGAAACCGAGGACTGTCCCTGATCATCCAAGTAGGTCCAATGCAATCACATGAACCTTTAAAAACTGAGCAATGAGGAAAAGGAGGAAGTCCAAGAGCTCGGAAATACGAGGGGCTAGAGCCGCCATGACGCGCTTGGAGCCGGGAGGGCGGCGCGGCGAGCGTGGCAGGGCAGCGGTTGCGTCGGAGCTCGACCGCCTAGGAGCAGACGCGTCCCCACAACCTCCAGAAAGGAAAGCTGGCCTGGTGAACCGTGACTGCTGCCTTGAGGCAGCAGGCAGGGGTCCCAGTGGGCTCGCCAGGCACTTGACCCACACACGCTTTCAGACGAGGCTTATTTCAAGCCACTGCATTTGTGTGAATTTGCCACGTAGCAAGAGAAAATATTGAATACAAGCCACCTGACGGACTTTAGCAGAGCGGAACACCTGTAAAATTAGGCGAGAAGAATCTCCATAGGTGTGATCCCACTTCCGCAGCAGATAAACAGTCCAGAGGAAATACTCCCAATAAATTGTTCTGATAACTACTATTAGAGACAAGCACCTTAGGAAGTCCTACACAAAGCTCCCCTGCCCCAAATATACCGGTGATTAACATCATGTCACTCCACAGGCACCTACTGAGTGGAGTTTTCTTTTTGGGGGTTGGCATAGCGCCACACGACTTAAACATCTTCTTTGATCTCTAGGAACTGGTATTGTGACAGTAGGCTTTGCCTAACGTGTAAGGCTGTGAGTGTCCGGGTCAAACTAGGGACACTTCTGCAGGAAAGAGAGGTCCTGCGACAGCCCACTGCACTGAGAGGGTTTGTGTCTCACACAACCGACCTTTCAATATGAAGGTTAGCAGCTCATTTTCCAGTTGGAGAAGGGCATACTAGATTGAAAATAAAAAATAATATTCCATAAATGAGGAATATGGTCCCTCCCAAAGACAAAATAACTTGTATTCATAAAAATTATGTTTCTTTTCCTTTTCACCATATTCACAATATATGGAATTATTTTTATTTATTTTGACAGGGAGACCGTAGGGAGAAGGGCCAGAGAGAAGGGTGGAGTGAGAATCCCAAGCAGGCTCACTGCTGTCAGCACTGAGCCCAACGCAGAGCTCAAAACCACGAACTGTGAGATCATGACCTCAGTGGAAACCAAGTGTCCCATGCCTAACCACCTGAGCCACCCAGGGGCACCACAATATACAGAATTTTAAAAAGGGGCTTCTAAGAGTTGCACAACATGACTATAATTTTATAAAAACAAAGCATTGTGAGTATAACTGACCAAAGAATATTAAAACGGCACTTGGGACAGATAGTTCTCAGAATGCCAGCAGTGACTGCAGCGTGTGGTGCGATCAGCGACTTTAGGTCCCCGGCCCCTGCGTGGCGTCTACACCGGGACTTCTGCAGGTTCCCAGTCCCCGTGCAGCGTCCCCACCGACTGCCCGGGAACCGGTTCAGTCTCGGTTGTTTTTCTGGAGGCGGCTGGCCCCCAGGCCGGACAGGGAGAGGGGAATGTTCTCAGATTGTACCTAAAGGACCACAGTGAGGCGATGTTTCAAGTGAAACTCCAAACGACCTGGTTTTTCACAGAAGTATGGCCACTGGGTGTCTAAGAAAACACATGCACAAAGAACAAGCGGATTCTTTGGCGGGAAGGATCCTTTCCGGCTAGATGGTCGAGAGCTGGCGCGGGCCCTGCTTCTTGCCCCGCCAGAGCCGAACGTGGGAGTCGCCCCCCACTCGTTTCCGCACGGGCCGAGCTTCCGAGAGCACCAGCGAAGGTGTGGCGGCACTTCCGGCCGCTCCCCCGGATGAGACCGTTTCCGGGCCTGGAGCTGAGACCCGGCGGCTTCGGCTTCGCTGGGTGCCGCGTCAGGGAATGTTTACTGTAACTCCACCTTGAACTCCGCGTTTTTCAGAACTGCACAAAGACTATTTTAAAATTTATACGGAAAATAAAAACATGGAGGAATTGTCCACAGCTATGAAAAATAATGAATGCCAAGGGGATTCCCTGCCGGACGTTCAGGGCGACGCGCGGCCGGAAGAGGGTCTCCCGGGGGAGCCCGGGACACCAGGTCCTGGGCGAAGTGCGGCACTGGCCAGGGTAACATCGTGACTTTAGCTCCTGTCTCCGTGAACACAAATTCAGGACAGTTTGGAAATTAAAATGCAAAGCGAATAAAGACGGTGAAAATATTAGCAAAGAATGTGGATATTTGTATAACCTTGGAGTAACGAAGACTTTTTAAAGCAAGACTATTAGGAGCATATAGTATTTTTCCGATTGATAAAACAACTCTAGTAAGATCGCACACTTACTCAAGTGCAGATGAACTCGCGTCGGCATCTGCTTCCTGTGGGCGATAAAAATGGATAAAGTGAAAAGGTTGTTGACCTTGAGCTTACTCTTCTACAAAATTCAAGTCAGTTATTAGTTGAGTAATGGCACCTCAGAGTCTTCTGGGTCCTGGGAAAGGATCTCACTGGGGGATAGCGCCCTTGTACATGAATACCCATGTTCTCACTTCTAATAGGTAAGAAACTGGAAGTGGGATTGCTGGCTTAAATGGGAAGTATATATTTCACTTTTTCAGAAAACACCAAACTGCTTATCAAAGCGATGTAATTTGACATCCGCACTAGTAAAGGATTAAACGTTCATATCTACAGCTTCACCAGCACTTTTTATTGTTGGTCCTTTTGATTATAGCCATTCTAATGGGTGTGTACTGGAATCTGACTGTGGTTTTGTGTTTTCTTGAGGGTAAATGATGTCGACGGGCTTATCTGCCACCCATGGACCCTCCTTGGTGAACGGCTGGTTCAAATCTTTTGCCCATTTAAAAAGTAAAAACACCAGGTCATTTTTCTTGTAATTGAATTTTGAATTCTTTATATATTCTGGACACACGTGTAGGATTTACAAATATTTCATTTCTGCCTTTGGCTTATATTTTCATTTTCTTAATGGTGGTGACCTTTTGAAAAGCAGATGTTTTTAATTTTGATGAGAAGCAGCTGCATTAATATACGGGCCGCCTAAAAGGAGTCAGCCCTGCTGGCTTGATTCTGTGGATAGTGAATGTACAAATGATAGAAGCCACAAGCACACCACACACCAAACACACACCATGTGCACGCACACACACACTTTATCACACACACGCACACTCATTCACACACAAACACGCACCGTACCTCACACTAAACACACACATACAATAGCACGCACACATGCGCTGCATCACATACTGTGCACACACAACCACACGTATCTATGTGCATTGTGTCATACACATCATACATACACTCACACACATGCCAACATGCAGTGCACCTCACATCAGACACACGCACACACACAATGCCTCACGTACACAGAGATTCATTCACATATACACACTTGCGCTGCATCTCACACAACCATGCGCGCGTGCGCACACACAGAATCAGAGGACTGTGTTTGAGAAGGCCCAGCGTAAGGTGACACTGGGCGCTGCCCAGGATAACATGGATGGTGAAGCAGAGGGGCACCGGTACCTGTGGCATGCTTATTTTGCAGGACAGCTCTTCATTCCCTGCTGAAACATCTTTTACAATCTCTTGACGACGGCGGCGGCCCTGTGTCATGTACTCATATGTGCTTAACCTCTTCAATTCTAGAGAGGAGAAAGGAGGACATGGCAGTTACAATTACGCAAGTGGGCAGAGTGGCCCACAGGCCACGACCTGGCCTTCCAGGGTTCCTCCCAGGGTGCTGGGAGCTGCACCCTAGCCCGGAGCTCTGGGGGGCTGCTGCACGGCCGCTCCAGGGCCCCCCTGGCCTGCAGGCAGCAGGCAGCAGCTCATCACAGCCCCGAGGCTGCTGGCCATTCCCTGTCCCAGGAACAACTGTCCTGCAGCCTCTCAGGCCCACAAAGCCAGTGTGGACCCGGACGCTGGCTCCAGCACTGTGGCAGAAGCACCCCGGGTCACTGAAAGGGTATCTGAGAGCTGGGTCTGTCAATAGGCAGCACCGTGCACGGAACGGGTTCTGTGCCTGTTTCAGCCTCGGGTTTAAGCGGAGGCACCAAGCCTCCCGTTTCTCTTTCCCTAAAACCAACAAACACAAGGACAGAAGGCTTCTAATTATTTCTGGAAAGTGAGAAGGGCCACCCACAGAAGCCTATTTGCAGTTCGAGGAGCAGACGGAGGGCTGGCCGCTCCACACACCCCCATGGAGCCCGTCCCCTTCCCTGGGTGGTTTGCACAAGCGCGTTTGTCTGTGTTATCTGTGGCTTCCCGACGAACTGGACCTGGCTCTTACTGCATTCCTCCGCCTCCCTCAGGACCTGTCTGTGGGAGGACATAAACTTGCACCTGGTCACACGCTCATGAAAACACTCATTCTCTTGCAGGGATTTGCACGGCTACCATCGCCATCAGATGGCAGGTACACACTGTGCTTCCCAGAGCTCGCGCTCGTCCTGAGCTTTGTGTAAATGCCTTCATCTGACGGTAATGAGAGGAGCTGCGGCTGGGGAGGGAGGCCAGAGCGTGGTGCGCACTGAATGAGCGTCCACCGTGTCCCCTCTGGCGACGCTAGGCGCCAACACAGCAGCCCAGGGCCGCTGTGGCCTTTGGGACGCTCTCTCCCCCACTTGCCTGGAGGCAGCTTACCCCACACCCCTGCTGCGGGCACCCCCACATCCATGCGTCTTCCTGGGAGGCCTCGCCCTCCCCCACACTGCACTCCACTCCTGCTGCAGCCTCATCAGGATGTCCTTCCCCCAAACTTCAAACCGGGACATCCAGCTGCTGGAAGCTTCTGGCGGGCCCCCCAGCAGACTCCCTGCCTCAGGGTATTTGTGCAGCACCGCCCCCTGGAGAGCAGGCAGACCCAGCACCTTGCAGAGGAGGTCAGGGGCATCGCTTCCGTGACCGGGCTATGAAATGCTGGCTCTGCCTTGCCGCCGCCTCACTGCCAGATGCTCCCTCGTGCTGGGGCATCCACGGTGGCAGGAGGTGCCAGCCAAAGACTCACGGGGAACTGAGACCAGGAACTGGCCTGCCAACACCCTGGTGATGAGCCTAGACGTGGATCCCGGTCGGATGAGACCACAGCCCCTCCTTGCACCTGGAGGAAGCCTTGTGGCAAAGCAGGGCCAGTGGAGCCGGCCAAGCTGTGCCGAGCCCGTGACCCACAGAAACTGCAAGGTGATGACTGTCCCTTCAGGCAGCGTAAGTTTACTATAATAATAGCTAATGTCCAGAAGTCTGTGCTTTGCTGCCAAAATACCCTGCAAGTGACACTCTGATCCCTAAGTTCACTGTGTGTCTCCCTCCTATGTCCCCACAGTGACTGTGGCATCACCACCCTCCCGGTTGCCTGGATTGGGGCCCTCTGGTCCTTGTCCCTGGAGCTCCCATTGGCCATCTTTCTCATGGACCTGTTCTCCAGTCTCACATCCATCCGTCCTGAGAGGCTGCAGTGGACTTCTGGACCTGCCTGGCTTGCCACCTGCCGGCTGTCATGTATGCTCCGGCTGGGGCACTGTCCCCAAGTGCACCCGTCCCCACTGGCCAGTGCCTGGGGAGCTTTAGGAAGGGCCTGGGCTGACCTGCCTCTGGCTCTGGGTGCTGACTCTGGCCCTGGCTCCGCTGAGGACACTCCCTGAGCCAGACCAGCTCCAGCAGCCACATAGGCCCCCCCGCTGCTGCGGCCCTCTCCCTTTGTGCCCTCCCCTGGGCTAGGGCACGGTGGAGCCTGCTGCACACAGTGCTGTGTGGACTCCAGGAAATGGCCGGTGTCCCTGCAGTGAGTTGGGTCTGCAGATACCCTGTCACTGGCTCACTGTTTTTCACTGTTAGGATCTGGTGCTTCTCTAGATCTCCTGTTCTTTTTTTAATGGTGCCTGTTCCTGCCTCACACATTCTGCTTCCTTATCTAACTTACTCCTAGTCCTTCTCACGTCCTCTGCAGGCCTCAGAGCAGAATTAGCCCTGCTGTCCCTCTAGCGGTGTCTCTTCCTGTCCTGTGATTTGTCTGATGTGCTTGTTCCTAGCAGGGGCTGGCGGACCCTGTATTGGGACATGTGGGAATGCAAGGGACAAAGACTGAAGTGGGGGTCAGGACACATACGTAAGTAGAGGTGGAAGAAAAACAGGTGTCCAAACACCACGAGCGTGGGGATGGTCATCAGCAGCACCAATATCCCAAGTCCCAAGACCACCACGGGGTTCGTCTTTACAGGGAACAGGGGGAGGAACAGCAGCCAGGTGGTGTCCTCGGAGATGGCTGCGGAGGCAAGGGGGACACATATGAGTCCAGCACCTGGGGCGTGGCCAGCCTCTCCTCGGGAGACTGTGCTCTGAAGCAGGGGAGGGTGAGCAGCTCGAGGGAGCCCCTTCCCCACCCGGGTGTGTGCCCTGCCTCACCCAGGTGCCCTTGTGGCTGAGAAAGGAACCTCTGCTCTGCACCCTGAGGGCAGAGGTCCTCAAACACTCAGGACAGACACAGGAGGTGCTCCGCCTGGGGTCCTCCCTGCATCAGTGTCCAGGGCTGCCGTGACCGATGGCCACAGACTGGGCAGTTTCAACAACAGACATGGAGCCCCGAAGTCAGGGTGTTGCAGGCCTGTCTCCCTCCGAGGCCATAGGGGGGATCCATCCTTGAATCTTTCAGCCTCTGGGGCTCCGGGCACCCCTGGACCTCCAATCTCTTATAAGGATGTTTTCACTGGATCCAGGACCCCACACATTCCTGGGTAACCCATGATCATCTCAGAATCCGTAATCACATCTGGAAGGGCCCTCTCCCCAAATATGGTCACAGTCACAGGCCCAGGGGTGAGGTGATGGACAGACCTTTGAGGTCACATCCGGCCCTACATCTGTCCCCAAGGCCAGGCTCCTGGAGCCGCTCAGCAGAGACCTCCAGACACAAGCCACCCAGAACCTTTCCCAGGACGCCCTGCCCTCCCACCCCACCCTGCTCCCTGCCAAGACCAACTGCCGGGTGATGGGCGCGGGGCCCTGAACCTGCCTTCTGGTGCCTGGGGGGGCTGCTGCCCTCCTGCCCAGCCCCACAGCACACCCAGGTGGGGGCAGGCTGGGCTGACACTCCCCAGAGAGCTTTACCCGCAAGACAGCTAGAGGGAGAGGCTAACGCCGTGAGTGACCCGAGAGAGAGCCACACCGGAGAGGAGCGTACTTCCGTAGTGGGGGTGTGTGCGCAGCGCTGCCGGGTCGATGAAGAACAGGGTGAGGATGTACAGCAGGATGGCCATCACGCAGAGCAGGCCGGCCACAGCGAAGACCAAGGATGAGAAGAAATACCTGCCGGAGAGGCAGAGTCAGGCTCAGGGCTGGGGAGTGCGCCAGCCAGCGCGGGGTCTCCCTGACCCTGAGCCCCAGGCCCAGCCTTCTTCCTGTCTCCTGTCACCTGAGCTCTCCAGGGCAGGCCCTGAGGGCACCCCCAGTGTCTGTGCCTCAGGGCTTACAGACCAGCTCCCCTTTCTTTCCCACGCACAGTGAGGAGGGGCCAGGCTGACTCACAGGCAGGGACACCTGCTCCCAGTGCAGCCTTGTGGGAGAAAGTGGCCAGGCCCGGGCCAGCAGGTCAAGGACTAGTCGGCTCAGCCCATGCCCCTTCAGGTGGGGCTGGGCCTCCACGTTTGGGAGGGGCTCCAGGACATCAGTTTCAGAGCCAGACAAGGGGGACAGAAGGACCGCTGTGCTGGGGACACTGCCAGGGTGGTCCCCACCCTCTTACCCATGAGGCCCCCAGCCTGCAGACCCCCCCTCTCTTGGGGCCCCCAGCCCCTCCCCACTCCTTTGTGTCCCCCCTCCCTCCCTGCCAGTCCCCCTTCCTCCTCCAGTCCTTTCACCCTCCCCACTGCCAAGTCCTTCCTCCCCCGGCCCTAGCACTCCACCCCTCCCCCCTGCCAAGGACCCCCTCTCCTTCCCCCAGGACCTCACCCCTCCTTACTGCAAGGTCCCTTCTCCCTTCCCCCCTCCTCCCACCGACAACCCCCTCCCCCTCTTCCCTGCTGGGTCTCCCTCCCCCCGCATTACTCTGCCCCTCCCTCCTGGACCTCCTCCCTTCAGCCCCTCACCAGTAATTTCTGCTCCCCACACAGTTATTGAACCATTTGCAGTGGTGGTCAAAGTCAGATACACACTTGTTGCAGGTGCTACAGTGTTTGGCTTTCTTGTTCCTGGAGGGGAGAATTCGGAATGAGCAGCCCGCTGGCAGTGCGTACAGGAGGAAGACAGGGTCAGAGGGGAGAGACGGGCAGCAGGGAAGACCAGGCCCCAGGCGGGGTACCTTCCCTCAGCCACACCTGCCACACGGTGCCACCAGCTCCCACCCTGAGCCACAGGCCTCCCTCCCAGGCTGCCTGCTGAGCCCTCAGTGCCCCGGAGACCCAGGGTCCTGACTAGCCCAGGTGGGGCTCTGGCGGGGGGCTGGGGCTCATCTGAGCCCCTGGATTGGTGAGGGGCCCTGCATGTCTGAGGGCCGCTGCTCCTCCTTCGAGGAAAGCAGCATCAGTCAGCTATGCGAAAACAGAAAGGCCTGGGCAGACCCCACTGTCCACACAGCAGGGGCAGCGCCCTCCGAGCCCACCCTGGGCACTCACACAGCGACTCGACACAGGTGGCAATACTGGTTTTGGATGACATGAGCGTGTCTCGATCGGTCGAATACCGGCACCGGCGTCCGGTAATTCCTGTGTCGGACGCTGGCTTCAGCTGGATCGATGGACACTGCAATCAAGTGGACCACAACATGGAGAAGGAAAAACCCGCCAGTCACCTGGGCACGAGAGTGTCAAGGAACGTACGGCAAACGTGTCCACTCAGGGCGGCTGCCGGTCAGCGCCGTGGGGGCTGTGAGCCTGGCCAATGGCCGGGACACAGGACAGCCCGCTGGCACCCCTGCAGCTGGCGGAGCCCCCCACTTCCTTCCCCCATGAGGACGAAGAAGATCGTGCTGGATAGAGGCCCTCAAATAGAAGCAGGAGGCGCTGCCAGGGCCTGAGGGTGTGGACGCCGCGCTTCACGGTGAAGTGCTGAAGTCGGGGGTTCTTTGGGCAGTGGAGATGCTGGGAACATGTTCAGGGGGTGAGGAAGAAAGCAGATCATCAAGAAACAAAGGAGGGGGGCAGGGAGGGCTCACACACCCAGTCTGCACGGTCTGTCTGGGCCCCATCTTGTCTCTCCTCGCCCCCGGGCTCCTCCAGCTCTCTGGCACCCACTCCTGCCATGGCACCCAGGGTAAAACCAGGCCCTGGGATCCCACCCTCCTCCTCCCCTTCAGGACCAACACACTGTCCCCATGGAAACCAAACAGGAGAGGTGGAAGCCGCCTCCCTGCCAGCCCTGCCCTGCTCCCCAGGACCAGTGCTGAGTGGGAGGGTTCAGGGTTTACAGGCTGGGTTCCAGGGTGTGGCAGGGGAAATGACCCAGCCCGGGAGGCGAGGCCACGGGTGCACCAGGTTCTGCAGTGATTTGCCGGGGTGGGGGTTCTGAGCCGGGGGCTGGGGCTACTGCTCAGGCCTGCGGGAAGTCCCCTCGGGGTCCTCCTCAGACTCTGCCAGCACGCCTCTGCTCGGGCTGGGGTTTATGGGTGCGGCCCTGCCTCCACAAAGGCTCCGTAAGAAGTATCCACAATGCACAAGCCTGAGTGGGAGGCTGCTTCTGGCCCAAATAGCTCATCTCTCCCTCCCTCTCCCTCCAGCCTCTAGGCACCAAGTGCAGACCCAGGGACTCAGGCTGCCAGATGACAGCATGGAGGTGATGGGGACCCTGCCCTGCTGGGGAAGGGGGGCAGGAAGAGGGTGGGCAAGAATGAGCTGAGGGCCCAGAGGATCAGTCCAGGAAGCTGGTGCCCAGGCCAGGGACGAGTGGAAGGGTGGCTGAGAACCAGCTGGATCCTGGGGGACCTGCATGGGGGGCACGGGACTGCCTGGATCCCTCAGTGCCACATAAGGGATGCAGTGACACCAAGGCCCTTCCTGTGGCCACCAGACCCTGCAGGGCTGCCGAGCAGATGGAGGCCCTGTTCCGTTCAGGGTGTGGAGCCACAGGAGGGTGGTCAGGGGCCGGGTTGGGCCTTGCTGTCACAGCAGGAGACACCAACATGGTGCTGGCATGCGGTCCCCCTGCACCTTCTCCCTGAAGCCTGAGGTGCTGGCCAGAGCCAGGCGCTGTTTGTGTGCTTACTGGGGCAACAGGAGCAGGTCCTGAGCAGAGGGGTCCGGCCCAGGACAGGGAGGTGCAGCAGGAAGGCCAGCTGTGGCCCAGGGGCAGCCCCTTCCTCGGCCACAGAAACAGGTGGGCAAGGGGCCCGGGAGGGACTGAGGCGTGGGGCCCTTTGCCCCCATGGCTACGCTTGGCTCCCACGAGACCACCGCCAGGGAGACAGTGTTGGGACAGCGTAGCCTTAAACTGGAGGCACCGAGGCACCTGACCTGAGCCTGATTCTCCCCACATGTCCCAACCCTGCAGGTGCCATGGCCAGGCTGCCCCTGGAACGTGTCCCCCAGAAACAGAGGGGCAGCCCTCTGCCATGCAGTAAGCAAGCCTCCTTAAACACGAAAACAAGTTCAGGACAGCCCTCTAACCCCAAGTCACCCATGGCAGTGATACGGGTGAGCAAAAGGCCACAGCGTTTTGCCTGGCCGTTCACTCCGTCAGCCACTCGGCTGAGAAAAGTGTCGGTGGGTGGGCGCCACACCAAGGTTCTGCCCTCATATTCAAATGCTGGTGTCTCTTAGGTTGCACAGAGTAACAAAAAGCAAAAGGCACAGGGTAGGAGGTCTCCCATGGCAAGAGGCCAGGCCCTGCCCTCGAGGCCCCATCCCCTTAGCGACAATCTGTGTTTGCTAAACACGCAGTGGCACCAGCCCAGGACACACATCCTCCGTCCTTCCGGGTCCTTCCGGTTCTGCGGCAGGAAGGGTGAGGCGCCCCCAGAGCTCCCACTGCCCCCCACCAGCCCTGCAGTCACTGCGGCTAACCTAACCAGGGGCTTCACCCGGCCACGGCTCAGGCCCTCGGACTAAGACCTGTCACATCAGAGGCCAGTCCCTCTGCACAAGGGTCCCTCCGGGCCCTTCGCGGGGGCCAGGCGGTAGGGCTTGGAAGGTCAGCTGGGAAACAGGGGTTTGGAAGAACAGCTGTGTTCTTCCTGAGGCTGCAACCCAGACTCTGCCCTCCCTCCTAGGGCAGCAGTTCCTGCAGGTGCCAAACGACGCTGGCGCCCCCCGGTGGCCACGTGCTGCGGAGCCCTCGGGGGAAGGAAGCCAGACAGAACTTAGGAATTGGGGCCAGCCAAGGGCTTCTGGAAAAAAGGGCTTGCAACTGAGCCCTGGGCACCCTCTGGGCCCAAAAGCGGGGGAGGACTCAGCGTGCTCCCTGGACAGAGAACACGAGGCAGCTCAAAAAGGCCCCTGAACAGGCTGAGCTACAGTCGAGAGACAAGAGACAATGCATTATAACCCAGAATGCAAGCAAACCCACAGTCAGGAACAGAGATTAGGGTACAGACAGAGGGGCAGCTGGAGGCGGGAGGAAGGCCAGGAACTGGCCCTTCCTAGAGCTGGCCCCCACCTGCACTGAGGGAGTGCTCCCAAAACGAGAGCATGCTCCCTCTACACGAGAACGTGAGTTGAGTGCGCAGGAGGAAGGGCAGGACTGGGAGATGTTACACTGGGGTGCGAGTCCCAGCTAGAGGGCGCTTCCGACCAGGAAGCCGTGGGGACGGGCACTGGCGGCCATTGTGCTGGACCGGAAAGAGGAGACCCATCGCATGCAAAGCATGAACTGTGACTGGATTCTGGGTTAAAAAACCCGGACAGAACATGTTTTAGGAACCACTGGAGAAATTTTAAGATGGGCTGCCTATGAGTTTGTACAATTTCTGCCCATTCTCTTGTCTGTGAAAGACACGAGTTATATGGGGTGATGTGGGGCGTGTGATGTTGGCTTCGGAGGCTCTGGCTAGCACCCCCCACAGGCCTGGAGGTGGGGCAACTGCACCAGGGCACACAGGACCCTGAGACCGAATGCCAGGTAAATCCCTGGGAGTCAGCCTTCAGCCTCTGAGCCCTGCAACCCCTTTGTAACCACTTCCTGTCATCCAAAAGATGACTGCCTCACCCTGAAGCCCCTCCACCCTGGCCCCCAGGTGCACTATCCCTGCACAGATGGCAGGCAGGTGGCAAACACTCCTGTGCTTTTAGCCTGGACCCCCAGCCAGCGAGCCACGTGGAGAACAGACTTAAGGTTTCGGGCACCATGGCCAGGGCGGGTGCGTGTTTGGGGTGAAGAGGAGGAGCGGGGTTATAGAACAGGGTGTCTACCTGCGGGTGACTCAGGTGTGGGGGGCCGGCAAGCATGGCAGGACCCTGAGCCAGATCTGGGGGAGGGCCCGCAGGGAGCCTCTCAGGGACAGCAGGTGCTGCTCCCACAGTAAAGGATACACCATAGGCGATCAAGTTCCAGGAAGGCGGCAGGAAAGGGATGAAGATACCAAAGACGGTCAGGGCCAAGATGAACATCGTTGCCCAGACCAGCCCCTGGAGGAGGTGCAGGGGCCGAGACCAGCCGTTCACCCTGGCCAGGCGGGGGTGCCGGGTCTGGCTCGATTTCCAGACGCACAAATCCATCTGCAAAATGGTAGGAGGAGCAGGGATGCATGGATGCCCGCCTGGCCTGCGTGGCCCAGAGAGACCCTGGGGCTGGAGCCCGCTGCCTCTGGGGACCAAGGCAGACAGGGAGGGGAAACTTCCCGGGAGGCCCAGGGGAGTCCTGCAGTCTACCAGGGCCATGGCCGATCACACTTACTCCTCAGAAAACAATCACCTGCAGAAGGTTCACCCACAACAGGATGAGGCCATCGCCACCAGGGAAATCGAGGGGAAGTGTGCAGGAAAACTAAACCCTATGACCACATGTAACTTTTATCTGCTGAAATTCTCAGGGAATCTTATGCAACTTTCCCTGGAGGACAGAACGAGACACCACGTTCCCAGAGAGTTCTGCTGTTCCTGCTGCAGAACAGAGGCCTTCTGGCCAAGGCACTTCTGGGACCTCAGGGGGCTCTGGGGTCCGCCCAAGTGGACCTGAGGGGCTGAGAGGGAGCCTTGGCCACTTCTGGCCAGGTGGCAGGCCGTGGAAGAAGGCGACCAACCAACACAGTCGCCCCAGGCAGAGCTGAGGGTCCTGGGGACTTTGCCTCACTGGGGCGGATTTCTGCCGCTCTTCCTGGGGTGTGGGGCCAGGCAGGGCTTACCTGGTCAGTGAGAGGCCTGGGGGACCGCAGCGAGCAGATCTCAAGGACGGCAAGGCCTGCACACCGGGGGCTGGGGCAGAGATGGCGCCCTGTGTGACAACATGAGTCCCGAGTGAAAACGACATTCGGATGGAATGGACCAATGGAAAGGACGCGTCCGAGAACCAAATCCCACTACTGGGGGGGTCAGCTCTAGGGCACAATCGCAGACCTTGGCAAGGGGAGACGGAGCAAGGCCGGGAGAGAAAATGGAAGGGCCGTGGAGGATGGCAGTAGAGACAACACTTATCTCCAGGAAGGAGTGAGGGGGCGAGGAGAGGACACGAGGGCACGAGGAGGGCACAGGGAGGGCACGGGGAGGGCACGGGGAGGGCGAGGGCAGCCCAGGAGCCCGCGGCATGGGCAGGGATGGACGCATCCTACGGGGCTACCGAGGACAGAGATGCGTCACTGACAACATGTGGGACTGTGGAGGTGGCACTGGATTTTGTGACACTTGGATCAGATCGAGTTTTCAGTTCTGAGAGTAGTTGGAACCTGAACACACCCAGCCAAAGTGTCACTGGAACACGGGGCTGAGTGTGCGGACGCGGGGGACCCCATGCACACTCCTTCCTTGCAGGCCCACAGAGGCTTCCCTCTGGCTGAACCCAAAGTGGCACCAAGGGCAAACTCAGGGGGAGTGCATCGCCAGTCCCTGTGGTGGGGCCACGTCTGTGTGAGTGTGAGGTCACGACCAGGCACACGGCCCAAGAAGTGGCTGTGGGAGTTGCACACGTACCCACAAACTCCGGGAGCAGGTCGTACAGGCGCCGACGAAGTCGGGAAGCCTCGGGCTCCGCGGTCACGTGGGATCTGGCAAAACTGGGGGTCTCGAGAGAACGGGTGCAGGTGGTAGCGGTGACAGCCGAGTCCCGGCCCCCTTACGGGGACAGGTGCTCGGCTCCCACACCGGCTCTGGTGTCCTGGCTCGGTTCTTCCCTCTCAGATGATCCCAGCAGTTCTCACCAAACCAAATACACAGTTTGCAACAACGGCTCGGGATACCGCCTCCTACCGTAACGAGACAGGGCAGTTACCGGTGGCGCCAGTCTACACGAGACACGTGTGTGGACACGTCCATCCACATGCTCACACACCACACATGCACACGCAACCCACCGCACGTAACACATTTGTGACATACCACACACACATACGCCACACACGCGCAACACACCCACACCACAGGCACACACACCACCACGGCACACAAGGTTTCTGGACTCCTTTCTCCTTCATGACCTTTCTGTGCTATTTCCTTGCCCTGAGCTGCCTCTCCACCCCCCGCTAATGGCCCTCTCGTGCCTTTCAAGCCCCTGCTGGTGTCAGTCCCTAGACGACCTCCCTAACACCCCCAACCAGATCCGAGCTGGGCCCGCGTCTACTCCTTCCCAAACTGCCGGGACTGGTCCTCCAGACTCAGGCCGAGGGAAGGGAGCCCCATGGTCTCCCTCCTGGGCCCACTCGGTGGGGCCTGGGTCCCCTCTCAGCCCATGCTCGGTTCCTGACGTTCGTGTTCCGTCATCCCTAAGGGTTCAGTCCATGTTTTGGTGAGATGTGTTGGTGCCGCGCTGCTCCCACAAGGCCACCGTCACCTCCATGTCCCCACCACGAGCATGGCCGACTCGAGGGAGCTCTGCGCGGAGGCTGCCGCACTGGCCCGGTGTGGCTGTGGACACCGCCGACCCTGCCGCCTGCCGGGGCCGTCGGCAGGATGGACGCCGCCACGCCACGCCACGCCACGCTCCCTGGAACAGGGCGCCCTGGGCGCACCTTCGTGTTCCTATGACAGCCTGGCAAACGTGACCTTCTGAACCCCGACACCGGTCCTGACAGCCCCCCGAATCACTGTTTTGTTCTGTGTCCTGCTTGGGATGCTCAGAGGTTACGCTTCCGAGTTCTCCGGTCACAGGAGAAGCAGGAGACACCTACCTCCATGGGAGACAGAAACCGCTCCACTACCTTCCTGGTCACACTCCAGGCAGGATAGAGGCACAGGCTCGGGCCTAACTGAGGAGCAACAAAACCCGTTGCTATGGCAACAATGGAGTCCAGCGCGCCTCATAAAGCCAGGGCCGCCCGCCCCGCCCCACCCGGGGGCCCCCGCAGCCAACTGGCGGGCAGGGTGGGCAAAGAGCCTAGGGGTGCTGCAGGCCACCTGCGTGGCCCTCAGCTTTGACCGAAACACCTCCCACGGTGGCCCCTCAGTGAACCGGCGGTGGGTCCTGGCCCTCAACTTCCTGCTTCAGGCAGGATGTCGATCCCAAAGTTCCCCATGATGATGCACCCACTGGGAGCCCAGGCTGGCACGCTCCCTCCAGGTCAGGGCGGACACCACCACCCTGAGCCTGCCCCCTCCCTCGGAGGTCCCACCAAGGCCGAGGTGGAGGAAGAGGGGGGGGTGAGGGGCATGTGGCCCTGAGGGGCCTCTCCCCGCTCAGGGTCTCAACTATCAAGTGCAGGAACTTTCCAAGGCCCCCATTTGGCCATCTCACATCCTGTTCCCCTCCTGAGTCGGGGGGCAGTGAGGGATCTGCTGCCCCCGAAACCACGTGCCCAGGGCTCTTGGGGGGCTGGGGGCCCGCACGAGACACCTGTGCGGACACGTCCATCCACACACTCACACACCACACGTGCACACGCAACCCACCGCACGTAACACATTTGTGACATACCACACACACATACGCCACACACGCGCAACACACCCACACCACAGGCACACACACCACAGGCACACAGGGTTTCTGGACTCCTTTCTCCTTCATGACCTTTCTGTGCTATTTCCTTGCCCTGAGCCGCCTCTCCACCCCTGCTAATGGCCCTCTCTTGTCTTTCAAGCCCCTGCTGGTGTCAGTCCCTAGACGACCTCCCTAACACCCCCACCAGATCCGAGCTGGGCCCGCGTCTACTCCTTCCCAAACTGCCGGGACTGGTCCTCCAGACTCAGGCCGAGGGAAGGGAGCCCCATGGTCTCCCTCCTGGGCCCACTCGGTGGGGCCTGGGTCCCCTCTCAGCCCATGCTCGGTTCCTGACGTTCGTGTTCCGTCATCCCTAAGGGTTCAGTCCATGTTTTGGTGAGATGTGTTGGTGCCGCCCTGCTCCCACAAGGCCACCGTCACCTCCACGTCCCCACCACGAGCATGGCCGACTCGAGGGAGCTCTGCGCGGAGGCTGCCGCACTGGCCCGGTGTGGCTGTGGACACCGCCGACCCTGCCGCCTGCCGGGGCCGTCGGCAGGATGGACGCCGCCACGCCACGCCACGCCACGCTCCCTGGAACAGGGCGCCCTGGGCGCACCTGCGTGTTCCTATGACAGCCTGGCAAACGTGACCTTCTGAACCCCGACACCGGTCCTGACAGCCCCCCGAATCACTGTTTTGTTCTGTGTCCTGCTTGGGATGCGCAGAGGTTACGCTTCCGAGTTCTCCGGTCACAGGAGAAGCAGGAGACACCTACCTCCACGGGAGACAGAAACCGCTCCACTACCTTCCTGGTCACACTCCAGGCAGGATAGAGGCACAGGCTCGGGCCTAACTGAGGAGCAACAAAACCCGTTGCTATGGCAGCAATGGAGTCCAGCGCGCCTCATAAAGCCAGGGCGGCACCCCGCCCCACCCGGGGGCCCCCGCAGCCAACTGGCGGGCAGGGTGGGCAAAGAGCCTAGGGGTGCTGCAGGCCACCTACGTGGCCCTCAGCTTCGACCGCAACACCTCCCACGGTGGCCCCTCAGTGAACCCGCGGTGGGTCCTGGCCCTCAACTTCCTGCTTCAGGCAGGATGTCGATCCCAAAGTTCCCCATGATGATGCACCCACAGGGAGCCCAGGTTGGCACCCTCCCTCCAGGTCAGGTCGGACACCACCACCCTGAGCCTGCCCCCTTCCTCGGAGGTCACAGCAAGGCCGAGGCGGAGGAAGAGGCGGGGGTGAGGGGCAGGTGGACACTGTGTGGGAAGGGTGTCTTTCCCCAGGGCAGCTCAGCATGGACACCCCCTTTTGCTGCCTGTCCCCAGCAACTCAACTACCAAGTGCAGGAACTTTCCAAGGCTCCCATTCGGCCATCTCACATCCTGTTCCCCTCCTGAGTCGGGGACAGTGAAGGATCTGTTCCCCCGGCACCATGCGCCTCCCTGTGGAAGCCACTCAAACTTCTAGGGTCTCAGGGTTCCGCCCAGGTGGACCTGAGGGGCTGAGAGGGAGCCTTGGCCACTTCTGGCCAGATGGCAGGCCGAGGAAGAAGGCGACCAACCAACACAGTCGCCCCAGGCAGAGCTGAGGGTCCTGGGGACTTTGCCTCATGGGGGCGGATTTCTGCCGCTCTTCCTGGGGTGTGGGGCCAGGCAGGGCTTACCTGGTCAGTGAGAGGCCTGGGGGACCGCAGCGAGCAGGTCTCAAGGACGGCAAGGCCTGCACACCGGGGGCTGGGGCAGAGATGGCGCCCTGTGTGACAACATGAGTCCCGAGTGAAAACGACATTCGGATGGAATGGACCAATGGAAAGGACGCGTCCGAGAACCAAATCCCACTACTCGGGGGGTCAGCTCTAGGGCACAATCGCAGACCTTGGCACGGGGAGACGGAGCAAGGACGGGAGAGAAAATGGAAGGGCCGTGGAGGATGGCAGTAGAGACAACACTTATCTCCAGGAAGGAGTGAGGGGGCGAGGAGAGGACACGAGGGCACGAGGAGGGCACAGGGAGGGCACGGGGAGGGCACGGGGAGGGCGAGGGCAGCCCAGGAGCCCGGGGCATGGGCAGGGATGGACGCATCCTACGGGGCTTCCGAGGACAGAGATGCGTCACTGACAACATGTGGGACCGCGGAGGTGGCAGCTGGATTTTGTGAAACTTGAATCAGATCGAGTTTTCAGTTCTGAGAGTAGTTGGAACCTGAACACACCCAGCCAAAGTGTCACTGGAACACGGGGCTGAGTGTGCGGACGCGGGGGACCCCATGCACACTCCTTCCTTGCAGGCCCACAGAGGCTTCCCTCTGGCTGAACCCAAAGTGGCACCAAGGGCAAACTCAGGGGGAGTGCATCGCCAGTCCCTGTGGTGGGGCCACGTCTGTGTGAGTGTGAGGTCACGACCAGGCACACGGCCCAAGAAGTGGCTGTGGGAGTTGCACACGTACCCACAATCACCGGGAGTAGGTGGTGCAGGCACCGACGAAGTCGGTAAGCCTCGGGCTCCGCGGTCACGTGGGCTCTGGCAAAACTGGGGGTCTCGAGAGAACGGGTGCAGGTGGTAGCGGTGACAGCCGAGTCCCGGCCCCCTTACGGGGACAGGGGCTCGGCTCCCACACCGGCTCTGGTGTCCTGGCTCGGTTCTTCCCTCTCAGATGATCCCAGCAGTTCTCACCAAACCAAATACACAGTTTGCAACAACGGCTCGGGATACCGCCTCCTACCGTAACGAGACAGGGCAGTTACCGGTGGCGCCAGTCTACACGAGACACGTGTGTGGACACGTCCATCCACATGCTCACACACCACACATGCACACGCAACCCACCGCACGTAACACATTTGTGACATACCACACACACATACGCCACACACGCGCAACACACCCACACCACAGGCACACACACCACCATGGCACACAGGGTTTCTGGACTCCTTTCTCCTTCCTGACCTTTCTGTGTTATTTCCTTGCCCTGAGCTGCCTCTCCACCCCCCGCTAATGGCCCTCTCGTGCCTTTCAAGCCCCTGCTGGTGTCAGTCCCTAGACGACCTCCCTAACACCCCCACCAGATCCGAGCTGGGCCCACGTCTACTCCTTCCCAAACTGCCGGGACTGGTCCTCCAGACTCAGGCCGAGGGAAGGGAGCCCCATGGTCTCCCTCCTGGGCCCACTCGGTGGGGCCTGGGTCCCCTCTCAGCCCACGCTCGGTTCCTGACGTTCGTGTTCCATCATCCCTAAGGGTTCAGTCCATGTTTTGGTGAGATGTGTTGGTGCCGCCCTGCTCCCACAAGGCCACCGTCACCTCCACGTCCCCACCACGAGCATGGCCGACTCGAGGGAGCTCTGCGCTGAGGCTGCCGCACTGGCCCGGTGTGGCTGTGGACACCGCCAACCCTGCCGCCTGCCGGGGCTGTCGGCAGGATGGACGCCGTCACGCCACGCCACGCCACGCCATGCTCCCTGGAATAGGGCGCCCTGGGCGCACCTGCGTGTTCCTATGACAGCCTGGCAAACGTGACCTTCTGAACCCCGACACCGGTCCTGACAGCCCCCCGAATCACTGTTTTGTTCTGTGTCCTGCTTGGGATGCGCAGAGGTTACGCTTCCGAGTTCTCCGGTCACAGGAGAAGCAGGAGACACCTACCTCCACGGGAGACAGAAACCGCTCCACTACCTTCCTGGTCACACTCCAGGCAGGATAGAGGCGCAGGCTGGGGCCTAACTGAGGAGCAACAAAACCCGTTGCTATGGCAGCAATGGAGTCCAGCGCGCCTCATAATGCCGGGGCCGCCCGCCCCGCCCCACCCGGGGTCCCCCGCAGCCAACTGGCGGGCAGGGTGGGCAAAGAGCCTAGGGGTGCTGCAGGCCACCTGCGTGGCCCTCAGCTTCGACCGCAACACCTCCCACGGTGGCCCCTCAGTGAACCCGCGGTGGGTCCTGGCCCTCAACTTCCTGCTTCAGGCAGGATGTCGATCCCAAAGTTCCCCATGATGATGCACCCACGGGGAGCCCAGGCTGGCACGCTCCCTCCAGGTCAGGGCGGACACCACCGCCCTAGCCTGCCCCCTCCCTCGGAGGTCCCACCAAGGCCGAGGTGGAGGAAGAGGCGGGGGTGAGGGGCATGTGGCCCTGAGGGGCCTCTCCCCGCTCAGGGTTTCAACTATCAAGTGCAGGAACTTTCCAAGGCCCCCATTTGGCCATCTCACATCCTGTTCCCCTTCTGAGTCGGGGGGCAGTGAGGGATCTGCTGCCCCCGAAACCACGTGCCCAGGGCTCTTGGGGGGCTGGGGGCCCACACGAGACACCTGTGCGGACACGTCCATCCACACACTCACACACCACACGTGCACACGCAACCCACCGCACGTAACACATTTGTGACATACCACACACACATACGCCACACACGCGCAACACACCCACACCACAGGCACACACACCACAGGCACACAGGGTTTCTGGACTCCTTTCTCCTTCATGACCTTTCTGTGCTATTTCCTTGCCCTGAGCCGCCTCTCCACCCCTGCTAATGGCCCACTCTTGTCTTTCAAGCCCCTGCTGGTGTCAGTCCCTAGACGACCTCCCTAACACCCCCACCAGATCCGAGCTGGGCCCGCGTCTACTCCTTCCCAAACTGCCGGGACTGGTCCTCCAGACTCAGGCCGAGGGAAGGGAGCCCCATGGTCTCCCTCCTGGGCCCACTCGGTGGGGCCTGGGTCCCCTCTCAGCCCACGCTCGGTTCCGGACGTTCGTGTTCTGTCATCCCTAAGGGTTCAGTCCATGTTTTGGTGAGATGTGTTGGTGCCGCGCTGCTCCCACAAGGCCACCGTCACCTCCACGTCCCCACCACGAGCATGGCCGACTCGAGGGAGCTCTGCGCGGAGGCTGCCGCACTGGCCCGGTGTGGCTGTGGACACCGCCGACCCTGCCGCCTGCCGGGGCCGTCGGCAGGATGGACGCCGCCACGCCACGCCACGCCACGCTCCCTGGAACAGGGCGCCCTGGGCGCACCTGCGTGTTCCTATCACAGCCTGGCAAACGTGACCTTCTGAACCCCGACACCGGTCCTGACAGCCCCCCGAATCACTGTTTTGTTCTGTGTCCTGCTTGGGATGCGCAGAGGTTACGCTTCCGAGTTCTCCGGTCACAGGAGAAGCAGGAGACACCTACCTCCACGGGAGACAGAAACCGCTCCACTACCTTCCTGGTCACACTCCAGGCAGGATAGAGGCACAGGCTCGGGCCTAACTGAGGAGCAACAAAACCCGTTGCTATGGCAGCAATGGAGTCCAGCGCGCCTCATAAAGCCGGGGCCGCCCGCCCCGCCCCACCCGGGGTCCCCCGCAGCCAACTGGCGGGCAGGGTGGGCAAAGAGCCTAGGGGTGCTGCAGGCCACCTACGTGGCCCTCAGCTTCGACCGCAACACCTCCCACGGTGGCCCCTCAGTGAACCGGCGGTGGGTCCTGGCCCTCAACTTCCTGCTTCAGGCAGGATGTCGATCCCAAAGTTCCCCGTGATGATGCACCCACAGGGAGCCCAGGTTGGCACCCTCCCTCCAGGTCAGGTCGGACACCACCGCCCTGAGCCTGCCCCCTTCCTCGGAGGTCACAGCAAGGCCGAGGCGGAGGAAGAGGCGGGGGTGAGGGGCAGGTGGACACTGTGTGGGAAGGGTGTCTTTCCCCAGGGCAGCTCAGCATGGACACCCCCTTTTGCTGCCTGTCCCCAGCAACTCAACTACCAAGTGCAGGAACTTTCCAAGGCTCCCATTCGGCCATCTCACATCCTGTTCCCCTCCTGAGTCGGGGACAGTGAAGGATCTGTTCCCCCGGCACCATGCGCCTCCCTGTGGAAGCCACTCAAACTTCTAGGGTCTCAGGGTTCCGCCCAGGTGGACCTGAGGGGCTGAGAGGGAGCCTTGGCCACTTCTGGCCAGGTGGCAGGCCGTGGAAGAAGGCGACCAACCAACACAGTCGCCCCAGGCAGAGCTGAGGGTCCTGGGGACTTTGCCTCATTAGGGCGGATTTCTGCCGCTCTTCCTGGGGTGTGGGGCCAGGCAGGGCTTACCTGGTCAGTGAGAGGCCTGGGGGACCGCAGCGAGCAGATCTCAAGGACGGCAAGGCCTGCACACCGGGGGCTGGGGCAGAGATGGCGCCCTGTGTGACAACATGAGTCCCGAGTGAAAACGACATTCGGATGGAATGGACCAATGGAAAGGACGCGTCCGAGAACCAAATCCCACTACTGGGGGGGTCAGCTCTAGGGCACAATCGCAGACCTTGGCACGGGGAGACGGAGCAAGGACGGGAGAGAAAATGGAAGGGCCGTGGAGGATGGCAGTAGAGACAACACTTATCTCCAGGAAGGAGTGAGGGGGCGAGGAGAGGACACGAGGGCACGAGGAGGGCACAGGGAGGGCACGGGGAGGGCACGGGGAGGGCGAGGGCAGCCCAGGAGCCCGCGGCATGGGCAGGGATGGACGCATCCTACGGGGCTACCGAGGACAGAGATGCGTCACTGACAACATGTGGGACTGTGGAGGTGGCACTGGATTTTGTGACACTTGGATCAGATCGAGTTTTCAGTTCTGAGAGTAGTTGGAACCTGAACACACCCAGCCAAAGTGTCACTGGAACACGGGGCTGAGTGTGGGGACGCGGGGGACCCCATGCACACTCCTTCCTTGCAGGCCCACAGAGGCTTCCCTCTGGCCGAATCCAAAGTGGCACCAAGGGCAAACTCAGGGGGGAGTGCATCGCCAGTCCCTGTGGTGGGGCCACGTCTGTGTGAGTGTGAGGTCACGACCAGGCACACGGCCCAAGAAGTGGCTGTGGGAGTTGCACACGTACCCACAAACTCCGGGAGCAGGTGGTGCAGGCGCCGACGAAGTCGGGAAGCCTCGGGCTCCGTGAGTCTGGCAAGTCTGGGGTCTCAAGAAAGCAGGTGCAGGTGATAGCGGGGACAGCCACGTTCTGGCCCCCTTACGGGGACAGGTGCTCGGCTCCCACACCGGCTCCTGGCTCTCCTGGTTCTTCACTCTCTGATGATCCCAGCAGTTCTTGTGGTAAGGACTCCTCCCTAAGTTGAGAAAAAAAGCAAGAGAAAACTTAAAGATCCCGTGGAAATGTGCCCAGGTGACTACATCCCCCATGACCTTGTTAGCTAACATGACTTAATCAGACCCCAATTTATGTGTGTTACCATATATGGGAGACAGAAAATGGAAAATGAAAACTGTACCTAGTGTTGGTGGCTCAGTTTTTTCGGTAGAAACCCAAATGAGTGGTGCCCAGCAGAAATAAAAGTTGCTTCCTGGATGAAAAGCCTCCGTGTCATGAGTCTCTGTGGGAGAATTCTGCCACATTGCTTTGTGGCACTCGCCCAGGATTCGGAGACGGTGCATTTCCACCTCCTTTGCCACCGGGGCAGGAGCCTCCGAGCACAGGGAGGAGCGTCCTCACCTGGTGCCAGTAGGGGACTCTGCTCTTGATCCGTAGGAGACTGGCCTATCCAGGTGAGCCGGGGTAGGGCCGCGCGTGCGCTAATGGAACCCTTGAGACCCAGGGACCAGCTTGAGGAGCACCGCCCATCTGACTGGTAAGAACCCGGGTTCGTCTGGGTAGACCTGCCCTAAGAGGCAGAAGGGGAGCCTGATCACCTCCCAGAGTTGCACTAGTAATTCCACAAGGGACGAGGAACGAAGCTGCAACTCTAAGGCGCTGAATGTAGGGCAGTGGGCTGGAGTTGTGTGAATGTGTGTGAATGAGACGGACAACGGGAAGGTTCCGACCTATCCAAGGGCCGAAGAGAGTGGCGAGTCCCGATCCGAGGTTCCATGGCGACCCAAGGCTGAAGGCAGTGTCAGACTTCCTTGGGAGTCTGATCTGGGTCAGGGATTGAAACTGAACCCGCCAATGCTAAGAGGTGCCTGAAATATCTCCGAGAGGAGAGCGGCCGGAAACGGACAAAGCGGGTGTGCGTCCTCTCCAAACTAGTCCCCTTCCTTCGTTTCCCCCCTCGTGTGCGTGAAAGTCATCTGTTAGGGGGAGGAAATGGGTGGAAAGCAGAGTAAACAGACTCCCTTAGATCGTATGTTGAGAAATTCCAGAAAGGGATATTCAGGAAATTATGGGGTGAAATTAACTCCTGAAAAGCTCTGGACATTCTGTGAAACTGAGTGGCCGTCGTTGGGGTGGGCTGGGCCTCCGAGGGCTCACTTGATCAGAAACTAGTTGGTCGAGTGTTCAGGTCATTGCAGGGGACCAGGCCACCCTGACCGACTTCCTTATATTGACTTTTGGCAAGACCTGGTCCTATCCCGGCCTCCTTGGCTAAAGGTCGGTATTGAAGAAAGTTGTAAGGTAATGATGGCTCGCATCACCGCTTCCTCCTAACACCACCGGCCAGAAATTAAAAAGCCCATACTGTCGGGAGAACCTGAAGAAACTCCACCTCCATATGTCCCACTGCACCCCTCACTGCCCCCTGGGCCCCCAGCAGCCCTAACCGTAGAAACCGCACCGGAGTCTGCCCCCAGCCCCAAGGCCCTGGCACCACCGACCTCCCCAAAGGTGACTGACTCACCCGAACCGCCCGCCTTACCTCCACAAGTGCCTCCTGAACGGGGACTCGAGCATCAGGCCAGCAGAGGCAGCCCCTCCCTGCAGCCACACCGGGGAGCCCTTCCCACTGAGGGAAATCAGGGGACCCTTCTGTTATGAAGATCAGGAAGGCCAGATCCAAGGGGGCCAACGTATTTCTATGTACCAACCCTTTACCACCACGGCTCTCCTGATTTGGAAGCATCATACCCCCTCCTACACGGAGAAGCCTCAGGCTATGATTGACCTCAGGCAGTCCATAATTCAGACCCACGAGCCTCCCTGGACGGACTGCCGCTAGTTCCTTTTGACCTTCGTCAATACAGAGGAGCGTCTCCGAATTACTCAGGCAGCCTTAACATGGTTAGAGGAAAATGCCCCGACTGGGACACTAGACCCCCAGGCCTACGCTCAGGCTCATTTCCCTGGAGAGGACCCCAAATGGGACCCAAATGACTTAAGTATAGACGGAGGGCTTGCAAGGACTGAATGATATCAAGAAACCCTTCTAAATGGCATAAAGAAAGGGGGGGGAAGGCCATAAATATGAGTAAAACACCAAAAGTGCTCCGAGGGCTCGAGGAAAGCCCGAGCCAATTTTATGAGAGACTATGTGAGGCATTTCGTCTCTACACTCCCTTTGATCCAGAAGCACCCGCTGACCTGCGGATGACTAACGCAGCTTTCGTAGGTCAGGCCCAGGGAGACATTCGGCACAAGCTGCAAAAACTAGAAGGTTTCACTCATGAATATGAGTCAGTTGCTAGAAGTAGCAACCCAGGTGTTTGTTAACCGTGACCAGGTGGCACGGAAGGAAGAACGCCGAAAGATGCAAAAACAGGCAGACTTGTTAGCTTCCGCCTTGGTGGAGCAGTCTAGATACCCCCAGAAGAATGCCCTGCATGGAAAGGGCCAAGCCAGAAAGGGGAGTGGCAGGGAGGAGGCTCTCGCCCTAAATCAAAACTAGGATGGAAACAGTGTGCTTTCTGCCTGGTCAGTCAGGAGGCCCACTGGAAAAGTGAGTGCCCCCAGCGACCAGACAGTTCTCAGCAAGATCCCAAGCAGATCAATATGACTGTGTCCTGCTTCAGTACGTGATGACTTGCTGTTGGCTGGGAGGTCCCGGGAGGGTTGCATAAAAGGGACTCAGCAACTCCTTACCCTCCTATGGAAAACCAGTTACAAGGTCTTGAGAAAAAAGTCCCAGACCTGTCAGGAAAAGATTAAATATCTTGGCTTCCACCTGTCTCAGGGACACCGTCAGCTTGGCCCAGAGAGGAAGCGGGCCATTTGTTCCATCCCGGCCCCGACAACCCGACGCCAAGTTCGAGATTTTCTTGGGGCTGCAGGTTTCTGTAGGATCTGGATACCTAACTTCTCAGTCCTGGCAAAACCCCTCTATGAGGCTACAAAGGGGGGAGGAGGGAACCCCTGATGTGGGAGTCAGTACAGCAAAAGGCCTTCGAGGAAATAGAGCGAGCCCTTACCCGATGCGCCTGGTTTAGGGCTCCCGGACATGTCCAAGCCCTTCTTTCTGCGTGTCTGTGAGCACGCTGGTATTGCAGTGGGAATCCTGACTCAGATGCTGGGATCATGGCATCGGCCGGTGGCACATCTCTCTAAGCAACCTTGACTCTGTGTCCCAAGGCTGGCCCCCCTGCCTACAGGCACTGGCAGCCACAGCCCTCTTAGTGTCTGAGGCCGACAAGTTAACTACGGGGTAGGAATTGACAGTCCAAGTACCACATTCGGTACTGACATAAATGGAATACAAGGGGCAATCCTGGCTAACCAACGCCAGGATGGTCAGATATCAGGGGATGTATGTGAGAACCCGCGCATTCACCTAGAAGTAGTGTGGACCCTGAACCCTGCAACCCTACTGCCTGTTGGGCCAGGCCAGCCAGACCCTGCCTGCACTGAAGCCATGGATGAGGTGTTCTCCAGCCGACCAGACTTGAGGGATCGGCCCCTCACAGACCCCGATGTGGAATATTTCACTGACGTTAGCAGCTTTGTAAAGGGCGGAGAGTGTCTTGCAGGTTATTCCGTGGTGACCCTGAACTCTGTCATTGAAGCAGAGCCCCTGCCGAAGGGACTTCGGCACAAAAGGCAGAGCTAATTGCTCTAACCGGAGCCCTCCAACTGGCGGCAGGGATACGTGTTAATATATACACAGACTCTAAATATGCCTTCACCACCCTCCACGTACATGGGGCCTTCTACAAAGAGAAGGGTCTAATAAACTCAGGAGGAAAGGACATAAAATGTGGTAAAGAAATCCTTGAACTCTTTGATGCCGTGTGGGCCCCTAAAAGTGTGCAGTCATGCATTGCCCGAGACATCAAAGGGGAGATACCAGGGCTGCACGGGGAAACCGAAAGGCAGACCAAGAGGCAAAGCTAGCAGCTTCCAAAGGAGCAACAAGACCAGCAGCTTTAACCGCCGCACTATTCCCTAACCCACCGGCAGAATGGGACCCTAATTACTCACACCATGAAAGTAATTGGTTTAAGTGAAAAAGGGAATTACCTCCCAGGTGGATGGTGGAGATTTGAAGACGGCCGACTAGCAATTCCTGAGACCTTAGCTCCAGCCTTTGTTAAGCAGTTCCATCAGGAAACTCACATTGGTCGGACACCTGTTGGTCTCTGTACGTACTTTCTCAGGCTGGGCGGAAGCCTTCCCTACCTGAACAGGAAAAGCACATGAAGTGGCCGGCTTCTCCTAAAGGAAGTCATCCCACGGTCTGGGATCCCTATCACTGTGGGTTCAGAGAACGGGCCAGCATCCGTGGCCGAGGTGGAGCAGCTGGGGGCAAAAGGACTAAGGGTCACCTGGAAGTTGCACACGGCACACCGCCCCGAGCTTTGGCAAGGTGGAACAAATGAACAGACCCTTGAAGCTACAATTAAGTAAACTGTGCCGGAAACCCACCTGCACCGGGACCAGGTGTTGTCAATAGCCTTGTTAGGAATCAGGTGCAGCCCCAATAAGCAAACAGGGCTTTCTCCTTATGAAATCCTTTATGGGCGCCCTCCCCCGATTATCAAGGGGCTAAGGGGGGATTTAAATGAGATAGGCCATCTAGCCCTAAGGCAGCAGATGCAGGCTCTGGGCTCTACTCTAGCCGCTCTGCACTGATGGGTTACAGAGTGACTGCCTGTAAGTCTGACCACAGATGCTCACTCCTTTGAGTCAGGAGATGCCGTATGGATAAAGGAGGGGAATGTCCAACCACTCAAACCCCTTTGGAGGGGCCGTTCCCTGTCATTCTGTCCACCCCTACTGCAGTGAAAGTAGCCGAGGTGGGTCCCTGGATTCACCACAGCAGAGTGAAGCCGGCATCCCAGGCCTGGGAGAGCATTCCTGATCCACCCACGCCGTGCAAGCCGACCATACGGAGGAAGCAATCTGCAGCCCTGCTTTAGTCACTCCGGAAGCTGAGGAATCTACGCACGGCAGAAGCTTGAGGAATAGCCTGTCGGGTGAAATAAAGAGACTGTCCTATTTCCTATATTTGCCTTCTTACTGTAATGCACTGTCTCCCCTTATCCCTCCCTATTATTGCAATTTTTGCCTTACTTCTTGCTATTGGATTGGCAGAGGTTGCCCCAGCCAGCTGGAAATGTGGCCAGAAGTTTCTGTTAGCACCCACTTTCCTCTCGTGGGTAGGAGGTTTTACCTGCTTGCTTCTGAGGGAGGTGCTTGTGGAAAGTTTAACCTGAGCAACTGCTGCCTACAGATAGATGATGAGGGAAAAGTTATAGAAGAAATCACGGATTGAATGAGAAAGGTTGCTCAGGTCCCAGTCCAGACCTGGAATGGTCGGAACCCCGGGGAGTTATTTGGAGGATGGTTTTCAACTCTCGGGGGATTCAAAACCCTCATGGGAATTACCCTCCTAATTCTGGGAGGGTGCCTAATCTTACCTTGCTTAGCTCCCTTAATTGTACAGTCTGTCTCCAGTCTCATTGAGGATATGGTTGAGAGAAAAACAGCTGCACATGTGATGATGTTATGGAAATAAAAACCTTTAAACCAGGATGATGCTCTTTGACCCAAAATAAAAGGGTCCGAGCATCAAAGGGGGGAATGTGGTAGAGACCCCGCCCTAAGGAGAGAGAAAAAAAGGAGAGAAAACTTCAAGGTCGCCTGGATATGCACCCAGGTGCCTACGTCCCCCATGACCTTGTGAACTGAGACAACGTAATCAGACTGCAGGTTTATGTGTGTTGCCATATATGGGAGACAAAGAAATGGAAAATGTATAAAAAAACTATACCAAGTAATCCTGGCCGCCCAGTTCTTTGAGAACGAACCTAACTGAGTGGTGCCGGCACGAATAAAAGTTGCTTCCTGGATAAAAAGCCTCGGTGTCACGACTCTCTGTGTGAGAATCCTGCAACACACGCTCTCTCTCAAAATAAATAAATAAACTTAAAAAAAAAAGTCGCTTACTTTTCAAGGTCACAACTAAAGTCTTCAAAGAAAGCCCCAAATAAAAGTTCTATGGTGGCTACTTTGGAAAAGATGGCAAATAAAGCAATTTTTAATGATTCTTTGTAATACTGGAAAATGCGGCAAGCAAAAAAGAAGACTCAGCTTATATTTATAGTTTCATTATCTTTTTTACTTATTATAAAAGTGTTCAAGATGATGATGGACTGAACAAATGTATTTTCTTATGTCTCTCCTGGAATCCTCTAAAATCAGGATATACAAGAAGGAAAAAATGAACCAATATTATAAGCAGAGCTGGAGAATTACAGCTTAGATTTAAGAAATTTATGAAAGTTGAAGAGTAGATGATTGAATGTTCGTAATAGAAACAAATGGAGAAAGACACAGCCCAGAATGTGTTATGAAGGAGGATCGGAGGTGAAGGCGGTTCTGGTCATCAGAACCTGGAGAAGGTCGGGACTCAGAATTAGCAGGTATGATGGGGGTGGGAGTGGGAAGCGGAGCTTTTCATAGGGAAAGTGATTGAGAGTTTATATGAGGAACCTCTGTCTCAGTGGCCATTCCCATTTCCCTCTTCTACTCTAGAGCACAGAACATAGCCCTCTGGGTATATACTACCTAACCGGCATGGCAAAACCCCAAATGGCTCTTCCCTAAAGAAATTGAACAAAATTCCTCGAAATGTTAAATGTAAACTCCTTGAGGGCAGGACTCTGTATCTTACTTTCCACAGTATATTCAGAAGCCGTATGAGCATCTGGACTATAGTAGGTGCTCTGTCATATTTGGTGATTAATAGATGGGCTGAGAGCTAAGGCATCTTGTGTAGATATTGCTCCAGGAAACTCTCTCCACATAGCATTAGTTGGGGGTGTTGGGGAAGGGGCAGGTCTGAAACCTGACAGCCTCGACAAATTCACAGGTTTCTCCTCCAGGCTGCCACAAGTCTCCATCCACGTCAGAGAGTTGATGTGAAAACAGAGCTATTTATACAAATCAGAAGAAATTCAGATGTCTTAACTGATATAAAGAATATACTAAGAATATTCAGGCATATTAATAAGTCAACAGCATGAAAAGAAAACAAGATAAAAGGAAAAACTGATTCCAGCGGAAATAGATACAATAGATACAATTCAGGAAGCAGAAGAGAAATAAAAAAATCCCTCTAATTAATATACTTCAAAGAGATTAATTGAGGCAAGACTAGGATGCTCTAAAAGAAAGAGAACAAAAATCAGAGAATGAAATGGTATTTTTAGATTAAATTAAATTAAATTAAGGAGATTTAAAAAGAACAATAAAAGTAACAAAATCCTCCAATGTTGACAAAATCTTTTAGCATGGCATTATCCAATAGAATCTTGGATATTTGCACTGTCCAATGTGATAGTCACTAGCTATATGTAGCTTGAAATGTGGCTAGTGTGACTAAGAAACTAAATTTTTACTTTTATTTAATATTTATTAAAAATTTTTTTAATGTTTTTATTTTTGAGAGAGATACAGAGCGAATGGGTGAGAGGCAGGGAGAGAGAGGGAGACACAGAATCCGAAGCAGGCTCCAGGCTCTAGCTGTCAGCACAGGGCCCAATGAGGGGCTTGAACTCATGAGCTGTGAGATCATGATCTGAGCCGAAGTCAGATGCTCAACCCAGGTGCCCCTATTTAATTGTTATTAATTTAAACTTAAATGCAAATAGCCACATTCACCTGGTGGATACCTCCTTGGATAATACAATTTTAGAATATGAAGCAAGGGGTGCCTGGGTGGCTCAGTCGGTTGGGTGTCTGACCTCGGTTCACGTCATGATCTCACAGTTCGTGGGTTCAAGCCCCACGTTGGGCTCTGAGCTGACACTTGAGCTGTAGCCTGCTTCCAATTGTGTGTCTCCCTCTCTCTCTGCCCCTCCCCTGCTCACACTCTGTCTATGTCTCAAAAGTAAACATTAAAAAAATTAAAAAAAAAGAATATGAAGCGAAAAGAGAAAGAAATTTAAGAGATAGGAAAAAAGATAAATATAATCAACTCAGGAGATCCTACTTCCAACTAATAGGAACATCAGAAAGATAAAACAGGGAGAATAAAGATTAATTTATCAAAAAATTAAATGTAGTTTTCCTAGAGACTTCAGATTTTAAAAGGTACACAAGGGGCGCCTGGGTGGCTCAGTTGGTTGAGCGGCCGACTTTGGCTCATGATCTTTCGGTCTGTGAGTTCAAGCCCTGCGTCGGGTTCTGTGCTGATGGCTCAGAGCCTGGAGCCTGTTTCAGATTCTGTGTCTGCCTCCCTCTCTGCCCTTCCCCTGCTCATGCTCTGTCTCTCTGTCTCTCAAAAATAAATGTAAAAAAAAACTTAAAAAAAAAGGTACACAAAATATTCATCTGAAATAAAATTTCAGAACCCCAAGGATGAAGAAAAGAAAGGTCGAGTGTCTTGCTTAAGGATACAAAGCTATTAGCGGTAAACTCAGTTTTTGTTCTGAGGCAGTCTTGCTTCTGTGCCTCTGTGCTTAACACAACAATGTAGGCATTTATTGGTTTCCAAGTGTTAGGGTCTCTCTGTACAATGCCTGGTATATTTGGTTGTGGTGGAAATGTAAAAGTGGAAGTGATACTGTTAGAAGTTGATGGAAAAAGAAAAAAAGTAAGTATATTATTTAGAGTTAGAAAGGGAAAAGAAGATCAGAATAATGAAATAAGCACTGAGAAAGGGGGAAGAGAAGAGAGGCAGTGTAAGTGATTTAAATCCTCCATTTTTATAGTGGATATATAATTTTAAATGGATAAATTTTACTACCCGAGGTTACTACCAGAAGAACAACAACAAAATTTTTTTTAAAAAAACATCTCAAAAGACACAGAGAGGGAGGGAGAAAAAACATAACAGACTCTCAAAGACTAAGAAAAAACTGAGGGTGAGGGGGATGAGGGAGGGGGGAGAGGGGGTGATGGGCATTAAAAAGGGCACATGTTGGGATGAACACTGGGTGTTATATGTAAACCAATTTGAAAATAAACTATTATAAAATTAAAATTTTATTTTAATGGGATTGGGGCTCAAAAGATTACTAGATCTTAGGGTAGTTCTATTTTTAACTTTTTGAGGAACCATCATATAATTTTCCACAGTGCCAGCACCAGTTTACATTCCTACCAGTAGGGCACGAATGTTCCTTTTCTACACATCCTCACCAATACTTATTGTTTCCTGTGTTGTTAATTTTAGCCATTCTGGCAGGTGTGAGTTGATATCTTATTGTAGTTTTGATTTGTGTTTCCCTGATGATGAGTGATGTTGAGCATCTTTTCATGTGTCTGTTGGCCACCTGCCCACTTTTTAATTGTATTATTTGTTTTGGGGTGTTGAGTTTTATAAGTTCTTTATATATTTTTGACACTAGCCCTTTAGTGGGTATGTCATTTGCAAAGATCTTCTCCCATTCTGTACATGGCCTTTTAGTTTTGTTGATTGTCTTCTCCAGCATGCAGAAGCTTTTTGTTTTGATGTAGTCATAATAGTTTATTTTTGCTTTTGTTTCCCTTGCTTCAGGAAACACATCTAGAAAGAAATTGCCATGCCTAATGTTAAAGAAGTTACTGCCTTTGTTCTCTTCTAGGATTTTTATGGTTTTAGGTCTCACATTTAGGTCTCTCATCCATTTTGAATTTATTTTTGTGTATGATGTAAGAAAGTGGTCCCGTTTCATTCTTTTGCATGTTGCTGTCCAGTTCTCCTAACACTGTTTTTTGAAGAGGCTGTCTTTTTCCCATTGGATTTTCTTTGCTGCTTTGTCGAAGATTAATTGGCCATATAATTGTGGGTTTATATCAGGATTTTCTATTCTGTTCCATTGATCTATGTGTCGATTTTGTGCCCATCGCATACTATTTTGATCACTACAGGTTTGTAATACAAGTTATTTTAAACTACCTCCATTACCTTTGATTATCTGGTAACTCCCTGTCCCCCGCTCACTCTTGGAAGATGGTGCTGCTTGTTTACTTTGCAAAGAAAATAAAAGTCATCAGATGAGAATCCCTTAACTTCCTCCGCCAAACTACAGATTTACTGGCATGTATTTATATGGATGATTTCTTTCTGTTACTTCAGAAAAGGTATCCATCTGAGCCTAATCTCTCTTTCTATCTAGGTCCTGTTTTTTCCTGCCTTCTCAGGAAATTTTCTATGTTGATAATTCCCCTCTCTTTTCTATACTGCAATTTCTCTTTACGGGTTCCTTCTCATCAGCATTTACACATGATCAAGTCTCCTACTTTATAAAATCCTGCCTTGTGTCCTTAACCCCACCCAACCTTTCTCCTCCCTTCATAAACATTCAGTAATGCCCGGATTGAAGAATTTTCAAAATACAAGAAAGGACTTAGGACTTTGTTATTCAAGAGGGAGGAATGGTAATGGGTAGTAGGAACCTTGGACTAAAAGAACTGTAAGGGTTATAGTAATTCATGTGACAAATATTTATTGAACACTTACATTACACATCTAATTCTCACACCTCCTCAGGCCAGGTTTCAGAGCATGAAGTTAAGAAGTCTTCACAGAGACTAAGAACTTTTGAAATCTTAGGTGAAATTTTTGAATATGTGTATTTTTCTAGTGATACAGTCCATATATTTCATTAGAAATTCATAGAGTTCTATTGATTATTGTTAATCATGGAAAGAATATAAAAAAGCAAGAATTCCAAATTGTAGGCTCTGTTTTCATGGTCTTTACAATCTAGTTGGAGATGAAACAAGGATAAAGCCAACTAAGTCAGATGTTGTAATCAATTAATGAGTAGTAAAGATAATAGATACTTTAGAACCTCAGTGAATATGTATCAGAGTGCTTAGGAAAGATTTTAGAAAAAGACTCAACCTGGGTCTTTTAAACTGCGTAGAAATTATCCAGGTAGACAGGGAGGCAGGTATTCCAAATAGATAAAATTATGCCAGTAAGTTTTTGAAGGAAGGACAATCATAAGATGTCCTGATGACAACACAGACTAGTCTGTTTTTTTTTTTTTTTTAAGATTTATTTACTTTTGAGAGAGAGAGCCTGAAGTGGGGAAGGGGCAGAGAGAGAGGGGGGACAGAAAATCCGAAGCAGGCTCTATGCTGACAGCAGCCAGCTCGCTGTGAGGCTCAAACTCATGAGCTGTGAGACCATGACCTGAGCCCAAGTTGGATGCTCAACCAACTGAGCCACCCAGGTGCCCCTAGACTAGTCTGCTTTTAGCAACATAGTAGGTTCAAGGGATATGAGGGGTCCAGAGTTAAAAGGTATATTATCTCTAGAATGTGGATCTTCTAAACTGAAGATCTTAAACTTTGTCTTGCAGAAATTGCCACATCCATTTTTTTTTTTTCTTTTAAAGCGGAGTAATGACAAATAGAAATCAAAGTTTTAAAAGTTTTTGTAATTTGAATGCTTGCCCTAGATGTCCTGAGGGTTCAGGGAAACACCTACTCAGAAATCTATGTTTTGCGTTAATTTTAGGGTATTGCATGTGACTGTCAGTTCTTAAATAACAAGGGAAATGTGCTTATTACATATTACATTACATAGATCATAATCTTCAGTGGCTTATAGTACCAGTACATTTGCTGAACAGACTAATTACTCTGACTGAATGAAAATATTAGCAATGTGTAATTAGTGCAGAAGATGGAGCAGAGGTGGGTTCACACTTAACTAATGGCTGCTGACCTTTCCTTTGAGTGGAACCAAGTTTTAGGACTTCATTTTCTCCTCTGAAACATATGAGAGTAATAAACTATATAAGTGAAATTCCAGGATCATAGAAAGTGGGTTAGGTTTGGGGTCTTCTCCCTCAGTGAATAAACCTGGGATGAAAGGAAAGTACTCTGGGGAGGAATTTGGGAGACAGATGGAAGTTCAGATCTGATTGTCTAGAAAGGAAAATCTTTGAAGCTGGAACTAGGCTCTGATGATAACCATCAGTTAATTCTTTTTCCTGCTTTCTCTTAGCTCAAGGTAGAAGTTGGAGTGAGGCATTATTTGTGTTGCTTTTAGACTTTCAGTTGAACAGAGTAAACATTAGAATTAAAGTAATTTTTTTTCAGTCCTAGGAATAATGTTGGTGATAACTATTTCAACCTTATAGTTTGAATTATGAAATAAGGCCCAGAAAGCTTAAGTGGCTTGCACAAGGACACATAGATAGAAAAGTGAAAGAGCAGTTGAGAAGGACTATTTCACTACTGTATGCACATTGCCTTAGAATGCCTTGCACATAGCAAGAACTCAATATTTGCTTAACGAATGAATGAACTTCAGGGTTCTGATTCCTTGTAGCATTGTTTACACTGCACCATAGAAACTATGGCAGATTTAACAAAACAATGTCTTTGGGGGGTGCGTAGGTGGCTCAGTTGGTTGAGTGTCCGACTCTTGGTTTTGGCCCAGGTCATGATCCCAGGATCATGGGATTGAGCCCCTGTTGGGCTCTGTGCTGGGTGTGTAGCCTGGTTGAGATTCTCTCTCCCTCTCTCTCTGCCCCTTCCCCACTTGCACTCTCTAAAATAAAATTAGGGGCACCTGGGTGGCTCTCTTGGCTAAGCGGCTGACTTTGGCTCAGGTCACGATCTTGCTGTTTGTGGGTTTGCTGTTTGTGGGTTGAGCCCCGCGTTGGGCTCTGTGCTGACAGCTCAGAGCCTGGAGCCTGCTTTGGATTCGGTGTTTCCCTCTCTCTCTGTCCTCCCCCACTCGCGCTCTGTCTCTCTCTCTCTCTAAAATAAACATTAAGGACGCCTGGGTGGCTCAGTCAGTTGAGTGTCAGACTTCAGCTCAGGTCATGATCTCATGGTCTGTGAGTTCGAGCCCCGCGTTGGGCTCTGTGCTGACAGCTCAGAGCCTGGAGCCTGCTTCACATTCTGTGTCTCCCTTTCTCTCTGCCCCTTCCCCACTCATGCTCTGTCTCTCTCTGTCTCAAAAATAAATAAACATTAAAAAAATTAAAATAAACATTAAAAAATTAATAAAAACACAATTAAATAAAAAAAAAAAACCCAAAAACCACAACAGTGTCTTTCATGAAACAGGATCTGCTTGTACAATGTCAAAGGATAAAGATCTTCGCAATTACAATACAGATATGCTACCCTAGCAATATAGCCTCACCTTACATCGGGTATTAGTTTGCTAGCGCTATCATAACAAAGTACCACAGACTGGGTGGCTTTACCACCATAAATTTGTTTTCTTACAGTTCTGGACATTAGAAGTGTAAGATTCAGGTGTTGGGAGGGTTTGTTTCTTCTGAGGGCCATGAGGGACGGATCTGTTCCAAGGATCCCTATCCTTGGCTTGTAGACAGCCATTTTCTTCCTGTGTTCTCATATTCCCTCTATCTGTGTTTGTGTCCAAATTTCCTCTTATAAGGACACCATTCCTATTGGATTAGGGCCCACCTAATGACTTCATTTTAATTTAATTGCCTATTTAAATACTGTATATCCAAATACGTTTACATTCTTTCTTTTTTAATGTTTATTTTTGAGACACAGAGAGACACAGCATGAGTGGGGGAGGAGCAGAGAGAGAGGGAGACACAGAATCCGAAGCAGGCTCCAGGCTCTGAGCTGTCAGCACAGAACCCGACGTGGGGCTCGAACTCACGGACCGCGAGATCATGACCTGAGCCGAAGTCGGATGCTCAACCGACTGAGCCACCCAGGCGCCCCTACGTTTACATTCTAATGTGTTGAGGGTTAGGACTTCACCATATGAACCCATCCATAGAGGGGACATCATTCAGCCCATAACATGGAAACTAGCTTTTCCATCACAGAGCATATGTATTAAACTGTCAACCTCACTCCCCAGCAGTAGCCATGGTAATGTTAATAGAGCTCCCTGTTTATAGTTAAGCACTCAGTTGCCCAACAGCCTCAAGGTTCTGTCCATACACGTACATCCAGGTGAAGCAGGAAGATCGGCTTGCCAGCATGTTCTCCTGCCAGCAACTAAAAACGGAGCCAAAGGGCATGGACTGGCTGACTTTTAACTACATGTTATTATAACTGATGAAACAATACTTTCTTTAGAAATTGGCTCTTTCCTCACCTTGTAAAGTGCTATAAGAAGTCTGAAGGGATTTGATTGTTTTTATTATGGTTGAACTCTTGCTTGGATGATGAGTGTATATTTCAGGAGTATCCTAGGACTGACATTTATAAGGAGGCTCTGAAATGAGTGCCCATTGGGAGGATCCTGGGGAAAACCAATAAGGTTCTTCCAGGGCTTCTGTGAAGATCCTTTTAAAAAAATGTTTTTTAATGTTTATTTTTGAGAGAGAGAAAGAGAGAGCAGGGAAGGGGCAGAGAGAGAGGGAGACACAGAATCCAAAGCAGGCTCCAGCCTCTGAGCTGTCAACACAGAGCCCGATGTGGGGCTCAAACCCACGAACTGTTAGATCCTGACCTAAGCCAAAGTCAGATGCCCAACTGACTGAGCCCAGGGGCCCCTGTGAAGATCTTTAAGTAAGGAAAAGCTTATATTTACCTTAAGAGACAACTAGTTTTGCAGTTAGAAATCTTTTGAAAGAGATGAAGTTCCAAGGTAGGGTCAGGGGATTCCCAGGTTCTATCCTTGGTGGGCATCTGTTATTTGTGTTAAAGAGAGAAAGGCTGGTGTTCCTTGAAGAAAATGTTACTTCACCAGAATGTTTCTCAGGAGCTGTAGGCTTAGCTTTATTATCTGCACCGTTGATCGAAATGTTGTGTCTATAACTTAGAACATCTTCTCATCCATGATCCTCACATTTAGAAATGGTCCTATCCTGGATCAGGGTCTTCTTGAACTTATTCCTAGTTACGAAGGTATGAATACTAAATATAGACTTCAGCAGGTGGTACAGAAGTATTTAGATTATTAGATAACAATTTGATTTTTGGCGTGATTGGTATTAGGCATCTTCTGACTAGGTCACTGCATGGATTATGTTGCTTAAGTCAACAGGTCATCTACAATTTCTATAATACTGAGCTGAGTTTTCAGGCCATTTTTCACTATTGGCTTACCAGACATCAGAGACCAAGATGCTGCTGTAGTCTCAGAAGGAAATATTAACAAACATTAGTCCATGACATTATACAAATAATAATGTCATGACCAGTGAGTCACTGCAAGAAAGGACACAGAGAGCTATGGGGTCAAGAAGAAAAACCTTTAGAAAGAATTGTGTAGCTTACGGATGGAATTAATGTAGGGTTCAAGCTAATAGGGAAAAATGGTTGGGGAAAATAGTTTTTTCCCCCTTTTCATATTTAGACATAAATAATAGTAGCCAAATACTTTTAAGTGGGAACTTACATCAGTTACAGACCAAGAGATGTTATGATTTGATGCATAATCAAAACAGACAAAAATAATTGTTTGCCAAACATTTATTTTTTTATACAGTCCAATCATTTCAACAAGAATGTCTCAAAGGTAGTATCAATAGGTCTCAAAGGATTGTGAGCTGATGGGTCTCATCTAAGGGCTTCTGGGAACTTGCCCTTCTGTTCACAAATGTTTCCCTTTCCCTCCCCCAAAATGCCGTGATCTCTTACTGGCTCTAGAGTGAAACAGATGTTTACATGATCCTGAGCAGGTTCTCTCTCAGTTAAAATGAACAAAGTTAGGAATATTCTCAAATTCATAAAAGAATGGGGGAAAAGAACTGAGCACTACAGACTACAGTAGACAGTTTTAAAATTTGAGCTTTGGAGTTGTTTGGGAAACAGCTTGCTTTTGCCTCCGGAGATTTTAAGTGCTTATGAAGTGTGAAAAAAATCTTATTCAAATTCTAAGTTTTGAAGCTAAAACTTCATAACGTATTTCTTACAGTTAGGGGCTGATTTCACAGGGCATTTTTTCTGTAGAAGTCACTCCCCACCGCGGTATTCAACGATTGTAAAAGTTCAGCCCCCCCCTGCAGAATCTGTGTTAAATTACCACAAAAAATGAGAGTTTATTTGGAGGCAAATATTAATGTAATTTAGGCTCAAGAAAAAAAATGCCAGCTGGAACATTAAAAATATCTAAACTCTCCACGAGATGAATCAACTATTAAAACAAACAGACCCAATTCTTTTGAATCTTAAATCCTATTATTCTTGTTACTTTTGAAAGCAATAATAAACGTTCCCCAAACAAAACTCCTTAAACAAATTAAACGATTTATATTTTTAAAAATTGCACACCACATCCGCACCAAAAGAGCAAAGACACCCTGCAGTAAAGAACTACTTGAGGAAGGACAGAAGGCAAGAGCGCAAGGTACATGAAATGCGTGTAGTTTAAGATTTTGGAAAAAAAGATTTTGGAACATCAGAGAGAGTTCTCCCACAGCCAGAAACGTTTGGGTCATTTGGTATCCAGTGTTGCTTCTTCCTTTGCTGGAAGGTTTGGCAGGTGTCGGGATATTGGCAGCAGCTCTCAAGGGCGGTACTGAGACCTCTGCTCTTGGATGTATTCATAGAGCGGGCTGGAGCGCACCGGGACCCTGGCGAACTGCGTCTTGCCCGGCTCCAGAGTCGGCCGACGGCCCTGGTCTCCGTCCTCCCAGACTTGCCCGCGGTGCCTTTGTTCCTCCTCCCGCGGGCGGCGGCGGAGCTGTTCTTCCCGGAACTCCCTCTCGCTCTCCTGGCGGCGTCTCTGCTCTTCCTGCCGCAGTTCTAGTTCCCGACGACGCCTCTTCTCGCGGGCAAACTGCTGCTCCGCGCGGTGCTGCTGGCCGCGCCCCTGCCAGCGCCTCAGCTCTTCCTGCTCTTCGCGGGGCAGCTGCTCTTCTGCCTCGAGGAACTTCCTGGCCTGCTCCCGTCCGCGTCGCTTTTCTTCTCGCTCCTGCTGGACGCTCTGCTCTTGCTCAGCGCCCTTCGGTTGCTCCTCCTGGGAGGAGGCACCATCTAGTTCTCGGCGGCGCAGCCTCTGTTCCTCCTCCCGGAACTTTCTGTCGCGCTCCTGGCGAAGCCTTTGCTCACGTTCCTGGCGGCGCAGCTGTTCCTCCTCACGGAACTTTCTGTCGCGCTCCTGGCGGCGCAGCTGTTCTTCCCTTTCCTGCAGCAGCTGTTCCTCCTCACGGAACTTTCTGTCGCGCTCCTGGCGGCGCAGCTGTTCTTCCCTTTCCTGCAGCAGCTGTTCCTCCTCACGGAACTTTCTGTCGCGCTCCTGGCGGCTCAGCTGTTCCTCCTCACGGAACTTTCTGTCACGCTCCTGGCGGCGCAGCTGTTCTTCCCTTTCCTGCAGCAGCTGTTCCTCCTCACGGAACTTTCTGTCGCGCTCCTGGCGGCTCAGCTGTTCCTCCTCACGGAACTTTCTGTCACGCTCCTGGCGGCGCAGCTGTTCCTCCTCACGGAACTGTCTGTCGCGCTCCTGGCGGCGCAGCTGTTCTTCCCTTTCCTGCAGCAGCTGTTCCTCCTCACGGAACTTTCTGTCACGCTCCTGGCGGCGCAGCTGTTCTTCGCTTTCCTGCAGCAGCTGTTCCTCCTCACGGAACTTTCTGTCACGCTCCTGGCGGCGCAGCGGTTCCTCCTCACGGAACTGTCTGTCACGCTCCTGGCGGCGCAGCGGTTCCTCCTCACGGAACTGTCTGTCGCGTTCCTGGCGGCGCAGCTGTTCTTCCCTTTCCTGCAGCAGCTGTTCTTCCTCGCGGAACTTTCTGTCGCGCTCCTGGCGGCTCAGCTGTTCCTCCTCACGGAACTTTCTGTCGCGCTCCTGGCGGCGCAGCTGTTCTTCCCTTTCCTGCAGCAGCTGTTCCTCCTCACGGAACTTTCTGTCACGCTCCTGGCGGCTCAGCTGTTCCTCCTCACGGAACTTTCTGTCCCGCTCCTGGCGGCGCAGCTGTTCTTCCCTTTCCTGCAGCAGCTGTTCCTCCTCACGGAACTTTCTGTCGCGCTCCTGGCGAAGCCTTTGCTCACGCTCCTGGCGGCTCAGCTGTTCCTCCTCACGGAACTTTCTGTCCCGCTCCTGGCGGCGCAGCTGTTCTTCCCTTTCCTGCAGCAGCTGTTCCTCCTCACGGAACTTTCTGTCGCGCTCCTGGCGGCGCAGCTGTTCTTCGCTTTCCTGCAGCAGCTGTTCCTCCTCACGGAACTTTCTGTCACGCTCCTGGCGGCGCAGCTGTTCTTCCCTTTCCTGCAGCAGCTGTTCCTCCTCACGGAACTTTCTGTCGCGCTCCTGGCGGCGCAGCTGTTCTTCCCTTTCCTGCAGCAGCTGTTCTTCCTCGCGGGACTTTCTGTCGCGCTCCTGGCGGCTCAGCTGTTCCTCCTCACGGAACTTTCTGTCACGCTCCTGGCGACGCAGCTGTTCTTCCCTTTCCTGCAGCAGCTGTTCCTCCTCACGGAACTTTCTGTCGCGCTCCTGGCGGCGCAGCTGTTCTTCCCTCTCCTGCAGCAGCTGTTCCTCCTCACGGAACTTTCTGTCACGCTCCTGGCGGCTCAGCTGTTCCTCCTCACGGAACTTTCTGTCGCGCTCCTGGCGGCGCAGCTGTTCCTCCTCACGGAACTTTCTGTCACGCTCCTGGCGACGCAGCTGTTCTTCCCTTTCCTGCAGCAGCTGTTCCTCCTCACGGAACTTTCTGTCACGCTCCTGGCGGCTCAGCTGTTCCTCCTCACGGAACTTTCTGTCGCGCTCCTGGCGGCGCAGCTGTTCTTCCCTTTCCTGCAGGAGCTGTTCTTCCTCGCGGAACTTTCTGTCACGCTCCTGGCGGCTCAGCTGTTCCTCCTCACGGAACTTTCTGTCACGCTCCTGGCGACGCAGCTGTTCTTCCCTTTCCTGCAGCAGCTGTTCCTCCTCACGGAACTTTCTGTCGCGCTCCTGGCGGCGCAGCTGTTCTTCCCTTTCCTGCAGCAGCTGTTCTTCCTCGCGGGACTTTCTGTCGCGCTCCTGGCGGCGCAGCTGTTCTTCCCTTTCCTGCAGCAGCTGTTCTTCCTCGCGGGACTTTCTGTCGCGCTCCTGGCGGCGCAGCTGTTCTTCCCTTTCCTGCAGCAGTTGTTCCTCCTCACGGAACTTTCTGTCTCGCCTTGTGGCTTCCTGTTGCTCTTCTCGCTCCAACAGTTCTTCAGCTGGGAATTGTATGTCGCGCTGCTGCCGGGTCCTCTCTTTCTCCCGCGTTCTCTCCTCTTCCTGTTCATCCCGCAGGAGCCACTGATCCTGCCGGAATGGTCTGTCTCGAACCTGGGAATCTTCCAGTTGGCGGATCTTTTCTTCGTTCACCTTGCGTTTGGAGTAAACCCTGAGATTCCGAACTTCATTTTCTTTTTCCGGTTGCCACTGCCATTTCAGATCGCGGCGCTGACCCTCATCCTGGAATTGCCTCTTCCTGTCCAGGCGCTGCAGCTCTTCCTCTTCCAGATACTGCCGGCCGCGCTGCTGGCGCCTCCTCTCTCTCTGCAGCTGCTCCTCCTCCCTCAGCTGCTCCTCCTCCCGCAGTTGTCTCTCCCGCTCCTGGCGCCTCCTCTCCTCGCGTTGCTCCCTCTGCAGCTGCTCCTCCTCCCTCAGCTGCTCCTCCTCCCGCAGTTGTCTCTCCCGCTCCTGGTGCCTCCTCTCCTCGCGTTGCTCCCTCTGCAGCTGCTCTTCCTCTCTCTGCAGCTGCTCCTCCTCTCTCTGCAGCTGCTCCTCCTCCCTCAGCTGCTCCTCCTCCCGCAGTTGTCTCTCCCGCTCCTGGCGCCTCCTCTCCTCGCGTTGCTCCCTCTGCAGCTGCTCCTCCTCCCTCAGCTGCTCCTCCTCCCTCAGCTGCTCCCGTTGAGCTGGCTTGGCGTAGACTGTGTGGCGGCGTCTCTGGCTTGCCTCTTCCGGTTGCCACCTCCATTTTTGGTCACGGCGCTGCTCCTCCCGGGATAGCTGCCTCTCCCGATCCTCTCGGAGGCTCGGCTCCAACCCGAGCTGCTGCTCCTCCTCCTCGAGGAGCTGCTGCTCCCGCTCCCTCTCGAGTCGCTGGCGGCGCCGCTGCCCCTCCGCCCGGAGCAGTTCCCGGTCCTGCAGCTCCTCCGCCCGCAGCCGCCTCTCCTGCGGCTCCCGCGACTGGGGCCCGGCCGAGAGCCTCTGGCGGCGCCTCTCGCTCTCTCCCTCTGCCTGCCGCTGCCGTTCGAAGTCGCGCCGCCGCTCCTCCTCCTGCAGGCGGGCCCACCGGGCGTCCTCCTGCTGCAGTTGCCGCTCGAGCTCCGGGCGCCGCCTCTGCTCTTCGCGCTCCTGGCGTGGCCTCTGCGCCTCCTGCCTGCGGGGCCGCGAGTAGACTTTGCTCTGCCGCGCGTCGGCCTCGCTTTCTAGCCGCCACTGCCACTGCGAGGTGCGGCTCTTGCCCCGCTCGCGGGCCTCTGCCTGCTCCACCTCCTCCTCGGCCAGCTGCTGCTCGCGCCTGAGCTGCTGCTCGCGCCGCTCCTCCTGCTCGCGCCTCAGCTGCTGGTCGCGTCTCTCCTCCTGCTCGCGCCTCGGCTCCTGCTCGCGCCTCGGCTCCTGCTCGCGCCTCTCCTCCTGCTCGCGCCTCGGCTCCTGCTCGCGCCTCGGCTCCTGCTCGCGCCTCTCCTCCTGCTCGCGCCTCAGCTGCTGCTCGCGTCTCTCCTGCTGCTCGCGCCTCTCCTGCTGCTCGCGCCTCAGCTCCTGCTCGCGCCTCAGCTGCTGGTCGCGTCTCTCCTCCTGCTCGCGCCTCTCCTCCTGCTCGCGCCTCAGCTGCTGCTCGCGCCGCTCCTCCTGCTCGCGTCTCTCCTCCTGCTCGCGCCTCTCCTGCTCGCGCCTCAGCTGCTGCTCGCGTCTCTCCTGCTGCTCGCGTCTCTCCTCCAGCTCGCGCCTCAGCTGCTGCTCGCGTCTCTCCTCCTGCTCGCGCCTCGGCTCCTGCTCGCGCCTCAGCTCCTGCTCGCGTCTCTCCTCCTGCTCGCGCCTCAGCTCCTGCTCGCGCCTCAGCTGCTGCTCGCGCCTCTCCTCCTGCTCGCGTCTCTCCTCCTGCTCGCGCCTCAGCTCCTCCTGCTCGCGCCTCAGCTCCTGCTCGCGCCTCAGCTCCTGCTCGCGCCTCAGCTGCTGCTCGCGCCTCAGCTGCTGTTCCCGCCTCAACTCCTGCTCGCGCCTCAGCTCCTGCTCCAAGCGCGGCTCCTGGCGCCTCAGCCCCTGCTCGCGCCTCGGCTCCTGCTCGCGCCTCAGCTCCTGCTCGAGTCTCTCCTGCTTGCGCCTCAGCTCCTGGTCGCGTCTCTCCTCCTGCTCGCGCCTCAGCTGCTGTTCGCGCCTGAGCTCCTGCTCGCGCCTCAGCTCCTGCTCGAGTCTCTCCTCCTGGTCGCGCTTGAGCTCCTGCTCTCGTCTTTGCTCCTGCTCGCGCCTCTCCTGCTGCTCGCGCCTCAGCTCCTGCTCGCGTCTCTTCTCCTGCTCGCGCCTCTCTTGCTCGCGCCTCAGCTCCTGCTCCAAGCGCGGCTCCCCGCGCCTCAGCTCCTGCTCGCGCCTCAGCTCCTGCTCGCGCCTCTCCTCCTGCTCGCGTCGCTCCTCCTGCTCGCGCCGCTCCTGCTGCTCGCGCCTCAGCTCCTGCTCGCGCCTCAGCTCCTGCTCGCGCCTCAGCTCCTGCTCGCGCCTGAGCTCCTGCTCCCGCCTCAGCTCCTGCTCGCGCCTCTCCTGCTGCTCCCGCTTCTGCCTTTGCAGCCGCTCCTCCTCTTCCTGGAGCTCGCGCTGCTCCCGCCTCCCCCGCCTCTGCTCTCGGTCAGAAAATTCCTCAGGTGCCCGACCCTTGCGCCTCTTGAGCTGCCCTTCCTCCTCCAGGAGCTCTTCGCGTTCGCGCCTCTGCAGCCGCTGCGGGTCTGCCTCCGCGAGCTCCCTCTCCAGTGTCTGCCTTTTCTGCCTGTGTTCTTCCAGCTGTCTGTCCCGGGGCTCAAACCTCCTCTCGTCTTCTTGCCTGGGATCTCGTAACGGGTTCTCCTTGCCCTCACGCCTGGCCCCCTTCTCATCCAGGCCGGAAGCCTGGCTGAGAGCGTAATAACAAGCTTGAGCCACCTTGAAAACGAACAGGAGGAATTCATTGAAATCGACGAGCCCGTCACAGTCGCGATCCAGAAGTTCCAGGATCAGATCTACTGTCTCAGGGTCATGTGGTCTCTAGAAAAAGTGAACACAAAATTTTTACAATGTACTGTTTACACATAGGAAACTTTCACTCATACATACAATGAATATTTTGTGATATGCTGACACTCGGAAGACATTAAAAGCAATTAGAAAAACATCCAGTGTGTTTCAAGTCTTGTCCCTATGTAAAATGCGAACACTTCATTTTAAAGCATGCATTTGTTGGACATTTTTGTAGCTTGTTATTTAATGCTGATCAAGAGAACTCAAGTTTCTTTTAGCTGGGTCAATAAGAATGAACTCATCCTCAAGAGAGAAATAACAATGAAAAATTTTGAAGCGTTACAGCAGCCATTTCTATCTGAAATAGTCAGTACCCTAGACAGATTTTTATCCTATGTTTGAAAACAGAACAAAACATTTATGTTAACACCATTTTACTAGACAAGACACTGATTTCAATTATTAAAATTTGGGAGTAAATCTAAATTCCTTCCAAGTTTAGTTTGATCTCACATCTTTGGTGATAACTTCCAATGTTCATTCACATTGATGTTGCCATCAAGTACATGAAATACTTGCTAGAAACTTCTTTAAGTCCTCAGACTACAATGCCAGTTAAGTGCCTTCAGACTCAGAGATGAATGAAGAATGTAGTGTAGAGCTGTGTTGGTATAAAAAGGATGCAAAGCGACCATTCTTTGCTATGATCTCTCCTGAGAAGAAATTTTATAGTTCTAAATCAATAGATTTCCTTTTCTTGTTGTTTCTTACCCGAAGGACATCTCCAAATTCCCTTTCAAGGAGGTTCTTCAGGTCTTTCTTGCTTAGTGCCGCCCCATCACAATCATGTGAGGCATATTGATTGAAAACTTCAGTGATATCGAAGACGCTTCTCAGAAGTGGAGACATTTTTTTTCCCTTTCTTCAAGTTCAAGTAAATCTAGAAAAATAAAGTAGGATCCAGAATTAAAACTCTGTTTCTCATCTTGGGGAAGCTTCAGTCACACTGTTTCAGTCAGAACCCTAAATTTACAACACTAATTCTTTTCTTTTCTTTTTTGAGTTTATTTTTATTTTGAGAGAGAGAGAGAGAGAGACAGAGAGAGAGGTCCACAAGTGAGGGAAGGGCACTTTTATTTTGAGAGAGGGAGACAGAGAATCCCAAGCAGGAGAGAGAGAATCCCAAGCAGGTTCCACACTGTCAGCACAGAGCCCTAGATGGGACTTGATCTCACCAACCTAAGTCATGACCAGAGACGAAATCAAGAGTCCGATGCTTAACTGACTGAGCCACACAGGTGCCCCAACAGTAGTTATTTTCAACCTGGGCTTTCAAAGCATGTTATTTTTGAATATTGGACTTAGAAAGGGGAAGAAAGATCCTGAGAAAGTTCAAGCTAGGGAATTATCTTCAGACTATTCTATAGTCAGCTTTTGATTGTCTAGTCAATGTGGATGAGCCGTATCCTTTTTTTCTGTCTCTTCCTGCTCCCTAGCACACTTCAGATCAAATAGTGAAGAGTGCAGAGATTTAAATTTGATATGTTGCTATTCATAAACATCTTCCTCTAAAGTTGAATAAAGAGAATAGGGGAAAGCCAAAAGGTGAAGGAAGATTTGAGAGTATCTTAAAGTGGATAGAAGTCACGTAGATCTCATTGTGGCAGCTAAACATTTGGTGGTAACCAGAAAAATAAAAAGGGAGTGGATTATTTTCCATCATATGAGAAAATATGAGATCTATGAGGATAATTCATAAGTCACTATTTATAAGATTGAGCACCACTTCTTAGGCAAAGGTGACATTATAATATTCAGGAATAACAATGCAGAAAACAGAGTACATGTTACTTGCATTAACCCAGATATGTTGCAAATACTCATTTATTGGCTGACTTCTTTAACTATTTCTCAACTCCAATACCTCAGATGTCATAACTACACGAAGATGGCCCATATTGAGTCGAACCAGTATAAAAAGAGTACTGAGGGTTGCCACCTCTTAAGATGGCAGTTTTTAGGAAGATGAACTCCATAGGAGTCACACATGAACCATCCTCCACCCCCTAATGTGCAAACAAACTTACAGAATTCAGACACTTGGGAGAAGAGCCATGTTTCCATTTGAGTGATGGCTCCAGGTATAAAATGGCATGGAGTTAGTGGGAATTTGATATACCTGTAAGATACTGATCTTTTCTGGTACACAGACCCTCCTGACCCCCACCCAGCATCTACTACAGCTGGAAAATGAATTGTACAGAAGAATATGATCCCATTGGCTGGGACTTACCCACTTCACCAAAGGAAGCTGAGCGCTCGCTGACACTGCTGGCAAGTGTACCGGGCAGCTGGGAGCTGGACCTTTTATAGGGGATTTAATTGTGCCCTGAAGAGCAACTTAGGAAGGAGACACCCACTCTGTGGGATGGCCTGATTCATTCCTAACCAAGCCCTACTCCACCTCTGTCTCCACGAATGACTTGTTTATCTCACTATTTGCTCACGTAGCTATTTGACATGAGGTTGCCTCCTGACAGTTGAGGTACTACTGATTCCACCTAACATGAATGGATAGAATATTTGACAGCATCCGTAATTTTTTAAGTGCTAAAATTTAAATAAAACAGTGAAATAAAGAAATTAATGTTTAGAATCTCAATTAATTATGACTTTATAAAAAAGTAGTAACCTCTAGGCCATTTGCTTTATAAAAGATATAAATTCTAGAATGGGGTTAAACAGAAACTTTAACATAAACTGGTGAGAACCAAATAATATAACACTGCTTGAAGCAATTCTAGGATGATGAGAGCGTGTAAGGAATTGGTATTCGTATTTTCTCTAAAAATGCAGGTGGGAAAATGTTTGCATTTGTATTTTTGGGTCTTATGATGATTTTTTTACAGACTGGGATTGCCTCTTTGGTAAGCGATTTTGGCACCTTAAAAATACGTTTTCATTAATTGTTCATAAGAGAACATGAAATCTGTGGAGCCCCTGGGTGGTTCAGTCGGTTAAGCATCCAACTTCAGCTCAGGTCATGAGCTCCCGGTTCATGGGTTTGAGCCTCACGTCAGCACAGAGCCTGGAGCCTGCTTCGGATTCTGTGTCTCCTTCTCTCTCTGCCCTTCCCCACTCACGCTCTGTCTCTCTCTCTCAAAAATATTAAAGAAAATTAAAAAAGAAAAAGAATATGAGATCTGTGAAATTTCATTCTTAGGATTATTACATCTAAATGAAGTTTGCTCATTTCTTTTCTCATTAGCATATTGATGCCCCTGGAGAAAAAAGAGCTGGTGTAATGCATTATTGTAGATATAATCATCCTACTCAGCCTAAGTTACTAATGATTATGACATTTAAACACTCGAGTCTGCTTCTCCTGGAAGCACATTAAGGTAATCGGTCATTCTAGCCCATTATATCTGTCAGGCCTTTCTCAATGACCCTGGCGATCACTTGCAAATCTCAGCTCTGTTTTATTGTAAGGAACTGGATTTTTCCTTGGTTGTCAGTGACTTCCACCCTTACATTTCAGACTTTATGAAGCTTTGGTTCACAATAGGTTTATGGAGACGATTAAATGATTCAGTGGCTTTCAGCATTTCTATCTTCTCCTTTGTCCGACACATCCAACTATTGGTTTTCTGAATTTTGAGGAGACTCTGTAGGGCCCTTTAAAGTGAAGATTTAGAACCTCAATCTTGAGGACTCGTGTATTATGTGCAGATTGGTGCAAATGACAGAGTTGAACTTTATTTCTCTCTTCACTTGCTGCCATCCCAGAGGTGGGCGAAGAGGAAAGTGGAAGGGAGAGGCAGTGAGAAGACAGTTGCATCTTTTGCCTCCTAGTTTTGCATCCTTAAGGACTTTAGCACCAAAGCCTATGACCTAGGGATTTTCCTGGAACTGTCACTGTTTCTTGGGATCAGGTAGCAAACTTAATGTTTTCTTTTTTCCTTTCTGCTTAGGGGTTATAAACCCTAAATTATACACTTAGACAGTCCTCTTAATCTTTGGATTCTAGGGTAGAACCATCATGAATACTGTGTATAATGTAATCACAGATCATCTCAGAACCTCTGTTTCTCACAGAGAGATAGCCTTTTTTATGGGTGTTCTTCAAGGAGTTCCCTGGACAAACCCTGAATTTTGTCTGATTCTGTTGTTATCCACGAGTGTGTGATCTCTTGGGGGAACTTCAACCCGGGTGCTGGGGTTCATCTGTGTGATTCCAGTACCTTCCTGTAGTCAATACACTCAAAAGGACACTGGACAGTAATTAGGTTCTATGAGAATAAAGGGAAAATATTAATCATTCTAAAGTCGTGGTTGAGCAAGCAAAACAATATAGAGGCAAACCCAAAAGGAAAGTGCTTTTGAATAGCCTTGAGAAAATGGCTGAAACTGCTTTCAGAAAAGCTTTCAGAAAAGCTCCACCTCATTCTGAATGAAATTAGATCTTTAATCTAGCGATGGCTCCCTTACCCACTCTTGTTTGAAGTCAACACACCATGAGGCGAAATATTTAAAAACCTGAAAAACCTAAGAGAGTTAGCCTGTTTTTCTTGCTGCACTTTGTCTGTCATCACAAAAATTTTAAGTAAATTCAAATGTTTCATTCTAAAGTCAGATTTGATATTCTCCTAATGAAGTGGCCCTCATTACTATATAATATTCTTTTAGTTAACACAGAATCGTTATTTTATTAAAAAATTTTTTTAATGTTTATTTACTTTTGACAGAGAGACAGAGTGTGAGCAGGGGAGGGGCAGAGAAAGAGGGAGACACAGAATCTCAAAGAGGCTCCAGGCCCTGAGCTGTCAGCACAGAGCCCGACGCGGTGTTCGAACTCACAAACCGTGAGATCATGACCTGAGCCGAAGTTGGTGCTTAACCAACTGAGCCACCCAGGCGCCCCCAGAATCGTTATTTTAAAATCCCATTTAAAAAGACGCTTCTGACATGATGTTTGGACAGGGAAATATTTTTCATTGTTTCTAGTTTCTTAAAAGGTTGGTAAATTCCAAAGAATGTGGAAAATTATCCAGCCCTAACATATTGGTTCGGTCTGTTTTTTTCTTTTTTTTAAAGACCAACCAGGAATCCTTGAACTGTAGCCATGTTCTCTCATTATGAAATGTAGCAGTGTTCACTCATTATGGTTCATCAAAAAAGGATGGTGTTTTTTGTAATCTGAGGATCTCCATTCTTTTTATAGACAGAAAAAAATTCATTATCTTTCTTTTATAAGATTCTTTTATAAGATGCCTTTTATAAGGCACTGAGAGGTCAGAAAACACGACTGACTGGCCCAGGAAGGACCCAAGTGCCCCTGCTCCATTAGGGGTTGATGCTGCTGAGTCCAGAGCACAGTTACAATATTGTACTGTCACTTGGCTTTGAGACTTGAGCTCTTCATTACTGAGGAATTGAAAAGAGAAAATAAAATTTATATCACTCAGATGCACAAAAAATTTTTGTTTTAAGTTTATTAACTTATTTTCAGAGAGAGAGAGTGAGCATGTGCACATGTGGAGGAGGGGGCAGAGAAAGAGGGAGAGAGAGAATCCCAAGCAGGCTCTGTGGTGTCAGCATGGAGCTCAGCGTAGGGTTCGATCCCATGACCATGAGATCATGACTGAACTGAAACCAAGAGCCAGTTGCTCAACTGACTGAGCCGCCCAGGCGCCCCATCAAATGCTTTAATATTATGTCAATCAGGCTTGAATCTTTCAAGGTGGAGCTCTGCTGGATTAACAGAACTAAGGAAGTATTGGGATTCTCTCGTCTGTATTCCAGTCAAAGGCTCATATCTCACCTTCTCCTGTCAGTTCAGAAAAAGTAGATAATAGATTTGACATTCTGTGGCATTCTACCAGGACCAGGCACTGTCTGGAAAACCATCAAAGTGAAAATTAAAAAATATTTTTTTAATGTTTATTTACTTTCGAGATAGAGAGAGAGAGAGACAGAATGTGAGCGGGCGAGAAGCAGAGAGAGAGGGAGACACAGAATCCGAAGCAGGCTCCAGGCTCTGAGCTGTCAGCACAGAGGCTGATGTGGAGCTCGAACCCACGGACTGAGAGATCAACACCTGAGCTGAAGTCAGCTGCTTAACCGACTGAGCCACTCAGGTGTCCCCAAAGAGAAAATGTAGATCAAGCAGAGACGGTACCAGTATCATCCTAAGCTTAATGGGAACACAATATGAGCCACAATGTGGAACTCTGGGAAAATATCCAAGTAGGATGATTTTAGATGCCTTTAAAAAATAAGATTGTTTGCTAAACCCTCTAAAAACCTCTCCAATGAAGAATTTTTTCTTAAAATTATGTGTTAAACCTTCCAAGTTTTCCTATCGTTTTTTTCTTTTTCATTGATCTATTCGCTGGGACCCCATTTCTGCCAGTCTAAGACCTAATATATTTTCTCTGAGGCCCTGTACAAGCTCCATCTCTTTCCAAAACCTTCTTTGAACTTCACATATAATGATCTTCCAATTAAAAAAGCGTTTACACGGCATGCATAATCAGCATCATACAACCTAGGACCAGTTAATGTGTAATTTCCAGATTTTTTCTCCATTTTATTAGGGGCTCTTTTTGTCTTCTCAGTTGGGTTTTAAGTTCCTTGAAGGCAATGCTGTATCTTGTATTTTGACTGGGTGTTTAGTAAAGTCCTAAGTGATGCGATATAATTTTCTTGCATCGTAGCAGTTTAAATGGCCAGGAGGTCAGAAGGAGGTGAGCTGCTTGATCTGGGATGGAGTTCTCTGGGTCTGCGGCTGAGAGCACACACCATAATGCGAGTCAGCCCTCCTGGGGCCTCTTTCTAGTTTCGCCACGTGGGGGACAGATGACAGAGGAGGCATTACTCCACCCCTCCCTGCCTTCCCCCATGCCCGTCGCTTCACCCCTCTGTTAAGTGAAGAGCTGTAAGATATGAATCCCTTCCTCAGAGGGGAGCTGTGATAATTACAGCTTGTAAAGCATTTGTGATTCTTAGATATAAAAGGACTAATTATTATGATCATTAATAATTCTTAATTTTTATCTTCTTTCAGGTAAATTATTCTGACTTTAATTATACCCCCACCCTGGTGGTAATTATACCTCTGAGAGTCAGCAGGTGTTTTCATCTCATGTCATGCCATGCAGGGTGACTGGGCACGGGTGCCCAGGGAGGGCACTGCCACCTTCTGCTTACTCCCGCTCTCACCCAGAATAACTGAGGGCTCCTGGCTTTCTTTGTCATTAAACTGGTCACAGATTTCAAGCGATTTTTTTGTTCTCTGTCCTGGAACTGTATATGCTAACCGGCAGCTCCTCAATGTCGCAGTGTTGGGATTGATCAAAGGACACGCTGAATGGGAAAAATGAGTTTAATTTTAATAATTTGATGAACACTCTGAAGGAAGGAAGCAGGCATCTTTGGTTGGGCGGTGGAGACGTGATGATGTCTATTATAAAAAGGCTCACAGCTGCCATATAAGAGAAGGGCCATAGCTCCTCAGGGGTCAGGTGCTGCGTGACCTTCTCTGTTGGACTTAGATCTGCTCCTAGTACAATGGTAAGTCTCTCTTTGAGAAGAGATAAGAGGATTTGTGTCTGAAGAAATAAAGGTGTGCTTCTGACAGTAAGGCATAACATAAAGGAGATTGGGAGCTGAGGCTTTACACTCAGTAGAAGAAGACTTGCATTGTGGGAGTAAGAGTCGCAGCCTCCCCACGTGGAAAAGAGCAGTGGCAGCACAGGCGGGCTCCCTCCAGTCTGCCTTAGATTATTTTCTCCAGCCCAGACATTCAACAATCACCTGTGTAATGATGCAGCTATTGCGTCCTCATCTTCGGTGTTTCAGCACCCTGAATCCCACCGGATCCCTGTCGGAAGGTCGGAAGTGGAAGGAGGAGGGGCCAATGTTCAGAATGTTTCGTGGCTTTCATTCTGGCCCTCCCCCTTCCGAGGGGCACATGCTTCCCTGCAGTTGGGCCTCCCCTCCGCCCCACAGCCTTCCTTAGGTTGCCTTCTTTTGCTCCTTTTACTTTTCTTCTTTTGAAAGAATTTTTCATTGCTCTACCTCATCCTCAAAACTCAAGCAGGGAAATAGGAAAGGGTTGAAGGGACTTTGGAGGGGGACCGGTCAAGGTCCTTGTCCCTTTGGCTTGAATGATGATCTGAGTGAGCTCCTAGCATTCGTGGCAACGCAGAAGATGGGCTGTGTGGTTGTCTGTCCATCTTTTCTTCCTGGGGTTGTCTCTGCAGCCCGCAAGTGTTCCGTCCCTGTTCTATGCCCGGCATGGCGCTAGGCGCCGCCATTCTCACTACAAGGTACCCCACCCTGCCCCCTAATGATTTAGAGTGGGACATGTTCAATTCCCAAAATAAGGCTATGTATTAGTATTTCCTTGAATATGCAAAATACATTTTTCTAAGAATACACAAAAAACTAATAACAGCAATTACCTGTAGGGAGAGAGACGGAGAAGTGTTGTCTTTATGACATACTTTCTCATACTTTTTGATATTTGAACCATGTGAATGTGTTTTCTATGCAAAAATTTAATACATTAAATCCCAAGAACAAAAGTTTAATTCCAAGAGAAAAGAGATGGGACAAAGAGAAGGTAACTGGCAGAAGGAGATAGAGGGAATCAAACATTTTATTCTAAGATGTGAAAGAGCAGAAACAGGAGAGTTTCTAGGAGTCGGTGCTTCTGGAAGACAAGACTGCATCTCATTTACTCACTTGGTATTGCATCTGCAGGGTACTTGGGGATTAATATATATATTTTTTAATTGCAATGAAATGAAGTAGCCCTTAAGATATATGAACCTTAAAACTCACTAAAGTGGTTGCACACTAAGCATACATTTTAGCCTATTTAGCTATTCTGCCAGATGTATAATCAGAACTTTTCAGATAATTTTCTTTGAGGCTTTTCCTTATCTGCAGATGAAGAGTGCTGTGGACGCTGCTTCTCTGGCTGTCTAACCAGCCCCACCTGGTTCTGGGCTCACAACTGGCTGGCCGTCAGCTCTGATCAGAGAGTGCACCGAATGGCTCATCTACAACCGCATCGTTTGGAAGCATTTCCCAAATTACAAGAAAAAGTGCTTTCAGCAGCACAAATGGAGTCTTTGAAGTGAACACAACCTTCATAGGTATTGCAAATGGGGAAAGACTGCAAGTTCTCATGGGGTGAAAAGTCAGTTTTTCTGATATTAATGTAATCCCTTCTTCCAGTGCCGTAGATTTCAAAATCACATCTGCGGGTCTCTTTTGTCATGTGTTCAAGATGCAAAATTCTTTGAAAGTCTCTGAATGCAAACTCTAAAACAGTGCTTGTATAACCTTACCTGTCCCTTGAATGTTCATAGCACTTTGCTCCTCAGCTAATCAAAACTTTCATTGAAAACCTATAAAGGGGCGCCTAGGTGGCTCAGTCGGTTGAGCATCCGACTTCGGCTCAGGTCATGATCTCATAGTTTGTGAGTTTGAGTCCTGCGTCGGGCTCTGTGCTGACAAATCAGAGCCTAGAACTTGCTTTGGATTCTGTGTCTCCCTGTCTCTCTGTACCTCCCTCGCTCACACTCTATCTCTCAAAAATAAATAAATGTAAAAAAAAAAAGAAAGAAAGAAAACCTATATGAAATGGAAGGTATTACACTAGATGAAAAGAAGACCATCATGAGCATTCAGAGAGTTTGATATAACTGTGAAGTCTGATTATAATCCACGCACGCTCTGTGAGTTAAAGAAGGAAGGCACCACTCATGGCTAACGTAGTTTGAGAAGGCTTCTGGGAGGAGTTGGTGCTTGTTCTGGATAAGATGAGTGGATTCCAGGCAGGCCAAGGATTTCAGGCATTCTAGGCAGTATGCTGAAAGTTGGGGAGTAGGAACAGGCAAAGTCTATTTTGAGAAAAAGATAGCTGACCAGTTGGGCTATATTGGAGAATTTATCACTCTTCAATAAAGGGCTGTGTCTCCTTGGTCCTTTCGTGGTTTGGCCTTATGGAAAGAGATGTTGGTGTCAACCATCTATCCATTCATTTAGGAAGGAAGTGAATACGGTATGATGTGGGTTTCAAGAAGGCAGGTTCTCTCTCTGTTTTGTTTGCTGCTGTATCTCTAGTGTGTGTTATAGAGCAGGAACTCAGGAAATATTTGTCGATTGAAAGAATGAATGAGTTGCATTTATGCATCATATACAAGACCATATATAAGTGCCATGGTCAGAAAGTAGCCCTTAGAAGAGTTCAGACGAAGTTCCTTTTCAACGGGACATCAGGAGGAAGCAGAGCATGTAGAGAAGTTACAATGAGCCATGAAATAGGAGACAGGGCATAATCTTATTTTTTTTTTTAAGTCTTGCTGGGAGTATGGAATTGGTGGCTGGATTGTCCCCATCACAAGGGAATGAGAATGGGGAGGGCAAGAGTAGTGACAATAAAACTAATATCCTAGTTTTTTCTACACTGCCCTGGTCAGTGGTTTCTTCTGGAGATTTGAAACAAAGGTTTAGAGAAAGAAATTATTTTCACCAGAGGGCTAGTTTCATATCTGTAATTTAAAAGCAGTTCCAAGGGTATCACCTGAGCCAGTCTGAACTTCCCCTGCTATTACTATTCAGATGACAACTTGACTAAGCAGAATTTGCAGCAGTAAGGAAAAGTGCCTGGGGCCCCACCCTAGGCAAGGCTAAATCAGTGGACTGGCTTTGCCCATATTTAGACAATGGCTCATGGAGGAGGCCTCATCTTCCTAATCCAAGCATCTGAAATATTTTAGCTTTATCCTCTGTACTCAGCATCATATAATCAGTTAAGTCTAATCAAATTTACTGAGCACTGGCCCAGGTACTGAGAATGAAAAGATGGATGAGAGATACCAGTGTCCTATGTCTCCAGTTTGGTGAAGGAAGTTTGGCCTATGTGGCGTGGTGGTGAGGAGTCTTTTTGTGTTTCCGTGACCATCACCACCACTACCACCACTCTCATCATCCTCACTGTGAGCCAGACATGATGTAGCAGTTGTTTCTCCTTCTTAACTGGTCTCGTGTGGTGAGCATGCTTGTTCTCATTTCGTAGGTGGGGAAATTGAGAGTTTGAGACGTGAAGTGACTTCTCTAGGGCCGAAGAGTTGGCAAGTGGCGAAGCTGGAATTTGAATCCAGATCTATCTGACTCTAAAACCCATGCTCTTCTACAATCTTCAGTACTACTCCTTTAATTCTTGGCTGCCTAGGGGGAGGCGACAATACTTTGTTATGGAAAGTACCGTGTCAAGATAAAAGATCTTCCCTTTACCACTCCTCCTCATGGTCAGCTAATGCACCTGTGCCCTCTGTGTGGCTGGAACGAACGCATGCTGTACAGCGGGGCAGCTCTCTGCAGCAGGTGTCAGTCTCATGAAGGTCTGGGCCTTAGTCACAAGTACACAGAAGTTCATGGTCTTTGTTGGCAGGCTGGGAGGGTCTTGTCTCCCATGAGACATGGTGGCTCTTAGATGAAGACTCCTGGACTTCTGTGATATTTTCCCCTGATACCTTGTGTGAAGAAACCAGAGTCAGCCTGGACCAGTTTGTGCAGCTGATGCACTGAGGCCGATTGCATTCTGTTATCAGATACCAGCCCGGTGACTGCTGAATGTCATGTGCGGACCTTACAGACTTCTAACCACAGCTTGATTATAATCATTAAGATTTTATAGGACACTGAATGTATTGCCAAGTGTTTTACAATCTCCTTTTTATTAGTTGTTCTCCATCCAGGCTAGCCTGATGGAAAGGTTGCCGCCTCTGCTTTCCTTATGTGGAAACAGGGCCACGGCGAGGTTAAAGTTCCGGCCAGAGGTCACTCAGCGGCTGAGCTGGGGTTCTGACTTGCTGGATTGGCCAGATGTGGTCTGCTCCTTTGATGTGGGAATCTGGAAATTTAGAGCTAATGAAATAATAGCTTGGGGGTCTGGAAGGTAGTAGGATGTGGTGTTTGAAATTTGTGTTTTGTTTTCCAGTGCGAATTTTGGTTTTGGTGTCCGGAATCAAGGGAATCGAAAGTAGAGGAGCTCGGGCATTCCTAGTCCCCTTGTGCAATTCTCCCTTTTCTATGTGCCAACTTTTCCCTACACTCCAAAAGAAGAGGTTGGTCTTGAATGAGTGATTTCAAGTTCCAGCCATTTCGAGAGGGACCCAGGGGGTGTGTGGTTATGATCATGCTGATTCCAGACCATGTGAGCATCACGAGAGAGCTTTCTTTTGCTTGGAAATAGCATTGTGATATCCTCTCTTTCCCCACAGAGGGTGTCCAGTTAAAGCACTGGTTTCGTGGGATCTTCCTAGGGATGCAGGTACTTCAGGCTCTAATGTTAACAAAATGTAGGAACTCAGGGTGAAGCCAATTGAAACACATTATTTACTTGTTATTCTTTTTTAAAAGTATTTAGAAATTTTTATTTTGTTTATTTTTAAAATATTTTTTAAAGTTTATTTAATTAATTTGAGAGAGAGAGAGAGAGAGAAAGCACAAGCAGGGGAGAGGCAGAGAAAGAGGGAGAGAGAATCCCAAGCAGGGTCTGAGCTATCAGTGCAGAGCCCAACATGGGGCTTGAATTCACAAACCATGACCTGAGCCAAAATTGAGAGTTGGATGCTTAACTGACTGAGCCACCCAGGTGTCCCTATTTAATATTCTTGTACAGTAGGACTTCTCAAAACCTCCTGTGTGTTGTGAGTTTCCAAGGAAGAACTCTAGTGTAAACTCAAGGACCACCAACTCTATTTTTTCCTTCGCTCTCTCTTCTGACAGTGACATTCCTTGGAATACCCCTGAAGAAATTCAGGCTGAGATTCTTAAGCATGTTCTACTCAGACAGGCAGCACGCAGTCCCCTTCCTTCTCTGTGGCTCCTTATGGAACTTCATTGTGCCCCATGGAGTCACAGGAAGGGAGGTGAAATATCATCCTTCCTGCACTTACCTTCTAGGCGTGAGCTTGTATTCAAGGCCAGGAGACCTTGAACCACATGTCTTCTGAACTGAACTTTTCATTTTTCGCCCTAGCTTATTATGCCACTGTAATATAATACATGAATACTGATTATGCGGTATGCGTTTGGACATAACTTCTTACACAGGTCTTGGGAGTATAGATCATGCAGATTGTACTATATTATGAACAAAATTTTGAAGTCATTTGTACCAATAAGGTTTTAACATAGTAAGAATGACCTCGTGTTATCCCCACCAAATTTCCTCCCAGAATTGTGCACTTGAATATTTTTGGTACATGGTAGTGTGAGGGGAGTAAGAATGTGTTTTTCAGGAATAGTTAATTTTTAAGTAGCTCCTGGCTGGCCATGTGGTAAACTCGGAGCTGGTGGGCTGGGGGCAGAGTTCCTGCTGTGGGCCCAGCTTAGATTTTGGCATTATCTGTGACCTTAGGTGAGTCACTTAAATTCACCAGGCCCTGCGTGTCCATGTATGAAATTAAGATAATGTCTCCTTCTTCCTCCCTCCCTCTTGGGGGTGGGGGTGCTAGAAGAAATGAGGTCATAAAACCTTTGAGCCTGGAGGAAAAAAGTGAGAATTTTTGAGGATCTCCATGTTCTTTTCCTTCTCTTGGCACCTAAATGCAGAGCCCTAGGAATAGATCCCAGGAGATCAGATCCCAGGAGAGAGCAATGAGGTCAAGAAGAGACGCCTGCATGTGGAGCTGCTCGGCGGGCTCACAGACTCTTGCTTTCACTAAGCATCACCTGCAACATTACCCTGCTTGAAAGCATGTAGACTTGGGAGACTTGCCTCTCTGTCCTTTATCTGTTAGTTGATAACCATCTTCTGTAATTATGGGGTGTTCAGCTTGATTGTTTTATATTTCTGCATAAAGCCTTTTTCCTACTACGTGTCAGGATTCAGGTAAATACTCTTCATGAAAACTGCCAAACACCCACTTGCTGAAAAGGAGACATGTTTGTTGGACATTTGTTCTGTCATTGGACTTTTCTTACCATGTTGTCCAGGACATCGAGGACAGGCTTTTTGCTCTCAGGAGCCCAAACCATTGTGGCGTTCTGCTGTGTGTGTCCTTACGACGCCCATTTTCCTGAGGATGAGATGGAGGCAGAGGTGGGACGGACTTGCCTGAGGCTGCAGGGTGATTCACGAGCACAAGGGAGAAGGAGGATGTAAGTGAGGGATTCTTCTCCTCTGACCTCACTCCCAGACCCCACGCTGTCTAGCTCATTCCCTCCCATGGTCTTGCTTGCTCAGAAACCCGGTTCCAGAGCTATTTTGTTGCCTCCTCCCATCCATCATTAATCTTTGACGTAATTCATTTATCTAAGGCATCATTTAACCCATTATCTCCTTGTGGTTCTCACTTGGTTGCAAATCTCTTGTTCTACTTAAGTACTACTACCAGTCTCGGTAAGTGCAGCTCTCTACCTACCCTCCTGCTCTCTGGGCTGCGGTCCCTGTGTCAGAGGCTTGGGATCACATCTCACAGGGATAAGTGCAGAGTGGTTGCTCAGGAGGGAAGGGAAACTATAATTTATCGAATACCTTCCATTTGTCATGCTCTATACTAAATGCAAAAATAACATAATAAACCTATGAGTGTGGTATTCATATTTGCAGATGAGGAAAATGAGACATAGAGAGGCCAGGTGACCTGCCCAAGATCACATGACATTCAGCCCACGTTAAAAAATTTTTTTTAATTGAGGTGTAATTGACATAGAATATTATATTAGTTTCAGGTGTATAACATCGTGATTTGACATTTGTGTACATTGTAAAATGATTATCCCAGTAAGTGTAGTTACCATCTGTCACCTTACCAAGTTAATAGCGTATTATTGACTGTGTTCCCCAAGCCGTACATTACACCCCCATGACTTGTTATTTTTTATAACTGAAAGTTTGTACTTCTTGATCCCCTTCACCCATTCTGCACCCCTCTCCCCTGCTGCTTTGACAACCACCAATCCGTTCCCATATCTGCGAGGGTTGGTTTTGTTTTGTTTTGTCTTTTAGATTACACATATAAGTAAAATAACAAAGTGTTTGTCTTTCCCTGTCTGACTTCTCTCACTTAGCGTAATACCATCTAGGTCCATCCTTGTCATCTAAAGTGGCAAGATCTCGTTCTTTTTTTATGACTGAGTAGTATTCTCTTTTGCGTATTTATATATATAAAATAAAAAAAAAACCAAACATATGAATAAATAAACACATATATACATATATACACACACATATACATATATACCATATCTTCTTTATCTATTTATCCATTGACGGACACTAGGTCGTTTCCATGTTTTGGCTATTGTAGATAATGCTGCAGTGAAAATGGGGGTGCAGATATCTTTTCAAATTAATGTTTTTGTTTTCTTTGGGTAGATAACCAGTAGCAGGATTGATGGATCCTATGGTAACTCTTTTTTTTTTTTTTAAGAAGACTAGTATACATATGTAGCCTTCTTTATTTTTTATTTATTTATTTTTTTTGGTAACTCTATTTTTAATTTTTTGAGGAACCTTTATACTGTTTTCCATGGTTGGTGTACCAATTTACACTCCCACCAATAATTCATGAGGGTTCTATTTTCCTCTGCATCCTCATCAACACTTATTTCTTGTCTTTTTGATACTAGCCATTCCAACAGGTGTGTGGTGATACCTCATCGTGACTTCGATTTGCATTTCCCTGATCACGAATGATATCCAGCATTTTTGTTTGCCTGTTGGCCAAGTGTATGTCTTTTTTGAAATAATGTCATGACTTTGCCCATTTTTTGATTAATTTTTTTGTTATTGAGTTGTATGTTGTTCTTTATGTATTTGGATATTAACCTCTTATTGGACATGTGATTGGCAAATATCATCTCCCATCTAGTAGGTTGCCTTTGCATTTTGTGGATTTCCTTCCCTTTGCTATGCAAAAGCTTTTTTGTATGATGTTGTCCCGTTCGGCCCATTGTCTTTGCCACTATGCCCCTCTGATTTGAGTTTTGTATGATGTTGTCCCGTTCGGCCCATTGTCTTTGCCACTATGCCCCTCTGATTTGAGTTTTGTATGATGTTGTCCCGTTCGGCCCATTGTCTTTGCCACTATGCCCCTCTGATTTGAGTTTTGCTAAAAATCCTTTGGTGGCTGCACTTCTTGTTATTCACATGATTTTAATTTCTTACATTTGTATAGTGATTAATGGCTTCAGAAAGTTATTGTTGCAAATTTGATTTCATTTTATGTTTGCAACGGCCTTATGAAACAGGTACCACAGGTAATAATACTCCAGTTTTTTTAGATGAAAAAGCTGATACTCATAAAATTTAGTGATTTGCCCCATATCCACTATTTGATGTCCAGTATACCATATAATCTATTATTAAAATGTTCTTCCCCAAGTACTACTTTTATTATGCTATACATCTGATTTAGAAGCTTACAGTGACTGCCTACTGCATAATTACCAGTCAGTTGTTCAACTCTCTTTGCCAGTTGGTCTTCCCCATCCATCCATCATTCATTCATGCATTTATTTGACACACCTTAATTAAACACCTGTGATGTGTGAAGAACCAGGGATACAGAGAGGAATTATACGTGGTCCCAGCCCTTGAGGAGATTACAGTGTGGTCAGGGAGTCATGCGGGTTGACCCATTATTTTAATCCAGGATAATAAAAGCTATGGTAGAGGGTATCAGGGGAGCACATTGAAGGGGTGCATCACCCAGACAGTGGGCTCAAAGAAGACAGCTTAGGGAAGGTTGGGCTTGTGCTGAATCCCGTGGGCCAGGTTGGGTGTAGGGTGTGAGATAGGGAGGGATAAGGGGTGAGGGTGGACAAGCTAAGCAAGGAAGATCATGAAGGATTTTGTGGGCAAAGGTAAGGAATTTAGACTTTATCTTGTAGACTATGGAGAGCCATTATAGGATTTAGGCAGGAAAGGATATGATGACATACTCAGATTTGCATTTGGGAGAGGTAACTATGGCAGAAACACTGAGAATGGATTGAGGGTGGGCTAGATAGGAGACAGCAAAGTCACTTAGGTATCCATTGCAATGAAATAGTTGAGAAATGGAGGTTAAGCTATTTACAGCTGGACTGGAGAAAATAATTTGAATCAGGTTTTAAGAAGTAGAAACCCATAAAACCTGCTGACGTATTGGATATAGAAGACAAGGAAGAGGAAGGGATCAGGGGGAGATCTGGGTTTGTCTGGAGCTTCTGGGCAGAAAGAGGGCAAGGAGAGGGACATGAGAGGAGATCTGTGTTGAGTGTGTTGAGTTGAGCTGCCTGTGAGATACCATGTAAGGAGCACACTTGGTCTGGAAGGCAAGAGTGAAGTCTGGGCTGAAGATATGGATTTGGAAGCCATCAGCAGCAATGAGATAGTCGTAGCCTCAAGAGGAGAGGAGATTGGGTATGGAGTGGTATGTGGCATGGCGGTTCTCATCTGGCTGTGCATTAGAACCATGGGATGGTGGAAAGACTCTAACACTGCAGATAGCTTGGGTCCCATCACAGTTTAACACTAGGATTTCTGGGAATGGGATCCGAATGCCCGTTTTTGTTTTCATTTTTTAGAACTCACTAGTTGATAAAGAGGCAGCTCAGGTAGAGAAGCACTTGGCATACAGAAAGAGGAGCAGGAAAAGCCTCACTGGAGGAGACAGAAGGGGAGGGAGAAAGAAAGGAGTGAACACCTTCTTTCAGAGTCTTCAGTCACTTCCTGAAACGACCCTTTCCGACAACCTCCTCGTCTATTGGCTATTTCCTGTGTTAAACTTGGGAGATGCTCCTCTCTGTATCTCTGCTCAAACTCCTCTTAATACCCAGATTCCTGCCTTCGCTAGGGTGCCAATCCACTTCTGTTTCATGTATGAAGACTTGGCTCAAAGCTCCTCTTCCAAAGATCTGGTTAATTTTGCCGGATTCGCAGGACTCCTCCTTAGGTAGTCCCTTATACAGTTAGTGGTTTGTCAGAGATGGCCCAGCTCTGGGGCAGTGCCTGGAGCCCTGGGCTTGGACTCAGAAGATCCGAGTTCAAATCCTGACTCTGCTATAAGTTAATTAGCTGAACCTTTTTGGGGAAGTCATTAAAGCTCACTAGTTTTTTGCTGTTGTTGTTGTTGTTGTTGTTTAATTTGTAAGGTATTCAGAACTATAACTACTTTGATGGGTGGATGTAAGATTTGTATGTGAAATTGTAAGAAAGCTATGCATATGGTATAAGGTAGTATTAAATTTTACACTGGTGAATAGGTTGCTTTGCAAGCAAAGCCTATGTGTGTGTGTGTATTCATTTGGTTTTCTAACTAGATTATAAACTCCTTAGAGACAGACTGTTTTGTTTCTTTTCTGCCTCCCTAAAAGGGGGTTTAGTGGGCTGTCATGATTCTTAGGCAGCCAACACCATTTGTGGGATCATGCTGGTTAACCTCAGCATCCCTGAGGATGTCGCTCCCAGGTGACAGGACATCTGGACCTCTGTGCAGGGACCAAGAGTCAGATCATAGCCTGCACAGGGATGGGATGTTATTTGGGTCCTTATCATCTAGTCCGGATCTGTGGGCTCCAAACATATCAGGGACAAATCCTAGGTGCGTGCAAGAAGTAGGAAAGGGTTGAGGCAAAACCGTCTGATGGCTCTCCAGTTTGCTCCGAGGAAAATCCAACATCCTTAAGCTTACAAGATTAGTGAGTATGCAGAGTGACCTCTTGGACCTCATTTCCTGTGACTCACCCCTTGCTCATTCTTGTCTCTCTGCTCTTTCTGAACTCACCTGGCCTGCGGCCGCCCTGGAGATTTTACAGCTTCCGTCCCTTGGCCTGGACTGCTCTTCTCCAGGTGTTCATTTGCTTTGCTCCCTTCCTCTTTCAGTCTTTACTCTGCTGTTACTTTCTCAGGAGACCCTCCCCTGATACATCATTTAAATTGTGACCCTCAAATTCCTTATCTTCCTCTGTTACTTCCCCCTCCATAACACTTATTACCTGATGTAATATGTATTTTACTTATTTTTTATTATTTCTCTATTAGGATGTAAACTCTATGAGGGTAATGTTTCTTTTGGTCCATTTTTAAAAACTGAAGTGCCCCTAGTGCCTAGATTGTTCTTGGACGTAGTAGTTAGTAGGCACTCACTATTTGTCGATGAACGAATAAATGAGTCAATGAATGAGTGAATAAAATTGACTCTCAACGGGCCAGATATTTCGAACCGGTGGCAACACAGTAGGTCAAGGAATCTGACTCCTTCCCTTATTCTGGGTTCCTGTTTGTTTCTTTATCAGGTTTCATTTCATCAGTTCTAGTGAAAACTCTTCTTTAAAATTTTTTTTTAACGTTTATTTTTGAGAGAGAGAAAGAGAGACAGAGACAGAGACAGAGCGCAAGCAGGGGAGGGGCAGAGCGAGAGGGAGACACAGAATCCGAAGCAGGCTCCAGGCTCTGAGCTGTCAGCATGGAGCCCAACACGGGGCTCGAACCCAAGAACTGTGAGATCATGACCTGAGCCAATGTCGGACACTTAACTGACTGAGCCACTCAGGCGCCCCTAGTGAAAACTCTTATTGATTCCTGTGGGGTGATATCTCTTTAGCTTCCTGGCCTTTTTTGTTTTCTTTCAAAGGGAATAAATCCTAAGGAGGAGAGGGCTCTAGTAGTTTACTGAATCTTACTTCAAGCTCTTTCCTCTTATGTCTCCTGAATGTGGCTCCTGGTTGTCTGGAAATGCCTGTCTTTTTTTGGGAGGGAATTTTCTAAAGAACAGTGGCCCACTTCTTTGAACTTCAAAGTCAAACGAAGAGAGAAGAATTAGGACATTATGATTCATAAATATGTGGAATTAACTCTGTGATGTGGTTGATAGGGTTGGGAGTGCAGGTTTTTTCCAGAAGAGCCTGGACAAATTTGCGGAAGCTCAAGCATAATGAACTGCTTGTGAACTGGCATCTTACTGTGTGTGGGCGCTGTTCTCTCTGCCTGTCTTTTCCATAGTGGGCATCTAAGCAGTGACTTAAGGGACCACTGATCTTACCCAAGATAGCCCCTGTGGTGTGGTTCACAAGCCCCTGGGTGCTCTGCTCAGACACACGGAGGGACCGAATGTGAAGGGTGGCCTCTTTATTCCTCATCTGACTCACCTCTCTCTCATACAGCTACACCATAGGTAGGGCTAAGGCAGAGGAGTGAAAATATCTCAGAGCCTTACTGATTTTTAAACGAGGTTCTGACGGAGTATGGGAAACCATTTGGCGAGGATGCCAAGGCACAGATTTCTGGCTTAGGTGGGAGGTGGCACTAGTGACCCCTTACCTCACAGAGTCTGAGAGTTGGGTCATCTTGTTCAGCTTAGAGGTCTTCCAGCTCCAGTCCCATGCACTGCAGGAGAGCTTCTGCGCTGACCCTGACTGACGGTCACGCAGCTTCTTCTTAGACAGGGCTGCTGGTGAGAAGATCACTACCTCTTAAAGCAGTGGGCTCTGTTATAAATACGGGGTAAAATTGCCTTCCTTTTAACTTGTACCTGTTGGCTCTAGTCCTACTCTCAAGCAACACACAATCCTTCCTTACCCTATGTGACCATCTTCAAATACTCGCAAATGTCTTAGCATCCTTCAAGTCTTCCTGGGAGACAGGTCCTCACCCCATTCCCCTGCTTCTCTCTTGTCTGGATTGGGCAGCGCAGGGCAGGGAGTTTTATTGCCTTCCTATCTGGACATTAATTCTGTTAATTCAATCTAAGATTGCTTTAGGTGTTTTTTAAAGTTTTTTTTTTTTAAATTTTATTTATTTGAGAGAGAGAGAAAGAGACAGTGAGAGAAAGCATCGCAGGGGAGGGGCAGAGAGAGAGGGAGAGCCGGACACAGGGCTTGATCTCACCAGCTGTGAGACCATGACCTGAGCTGAAGTCAAATGTTGGACACTTACATGACTGAGCCGCCCAGATGCCCTGCTTTAGGCATATTTTAATTAAAAGCATTAAAAAAAATTTAATTGTGGTAAAATACATACAACATAAAAATTGCCCTCTCAATTATTTTTAAGTGTATAGTTCAGTAGTGTTAAGTACACTCACACTGTGGTGCAACCAATCTCTGGTACTCTTCATCTTGAAAAACTGAAACTCTGTACTCATTAAACAATAATTCCCCTATTACCTTCTCTCCCTAACCTCTGGCAATTATGATTCTACTTTGCATATTTATGACTTTGACTACTCTGGGTCCTCATATGAATGCAATCATATAATATTCGTCTTTCTGTGAGTGGCTTATTTCACCTAGCTTAATGTCCTTGAAGTTCAACCACATCGTAATATCTGTCAGAATTTCCTTCTTCTTAAGGCTGGATAATATTCCATTGTATGTATATCACATTTTGTATATGCATTCGTCCATCAGTGGACACTCTGGTTATTTTCATATCTTGGCTACTGTGAATGGTGATGCTATAATATGAGTATACTACTATCTCTTCAAGGTTCTGTTTTCATTTCTTTTTTCTTTAAATGTTTGTTTGTTTGTTTGTTTGTTTGTTTATTTATTTATTTAGAGAAAGAGTGTGTGCACACGTGTGGGGGAGGGGCAGAGAGAGGGAGAGAGAGAATCTCAAGCAGGCTCCATGTTGTCAGCACAGAGCCCAACTCGGGGCTCAATCCCATGAACCATGAGATTAGGACCTGAGCCAAAATCAGGAGTTGGATGAATGACTGATTGAGTCAACCAGGTGCCCCAAGATCCTGTTTTCAGTTCTTTTGGATATAAACCCAGAAGTATAATTGCTGAATCATATGATAATTCTATTTAAAAAATTTTTTTTGAAATGTTTATTTATTTCTGAGAGAGACAGAGCATGAGCAGGGGAGGAGCAGAGAGAGAGACACACACACAGAATCTGAAGCAGGCTCCAGGCTCATAGCTGTCAGCACGGAGCCCGACGCAGGGCTTGAACTCACAAACTGTGAGAGAATGACCTGAGCTGAAGTCGGATGCTTAACCGACTGAGCCACCCAGGCGCCCCCTGATAATTCTATTTTTAATTTTTCTAGGAACTGCCATACTGTTTTCCATAATACCTGCTCAATTTTACCTAAACATTAGTGGTGCACAGGGTTCCAGTTTCTCCACATCCTTACCAACATTTGTTATTTTCTGTTTTTAAAAATTTTTTTATTTTTTAATAGTAGCCATCCTAATGGGTGTGAGGTGGTATCTCATGCTTTTGATTTGCATTTCCTTGATGACTGGTGATGTTAAGCATCTTTTCCTGTGCTTGTTGGCTGTTTGTATACCTTCTTCGGGGAGTGTCTTTTCAAAGCTCTCACACACTTTTTAATTGGATTGTTTGGAAGTTTTTTTGATATTGACTTTTTGGAATTCTTTTTGCCCATTTTGGATATTAATCCTTTGTCAGATAAATATGGCAAATATTTTTTTCCCATTCTGTGGGTTGTCTTCTCATCCTATTGATTGTGTCCTTTGATGTACAGAAATTTTTAATTTTGATGTAGTCCAATTTATCAATTTTTACTTTTGTTGTGCTTTAGACTGTTTTCTTTCTTTTTTTAAATTTAAACAAAGCATGAGTGGGGGAGGGGCAGAGAGAGAGGCTCCAGGCTCTGAGCTGTCAGCACAGAGCCCTACACGGGGCTTGAACTTGTCAACTGCAAGATCATGACCTGAGCTGAAGTCGAATGCTCAACCAACTGAGCCACCCAGGCGCCCCATGTTTTATTTTTTCTTAAAGCAATTACAGTTTTCTACTTTCCTGTTATGAGGACAATCAATTAAAAGCCCTAGTCACATCTATCAGGTCTAATGCTGTTAAGCCCAGGGACTTTCATTCTACCTTCTCATCTACATTTCTCTAAAGACTACTCATCTCTAAAGGCAAATTCTTCTTTCAGCAAAAATCCCACTAGTATTCCCCAGTCAGATATAATTTTTCTTCCTGTGGCCCTTGTACTTGATTATAAGCCTGCCATACTATTCTTTGGGTTAAATGTATTGGTTTATATGTATACATCCCTCAGTAGACTGTGAGCTCCTTGAGGGCAGGGGCAACTTGGTTTACGTTTGTACCCCTCACAGTCCTAGCATCGTGTCCTATGCGTAGCTGTTTTAGCAAAGACTGGTTGACTGGGCAGGTACATGCAGGGTTCTGCTCCATGAATTAAAGTGCTTATCAGGTAGGCTCTTTTCATCAGTTTGGGAGGCAAAGAGGGGTTTAAAAACATGGATGCCTGAAGTCAGACCTGTATTTGAATTCTATTCTTTTTACTTACAAGATACATGACTTTGGGGGAAGTTATTTTATTTCTTTGGGGAACTTATTTAATCTCTTTATGCTTTGGCTTTCTCATCTGTAAAGTGGAGATGATAAAAAGCTCTTAACTTATGAGGGTTCATGGAAAGATTCCATGGAATAGGCATGTGAGCGCTTAGCATTGCCACAGTGCACACGAAGTGCTCTGTGAAAGTTAATGTCTATTTTTCACTTGTATTTGCAAACAACTGTTTGTTCTTTTGGACCTATCACATGGAATTGTGGTTGTCTTCCTGCCCCATGATTCTTTTTTTTAATTTTTTCAATGTTTATTTCTTTTTGAGAGACTGAGAGATGCTGGAGGAGGAGTAGAGTGACAGAGATAGAGGATCTGAAGCAGGCTTTGCATTGACAGCAGAGAGCCTGATGCGGGGCTCAAACTCACGAACCGCAAAATCATGATGACCTGAGCTGAAGTTGGTCGCTCAACTGACTGAGCCACCCAGACGTTCCCCCCACATGTGAATCCTTGATGGTGGACCCTTATCTCTGAAACCCTCTGGTGCCAGCACAGTGCCCAGCAAATTATAATCATCAGTGTTTGTTGGATGAATGAATGAGTGAATGAAGGGATGAATATGAGACTTTTGAACTGTAGCCCTAATGTTCTATAGGTAAATGCTGCTGTTATCAGTAGGCGTTGCACTGTGGGGCCTTACAAATGAATACTAGCAATGATTTCCTTGACTTTAGAGGAAGTATGTGGGAGACAGCATGGAAGACAGATTTACAAATTACAAACTTTAAGCAGAATAAATTAGAATGTCACAATAGAAGAATGAGAATAGTAGATACAGACAGGTGATGTGGAGAAAATATGACTAAGGTAAGTGTAAGGGGTGGCTTTATGGAGATGAGATTTGAAGGGAGATTAAGGATGAGTACAATATTGATGGAATAAGTCCGTTTGCCTATTTAAATCCTAACCATTCATTGGAGTCCATTGAAGATGCTGCCTCGACTATGAAGGCATTTATCTTGCCCCACCTGCGTGATCTGCACCTCCTTTGAGTTTCCATGGTGCTTTCTTTCTTATCACGGTACCACCTTCTGTTGTAGCCCTTGGTATGCATGAGGTGAACAAAAATATTGTACATTGAGTTATCATTACTTATATGCTCAGCTCGGTACCTGACTGATTGCAAGCTCTTTTAGAGCATGAGTTGTGTTTCCACAGTTCTCTAGTACCTAGAATGTGCCAGGCACTATGGCAGTCACTTCACAGGTCCTTACAGCCACCCTATAAAGAAGGTATTATTATCGGAATTTTAAAATGGGGAAACTGAGGCTCAAGTCATGCAAGAACTCAAGTGGTTGGAACAAGATTGGAATTCACTTCTGTTGGACTCACAAACTGCTATGTATACACTGTGTAGTTAGGGACAGTAGCTGTTGTTGTAGAAACTGATGATGAGTCCATGTGACAAAAGTCTTACTTGTTTACTGGGCAGACAGCGCCATACTCTGACCTGTTCCCTTCTCAACAGCTTTTGTCATTTTTCTAGACATCTCAGGACACAGGGAATCCAGTGACCAGGAGGTGGCACTAGAATCCCATATGACAGTCTTCTCCAGTTGGCTATAAAGGTGTTTTTCAGCCTCTAGAATATTTACTGTCCTTACTCAACCTGGCTAATTCACCTAGACACTTAGTTATGAAACCAGAGCAGTAAAACTTGAAGGAAATCTACATCGTAAGTTGTACTATGCCAGCTCCTCATTTTAAGGATGAGAATACCGGAGCACAGTATGGGGACCAAACTACCCAGTCATATGTTGCATTAGCGGCATTGCCAGGACTAGAACTCCCAGTTCAGTGCTCTTTCTCTTAGGCTATTGCTCTCCATTTAACAGGTCTTCTTAGTGCCCTTTCCTCTCAAGAATACAAGTTGCTTGTATGCAAAATGTATTCTGACAGTGGGTACTCAATAAATGTTCAATTCAAATTAGGTTCCAGCTGCTTGAGTGGCCCTCCCAGTCAGTTAGCCAACACCGTGGTTGCAAATCCATCGTGGGAGGTTCTGAAAGGAATTTGAGACTCATCAGCTTAAAAAAATTAATTTATTTAAATTCAAGTTAGTTAACAAGAAGTGTAGTATTGGTTTCAGAAGTAGAATCCAGTGATTCATGACTTATGTTTAATGCCCAGTGCTCATCCCAACATGTGTCCTCCTTACTGTCCATCACCCATCTAGCTCGTCCCCTTACCCACCTCCGGCAACCCTCAGTTCATTCTCTGTAGTAAAGAGTCTTTTATGGTTTGCCTCCTCTCTGTTTTTATCTTATTTTTCCCTCCCATCCCTTATGTTCATCTGTTTTGGTTCTTAAATTCTACATATAAATGAAATAATAGATTTGTCTTTCTCTGACTTACTTTATTTAGCATACTCCAGTTCCATCTACATTGCTGCAAATGGCAAGATTTCATTTTTTTTTGATGGATGAGTAATATTCTACATATATATATACATACACACACACATACCACGTCTTCTTTATCCATTCATCAGTTGATGGACATTTGGGTTCTTTTCATAATTCGGGTATTGTTGATAGTGCTGCTAAAAACATTGGAGTGCATGTGCCCCTTTGAATCAACATTTTTGTATCCTTTGGATAAATTCCTAGTAATGCAATTGCTGGGTCATAGGGTAGTTCATTTTTAACTTTTTGAGGAACCTCCATACTGTTTTCCAGAGTGGCTGCACCAGTTTGCATTCCCACCAATAGTGCAAAAGGATTCCCCTTTCTCCACATCCTCGTCAACATCTGTTGTTTCCTGAGTTGTTAATTTTAATCATTTTGACAGGTGTGGGTGGTATCTCATTGTGGTTTTCATTTGTATTTCTCTGATGATGAATGATGTTGAGCTTCTTTTCATGAGTCTGCTAGCCATCTGGATGTCTTCTTTGGAGAAGTGTCTATTCATGTCTTCTGCCCATTTCTTCACTGGATAATTTGTTTTTGGGGTGTTAACTTTGATAAGTTCTTTATAGATTTTGGATACTAACCCTTTATCCAATATGTCATTTGAAAATATCTTCTCCCATTCCATTGGTTGCCTTTAAGTTTTGCTGATTGTTTCCTTTAGTGTGCGGAAGCTTTTTATCTTGATGAAATCCTAATAGTTCATTTTTGCTTTTGTTTCCCTTGCCTCTGGAGGCGTGTCTAGTGAGAAGTCGGTGCAGCTGATGTCAGAGAGGTACTGCCTGTTTTCTCCTCCAGGATTTTGGTGGTTTCTTGTCGCACATTTAGGACTTTTATCCATTTTGAATTTATTTTTGTGTGTGGTGTAAGAAGTGGTCCACCTTTATCTTCTGCATGTTGCCGTCCAGTTTTCCCAGCACCACTTGTTGAAGAGACTGTCTTTATTCCATTGGATGGTCTTTCCTGCTTTGTCAAATATTAGTTGGCCATACATTTGTGGGTCTATTTCTGGGTTCTCCATTTTGTTCCATTGATCTGAGTGTCTGTTTTTGTGCCAGGACCACACTGTCTTGATGATGACAGCTTTGTAATACAGCTCGAAGCCCAGGATTGTGATGCCTCCAGCTTTGACTTTCTTTTTCAACATTACTTTGGTTACTCAGGGTCTATTCTGGTTCCTATAAGTTTTATGATTGCTTGTTGCAGCTCTGTGAAGAATGCTGGTGTTACTTTGATAGAGATTGCATTGAATATGTAGATTGCTTTGGGTAGTATAGACATTTTAACAATATTTGTTATTCCAATCAATAAGCATGGAATGTTTTTCCATTTCTTTGTGTCTTCTTCAATTTATTTCTTAAGCTTTCTATAGTTTTCAGCATACAGATCTTTTACCTTTTTGGTAGGTTTTTTCTTAGGTATATTATGGTTTTTGTTGCAATTGTAAATTGGATGATTCCTTGGTTTCTCTTTCTGCTGCTTCATTATACACCTAAAAGAGCTAGAAGAGAGGCAGCAAAGGAAGTCTAAAGCCAGCAGAAGAAGGGAAATAATAAATATTAGAGCAGAAATAAATGATATAGAAAAAACCCCCAGTAGGACAGATCAATTAAACTAAAAACTGTTTTTTTAAAGAATAAACAAAATTGATAAGCCCCTAGCTGGACTTATCAAGAAGAAAAGATAGAGGACCCAAATAGATAAGATCACGAATGAAGGAGGGGAAATCACAACCAACACCACAGAAATACAATGATAAGAGAATAGTATTAAAAATTATATGCCAACAAACTGGGTAATCTGGAAGAAATGGACAAATTTCTAGCAGCTCACACACACCAAAACCAAAGTAGGAAGAAAGAGAAAATTTGAATAGACCCATAACCAACAAAGAAATGAAATCAGTTATCAAAAACCTCCCAACAAACAAGAGTCTCAGACCAGATGGCTTCCCAGAGAAATTCTACCAGACATTTAAAGCAGAGTTAATATCTATTCTTCTCAAGCTGTTCCAAAAAATAGAAATGGCAGGAAAGCTTCCAGACTCATTCTATGAAGCCAACATTTCCTTGATTTCATCAGCTTCTTTTTACAAAAATTTTTAAAAACGTTTATTTATTTTTGAGAGAGAAAGACAGAGTGTGAGCAGACGAGGGGCAGAGAGAGAGGGAGACACAGACTCTGAAGCAAGCTCCAAGCTCTGAGCTGTCAGCACAGAGCCCAATGTGGGGCTTGAATGGACCTGAGCTGAAATGAGATGCTTAACCAACTGAGCCACCATGGTGCCCCAATTTCATCAGCTTCTTAATGGCTTATAGCTTCAGTGGAAAGTATAAATGGCATAACTGAAGCAGCAGAAGATCGTTTGTATGTACCTGTGTCAGAAAGCAGAGCATACACAGGGAAGTCTGAGCATATGAAAGTCAACAGAGCACGGAGGATTAGATGAGGGACTTTGGAACTGGTCTTTTCAGTAGTTGGGGAATAGGGATTGTTGGATTTGGACTGCAAGGGAGAAGAAGGGAGAGAGTTGAGTGAGGAGTAAGAAAATAGAATGGCCACAATCTGGGATCCTACAAATCGTGGAAAGTGTTGGTGCTGAGGGGAGATTACTCACCCTCAGGGGTTCTATTTCAATGGGACTGTGTTAGGGGGAGGATGGGTGAACTAGGGGAAGGGGATGGAGAGGCACAAACTTCCATTTATAAAATAAATAAGTCATGGGGGTGAAAAGTACAGCCTAGGGAATATTGTCAGTAACATTGTAACAACGTATGGTGACAAATGGTGACTACACTTACCATGTGGTGAGTGTTGTGTAATGGACACAATTGTCCAATCACTATGTTGTACACCTGAAATGAACATAACATTGTATGTCAATACAATATACTTCAATAAAAATTATAAGAAAATAATAAGTGGGGATTGAGTAGGGATGCACAGGAAGTCTGAGACAGAGAAAGGCTGGGTCCTGGGTTGAGGGGGAAGGTGGGGGATGAGAGCACAGAACAGGACAAAGTGGGCAGAGTAGTGGTGCCAGGCATGGAGGAGAAGAGCCACAATGCAAAGGAGAGTCCATTCAGTTGAATTTGATTCAACGAGCATCCACCAAATACTTATCCTGAGTATTCTGGGTGCTAATAATGATGTAAAGAATAAAGCGTGGACCTTTTTCTGAAGGAACTTCTAATACAGTCAGGGAGAGAGGATATTCACCGATACCTACAGTAGTGTAGACTATGATGATGATCACAGCTTTCCAAAAACATTGCTTGAAGATAAAGAAGTGGTACTATTGCCTAGGAAGAAGGGGATCAAGGAAGGCTTCTTGGAGGAGTTGGCACATAAGCTGGGCTTTTCAATAATACGGTAAACATTTATTAAGCTTCTATTAAAAATAATGCCAAAGGGGAAAAGATGATAAACACTAATGAAATAAGGAAGAAGATATCAGATTACTGACTACTTTGTGTACGTCATCTCAATTTATTTTAAAGCAACGACTGGAAGTTTTAAACCCCATTTTATAGATGAGAAAACTGAGATTTAAAGAGATAAAGAATTTTTCTAAGTTTTCTGAGATCGTAAAATCAGTAAGTGGCAGAGCTAGGCCTCAAGCCCTAAAGCTCAGTCGCTCTGCATACAGTTGGTCAGTCACTGTGCTTAGTGCCCGAGATACAACTGAATGAGATGCAGTCTCTGCCTGCCAGGACCTTGCAGCTTGGTGTGGGAAACAGATGGAGGCAGAGTTGATTCAGTGCAATGTGATAAATTCTGCACTGGTGATAGGTCCAGGAGGTGCTGCTAATTAATAGAATAGATAGGATTTTGCCAGCGAAGGTTAGGACAGTGCTTCAGTGGAGGAAATGGTATAAGCAGAGGTGTGGAGGCTGGGCAGTTGTCTGGTTAGGCTGGAGTCTAGGAGGCATGTGGGAGCATAGTGGGGAACCAAGCTGGAAGTGTGGACTGAAGCAAGATCACAGAGGCCTTCTGTATGCATTCAGTGGGCACATACACCCACCGAACATGCACCATGGGTGCATACTCTTTCCAATGCAGAGGGTACAATGACAAATAAGACAAACAAAATCTGTGTTCTTATGGACCTTAAGTTCCAGCAGGGGGAAAAAAGACAATAAACAGATATTACAAAACCAAGATAAAAGAAATGAAAAATGCTGAGAATAGCAACGGAAAGAGGAGGATGTGATCGGGAGTGACTGGAAACTACTCCTTTAGACTCAATGTCAGAGAACGCTTCTCCCAGGAGGTGACTCTTCTGCTGAGACTTGAATGAAATAAAGGGCCAGCCACAGAAAGCTGGAGAGAGGACTCTTCCAGGCCAAAAAGTAGCTGGTTCAGAGGCCTCGAGGTGGGAACCAGCTTGTCCTGCTGGAATCCTAGGTTGAAGGCCAGCTTCGGTGGAAAACAGCACAGAGGGGAGTGGTAGGAAGGCTCTGGGAGAATGCTGGATTTTCTTCTCAGTGTGGTGAGAAGCCATTGAGCCTTTTACATAGGGAAGTGACCTGATGTGGTTTCCATTTCACAGAGGAGTAGGGAGCCCCATCAGGAAGCCATTGCAGAGTTCCAGGAGAGAGACAGGAGCCAGAGGGTTGATGGCAGGGGAGATGACAAGAATGGTGGGATTTGGGCTACACTATTTTGAGATAGAAACAAAGGTTCATTTGATTTGGGAGAGGGAATGATTACAATAAAGACCGTCTCTCCTAGGGTTTTGCTTGAGCAATGTGGTGGTCCTACCAACTTCCTGAACTGGGGAACATTGAGGGAGAAAGAGGTTAAGTCAAGACTCCTGTTTGGGAATGCTAAGATTGAGAAGCTGTTTGATGTCCCAATGGAAATATAAGGAGATATTTGGATATGTGAGTCTGGGGTTTAGGAGAGAGGTAGGGCTAGAGACGAAGATTTGAAAGGCTTAGAATAGTGATGACATTTGGAGCTGTAGGACTGGATATGATAACCGTAGTTAGAAAAGAGAAGGCAGCTGAGGAGTGGGCCCTGAGGAGAAGATGTCTTTTACAAGGGAATGGTATCTTTCTGGTGTAGGTAGATTTGGAGGATGCACTGTGAATTAGCTTCATGGTGTGCATGATTCTCTCAGAGTTTGAGAGTAGAGACAGCACTTAAAGGGCATGGTCTTCTGTCTCATTGTTCCAGCTGAGGAAATTCAGAAGGTTGCTCTATGGTTTGGATCCAGAGAGATGCTTTATTGCCTGCTGCAGAGCCCGCTCCTGGTTAGGGCAGTAGGACGTCTTTCTTCCTTGCTTTTGTCCCCTCTTAGGGTGAACTCCCTTTCTTGTCTTTTGGCTTTAGAGCCAGGCTAGCCCCCCAATCTGAGCTTATGTTGTATCTGTGATGGGGAGTTACCCAGACAAAATTCATCTAAATCCACCCTTACAGTAGCCATTTCTCTTCATCCCAAACATCTCTCCTGCTCTCTTTCCTCTTTTCCTTTTATTTTCTGCTGAGAAAACTTCTGTGGTTCCTACTACCAACAAAAAAAAATTTCCAAACTCTTCATGGTAGATTTTGAAGTCCTCCATTATCTGGCTCTATTTGTCTCTCTAGGCTTTGACTCTGCTTTCTCTCTTTAGTGTCAACTTATGTGCCTTTTGCTTCACTGAACACCCCTGGACCTTCCTTCACCATGTGACACTCATGCTTCCCCTTTCCTAGAATGTCTAAATCTTTCCCACCCTTCACTACCTGGCTGACCTACTGAGAGCCCCCAGGAACCCTTAGCAGCTTCCAGATTTTGAGATCTCTCAGCTTTGGGTTTATTCTCCTTCTTCTAGTTTAGCTTTCAGAGTCTCAGTAATAGAGAACATTTGTGAGGAATACCCATCTTACCCCTAAACAATTATGCCATCTAAATAGCAGCCAACATATGGGCATCCCCATGACCTTAAGGGCCAGGATGAGCTGTGACCCTTTTCATCCCCACTCCCCCAGGATCATGGCCCTAGCTTAGATGCTTTCCTCCATGCAAGCATCTTTCAGTCCTCCCACACAGTTAATTACTCCCTTTTTGGTGTCATGACAGCAATTTTCTTGTACATATGACATCTTGCCTTATTTAATGGTTGTTTTCTGTACGCATGTTTCTTACTAGATCATTATCTTCTTGAGGAAAGGGGCTCTTGTTATGAATCTATATCTATATGGCCCTCAATATCCATTCTTATCTCCTATATTTCCTAGGCTCCCTTGTAGGTAGGGTTCTCAATATGAATTATGTTTTTCCAATCAGATGCGTTTCCATGATATTTGGAAGGTACAGTGATTTTTGCTATTTCTTTTGGTTAATAGGGTTATGGAACATGGGTGTTGACAGGCGGCTTTGGCATCAGTGCCAGCACTTCTGGATCCCAGCGTTCTGATTCCTGGATTACAGCTCTATTGATGTCTTGAACTCAGTAGTTCTGGGGATCACTTGCTGATTTCTAATAATTCAGCTATTATAATTTTAGCCATTCAATGTCTTATTGTTTAAAATATGGAAAAAGGTTGCTCTTTCATTCATTGAGCCTTGACTGAGGGTCAAAATTAGCCTGTTACTCTGTAAATATTACTACGTAAATGTTCAGCTGATTTTTTCCTGAAGCCAGACTAATTTCCTCACTTTTTCAACAAATAATTAATGAGCATCCCTGGACATTGGTGGCTGCACTAAGTGCTGAGCAATGCATAGTTGAGTTAAGATACAGTCTTATTCCAAGTTTGGTAGGAGAGATAATCAAAGTGACAAAGACCATAAGAGAAATGAGTGGGAACGTAGAGGAAGGAATGCTTGTAGTGTCCAGAAAGGCTGCCTCCAAAATGTGATGTTTTAGTTGGGACATAGAGGATGCCCAGGTTTTTACCTGGCAGAAGAGGGAAGGGAGGCACTCCAGGCTATGGAATGGTATATTCAGAGATATGAATTAATGAAAGACCATGGTATCCTAAGAAAAGGTAAACAGAGGAGGAGGAAGAAGAAAAGGAATCAACATGAAACAAATAACAGAAAGTCAAAAGGAATCTAAATATTTTCAGCTCCTTCCACCACAGAGGAGTCAAAGTTGACCCTTACCCTCATTCACCTCCACCTTCAAATGGTCATTAAATCTTGCCAGCTCTACCTCCTTCATCCCTCTTGGATCTCTTCTCACTTTTATTCTTCCTCCTCCTCTTCCTTCTCTTCTTCTCCTTCTCCCTCCTCCCCACCCTCCCCCCTAACCTCCTCCTCTTTCTCCTTCTTCTTCAGAGCTCAGGAACTCGAAGAACAAAGTTGTCTTAGAAGTCAAGAAATGAGGTCTTATCCTTGGAAAGCAGCAGCCAAGTGAAGACAGGACAGCACATCCACACCATAAAGAAGGAAAAGAGTCATTAAGGTCATTGCTCACCAATCATTTATTGGATATTTTAACACATTTCCATAGATTTTCTTCGAAGGGTTTTCCAGAGCAATGGATGGACAGTTTTGGCTCATTGGAATATGTAAGCAGACGACATATGCTTTCTCTCTGTTTTATATGATCGGAAACTGGAATGGTATGGAGCTGGAACCAGTCCAATCAGCAGTAGTGGTAGCAGCACAGGGAACTGTCCCTCTGGTGAGGGCTAGGAGCCTAGGTGTGGGAGATGTTGTGGACTTCAGAGTTGACTCTCCTAGCAGCATCTCACCATGTTTCATTTTAGTGTCGGCTATGAGGTTTGCAATTCCTGGTGTTTCATCCATTGGAGCCAAGCTCACCAAAGCCCAGATGTCCTGTCCTCAGGCTGTAAATATGTATCTTTGGAATACCTTTCCTGTTTCTGAACTTTTAGGAGAAGTTTCTACCATTCAGAGATCCAGCCATGTCCCACCTACACAGAGGGAAAACCAGGAAATGATTTAAATCCCCAAACTAATCAAAATTGGGATCTGATTATGTCACCCAATTTACCACTCAGATTTAACCCAACCAGAACACCCTAGAATTGCTGCTCAAAGTACGAGAATGCCCTAAAAGTGAATACTAGCCCTCAAAAGCATCCTTGCAAGTAGATAGAAGAGGGAAGGAAGACATACATTTTCAATCTCTTAAGCAGAAGTAAGGATAAACTTGACATGTAGATTTCTTCTTTGCCTTCGGGTTGCTTTAGCTCTGGTGTGTGCACAGCCTAGGACTGATTCCTTTTCTGCTCTTGTACATAGTCATAGAGGGGGTTGGGAGCAGGAGCTGCCTTGGTAGGGTGACTTCCACCCTGTTCTCTCCTTGGGCGCCTCCCACTGCTCTGGGTGGGATGGAGGATCAGGTGTCTTCCCTGGGAATCTTGCCTCTGGCTATTCTCATTCCTGTGGAATTTTTCTCTATTAGCACAATTTTGCTGGATCCCATAAGGTTGTTGGTCCTGGGACCCTTGATACCTTCCTTCCTCCTGAAGGGTTTGCCTATCCCATTGTTGCTGACAGTTTTGATTCTCTTCATGCATCTGCCTGTCTGGTGTCTGACAGGTCTGCTCATCTTCGTGGGTTTGCCTGTCTCGTCGCTGATGGGTCCGTTCATGTTCGTGGGTTTGCCTGTCTTGTCGCTGATGGGTCTGCTCATCTTCGCGGGTTTGCCTGTCTTGTCGCTGACAGGTCTGGAGATCCTCGTGAGTTTCCCTGTCTCGTTGCTGATGGGTCTGCTCATGTTCGTGGGTTTGCCTGTCCCGTCTCTGATGGCTTTGTTCTTCTTCATGGGTTTGCCTGGCCTGCATCTCCCATGGAGTTTCCTGACCCTCACAACCATGTCTGCCCCAGCTTTGGCAGGGCTTCTCTCCCTCTGCCTGATGGCTCTGCTTCTCTCCATGCCTGGCATGCGTCTGTCTGTGTTCCTGCTCATTACTACATGATTGCCATTCATCTTCTTTATAACCGTGTGGCCCTTCTTGCTTGATTTGTGCTATGAGTTTGTGTTGGTGGTGTTGGTTATCCTCCTCTGGCTCCCATGCCTGGTGGCTATTCTGCTGCCCTTCCCTGGACTGGAATCTCTGCCCCTGATTTCGAGTCACTTCTTGTTCTTGAGTCTGTTGACTTAGTCTCCCTGACCTTCCTGATTGCTCAACGTATGAGTCTCTGCTTGTTTCCTCACTCCCATGAAGGTAGCTATTTTGCTCTGTTTCCCCAATCTCTGACTGACCATGGTGAGAATTCAGGCCTTGTCTGTCTGTCTGACCATAACAATAACTGTGGCCTTCTCTGTCTGTCTGGCCATAATGATAATTCTGGTCTTGTCTGTCTGTCCGGCCATAGTGAGAACTCTGGCCTTGTCCGTGTGTCTGGCCATACTGAGAACTCTGGCCTGCTCTGTCTGTCTGGCCATACTGAGAACTTTGGCCTTGTCTGTCTGTCTGACCATAGTGGGAACTCTGACCTTGTCTGTCTGTCTGGCCATAGTGGGAACTCTGGCCTTGTCTGTCTGTCTGATCATAGTGGGAACTCTGGCCTTGTCTGTGTGTCTGGCCATACCGAGAACTCTGGCCTTGTCTGTCTGTCTGACCATAGTGGGAACTCTGGCCTTGTCTGTCTGTCTGATCATAGTGGGAACTCTGGCCTTGTCTGTCTGTCTGGCCATACTGAGAACTTTGGCCTTGTCTGTCTGTCTGACCATAGTGGGAACTCTGACCTTGTCTGTCTGTCTGGCCATAGTGGGAACTCTGGCCTTGTCTGTCTGTCTGACCATACTGAGAACTCTGGCCTTGTCTGTCTGTCTGACCATAGTGGGAACTCTGGCCTTGTCTGTCTGTCTGGCCGTAGTGGGAACTCTGGCCTTGTCTGTCTGTCTGGCCGTAGTGGGAACTCTGGCCTTGCCTCTCTGTCTGGCCATAGTGGGAATTCTGGCCTTGTCTATCTGTCTGACCATACTGAAAACTCTGGCCTTGTCTGTCTGTCCGACCATACAGAGAACTTTGGCCTTGTCTGTCTGTCTGACCATACTGAGAACTTTGGCCTTGTCTGTCTGTCTGGCCATAGTGGGAACTCTGGCCTTGTCTGTCTGTCTGGCCATAGTGGGAACTCTGGCCTTGTCTGTCTGTCTGGCCGTAGTGGGAACTCTGGCCTTGTCTGTCTGTCTGACCATACTGAGAACTCTGGCCTTGCCTGTCTGTCTGGCCATAGTGGGAATTCTGGCCTTGTCTATCTGTCTGACCATACTGAGAACTCTGGCCTTGTCTGTCTGTCTGACCATACAGAGAACTTTGGCCTTGTCTGTCTGTCTGACCATACTGAGAACTTTGGCCTTGTCTGTCTGTCTGGCTGTAGCGGGAACTCTGGCCTTGTCTGTCTCTCCGGCCATATTGAGAGTCCAATTCTTGCCTATCTCTCTGACCATAATCTGATTTCTGATCCAGCCACCCAGACTGTCCGTAATAAGAGCCCGATTCCTGTTGGTTTGTCTGGCCATAACAAGAATTGTGAGCTTGTCTCTCGCATTGATTTAAGGCAAAGATATATCCTTGTTTTTCAGATTGGCTACTCCTAGATTTATGACTCCATCTTTGACCAGAGTGGGAGTCCCTATCCTGTCTCTCAGACTGACCATAGAAGGAGTCCGTATCCTGTCTATCAAACTGACCGCAATGGGAATCCCTATCCTGTCTCTCAGACTGTCCTCTGTAGGAATCCCTATCCTGTCTCTCAAACTGACCTCTGTGGGAATCCCTATCCTGTCTCTCAGACTCTCCTCTGTGGGAATCCCTATCCTGTCTCTCAAACTGACCTCTGTGGGAATCCCTACCCTGTCTTTCAGACTGATCTCTGTGGGAATCCCTACCCTGTCTCTCAGACTGATCTCTGTGGGAATCCCTACCCTGTCTCTCAGACTGATGCTGGTGTACATCTTGGTTTTGTCTCTCAGACTGAGTGCAGTGGGACTCCTGCCTTTCTCCGTCGTACTTCTGCCTGCGTTGTCTGCCTGTATTTTCTGGAAACTTACAGTCTTGTGTTCCTTCTTGCTCCCCTTCTTGCTGAGAGATTCTATCTCTACATGATTTATTATTCAGTTTATGATAGCAGGCTTGGGCCAATTGAAACACCAACAAGAGATACTCATGAAAATCAATATGTCCATTTCTGTCTTTATCCAAGAGGCTCATGATGGTTTCCACGGTGTCTGGGTCATTTGGTCTCTGTGAGAAGATAAAACAAAGAGTGAAATCAGCTGTTCTCCTGTGGATACTAAGATGTGTGCAGGTATCCATACCCCTACCCCTTCAGGCCTGTATGAGCCTTCCTCAGTTGGTCACCATTCATCTGAAATGGGTTGGGCTTGGTTTAGTCTTTGATCAACTGGTCCTCTGAATGTCATCCCTTGCTAGACCAATGGGGGCATGATTATTCCATTACATGCTATATTGTAACTATTTACCTACTTCTTTCCAACTACACTGTGAGATCCTAGAGGGAAGAGAAGCTAGTTTTATTCATCTTTGCATCTCCAGTGCCTAGGATGGTATTGGCATGGAATGGGCATTCTGGGACTCTTTATTGATTGAAAGAATGAATGAGAAGATGTGTGTACAGCATCCAATATAGAAATCAAGCTATGAATCTAAGATTTCTTCAGAGAAATGATTTCTGGTTCAAACTTGTACCCTCGCCTGTCAAGCTCAGCTATAAGAACAGGGGTGTGTGTGTGTGTGTGTGTGTGTGTGTGTGTGTGTGTGTGTGTGTGTGTGTATGCCTGTAAACGTGTGTGCGTGCTGGGGGATAAGTACTAAGGAGCTGCCTGAAAATCTTTAGCTACAGGTGGAGCATGACCAGATCAAACAGAGGACACTGAGCCCTGGATGCAGGTGTCAGAGTCACTCACACTCGGCCCCACAGCTCAGAGTCTGTGCGTCTTACCCGGAGGATGTCTCCAAACTCGACCAAAAGCAGTTGCTTCAACTCCTTCTTGCACAGTGAAGCACAATTCCCATTCTCTTCAGCATGTTTCTGGAACACTTCAATCACAGTGAGTATGCTGTTCAGGAGTTGAGCCATTTTGGCAAAGATGGGTGAACCTAAAAGAAGAAACAAGATTTTGTCTGTGTTTAAGATGAACACCAGGAGACAGCATTTTCAGAGGGCAAGTGGCCCTTTTTGGTCAGAGAAAGAAGCTTAAGAAATGACAGAGCCCCTTTACTGACCCCATGGAGCCTACTTGGGATTCTCTCCCCTTCTCTCTGCCCCTTTCCCACTCGCACTCATTCTTCCTCTCTCTCAAAATAAATAAATAAACATTAAATAAAAAAAAGAAATGACAGAGCCCCTTTATAGCCATACCCCACACTCCCTTTGATCTATAATCAGGCTCCAAACACTGTGTGCTATAGTGGGAGATGGGTGCCAGCTATGGGTCCCCTACTAAGAAAGGTGGCAATTTCCTAAAAAGCAAAACACGTATGGTAGATGGTTTCCATGCCACATCCCCTACTCCAGGTGGGACTTGCTTGATTGAAACTCTGTTAGAACAAAAAGGAAGAAAGATCAGAAGGCCCACAGAGGCAGGGCCAGAAGCCAGTACAGTAAGACGTAATTTCCCACCAACTAAATAGACCCTGCCAAAGAGGACTCGGTCTTCTACAGAGCCTTGCTCAAGTGGGGAAGAAGGCCAGAGGTCTCTTGTCATAGGCTAAGCAAGCTTTATGAGAGGTTAAATTCTAGCAAGTGCTTCTGGCCTGGATGATCATTTGGGATATGCTTATAAAGTAGAATCGATGAATATAAAAACGATTACAGATAAAGATAGCAAGTCACATTAACTGCATAGATGACAGGAAGTGTATATAATCAGCTAGGTTCACTCTGGCTACATTGGGAGACTGAGGTCTTTTGGGATCTGGATCTCAATGGTATTTTTCCTATAGCATAAAAATTCTAGTTACTGAGTTCATAAGCCTCCAAGAAGCCCTACCTGCAAAGCACATTGGACTTTCAAGAGTGTGCAGTGATGCCTATAAGGATGCATGGCACACAGTAAATTGCATGGGACAGGCTGAGTCCCTTAGAGCAGTTCACTGCCCTGAGACTTGAATGTTCCTGTGGCCCTGTGGTCTAGAGCCTTGTCCCTGATGAGCTCTAAATTTTGGGTCTTGCCTTACTTGCACGAAAGATCAATTCTCCTCTATGGGAGACGAAAGTATTCACCAGTAATTCTAGCCATCAATTTTGGGATGCCTAGGACATGCTAAAACAAAGGCGTGTATATTTTATAGGCTCGGAAGTGGGTCACCCCAGCTATCATCATATTCTCAGACAAAGCCAAGAAAAGGAAGATTCTATTCAAGCCTGTTATGCACAGAGAACAGTCTCGGAACCCCTAGCCCAGCACATTATAGCTGCTGTCAAGAGCCCTATAGAGACTGCCATCACTCAATTCCCAAACCCCCCATGCATGCCTTACCTGCTTAAGGAGGGATGAGCAGAAGATTCAGAAGCCGGAGAGAATACTAGAGACTCGAAAACCCATCCTATTTATAGGGGTTTTAATTGTCCTGCTAGGCCATCCCAGGAGACACCCATTCTGTGGTGGAGCCTGAATCACTCTGGGCCCAGCCCGGCTCAGCCCAGCTTGACCTCTCCCTCTGCAGACCGTTTGGTTTATTTACTTCCCCCACTTACTCATGATCCTGTTTGCCATTAGGTAGGTGATACTGTTCAAGTTCCAGCCCCATTTAATTAGGGGCGTGTGTGTGCACGTGCATGCTGCGGGGGTCCCAAAAGACAGACGTGTGAGTTGCGTTCGTCCTTAATGTATGTCGCCTACCAAGACTAATGGAGGACCACAGTTAAATCATGCCAAAGGGATTGATATGGTCACTTTATAAAAATCTGTCAGAGTAGGGACTAGCGATTCTAGGTGAATAGCCAGGATATAGTTTCTGGAAGAGATTTGTTTTAGGTTGTTTTGCTTGTATAGGTAGATATGTATATTTTAATCTATTGACTTGTTTTAATTTTAGTATTTTTTTCACTTAGTGGCTCGTCCTGCTAGAGAGAGAAGTAAATACATGACTAATTTTGGGGAGGGAAGGTGCGATGGTGGTGGAGCTGCTGCCACTTGAGCCTGCTAAGGTCTTCCTAAAAAGCTACAAGTTGATAGACAATGTGGATGCTAGGATATCTATGAGTAGAGCTGCTATCAGGTACCTGGGTCACCACTTATTTCCCATGTGACATGCCAGCAGTATCTTACGTATAAGAGAGTCTCAGTAACTTTTTGAGGAGTAAGTCAATTACTGATTTATAGAAACATTTTAGAATCTTGTGTAAAGTACAAAAATTATAGATTTGCCTCTACTTTCAATTTTTGTTCACATCTAGATCTCTTCTTGGACTTTTTTTTGTGGGTCCATACATCAGTCGGTTATTAGTGATGATGCTTGCTATTATTGACTGTGTGTTCAGGATTCTGCAAGGCAGGTGCAAAGAATTTAGTCCAGTTGGGATAAAGAAGCTTGGTATAGAAAAGGAGTTTGAGTAGCAGAAGCAGGACGTGTGAACTGCTGAGAGTTAGAAAACCTAGGTACACGAGGAGTCTCCGTGGGCTATGCCCAGGCTCCCTTCATCAGGTGAGATTCGTGTTGTTCCATGTGGGATTCAGATGGGCAGAAGAAAGCAGAGAAATCCTGGTGGGGAGAAGGGAAAGGACAAAGGTATGAGGTGAGAATTTATAGGATGTGTTTGGATTGCAGTGAACTAGTGAGTCTGGCTGGAGTGGAGGGTATGCAGAAGAATCGAGTTGGAAAATTTTGGATCGGCAAAGGAAATCTAGTTTTAGCCTCTTAATTTTATAGATGAAGAAATTGAGGTCCAGGTAGACCGAGTGACTTGCTGAGGGTCCCACAGGGCTATAATTAAAGCCAAGCCTAGAATCCCTTTTTTCCTGACCTCTGGTTCTTATACAATCTCTGAGGAAGTTTTGGGGCCTGCTTGAGGGTTAGTTTTAGTGAGAAATGGGAGATAGGGAACATTTTGGTCAGGAAAATGACATTTGTAAAGCATTGTCTTGGGGGAAGATTTTAATCTGACTGTTGTAAGGTGGCGAGCTGTCCTGGTTTGTCTGGGACTAAGGGGTTTCCCAAGACATGAGATTTCAACACTAAAATGGGGATAGTTTTGGGCAACCTGGGACAAGTTGGCCTTCAGATACTGTGGTATATAGGAAGAACTGGAAAGAGGAGTGTCTGAGCAGGGAGACTAGTTAGGAGACTATTGTGTGGCCCACGTGAGAAACGATGACAGCTTTGACTTGTATGTGGCAGTTCCGAACTACATGATAGGAGCTGGATGATAGAGGGAGAGAAAGGGTGGGGTTTGGGACCAAATTAGGTGAGGGGCAGGGAAGGTGATGAAGTCAGGAGATACTCTAGGCTCTAGGTCCAGATAGCTCGGAGAACTGTGGTGTGCTGAAGAAACGTGACATCGGAAGGGAGTTCACTGGGGTCTCAGATTCGGCACCCCTCCTGGCATCACACAGGCTTTCCACCTCTGGGAGCCTGCCCTCCACCCTCCTGCACGTGCACTCTGCTCTTTGGGCTCTTCTGGCACTGGTCAGGACTTGCTTCAGTCTGTTTATAAATCCTGAGAGTGGGGTCATACTAAGATTCTCTTTCTGCTTTTGAATCTTGACTTTTTTTTTTTCAATGTTCTATTTATTTTTTGAGAGAGAGCAGAGGAGGGGCAGAGAGAGAGGGGGACAGAGCTTCTGAAGCAGGCTCTGTGCTGACAGGCTGACAGCAGAGAGCCCGATGTCAGGCACGAACTCACAAACCGTGAGAACATGACCTGAGCTGAAGTCAGACGCTCAACTGACTGAGCCATTCAGGCACCCTGAATCTTGACTTGTGAGCACTATTCAGTTATGTCTCTTCCTACCCGTTAAAAGCAAAAACCAAGAGAAATTTTAGTGACCCCAGAGGCAAATAAGGTGAATGCCAATGGAGTGGCTAGGGGGTAATGACAGCAGTCATTGCGATAGAGTGGCCAAGCTGTGGCCCCCAAGAGGTCGGTACCTTTCAGGGCTCCCCAGAAACTCTTGTTTGGTTAGATGGGCAGTTCTCTGCCTGAATCTGCAGTGGAGACAAAAATGATGTTTATTTATTTATTTATTTCCTTATTTATTTATAATCTCTACACCCAACTTGGGGCTCAAACTCACAACCCTGAGATCAAGAGTCACATGCTCTATTGACTGAGCCAGCTAGGTTCCCCCTGAAAAAGATTATATTCTTAAAGTAGGGTCTGCTATGTACCCATTCTTTCCATGCTTAGTAAGTTCCTACGGGATGAGCAGAGAACTGTGTGTTGCTCAGTCAGTTAGTGGGGATGGGTGAGCATCTGGAGGGCTCTTCGGTAGGCCCTGAGACGAAGGCACAGTCTTTGTTTTAAGGAGCTTTCAATTTCACTGGGATGCCTGGCTCTTCTTTGCAGTTGACATTGTACTGCCATTGATAGGGCATTGGGAGAGTTTGGCTAGACGGAAGAGAGGGGAGGATGCAGTGCCTAAAAATAACACATATTTGAAGAAATCATGGAACATACTGGGCAATTTTGGGCGATTTACTTAACCTCTCGATCTTGCGTTTCTTTCATCTGTAAAAGGAGAGGGTTGGACTGATTTCTAAAACATCTTTTGACATTAACATTTTTAAGATTTCTGTGATTCTGGTCTTAGAGTTAGAAGGGGCTTTAGAGGTTCTAAAAATATAACTTTGCTGGATTTGTGAATGTGTTAAAAGCCTCAGAACTTTGTGCTTCTGTCTTCCTCTGTGGAAAACAGGGAGGGGGAGTGGAATTGTGGGTGTCCTGTCACTTAGCTAGCATTTGTAATTTACATTCATGTTGGAACATGGCCTTGTGGTCTCAAAGACTAGATGTTTTTAAGCTACAATTTATTGAGGTCTTATTGCATGCTAGGGTCTATGTTGTGCATGTTATATATGTTGTCTTGCTTAATTTCCACAACAACTCCAAGAGGCAGGGAATATTATTGTCAGTTTTCAAACAGGGAAACTGCGACTTAGAGAAAGAGAAATAACTTGCCCACAGTCACGCAGCCCAAAACAGATGAGCTGTGGATTGAACCTGCATCTTCCTGGCTCCAAAGCCCTTGCTTGCAACCCCCGTGCTTGTACCATCTTTTGGAAGAGGACTGGTGATTGCCCACTCCACAGTGAGATAAATAGCTTTCCACAAAAGTTGAAGTAGGAACAGAGTAATTTCCTAACGACATGCTCTGAAGGAACTCAACTTTGAAATGGGAACCTTCTGATGCTTAGCCAGTTAAATATTTAGTATTTTCCCTTGCTTCTTGCCTACCTAAATGGTTCCAGCACTGAACAACCTGCAATCTATTTGGAGAGACAAGACAGATGCTTATACTTATTTTTTTTTAAACCTGCCCTTCTGTCTTTACAGTTGAGAGAATGGGATGGAAGAAGTTCCACGTGTTGCCCACTCTTTTCAGGTCTTGACCTTATTGAAGCCCTTGCTGTTCATTTCCATGGGACGCAGATGTGCCTAGTGGGTGTGACGGGTACTATTTTGAGCTAATGGAGTTTTCAGGGAGTCTCCTTGCGTATTTTGACCAAATCATTAAGGATAATTATCACAGAGCTCTTAGACTTCCTTTTTCCTTCTGTCGAGAAGTTGGGTGCCTATTATGGAGATGAAATCCCGAGGACCTAGAGAATGGCTGTACATATGACCCAGGAAGGCCCCCGTGTAACCTGGGGCAGGCTCTCCATTCTTGTTTAGCTTTGGGAATTAAGCAGGTAGATAAACTGCAGACAAGGAAAATGACCACCTTTCCCTGGAGAGGAGTGGGACTAATTAATAGGCATAAAAGTCTTTGAGATTTCTTGATATTGAAAGGTTACTTATTATCATCTACACAAATAAGTTCTCATTTCAAAAATCTTTCCTTGCAGATGAATTACCCTCCTTTAATTATAGGCTCTCTCCCTATTAATGACATCTGTGAGAATTAGTAGTTTTTGAAGTTAACACTGGCCTCAGCGATATTTTAACCTTGTCAGAAAATGTGTTTTGAGCCGAAGGAAAGGGAAAGGGAGGTTGAGTTCCTGGGGGTCCAGGGCACAGGTTTGTGTCTGGTGCTGGGCTCCCCGCAGAGAGCCTGTAGCCCAGGCTTTCCTTCTGTAGTTTTTGTTTTCGGATCCATCATCCTGTACCTCCACAATGTCTCAGGCCATGTTCCCCCCTCCCCCCGTGAAATGGATAGAAAGTGTCAGAAGTTAATGCTGAGCACAGCCCATGGAACTTTAGATAATCCCTAGAACATAGGGACCAAACAAATGTCCCTAAAGTTGGCCATGAGTGACAGAAATTGGATCATTCAGGTTAGGGTTTTGCGTTCTTTTCTTCTTTTTATTAAAGAGCTTTATTGAGTTGTAATTCATGTACCATGCAATACACCCATCTAAAGTGTGGAATTCAATACTTTTATTATTATTATTATTTTTTATTTGAGAGAGAGAGTCAGTGGGGGAAAGGGAGAGAGAGAGAGAGTGAGAGAGAGAGTCTTAACCAGGCTCTGTGCTGTGCATGGAGCCCCCGGATGTGGGGCTCCATCCTACAGCCCTGGGATCCTGACCTGAGCTGAAATCGAGGCAGACCCTCACCGACTGTGCCACCCAGGCGCCCCTCAGTGTTTTTTAGTATTGTTCAACCATCATTAAAACTTCATTTTTAGAACATTTTCATCTCCCCTGTGCCCATCAGCACTCATTCCCTATTCTGCCCTCTTTCATCCCATGGAAACCACTGATTTACTTTCTGACTCTATAGATTTGCTTATTCTGGAAATTGCTTGTGAGTGGAATCACAGAAAATGTGGCCTTTTTGGACTGGCTTCTTGCACCTGGCATAATATTTTCAAGGTAGCTCTGTGGCTCTGTGCCTCTTTGGGCGCTTGCGCAACACTGGCAACCCAGCAGCCACCAAAGAACCCACAATGGTAGGCACCCACTGAAGGTTTGTTGACCGAAAGAATGACTGTGGCCTGAGGTGAAGTGGGAGTGGAGGAAATGGGGCGAGGAAGGTGGATAAACATGCTTTGTAGTCTCTGAAGTTTCAGTTGTGTTTTAGGTATTATGAGCAAGTCGCTTGGCTTTCCATCAGTGTTTTCCATTCCCCAGCTCCCACACTTCCATCCCGCAGTCAGCTCCTTCAGGGTGGGAAGAGGTGAATGTGGGGTGGCTGGGGGTGTGGAAACCAATCAGTGCTCAGGCGGCCACCTGTTTCTTTGCAAGGGTAGTCAGCTCCCCCACTTTTCCCTGCAGCCTCTCCTGCCTCTCACCTCGGTGCCCCCCAAAAACCATCGGGTTGAGAATTGGAGGCCCTGGCTTCTCATCAAAGACTCCGCTTTCACTGTGAACTTGCAAAAAAAATTTCTACTTTGTGACTTCTTCTTAATATTTAAGCGAGGGAGGGGTTTGAAGCCATGACGGTTGAGCTGGATGGCTTCCCACCTCTGCCATGTGTGCTCCCTGAGGTCTGCCGGTGCTGAGACTCTGTCCTAACTCATTTCTTGTCTCTCCCCGCCTCACCTTTGCTCTGGCCACTGCTCAGGAGTGGGCCTCGTTTCTGTTTGCCAGGACTGCAGTGCAGCTACCAAAACACCTCCGTGCCTCCAGTCTTCCTTTCTAATTTATTCTTCACACTATCCCTAGAGGGATTGTCTCTTCTCAAGGGGGAGTGGTTACAGTTTCCTAAAAGAATAAAGGGTTATGGGGGTGCCTGGGTGGCTCAGTCGGTTAAGCGTCTGTCTCTTGATTTCAGTTCAGGTCATGAGTCACGGTTCATGGGTTCGAGCCCTGTGTCGGGCTCTGTGCAGACAACCAGAGCCTCTATGGGATTCTGTCTCCCACTCTCTCTCTGCCCCTCCCCCACTTGCTCTCTCTCAAAAGTAATAAACATTTAAAAAAGAGAATAAAGTGTTATCACTTTTCCATAAGAATCAAGTTCAAAATTCTTTTTGAAATTTATTTTATTTTTTTATTTTTGAGAGAGAGAGAATGCGCGTGCGCACATGAGTGGGGGAGGGACAGAGAGGGGGGACAGACGCTTGGAAGTGGGCTCTGTGCTGACAGCAGTGAGTCCGATATGGGCCTCAAACTCACAAACCGCGAGATCATGACCTAAGCCAAAGTCGGACGTTCAACCGACTGAGCCATCCAGGCGCCCCTCAAGTTCAAAATTCTTAACATGCTCTTCGAGGCCCTCTATGGCAAGCAGATCTGTGGTTTCATGTTGTTTTATTTCTTCCTGACCACTGTAGACTTCTTGAGGTTCTCTTACTAAATCTGCAGTGTCCTTTCTATTTTTATTCACACTGCCTCTTCCCCCTGGACTCACGTCTCCCTATTTCTATCAATTAAAATCCAACTCATTTTATTATTTTTTATTAAAAAATTTTTTTAAGTAAGCTCTATGCCCAATGTGGGGCTTGAGCTCATGAGTCTCATGCTCTACCAACTGAGCCAGCCAGGCACCCCCAAGTTCTACTCATTTTAAACACATTTAAATAGTAACCTTTTCTAGAAAGGCATCTCCAAGTCTTCCTCTCCCCCCTCTGCTCCACCCCTCCCCATACTCTGTAGCCCTCGCTTGGCGTTCACAACCTTGTCTTTGGTGTTCCGTAGGTGGCTGTGTCTGTGTTTGCCTATCTCACTAGACTTTGAGCTCTCTGGGGGAAAAGACAGCCTCTTAATTCCTCTGCCTGTCTCCTACAAGCTCTGCTTTGCCATTCCTAGTTTTTTAAGTTGACATTGGGTGGCTTTCTCTAGCTCCTGTGCCCCCTAGAGAGTGAGACTTTGAAACACACAGCGAAGCTCTCATTTCATGTGGTGTCAGCCCTGTGTGCCGTTTCCTATGTGTACTTCCTACCTCTGAATCAGATGATGAGTTCTCTGAGGGCAGGGACCTTGACTTGCCTTCTTCTGCTCCCCCCATGTGCCCTGCCACTGTGCTTGGTCCCCAGTGGTGACTGAACCAGGTGACTATCCACCTCTGCAAGTCTGTGCTCCAGGGGGAGCTCTGGGTGGGACTTAGAGCTGGTAGTTTGACTCTTGGGAATAATTCTGTGAAAATGATGGCTCCATGCAGAGCGTGGGACAGGAAGATGGGTTTGTAAACTGGACCGGTGGTGGGCTATGATGATTTCACGAAGCCTGGGGAATGGCTGCTAGTATCTGGAAGGGTTTGCACAGACAGAGAGCAGAGGAACGGTTTTAGTTTCCCTGGAAACAGCTGGGTGCTATGGTTCCCAGTTCAGCTGATGGGGCAGGATCTGGGCATAGCCTGGGAGCTGCAACTCTCACCAGCTGCTGAACGCGTGTGTGACGCTGGCCAGCACGCGCACGGTGGGTTCTGGAGCAGGCAGGCCGAAAGCAGTGTTGGGTGAGCGTCAGACTCATCGGGCCTCTGTCTTGCCCCGCCTCGGCCTCAGATGGTCAGCGCCCTGGCCATCCCCGGCAGGTGTCCATCCTGAGGCTCCCCAGAGAAGCAGATTGCCGACTCTCCCTGACAAGCTCAGGCCTTTTCTCGTTTCCTCTGCTGTTGGGCGCAAGAGGATGCTGGATCCAGAGTTCTGAGAGAAAGCAGGGAGAGAAAAGCAGGTGATCTCGTGGGGTAACTACAAAGTCTTCAGCAAGGGGAGCGATCCTTCAGAGGCTTTGGTCGGCAGTGCACAGAGGGCATATTGGAGGTCACTAGTGGCTGGCCTGGGGGCTTTGGTGGAGATGATCTGGGAGCCGGGAGGGGTGCTGTCCCCAATCCTCTGTGATTTGTTGCCTGGTTCTTAAAATGAGGGCAGTGGATGCTTGAATGATACACCTACTTGTCACGTCCACCTAGCAAATCCTCGGCATAGCCAGGAAACAAGGAAGAAAGATTGAGGGGTTAGAGGCCACGCCAGAGTTTTCACCCTCGACGGGCTGGCTCATTCGTTCATTCATCCTCTCGACAAAATGGTAGGTGAGGAAGACAGAGCCGTTAACAATGAGAAGGATTTTAGGAGAGGTCACAGAGGAGCTGGGGGCCAGGGTTGGGGGAAGAACAAAGTTTTGCCATCATCAGCTCTTCCCGCACAGTTGGACCCACCCAGATAGCACCCCCTGTCCCTTGGCTGCCTCCCGCAATGCCCCACACCCTGCCGCACACCCCGGCCAGACTCAGTTGCGCCACCACGCCCCTGCACCATGGGTGTTCTGCCAACTCATCCCCTTTAATCCCTAACGTCTTTATTGTGGTCACAGATGCTCCACGTGGCCCCAGAACCCTGCAGGGAAGAAATTATTAGTTTCTTGCAGCATCCAGAAACAGCAGCACCTTACTGTTTGTCGAAAGGAGCAGAGGAGAGGGATTAGGGGAGGAAAAGTGGCAGCAGAGGGAGAGGCCCAGGCATGAGTTTGTCGTGACACGTTGCCCAGGCCGATCAGAGTCGGGAGGAGCCTGGCTGCCCATCTGAGCTTCTCGCCTCCATTCGTCTGTGCAGATGCCAGCCTGCTCCTGCTAGCCTGCAAGAGAAGAGGCTGGCGGTCCCCCCTGCAGGGTGTCTAGAGCCGGCCTCTGTCGTGCGAGGTGGGCTGGCGAAGGTGAGTGCAGGGTAATCCCTTCACTTTCTGGAAGGACCGCAGCCCCAGTGCTGTGAGCATCTCAGGTGCCGTAGAACAGGGAGCTTCAAGCTCGCGGAGCCTTCCTGCCTTCGAAAAGGGAAAAATTAAGGCCCCGGAGAGAAGAGGCGCATCTTACAAGGTCACACAAGAAGTTGACAGTAAAGTTGTGGTCAGAACCCGAAGGGTCTAACGCACGCGTACGACACAGGGTCTTTCTCGTCTCGACACCGTGTTCTGTTCTCTGGTCACGTTTACTAATCCCACCCCAGGCAGGATGAACCAGGGTCCGAGGGTCAGGCCCCGTGGGAATCCCACCTCTGATCAGGCCTGCTCTCTCACCCAGCGCCTGGCACAGGGGAGGGTGCGGTCCGCACACGCTCTGCTCCCTTCCTAGGGGCCCGGCCATCACTTCCTCTCGGAAACTCGCCGGGCGGCAGAGGTCCTGACCTCCGTGAGCACGGCGCTCGGCATGTTTAGGCCTCCGTCTACAGAATGTGTCAGGAGCTCAAGCACTTTATGGGTAGAGACGAATTCCTGTCATGATTTACTCTCCTGGCTGCCCACGGCGGCGAGACGCTGCTCCGAACCCCCTGCATGAGAAGCAGTGGAGGAACCTTCTGAGACCAATAAGGTCCGTGCTATCAATGTTGCCTTGAGGATGTGGACCGTGGGAAGCAGACCATTTTAGAGACTCTGCTCCGTGGTGTGCTGTCGCCTTTGCACCGACTTGTTCCTTCGCAGTGCGTTCCCACGGGCATCTGGCCTCCCCTGCCGGGCTCTCATCAGATGCAGCCTAGAGAGCCACACATCCTTTCTAAAATTTTTTATTTATTTATTTATTTATTTATTTATTTATTTATTTATTTTAAATGTTTATTTTTGAGAGCGAGACAGAGCACGAGCAGGGGAGGGGCAGAGAGAGTGGGAGACACAGACTCTGAAGCAGGCTCCAGGCTCCGGGCTGGCAGCACAGAGCCCGACGCGGGGCTCCAAACCACGAACCGTGAGATCCTGACCTGAGCCGAAGTCGGATGCCCAGCTGACTGAGCCCCCCTGGCGCCCCGAGCCACACCTCCTGGAGAAGAGGAGGGGGTTGGTTTCCATGTGGAAAGATCACGCGTATTGGATGGGGGAGCAGAGGGAAGCGAGGGCAGATTGTTGCCGTCATTCATTCAGTGATGATGATGACTTCGAGATCATCTCTTCAGTCCAGAAAGCAGGGAGGAAAGGGACATGGATTTTACTTACAGGCACTTGCAAAATAATACATTTAGGGGAAAATACTGAAGCGTGCCAAGTGCGTGAACTGCACCCGAGGGGGGGAAGGGGGACCTGGCGTCAGAGGAACTGGCTTCCGTTCCCGGGTCTGTGTGTCTGGCACCAGTAAACTGGAAGGATTCCCTCTGAGAAGGGGCAGACGCGCGTGCTGCCGCCGCGGTGTGCTAAGTGAGCGTGCTCTGACTCCGTGGGCTGCGTGTGCTGCTTCAGACGTGGCCCTGCCACGCGCCGGCCCGGCTCGGGCGCCCAGGCCCAGACACTGGATGAAGGGAGCTTCATGCCCTGGGCAGCCTCTGCTTCACGTGGAGACTTTTCTCTGAAAAGCAGGCTATTGCTTGATTTTGTTATCGAATCCTGGCCCACGTCAGTGTTCCTCTGCCTCAGTCGTCCCAGAATCCGTGGGGGCCTGTCCATAATGGCAGCCAGGATTTTTGTTCTAGGCTTACCTCAAGTCATCGCCATTTCTTTGCCTGTCACTCAACAGATGCTCACCTTTAGATTATGAGCAGGCAGATGCTGGACTCTGCAGGGTCGCTCATGCCCATCCCAGCGTGGACTTGTAGTGAAGACAAAGTACTAGGACGCTGTTGGTATGTGGTCGACCCTCGAGAAGCATTAGGTACTTTCAATTTTCTTTTTAATGTTTTTATTTTCTTTTGGAGAGAGAGACAGAGTGTGAGCAGGGGAGGGGCAGAGAGAGCGGGAGACACAGAATCTGAAGCAGGCTCCAGGTTCCGAGCTGTCAGCACAGAGCTGACTCCGGGCTCGAACTCACAGACCGTGAGATCATGACCTGAGCTGAGTTGGACGCTTAACTGACTGAGCCACCCAGGCGCCCCTAGAAACGTTAGCTACTTTCAATATGATTTTTCTGTCTGTAAAAAGCTTAGCATGAGACCGGGCACTGGATCCACTTAACGCCAGCCCAAACTGTCCACAGGGAGCAACGGGCTCCGAGCTGTCCACGTGATGCAGGAACGGGGTCTCGGGGTGCCCGCGCTGTGTCTTGAGATCGTACCTCAGCATGCGTGTGTTCGGCAGACTGTCGCAACCTCCTGTGTGGAGCTGGCCTCTGCACCCAGCTGTGCAGGCTGGCCTCTCCTCCTTGCCGAACTGCAGGCCTCCTGCGGTCCATCTGTGGCTTACTTGTCTCCATGTCCCTTGCTTATGGCACAGTGGCTGGCACAGGGCACTGTCTCAGGGTGAATAAATTTAAAAGGAGACCCAAGGTATGGACGTCCCTGCAGTGTGTGCTACAAACGAACCAGGAACGCTCCCTCTCAGCCTCTCTGGCTCCAGAGCCAGGCGGCCTGGGGTTGTATGCTGGCTCTGGTGCTCATGAGCTGGGTGCCCCTGGCAGTGAGTGGCACGTAGTAGGCGCTTAGGAAATGGAAGCTGCGATTATGTTTATCCTCATGACTATGAAGAGGTTCGTGGACCAGCGCCTGAAACAGCAAGTACAGTTCTGGTCTCCACACTTTAAGTGAGAAACAATTAGAAAATTTCAGATTCAGGGGCGCCTGGGGGGCTCAGTTGGTTAAGTGGCCGACTTCAGCTCAGGTCATGATCTCATAGATCGTGAGTTCGAGCCCCGCATCGGGCTCTGTGCTGACAGCTCAGAGCCTGGAGCCTCCTTTGGATTCTGTGTCTCTTTCTCTTTCTCTGCCCCTCTCCTGCTCACACTCTGTGTCTCCCTTTTTCTCAAAATAAATAAATAAAAATTAAAAAAATTAAAAAAAAGAAAATTTCAGATTCAGGTACCTAGGAGATGATGATAAAGCATCTCTTACCTCAAGGCTTCTGTCCTTGCTGTTTCCACTGCTGCCCCCACTGCCTGGAATGCTCGTCCTTCAGAGACTCGTGTGGTTTAATTCCTCATTTTTTAAAGGACTCTGCTCAAATGTCCACTTACCAGAGAAGCCTTCCTAGCCACCCGGTAGAAAATAGCAAGTCATCACCTAACTTTCTGTTCCCTTACTCTGCTTTATTTCTCTTTCTTCTTAGCCCTTATCGCTACCACCTGGTTAGGTGCATGTTTGCTCATTTCTTCTCTCTCTCCTCCCCTAGAAAGAAGCACTTTCCAGCCCCAGTGCCGACAACATGGCGTGTGCTGTAAATGCTGCTGACGTGATGGAATGGCAGAATCAAGTCTCTTCGTTTACGGGGGACGACAGCAGGGAGGGCATTAAATGGAAGAGTGGAATATCAAGAAGAGTACGTATTACACGCCTACGGCCATGTCCACAAACACCAAACATAGAATAAGGGAATCTCCCTCCGTTTAAGGCTTGAGAAAGGCTTGTCTCTAAGACAAAGAGAAGAGTCCTACTTCACACAACAGGCCAGCACTTGGGGGAACTCCTCGCTCCAAGAAACGATGGGAGCTGAGACATGAGAATCGGTTCACAGCTTCCCAGCAGCCCTTGGCACCATCTCTAGCCGCCCGGCAGTAAGACCCGGGGGCCTTCGTTGGGGGCAGGCTCTCGGACAGACACACCCAGGGCTGCTTCCCAGCTGGCCGTTCCAGACGATTCTGTGTACCAGGGTGACAAGAGAGAGAAGTAACAGGGTCAGGGATAAATGCTGTTGAGAGCAAAGAGGAGGGAAGAGAGAGTGGCAACGACAGACTGCATTTCCTGGGGGTCTTCGCGAGTGGGAGACACAGGGACGGAAGGGCTCACATTGAAAAGTTTGGGATACCACCATGAACCTTGTTCGTGTATAGAACAAATGCTTATTGGCAACCTGCTAGACATCGGCCACTGTTCTGGACACGAGGGTTATGGCAGAGAAAGCTTGGCCTCCTATGGCTTTGCATTCTAGGCTGGTGAGACTCATAATAAACTAGTAGGTAATATTTACAGGGTGTCACTTGGTGCCCTGACACCTTGGAGAGGAAGAGGCAGGGGAGGGGACAGGGTGTGTTGGGACAGTGGAACAGAGGCAGTGACGGGTGGGGATTTGCAATCTGCTGGCTTGGGGAGGCTGCTCTGAGAAGGTGATGTTTGGTGATGGCCTGAAGGAGGCGAAGCTTTCTGTCTGGTCCCAACCAGAGGCCCAGGGAGTTCTCAGTGACCTATTTACACTTGACTGCATGCTTCTGAGTCGTTTCCTCCCTCCACGTGCCTTCTACCAGCGTTTCCTTCCCTGGCCCGGGGAATCTAGTTTACCGGGCAACACGAGGCACCGGGGACGCACTGTGAACAAGACACACGGCACCCATGCCTCTGCGGACCTTCCAGGCTGAAAGAGGAAGCAAGGAAGTGGCTACGCAGCAGTGCGAGGGGCGCCGCCTTGGACGTTTTCAGGACGCGGGGGCAGCGCAGAGCAGGGCGCCACGCCTCCCGGCCGGGACAGGACCTGAGCCCAGGGCTGTCTTTCCTCCATTTCCAGCCCTCTCTCCTCGCCTCCTTCCACTCCTCGTCTAATGTCTCCTGAATTCCGAGTTTTCCCATCTCACCTTTCTTGTTGTGTTAGGCGTCGTGCCTGCTTCTCCCTTGGCCTTTACTTCCCAGTTAAGTAATAGCTGTTGCCGCCCATATGCTCACAGGAACGCAGGAGTGTTACAGGGGATTAATGGCATTTTAGGATTAAGGACATGATGGCGTTCTAAATCCTTTAGCTCCTCCTAAATTAGGGGAGCTGGCCCACACAATGCATGGCTAAGCCTCGCAGATTTCCTTCTGGCAATGCTTCTGTTTCTCTATGGGCCCCGCGCTGACTTCTGTTTGGGAAATCTGGGCACGACTGCTTTGGGTATCAACTACGTGTCTCTTGGATCCCACCCCTGCTCCCTTTCGGGGCCCCGTGACCACAGCGCTCAGGTATGCGGGACCTGACGAACTCGCGAGGGATGTGGCAGGCGTCAGGGAGGTCTGTCGGAGGTCACCCACGGCCGCAGTGGGACGTGGTGTAGACACCTCTGTAGATCCCGTCCTCCGCGAAGCAGACCTCGCTGATCGGGGACGGGGCGGGGCACCAGGGGTCTTCAGCAGGGCCCTTTCTCTGTCAGGGTCTCCACAACCTGACCTAACTCCTGTTTCCAACCCTGTCTCCCCGCCAGACTCCCCCCGCTCTAGTTAACATGGCATCTTTGCTGAGCCCCAGGCCCACCTCCACGCCTTTGCTCAGCCCCCAAGTCCTCTGTGAAATGTTTCGTTTGCCTCTCACGTTCTTTAAATCTGCCCCCCTCTGTGAAACACCCTTGAGCCCTGAACCGAGCTTCTCGGCACACCTCATCTAGGGCAGCACTTTGCTTTGGAGCAATATCTACCACCGCAGAGGGTCCTCAAAGCAGCACCAGCCAGCACTGCGCGGCTCTAACCCCGTGGTTTTCGAGCTGTGTTCCTGGGAACCTGTCAGGGGCCGAGGAGAGGGGCCCGCTGTAGAGACGCAGCTGCTTACGCCCATTCAGTGAACTGCTTTTATCTTTCACACATCCCAAACTTTGCTTTAAGGAAGGGAGGCTGGACTCGGACAGCCTGAAAACCACAGCAGCAGATTTGGTTTGTTTACAGCGTGGACGTGGAGGTCCAGAGTGTGCCCAATGGCACACAGCCAGACGGTGCCAGGTCAGACGCCAGCTCCCTGTTACCAGGAGGCCTTACTGGAGTGTGACATGGCCTGCGGTATGGTCCAAAGTGAATCAGGACCTCTCTGAAGTCATAAAATGTCTTCTACCTCCTTGTTCTCTGGCACAGAGCTCTGCTCAGAGATGCTCGACTAACACTGGCCGCCGCCTCCCATGGTGGTGATAACAGCGACACGGCGGACACATCCAGCGAGCCCCCGGGAGGCCCCTGGTAGCTTCCCTGGCTCTGCCCGGCCAGTGCTGTGCCCGTGACAGTGGTTAGGCCATAAGTCCAGGCAAGGCATCTCCGAGGGATCCCAGGGGCTCCCCAAACTGTTTTTGGTTATCGGCAAGGTTAACATGAGCCAACTCTGCCTTCTTCCTCATCATTCAGCATTGGCCTTAAAGCTGCCTCACCGGGAAACATGAAGGCTCCCAAACACGGCTGGCAAACCAGCTTCGGGCTGCGTCCCTGCTGTACTGCACTCACCCCCCCTCTGCTCCACCCGTGTTCTGTGACGGCCACCTCTGTACGGAGCCTGCTCTGGCTCCCAGGCTCCCAGGAGTCTTCCTTTCTCTGCTTTTAGCCTTATTGTCTTGTTTGCTCAGTTTTATTGAGGTATAATTCACAAATAAAATTATAGTGTATGTTGTACATTGTGAAGATTTGATATACGTATCCATCGTGAGAGGATTCTTCCTATCTAGTTCATTAACGTGCCCATCACCTCACATAATTACCTTTTCTTTTCTAAAGAAAATTTTATTGTTTTGGGGGAGATCGACTTATAATATATATACATATACACATATATGTATATATATGCATATATATATATATATTTGAGTTTTTATTTTAATTCCAGCTAGTTAACATACAGTATAATATTAGTTTCAGGCATACAACACAGCAGCTCAATACTTCCGTACAACACCCGCTGCTCATCGTCACAAGTGCAGTCCTTAATCTCCATCACCTATTTTCCCCATCCCCCACCCTGTCCCCTCTGGTAGCCATCAGTTTGTTCTATCATGTGTTTCTTGGTTTGTCTCTCTCTCTTTTCCCCCCTTGCTCATTTGTTTTGTTTCTTAAATTATATTTGAGTGAGGTCACATGATATTTGTCTTTCTTTGACTGACTTATTTCACTTAGCGTTATACTCTCTAGCTCCAGCCACGTTGTTGCAAATGCAAGATCTTATTCCTTTTTATGGCTGAATATATATTCCATATATATACCAGTTCTTCTTTATCCATTCTCCAGTTGATGGACACTTGGACTGCTTCCATATCTTGGTTATTGTTAATAATGCTGCTACAAACAAACGGGTGCATGTATCCCTTTGAATTAGTGTTTTTGTATCCTTTGGGTAAATACCAGATCATAGGTTAGTTCTATTTTTAACTTTTTGAGGAACCTCCATACCATTTTCACAGTGGCTATAACAGTTTGCATTCCCACCAACAGTGCAGAAGTGTTCCCCTTCCTCTGCATCCTCGCCAACGCCTGTTGTTTCTCGCGTGGTTGATTTTAGCCATTCCGATGGATGTGAGAGATATCTCATTGTAGTTTTGATTTGAATTTCCCTGTTCATAAGTGATGATGAACATATTTTCGTGTGTCTCTTGGCCATCTATATGTCTAGAAGAAATGCCTGTTCTTGTCTTCTGCCCATTTTTAAATGGGATTATTTGTTGTTTTTTAGATGTTGAGTTGTATCAGTTCTTTTTGAATACTGTCTTTCGTCGGTTGTCTTTAGTTTTGTTGATTGTTTCATTCTCTGTGCAGCTTTTTATTTTGATGTAGTCCCAATAGTCTATTTTTGCTTTTGTTTCCCTTGCCTCAGGAGACATATCTAGAAAAAGTTGCTATGGCCAATGTCAGTGAAATTACTGCCTGTGCTCTCTTATAGGATTCTTATGGTTTCACGTTTAGCTCTTTAATCCATAATTGTGTGTGTGTGAGAACATTTGAGCTCTAGCCTCTTAGCAAACTTTGATCACACGACGCAATGTTATCAACTATAGTACTTCCTATTTATTGAGCTCTTTGAGCTTTGTGCCAAGTGCTGTACATCCATTATCTCACTGGATGCTCACAACAAGCTTGTGAAATAGACAATATTATTACTACCACTTTATAGATAGGAAAGTAGAGCTAAAAGATGTCAAATAACTTGTCTGAGGTCCTGGAAGTAGTAAATAGCAGCGGCAAGATCTGAACCCAGGCATTCGGTCCCCATAAACTAGGGGCTTACTGTTGCAACCATGCTGAGCTTCTGTTAGGGATTAGAGGCAGTCATTTATGTACCATTTAGTGAGTGATTCCTTCACCAAATACTCATTAGGCACTAACTCTCTTCAAGAGACCTTAACGCTGTTAAAAGTATTAAAACTGCCTCATCCTAGGGGCTCCTGGGTGGCTCAGTTGGTTAAGTATCCAACTCATGATCTCAGCTCGGGTCTTAATCTCCGGGTCATGAGTTTTAGACCCGTTCTGGGGCACCCAGCATGGGTGTGGAGCCTACTTACAAAAAAACCCCAAACAACTGCCTCATCTCAGTGTCCATATGTGTCAGTGTAGTCTTCCCACCTGGGTTGCGGGTCGCTTGAAGGCAGCTCCTATGATTCCCACCTCTCTTTTGTCCCCCGCCTTTCTTGCCCATGCATGCAAATGGCTAACAGGCTGCTGGGTACAGACGCTCACCCAGCTGGCTAACTTGATTACACAACAGTATCCATAGCCTGTGACACATGCCACAGATTCCCAGACTGGAGGGGAGGTTAGAAGTGACCTGGTCCATTTCCCTGACTCCAAGCAGCCCTAACTATAACTATTCCATTCAAGGAAATACAATCATTGAATAGGGGTCGACAAACTATGGCTGTGGCCAGATCAGGCCCGCCAACTGTTTTTCTAAGGGCCACAAGTCAAGGATGAGTTTTATGTTTTTAACCGAATGAAACAAATGGAAAGAAGAACACTATTTTGTGATGCATAAAAATCATATGAAATTCAAATTTTAGTGCCCATAAATAGTTTTATTGGAACACAGCTATGCTCATTTGTTGCTTATTGTCTTGGCACCTTTACACTGCTGCTCGGTGTGCTGTCAATTGCGCGGGCAGTCGTTAACTTGGCAGTGTTAAGAGCAGCCTGATCGTTGTATTGTAACATCTCCTTTCATTTTCTATTACCAGTCACACCCATCACGTCAAAAAAAAAAAAAAAAAAGAGAAAAGTAGACTTCAAAGGTCCTTCTTTTAAGGCACCGTGGAGCGCAGTCTGCTGTCCTCATCATGGAATTAAAGGACAAAGCATTCCGTTTACTATGCAGTCATGCCACTGCTGTGCTGAGATCATACAATCTGGGCTGATGTCATCACATCAAGCACTCGTCACAAAGTTCCCAACTTAGGCGCCTGGCTGGCTCAGTCGGTTAAGCCTCTGACTTCAGCTCAGGTCATGATCTCACGGTTCGTGAGTTCAGTCCCTGCATCTGGCTCTGCTCTGGCAGCTCAGAGCCTAGAGCCTGCTTCAGATTCTGTGTCTCCCTCTCTTTCTCTGCCCCTCCCTTGCTCATGCTCTCTCTCTCTCTCTCTCTTTCAAAAATAAAAAAATAAAAACATTTAAAAAAAAGTTATAAAAAAACAAACAAAACAAAGTACCCAATCCACAGGAAGCAATGGTCAGAAAAATTAGCAAACTGAAATTGAAACATTTCATCATAACAGGATTTCTTAAAAAAAATATATATAAGCGAAACCACAACTAAAGTAAGTTTCTGAGCAGCTCTTTTAGCCAAGCAAGGAAAGCTTTTCCAGTTGGTGAGTCAATTAAATCACGTTTGATTGCAGCAGCTGAAGAAACGTGTACAGAGAGAACAAACTTGGTTGAGATTACTAGCCTTTCGGTAAAGAGTGAGGACACTGGGAACATAAAAAACAAGGCAAATAGATGGTTTTGAGTGATTTTCTTTGGTTTTTGATGAGTTAACAGATGTTTCTGATACTGCTCAGTTGTTTATGTGGATAGTTAATGCTGAGTTTGAAGTACCTCACGAATTAGCCTCTGTGATAGTCTGTGGAAGAACTCCCTTGCAAGGATGTTTTCACAGTGGAGAAAATACTGATTTCCTGAAGTGAAATCTGCTACGATGTGTTACGACTGATGGTAAAAACACAATTGGAAAAGAGCTTAGTTGGAAAAATTTTCGAAGCTCATGAAAACGGCGTGTTTAAAACCTGTGATTAATCACAGTGTTATTCATCAGCAGACACTTTGGACAAAATGTCCGAGTCTTCCATGCTTTTGAACCAGCAGTGGCAACGGTGAACTTCTCTTCCTCTGGTGCACTTAATCATCCCGAGTTCTGCGATTTTTTTTTTTTTTTGGTCAGAAATAGAGGTTGAGTAATCTCACTTTCTCAATCACACAACAGTTTGAAGGTTTAGCGGTGGTTAAGTTTTACTGTGATATTTTGAGTTCAAGGCTGAGCTTGAAATTTTTATTGAATGAGAATTGTCTTCATCCACTATTTTCGAATACAGATGGCTTTGGAAATTAGCTTTTTTGGCAGACTTGATAATGTTTCTTAATGAATTTAATCTAATTTTACAAGGCAAAACGGCTCTTAAATGCGGAATGCCTACTGTTCTAAAGTTGTTTCCGAGACGACTAACACTGTCTAAATCACCAGTAATGTCGAAGCGTGCCTTCCTGTGTGTCAAAAGTTAGAATAAAAAGTGGAGCAGTACTGCCACACAAATTTGTAGCAGATATATTTGCTCAGCTCAACTCTGTACTGTTCGCAGTTGTTGTTTTTTTTTTTTGGCCTTGCTGCAAGTACAAAGGAAATTTCCTTTCCCAGTTAACTATGCAATGGAAGACCTTTCTTCTTAACCTTCAACTGGAAGGACTTACTCTTTAATGTAATGCCATGTTAAAAGCAAATATCAAGAGAAGAATCTAGTAGAATTCTATACATACCTTCCAAGTGATGAAAATGCTGAATTAAAATCCTATCTATGGACTGACATCAGTATTTGGCAGTATCTATGTGTGAAAACACACTAAAAAATTTTTTTTTAACGTTTATTTATTTTTGAGACATACAGAGCGTGAGCAGCAGAAGGGCAGAGAGAGCGAGGGAGACACAGAATCCGAAGCAGGCTCCAGGCTCTGAGCCATCAGCACAGAGCCCGACGTGGGGCTCGAACTCATGGACCGCGAGATCATGACCTGAGCTGAAGTCGGACACCTAACCGACTGAGCCACCCAGGCACCCCATGAAAACACATTTTAAAATATGGAATATTCAAGATCCTTTTACACATTAGCATCAGCAGATGAACATTTGCAGTCGATTTTGATGATAAGGAACAACTTTGAACCTCAATTAGATGAACTGTTTCTCCTTAAAAAGAGAATTAGACTTTTTTTTTTCTCATTGTAGACCTGCATTACAAAAAATTGTATTCAATTATTAATATCATATTTTGAATTTTGTCAATAAAAATTGTGGAAGTTTATTTTCTCACTTTTTAAATGTAAGTACCAATGTCATATCCTTAGGCCACAAATGCATAAAATATTTTTTATCTGACCCTTGACAGAGAAAGTTTGCCTACCCCTGATTTATCTATACTGGTAATGTCTGAGGCATAACCCAAACAAGCAGACAAACAATCACCAAAGGACCCCAGTTCCTTTATGGTTTTTTTCTTGCCAGAAAATACCTTCTCGAATCTCATTCTTGGCTCTGCAGTTTAGCTGATTTCTTTTGGTATCTGGCAGGTCATCAGTGAAGGGCAAGGTCAGCAGGTCCTTGTGGAAATCACAGTTTTAATTTGCTCTGAGTCAGTTCTGTGCAACAGAATAATGAAGCCCTTTGCTTGCAGTAAAGAAACTTAAGGGTTTAGCTGCCTGTATTTGCTAAGCTGGTTTTCATTTACGGGAATTCTCTCCCTCCGAAGCCAGGAAATGCTACTTGGGGTATGAAGGGTGAGGTTGAGGACACCCTCTGGAGTACCTGAAGTGGTCGTGGAGGGGAACGAGTTCAAGGGCCTTTGGGCATGCCTGGACGGCTGGAGAGAGAACAAAGGAGCCTCCTGTGCCAGTAGGAAAGACTGGGCTCTCAGCAGGGATCAGGCGTGGCTCCGTCCTCTCCCTGGGCCTGAGCTGCGTGTTTCTCCTTCTGTGTCCTGTCCCCATCTCCTTTCTCTGCCATTTTGTGTGTTTGTGCTCAAGAAGGGGAGGGGGTAGTAAATCTATTTTACAGATGAGGAAATTGAAGCCCCGAGAAGCTACGTAATTGACCAAGACAACATAGTCAGTGTAAGGTGGGGCTGGGACTTAACCTCAGGACCTCTCCCTCTCAGTCCTGTGCCCACACGCCTGCATAGCACTGTGCTGGCCATAGGAGTGATTTTGAGCCCTTGTCGGTTGACTAACTGAAGGGTGTCCAAGAAGACTTTCCCGTTCAAACGCTACTGAGCTGCCAACCCCCCATTAGACTTGCTCGCACTTTATCGAGGCGCTCTTTCTTTCTTTCTTTCTTTCTTTCTTTCTTTCTTTCTTTCTTTCTTTCTTTCTTTCTTTCTTTCTTTCCTTCCTTCCTTCCTTCCTTCCTTCCTTCCTTCCTTCCTTCCTTCCCTCCTTCTTTCTTTTTTTAAGTTTTTATTTAAATTCCATTCAGTTAACATACCGCGTGATCTTAGTTTCAGGTGTACAATGGGGCGATTCGACTTCCATACAACACCTGGGCTCATCAGGACAAGTTGAGGCACCCTCTTTCAAAATGTGGACTAACATAATAAGGCATCAATGCTCTTAAGTAAGTTCTTTTCTTCCATCACACATACCTAAACCAGGAAAGTTAGTGTTAGGAGTTTGGTGAGTAGAGTCAACAAAGGTTGTGAACAGGTGAGTGAAGGACGTTGAAGTCAGACCTTTTCTCTCGTTTGTCGCTTTGCTCAGGGCCTCTCAGGACTCATATCACACGGACACTTGTCCTTCTATTCTGGGGCATGAGAGACAGGAATTGAAGTCTTCCAGGTAATGTTAGTGGTTCCAGGTAATCTTCCAAAAGGTACACCCCATGGTGGTGACCAGCCTGTGCTTGGCCATGCCCTCAGAGGGAGGACGCCCTCCCCAGGGGGCAGACTGTGCCATTCTAGATAGTTCCAGTCTTGGGGAATATATGTCACTAGGAGGTGCAATCTACGTTGGACCTCTGCTCCTTGGCTCCCATTCTACCTTCTGGAACAGCGTAAATCAAGGCTTATTGAATTCTTCCATCGTGTGGCATCACAAAACAATTGGCCAGGCTCCCTCCTGCACCTCCTCTTCTCTGTCTCTATAGATTCTGTTCTCATAACCTTTCTCATGTGATGAGGTCTCCAGAACCTTCACGACCCCGACTGTGCCATCATCCATGCCATAGTTCGTCAACTCCTCTCATAAACCGTGGCACCCCGAACTGGCTGGTGCCCATTCATTTGTGTTGATTTAACGAATATTTATGTGAGTTTGCTGTATGTCAAACCCTGGGCAAGCGTCCGAGGGCTCCTGACTTGGTGGTACTTGGTTAATACTCAAATAGCCATGTCCTAAAACAACAACGAGCTGCAGTTCATGCTGCGAAGGAGTGAAGCGAATGCGGGGAGATTCCTGGCCGCCGAAGTCGGCATCCGGGGTGCCCCTGGTGCCCCCGGCCTGCGGGGACAGAACCCAGGCACGATTCAAGATGGTAAGTCCCGGGCTTTCATAGAGGACCCGAGGCACACTTTGACTACAAAGGGAGGAGCCATTCAGGCCCCTTCAAACCTGATGTTCTGTAGCTTCCAGTCTCTCTGCCTCCCCCGCTTTTCTTCTATTTTGGGGAAGACACAGGCAGAGACATCAAAGTTGCACAAAAAGAGTCTTGGGAAAGGCTCTGGTGGAGTTTTGAGATGTGGTTTCCAGGGCTCACCTGAGCCAGTTTGCAAAATTGTTTTGTCTATATGGCTTTCATTAAAAAATTTTTTTGATGTTTATTTATTTTTGAGAGACAAAGAGACAGATCATGAGTGGGGGAGGGGCAGAGAGAGGGAGACCCAGAATCTGAAGCACGCTCCAGGCTCTGAGCTGTCAGCACGGGGCTCAAACCCACGAACCTATAAGATCATGACCTGAGCTGCCGTCGGATGCTCAACCGACTGAGCCACCTAGGAGCCCCACCATGTTGTCATTATTGTTGCTATCACTATGCACTGACCATGGCACAATCTAAAGAGTTTCATCTCATCCTGGGGTAGCTCCCTGGGGTCAGAAATAGCCAGAAGGGCCTGCCATGAAGAATGAGGCCTCCCTCAGACAACAGCACTGGAGCTGTCCCCGGTGACAGGGTGGCAGGGTTCTGACCGTGCAGAGGATGGGGCACACGGGGATGAGAAAGCTGAATGGCTTCAGGCAGAGGCTTGAAAGGAGTTTAATCTCAGGGCATGTAGTGGCTCAGGGGGCAAGGGGCCCACTCTCAGTGTTCTGTCTTGCCCTCAGTACTGAAAACTGGGATTTGGGGTTGGACCTAGTCATTAGACGGGAAGAGGGTTATAAGGCCCAAAGAGCTGAAGACGAAAGTTCTGGAAGAGAACACGAAGCCCATGTCAGTCCTCTCTGGGGTTAACCGGAAGTCACGAGTTACAGGGTGAGGTCAGCTTCTTGCTCCACCAAAAGCCTTCCCGGAAGTAATTTATCCAGCTACGTTTGGGGACAGTTGGGCAAGTTTGCAGCGCCTCTGTAAGGAAGCACCTGGAAACAACCACCCTGAAGCAAAATCAAGGCAGACTATTCCGTGGGCTTGGAAATTGTCTTCTAAGAAGTCGTGAACCTGGTGCAGAGGGATGTTGGAGTAACAACGGCCAACAAGGAGGTTACTATGCTGTTTAAAAAAAAAAAAAGGAGAGCAGAAGAAGTTTGAATTGTTAGATTTCCCTTACCAGTATTCTGGGAAAGAGCATTCTGTTTCTTTAATTTAAAATTCCTCTCGGGGCGCCTGGGTGGCTCAGTCGGTTAAGCGTCTGACTCTTGGTTTCAGCTCAGGTCATGATCTCACAGTTTGTGAGTTTGAGCCCAGTGCAGAGCCCGCTTGGGATTCCCTCTCTGTCCCTCTCTCTCTGCCCTCCCCCTGCTCTCTCTCTCTCAAAAATAAATAAATAAAAACTTAAAATCCCTGTCAAGGTGAAAATATTTTCTATCCTGACTCCCTGTCTCCTGTAAAGTGGGGTACATGGTATCAGACTCCTTAGTGGTCTTGTACACGTGATAAGCATGTCCCAGGGCCTGGCCTGAGGATGAGGCCTGGCGTCTCATCAGTTCACATGACTATTGGCACCGGGCTCCTCAGCCAGGAAATCTGCACGTGGTTCGTGTGACTCAGACTCCCTGCGTCTCGAGACCCCAGGGCGAACCCATGAGCTGGTTCCTTAGCCATTGGCCTCCGGGTGGACTATGCTTCAGATTAGTGCCCGGGGAGGCTGCTACTTTGCATGTTGGCTTTGCAGCTTTCTGGCTGGCCTGCCCCCAGCTGAGCGCCGCCACCAGTTCACCCTTAGATCTGGCATTTGTAGATTCTTGTTACGGAAACAGGCTTCTAATAAGAGTCAGACAAACTGGGCTCACTTCCCGACTCTTTCATGGGCGAGCCAGGGGGTGTTGGCCGGTCACTTATCCTGTGTGTCCCTTAGTTTTCTCACGTGCAAACCGGAGAGTGGGAAGGAATAGGAGCACATTTGTCCTGCTCGGCTCCCAGGCCCTGCTCTAAGAGGCCCCGACATGGGTTGGCAGTGCCCCCGGATCTGGGAGGGTAACCACTCCTCCACACTAATCAGCAGCATGAGCTCATGGAGTTGCTCTGAAATCTGGCGTTTCCAACGCGTCTCCCTCTGGACCCCATCCCTGTAGTCTCCCTTTTCTGCCAGTTTTCATCTCCAGTTATGATCAGAAATAAAACGAAATCCATGAAAAGTCACAGTTTCTCGCCAGGTCCCGAGAGACCCTTTGCAGGGGTGCGTGGGATGACAGTAGTTCTTAGATGAAGGCCCGATCCATGAAGGGGGGAGGGGGAAGAGCCCCTGGTAGGGGCGAGGTGGCGCTGAGCTGGCACGGTTGGCACCAGGTTAACTGGAGCCCGGGGCCCGACGGGACGTGCGTCAGTTCTGCTAGCACCGAGCGTGGTCCAGCGCCTTGCTCAGGGCTCAGGGGGAAAGTGCTGAGTCAGGATCGGGGCAGCTGGCGGGCGAGAGTGCGCGCTCCTGGGCTGAGCCGGCCTCGGCCCGGACGCTTGCTTCTCCCTGGCTGGTGGCGAAGCTGCTGTGCTGCCACCCTTCCCTGGGTGCGGAGGGGGGACTTCCTGGGCTCCTAGAGTGGGCCCGATGGTCCTCTGAGTGCTCTCTATGGGAATCGGGGGACCCCAGCAAGTGGACCGGCCCGCACGAGGGGGGCTCCCATGGATCAGCCCTGTTCCGGAGGGCTTAGCCAAAGGAAGCCAGCACCTGGGGCGCAAGCGACTGATTGAACACATATACAGGGAATGCCAGATGGGGGTCCAGGAAGTAGTAAGCGGCTTTCCACTGGCGTCCTCCCTGGCGCAGAACCCTTCAGGACAGGTGACTCCAAATGCCGCTGCATTTGAGCTGCCGGGAGCTGGTCACTGGAGCCCCTCTAGCCAGGGCCCTGGGTCTCAGGAATGGAACTCTGGTGTTGCTTCTGCAATGCGGGGAGGGGAAAAGAAGATGGAACAAAGAAGGATGGTGAGAATGGAGAGAAGAGGTGAGAAAGGCAGCTTCATCCCGTGGGGCAGCTGTAGAGTCAGGGGCACCCAGGCCACGGAGGTCTGCGTGCCCGTGACCTTGGCCTCCTCACACGTGCCCAGGGCGAGTCTCATCCCATGCCGTGGGGCCACATCAGGCATCTTACCACCCTTCAGACAGAGCCACTGTTGCCACTGGGGAGATGGCTGCCATTTTCCAGAGAAGCCATTCCTTAGGGGAAAGAGGCAACCATCCCACATGGACGTAAAATCCCACATCTAGAACTCACACAATCTCTCAAGTTTGTCAGCAGTGGGGCCAATTCAGCAAACAGTCACTGGGCATCATCGCTCCGTGTAAGTTACCTTGCATGGTGCTGGGAATAATAGAAAGCCGAGGGACTCAGGATTTGGTGGTGGTGGTGGTGGTGGTGGTGGGTGGTGGGTGGTGGTGGTGGTGGTGGTGGTGGTGGTGGTGGTGGTGGTGTGTACCTGTACAAACAGGACAAACGCATAAGATAGCTGTGGTGAAGCTGGAACATGCTGGATGGCTACTGATGGCCCTGAGCTGCAGGCACCAAGGCGTTCCCGGGGAAAACAGTACACATGTACCTCCAGGCTTGCCAACAGCTAGAACTGACAGGGAAGAGAGGTAGAAGTTTGCAGCTGGGGACCCCTGCTCACACTGAACAACGCTGACGTGCTCCTGGGCTCACAGGAGACAGACAGACACAAGCTGGACATCTCAGTGCTGAAATGAAGGCATCTGAAGGCACAGCCAAGAGTAACTTCTCAGCTGTGAAAAGTATCAGAGCCTGGGGTAGAGGCTCAGGGAAATACAGGGGTGATTTAAATCTCTTTCCTGGTAGACTAGGGGATTCTTCTTTGGTTGGGATGACTTAAGTGTTCTTCTGTGGAGAGACAGAGGGATGGGTGATTTGATAGAATCATGATTCTTTCTATGCAATCTGTTTCTCCTTCCTAGCCCTGGAGCACTTTGGAACTAGGGCCATTTCACTAACCGGCCCCCAAACCTGGGCTCTGGGGCAGAGCCCACCGCCGACAAACCTTATGTCCTTGGGTTGCCTCCCTCTCCGTTCCAGTTTCCACGTTTGTGGACCCTGAAGCCAAATGGGAAGTGTGAGTGTCTGTGGACACCTGGTGGCAGTTTCCAGGCATCGAAGTCAGTATTCTCCGAGCAAAGCCCCGTAACTTGCTCAGGTGTGTCTCAGGTGCCCAAAAACACTTCCTGGGTTTGAAGGCTAAGTTATTCAAGTTGAGGGGTTCATCTTGGGAAGATGGGACCGTTTTCTAAGTCAGGCTTGTCTAGAAATTCATCCTTGTTACTGGCCCAGAAGTTCACATTTGGTTTGATTTTTACTATTCCTACAGTCTGCAATGATTTCCTTTCTTAGTTCCAAAGATTTTATTCCAGAGGTAAAAGGCTTGCGGATCTGGGACTCACAAAGAATCTAAAAGGTAGCTGAAGTTTTATCGTGCTTACCAAGCGTCTTTCACGGTCCTACTATTATCCCCATTTTATAGATGAAAAAACTGAGGCACAGAGCAGTGATATAACTTACCCATGATCACAGAGCTAGGAGAAGAGATAGGGTTCGAACCCAGACTGTGTAACTCCATAATCTCTACTTAAAAAAAATTTTTTTTTAGTTTATTTATTTGTTTTAGAGAGAGAGAGAGAGAGAGTGAAAGAGAGTGAGAGAGCATGAGCTGAGGAGGGGCAGAGAGAGAGACAGACACACACAGAACCCGAAGCAGGCTCCTGGCTCTGAGCTGTCAGCACAGAGCCCGACATGGGGCTTGAACCCACGAACCATGAGATCATGACCTGAGCCGAAGTCCTACACTCAACTGACTGAGCCACCGGGTGCCTACTCTATCTCTAAAATCTCTACTTTTAACTTTTAAAAAACAATTGTTGACTGACTGATGTACACGTCTATGACTTGAGGAACCCTGAAAAAGGTCCCACTTCAAAATACTTTCCACCAAAGGGGTAGGGTTGTATATTTACCATCAAGCATTGCCCTTTTTCAGAGTTTCTTATAGTGATTTTTTGGGGATGTTTTTAAATTATCTTTTTTGTTCAAGTATAATTATCATAGTGTTATATTACTTTCAGGCGAACAGTATATATGATTCGACAATTCTGTACATTGCCGGGGCCCAGCTCCGGCGAGTCCAGGGGTCCCCGAAAGTTGGACGGTTAGGCGAAAGGAAGGAGAGAGCCAGGAGGTGTGGTCTGATCACCAAGCAGGCATCTCTGGCAGTTCTGGCATCTCTGCCCTGATGGTCCCAGAGTCTACTTAAAAGTAGTAAGTGAAGTTACAGCAATGAGTGTAAGCATAGTTTCGTATCTTTTACAACGATGTGTTTTTGTCAGCAAAGCTGCGATTTCCTCAATCTTGCAAGTTGTTTTACATCATTCTTTTTAGACCATAAAGGAAACAATTCTTATCTTAGCTATTTTGTGATTCTGCTCTGAAGTTAATTAACATATGCTGTCTTTGAAGTAGGACTAGGTAAATTTGTGGCAGGGGGAGAGAACAGGATGTTTAGGAAGAAAGCGGGGTTGTTACTGTTGTTACCATAAGTCTCAGTAAACAGAGGGCGCATACATTATCATCTTAATACCTACGTTAATCATCTATAGAAAGGGTAAGAGTTTAGCTTCCTAAACTACAGTGAGGGAGGTGTAACTCTCCTGGTAACTCCTAAGGCTTGTCTAAGCTCCTTTGCTTATGGATGAGTGAATTTACATAATAGGGGCCAAATGATTCCACACGTTACACTAGCATTTAGTCAGCCCATAACTGCTATCAATTTGTGTAGCAAACCCATCCCCAAGATGCAATTTAAGATGACTTCTGGCCAGGCGACTCTCATTCAGATGTCATCCATCAAAGCATCATGCTCCAGGTCTTTCCTTTTTACCTAGATCCCATAAAACAAAAGAGCATTACATTCCTTGGGGCCAAGGAGAGCAGCTCGAGAAATCCAAGCCTGAGAAATTATTTAGAAGGAGGTGAGACTGGGCGCCATTTGATCGGCAGGAGCCTTGCGAATCATCTGCCTTTCCACGCAGGGAGGCGGCTGGACCTGTGAGCCCAAGATGGCTCCCAACGGTACCTTACTCAGTGCTCATCACAGTAAGTGTGCTCCTAACCCTCTCTATCAATTTCACCCATTCCCCACCGACCTCCCCTCTTTCAATCACCAGCTTGTTTTCTGCATGCAAGCATCTGTTTTTTTTGTCTCTTATTTTTCCTTATTCATTTGTTTCCCAAATTCCACATATAAGTGAAATCATGATATCTTTCTCTGACTGACTTATTTCACTTAGCATTGCAGTCTCTGATTCTACCCATGTTGTTGCAAATAGCATGATCTCGTTCTTTTTTAAGGCTGAATAATACTCCGTTGTGTAAATACACCACACCTTCTTTATCCATTCGTCTGTGGATGGATACTTAGGTTGGTCCCGTATCTTGGCTATTGTAAATAATGCTGCAATACACATTGGGGTGCATTTATCTTTTCAAATTAATGTTTTCATTTTCTTTAACTTTTTGAGGAACCTCCATACTGTTTTCTAAAGTGGCTGCACCAGGTTGCATTCCCACCAACAAGGCACAAGTGTTCATTTTCCTTCACGTCCTTGCCAACACTTGTTATTTCTTGTGCTTTTGATTGTATCCATTCTGACAGGTATGAAGTGATATCTCATTGTGGTTTTGCATTTCCCTGATGTTGAACATCTTTTCATGTGTCTGTTGGCCATCTGTATGTCTTCTTTGGAAAAGTATCTATTCAGGTCCTCTGTCCATTTTTTACTTGGATTGTTTTTTTTGGTGTAGAGTTGTTTAAGTCCTTTATATATTTTGGGTATTTACCCCTTAATCAGATATATCATTTGCAAATATCTTCTTCCATTTAGTAGGTTGCCTTCTTGTTTTTTTTGTTTTTGTTTTTGTTTTTGTTTTTGGTTTTTTGATGGCTTCCTTCACTATGCAAAAGTTTTTTATTTTGGTGTAGTCCCAATAGTTTAAATTTGCTTTTGTTTCCCTTGCCTTAGGAGACCTATGTAGAAAAATGTTTCTATGGCCGATGTCAACGAAATTACTGCCTATGTTTTCTTCTGGGATTTTTATGGTTTTGGATCTGACATTTAGGTCTATAATCTATTTTCAGTTTAGGTTTGTGTATGGTGTAAGAAAGTGGTTCAGTTCCATTCTTTTGCATGTTGCTATCCAGTTTTCCCAACATCATTTGTTGAAAAGCCTCTTTTCTGTATTGTATATTCTTCTTGTGTGTGTGTGTGTGTGTGTGTGTGTCTGTGCATTCTTTTTATAGTTCTTTTAAAGGTGTAGACAGCCTATGAAGGGTTACATTAACCCATTGACGTGAATTTTTTTTTTAAATTTTTTTTAATGTTTTTATTTATTTTTGAGACAGAGAGAGACAGAGCACGAGTGGGGGAGGGGCAGAGAGAGAGGGAGACACAGAATCTGAAGCAGGCTCCAGGCTCTGAGCTGTCAGCACAGAGCCCGACACGGGGCTCGAACTCACAGACGGCGAGATCATGACCTGAGCCGAAGTCGGACGCTCAACCGACTGAGCCACCCAGGCGCCCCTCCATTGACGTGAATTTATTCATTAGATGTTTTCATTGCTTATTGAATGGAAGTTCTAGAAGGGGCTAAAAGGAATTGTTTGGTTCTTCAAAGGTATTTCAATGAATAGCGTCCCCCCCTCCCATTCTTGTTCTGAACAGGATTAAAAATTAAACTGAAAATATAGTAGTGAAAATGCCACTTTTTTTCTAATAGTGGTTAGATTATAGGCAGTGGCTCTAGGTCTGTTAGCTAAGGCTTGCTCATACGAGACCTCAGAATCAGGCAGATTTGCCCACCCAGGGGCGACTTTGGGGTGGGGCACACATCCCCGCCCGAGTGTTGGTCCCTGTTACGGCCTGCAGCATCTGTAGTTCCCAAGCAACAGCAGGGCAGACCTGAGCCAATAGTTCTTACAACTATTTTCCAAACAGTCCCTCTATCATCTCAGGGGTAAAGAGAAAAAAAAAAGGGTGGAGAAGGCGAGGAGTGGGGAAAAGGTGCTCACCTCCAGTAGAAACCTTAACTATCTCCTAGTTGCATAGACACACTGCATTGCTGTACAGATGCAATAGAATTCCAGGGAGGGGAAAGGATTTTGATAAGTGAGTGTTGCCAGCTTGTGAGGGAGATGAGCCAGGACACCTGACATCCTGACTTGGGTCCAGAGCTCCGTCTCCATCGTACTACCCTGTTCTCCGGAAAGAGGGAGCCATGGGAGTAGGAAGGGGAAGGAGGACAGAAGTAGTGAAGCCAGAGGCGGTGGGCCCAGTAAACAGAGCATAAGGTGGCCCCTTTAGCACTCTGGAGCATCAGTTGTTGGAGTCAAGCCCTCTCTGTCCTGCTGACTTCCTTCCATCCTTACAGCCTCACCAAGAGTCAGAGCAGAAAGGTCTATTTGAGATCACCCACTCTATTACTATGGGTCTCCAGAGAAACAACAGAAATACACATATATAATATGTATATGCACTTATTATATGGGACTGGCTCCCATGATTATGGCGACTTCAAAATCTGCTCATGAGCCAGCAGGCTGGAGCCCCAGGGGAGCCACTGGTGGAGACGGAGTCTACGGCAATCGGCAGTCGGCTATCGGCTGGAGAATTCCCTCTTGCTCAGGGCACTGGGTCTTTTGCTTCTGTTCAGACCTTCAACTGATTGGATGAGACCCACCTACATTATGGAACATAATCTGTCTCATTCAGTTCATTCATTTAAATGTTAATTTCATCCAGAGCCTGAGTGGCTCTTAAGCATCCGACTTGGCTCAGGTCCTGATCTCACTGCTTGTGAGTTCAAGCCCCACATCAGGCTCTGGGCTGTCAGCTCAGAGCCTGGAGCCTGCTTCAGATTCTGTGTCTCTGTCTCTCTCTGCCTCTCTCCCGTTCGCACTCTGTCTCTCTTTCTCTCAAAAATAAACATTAAAAAAATTTTTTTAAATATTAATTTCATTCCAAAACACCCTGCAAGTTGACACAGAAAAGTAATCATCACATGTATTCCCTTGATCGTCCTTGTTGGGCTGGTCATTTTTCCTGACATTAGTTACTTGAGTATCTCTTTCATGATTTTTTGCAATATCTGTGTATTATTTATTTAATATTTTCATTAAAACAATGTTAACTACTTACTTTATATAACATGGATGGAGCTAGAGAATATAACGCTAAGTGAAATATGTCAGTCAGAGAAAGACAAATACCATACGATTTCACTCATGTGTGGAATTTAAGAAACAAAACAAGCAAAGGAAAAAAATGAGAGACAAAGCAAGAAACAGACTTAACTAGAGAGAACAAACTGGTGGTTACTGGAGGGGATGGGGGGCATGGAGGGATGGGGGAACTAGGTGATGAGGATTAAGGAGTGCCTGCACTTGTCATGAGCGCCCCGTGATGTATGGAAACGTGGAATCACCATATTGTGCACCTGAAGCTAATACAACGCTGTATGTTAACTAATGAATTAAAAGCAACACTTAAAATTAAAAAAAAAAAAAGCTACTAAGCAGGACTGTTCCATTGTCAAAGGTAGCTCGTGCCCCTTTATTTATGCCTGGATTATTTCATCTCTGAGGTCATAAAAATAAAATCAGATTTTATACACACACGCACCTTAGCCTTATACTAAAATACTATTTGAGATAAACGGCGTTGCCCTAGATGTAAATTTTTTCTAGCACGGTAATCGCGTACCAACCGGGGCTGCGGGGAAGGCGCAGAGGCTCCCACCGGCCACCAGGAGGCGCCATCGCCCGCCGACGCAGACGCCCCCGGGGCGGGAGCGGAGGGGCGCGGCCGGGGCGGCGAGAGGCGGGGCGCGGCCGCCGGAGGGCCGCCGGGAGGTGAAGGGCGGGGCCGCACGGGGACGGTGCGTGCGGGGGCGCGGGGGCGCGCGGGGGCGCGCGGGGCCGGGCGGGGGTGCGCGAGGCGAGGGCTGCGCTTCCGGGAAGGACCGGTGGGTGCTCAGCTCTCTGCGTCGGGAAGCTGGGGGGCGGCCCCGGGGGGCGGCCCCGGGACCCCCGCCGGCTCGGGGAGCACTGTCGGCGCGCTGCGCACCCTCACATTTCGTGGGTTCTCCGCGGAGCTCTCACGGTGTCCAGCGCGTCCCCCTGAGCCTCCTGTGCGCTCCTTGACCTGGTCTCCTATTAATCCAATAGGAACAGTTTCGCCGCCTTACTTAAATGGAGGCATTTGTTTAATTTTTAAAAATTGCCTTTATTTTTATTTTCATTCTTTTTCTAGACAGAGAGAGAGAGAGAACGAGCCGGCGTGCTAGCAGGGCAGGGGGCAGAGGGAGAGAGAGAATCCCAAGCAGGCTTCACAGACTCTGGGCTCCATCCCATGACCCCGGGACCATGACTAGCAGAAATCAAGAGTCGGAGTTCAACCACTGAGCCACCCAGGTGCCCCTATTTATTTATATATTTTTTTAATTTAAAGGTTTTTTTTTTTAAGTGTTTAATTATTTTAGAGAGAGAGAGAGAGAGCGCGGGCAAGCAGGGGAGGGGGCAGAGACAGAGGGACACACAGAATCTGAAGCAGGCTCCAGGCTCTGAGCCGTCAGCATAGAGCCCAGTGGGGCTCAAACCCACAAACGGGGAGATCGGGACCTGAGCCGAAGTCAGATGCTTAACTCACTGCACCACACAGGTGCCTCTGTTTGTTTTTATTTTTAAATTTATTTGTTTTAAGTAGACGCCACATCCAGTGTGGGGCTTGAACTCACAACCCTGAGATTGTCAAGAGCCCCAGGCCCTCCATGCAGGCTGAGCCAGCTGGGCATCTCTTGAAAACATTTATTTGTAAAGGAAACTTTCTTCATCTGTAAAATGGTGACCATGGTACCAGCACCAAAAGATTGGTTAAATGGAATAATTCCAGAAGTGCATGGTGTGACTCTTCTTACTGCAAGCGGAAAGCGAGTTCTGGGAAACACCGTCACGCGGGGTCCTTCAGAGAGGGTTTTAACTCTTCCAGGAGCTTTGGGAAACTCCTGACTTCCAGTCTAGCCTCCTTCCTCCGTGTTTTCTGTGTGGCATGGTGCTCCTGCTTCTGAAGGGAGACAGTCGCGTCCCTGCCGTTCCAGTCGCCACTAAATAGAGTTGCCAGCAGGGGGCCCCAGAGCACCGCGGGTGTGTTTGCCCTGTTAGGTCCTAATGATTCATCAGGGCTTATGAACACCTGCCCCAGGCTCCGGTTCGGGGCATGGGGGTGCGGGTGTAGGGCTGAATGAAGGTGTGGGCAGGAGCCCTGGCCTCAGGGAGAACAGAGATGCTTTGTTATTCTGGTCTTTTTCTTTCACAAGATGTTGGCCTTCGTTAGATTCATTCCTATATAGTCATTCAACAAATATTTATTGGATGCCTACTCTGTTCCAGTTGCTATTCAAAGACTTGCTGTGTGTCAGTGAGCGAGAACAGAGATCCTTGCGTTCATGGAGCTTACGTCCTAGCCGGCAGCAGTGAGGCTAATAAGTAAATAAATTATATAGTTTGTTAGAAGCGTTATGAAGAAAGTATAAGCCTGAGTGTGTGGGGGGTCGGGGTGGGCAGTGTGCAGCATCGAAGAGAATGGCTAATAGGCCTCATTAGGAAAGCAAAATGCGAGCAAAGTTTCAAAGACAGGAAGTTAGCCAAGGAGCAATCTGGGGAAAGTGTGTTCTAGATGAAAACTTTGCAGCAGGTACATTAGGTGCCCTGTATAGACGAGGTAACTGAGGCTCAGAGAAGTGAAATGACGCGTTTGAAGTCTCACGGGAGGTTACCGGCCAAGTGGGCATAGCTTAGCCGCCTCCTTCCCAGCCCCACGCTGCCACACCGGGTCACAGTACCACGCTGTGTGTGCCAAGGGGATGGCACCTTCTCGTAAAGCCGCACACTACACAGCCTGCCTACAAGATGACTCAGGCGAGCTTGGCGTATTTCCCCTCTTGGGTAATCCGAAAATGCCTGCGATCTTTTTTTTTTAATTTTTTTTAACATAATGAGTCAATATTTATTTTGCTGAGTGCCGTGGAGGCTGGAAGCGAGGCACGGCCCCTGCACCTAAGGGACCAATGATCCATCCGTAAACATTTGGGTCTCTGTTTCTTCTTTCGTCTACTTTCCTTTCTTCCCCCCAACAAGCCCACCGATGACCTCTACGTATGGCTTGGAATTGAATCAGTTCTCGAACTCGGTCACCCCTTGTTAGTTTCCAGGTTCCTGGACACTCCCCAGAGTCCTCTTGCTGCCAGTTGGTACACGGTGCCCTGGTTGTCCCCAGGTCACGGTTCTGTACTCCTTCTGTGAGACTAGGCTCATGCCTTGCCCTCTCCGTCTAGGCTTTGGATAGATGCGCCACCTGGATCCTTCGTTCCCTTTAGGACGGTCTCTGCCGCCTGTATTCACAATTGTTGCGATCTCCCCACTTGATGGGAGACTCTGTGACTTTCTCCTTGGAAGTTGTGCTCCTTGGGCATTCTGCTTGGTCCCCTCGAGCTGCCTTTCTGTGCCTGAGTCACCTCTCTCTGCCTCTGGCCGTGAGAACTCAGGACGTGTGCCGAGGCGCCTTCCTGGCCACATTTGCTGGGAGGAGACTGACCTGGGTCACGGTGCCTGTGGAGCCGCAGAGAAGAGCAGAGGCTGTATTTATTTAGGTACTTAATTGAGAGCTAGCAGTTTAGGGGAGAGACGGGCTTGGTAAGCTCGAGGCGGAGAAGAATGAGGAAGCCTGCTGTTGAAGGATGGGTAGCATTAATAGGTGTAGGGGAGAGACCAGGGTGGGGGTGCGCTTGGGGTGGAGGGCAGGGAGGGGGTGTTTGGGAGTGCTATGGGAAGATCGTAGGCAGGCAGGGCGGGGCCGGAGCAGGGCCTGGAACTCCAGGTCAAGACGTTTGCATTACAGCCTTGTAAACTGTCCTTAAATAAAGTTCCCGGGAAGCCGGCATAAAGGCGTTAAGGACCACATGTCATCAGGACCTGTATGTCCACCTGCCTATCTTTGAAAGTCTCAAATCTACCACATTCCCGAATGCCGCGTCTGAAAGAGGTTCCCTGGGTTATTTTGTCATAGTGTCCTATTTCTTTTTTTTTTTTAATTTGTTTTAACATTTATTTCTTTTTTTTTTATTTTTTCAACATTTATTTATTTATTTTTAACATATATTTATTTGAGAGGCTTGGGGAGGGGCAGAAAGAGACAGAGGATCCGAAGCAGACTCTGCACTGTGAGCACAGAGCCCGATGCAGGGCTCGAACTCACAAACCGTGGGATCGGGACCTGAGCTGACATCAAGAGTTGTCCACTTAACCAGCTGAGCCCCCCAGGGGCCCCCACGGTGTCCTGTTTCTTTCCGTTTGCTTGTTTATTCTCAGTCTCCTCTAGTGTGTCCTAAAATGAATGCTGCCGAACCGGCAGGGGCTCCGTCCGGTTCCCTGTTGTATTCCCAGAATGCAACACAGTATCAGCTGCTAAAAGTTCCTGAAATATTGGTTGACTGAATGAACACTCGAAACTAATTCTCTAACTGCCTCTACCTTCCGGATGCTCGACTTCTGTTGGTGCTGACACCATCGGTCCGGTCTGCACGGTTGAGATCTTGGAGTCAACTTGATGTGGACTTGAACCCAGAAACTGACTGCTCCTGAATTTAACGTGGGCCGTACTCCTCCTGAGACCTTGTTTTATGCTCTGTTATGACAAGGTAACACAATGTACCCTGTTGCGTTTTAGGTGTGAGGGCCGAAAGCGTCAAATGTCAACAAACATTGAGGGAAAAGGAGTTAGAAACCATTGGGAGGCAGAGCCGTTGGCAAGTCGCAAGTTATGTGTTTCTAACTGTGGTATTGACTATTCTGATCTCTTCCAAGGGGCAGAATTACATAGTGGTTAATAATAGTATTAATAATAGTATTTGTGGTTTATAATCATATCAGATTGCCTGGGCTCAGATCTTGGTTCTGCCGCTTACTCGCTGTGTGTCTCTGGGAAGGGGGCGTACCCTCTCTGTGACTCTGTTTTCTCATCTGCAAAATATAGGTAAGAATAACGCCTCACAGAATTATCGCTGTAAGTTTCCTAGAGCAGCGCCGGGGCATAGTAAGTGGTCAGCGAGGGAGAGGTCGCATGAGCTGTTACTATTCAGCGGGCCGCTGAGATGGCTTCCGTCCTGTTGCTGTTTCCAGCCGCTCTGAAACAGGCGGGCGCCTCCCCTCCGGGAGTGACCTTGCAAGCTGTCGCCAAGGGTTAGTGAGGGGAGGTCGGACTTTGTTGCGGAGTTTCTGCCGGAGAGGCAGTGGCCGCAGAGAGGGATGCCGGGTCTGGAGGGGGCACGCGACTTCCCCGCCACAGGGAAGGAAGTGTCACCACTTGGCTCTGTCTGTGCAGAGCGGCACAGAAACCTAAAAGAACTCTGCTTCCACCCTGTGTTTGTAGGGGGAGAAGGCAGCCGCGTCTGAAGCCCGGCCGGTGATGACCTTGGGGGGGGGTGCCGTGGCCAAGCCCTCCTCCACACTCTTATCCTCTCCCTCCTCACTACACCTCTCTCCCTGCTCCGTGAACACAACCGAAGCTTCCTTCCAAGAGTGCTGGTGGAGCGGAGGTAGGTCAGGAGGGTTTGGAGATGTTACCACACTTTTTTTTTTTTACCCATTAAAAAGTTCCTTTTCCCCTCTGGGTCCCTGTGGCCCGCCGTTTCAGGCACCTCCCCCTGACAAACAGCAACAGTGAATTCGATAATTATTTTACACTTCGGAGTGATTTTCTTTTGCTGAATTTTGAGACACTGGGAAGTGAAACAGTTTAGAGCTACAGAAACCATGGTGGCTGGTCTGTGCGGTATCGACGAGGTCTTTCCTGGGCCTTCCGGGCTTCCCACAGGTGTCCCCGGGGGCCCGGCAGTCCACACCGAGGGGCCCGAGGGGGCAGACATCTGCGTCCTTCCCTTCTGAATGCCGAAGGCAGCTAGCAGCTGTGAGAGCCTGTATGTTTTCTATCCCACTTCCCATCCAGAATAGAAAAGGGATCACCTGCACGCAGATGGAGGGGGGTTTGGAGAAGAAATAGAGGGCGGGATAAAGTGTGTGAGACTCGGCTCTCCCTTCGCCCAGACCGAGTGTGAGGGGCGGTGGTTGCGTGCGTCACAAAGGGATCGATGGATTTTCTGAGTAAGTCCTCGATCAGCGTGGCCCACCTTGCAGCACCTTCTGTCTGCCCGTAAACACAGGCGTCTCTGTAAACGAACATTTCCAGTATCGGTGAACAGTCCGCTTCGTAGGTGCGGGCGCACCCGGGCTGAGAGGACGTGTGTCCCCCGTCTCGTCTTAGTGTCCCCCGGGAACTCCGTGCCCTCTAGGGAGGCGCTCTGGTGCCGTGAACCAGAAGACGTGTCTCGGCACGAGTGTCGGAGACGCTCAGCCCCCAGGTTCGCCTTGGCCTGGGAACGGCCTGAGAGGGCATCTGTGGGAGTCTGGCGCCCCTGTCCCCTCCCTGGGTTCTTGCCTCTCCTCCTCTTCCCCACCCTGGCCCAGCGGCTTTTCCGATTCTGTCTCCAGGAGGATTTAGGTCTCGCCTATTGGTTTTCCGCTGTCGTGTGGGGCCATTCTGGGCTCTAAACCACACTTTTCCTCCTAGGTGGCCCCTGTCTCCGTTGGCTCCTTGACACTTCCCCAGAGGTGTTTCCAGGGTCCGGGCCGTTTCCCGAAGCCGTCAGCTCTGCACCTACAGCGTTCTGCGATCGCCCTGCCTCTCCCTCAGGCCCTGTCACTCGCTCGCCCCGTGTCCTGACTGATCGTCCGGCCCTTGGCTTCGTGGTAATTTCCGGCAGCATCCCTCCTCCTCGGCGGAGGCGGCTTTATGGCCAGCACACAGCATCCCCAGTTCTTTGTGTATTTGTTTGCCTCTGAGACCTCTTTATCGAACTCGTGGTTTTGGGTCATGGAATTTGCCGTTAGAATTTCAGTGGGTTTTGAGGTCACGCTCTCCCCACCCGGCTGAAACCGGGCTTTTCTGAATGGCGCGCCGTGCAGCCGCTCCCGTGCGTGCGCTCCTCCGCTCCGTGTGTGCGCTCCTCCCCTCCGTGCGTGCGCTCCTCCCCTGCGTGTGTGTGTGGCCCGGGGACGGGCTGAGCTTTCTGCTCCCCACGTGGCTTCTCTCAACAACGACGCCTCCACCGCTGCGCACACACACTCCGCCCTCTCACCAGCCTCGTTTTTGGCTCAAGTAGTCTCCTCGCCCTATAAACATATTTAATGAGAGTGTTGGCACCCGTCTCTTGCCTCCCTGCCTTTTGTCATCATTCTGGAAAACTTCGGCAGCCACGCTGGCGATGCACCTGAATCCTGCGTTTCTTATTCCCCAGCGAGTCCCACCTCCACTGGGCTTCGGCCACCCATTCAAATGGCCACACCGCGGACCCTGCCCCCACCCACCGTCGTTCCACCTCTGAAGCCGTGAACCCTGGAATTCCAATTATTGGTCTCGGAGCACAGCTTTCTTTTTTTAAAAAATGTTTATTTATTTATTTCGACAGAGAGAGAGAGTGGGGAGTGTGCGCGCGCCCGCACACACACAAACACACACACACATGCACACACATGAACAGGGGAGGGACAGAGAGAGAGAATCCCAGGCAGGCCCCGCGCTGTCAGCGCAGAGCCCAACGTGGGGCTCAAACTCACGAACCATGAGATCGTGACCTGAGCTGAAATTAATAAGAGTCGGAGGCTTAACCGACTGAGCCGCCCAGGGGCCCCTCACGGCATAGCTTCCTAACTGTGACACCCAGGTTCCCGCCAGCCTGTTCTTGAAAAGTGATCTGTCTCTTTATTCGGAGTAATTGCATGCTCACCTCCCAGAATTGATGCTAATAAGCATTTTGTCATATTTGCTTCAAGTCTTATTCAAATGAATAAAGCATTGAAGGTACATTTAAGGGTTTCCTGGGGATCTTCTCCCAGTTCCTGCTCTCCCCTCCTCCTCAGAAACAACCATCTCATGAGTTCGGTGCATGTGTGTGTACGTGCATAAAATGTAATATTGATTTTTGTTCCTGTACATAAGTTGCAACTTCATTTTCACTCAGTGTTGTGCTTTGAAAATCTACACGCACGGAACAAATAGTCCGTCTCTCCTGAATGCTCCGTAGCATCCCCGCGTGAGAATAGAGTGAACTGATTTATCCATTTTCCAAATTTGTCAGTACAAAGAGGGCCGCATTAACACGCTTGTAAACCGCCCTGCGCTGTAGCTGGACGCGCCTCTGTGCGCCTCGGAAAGGCTTCCTCCTTGTGCGGACCTGGTCCTCCGAATGCACAGCTTGGCAAACGGAAGGGCCTGGGCAAAGAGAAGAGTTCTCGGGTGGGTGCAGCTTTGTGCTGAGGATGCTTGGGTTGTTTAGGGGCTATGGATTGAGTTTCCTGGACTTGCTCCCAGATCGCACGGCCATCTTTGGTGCCGGGGGTTCAGAACAAAAACTACAGAGGGGCACCTGGGTGGCTCGGTTAAGCATTGACTCTTGATTTCGGCTCAGGTCATGGTCTCACAGTTGGTGGGTTTGAGCCCCACGTTGGGCTCTGCACTGGTAGCATGGAGCTTGCTTGGGATTGTCTCTCTCTCTCTCTCTATCTTTTTCCAAATAAATAAGTAAACCTTAAAGAAAAAGAACAAAAACTTTAGAGTCACACTGTATGGGTTGAAATGTTAGCTATTGTGGGGGCACCTGGGTGGCTCAGTTGCTTAAGTGTGTGACTCTTGGTTTTGGCTCAGGTCATGATCTAGAGGTTCATGAGTTCAAGCCCCACATTGGGCTCTGTGCTGACAGCTCAGAGCCTGCTTGGGATTCTCCCTTTCTTCCTCTCTTCTACCTCTCCTGCACTCATGCGTGTGTGCTCTCTCTCTCTCTCTCTCAAAATAAATAAATAAAATCTCTGTGCCTCACTGCGCTCATCAGTAAATTGGGAATATGGAATTCTCTCTCTCACGAGGGTTCTATGTAGTAGTATTTAGCATATAGTAAGTTTTACATAAATGTTGGATATTACCCCTGCAAGGCATAGGAGCAGGAGTGCAGCTGCTGGCGGGGAGGGAACGCGCTTTTTAAAGACGCCCGTTCTTTATCCCGTCTCTATTTTTTCAATCTTTGTTCTGTATCCAGCCGGGATCCCTAATTGCGGTTTTGAGACCGTGGGCCTGTGGCATGTCACGGCGCGTCGGGAGTGTTCTCAGCGATGGGAAAGCATCCCAAGGGGGAGCGGGCCAAGTCGCCCGGGCCACTCCCCAGAGTGGGCAGGAGGAGGAGATCGGGTTAAGCGTGCAGGAAGAGTGGCCTCCTCCTGCCTGGCCTGACGGCTCTCCTTATCTCGGCAGGGCCTCCTCCTGCTGTGAGAGAAGTCTCAGATGACAGAAGCGAGTGGGCCTCTAAATTCCTCCCACCCCGCCTCCTCGTGCGCACACTCCTTCGGCCGGCGGTCTGGTCCCCATTTAGTGTTAACAGCCGTCAGTTTGTTGTTACCAGCGGCTGACCGCCTGCTCCTTGCTTTCCTCTCGCTGCTAATTTTCCCACGTTATGCTTCGCTCATTTTCTTGAGTTTCGTTGCCCCCAAATACCCCTATATTCTTAATTCTTTCTTAGAATACTCCCTGCAACTCCTCGTCCTACCGGAACTCTGGTTTCCCTTTGGTGACCCTGATTCCCTTCACTCTACAGAGCGGGGCCTGGCTGCTCCCGGCGAGGTCGGCGTGGGCGCGTGGGTGGATTTGCGGTCAGTCACACTCGAGTTCAAACCCGAACTGCATCACGGGCACGCTGGGGGTCCTTGGCCTCGTGACAATTCATCAAAGCCCCAGTTTGCGAACCTTGGCTTAAGGATCTCTGCTCCAAAAAGTTGTGAGGTGATAAAGGGATAAGTGACCTCACACCGATACACGGCTTCTAGTATATTCCATGCTGTTGTTTACTTTTACCCGAAAAGCTGCCGCGACGATCGAGTAATTGGGATGTAGAGGAAAATTTGGCTGTGACTTCATCGCCGTCTTCGCACACGCACAGTTTGGGGCGGGGAGGGGTCCTGTACAGGCCTCTGCTTTCCTCCCATACCCGTAAGCCTCACTAGGGGTCACGGAGCGTCCGCGGTTGGACCCTTCGCTTCTCCTTGCACCTGCCCTGCCGAGTTAGTCAGCCTAACTTCATTGTCTCTGCTCCTCGGCCGGCTTGGAGTGTCGGCGGAGCTCGCGTGCTGCGATGCGTTGGCTTCTCCCCGTACGCTTGCCATGCGCAGCCTTGGCTCAGCTCCGAAAACTGCCCGCGGCCTCCTTCCCGGTTCCTGGTTGGTGCCCTTTTTCATACCCTCGACGGGGATTTCACGCCTTTTCTGCCCTTTTCAGGCCTGCCTCCGTCACCGTCTTCCTCTTCCTCTGTCGAGGTGGTGGACGAGTCGAGTGAACACCCGGGTCCAGGCTGGAGAAGGCTGTTTCCTTGAGTAAATGACCCCGTAGACCTTTAAAGGAAAACAAAATCACAGATCACCAGGGCTACAGTTAGTGTGTTTGTGTGGATAAAACAGTAGTTTCCGCTCTGGTTTTCATACTCATAGGTGTTAGTACTGCGGTCGTCACGGAGAAGTTTTCTACGTTTGCGAGTTATTAGTAATTTACAGGAAAGTGTTCAAGGCTTCATTGATTTTGAGAGACTAATTCTAGGTAGACTCTATTCCTTATTTTTAGCTTACCTCAGGGTGTAAAGACCCTTTTTCCTCTCCAGCTGTGGGACCCGGTTGGCTTAGTCATAACTGTGGCTGGTAAGGAGTCGGTTTTCTTTCCCAGAGGCCGAGGGATATGCATTCTAAATTCTGTCCTTCTGAAAGGAAACCACTGGGTCACAGACCATTCAAATGCAGGTTGCTGGGCCTCATCTCCTGGAAGTTTTGACTCGGCGGGTGTGGGGTGGAGTCCAAGACTTGCCTCAGCTGATTCCGATGCAGCTCATCCGAGGACCCCTTTTTAGAATCCTGACATAGTTATGTCTTCACTCACTTCTACCTCCTTTTTGCCTCAAAAGTGTGAGGTACCCTATTCCTTTTCAAGACTGATTTTTGCGTACGTGCCTTTGATTCCATTTTGTCACTTCTTCTCGGTCCTCGGGCCAGCAGCAAATCCCTCTCTCTGGTACCGACTGTCTCACAATCTCCTTCCCCTTGGCTTACAGATATTATTCTCTCTTCTAGTAAATTTTTATTTAGTTTCCAGCGTACAGTTTAATTGCTTTCTTTGCTGCTTCTCTCCTCCTGTCTACTCTCCTCCTTCTCTTTACCACTGAACGTCTTGAAGGACTCTCTCCTTCCCGTACTGATTTTTAACGATAATTACAACCACCATAACAACAAATAGTAACAAGGATAGCTACCGACATCTGCTGGTTGATCACTATGGACTGGACTCTTTTCTCTCTGTTTTTTTTTTTTTTTTTTTTTTAAGTGTATTTGAGAAAGAGTGTGCACGCGCACCTGTATGGGGGAGGGGTAGAGAGGAGAAAGAGAGAGAGAGAGAGAGAGAGAGAGAGAGAATCCCAAGCAGGCTCTGCACTGCCGGCATGGAGCCTGATGCCAGGCTTGAACCCATGAACCGAGAGATTATGACCCGGGCCAAAACCACGAGTCGGATGCTTAACCGACTGAGCCACCCGTGCGCCTGGACCAGACGCTCTTCCAACTGCTTTACAATACTGACTTTGTAGCTGATAGTCCGCGTTTCAGTTAGAAAATATTGGGATCTGATTCCGGGCTGTTTATTCAGTCGTACTGATCCGCGTTGTCTGCTCTTGTACCGGCGCCCTGCCGTGTTATGCACTCTAACTTCATTAGCCACATTTCGTGTTCGTGCCCGTTACCGACTGGGATTCTCGTTCTGGCCTCTGGAGCCCCGCTTTCTCCTGCTCCTCTCCCTGCTTCGATTCGTCTTGATCAGTGGGCTTCCCTGGCTTTTCCTTTCTGCTGCTTCAACTCCGTTTAAAGCCCTTTAATTTTTTTTTACGTTTATTTATTTTTGAGAGACAGAGACAGCGTGAGCAGGGGAAGGGCAGAGAGAGAGAGGGAGACACAGAATCCGAAGCAGGCTCCAGGCTCTGAGCTGTCAGCACAGAGCCCGACGCGGGGCTTGAACTCACAGACCGTGAGATCATGACCTGAGCCGAAGTCGGCCGCTTAACCGACTGAGCCACCCAGGCGCCCCAATTTAAAGCCCTTTAGAGCTTGCCTCCAACTTGCTTTTCCAGCCACGGTTCCCAATACTCTTTCTTTGCCCTACATGCTTTAGCCAGAGACACCTGCTCTTTGGTCCCCGAGCACACTGTTTCCTCGATGACTTTGCACACGGAGTTCCCCTCCTGTGCTGTGAAGTCTGGCAGTCTCCCGACACGGGCTTGTCCCAGCTGTGTGCCTCAGAGTACCTGCTGATTTAAGATCCTCAGCGCTTGGAATGCTCTAGCTTTATAGATCAGGACCAAGCAGCAGGAAGGCTGCTCTGGGGTCTTTCTTCTGCGGGGTGGAGCACACAGGGTGGGGGAGACAGAGAGCGCAGGAGTAGGCAGTGGGGCAGGGAAGGCTGCGGGTTGGGGACAGTGGTCATAAGATCTTTGTCTCTTAAAGACTGCAGGACTGTGGGTGGTTGTTTCTAATTAATCCACAGCGAACTTCAAAGGAGGCATACGCTAAGGAGGACTAGGTCAGAAATGCCACCCTCTGGAATGGAACTTAATGAGGGCCATTAAATGTGACGAGATAAGTAAATGTGAGGACGTGGGTGATCTGCCACAGGGAACCTCCCTTGGAAATTGTTGCTAAGTGTGTTGCTAATGAGTGAGGGTATTTCTCAAGTGTCCCTCAAGAACATTAAGCATCCTTGTATCGAGGGCAAGAAAAGGGGAGTCAGGCGATGAGTAGCATTAGTTGGTGTGTCTCCCGCAGTGCCCGGAGGAGGGAGCCGCTCTGGCCTGAGGTCTCTGACTGTACGGTCGGACCTTGGACAACACGGTTTGAGCTGCCCGGCTCCACTTACGTGTGCATTTTTGGGATAAATATAGTGTAGTACTGTTAAATGAATTTTCTCTTTTAAATGTTTTTTTTAACATTTTCGGTTACAAGCTTTGTTGTAAGAATATTGTTACATACTACATATACCATACAAACTATGTGTTTTTCGAATGTGTATGTTATTGGTAAGGCTTCCGGTCAGCTGTAGGCTGTTAGTAGTTAAGGTTTTGGGAGAGTCAGAAGTTATACGCAGATTTCCAGCCGTGCTTATTGGGGGAGGGTCAGCACGCCTAACCTGCTTGTGGCTCAGGGGTTAACTGTAGTTGTTTAAAGAGAAATATTACTAGAATAGAAGACGTGTGTTTGTCAGACAGATCCGGGTCTCAAACCTGGCTCTACTAACGTAAGGAACTCACTTGACCTTTCCGAATCTGATTTTCCTCTTTACTAAAATGAATATAGGGGTGCCTGGGTGGCTCAGTCGGTTGAGCGTCCGACTTCGGCTCAGGTCATGATCTCACAGTCTATGAGTTCGAGCCCCACGTCAGGCTCTGTGCTGACGGCTCAGAGCCTGGAGCCTGCTTCGGATTCTGTGTCTCCCTCTCTCTCTGCCCCTCCCCCACTCATGCTCTGTCTCTCTCTGTCTCAAAAATAAACATAAAAAAATTAAAAAAAATAAAATGAATATAAAACACCTCTGGTCATAAGGCTGTTATGAGAATGAAACTAAGGAATAAATAATGTATTTATAATATATGTAAAACACTTTAATAATCTCAGTTCACATGGTACTCAATAAGGATGTTAGTTTTGTACTCTTTCCCTTTTAGGACAAATTGTTGGTATCGTCAGGATACCATAGCATGATAGAGCAACCTTTTGAGAATAAAACTCGTTTGCTCTCGAGTGCATTTAACAACCTCAGAAATGTCTTAAATGAATCTATCCAGTGGGAGGGCATATCCGTGGTAGACAATTGGTTCCTGTTCTCAATGCATGTGCATTTTGTGGTTAGTGGATTAGAGCCTTAAGGCTTCGTATGAATCTGTCTCTCAGAGCTTGGTTACATCTGAGTGTACAAAAATCAGCTTTCTTCATCTTCAACAGTGAGGCCCAGACTCTGGACAAGGTATTGAGACCCTATTAGATCCTGCCTGAAACAATTACCTCCCCTTTTTCTGCCCTTTAGATTCTGTGGTCATAACAAAGAGGAGAGAAGCACATGAAAAATGGGCTTAGCTATACAAGTAGGCATTCACATGAAATTTATTTGTTTTCTCTTCCTAGAATAATGTTTTTGCTCCTGTACTCTTGGAATTTGGAAGAGGCAAAGAATAAGGTTGGGCCGTCGCCTGGAAAAGGGGTCAGGGTTGGGTATCACCTCGCAGGCTCAGGTAGGATGCACTCGTGTGGCAGAGTCGATTAGACTCAGGAAGACTGTTTCTTTGCCACTAAACTCACCAGGGACTGAAGTATGAAAACCAGAATGCCAAGAGAGAATCAGAAAGTCAGAAATGCACTGCCAGAAACACTAGGTGTTTGCATCAGGGAACGGACAGCGAATGCTCTCTCTTCTTGGGAAAATTATAGGAAGCCAAAATTTTCAGAAAGCTCCCTGTGGAGTTTCAAGTCGAGCCAGAAAGTTGGTGTGATTCAGACGATGAATCTCTTCAGGCACTGATGTACCGATGCGTCTGTTTCCACAGCCGGACGCGCTGGAGCAGGTGCGTCTGTGGGCTAGCTTGTCGGAGTACTTTCTCCCTTGAGCGGCCCTTGATGGGCTTCCTAACATTGATCTTTGTGTCCTTCTTTTTCTTGTGAAATAATTTGAGGTTTACAAGTAAGTGCAGGGAGGGGATAATATAATCGACATGGTCTTGCTTAAGAAAACGTTGGGCCTTGTTCTTTTTTTTTTTTTTTAATTGAAAAGCAGTTAAGTTTTTAAATTGAAAGTGGTTTTATTTCTTTATTTTTCTTTTTTTATTTCTCTCTCTCAAGTTTCTATTTAAATTCTAGTTAGTTATCATATAGTGTAATATTGGTTTCAGGAGTAGAATTCAGTGATTCATCACTTACATACAACACCCAGTGCTCATCACGAGTGCCTCCCTCAACACCCATGACCCCGTCTCCAGAGGAAACCACTATCCTGAATTTGGTGTTTAAAATTCCCAAAAGGATTTTTCTATTTACCAATTATGTATTAACTACAAACAATTTATGGGATTATCATATATGTTGTAAAGCTAAGTAAATGGTATACTAAACACATATGTTTTACAACTATTTCGCTCAATAGCCTATTTTGGGGACTTGTCCACGTTGATACGTGACTCAAGTACAAGCAGAAAACTTCTACCTTCTTCCCTTCTAGGTTCTTGGGCTGCCTACTAATTAAATTGACAGAAGACAGTAAGGGGAGAAAAATTTGATTTCATATGTATGCGAGCCCCATAAAACTCTGAGACTCCAAAGCAGTCGGGGAGTTGAGGCTCGTGTACCATTCTGAGCTAAGGAGACATGGTCTGGGACTTCAGCGGGGAGGAAGGCAGTTCACAGGAAGAGGAGAAGAGCAAAGTCTTTCTGGTATAAGAAGTTATCCCTGGTAATAGCTGTCTCAATTCTTTCAGTCAGTTAAGGGAGGAGCACAAAAAATCTCTTCCTGAGTCTGCCAGGGCTTGATCGCCTACAGCCCCGATTAACCGATGTACCAAAGTGGCATATTTGGGGTTATCTATTCTGCTCTCTCCATATATATATATACCACCAATTTTAACTGCTGTAGAACATTCCAGTATGTAGGTATTTCTCTATTCTTCTGTTGAACTTATAAATCGTTTGCAGCGTTTTAATGACCCTTGTGTGGTTGCCAGTTTGCTTCCTAAGAGGTTACCAGTTTAGACCTTCCTGTTTCATGTCGTCGCCAACGCTGGATATTGTCAGAGTTTAGTTTTTTCTAGTCCGATGGTTGTGAAATGGTATTTCGTTGTGTTGTAGTTTTTCTGTTCCCCTGAGCATCATTTCAAAGGCGCCACTTCCCCACTCAGATTTCTATTTTGGAGAATTTTCTGAGTTTTGCCATTTTTTCCCCTAATTTGATATTTATAAGTTCTTTGTACAACTTGGCTATTAGTCACTGGTCTATAGGCATTGCAAAAGTTTTATCCTAGTCTGTGTCTTGTCTTTTGTATGTTTTGAGAATGTCTTTTGATTTACAGTCATTTAGAATTTAATAATAGTGAAATTCATGAATTTTTCTTTGTTTTTTTATATTTCTTTTTTTAAAAATTTATTTATTTCGAAAGAGAGAGAGAGACAGACAGAGAGAGAGAGTGGAGGGGCAGAGAAAGAGGGCGACACAGAATCCGAAGCAGGCTCCAGGCTCTGAGCTGTCAGCACTGAGCCCAACGCGGGTTCTCACTCAGGTGAGATCACGACCTGAGCTGAGGTCGGACGCTTAACCGACTGAGCCACCCAAGTGCCCCGTTTTTTTGTTTTGTTTTGTTTGTTTTTGTTTTTTTTAACTTACATCTGCTCTTTATTCAGGACAAGAATGCATGAGCAAAGCTAGATTATCTTTAAAAACCATTTTTGTTAAGTGACTTATTTAGTACAATACAGGAGTAACAGATTATTGGATTACTTAATTATCTACAATGTACTTGACTTTTTAAAATTTTATTTTTTAAGAATTGAAGTTAGTTAATGTACAGTACAGTATTGGTTTCAGGAGTAGAAACCTGTGCTCATCCCAACCTGTGCCCTCCTCATTGCCCTTCACCCACCTAGCCCATCCCCCCCAACCACATCCCCTCCAGTCTGTTCTTGGTATTTAAGAGTCTCTTATGGTTTGCCTCCCTCTCTGTTTTTATTTTATTTTTCCTTCCCTTCTCCTATGTTCATCTGTTGTATTTCTTAAATTCCACATATGAATGAAATCATGATATTTGTCTTTCTCTGACTGACTTATTTCACTTAGCATAATACTCGTTCCATCCACGTTGTTGCAAATTGCAAGATTTCATTCTTTTTGATCGCTGAGTAATACTGCATTTTATATCTATACCACATTTTCTTTATCCATTCATCAGTAGGTGAAAATTTGGGCTCTTTCCATAATTCGGATATTGTTGCTAGTGCTACTATAAACAGTGGGGTGCATGTGTCCCTTTGAATCAGCATTTTTGTATCCTTTGGATAAATACCTAGTATTGTGATTGCTGGGTCGTAGGGTAGTTCTATTTTTAATTTTTAAAGGAAACTTTCATTGTTTTCCAGAGTGGCTGCACCAGTTTGCATTCCCACCAACAGTTTTCCCCTTTCTCCGCATCCTCACCAGCATCTGTTGTTTCCTGAGTTAATTTTAACCATTCTGACAGGTGTGAGGTGGTATCTCATTGTGGTTTTGATTTGTATTTCCCTGATGATGAGTGATGTTGAGCATATTTTCATGTGTCTGTTTGCCATCTGGATGTCTTCTGTGGAAAAGCGTCTATTCATGTCTTCTGCCAATTTCTTCACTGAAATTTGTTTTCTGGGTGTTGAGTTTGATGAATTCTTTATAGATTTTAGATACTAACCCTTTCTCAGATATGTAATTTGCAAGTATCTTCTCCCATTTTGTTGGTTGCCTTTTAGTTTTGATGATTGTGTCCTTCACTGTGCAGAAGCTTTTTATTTCCCTTGCCTCTGGAGACATGTCTAGTAAGAATTTGCTGTGGTCAAAGAGGTTGCTGCCTGTTTTATCCTGTAAGATTTTGGTGGTTTCCTGTCTCACATTTAGGGCTTTTATCCATTTTGAATTTATTTTTGTGTATGGTGTAAGAAAGTGGTCCAGTTTCATTCTTGTATGCCGGGGTCCTTGTTCTGGCGAATCTAGGGGTCCACGAAGGACGGACGGTCAGGCGAAAGGAAGTGAGAGAGCCATGAGAGACATGGAGTCTGATGACCAAGCAGGCAGCCCTGGCAATTCTGGCATCTCCGACCTGCTAGTCTCAGTGTCTTTATTTTTAAAGGTAGCAAGTTACATTACAACAATGAGTGACATTCCATAGTTTGATCTCTTTAACAATAATCATTTTTACCAGCAAGGCGGCAACTTCCTTAATCCTGTATGTTGATTTCAGGATAATTAACATATAAATTTAGGTTGGGGGGAAAGAGCAGAGAGTTACCTAGGCCTGCCTATGTTAATTACCTATAGATAGATTAGGAGACATTCTATCCATAATCTTTAACCATAAGGGGGGAGGTAGAGACATGACCTCTAAGTTCTTTTCCTTTACGAGTGAGTGAGCCTATATCGTAAGGGCTCATGTTTATCTGTTCTTTATACAAACAGCAGTTTCTGTAAAAGTATTTTGTTATTGCCTTTTTATTATAAAGGAGCGTGGGGATGGGAATAGCAAAAGGATTTGTGAAATGTTAACCTCAGGAAGGTTGGCTATTGTTTGTACCTTATCTGTAAACAGTGCTTCTAACTTTTGGGCTAGGCTAACCTCAGGGGAAGGTCCTAAGTCTCTACAATCTCTCCTATCAGTCTGTTAATCGAATACTGAGAGAAGCTTTACAGAGATGTGCCTTGAGGTTTTATGGTGGGGCTGAGGGGATGATTAACACAATGTGATACCTGCAGGGAAAATCTAGTTTGGTTCAAGGAGTCTTGGGGCCTAACGCCTACTAATTTCTAGCCAACTCATAACTGCTATTCTATATGATCAATTTGTGTAACCTATCCCCAAGAGGCAATTTTGAGGTTACTTCTGACCAGGTTACTCTCATTCAGATTTTATCCATCAAGATCAGGTCCCCTTTTCCATGTGCCATAAAACCAAAGAGCATTACGTCCCTTAGGCCAATGAGAGCAGTTCAAGAAATCCTGGCCTGAAAGATTATTTAGAAGGAGGTAAGATTAGGCGCCAGTTTGGCCGGCGGGAGCTTTGCTTCAACCTTTTCCACACAGAGAAGGGTCTCAATCTGTGAGCCCAAAATGGCTCCCAACACTTGTACGTGTTGCTGTCCACTTTTCCTAGAATCATCTACTGAAGAGACTGTCTTTTTCCACTGGATATACTTTCCTTCTTTGTCAAAGTTTAGTTGGCCATACATTTGCTGGGTCTATTTCTGGGTTCTCTATTCTGTTTCATTGATCTATGTATCTGTTTTGTGCCAGTGTCACAGTGTCTTGATGATTACAGCTTTGTAATATAGCTTGAAGACCAGGATTGTGATGCCTATAGCTTTGATTTTCTTTTTCAACATCACTTTGGCCATTTGGCGTGTTTTCTGCTTCCATACGGATTTTAGGGTTGTTTGTTCTAGGTCTGCAAAGAATATTGGTGTTATTTTGATAGGGATTGCATTGAATATGTAGGTTGCTTTGGGTAGTATCAGTATTTTAAAAATATTTTATTATCCAATCCATGAGCATGGAATGTTTTTCCATTTCTTCGTATCTTCTCCAATTTCTTTCACAAACTTTCTGTAGTTTTCAGCATATAGATCTTTTTACCTCTTTGGTTGGGTTTATTACTAGGTATCTTATGGGTTTTGGTGGAATTGCAAATGGGATTGATTCCTTGATTTCTCTTTCTTCTGCTTCATTATTGGTGTATAGAAATGCAATGCAGATATCTGTACATTGATTTTATATCCCATGACTTTGCTAAATTCATATATCAGTTCTAGCAGTTTTTTTGGTGGAGTCTTTTGGGTTTTCCATATAGTATCATGTCATCTGCAAAGAGTGACAGTTTGACTTTTTCCTTGCCAATTTGTATGCATTTTATTTCTTTTCATTTGCTTGCTGAGGCTAGCACTTCCAGTAGTCTGTTGAACGGTGGTGAGAGTGGACATCCTGTCGTGTTCCTGACCTTAGGAGGAAAGGTCTCCGTTTTTCCCCACTGAAGGTGATATTGGCTTTGGGCCTTTCATATATGCTTTTTATGACGTTGAAGTATTGTTCCTTCTATTTCTACATTCTTGAGGGTTTTTTTTTTTTTAAATCAAGGATGCTGTATTTTGTCAGATGCTTTTTCTGCACCTACTGAGAAGATCATATGGTTCTTATCCTTTCTTTTATTAATGTGGTTGTATCACGTTGATTGATTTGCCGATATTGAACCAGCCCTGCAGCCCAGGAATGAATCCCACTAGATCATGGTAAATAATTCTTTTAATGTACTGTTGAATTCCATTTGCTAGTATCTTGTTGAGAATTTTTGCATCCAGGTTCATCAGGAAAATTGGCATGTAATTCTCCTTATTAGTGGGGTCTTTGGGTTTCGAAGCAAGTAATGCTGCCTTCATAGAATGACTTCGGAAGCTTTCCTTCCATTTCTATTTTTTTGAAACAATTTGAGAAGGATGAGTATAAACTCTTCTTTAAATGTCTGGTAGAATTTCCCTGGGAAGATTTCTGTCCTGGGACTCTTATTTGTTGGGGGATTTGGTAACTAAATCAATATTTTTGCTGGTTATGGGCCTATTCAAATTTTTTATTTCTTCCTGTTTCAGTTGGTAGTATGTAAGTATCTAGGAATTTGTCCATTTTGTCCAGATTGTCCAGCGTTGGTATGTACTTTTTCAGTGTTCTCTTATATAATTGTTTGTATTTCTGGGGTGTTGGTTGTGATCTCTCCTCTTTCATTCATGCTTTTACCTGTATGGTTCCTCACTCTTTTGTTTTTGAGAAGTTTGGCTAGGTTTATCAATTTTGTTTATTCTTTCAAAAAACCAGCTTTTAGTTTCATTGATCTGTTCTACTGTGTTTTTTGTTTGTTTGTTTGTTTCTGTATTATTTTTTTCTGCTCTAATCCTTATAATTTCCTTTCTTCTGCTTTGGGCTTTATTGGGCTTTATTTGCTGCACCTTTTCTAGCTCCTTTAGGTTTGGAAGGTTAGGTTGTGTATTTAGGACCTTTCTTGCTTCTTGAGATAAGCCTGAATTGCAATGTGTTTTCCTCTTAGGATTGCCGCTGCTCCATCCCAAAGGGTTTGGAGTGTTGTGTTTTCATTTTCATTTCTTTCCATGTGTTTTTTAATTTCTTCTTTAACTTCCTTGTTGACCCATTCATTCTTTAGTAGGATGTTCTTTAACTTCCATGTTTCTGAGGGCTTTCCAATTTTTTTTCTTGTGGTTGATTTCAAGTTTCATAGGGTTGCGATCTGAAAATATGCATGGTAAGATCTTAGTCTTTTTATACCTGTTGAGGGCAGATTTGTGACACGATATGTGATCTATTCTGGAGAATGTTCCATGTGCACTGGAGAAGAATGTGTATTCTGCTGTTTTAGGATGAAATTTTCTGAATATATCTGTTAAGCCCATTTGGTCCAGTGTGTCATTCTTGTTGATCTTCTGTTTAGATGATCTGTCTATTGCTGTAAGTGGGGTATTAAAGCCTCCTACTATTATGGTATTATTATCAATGAACTTCTTTGTGTTTAATTGATTTATATATTTGGGTGTTTCATGTTGGGGGCATAAATATTTACAATTGTTAGATCTTGATGGATAGACCCCTTAATTATGATACAATGCCCTTCTTTGTCTCTTATTACAGACTTTGGTTTAAAATCTAGTTTGTCTGATGTAAGTATGGCTACTCCAGCTTTCTTTTGACTTTGATCTCCATTGGCATGATGGATGGTTCTCCATTCCCTTACAGTCTCAGTTACAGCAGTTTTTACATCCATCCTGACTACTTTAGGTCTTTGATCTCTGCAGCTAGGGTTTCTCTGGTGTCTTCTGGGCTTTTTTTTTTTTTTTTTTAAAGTCCAGCTAGTAGGCTTAGGACTGTTGTTCTAAATTCTTGTTCAGACATATTATATAACTGTTTGAGCAAGCTCCTGGCTGTGATTTCTTCTCGATCTCTCTTTTGGGACAAATTCCTCTGTCTTGTCATTTTGGCTATGTTTCTTTTGTCTTTGCATGTCTTAAAAGCTTGTTATGTGTCCTGCACCTGAGAGTACCACTGTGTTAGAAAGGGGTCATACACTGTCTAGGGCCAGTGGTCCAGGAAGTGTTTCTGGTGTATGCTGTGTGCACTCTGCTGTTACATTCTGGCCGCTCTTCCCCACTGGTCTGTCCTCTGCAGAGCTCCTCCTTTCTTGCGGTGGTGAAGTGTTTGGACCTGTAAGTAGGTGTGCTTTGATTTGTTTGTTGAAGTAACCCTAGGAAAAGAAAGAGAGGGTAGTTTGATTCCATTAGGAACAACAACAACAACAACAAAAAATCCAAACAGGGAACCAAAAAACTATAAGGCTGATTTCAAAGAAAAAGAAAGAAAGAAAAAATAATTTAAAAAAAGCAGAAGAAGAAAGAAGGAAAAAGAAAAGCATAAAAAATTCTGATTAAAAAATAAATAGAAGGAAATGACAAAAACCAAATCAGAGACTCTGAGCCTGATTCCAAAAGAAGAAAAGAAGATGGTAAGAATGAAAAAAAAAAAAAAAGAAAAGAAAAGAAAAAAGTCTTTTCTGCTGGTGCCTGGGGGGTGGTGGCTGTGCTGGCTCAGGGTCAGTCCTGCCCCAGTAAGTAAGCAATTGCTGGGCGTGGTGGGGCGGGGTTGGTGTAAGTGGGTCTCTCTTCCGTAGGGGCTGCTGTGTTGCTCTCTGAGGTCCCACTGTCTTGGTGTTGGGGGGAAATGCCTCCACCCCAATCTCTAGTCATCAGCTGGGGATCTCAGCCCCCGCTGTTCAGGCAGCCCTCCAGGATTAGTGAGGGAAGTTGACTTGTCCGGAGGCTCCTCCTGTGCCAAAATTCTCTTGTGTTTTTTTTCTTTGGCACGCACATGGGATCCAAAACCTAAAATCTTAAAGGACCCGGCACTTGGTGCTTGTCCGGGATTCAAAACCAAAAGATTTAAAGGACCCAGCACTTGGCGTGCAGGTGGGATTCAAAACCCAAAGTCATAAGTGACCGACATGGCATGAATCCACTCCCCTCCTCTGGAGTAGAGCCTCTCTGCCCTGCTGATGAAAGGCCTTTGGCTGGCACCTGCAGGGTCTTTTGTCCTTGCGGAGGCAATAAACCCTCTTCCAAAAGTATGCCAGGAGGGGGACTGTTCTCTCCCGTGCATCCGGAGATCGCAGATCGCTATGCCACAGTATCCACTCCGCGGCCAGCTCCCTCCTCCCCGGGAGTGCACGCCGTGGCTCCGCTCTAGGGAAAGTTGCACACTTCCAAAGCCTCAGGGTTTGAGCTTCAAAAGCTGTTTGCAGAAAAGAACTGGGACACTCAGTATTTCCCACTCCCCTCTCCGTGGTCCAGAGAGGTTTTCCTCTTGTCCTAACTCAGTGCTGCACTTTCTCAGCCCCTCTCTCTTTCTCTCCCTTTTGTCTTTCCACTGATAGTGTTTCCTCCCCTCCATGGCTCCGGCATTTTCTCTCCCCCAATTCATATCTATGCACCTTGCATCTGCCAAGCTGTCTCCCTCCAGCCATGGAGATCCTTCTGCCACTCTGCAGATCTATTTTCTGTGTGTTCCAAGTAGTCCGACCTCAATAAAGCTGTGTTTGAGGGATGAGAAAAACCCAAGGACCCCTTACTTCTCCTGCATCTTAACTCCTCCTATATTTCTTGTTTAAGACTTCAGCCTATTTCAAAGTCATAAAAATATCGTCCTATATCTTTTTTATTGTTTAAAATTTTTTGGCTTATCACACTTTAGGTCTTTAATTTATTTGGAACTGATTTCGTGTCTGAAATATGAAACGGAGATATAATTTTTTATCTTTTTTTATAATTTTTTTATAATTTTTTTTCACATGGAAAACCAATGATCTTGGCACTATTTGTTGGATGGCTTGTGTTTCCCCACCGAGATGCAGAACCACTACTGGTATGAGCAAGTGTGCATGGGTCTGTCTCTGGATACTTCACTGTTCTATGTGTCTGTTCTTACAACGGTTCCACACTGTTCTACACAATGTAACTTTGTAATGTTTTGATATCTGATAAGAGGATATTCCTCCTCCTTATTTAAAAATTGTCCTGGCCATTTTTAATTCTTTCCTCTTCTATATAAATTTTAAAATTAGTGAGTCAAGTTTCACAAAAAGCCTTGTGGAGTCTTCAAACAAAATCAACTTTATTGAGCTCTAGTTTTCCTATGATGAAGCGCTTATGTAATCTATGCTCTGTGTAGAATAATTCCATCCCTCTTGTGCTCCCTCGTGTTCCTCTTTCTAGCCAATTCATAAGTTCATAAGTTCTGCTCTCATTTCTAGTTAACCACTGACCTACTTTCTGTTTTGCTATTTGTCTTTAGTAAGTTTATATAAATGGGATCATATTGTATGTACTCTTTTGTGTATGCCTTTTTAAAAAAGTTTTATTTATTTTGAGAGACAGAATGTGAGCAGGGGAGGGGGAGAGAGAGGGAGAGAGAGAGAGAGAGAGGGAATCCCAAGCAGGCTCCTTGCTATTAATGTGGAGCCCAACATGGGGCTCGATCCCATGAACCGTGAGATCATGACCTGAGCCAAAACCAAGAGTTGGATGCTTAACTGACTGGGCCACCCAGGCGCCCCTGTATCTATATAATGTTTTTGAGGTTAATCCATATCACGTATATCAATAGTTAATTCTTTTTGCCTTCCTCAATAATGTTTCATTGTATGGCTGTACGACACTTTATCTATTCATTGGTTGGTGGACATTTAGGTTTTTCAAATTTTGGGCTGTTATCATCAAAGCTTCTATGAACATTTATGTAAAAATCTTCATGTGGACGTATGTGCTCATTCCACATAAGATCAGAATTGCTGGGCATATTTAACCTTGTAAGAAACTGCCACACTATTTTCCAAAGTGACTGGGTCATTTTATTTTTCTACTTGTTAATATCTATACTGATGTTGGCAGTATTTTTAATTTTGGCCATTCTAATGGGTGTACAGTAGCATCTCATTATTCATTCATTCATTCATTTTGAGAAAGAGAATGTGAGCAGAGGAGAGGCAGAGAGAGAAGGAGAGAGAGGATCCCAAGCAGGCTCTCTGCTGTCAGGGAGCCTGACTTGGGGCTCAGTCTCATGAACTGTGAGGTCATCGCTGAACTGAGATCAAGAGTTGGATGCTTAACCAGCTGAGCAACCCAGGTGCCCCTCATTATGTTTTAAGATGCATTTCCTTGATGACTAATGACATTGAGCATCTTTTTATGTGCTCATTGGCCATTCATACATCTTTTTTTGGTGAAATGTCCATTCAGATCTTTTGCTCATTCTTAAATTGAATTGTTTGTCTTATCAATAATTTTAAAATTCTTTATATATTCTGGGTTGTTTGTGAAGGACAGGACCTTGGAAAATAGGTATTTGAGTTAGTTTCTAGTTTGACCACCTGTGTGTAAGAAATGAAACAAAGCACAGACAAACTTCTGAATATGATCACCATAATTTGTTGTCAATTTTAATGAAATCCAGTTATTTGAATCCAAAGACTTGAAACGAATATATTATAGTCAAATCAAGGAGCTATATAGCAATGGCAGATAGTCCTCCTTTCCATCTGGGCATAAATGATATTTTCCTATGCAGAAAGACCAATGAACTACAAAAGTAAGTTGGAGACATTGTATTTCCATGATATTGCTCTTCCTTTTTTAACCTGGAGCAAATTCTTAGGAGTAGGGGACAAGAGCTTTATTGCTGAAACCAAGTTAGAGTCCACATTTGAATCCTTTAATCCTGCAGATATTCATTAGGAAAGAATGCTTTCATTCACTGGTGAGGGAGGAGCTCCTGGTGCCACTTTTTAATGCCATTTGTTAGCTTATTGATTAAAGACTTAGCCAAGAATAAGGTCTTGGTGGTTTTGATGGGTAAGGAAACTATCAATGCTGTGGTTTTGCTTTCAGGATCTTCTCCATCTGTCACCATCCAGTATGGGGAGCACCAAATATCAGGATCCACGTTGCTGTAAGAGAGGCTTCGGCTCCAGAACTGGTAATGCATTTCTAATAGTTTGTTCTTTAAGGGTGAAAGCTTGGCTTTGGCATCTTAAAATGAGTAATGAGCTCTCAAAAATGATATCGCAACTAAACCCCGTGCTCCTCATATGCTTTGTATTGTTCTTTCAAAGTTAGGCCTATACATAATTTATTCAACTCAGTATTTTCTAACAAAGCGCTCACATACCTACATTCTCTGAGGAAACCTTAATAACAAGGAATAGAGTATACACGTTTAGAAGAAGAAACAGATACACCCACTTTTAAAAGAAGTTTTATAATGAATTGCTTATCTGTAACAGTTTTGTGTTTCTTAAATGGCTACTTAAATTAATTTCACTTCTATTTATTATTCATTCTTAGAATTGGCACGCTGCTCTTGGATATATTCATAGAGTGGTGTGCTGCTCTGGAAATTGTGGGAACTGGAGCCAGTACTTCCCCCTGCACAGTTATCTCCTCCTCTCTTATAACAATAGTCACCTTGTCTGTTACCCTCCTTGCAAATTAACAGTGTATTGGTAGTGCTGGATCTAGACTGTCCAAAAGAAGGTATAAGCTGTCCAGAGCTACAACTCGAGGAGCTTTCTACTTGTCTATAACTGTTTCTTGATTGTCCCTTACTACAATTTGATTGGCTACAGCTAGATTCCCATGGACCTTGGCTCCATCCTTGGCTTTGTTGCGTACATGTTCTTGACTGTCCGTGAATACTCCCACTACCTGATAGGCTGTAACTCCTGCTTCTTTCTGTTTGGCCGCACCCTGACCATTCCTGGCTATTTCTTCTTGATTGATTAGGGATTGAGCCCATTTGGGGTCTGTTGTACTCATTATGAGTTCCACTTGAACTTGACCTACATCTCCCTTGTTGCTCATAGCTAGAACACTGACCAGATCCAGAACCACATTGTCCAGAGGTAGATGAGTGACATGGGCCAGACCTATACTGCTCAGAGCTAGAACACTGACCAGACCTAGAACCACAGTGCTCAGAGCTAGATGAGTGACATGGGCCAGACCCATATTGTTCAGAATTTGAACACTGACCTGAGCTAGATCCGTGTCGGCTACAGCTAGAAGATTGACCTGATCCAGACCAATGTTGTCCATAGCCAGAAGACTGCCCTGATCCAGACCCATGCTGGCCAAAGCCAGAAGACTGCCCTGATCCAGACCCATGCTGGCCAAAGCCAGAAGACTGACCTGATCCAGACCCATGCTGGCCATAGCTAGAAGACTGACCTGATCCAGACCCATGCTGGCCAAAGCCAGAAGATTGACCTGATCCAGACTCATGCTGGCCATAGCTAGAAGACTGACCTGATCCAGACCCATGCTGGCCATAGCCAGAAGACTGACCTGATCCAGACCCATGCTGGCCAAAGCCAGAAGATTGACCTGATCCAGACTCATGCTGGCCATAGCTAGAAGACTGACCTGATCCAGACCCATGCTGGCCATAGCCAGAAGACTGCCCTGATCCAGACCCATGCTGGCCAAAGCCAGAAGATTGACCTGATCCAGACCCATGCTGGCCATAGCTAGAAGACTGACCTGATCCAGACCCATGCTGGCCAAAGCCAGAAGACTGCCCTGATCCAGACCCATGCTGGCCAAAGCCAGAAGACTGACCTGATCCAGACCCATGCTGGCCAAAGCCAGAAGACTGACCTGATCCAGACCCATGCTGACCACAGCCAGAAGATTGCCCTGATCCAGACCCATGCTGGCCAAAGCCAGAAGACTGACCTGATCCAGACCCATGCTGGCCAAAGCCAGAAGACTGACCTGATCCAGACTCATGCTGACCAAAGCCAGAAGACTGCCCTGATCCAGACTCATGGTGACCATATCTAGAGGACTGACTTGAGCCAGATCTATGTTGGCCATGGCTAGAAGACTCTCCTGATCCAGATGTATGTTGCCCACAGCTTGATGACTGTCCTGAAGCAGAACCATATTGTCCATAGCGAGAGGATTGACTTGCGCCAGAACCATGTTGACCATGGCCAGAAAACTGTTCTGATCCAGACCTGTGTTGACTGTAGCTAGAAGACTGACCTGATCCATACTCATGTTGCCCAAAGCCAGAAGATTGACCTGATCCAGACCCATGCTGACCACAGCCAGAAGATTGACCTGATCCAGACTCATGCTGACCAAAGCCAGAAGACTGCCCTGATCCAGACTCATGGTGACCATATCTAGAGGACTGACTTGAGCCAGATCTACGTTGGCCATGGCTAGAAGACTCTCCTGATCCAGACGTATGTTGCCCACAGCTTGATGACTGTCCTGAAGCAGAACCATATTGTCCGTAGTGAGAGGATTGACTTGAGCCAGAACCATGTTGACCATGGCCAGAAAACTGTTCTGATCCAGACCTGTGTTGACCGTAGCTAGAAGACTGACCTGATCCATACTCATGTTGCCCAAAGCCAGAAGATTGACCTGATCCAGACCCATGCTGACCACAGCCAGAAGATTGACCTGATCCAGACCCATGCTGACCAAAGCTATAAGACTGACCTGATCCAAACCCTTGATGGCCATATCTAGAGGATTGCCTCGAGCCAGATCTGTGTCGACCATAGCCAGAAGACTGTCCTGATCCAGACTCATGATGACCAAAGCTAGAAGACTGACCTGATCCTGACCTGTGTTGCCCAAAGCCAGAAGACTGACCTGATCCAGACCCATGCTGGCCATATCTAGAAGACTGACTTGAGCCAGATCTGTGTTGACCGTAGCTAGAAGACTGGCCTGATCCATACTCATGTTGCCCAAAGCCAGAAGACTGTCCTGATCCAGACTCATGATGACCAAAACTAGAAGATTGACCTGATCCAGACCTGTGTTGCCCAAAGCCAGAAGACTGACCTGATCCAGACCCATGCTGACCACAGCTTGATGACTGTCCAGAGGCAGAACCATGTTGTCCATAACTAGACGATTGACCATATCCAGATTCATGCTGTCCAGAGCTTGATGACTGACCTAAACCAGATCCATGCTCAGTGCCAGAAGACTCTCCTGAGCTATATTCATGTTGCCCAAAGCCAGAAGATTGACCTGATCCAGACCCTTGATGGCCATATCTAGAGGACTGCCTCGAGCCAGATCTGTGTCGGCCATAGCCAGAAGACTGTCCTGATCCAGACTCATGATGACCAAAGCCAGAAGATTGACCTGATCCTGACCTGTGTTGCCCAAAGCCAGAAGACTGACCTGATCCAGACCCATGCTGGCCATATCTAGAAGACTGACTTGAGCCAGATCTGTGTTGACCATAGCTAGAAGACTGGCCTGATCCATACTCATGTTGCCCAAAGCCAGAAGACTGCCTTGATCCAGACCCATGCTGACCACAGCTTGATGACTGTCCAGAGGCAGAACCATGTTGTCCATAGCTAGAGGATGGACCATATCCAGATTCATGCTGTCCAGAGCCTGATCTGTGCTCAGTGCCAGAAGACTCTCCTGAGCTATATTCATGTTGCCCAAAGCCAGAAGATTGACCTGATCCAGACCCTTGATGGCCATATCTAGAGGATTGCCTCGAGGCAGATCTGTGTCGACCATAGCCAGAAGACTGGCCTGATCCAGATCTCTGTTGGCTGTGGTTAGAAGATTGACTTGAGCCAGACCTATGTCGTCCATAGCTTGAAGATTCTCTTGACCCAGACCCATGTCGGCTGTGGCTAGAAGATCGACTTGGGCGAGACCTATGTCGTTCATAGCTAGAAGACTCTCCTGATCCAGACCTATGTTGGCTGTGGCTGGAAGACTCACCTGAGCCATATCCATAGTGTCCACAGCTTGATGACTGTCCTGAAGTAGAACTATTTTGTCCATAACTAGAGGATTGACCTAAGCCAGACCCATGTTGCCCAAAGCCAGAAGACTGACCTGAGCCAAATCCATGTTGTCCACACCTTGATGACTCACCTGAACTGGATCCTGAGCTAGACTCATGGTATTTCTGACTAGAAGGTTGATTAGAACCAGATCCATATTTTCCATAATTAGAGGATTGGCCTGACCAAGATCCTTGACTTTGTTTCCCGCAACTCTCAGAATAACCACCTGAGTTGGATTCATGATATTTTTGCCTAGAAGAATGACTGGAGCCAGAACCATATTGTCCATAACTAGAAGACTGTCCAGATCCACATTCTTGGTGACTATGGTTAGACTGTCCTGAGCCAGACCCATGGTGACCAGAAGCAGAGGACTGAACTGAGCCAGACCCATGCTTTTGTCTTCCATATCCTCCTACCTGGTGACTAGAGCTGCTACTATGTTTTCTCTGAGTAGAGGACTCATAGGAGCTTGAGTGAGCTTTGCCATTGCTTATGGACTGGCCTGATTCAGACCCGTATCCCTCATAGCTTGAAGACTCTCTGGATTCAGAACCATGTTTCCGTTGTCTACTAAGTCCTGATTGACCACTTGAATTGGACCTATGTTGCCTCTGACCAGAAGAATGACTCTCAGATCTCTCTTGCTGATGAGAGCCATGCTTGTTTTTCTTACTCTCCTTGAAGTGGCCTGAACTTGACTCTCTAATTTCCCCAGAGCTTTGCCTGTGCTCTGGACTAGATAAGCCTTCTTGATGACCCATTCTTCTGGAGCCGGACCCACGCCTGTGTTTAATGCTTCTTCTGGAGCCCCTGGAATAGGAATTATTCTCTTCTGTACTTGACAATGAATGACCTTGCCTTCTGTCTTCCTCTTCTGTTTCATTCTGTTCCTCTTGGTGCTGGTGACTGTGGTCTCTCTGCTTTGACCCTGAAGCTTGGCAGTAATCTTTGCCGATGATTTTATTACAGGCCTGAGTCAGTTTGAATAGCATCAGAAGATACTCAGTAAAATCCACTTTCTTGTCATGGTCATGATCCAGACTTTGCATGATGGTATCTACAGTGTCTGGATCATCTGGATTCTGTATGGGAACAAGGTACGAGGAACAGCTATGTCACTGTGGACAATACACACCCAGCCAACCATTTGAAAGAAGACTGTAGAAATGTGAATGCTTAGCTTCCTTAGGTGGAGCCTAGTCCTTTAGGCTGGAGTGCTCTATCCACTGAGGAGAAGGAAAGAAAGGAATATGTAATAAGCAATGAAGTGAGAATTTGCTAGAAGAGGATGCAACTGGAAGATGTTAGTGAACAAGGAAATCCATTATAATTTGTGAGCAATAGGTCAAATATGAAGGATTAGCATAATTGTATATGAATTTTCTTTATTTGCCCAGATATTAATTCATTAACTTGTTCAAACAAAGATTTATTTTGCACCTACTATCTGCTCAGCATTGAGTTAGGTGCAGGGGATGAAGCAGTGAAAAAGTTTGTTTTCTGCCAAAATGGAAATTAAAGTTTAGTGGCCCAGACACACAAACTTAAAATTACAGTGTATTGTGATAATGCTTCTGATGGTATAGTGAGGGTTTAAGGAGGGTTAATGAGAGGAAGTGATGTCTTTTGAAATATCAGTTGGACTTAGCCGAATGAAGGCATAGGAAAGAAAAGAGAGGGGACAAAAGAGTATTTCAGGCAGAGGGAACAATATGAACAGAGCTGGAGGTTAGAGGACACATGGCTCATACGAGGAAGAAATTCTGCATTGTTAAATTTCGAGTCTCACTAGCCAAGAGATATTGCTAGAGAAACAAATAGGGATTAGATCATGCCTTTTAAGTTATGTGAAGGAACTTTGGACTTTATTTTAAAAGCTGAAGGATTTTGAATCGTGCTGTGAAATGATTAGATTTACACTAAAGGCTGAGATTGGAAGTAGAAGGTGGCCTGAGCCAAAGGACTAGCAATAGTGATGGAGAGAAATGGGCAGTTTTGAGAGACTCTTGATGAATTACACGGAGGGTGGAGGTGCTTGCTGAGAGAAAAAGCCATGAATGGAACCAGATTTCTGCCTTGGGCAAATAAGAGGAGAAAGTTTAGAGGGAAAATGATGAGTTTCCTATCTGACACATTGAATTTAAGACACCCATAGGAATACAAATAAGAAATGTTTAGTAGGCAGTTGGATATAATCAGTCGATGATCAAGAGCTAGATCTAAGCTCCCAAATATTTATTTTCAGAGCTGACATTTTAAGATGGTGGTCACCATGTTTTATGATTTAGGAGTAAGATGCTAACCTCTGAACTCAGAGGCCTTGTAGTGTCAGAATCTCAAAAATGGACAGTGGTTAGTCAGGATGTTCTGGGCTGAAGAAAGATAAATAAAGGGAGGAAGATGCATTTCACCTACTTTTTCTGAGAACTATCTTAGTTTTTTAGTCCATAAGAATTACTCACATAGATAGGATATTATATAATCTATGGATTTTTGTCTGTTCAGTAGGATCACTTTCCTCGATCCTGTTATGGAAACAATTGTGGGTCAACTTTTGATCGAATTTCAAGCCTTTACCGAAACCTAATCTCTGTCACCAAGTAGAGAGTCCTGTAGGAGTCTGACAGATATGACAAAAGGTAGGAAGGGGTGAAGAAGAGAATTGTAGCTATTTTCAGTCCTGAGCTGGGTTCTTCTTACCTTCAGGATTTGTTGAAACTCATTTTCCAAAAGTTCTTTCAGTTCTGCCTTATTCAACGTGTCACACTCCCTATCCCGGGTGGCATGTTTGTAGAAAGTATCAATGACACAGACAATGTTTTGTAGGAGGCTAGGCATCTTTTTGTAAATTAACCTAAAGGAAAAAAAAAAAAAGGAGAGAGACCCACTTCTTATTACTCCATTTTCTTGCTTAAATACATAACTAGTTCCAGTCATTTGTAGTATTCAGAATTAATTGGGCATGATTAATTTTACCCTGTTGAAATCAAGAACCAATCCAGAGTTGACAGACTTGTTCAAGCCATGTAGCAAGAGAGTGAGGAAATTAGGAGCAGAATCTGTATCTCTTATTTTCATTCCTGAATGAATGTAGGAGTAATGACTTTCTGTTTTGAGCTCCCTGCTTCTCCCAAGGGTAATTTTATAAACATTGCTCTGGAGCTATGGAAATCCTGGACCTGCCAATCCACCCACTTCCTCGATTCCTCTCTCTGTGCCATCCGTCTCTGTGAGGGACAGGTCCTTCATCCACATGGCATGCCTGACTCCAACCAAGGGACACCAGTGACTAAGGTAGACCCTCAAGACTTGTAGGTCAGAGGAAGCAGACAAAGTAGACAACCACAGGCCTAGGTGATATAGAGCTGGGGGCGGCTGCTATCAGGCCCACTTCTGTTTCCATTCTCCAAACAGGGACTGACCCTCAGGCTGTGCTGATTACATAGCAGGAGAAAACTCACAGTAGTCTAGAAGCATCTAGCGGATAATTAGAGCTCCATGGTCTTTAAGGAAATGACCCTGAAGAAAGAAGGTGCTATCATTCCCAGTCATCTCTTCATTTTCCTTCTCAATAAAGTTAAAATTATATCAAAGTTCCCAGCATGCATTAAAAAGAAGGCTGGTATCCGGTGCCTCTTTGCCTTAGAGCACATACTGGATTCTCATCATTTATGGCCCAAAGTACCCTTGTTCACTCACCTAGTTCACCAGAGGAACAAGTGGGATAGAGACTGGAGCAGCTTACAGGGTGCTGCTAGCTGGGGATAGTGGCCTTTTTATAGAGGGGATAATGGTCCGTCTTAGGGAGGAGCTGTCCTGAGATGTCCTGATTCACTCGCAAATAAGCCCAGCTCCACCTCCACCTCCATCTCCATCCCCATCTCCACCTTCCAGGTGATTGCCTTCTCACTTCCGTACACGATCATCTGAGATTGCACTAGCAGTTCCTGAATCTGGGCTAGTATCAGCCCCACCTGCCAGAGTCTCTGGACACTGCAGAGAGACCTCTTTGTGTATTCAACAAAGTACCTAGCCTAATGCATTGATAACCGATCACGTGGACCTTAATTGAAGGGAGTGGAATGTGTGCAGGGACATCACAGACTGAATGTCCAACAGTCATGGAATCTGATGTTTAAAAGGAACCTTAAGGATCATGCAGTCAAACTCCCATTTTGAGCTAAATTTCCTTCTGTGGATTTCCAGCCAGAGCATCATCCAGAATATTATTACCCATGATATTCTTCCTGTTCCTCTTGAATCGATAATGACTGCAGAGCCCTTCTGGTCTCTTTACCTCACCCTATTTACCAGACCTTCGAGGCCATTCATCAGTATAGCTTTCATTCTAACTACTGTTAACCTTAGGAAGAAATCCATGCTCTTTAGCAAAGTATCCCAGAAATAACAACTGTTAATTATTTGCCGTATATTCTTTCTGATGTATGCATGCGTGTGTACACACACACACACCCTTATGTGTCTGTGTGTTTATATCACTTCTAGACAATGAGCTCCTTGAGACTAGGGAATGGGCTTTATTAACTCCTGTGTCACCTGGAGACTCGGCACATTGCTTGGCACATAGAAGTCCCCAATAAATGTTTGTCGAATTGAATCGAAAGAGGAGTGAGGGTCATGACTAGCAGTGCTCTGCTTTGATCAATTCCGCTTTGTCACAGGATGGGGGAACGCCCTCTCTCTTGCCGTCTTCACCGCAGAGGGCGTGATTTTACCTAAATAGAAACTGAACCCTAGCATTGGGAATCAGCGTGTGGCTTCTGCTTATCCCTGCGACCTTATTCTGCATTTCATCCTTTCAGAACTATGCGTGCAGCACGAATGCCACCGAGCCTGGGCGAAGTCACAGAGACTTAGAACTTGTGCAATACGCTCGTCAGAGTTTGGGAAGGAGTGGTAGCAACTATTGGTAAATGATAAATTACATGATTCTGAATTCAACCATTATGACGCTCTGTGTTTTCTTCTAAGAGCTACCCAGAGGGCTGCAGAGTCAGGACCCATTCCGTGTCCGCATTTTCTCTGAATGCCTGATTTGGGCCAGGTTGTCATCCTTCCATCAGAGGAGTGAGCCTTTTGCAGGTGTGACTAAGACTGTGGGGGTGCAGGGGAGGTGGGGTTTGCTGAGTGAAGACTGATTTCCTGCAGGAGCCAGCTGTTGCCACAGAGGGACGAGGAGGTGCTGGCGGAGACTCTCCCAGGTGAATCATGCTCTTGGCTCCAGTGTTCTCCTGCACGAGGGGTCGCATACTTTTCCCGTAAAAGGCCAGGTGGTGTATATTTTAGGCTGTGGTATATATTTTAGCTGGTGTATATATTTTAGGCTGTGTGGGCCAGCCAGTCTTTTGCAGCTACCCGGCTGTGCTCTAGTAGCATGAAACCATCCACAGATGATGCGTAACAAATGAGCTTGCCTGTGTTTCAGTAGAACTTATTTATCAACGCTGACTTATTGACAATTTAAATTGCATAATTTCACAGGTCACAATTATTTTCAGCCACTTAAATCTGTAGAAAACAGTCTTAGCTTGTGACCCATACAAAACATTGGTGACATACCAGATATGGCATTCCTGACCCTTTCTATATTTGCTTCTCAGGAAGAGTCCCCAGGAGAGGAGAGTCGCAGAGAGAAAAGGGCTGGGGAGGGTGGGACATTAGAACCATGAATTCCCCTGAGGGAGAAAAGTGTGCATGTCTGTGAATATCAGCATGTGAGGTGGTAGGGAAAGGGACCAGAACAGGGGACCTTTGGGTGCTAATAAAAGGGAGGTACATTTTGACTTGATGTAAGGAAGAAATTTTTAACATCTGCATTGACTAAAAATGCAATGAGCTCTTTGCAATGTAATTGAATTTTTTGCGAGGGGCATTAAAGGAATTTTCATGTATCATATAAGCAGTTTCAATCCTTTCGGGGCTATATTTTCTGAATACCCTCCAACATCACCCATCAGAATTTTGTTGAGCTTTATTTCCCGGTTCATGTGGTGAAAACAAGAGGCGTGTTGAATGCGCATTTTGGCTCTCTGCTCCCCTTTGAGCATTACTAATGTAAGGGTTGGACTAGATTATCACAGAAATCCTTTCCCAAACAGAGAGTCGTGATTTTCCCGGAGCATGTCTCCACAGCATGGGCATGAAGATTCCCGCTCACAAGTTTGGTTTACGGTTTTCCCCTTGGAGAGGATAGGGTTCAGGAGAAGAGATTTTTTTTTCTTTCTTTTTTTTTTTTAAATAATTTATTGTCAAATTGGTTTCCATACAACACCCAGTGCTCATCCCAACCAGTGTCCATCCCCCCAGTGCCCGTCACCCACCCTCCCTTCTCCCACACCCAACATCAACCCTCAGTTTGTTCTCGGTATTTGAGAGTCTCTTATGTTTTGCCTTGCTCCCTCTCTGTGACTTTTTCTTTCCCCTCTTCCCCTCCCCCATGGTCTGCTAAGTCTCTCAAAATGCACCTATGCGTGGAAACATATGGCATCTGTCTTTCTCTACCTGACTTATTTCACGTAGCAAATACCCTCCAGTTCCATCCATGTTGCTACAAATGGCCAGATTTCATTCTTTCTCATTGCCACGTAGTATTCCATCGTATATATGAACCACATCTTCTTTATCCACTCGTCAGTTAATGGACAGTCTCTTTCCATGATTTGGCTGTTGTCGAAAGTGCTGCTATGAACACTGGGGTACACGTGCCCCTATGCATCAGCACTCCTGTGTCTCTTGGGTAGATTCCTAGCAGTGCTGCTGCTGGGTCATAGGGTAGTTCTATTTCCATTTTTTTGAAGAACCTCCACACCAGAGATTTCTTATGGTGTGTGTCATGTTCTAGGTTTTTCAGTACCTCTGCGTTTTGGCAGAAGAAAGAAGATCACGGTCCCCTTTGTGCCAAGCACAGTGCTCTGCACGCTTACATTCATCATCGTATTAATCCTCACAACAACCATATGCATAGGTATTATTAACTCCATTTTGCAGATGATAAAACTGAGGCTCAGAGAAACTATGTAACTCGTTTTAAGACACTTAGCTATTAAGTGGAGAAGATGGGAGTCAAACCCAAATCTGCTTCTTCCTAGGAATAGCCACGGAGTAGGGACTATTTGTGTCTTAGAGAAGGCAGGATTTGGGAGCAGCTCCTGAGGAATGGAGTGTTTGACCTAAAAAAAAAACAACCCAGAAAAACAACAACCACCCACACAAACCAACCAACCAACAGATAAAACTCGTGAAGATCAGCAGGTGGTCTTCCCTCCCCAGCGCACTCGCTCTGCCCTTATCCGTAAGGCAATGTTCTTCTAGCACCATCTGCTGGGTCTAGGAAGATTCTACAGAAAGTCTTTTCCTGCCTGCCCTTTCTTTCCTCTCCCCTCACATCTGCTATGCGATTCCCGGAGATTCTTCATAGCTTAGTGTTTATGAATGAGGAGACTGTGCAAAAACCAGGGTCCTAATAAGCAGATGCTCATGACTTTGGGTTCAGGGGAGTCAAAAGGAGTTAGCTATAAATTAAAACTGGTCAACAGGTGTTCTTCTTTCTAGGTACAAGAGTCATTTTTCTCTTCCTTCAAAAAATAAAAAAAACAAATGTGATATGATCTTACAGCTTAGCGTCTATTCTCTAGGGAGTGGAGGTGGCACAGTGATCCACCTTTCAGCTCCAGCCCCAGGCCCTGGAACACAGTCTGCTTGAGTGTTGGTCTTCCTCGTCAGCTGCTTCTCTCTCCTGTTGGTATTTTCTCTTGTCTCCTCCAAGTTCCAAAAGATGCTCCAATGCTGGGAATCCAGAGCTCATTCTTCCTCGATTCTTGCTTGTATCTTCTTGTTTATTCTGTCAGTATCTTTCTCTAGTGTGTGTTCATCTCCTTAACTTGCTGTCTGATGCTTTTATTGGCATGACCACTCATAGCCTGTGTCCCTTGTTGCTGCCTACCTGAGGCTTTCTGCGTGCAGGCTCGGTCGATCATAGCAGGCAGCTTAGCGTCTATTCTGGAAGTGCTCCTTGGGGACCGTCCAAGTATTACATGTAGGTGACACAAAACACCTGCTAGCATGGGAGATGTTGGGGGTGGAGGGACGGCTGAGCTTCAGGTATGGGAAGGGAAGAGCCAAGACATAGATAGAGAGCCCTTGGGTGTTGGAAGTCAGATCCAGAGCCTTTGCCCCCGTGTGTGTGTGTGTGTGTGTGTGTGTATGTGTGTGTGAGAGAGACAGAGACAGAGAGAGATATATTTTTTAAATTTTTATTTAAATTCAAGTTAGTGCACACACAGTGTAATATTAGTTTCAGGTGTACAATATAGCGATTCAACACTTCCATACAACACCCAATGCTCATCATGACAGGTACACTCTTAATCCTCATCACCTATTTCATCCATCTCCCCGCCCACCTCCCCTCTGGTAACTGTCAGTCTGTTCTTTATGCCTCCACATTTTGGCAGAAGAAAGAAAATTATGGTCCCCTTTATGCCAAGCACAGTGCTTTGTGTCCTTCCATTCATCAGCTTTCCTGGTTTCTCTCTCTCTCTCTCTCTCTGTCCCTCTCTCTTTTTCAAGAGGGACGGATACTTTAGTGTGAATGTGATGAGTATGACGCTGATCAGGCCCCCTCTTCCTCTCTGACTTTCCTCCAGCTCTCTTTCCTCATGGGCTCTGCTGAAGCCATCCTGCTTCCTTGCTCTTCTCCAAAACCTCCAGGCATTCTCTTTCCTCAGGGTTGTCTTCAGGAATGCTTTCACCCCAAATATCCGCTTGGTTTTATCCTTTGTTTCCTTCAAGCACTTGCTCAAGTGTCACCTTCTCAACAAGGCCTGCCCTGACCACTCCGTTTCGCACATACCCCTAACATACTGTACGGTTGGCTTATTTATTATGCGGGGGTTCGAGCAGAGGAGAGACATGACCTCAGTCACTGCTGTGGTGACGCTTGACCGTAGGGGGCTGAGACAGAACAAGGAAGGTCAGTCAGGCGAGAGGCAAGAGAATGGATGCGATCAGGGCTCTGGCTTGGACGGCAGTGTGTACGGTGGTGCACACACTAGGAGAAGCAATCAAGGAGGAAGAGAAGGCTTGAGATGAGGGCAGTGATGATGGGTTGTCGTCTAATTTATTCCCATCATATCTTTTTGCCCCTTCCCAGCCTAACTCCTTAAAGGAGCAGTGAGCGTTCCCTGTCCCTCACCTTCCATTTACTCATCAAGACTTCACAATCTGATTTTTGCACCTTCTTTCAGGCCTCCTCTTCCTTGGCCAGCACTCAAATATTTTTATTCTCCAGAGCTCCATCATTAATTTCTCTGTGCGTTTGGGTCACTTTCCAGCCTTACAACTTATAAAGTCGGGTAGTGGAGCATGAAAGAGGCAAGACATATTGTTCATAAATTTTTATTGGCAATTTTTTATGCATTCGCATAGTCTGAAACCAGAAGCTTGGAAGTTTGATCTGTAAACTCAAAGGAACTGAGTCACAGTGATGTGATGATGCCGTAACACCCAATACATTTCCTTAAAGGGTCGTGTGTAATATCAAAATTTGCAGAAATGTTAGAACTTGAACTTGCATGCTTAACACTCTAATGAACTCATGAAACAAAATTTTTTATAATATTATTAAAATTTAAACTTACACTGCTAATATGCTGAAGAAGACAAATATACATTATCCTTCAAAAGAAGGTTAACATTAAGAAGGGTTAAAGTAGATTTACAGTTTTTAAAATTTATTTATCTTGAGAGAGAGGGAGAGGGAGAGGGAGAGAGAGTGAGAGACTGGGAGGGGCAGGGAGGGGAAGAGAGAGGGAGAGAGAGGTAGAGCGAGAGAGAGAGAGTGAGGGACAGGGAGGGGAAGAGAGAGGGAGAGAGAGAATCCCAAGCAAGCTCCACACTGCCAGCATGGAGCCTGATGCGGGGCCTGAATTCACAAACCCATGAGATTGTGACCTAAACTGAAATCAAGAGTTGGCCACTTAACTGACTGAGCCACCCAGGTGCCTCAGATTTAACAATTATTTTTTGAGAGACAGGATATGAGCAGGGGAGGGGCAGAGAGAGGGAGTCACAGATTATGAAGCAGGCTCCGGGCTCTGAGCTTTCGGCACAGAGCCCGATGCGGGGCTCGAATTCATAAAACGTGAGATCACGACTTGAACCAAGGTCAGACGCTTAACTGACTGAGCCACCCAGGTGCCTCAGATTTACATTAAAAAAAATTTTTTTTTAACGTTTATTTTTGAGAGACAGAGACAGAACGTGAGTGGGGAAGGGGCAGAGAGAGATGGAGATACAGAGTCCAAAGCAGGCTCCAGGCTCTGAGCCGTCAGCACAGAGCCCAACATGGGGCTCGAACTCACAAACCGTGAGATCTGACCTGAGCCGAAGTCGGCCGCCCAACCGACTGAGCCGCCCAGGCGCCCCAGATTTACATTTTTAAAGAAAAGGGGAGAGATAGAACTGTCCTCAAAAAAAAGTTTTTACAATAAATTCCTGTGGTTTTTATTTTTCTTCTCATGTCTTCACTTAGTTCCTCTTCTGCTGGTGTCTTACTGAAGATAATGCTCTCTTTGTTCTATTTATAGAGTAGAGTTTTGGTACAAAATATAGTAACATCTTGTTTTTTTGCTCATTTCCATTGTTACCTGTTGTCTCAGGATATCCTTATCCTATCTGTACCTTCCACTGTCCCTCAGCTGACTGTGGCCAGATTCCTGTCTATGCCTTCCATTAAGCCCCTTGGTTTTGGTACTAAATGAGTAATAGTTGTACTCTCCTATTCTTTTGGACCTTGGCTGTTACCAGATCGGTAAGAACTGGAGATCCAAGCTCTACTTTTGTGAACTTGATTGCCCCCTGTTTATACCAAGTTCACCTGGAGAACTGGACATTATGATGCTGCTTTCTCTTTGTACTGGACTTGAGCTGATTGTGGATATAGCTCACTTAAATGGGTATTACTATGTTTCTGTCTTCTAGTGTCACCAAGTCGAATCTGGTCCTTCACGGCCGGAAGTCATCTGTCCACTCGCAGGTAAGCATTTTCTATTTGAATATCCTGACTGAACTTCACAGTCCCTAGAATGTTCATTGCTGGGTGCTTATTTTCTAGTGGAAATGGATGATGGACCGTAAGGGGAAGTAGATGTAGATAAAAAAGAGTGACAGGATTCCGTGTCATTCAGGGAACTGGCTGTAAGTAGTTGGAAGTCTTCCCCCTAATGTTAGATCTTGACTGAGCATCAGTGTCAAATTAAGTTTATAGCTTATCCTTGAGTATCCAAAGTTAAATCTTTGCTCCGGACCCTGAATGGTCAGAGGTGGACCCTGACTGTTCAAGACTAAGCTTGTTTGTACTTCTATTCCCAGATTTCAGTGGACTGGAGTCAGGGCTGAATTTCTACTGTTTTCACACTATCCATAGTCCTAGCCTGCGCTTTTGTAGGTGATTTGTTTGTAGCTATAAACCAATCCTTGTTTTTATTTACACTACTGTCTATATTAGACCCAAATTAATCTTGGGTTTGACATGTTTGGCTTCTGAATGTGCTGTCTCCTGCCTGATTATAATTATGACTAATTTGTTCCTGGAGAGAACTTTCTGGATTCTAACTACTTATGGGTTGATGTTGTCTGTTTACGACTAGACCCCGAATTTCTTTTATTGTCTTCAGAATATTCATGGATGGATCCTTTTTGGGTTATATTATTGAGTTCCAGTTGTCCATGGCCCTCCTCATACTGTCCATAGGTTGATACTGACTCTCTATTTGAGTCTTCTTCACCACCTCTAAACTGATGATGACTATACCAACACTGTTTTTACTAGGATAAGACTGTGTAGATGAAATTTGTCTGTAAGCCGACCTGTGTGTCTGGAGCTATTTTCTGATTGTTGGTGGCTTGACACATGTCTTCCTGTTGAGCCAGACCTAAATTCCTCATGGGTAGACCCAAACTCCATTAGTGGGTATGTGGTCATGATGGGATCCTGAATATCTATTATACCTTCCTGCCCGCTCCTAGTGAGAGGCTTGCCTTTTGTTGGGTTGAATCCTGACTGTCCATGAGTGGCTCTCTTGCCCCAGTGCAGTTCAGACTGTATGGTCCTATCTCCTTATCTTCCTCTGTGCTGGACCCATATTTCAAATGTCTACATCCAGACTGTCCATGAGTTGGTGCTGATGCTGTCACTGAATCTTCTGCTTGTCCCTCACTCTCCTTCAGCTGATTGGATACACAAAACTGAATCTTTGATGTCTGTTTGCCCTATACCCAGATGATGATCCTCTGTGTCCGGGCTGAGTCTCTAGAGCTGTGTCCTGTCTTTGTCTTCCTCTTATACTTGATCTTGATGGTCCACAGAATCAGACTCTCCGCCGTCTCCTGACTTTCATGAGACCCTGAGTGTCAAGGCTATTGCAGTTAGTCTCCCTCTTTCCTCTTGCTTTGTCTCCAAATCTGCCGTCCACAAGCAGCCTTTTAGATCAGTTTAAGAGAAGTTTTATACATGCAAATCAAGAGTGTTACTTTCCTGCTTAAAACTCTCTAAGAACTTTCCATCATACTTAGAATAGTAGAGAAACTCCTTGATATTATTTCTTTGTGATTTGACCCTTATCAACCTTTTTTTAAACTTATTTTGTACCTTTATTCCCCTTGTTGATCATGCTATAGACATACTGACTTTTCAGCTCAAAAGAATGTGATGTTTGTTCAGCCTGTACACTACCAAGGACCTTGCCCTTTGATTTGATTGTTGGTTCTTTGTTTCCTGCATTGCTTTTAAAAGAAAATTTTTAAAAATGTTTATTTATATTAGAGGGAGAGAGAGAGAGAGAGAGAGAGAGAGAGAGAGCGAGAGAGACAGAGTGCGAGCAGGGGAGGTGCAGAGAGAGGGAGACACAGAACCTGAAGCAGGCTCCAGGCTCTGAGCTGTCAGCACAGAGCCTGAAGCGGGGCTCAAACCACAAACTGTGAGATCATGACCTGAGCCGAAGTTGGACGCTCAACCGATTGAGCCACCCAGGCGCCCCTGCATTGCTGACTTCTGTTTGAAATTCTGGTCTCTGCTCAAATGATGCCTCATACAAGTAACTTTCCTTCCTACCTAGACACTCTGACACCTTTATTTTCTTTATGGCATTTATTACCATTTGAAATTTGTTTAGTGTCTGTCTCCCCCTACAGAATGAATAAGCTCTCTGAGAGAGTGATTTTGTCTGTCTCGTCCTCTTCTATAAACTCAGAAGCTAGAATAGATCCTGGCTTATAATAGGTAGGCACTTACTAACAACTGTTGCACGAATGAACAAATGAATATTTTTATCTCTGCAGAGTCTTCTTCATTGACGTTCACATTTTTTCCTTTGCCTGCTTAGCATTTTGTTCCATGTATAGGCGGTAATATACTAAATCGTAGTTGCCATTTATGGGATTATCTCATGTGATGAGTGATCTTTGTGAGGGCAATTTATTTTTTTCTGCGTCTCCGCAGCTTTTTCATCTTTGTGTCTCCAGCATGTATCAAAGTACTTACTTAATGATAGAACTCAATAAATATTACCTGAATAAATGGAATCATTAAATTAGAATTTGATGAATCATTGGATTAGAATTTAGCCCTTGCTTATCTAGATAATAGAGAATCATGGAATTGGTCTCCTTAGATCAGCTTCTCCCTCACTGAGGACTTGTCTAAATTATGGTATAGCCAAAGGAGGAGAAGGACTCACAGATTTCCTACGTCTTTAGATTCAGTAGTGCAGGAGCCAGTATGACTCATCTGTTCCACAGTCAGAGCTGTATGATAATTACATAAAACTCTCCGGAAATCAACAACGTCGCCCCTCTTTTGGCCTACCGTGTCTTAGGGCTGTATGATGCAGCAATGCAAAGAGACTGAAGAGCAGCCTCGGAGAAGGCACATCTCTGTCCCCAGTCTCCTCTCTATACAGGCTCTTATGATAACAGAGTAACTCAAATAAAAATAATCTAAGCATCTGTTGATGTTATGCCTTAGAGCACATTCTTAGATTTCTACTTTGGTTTATACTGACTAGGAATAGTTGGACGGATTCCCTTTTACCTAGTTTACCAAAGATGCAAGTGGGCTATGGACCAAAGGAGCAGGCAGGATACCGAAGGTCCAGGGAGTGGCTGTGTTACAGCAAGCAGCTGAAGAGCTGCTCAGGAGGAGCCACCTTTTATGAGATGGTCTGATTTATTCACAATCCTATTCGGATCCACCGTATATCCACCTTTCTTTCTCTACTGTTTATTTCCAAGCGTTTTCAAGTATTCATTTCCGTTTGTGTTAGCAACTTCCAGACTTAGATTGACATTAGTCCTGTGTAAAAGAAATTTCAGAGAAGGCGGTCTCCTTGTGTACATCTGTCATCCCTTGAACTGTCTCGTATCTTCCATATTGACCTGGCAGATCCTTGGTGTATACGTGCTCAAGAAGAGCAATCCTTGAACTGAGAGTGGTAGAATATGCCCAGGTAAGAGAGATCTGAAATCCAAGAGAGATGAAGTGCTTTTGTTTGTTTGTTTGTTTGTTTATAAAGTAAAAATTCTATTTATTCATCTCTTTATGCCAGAGTACACATGAGGCGAAATGTGTCACATCATAGATTTCACTTCCAACTCCTTGGAGTGTTCATTTCTTTGGCTAAAAGGAGAGATGAGACATGAAAGGCAGGCAATGCTTAGGCAGCTAAAATAAAGATGGGGAAGGGGCAGTACTGATATCATCTTTGCAGGGATGGGCACACGGGGTCTGTTAATCACAAGCTATTTTCTAGAACTGTTGTGGAAACAAAAGAGCATCACTCCTGGATGCTCATGCCGTCGTGGGCCTTGGGCATCCCCACCACACAGGTACTGCAGCACTTTCTGGCGGTCGCCTTTGATGTCTTGCTGGATGAAGTAGTGCTGTCACTTGCCATGCTTTCTCTTGAATTCATACCTAAGTTTTAATATGTCTACCTCACTGCGAGAGACCATGATTCTAATCAGGACTTTATCATGAGTCCTTGCCCTTATGGAGTCGTATAGTCAGTCAGCAAAATACAGGGTCTGGTTCTGAATGCACTTGACCGGGTTCAGGATGGCATTTTTCCAGGTCTCCTTTCATTTCCTTCTCCATGCTCTCTAGCATGTCATAAAGGGCTGTAGCTCTTGTATGTTTCAGATACTTTTCTGGAGATGACACACTCTACTCAGTCATGACACTGATCCACTTGGGCACATCAGTTCCTTCCTCTTCAGTCCACCTTCATAGAGATCCCCCACATCTTGGTCAATCAGTTCATAGGCAATGACAGAGCCATCCTCTGCTCTTCTACCCTTTGCGAGGGCGATTATGAGCTTGCAGAAGTCACCAGATGTGTCAGAAACGATGTCCTTCTCCGGATACATCTTGTACATTTCCTTGTAGACTCTGTTAATTTCCTGAAGCTCCTGGTTGATCCTTGAGCAGATGATTTCAGTGAGGGAGTCCTCATCAGTCCCCTCATCAGTTCTGATCAGGTCAGAAGCATCATACTGAGCAGGCATTTTCAGTAGGCCCAAAATCGTGGTCCTCAGGTGCCTCGACAAGGCTGACTTCAGTGCTGATACAAGTTCCTTTTTGGTCCTTCCCCAAAGGTGAAGGCAATATCCTGTCTCCGTTCATTGCTGTGGTTGGCCAAAATGTTAACAATGGAGGCCTCATCCATACCTGTGGTCCTGATGGCTATTTCAATGTTCAGATCATCATGCTTAGCACCAACATTGGTGTATGCTTTGACCGACCCGTATGCATGGGGGAGTGGAGTGGTCACCCTTCAAGCTGAGCTTGCAGAGAATTTTGTGAACAGTAGACCTTTCGAAGGAAGCTGGGCTGAGTGCTGAGAGCCGTGAGCATCCCCAGTTGTGGAGGTAAGAGGTGAAGAGTTTAAAAGAGAGACTTGACTGTTTCCAGCAGCTTTCTAATTAGTCTTCCTTTACCATCAGGGTATCTCTCTACCAGTCCTTCTGCATTGCTGCCAGCTTCGATATCTTTCTATAAACAAACCCTGTCTTGTCACTTCCGTACCTTAAAGCTCCTGGTATCTCTCCTTTGCTTATAGAATAAATTTAAATTTATTTGAAATTTGGGTCTACAAGCTTTCTTGAAATCTGGCACGAATCTTCACTTTTTTAGCCATCCTCTCTACCACTTGTCTCTCATGGGACTTTGTCCCTTTGAACATTATCAGCTACCTTTGATCATCCCACCCTCAGTCCTGATCTCGCATGTGCTGTTCCTGCTGCCATTTCTCGTTTCCACTAGACACACTCTCTTAGACATTCTGTAAGATCCGCTTGAAGTGTCACCTCCCTTCTGATACTTCCTGTGACTTCCGCTGAGGTTTAAGTCATTCCTTCTAGTGCAGTCACTTGCATCTACCTACACAGGCTTCTCCTACAGCTCTTGTGTTATAATTCTTTGTTCATGTTCTCGCCCCTCCATTGCCCCACCCCATCTTCAGGCCAGCATCTCCTTTTTGCTTGTGTTTGTTATCATTAAAGGTGTGGGATGCTTGTAGGTGTTCTAAGAGAAGTAACTTATAGTGATTCAGGACCTTTAGGGAAGGCACAGACTGTCCCCCTCCTAGGCCCACAGTATGCAGCATTAGGTTCTTAAGGACTCCAGCTTTGAGAAGCTCTGTGGTACCTGAGACCCTGTGTCTAACTAGGGATTCCCAAATGTTTTTTTCCCCATGGAACTCTTATTTTTATTATTATTATTTTTTTACGGTTTTTTCTTTTTAATGTTTATTTATTTTTGAGAAAGAGAGAGACAGACAGAGAGAGCATGAGCAAGGGAGGGGCACAGACAGAGAGGGAGACACAGAATCTGAAACAGGCTCCAGGCTCTGAGCTGTCAGCACAGAGCCCAATGCAGGGCTCGAACTCTGGTGAGATCATGACCTGAGCCGAAGTCGGACGCTCAACCGACTGAGCCACCAGGCGCCCCGGAACTCTTCTTTTGAAGAACATCTGTGTCTTACTGGTCAGTGTACACGCAAACAGAAGTGCTGCTCTGTATCGCGTACTCTCTGAAACATTAAAAAAAGGACAAAAATCCATATTTTGTTTCCTTATCAGCATTAGCATCTCTCACATTGCTTGTCTTGTTTTTCTCTTCTCTTCTTCAGAGGCTTTTGCGTCTGAAGATAGAAAGTGACTCTGGCTACCTTGCTGGAAGCTTACAAAGCGGGCGACGGCCCTCAGGGGACCGGTGGCCAGGGTCTGTGCTGACAGTGGATGGGCCTCTGAGTCTTGCTGACTCACGGGCTGGTAACGGTTTGCAGTGTGGCTAGCTAGCGTCCTGAGGTGCTGTTTCCTTGATCGTGCAGAGGTTGCCCTTTTAAACCGTGACTTGAACAACACTGTGAACAGATGGCAAACATGTATGTAAGATTCAAGATGCAGGAAGATTTCATATGCTGGAATGAAATGGTATGAGGCTTTAACAGAAGTCATTTGAATAGTGATAGATGTTAAAAGTTGAATTTGGGAATTAAGATAACAATATAAGCACAAGATAGAAAATATGTATTTTAGCAGCAGTATGTATGAGACTGTGTGTGTGTGTGTGTGTGTGTGTGTGTGTGTGTGCGAGAGAGGGAGAGGGAGATTGCGAGTTGGGGGTGGGGACAGAGAGAGGCAGACAGAATCCTCAGCAGGTTCCACGCTGTCAGTGCAGAGTCGCAGCTTGAGCTCACAAACCATGAGATTCTGACCTGAGTCGAAATCAAGAGTTGGACGCTTAATCGCCTGAGCCACCCAGGCACCCCTTTCCTTAGATGTTTAAATGACCGGATCCTGGAATAGTGAATCGTATCCCCACTGAGAACTTTTTCTCTTCCCACCATGACCAGACAGAGTGGCACAGGAGGGTCTTAGCCATGTTGACTTGCACAGCGAGGCCAAGATTTAGTAAGGGGTAAAAGTGAGCAAACTCCAAAGGCAGAGATCAGTGACAAATAATAATTTATATAATTTCAGACGGTGGTCCCATTAGCAATTCTGCAGTCTTCCTGCTTGATGAGCCGGAAGAATATCTGTTCTGTTTCTGTAAGGTCTCTGTGATGCTGACGTGGGCCAGTCATGGTTGGTCATGGGAAATGCCCTTTCAGATGTGTAACCATAATCATAGGCCTGAAGAAGAGTTACAGTTTTTGTTGAGTGGTTTCCCGAAGGAGGTATTTGTTACCACTTAAGGAGCAGTGATTTTGAAGTTGGTATTCTAGGTGAAATACTTTACCGCATTTCACTGCTGAAGCCAGTAGTCTTGGTCACCCATCAGGACTATTGGCTGCAGTGTCTGTAAAAAAAAAATAACCCACGTCAGTGTGTGTCTTAGTCTGGGCAGGATGACGGTCAGGCTGACCCCACACTCATTTTGAAAGTTGTCTCCGGTGTTTTTGCCCTCTGCGTTCACTAGAATGGATTTGCTAGGTGGTTCTCTGCTCTGTAGAAATGGAAGAGAGCCCATGAGGGCAAGGAGAGTTTATAAGTTGGTAAAATACTCAACACATTCAATCTCTTTCTTCTTTGCTGCCTCCCTTGAGACATGGAAGGAGACATTCTGGCCAGAAATGGTTGGAAAGACTGCAAGTGAGTACTTGGGGAGGATGTGTCTGTGGCTACGTATCAGACACCCCCTTGTGGCTATTGAGGGAGGTGGGAGAGCACAAACAAGAGCTGCACCTCATGAGGGACTCTCCCGCCTCCCGCGCAAGCCCCAGGCGGGCCCGCGCAAGCCCCAGGTGGGGGCCGCCGCAAGCCCCAGGTGGGGGCCGCCGCAAGCCCCAGGTGGGGGCCGCGCAAGCCCCAGGTGGGGCCCGCGCAAGCCCCAGGGGGGCCCGCGCAAGCCCCAGGGGGGGGCCGCCGCAAGCCCCAGGTGGGCCCGCGCGAGCCCCAGGTGGGCCCGCCGCAAGCCCCAGGTGGGCCCGCGCAAGCCCCAGGTGGGCCCGCGCAAGCCCCAGGTGGGGCCGCGCTCTGGAGGCGTGATTTAGTTCTGTGTAATTGAGAGAAGTTCACTCTAGGAGAAGAGTCTCAGTATCCAGAGGTCATCGTTTCATTCACAAGCATTTTTTGAGGGCCTATGTCACGTAGGGCACCAAGCTAGTCATTGGGTTATAAGTATGAAGAAGACACGGCCTCTGTCCTCAGGTCGTTCATAATCTAATGCCGGGTGTAGATATGCAGCAACCGCCCAGCATATGAGGTAATGATTCTAATCTGGGCGTTTCCAAATTGCTGTGGAATGACAGATGAGGGAGTGACTCGTTCTTCTCAGAAGGATCTTGGGAACGTCTCCCAAGAGGTGCTGCAGAAGCAGAAGCTTGCTAGATTCTTCCATTCCTCAGTGTGTCCTCAGTGCCTTGCAGAACACCGGACATGTGGAAGTAGTCAGTGATTACCTGTCGATCGTGCATTCTGGGCAGGGGGAGCGTCCTGAGAAGGGCAGTGATCCTCTCAGTGTTGCTAACTGCTGGGAGCCCGGCGGAGCCAGGCTGTTGATGGTGTGGGAAAGAATGTGGGAAATGCACAGGCAAGGTCACGTGAGGAAGGTCTCAAATGTCATGCTGAGGAATTTGAAGATTGTCTGGTACCTCGGAGAGTGAAAAGGACTTGAAATGTTTTTAAAATTAAATTAAACTAAAAGTCTTTGAATAGACAATATATACAAAAGGCATAACAGGATATGCAGAGATGAGTTTCATCCCTGCCCCTGCCTGTCACTGCTGAGTTTTACTTACCCAGAGGCTGTCAGTGATACTGTTTTATCTGTAACTTTCCGGAGATAGTCTGTGGACATTCAAGCAAATACTTAACATGTAAATATTTTTCCATTTCCCCCTATAAATGATGGCATATATTCTTTTCTGGAACCTAACTTTTCTCACTTCGTAATACCTTTTGGAAATCGTACTAGCACATAAAGAATGTCCTCACCTCTTTTCATGCGGGTTAGTATTCCATCGTGCGGGGGCACCACGTTGTCTGAGGTGACTGGGGGCGGGGGGGTGTCCTTTCATTTCGTTCTGCTTTCACTGCTAGCACCGCCCCATCTCTCCTTGTAAGAATCTTCACACTTTGAACCATGGTTTTCTGGCGACCTCTTGCTTGCCTCCTGGTAGTTCACCATTGTCGCACCCGTCGTCCTCTGTTTCCCCCGGACGATCTCGGGACTCTGCCAGGTGCTTCCTCCCTGATCTTCCACGTCACTGATCTGGCTCTGCTGGGACTCGTCTTTGTCACGCTGCACTCGGCCAGATTTGATAGGACTAGTCGGGAGGCCTAAGTGGGTGGAGAGAGGAGGATGAGAGTTTGTGCCGATTCTGCAGTGTCACCAGCAAATTATTTGTTTTCTTCCAGCCCCACTTGGGGGAAAGTATTCAGGAGATAAGGACAAAAGTATCAAAAAGTGTCCTGAGCCTCGAGTCGCTCTACAGCCAGAGTACTCACTGGGTGGAGCTCCCGAAGTCCTTCGAGGATGGCCTCACGTCGGCAACAGTGCGTGTTTGGGCTGGAGCCGTAGGTTCCTCACGTAGTGCAGGCCTTGTGGTGGGAGAGCCTGGCTCAGTCTCTGCATCAGTGGTTTCTAATTCTCTATCAGCCTGTCTTCACAGGGAGCCGCTTGCACAGTGTCCTGTCATTTCCCAGGCTTTCCTCTCTATTCGAGGACGTCTTCTCTGTTTTAGGGTGTCCTAAGCAACCTGGGAAAAATCTCTTGAGGCCGGAGCTGACCTTTGTAGTGGTGTGCTCAGTGGCGAGACGCGTACCAGGGCAACGGTGTGGGATCCGGGGCCTTTGCCTCTTGACTGCTTGAGGGAGAATGCCCTCCCCTCCTGGGGTACTCCTCAAGGGAGTGGGATGGTCCCTGCTCCCTCCCTTTGCTCAGAATGTTTGCTCCATTCCCTGGAACCCCGCTCTGCTCCCACCTTTTCCTCACCCTTTCTGTCTTGGACCTACTCGTGCTCACGCGTGGTGTGTTTCCATCACCCAAGATAATAGTTGCGGAATTACACATAGTTTGTGTATCGAGTGGCTATATCTCATTTAATATTTTAATTTTCCTTATGCAATTCGTGTTCGTAAGGAGCCTTTTGAGGAAAGTCTGGATGACGGGGTTGACTTAACACGCCTGTCGCTACGCTGGAGCCGTTCTTGTGCAGACCAGGCCACAAGCCAGCCTGGAACCATGCCAGCTGCAGAGGTTCCGGAGTCGACCTGCCAGCTCCTTCCTTCGCTTCTGTGTGGCCTCGGGCCGCTCCTTAGCCTCTCCGAGTCTGTTTCTGAGTCTGAGGATAAAGCCTGTTTTAAAGGGCTGTTGGGAGTATTAAACACGCGAATGATGTCAGTGTCCGGCACGTCCCCTAACGTTTTAGTTGTGGTGAAGCTCACAGATTACTGTTCTGTGATTGTCAGAGTTTAGTCGCCAGCCTAACGTCGGCTGTTTTAACCGTGGGGACGTATGTACTCGTATGTGTGTCCAGCAAGGGGGGATCTGAGGACGTAAGTGCCTTTTCAGGGACTTTTCCCTTTGAAGCTTATTTTCCTGGAGGCCCGTGAAGAATGCCGCGGGGGGCACGGTGTGATCTGGGTCCTGTCCTGTCCCCTCTCTGAACTTCAGAAATCACCACAGGCCTCTGTGTCTCTCGGAGCACAGCTTCTGGGGAACTGTGGCTTCTGAGTCGAGGTCCTCCAAGGAGCGCGTTTTGCTTTTAATCTGATTTCCTCTTTATTTCCAGATGCTGTGAGTGAAGACCTTACTGGAAAAACATAGCGAAAGAGCCAAGAATATAGTAAGGAGAAAGAGTAGTAGAGAAAGGAGATGAGGGTGGGGATGACTGTGCTACTGAAAATTTGCATTTATTCCTTCTTTCTGTCCCTGGCTTCAGATGTCCTACGTTCTTTCTGTGTTCTCTTTCCTCCAAATGAAAGATGATGTGCCATCGGAAGTCGCATTATACACACTCGGCGAGACTCCATTGGGTGCGGGGTGGGGGGCACAGTTAGGTACCTGGCTGGGGTTCTGCAGGCCTGTGTGTAGGAACTGTTTAGCAGGAGAATGTGTGTCTGTAGGCCCGGGCCCCTCTGAGTCCGGCTCTAGCCCGCAGGGCCCTGGCCCCCCTGAGTCCGGCTCTAGCCCGCAGGGCCCTGGCCCCCCTGAGTCCGGCTCTAGCCCGCAGGGCCCTGGCCCCCCTGAGTCCGGCTCTAGCCCGCAGGGCCCTGGCCCCCCTGAGTCCGGCTCTAGCCCGCAGGGCCCTGGCCCCCCTGAGTCCGGCTCTAGCCCGCAGGGCCCTGGCCCCCCTGAGTCCGGCTCTAGCCCGCAGGGCCCGGGCCCCCCTGAGTCCGGCTCTAGCCCGCAGGGCCCTGGCCCCCCTGAGTCCGGCTCTAGCCCGCAGGGCCCTGGCCCCCCTGAGTCCGGCTCTAGCCCGCACCTGCGGCCCGCTCTGCTCCATGAGCGCTAATCTTCCTTTCTTTCTGGTTTCAGTCTCTGGTTATTCTCTCCTTCTCTATCAAGGCCCTTGGAGGTCAGCGTCCCCAAACCTAATTCCCAGGGGCCTTTTGTCTCCTTTTAAGCTTTCCCACCATCCTGGAGTGTTCTCCCTCGGCCCCAAGGTTATTTCATGGTCTTGCTGGGTTAACTTTATTTTGTGCCTCAACCCTTTTGGCATCTCGAGGTCCTCAGCATTCAGGGCACTGAAATCTACCTGCCATGTGGTATTGAAGGCAGAATTAGAAAGTAATTGTCAAGGAGTCCTCAGATGGCTACAGGATGTCTCGGAGAGGGAAGCATGGGGGAGGAATACGGGTTAGCCTTGGTGGGAGGGATAGGGAGAGCAGGGAAGAGGGGTAAAGGATTCTACTTCTTCACCTGTTCTCTGCTTCCTAATCTGTTTTTCTCCATGAGCCTTTAACTGAAGCATAATATATGTACAAAAGATACACAGTACACAGTATTATACACAGTAATCAGTAAGTGTATAAACTGATGAATTTTCTCAAAGTGAACTCTCCATGTAACCAACACCCAGATTAAGAAACAGGACGTTTCCAGCACCCCAGGAAAACCCCAGTTGTATCCCCTTCCAGGTACTCCTGACTCCCCAGGAGACTCTAATGCTAACTTCTAACACTGTAGATTAGTTTTGCCTGTTTTTGTACATAGCCATAGTTAGTCATTTCATCATTCTATTTTATTGCATTATATGAACGTGTTACAGATTGTGTATTCTTTCTGCCCTTGGATATTTGGATAGCTTCCAGTTTTTAACTATTGCAAACGGTGATGCTATTATCTATGTACATTTTCGTACATGTGTGTTTTACTTAATATCAGTATGCAAGTCCATTGTCTTCATAGTTTACTGAGTGTTTTTAACCACAGTGGGTGTTGAATTTTGTCATAACAATAAATGATTATTTGGTTATTGGCAAGTGGCCTATTATGTTTCTAAAAGAATACGTGGAAAGTCTGAGGCTAGGACAAAGAAGCTGTAAGTCACAGCATTCACCATTGATTGTTTAATTGGAATATTTTTGCAGTCTACTCGTTTGCACTCATGGGCCCATAGGACATGTCAGTGAGTTCAAGAGCCTCTGAGTCCTGAAGGCCAGACAGTGATCAGAGACCATCTTCTTTCCCTGACCCAGCTCCTGAGATGTGTAGGGATACAGCATTGCACGTTGCCGGGAAGAGAAGCCTGTGCGTTTTACTGCCAGGGATTAAAATCTAGTCCCAACCTTACTTCCCGTATGTCCTTGGGCAAGTCAGTTACCTTATTATGTTCTAATTGTCTCATCTCTGAAATATGGATAATAACAGTACCTACCTCAAGGTTATTATGAAGAGTAAATGAGTTAATCCATGTGTAAGCCCCAGCAGAATGCTTGGCATATAGCAAGCCGTCCACATACCGTACAACACTGTAATGGAACGTGCTACAAGACGCCCCAGGTGCGGCTTTGGACTCCAGAATCGGAAATCTAGGCCTGTAGCTTTAACTCCTTGGAGGATTGTGACCAGCTTTTATAAGACCTTTTATAACACCTCAAAAAGTCAGAAATTTTAGCTTGGAGATGAGACGGATTTTTGGTTGAATCTCAAGTGAAATAAGTGTCGTAAGCGTCACCGGCTGGCTGTCAGTGGAGCGTGTGAGTTTGGGCCCCACATCAGGTATAGCGATTACTTAAAGTTAGATAAAACTACTTAAAAATTAAAAAAGATAAAGTGGTATGGTTCAGCTGTTCAGAAAGTAGTTGACAAGAGAAACGAGTGTCTTAACTCTCTGTCCAGTGCTTGGCAAATGGTAGGCAGGGAAATTTTAGTTTTACCACAGATTTTTTCCCATCTTTTCCACTAAGTTCACCCAGGAAGCTCAGGTACTTATAAAACACCTAATCCCTAGGAATAAAATTACATTTTAGAAAGGCTAACTAAAATTCTCTTTGGAAATAACTGGACTTTACATAAATAAAATACTTGTTTATGAACTAAAAACAGAGTTAGTTTCACCTCCTTTTCATTCCGCCAGAATCATCAGAACCAATGGTTTGGCCTTTTTTTCTATGAAGCCTTCCTTTTTTAACTCCGCATTGGAGACAATCTCCCTGCATGCCTGCTGTATTGAGAGTGCCAACCTAAACCGACTAGTTTCGTTTCTAGTGAGGAGAACATGGAAATGACTTAATTAGAAAGGCTGCAGTTAATTTTATTTGCCAAGAAGCTTATGTTAACCAAAGCTTGGTGACGGAGTACTCCTGTCTTATTTTATTTATTTATGTATTTGGTCCTCTATAAATCTTGGATCACCATCTCTTTCTCTTTATTTCTTCTACGGTAGAGAATGGTTGTAGTCACCAGTGAACGATTGGAGGTAGAGTAAACTCTCTGTCCTCAACATCCCTGCCTGAGGAAAGTTCGACTTGTGTCCCTTGATGTCCAGTCCAGACAGGACACTGGAGTTCTTCCCTCTCCGCTCCCAGACCAAGACAGCCATTTCCATGCTCTTCTCTCCTAAACCGCCTGAAGGAACAAGGATTTGACCTTCAGCAAGCTGCACTAAACTTGGTTTCACTCACTCTCTCTTCCGTGAGTGACCTGGGCTTCACCTAAGCTGTCCTTTACCTGACCCCTCTGTGTTCCCTCAAGTGACCCCGCTGTCTCCATTCCCCCTCTTCTGCAGTCTCCTCACCGAGAGGGGGCTGACTCTTATGCTTTTCACTCCTTTTCTCTTGTTACTAATGAATAGTCCTTGGCTTTAACCTTGATGCCGATAGTACAGCTTTCTGTTACCAGTGTTAGACTTGTCGTTGTTGGTCCTGAATTTCTGTGAACCATCCTAAAACAATAACACTTTATTGCTCCATTTCGTCCAGTCTTAGCATGGACTCACGGTAACAGTAATTGTAATCTTTGCTTGGGACTCTCAATGAGCATTCAGGAGACTTTAGGTTTAACACTGTTTAGCTACATCTCGAGAAAATTTTCCTTTCCCTATCTATTCCCTCCCCCACGCCCCGCCATATCCTAGCTGGAAAGCTGGAATCTTTCTGTGCTTTTAAAAAATGTACTAGTGTGCTATTTTTGTTTATTTTTAGAGAGGAATAATGACTTGCCCATTTACTTATTAAGAACGATGCTACAAAATATTCAAGCAGTGAAGAAAACTATGAAAAAAGAAATTAACACATTATTTCACATCCCACTCCATAGAAATGACTAGTTTTATCATTCTAGACAGATTTCTCTGCTTATTATACAAATGGATGCATTGGTGGATAATAGAAAAGTAGACATATAGGCAGATAGAGAAAAATGGGATCTTACATTTCATACTATTTAAAATAAAGTTACTAAATTTAATTTTACATAGGTTTCCAGAAGAAAGAGAAAATGAAGTGAAAAAGGAATAATTTCTGACCTTCAGATAAATATTTCTGTATCACAAGGGATCATAGTTTTTTGAATAATAGTCTACTCTTAAGAAAAATAATTATGAAAAACCTTGAGACGTGGTGGTTTATGTTTTAAAAAACAATGTTTCAGGTTTTGACTGTATTAATTGGCTTGGTTAATTGTGAGCAATTTTCTACTTCCCGTCACCAGCCTCTCTCCTCTTTCCTATTCTTTTCCGCGAAAGAACGAGGTAATGTTGTCTACAGATTTAGATAACAGTCTGTGTGTATATATACACCTGTGTTGTTTTGTTACATATGCTGTTATCTACCTCTGTACACATTATTATTATTTTTCTATTTTTATATATAATTATATTATGTGTTAAGATTTTTTAATATTTACATTCTATTGGCAGATATTCTCATAATTGTTAGCCTTTTATTAAACTGTCTCCATTTTTTAATTCATTTGAGTTCATATTTTAGGTCTGTATGTTTGAATGATAGCTTCCTGGATGCCATATTCTCGAGTTCTGTGACATTTGAGACCATCTGCCACTTGAAGGACCCTGGCGAGGCACCACGTTCTTGATCACACTTTCCTTCAAATGCTGCATTTGCTGTCAGCTGGCCTTGAATTTTGGGTAGCAAAGCTTGAGTCTGACTTTGTGCTTTGGGAAAATATTCTTTTCCTTCTTCAAGGTTTGGAAAATTCTTTAAGTTGAGTCATTTCTTTTAAGTCTATTTATTTATTTTGAGAGAGACAGAGCACAAGCAGAGGTGGGGCAGAGAGGGGGATAGGGAGAGGGAGAGGGAGAGAGAAAGAGAGAGGAAGGGAGAGAGAATCCCAAGCAGGCTCTGTGGTGTCAGTGCAGAGCTGGACATGGGGCTCGAACTCATGAAACTGTGAGATCGTGACCTGAGCCAAAATCGAAAGTTGGGCGCTTAACCGACTTAGCCACCCAGGCACCCCTAAGTTTAGCAATTTAATTGAGATATGTCTCCATGTTGGTCATTTTATATTGATTTTTTTTTTTCCTGGCTATATGATGGGCCCTTTCTTGGTATCTAGCTATTTTTTCATTCTGGGGAGTTTTCTTTGTTGTATCTCTCCAAACACCTTCTCTAGTCCATTTACTTGGTTCTTGCCAAAGGTTTATCAACTATCTTCCTATCTCTAAACTTCTCCTTAGTAACTTTTATCTCTCTGTCTGTCACTTTTCTACACTTTCAGTAGGATTATTTTAAGTCTTTTCACCCTGTTAGTAACTTGATTTTCAGCTGTTTCTTCATGTTTGTAATTTATGTGTTAGATTTGCAAATGGCTTGTTACTAGAGATGTTTGTCTGGCTTCCTACAAATCTAACTTATAACAGGCTGGCTTTCTGAGTGGTTTATGTAGATAAGGGGTTGGTTTCCTGGTCAGGTTTCTGCAGTTCGTGGGTCAGAGTTCTATTATTTATTTTATTTTTAGAGAGAGAGAGAGAGAGAGAGAGAGAGAGAGAGAGAGTGCACGCGCGTGCCAGAGTGCATGAGTGGGGAAGAGGGGCAGAGGGAAAGAGAGAATCTTAAGCAGGCTGTATGCTCAGCATAGAGCCTCACGTGGGGCTCAATCCCATGACCCTGGGATCATGCTCTGAGCTGAAACCAAGAGTTGGATGCTCAACCGACTGAGACACCCAGGTGCCCCCAGAGTTCTGTTTTTATAGATGGTCTGGCCATTGTCTGGATGAAGGTAGAAACTGCCAGTCTTTTTAAAGACTAGGCCTGGAAATGGCCGAAGTCACTTCGCTTTAACTCTGTTGGCCCGAGCAGTCACAGGACAGCCAAGACCAAGAAGAGGGGAGATAGACTTTACCTGTCGATGCCAGGAACGTTCAAGAATTTGTAGCCATTTAAGATCTGCCACAGGGTGCATGTATTTTACCCCTGGCAATATAGTTCTTTTCTTACTCTTTCTTTTGAGAATTCTTCATAAAGGATTTAGTGTGAAAACTGACTTCTCGCTCATAGCTGGCACCTTATGAACTCTGTTCCCGGTAGATAGATACCCCAGGATACACTCAAGAGAAATGCCTTCTCCTCAAGGTTCAGCCGCAGACCCTGTCTGCTGTCTTATCCCGATGAACTCGGGGCCAAGGAGAACTTCACGAATTTCTTTTAGCCCTTTAGTTGAAGGCCTGGAAGAGAGGCTAGTCCAGCAGCTTGTTTTCGGTTTCCTCCTCCGAATCCCACTCTGATTCCCTCTTGTCATTTTATACTACCAGGCGTCCCAGAATGTATGAGAGATCCCGGAGAGAAAGAGCATTTTATGCCACGGAAAGGCCTACCTCCGTTCCTTTTGGTACCAGTTTATTCTTGAGTGATTTCCGGTTTCCCTGTGTGACTGTGGAGTGAAGTGGGGCTTGGCAGTGGTAAGGGGGGCCTCAAGGGATCAGGTCAGAAAAGGAGTTGGGCAGGTAGATGGTCTGAATAAACGAGGCCGCCTTCAGTCAGAGGGCATGAGGAGTGTGACTGTACAGGCAGGCATCAGTCTAGCCAGGGGTGGCAATCTTCTGAAGTATTGCTGATTGTTACCACAAGACGCTAATCCACAGATGCCTTAATTTACAATTTTGAAGAGAAGTCTTTTCTTCGAAGCTGTCCATGTTTTTATGTGGAATCGCCTAAAACGAACTCAGATTCAGAATACTCGAGTTAACATGGTGCAAGCCAAGTAAAGCACACCTGTAGGCTAGACCTGGCCTTCGGGTGACTAGTGTATCATCTCTGGTTGGCAGGTGATTCAACTTCAAAATTCTCAGAGAGTGCATTCGTTTATAAAAGCATCGCTTTCCCCCCCAGACATGCTCGATCTGCGTGGGAAGCAGTCCGGAAATCCGGGAGACTGCCCACACCCCTTTCCTCCCGCACGGTTACCACCCTCTGTCTGTCCCGGGATCATATGCGCGTTATCTCCGTCTCGTCTGACGCACCGCGCTGCTTGGCTCTTACTGACTAGAAATTGCAGCAGTCTCCCAGCTAGCCTGCTTGCCACAGATGTCACCCCCTTCCTGTCATGCCACTAAAATGATCTTTTATTTTTTATTTAAAATTTTTTTTAATGTTTTATTTATTTTTGAGAGCAGGAGAGACAAAGCATGAGCGGGGCAGGAGCAGAGAGAGAAGGAGACACGGAATCCAAAGCAGGCTCCAGGCTCTGAGCCATCAGCACAGAGCCCGACACGGGGCTTGAACTCAGACTGTGAGATCATGACCTGAGCCGAAGTCGGACACTTAACCGACTGAGCCACCCAGGTGTCCCCAAAATGATCTTTTAAAATACAGATTCTGGGGCGCCTAGGTGGCTCGGTCTGTTAAGCATTTGACTTTGGCTCAGGTCATGATCTCACGGTTCCTGAGTTTGGGCCCTGAGCCAGGCTGTCTGTTGACAGCTCAGAGCCTGGAGCCTGCTTCAGATTCTGTGTCTCCCTCTCTCTGCCCTTCCCCCACCTGCACTCTGTCTCTCTCTCTCAAAAATAAATAAACATAAATAAATAAAATTCAGATCTAATCATGCGACTTCTCTCTTTAAAACCCTTTGTTGTTCTTTCTTTCAGAAGATAAAGGAGTTAGGTGGCAGAGTGGTAGGGGGACCGTATGCTTGCCTCATCCCTCAAGGCAGCTAGATAAATACCAAATCGTTCTGAATACCCAAGAAATCGATCTTAGGACTGAGAGAGCAAAACTGCACATCTAGAGGTAGAAAACTGGTCACGTCGGGGAAGGGAGGAGCTGCAGACATGTGACTGGGGGAGAAAAGAATCTCGGGTGGTGCGGAGGGGAGGAGCCTGATCACAGAAACGGGGGTGGGCGGTGGGTAGAGAACAGCACACAGGGGATTGCACGGGAGAAAGATTTCACCAAAACCCTTGACTGCGAGAGTGAGAGGGGCTGATTAGTGGAGCTCAAAGGCTGGCATTTAGAAATCGGTGCCATGGAGGGTGTGGAGGCCAGCAGACACGGCGGTGCTCCCGAGGAGGAGGGCGGAGGCTCTGGGGCCCTTAGCATGATGGGAGGGGGTTGCAGTGGGGGAGAGAAGGTCCCCCCTTCTCGGAGTGGATTGGGGAGAGGTGGCGCTGCCTCTCAGGGGACAACAGAGCCAGGGGTGCCATTGTGCCGCCCTGTTCATTAGCATGGGGGCAGAGACACCTGCTGAGGGCAGCTGACCTGGACGCTGGTGCTTTGCTGTGTTTTACTCTAACCTCCAAGCCCCTGTGTGTTTGTGCGACTGCCCCTCTGGGGCCAATGGGCACCAGCCACAGCCCAGTGAGACCCTCCCCGTGAGGATCATCGAAGGTCCACGATGCACCGGATACCTAAAATTTGGAGTTTCGAAACTCAGCTGGTGTGCCTGAGATAAAACACAGGGGCGGTGAGCTGCAGGGCAGGGAGAGTGGCCCCGGTGCAGACAGGATAGAGGCAGGGATAGGAGGGAGGCCCGGGACCGCGAGGGGAGATTGTTCGCTCTCCTGTGAGAGCTTCCCAGACGATAGCAGTTGTGAACTCCCCTCTCCACAGATGAGGGAGTGCTGGTGCCATTTCCCCCCTCCCGGACTGACTTCTGTGAGCAGCACGGGGCCCACAGTGGAAGCTTGAGCCACTTACATCAAGTCCACCCTCCTGCACTCCGCAGGTACTTCTGAGCCAGGGCAAGTGTGCCTGAGAGCCAGAGACGCAGTGGGTCCCCCCCTCAGAAGGCCAACACAGACACGCACACCAAGCCTACTGACCGTAGAGTGCTAAAAAGTTTCAGTTCTAGTGGAAATAGGATTGGGCCTCTTTTAACAAGCAGACCAGAGCACACCGAGTTAAAACTCACCACACACTAGACAGAGTCCAGACGCTGTCCACGACAGGCAAAGAGAAACTCTGCAGAGGACCGACCCGAGGGAAAGAAGAGCCGAAACACAGCAGCAGAGTGCACACGGCACACGCCAAAAACACTTCCCGAAGCACCAGCACTCTCAGGAGCAGGAAACGTAGCTACTATCGAGAGAACAGAAAATACAAGTGTGGGTGAGGATGTGGAGAAATTGGAACCTTTGTGCACTATCGGTGGGAATGTAAAATAATATAGCCGCTATGGAAACTAGTATTGCGGTTCCTTAGAAAATTAAAAATAAAATTGCTATATGATCCAGCAATTCTGCTTCTAGATATATAGCCAGGAGAATCAAAGCAGGATCTCACAGAGCTATTTGCACACCCATGTTCATAGCAGCAGCATTATTCTAAGTAGCCGAAAGGTAGAAGCGAACCAAATATCCACAGAGGAATGAGCAAACAAAATGTGGCATATACATACAATGGAGTAGTAGTTTTTTTTCTGAAATCTGAAATTGCATTTATTGATTTAGTGTAATACTGATGCATCTGAAACTTAATTTTATAAAACATCATTTGTTTTTTTTTAAGTGCATTAATCCTATCAAGCAAATCAATGGCCATACTTCATGTAGGTATACTGTGGAGTATTATTTAGCCTACAGTGTGGAATGAACCTCCAGGACATCGTGATAAGTGAAATAAGCCAGTCACAAAAAGGCAAATCCTCTCTGATTCTTTTTTTTTTAATTTTTTTTAATGTTTATTAATTTTTGAGAAGAGAGAGACAGAGCATGAGTGGGGGAGGGGCAGAGAGAGAGGGAGACACAGAATGTGAAGCAGGCTCCAGCCTCTGAGCTGTCAGCACAGAGCCCGACGCGGGGCTCAAACTCTCAGACCGCGAGATCATGACCTGAGCCGAAGTCGGACGCCTAACCAACTGAGCCCCCCAGGTGCCCCAATCCTCTATGATTCTATGTGAGGTATCTAAAGTAGTCAAGTTAATAGAAACAATAGAGTGGTGATTGCTAAATGCTGGGGACAGGGGGAATAGGGAGTTATTGTTTAATGAGGATAGAGCTTCAGTTTTGCAAGATTTGAAAAAGTCCTGGAGATTGGTTGCACGACACTGTGAATACACTGTATACTCCTGAGCCGTGTCCTTAAAAATGAACAAAATAATAAATTTTATGTGTTTTCACTACAATTAAAAAAAAATCCAGTCTTCTTACCATGACTTCCAAGATGCCGCATGATCTGGTCCCTGGTTAATTCTCAAAAATTATCTCTTGCAGACTGTTTTCCGAACCTTCACCTCTAGAACCCTTACACCCCAGGGCACTTAGGGTTGGGAAAAACTTAAGGGATTCGGTCCCCAAAATAATTTTTGGCTTTTTTATAGGAGTAGTGAGGCTAGTTCATTACTATGAACTTCCTTTCTTGTATCCAATTCCCTAAAAAACATTCACACCTAAGCCTTCCGACAGAGTTTATATCATCATCTCTCTGTAGCTGTTTCCAAGTCACAAATGTCAAGTTACTAATTCAGTCAATGTCCTTCATTCCTCATTTTATTTGACCATTCTAGGGTACTCGAGCTGTTGAAATGTTGATAACACTCTCTCCTTTTCAGTGAAAAGGACATAGACCTAGAAATCAGAATCAGGTTTCCTAGCTTGCTTCCACCACCTGTTTGTATGTGACCGTGGGTGGTTAATGGTAGGTTTTCTTCCTTGGTTCTCACGCTTCACCCTCTCATATCGATCGTTCCTACAGCCTCATCCATGATGACAAACATTTACGGAATGCTTATCATGAGTAGGAACCATCCTATTCGTGTAGGTGGAGCATGGAGCATTTAGCTCCAGAGTCTGTACTTTTAACCAGTTCAGTGAACCACTTCTGTCTGGATTACTCCAGGCTGGACTCCTGTTTGATGGATAGATACACATATCCATTTGCTCAGGAAAGCTCTGCCTGAGTCTCTCCTGGGACTCTCAAGCTCACAGTGTCCAAAATGGATCTCACCAATTTTCCTTTTCTAATCTTATTCTTTACCTCATTGAATGACCTCATCCTCCATCCAGTTGCTGAAGGCAGAATCCTAGAAATAACCTTAGATTCCTCCCTCTTCTCTACCTCCAGATTCAGTTGATGACCAAATTTGGTTGGCTTCATTGTTCGTATGTTACTGCCATGAAGAGTGGTTCATACTCCTGTTCTATCTCTCCCTCGTGCCACTGCCCTCTTGCAGACAGGCCTCTCTACCTCTTGTCTTCTCTAAGCTAGAGAAGGTCACATATCATCTGGTGTAGACATTTGATTAAGCAATTTCTCTGCTCACAAGTCTTCAGTAGCTTATCTACTGGGTAAAATCTAAATAACCATTTGCAGCAAGAGCTATAGAACAGTGTTTTTAAACTATTTAGGTATGAAGGGTCAAGATCTACCTTTTTTAAGGGACTGAGGCTTTCTTAAAATAAAATAAAAATGGTCATTATTGACAAGAGCTGAAATATGGAAGCAGCCCAAGTATCCACTGATGGATGAATGGATAAAGAAGATGTGAGACACACACACACGCACGCACACACGATGGAATATAACTCAGCCATAAAAAAGCATAAGGTATCGCCATTTGTAACAACATAGATGACCTAGAGGGTGTAATGGTAAGTGAAATAAGTCTGACAGAGAAAGGCAAATACCATAGCATTTCACTCCTATGTGTGTTTAAGGAACAAACGAACAAAGAAAAACAAGAGACAAAAAAATGGCCCTTGAATACAGAGAATCTAAAAAAACAAAACTTATCGATTCAGAGAATAGAATGGTGGTTGCCAGCAGAGAGGGGTGTTGAGGGTAGGCTAAATGAATGAAGGAGCTCAAGAAGTACGAATTTTCAGTTATAGAATAAACAAGTCACGGAGATGTAAAGTACAGCATGGTGACTGTAGTCAGTATTGTAGTACATGCTGAAAGTTGCCAAAGGAATAAATCTTAAAAGTTTTCATTATAGGAGCATCTGGGTGGCTCAGTTGGTTAAGTGTCTGACTTTGGCTCAGGTCATGATTTCATGATTTGTGAGTTCAAGCATCAGGCTCTCTGTTCTCAGCACAGAGCCTGCTTCAGATCTTCTGTCTCCTTCTTTCTCTGCCCCTCCCCCACTGGTTTCTCTCTCTCTTTCTCTCATAAATAAGATTTTAAAAAGTTCTCATCATCATAAGGAAAAAAATTATAACTTTGGTGACAGATGGTACTAGATTTTTTGCGGTGACCATTTCATGGTGTATACAAATATCAAATCATTATATTGTACATCTGAAACTAATATAATGTTATATGTCCGTTATACTTCAGCTAAAAAATATTAAGGAAAAAAAATAAAATGTTTCCAGAAAGTCATCACTTAAAAAAAAAAAAAAAGAAAATACAGAGAACAAACCAGTCGTCGCCAGAGGAGAGGTGGATAGGGGATTGAGTGAAATGCATGAAGGAGATTAAGAGTTCACTGATCTCGACGAGCAGTGAGAAATATGCAGAATTCTTGAATCATTACGGCATTCGCACACTACCATACTGTATTACTACTATACTGTATTACTACTATACTGTATTACTACCATACTGTATCATTACTACTATACTTTTCACAGTGAAAGTAATATAACACCGTGTATTATTTTTTAAAGAGAGAACTTTTATTTTTATTGAAAAAATTTTTTTAATGTTTATTTATTTTTGAGAGAGACAGAGACAGAGCATAAGTGGGAGTAGGGGCAGAGAGGGAGGGAGACATAGAATCTGAAGCAGGCTCTAGCTGTCAGCACAGAGCCTGATGTGGGGCTCGAACCCATGAACCGTAAGATCATGACCTGAGCCCAAGTCAGACACTTAACCGACTGAGCCACCCAGGTGCCCCTATATTTATTATTCTTCAATAAAAAAATAAAAATAAAAATGGTCACGCACTTGAATATTGCACCATGCCAAATTGTTATAAAAAGTTTCTCAATCTTCACCCTTAATTTCTGTGCTTACCTTACTCTGCGCCAACAACAGTTTGCAGCCTGACAATGGAAAGCAGACTCAAACTTTAAGAAACCTGGTCACATGAGACTCTGAAGTCTGATTGTGAATGATAAGCTTGTGTTGGTCTCTTTCACCTCCCTATTCTGCTGCTCTGTGTCCCTCTGCCCATCAGGTAGTGTTGCCATGGATTGATGCCTTAGAGGAAGTTTTTGTGCAGATAAAGGAGAGCTAGAAAAATGTCTGCACCTTAAGAGTGTCCTCGTCAAAGAAAAACTCAGACATTTAGTTATTTTGCATGAAGATGTTGATTCACATGTGAGGAGGGAGTTGGCTGATTGAATTAAGGAACAGAGTCAAAAGCACTTTTTATAAGGGAAGGAGAGGACAGAAACATTATACCTGGAATTTGCCCAGTGAATCTTGCTTGCATCTTTTTGGCTAAACTATTTTCTCTTAGCTAGCCAAGAGGAGTTTCTGGTGATTCCCTCACTGAGTGGGCAGGGATAGGAAAGAAAACAATTTCAGTTGTCTATGGGTTCTTCCGAAAATGCTGAGAGATAAGCTGCGGAGTGTATATATACCTGGCTATCTCTGTTGTAATGACTGTCCGTCATTCCATCAGTACCTCCACCTTAGTTAGGCTAGGTCTGCACTGTTTCCCTCTTTGTAATTGCTAACTCTTCAGCCTGCTAGTTAGGCCTGACTCCTGTAGGGGAGGACCTCAGGCAGGAGTTGAATTGGCTGGTTATGAGACCGGAGGCAGGGTGGCCGACTGTGCCACAGAAATGGAGAGAGGCAGTGTCTCCACGTTCTTATTTGGTACAACTCAATGAGGCCTGCACAGTTGGCGTCTTCTGTAGTTTTGCAGCTTTGTAGGGGTCCTTGAGGACAGCACTTCAAGCAGGGAAGGAGGAAACCAGTAGGGTGTAGTGCCCCCTTCAGGTGGTTTGTGGAGGGCAAATGTAGACCGAATATTGTTTGAGACCAATTAGAACAAAATGAGCTTGTTTGTTGCTTTTCTTTCCAGAACGTGTCCACATTGGGGATCATTTAAAACTTGGCAGTTAATTTCACTTTACCTTGATCTGTTCAAGTAAAAGCGAAGGAGAGAGAGCTTTTTATAAGTGCTTTTATAAAACTCCAAGTTAGGAGACTCGAGGACTAATTGCTGTTTTGGTATGGGTTCTTTGTGTGACACACACGTGTGCAGAACGTGAGCCCCGGCCCAGGTATTCTCCAATGTGCATTCCGGTCTGACGTTACGGGGAAGGCAAACTTGGGTGTGGTCCTCACAGGGGGATATTGCTTCTAATGGTAGAACTTGTTCACATTTGTACTGTTCTTTCTTTACTTCCTCACCTAGCAAATCATCAGCTCTTCGTGTTTTCTTTCCAGGGCGGGAGTTGCTTTTCCTTGGTCAAGGTATTTTAGCAAAACTTCTCTGCTTTTATTAATCTCCATTGGAAAACAACTCCTACTGTCTTTGGAAGAAGGACTTATGGTGAGTAATTTCTGTGTACTGATCTTGGTTTGAATTGGCTAATATCCACTTGGGTTGATGTTTGGGCAAAAATTATGGTGCAATTCATGATTGAGCTAAGCCGTTTTTCACCCTGAAGGTGACTATGTGGGACAATGATTATGTTAAGTTCTTTCTTCCTCGGACTCCTTATTACTTTGGCATGGTGTAGAACTACCATTTGGTCCTATATCTTTCCAGCGATATAAGAAAAGGCATAATTTTGGCCATGGGGAAGTAAGTTTTCTGGGATCTATGACATAGAAGCACAGAAGAGACACATTATGACATATGCCCAATTGTTTATTTTGAATCTTAATGCAATTCACTTTTTTGATTTTAATGAATCCAGAATAATATAGAATTCCATTACAAGGATAGTCCAGAAACATGTACTGAGCCCTGATGATAACATTGGAGCTTTGGACACTAAAACAGTGATTTTATATTTTTGGCCCCTGTGATTTCTTGGCAAAGATCAATGCGCCAAACTATAAGGTCCTAAAATTTGAGCTCACAAAAGAAAAATGCTTACTTGAACCCCAAACACCCAAAATACTGTTTTCTAAATTTAGCTCTTAAAAGAGATTGGTTTCTCCCATTCACCATTTCCAAACCAAAGTTATAAATCTTACTAGAGAATACACAAAACTATGCCCAAGGGAAGAGATTGTGTAACTTAGTTAAAATAGAATGATAACATAAACCTTTGGAAGATTAATGAGAAATTTCTTGATGCAAAGTTATGTCTTGCTTACTTATTTACTCTCAGGATTATTACTTTTCTGTTGGTTTCTCACTCATAATAATAATATCTTTCTGACCGACCAAATCCCAACCGTTGTGAATTATCACCTGAATGACCGTATGTTCCTGACTGCATATTCCTGTCTGATATATTGGATGTTATGAATTCATCTCCATAGTCAGATCTGTCCCTGAATCGCACATGGGTGCAATCATAACTTGTACTACCATGCTGAGGCTGTCCAAACCCTAACCCAGATTGCCCATAATTTTCACTCTGCCCTTGAAGAGACCCTGATATCTGGTAGATATACGACCCTGAGTGCTCAGAACTGCTACGTGCACTGTCCCTTTGTCGCCTTTGACTGGACCCGGACTGTTCCTGGACTGACCCTGACCAAGTATCTGAGTCTTCTGATTGTCCTTCACTGTCACTGGCCTGACTGGTACTTGATCCCCGGTGTCTGGTGTTACCAGATCCAGAAGAGCTTTGTCCACGTCCCGCACCCGAGCGTCTGGAGCTGTTGTCTGCGTGGTCCTGGTGGTGCCTTTTCCCTTCCCTGGTGCTGGACCCTGACTCTCTGTGAGCAGAGTCAGACTGCCTATGAGAGGGTGTTGACCCTTGACGGGACCCTGAGTGCCCGGATCTGTCTCCTGACTGCTCATGGTGAAGCTCTTGCCTTTCCCTGGTGCTGGATCCTGACTCTCGCTGGGCGGAGTCAGGGTGCCCACGGGTAGCTGTCTGCCCCTGGTGAGACCCTGAGCTTCTGGATCTGTCTCCAGACTGCTCATGGTGGCGCCCTTGTCCTTCCCTGGTGCTGGATCCTGACTCTCGGTGGGCAGAGTCAGGGTGCCCACGGGTAGCTGTCTGCCCCTGGTGAGACTCTGAGTGTCTGGATCTGTCTCCAGACTGCTCATGGTGGCGCCCTTGTCCTTCCCTGGTGCTGGATCCTGACTCTCGGTGGGCGGAGTCAGGGTGCCCACGGGTAGCTGTCTGCCCCTGGTGAGACCCCGAGCTTGTGGATCTGTCTCCTGACTGCTCATGTTGGCGCCATTGCCTTTCCCTGGTACTGGGTCCTCGGTGGGCGGAGTCAGGGTGCCCACGGGTAGCTGTCTGCCCCTGGTGAGACTCTGAGCTTCTGGATCTGTCTCCTGACTGCTCATGGTGGCGCCCTTTCCCTTCCCTGGTGCTGGATCCTGACTCTCCGTGGGCAGAGTCAGACCATCTATGGGTGGCTTTCTCCCCCTGGTGAGACCCCGAGCTTGTGGATCTGTCTCCTGACTGCTCATGGTGGCGCCCTTTCCCTTCCCTGGTGCTGGATCCTGACTCTCCGTGGGCAGAGTCAGACCATCTATGGGTGGCTTTCTCCCCCTGGTGAGACCCCGAGCTTGTGGATCTGTCTCCTGACTGCTCATGGTGGCGCCCTTTCCCTTCCCTGGTGCTGGATCCTGACTCTCGGTGGGCAGAGTCAGACCGTCTATGGGTGGCTTTCTCCCCCTGGTGAGACCCCGAGCTTGTGGATCTGTCTCCTGACTGCTCATGGTGGCGCCCTTGCTTTTCCCTTGGGCTGGATCCTGACTCTCGGTGGGCGGAGTCAGGGTGCCCACGGGTAGCTGTCTGCCCCTGGTGAGACCCTGAGCTTCTGGATCTGTCTCCTGACTGCTCATGGCCAGACCCGTCTTGGTTCCTTGAGGTGGACCCCGACTTTCCCCAGGTCGTAGAGGATTCTCTACCTGCGTCTTCTGAATGTCCCTCGCTGTCACTGGCCTGACTCACACTGGATCCCCGCTGTCTGCCTGTCCAGGATCCGGAGGACGATTGTCCATGTCCAGTGCCTGAGCGCCTGGAGCTCTCTGCCGACTGGTCATGCTGGGATTCTTGTCTTCCTCTTGTGCCGGATCTTGACTGGCCACGGGAGGAGTCAGTGTGTCCCCAAGCAGATGTCTCTCCGTGATGAGACCCTGATTGTCTGGATGTGTCTACAGAGTGTCCACGACTAGATCCTTTTCCTCCTCTGGTACCAGAGTCTGACCATCCAGGGGCAGAGTCAGACTGCCCATGAACGTCTCTCTGCCTTCGATGAGAGTCAGAGCGTCCAGAGCTTTCTCCTGCATGGCCATGGGCAGACCCACGTTGTTTTCCTGAACCCGACCCATGCTGTCTGCCCGAATCTTCTGAGTGTCCTTCGCTATCGCTGTCCTGACTAACACTGGACCCTCGGTTTCTCACTGGGCTGACATCAGACGAGGAACCTCCATGCTCAGACTGTGAGTGTCCAGAGCCGTGTGCCTGAGTGGACGCTTGGTGTTGACGAGATCCTCGCTGAGAGTGTCCACCGTCGGCTGCCTGACCCTCCTGGGAACCTGCATGTCTAGAGCTGTCACGTGCCTGCTCATGGCGGGGTCCTTGTCTCTCCCTGGTGCTGGATTGAGACTGCCCATGGGCAGCATCAAACTGTTCTCGGGAGGATATCTGGTAGAAATAAGACCCTGAGTGCTCAGAACGGCCATGTGCACTGTCCCGTTGCCTCCTTTGGCTGGACCCGGACCGTTCCTGGACTGACCCTGACCAAGTATCTGAGTCTTCTGATTGTCCTTCACTGTCACTGGCCTGACTGGTACTGGATCCCCAGTGTCTGGTGTTACCAGATCCAGAAGAGCTTTGTCCACGTCCCGCACCCGAGCGTCTGGAGCTGTTGTCTGCGTGGTCCTGGTGGTGCCTTTTCCCTTCCCTGGTGCTGGACCCTGACTCTCTGTGAGCAGAGTCAGACTGCCTATGAGAGGGTGTTGACCCTTGACGGGACCCTGAGTGCCCGGATCTGTCTCCTGACTGCTCATGGTGAAGCTCTTGCCTTTCCCTGGTGCTGGATCCTGACTCTCGCTGGGCGGAGTCAGGGTGCCCACGGGTAGCTGTCTGCCCCTGGTGAGACCCTGAGCTTCTGGATCTGTCTCCAGACTGCTCATGGTGGCGCCCTTGTCCTTCCCTGGTGCTGGATCCTGACTCTCGGTGGGCAGAGTCAGGGTGCCCACGGGTAGCTGTCTGCCCCTGGTGAGACTCTGAGTGTCTGGATCTGTCTCCAGACTGCTCATGGTGGCGCCCTTGTCCTTCCCTGGTGCTGGATCCTGACTCTCGGTGGGCGGAGTCAGGGTGCCCACGGGTAGCTGTCTGCCCCTGGTGAGACCCCGAGCTTGTGGATCTGTCTCCTGACTGCTCATGTTGGCGCCATTGCCTTTCCCTGGTACTGGGTCCTCGGTGGGCGGAGTCAGGGTGCCCACGGGTAGCTGTCTGCCCCTGGTGAGACTCTGAGCTTCTGGATCTGTCTCCTGACTGCTCATGGTGGCGCCCTTTCCCTTCCCTGGTGCTGGATCCTGACTCTCCGTGGGCAGAGTCAGACCATCTATGGGTGGCTTTCTCCCCCTGGTGAGACCCCGAGCTTGTGGATCTGTCTCCTGACTGCTCATGGTGGCGCCCTTTCCCTTCCCTGGTGCTGGATCCTGACTCTCCGTGGGCAGAGTCAGACCATCTATGGGTGGCTTTCTCCCCCTGGTGAGACCGCGAGCTTGTGGATCTGTCTCCTGACTGCTCATGGTGGCGCCCTTTCCCTTCCCTGGTGCTGGATCCTGACTCTCGGTGGGCAGAGTCAGACCGTCTATGGGTGGCTTTCTCCCCCTGGTGAGACCCCGAGCTTGTGGATCTGTCTCCTGACTGCTCATGGTGGCGCCCTTGCTTTTCCCTTGGGCTGGATCCTGACTCTCGGTGGGCGGAGTCAGGGTGCCCACGGGTAGCTGTCTGCCCCTGGTGAGACCCTGAGCTTCTGGATCTGTCTCCTGACTGCTCATGGCCAGACCCGTCTTGGTTCCTTGAGGTGGACCCCGACTTTCCCCAGGTCGTAGAGGATTCTCTACCTGCGTCTTCTGAATGTCCCTCGCTGTCACTGGCCTGACTCACACTGGATCCCCGCTGTCTGCCTGTCCAGGATCCGGAGGACGATTGTCCATGTCCAGTGCCTGAGCGCCTGGAGCTCTCTGCCGACTGGTCATGCTGGGATTCTTGTCTTCCTCTTGTGCCGGATCTTGACTGGCCACGGGAGGAGTCAGTGTGTCCCCAAGCAGATGTCTCTCCGTGATGAGACCCTGATTGTCTGGATGTGTCTACAGAGTGTCCACGACTAGATCCTTTTCCTCCTCTGGTACCAGAGTCTGACCATCCAGGGGCAGAGTCAGACTGCCCATGAACGTCTCTCTGCCTTCGATGAGAGTCAGAGCGTCCAGAGCTTTCTCCTGCATGGCCATGGGCAGACCCACGTTGTTTTCCTGAACCCGACCCATGCTGTCTGCCCGAATCTTCTGAGTGTCCTTCGCTATCGCTGTCCTGACTAACACTGGACCCTCGGTTTCTCACTGGGCTGACATCAGACGAGGAACCTCCATGCTCAGACTGTGAGTGTCCAGAGCCGTGTGCCTGAGTGGACGCTTGGTGTTGACGAGATCCTCGCTGAGAGTGTCCACCGTCGGCTGCCTGACCCTCCTGGGAACCTGCATGTCTAGAGCTGTCACGTGCCTGCTCATGGCGGGGTCCTTGTCTCTCCCTGGTGCTGGATTGAGACTGCCCATGGGCAGCATCAAACTGTTCTCGGGAGGATATCTGGTAGAAATAAGACCCTGAGTGCTCAGAACGGCCATGTGCACTGTCCCGTTGCCTCCTTTGGCTGGACCCGGACCGTTCCTGGACTGACCCTGACCAAGTATCTGAGTTTTCTGATTGTCCTTCACTGTCACTGGCCTGACTGGTACTGGATCCCCGGTGTCTGGTGTTACCAGATCCAGAAGAGCTTTGTCCATGTCCCGCACCCGAGCGTCTGGAGCTCTCATCTGAGTGCTCATGGTGGCGCCCTTTCCCTTCCCTGGTGCTGGATCCTGACTCTCGGTGGGCAGAGTCAGACCGTCTATGGGTGGCTTTCTCCCCCTGGTGAGACCCCGAGCTTGTGGATCTGTCTCCAGACTGCTCATGGTGGCGCCCTTTCCCTTCCCTGGTGCTGGATCCTGACTCTCGGTGGGCGGAGTCAGGGTGCCCACGGGTAGCTGTCTGCCCCTGGGGAGACCCTGATCTCCTGGATCTGTCTCCTGACTGCTCATGTTGGCGCCCTTGCCTTTCCCTGGTACTGGGTCCTCGGTGGGCGGAGTCAGGGTGCCCACGAGTGGCTGTCTGCCCCTGGTGAGACCCTGAGCTTCTGGATTTGTCTCCTGACTGCTCATGGTGGCGCCCTTGCCTTTCCCTGGTGCTGGATCCTGACTCTCGGTGGGCGGAGTCAGACCTTCTATGGGTGGCTTTCTCCCCCTGGTGAGACCCCGAGCTTCTGGATCTGTCTCCTGACTGCTCATGGTGGCGCCCTTGCTTTTCCCTGGTGCTGGATCCTGACTCTCGGTGGGCGGAGTCAGGGTGCCCACGGTTAGCTGTCTGCCCCTGGGGAGACCCTGATCTCTTGGATCTGTCTCTTGACTGCTCATGTTGGCGCCCTTGCCTTTCCCTGGTACTGGGTCCTCGGTGGGCGGAGTCAGGGTGCTCACGGGTAGCTGTCTGCCCCTGGTGAGACCCTGAGCTTCTGGATCTGTCTCCTGACTGCTCATGGTGGTGCCCTTGCCCTTCCCTTGTGCTGGATCCTGACTCTCGGTGGGCGGAGTCAGGGTGCCCACGGGTAGCTGTCTGCCCCTGGTGAGACCCTGAGTGTCTGGATCTGTCTCCTGACTGCTCATGGCTAGACCCGTGTTGGTTCCTTGAGGTGGACCCCGACTTTCCCCAGGTCGTAGAGGATTCTCTACCTGCGTCTTCTGAATGTCCCTCGCTGTCACTGGCCTGACTCACACTGGATCCCCGCTGTCTGCCTGCCCAGGATCCGGAGGACGATTGTCCATGTCCAGTGCCTGAGCGCCTGGAGCTCTCTGCCGACTGTTCATGCTGGGATTCTTGCCTTCCTCTTGTGCCAGATCTTGACTGGCCACGGGAGGAGTCAGTGTGTCCCCAAGCAGATGTCTCTCCGTGATCAGACCCTGATTGTCTGGATGTGTCTACAGAGTGTCCACGACTAGATCCTTTTCCTCCTCTGGTACCAGAGTCTGACCATCCAGGGGCAGAGTCAGACTGCCCATGAACGTCTCTCTGCCTTCGATGAGAGTCAGAGCGTCCAGAGCTTTCTCCTGCATGGCCATGGGCAGACCCACGTTGTTTTCCTGAACCCGACCCATGCTGTCTGCCCGAATCTTCTGAGTGTCCTTCGCTATCGCTGTCCTGACTAACACTGGACCCTCGGTTTCTCACTGGGCTGACATCAGACGAGGAACCTCCATGCTCAGACTGTGAGTGTCCAGAGCCGTGTGCCTGAGTGGACACTTGGTGTTGACGAGATCCTCGCTGAGAGTGTCCACCGTCGGCTGCCTGACCCTCGTGGGAACCTGCATGTCTAGAGCTGTCACGTGCCTGCTCATGGCGGGGTCCTTGTCTCTCCCTGGTGCTGGATTGAGACTGCCCATGGGCAGCATCAAACTGTTCTCGGGAGGATATCTGGTAGAAATAAGACCCTGAGTGCTCAGAACGGCCATGTGCACTGTCCCGTTGCCTCCTTTGGCTGGACCCGGACCGTTCCTGGACTGACCCTGACCAAGTATCTGAATCTTCTGATTGTCCTTCACTGTCACTGGCCTGACTGGTACTGGATCCCCGGTGTCTGGTGTTACCAGATCCAGAAGAGCTTTGTCCATGTCCCGCACCCGAGCGTCTGGAGCTCTCATCTGAGTGCTCATGGTGGCGCCCTTTCCCTTCCCTGGTGCTGGATCCTGACTCTCGGTGGGCAGAGTCAGACCATCTATGGGTGGCCTTCTCCCCCTGATGAGACCCTGAGTGTCTGGATCTGTCTCCTGACTGCTCTTGGCCAGACCTATGTTGGTTTCTTGAAGTGGACCCCGACTTTCCACGGGTCGTAGAGGATTCTCTACCTGCGTCTTCTGAATGTCCTTCGCTGTCACTGGCCTGACTCACACTGGATCCCTGCTGTCTGCCTGCCCAGGATCCGGAGGATGACTCTCCATGTCCAGTGCCTGAGCGCCTGGAGCTCTCTGCCGACTGGTCATGCTGGGATTCTTGTCTTCTTCTTGTGCCGGATCTTGACTGGCCATGGGAGGAGTCAGTGTGTCCCCAAGCAGATGTCTCTCCGTGATGAGACCCTGTTTGTCTGGATGTGTCTACAGAGTGTCCACGACTAGATCCTTTTCCTCCTCTGGTACCAGAGTCAGACCGCCTATGAACGTCTCTCTGCCTTCGATGAGAGTCAGAGCGTCCAGTGCTGTCTCTTGCATGGCCATGGGCAGACCCACGTTGTTTTCCTGAACCCGACCCATGCTGTCTTCCTGAATCTTCTGAGTGTCCTTCACTATCGCTGTCCTGACTAACACTGGACCGTCGGTTTCTCACTGACCTGACATCAGATGAGGATTGTCCATGTTCAGTCTGTGAGTGTCTAGATCCGTGTGTTTGAGTGGATGCTTGGTGGTGATGAGATCCTCGCTGTGAGTGTCCACCATCAGCTGCCTGACCCTCATGGGTTCCTGCATGTCTAGAGGTCTCTCCTCCTTGCTTGTGTCTTATTTTCCCTTTACCTTTTGGGCCATTGGATCTTGTCTCCTTCCTCTTTTCATGAGTTTTTCGTGAATGTCTAGGTTTTCTTAATCTTTCTTCTTCCTCTTCATCTACTCTCCATCCCCCTAAATCATCATCCTCTTCATGTGTGTTGTATGCATAGCCTTTTTGGTTTTGCTCTGATGCGTAGAAGTTCTGTCTTCTGTTAGACTCATAGTATGCTGTGGCCAACTTGAATACCATTAGAAAATACTCTGAGAAGCTAATTCTCTTGTCATGATCTATATCAAGGATATGCATGAAGACTTCAGTAGTGTCTGGGTCATCTGGATTCTGTAATTTCAGAAGACAGAGAGAGATTACATGAGAGTGATTCACATGGTCTGTTGAATAATCAAAACCAATTCGCGATTCTGATATTTGCTAAGGAAATGTGGGACCATGTGTGGTTTTGTATACCTCCTAATGTTCAGTTTATGATTGGTCACAGGAAAATGTAGATAATGTACCATAAGAATATATGTTCAGCAGTAGTTTGTTGAAGGTAATAATTTGGTTGGGTCATATTCCTTTTTTTTTTCTTTTCAATGTCCATATGTTATGAAATTCATCAGTACATGTCTCTTTAGTATACCTTCTTAGTATTCTTGAGTTTAGGAAATATAATATACAGAACTAATTATTGGTGTTTATTTATATTAATTAATATTTATATTTATTAATATTAATATTTATATTTCTTTCACAGAAGATGGCTGTGTGTTTCTGTGTTGTGCTCATTCAGGTGTGTGCATAGTATATAAAAGGTGTAAAGAGAGGAAAATAATATTTGTTTTGAATTAAGATTAAGTTTGTTCCTATTCTGAAGGTAATAATTTACAAAGATTTCATAGTCATCGTTACATCGCTGCTGCAGAACCAACGTGATACACCCTCAGGTCCTGGCACATTATCGCTTACCTTCAGGATTGGCCGAAACTGCTCTTCCAGGAGCTCCTCCAGTTCTTCCCTGCTCAGTGTGCCAGTCTCATTGTCTGCCGCTGAGAATTCATCGAATGTGCCGATGATGGCAATGATGTGGTCCAGGAGAGTAGACATCTTTTGGTAGTAAAAGTGCACCTGGAAGGTAACAATAAAAATGTACTTTCATATGTCTTTTCTTCTTCTTATTTTTTAAAAATTGATTATTTAGTTTTGAGAGAGAGAGAGACAGAGACAGAGACAGAGTGTGAGCGGGGAAGAGGTAGAGAGAGAGGGAGACACAGAATCTGAAGCAGGCTGCAGGCTCTGAGCTGTCAGCACAGAGCCTGATGCGGGGCTTGAACCCGGAAACTGTGAGATCATGACCTGAACTGAAGTGGATGCTTAACCGACCACCCAGGTTTCCCTGTCTTTTCTTTTCTTAAGATTTTATCAATTATTAGATTGAATTTCTACCTTTGTTTAAAATCTTCTTCTATGTAGTTCATCTTTCAGTATAGAAGATTGTCTTTTTTTTTTTTTTTAACATTTATCTTTGAGAGAGAGAGAGACAGAGCGTGAGCAGGAGAAGGGCAGAGAGAGAGGGAGACACAGATTCCGAAGTAGGCTCCAGGCTCTGAGCCGTCAGCATAGAGCCCGACGCGGGACTTGAACTCACAGACCGTGAGATCATGCATGACCTGAGCCGAAGTCGGTCGCTCAACCGACTGAGCCACCCAGGCGCCCCAGAAGATTGTCTTTAAAAAACTCCTCTCTACCATCTAAATAGTGAAAATTAACACTAATTCAGAGTTCAACTGAATTATTAAACTACAGTTTTTTGGCCTTAAACCAATTCACAGCAGTATTTAGAATATCTCACAGACCTCAGTGTGTTGTTGGCAAGACCATCTCTCTTACTTATTTGACCATTGCCCTTAGCAGGATTTTATTTTTTTATTTATATTTTTTAAATATTGTAAATTTGAATATGGTTAACACAATGTTACATTAGTGTCAGGTGTACAACATAGTGATTCCACCTGTGTATATGTCCTGCATAGCAGGAGTTTAGATAGGCCCACTGTTTAGAAGAGGGAAAATTTTTTCATATAAATTTGATGAAAATTAATTCTCCAGAAGCTAGTTTGCTAAATGATCATTGTGTTGAGGCTGAGACATGCCATGAATGTTCACATAATTCATTGTTTTTCAACATTTCATGATGTATGCAGTATTTTTATTTGGATAGGGTGGCGTTAATAGCTTCTCAATATTATAAATATTTTTTTTGTTGACTGGCTTTCATTTTACCACTTAAAGAAGAGCATTTAAGGCATGTTCAATTATGTAATTGGTGAACAAAGAAATTGCTAAGTATGTCTATAAATCTAAATAGGCATTTACTTTATAAAAGCATTGTAATGACTACTTTAGCAGTTATAAAACCAGATGAAACTAAAATGATACAGGAAACAATAATGTGAAAGACATGACTGTAATCGAGATAAAACATGTATGGACCTTGGATTGTTTCATGAGAGGAAATAGGTGCTGATTAATTTTTGACATTGTTAAACCTGTATTTTGAGAAGTTTATGGGTAATCACTAAAGTAATTTAATTTATAACCTGTCAACCATAGAGAGGAAAAAGAAGAATTAAAAAAAAAAAGCTTCAATCAATATATTGGAAGCCAGGAAAGAAGAAAATAAGAAGCATAAATAGGGAGATAAACAAAAGGTATAAAATATAAAAGTAGGATTACATATAATTTTATCATGAATTATAATATATGTACGAATTGTTCAGACTGGCTGGCTAAAAGACATTGTAAAGGTTGAAGTAAAAAATATAGTTGTATGCTCTTTACAAAGAAAAAGTTAAGATTTTTTTCAGGCACTGTCATTTTTGGCGATATTCCAGACCTTGAACTTATCTGGAATTACACGATCCCCAAAAGTCTGAATCTCAAGGATTCCGCTTTCTAACCTTCTCTTGTACTCTGATTTCAGTAATTCTTTGGCTTCACTGTTTATTTTCTGCTTTATGTGCTCACTTCCCTTTTTACTCTGGTTAAACATTTGGTTAATCTCATTGCCCCTGGCATGTACCCTGTCTTTCTTCTATTTACTGGCAAAAGCTCCAAAAGTGACTTTTTTTACTTTATCTCAGAAGAAGTCCTTGAGTTTTATTTCACTGAGAGCTTGGAAGCCAATGAAAAGAATTTCTTCACTTTCCCAGTTTCTCACCTTCCAGCCTAGTGCCTCTGTCTCCATATACCTGAACCAGCAGTGATGTTGTTATGTGGATGTACTGTCTGGGCTCCTGTCCCCGGTGTCAGCACTGCAAACACTCTTGCCTCCTCAAAGAGTTTGCTTTTGCACTTGTCCTCCTTTTCTACTGGATATATTCATATATCTATACTGATGTGGCTCTTTAAAATTTTTTTTTAATGTTTATTTGAGAGAGAGAGAGAGCGTGAGTGAGCGGGGGAGGGGGAGGGAGAGAGGGAGACATAGAATCTGAAGCAGTCTCCAGGCTCTGAGCTGTCAGCACTGAGCCTGATTCAGGACTCAAACTCACTGACTATGAGATCATGACCTGAGCCGAAATCGGACGTGTAACTAACTGAGCCACGCAGGCACCCCCAGAATGATCTTTTAAACACATGCATTAGAATGTCTTGTTCTTTGGGGCACCTGGGTGGCTCAGTCAGTTAAGTGTCCGACTTCATTGCAGGTCATGATCTCACGGTTCATGGTTCGAGCCCCGAGTCAGGCTCTGTGCTGACAGCTCAGAGCCTGGAGCCTGCTTCAGATTCTGTGTCTCCTCTCTCTGCCCCTCCCCTACTCACGCTCTGTCTCTCTGTCTCTCTGTCTCTCAAGAATGAATAAATGATAAAAAAAGATTTTAAAAAAAAGAAAAAGAATATCACGTTCTTTATGCTGAGTACTCTCCAATGACTTCTGATGTAGTTAAAATAATGTACAAATTCTACAATGCCTGTCTAGATGGTCTACTCCATCTAGCTCCCCGACGTCACCGCACACCACTGTTCCTCTTGTTAAATATTGCTCTAGGCATACTCGCTTCTTTTTATTCTTTGAAACAAACTGACTCCTATTTAGAATGTTGCCCTTTGCTTAGACTGGTTCCTTTTGTCATTAAGATCTCAGCTTAAAAGAGAATTTCCCAGAGAGACCTTCCCTGGCCTTCTAATCTAAAATTCTCTCCTTCCATTACTCACTCTCTTATTTTCTTCATTGTTCTTAGCACTCTTGGAAATTCTCGTTCATTTATTGTTTACTGGATATCTCCTTCTACTGAATGCAAGCTCCTAAGAGTAGGGAGTTTATATCGTCACTGCTACATAATGAGCCAAGTGCGGCGCTTGGCAAACAGAAGGCAGTTTGTATGTATTTATTGAATGAATGAATAAATGGAAACTCCAGCAATATAGAGTATTGAGTAGCTTCATAGAAAACACATGTATGCCTCATTTTCCTTTTATATCAAAATAAGGTTTTAGTAACAGTTCCACTAAAAATGAAGAGCCTTAAACATCCAGGGCATTTTGCCTCAAAGCACACACACATCCCGTATTTCCACCTTGCTTAAAACCAAGACGGCAAAGTTAGATGTATTCCCTTTTACTTACGTTCTTCACCAGAAGAGTGAGTAGGATGTAGCCTGAAGGAGCCTCGCTGGGTGCTGAAGTCTGGGCTAGTGGCCTTTTTATAGCGAGTCCATCCAGGGAGGAGCCATCGTCTGTAGGATGCTCTGAATCATTCCTAACCAAACCCAGACCCACCCGCATCTCCACCTCTATTTCTCTAGCAATGTGTTTACCTCCTGACATCCTCACGTACTCATCCGTACTTGTTTTACCAAGTCCCAAATTTAGGCTTACAGAAACCGCATGTACTGCATAGTGTACGGAAGGTTTTCTTTGGCACGCAGAGCCTACACCTTCTACTTTTTTTTTATATAACCCGCACTTTGACTTGGTCGGTCCTTGATAAATATCCGTCGATAAATATACTTTCTTAACTGTGTCTTTAGAGAAGTAAAATGTACACTTATGAGACCCTCACATTCAGTTTGGAGTAGAAAACCGTCACAAGTGCCCACTGCGTGTCCCTTGTGATTTATGAATTCTATGTGTGCATACTGGGAGAACCTGTCAGGAAATGAACGTTGGTCTTCAACAAATTATGATGACTAGCGAAGAGATAGGCAAATTTAATTTTGATTTTTCAAAAGGAAGCAAGAAAATGAGCTCTTGAATTAGAAGCAGTGATCACCAGAAGCTGGCATGACGTTATGAGACAAGAACCATTAATCTAATTTTATGCTGTTTTGAAGGGTATTACCTTGGCATATCGGAGATGTGTTCTACCTACTCTTCCCATAGGTTAAACTGTGGGTTTTCTCATTTATTTTCATAAATATACGGGAGGCTTCTATTCTTGGCCTCACCTTCGATTTCCAGACTTTTATGTTGAACAGACTGTATCTCCATTCAGATGTCCCCTAGTTACCTCTGCCCATACTATTCAAAACTAAGCTCATTATCATGGCTTGTACCAAAGTGTACTGTCCTCTAGAAGTCCACAGTCTGGTTAATGACACCCCCATCCACTGAGTATCTCAAGCTATTCCAAGTCACTTTTCATTTCTCCCTCTCCTTTGCCCCTCATATGCTGGCCACATCCTGCCAGTTCTCTGGAGACTTCCTTCTGCACATGCGGGCCTTTTCTCTATCTCTAGAGCTGCAGTTTTAGTTCTGGACATTATCATCTTTCACGTGGCTGTTTGTAAAAAGTGTCATAGCTCGCCCCTCTGCTATGGGCGGCTTGATTCATCTTCTGATTTTATCATGTCATTCCCTCCGGTAGAATCCCAACATTTTTCTAGACCGAGGTGACTCCTTCACAGTAGACATGAATCTGTACCTTTCCAGCTGCCTCTCTTACTGTTTGTATTCTATGGGAAGGTCACTCTAGGCTGATTGACATTTCTTGGATGATCCTTTAATGGTCCACCACTATTTAAAACCTCTGCATGCTGTCCTTACTACCTGGAGAATCCCTCAATCTTAGCTTCTCCTCATCCTTTAAGACTCTCCGGGATCATCCTCTCCTTCATAAAGCTTGACTGAACTCTCCAGAGGGATCACAGTTTCCTCACATGCTCTCTATTTATCTTTCTCATGGCATTAGTGATATTTTATTGTAATCGTTTACTTATGCGCCTGCATCCCCTCCTTCCCTGTTTTGTGTTTCTTCTCACCCTGGTATTTACTGGGTCTGAATTATCTTTTTTATCCTGTAAGAGTTTCTGGAGCGTGATAAAAACAAGAAGTGCAGGGCTGGCCAATCTTGTTTGGGGCCAACGAGACAGAAATATGTCCGAGTTTTAAAAACTTGGTTTAATGCTCTTATTTCTAACGAGACCATCAGTTCTTTCTTTTGTGGAATATTAGTTGACGTCCACAGAACACAGGGCTTTGTTTTCTCTCCTTTTCTTCTTGGGTTTAATTGTCTTTTTGTGCCAGTAGTTACTGTGTTTTTGTCTCTCTCCCCACGCTATAATAATAAAAGCAATCTGTACTGCATGCCCATTCTGTGCTGAGGATATGCTAAGATTTTGCACGTATCACTTCTGACCCTCAGAACAACGCTGTGAGGCCATTCCTATTTCCCCTATTTTTGAGACGAGGGAACGGATAGTGGTCGGGTGCCTGTGGTTCCCCAGTGAGTAAGTTACAGAACCGGGATTCAATCCCAGGTCATTCCGACTCCCACGTTACTTCCACTATCCCACACAGCTCTGGGTGTGAACTTTTCTCCTTTTTTGTTAGGTTTATTTATCTTTTCAGTGTATTAAACAGTGGTTTCCCTCAAGTTACCCCAAGTCCTGGGTGAACTTACTTGTGGAGACTGTTGCAGGGACAGCAGAAAGACTTGGCTGTGGCATATGGGCTTGGAAAGGTGGAGTCCAGAGAGTGGCAAGGATGAGGCAAGCTGGGATCTGATGTTTTAATGACAGAAGACCAAAATCTTGCAGATTCATATAAATATGGAGAGTAGTCTGTTGGTCTGCTCCAGGAGTGTTTTCTTGACCATGATCATAGTCATTACATTTTCATCAACCACTTGGATGAAAACGTGGGCATCTGGCAAATAATTTTAGGATAGACTAAAGCTCCAAGAAGATTTTTGGCATGTCACAACACAGCTCAGATCTAATAATGAATCCTACTGAAATAGAAGTAACATTCTGACCTTGGGTCAAAATTAAACTTTACAAGGACAGGGTAGAAGACATAAGTAAAGGCAGGGGTACTGTGGCGGTGGCAGTGTGATGTAGTACCTGAAAGGTTATGCTGATTTAGGCTGCATGAAAGGAGCACGTTAGCTAGAACAGAATAAGTGGTGGTGGTCTTCACCCGGCATTTGCCAGATTGTTTCTGTAGCTTTTTGTTAGGTTCTGATGGCCACTTTTCAGTAAGGATGTGGACAACTTGTTATGTGTTCCGAATAAAGTAAACAGGACGATTGGCCAGGTGGGAGAAAAGGGAACTGAGTGAGAAGCGGATGGATGGGAGATGAGTGTCTGTCCTCAAGGATATAGTGGCTGTTACGTAGAATTAGGATTATACGTGGGTTCTATGAAAAAGTTGGATAAGTGGGTAGAAACTGTAGGGAAGTATATTTTGACTCTCTATAGGGAAGAACTTTTTAATAGAGTTGTCCAAACATGAGAAGAATTCTCTTTAGAGATAGTGAGTTCCCTATCACTACCTAGAGAATTTCGAATCATCTAAGGATTTGGGAGTCCAGTAGTCTAGGCTCCTCATATTATAGTTGGTGACCAGCAGGTCCAACGTCGCATTACTGATGAATCAGGAAGTCAGGGCCCAGGCCTCCAACTCAGGACTTTTCACTGTAAATCCCCTTTGCTTTGCCTCAGGTTATATCAGTTACTAGAGATGACAATGAGACCAGGGTAGTTTGGAGGGGAGTTATTAAGTAGGGGAAAATTGGGCGAATGATAAATTCCTCTTTGAACCTGAGAGCTATGATTCTGTTATTCAAGTAAGCTTCTATGCCTGACTTGATTCAGGTGACGATTTGATCAGTGCAGTTTATTAACTGTAGGGGTAACAGGACTATCGATTTCATTTTATAGCATGGACAGGAAGAGAGCACTTGGCTTTCCATACCCCACTTCCTGCCAACATGGCGGATCCCTCTTGCATATTAGTTTTTTTACCTTTAGAATCCCAAATCATTTCCCCCCTAAGCATTTAAAATTGCTGACCATGGAACAGTGACCTCTGAAATATGGGGCATCTTCTGTGTCCTCAGAGAGCACTTACTCTTTGTTTCATTGTTACCAGACGACGAAATGGTTTCCGAGGCGTTGTAGGTGTCCACAGTTACATACATATTGTGGCTAGCGGAGTGTGTTAGGGGGTAAAGAAAACTCCCCAAAAGTTAGGAGTTATTGACAAATCACAAATTACAGGATTTCAATGACAATCATTCAAGCGGTTGTCCCTCCCTTTTCCTATCCAATGGGCTGGAAGGGCATTACATTGCCATCTGGCCTCTGGGCTGCTGATGTGGGTCAGATTGTCACGATTCAAGGGAACAGCCCTTCGAGACGGGTGACAGGCTGTGGGAGTGAAGGGGAGTTGGAATTTGTGGTCAAATGATTCCCTACAAGACTTGTAGTCATCTCCTGGGAGGTGCTGTTTCGGGTTGGCGCTTTTCCATGTTGGATATCCACTTGGATTCCTTGGCATGGTAGGCGCTGTGTTCCTGCTTAGGCCTATGGTGTGGGGCACAATCTGGCAAGAACACCTCTATTTGCAGCTTGTATTTGCCAGGACAGAGGTGAAAGAAAGGTTGATCTCACGGAAAAATTTCACGTTACCTTCAGTGAACTCAGAGTCTACTTTCTTTAGCCTCTTCCATGTGTGTGTGTGTGTGTGTGTGTGTGTGTGTGTGATTTCTGCATCTACAGTAACTGGAATACCATGTATGACACCCACCTGGTAAGAATATGTGTGAGAGACAGTCACAGAGAAAGCAATGATCAAAGACATTTCGAAAAGTGGGGACATATTCTCCAGGAAGCATTTATATCAGTAAGATGTCATTTTTCTAAAAGTCATGATGGTTTATCCATCTGTACAACTGCAGAGATCATCAGAGGCATTGTATTCTAGGCTGTGAAGGATGTATCTATGCTATGTTACTATGTTACATTTATGAAAGTTTTCCTTAACGATTAAGGATAAAAGTAAGAACAGAAAAAATGATAGAAGGAATAATAGAAAAGCAACGGATCACCCCATGTAGTTAAGGGAAAAGTTTTTCTGACTTTTGAATGGTTATGAGCAAAGACAATATGAGATCTTTAGAGTGGCCGAGTCAGCAGTGTCTAGTATCAGCAGTAAAGGATGGGCCATCAGCATTCCTCGACCCAGAGAAACAGTGAACTGTGGTGACAGAGTGGTGCAGCACGCGGAAAACTGGAAAAGAAGGACTGAGGAGCAAACAGGACAGAGACACGATAGCCGTTCTGACTGGATTTCACCAGTGTCTTCTGTTCACACAGGATCTAGGATAGGCCAGCAGGTACAGATCAGTGTGGAAGGTTAGGAGGGCTAGAGCTGGAATAAACACCTACTCCCCTTTCTTCCCTGCCCCTCTTATATGTAGGGATATTATAGACAGATGGATAGACTAGAGGGGAAATTCTGCAGATGTCAGGGGGAAATTCAGATTCAGAGACAGGTCACAGTGTTCAGAGACCATTCATTCATTCAACAAACATTTGTTGCCATCTGACTACTCCCCAATCACGACGATTGTCACAGTCTATCAGCGAAGTCATGCTCCCTGTCCTCAAGGAGTTCATAATCTAATAAAGAAACAATGTGACATGTGTTACAATAAAGGTATTTACAAATTACTACAGAAAGATGAGGAAGCAACTCATTCTCTTCTATTTTTAAAATTTCCCCCCTACTTTATTCAGGAATTATTGGAAAATATAGTTGATAATTGTATATATTTAAAGTGTATAATGTGATGATTTGATAAACATGGAATGATTACTGAGATCAAGATAATTAACATCCATCACCTTACGTATTTCCTCTTGTTTGTGTATGTGTGGTGAGAATACCCACAGTGTGTTCTCGGCACCTGTCGAGTATATGATGCTATATTACTAACTATAGTCTCCATGTTTACATGAGATACCCAGAACTTATTCTTTTTATAACTCAGTTTGTACCCTTTGACTCGCATCTCCCATTCCCTGCCCACCACCTCTGCCCGGGTCCTGGCAACCACCATTCTCTCCTTTGTTTTTTTTAGATTCCACATGTAAGTGATACCATACAGCATTTGTCTTTCCTTCTCTGTCTGGCTATTGACACTAGCATAATGCTCTCCAAGTTCATCTATGTTGTTGCAAATGGCAGGATTTCCCTTTTTTTTTTTAGTGGCCGAATACTATTCCATTGTATGTATATTCCACATTTTCTTTGTCTGTTCATCTGCTGAAGGACATGTAGGTTGTTTCCATTTCTTGGCTATTGTTAATAATGCCTCAGTGAACATGGGAGTGCAGCTGTCTCTTGGAGATACTGATTTCAGTTCTCAGGAATTGGGTGGGGCTGCTTGATCATCTAGTAGTTTTATTTTTAACTTTTTGAGGAACTGCCATATTGTTTTCCAAAGTGGCTGTACCAATTTACATTCATAGGAACAGTATAGAAGAGTTCCCTTTTTTCCATATCCCCACTAACATTTGTTATTTCTTGTCTTTTCGACAGTAGCTATCGTAAAAGGGGTGAGGTGATAGCTTGTCGTGGTTTCGATTTGCATTTCTCTGATGATTAGTGATGGCGAACATCTTTTCATGTACCTGTTGACCATTTGTAGGTCTGTTTTGGAAAAATGTCTCTTCAGATATTTTGCCCATTTTTAAGTTGGATTATTTTCTTTTAACTTGTATGAATTGTTTTTCTTTTCCTTCCAAGATGTTATTTAAATTCAAGTTGGTTAACATAGGAGTAGAATTTAGTGATTCATCACTTAGATATAGCACCCGGTACCCATCATAACAAGTGCCCTCCTTAATGCCCATCACCCATTTGGTCCATCCTTCCAGCCACCTCCCTCCATCATCCCTTGGTTTGTTCTCTATAGTTAACAGTCTCTTATGGTTTGCTTCTCACTGTTTTTCACTTCCCCCATGCTCATCTGTTTTGTGTCTTATATTCTGCGTATGAGTGATATCGTATGGTATTTTTCTTTCTCTGACTGACTTATTTCACGTAGCATAGTTTTGATAGTAACCTCTCATCAGATACATGGTTTGCAAACATTTTCTCCTACTTTGCGGGTTGCTTTTCAGTTTATTGCTTGTTTCTTTTGCTGTGCAGATGCTCTCTAGTTTAATGTGGTCCCATTTGTTTACTTTAGCTCATTCCCTTTTAGAAGAGCCAGACCAAAAAAAAAAAAAAAGAAGATCCAGACGAGGTGATATGTGAGCTGATGTTTAAAGAATGAACTTTTGGATTGTGTGGGAGAAAACAGAGGGGGGTGGACCTGGAAGACTACTTGGAAAGACCTCAAAAGCCATGTTAAGTGATGTGGATGTTATCATCTTTACATTGGAGAGTAGCCGGAGAGCTTTTGTTATTATTTAAATTGTTTAGTTAACATACAGTGCTGTATTGGTTTCAGGAGTAGGATCCAGTGATTCATCACTTACATGCAACACCCAGTGCTCCTCACAAGTGCCCTCCTCAATGCCCATCACCGGTCTAGCCCGTCTCCCACCCGCCTCCCTCCACCCACCCTGTTTGTTTGCTATCATTAAGAGTCTCTTGGGGTGAAGAGTTTTTAAAAAATGGTTTTTTTTAAAAGTTTATTTATTTATTTTGAGAGAAGAAGAGAGAGAGATAAAGTTCAAGTGTGAGCAAGGGGAGGGGCAGAGACAGAGGAAAGAGAGAATTCCAAGAAGGCTTTCAGTGCCGTCGATGCAAAATTTAATGTGGGCTCCAACCCACGAACTGTGAGATCGTGACCTGAACTGAATTCAAGCGTTGGACGCTTAACTGACTGAGCCACCCGGGCTCCCTGTGGTGAAGAGTTTTTAAGTAGAAAAGTGACAGGACTCGATTTTTATTTAGTAAAAATAACTCTACTAAGCGTATGAATGGTGAATAGAGTTTGATACTGGCAAGGATGCACACAACTTGATAAAGAGGAGAGATAATGAGGTTTCAGACTCAGGTGTTAGCAGTGGTATCGAAGGGAAGAGATATTCAGAAGTAGAGCTTGACAAAGCATTGGACATGGAGGGTGAGGGAGGGCAGAGAACAAGGGGCAATAGGTCAGAGTCTTGGGAAGCAGCTAGTGTAGGCAGACAGGTTAGGAACGGGCAATCTCAATAAAGTGGGGTCTGATAGGTAGATAGAACTCAATGATGAAGAAGCCAAGTATAGAAGATTTAGAAGAACAGGTGATGGGGAGTTGGTACAAACAACAGGACCTTAGGGTTCATCTTTCAGGCCAGGATTTTAATTCTGGAAATAGGGAAGGCAGAAAAATAAAGAAGAGTTTCTAACATGAGACACTCGAAGACAAGGAACCGGGCAGAGACCTTGTTACCACAACCGAGAGGCATCAAAGCTAAATTATCAGCACAGGTGGTCTGATACAGACTGCTGAGCTCTGAGGAACTTCCATCCTTAAATTCCTCCTGCCGAAAGTCAGTACTTGTTCCGGGTGCTGGGAAATCTGAACTTCTGGTACCTGAAGACCCTTCCATCTACTCTCTACCTACTTTTTATCAACTTGGACTTTAGTCCCCTGCTTGCAAGTCTCTTGTTTATTCATCTCTCATAATTTCCTGCCTACACCCTGTGGATTAGGCAGATGCTTGATTGATAACCCCCATGACTATTGGTATAGCTAGCTCCCCACTTCAACTACGCCACACCTCTCTCATCCACACGTAGCCAGGCGAGGCCCCGGAGTAGTGTACGTGGCTTAGCTGCAGGGCCGGCGGTGTTGCATAGTCAAATCATCTGGGGACTGATGGGCTCAGAAGGTGAACATCAGAACCACTCTGAAGTTTTACTGGCATATTATTTGTAATTTATGCTTATAGCAAAAGTAAAAACAGCCATGCAGGACTCTCAAGTCCCATATGTCCCCAACAGTCACTGAGACCCAAGCCTTCAAAGTCTTAAAATGTGACTGAGACAAATAATTCTCTTTTTTAATTTTTTTATTTTTAAAATTTTTTTACGAATGATACTCTTCTCATTAATCTCCTAGATTTTCACATCAGTGGTGATCTTGTTGAAATAGAGGTGGACTCGTGCTCCACCAACATTTCTCCCTTTTTATCAGCATTGCCTGAAATATGACTAGATTTTCTGAATTTCTTAGAACATTCGTTTCAGGGTATTTATCTTTTTTTTAGGATATCCAGATAACTTGGGGCAAAGTCCCCTGGGCTGGATCAGACAAGTTTTTGTGGCATTCCACACTGCTTATTATCGGATGGGTGTGTCAGTTGGAGCCCATATCTTTTGTCTGCAGTTTTTTCCAGGATGACTTCTCTGCTCTTCTGTGGCAGTTCTTGAGAAATTAAGGTAGTTTTTGTCCTCAGCTTTTGTTTAATACTTTTAATCCATATTTCCCTGATTCTACCTCTTTAAATCATTCTATCATTTTTCAAACCAAAACCTCAGTTACTCTTGCAAACTGTACTCTGGCAGTAATTAATATATATTTATGTTTAGAGCAATTCACAGAAGACTATTTGCAGTTCTTTTTACAGTACAGATTTAGTATTTCAGGCAATTGGTTTTTCCCCCCATGAAATTCCAAATTATAAGAATTTTTTAGATGAGCTTAGATTCAAATAACACTGTGGTCACAGTGTCAGAGCCCTAATTAGTGCCACGATCACAAAATCCATACAGTTTTGAGAGCACAGTGTTGCAAGCTGCACAGACTTGCCTCTGATTGTCAGCTATTGTTGGCTACTCCAGTTACCGGGTCTGAGACTGAGCTAATTTCCTAACCTCCCCGAACCTGTTACCTCATCTTTAAAGTGAGGATGATAATGTACACTTTGCGTAGTCGCCACAGTTATTAAATAAATTACATACAATGTTTTGGCACTCTACCTGATATTTAGAGCAGGTGTTCAATAAATGGCAATTACTAATATTATGTAATTCCGAAATCTTATGGAATTAGAACCCAATATAAGGCATTCTTTTTTTAAAAAGCATTTTTATTTTGATTTAGTTTTTACATGTGTATGGTTTTCATCAAGAGAGAAGAGCAGAAAATATGTTTTTTTCTTTTCTTTTTTAAGGACTTTTCCTTCAAGAGTTGACCCTGTCTCCCTGAGATTATGAAAGTTATTGAAGGTCCTATAGGAGCAGTGTGATATGCTGGATTCCTATACTAACACTAGGAGATAAGGGAGATGGTTTTAATTTGTTTTAGGAAGAGAGTGGCTTCAGGTGAATAGTGAATGATAAACGTAAATACTAAAACCTTGGCGAAAATTACTCTAAGTACATTTATTGTTTGCCCCCCTTGTATACATTCTGTCTTCTACAACAGTCCCTGATTTTCTTGTGGGCATTCACTCAATGCCTACTCTTACTCTATGTGGTTGTGGTGGGTGGAGGGTCTACTTTTGTCTTGGGAGGTGAAGAATGCTACTTGGTTTTTACTGGACAGTGGTGGGTGGGCACGTAACCTGGGTTGACTAGGGCAGAGTGGATCTCAGGACTGCCGGCAAGGAGATATTATTCCATGCTCCCTCACCCACTAGACCATGAGATTTGAGCCTGGAAGTTTGTAGGCTGAGCTGCTACAGCCATCTTGTGACTTTATGCCAGCAGTCTGCCCGAAAATGGAGTCAGCAGAGAGAAAAGCAGACCTGAGAGACAGAGACTCACTTAGCTGTGATGATACCCTTTGAGCCTCCGACCAAGTACTGCCTACAAGATCCATCCTAGACTTTTCAGTTAGGCAAACCAATACCTTTTCATTTATCAGAGTTTGAGTTTTGCTAATTGGTTTTGACTATGTTCTGCATTTATAATAAATATAAAAAATGCCAAGATAACTAGGCCATATTAAGGAAAGAGTGGTAATAGAGAAAAGGGAGAAGGCAGAAGGAACAAACCCTCCCCCATTCTTTCATGGCTCACCTTTCCCTCCAAAGAGAAGACCAGGCCAATATCAGTCACATAATACTTTATTGTTTAAGGATATATTCTTTTGGGAGCAAGAGCAGGGGCCTGTTTGGGGATGTTGGGGGTCTGCCTCTAGCAAATTCTATAGAAATAGATGTGTGAGTCCGTGGCCCCAGCGCTATTCAACTTTGGGAACTACCTATCTAAGCATGGTTCCTGCTTTGGAAAATGATTTAACTGCCCCCTTGGCTAACTTTCCTTTCATCATCTCCAGTCAGAGATGCAGAGTCCAGATCCATTTGTTCTTAGGTCTTCTAATCTCTCCCAGGCCCCCACCCTTCCCAAGGACGTGCACCCCTTCTCACCGTCCATTTTGTGATCTTATACAGTTAACCATTCATATGGCTTTAGCCCTAGACTGTTTGCTGATGGGAGACTCTCAGCACCCAGGGTACCGAGGTCTATTTTAAAATTTCAATTGTAGAGATTTGAGCCGACCATATTCCTCACTTCATGGCATATGTCAATATTGGTCTATGCAGATTCTTTTCTGGAATGGTCGATTGATTGATGAACTCTTATCTCCATTTTTCACTCTCATTCCTCTATACGTCCCCCAACCGACAGTTGCTCTAATGAGCTTACTTTGTGTCTCTTAATTTGCGTGGGTTCCTTAAGAATATGCATTGTTATATTTATGTGCATAGTTTTCTTTTATATACATTATACTATGTGGTAGATCTCATTATGTTTCTTACCTTTTTTCACTTTGTCCATTTGGCTTTATGCATATTTAGTCCATTACCTGTTACTGTGCCATTGTTGTGCACTATGCAGTATACCTGCACTCCCCCAGTGATGGCTGCTCAGATTGCTTCCAGTTCTCCAGCGCCAAAAACAATGCATGATGAATATCCTCTTATCTACGTCCAGTATAGGTCTATGAGAAGTGTTTTCTGGAGGCTGTAAACACAGAAGTAGCGTTGCTGGGTGCTAGCACGTGTGTGTGCTCGATTTGACTAAACACGGAGATCGCCCTTTGGAACAGTTGTGCCCTTTGCTTTCCTCCCAGAAGTGCATGAGGTTTCCTAAACCCATGTTCGTCTCTTGGCGCTCAGCATTATTTAGTCTACTTCACTATTATTTCAGTTCGTGTTTCCCTAATTAATGAGTTTGAGTACCCCAATGTATATTTCTAAACTATTTTGATTTCCTTTTCCATAAATTGCCTCTTCAAATACTTTGCCATTTTTCAGTTGTTATTTTTCTTTTTTACTTGAAGGAGTTCCTTGTTTGGTCTAGATACGAGTTCATTGTTAGATTTAGACATTGCAAATAATTCTCAGTCTGTTATCTGTTAACTTTATTTATGGTATCTTTCACTGAGCAAAAATCTTTATGATGTAATAACAGGTAATTACTACTTTTGTTATATGTTTTTTATGCATGTAAAATTCTGTCTACAATGTCCTTTCCTTCCCTTAGGTTACATAGGTATTTTCCTGTATTGTTTTCTATTTACATTATTGTTTTAAGCTTTGCATTTAGATATTTATTGTATTTGGAGCCTATCTTTGATGTAGTTTTAGGCACAGGTCCAGTTTTATTTTCATCTATAGCAGGAGCTAGATTCGCAACTCCATCTGTTAAATGATCTATTTTCCCATTGATATGCAGTGCCCACATTACTGTATATTCAATTCCCTTGTAAACATGGTTATATTTCTAAACTCTTCATTTATGTTTCATTGATCTATTTGTTACTGCAATAATATTATACCCTTTTATATTATTATCATGATTGTGTAGTCTTTCCTAATACCTAGTAGGGCAAATTCCTCCTCTTTGCCCTTGTTTTGACATGTCGACTTACCTATTCAGGAATCTTTATTCTTCCATAAAAATTTTAGATTAAGGTTGGGGTGCCTGAGTGACTCGGTCAGTTAAACATCTGACTCTTGATTTCAGCTCAGGTCATAATCTCATGGTTGTAAGATTGAGTCCCTTGTGGAACTCTGTGCTGGGTGTGGAGTCTGCTTTAGATTCTCTTTTTTTTTCTTCCTGTGCCCCTTCCCCCCACCCCCCTGGTCTCTCTCAAAAAAATGTTAAAGTCATCACCTTTCTCAAAAAATTTAACAAAATATCTCGAAGTATTTATGATTGTATTGAATTTGTAGATTAATTTGCTCAACTAATTTGGGATGAACGGATGTATTTATAATATTAAGTTATCCCAACCAAGAGCTAAAATGTCTCTCCATTTATTCAGATGATTTTCCATATTATTTATTAGATCCCAAAATTTTCTCCATGAAGAGGTCATATATTACCATTAATTTCTAGTTACTTTATGTTTTTATTGCTACTCTGAATATATTTACTTCTTAAAAATGTTTTTTTAATGTTTATTTTTAAGAGAGAGACAGAGTGCTAGTGGGGGAGGGGCAGAGCAGCAGACCCAGAATCTGAAGCAGGCTGTCAGTCCAGAACCTGACGCAGGGCCCAAATTCACAAACTGTGAGATCATGACCTGAGCTGAAGTCTGACACCCAACTGACTAAGCTACCCAGACACCCCTGAATATATATTTTTTAAATCTTCTGCATAGTGAAGGAAGCAATCAGCAAAACTAAAAGGCAACCTATAGAACAGGAGAAAATGGTTGCAAGCAACACATCTAATAAAGGGTTAATAGCCAAAATATATAAAGAACTTATAAAACTTAACACTTAAAAAACAATAATCCAATTAAAAATAGGTGGAAGATATGAATAGATATATTTCCAGAGAAGACATACAGATGGCCAATAGACACATGAAAAGATGCTCAACATCACTCATCATCAGGAAAATACAAATCAAAATTCCACAGTCAGATATTACCTCACAGAATGGCTAAAATCAACAACACTTGAAACAACTGGTTTTTGTGAGGATGTGGAGAAAGGAGAGCCCGCCTGCACTGCTGGTGGGAATGCAAATTGGCGAAGCCACTCTAAAAAAACAGTGTGGAGGTTCCTCAAAAGTTAAAAAATAAAACTACTTAATGATCCAGCGACATACCAATTCAAAGGAATACATGCACCCTGATGTCTATAGCAACATTGTCAGCAATAGCAAAATTATGGAAAGAGCCCAAATGTCCATCAACTGATGAACGGATAAAGAAGATGTAATATATATACAATGGACTATTACTCAGACATCAAAAAGAATGAAATCTTGCTATTTGGAATAACATGGGTAGAGCTGGAGAATATATATTAAGTGAAATAAGGTGATCAGGAAAAGGCTAATACCATATGATTTAACCATGTGGAATTTAAGAAACAAAACAAATGAACAAAGGGATAAAAAGGAGAAGGAGAAGCAGAAACAGAGTTAAGAGCCAAAACAGATTAACTATAGAGAACAAACTGATGGTTACCAGAAAGGAGGGTTGGGTGGGGGGTGTGAGTGAAACAGGTGATGGGGATTAAGGAGTGCCCTTGTCATGATGAGCACTGGGTGTTGTATGGAAGTGTTGAATCACCATATTGTACACTTGAAACTAATATTACACTGTGTGTTAACTAACTGAAATTTAAATAAAAAAACTTTAAAAAATACCCCCCGAAACTGGTTACCGTTGGTGAGAAAAAGACTTTTAATTTTTTTTATGTTGACCTTACTGATAAACTTACCAAATTATCTTGTTGTAATAATTTGCTGATTGTGTTTTGTTTTGTTTTGTTTTTGTTTTGGAGGATCATACCATCTACAAATAATGATGGTCTTTTCTCTCCTTTTTCTCCCCCAATCAATATACCACTTCTTTCTTTTTCTTTCACTGTAGCATTGGGCGAGATACCTCTATTTTGTTAAATACTAACAGTGATATTGTCCCTGATTTTGTTTCTAAAGGGAATGCCTCTGAAGTTTCTTCATTAATATAAGACATATTTTAAGTTTTGATATATAGCTTTTACTAAGTTAATAAACTGCCTATTTCTAGTTTGAGTTTTTATTTCTGATGCACATTGAGATTTGTCAAATACTTTACTGCTTAGAGAGAAATATGCTCTTTTTCTCTTTTAGCATATTAATTATAATTAGCATATTAATGTGGCAAATTACAAACCTGGGTTATCTGATTTGGAATCATTTTTGGATTCCCGGTATAAACCTGGGTGGATAATGATATATTTTTAAACACACTGTTGGATATAGGTAGGTAATATTTTATTTAGGACTTTTGAATATGCTTTCATAAATTAAATGAGACTGTAATTTTATTGTATTATTCATTCATATCTAGTTTTAGAATCAAGGTTATTCTATTTTATAAAATTTGTTGGGGGAGGTATCACTTTATTCTTTTGTTCTTTCTTGCTGTTCTCCTGTGCCTTCATCTGAATGTTTGGCACATTTGTTTTTACCCTTTTTTCTCCTAATAAGCGTATTTAATGCCATAAATTTCCCTTTAAGAGCAAACTGTTTGATATCTGTTTCACAAATTTTGACATGCAATATTTTCATCATAAGTTAGTTGTAAGTTCTTTTCAGTTCTCTTTATTATTTATTTTTAACCCAAAGACTAGTTGGTTTCCAAAATTATGAGGTTTTTTTTTGCTATTTGTTATTAATTATTTATTGTATCATGGTCAGAGACTATAAGCCATATGATATTCATCTTCAAGAATTTATTCCTTTATTGTTTGAATGGTCTGTTTTTCGGACGGTGTAATATGAAGAATATATATTCTCAATTTGGGTAGTGGAATTCTGTATGTTTGTAATAGCTTGAGTTTTACTCTTTTTAGTTTTTTAAACACAGCTTTATAGGTGTATAGTTGATGTCCAAAGAACTGCACATATTTAGGCATACAATTTGATGAGTTTCTCCATATGCAAACACCCATGATGCCATTACCACAGTCAAGGTGATAGGCATATCCAACACATCCCAAAATTTCCTTATGTCCTTCCTCCCCCACTCTTTTCATGGTAAAAACCCTTAACATGGGATCTACCCTCTTTTTTATTTTTAAATTTGAGTATAGTTGACATACAATGTTACAGTAATTTCAGGTGGATGACATAGTGATTCTACAAGTTTATGAATTATGCTGTCTTAACCAATTTTGAAGTGCATAATACTGTATTGTTAATTATAGGCCTTCTGTTGTATAGTAGATATTTAGAACCTATTTTTCTAGCATAACAAATGTTTTATCCACTGAGCAGCAACTCCCTCTTTGCCCCGTGCTCCAGCCCCTGACAACTATATTGTAGTCTCTGTTTCCATGAGTTTTACTATTTTAGATAGCTCCTCTAGGTGGAATCATGCAGTATTTGTCTTTGTTTCATGTAGCATAATGACCTATATTTTATACCTGAAGCTAATATTACACTATATGTTAACTAACTGGAATTTAAATAAAAACTTTAAAAAATAATAAAAAGAAAACTAGATCAATTTTACTATGAATAGTTCTTCCATGTTGTTGCAAATGGCAGGATTTCCTTTTTCTTAAGGCTAAGTAATATTCCACTGTAAGTGTAAACAATATTTTCTTAAAATTTTTCTAAAGTTTTAAGTTTATTTTTTAGAGAGAGACAAAGTGCAAGCAGGGAAGGAGAAGAAAGAGAGGGAGACACAGAATCTGAACCAGACTGCAGGCTCTGAGCTGTCAGCACAGATCCCGACACAGGGCTGGAGCCCACAAACTGTGAGATCATGACCTGAGCCAAAGTCAGATGTTCAACTGACTGAGCCACCCAGGTGCCTCCTGATAGAATTAATGGTAAAACATATTAATAATTAAAAGCATACCATATTGGTAAAAGGAAGAATTCACAAAGAAATATCTGTTAACCCTAATACTTTTTTTTGAGGTTTATATGTAAAGTAAGAACTAACTGGAATAAAGAACAAAAATGCACAAATCTATAATTATAGTAGGCAACCTTTACGCTTTTGTTAGGAGTCAATATCATTAAGTGAAAAAGATATAGGAGACTTGAGTAATATAGCTAACAAGCATTCATAATTTTTTAAAAAATATTTATTTTTGGGAGAAAGAGACAGAGTGCAAACAGGGGAGGGACTGAGAGAGAGGGAGACACAGAATCCAAAGCAGGCTCCAGGCTCTAGGCTTCAAGCTGTCAGCAGAATGCCCGACACGGGGCTCGATCCCACAAAATGCAGGATCATGACCTGGGCCGCAGTTGGACGCCTAACCGACTGAGCCACCCACGCGCCTCACAAGCATTCATAATTTAATAGCTATGCGGTTGATCCTCAGATAACACAGGGTTGGGGCACTGACTCCTGCACAGTCAGAAATCTGCCTGTGACTTTTGACTTCCCCCAGACTTAACTACTAACATGCTGCTGTTGACTGGAAGCCTTACTGATGATACAAACAGTTGATTAACACACTTTACATGTTATATGTATTATATCCTGTACCCTTACCATCAAGTAAGCTAGAAAAAAGAAAATGTTTTTAAGAAAATCATAAGAAAGAGAAAATACACTTACAGTACTGTACTGTATTTATTGGAAAAAATATGCATAAAAATACACCTGTGTGGTTCAAACCTGTGTTGTTCAAGGGCAAACTATATATCTATTTCTGCTTTCAACAGAGAATATGCATTCTTTTCAAGGGAACATGCAAAGTGACTAAAAATTGGCCATATGTTAGGCTACAAAGAAAGTGTCAACAAGGTGCAAAACTTGGATAGCAGACATACCACAGTAATTAACTAAAATGAAAAAAATAGAAATCAACGATGAAGGATAGGTAAAGCAAAATCCAAGTAATCCATGTATCTTGAAATGCTAATTTCACACATATTGAAAACACACCTCTAGGTAATTCATGAGACACAGAGGAAATAAAAATGGAAAATTCAAAATATTTGGAATCAAATGACAGCTAAACCAATATATTTAAAATCCATGAGATACAGATAAAGCACTCAGAGGACAACTTACAAACTTACATATGTTTAGTAACTGCAAAGAAAAAAGGGAAAAAATTAAGCATTCAGGTAGAAAAGGAATGGCAACACAAACCTAAAAGAAATAGAACGAGGAAAATAATAATGATAAAAGCAGAAACTGATGGTGAAAACTTCTATGTCTTTCACAAAACCATGAACATCTTTTTAAGAGAATATTAACATAAATAAGAGAAGAGCAAACAAAAGTGACTTTAAAGAACAATAAACCTAACAGGAATAACTACAGGCAAAATAATAATTTCAAAGTAAGTACTATGAGCAACTAAATACGAATAAAGTCAAATGGATTCTTTCTTTTTTTCAGAAAATATAAACCGCCAAAATTTGCCTAGGAAATCTATATTTCTGATTCCTTTTGACTATTTCAAGCATGAAAGATTGACTGTTTCATATGGATGGAGCTAGAGAGTATTATGCTTAGTGAAACAAGTCAGAGAAAGACAAATACCATATGGTTTCACTCATATGTGGAATTTAAGAAACAAAACAAACAGCAAAAGGAAAAAAAGGGAGAGAGGCAATCCAAAAAACAGACTCTTAACTATAGAGAACAAACAAACTGATGGTCTCTAAAAGAGAGGTGGATGTGGGACGGGTTAGTTAGGTGATGGGGATTAAGGAGTGAATTGTGATGAGCACTGGGTGTTGTATGGAAGTGTTGAACCACTGTATTGTACACATGAAACTAATATTACACTGTATGTTAACTAACTGGAATTTAAATAAAAACTTTGAAAAATAATAAAAAGAAAACTAGATCAGTTTTACTGTGAATACAGAGGTGCAAATATCCTTTATTTTTAATTTTTATTTCTATTCATTCATTCGTTCATTATTTAGAGAGAGAGCACAAGCTGGGGAGAGGGGCAGAGGGGGAGAGAGAATCTTATGCAGGCTCCATTCTCAGTGTGGAGCCCGAGGTGGGGCTTGATCTCATGACTGTGAGATTGTGACTTGAGCCAAAATCAAGAGTCAGACACTTAACCGATTGAGCTACCCAGGCACCCGTATTTTTTTATTTTAAAGATTTTTTTTCTAGAGGTGCAAATATCCTAATTAAATATTAGCATATCAAATCTGGGAGAGTATCGAATATATTTCATAAGGACTCAATTAAGTTTACCAGATGATTGCCAGATCAGTTAGACCTTTGAAAATCAATTAATATAATTCATCAAATAAATTGAAAAAAAAAAAAAAAGGAGATCATCCCTTTAATTATCTCAATGGCTTGAAAAAAGCACTTGGTAAAATTCAAAACTCACTCATGGTAAAAATTCTCAGCAAACTGTGAATAGAAGGAAACTTCTTTAATCTGATACAGGTTTTTTAACAGAAAACTATAGCAAACATTATGAAACATTGTAGAAAGAGAACACGGGTAAGGTGAAGATTCCTGCTGCCACTACTAATATTTCCTAGCCCTAGCCAGTAAGAAATGATGTAGCAGCTCCACTTCTGGATGGGCACCCAGAAGAATCCAACACAGGGTCTTAAAGAGATAATTGCATATCTATATTCATAGCAGCATTTTTCACAGTAGCCGAAAACGTGGAAATAACTCAAATGTCCAAAGACCGATAAATTAATAAACAAAATATGGTTTATACATATAATGGAACCTTATTCAGCCTCAGAAAGGAATGAAATTCTGATACATTCTATAACATGGATGAACCTTGAAAACACACTGAATGAACTACGCCAGACACAGATGGCAAATATTGTACGATTCCACTTATTTGAGGTACCTAGAGCAGCCAAATTCATAGCGACAGAAAATAGAATTAGTTGCTAGGAATTAGGGGTAAGGAGAATGGGTAGTTATTGTTTCATGGATATAGAGTTTCAGTTTAGGAGAATGAAAAAGTTCTGGGGATGGATGGTGGTAATGGCTACACAACAATATGAATGCGCCAATGCCACTGAACTGTGTACCTAAAAATAATTAAAATGGTAAATTTTATGTTATGTGTATTTCACTACAAAAAAAGAAGTGAGAGATACATATGGAAAAGAAAGATAGTTTATATATCAGTTGCAGACAAAATGTACCAAAGAAAATTGATATTCAAGGAAAATAAGAAGGTACGAGATAGCCAAATACACAATTAATATAAACAAATTAGTAACTTCCTATATAATAGAAACTGTCAATTCAAAAATTAAATAGAAAAGTCCCATGTACGTTAACAACAAGAGTATAAAGTGTCCTCAAGTAAGGCTAATGAAAAAGCACAATGTCTTTCTAGGAAAAAATTTTTTTTTTTAATTATAATAGTTTATTTTCAAATTGGTTTACATATAACACCCAGCATTCATTCCAACACGTGCCCTCTTTAATACCTGTCACCCCCTCTTCCCCCTCCTCACCCCTCTCACCCTCAGTTTGTTCTTTTTAAAAATTTACAGAAGGACATAAAATAAAACTTGAATAAACTGAGAAATACAGAATGTTAAGATGGCATTTAGTCTCCATATTAGTTTAAACATTTTAATTCAATTCCTTTTACAATCTATCCTTCAAGGATTTTCCATAGAATCTGATAAAATTCTATAGTTCATGTAGAAGTATAAATGTGTAAGAAAAGTCAACATATCTTTGGAGAAGAAGAACAAAGTAGGTAGATATTGGCCCCCAGTGATCTATACATTTATTAAGTTTTAATTAAAACATGGTATGTAGGGACATCTGGGTGGCTCAATTCAAGTCATGATCTCATGGTTCCTGAGTTTGAGCCCAGCGTTGGGCTTGCTGCTGTCTGCTCAGAGCCCACTTTGGAGGCTCTGTCCCCCTTTCTCTTTGCCCCTCCCCTGTTCATGTGCTCTCTCTCGAAAATGAATAAAAATTAAAAAAAATTAAAAAGTATAAAACATGGTATGGAAAAGCAAAGAAACAATGGGCTAGAGGAGAAAACCAGGAACAGACTTATCTATAAATGGGATTTTGGATATGCTGGAGGTAGTGTTTCAAATACACAAGGAGAGATTTTTATTGAAGATGGCATGGGACAATTTTCTGATATGATAAAACCAAACAGATAACTCTATAGAGAAAATCAGATCATGCCTCACACAAAAATGAATTGGATAAAAGACCTAACCCACAACCACACCCAAACTAAAAGGCTCTTAAATTATTTGAAGAAGATAAAGGAGAATGAAAAATTTTTATTTCTAGTAGAAGAGGCATTCTTGAATATGTCCCTAAAAACTGAATTAACAAAGAAAAAGATACACTTAATGACATAAAAATTTTTAATTTCTGTTTGACAAAAAGCACTATAAAAGAGAACTGTTGAATCAGAAGAAAATATTGGCAATATATTTAACAAGCAAAGGATTGATATTTGAACTACATAAAGAGATAAGATATCTAGATAGAATAACCAAATAATAAAAGGATCAAGGATTAAAATAAACGTTTCATAGAAAACCATTTTTACATCTTTTTATCTTGTGTATTGCTTAACTAATTATTATAATCATAGTTAATTTTACTACTTTTGTCTTTTAACCTGAATACTAGCTTCATAAGTGGTTAATCCACTACCTTTACTATATATACGTACTTTTAAAAAATGTTTATTTTTGAGAGAGAGAGAGAGAGAGAGAGCTCGCGTGCACGCAAGCCAGGGAAGGACAGAAAGAGAGGGAGACACAGAATCTGAAGCAGACTCCAGGCTCCCAGCTGTCAGCACAGAGCCTGATGTGGGGCTCAAACTCATGAGCTATGAGATCATGACTTGAGCTGAAGTCAGATGCTTAACCAAGTGAGCCACCCAGGCGCCCCATATATAGGTACTTTTACAGTGACTTTCTTTCATATATTTTCTTATTACTAATTAGCACCCTTTCTCTTTCATCTTAAAGAAGTCTCAACATTTCTTAGAAGGCCTGTTTAGTGGTGATTAGCTCTTTTAGCTTTTGCTCTGGAAAACTCTATCTCTCCAACAGTCTGTAATGATAACTCTTGCTGGTAGAGTATTCTTGGCTAGAAGTCTTTTCTTTCGGCACTTTAAATATATTCTGGTATTCCTTTTGTCCTGCAAAGTTTCGGCCGCAAATCTGCTCATAGTCTTATGGGGGAGTCTCCTGTATGTAACAAGTTATTATTTCCTTGCTGCTTTTATGATTCTCTCCTTGTCTTTAACTTTTGACATTTTAATTATAATGTGTCTTGGCATGGGTGTCTTTGGGTTCTTCTTACTTGGAACTCTCCAGGATTCTTGGATCTCAGTATATGTTTTCTTCCCAAGGTTAGGGAAGTTTTCAGAATTATTTCTTCCAATAAGATTTCTGCCCACATTTCACATCTCGTAAAATGTGACATTGAAAACATAAAACATGGCAGGGGAGAGTAAAAATGTTCTTTTAGAGTGAGATTAAATTTAAGTCGTTATCAAATTAAACTAGAGTGTTATGGTTATAATATATCCATGTGAGCCTTATGGTAACCACAAAGCAAAACCTATTGTAAATACACAAAAGAGAAAGAGAAAGAAATAAAAGCATACTATTAAAGAGAGTCAATAAACCTCAAAGGAAGAGAGCAAGAGGAGAAAGGAACAGAGAGGATCTACAAAAACAGCCAGAAAACAGTTAACAAAATGATAATAAGTACATACCTGTCAATAATTGCTTTTAATGTAAATGGACTAAATTCTACCAAATCAAAAGACATAGTGGCTGAATGGATAAAAAAGACCCATCTTTATCTGCCTACAAAAGATTCATTATTTTCTTCTTTTCCTCCTCCTCCTCCTCCTTCTCCTTCTCTTCCTTCTTATTCTTATTCTTATTCTTATTTTTTATTATTATTAGAGACTACACAAATGGGGAAGAAGGGGAGAGAGAGAGAGAGAGAGAGAGAGAGAGAGAGAGAGAGAGAGAGAAAATCTCAAGCAGCCTCCGCACTCAGCACAGAGTCTAATGTGCAACTTGATCCCATGACCCCGGAATCATGACTTGAGTTGAAATCAAGAGTCAGAAACTGAACTGACTTAGCCACTCAGGCACCCTCAAAAGACTCATTTTATTTTTTTATTATTTTTTTTTAAACTTTTTTTTTTAACGTTTTTTATTTATTTTTTTGAGAGACAGAGCATGAGCAGAGGAAGGGCAGAGAGAGAAGAGGACACAGAATCTGAAGCAGGCTCCAGGCTCTGAGCCGTCAGCACAGAGCCTGACGCGGGGCTCGAACTCACAGACCCTGAGATCATGACCTGAGCCGAAGTCGGCCACCCAACCAACTGAGCCACTCAGGCGCCCCAAAAGACTCATTTTAGATGTAAGGACACATACAGACTGAAAGTGAAGGGATGGAAAAAGATATTCCATGGAAATGGAAACCAAAAGAAACCTGGAGTACCTATATTACATCAGACAAAATAGACTTTGAAATAATGCCTATAATAAGAGACAAAGAAGGGCACTATTTAATGATAAAGGGGTCAATCCAGCAAGAGAATAAAACATTTGTAAATAGTTATGCACCCAACATAGGAGCACTTAAATGTGTAAAGCAAATATTAACAGGCCTAAATGAAGAAATAGCAATACAATACTACTAGGGGACTTTAACATTCCATTTACATCAATGGATAGATCATCTGGTCAGATAATCAGTAAGGAAACATTGTTTTAAATGACACATTAGACCAGATGGACCTAAAATATTTACAGAACAGTCCATCCAAAAGCAACAGAAGATACATTCTTCACAGGTGTGCATGGAACATTCTCTAGGATAGATCATATGTTAGGCCACAAAACAAGTCTTAATAAATTTAAGTGGATTGAAATCATATCAAGCATCTTTTACAGCCAAAACGGTATGCAACTGGAAATTAATTACATGAAGAAAAACTGGAAAATTCACAGATATTTGGAAAACAACCGACTGATCTACCCAGGTGCTGCTATGGACCAGATGAACTTACCTGCTATTCAGAACATTTCATCCAAACCCAGCAGATTACACATTCTTTTCAAGTGCACACGGGACATTCTCCAGAATAAATCACACACTAGGTCACAAATCAGGCTTCAACAAATACAAAAAGATTGAGATTATACCATGCATATTTCTGGCCACAATGCCATGAAACATGAAGTCAACCATAAGAAAAATTTGGAAAGACCATAAATACATGGAGGGATGCTCCTACAGGATGAATGGGTCAACTAGAAAATTGAAGAAGACGTAAACACATGGAAAAAAATGAAAAAGAAAGTGTGATGATTCAAAACCTCTGGGATACAGCAAAAGCGATCATAAGAGGGAAGTACATAGCAATATAAGTCTACCTCAAGGTGCAAGGAAAGTCTCAAATACACAGCGTAACCTTACCCAAAGGAGCTAGAGAAAGGGCAACAAAGGCTTAAGCTAGCAGAAGAAGGGAAATATTAAAGATTAGAGCAGAAATAAATGATATAGAAACCAGAAAAACGAAACATATAAAACAAACAAAAATCCACAGTAGAATATATCAATGAAACTGGGAGCTGATTCTTTGAAAAAATTAATAAAAGCCAGACTTATCAAAAAGAAGAGAAAGGACCCAAATAATAGAATCACAAATGAGAGAGGAGAGATCACAACCAATATCACAGAAATACAGTTAGAATATTATGAAAAATTATATGCCAACAAATTGGGCAATCTTGATTGAATAGATAAATTCCTAGAAACATACAAACTACCAAAGCTGAAACAGGAACAAATAGAAAATTTGGACAGACAATAACCAGTAAAGAAATTGAATCAGTAATCAATTCCCAGGAGAATTCTACCAGACATTTAAAGAAGGGTTATAATACCTATTTTTCTCAAACTGTTCCAAAAAAAAATAGAAACTTCCAAACTCATTGTCTGAGGCCAGCATTACCTTGATTTCAAAACTAGACAAAGATCCCACTAAAGAGGACAATTACAGGCCAATGTCCCTGATGAAAATGGATGCAAAAATTCTCAACAAGATAATAGCAAATCAAGTTCAACAGTACATTAAAGGAATTATTCACCATGATCAAGTGGGATTTATTCCTGGGCTGCAGGGCTGATTCAATATTCACAAATAAATCAACGTGATACACCACATTAATAAAAAGAAGGATAAGAACCATATGGTCCTCCCAATAGATAAAGACAAAGCATTTGACAAAATACAGCATGAATTCTTGATAAAAACTTTCAGTAAGGTGGGGATGGAGGGAATATACCTAAACATCATAAAGACCCAACACTAATATCATCCTCAATGGGGAAAAGCTGAGAGTTTTTCCTGCACAGCGATGTCCACTCTCACCACTGTTATTTAATGTAGTGTTGGAAGTCCTAGTCTCAGCAATCGGACAATAAAAAGAAATAAAAGGCCTCCAAATTAGGAAGGAAGAAGTAAAAATTTTCACTATTTGCAGATGACCTGATACTCTATAAAGAAGACCAGAAGACTCCATCAAAAAATAAATCAAACTGGCACATGAATTTGATAAGTTCTGATAAAGAAAATGTGGTACACACACACACAATGGAATATTACTCAGTTATCAAAAAGAATGAAATCTTGCCATTTGCAATGATGTGGATGAAGCTAGAGTGTATTATGCTAAGCGAAATATGTCAGAAAAAGAAAAATACTGTATGATTTTACTCATGTGTGGAATTTAATTAAAAAAGCATGAACATGGGGCAAAAAATAGGAAGGCAACCAAGAAACAGATTTCTTGACTATAGTGACCAATGAGGTTTCCTGGAGGAGAGGTGCCATGAGGGGGTGGGGTAAATGAGTGATGGTTATTAAAGAAGACACTTATTGTGATGAACACCAGATGTTTGTTGTATGTAAATGATGAGTTGCTAAATTCTAAACCTGAAACTAATATTACACTGTATGTTGACTGGAATTTAAGTAAAAACTTGAGAAAGAGGAACAGCTGGGTGGCTCAGTTGGTTAAACATCCAGCTCTTGATTTTGGCTCAGGTCGTGATCCTGCTGTCCTGAGATCAAGCCCTGCATTGGGCTTGTGCCGAGCATGGAGCTTGCTTGGGATTCTCTCCGTCCATCTGTCTCTGCCCCTCCCCTGCTCATGTTCTCTCCCTCTCTCTCTCTCTCTCTCTCAAAATACATAAATAAACATTAAAACAAAACAAAAAAAACTTCAGAAAGAAAAAAAGGAGTGAAATCTTCACATTTTGACAACATAGAGGGAACCTAGAGGCATTATGCTAGGTGAAATAAGTCATACAGCGAAAGACAAATACTATACGTAGAATCTAAATAAATAAATAAATAAATAAATAAATAAATAAATAAATAAATAAATGCCAAGCTCATAGACACACAGAACAGATTGGTGGTTGTCAGAAGTGAGACCTGGGGGTAGGTGATGGAGGAAATTGGTGAAGGGTTAAATAAATGTTCATCTATGGTCAGGCTTTGTGAATAGCAACTATTCAGTACTTCCCAAATTTGAGATGACTTCTTTCCTTTATTTATACCTAACAATTTATGGTAATGGCAAAGAAAGAAAAGAAAAAACCCAGCAAAGCAATAAAACTTAGAAAAGACACTAACTCACTGGTATTCAGGAAAATTATTCTATTATTTACCTAAAAGATTGATAAAACTTCCAAAGTTGATAATATGAAGTTTTGACCTAGAGTTGGGAAAAGGAAACCTCAGTGTAAATTGGTAGTTATGAAGAGGTTGATTTGGCAATATCTATTAAATTTAAAATTCAATTGCACACACCCTATGTGCCAATAATTTCGTTTCTGGGACTCCACCCTAAGGAATACACAATCATGGACAAGGAGACAAGGGCAAGATATTTATTGCAGCATTGTTTATAATACTAAGAAACTCGAAACGACTTAAATGCCCACCAATAGATGAGTGGCTAAATTAGAGTTTAGCATACCTATATCATGGAATTCTATAGCAATTAAAAAGAACAAACTAGATTTATATAAATCAACATCTCCATTCAGTGAAAAATGTGTAATGAAAAACAATAAATACAGTATGACATCTTTATATAAAAACACACACTAAATGTTACATATTTTCTCTGTGTCTCTGTTTATGTGTGTAAAAATATTTTTAAGGTATCTGGAAGGAATTAAGCTCAACTATCCAGTGATTATCCCCGGGGAGGGGAGGAAAGGGATTGATCTGGGATGAAGGTAAGGAAAGAGAGACCTAGGTTTATACACAAGTATTCTATTTTTAAAAGGAAAAATGTATTTTTGTATTATTTCATAATTAAAATTAATTTTAAAAACAGTTGCTATTCTGTGGTATATTTTTGTTGAAATAATGTATGTACTAATGATTTGCACAGTAGTTTTTATGCTTATGTCTTGATGTGAGTTTTATTTATAATAGTAAAGTGACTCATTGTACTAGCAGGCTTGCATGTTTATGTAATATGCAGATATATGAAAAATAAGAAAAAATATTGAGACAACTTAAAAAACTGGGCTCCTGTGTTGAATTCTCTTTCAGCCTCAGTCTATAACTACAAAAATCCATTTTTCTTTGGTTCTGTTTCCAAAAAGACAGACTCTGGTAGAAAAAGCCCTGGGCTGGGATATGGTCTGTAGCTTTGTTCTAATTCAACAGTTGATACTTATTAGTTGTATGAGATTGGGATTTACTTTCCCCAAACAAAACAAAGGGCTTATCATGGGGTCTCTAACCTGGCAGTATCTAAGAGTGGACTTTTCAGAGTCCCTGAAATTACTGGAAAAAATCATGAGTAGGTAGGGGTGTGCATTTTTTTTTTTTTTTTTTTTTGACAGGAAGGGCATTTGGGAGAGAGTCGTAAGTGGTTCTGGAACAACAAAAACAGCAGAAGGTTTAGAGCCATTGATCCTCATGATCTTCGTTGTCCTTTCAGCTATGAAATCCTGTTAAGGGTAATCACGGAGACTCTTTTATACTGTCCTTTCCTCTCTCCACTCATCAAACTCCTAAAAACAGAGATGAAAACAGTTTAAAGGTGTCATCAGTTATAAAATAAAGACTAATAATACTTAATTCTTAAAGTCACTATGATTATTAAATGGAATAGTCCATGTAAGGCGCTATACCACATCTGCACATAGATAGTAAGCTATCTATCAGTTTTGTTTTGTTTCTTTAATGAGTTGTAATGGAATTTGTTAGGGTTAAAACAGCAGCCTTGATTCCTTAGGCCAACAAATAAGCTGGTCCTGTTGGGTTTTAGCTCCTTGGAGAACTGTGGTCAACTGCGAAGCAGTGAGTGTTTAGGGCTGGAAAGCTCTGAAAGGCGAGCTCCGAGATTAAGAAAATCAGCTGAAACCCAATGAAATGAGAGTTTTAGCTTTTTCTAGAATCTGGAAAATGATAGGCATTCAATCAATATTAGTTTTGCCCGGAGTTTGACTTTGTATTCCAAAATTTCCTCACTTTTCTTACCTAGAGGATCCAAGGCCTAGAAAGCTTATTCAAAAACCTAACAACTAAGAATAGAATTATGCGTTTTCAAGTGCTTGCTAAAATTTTCTATGGTGGCAAAATGCCTTGGGGTATGTATGAAGTCACAGCGTGTTCTTTACATCCTAATACCAAGACATTATTAGTCTTTTTTTTTTCCATAGTCATTCTTTCCCAAATGTATAGTACAGTTTTCCAGAGCAGAGCATAACAAAAAGTATTAAAAAGCAATTCTATTACCTGTTAGGTCTCTTAAAGTACATTAAGGGGTTAAATCTACCATAACACTTCTTAAAAATTCCTTCTGCGTTCCATTTCTCTCTTATTCTGTAATTGGCTCCAAACTTTTCTGTGTATACTTAATACTTTTGTGAATGTAAATGTGAGTTGTTTTAGACTTTATTCTTAATCCATATTTTATTTTAAAGGATGCATACATATCATTTATAAAAGTCAAGGAATACAGAACACTGTAAAAGAAAACATCAATAAAATCATCACCAATTCTATCATATGAAAATATGTTAACTTTCACTAAAGATTTAACAATTTTACATAGTATTTTGTTACTTTGTTAGGAGTTTTGAAAAAGTATTTCTATTATTTTCTGCATTCAAAATTCTCTCATATTTTTGACTATTGTAATGCATGTCTGAGTTGCCTATATTTCATCTTTAAGAAGTATTTTTAGAATATTTATTTATTGAGACAGGGGAAGGGGCAGGGAAAAAGGGAGAGAGAGAATCCCAAGCAGGCTCCACGCTCAGTGTGGCACTCAATCCATAGCTGCAACATCACGACCTGAGTTGGTATCAAGAGTTGGTCATTTAATCACTGAGCCACTCAGGAGCCCCAGAAGTATTTTCATGGATGCTACTTCTGGGAAAATTTTGGTAGTCCTAAAATACAATCTAGTTAAATTTAAAAGCTTCATCAGTCATTTTTATTGCTCTGGCTGTTCAAAGGCCCTTTTCTTTTAAGCAAACAGCACATTCAAAGAATGAGTGATAAGAATCATTAACAAGAATTACTTATATTTAAATACTTGAAAAAACAAGGTGTTTTTAGTATGCAGAATGTCATACAGATGGTTGTGAAGAAATTAAATAAATTTTTTGCTGTACTTTCTATTCTATTCTAAATTATATATAAATTCAGAAATCTCAGTAGAGGCCTCAATATCTCCATTTTAATGCCATGCTTTATTCTTAACAGAAATGTTTATAAAACAGAGGAATACCTTGATCAGTCATTAAAGGAGGCATCTGTGAGACCAGTATTTCAAATGATCTCTTTGGGAGAGGTCTGTACAGACTTGGGTAGTGCACCATGCTAAGGTTTGGATAATGGATAATTTCTTTTTCTTTTCTTTTTTTTTTTTTCCAGTGAAAGAAGGGCTTACTTAAAGTGCAGCGTATGTTCTTAGAAAACTTTTAGGAAAGAATACATGTAGAAGTTAAGAATTTTGGAGGTGACTTCCTTGTGAAGATCCACGTCTGTCCACTGATCTAAGTGAATGAAGCCAGCTTCAGGGCAGGGAGACATTCGAGAATGGTGAGAACTCTATGATCCGGCTCACACATGTCCAGTGTGAAATGAAATTACAACCACTTAGATCTGGCTGACTGTTGGGAGGGGATGTTGGCCTAGGGTTGCTGGACATTTGACTTGAGAGAAAACAGAAATCCAGGGACTTTTGGGGGGGTTGTCATCTTCTGATTTCTAAACATCGTTAACTAATTCATATTTTAAATAGTGTGAACCAATGGCTGGTGTGCTGGCCAAATGCAGCACACCAGGAGACCAGCTACAGCCTGCTTGTCAATTTTAAACTTCTGGTTTCTGTATATGACTAGTGGCCTGACCTAAATTTAGGTAATTAAATTTAGGTGTTAAATTTAATACCCTTGAAAGAAAACACCAATGAAGTTGACTCTTGCATCAAAGTCTCATTGTTTTTTCGTCTTATAAACTTGTTCTGTCTACTTGGTGACTCAAGCCAGAAACCTAGCAGGTCACATTGGTTAGATACCCTGGTCCTGTTCAGTCACTATATAACATCTAAACCCAAATCTTTTCAGAAATATGTTCTGTATCCAGCCCCTCTTATTCACACCAGGTAACCTCTGTCATCGTTTACCTGGATTATTGTAGTAGTTTCCAGATTGGTCCTCACATTTCCAGTCTTGTTCCTCTGCCACAAAACAAATTTTTCCAAAATGAATATACAATCATGTGATTTTTTAAAAAAGGCCTTTGATGATTCTTCATTGCTTATAGATGAAGACAAAAACTCTTATCAAGGTTTATAAGGTTCATTGTGATCCAGCCTCTGCCTATCCTTCTAGCATCATTTCTTGCCGTGCTGCTATGCACAACCTGTGTCTTAACTATGTAGAATTATTTTCAGATTTCTTAAACTCACCATGATCTTTCTTATTTTAGACCTTACACAAACTTCATATTTATATATGCCTGGATTAGTCTTCCCAAGCAATCCTGGGTAATACCTGGCCATTTCTGGAGACCCACAGCAAAGTTCTTCTCTTAAGATTTCTTTGAATCCTTTTCTTCACTTTTAATCAGGTGATCACTTCACCACAAACACAGTCCCTTGTTAAGTCTATTATAGCACTTGCCACAATATTCATGTCTATTGCTTTCTCGTATGTTAGTCTCCTCAGTGAGCATGTAAACTCCTACAGGACAGGGACAGTGTCTTTCTCATATTTTTCTATACTATAACTATAGTTAAATACTATAACTTTAGTACCAGGTCTAGTGCCTGTCAATCAACTAGGTATGAACTTCCTTCCAATGAATGAATGAATGAACCAGTGACCCCGATGTTGCACTGACAACACCCACATTATCTGGATCATCTGGATTCTGCCACCAAACTAATCAGAGAGGGATTGCCGATCAGCCTATCCCACATTCTCGGATTACTTGTTGAAGGAGAGCTGTAGAAATGCGAGTATTTTGTCACACATAGGTGGAGCTACAACATTTATTCCCATGGGCTTGGCTAGCTGAGCCTGACAGAACTTGTTGGAAAGGTGTCAGGAGAAGTGAGGAAGGATTTGGAAGAAAAGAGCAGTAGGAACTAGATGGTAATGTTGTTGGAAAAAAAAAGCTCTTAGGTATCCCCTACTCCAAATATTCAGATTCGGAGTTTATGTGGTGGGCTCTGAAAGGGAACATAGCCCTCATTCAGCCTTGGAATCGCACCAGTTGGAACCAATTACAGGCTGTAATGCATGTTTTATTGCTACTTGGAATAAATTAATTTGAATGAAATGTGATTTTGTTTATTGGTTGATTGGCTTTTAAGACACCCAGCCAGAGGAGCAGTTCAACAACATCAGAGCTGATAAAATTCATCTTGAGAATATGAGGAAACAGAAGGGTTGAAGGGTTTTATTAAAGCCCTCTTGACAAAAGGGAAAGATACTGCTAAGTGAGGTATTGAGAAGACGTTAACATTTAAAAAATTCAATAGTCTCTCTCTTATATCTATCTATCTATCTATCTATCTATCTATCTATCTATCTATCTATCTATCTATCTATCTGTCTATCTGTTTATCTATCCAACCATCCATCCATCACCTATCATCTGGCAGCCTACCTGTCTACCGACCTAACCACCTACCTATGTTTATCTAAAAGAAGAGACATGAACTGACTTTTAGAGGAGAGAAGGTAAGGGAAACCAGCATTGGATGTGTGCTCTCTGGGTTACAGAATTCTGTGTTGTGTAGCCTGAGGGACAGACGACACTTGGTGTTTGTGGGGTCTGACTTCAATGCTGCTTTGCAGTTGTGTGGATTTGAGTAAGTTTTTTTTTTTAACTTCTCTGACCCTCGGTTTTGTATTTAAAGTATGGATAATTTTTTATGTACAGGGTTGTTTTAGGGAAACTGAAACATAGCAAGTAGGCATTCAATAAATTTTAGTTTTTTTCCTTTAAACCACAGTAGAGTACACATAACACATATATTGAATGTTTTATAGTAAGTCAAGTAATAGCAGTAGACTAGGACTCAGTTTTTTGATTCCCATCTCTAGAGGAATCTTGAAGTAAAGATTTTAAGCTGGTGGCGATCAGCCTAGATTGCTGTCAGAGTTCTTGAGCTCCTTAGGTCCTGTTTTTGTTTTTTGTTTTTTGTTTTTTTTTCAGCCCAAGCAGATCATCTCATTTGTATATTTCAGTCTCTCTGTATTTCCTCTTTTCTAATAGCTGCACTATGGGAAATTGCTTCTCTTACCTTTCATGTCTATGTTCTAATGAAGGACTGATAGCCAGTCAATCCTTAAAGCTTTAAGCCTAAAGAAAGGGGGTAAAGCCAGAGACACATCTAAGTGATTCGGAGTCACAGGATGGCTCTCACTCCATTCTCTTCCTAATTGCTGTATTTATGGTAGGCAGTCAGGAGGACACAAGGATTTTGTCCCTGTATATCATGAAAAAATGAAAAAGTCAGCAATAGAAGAGACATTTTAAGATATCTAAATGATCTTTTAAAAATTAACTCATTTCCCTTGCAAATTCCATACTTCCTTATGCTAGGTGGCTTTATAATACAAAGATACTACGTGTAAACTTGTATTGGTAACCCTATGTGCTTGTAAGCAGAGCTTCGGTCACTTTCACTTACCATGCTCCCCGAAGATTAGGTAAGATGTTGCTTAAAAGAGGTTTCAGAGTTTGGGTTAGTGGCCTTTTAATAATGCCATATTGTTTATTATCACAGAGGGAGCTGTCCTCTGTTTACCGGCTTGATTTATTTCCAGTTGAATCCAGAGTTGTCTCAATTTTCATCCTTTCTCTTACTCATTGCTCCAGGAGCTTATATACTCATGTTTGATCGCATTAGATTGTTCAACACAGGTTGCATTCAGTTTGAGGTGTTATATTAGAAGGTCCTTTCTGGTTATGAAAACTCCTATAACACAGGGCACCATGACTTACATTCGAAAACAAAACAAAACAAAACAAAACAAAACAAAACAGTGCGTGTAGTGTTTCTGGTACAAACTGACATCCAATTTTCCACATCCAAAGGTTTCTTTACCTAGAAAGCTTGGAAGAAGAATAATTTTGCTCTGTTTCTTCTAATTTGGCCACTCGGAGTCCCCCCTTGTTTGGAATACTTTTGGTGTAACTTATAAGGAACAACTGCCTTCAATTGGATTAAAACAAATTATTGAATATTTTAGCGATCTGGAATATAAACTTTTTGCATTACATATAAACTTCAAATGAACGTGGTCGAAGGATTGTAGGAATCATTCGTAAATATTTGGTCTATATATTTATACACACAAATGTATACACACAGACACACACAGTAGAGGCAAATTAAGTTGTTTCAGGGGACTGGTAAAATTTCAGACCCTCTTAAATTTATACTTAGAGATTGAAGAATGTAACATTACTGATGTATGGACAGAACCCCTGGCAGAGTAGAAAGAGGTTTGAGAATCAGAAATGTATACCCTGGTGATAGCAGCACTTCTAATTAGCTACACGATATAGACAGGTTAATATCTCTGAATGTCATATGCTTTACCTACAATAGAAATTGTTTGGATGAGATTAAACATAATATTTAAATTTCTTTTTCTTATTCATTTTTTTTGTTACAAGTTTTTATTTAAATGAGTTAACACATAATGTAATATTAGTTTCAGGAGGTAGATTTTAGTGATTCATTACTTATATTAACACCTAGTGCCCATCACAAGTGCCCTCCTTAACCCATCACCCATTTAACCCATTCCCTGCCACCTCCCCTCCATCAGCCCTCAGTTTATTGTTAAGAGTCTCTTATAGTTTGTTTCCCTCTGTTTTTTCCTTCCCCTATGTTCATCTGTTTTATTTCTTAAATTCCACCTATGAGTAAAGTCATATGGTATTTGTCTTTCTATGACTTATTTTGCTTCACTTAACACACTCTAGCTCCATCCACATCATTGCAAATGGCAAGAGTTCATTCTTTTTGATGGCCGAGTAATATTCTGTGTTGTGTGTGTGTGTGTGTGTGTGTGTGTGTGTGTGTGTGTGTGTATATGCCACAATTTCTTTATTCATTCATCAGTTGATGGACATTTGGGCTCTTTCCATAATTTGGTATTGTTGATAGTGTTGCTATAAAAATTGGGGTGCACATGTCCCTTGGAATCAGTATTTTTGTATCCTTTGGGTAAATCCCTAATAGTGCAGTTGCTGGATCATCATGTAGTTCTATTTTTGTTGTTGTTGTTGTTGTTTTTAATTCAAATTTTGTTAGTTAACATACAGTGCAGTATTGGTTTCAGGAGTAGAATTCAGTGTTTCATCACTTACATACAACACCCAGTGCTCATCACAACAAGTGCCGTCCTAATACACATCACCCATCTAGCCCATCTCCCATCCACCTCTTCCACCAACCTTCCATCTCTTCTCTGTTGTTAAAAGAGTATCTCGTGGTTTGCTCCCCTCTCTCCTTTTTGCCCCCTCCAATATGTTTTCTTTCTTAAATTCCACATGAGTGAAATATTATGGTATTTGTCTTTCTCTGACTTATTTCACTTAGCATAGTACATTCTAGCTCCATTGACATCATTGCAAATGGGAAGATTTCATCCTTTTTGGCTACTGAGTAATATTCCATTATATAGTCTATATATCTCTTTATCCATTCATCAATTGATGGACATTTGGGCTCTCTCTATAGTTTGGCTATTGTTAATAATGCTGCTATAAATATTGGGATGCATGTACTCTTCTAACCTATATTTTTTATTGTTTGTGTAGATATTTAGTAGTGAAATCGCTAGGGTGTAGGGTAGTTCTATTTTCAGTTTTTTGAGGAACCTGCATACTATTTTCCAGAGTGCTTCACCAGTTGGAATTCCCACCAGCAGTATAAGAGAGGTCCTTTTTATCTGCATCCTTGCCAACACCCATTGTTTCTTGTGTTGTTAATTTGAGCTCTTCTGACAGGTGTGAAGTGATATCTTATTGTGATTTTAATTTGTATTCCCCTGATGGTGAATGATGTTGAGCACCTTTTCATGTATCTGTTAGCCATCTGGCTGGATGCCTACTTTAGAAAGTGTCTATTCATGTCTTTTGCCCATTTCTTAACTGGATTATTTGGTTTTTGGGTGTTGAGTTTGACGAGTTCTTTATAGATTTTTGAATACTAACCCTTTCTCAGATATGTCATTTGCAAATATCTTATCCTGTTCCCTAGGCTGTCTTTTAGTTTTGTTGATTGTTTCCTTCACTGTGCAGCCTTTTTATCTTGAGGAAGTCCCAATAGTTCATGTCTATTTTTGTTTTTCTTGCCTTTGGTGACATACTAGTAAGTTACTCTGGCTGAGGTCAAAGAGGTTGCTGCCTATGTTCTCCTTCAGGATTGTGATGGCTTCCTGTCTCACATTTAGGTCTTTCATCCATTTTCAATTTATTTTTGTGTATGGTATAAGAGAGTGGTCCAGTTTCATTCTTTTACTTGTTGCTGTCCAGTTTTCCCAACACCATTTGTTGAAGAGACTCTTTTTTCCATGGGATATTCTTTCCTGCTTTGTCAAAGATGAGTTGACTATACAGTTGTATGTCCATTTCTGGGTTTTCTGTTCTGTTCCATTGATCTATATGTCTGTGTTTGTGTCAGTAGGACTACAACTTTGTAATATAGCTTAAAGTCCGGTATTGTGATGTCTCCAGCTTTGCTTTTCTTTTTCAGGACTGCTTTGGTTATTCAGGGTCTTTTGTAATTCCATACAAATTTTAGGATTGTTTGTTCTGCTCTGTGAAAAATGCTGTTGGTATTTTGATAGGGCTTGCATTAAATGTGTAGTTTGCTTTGGGTAGTATAACGCTTTAACGATATTTGTTTTTCCAATCCATGAGCATGGAATGTTTTTCCATTTCTTTGTGTCCTCTTCAGTTTTTTCCATAAGTGTTCTACAGTTTTCAGAGTACAGATATTTTACCTCTTTAGTTAGATTTATTCCTAGGTATCTTATTGTTTTTGGTGCATTTGAAAATAGGACTGATTCCTTGATTTCCTTTTATGTTGCTTCGCTATTGGTGTATAGACATGCAGCAGATTTCTGCACATCAATTTTCTATTCTGCACCCTTGCTGAATTCATGTGTTTTAGAAATTTTGGTGGAGTCTTTTCGGTTTTCTATACAGAAAACCTTTCTTGCCCTTGCACCGCTGTGCATCCTCAGAGTGGAAGTGGTACATGGCTGGGCTGGGGTGGAGAGTCACCTCCAGGGGAGTTGGCCAGTGGAATACCGTGCCAGAGCAATGGAGCAGTGGAGACAACTGGCTGCTGCTGCCTGGTCTGGCTGGGGGTAGGGAGACAGCTCCGACTTGCAGAATCAGAGAGGGGATGAATAAGGCAGGAGGCAGGAAAACCACAGAGCACAGAGGCTACTGGCAGTGACAGGTCTGAATGCCCAGGGTGGATAGGCAGGAAGAGGACTTCCATGGATGGAGAGGCCATGGCCTTGCCTGATTAGTTTCTGTGGATGCCAGTCGAAAATGGCAGTGAGTGCACAAGTGTCATTTGCAAATGGTGAAAGTTTGACTTCTTTCTTGCCAATTTGGATGCCTTTCATTTCATTTTCTTGTCTGGTTGCTGAGGCTAAGACTTCCCAGTCCTATGTTAAATAGTAATGGTGAGAGAGCACCATTCCCTGTCTTCTTCCTAACCATGAAGGAAAAACTCTGTTTTTTCCCACTGAGGACTTTATCGGCTATGGGTCTTTCATATATGGCCTTTACAATGTTGAGATATGTTCCCTCCATCCCTGCTTGTTGAAAGTTTTTGCCAAGAATTGATGCTGTATTTTGTTAAATGCTTTGTCTTTATCTATTGGGAGGATCATAAGAAAGGATTATCCTTTCTTTTATTAATGTGATGATCACGTTGATTGATTTGCAAATACTGAACCAGCCCTGTAACCCAGGGATGAATCCTACTTGATCATGGTGAATAATTTTTTAAGTGTACTGTTGAATTCAATTTGCTAGTATTTTGTTAAGAATTTTTGCATCCAGGGGCGCCTGGGTGGCTCAGTCGGTTAAGCGGCTGACTTCGGCTCAGGTCACGATCTCACAGTCTGTGAGTTCGAGCCCCACATCGGGCTCTGTGCTGATGGCTCATCAGAGCCTGGAGCCTGCTTCGGATTCTGTGTCTCCCTCTCTCTCTGCCCTTCCCCTGCTCATGCTCTATCTCTATGTCTCTCAAAAATAAATAAAAAAAAACGTTAAAAAAAAAAAAAAAAAAAGAATTTTTGCATCCATTTTCATCAGGGATATTGGCCCTGTAATTGTCCTCTTTTAGTGGGTTATTTGTCTGGTTTTGGAATCAAGGTAATGCTGGCCTCAGAGAATGAGTTTGGAAGTTTTCCTTCCATTTCTATTTTTTTGGAACAGTTTGAGAAGGATAGATATTAACTTTTCTTTAAATGTCTGGTAGAACATGGGAAGCCATCTGGTCCAGGACTCTTGTTTGCTGAGAGATTTTTGATTACTGATTACATTTCTTTGCTGGTTATGGGTCTGTTCAGATTTTCTTTTCTTTCTGTTTCAGTTTTGTGAGTTTGTGAGTTTCTAGGAATTCGTCCATTTCTTCCAGATTGCCCAGTTTTTTGACATATAAATTTTCATAGTAGTCTCTTATAAATGTTTGTATCTCTGTGTGTTGGTTGTGATCTTCCCTCTTTCATTCATCCTTGGGTCCTCTCTCTTTTCTTTTTGAGAAGTCTTGTTCGGGGCTTATCAATTTTATTAATTCAGTGTCATGATTTGTTCTACTGTTATTTTTGTTTCCATACCATTTATTTCTGCTCTAATCTTTATTATTTCCCTTCTGCTAGTTTTAAGCTTTATTTGCTGTTCATTTTCTAGTTCCTTAAGGTGTAAGGTTAGGTGTGTATTTGGGACCGTTCTTACTTCTTGAGATAGGCCTGAATTTTAATATACTTCCCTCTTAGGACTGCTTTTGCAGCATCCCAAAGGGTTTGTGCTGTCTTGTTTTCATTTTTATTGCCTTTCATTCATTTTTAAAAATGTCTTCTTTAATTTCCTGGTAACCCATTCATTCTTTACTAGGATGTTCTTTAACCTCCATGTCTTTTACGACTTTCCAAATGTTTTCCTGTGGTTGACTTCAAGTTTCATGGAGTTGTGATCTGAAAACATGCATAGTATGATCTTGATCTTTTTGTACTTGTTGAAGACAAATGAGAACCCAGTAAGTGGTCTTTTCTGGTGCATGTTCCGTGTGTACTCAAAAAGAATGTGTATTCTACTGCTTTGGGATGAAGTGTTGTGAACAAATCTGTTAAGTTCGTCTGGTCCACTGTGTCATTTAAATCCATTGTTTCCTTGTTGATTTTCTGCTTAGATAATCTGTCCATTGCTGTAAGCAGAATGTTAATCTCCCTTATTATTGTTGTATTATTATCAGTGAATTTCTTTATGCTTGTTATTTATTGATTTTTATATTTAGGTGTTTCCAAATTGTGGGCATAAATATTTGCAAAAGTTAGATCTTGATGGATAGACCCCTTAATTATGATATAATGCCCTTCTTCATCTCTTGTTACAGTCTTTCGTTTAAAATCCAGTTTGTCTGATATAAGTATGGCTACTCCAGCTTTCTTTTTTTAAAATATAATTTATTGTCAAATTGTCTTATATACAACACCCAGTGCTCATCCCGACAAATGCCCTCCTCAGTGCCCATCACCCATTTTCCCCTCTCCCCAACACACCCCCCCCCCATTCAACCTCAGTTTGTTCTCTGTATTTAAGAGTCTGTTGTGGTTTGCCTCCCTCCCTCTCTGTTTGTAACTATTTTTCCCCTTCCTTCCCCCCATGGACTTCTGTTAAGTTTCTCAAGATCCACATATGAGTGGAAATATAGGGTATCTGTCCTTCTCTGACTGACTTATTTCACTCATCATAATACCTTCTAGTTCCGTCCACATTGCTGCAAATGGCATGATTTCATTCTCTCTCATTGCCAAGTAGTATTCCATTGTACAAACCACATCTTCTTTATCCATTCATCAGTTGATGGACATTTAGGATCTTTCCATAATTATTGTTCCATAACTATTGTTGAAAGTGCTGCTATAAACATTGGGGTACATGTGACCCTATGTATCAGCCCCCTTGTATACCTTGGGTAAATTCCTAGTAGTGCTGTTCCTGGATCATAGGGTAGCTCTATTTTTAATTTTTTGAGGAACTGCCACACTGTTTTCCAGAGTGGCTGCACCAGTTTGCATTCCCACCAACAGTGCAAGAGGGTTCCTGTTTCTCCACATCCTCACCGGCATCTATAGTTTCCTGATTTGTTCATTTTAGCCACTCTGACCAGTGTGAGGTGGTATCTCAGTGTGGCTTTGATTGTATTTCCCTGATGATGAGTGATGTTGAGCATCTTTTCATGTGTCTGTTGGCCATCTGGATGTCTTCTTTGGAAAAGTGTCTACTCATGTCTTCTGCCCATTTCTTCACTGAATTGTTTGTTTTTTTGGGTGTAGAGTTTAGTGAGTTTTTTATAGAGTTCTTTATAAAATGATACTAGCCCTTTATCCAATATGTCATTTGCAAATATCTTTTCCCATTCCATTGTTTGCCTTTTAGCTTTGTTGATTGTTTCCTTTGCAGTGCAGAAGCTTTTTATCTTGATGAGGTCCCAATAGTTCATTTTCGTTTTTGATTCCCTTGCCTTTGGAGATGTGTCGAGTAAGAAATTGTTGCAGCTGAAGTCAAAGAGGTTGTTGCCTGCTTTCTCCTCTAGGGTTTTGATGGTTTCCTGTCTCACATTTAGGTATTTCATCCATTTTGAGTTTATTTTTGTGTATGGTGTAAGAACATGGTCTAATTTCATTCTTCTGCATGTTGCTGTCTGGTTCTCCCAGCACCATTTGTTAAAGAAACTGTCTTTTTTCCATTGGATACACTTTCCTGCTTCTCAAAGATTAGTTGGCCATACTCCAGCTTTCTTCTGGTGTCCATTAGCATGCGAGATTGTTCTCCACTCCCTCACTTTCCATCTGCAGGTGTCCTCAGGACTAAAATTAGTCTCTTGTACAGCATATAGATAGATCTTTTTTTTTATCCATTCTGACACACCGTGCCTTTTGATTGGAGCATTTAGTGCATTTGCATTCAGAGTGATTATTGAAAGATATGAATCTAGTCCCTTGTGTTACTTGTAGATTTGGTGTTTCTGGTGATGTTTTCTGGTTCTTTCTAGTCTTTGTTGCTTTGTTTGTTTTTTCTCTCCACTTAAAGAGTCCCCCTCTTAAAATTTCTTGCAGGGCTGATTTAGTGATCACAAACTCCTTTGGTTTTTGTTTGGGAAACTTTGTCTCTTCTATTCTGAATGTCAGCCTTGCTGGATAAAGAATTCTTGGCTGCATATTTTTCCTATTCAGCACATTGAATACATCCTGCCACTCCTTTCTGGCCTGCTAAGTTTCTGTGAACCTGATCTGTCTTCCCTTATAAGTTAAGGATTTTTTTTTCACTTGCTGATTTCAGGATTCTTTCTTTGCCTATGTATTTTGTGAATTTGACTGTGATATGTCCTGGCAATGGTCAACTTTTGATGAATTTAATGGGAGTGTTCTGTGCTTCAATTTTGATGTCTGGTCCTTTGGGAAGTTTTCTGCTATATTTTGTTTGAATAAACTTTCTGCCCTGCTTTCTCTCTCATTTTCTGAGATTTTTTAAAAAAATTTTTAATTATGTTTTTATTTTATTTTTGAGAGAGACACAGCATGAGCAGGGGAGGGGCAGAGAGAGAGGGAGACACAGAATCTGAAGCAGGCTTCAGGCTCCAAGCTGTTAGCACAGAGCTCGAGACGTGGGGCTCGAACTCATGGACTGTGAGATCATGACCTGAGCCGAAGTTGGATGCTTAACCGACCGAGTCACCCAGGCACCCCATCATTTTCTGAGATTCTTATGAGTTCCCTAAGTCTGCCTTCATGATGCTTGAATTTTGTTTCCCTCTTCTTTTCAGCTTCCTCATTTTCCATAATTTTATCTTCTATATCACTAATTTGCTCCTCTGCCTCATCTATCCTCACTGTCATGGCATCCCTTTGGGTTTGTATCTTGGATATAGCATTTTAAATTTTGACTTGACTGGATTTTAGTTCTTTTATCTCTGCTGAAAGGGATACTCTGTTAACGTCAATGCTTCTTTCAAGGCCAACTAGTATCCGTATAACCGTTATTTTTAAAAATGTATTTATTTTTGAGAGAGAGAGAGAGAGTGAGCAGGGGAGGGGAGAGAGAGAGGGAGACACAGAATCAGAAGCAGGCTCCAGACTCTGAGCTGGCAGCATAGAGCCCAACATGTGGCTGGAACTCACAAACCGTGAGTTCATGACCTGAACTGAAGTCCACTGCTTAACTGACTGAGCCGCCCAGGCACCCCCTTAGAATCGTTATTTTAAATTCTAGTTCAGATATCTTACTTATATTCATATTGATTAAATCCCTGGCCATGAGTCCTACTTCCTGTTCTTTCTTTTGGGGTGAATTTCTCCTTCTTGTCATTTTGTCCAGAAAAGAAAAGAAGAAAAAAACAAATAACAAAAAACAAACCCCAAAAACCTGCCTAAAAAAACAAAAATGAAACAAAACAAAACAAAACAAAAGCTAGATCCTGGGTATGTTTGGGTCTGCTTGTTAAAAAAATTCTAGATCCGAAAATAAAAATAATGTAAACTAAAAAGAAAACAAGCAAACAAAAAATTTTTTAAGTTAAAAATATAAAAATATATGTAAGTATCGGTGCCTGGGTGGGTCAGTTAAATATCTGACTTCGCTTTGTTTATGATGTCACAGTTTGTGAGTTAGAGCTCCATATCGAGCTATCTGCTGTCAGCCCAGGGCTCGCTTCAGATCCTCTCTCCTGCCCCCCACCCCTTCCCTACTAGTGTGCGCGCGCTCTCTCTCTATAAAATACGCATTCAAAAAATCTAAAAATATATATATGTTAAAATAATAATAATAAAGGAATTAGAAAATAGATGAAAATTTAAAAAGTAAGGAAAAAATTAAACATGAAATTAGGCCCTACTTCTGCTAGAACTGAAGCTTTGTATCATCACTCTTTGGTCAGCAGACAAAGCGCAAGTGAGGCCCTTCTGGGGAAAGGGCCTGCCGTATTGATTCTCAGGCTGACTTCCTTCCGTGGAAATGGTCTCCTGCTGCAGGCGTTGGGGCTTGGTGTGAGCGGATCTGGCCTCCAGTAGGTGGCGCTGTTTTGCTTTCATTGCTGATGGGTTGGATGACTATGGTGGCACCCCGCTCTCTAGCCCCAGAGCATAAAGATTATAACCCCTCTTTTGTCCCCAGTTTCCATCGGAACCCTGTGTTCACATTGCCTGTATCCAAGCTTTTTAATCTCGGGCATGTGACTGAGTTGCAAAACTTTACATTTTAGGAACTCCAACTGCCCAGACGCATTCCGTTCCTCTGAGGGGGGGCCTCACTGTGCCTTCTGTCGAGGAAAGTGGGCCCATGACCTCACGGCCCAGGTCAGAATTTATGTCAAAACAGAGCAGAGAGCCGGAACTCCTGCGTGCTGCCTTCAGTCCCAGTAGCCTTCCCCTGTGCCTGGAAACGGTGTAGCACGTTGGCACCACCCATCCTCCTTTCAACCCTGGGGATCTCAGACCATGCTGTGACTCCTGGGATTCCTCCCCGCTTTGCCACCTCCCATCTCCCGCTGTAGTGGACTGCTAAAAGTTCAGATTTTGCTATCTGCTGCTTATAATACTTTGCGGTGGCCTCCGTAAACAGACTCCCTCCCTGCTGCTGTAACCGCAGCTTCATCTCCCCCAAATCATTTCTCTGCGCCTCCTACTTTCCAGAAAGTGGTCACTTTTTTACTTACAGACCTGCAGTTTTTGTTCTCTCAGGCCTCTAATTGATTTCTTGGCTGTTCAGAATGACTTGATTAATGTTTAACAGTGTTGGAGGGATGAGACAAGCTTAGGGTCTCCCTTCTCCTCTGCCATTTTATTTTATTATTATTATTTTTTAAGTGTTTTTATTTTATTTTTGAGAGACATAGAGACAGAGAGTGAGCAGGGGAAGGGCAGAGAGAGAGAGGGAGATAGAGAATCTGAAGCAGACCGTGAGATCATGACCTGAGCTGAAGTCCGTGGCTTAACCAACTGAGCCATGCAGGCGCCCCTCTCCTCTGCCATTTTAACTCCCCCTAGTTCTATTTTTAACTTTTTGAGGAACCTCCATACTGTTTTCCAGAGTGGCTACACCAGTTTGCATTCCCACCAACAGTGCAAAAGGGTTCCCTTTTCTCCACATCCTCACCAACACCTGTTATTTCTGGGCTCTTTATTTTAGTCCTGCAGGTGTGAGTTAGTATCAAATCATGGTTTTGATTTGCATTTCCCTGATAATGAGTGATGTTGAGTGCCTTTTCTTGTGTCTGTTAGCTATCTGGATGTCTTCTTTAGAAAACAGTCTATTCATAGCTTCTGCCCATTTCTTAACTGTATTATTTGTTTTTTGGGTGTTCCCTTTGATACGTTCTTTATAGATTTTGGATTACTAACCCTTTCTCAGATATGTCATTTGCAAATATCTTCTCCCATTCCATAGGTTGCTGTTTAGTTTTGTTGATTGTTTCCTTCACTGTGCAGAAGCTTTTTATCTTGAGGAAGTCCCAATAGTTCATGTTTGCTTTTGTCTTCCTTGCCCAGGAGATGTGTCTAGTAAGAAGTTACAATGGCCACTGTTAAAGAGGTTAATGCTTGTGTTCTCGTCTAGGACTGTGATTTTTTCCTGTCTCACATTTAGGTCTTTCACCCATTTTTAGTTTATTTTTGTATATTGTGAAAGAAATTATTCCAGTTTCATTCTTTTGCATATTGCTGTCCAGTTCTCCAGCACCATTTGTTGAAGAGATAGTCTTTTTTTCCTTTGGAAATTCTTTCCTGGTCTGTCAAAGATGAGTTGAACATATAGTTGTGGGTCAATTTCTGTGTTATCTATTCTGTTCCATTGACCTATGTATCTGTGTTTGTGTCAGTACCATACTGTTTTGATGATTACAGTTTTGTAAAATAGTTTGACATCTGGATTTGTGATGCCTCCAGCTTTACTTTTCTTTTTTAAGACTGGTTGGCTATCCAGGGTCTTTTTTGGTTCCATACACATTTTAGGATGGTTTGTTATAGCTCTGTGAAAAATGCTGGTGGTATTTTGATAGGGATTATATGAAATGTGTAGATTGCTTTGGGTGGTATAGACATTTTAACAATATTTGTTCTTCCAATCCATGAACATGGAATGTTTATCATTTCTTTGTGTTCTCTTCAATTTCTTTCATAAATGTTCTATGGTTTTCAGAGTACAGTTCTTTTACCTCTTTACTTAGGTTATTCCTAGGTATCTTTTGTTTTTGGTGTAATCATAAATGGAATTGATTCCTTGATTTCTGTTTCTGCTGCTTCATTATTGGTTTATAGAAATACAACAGATGTCTGTACATTGATTTTATATCCTGTGATATTTATATATCCTGAATTATTCATGCATCAGTTCTAGTAATTTTTTGTTGGCATCCGTTGGATTTTCTACATGGAGTATTGTGTCATCTGCAAATGGTGAACGTTTGACTTCTTCCTTGCCAATTTGGATGCCTTTTATTTCTTTTGTTGTCTGATTGCTGAGGCTAAGTCTTCCAGTACTAAAAGAGTAATGGTAAGAGTGGACATCCCTGTCTTGTTCCTCACAGGAGAGGAAAAACTTTCAGTTTTCTCCATTGAGGTGATATTAGCTGTGGGTCTTTCATTTATGGCCTTTATGAAGTTGAGATAAGTTCCATCTGTCCCTACATTGTCGAGGTTTTTATATTTTTTTATTTTTTATTTTTAATCAGAAGTGGATGCTGTACTTTGTCAAATGCTTTTTCTGCATCTATTGAGAGGAGGATGTAGTTCTGATCCTTATTAATGTGGTATATCACATTAATTTGTGAATATTAAACCACTCTTGCAGCCCCGGAATAAATCCCACTTGCTTGTGGTGAATGATTATTTTAACGTACTTTCGGAATCATTTTGCTAGTATTTTGTTGAGAATATTTGCATCCATGTTCATCAGGGATATTGGCCTGTAATTCTCTTTTTTAGTGGGATGTTTGTCTGGTTTTAGAATCAGGGTCCAACGCTAGCTTCAGAGAATGACTTTGGAAATTTTCCTTCTATTTCCATTTTTTTGGAACAGTTTGAGAAGAATAGGTATTAACTTCTTTAAATGTCTGGTAGAATTCTCCTGGGAAGCCATCTGGCCCTGGGCTTTTATTTTTTTTGGGAGAATTTTGATTACTGATTCAATATGTTGGCTAGTTATCAGTCATTCCATGTTTTCTGTTTGTTCCTGTGTCAGATTTGGTAGTTTATGTGTCTAGGAACTTATGCATTCATTTCAGCTGGCCCAATTTGTTGGCATGTAGTTTTTCATTATATTTTCTCATAATATTCTCTTTCATAATATTATAATAAAAAACATAATAATTGCATTTCTGTGGTGTTAGTTATGATCTTTCTCTTTTGTGATTTTATTTCCTTGGGTCCTTTCTTTTTTCTTTTTGATGTTTGCTAGGAGTTTATCAATTTTATTAACTCTTTCAAAGAACTAGCTCTTGGTTTTATTGATGTATTTTTTCCTATATCATTTATTTCTGTCATAATCTTTATTATTTCTCTCCTTCTGCTGGCTTTAGGCTTCATTTGTTGTTCTTTTTCTAGCTCCTTTAGTTGTATGTTAGGTTGTGTATTTGAGAGTTTTCTTGCTTCTTGAGATAGGCCTGTATTGCTATGTACTTCCCTCTTATTACTGCTTCTGCTCCATCCAAAGGTTTTGGATCGTTATGTTTTTTTTTTTTATTTGTTTCCATGTATTTTTAAATTTCTTCTTTAATTTCCTGGTTAACCCATTCAGTCTTTAGTAGGATGTTCTTTCACCTCCATATATTTCTTGCCTTTCCAAAGTTTTTCATGTCGTTGACTTCAAGTCGTAGCATTGTGGTTGAAAAATATGCATGGTATGACCTCAATATTTTTGTATTTGTTGAGGACTGATTTGTGACCCAGTATGTGATCTGTTCTGGAGAATGTTCCATGTGCACTTGAAAAGAATGTGTATTCTACTGCTTTGGGTGGAAGTGTTTTGAATATATATCTTAAGTCCATCTGGTCCAGTATGTCATTCAAAGCCATTGTTTCCTTATTTATTGATTTTCTGCGTAGATAATCTGTGCATTGCTTTAAGTGGTATGTTAAAGTCCCCTTTTACTATTTTATTATTACCAATGAGTTCTTTATGTTTGTTATTAATTGTTTTTTATATTTGGTTGCTTTTAAGTTGAGGGCATAAATTTACAATTGTTAGATCTTGTTGGATAGACCTCTCTATTATGATATAGTGCCCTTCTTCATCTCTTATTACAGTCTTTGATTTAAAATCTTATTGTCTGATATAAGTAAGGCTTCTCTGGTTTTATTTTAATGTCCACTAGCAGGATAAATGGTTCTCCATCCTCTGACTCTCAATCTGCAGATGTCTTTAGGTCTAAAATGAGTCTCCTGTATGCAGCATATAGATGGCTCTTGTTTTTTTTTGTTTTTGTTTTTATTTTTGTTTTAATCCATTCTGACACCCTATGTCTTTTGAATGGAGCATTTTGTCTATTTATATCACAGTGCTTATGGATAGATATGAATTTTGTTACATTTTATTTTATTGCATGGCATTTTCTTTTATTACATGTTTTGTCACTTTTCCTGGAGATTTTATATAATCTTTTATAATTTTTTTATAATCCTTTATAATCTGTCACTTTTGGCCTTTCCTTCCCGTTCAAATAATCGCCTTTAATATTTACTAGTCACAAACTCCTTTAGCGTTTGTTTGTCTGGAAAACTCTTTATCTCACCTCCCGTTCTGAATGGTAGCCTTGCTGGATAGAGTATTCTTGGTTGCATATTTTTCCCATTCAGCTTGTTGAATATATCATGCCACTCCCTTCCGGCCTGCCAAGTTTCTTTGGAGAGATCTGCTTCTAACCTTGTTTGTCTTACCTTGTAAGGTTGGTATTTCTTTTCCCTTGCTACATTTATGATTTTTTCCCTTATCTCTATATTTTGCAATTTTTACTGCAATGTGTCTTCTTGTTGGTCTGCTTTTGTTGATTTTGGTGGGAGTTTTCTGTGCCTCCTGCATTTGGATGTCTTTCTTCTCCAGATTAGGGAAGTTTTCAGCTCAAATAAATGTTCTGCCCCATTTCCTCTCTATTCTTCTTCTGGGACTCCTCCTATAATACAGATATTATCATGGTTTATGGAGTGGCTGAGTTCCCTGAGTCTACCTTCTTAATCCAATATTTTTCTTTTCCTCTTCTTTTTAGCTTCATTATTTTCCTTAATTTTATCTTCTATATCGGTTGTTCATTCGTCTGCTTCTTCCTATCCTTGTGGTCTTTATTTTCGGTCCATTTTGCATCTCCGTTTTAGCAGTTTTTATTTCAGCCTGACTAGTTTTTAAGTCTTTTATCTCTATGATAAGGTATTCCCTTGTGTCTCCTATGCTTTTCTCAAGCCCTGCTAGTATCCTTATGATTGTTGTTTTAAATTCGGGATCAGACATATTACGTATATCTGTTGTGATTAGATCCCTGGTTGTGACTCTTTCTTTTGTTCTTTCCTTTGGAATTAACCCTTCCATCCTGCCATTTTGTCTAGTTCTGTATTCTTCTCTGTGTTAGGAAAGACTGCTATGTTTCCTGCTCCTGAGAGTAATGGCTTTATTAAGAAGATGTCATATAGTATCCAAGGATTGGTTCTTCCGTATGTGTCTCTGGTATATGCTGTTTGCACTTTGCTGCTGTGTTTTGGCTGATCTTTCCCTCGGGTTAGTCCTCTGGGAGTTTCTCCTTGCTTGCAGTGGGGATTGTCTGGACCTTTTCCAGAAAGTGGCAAGTTTTAACTAGGAGTGCTCTCGTCTGCTTCTTAAAAGAGGCCTGATGCTTATTCCCCTAGAGCTGAAGCTTTTTGGCACTCTATGGTCAGTGGACTTGGTGCGCGGGGTGGGGGATGCTGGTCTTTTGGGGAAGGGGCCCATTGCTTTGGTTCTTAGGCACACTCACCCTAGAAAAGAAGCACCTACAGAGCTCAGTGAGGTGGGGTTTGGTATAAGCAGCTCAGGCCTTCACTGCGGGCAGTGTGCTGCCCATTGAAGTCAGTCTGTACTGATGAGTGGGAGAGAGCAATGGTGCCATCTCTCTCCCTCATCCCTGGAGAGGGGAGTTCACATCTGCCACTATCTTTGAAGCCCTCCCAGAAGAGCAAACAATCTCCTCTGTGTGTCTCAGACCTCCCTCTTATCCCTGCCCTCACCCTGTGTCCACCCAGCTGTGTAGTGCACCTGTGTTTTATCCCAGGCAGGCCAGCTGAGTTTCAGAACTCCAGACTTTAGGGAATTGGCACGGTAGAGTCCCGCACTAAACCTCTGGGGTTGGGTCTCACCTCAATGGGGTCTTGATTTGTTTGTTTCATAAGGTCAGTCGCATCAACATGCAGGAGCTTGGAGTTTAGATTAAAGTGCAATGAAACCCTATACCCAGGTTAGCTGCCCTCAGCAGGTGTGTCTGCCTTTATACTAAAGGGCAGGGAATACGGTGTTACCCATTGGCTCTTTTGTCCCCTGAGACACAGTGCCAGCTCTTCCAGATGTACTCCAAGAAGTGTGATCATCCCTCCCTGTGCCTCCCAGGGGATCCTCAAATTGCAGTGTCTTCTCCCAGGCCTTTGCCCTCCTTCTCCAGAGGAGCGCTGCAACACTCACTCAGTTCCAGAACAGCCACAGCGCAGACTTCTATAATTCCAGTCTTTGAGCTCCGCTGGTTGTAAAAACTCAATAATCAGCCCCTCTCATTTTCCCAGTCAATGGCTTTGGGGAAGTGTTTTCCTTGTTCAATCCCTGTATGCTTCTCTCTCTCTCTCTCTCTCCCTCTCTCCCTCCCTCTCTTGCTTCCCCTCCTCCTTTCTCCCTCCGTCTCTCCCCACCTCTCCGTGATCAGGGCTCCCTCCCCTCACCTCTTTTCTTCCCCATATCACATCTCCACACCTACCTTCCATGATATGGCCTCTTCTCTCCCTCTGGTTGTGCAGTTTGTTCTGTCAGTCCTCAGATCAATTTCTCGGGTGTTCAGAATAACTCGATATTTATCTAGCCATCTTCAGGGACAGGCAAGCAGGGGTCCTCCCACTACTCTACTCTCTTTGCTCTCCCTACCAATATTTAAATTTCTTCTTTTTTTAAATGTTTATTTATTTTTGAGACACAGAGAGAGACAGAGCACAAGCAGGGGAGGGGCAGAGAGAGAGGGAGACACAGAATCCGAAGAAGGCTCCAGGCTCTGAGCTTTTAGCACAGAGCCCAAGGCGGGGCTTGATCTCATGAACTGTGAGATCATGACCTGAGCTGAAGTCAGATGTTTAACTGACTGAGCCACTCTGATGTCCCCAGTATTTAAATTTCCAATGATGTTCTGATAATTAGTCTTTATTTAGTGAATGAATGGTGAATATACGAACTGATTACTATTTAGGGTTAACTCTCACGTACTCAGTTATTTTTTTATGTGTCCATTAATAGTACAAGTATTTTATTTTCATTCACTAATAAACTAATGTAATTAGTGTTCTGTTGATCACATAGCACAGTGATCAAAGTTTATATAGTCTTGCTTAAAATATTAAAAACTAGATAGAATACATATTCTATATATATTTTCTGAGTCTAGTAAGAAAACAGAGCCCATGTTTTGTTTTTCATATAACTTCTGCTCCCAATAGGGGCTTGTGATCTTGGACACTCACTGATGAATTTCACTTTAGTTCGAATTTCAAAAGTGGAGGTGGAAAAAAAAGTAGCTTCAGTTTTTTGGGGAAAGAGAATGATGGGATACTAGGTTCTGACTTAGGGAATTGTCTTTTTGGTTAGATTAAATAAGCCTTGCTTGGATTTTTTTTCTTTCAGTCTGTAAATTGAGGAGATGATGTTTAAAGTCCTTACTAGTTATGGTATTCTGAACATTTTCTTTAGATTTTATAGTAGTAAACTTTCTACTGAAGTTAGTATCTTTTGTGGGTATTTTTTCTATTCCTTTTCACATCTTTTGCTATTCATAATAAATGTATGTATTGTTCTTCTAGGCAAGAGTATATTTTGTTGTGTTGTTTTGTTTTGTTTTTTGTTTTTTGTTTTTTCATTTGGAAACTTCAGGACTCCATTAGCCTCCACTCACATTATCCTGCATCGATGGGGAGGGATTCAATTAGTGTATTTATTAGAGAAAGTCTATGGTGCATACCTCTTATTTCCAGAGTTTAGGTTTCTCGAGTCGTGTTTGACAATGGTTGTTGTAATGATCATGATTAAAACTAAAACACATGAGGTCGACTTCTCAGTATAAACCATCTCTTCCTGTAAATGCTTTGGATAATATTTAGATTGAGGAAAAGACTAGATGTAGTTGAGTTTCACCTTTTCTGGACCCTTTGTTATTGGTATCTTAATGCTTCACTTCCATCTAGGTGCCCAGAGGCAGAAGAGAGAAATGTGTGTCTGACCCCAGGGCAGGGAGCTGTTTGTGTTTGCAAGGATGAAAGAGAAAATAAACTGTGCCTTGATGTAAAGTTTATTGACAATTTTTATGCAATACAGGAGATCATAACAATAAATTGAAAAATAGTAATATAATGTTCCAATGGTGGCACAAAAGATGCAAATATTCTTACTCATCACCTACTATAACATTCTTTGTTCAGTACATGGAATGTGGTACAATATTGCTAGAGAAATTTTGGCTCCAAAATCATGTTTCTAAGCTCCCTGGGTAGGTTTGTCAATGATCAATTAAAATAAAATCTGGAAAGTCCAAAATATGAGTCTGAGAAATTTTTTAAAAATGCTCATTTTGTCCCAAAGCACCCAAATGATTTTGTCATATTGTTCTGAATATAGTTCCAAATGCTATTTATTTCTTCCATTCAATTCTTTCCAACCAAAGAGCTGAGTGATTTTGGAGTCTTAGAAAAACCTTACACCAAACAAAAAGAAGAGAGTACAGTGCTACAGTTAAATAAAAGGACAGATACATAGCCCCACTACCAAAAGAAAAGATCATGTTAAATATCTTAATTCCATGTTGTAGGTCTCATTTCTTTTTTCGGTTAGGTCTTATTTGAGCTAGTTTGTTTTCTATTGGCTTCAAATTATTCAAAGTAATAATACCTTTGTTCTTGGACATATTCGTAGAGTGGAGTGTTACTATTTATGTAAAAGGAACCTGATTCTGTTCTCTCCCTTTTATGGCAACCTCTGGCATCAGAGTTTCCTGTATGCATATCGTCCGCATCCTGACTGTATATACTGATGCTTCCTAACAAACTTGATTTGGTCCCTTGCTTTTGCCTTTCCCCACTCCACATGGTGGTACTGCTTGATGAATATCCATACCCATATTCTTCAGTTCCTGTAGGGTCTTGTCTATTAAGAGAGTGACTGGAAATGAACCCTTGACTCCTGCCTCTACTGTCACTTGACTCCCCATAGCTGTCACTTGATTGGCCATGGCTGTATACTCGTCGTTCATTGGTGCTGAATCCAGATTGACTCTGGATGTCTACTGATTGTCTATTACTTGATCCTTGTCTTACTAAACTTGTGCTGGATCTTATCTCCTCATGAGAAGATGTATCTCCCAAATGCTCATGGCTGGATTCATGTACATTATTGAACTCTAACTGTCCATGCATAGATCCTGATGATTCATGAATCTGTTTCCCCCAGTCTTTGGAATGCCCTTTATTATCAGTTTGGGATCTCTGCCTTAGAGTTGAACCAGATTCTGAATGGCCATGAACTGACATGGGTTGTCCATGGCTGGATACAGAATGGTTGCTTGATTGCCTATGAGTAGTAGATCCCCACCTTCCAGGCAGAACATGAGTGTCACTTGAGGGTTCGTCGCTTACTACGGCATGCCCATGACTAGATGCCTGTCTTCTAGTTACACTGGATACAGGCTGATTATGGGGATCCACTGACTGTCCATGACTTGAACCTTGTCTTTCTGTTATTTCAGTTGCTTTTGATCCTGTATGGTCAGAACCAGAAATTAATTGTCCACGTGTAGACACTTCATTGTTTGCAGCTCTATCTGTTGACCTCAAAGGGCTAGAATTGTGGCTGCTTGTACGGCTGCCCCGAGAGGGTCCATACCCAGACTGCCCATAGTCATATTCTGCACTTCCATAACTGCCATGTTTCCATCCTTGACCTGATCCATGTCTTTGTCTTCCAGTAAGCTGTGACTGAGAATGACTGACTCTAGATTGATGATGACTGCTACGTGAATGTTTACTTATGCTATCGCTACTGTGTCTATGAGTATCATGTGACAGTGTATTCCTGGAACCATGTCGCTGTTTCTGTCTGTGAGTAGTTCCCTGTCGTCCTTCATGCGTGAATCCCAACTCGCCATGTTGAGATCCAGCATAGCCATGAGGGGACCCTGTGTGTGTCTGTGAGACTCCTGAGTGCCTTTCGCCATCACTGGACTCACTGATGCTAGATCCCAATCTTCGAGTCCTCCCGGATTCTGTCCTGGTGGCCTGTCCATGAGCAGACTGGGCATGTCTAGTGATGTCTCCTTGCTGTCTGTGAGTAGTTCCCTGTCTCCTTTCATGGGTGGATCCCGCCTCTCCATGTTGAGATCCACCATGACCTTGAGTAGACCCCGTGTGTGCAGGTGACTCTCCTGAGTGTGTTTCCCTGTCACTGGACTCACTGACACTGGATTTTCTTCTGACAGTCCTACCAGATTCTGACCTGGTGGCTTGTCCATGGCCAGACTGGGTATGTCTAGTGTTGTCTCCTACTTGTCCGTGAGTTCTTCCCTGTCTTCCTTCACGGGTAGATCCTGCCTCCCCATGTTGAGATCCAGCATGGCCACGAGGGGACCCGGCGTGTGTCTGTGAGACTCCTGAGTTTGTTTCTCCGTCACTGGACTCACTGACACTGGATTCTCTTTTGACAGTCCTACCAGATTGTGACCTGGTGGCTTGTCCATGACCAGACGGGGTATGTCTAGTGGTGTCTCCTTGCTGACTGTGAGTAGTTCCCTGTCTTCCCTCAGGGGTGGATCCCACCTCTCCATGTTGAGATCGTGCATGGCCACGAGGGGACCCTGCATGTGTGGGTGAGACTCCTGTATGTGTTTCCCTGTCACTGGACTCACTGCCATTCAAATCTCTTTTGACACTCCTACCAGATTGTGACCTGGTGGCTTGTCCATGACCAGACTGGGTATGTCTAGTGGTGTCTCCTTGCTGTCTGTGAGTAGTTCCCTGTCTTCCTTCACGGGTGGATCCTGCCTCTCCATGTTGAGATCCACCATGACCTTGAGTGGACCCCGCATGTGCGGGTGACTCTCCTGAGTGTGTTTCCCTGTCGCTGGACTCACTGACACTGGGTTCTCTTCTGAGAGTCCTACCAGATTGTGACCTGGTGGCCTGTCCATGGCCAGACTGGGTATGTCTAGTGGTGTCTCCTACTTGTCCGTGAGTTCTTCCCTGTCTTCCTTCACGAGTGGATCCTGCCTCTCCATGTTGAGATCCAGCATGGCCACGAGGGGACCCGTCGTGTGTCTGTGAGACTCCTGAGTGTGTTTCCCTGTCACTAGACTCACTGACACTGGTTTCTCTTCTAGTCCTACCAGATTCTGACCTGGTGGCCTGTCCATGAGCAGACTGGGCATGTCTAGTTGTATCTCCTACTTGTCTGTGAGTTCTTCCCTGTCTCCCTTCATGAGTAGATCCCGACTCTCCATGTTGAGATCCAGCATGGCCACGAGGGGACCCTGCGTGTGTCTGTGAGACCCCTGAGTATGTTTCTCTGTCACTGGACTCACTGACACTGGATTCTCTACTTACAGTCCTACCAGATTCTGACCTGGTGGCTTGTCCATGGCCAGACAGGGTATGTCTAGTGGTGTCTCTTTGCTGACTGTGAGTAGTTCCCTGTCTTCCCTCAGGGGTGGATCCCACCTCTCCATGTTGAGATCGTGCATGGCCACGTGGGGACCCTGCATGTGTGGGTGAGACTCCTGTATGTGTTTCCCTGTCACTGGACTCACTGCCACTCAATTCTCTTTTGACAGTCCTACCAGATTGTGACCTGGTGGCTTGTCCATGGCCAGACTGGGCATGTCTAGTGGTGTCTCCTACTTGTCCGTGAGTTCTTCCCTGTCTCCCTTCATGAGTAGATCCCGACTCTCCATGTTGAGATCCAGCATGACCACGAGGGGACCCTGCGTGTGTGGGTGAGACTCCTGTATGTGTTTCCCTGTCACTGGACTCACTGCCACTCAATTCTCTTTTGACAGTCCTACCAGATTGTGACCTGGTGGCTTGTCCATGGCCAGACTGGGCATGTCTAGTTGTATCTCCTACTTGTCTGTGAGTTCTTCCCTGTCTCCCTTCATGAGTAGATCCCGACTCTCCATGTTGAGATCCAGCATGGCCACGAGGGGACCCTGCGTGTGTCTGTGAGACTCCTGAGTGTGTTTCCCTATCACTGGATTCACTGACACTGGATTCTCTACTTACAGTCCTACCAGATTCTGACCTGGTGGCTTGTCCATGGCCAGACTGGGTATGTCTAGTGGTGTCTCTTTGCTGACTGTGAGTAGTTCCCTGTCTTCCCTCAGGGGTGGATCCCACCTCTCCATGTTGAGATCGTGCATGGCCACGAGGGGACCCTGCATGTGTGGGTGAGACTCCTGTATGTGTTTCCCTGTCACTGGACTCACTGCCACTCAAATCTCTTTTGACAGTCCTACCAGATTGTGACCTGGTGGCTTGTCCATGGCCAGACTGGGCATGTCTAGTGGTGTCTCCTACTTGTCCGTGAGTTCTTCCCTGTCTCCCTTCATGAGTAGATCCTGCCTCTCCATGTTGAGATCCAGCATGGCCACGAGGGGACCCTGCGTGTGTCTGTGAGACTCCTGAGTGTGTTTCCCTGTCACTAGACTCACTGACACTGGTTTCTCTTCTAGTCCTACCAGATTCTGACCTGGTGGCCTGTCCATGAGCAGACTGGGCATGTCTAGTTGTATCTCCTACTTGTCTGTGAGCTCTTCCCTGTCTCCCTTCATGAGTAGATCCCGACTCTCCATGTTGAGATCCAGCATGGCCACGTGGGGACCCTGCATGTGTGGGTGAGACTCCTGTGTGTGTTTCCCTGTCACTGGACTCACTGCTACTGGATTGTCTTCTGACAGTCCTACCAGATTCTGACCTGGTGGCTTGTCCATGGCCAGACTGGGTATGTCTAGTGGTGTCTCTTTGCTGACTGTGAGTAGTTCCCTGTCTTCCCTCAGGGGTGGATCCCACCTCTCCATGTTGAGATCGTGCATGGCCACGAGGGGACCCTGCATGTGTGGGTGAGACTCCTGTATGTGTTTCCCTGTCACTGGACTCACTGCCACTCAATTCTCTTTTGACAGTCCTACCAGATTGTGACCTGGTGGCTTGTCCATGGCCAGACTGGGCATGTCTAGTGGTGTCTCCTACTTGTCCGTGAGTTCTTCCCTGTCTCCCTTCATGAGTAGATCCCGACTCTCCATGTTGAGATCCAGCATGGCCACGAGGGGACCCTGCGTGTGTCTGTGAGACTCCTGAGTGTGTTTCCCTATCACTGGATTCACTGACACTGGATTCTCTACTTACAGTCCTACCAGATTCTGACCTGGTGGCTTGTCCATGGCCAGACTGGGTATGTCTAGTGGTGTCTCTTTGCTGACTGTGAGTAGTTCCCTGTCTTCCCTCAGGGGTGGATCCCACCTCTCCATGTTGAGATCGTGCATGGCCACGAGGGGACCCTGCATGTGTGGGTGAGACTCCTGTATGTGTTTCCCTGTCACTGGACTCACTGCCACTCAAATCTCTTTTGACAGTCCTACCAGATTGTGACCTGGTGGCTTGTCCATGGCCAGACTGGGCATGTCTAGTGGTGTCTCCTACTTGTCCGTGAGTTCTTCCCTGTCTCCCTTCACGAGTAGATCCTGCCTCTCCATGTTGAGATCCAGCATGGCCACGAGGGGACCCTGCGTGTGTCTGTGAGACTCCTGAGTGTGTTTCCCTGTCACTAGACTCACTGACACTGGTTTCTCTTCTAGTCCTACCAGATTCTGACCTGGTGGCCTGTCCATGAGCAGACTGGGCATGTCTAGTTGTATCTCCTACTTGTCTGTGAGCTCTTCCCTGTCTCCCTTCATGAGTAGATCCCGACTCTCCATGTTGAGATCCAGCATGGCCACGAGGGGACCCTGCGTGTGTCTGTGAGACCCCTGAGTGTGTTTCTCTGTCACTGGACTCACTGACACTGGATTCTCTACTTACAGTCCTACCAGATTCTGACCTGGTGGCTTGTCCATGGCCAGACTGGGTATGTCTAGTGGTGTCTCTTTGCTGACTGTGAGTAGTTCCCTGTCTTCCCTCAGGGGTGGATCCCACCTCTCCATGTTGAGATCGTGCATGGCCACGAGGGGACCCTGCATGTGTGGGTGAGACTCCTGTATGTGTTTCCCTGTCACTGGACTCACTGCCACTCAATTCTCTTTTGACAGTCCTACCAGATTGTGACCTGGTGGCTTGTCCATGGCCAGACTGGGCATGTCTAGTGGTGTCTCCTACTTGTCCGTGAGTTCTTCCCTGTCTCCCTTCATGAGTAGATCCCGACTCTCCATGTTGAGATCCAGCATGGCCACGAGGGGACCCTGCGTGTGTCTGTGAGACTCCTGAGTGTGTTTCCCTATCACTGGATTCACTGACACTGGATTCTCTACTTACAGTCCTACCAGATTCTGACCTGGTGGCTTGTCCATGGCCAGACTGGGTATGTCTAGTGGTGTCTCTTTGCTGACTGTGAGTAGTTCCCTGTCTTCCCTCAGGGGTGGATCCCACCTCTCCATGTTGAGATCGTGCATGGCCACGAGGGGACCCTGCATGTGTGGGTGAGACTCCTGTATGTGTTTCCCTGTCACTGGACTCACTGCCACTCAAATCTCTTTTGACAGTCCTACCAGATTGTGACCTGGTGGCTTGTCCATGGCCAGACTGGGCATGTCTAGTGGTGTCTCCTACTTGTCCGTGAGTTCTTCCCTGTCTCCCTTCACGAGTAGATCCTGCCTCTCCATGTTGAGATCCAGCATGGCCACGAGGGGACCCTGCGTGTGTCTGTGAGACTCCTGAGTGTGTTTCCCTGTCACTAGACTCACTGACACTGGTTTCTCTTCTAGTCCTACCAGATTCTGACCTGGTGGCCTGTCCATGAGCAGACTGGGCATGTCTAGTTGTATCTCCTACTTGTCTGTGAGCTCTTCCCTGTCTCCCTTCATGAGTAGATCCCGACTCTCCATGTTGAGATCCAGCATGGCCACGAGGGGACCCTGCGTGTGTCTGTGAGACCCCTGAGTGTGTTTCTCTGTCACTGGACTCACTGACACTGGATTCTCTACTTACAGTCCTACCAGATTCTGACCTGGTGGCTTGTCCATGGCCAGACTGGGTATGTCTAGTGGTGTCTCTTTGCTGACTGTGAGTAGTTCCCTGTCTTCCCTCAGGGGTGGATCCCACCTCTCCATGTTGAGATCGTGCATGGCCACGAGGGGACCCTGCATGTGTGGGTGAGACTCCTGTATGTGTTTCCCTGTCACTGGACTCACTGCCACTCAATTCTCTTTTGACAGTCCTACCAGATTGTGACCTGGTGGCTTGTCCATGGCCAGACTGGGCATGTCTAGTGGTGTCTCCTACTTGTCCGTGAGTTCTTCCCTGTCTCCCTTCACGGGTAGATCCTGCCTCTCCATGTTGAGATCCAGCATGGCCACGAGGGGACCCTGCGTGTGTCTGTGAGACTCCTGAGTGTGTTTCCCTGTCACTAGACTCACTGACACTGGTTTCTCTTCTAGTCCTACCAGATTCTGACCTGGTGGCCTGTCCATGAGCAGACTGGGCATGTCTAGTTGTATCTCCTACTTGTCTGTGAGCTCTTCCCTGTCTCCCTTCATGAGTAGATCCCGACTCTCCATGTTGAGATCCAGCATGGCCACGAGGGGACCCTGCGTGTGTCTGTGAGACCCCTGAGTGTGTTTCTCTGTCACTGGACTCACTGACACTGGATTCTCTACTTACAGTCCTACCAGATTCTGACCTGGTGGCTTGTCCATGGCCAGACTGGGTATGTCTAGTGGTGTCTCTTTGCTGACTGTGAGTAGTTCCCTGTCTTCCCTCAGGGGTGGATCCCACCTCTGCATGTTGAGATCGTGCATGGCCACGTGGGGACCCTGCATGTGTGGGTGAGACTCCTGTATGTGTTTCCCTGTCACTGGACTCACTGCTACTGGATTGTCTTCTGACAGTCCTACCAGATTGTGACCTGGTGACTTGTCCATGGCCAGACTGGGTATGTCCAGTGGTGTCTCCTTGCTGACTGTGAGTAGTTCCCTGTCTTCCTTCATGGGTGGATCCTGACTCTCCATGTTGATTTCCAGCATGGCCATGAGTGGACCCTGTGTGTGTCTGTGAAACTCCTGAGGGCCTTTCTCTCTCACTAGTGTCAGCGTTGCTAGATCCCGCTCTTTGAGTCCTACTGGTTTCTGAGCCAGACCCATGTTGTCCAAAGCCAGAGGACTGTCCTGAGCCAGACCCATGCTGTCCAAAACTAGAGGAATGACCTGAGCCAGACTCATATTGACCAAAGCCAGAGGACTGACCTGAGCCCAATCCATGTTGTCCATTGGCAGAGGACTGGCCTGAACCAGACCTATGCTGGCCAAAGCCAGAGGACTGTCCTGAGCCAGACCCATGTTGTCCAAAACCAGAGGACTGTCCTGAGCCAGAGCCATGTTGTCCAAAGCCAGAGGACTGACCTGAGCCAGACCCATGTTGGCCAAAGCTGGAAGACTGACTTGAGCCAGATCCATGCTGACGAAAGCCAGAGGACTGACTTGAGCCAGACCCATGTTGACCAAAGCCAGAGGACTGTCCTGAGCCAGATCCATGCTGACCAAAGCCAAAGGACTGACTTGAGCCTGACCCATGTTGACCAAAGCCAGAGGACTGGCCTGAGCCAGACCCATGTTGGCCAAAGCCAGAGGACTGGCGTGAGCCAGACCCATGCTGACCAAAGCCAGAGGACTGTCCTGAGCCAGAGCCATGTTGTCCAAAACCAGAGGACTGTCCTGAGCCAGAGCCATGTTGTCCAAAGCTGGAGGACTGGCCTGAGCCAGACCCATGTTGGCCAAAGCCAGAGGACCGACTTGAGCCAGATCCATGCTGACCAAAGCCAGAGGACTGACTTGAGCCAGACCCATGTTGGCCAAAGCTGGAAGACTGACTTGAGCCAGATCCATGCTGGCCAAAACTAGAGGACTGACTGGAGCCAGACCCATGCTGACCAAAGCCAGAGGACTGGCCTGAGCCAGACTCATGGCGCCCAAAACTGGAGGACTGTCCTGAGCCAGAGCCATGTTGTCCAAAGCTGGAGGACTGACTTGAGCCAGACCCATGCTGACCAAAGCCAGAGGACTGGCCTGAGCCAGACCCATGCTGACCAAAGCCAGAGGACTGGCCTGAGCCAGACCCATGCTGACCAAAGCCAGAGGACTGGCCTGAGCCAGACCCATGTTGACCAAAGCCAGAGGACTGGCCTGAGCCAGACCCATGTTGGCCAAAGCCAGAGGACTGTCCTGAGCCAGAGCCATGCTGACCAAAGCCAGAGGACTGGCCTGAGCCAGACCCATGTTGACCAAAGCCAGAGGACTGGCCTGAGCCAGACCCATGCTGACCAAAGCCAGAGGACTGTCCTGAGCCAGAGCCATGCTGACCAAAGCCAGAGGACTGGCCTGAGCCAGACCCATGTTGACCAAAGCCAGAGGACTGGCCTGAGCCAGACCCATGTTGGCCAAAGCCAGAGGACTGTCCTGAGCCAGAGCCATGTTGTCCAAAACCAGAGGACTGTCCTGAGCCAGAGCCATGTTGTCCAAAGCTGGAGGACTGACTTGAGCCAGACCCATGTTGGCCAAAGCCAGAGGACTGACTTGAGCCAGACCCATGCTGACTAAAGCCAGAGGACTGACTTGAGCCAGACCCATGTTGGCCAAAGCTGGAAGACTGACTTGAGCCAGATCCATGCTGGCCAAAACTAGAGGACTGACTGGAGCCAGACCCATGCTGACCAAAGCCAGAGGACTGGCCTGAGCCAGACTCATGGTGCCCAAAACTGGAGGACTGTCCTGAGCCAGAGCCATGTTGTCCAAAGCCGGAGGACTGACTTGAGCCAGACCCATGCTGACCAAAGCCAGAGGACTGGCCTGAGCCAGACCCATGTTGACCAAAGCTGGAGGGCTGACTTGAGCCAGATCCATGCTGACCAAAGCCAGAGGCTTGTCCTGAGCCTGATCCCTGTTGTCCAAAGCCAGACGACTGTCCTGAGCCAGACCCCTGTTGTCCAAAGCCAGAAGACTGACCTGAGCTGGATTCATGCTGGCCAAAGCCAGAAGATTGTCCTGAACTTGACCCATGTTGTCCAAAGCCATAGGATTGACCTGATCCTAACCCATGTTGTCCAAAACCAGAGGACTGACTTGAGCCAGACCCATGTTGTCCACATTTAGAAAATTCATTTGAACCAGACCCTTGTTGATGAGAGTTTGAAAAGTGTCCACAAGAACCAGATCCATGTTGACCATAACTAGAGGACTGACTTGTTCCACACCCATATTGTTCACAGCAAGAGGACTGACTTGAACCTGTTCTCTGTTGTCTTCCACAGTTCTGTGTCTGACCACATGCTCTAGATCCATATTGACTACAGAAGCTTGGCTCATGTCGGCCACATCCAGAGGACTGACCTCCCGAGATACATCCATGATCTTGTCTTCCACTACTTCCTGACTGATAACCTGACTGAGTGCAGCTAGATTGATTTCCTTGCCCTCCAAATCTACCTTCCTGACAAGAACTAGAAGCATTTTGTGGCCTTCCACACCCACCTGAATTGCTGGAACCACATCCATAGCTTTGTCTTCCACTGTCTTCTGAACCTTTAGAGCTAGACCCAAGCTTTTTCCCTCCACTATTTCTTGACTGAGTAGAGTTTGATCCATGTCCACTAGCATCCAATCTATGTGACAGACCACCATGATTTTTCCTTCCCCCACTCTTTGACCCAGATCCAGATTCAGATTCATATTCCTTCCCAGATTCTCTGGAAGGGCTAACATGTGACTTGTTTCTTCTATTCCCCAGCTCTCCAGAGCTGGAACTATGTCTTTCTTTGTCACTACTCCATGAGTGACCAGAGCTAGACCCACGGTGTCTTTTCTCAGATTTCTCTTGGTTCTCTGAGCTGGATAAACCACCTTGCCTTCCCAGCCTCCTGGAATTTGACCCATGTCTGTGTTTCACACTTCCCCTCAAGCCCTCAGAACCATAACCACACTCCTCTCCCTCACTCCAGTTTGAATGTCTGTAACCTGATTTCTGTCCCGGTGCATCTTCTTCCTCTTCTGTTTCACTTTCTTCCTTTCGGTGTCGGTGACCACGCCTATGCTTCTTTGACCCTGAAGCTTTGCAGTATTGTTTTCTGAGAACCTTGTTACAGGCCATAGCCAGCTTGAATACCATCAGAAGAAACTCAGTAAAGTCCAGTCTTCGGTCATGATCTCGATCTAGCTTGAGCATGATGACATCCACTGTGTCTGGATCATCTGGGTTCTGTACACAAGTGACATACCAAAGGAGACCTAGTCAGCTTAGCCTTAGAGTCAACTACAATATTCAAGTGGAGCCGTGGAATTGTGGGTGTTTTACATTAGGCATTTTTAATCCAGTCAAGTGTTACTTTAAGCTAAAGCAGCCTAACAGTTAGGATCTAGTAGGTAAGAAGAGGTAATAGAAAAGAACTATTGGGTTCGCCAGCAGAATACAATTCAAGGATCTAAGGTAGGGGACTAGGTCCTCAGGTATATACAAGGAGTTGAATAAATCAAGTTGAGTGCCTGGCATATTTTAGTTTTACATACATTTTAAATATTACATGCTAATATATTCTTTTTAGAATCTATAATTTTAAAATTACTAGCTGAGTCCTTCCCACATAAATGGGAAAAAAATGCTTGGTTTTCGTTTATAGTTTTTAGTCATTCTGGCTACTGGGTCATCTCCTTGTAGACATTTTCCGATGCATAAAGAGGAAAGTATAATTTTCTTCTTTTAATTAGTATTTTAGCACAAATTTATTTTCTGTTATTTTTCAGAAGGGGAGACCTGGGATCATGAAAAAGTCTGAAGGTCTATATGGTGGGAGTAAACAGGAAAATAAGGGGAAAAAATTTACCTTTCTAAAAATAAATTCTGCTCCAATAGACTTTCTGATATCCTCTAGAAGTACCACTCACAGAGTTTGCCCAAAGACCACTGAAGACTGTACACTTTTTAGCTAATCTTTGGTCACATACAGAGAATGTATAGGACTCTATCAGTCCTGGTGGATGGTTCTCACCTTCAAAATTGGGCGAAACTCTTTCTCTAGAAGTTCCTTCAGCTCATCTTTGCTTAGTGTGTCGCACTCCCCATCTTGCTTGGTATATTTGTAGAAAACATCAATGACTGTGACAACACTTCTCAGTAGGTCCGTCATCTTTTGGCAAGTTTAAGTGAACTTGAAGAGAAAAGAAACAAAAGACCCTATTTTTCATGTTCTTTTTAAAAAAATTTATAAGTAATTCTAATTTTAATAATGATCATTCTGGTTTTTCAAGTCTCTTGTACTTGACAAATACTTCAACAAGTAAGGATGGGTTGAGGATCTTTCAACACAGTGATAACTAACTTTGTTAACTTTGAGTTACTTTGCTAAGATCAAGTCATAGCATGTAACCAGCTGAACTGGGATAAGGGCTCAGATCCCCATGTGCTGGGTGAATATATTCTTTACATAATGTCTCTATACTTTGTGTCCTTTGGTGTTCTGAGTGTTGCCCTGAAGCTTCCAAAGTTTCCAAGAACCACTCAGATATATTGTCCCAGTCTCTCTGGTTAGTTTCACTGGTTCTCTTGAGTCAAAAGTGACAGATTTTCTATCATACCTACTTCTTCTTTGGCCACCAGAAGCTAAACAGGATTGCTAAGGCTTTCAGCAAATAAAAAATGGTGCTACAGAAGCATGAGATAGCCCTTATCAGAGCTCAGGAACTATCCTAATCTCAGCCTTGACCAAACATTGTTCTTTTTAAGTAGCCAGGATGAAAGGCTCAGCAATTCAGGCAGTAGTTTGACTAGTAGATGATTTGATCTTGGAGCCCAAGGACTGACACTGAACAGGGAAGGGACTCTACATCAGGGCTGACCTCCATCCTATTTGAGCTGGGCAATCCAGAAAAAAAAATGTCATACAAAAGACCGGGAAGAGAGTGTGGAATGGCCTAGAAGAAGGCGAATTTCTTGTATTATTCATCTTGACAGCAACAGATTTAGTCTAAAAAGACCCCAGGATAAAGTAAATTAATCAAACAAGTAAACGAAAAGAAAAGGAAAAGAGACAAAAATGAAAAGGCCAAATATATATTAACTCTGGCTTAGCTCTTATTCCTGGATTTCTGCTGTGGATAACAATCAACCAAATATACATCAGTGTAGCTGGACGAATTTTCTCTCACCTGGTTCACCAAAGGAACACGTAGGATAAAGCCTGATGCAGCTTGCAGGGTGACCAGTGGGTTGGGATAGTGGCCCTTATATAGCTAAAATGTGTGGGTGCTGCCCTCTGTGGGATGGACTGATTCATTTCTAATCAAATCTAACCACTCCTCTGTCCATGTTTACCTTCCTACTTCTCCGCATTCTTATCTTTGATATGATTGTAGAAAGGGTGATGCTGGCCCAGCTTCCAGAATGAGGACATGTTATAGAAGATCTTTTTTTTTAGCATCACGCATTTGTGAAAAATAGAGACTATGTTTTTGTAGGACTTGTGTAGTTCATTCCCTTTGTCTAGTACCCATGATAAAGAGCAAAGTGTAAGATACTTGACAGGCGTGCAGTAAATGTATATTCAATTAAAAATGAATATAGGCCATTAGGCTTACCTGATTCTTACCTTTTTGCATTAATAATACCTACCATTTATTGAGAATTTACTGTGTACTAGATATTGTGCTGAATGCTTTTTGTATATTATCTTATTTGATCTTTATAACATTTCTTGAGATTTTATTGTTCATCCCAAGAGCAGTCACTCAGGGAGCATGAGTCCTATTCGAGGTCACACAGCCTGTGGGTGGAGGAACCAGGGTTTGGACCTATAACTACCTTGTTAGAAGGTCCTTTCTCTTAGCCATTTTGCTGGCTTACCTTTGTGTATCTATCACATATACCTATTATGTGGAAAATAATGCACTGTTTTGGGAGCGTCAGGCCTACCCAAGAACAAAAAAACACCAAAGAGTGGTATAAGAAGTGGTGCCAACCAGGAAGCCCTTTTTCTAAGCTATACAAGTATATGTTAATATGCTAAACACAAAAGTAGTGTTTAAGAACTATTCAAGGACAAATCTAGAATGAGCTTTCTTCTCGGGATTTTTTTCTAGCATCCTGCTATCCATTGGTTATCTGGCAGGCTTGGGCCTAGACCCTTGGGAAAATATCATTTATTCACATAGTCTATCAAATACAATACCTTAGGGAAGTGAAAATAATCAAAGTCGTGTTAGGCACGGAGAGGCAGTTTTCTGGACTTCGCCACCAGGTGATGAGCCTGCTGCTGCCAGCAGCTGTCATTAATTAAGCGCTTACTGTGTTCTGCGCATGCTAGCTTTACATACTTGTCTACTTATTCTTTACGGTAACTCTGCCATTCTCATTATATAGATAAGGAAAGCGTGGAGAAATTTAATAATCTGTCCAAAATCACGGCTAGTAAGTGGCAGCACTGGGAAAGAAACCCGTGTTGTCCAGTGTGAAGGCCGGGCACGTAATGTCGGGGAGGGGTTGGCTCCCATCTGGGCGCCCCTCCTGCGAAGCCAGTGTACATTACTCACTGCACCGTCTAGACAGTGCCTGGAACTTAGCAAATACTTCGAATGGGTGTCTGTTCACAAAATAATGGTTATACTACTGAGATTGCTCTCGTAGCCCGGGAGCCCAGAACCAAAATGGCCACACTGAAAGTTGTGCCGTACCCTGGATATTGTGGTCATTTTCAATGGTAGGCATCTTTTGGAAATGTGCTTGTATTTGCTGTGATGAGTGCTATGTCAGGAGGACTTTCAGACCCCAGACTCCACCCCAAGACAGGTTTTAAAGCCATCCTTGCACAGCAAGCCCAGTTTAGAACTTTGAAGCCAGTTCCATTGCTTGCCTCTTCGGAACTCCACCACGCACTCTGTGTGTCCTGTGTATTCAGGTGTCTCTTCCTCTTCTGACTTGTTTAGCATAATAAAGAGAAGAATAGACTCAGGAGTCAGAAAGATTTAAGCTCCAATCTCAGCTCTGTCTTTTCTTGGCTGTGTTCCTTGCGCAGTTACCTAATCTTCTGAGCCTCAGTTTCCCAACTTTTATAGTGGGAAACACTACAAAACACTGACCTCACTGGTGAAGATTGCTTAAGATTTATTACATATAGGAGGCACTCAATCATATTAGATAAATTAAATTAGGAGCCAACAGTAGGCCTTTAAAGGCAGAAATACTACTTTGTCAAAAGCGTGATAAGTCGTGATTCTTTTTCTTAAAAAAATAACAATTTTATTGAGATATAATTAACACACCATAAAAGTCAACCTTTTAAATTGTACAATTCACTGGTTTTTAGTATAGTCACAGAGTTGTGCAACGAAGTCAGGTTTGTTGTGATGTCTGTGTCCTTAAGTAACTTTGCTCACTTACCAATGCTTCAGTTCTCCTTCAATACTAATCAGAAGGAGGGCGTTCGTGTCAGGGTGCAGGTGGACTCGCGTCAGATCATTTTAGTTGCAGTTCTGGGGAACAGCTAGAGTCCTACCAGAGCCCCACTGTTTGGAAAGGAATGACAGTCTCTAAGGATCCATCGGGTGACACCTGCAGAGGCTTTGGCCTGCCTGGGCTCTGAAAGGCAGTTCAGTCCGGTGAAGCAGAACTCTGGAGCCCGGAGCTAGGGCGTGGACTCTGCTACACCAATTCTCTGGGTCTGGGCCTCTTTCCTGCCCTATTGACTAATCTTATCACCCTCTGCTCATTCCACATTCGCACTGCTCTGGGCTCTCTTCGATTTTAGGCCCATTTGGTGATACTTGTGCATTATTGGCCACTGGGTTGTCTTGAGGCAGAAGCAATAACTTGGAATGTTAAAAATAACTGTAATTGCACCTGTGAAAGTGATAGCTTTTGGTTTTCTTCACTGAATGTCAGCTGAATTTTGTTTCCACAGCTCATCCTGTGCAAGGGTGGGGGGTGCTTCTTTAAGGTAGAGTAGTTCTGCTCTGGCTTCCTATCATGTTCAAATGGAATTCTTAAGGACTTGCCTTAGGGCCCAAGTGGGGCTCTGCCTCTCATACCAAACAAGAATTTTCTCTGCACTGGGATTCTTAGTAGCCCTGATTTTGGGGTTTCTCAGTGAACTCACCTTAGAGCTGATACCTTAGAGCTGCTCTAGGGGACACTGATACGTATTAACTGCCTCTTTTCTCTCAAAGCGGCTCACGGTATGGTGCGGTAGGAAGAAGGTTGACTTTGCAGGAAGACAGACTTTTCTTTACCACAAGCTCCAACATACTCCCTGTAATATTTTGGGCAAGTTTCTAAATCTACATCTCTGTTTCTGCACTGTGGCATAACGACGATAATGTCAGACATGGGGGTCTCAGGATGATATTAGGATACTGTTGAGTACCTGATAGAAATTTGATGTATTTTCTTTTCCTTCTTATTCTCAAGGTTAATCTGATTAGTAGAAGGTTATTGATAGCATTTGGGGGTGACGATTCCTGGATATGATTCTTAACTCTCTTCCCTTCTGGTAGCCTCTCTTCCTAAACGAAATCAGAGGCCAGTGGGGTTGAACGATTGGAATCCAGGCTTCAGAGGAGTTTTACATTTCCATTATGAAGAGTCATGGAGAAGGTGGAACCACTAGCTTCACTAGCTGAGAAAGCCCTGACTCCCAGATTCCTTTCTGTTTTCCCACGTTTTGCTGATATCTCAAGATCCATGTGCTGGAGCAACAATCTTACAAAGAGAGGCCCGCTGACAGACACACCCAGCCTGTCAGTCTGGAAGAGGAGGCTTCGGCGACTTCTTCTGTCCAGATCTAACTGAGATGTACCATCTGGTACCTCTTGATGCTTGTCAAAATCTACTCGGGGCCATTTCTGAAAGCTGTGCCTCAGACACTTAAATGGTTCTTGCGGCCATAATATCAATAACCTGTAATGACATTATGGATTTGGAAACTTCTGGGCTATATAAACCTGACTTGAAAGGGGAGGGACTTGGATTAGCACCAGAATGCTTGGATGACCTAGAATTTGTATTTTGCCAATTTGAAAGGTATGATTGTTAAGTAAGGCAGCTGATTTTTTTCTTAAAACAGCCTAGAAAATGTACCAAAAGTAGGTTCCCTGAAAGGCTATAAGTATGTACCCAGAATGTTGTGGGGAGCTCCTCCTTCAGAGCACTGAGAGCAGTACATCCTTTTAAATATTATTTGGTAGGTGAAAAGGTTGGCCTGTTAAGCATGAATTTGATTTGGAGATAATTTATAAGACTTTGGAACCAAGTGTGGTAATAAAGAGAATCAGTGATAAAGTTTAGAAAAGGGAGTCCTTTGTTAAGTGTGAATTTAGAATAACCAGACTAATTTCTTCAGTCCAGTCATTCTCAGCAATTCCTTTTACTTCAGCAAAGGTTTCCTGAGAACTTTCTATACTCCCATTACGCTTTTCATTGTGGGAATATGGTTCCAATGGTGAGGCAGTCCAAGATTATGTGAAACAGTAAAATAAAATGATCTATAAAAAAATGATCTACAGCCCTGAGGCTTGGCTTAGGCTTTGGCTGTCAGGAAGACTGGTGAAGATTTATGCATGTTTTCAAGGAAATTACATTGGTTTGGGATTATTTATGAGACTGTAATTTTCTATCACTCTCTTTCAGTGATCTTGGTACTCTCCTGTTTGAAAAACTATTGAAGGTTCGCCATTTAGGATTTCCCAGGATGCATTGTGCACACATAAATATAGAGATGTGAGTATGCTTCTATCCGTCCCTAAATCATCATAAAGTTTAGCTAGGGACAGACTTGCTCTAGAATATCCAATAAGGCTGATTTTTCATGCCTTCTTATTAGAAGAAATTGACAAAAATTGTATTTTAGGCTGCCTGGGATGATATCTTTGAATAGCACTCGAGACAAATCTAAGACCTCTGTGAATTATAGCGATCAGGCTTAGATTTTGTTAATTTTGGATTATTTTATTGATTGTTGCCATTACCTATGATCATTCATTTGTTTCTCTTTGAAATTAATTATGTTTATTTTACTATTATAAATAAAGTCACTCCACCCATGTGCTAATTCCTTGCCTCTGGCACTGACTATGATTCAGAGCTTGGATCTTCTGGGATTATTCAGTTTAAATTACCTCTGAGCATCTGGACTCTGAAATGAAGGATAGCAACGTGAGATCTGTGGAAAACCGTATCGCAGTGTCTCGTTTTTGTTTCAGCGGGAGGTTTTCTTCCTTGGGGACTGGTGTCTTGAATTAGGGACACTAGATAACCAGGTTAGCAAGGTAATTGCAAAAGGCAGCGAGTGTAATTATTTTGTGTAACTATTACAGGATGACTAAACTTCAAGGATTGACTTCTAATCCAATTGCTTCACCCACTGCCCCTAGTATTGTGCAGGTCAGAATACATGGGGCAGAACTGCTTCCTGAGGGCCCAGGACCCCTGTCCCAGAGAGACAAATATTTAGTCTTTTAAGATGTTCAGAGATGACATTCTACTCATTTCTGAGATGGTTATGGCTTGAGAGGCAGATGGACTCATGGGGAGTGGGCTCAGGGCCTTTGCCACAAGAGAAGAGCCTGTTAGCCTACACCTCTGCCAGGGCCTTCCTCATACACATTTCCTAAGTCTGACCCATGTAGAATAGTTCAGGGCAAACACAAGGTAGGACTCTTGAAAGAAAATGTTTCTTGGGTTCTCCCTAAAAACTAAAACAAAATCTATTGGCAAACTTGTTTAGCCCAATGATGAAGCACACAAACCTTGGAATCTCACGAATCTGGGTTGGAAGTCGGCCTCTGCCACCCACTAGTTGTGTGGCTTAGTGTCTCTGTAAATATAGGGAATCTCATTCATAGGTAGTTAGAAATTTAAAAGAATTAAGTCAAATGTCTAGAACAACATAGCCATTCAGTAACAAATAGAAATTGCTATTTTTTAACTAAAAAAAAATCCCTATCTTTTTTTTGCATTTGATTGAAATATTGATATTTTCTGTTTCCATTTTGTGGGTGATATTATCAACATGAACGTTGCTTTTACCAATTTGTTTTGAGAGCCAAAATCATATGTCGGACATTGTGGTTGGGACTAATCTGCTTCTCTAGACATCAAATACTGTACAAGGTGACTTGTGTTTAGTCTGCTTGGTTCTCGCTCAGTTGGCCAGTGGGTCATTTTGATTGAAGGTAACTATAATGCCAATAATCTTGATGCTTCTTGTGGTGGTGATGATGACAACACAAACTCTCTTCATAAAGGGGATAGAATCCTCAGATCGGACCTATTTATTTTTGCAGCAGGTCAAAGTATAGGACCGAGATTTGCCTGAAGGGTACATAGATTGTCTCCTTCTTTCCCTTCCATTCACTCTATGATCCACTACAGGGGGTGGGGAAAATGGAGGTCGTCTATGGTGTATTTATCTTGCTTTTCTAATGTTTAACATTTTACACTCTGGTTATGCTTTAGCCCCTGGAAGCCCCTTCTTGGTTGTCTTATCCACCTCATCTTCACCAGAAAGGTTATGTTCTTCCCAAATCTTGAGGCCATGGATTATTTTGAGGCTCTATAGATAGAAAAATCTTTCAGTCTCTTCTCTCATAAAGAAGCCAGATTCCTGCCAGTCTCTAATGGATTGTGAATTTCTGGATTTCTCCACTGCCTCTTCCCCTCCTACCCCCATAGGATTCTGATAGACAGGTAGTTTTGCATGGTTTGGATTGGTCTAAATGTCAGGGATACACTTGCTGACTAAGGCATATTTTGCAGCTTTAGAAACCTCCTCTACCTACATGTAAGGCTGAGCTATCAAGTCCAGCTGCTTTGACCTGTTAGCTGCTCACCCTGCCAGTGCCTGGAGTTCAGCTGAAGCAAAGTCCAACCCAGTTTAGGTCTTTAAGTAAAGCCAGAGGCAAGTTGAGTCAGATACATACCAGCAAAATTCAGATCCTACCTGCTGTAGGACTGGTTCTTTCATCTATTGGTTCCACAACCCAGCAAGCTAGGGCTGAGGCAGGGCTATTTGTCAAATAGCATTATGAGTGATAAGGCAGGCTGGACCTCCATTTTGAGAATAGTAGTAAAGGGAGAGTCCTTTGTATATTAATTTAAATATAGATTCTACACTCCCACCCTAAGAAATGCAGATGTTGGCTGTCCTAAACCACACCTACATCAAGTACATGGCAGAGGACTGCACTTCGATCCTTAGTGAATTTGAAAAGAGAGTCCCGTAGACTTTATTCTTATACCCAAGAAATATTCACAAGAGGAGAGACATGCTGGGTCATTGGAAAAGGAATAGGAGAAAAAGTACCAAATATACACCCAGGGTATATATTGTCATGCCCTAGACACAGTCACAATAAAAGAAGGTCCAATCCCTAAAACATTCTATGAAAATATAAAAGGCAAATGTGATACAGTACAATGCAAAAGACACTAGGCCATTCTTGATTCTTTATTTCACACCTCAAAGAAACAAATCCTATAGATTCTGCCTTTGGATTATAGCCAGAATCTGCACAATTCTCACCATCTCCGCTGCTACTATCTAAGCTCAACTGCCACCATTTCTTGCTGGTACTTTAAGCCTCCTAATTGATTTGATGCTTCCACTCTTAACAATGGAAGGTGTGAACATTTCAAAACAAGAAGGCCGAGCATGCCTCTCCTCTGCTTAATACCCTAAAGTGCCTTCCATCTTGCTCAGAGTAAGCCATAGACCTGAGAGGGGCTACGAGGTCTCTGACCTCACTCTGCTACTCCCCTTAGTCTCTTTCCTGGGAGACACTGGTCTCCCAGCTTAGAGTTTCCTCTCGATGGAGTATTCTTTCACAGCTATTACTCCTTCGTCTCCTTCAAGTCTATGCTCAGTTTCTGCCTTTGGGATTTTTGCTATGGCCAAGATGAAGTGATATGGATTGGATTTACCCTACCATTTCTGTCAGCTAAAATCTAGTTTAAAAAGGAAACAAATATTTTCATAAGTTGGACAACACGCAAAGCGGGGGAAATAGATGAGGTGAAGCCAGCTTGAAGCCTAGAGAGAGTCTCCAGGCTGCGACATGAGAGGAATCCTAGATGGGGTCAACTTGTCAAATGGACATTACACAATTCAAAGTGCGATGTGAAACAAAGCTGAACAGAACTGCAAGGAGAGATGGTAATTTATAGTCAGAGATTTCAAGTCTCCTCCCTCAATAACGGGTAAAATAAGTAGACAGAAAATTAGTAAGGGCATAGAAGTCTTAAAGGTCACTGTCAACCAACTTGGCCTAAGTGACAGTTACATAACACTCGACAACAGCAGAATAAACTTTTTATTTATTTTTATTTTTTTTTTAAAGTCGGCTCCACACTGGGTGTGGAGCTTGAACTCGACATGGGGCTTGAACTCATGACCCTGAGATCAAAACCTGAGCTGAGATTGGCAGTTGGACACTCAGCTGACTGAGCCACCCAGGCTGACTGAGCCCCTACACATTATTTTAAAGTGCACTTGGGACATTTATCTAGAATGACTGAATTCTAGGCATAGAATAAGTCTCAATAAATTCAAATGGTTCAAATCCTACAGGCTGCGTTCTTTGATTGCAGTGGAAGTAGGAATTAACAGAAAGATATCTGGGAACTCTCAAATATTCAGAAACTAAAACATCAAAATAACTTATGGGTCAAAGAACAACAAATCAAAGAGGAAATTAGAAAGTACTTGGAACTGAATAGTAATTTAAAAAACCCTAGAAAAAAATTTTAAAGTGTATTTATTTATTTTGAGAGAGAGAGAGCAAGCAAGGGAGGGGCAGAGAGAGAGGGAGAGAGAAAGAATCTCAAGCAGGCTCTGCACTAGCAGTGCCAAGCCTGACGCAGGACTCAAACTCATGAACTGTGGAATCATGACCTGAGCAGGACACTTAGCCAACTGAGCCACCCAGGTGCCCCATCCAGAAACTTTTTTTAATTCAATTATAATACAGTGTTATATTAGTTTCAGGTGTACAATATAGTGATTCAGTAATTCTATACAGTTTTCAGTGCTCATTAAGTTAAGTATACCCTTAATCCCCTTTATTTATTTTACCCATTCCCCCACCCAGCTCCTCTCTGGCAACCTCCAGTTCCCTATATTTAAGAGTCTATATTCCTTTTGTTTGTCTTGTTTCCCCTTGTTCACTTGTGTTGTTTTTTAAGTTCCAGAAACTGACCTAATTCTTAGATGATCAGTTAATTTTCAATGGAAGTGCAAAGGCACAAATTGAAGAAAGATGGTCTTTTCAACATATTATGCTGAAGCAACTGAATATCCATATGCAAAAAAAAAAGGAAAAAAGAAACTATGATTTATCTTTGCATCATATACAAAAATTACCATAAAAGGGATCGTAGATCTAAATGTCAAACTTAAATGAAAAAAATTTTAAAAAGAGCATTTTCAATGTTTTTTTTTTTTTTTTGAGAGAGAGAGAGAGACAGCACACGAATGGGGGAAGGGCAAAGAGAGAGGAAGACAGAATCCAAAGCAGGCTCCAGGCTCTGAGCTGTCAGCACAGAGCCTGACACGGGGCCCAAACCCATGAACCACGAGGTCATGACCTAAGCCAAAGTCGGATGCTTAACCAACTAAGCCACCCAGGTGCCCATAAATGAATACAATTTTTAATAAAATTTTTTAACGTTTATTTATTTTTGAGAGATAGAGCGTGAGCAGGGGAAGGGCAGAGAGAGAGAGGCAGACACAGAATCTAAAGCAGGCTCCAGGCTCTGAGCCATCCGCACAGAGCCCGACGGGGGGCTTGAACTCACAGACCGTGAGATCATGACCTGAACTGAAGTCAGACACTTAACCGACTGAGCCACCCAGGCACCCCAAATGAATACAATTTTTAAAGAAAATGTAAGGGAAAAGTCTTCGTGACCTTGGATTAGGTAAGATTTTTTTAATTGATTTTTTTAGATACGACACTGCAATCATAATTCATGGGAGAAAAAGTGATAACTGGGATTTCATCAAAATTTAGAACTTTCCTTTGAAAGACAGTACTAAGAAAATGGTAAAAGGAGCCACAGACTGGGAGAAAGTATTTGCAAATTATGTATCTGATAAAAGACTTGTATCTAGAATTTATAAAGAACTCTCAAAACTCAATAACAAGAAAATAACTCAATGAAGAAATTGGCAAGAACAAATGAGCAAATGGGAGAGAGAGAGAGAAAAACCAAGAAATAGATTAACTGTAGAGAACAAACTGACAGTTACCAGAGGGGAGGGGATGGAGGATGGGGGAACTAGGTGATGGGGTTAAGGAGTTCGCCCAGTGTGATGAGCACTGCGTGTTGTTTGGAAGTGTTGAATTACTATATTTTACACCTGAAACTAATATTATACTGCTAACTGGAATTATAATTAAAAATTTTTTAAATTTTGAATGGACCCTTCACTTAAAGAAGATATACTAAAGGCAACTGAGCATGTGAGAAGATGTTTAATATAATTAATCATGAGGGAAACGCAAGTTACAACTTCAGTGAAATACTGCTACATATCTATTAGAATAATTTTTTAACAAATCTGATAATACCAAACGCTAGCTAGGGTGCAGAGAACTGGAATTCTCAGGAAGAAAAAATGGTGCAGCTACTTTGGAAAACTAAGTTTCTTATAAATGCAAACGTACATCCACCATCCGATTTAGCAGTCCCACTCCTAGATGTTTACCCATGGGAAGTGAAAATTTATATTCACACGAAAACCTGCATGCAAATGTTTATAGCAGCTTTACTTGTGATAGCTGGAGACTAGAAAGAACTGAAACGTCCTTCACCTGGTGCATTGCCCACTCAAAAAAAACGGAAACAAAAATAAAAAACCAAAAGTGATATATTCATAGCAATTTCCACACAAATCTATTTTGCTAAATGAGAGAAGTCAAGCTCAGAAGGATGAATTCTATATATAATTCCATTTATATGACATTCTGGAAAAGGCGAAGCTATGGGGGCAGAATTGGATCAGTTGTTGCCAGAGCCTGGGTTGAAGAGAGAGGTTAACTGCAAAGGAAAACAGAAGTATTTTTTTGGATAGTGGAACTTTCTATATCTGATTACGGTGGTGATTACATGGCTATTTACAGTTGTCAAAGCTTGCAGAACTGTACACTAAAAAGATTAAAGTTTAATCTCGGTAAATTACATCTTAATATAAAAATTTAATTAAAAAACATTGTCTTCATAATAAGACCTTTTCTGACCACTTTATTTAATATCACCATTCTTTGCCAGCATCCTCATTTTCATTTCCGTTCGATTTTTTCCAAACCACTATTCATTGTCTAACATCCTATATACATCCCATATAACCTACTTATAATATAATACATGTTTTATTTACTGCTGTATTACAAATGCCTAGAATAGTACTTGACACATCATAGATACTTAAAATATTTGTTGAATAGATGAATAAAAAAATGAATGAGTGATTTGGTAGCAGGAGACCTGCATTTTGCCTCACCGCCTTTATTCCTTGGATGAATCACATAAACTCTTTGCTCAGCTGTCTAATCTATCACATGAGGTGATAATATAAACATTACTTATCTCAAAGGGCTTTGTGAGGATAAAATAAAAAAATATAAAAGCTTGTTACAAACTCTATAGTGTATGAATTAATATTATCATTGTTATTACTTTTTAAAATCCACACAATCTTCAATTATTTTGTTTACATAATTCTTCTCTTTTCTCCACTTATGTAACATTAATAATCCCATTAATACAAGTTAACACCCAAGCTTACATTGATCTAAAATGTGAAATGTTTTGTTAACATAACTAGATTTTAAGTTCAGAGAGGACAAACTATAGTCCTATGTCATACATTTTATATTATTCCTGATAAAATGATCTTATTCTTTTCATTCATTCAATCAAGAAATCAATCAGTGCAAAGGCCCTGAGGTGGAATGGCCCTGACAAGTTCAGGGAGCAGCCAGGAGGCAAGTGTAGCTGGAGCAGAATGAGTGAGAGAGAGAGGACTCAGAATGTGTGGTTCACACCTTTAAGCCTTAGATTTTGGCTTTTACTTTAAGTGAGAAGGGGAATTAAGGTCAGATTTAGAACAAAGAGATCATCTGATTTCCTTTTAAAAGCTTCTTTCTACCCACTTAGATTGAGAATAGAATGTAAGGGGACAAAGGAAGAATCTGGGAGACAAGTTATGAAGCTATTGAAATATTTGTTAAATATATACTCACGTTTGATCAAATTTGTTCGTATTTATATAAAGAAACCAAGCAGAAAATTTTAATATATTGTCAAATCACCTGTTGTCAGGCTTAGAATGTGGGCATTTTATCCTATTGCCTAACCATCTAACATGGTAGATATAATAAGTACGAAAGCGATAATTGTTTGTTCCTGGATTTGAATTCTTGTGTTAAGAGGACTGAAAGCAGTGTGGCCTTCTTGAAAAACCTAAGATTTTCTTGTTTTGCTCTTTGGCCTATGGGAAGAGATGAATCTAGTACCTTTTACTGCAGGAAGCTTTAGTTGTGAGATCACCAAGTTGTGTGACAGAACCACCTAGGGCTGCTGTGCCACAAACACCCTCCCAGTGTTCTAGTGTTCTGTGCTGGGTTATTGCACCAGTCATGAACACTCGGTACAGTGCATGGAGACTTCTCTGTGTGTGCCTCATCCTGACTCAGCACAGGCCAGGTCCGTGATCAGCAGTCCCACTTGCTAAATGGAATGGAATATGGCTGTATTCTCCACTATGGGTTTATTTTGAGTGTCTAAAAATTTTAATTTACCAAGGAAATTTAGACATCCAGGACAACAATGGGGGCCTCACAAGTGAGTTTTCTTTACTTAAGAGCACAAGTTCTGGGGGTTCCTCGGTGGCTCAGTCGGTTGTGCATCTGATTCTTGATTTCAGTTCAGATCATGATCCCAGGGTCATGGGATGGAGCCCTGTGTTGGGCTCCATGTTGAGCATGGAGTCTGCTCAAGATTCTCTCTCTCTCTCTCTCTCTCTCTCTCTGTCTCTCTTCCCTCCCCCCTCATGCTTACTCTCTCTTAAAACAAGACAAAAACACATAAGTTCTGAAGTGGACTAGATCCAGATTTGATTCTTCTTTCTGCTATTTGGTTGTATTACTCTGGGAAAGTGACTGAACCTCCCCGACCTTGGAGTTTCCTCAAATGTAAAAGTGAGATTCATTCATGCAGTTGCTCATTCACACAAAATGTGTTTAGTGAGGATGAGCTAGACACTGCGCTAAGTGCTGGGAATACAATGTTAAATGAGTAGATACGATCTTTGCCTTCAGAACATTTACAGTGTAACAGATAGTGATATTAAGTACCTCACAGTGTTATTCTAAGGATATATAAGAAAATATGTGTGGATACCTTGGGTCATCTTTCCTACTGCTACTTTTTCTAGAAACTGCCCATTTCACTCCAAGTTTTCTGCACAGTTATTTGGTCCAGATTATTCACCTGGTCAAGCTAGGCCAATGAGTTACCTTCCCTCGGAATTCAGTATTAGGACTATGTGATTCCATTGTTATTCTCTTCCTAGTGTCTTAAATGGAGATGATATTAACTCCTGAAGTATGAAGAGCCATGTAGTTTGGGAAGCAGGAAAAAATAATCTCTACCAAGAGAGAATAATGAAGCAGGGAGCAGAGGCACAAGGAAGACTAGAGACCAAATTCAACAATACATTAAAAAGATCATACACCACAAACAAGTGGGATTTATTCTTGGGATGCAAAGATTTTTCAACATCCAAAAATCAATGTCATAACTACATTAACAAAATGAAGGATAGAAATCATCATCTCAGTGGATGCAGAAAAACATTTGACAAAATTCAACATCCATATATGATAAAAATTCTCAACAAAGTGGAGAATGTACCTCAACGTAACAAAGGCTGTATATGAAAAACCCACAACCAACCTCATACTCAATGGTGAAAAGCTGAAAGTTTCTCCAAGATTAAGGATTAAAGATGTGCATTCTTGCCGTTTTTATTCAACATGTTATTGGAAGTCCTAGTCACAACAATTAGGTGAGAACAATAAAAGGAAGTCAAATTGGAAAAGAAGTAAAATCATCACTATTTGCAGATGATGTGTTCCTGTGTGTATGTGTATATATATATAGACTTCACCAAAAACTATTAGAAGTGATAAATGAATGCAGTAAACCTGCAAGGTACAAAATTAACATACATAATTTGGTTGTGCTCCTATCTACTAATAATAAGCTATCAGAAAGAGAAATTAAAAAGCAATACCATTTAACATTGCATCAAAAAGAATAAAAATATCTAGGAATAAATTTAACCAAGGAGGAGAAAGATCTGTACTCTGAAAACTATAAGACATTGATAAACGAATTGAAGATGACACCAAAAAAGTAAATGGAAAGATATACAATGTTCATGGATTGGAAGAATTAATATTGTTAAAATATCCAGGCTATGCAAAGCAATCTCCAGGTTCAATGAAATCTCCATTAAAATACCAATGGCATTTTTTCTCAGAATTGGAGCAAAGAATCCTAAAATTTGTATGGAACCACAAAAGACCCCAAATAGCCAAAGCAATCTTGAAAAAGAAGAATAAAGCTGGAGATATCATGTTTCCTGATTTCAAACTATACTACAAAGCTATAGAAGTAAAAACAGTATGATACTGGCATGAAAAAAAGACACATAGAATAGAATAGAGAGTTAAGACATTAAGCCACACATATAGGGTAAATTAATCTGTGAAAAAGGAGGCAAGAAAATACAATGGGAAAAAGACTTTTACCTTCAATAAATGTTGTTGGGGTGTCTGGACAGTTACATGCAAAAGAATGAAATACATTCAAAATGGATTAATGGATTTAATCGTTAATGTATTAATATTCAAAATGGATTAAATATTTAACTGTAAGACCTGAAACTATAAAACTCCTAGAAGAAAACAGAAAATAAGCTCTTTGAAATTTGTCTGTGCAATAGGTTCTGGATCTGTCCTTTCAGTCAAGGGCAATAAATGCTAAAATAAACAAGTGGGGCTACACAAAACTAAAAAGCTTCTGCACCATGAAGGAAACCATCAAAAAAACGAAAAAGCAATCTACTGACTGGGAAAAGATAATGCAAATCATACATACATAAGGGGTTAATATCCAAAATATATAAAAACCTACAGAACTTAATATCAAAAAAATATAACCCAGTTAAAACCTTGGCAGAAGATTCGAATAAACACTTTTTCAAAAAGACATACAGGTGACCAACAGGCACATAAAAAGGCTCTCAACGTTACTAATCATCGGGGAAATACAAATCAAAACCATAATATGATACTGCCTTAGACCTGTTAATCACTCTGAATTGTATGTAGTATTTCTGGTTACCTATCTTCTAGACTACTCTCCAGGGGTAGGGGCATGTATTATTTTTCATGATATTCTAGCATCTACACATGCCAGGCACATAGTATGGGAGTAGAAAATGTTTGTTGAACAGAACCAAACAAAACCTTAGTAACATATGGTTGACAGAATATTCTTACATAATTAGTTCATTTGATCTTCATAATAGCCATTAGAAGTATTATTATCTCCATTTTGCCTATGAGGAAATGGGCTGAAAGAGGTCAGTTGAGTTGCCTCAAATCACAGAGATGGAGAAGGGGGAATAGACTCAAACCTAAATTCTCTAATCTGAAGTCCATTGTTTTCTTCATTAGAATCATGTGATTATATAATGGTCATTGTGTGTGGTAGACAGATGGCTCCTCAGAAACGTGTGCACCCATATCCTTGGTATGTGAACTATGTTACCTTATATGTCTAAAAGGACTCTGCAGATATGTTAAATTAAGACCTTAAGATGGAGAAAGTGTCCTAGGTTATCCAGGTGGGCCCAGTATGATCCCACCTGGATACAGAGGAGGCAAGAGGGTCAAGGTCAGACAGAGGAGATACGACAACAGAAGCAGAGGTCAGAGTGATGTGCTTGAAAGTTGGAGGGAGTGTCCTCAAGCCAAAGAATGCAGGTTGCCTGTAGAAGCTGGAAAAAGCAAGGGAATGAATTTTCTCCTAGAACTTATAGGAGGAATGCAGCTTTGCAAACACCTTGATTTTAACCTGTAAGATCCATTTTGGACTTCTGACCTCCAAAACTGTAAGAGAAAAATTTGTATTGTTGTAAGCCACTAGACTTGTGTTAATTTGTTACAGTGGCAACAGGTAACTAATACAGTTAATAATTTATTGTTAGCCTGTGTTGGTGTTGTATAGACCTTTAGATACTACCAGATGGCGTGGTTCCTATCTGTTCACTTCCCAAATCCCATGTCATCCGTAGTCATCAGTTTTAGGGTAGTAATGATGTAGGGTGAAAACTACCTACTGATTGACTTCAGTAACATGGATGTGGACACTCAACATGTATCTGTTGGTTAACTCATATACATTCTGGGCTCTATAAATGTGAATCCACAATCAGATGCAGAGAGTTAAGATGGTGGAGTAGTAGGAGGACACTCTGCTTGTCTCATCCCTCAAGCAGCTAGATAAATATCAAATCATACTGAACATTCAGGAAATCAGTCTGAGGGCTGACAGAACAAACTGCACAACTAGAGGGAGAGAAGAGGCCACGTTGTGGAAGGTAGGAGGTGCAGAGACATGATTTAGGGAAAAGAGGGTATATATATATTGAGAGAGAGAGAGACAGAGACAGAGGCAGAGGCAGAGGGAGGGAGGGAGAGAAGCACATGGGATTGCACAAGGAAAACACCTTTCCAAAACCACTGACTGGGAAAATGTGAGGGGCTGATTAACATGAGTTTTTACAACCAGCAGAGCTCAAAACCTGGAATTTTAGAAGTCCATGCCATGGTCAGTGTGGAGCCCACTGGGCACAGCAGTCTATCTGTTGGATAGACCCTTTTCTTATGATATTGTGTCTTTCTTCATCTCTTGTTACAGTTTTTGGTTTAAAATCTAGTTTGTGGTACTTCTCCAGAGCAGCTTTCAAACTCAGAAAAATCTCACTTGTCTTTCTACAAACAGCCCGTGGCCTTCCTTTTACGTGGGGAAAGAGAACAGTTTGGTGGAAGTTTCTGGAAGTATCAGAAGCAGCACATAATGTTGGCTCAGGCATTTTTATAGGCTCTCACAGGTGTAAGATAATACATTGAATGTAGACGTCTGTTAACTCACAATTAAAATTACTTGTGCAGCTGTTCGTGTTTCTGGCTGTAAGTAGTGGGAATAAAACAAAAGTAGGTGCAAAAAAAATCTAGTTTGTAGATATAGGTAAGTATGGCTGTTCTGGCTTTCTTTTGATGTCCATTAGCATGAGAAATGGTTCTCCATCCCCTCACTTTCTTTTTTTTACTTTTTAAAAATGTTTATTTATTTTTGAGAGAGAAAGATAGAGTGCGAGTTGAGGGTAGGCAGAGAGAGAGCGGGAGACACAGAGACCACAGAGCAGGCTCCAGGCTCTGAGCTGTCAGCACAGTGCCTGACACGGGGCCTGAACTCACGACCATGAGATCATGACCTGAGCCGAAGTCATATGCTTAACTGACTGAGCCACCCAGGTGCCCCTAAGAGCTAGTTCTTTAAGGAATTAATAAAATCGATAACTTATCAGACTTATCAGACTTATCAGAAAGAAAGGAGAAAGGATCCAAAGGAATAAAATCACAAACAAGAGAGGAGAGATCACAACCAACACCACAGAAATACAAACAATTAATAGAGAATATTAACAAAAATTAAAATTAAAAATAAAAGATCTGTACTCTGAAAACTATAGAACACTTATGAAAGAAATTGAAGAGGACACAAAGAAATGGAAAAACATTCCATGTTCATGGATAGGAAGAACAAATATTGTCTATACTACCCAAAGCAAGCTACACATTCAATGCAGTCTCTATCAAAATACCACCAGCATTTTTCACAGCGGTAGAACAAACCATTTTAAAATGTGGATGGAACCACAAAAGATCCTGAATAGCAAAAGCAATCTTGAAAAAGAAAACCAAAGCTGGAGGCATCACAATTCCGGACTTCGAGCTGTATTACAAAGCTGTAGAGATCAAGACAGTATGGTACTGGCACAAACATAGACACATTAATCAATGGAACAGAATAGAAAACCCAAAAGTGGACCCACAACCCTATGGTCAACTAATCTTTGACAAAGCAGTAAAGAATATCCAATGGAAAAAAGACAGTCCCTTCAAAAAATGGTGTTGGCACGTAGTAGTCCATTGTATATATGTACCACATCTTAAACCAATTTGAAAATAAACTATTATAAAATAAAATTTAAAAAATTAAAAAAAATGGTGTTGGGAAAACTGAACAACAACATGCAAGATAATGAAATTGAGGGCACCTGCATGGCTCAGTTGAGCATCTGACTTCAGCTCGGGTCATGATTTCACAGTTCGTGGGTTCCAGCCCCATGTCAGGTTCTGCACTGACAGCCCAGAACCTGGAGCTTGCTTCACATTCTGTGTGTCTCTCTCTGCCCCTTCCCCACTTGTGAGCTCTTTCTCTCTCCTCTCTCTCTTTCTGTCTCAAATAAATAAACATTTAAAAAATTAAAAGAATTGGGGCTCCTGGGTGACTGTGTTGGTTAAGTTTCTGACTCCGACTCAGGACATGATCTCATGGTTTGTGAATTCAAGCCTCACATCAGAGCCTAGAGGCTGCTTTGGATTCTTTGTCTCTCTCTCTCTGCCCCTCCTCTGCTTGAATTCTGTGTTTCTCTCTCAAAAATAGGTAAACATTAAAAAAAATCTTAAATTTCAAAAAATGAAACTGGACCACTTTCCTACACCATACACAAAAATAAATAAAAAATGAATGATATATCGAAATGTGAGATAGGAAACCATCACAACCCTAGAGGAGAACACAGGCGGCAACCTCTTTGAAATTGGCCATGGCAACTTCTTACTATATACATCTCCTGGGCAAGGGAAACAAAAGCAAAAATGAACTATTGAGACTTCATCAATATAAAAAGCTTCTGTATATTAAAGGAAACAATCAACAAAGCTAAAAGACAACCTACGGAATAGGAGAAGATATTTGTAAATGACATATCTGAGAAATGCTTAGTATCCAAAATCTATAAGGAACTCGTCAAACTCAACACCTCAAAACGAATAATCCAGTTAAGAAGTGGGCAGAAGACATGAATAGATATTTTTCCAAAGAAGACATACAGATGGCTAACAGGCACATGAAAAGATGCTCAATGTCACACATCATCAGGGACATACAAATCAAATCGACAATGAGATAACACTTGCCACATGTCAGAATGGCTACATTTAACAACATGGGAAACAACAGATATTGGTGAGGATGGGGAGAAAGAGGAACCCTCTTACACTTTTGGTGGGAGTGTTTCTCCACTGAGAAACAGTATGGAGGTTTCTCAAGAAGTTAAAAATAGAACTACCCTATGATACAGCAATTGCACTGCTAGGTGTCTTTTGTACCCAAAGGACACAAAATACTGAATTGTGGGGCATATGCATTTCAACGTCTATAGCATTATTATCAACCAGAGCCGAAGTATGGAAAGAGCCCAAATGTCCATCAGCTGATGAATGGATAAAGAAGTTATGGTATGTAGTTATATATATATATATATAGTTATATATATATGCATATATGTATATATCACAATGAAATATTTCTCAGCCATCAAAAAGAATGAAATCTTACCATTTGCATATGACATGGATGCAGCTAGAGTGTGTTATGCTAAGCGAAATAAGTCAGTCAGAGAAAGACAGATACTACATGATTTCACTTATATGTGCAATTTTAGAAACAAAACAGATGAACATAGGGCAAAGGAAAAAAGAAAGGGAAGCAAAGCATAGGAGATTTTTAACTATAGAGAACAAGAAGGATTCCTGGAGGGGAGGTGGACAGGGGATGCATTAAATTGGTGATGAGTATTAAGGATGCACTTGTGATGAGTATTGGGTGTTAAATGTAAGTTATTAGTTGCTAAATTCTACTCCTAATGCTAATGTTACAGTAGATGTTAACTTACTAGAATTTAAATAAAAACTTGAAATATTAGGGGCACCTGGGTGGCTCAGTCAGTTAAGCATCTGACTCTTGACTTGGCTCAGGTCACAATTTCACAGTTTATGAGTTTAACCCTTTGTCAAGCTATGTATGTACTGTCAGTGCAGAGCCTGCTTGAGATTCTCTTTCACTCCCTCTCTCTCTCTCCCTCCCCTGGTCACATTCTCTCCCTCTCTCTCTCTCTCTCTCTCTCTCTCTCTCTCTCTCTCAATAATAAACAAATAAATTAAAAAAACTTGAAACATTAAAGAAAAGATAAGGGGGAGAAAACTGGTAAAAGGTACAGGGAAACTACTATTTTTGCAACTTCTTGTGAATGTACTTATTTCAAAATAAAAAGTTCTTTTAAAAGAAAAAAAAAAAATCCAATACAAAAAATGACCTCGTGATCTTTGTGTGAAGTTTGTGAACTCTGGGATGAGATTTGTTTGTTGTTTTTCCATTAGAGAGAAACCCACCATTTCTGCAACCCAAACCAGTGTATTACAGCTTTCAGTTTGGACATAAGTCAATTTATGCACTATCTCAACTCTAGGTATTTGCTGATCAGTATTCCTTATTCCTATCACTTTTACATACTTATGCAAATAGTCTTTTTTTAATTTCCCTTAATACTTATCATTTTCTTTCCCTGTATTCATTAGGATCCTGTTTAGGCAAAAGATAAGAGAATGACTCTGCACTAAACAATTTATTCATAAGACAAAATATTATTTGCTCTTGTTTGGGAAGATTGAACTCTTTCACTACTTTTTTAAAGTTATAATTGATTTTATTTTTTTGAAAATGTATTTATTTATTTTTGAGAGAGAGAGAGAGCAAGGGAGGAGAAGAGAGAGAGGAAGAGAGAATCTCATGTGAGGCTCCAGCTCACAAACCATGAGATCATGACCTGAGCCAAAATCAAGAGACAGACACTTAACTAACTGAGTCACCCACGCACCCCAAAGTTATAACTGGTTTTTAAAAGGGGGAATTAGAGGATTTTGGATAACTGTGCCAAGGTCTTATCTTAATATGGTATTAGTGCCTGGAGTAAAGTTCCGTCCTCCCCAGTGGGCAGAGAAATTCCACGGGGAACAGGAGTGGGGACGAATAGACAATAAGTGATATATGATATGACATATATATATATGATATGTCAGATGGTGATAAGTACTATGAAAAGAAAAACAGGATAAGGAGGAGTGGGAGTTGGGGAGTATTTTATGTAAGGAGTTCAGGGAAGGGCTAACTTAGAAGTGACATTTGGGGAAAGGCGAGAGGGTAATGAAGGCTCAAGTCATGCTCCCAGGGGAAGGGTTTTATGGACAGAAGAGCAAGAGTAAGAGCCCTGTGGTGGGAGCTGTGTGGTTCATTTAAAGGACAGCAAGGAACTAGTGTGGCTGCAGGGGAGTGAGCAATGGAGACCGGCATAGAGGATGAAGTTAGAAGGTGGTGGTGGGGGGGACACCTGGGTGGTCAGTCGGTTAAGAGTCTGACTCTTGATTTTGGCTCAGGTCATGATCTCACGGTTAGTGAGTCAGAGCCCCACATTGGACTCTGTGCTGACAGTGTGGAGCCTGCTTGGGATTCTTTCTCTCTCTCTTTTTTCTGCCCCTCCCCCACTTGTGTGCATGCACACACACACACTCTCTCTGTGTCTCAATAAATAAATTGATTAAAATAAAAAGAAAAGTGGTGGGGGCAAGACCTTATAAAACAGTAGTTGGGTAGGACAGTTTTGTTTTTAATGTTTATTTTTGAGAGAGAGAGTGTGTAAGCAGGGGAGGAGCAGAGAGAGGGGGACAGAGGATCCAAAGCAGGCTCTGTACTGACAGCAACTTCAGTGCAGTGAGCCAATGTGGGGCTCAAACTCAAGGAAAGGGAGACCATTCCCTGAGCCAAGGTTGGATGCTCAACTGGCTGAGCCTCTCAAGTGCCCAGGGTGGGAGAGTTTTGAGGTGTAAGATAGGCCAAACTGTAAGCTTGACCAGGAACAAATAACAAAGTTATTTCAGATGTACTACAAATCAGGTGAAAGGAAAGAGAGAGAGTACGCCTGACACGCCTAGGCTAAAACATCCTCATTTGCTCCATATTGGTGATAAAATTGATGTAATGGCAATAAAAGAATGACTAGGAAGAGAAGTCAGATTTTAGTGCGGAGTCCATAAAGTTATTATTACCGCATGCTTATGATGTGTCAGCAATATATTTTGAAATATAGTATTTCTTTAATCCTCACTACTAATATCCTTCCTTTACAGGTGAGTTGCAGAGAGGGTAGGCAACTTTCCCCAAGTCAAATCAGGATTTCACTTCAGGTCGCCTGGCTGCAGAGTCACAACAGTAGGTAACCTCTCTATCTGGAGTTAGAGAAAGAGAACTGACTGCCAGAGAAGGTTCAAACCCAGGTTCTGTATAGCTCAAGTAAATTAGGCACCCAATGTGTGCCCTAAACTAAGTACGACTTACCTGTTAGGCGAGGCAAAGGTGTCCCTTTAAACTTTGCCACATCCTAATAATTTGCTGAACTCTGTGTATACAGCTGGCTTTGGAGCCAGCACTACCTTGTGGCATGAGATTCCCCATGGTGTAGTAAAGAAACTTCTTGTTCTCTAAACAAGTGGCTGAGTACGATCATGATGAATCACTTCTTAGGAAGGTGTTAAAGAGGATTCAGTGTTCCTCCATGACGTGTTCAAATTCCATACCCACTGCCGGTCTCATGTTAATGAGCACTGCCAAGGATGCAAAGCTTTTGTCTGAGATTGTGGGAAATATGGCACCCAAGAAGTCTCTTAAGAATGCAGGAAACATTTTAGGGTGATAAGGTCCAAGAATTCAAGGCAATTGAAGTCTGAGGTGTCCCCAGCTATTTTTCCAAGTGACACTGCCAAGGGAAACAGAGTTGAATGGAGGTCACAATAACCAGATGTTCTTTCTTTTTTTCCTCTCAAAAGGGGTGGGGATAACTATGTCACCACAGGACCTGATGTACCCAACTGGTTTTGATTAGGAAAAGAGAGCCGTGGTGAGCATTATGGGAATAAGAGACTTAATATAGGAATTAGAGATTCCGTGACTGTGGCGCTGAGAGAGTGAAGGTCTCCCAAGAACTGGAGAAAAAGTCACTGTGAGGAAATGTCAGAAGCTGTCATAGCTGGCCACTGTGACCTCCTAGGAGCAATGGCTCCCTCTTTGCTCCCACCTTCCACATTTCACAGAAATCTTTTTCACTGGCCAACTGTAATCTGGATTTATACAGAAAGGGCTTCTGGGAAACGTAGTTCTTAGATTTAGAAAGGCATGGTGGTGGTGATGGTGCAATTTGTAGTAGAAAGCGTGGCAAGCATGCAGTCTCCACGAATGCAAGGATCAAGTGACGAAGAGAGAAATCACCAACTTCTCTCATCAGGACCCTCCACTTTTTGACCTGCATCCTTACACAACACTTGCTGCTCAGAATCCCTATTTGGAATCTGTCTTACCATCTACACCCTCCTACCGTCTACACACAGAGGAAATCATTCAACTAACTACACTTGCATTCAAACATTGTTTTATTTGTTTGCTTGTTTTACCTCCAGTTCTAAACTGTTACCACTTTCCTTGAGCCAGAAGTCAAACACCAACCTCACTCTCAACTTTCAGAGAAAATAATGATCATTTCTTAATTTCTTGTGATCCTTTGGAATCCTTTCTGCATTTCTCCTGTTCTCACATTCTCTCACAGTGGAAAGAGAGTCCAAGATTAATTGTTGGTGTCCTGGGTCCCATCCTCCCATATTTTCATGGAACTCTCTTCCTCTATCTGTCAATCTTGCTTTTTCTCTTCAATTTCTCTATGTAGTTCCTTATTCTCCTTAGCATAAAAACATATTCAGGTCTATGCATATTAAAAATAATTTCTTCCTTGACCTCATTCCATTCCTTTATTTTCCTGCAGAGTGAAGCTCCATGAAGGAGTAGTCTCCTCTTAACTCTTCCTCCACCTTTCCTAATTTTACTACATACATTTCCGTATAACTTTGGTTCCCTTTCTGCCATATACCACTGTAATATTAAAATCAAGGTCACTATAATTGCTAAATTCAAAGGCCATTTTCAGTCCTGACATTTTCTTGGTCTCTCTGTAGCATTTGGACATTGACAGCCTCATCCCTGATACTGTCTCTCTTGGCTTCTGTAGGATCCTGCTATCCTCTAATTCTCTTATTATTTTTTTCACACTTCATTGTGATATTGTCTTTTTTCCTCCATGCACACTTTAAGGATTGTATTCCCCTGTGCTCCATCTGAAGTCCTCTTCTTTATCTGTACATTTTTTATATCTTATTAATATCCATGGCTTTGATCTTAACACAATTTGATTGTCTTCCTTTATGATTTGATGATTTTTTGGTAGTGATATACTTTAATTCCTTTCTCTTTTTCTTTTTTGTATCTATTGTAGATTTTTTCTTTGTAGTTGCCATGGGACTTGAATAACACTTCTTAATGTTATAATAGTCTATTTTGAGCTGATAACAACTTCAATCACTTATAAAAACTCTACACTTTTATACTTTCTCTCCTCCTACTCACTGTTATTGATGTCAAAATTTTCCTCTTTTTATATTGTGTATCCGCCAACGAATTTTTGTTGTTGCAACTGCAACTATAGTTGTTCTTAGTATTTTTGTCTTTTAACTTTTATACTAGAGTTAAACATGATTTATTCACCACTGTTAAAGTATTATGTTATTCTATATTTGTCTATATACACTTAGCTTTACCAGTCAGGTTTATCCTTTAATAAATGGTTTCATGTTTCTGTTTAGCATTCTTTTATTTCACCTTGAAGACCTCTCTTCAGCACTTGTAGTAAGGCAGGTATAGTGGTGATGAACTCCTTCAGTTTTTGTTTGGGAAAAATATTTCTCTCTCCTTAATTTTTAAAGGACAATTTTGTTGGGTACAGTATTCTTGGTTGGCATTTTCTTTTCTTTAACATTTTGAATATATTACCCAACACTTTTCTATAAAGTTTCTGTTGAGAAATCTGCTTATAGTCTTATAGGGTTTCTCTTGTATATGACAAATCATTTTCCCCTTGCTGCTCTCAAAATTATCTCTATGTCTTCAACTTTGACAATTGAGTTATAATTTGTCTCAGTGTAGACCTCTTTATATTCAACTTATTTGGAATCTTTGATTATGAGTTTGGATGTCTGGCTCCCTACCTGAAATTGGGAAGTTTTCAATAATAATTTCTTTAAGTAAACCTTCTGCACCTTTCTCTTTCTCTTCTCCTTCTGGGAATCCCAAAATACACGTTTTGGGTTGTTGATGGTATCCCATAAAGTTATGTTGACTTTCTTTACTCTTTTTCATTGTTGTTAGTATTATTCCTCTACCTAGGTAATTTCAGATGACTCATCTTCATGTTTGCTGACTTTTATTTTCTTAACGCTTGATCAAGTCTCCTGTTTCTGTTTTTTTTTTAATTTAATTTTTCAGTTCACTCATTGTATTCTTTAGCTCTAGAACTTCTGCTTTTTAAAATATAGTTTCTGTGTCTTTGTTGAATTTCTCATTTTGTTCAAGTATTATTTTCCTGATTTTGTTGAGTTGTTTGCCTGTGTTCTCACTGAGCATCTCTCAGATGATTATTTTGAATTCTTTGTCAGGCAATATTCAGATCTCCATTTCTTTAGGGTTGGTTATTGGAGCTTTATTTTATTCCTTTGGTGGTATCATGTTTCTCAGTTCTTCATGATCTTTGTAGTCTTGCATTAGTCTGCACACTTGAAGAAGTAGTTATCTCTTTATAGATTAGCTTTAGTAGGGAAAGCCCTTCACCATTCATCTTAGCCAGAAATTCTGGAAAACCTGGCTAGGAGGTCCATGAGTTAGCATGCTGCCAGAGCTGCAGGTGAGCAAGCCTGGCACCTGGGTGCCAGGGTCTGTGGACAAGTGAGTCTGGTTCCATGATCAATAGGTGGGCATTTTTCATAGGTCCACAGAGAGGCTGATGTCTGAGTCCATGATGGTGGACCTGGAGCTGGGTATTCAGGATCTGGCTTGGCACCAGGATCCACTAGAGTGCACCTAGTACCAGTGTCCATACTGAAGTTGGACTCTCACTTTGTTCTTTTCCCCAGAGGAGAACTCCTGGGCCAAGGGATCTCTCTTGGTGCTGCACTACACAGGCTAGGGGAAATGGCGACAGAGGTAGAGTGATACTGTTCTTTCTATCTTCTTAAATGTATCTTTTCTCATTTTTGTGCTCCATCTGGGTACAGTAATCTCTCACCTAGGTTCTGGAGCTCTCATGAATATATTTTTGTCTCTGGATGGTTGTCAAATTGGTGTTTCTGTGGGGGCATGAGAGCTAGAACTTCCTATTTTGCCTTCTAGCTGATGTCACTCATCTGACCCAATTTGATTATGACCTTAAATCTTAGCTTTTTCCTGATCTTCAGATCAGTATAGTTAATTGTCTATATCTTCTCTTAGATGTTGTATGAGACAGGCTAAGCTGCTGTGACAAAACACTAAAAATTAATAGTTTAAAGGGTGATAAACGTATTGTTCTATCATGTAAACATCACAAGATGAGATTTCTACTTAACAGACAGCTCTAATACATGCAGGAACCCGGGCTAATGGATACTCTGCTGTTTTCATCCTGTAACTTAGATTTTAGGTAATTCTGTTCATTATCACTCCAACCAGTTGAAGGGGAAAAGGGCAGAAATCCAGAGACAAGAATTTCTTCTTAAGTAAGTGAAAAATTATATACTTTGTTCTTGTTCACATTCCACCAGAAAGATCTTAGTCATATGCCAACTACCCAGCCTCAAAGAAGACTGGGAAATGTAGCCCCAAAGGAGTTCTGGGCAGCCATATCCCAGCTACTGTTATGGAGAAAATGGAGAAAATGGATTCTGGTAGACAGTGAGTAATCTTTTCCACAGGTATCAACATGTACTAAACAGATGTCACAACTTCCCTATTTCCATTTTCCCTTCTTCCCACAGTCCTTTTCTCTGGAGAGTATAATCCATCCCATTGCATGAACCAAAAACCCAAGAATCATCCCAAATACCCTCTCACTTACCAGAGTGGGAAATTCTCACCAAATTCTGTCAATTCTAGTGTCTAAATATTTCCCTCTTTGTTCCCTCTGCCACTGCTTTTCTTACCTGGATTTCTGAAACAGCTTTTCTAAGTAATCTTTCCTTGTTTCCAGTCTTGCAACCTTCTAAATAACCTATTGTTCAACCTTCAGAATGAACTTTCTAAAATAGGGGTGGAATCATAGGACTCTCAAATCGTTCAATATTTATTCCATGCTGTTTGGATAAAGCCCAACCGTCTTAGCATGGATTAGGAAGCCCTTTCTGAGTAGATGCTCAATAAATATTCTTGAACGGATGAATAATTTGGCCCTTGCCTACCACTTACCCCACACCTACCTATGTGAAAACATACGGAAGTTCTCTATACCTGATAGATTGTTTCATGCATTTGCTGGCGCTGCTCTTTGGCCTTAATTACCCTTACTGTATTATATTTCTCCTGCTAGACTCAATTAGTTCAAATATTAGTCTAAATACTCCTTGTCTCCTGAGGCATGTGTACATACAGTATAGCACTTTTCGTAATCTACTTTAACTTTGTCTTTATGTACATCATTCGACATATATTTACTGTCTATTGTATTCTAGCACAGTCCTGATGACCTTACAGAGCATGCAGTGCAGGCAAATTGATACCCAACAGTGTACAAATAAATATAAAATACAAACTGTGAGTTCTCTGGAGAAAAACAGAGAGCATTAGGAGATAGCATAAGAGGGACATCTAATTTAGTTGGGGCTCTGGGCCAGGAAATCACATTTCTCTGAGGAAATGACATTTAAGCAGAAACCTGTAATATAACTTTGGTACTTGCCGTTCTCACTTACTTACCTTCCATTTACTTTCTAACCCACTGTTTTAACCCCTGTCCTGGGATTTTATGTGTGTGCTGTTCCTCTTGCCCCAGATGACCAACCCTGCTGGGGATAAAATCCTCATTATCTTTTAAGATTCATTTTCAGCCTCAGCCTCTCCATGAAAATTTCCCTGACTCCTCGAGGAAAAATGAGTCATTTCTTCTACATTTTGAATCTGCCTCTATTACAACACTAATCACCTTAAATAGGAGATCCTTGAGATGAAAACCTATCCTGTACCCTCTGTGTCCTATTTTGTCCTGTTCCCTTAGAACCTTTGGAATCTTTTATGCAGTGTAAAAATCGCTGCTTCCTCAAACATTCTTCTTATGATATAGTTTAAAATCCTACTGATTTTAAGCTTTTAAGCTTTTAAGTGCATTTCAGCTTACCAATATCTTTCTTAAAATGTGTCGTCTTTGGTGAAATTCAATTCAAAAGATGTAGTCTAGCTGCATAAGATAGACTATCACTATAAAGCTAGACTTCTCATGCATCCTAGGATTGTATAAATTTTTTTGGCAATTATATACCAGTATGAAATCATACCAAGTCGATTGTGGGAGAGGGACTACTGGTCAACCAGTTCAGTCTCATCCTACACTTGTGTTCTTGGGTTTTTCGGACTCAAGAAAAGAACTTTACATTTGCCCCCTTAAACATCATGTTGTATTCAGCCCATCAATACAGACTGCTAAGATGATTTTTGTTTTTTGGAACTAGTACTGACTTGAAGATATCTATCATTTTTTCCAGCTTTCTGTCATCTGCAAATTTGATGAATCCATTTTAGAAATTAGTATCCAAATAATTAATAAAAATGTGGATAGAATGCTACTATGATGCATTAGCTTTCTCAAGAAAGATATTATTTCATCAATCATACTTTTATCTTGAAAATTGTATAATTGTTTATGTTTCCAAGTTTCTTCTTGCCAGAGATCTTGTCACATGCCCTGTTGAAGTACAGTGACATACATTTACATTAGAAATGAAAATCATTTTATTGAGTTAAAATGGAATGAATAAAGAACATGGCTTTATATGAAGTATGCCCAAGGAAGTAGTCTTAGAAATTATTTTGCAAGAAAAAGTTGAAAGAGAAATTGGAACAATAGGCAGAAATATAAATGGCTACAGATGTGGCCATCAGAAGAAATTTAAAAATGGAAATACAGAAAATAAAAGGAAGAAACTAAGAGAAGGGCCTCAATCAGAGTTTTGTTACATATCTTCCTTTTTTTAGGCATTGAAATAACCCTATGAAATAGACTTAATGGCTTGAAGAAGTAGATGACTTGCCTGTCAGAGCTGGAGCTGTGATTTAAACTCAGATCTCTCTGACACTGAAAAAGACTAAGAATTTTTACTGTATTAAGTTGCTTAGTTAAGTAAAGCTGCTTTTAGGGAGAATCTAGAAGGAATAAAACCCAGTATTGGTGGTTTTGGAGAGAACTATTTGGAATAAGTTCAGAGGATGGATTTTGGTCTCAGAGAGAGGGATTTTTCTTCTTCAGTAAATAAGAATGCCAAGCCTGAAATCTTAGCCTAACCTTAAAGTACAAGTCAAGTTGGAGAGAGCAAGGAAGGGCTGAGACATATTCCAGGGGCAGGACTGAAAGAATGATCGATCCTTCCAGCTAGGGGAAAAACCAGCAATAAATTGGCAACTGGAGTTGAGGCTTGGGCCTTGAGACAGATAGTATTTTGTTGCAAAATGAAGTTGGTAAGAAAAGACATCATGCAGAACCAGTCCTAGGAGCTCGTTCTACGGATAGACCTTGGGGACTGAACTGGCTGCAGAGATGGCTGAGAAAATTTTCTTACCGACACTCATATAGATGAAGAAATTGAGGGCCAAAGCATTAACTGACTTGCCCAAGGTTACATATCCAGTGTGTGAAAGATGCAGGATTTGAACTTAGGCCATCTGACTCTAGAGTCCACTATGGCCCCTGATGCTGTGTTATCTCTTCATGTCATCTTCTCTGTGAAACTTTCTCTGACTCTCCATCTGGCTTCCAATAGAGCTAAGTTATACGTTCATAGGTACTCACCTTGTACCTTTAATTACCTTGTATTATTGTTTATTTGTCTTTTTTTCCCTCACACAGATTGAGCTCCTCAAGAGCAGAATTGAATCTTTTTGTTCCACTCGCCTGTCCACACCAACGCGGTGCCTGGAATTTAGTGACACCCAACAGAGGTTTGCTTGATAGATGTCTTATTAGATAAGATTACTGGCTGTAAGCAGCAGTAATCACCTCTGCCTCTACTATTCTTAGGAAGAATAGTATTTTATAGGAAGGATATCTAGTGTTTTATAGAATCAATTAGAAGACTAAAGACTGTTAAGAAAACAGGCAGGAAAATAGGGAAGTTAGACAACAGAAAAAAAATAAATAAACCTGTTCAGGACCTGGTTGTGTAAAAAAAAAAAAGTCAGTTATTACAGGTAAAACACTTAGAACAGTGTTAGTCACCTTGTAAGGGAGCGATAATGTTTGCTGTTATGTATGCTGGGTCTTGAAGGCTATCAGGTTCACCAGCTGGAAGAAGACAGACCAGCATATGCAAAGGGCCTGGTGTGTTAAGGGAATTTCTGGAAGCCTGAGATAGCCAGGGGATAAGATATACTGAAGAGGGCAGAGCAGAGGTGAAGCACAGCAAAAGCTGAGTTTGGCAAAGGAGGCCAGGGAGGGCCTTGTGAATCTTTATCAGAGTAAAGTCTTTGTTTAGAATTTGTTCTAAGGGCAAAGGGGAGCCAGTGGTGTCTTCTAAATAGGGCACGTGAGGTGCTCTGTACACATAGGCTCTGATTGTATTTCCTGAGACCCATTTAGTCACAAATGATCAGGGTTCATCAATCACACAGGCCAGAAGGCTGTGCGACTACTCAGCGCTGGCGAGGACCCATGTGAAAAATGCTAAAGGTTACACATGAATCCTGACCACAGCTTTAGAAGCACATTTGAAGCTATGACTGCTAGTGACCCTTAGGGTCTGGGCATCTCCCTTGGCAAGTGCATTGTGGGCTTGGTTTGAAGGAGGGGGTGTGGTCATCTGATCCATGAAGAAAGGAAATGCCAGCAAGTGAGCATGTCTGCCAATGGTCACATCGCAGAGTCTGATGGCTGGCTTCTGCCATGGCTCATTTCCTATTGCATCATGCTGCTGCCACACAAAGTCGCGTCATGACTCTCCTGGCTGGAAGTCAAGGGGAATGGCCCCATCATAGCTTCTGGGCCCATTGGCAGGAATCCCTCATGGAAACAGCCTTAAATTCAAAGACACCTTATAAAGGCTTTCCAATAACGGCTGTGTGTGGCCAAGACTCTGTGGGACTGCCTTGGGAAGGCTGAGGGCATGGCTTGGAAAGGAGAAGCGCTCTCAGTGTGTCGGCCTGTGGGGCCAGGCTCCACCCTGGCCAAAGCAAAGAGCGAGTTCAAGGAAGCTCAAATGGATTTAAAGAAACACTTTTTTTTTTCCCTAACTATAAAAGTAATACATGTTCGCGGTGCCTGGGTGGCTAAGTCGGTTAAGTGTCTGACTTCTGCCCAGGTCAAGATCTTGTGGTTCCTGAGTTTGAGCTCCACATTGGGCTCTCTGCTGTCCGTGTGGGGCCCATTTTGGACCCTCTGTCTCCCTCTCTCTACCCCTCCCCTGCTCGCCCGTGCTCTTTCTCTCAAAAATAAATAAACATTTAAAAAAAGTAATACGTGTTAATAACAGGAAAATGGCAAAATGCAGAAAAACACAAAGAAAAAAAAGCAAAAACCTCTTAAAGTTTCATGATTCAGCCTTCACAATTTACTGCTAACATTTGGCTTATAGCCTTTCGTGTTTCACTTATGTATAATGTGTCTGTATGTATATTGTGTGTATGTGTATATAATATGTATATTTTTATTGTAGTAAAATAAGTGCAATTTGAAAGTTACCATTTTAACCATTTTTAAGTGTCTCGTTCTGTGGCATTAAGTACACTCACACTGTTGTGCAACCGTCACCACTGTCCCTCTCCAGAAGTTTTTCATCTTTCCAAACTGAAATTGTGTCCCCATTAAACACCAATTCCCCGTTCTCCTACCAGCACCTGGAAGCCACTATTTTGCTTTCTGTCTCTGTGAATCTGACTCCTCCAGGTGCCTCATACAAGTGGGACCATACAGCACAGGACGTAAGAGTACAGTATTTGTCCTTTTGTGACTGCCTTTTGTCACATAGCATAATGTCCTCCAGGCTTATTCATGTCGTAGCACACGTCGACACGTCCTTCCTTTGAAGACAAATACCACGTGATTTAACTTATATGTGGAGTCAAAGCAAAGCAAACCAAACCAACCAAACAAACCAAAAAAACAGAAACAGACTTAAATACAGAGAACAAACTGGTGGTTGGCGAGGGGAGAGGGTGGGAAGATGGGCAAAATAGATAAAGGGGATGAAGAAGTACAAATTTCCACTTATAAAATAAATAGATCTCAGAGATGAAAAGTACAGCATAGGGAATACGGTCGGTACTACTGTAATAGCATTGCAAGGGACAGGTGCGGAAAACACTCATCGTGGCGAGCACTGTGCAATGGGTACAATTGTCACGTCACTCTGTTGTACCCCAGAAACATATTAACAACATTGTAGGCCAACTATACTTCAATGAAAAAAAGATACCCCCCGCAAATTTTCTTCCTTTGCCTGAACAATATTCCACTGTATGTGTGTACACCACTTTCGTTTATCAGTTCATCTGGTGATGGATACTTGGGCTGCTTCCACCTGTAAGGATGCCATGAACATGAGTTATCAATATGTTTGGTCGTCACTCTGTTTGGGTATATGTCCAGAATTGGAATTGCTGGATCATATGGTAATTCTATGTTTTATGTATTTTAAAATTTGTTAACATACTCCTAATTTTGTATACTCCTAATTTTGTATACTCCTAATTTGATTCTCAAATTGTGAGAATCTTCCAATGTCAGTATAAACTCTTTCAAAACCTGATTTTTAATGACTGTCTGGTGTTTACTCCATTATCTTGGTGTCCTTTTCTTAGATCTTCTGATTATTTCCAATTTTTCACTGTTACGACACTGTAACAAACATCCTATATACAAATATTTGAAGATTCTGATTATTTCTTTAATATGATTAATCCTTAGGGGTGAAATCATTGCATCAAAAAATATGAACAATTTTAAGGCTCCTGGTGTATACGTATAAATTTATTTTATAGAGTTTGCTCCAGTCTTATACCCCTCTAGTAGTGTTTAAGCCCATCTTACTATCATTTATTTAAAAAGAAATTATTCTTTTTGTAACCTGGCATCCTAAGTAACTGACCCACCAACAATACATTTCTGGCCGTGGCTTCCCAAGAACCTTATCAAGCTGAGGTTGTGGGTACACAGGTTTGAAAGAGGATATATGACTAGAGGAAAAGAACAGAAGCTGGCAGTTTCAGGTATGAGGAAGTCAGGCAGGCTGGTGCAGGTGATGGGGACAGGTGGAGATAGCAGAGGGAGCACAGGGCACCTGTGTTGATTAAACGTCTCTACGTGAAAGTTGCTGTCCACATAGTATTAACCTACAACAACTCTGTGAGGGAAATGTGATCATTTTCCAGTGAGGAACCTGAAGCTCAGAAAGTTTCAGTTCCAAAGTTATGCACATGGTAGGCGGCAGAGCCAGGACTCAACCCAGAATGTCTGACCCAGAATGTCTGACATTCTGACTCCAGAACTGGCACTGGTAGCTTTTCACTACACCACGATGCTCTCAGGTGAAGACCAGAGTCCCGAGCTAGAGAAGGAACAGAGAGGGTGGGCAGTGTTGCGAACTCGAAATGAACAAACAATCAAGAAAACCAGACTCTTAAATACAGAGTTGCAGAGGGGAAGGGGGTGGGGGAGATGGACAAAATAGATAAAGGAGAAGAAGAGGTACAAATTTCCAGTTACAAAATAAGTAAGTCATGGAGATGAAAGGTTCAGCACAGGAAATATAGTCAATCATATTGTAATAATGTTGTATGGTGACGGATGGTCACCCGCTCGCCACGGTGAGCATTATAGAGAATTGTGGGATCTGTATCTCGTACCCCTGGAACTGATATAACGTTGTATGGAAATTACACTTCAATAAAAAACCTGAAAAAGTTTGGCATAGACCAATGTTATTGTTAGTTCCTAGGTCCAGGGAGAAGTGAGGGTTGTCATTCTGTGTGAGGGGGATGAAAGACGCCTCCCTCTGGAGGATGGTCAGATTCCTCTGTGAAGGGGTGTGGGTTTAGCACTTGCGGCATGCCACTGAGCTGGATAAGCTGACCCATTTCAACAGATGCAGAGCCACCTGCAGGCCCCGTATCCACCTCGGTGAGGTGCTTATGTAAGGTTGTAGAGCAGAGTAATCAGCTTATTCAAATGGTAGAACTCCATAGGGGAGGCAGAGGCCAGAACCAGCTAGGTGAGAAAGACCAGGTCACGGATGGAAAAACCACAAACCTGTGGGGCGGGTTACTGCATCGCTGCTACATTTCAGGAAAAAATATGTTAAGGCATGATTTAATCTTTCATTGATTTGGGTAAGGAGGTATAATTAAATTTATAACACCCATTCATAACACAAACAAACACTTCAACCATTGGTATAGCCACCACCAGTCTTATCACAAAGTAGATGGTAATTAGAGCAGTGAGTTCCTGGCTGGCGTATCATGGAAAAGAGAAGTGGATTTTAGTCCTCTGTTTTATAAGGGCAACTATGTGTTTGTTGTGAGTGGCAGGCAGTGGCAAAGATGCTTATTGAAATGACAGAGGGTGTTTGGGGAGGGTGAGGTTGTAGTCACAGTGAGTAGAGTTCCATTACCAATGCATCTTTCTCCGTGCCAGAGGCTAAGGCTCAAATAGCCATTTTCAGGGTTGGTGATAGCTGTAGCAGAAACACCTGGAATCACAACAAGGCAAAGGCTCATTTTGGGGGTCCCCAAGCAGAGATCATGGACTTTTGCACTCTAAGATTCCTTGGTTATTTCAATACTTTCCATTGTATCTATTAATTTCATGTTAACTCCTTGCTGGAGGGACTTAGGTCTGGTTCATTTTATAATCTGCCCAACACAAAATTGGCACTCCGTAGATTTGTAGTAATATAAAAATGTATAGTAGCATAACATTCCATTTTTATATTTATGGTTATTTAGGATTGGGATTAGGATTAAAAGGTAGGGTAGATTCCATCATTTCCTCTGGGGATGGTGAGTTTCCCTTGGAAGAAAAAAATAGGGACCAAACAAAGAATACATCATGATATGCGATGAAATGTATCATAAAACTAAGATTGAGTTTTCCGTCAATGTGGCCCAAATTGTTCTAATTTGTTAAATTTGCTTCTCTAAGTCAGATGCAATAGTTGAGGCACTAAGGGTTGACTGTGCCCTCACCAACCACACACCCCCCATTCCACTGCCTGAGTCTTGTGGAAAAATAAGCCAATCAGAGATTTACTCCCTACCTTTTTCTTAGGTAAGAGCCTAATAATCTTGAAAGAGTGAGAGGGTGAAGCAGTGAGAAACTGGTTTTATCCTGATAGGTCAAGGGCTTTAGAGACAGAGGGGAGGGCTTGTATTACATGGGTACATTGGGAGTTAATACTCAGACGATCAGCCCTAATCCTTAGGTTTTCTTTGAGACAGAAATGACCTGTGAGATGAGCTGTGGTTCAGAGCAGCTGCTAAAAGCCACAGTTGTTTTCATAGGAAGAAAGCCCAGCCCCTGAGAATCTTCTATACTGGGCCAAGGTCAGGCTGTTTAGGACTATTTGTATCTTCTCCTTCTTCAAATATTATTTTCTTTATAAATGGCTGGTGTTAAAGAATGCTTCATTTAGTTCTTAACATTTTTTGAGTGCTGGCCATGTCATGTATGTGCCAGGCATACATATATGCATACATAAATATGTAATATTTATCTGTCCTCACAACTACTATGAGGAGATACCACTGTTTTCTCCACTTTACAGGTAAGATAACTAATATAGGCATATCCTAATCTCACTTTTTAAAAAAACTGTTTATTGATTTTTGAGACAGAGTGCAAGTGGGGGAGACCCAGACTCTGAAGCAGGCTCCAGGCTCTGAGCCATCAGCACAGAGCCCAGCGCGGGGCTCGAACTCACGAGCTGTGAGATCATGACCTGGGCTGAAGTCAGGAGCTCAACCGACTGAGCCCCCCAGGTGCCCCCGAATCACACTTCTTATAAGGTGTGCAGCTGAGGTTTGAACGCTGGCGACCTGGTACCGTAGCACACAGTCTCGACCACCGAAGTCTACAGACATGGGATACTCTAAATCACTGGAAATAGTTCATGGAAGCTATTCTGCAACCATACATGTTTGTAGACATACATATATAGCTTGATATAAGTACAATTTACATGCTTTACATAGAGATGTATAATTTATGTTTTATACATGTATAATTTATAGATTGCATATGCACTTGCACATGTAATAACAGACATACATTTTCCTATAGATATTTATATGGTAAGTTGCATATAGAAGACCTGGAAGGGATGAGAGAACATTGGTTATCTCTGGGCAAGCGTATTATTGGTGTCTTTTGCACTTGTGTCTTTTCTTGTGTCTTTTATGATTTCTTCATGATGACATATAATGGTTTGTAACTAAATTTTCTCAATTTAAAAAAGGATTTTTTACTTTGCTTAGGACATTTAAAGACATGCTTTGACTATACTTGTGACTGTTCTGTACAGGATTATACAAAGCCCAGGGAAACCCCTGGGTCCAGAGTGGCACGTGGCTGACTGGTTACCATAACTGGTTTATTCTCTTTTCTAGACGGGAGAGTGGAGACTTCCCATGGTATGGATTACTGCATTGGCCCCAGGACACTTCTCCAACAGGCAGGCCTCTTCAAGTTGGCCCCATTTTGTTATCTTTGGGATGTTAGCTCTTCTCCAGAGAATCTCAGATAAGCAGATACCCTGGAGATCTGCTCAGTGCTGTAAGAAGTTTCAGGGAACACTTTCGGCCATGATAGGAGGTGAAGCCGCTTTGAGAGTTTAGCCTTATCTGTGTCAACAGGCCCAACCCTAATCCTCAACTCCTCTACAAGAACTGGGCCTTGGGAATCTGTAAGCCTCTTTCTAGCCAGGCGGACAACAAAGGCAAAGCCATTTGGCTATTTTAGTTTCTTGATTTTCTCCCTCTGTTACATGGAAATATGTCAAAATAGGAGGTTCCCCTTCCACCTCAAACTCTGCCCACTTCCCAGAGATGTACAGAAAGGAACTACCATTCATTACTTATAGCTCATGTATAAATGGGGAGCACTGAGGTTGCCCCACACACAGCTAAGTGGTCTTCTATCCATCTTGGAGATGAATCCAGTTCCTATGAGTGGCCAAGACAAGGGTGGGACACCACCTTGGTCTCAGGGCCCCCAGGAAAAGGTACAGATGACTGTTATCTGCCTTGAAGAGGGAGAACCCCAGGATGCCTACCTTCCTGCTTCTCCACAGGGGCTGCTCCAGAAATGCCCTTTCCCAGGTAAAATAATTAGGCACCTATAAGGCCATCCCTATGCAGTAGAGCCAAAGCCCAGCAAGACACCCAGCTCTACAGAGGGATCAGGGCAGGACCTGCCCCAAGCCAGAGCAAGAGCCCATTTGTCACTGGGAGTGGCTCTGTGAAGGGCACCCCCCAAACAAACACACACATACATACACCTACTATCAGCCCTGTAGCTCAGAGCAACTTGGGGTGGGTCACTACTGAAATGTTCAGGCCACTTCCTTCAGGAAGTGTGCCCAGTGCCACACTACTGACTGAGCCTGTCCTAATTTCTGATATCATCTTCCATTCCAGCAAAAGCAAATTTCCTGCAGAAGCTCCTTTAGAGGCATTAGTTCTCACCACCACCAGGGGGAAGCAGTGGTGAACCCGCCCTCCATCTGCGTACAAAGTACTGGTGGAAGAGATGGGCTGGGCTTTGGACGGAGTCCTCAGCCGAAGTACCCTGAAGACCTGGCCATTTCACACACTATAGGCAATGTGACTGGGGCTTATGCGCTTCGGAAGAGTCAGCAAAACGTTTGAATCAAAAATAAATAGATGTCTTACTGTAATTATATATGTATGTCAGCTCCAAAATAAAATTGTACAAAATTGAAATCTATAAATGTTGAAAGGTCTAGAAATAAAACGTGATGAACCTCATTCGTTGTGAAATCTATAAATTTTTTATTTTCATAAAAATTATTACTTATTAAGCAATGTTTAACCTAGAGGTTCTTTTCAAGAATGTATACTGTAATTGAAAAGAAATCATAGCCAAAATAAATGTATGACTTATATGTAAATAATTTCAAAAACAAAGTTATTAAAATGTTTTCAAAAACCTTTAGGAAAAATCATACTTAAGTGGTCTATAGGTACATTTTAACATGTTTGATATCATGTGGAGGGATTATTCCCCTACTCTTCAAAGAAATAGGGTTCATCTCATGGGCTGTAAACACATACACTCCATTTCCATCACGCCCTTCTATATTTTCCACAAAATTTCCCTCTTGGATATAGGAAACTTTAAAAGTTTGAGGAAGGTCAGAAAGTCCAGAGAGAAGGAGGGGCATGGCCAGTGACGGAGCAGTGTGGTTACTGTGGTGGATGCCTTGTGGTCACAGGGGTTAGGACCCACTCACAGACACCCAGGCTCAGAAAGCAAGCAGATCCTTCTTGAGTGCCAGACTCATATCTGCCAAGCCCAGAGACTAGGACTGACAGTCAGGATTTCAGTTAATCAATTTAGAACAAGAAACATGACTGTTGAAAGGACTGGTCACTCATTCCCTTAGGCAGTGCCTTTTCTTCCACATGGACAACAATATCATAATTAGAAGCTGATTCGGAGGAGTAAGTTGATTTCTTGACTTGAAGGTTAATGGCATCTGGGTGTCTGGACCTGATAGAAATCCATTGCCATCATAGACCTTGCCAAAGGCAATTGGCTCTCTTTCTTAGACAGAGACCGCTTATATGGGTCCAGCCTCACTGACCTCCATGGATCCCCTTTTCTACATTTAGCTAAACAACTCCCCTCCCCTCTGAATGAAAGGTTACGTTAAAGATTCTGTTGGTTTAGACGCCATTCGTTCTTTTTAAGGTTAACTGTGAATGTGTCTCTGATTTGATCCATTCCAGTGTTTAAGATTTACAAGGAATCTCTTTTTTATTTATACCTAAACATTGGAGGGCTCTCGCTGTAGCTTTCAGATCTGTCCAGCAAAGCACAGGAGGTTACAGGGGATAGACAGTCAGGTCTTGACTCTGCTTGACCTCACCGTTGTTTGACTTCTCTTTCAGAACCACTTCCGCCTTCCTACTTTCCCCCATTGTTCTAGGATAACCCCCTTCCTTTTTCTGAAAGCTCCCTGGAACATGGATCTAGAGAATGGCATCTGTTCTAAGATGTCAGTGGGCTCCATGCTTTCATGGTCAGAATGTCCTGCTGGGGCCTGAGGTGGGATTAGAAGGGCCACTGCTGTGGCTTCTTTCTAATCCCTTTGGGTAAATTCTCAGTGCTTTTTGTTTCTTTGAGGTGATCAGTCTCTAAGTTTATAGCCAAAAAGTCTGGGTTAATTTTATCTCTGCCATTTTCTAACTGCACGACTTTGGTGACACTAAAAGAAACCATTTTCTTAGTTGATATGAGCTTGATTTTATATATATTTGCCTTCCACAACCACAGGGCTGTCTAGAGATATATGACCTAATGTATGTGAAAGGGGAGATCAAGTTATTCTATTTTTTTCAACAAATAATTATTGAGTGGTACTGTCAGGATCTACCTCAGGGACTGGGAAAAAGCAAGAACAAAACAGGCAGAGGTAACAGTGATGAATTTTGCCAAGTTCCCTCCACTGAGGCTGTATCATTTTGTTTTCCCACCAAAAAAGTGTGTGAATGCCTCTTCTCACTTTGTCAACAAAGTCTTTTCTCAGACTTTCAGATTTTTGCCAAACTGATGGTGAGAAATATCCAATACAGTTTTAATTTGCGTTTCTATGGTTATAAATAAGCTTTAACATCTTTTCGTATATTTAAGGATCGTCTGAATGCCTTCTGTCAACTACCTGTTTAAAAAATTTTTTGCCCATTGTTATTTCTTATTTTGTGCATTTGTGCTTTCTCACCTATACCTTTCTTTTATCTTTTAAAAAATTAGGTTGGTTAGTGGTTTCCTATTTTGTTGTTTCAAAAAAATAGATAACTTATTTATTTATTGTACTGCTTTCCTATTTTCTTAGTCATTAATTTATGCTTATACCTTTTAAAATTCTTCTTTATACATTCTTTGTTTTGTTAAATAGATTTTCCTGGGAACATTCATGTAATTAATACAGATCCTTTTACATCTAGTTTACTTACCTTATACATCTAGTTCATTTTCTAAAAGTTCTGTAATTTCATTTTTTATTAATCTCCTTTTATCCAAGGGTTGTTTCATAGTGTGTATCTGTTATTATTTTCCAATAACACAATAACAAACAAGAGATTTGGCAGTATTTACTGATATTGCATGTGCATAAGAGTACTGTTTCTATTATTTCTATTTTTGAATAGTGCAGTGAAGTTTTCTTTGTGGCCTAATATCGAATGTTCCATGTTTAGAAAGTGTAGTTTTATTGTTGGATTAATATATTGGTGGGTTTTATGCATACAAACATACATACATATATGTTCTTTATATCATAGTAATTGTTATTTATATCTTAGTAATTGTGTTCAGTTCTCCGTACTTAATGTCTTGAATTGAGAGATATAAAATATTCCATTATTATTGTGAGGTTTTTTTCTTCTCCAAGTTTTGAATTTAAGTTCCAGTTAGTTAATATACAGTGTAATATTAGCTTCAGATATAGAATTTAGTTATTCATCATTTACATACTCTTTAGTCCCCATCACGTATTTCACCCATACCCCTGCGCACCTCTCCTTCAGTAACCATCAGTTCGTTCTCTATAGTTAAGAGTCTGTTTCCTGATTTGCCTCTTTTTTCCCCACTCTGTTCATCTGTTTTGTTTATCAAATCCATATATGAATGAAATCATATGGTATTTGTGCTTTCTCTGACTTATTTTGCTTAGCTTAATAATCTCTAGCACCATCCATGTCATTGCAAATGGAAAGATTTCATTCTTTTTATGGCTCAGTAATATTCCTGTGTGTGTGTGTGTGTGTGTGTGTGTGTGTGTGTGCCAAACCTTCTTCATTCATCAGTTGATGAACATTTGGGCTCTTTCCATAATTTGGCTATTGTTGATAGTGCTGCTTTCCAAATTTTTCCTCGTGGTTGACTTCAAGTTTCATAACATTGTGGCCAATAAACATGCATGGTTTGATCTCAATCTTTTTGACTTGTCGAGGCCTTATTTATGACCCACTCTGTGATCTACTCTGGATAATGTTCCATGTACACTTGAAAAGAATGTGTATTCTGCCACTTTAGGATGAAATGTTCTGAATATATCTATTAAGTCCATCTGCTCCAGTGTGTCATTCAAAGTCATCGTATCTTTGTTGATTTGCTGTTTAGATTATTTCTTTATTGCTGTAAGTGGCATATTAAAGTCCACTACTATTATTGTAGTATTATTGGTGATTTTCTGTTTATTTGTTATTTTTTTATATATTTGGGTGCTTCCAAGTTGGGGCATAAATATTTGCAATTGTTAGATCCTCTTGTTGGAAAGACTCCTTTATTATGATATAGTATGTTTCTTTATCTTTTGTTACAGCCTTGGTTTAAAACCTAGTTTTTCTAATGTAAGTATGGCTACTTTGACTTTCTTTTGACGTCCATTCGCTTGGTAAATGGTTCTCCATCTCCTCACTTTCAATCTGCAGGTGTCTTTAGGTCTAAAATTAGTCTCTTGTAGGCAGCATCTAGATGGGTCTTGTTTTTTAATCCATTCTGATACCCTATGTCTTTTGATTGAGCATTTAGTTCATTTGCATTCAGATTATTGATAGATATATATTTAGTGCCATTGTATTACCTGTAAAGTTGGTGTTTCTGGAGTTTTTTATGTTCCTTTCTAGTGTTTGTTGCTTTTGATTTTTCTTTCCTACTTGATGAGTCCCTTTTAATATTTGTTGTAGGGCTGGTTAGTGGTCATGAACTCCTTTAGTTTTGTTTGTATGGGAAGCTCTTTATCTCTCCTTCTATTCTGAATGACAGCCTTGCTGGATAATATACACCTTGGGTGTATATTCTCTCCTTTAGCACATTGAGTATATCATGCCACTCCCTTCTGGCCTGCCAGGTTTCTGTGGATAGATCTGCTGGAAACCCTATTTGTATTCCTTGTAGGGTAAGAATTTCTTTTCCCTTGCTGCTTTCAGAATTCTTTCCTTATCTCTATATTTTGCAAATTTTACTATGATATGTCTTATTGTTGACCTGCTTTTTAAAAATTTTCATGGGAACTCTCTGTGCCTCCTGGATTTGGATGTCTTTTTCCTTTCCCAGATTAGGGAAGTTTTAGCTATAAATTGCTCAAATAAACCTTCTGCCCCTTTTCCCTTTTCTTCTTCTCAGACTCTTTTGACGCGAATGTTATTATGCCTTACAGAGTTGCTGAGGTCCCTAAGTCTACATTTGTAACCCAATATTTTTCTTTCCCCCTTCTTTTCAGTTTCATTATTTCCCATAATTTTATCTTCTACTTTTTACTTACTTATTCATTCCACTGCTTTTTCCATCCTTGTGGACATAACATTCAATCAGTTTTGGATCTTGGTTGTAGCATTTTTTTTTTATTTTGGCCTGACTAGTTTTTAGGTCTTTTATCTCTGTGGTAAGGGACTCCCGGGTGTCTTCTATGATTTTCTCTAGCCAGCTAGTATCCTTATGATTATATTTTAAATTTTGGCTTAGGCATATTAGTTATATCTGTTGTGATTAGATCCCTTGCCATGACCTATTCTTGTTTTCTTTTAGGATGAATTTCTCCATCTTGGCATTTTTCTAGGTCTCTGTCTTCTCTGTGTTAGGAAGACTTATCATGTTTCCTGCTCCTGAGAGAAATGGCTATATCAAGAAGAGGTCATATACTGTCCAGGGCTTGGCGCTTCAGGATGTGTCTCTGGTGTGTGCTGTGTATATTCTGCTGTTGTGTTTTGGCTGCTCTTCCTCTCAAATCAGTCCTCTGCAGAGTTTTGCATGTGGGGAGTTTGTGTTGGACTTTTCGGGGAGGGGCCCACTGCTGCTCTGGTTCTCAAGCACACTTGCCCTACTAAAAAAGCACCTGCAGAGCACAGGGGGTGGGACTTGGTGTGTTGGTTCAAGCCTCCACTCTGGGCACTGTGCTGCTCAGTGAAGCCCATCTGTTCTGATGGGCAGGGGTAAAAATGGCTTAACCTGGCTCTCTCATTCCCAGAGAGGGGAGTTTGCCCCCACTGCTATTCAGAAAGCCCTCATGGAAGAGCAAATAATCTTCCCCTGTGTGTTCCGGGCATCCCTCAGATTCCTGCCTTCGCCCTGTCTGTGTCCCAGCTGTCTGCTTGCAGCAGTGCAGTGCTCCTGTGTTTTATCTCAGGTGCACTGGCTGGGTTTCAAAACTCCAAATTTTAGGGACTCCGTGTGGGGAAGACCTGAGCTGATTATCTAGGAGAGGGTTTCACTGCTCTGTGGTTTGTACTGATTTGTCCCTGAAAAGCATCACATGACCATGCAGGGACTTGGAATTTATGATGAAGCACCGCAGAAAGCTTTGTTCAGTTAGCTGCCCTCAGCAGGTGCTTCTGTTTCTATCCTAAGGAATGGGACAGCTCAATGGTGCCCATTGGCACTTTTGTCCCCTGAGAGGCAATGCCACCTCTCCCAAATGCATCCCAAGATGGGGCACTGTCTCTCCCACTGTGACCCAGCCCAGAGGATCCTCGGATCATGCTGTGTGCTCCCAGACCCCTGCCCTCCTTCTCCACGGGGGCACGATTATGTACGAGGCTTGACCCGGTGATGCATGGACTTCTAAAACTTCAGACTTTGAGCTCTGCCGCTTGTAACTACTTGCAGTAATCAACTCCTCTCGTTTTCCCTGTCAATGATTTTGGGGAGGTGCTTTTCTTGTGCAATATTCTCTCTTTCTGTTTCTCTCTTCTTTCCATGATCAGGGTTCCCACCCCTCCAAAGCACTCACAATTCTTTTCTCCCCCAAATCATGTCTCTCCACCACCTTCCTTCCATGATGTCGCCTCTCCTCTGTCTCTAGTTGTGCAGTTTGTTCTCTCGGTCTTCAGATCAGTTTCTTGGGTGATCTGATATTTATCTAGCTGTGTTCGAGGGATGAGACAAGCATAGGCCCCCCTGATACTCTGCCATCTTAACCCTTCCCTGCCTAAAGGTTGTTAAGTTGTTAACACATTTTGTTTTCTCTTTGGAGATTGTCCTTACTTCCTATAAACCAAAATGCAATGGATCTAGTTATTTTGTTGTGGAAGGCTCTTTAGAGCATCCAGTCTGCCACACCGCCAGAAGCAGGAGTCTCTTTACACAGCTTTTACACAGTTTTCATAAGCCCCACTCAAAACCTGGACTCAGCAGCTCTGCACTTAGGCAGATAAATCTATATTGTAAAAACTAGTTCTGAGGTGATTATTACAATAAACCATAGTTACTAGTTTCTACCCTATAACTTGCTCATATCCAGCTGGTGAGACATAATGAGAGGTTAGAGCTGACACAGAAAAGTTTCTGGGATTCTGGCTCCTGGCTCAGTTCCTGGTAACACACTCCTTTCCCTTTTCCCCTACATAGTCACCAGTAGCCGTCTTCCATTGATTGGTAACCTTGAATTGGCCTTCCTATGGGACTTTATAGATGAGCAGAGACTTAACATTCTAGAATTAGAGTGTTACCTACCCACCTACCTAAATCCTAAATCTTTTAAGGGCATTGCAACAAAGCCTCTTCTGGTTGAAAACTTTTCTGATCATCTCCGTCAAGTGTAAAGATACGATATCTCCTCTCCTGACATTTTTATAACTCTTGGAATCTCATGCAATATTTTACCAACCAGATGCTCTTCAAGGGTAGGGACATGTCTAGTTCATTATCACAGCCCTGTAGCCTTAGCCCGTCATGTCAATAGTGATGGAAAGGGGTCCAGAGTCAAGTTGCTTAAGAAGGTTTTATTGGTGCATTATGATAGATGAGGCAATGGACAGACGGAAGAGATAAAAATAGCTCTGAAAACTCTCATGAGCTGAGGAGAATTTGGCACAAGGGGGTGACTGTTCCTGAGGGGTCTGCACAGCACAGCAGATGCAAGAGGGATTTAGGATAGAAAACGCCTTGCAGAAATGGTCTCACTGAGAAAGACCTAAAAGAGAAACACTGTTACTAAGAGCTGATGTCCAGGGACATGCCAACTGGACTGGCCAGGGCAGGGCAAGCCAACCCTCTGCAGCTGTCTTCTTCTGGTACTGGGCACTGGAGTATGGGGCTGGGACGCTCACGGCCTATTGCTTTTGAAGTAGGAATACAGCCCCCTGGCTGTGAGGCCTCGCTTCTCTTCTGGCTGGGCTGCCTCCTGGCCTTGGGCTGAAGGCATGCCAGAATCCAGGCTACCCTGGTCCCGCCTTGGGATCGCCGTATCCCTTGTGTGGTCATCCACCCGCTCTTGGGTAACCGCTGTGGGCTCTCTCTCTCCCTGCCCGCCTGTCACACTGCACCTTGGGCGAGTGCTGCTCCAGTCCTGTCTCCCTGTCAGAGTGCTTGCCCTAGCCTGGGCCTGTCCTCCCAGCTCTGTCTCTCCTGCTTCATAGCGGCTCACTTGTGTCCATCTTTGATCACTCCCTGACTGCCTTTGAGTCTGTCCCTCATCTCTATCCCCTGTGTGGCTTGCAGACTGGCTCCTGTCCTGCTCCATGGTCTGGGTTTGTGACCCTGCTTGTGTCTGAACATGTTCTCCTGTCACCACTTGGCTTGCCTGGCTCCTGTCTTGACCCTGGACCTCAGTCCCTCTGGTTTGGCCATAGGTGGACTCCTGTGGCTGGGTGCCAAGGCTTCCTATCTGATGGCTCCTGTCCTGCTCCATGGCCTGGGTGGCATGTCCCTGTGTCTGAATATGTCCTCCAGTCACTATCTGGCTTGTCTGGCTCCTGTTTTGACCCTGGACCTCAGTCCCTCTGGTCTGGCCTTGGGTAGACTCCTGTGGCTGGGTGCCAAAGCTTCCTATCTGACACCTCCTGTCCTGCTCCATGGCCTGGGTGACACCTTCTGGTGTCTGAGCATGTTCCTCTGCTACTATCTGGCTTGTCTGGCTCCTGTCTTGACCCTGGACCGCAGTCCCTCTGGTCTGGCCATGGGTGGACTCCTGTGGCTGGGTGCCAAGGCTTCCTATCTGATGGCTCCTGTCCTGCTCCATGGCCTGGGTGGCATGTCCCTGTGTCTGAATATGTCCTCCAGTCACTATCTGGCTTGTCTGGCTCCTGTTTTGACCCTGGACCTCAGTCCCTCTGGTTTGGCCATAGGTGGACTCCTGTGGCTGGGTGCCAAGGCTTCCTATCTGATGGCTCCTGTCCTGCTCCATGGCCTGGGTGGCACCTTCTGGTGTCTGAGCATGTTCCTCTGCTACTATCTGGCTTGTCTGGCTCCTGTCTGGACTCTGGATCACAGTCCCTCTGGTCTGGCCTTGGGTAGACTCCTGTGACTGGGTGCCAGGGCATCCTATCTGACGGCTCCTGTGCTGCTCCATGGCCTGGGTGGCATGTCCCTGTGTCCGAATATGTCCTCCAGTCACTATCTGGCTTGTCTGGCTCCTGTCTTGACCCTGGACCGCAGTCCCTCTGGTCTGGCCATGGGTGGACTCTTGTGGCTGGGTGCCGGAGCCTCCTATATCTCTGCCCCTGTCCTCCTCCACAGTCTGGGTAGCATCTGTCTGGGTCTGAGTTACAGTTCCAGTCACTGGTTCACTTGTCTGGTGGGCTCTGTCGTGTTCCCTGGCCTGCATCTCTCTCTGTGACTCCCTCTCTCTGGTCTGGTGACTCTTGTCTTCTCCCACTCTCTGGGTCTGAGACTCAGAATGCCTATCCTCACCAATATCCTGACCATGGATCCGAGCCCCGGCCCCCACCTGTCCTCTGGAGGCTTGTGTGCTCTGTCCACGTTGGCTCCCCTCACGATGCTGTCCTTCCCTAGCCGGCCCCACCTCAGTTCTCCTGCTGTGTCCTGCCTCCAGCCCTTGTGAGTCCCCAGCAGAGCGGATTCCGGACTCTTGAGATCCACAAGCCCCCTCAGGACTCTCGCTCAGTGTCTTGAAACAGGCTTGGGCGACTTTAAACACCAGGACCAGGAATTCCTTGAACTCCACAGTCCCCGTGTCATCTTCATCCAGCAGGCGCAGGACTTCATCCACAGTGGCAGGATCCTGGGGTTTCTGGGGAGGAGAAGAGGCAAAGTCAGCACACCTCTCCTGGGGAAGGTGTGGTTGGGCCAGTGCAGGCTCCCCACCCCGAGCCAGGGAGCCTATCTGTGCCAGCCTCAGGGCACATATATAGTTTCAGCAGCCCTAACATGAAATAGCTTTCAGGGTGCGGCTCTTCTCACAAGGGTAGGAAGAACCTTTTGATTTGTATCCTCTGTGCCCGGCATAATTTCTGGCTTACAGGAGAACTAGAGCTAAACTTGCTGAAGAATGAATGAATGATTGAGCTCATAATGATTCTTTGGGCTGTCCTTGAAACTTGACCCCTGACACTGAGTGAGATTCTCTCCAGCTCCCAACGCCAGGAGAAGCACAGCAGAAACTGGCCTCAAGGAGTTTCTGTGAGATCCTCGCTGAGGCTCAGGTGTTTCCCCAAGATGGAGTGGGTGTGTCTGGTGGGACCACTAGTTGCCGTGAGTTTGCATCCTGCTGTGCCTACACTTTCCTGTCCCTAAGACCATCGTCCTGGTTGCTTAGATGGGAACCAAAGGCAGGGAGAGACAGGGAAGTGCATCACGGCCCTGGGTCTGCTCTGCTGGTAGGAGGAGAGAAGAAGGGGCTCCCAGAGTGTCCTCCCAGCTGATAACAACCAACTTACTCTCAAAAACACATTTCCAATGTGACCATTTAGCTAGTATTTTTGAGCAACTGCAAGACACAGAGCTATGCTTATAGTGAATTAATGAATGAATTTCTGATAGACATAGGAAACGGCTACTGCATCAGATTTAAGCAGCAGCAGAAAGCAACAATTGCTTACATTTCTAGAATACTCTAAGGCTCTGTTCCTCCCTGGGCTGTCCCTTTTAAGTCCTTCCACCTTGTCTCCAAATTAGAATGAATTTAAATCTATGTATTTTCTCTAGGGAAAATACCGTCTTTGTTCCTTCGCCTTCCTTTTCTCCTCCTCCACAGCTCCCGGGAGGGCCGGTGGGCTTGGACCAGTGGCTACCGCTTCAGATTCCTGAGGCGAAGCATCTGCAGGAAAACCCCTTTCCTCCATCCTCTCCCACCCTCCCCACGTGGCCAGGCACATCATACCACAATGACATCAGCAAACTCATGCTCCAGGAGCCTTTTCAGCTCCCCCCGGGTGAGCACTGCGCAGTTGCCCTCGGTCCTGGCGTACCGCCCAAAGGCTTCGATGATCCCATTAATGTTTCGCAGTAACTGAGGCATCTTTGGAGTCAAGCTGGAGAAAGAAGCAAAGCCCCCGTGGGGGCTCCAAAATCAACTTCAGTGTCTCCTGCTTCTTCCAGGGCTCACCTTGTATATTCAGCTCTGCCTCTGATGGCGCTGAGTCTTCCCTCTCCCTTGCCGGCTTAATGGGTTTTATGAATGGGAAGGAGTTAGCAACAGGCCCCAGAGTCAGGTGAGCTAGGGCACTTTGCTTTGCCTTTCTATGCCTTGGTTTACTCATTGTGAAAGGAAGGTAATACCAGTATTTACTTGATAGGATTATTGCAAAGCTTAAAAGAGATAATTCATATAAAGCACTTGGCAGATTCTGGCTTATACTAAGTGGCAGCTATTAAATATCATTACGACGTTATTATATATATACATAATGTGTTTATATCTGTGTAAATTGTACTGCTCATGGAGTACCTCCATATGCATCATCCCTTGTAATCCTTATTATCTCCACTTTTTCATAGGTGAGGAAACAGGCTCAGAGAAGTGAGGTGATTTTCTCAAGGCCCCATAGCTCGTAGGGGACCAAAAAAACCAGGAGTCCATATCTCCTGAACTCAAATGCAATGATCATTCTAGACTGTGCCCTGTGGACAGTCTCTGTTGTCAACAGTTGCCTGTCATATGGTGTTAGGGTCCTGCTGGGAACTCCAACAAGCAGTAAGTACATATCTAAGTTGACCCCTGCTTCAGGTGGGGCAAGCAGGAACCCCATGGGGTTCCACCCTTTCTTGCTGCCTTTTGGGTAGGCATTTGGGAAGAGGTTGGGTTACCAGCTGTTAGCCATGCTCAGGGTGCCTTCCAGTTCCAGGTCCTGAGTTCCTCTGAATGTGACCTCTATCCTCAGCACTGGGACCTGTGAACTATGATAGCCTGCCCATAGTTGTGTGGCTCCTGCCAGCCCACAGTACTGGAGGTCTATGATGAGTGACTCTCAACCGAAGGGAGAGATTTTCCTTTTCATTAGCCAGGGATCTGGGCGTAGCTTGAAGTGTGTCTTGGGTGCAGCTGAATGGGCAAAAAGCAAAGGGACAGGGAGGTGCATTAAAGCAGAAGCCTCAACGACCAGGAGATGGCAAGTTCAAATGCAGGGGGAGGAGAAAGGCCTGGGTACAGAAGCAGGAGAGTGAAGGGAGGCAGGAAGGAGGAAGGCTTGGTGCTGGGGAAGCTGGGGCAGTGTGGCCAGAAGGATTCCAAAGGTTATAGACCCCAGGTAAGCTCTTCAAGGGGAGTCCTTTCCAGTAGCCAAAAATTTCAGGCAGAATTTTCTTTTGTATATCAAGGTACAAAACTCAAATACTATACCTCAGCAGAGAAATGAAAAGATCCCGGGTTTTTGCTGTTTACCATGTCACAGACCTTAATCACTGAGCTATAAACAGTAAAAATAAGGCTACTTGTTCAGATGCCTTAGGATAAATCTACAAACTCATCTTGCCTAATAAGGCCCTGGGGAAGACTGTCATGTCAGCCCCTCCTCCGTGACAACGTTCAAGCCCATTGTCGGTGGGCAGGAGTAACCTGATTCTGGCTGTATGCACTGTGAGTACTGCAAAGAGGCTTCCAGAACCTTAAGAATAAGACACCTTTGCTGTTCAGAAAGGCACACAGGTGGTTCCGTCGCCGCAGCTAACATGCTCTGGTGAGAGAAGCTGCTGCCAGGCCAGCCTCAGGGAAGGAGGAAAGAGCCCATGGTTCAGGACAGTAGCTTCTCCCACGTGCACACACCCACTTTGCCTGAGGCCCAGTCAGAGGGGACACTTTCGGTCCACGGCTGGCACCACAGGCCACGGCCCGGGTCTAACAGCTTGGTTTTATGAGCTCAGATCACCAAGACACCAAGAACGAGAAAGAGGTTCCTCAGGAGGGCACTTACCTAATGCACAGGCAGGACGAGCAAGTGTCTGTCAGGCGGCGAATGGCGTATCAGGTCAGCGGGACGGGAACCTTTTATAGTGGATTTAATGGAGGCCGGTGTTTTAGATAGACGTCCCCGCCCCACGGGAAGGCTTGATTCATTCGAGGCTCTGGTCCAGCCCAGCCCCACTTCCCTTCTTGTCTGTTTCACCTGCTGACACATGACTGTGTTGGCCGAATGAGCACTCCCTCTTACTACACTGGGTGCCTTCCTGATTCCTTCCCTGGGTCTGCCTCCTCATGTCAAGGAAGCTCCTTTCTATACTGGGCTCAGCAGTGCTCAGCACAGGTCAGGGCTCCTGGTGAACACGCATCATCTCCGTGTGACTGCAAAGTCATGGGACTCTTTTTTTTTTTTTAATATAAACATTTTAAAACATTTCCCTCTACTGAGGGTTATCCCTTCCAAAGTGGTCACTTCGGGAGACTACACATGTTTTTCTGGTGATGTTGCCACTACTTAGAACATTCTTGGAATTCTGGTTTTGGAATTGCTTTTCACGCCAAGTTTGCGAGACATGCAAGAAATTCAATCTCATTTCTTTTTGGTTGGGTCTCATTTTTGATTAAAACAAAAAAAGTTAATAGCTTCCCACAACCCCCGTCATATGGGTAGGCAGTGTTTTACAGCCAGCAGGAGAAGAGGCTTAAGATAATTAAGTGCAACCCCTTCGTTGCAAAGACGGGGAACTCCACTGCTTGATCCATCAGCAACTATTTATGGAGAACCTGCTCTATTTCAGATCCAGGGCTAAGGATGAGGGAGACAGTGTGCAACGGGCTGCCAGCAGTTTCTACTCGTACAGATTTTGCAGCCCGGCAGTCCCAGGAGAAAGTCCCGAGAGAGTAACAGTACTGACAATTACTGTTTGATCTGCTTGAATTTGATTTCATTTTCATTACCATCTCATTTCTTTGTATCGTCACAACTAAGCCCCTTTTATAAACGAAGACACTGAGAACCCTTGGAGAAGTGGCCACTGTGAAGAAGGGATGGGTGTGGTGGAGCCCTCAATTTCTGGCCCACGTTCCCCTCTATACAACATGAGGCTGCTGCTTCTTCTCTCCATGACCTTTTACAAACATCAACTGCTTCGTTCTCTGTGGATAAAGAACAACCTCCTTGAGGATGCTGAGAAGGAAGCATTCTGAGCTCTGAAGCCAAGTCCTGAAGAGGCGCCTCGCACACATTCTGGTAGAAAGTACATGTAGCTTCTGGAATGACTCTTCACAGTCCTCACTTATCTGTCTGCATACAGCGCATAGGAAAGGTAATGACAGATGGGGAGGTGCAGGAAGACTGGCAGAGGGAGGACAGGCCTGCAGCCGCGGCACAAGCCCCAGTAAGAGGCACGGAGCACAGGGTGAGATGCAGCCTGCACACGGGGCCATCTGCATGGAGAGGGGCTGGCTCCAGTCCCTGGTGGGAGAGGAGGCAGAAGCTTCTGTGGTAACTGGCCAGTTCAGAGAAGGTCAGTGTGAGAGAGGAGGCTGGAGGACAAGAGGGGTCCTGCAGAGTAGGCCTTCCTTCTGCGCGTGATTTGCTAAGTCTTTTTTGAAGGGGCTCAGAACTTCAGGAAGGGTTGGGAACTCAAGGAAAGTAAGTTTGGGAAGTAACAAGCCAGGTGTTCGATCTATGAGGTAAGTCTGATGTAGGTATCATTATATCCAATTTACAGATGAAGAAACTGAGGTACAGAGAGATTAACTACCCAAGATCACCTACCTAGAAAGTGATAGAGTTAGATTTGGACTTAGGTTTGCCTAAGTCTTTCCAGGGGGCAGTACTGAGCCTGGGGGAGTCGGCGGCTGTGAAGGTGGAGGGAGAGTGGCTGGCAGGGGTGGGTGGGGTGGAGCTGGGGGAAGGAGGGCAAGCCAGGGATGGGACTGGCAGTCTCAGAGGATGTGAAATTGTTAGCATGTGACATTTGTGAAGAGTCATTAAAATGAGTGACTTTACTTAGTAGTCACTTCCCTGGATCTGGGACCCAAGAAGTTGAATCAAACCCTCCCCTTATGTTCACTTTGCCTTGGGATAAACAGAAATATCCCGATGAAACAAACTCATTTTTGCACTTCGATTCCTTTTTACACACTCACTCAGAAATTTGTTGCTGATAAAGATCATTTATTTCTGCAAGTATTTAACACCCATCTTTGCTACACTTAGAAGGCTACGAATGAAGAGTAAGATACTGTTGTCCAGGGCATCAGTCTAGTTGGGAAGACAGGCCATGAACACCCTGAAGAATTATTTAATAATGGAAGACAAGGTGTCTAAGACATAAATCTGTAAAACCAGATACCTTCACTTGCACCCTGGAGCACAGAATGGGGAGACAGACAGGGACCTGGCAGTGGCCATTTGAATCTCCCACCAAAAAACGGAAGACGGAAAAATTCCTTGATCTTGGGCTTCGCTCTCAAAAAGGAACAAAAACAGGTCTGAAATTCAGTGAGCTGTTGCCTAGAGTGTCATGCATGGTGAGAGAAGTCGCCTGTCCATCCTGACTGAGGGGCAGGGTGAGGGCACAGTTCTCAGAGGGGGAAAAGAACAGTGGACAGTTCTGGGCCTCTTTATCCTTTCTTTGCCCCAAATGTGGCCTCTTCTCCCAAACTCACCAGACCTGGGACCTGGTTATAGCATCCTGGAAACCCAGATGCTCAAGTTCAACCCCGGAAATGCCAGGGAGGAGGATTAGGCAGATGCCAGAGACATCCCTGTTGGCACAGTATCTATTACACATTCTGGGCCTAATTCCCTACCTGACAGGTGGCATTAGTCCTGCTGTGTCTCCAAGTCCTATGCGGACAGGGAGCATGTGACTAATACTGTTGTTACCATTGGCCAGGAAAGCCGGAAGCTGCCATTTGAAAGGAAGTCTGAATTTCCCAGAGCTAGGTGTCCAATCCAAAGGCAGAGCTCCTGGAAGCAAGCAAACCGGAAGATTTCAGCCTCCTTCCCATTGGGAAAAAGGAGAAATATCGCAGGAGGTGGGGAAGTTCTTCCTTTTCTTGCCTCATCGGTGTTCACGAGTCTCCACAGTCCTGATGGCACCAACAGTTTGTTGATTTAAATGCAATGGGGATAGATAAGACACTTTGCAGAATGTCCCTATTTATGTTAGAATTTGGACCTGCCTAGAGGCCAGAAAGCTCCCTTTCCCTGCCTTGCTGATATGCTTAAGGGGTGCCGGCATATGAGCAGTGCGCCTGGCCACCAGACACACTTGCGTGGGACTCTGATTCAGGAGTGAGGGGTGTGAGGACGTAAGTGCGCATGGAGAGGGCTAGACTGAGGCCTTGAGGTCTGTGGGTGACGTAAGGCAGGGGGTTGTTCCTGGAACAATCCTGGAGTCTGATCTGGGCTTCTATTCTTGTGGGGCAGCCTCTAAATTCAACCCTCTGATCCTAGAGTGGTTCTATCTGCTTTCAGGTTGGCCTTCCGGTCAACGGCTTAGTTCAACGTCACTCCATCATGTTTTAGGAAAACATTTTCTTTAACAGATGGGTTTTTTTTTCCCATTCATTTGTCCATTTAAAAATTTCAGGATACAGGGGCGCCTGGGGGCTCTGTCGGTGAAGCGTCCGACTTCAGCTCAGGTCAAGAGCTCACGGTTCGTGAGCTCAAGCCCCACATCAGGCTCTGCGCTGACAGCTTGGAGCCTGGAGCCTGCTTTGGATTCTGTGTCTGCCTCTCTCTCTGCCCCTCCCCTGCTCACGCTCTGTCTCTCTCTGCCTCTCAAAAATGAATAGACGTTAAAAAAATTTTAAATAAAATAAAAATAAATACAAATTTCAGGATACAATATCCAAAGTTTAATCACGCAATACAAAATAAACACAATACCAAGCACATTCATGTAATAGAATTCTATACAGTAGTGAAAGTGGAAAAAAAACTATTATATGTAACAATAGGGGTAACTCTCACAAACATAAATTTCCAAAACAATTAAATAAAATAAACAGTCACAAAATCTACATAGTACGAGTCCATTTATAGAAAATTAAAACAACGGGCAAAACCAAGCCACGGTGCTATACACGAGAATATTAACTCTGGAGAGGCGCGAGCTTCTGGGGCGCTGATGGTATGCTGTTTCTGGACCTGGGTGGTGGATATATCAGTGGGTTACTTTGCGAAAACTCTTACATCAGTGATTTGTGCACTCTTCTGGATGTATTTTACACTTGAATAAAATGGTCTTTTTCCCTTGGGGGGGAAAAAAAAGCGTGGATCTGCCAATCCCACAAAACCCCAGCTTCGGCTGCCTTCTCCTCCCTGAATGCATTCCCCTTCTCCTCCATGCAGATGGCCTCGATCCCTTCAAAACAACTCAAACACCACTGACTCAATAGTGTATTTCCATATTATCCCAACCAGCTGAGATCCCTTCTTGATCGGGCCTCTCTCTGAGGACAAGGCTAGTTTGCAAGTACATGTATGCTGACTCGATATGGAGGCCTGGTCTGTTCTTCAGGAGAAGGCGCGTCCCCCTGCAGTTGTGAGGGCTGGGCAATGTGTCATACACGCCATGCGTGGCCCCCTATCCTGTCCCACTACGGCTACTGGGCTTCATCCCTGCGCTCATGGGGATAGCAGGGATAGTCCGGAATTTAAGGCTGCAGGAGATGCTGGGACCAAACTGGGGCAAAGCTCCAAGGCAGCTCTCATCAGGACGGACTGGATTTGTGCTGCTCTCGCTGCAAACCCCACAAACCCATGTGTGCTGGCGTCCACTGGGGTTGGCCAGCTCTGAACTATTTCCTCCTTCATTGATCAAAGTGCCTATCCCTCCCAGGGAGGTAGCCGGGCTTAAAAGGTGATGACCGGGTGATCTAAGCACCCTGGATGACAAAGAGACATGGAGGGTGTGCAGAGGTGAAGGCCATTAGTAGGGAGTTACTTTTGCGGCCTGGAAATACAGGCCTAATTTAGCAGGAAGAGGACGAAGGGCAGCGTGCTGTGGGCCTGAGGTCACTCTAGGGGCCACTGGCTCTTGGCAAATGTCATGTTCGTTGTCTTCAGACCACTGTGATGTGAGCAAGACAAGAAGGCACGCAGGAATGTTCTTCTCGCTGAGAGTGGAAAGGGCCGCCATGCCCTGCCCCCCACGCTTCACTGACTCGGCCAGCCCCTGTTTCCTTATCTGTAAACTAGTGACAACCTCTGTTTGTGCTACTTGGTTATTATGAGTTAACAATACACACCCGGCGTAGAAGTGCCTCCTCAACCGAAAACACTAAAACCTGTGCAGGGCGTTGTTATTCTTGTCATTGAAGTCGTGGCGAGTAGTCCTTTTGAATATAAGCAAGAGGACTGTACACAAAGTTAATGCTCACGTGGATCACTCCTTCTGCCCTTTTAAGAAGCACTAAACCATAAATAATAAATAATACACACATCCCGGAAAACCCAAAAATAGAAATAGAAAAAACACAGTGGGTGACTATTCCCTCGCGAAGGTATGTTTATTTTCCCACAAGAGGGTTTACCACAGACTTCCTTCAATTACTTTTGTATTAGTCTACACACCACTGAGTATTTCAGAACCCAGGTAGATAAAGGTAAGATTAGGAGCCATTATTTGCAGGTCAATCCAAAGTGAAACTATAGTTATCCGTGAAACAGAAGGAAATGATATTCTATTGGCACAATTTTGTGGGGCAAGAGTGACATGGTCTCGCGGTGAGCCTCCCTCCAGCCCTTGGCGTGTGGAGCTGCTGTGGGGTTCTCCGGGGCAGTGACTCACTGTCTGGTGCCCAGGCCTCCACCTGAGTGCTAAGAATCTGCTTTCACTCCCTAGTTCTGGAATCAAAGTCTTCCGACGCTTGCCGGCCTTTGCAATTATTGTGAGGGTCCGATGAGTCCACGTGCCTGCCCGCCATTGCTGCATAAAGAATTCCTATCCTGCACGTGTGTGTGCTGTTGTGTTCTAACTGTGCTGGCCAAGTGGCCAAGACAGAAGTCACTGTCCTCCAAGCACACCGCATGGAGCCCCTCGCCTGCCACCTAGGGGAGCTGGTCATGGGCGAGACCTGCAAGGCTGGAGAGTGGCAGCGGCTGACTCCAGGGAACAGTCACCAGAGCCAGGATCCCCCAGCTACACCTTCACTCAGGACTAAGCACTGGCTGTTCACGGGTCAGTGTGCTAAGGTGACCACACTGCTCTCCTAACCTCTCACAAACGCCCTGAAAGCTGCTGCTTCTTCTTCCCAGGAGGCACTTGAGTTTCAAAGAGGGGAAATGACAGGACCAAAGTCACACAGTTTTGGCTGGACATAGGACTGGACCTGCGAGTTTTTACTCCTGGCTTCACCCAGCCTCTCACTACACAGCTGCCTCCATGGAGGGCTGGGAGAAGACAGAAACCCGAATACCCCTGAGCAGTAAATAATGCTAAAAAACAAATGCTTTTGTTAGCACGAGGCCTCTTCCATAGCTCCCGGAGTTGTGTGGGGACAAGAACTTAGGTGGAAGGTCATGTTGAGAAATATTGGCATATGTCAGGGTGGCCCATAGGCGGGAAGATCCTTAGAAGCAGCTTCCTGAGGTGTGGGCATGGTGACATCATGTGGGATCACAGGGGATAGTTTTAGCCTCTTCCTTCGCTGTCACCAGGTAAGAATTTGGGCCTCCCTGCTTGCTTCTGTATTTCTCTCTTAGCCAGTCCTGTGCAGGCGCGACGTTTTCTGTTGTTGTTAGCATGGAAACCAAGGGCTTCGCAGGCCAACTGATCCCGGGATATATCTGACTCTACTACCTGTGAGTCCAGTGACTTAGGACAAATCCCTTAGCTTCTCTGAGCCTTGGCCTCATCTCTAAAAATGGAGCTTGGACAATGCCTCTTCTTTTATGGCTGGTTTGTAGATTAAATAAAATAATGAGTCTTAAAAGTTTTACCTGGAGACTGGTGAAAAAAAGTAGGCTGTCAGTCGCTAATAGAGGTCTGATGGCCTTCATTAAATGGACCACAAACATGATGATAACAGAACACACGCTATTCAGGATTGGGCTCAAGGCCTGTACACAACAGGGACTGGTGTGATTAAGCAGGAAAACCGGAGGCTTCTGCGGTCATCAGGGAGGTCTGTAATAGTTTCTAGAACGTAACGCAGTTGAATTATGAGTGTGTGTGTGTGTGTGTGTGTGTGTGTGCATATCTGTAGAAGATAAATTTCCCAAGTTTCAACATGTATTTCGCTATTCAGTAGCAAAAATGGGACTAGAAATAGTTTGAACTTCAAGTCGATGGGAATTGTCAACTTTGGGCAATTGCAACTAAGAAACCAGAACATTCTCTGTAATTTCTGTAGCAGGTGTGGCACAAAGACGTGACAATTTGGAGGCACATTGACGAAGAAGAGGTTCAGCGCGTGACACAAAACCAGAATAGCACAAAGAGGGAAACCCAGGGAGGACCACACCTGCGTGGTTCACCCATTCCTCAGCGAGGAGGGAAGCCACTTTGAAACTGGTTTTGTAATTTGTTGTGAACGCAATTTTGCTTAAGTTAATATTTATTATGGAAGTTCAAATCATGTATTCAACAATGGGGGTTCCATCACTTCTAAGAAGCCATTTTGCTCTCCATTCCTAAGATCTGAGTTCAAAGAAGCCCTATGTGTTTTCCTAGTGGAGTCCTGAGCGCTGGGTGGAGCCCCTCGGCCTCTGCCTTGCAGATCCGGTGCCCAGGCCTGGCACGCCGGCTGTGCTGCCTATATCTCACCCAGGGCTTGCTCCTGTCTGGACGTGCCGTGTGTTTCACGGATGCTTCTCCCAAAATGCAGCTTCCACTTGGCTTGTCTCTCTTTGATCCTGCCGCCACACGTGTAAAACCAAACAAAAAACCCCGCAAGGAGTGCGGCAAAGTCCTCAAGGGAAACCATCAGGGGAGCCCCAAGTCTGCTTCATCACGATGGGGGAGTATTTTACCTCTGTTTCTTAGATGAGGAAGGCTGTGTTCTTACACACTTCCAGGCACCAGGTATCCCTCTGACTGGTTGTTTGGAGCATAATAATAACTGTTCCCGCAGGCAGTAAAGAGGATACAGACACTGATAATTACAGGCTAACTCACCACTCCCTGGTGTAGATGGATCACTGTGTTGGAATCATTCTCACCGGTTTCTTCACATGGTCTGTATATCAGTTAGGGTTCTCCAGAGAAACAGCCAATTCGGAGAGTTTATTTTAAGGATATGGTTCACACAATTGTTGGGGTTGGCAAGTCTGAAATTCACAGGGCTGGCCAGCAGGCCGACAATTCTGGCAAGAGTTGATATTGAAGTCTTGAGTCCAAAGGCAGTCTGGGGGGAGAATTCCCTCTTCCTCGAGGGAACCCTAGTCCTTTTAAGGACATCGACTAATGGGATGAGGCCCACCCACGTTGTAGAGAGTAGTTTGCTTTACTCAAAACCTACCGATTTGAATGTCAATGGCATCTAAAAAAATACCTTCACAATAACATCCAGACCGATGTTTGACCAAACAACTGGCACCATGGCCTAGCTAAGTTGACAAATTAAAGTAGCTATCATAGTCTAGGCACTCTCTGGTTTTCCCAGTCCTGGCTTTTCAAAGTATAGGGTTCCTCCCAACTCCCAAGTTCTTAGTACGTCATTGCTCCCTTATCTCTCGGTCTGAACTTTCATTCCCTGTGTTTCTTCCTAAGATGTTTGATTCAGATTCCTTTAATTTTAATTAAGCAATATAGTTTTTCTTATTTAAAGATACATGAAAGAAAATTTAGAAAATTAAGATATCAAAAGGAAGAATAAACATTACTGTGAAACTACACAGCAAAAACAATCATTAGGTTATATATCCTTCCAGTAGCATTTCTGGGTGTATCCATAAGCAATGATAATAGTGGCTAACACATGTAACTTACTATGTTCCAGTTATCAGCTCATTCAGCCCTCCCGGCTTCAGTGAGGGAGGTACGGTCATTGTGTTTATACTCAGAGGAGGAATACAAGGCACAGAGAAGTTAAGTGACTAGCCCAAGGTCACGTGGCTTGTGGAGGGCAGTTTCAGGCACAGAATCTGTGGATGTCAAGGATGAAAGTAAGGGCCTTAGGGGTCCTCGCCCCTGCAATGCCAACTCGCTCCCCAGGTTCGTCTCTCTCATTCCACTGTTTCCCTGACCACGAGCACAACCAGTGCCTCTGGGTGAGAGAACAAAGCCCTCTGACTTTGGAATCTGGCTTTTAATTATTTCATTATAGCACCCCTGTATACAGATATTTTTCTACAACATGGGCATTATGGTAAATGCAGTATATTGTTTATTTTTACCTGATTCACACAAGTAACTTTTTCTTAAAATTTTTTAATGTTTAGTTAATTTTGAGAGAGACAGAGCATGAATGGCGGAGGGGCAGAAAAGGAGGGAGACACAGAATCCGAAGCAGGCTTCAGGCTTGGAGCTGTCAGCACAGAGCCCGATGCGGGGCTCGAACTCACAAACTGTGAGATCGTGACCTGAACCAAAAATCAAGAGTTGGAGGCTTAGCCGACTGAGCCACCCGGGGCCCCACACAAGTACCTTTTTTAAAGTCACTAAATAACCTTCAAATTTTCTGTACCATATTTAATGGTAGCAAGGGATTCCACTGAATGGAAGTGCTTCCTTAATCATCCTGTTCTTTGCTATTTCGGTTGCCTGTTTTTCTTGTGTCAAACACACAACATACATCCTTAAACATATATTTTTGTCCCCATTTATAAATTTTTCCTTAATAAACATCTATAAATGAAGACTCAAAGAACATCAGTAACTTTAAGACTTTTACATACTACAGACCAAACTACTCTCTTGAAAGGTGGTTTCAATTTCATACTTCCATGAATGTTCGGCCCCTGAAAGTCACCAATATTTTGTAATTTAAAAAAGTACCAATTTGAATTGATGATATCTGAGTGCAGTGATTTGAATTCCGTTTATTGATTATAATGAGGACAGTTTTTTTCTTCGCATGTTTTTTGGTGATTTGTATTTTATGTATACATTTTTGGTTCATTTCCTTTGTCCCCTTTTTTAGAGATGGGAAATTATAGCCTTCCAAGCTAAACATCTTTACTTCGCAAATTACTTTTGAATATTTTTTAAATTCTCCGGTGATGACTTTATTTTTGTTTTCTATAGGCCCTGGAGCCTTGGTAGTTTTTCTATAAGCTTCCTGACCTTCTTGATGGTATGAGCCAGACCCCCAGCCACCTTGTGGGGCAAGATAAGTTATTCAGTCCTTGGAGGAGGCATGAGGAAGAGCCAGCTGCCGCCCACTGCCTGACGCCCTGTGGCCCCACCTCGGTCAATGGAGGGGCCCTGATGGGGAACATGGTGCTGTTTGCTTCTCTCTCGCTTCCCACTGCCTCTCCGGGCATCAAGTGTGCATCTGAAAAGCAAGATGGATGGGCCCTTTCACAGGGGTGCAGCGAAAATCGAATGGGAAGGTGTTTTGCAGATGGTTATGAACTACAGCAAAACCAAGTTCTTACTGTTTTGGGCTATGATTGTGAGTTGGGTGGTTTGGGGTAAGCAGGTCCAAGTTCGTCGCGTTTGGAGAATGTGCGACATTTTGGGTAAGGCTATGCCGATGACCTCCCCACCCCATGCTCTCTGGGTTTCCTCCTCTGTCCAGGATAGTAATAGCACCAACCTCATTGTGCTGCGTGAGGATTAAGCGAGTTAGTCTGTGTGAAGCACTGAGATTAGCCGTTGGCAACTAGTAAGAGCTTAATGTGGACTAACTCATTAAACCATCACAGAATCCAGCGAGGTAGGTGCTACTGCTCCTCACTCGACAAGGGAGGAGACTGAGACCAGATGGGTGAAGTGGTCAGCCCAAGGTCACACAGCTCTTGCCGTGCAGTCTGTCTTGAGAGTCTACATTTTAACCCCTGTACGATGCTGCCACTCCCCTGCTTTGGGATGAGGAGAAAAGGTGGGTAAGGAAGGAGAAAAGCCTGGCCTTTCCCTCCCAGAAGTTAAGACGACAGTCAGGCCTCCTACGTGCTTCTCAGCCCCTCCTCAAGTCTCCCCAGCCACACCTCCTTCAGGAAGTCTTCCCGGATGAGCCCCACCCTTGTGATCACTCCTGTTTTCTCCATCTCCTTTGAACTTATGAACCTAGTCATCTGCACAGTGCTCTGTAATGTTTTGAAAATTATTATTCAATCCGATGGGCCTTTATCAGATGCCTAGAATATAGGGCTAGAACCATGGGGTATGTGGCCATGAATAAAACACAGCTTCTGCCTGCCAGGAATTGGTAACCTTGCCGAGGATGTAGACTAAGACAGCCATACGGAATACCATTGAAAGAGAAATCGAGATCGGCATTGTAAAAGAAACAGAAGCCATGTACTACAGAAGTGGGGGAGAAGTAATGGTTAATTCAGATGGGGGTGGGTGGCTTTGGACGGCTTCACAGATCATGCACTTGTGCTGAGTCTCAACGGATGGCTAAGAATTTAAGAGGCACAGTGCGGTGGGAGGGCAATCAGAGAAGGATGAGGCAGCACTGTTGGTGCTACGGTAGCCTCTTCGCGGCTGTTATTCACAGGAGTAGGAGCTCTGTCCCTGAGACTTTTTCAAGTGTGTGCCTCTCGGTTGAATCACCAGTGGAGACCCTGACTTCTGTGCTCTCGTTCTGGGTTCCCCACGCGGACACGCAGCTCAGAGCTCCCTTCTTCTGCAGGGGACCAGCTGTCTTCTCATCACGCGCTTGCTGGCACTGCTTCCGTTTCTCTGGTAGGGAAGGAGCTCTGGGCTGAGCGGGCCCAGCTGGAGCTCTGTGCCTGTGCTTTCTGGCAGCGCACCCTCTCTGGGGAGGCTCTTCCTACTCCCTGCCTCCAGGGGAAGCATCCAGCTGTGTTGTTTCGGGTTCTGGGGCCCGAGACCTCATATAATAGGTGCTGGATGCCTGGGGTTAAGGTGAGAAATTGGAACCCTAGACCACCTTTGAGTAAGCAAGGGACTTTCCCTGGACAATAACTTTTCATTTTTCCTTCCATCCATCCATCCATCCATCCATCCATCCATCCATCCATCCTTCTACTCATCCAACAAACTCCTGTTTAGCCCCTTCTCTGTGGACCCCTTTGGGAGTCCAAAAGCCAAAACCTCTCGGCTCTTGTCCTTGAGCTCAGAGTCTAGTGACATGTGCTTGTATGATTTTTACGCTGAGCACGCTGATCCAGAAGCTCAGAGACGGGGTGCCCGACCCAGAACTTGGGTTAGGGAGGTGACAAATCCTGAACAGAGCAGACCAAAAGGAGGTGGTGCAGACAGGGGGTGTAGCAGAAGGCAAAGGGGTGGGGTGCTCAGGGACACTTTGGCTGGGGCAGAGACAGAGTTGGGGGCAAAGGCTACCCTGCCATGGGGCTAGAGGAGGCAGGTAGAGTCAGATTGTGAAGTTTCTGGGGGCAAGGATGCAATAGCAGTTGGGGCCCTGGAGGGTTTTGAGCGTAAGAAATGGTGTGTTTAATGGAGAAAACAGTGCGGTGAGGAGTTTGCGGTGTTGGAGGCATGACTGAAATCGAGGAGACCATTTAGGGTTAAGGCTGCAGTTTTTAGGGAAGAGTAGATGAGGACCTGCCCCGGGGCAGGTGGGGAGACTGGAGGAGGAAGAGGTTTGGGAGGCCATAAGCAGGTACAATAGGTAGGACTTGAAGGCAAGAGGGTGTGGGGGGACAGGCAGGAGTCAGCAATGACTTTGTCCACCACTGTTCACCAGGACGGAAAACAGCAGGAGAAGCGGCTAAGCCGCAGGCCTGGGGCAGAGATGAGCTCACTGTGGGGCCAGTTGAATCAGCCAGAGACAGGGCGCTGGAGTCGAGAGTTCATCAGGTCCTAAGGAGAGACCTGGAAATCTTCCAGATGTGAGTCTGAGGTAGAAAGTGAGAGTACTGGGCTCGAGGGGCGTGTTTGAAGCAGATTGTCAAGAGACTTGGAGAAGAACAGAAAGGGTTACACCGGGTTCAGGGCGCGAGTGAGGCCTGTGTTACAGACATGCAGCAAAGTAGAGGGAAAAGTTCCCTGCCGTTGGCGTGGCTGGCCCCAGAGAGCGCAGAGTTTGCAGAACAGGAGAAGTCGGGGTGTAGAGGGTTGAGGAGTGGGTGGGAGTCAAGGAGAGCTTGTAGACGTCTTTTGCAATAAGTTTGGCTAAGAAGGTAATGAGAAGGAAGAAGGGAGGGGAAGGGAGAGACCGAGGAGGAAGCATTGTTTTAGAACGGGAAGGGCTTGACCTGCGTATGCCCAGGGGGAATCTGTAGAAAGAAAGCTTGAACAAAGGCTTTGGCTCAGGTTCAGCGGGTCTGAGGGGGGCCTCTGGGCCTCAAGGGGACAGGGCGCCCAAGGCCCTGTAGGTAAGGCAGCCTTCCAAGGGAACAGCTGCGGTGCCCACCCCCTGTGCCCACCCAGGCCTCAGCCCCCCACACTCCACCAGAGGCTATGCTGGGCCTTTGCTCTCACGGCGGCCTCAGCAGGCAGAAGAGCTGCCTTGGATCCAGCCCAACCTCCTCTGTCCCCAGTGCTTCGGTCTGTTCTGAGCAGCGGGAAGGCTTCCTCCGGTGTCTGCTGCCAGCAGCTGTGGAGGAGGGTGGGGTAGGACAGAGGCCTCAGGCCTTGGTTCTGAGCCAGGCAGGCCAGGGGCTGGGCTAACCCGTCTGGGGCCTGTGGCCAGACTGCCACCTGGTGTCGAGCTGAGTGTATAGCAGGAGGGCCTCTACCAGGCACCAGCCCTGAGGGGTGGAGGGGGGCAGGTAAAGAAAGAGGAAAATCCAGGGGCGCCTGGTTGGCTCAGCTGGCGAAGCATCTGACTCTTCATTCCGGCTCAGGTCATGATCTCAGGGTTCATGAGTTTGCTGGCAATGCAGAGCCTGCTTGGGATTCTCTCTCTCTCTCTGCACCCCCTACCCCCGCAAAATAAATTAATAAACTTAAAAAAAAAAAAAGAAAGAAAAGAGAAAGAGGAAAACCCAGAAAAGCCACAGGGAAGCCAGGCTTTTCAGGGTGGGGAACGCCATCCCGAATCAGAGAAAGAGTGTATTTCACACGGTGAAGATGAGCCGCAAAGTTACCCGCCTGCGGCCAGAGGTCACTAAAACTGACAGCACACAGTTACCTGCGTGGTCTCCCCTGTGACTCTCTGAGTTAGTTATTATCGTTTCGCCCGTTTTACAGATGGGGCTTATTCCCGGGAGGCTCAGAAAGTTGGCCCACGCCAGAGGCCTGCTGAACAGCAGAGCTGGGACGTGAAAGTTTCGGACATTGAGAGGGGATGGGTGTGTATGGGGGGGCAGGCATGGAGCTTCTCCGGGCAGATGCAAGCATGAAGCGTGGAGGGCCTGGGCAAAACGAATGAGAGGGGCCTGTGCCCTGTTGGCCTTAAGGCGGAGAGTCAGGTGCGGAGGTGAGAAGCCTACCAGGATGGGTGGGGATGGCCGTTGGGCTTGAGGAGAAGTTTACGAGGGAGACAAGCCCCAGCAGGTCCTGCACCAGAGCCAGGACCGAAGTCGGCCCAGATGTCGGGGCCCTCTGGAGGGGGACCTAAGTGGTGCTGACAGGACGGCCCATGACAGACCCAGTGAGCACGCGGTCTGCTAACCAGCGGCTGGAATGGAGGACCAAGATGGGAGAGTCACCAGCAGGTGGACGGGGCCCTAATGGAGCAGGTGACACCAGGGGAACTGGAGCCACAGAGGACAAAATTCCTCCAGCTCACCTGCTGGCAGGCGCCGGCTAAGGAGGAGGCCCAGAGGCCCAGGGGCGCTGATGGGAGTGGGTGGAGGCCCAGAGGCCCAGGGGCGCTGATGGGGGGTGGGTGGAGGCCCAGAGGCCCAGGGGCGCTGATGGGGGTGGGTGGAGGCCCAGAGGCCCAGGGGCGCTGATGGGGGTGGGTGGAGGCCCAGAGGCCCAGGGGCGCTGATGGGGGGGTGGGTGGAGGCCCAGAGGCCCAGGGGCGCTGATGGGGGGGGGGGTGGGTAGGACTGCCTGAATTCACTTCAGAGCCCCGGGTGAGAAAGAGCAGAAGTGTTTCCTCCCACCTGCCTGCACCCTGTCGGTAAAGGTGTGGGGGGCGCAGCTGCGGGCAGGTAGCTGATCCCCACTAAGAGTAAGCGGGCAGAGCTGGTGGCACCTGCCAGGCGTGCCAATCTGCACCCCCAGGTGTTGGGAGCCTTTTCGGGCTCGCAGGTTGAGACCCCTCCCTGTGTGGAAAAGGTGGTTGAAGCAGTTGTGAGCTGGCTGGATATTGGTGTGACTTGTGTAAATGTTGGGCTCCTATGATGTAAATTCACTCATTCACGGGCAAAAGACAAGCACTGGGAATTCCGTTCCGGATGGGTTGCACCTCCCCCATTGTGGTGGGAAGAATAGGCGGAAGGACTCCTGGCCTGTATACAGATAATTAACATAGGCAGGCCTAGGTAACTTCCTGCTCTCTCCCCCAGCCTTAAATTTATATGCTAATTAACTTGAAAACAACTTGTAAGATTGAGGAAATCGCCGCTTTACTGATAAAAACACATTATTGTTCAAACTATGCTTCCTGATGGGCTGTCACTCACTGCTGTCATGTAAGTCACTACTTTTAAGTAAAGACACTGAGACCGGCAGGGCGGAGGCGCCAGGATTGCCAGGGCTGCCTGCTTGGTCATCAGACTCCATCTCTCTCGTGGCTCTCTCACTTCCTTTCGCCTGACCGTCCGCCCTTCGGGGACGCCTGGAGCCGCCGGAACTGGACCCCGGCACCCAGGGCTGCGGATGCGACCTCTGAGCCTGGCACGGCTCCCCACCCCCGCCTCTACCCAGCTACTCTCTTCGTTTCGTTTTCCTCCCAGTTTCCCAAATAAAGTTCCCTTTGAAACAAAAAAATCTCTGCTCCCATTTTTTCTTAACAAGAAGCTGGGATCATGTGTCCCCATGCAGCGCAGGCTAACCAGAGGGACAGAATATCTCCAGGGGCCCCGGCCATGAAGTTTGAGTGGGAAGGGGAGTGAGCAGAGGTGGGCAGAGGGGGTCGAGCTGGGGAGAAGCCTGGCAACATGGGATGTGTCCTGCTGACCGCGCCACTGCGCTGGGAGGTGCCCCTCAGAGGCCGCTGGGGTCTTGCCGCCTCCGCCCTCCCCCTGTCCCACCAGCCCCTCTTCCCACACACATTCAACACCTCCTTGCTTTCCCACCCCAAAGTGACTAACGGGTGAAGAGCAAACGAGATTCTATTGCTAATCTATCAATAACTATGACTCAGTGACTATATGCCCCATCTTTGCTATTCCCACTCAGACTGCCTTAAATTTTTCTTTTTCTTTTATTTTTTTAAAAGTGTGTTTGTTTATTGTTGAGAGAGAGAGAGCACAGCAGGGGAGGGACAGAGAAGTGAGGGGGACAAAGTATCTGAAGCAAGCTCTATGCTGACAGCAGAAAGCCCGATGCGGGGCTTGAACCCATGAACCATGAGCTCATGACCTGAGCTGAAGTCAGAAGGTAAACCAACTGAGCCACTCAGCCACCCCTAACTTTTTAAATAAAAATCTCGCTGTAAAGTAAGACGTGCCCTCTTTGGGAGAGTCAGGAAATCATAATGAAGACAATGTCGATCAGGCTCTTTCATTAATTAAAATTAACAACCTTATCTCATTTCTGATGACTAGTAAGTTGTACCCACTTCTCTTCCCAGCCACTAAAGGGTCCTGGTGCTCTGGTGGCTTGTCCACAGTGAGTTCTCGGTCAGTATTTGTGAGACACCTGGTTGTTGAATCTCAGGTCCAGAGAGTTCCACGTTTCCTGTAAACATACGAAACTGTGGTGTGTGCTGGCGGTGGTGTCTGGTCTGTGGCACACTGGCTGGGGAGCTGGCTGGATGCCACACAGACCTGTTTTTCCCAGGTGAACTGGTGGCTTTCTGCCATGACAACAAGTTTAGCCCTGCAGGAAGTGGGTTTGGATGATGCTTCCGGATCACCTGAGCATGAGTCGGTCCTGGGAAGCGTCAGTCTCTCCATAATCAGATGTTGAGTGCCTACTGTGCGCCAGGCACTGCGTGTACTATAGGGGATATGAAGACAAAGGTTGTTGGAGATAGGATCTCCAAGCAAATTGGAATGTGACCTAATAACTGTGGTCCTAGCATTAGCTACGAAACCCTGGGGGAACCAAGGGGGATGGGGTCTGAGTGTAAGTCACTCCGGGAAGGCTTCACAGAAAAGACCACAGGAGAGTTGGGTCTTGAAGGGTGACTGGTGCCTGGGGGGACTTTGAGGCCAGGTAGAGAGAAGTGAGATTATTGGAGACACAATGAAGAAGGAGAGCAACGACCTGAGGTATGAAGGCTAAGGACCTTCTGTGGCTTCCATTTTCAAGGGCGGCTGCACCCTCAACAAGGGTGGCTGAGAACCGTGTGAGCAGCTAGCTCCTCTCCCTCATTCCTCCTTGGGTTGACCTAGCAGGGAGCGGCCATGTTTGCACGTGCCGTGCAGGCCCAGCTGCGATGCCTCCTTGCCTGACGCCTCTGGGAGTGTTGAGGCAGATGTGGCTGCTCCCACTTCTGGACTCCCACTGCACCCCATCTTTACTGCCCTCACGGCCCCTTACACAGAGATCGTCACTGTTTTAGGGTCTGTTTTCTTCTATGTACTTGCTTCGTCCCTGCAGTCCTAGCATCTGGCTTCGGACCTCACAGAGAATACACACTCAAATAAATGTTTAATTCCTTAGCTTATTCTGTGAACACATCCCGTCGCTCTTCAGACCGTGGCTCAGTTTCCCCAAATAACCTCATTAGGGATTAAGGTAGGATCGTCAGCAGTCTGCTGTGGGGTGAGAAGGTTTAGGGTAGATTGCCCTCATCAACCTCAATTAGGGCTTTATTGAGAAGGTCAGTTGAGGCTTATGTAACAAGAGCTCATTACTTAATTGATTAAAACAGGTTTTCAGCTGGCAGCTTGACAAATGCATACTGCAAGCCTCTCCCACTCCACCTACAGGGCTGGTGATTGACAGATTTGGGTGGCGAATGCTTGGAATGCCTTGAAGATCCTGCTCCAGCCAGCCTGCTGGGTGCTACTGGGAGAGGGAGGATGCTGGTGACAAGTGTGACCTGATTACTTTGAACCCTTTGTTCTGAGGACGGGCTGGGAGAGCCTGAAGAGTTGCTGAGCAGGCTGTTCAGCAGCCCACCAGGGACTGGGAGAGGATGAAAAGCACGTCTCTCGGGCCTGACTTCTTGCATCATTGATCCCATTTGGGAACCTACACCTTGACTTTTCTACTAAATCTCTACTTCCTTTTTGGAATTAGGGAGTTTTGTGATGAGGCCTTTCCAAGGAAGAGTGGATGGATGAATGGGTAAGCAGAATGGTGGGATAGATGGATGGACACACAGTAAATCATCAGATGGATAGACAGGTAGATGGTAGAATCTGTAGATGGATGGACGGGTGGGTGGGAAGTCGACCTGTGGAAGACCTCCTAGGGACATAAAGTCCTCTAGTTGTTGGCGGCAGTGCCCACGAATGCTGCCCTAGCGGTACCTTAGTTTCTGAAGACTTGTTGTGATCGCCGAAGAGCTAAATATAAAGGAATAGCTCTTCCGTTTATTTTTCAAGAAACAGCAACACGTGGAATGCAGTTGATTCCTCTTCAAAGATTTGCTACCTTCCAAGACTTTCAAGCATGAAAATATCTTTATTTCCCCCCTCAGAATTGGCCATACAGGAGAGAGTGAAATAACCTGCAAATAGAACACCTTAAGAAAAGTGTACCTATAAAAATAATGCAACAATAAAACAACACTGCCAACAGCTTGACAAGCGGAGAACAAAGACTCACCTTCATAAACCTATTACTGTAGGTCTGTTGTTCCGTGTGGCCATGCTAATGCAATAGGCACCACACATAGCTGCAGTCACCACCCTCGTGCCTACTTCTGTAACCTACTTTCTCCTCTTCACATGATGTCATGAGCATTCTTCTATGTTGCCACATAGTCTTTATAATTACTTTAAATGACTGTAAAATATTCCACTCATTATGCTGCTGCTGAATATTTAGGTTTCTTGTATTGTTTTCTTTTCCTTGGCTCATTTTCATGAATTAACAAATGTGAGATATTTTATCTGGTGCCTGGGAAAATGTATACATTTAGTATCTCCTTTATCGTCACATTTGGGATTTTCCTTAGGAAATATTTCTTAGGATAAATATTAGTGCAAGAGTTCAAACAATTGTATAGCTTTTTCATGCATATTACTTCCACGTTGCTTTATTAGTAACCATGAATGATATAAATAGCTCCACAATTTCACATATTATCTCATAAAATTCTCTCGACATCTCTAAGGGGTGGCCGCTACCCCATTTTTGACTAAGTCCACAGGTGGGAGTACAATGATTAAACCCAGATCTGTTGTACCTCAAAGCTTGTACTTTTTTTCCTCAAACCTTGCCAACTGGCTTTTGACATTCATTTGGGTGGGGGTAAGGCATTGCCTTACTTTTAAACTAAGGTCTTACACTTGCCGAAGCACTCATTCAAGCTTAGGGTGAACGTGTGAGAGCAAGTGATATGCTGTGGGTGGGAGTTTAGGACCCTCCTTATAGTTCGCCTAGAACTGTACCTGTCTGGCTTTTTCCTGAGATCACCCATGCACAGCTATTATATGGTTCTAAGAACAAAGCCATAGGACTGTGGTCCTAAGTGCTTGGTGGCCACATTGAATTCAGAGAGTTTGTGTTGTCTTGTGGCCATGTGACCTGACTATACATTTATGGAAGCACTGTACTCATTGGGATCACTCTGTAACATCCAACTCTACAAACTGAGGAGGAAGAATGGACCCCTGGACTGAATTTCTTTGAGCTCGGTCCTCCCTAGTTCCAGTGGATGCATCCCAAAGAACACCAGCCCTAAGAGTCTTGAGTAGTTATTTCCTCAGGTGTGTCTTGCTGACATAAGGCAGGGAGGGACGTATGCCCTATTTCTATTGCATGGAATGAGTGTTTTGAGTGTCAGAATGGTTCTTCAGAGACCCTTTAAAGGATAAAGTCTGTTCACTGATGCTCTCTGGCCAGGAAGAGGGTTGAGGAGTTCAATGCCAGGGCTCACTTCAGGGGTATGAAGGAGACCCAACATGGTAGAGCTTGCTGTGTGCTGTGCGTGTATGCACGTGTGTGTGTACCTAGGGATCTCAGGCTCCATGGTAGTGGGTAGTGGGAGTTGCTGCACCTTCAGCATGGCCTTTGGAGAGTGAACTGAGTCCTCCTCTTGGTTCTGGAAGATCAGAGGTGACTCTGCCCATGCGTTCTCTGAAAAGGGCCATGGGTTTGGAAAGCCAGCTTCATCTTGGTCATTGGCTCATGCTCAGCTTGCCAGGATAAAATGGAGGCCACTTGATTCAACATGTGTTTATCAAGTTCTTGCTGTTTGCCAAACCCTATTCTGGGCACTGGTGATACAGCGGTGAATAAAACATACAAAACCCTACTCTCATGGGGAGTAGGTAGACTATAGTTAAGTAGACTAGCAACAGGCAAAATAATAACTAAAGCATATCCAAGAATTACAAGGGCTATGGAGGGGCAGGAATGATGGGAAGGGAGGGCTGGTGTGGGTGAAGAGGGCGGCTGAGAGTGGAGAGGTGGTATGTAGACTGTGTGTGGGACTGCTCCAGGAAGTGGCCTTTCTTGGTCTCCAGCCACTTGGGTGGGACCATCCTACCCCTGCCGGAAGTCTTTACACGTCACCTGCTCTGTTCTCTTCCTAGTGCTATGGTGTCCCATAATGGCTTTGTTCATTTGTTTGTTTCTTTATTCCTTCTTCAAATAGCTCAGATGAATTGTTGTGTGATTCCAAAAGGTGTAAATTTGGGGAGGAGTTGGAAGTAGGGATGGGTTGTGAAAGCTAGGGCATGACTCCAGGTTCTGAGTTCGAATTAGGAAGGTTCTGGAGAGACTTGGAAATTAGGTTCATAGATGGACAGACCTGGTGCCAGTTTTGAGATTTTTCTGACTGGGGAAAAAGGAAGTATGCTGATGGGAGACAGGTTTGGAGAAACATTTCGGACATTTCGGATTGGAGATCTTGAGGACTGGAGAGCTGCATGAGCCTCTCTCCCTTCTTGGTCTGAGCAGGATGCAGGCAGGAGGGCAGAGTTTCCAAGCAAGGCTGCCATTTAGTTAGAGCCCGGCTTGTTCCTGATCTAGTGCCGAGATGCCAGAAGACATTTGGCATCAAACAGGAGGACCCCATCCGTGCACTGAACTTAACCCTGCTGTCCCTCCTCTAGCAAGTTGCAACAGGTTTTCCTATAGGAGCCTTGTCTAGGGAGGGGTGCCCTTAATCGGTCACCAAAACTCAGGGCAGGTGTTAATTAGGTCCAGGCAGCTGAGGGGTGATTATATCTTTCCTTCATTAAAGGTGAGGAGAGTGTGCTTTTCCCTGGCTCCTCCCTGACTTCCAGAGAAGGCTGGGAGGTGGGGCTGGGTAGGGCCTGCTCTGGGGACGTGGAATGGAAGACCTGGTCCACAGAGCCGGGTGCTTCTCTGCCACATGGCTGGACACAGAGGCAGTGGCCCAGCTCAGACCACGAGAAGAGGCAGGCATAGGAGAACACTCTGAAAACCCTAGACGCTGGGTGTTGGTCTCAGCAGGAGAGTAAGGGTCCTTGCTTATGGTGCCACTTGCCGCTGTTCCATCTGGCTGGTCTTATTCCGAGCATTTTTTCTTGTCATTTTCCTCTAATTATAAGCATGATAAACACGGACACGCACGCACACTCATATACATATTGCGTACCACAGGCTTTGGAGGCAGAGTGACCTGGAAGAAGACAGGTGTAACAGGAAAGCAGGAGATTGGAATTGGGGGATAAAGGTTACAGTTTTCATTAACTGACTCGCCGTTACATGAATGTGTCCATGTTACTTGAATTGTGCTGACATATCCACATCTACAAAATGGGTATTTAAAAAATTCGTTGTTATTATGAGCATTTACATTTGTCGTGAAGAGCTAATACTCAGGTAGTTGTAAGGCCAGTGAAGGAGGAGAGCTGTGGTTACGCCGTACTCTCATTGGAGTGGACTTCTCTAGGAACTGAACTGGCAAGCGTAAGAGGTTGTAAATATTTAAAAACCCTTTTGAATTAGCTTTTTCATACGTGAAATGAGAGGATTGGACCAGAGGGTAAGAGCCTTCCAGGTTAGAGTTTGATCTTGAGGAGCAAACCGCAGACGGAGGCATTTCTCCTGGGGAAGGGGGCCGTCCTGTGCGAAGAAGCACATGGCAGCCTGCCTGGGAGCCCCTGACACACAGGAGCACGCGTCAGGGCACGCATGGCCTTTGGCCCCAATGCCAGCCCCACTTGTTTGACTTTAGGGGAGTTTCTTAACATCTTTAGGTCTCAGTTTCTTCATCTGTAAAATTGGGATAATTATTTCTGTCTTTACTTTGGGGGTTGGGATGGAGAGTGAAGTGAAAGAATTAGGCAAAGTGCTTGGCGTGGTTGCACGTGGGAGGTGGGACAGTGGCCGACAGTCCCGAGGAATCTTGAGCTTGATTTTTAAGTTCTGATTTCCCAAAGCCTTCTCTCTGAACCCTTCCCCAGAGGGGAAATCTCCCCCTCTCTAGCCCTGGAGGCTCCACCAGAACAGAGGCAGAGGGGCCTAGCTGGCTCATAGTAGGGTAAGGCCAAGTGTGGGAAACGGAAGGGTCCTTTGGTATTACCTAGGCTTACCCTTCATTTCACAAATGAAGGAGCTGAGACCCAGAGATGTAGGTGCCCAAAATTTCACTTCACAGCAAGTTAGTGGGAAAGCCTAGATGAGGACCAGGTCTCCCAAAAGCCATTCATTCAGGTTTCATAATCCGTGTTTGAGGGACTCCACATCTGTGCTTTTGGGGACCCTGTCTGTCCACCTGGCCCCGGGCATCTGTCATCTGGGAAGGTAGGCCAGTGCTAGCAGTGTCTTTCCCAAAGTCCACAGGCTCCCCCTGCTGGGCAGCCACCTTGACCAGCCCACAGGCACCTCCCAGGTGCCCTCACCGTTTTGACAGTTTCTAGGTTTTCAGTATTCCATGTCGCCATGCCACTTCGAAAAGAGATTCAAATAATTAAAAGGTGTTTCCCTATGAACCCTCATAATTACCATTTCGGGTGCTCTTCATTCTGTGGTGTAGCTCCATATATCCCTTTATCATTTTCCTTCCACCGGAAAGCTTCCTTTACCATCTCTGAAGTTCACGTTTGCTGGTGATAAATTCTTTCAGCATTCGAATGTCTTAAAAGGTGCTTAATTCGTTTTCAGTTTTGAAAGATATCTATCGTGGGTGCAAAGTTCTAGGTTAAATTAATCTAAAGATATTCCTCCGCCATTTTCTGGCTTGGATTGTTTCTAATGAGAAGTCTGCTGTCACTCTTCTCTTTCTTCCTCTGTAAATAATGTATTTTTTCTCTGGCCGCTTTGAAGATTTTATTTCTTTTTTGTCATCAGTGGTTTTGAGCAAGTTGGTTATGAAGTTCCTTGGTGTAGTGTTCTTTACGTTTCTTGTGCTTGGGATTTATTGAGATTCTTAGGTGTATATATTTTTTTTTAAAAATCAAATTTAGAAAAATTTTGGGCATTATTTCTTAAATATTTCCTCCCTCCCCCACTCTATTCTCCAGAGGACTCTAATCACAAGTGTGCGAGGCTGCACAAAAAGTTGTCCACAGCTCACTTCACTTCTTTTTCAGTTTTTATTTCTTTTTTTTTTGAAAATATATTTCATTTCCCTACTTAGTGTTTCTGCTAGTGTTTTGAACATATGAAATATGGTTATATTAACTTTTCTAATGCTCTCACTGACTAATTCTATCATCTGCCATCATCAATTATTTCTGGGTTAATATTGATTTTCCTGATTTTTCTCTTCATTTTATATCACATTTTCCTGCTTCTCCACTTGCCTGGTAATTTTTGATGGATGCCAGACATTGTGCATTTTACCTAACTGTTGGGGGCCATACACACATTTTTGTTCTTATAAATATTCTTGAGCTTTGTTCTGGGGGCACAGTTAAGCTACTTGGGAGAAGTTTGATCCTTTCCAGTTTGGCTTTTAAAGCTATGTAAAGGTTTAGTCTACAACTAATTTTACTCCACTACTGAAGTAAAACTTTTCTGAGTACTCCATCCAGTGCCCGATGAGTTAGGGCTTTTCCGCTCCGGCTGGTGGGAATGGAGCTCTTCTCGGCCCTGGGTGATTCCTGGGATTCACCCTTTCTTCCTCCAACCTCATAGAGTTTCCTCACACACAGAGGCTAGTCATCATTCAGCTGAAGATATGAGCGAGGCCCTCCCCTGCTTGTCAGAGCTCTGTCTCTACGCAGCCCTCCTCTGCAGAACCTGCCCTGCCAAGTCTGGCTGCCCTAGTCTTCAGGACCAAGCTCCATCTCCTTAATTTGGAAAGACCACTGGGCTCTGCCTGGTTCCCCTCCATGCGCTGCAGCCTAGAAACCCTGTCAGGGCATTAGGCTAGCGTCACCCCAGGCTCACTTCCTTTGTTTTTCATCCCTTAGAGATCACGTCCTTCGCTGCTTGAGATCCAGTGTCATGACACCTGTTCAATGTATTTCGTGCGTTTTTCAGGTGGGAGGATAAACCCATCCCTGTAACTCCATTCTCATTGGAAAAAAGACGTTCCCACTTTCTACTTTTACTAGCTCAACACCATTATCCTGTTCTTTTTCAACATCAAAATCCAAAAATATAAGTAGAGCTTACGTTACTTTAAAATTTCAAATTGAACAAACATGTAATCTCTGCACTGAAAATCCTTCCAAGGCATTTGTCTCCGGTGGGGCTGGGCCCCTTCTCTTGCGTTCGCCAGTCACTCCTAATCCCTCCACAGCCAGCTTGGGTCCCTTTCCACTTCCACAGGCCTTGACAGACATTTTTTTTAAGAACTGGCGAAGCGAGGGGTGGAGGTGAGGTGCTAAAAGCAAACGGAGAGGGTATGGAGGGAGGAGGGGGGGGCACATCCGTTTCCCAGAGCCAATTCCCAGCATCCCTCCCCCAGACTGACCAGGGGTGGAAACCTCTGCTCACCTCCACCCTCAAAGCCAGATTTTCTTCAGGCCTGGCCCCTCTTCCTCTAGGATAGTTATTTTGTTCCGTCCCCCGAACTGGACAGACACGCTGACAGAGGAAGGGGAACCGCAGGCCCTCTCAACTGCATCAACCTCTGCCGAGAAAGAGCAGAAGTTAATGGCAACTGTTCCTTTTTGAAATAAAGCATGCAATATTTTTAGTATTCCGGATAAATGTGGAAATATGAATGTCATCATAGGGATCCGATACCACAGTCACGACTTGGCTGTGTGGCAGGGAAGATCTCAGGACCCCACGCAGACCGGGAGCGTCTTGTCAGGACTCAGCCCCATGGGGTCACAGAGCCCTGGCCCCAGCCCTGGTCCATGCCCTAGCAATCCCAGGAGCGTGTGATCTGGTTTCTCGCCTTTAAAGGCAATAATTACAGAAGGCCTGGAGAACAGGACCAGACCACATGTGACAAGACGGGGAGCTGCGGGGGTGCAACAGTAAACATGAGAATTTAGGGAGGGGAGGATGGGCGAGCAGGTTGTTTTGAGGGCTTTGGTTTTGTAGACTGTATCTGGGGACCCAAGAGGGGGCTGTCTCTTGCAGAGTGACTGTCATGTGCCAGGCATGGTGCTGGGTTTCTGACGGTCTATAGTCCCTTCCCTTCTTGTGATAACCTTATGTGTGGGCAGTCTCCTTTTACATTTTACAGCTGAGGACTATTAGTCTCTGAGGGTGAAGATTGTGATTCTGTGGGACCCACGCTCCAGAGCCTGAGAGAGGGCTCACAGGACCTCCTGGTGAGGAGGACCTGGGGCCCCTGCGCCCGGGATGGATAGTGCCCTGCTAGGCCCAAGGGTTCTGCACTCTGAGATGCCAGGTGGACACTTCCCGGTACAGCGGCTGCCTGCAGCCGGGGGTGTAGCCAAGGCAAAGAGCAAGAACCTGAAAGCTTAGGGCCAGGAGGGAATGCGAAAAGAGTGAAAACAGAATTTGAAGGCAGAAGGGTAATAGGTACAGTAAAAGACAGAAAAGGAAGGAAGGAGGAAGGGAGGGAAGAAGGAAGGAAGGAAGGAAGGAAGGAGGGAGGGAGGGAGGGAGGGAGGAAGGAAAGGAGGAAGGAAGGAAAGGAGGAAAGAATAAAAAGGTAGAGTCTGTAGTGAAATCGAGGGGCCGAGAAGGGGTAAAATATTAATTTGGACGATATGTTGTTTTGTAGGTGGAAATTGGTGGATTATGAGCAATTTGGTGTTTAATAATATAAGCGTACTGAGGGTAAGCACTAAAACTCTCAGCATCTGCCATGAAACGCAGGCCAGGCTAAATGAGCAGCTCTTGATTTTAGCATCTGGAATGCCCCTCTGTTCCCAAATACATCTTCAGAAGGCCCCTGCGAAAATCCGCCCGTGTCAGCTGGGAAGGGCAGCAGGCTGGCACCAGAAGACGGGCTTAGGTCCAGGGCACCAAGACAGGGGATACCCAGGACTGGGGCCCCGGCATCTCCGCGGACTGACTTGCTTTGCTGTTAAGGGGCCCCGCCCAGAGTCAGCCCGAGATCTAGGATTCCTCGGTGCTCTGGCGCCCTCTTGAGGGAAAATGATGAAACGCACCGCTGTGTCTCAGGAAATGGGAACTTGGGGAAATTTCAGAGCCTCACGACGGAAGGGGAAGAGAAATTGTTGTATGGAAAGCACCCTGTGTGTAAGCAGCGTGCTGGGCACTCAGAATAACCTCGAGCAGTGGCCGTTACTATCCCTGTTTGACGGAGATGTAAACTCGGGTTCAAAGAAATTATTTGATGGGTCCAAGATCATTCAGTGGCAAATCCAAATTTGCCTCCCTCCAAAAGACGAAGGTTGGCCGTCACCGTGGGTGCCTCCAGGGCAAAGAGCCATCTTTATTGATTTCTGAGTACTTGGAGTGTAGGGGGGCACAACAGGGGCCAATCGCCAAAGACAGGGGGCCCTGCTTCACTCCTCCCCTCCTGGAATGCTCCTCCCAGCGAGTTTACGCCCCTCTGCACAGGGGTGCGAACCTCGGATCCCAGGTATATGTCAAGGGCAGTCCTTCACTCCTCCCTTCTAAGTGCTTTTGACAGCCGTTTGGAAAAAGGTGTGCCCTGGCACAGATCACACCTCCTACTGGCCCTTTCCTAGAAGGGACCACCTCTTACACCAGCTCAGGCCAAGGAGGAGACTCTGAGATAAAAGGTCTTTCGTGTATGCGTTAGTTCACAAAACCAGTAAATATTTATGGAGCCTTTGCTCTGTGCCTGTCAAGGTTATCGGCACCAGGGATACAGCAGTGAACAGAACAGATAAAAGCGAGGGTGCAAAAGTGGAGGGTGGGAGTAGGCACCTAACAATAAACCTAACACACGAGTAAATTATATAAAATGTTAGAAGGTGATAACAGCTATGAAAATAGGGGGAATTAGGAGGACCGGGAATGTATGTGGGAGATAGAGGCTAAGTTGCAATTTAAATGGACTGGTCAGATCTGCTTGATCAAGAAGCTTACTTTTGCACAAATATTTGAATGGGGTTAGGGAGTGAGCCAAGGAGGTAGCTTGGGTAGAAACATTCCAGCCGGTGCAAATGCCTCGAGAGGAGAGTGGGCCTCACTCATGCAAGATACAACAAGAACCCAGAATTTGTAGACGGATCTACCATTCTTTGAGAAAGAGCCCAAAGCAAGCCCCTTGGAGAATGAATCCAGTGATTCTGTTTATTAAATGAGATTACATAAGGAAGCTCTGTAAAGTATCCAGCATAGCCCTTAAGAAAATGTTTGTTTATTTTTGAGAGAGAGAGAGAGAGAGAGAGAGAGAGGCAGAGAGAGACAGGGAGACAGAGAATCCCAAGCAGCCTCCATGCTGTAAGCACAGAGCCCTATGCGGGGGGCTTGAACTCACGAACTGCGAGATCATGACCTTAACCAAAAGCAAGAGTCAGAGGCTTGACTGACTGAGTCACCCAGGCACCCTCAGCATAGCCCTTTTAATTATAGTGACATGTCCTGAACAGCAGGGCCTTTTACATGGAGGTATAGGTTGTGGACTTGTGCAAGGGCACTGTGGAAACCTCACGCTAACTTTTAGAGATTGACAACTTTTAATAATCATTTTATAGATGAAGAAATCAGCCATAGAGAGATGAAAAGCTTATTTAACTAAGTAACTGGTGGAGTAGAGCCTTTTTTTTTTTTTTTTTAATATACAGCAAGGAGGCCTGGGAGAGTCAGGGGATCGTGAGTAGCTCTTTCCTGCTGGACCGCGGGGCACTGCCACGTGCTGGTCTTGTTACCCCTATCGGAGGCTGGTATGACCCATTCATAAACAGAAAAAGTTCGGTGAGATTGGGTGACTCGCCCATGGTTTCAGGGCCAGCAAGCCAGGTGTTTCGGCTCCAGAGCCCCTGGCCTCTCCTCTACGCCCTCCTGCCTCTCTTCATGGGTCTCTTTTGGGGGCGAGCTGTCCCCGCCTGCAGGGGTGGCCAGGTTCCAGGCTCCGTGGGTGCGGCGTGGGCGGGCGGGCCCGCGGGGGTCTCACCGGCGGCCTCCTGTACCCCTCGTTTTAGGTCCAGCTACCTCGCTGCTCTGAAATCCGTCACTGCGTTTAGTTCTTGATTTTTCCGGGCATTCAGAAAGCATTTTTTAAATTTCCTGAAAGAGAAAGCACGGAAGTTATGTTCTTTTGTAAAACGAAAGCAAACATCATGGTGCTTTGCTCACCATGGCTGTTTCCTCTTCTTGTTTCTCTGGGTAGTGGGCACGGAACGCTTAGGACGTATACGGCAGGGGGGTGCGCGCGCATGCGCGTGTTCGCGGTCGCCTGCGCGTGTGTCTGTGCGTGCGTCTGCGCGCACGCGCACACGGGCGGACCCAGCAGGCATCTCTCTGTGTTTGGCTCCTTCCTGGGTGATAAACTTGGGGAGGGATCCCGCCAGGCCTTGTGCTTGGAGGAGGGGTGGGCGCTCCCTGCTGCTTGTGCAAACCACATGTTCGTCTAGCCGCTTCACTCGGTCTGTTCCAGGTCAATTCGGAAATGGTGCAGGAAGCCTTTCCAGTTGTGACTGCAGCAAATTAATTCTTCCCTTTTCAGCCTTCCCTAAGCCCTATGTAGATTCTGGTCCCTTCGTGGCAGCGTCATGCCAGCGTACGTCCTTTGACATTGCTTGTGCTGGTATTTGTTAGGAGCACTATTTTCTACACCCGAGATTTCCCTCATCTCCCAACTATCAAAACGCTGAAAATCACCTGTTCCCAGAAACCATCTCTTACTCCCCCAGCCCCAGTCCTCCGTGGCCCCTGCGTGACTCCTACTGACTTTGTGGTTATTGTGTCTCTGTCCTCCCCGGTGTGTGAGCCACTGCCCCCAGGACAGGGAAGTAGACCATTTCTCTCTGATTCCAAGTGGCAGCACGGGACCTGGGGTCAGGTACTCAGTACTGAGTGTTATTATTGTTATTGTTATTATTATTATTATTATTATTATTTCAGAATGAATAAGTAAACAGCAACAGACAACAGTAAGTAGAAAACAGACTGCACTTTGATCTGTAGAAATGTGTGGAATTTATTTGAAAGGAAGAAGAAAGTCCCCTTTTTGATACAGGCAACTCAAGAACATCTCTTTTAAACACTTTTAGGGGTGAAAATTCACAAGCATTCCCAGATGCTCAGGTCTTGACTTTTAAACAGACTGCGTGCGTTTTAGGTTCTGCTAATTTATGCTCACCCTTGGCCTGGCTACACAGACTCCTTACCAGGTCTTTTCTCATCGTTGAAAAAATGATTTCGTCACATCACGTATCACATATTATTGTCTGGCTACTTGTGCACCTCCCATAAATACTTTAAAAAGACATAGTCACTATGCAGGGAAACAGCTCCTGATGAGCTGGAAAGCAGGGGTGGGGGGAGGCCGGCAGCCAATGGCGTGGCCATCCTTGCAATCAAGATCAGGACTTGCTCTTGTGCAGGGGTGCCCTCTTGTGGAGAACCGGCAAATTAAAAACAAAAGAAAAAAAATTTTTTTATTCTACGGATAACTAACCTCCCCAACAGCAATAACTGAGTACTCTATTTTTTCCCCATTATTTTTTCGTATCAAGGTATAACTTTAAAAAATCAGGTAACAAAAACCTTAAGTGTAGAACCCAATGCAATTTTTACATATGTATACAGCATATAATGCCTGGGTGGCTCAGTCGGTTGGTTAAACGTCAGCCAGCTTGGGTAGTGATCTCACTTAGTGAGTTCGAGCCCCGCGTCTGTCTCTGTGCTGAGAACTTAGAACCGGGAGCCTGTTTCAGATTCTGTGTCTCCCTCTCTCTCTCTCTCTCTCGCTCTCTGCCCCTCCCCCACTCACACTCTGTCGCTCTTTCTCTCTCGAAAATAAACATTAAAAAATTAAAAAAAAACCTGCCTGGATAAAGATAAAGAACAGTTCCAGCACATCAAAAAGCTGCCTTATGTTCCCTTTCATTCATTCTGAAGAGTAACTACTATTCTGAACTCTGTCATGACAAATCAGTTTTGCCTGAAAGTCAATGAAGCTTTCACAGAAGTAGAAATAAATAGAATCATGCAGGATATACTATTTTGTGTCTTTTTTCAGTCACCATTATATCTGTGACATTGATCTATGTTGTTGAGTTTTTTCTCTTTATAGTTGTGTAATATTTCATTTTATAAATATATCACATATATTTTTTAATCCATTTGTAATAGTTTTCTGTCACTGCTATAATAAATTACCCCTAATGCGGTGGTTTAAAGGAATGCGAATTCATTACCTTAGAGATCCATTCATGGACATTTGGGCTGCTTCCATAATTTGGCTATAGTAAATAATGCTGCAATAAATATGGGTACATGAATCCCTTTGGATTGGTGTTTTTGTGTATATATAAATATATATTTATAAATAATTTGTATAAATAATTTATAAATATTTGTTTTATATACATATATATATGTATACATATACATTTACATATATATATATGTAAATACCCAGTAGCGCAATCACTGGGTGGCAGGGTAGTTCTATCTTAATTTTTTGAGGATCCGCTGTACTGTTTTCCACAGCGGCTGCACCAGTTTGCATTCCCATCAACAGTGCAAGAGCGTTCCTTTTTCCCTACATCCTTTCCAACTCTTGTTTCTTGTGTTGTCAATTTTAGCCATTCTGACAGGTGTGAGGTGACATCTCATTATAGCTTTGATTTGTATTTCCCTGATGATGAGTGATGTTGAGCATCTTTTCATGTGTCTGTTGGCCGTCTGAATGTCTTCTTTGGAGAAATGTCTGTTCATGTCTTCTACGACAGAGAGAAAATTTTATGTTATCTACTCCATCATGGTTCAGACAGCCAATCACTCATGACATTCAAGTCCGCTCTCTCATCCATGATGTTTCATGTATACATAGGTCCATTTTGGGGTTTTATATTTGGTTCCACTGATCGGTTTGTCTTTCTCTGCGCCATACCATACTATACTAATTTCTATTGCTTTATAATAAGTCTTGATATCTGGGAAAGCAAATCCTTTTCCTTATTCTTCTTAACAGTGCCTGGTATGTGCTTCCCCCCCCTAAATTACCATACAAATATTAGAAATGACTTGCTGAGCTCCACTAAAAAATCCCTGTTGTAATATTGTTTGGAATTGCATTAAATATATAGATTAATTTGAGAATGAGTGACATTTTTAGAATATTGAATTTTCCCACCCATGAACATAAGTCTCGCTTTGCATTTATTTAGGCCTTCCTTAACATCATTCAATTAAAAATTTTAAAGTTTATTTATTTAGTTCGAGAGAGAGTGAGAGAGAGGAGAGAGAGAGAGAGAGAGAGCAAGGGAAGGACAGAGAGAGAGGGAGAGAATCCCAAGCAGGCTTCAAGCTGTCAGCACAGAGCCCAACATGGGGCTTGACCTCACAAACCATGAGATCATGACCTGAGCTGAAATTACGAGTTGGACACTTAACAGACTGAGCCACCCAGGCACCCCATAAATTTTATAATTTTCTTCATACAGAGGCATATTTTATTAAATTCATCTGAAATATTTCATGTTGTTTTGTAGCTATGGTAAACAATATATTTAAAAATTACATTTTCTATGGACCCGCAAGTATGTGGTCAACTAATCTTTGACAAAGCAGGAAAGAGTATCCAATGGAAAAAAGACAGCCTCTTTAACAAATGGTGCTGGGAGAACTGGACAGCAACATGCAAAAGAATGAAACTAGACCACTTTCTTACACCACTCACAAAAATAAACTCAAACCGGATGAAGGACCTGAATGTGGGACAGGAAACCATCAAAATCCTAGAGGAGAAAGCAGGAAAAATCTTTTTTGGCCTGAGCCGCAGCAATTTCCTACTTGATGCATCTCCAAAGGCAAGGGAATTAAAAGCAAAAATGAACTGTTGGGACCTCATCAAGATAAAAAGCTTCTGCACCACAAAAGAAACAACCAATAAAACTAATAGGCAACCGACGGAATGGGAAAAGATAATTGCAAACGACATATCGGATAGTGTCTAAAATCTATAAAGAACTTACCAAACTTCTCACCTGAAAAATGAATAATCCAGTGAAGAAACGGGCAGATTCTGTGTCTCCCTCTCTCTCTCTGCGCCTCCCCTGCTCACACTCTGTCTTTCTCTTTCAAAAATAAAAATAAATAAACATAAAAAAAGAATTTCTCCTCGAAAACGCGCAGTGTGGTCTGAGGACCCTCTGGGTCACACACGGAGAAACACTTCCCCTTCTTGGAGTGCATTTGGGAGAAGTGGAACGGCCTCTCTGGGGACAAAAGAGCTGGTGGGTGCCAACACGCTGCCCTGCATGGGAACAGACACGCCTGCTGAAGGCAGCAAACTTTGGTGCCTGCTTTTTGTTGCACTTAACGATAAAATCTGAACAACTCTGCCGTCGTTCAACTGCTTTCATGGGAGTGATCTGCACCAGCCACAGCGCGGTGAGACCCTCCTCCAGAGAAGTAGAGTGGGTCTGTCATGTTGGGCCCAAATTTGGATTTTAAAACCCAGCTGTGCGCCTGAGATAGAACACAGGAGTACTGTGCAGCTGGCATGCAGACAGCTTGGACGCAGACACGGAGAAGGCAGGGATCTGACAGAAGCCAGGGACTTAAGAGGGGCGATTGTTTGGTCTTGTATGAGGGCTTCCTGAAGAGTGGTGGGCACGAACTCCCCACTCCAGGAATGAGAGAGTGGGGCGACACCATTCTCCTCCACCCCCATCAACACTGACCAAATTCAGCGAGCAAACAGAGTCCTCCAGTGGAGGCTGGAGCTGCTTACGCCAAGCCCACTCCTTTGCGTCCAACAGGTGTATCTCCACTAGGGCAAATCCACATTGAGAATCAGGGCAGCGGACCGCTCTCCAAAAAGACCAGCACAAACTCCTCATACACACCAAGTCTACTCATCATAGAGTTTACAAAGCTTCAGCTCTCAGGGAAATAAGATCTATCTTCTTTTAACAAGCAGAGCAAAACACACCTAGTCATAACTTGTCACACAGTGGGCAAGGTCCAAACACTTGCCACTGAAGGCAAGGAGAAACACTGCAAAGGAATGACCTGAGGGAAGGAGCAACCGAAACACAACAGCAAACTGGACACTTTGAAACACCTCCTGAAGCCCCAGGTCCAAGACAGTATAGGACCTCTTCTTAAAATAGCCATTACTCTCAGGAACAAGAATATAGCAGGCTTTCCTAACACACACACACACACACACACGTGACAACATGGAGGAATTCACCCCAAAGAGGTCACGGCCATGAATCTAATTAAAACAGATGTAAGTAATATGCCTGAACCAGAATTTAAAACAACAATCATAAGGATACTAGCTGGAATTGAGAAAAGCATAGAAGACACTGGAGAATCCTTTACCGCAGAGATAAAGGAATGAAAAGCTAGTCAGGATGAAATAAAAAATGCTGTAACTGAGATGCAAGACTGATTGGATGTAATGATGATGGATGAAGCAGAGGAATGAATCAGTGTCACAAAAGTAGACTTAGAGAACTCAGTGACCCTTTAAAGCATTATATCATTTGTATCATAGGAGTCCCAGAAAATGAAAAGAGAGAAAAAGGGGCAGAAGGTTTACTGAGCAATTATAGCTGAAAACTTCCCCGATCTGGGAATTGTCCTTCCTTTGGGTCTTTGGTTTTGGAATCAAGGTAATGCTGGCCTTGTAGAATGAATTTGGAAGTTTTCCTTCCATTTCTATGTTTTAGAAGAGTATGAGAAGAATGGGTATTAACTCTTCTTTAAATGTCTTGTAGAATTCTCCTGGGAAGCCATCTGACCCTGGATTTTTGTTTATTGGGAGATTTTTGGCTACTGATTCAATTTCTTTCTTGGTTATGGGTCTGTTCAAATTTTCTATTTCTTCTTGTTTCGGTTTTGGTAGTTTGTATGTTTGTAGGAATTTATCCATTTTTTTTCCAGGTTGCCCAGTGTGTTGGCATATAATTTTTCATAATATTCTCATGATTATTTGTATTTCTGTGGTGTTGGCTGTGATCTCTCCACTTTAACTTGTGATTTTATTTATTTGAATTTTTTCACCTTTCTTTTTTATAAGTTTGGTTAAGGGTTTATCTGTTTTACTAATTCTTTCAAAGAACCAGTTCTTAGTTTTGTTAATCTGTTCTACTGGGTTTTTTTCTCTTTGTTTCTATATCATTTATTCTCTAAACTTCATTATTTTTCTGCTGGCTTTAGGCTTTATTTGCTGTTCCTTTTCTAGCTCCTTTAGGTGTAAAGTTAGGTTGTGTATTTGAGACTTTTCTTGTTTCTTGAGCTGGACCCATGCAATATACTTCCCTCTTAGGACTGCACTGGCTGTATCCCAAAGGTTTTGGACTCTCATGTTTGCATTTTCATTTGCTTCTGTGTACTTTTTAATTTCTTCTTTAATTTCCTGGGTAACCCATTCATTTATTATGATGCTTTTTAACCTCCATGTATTTGAGGGATTTCCAAATTTTTTCTTGTGGTTGACTTAATCTCATAGTGTTGTGTTCTGAAAATATGCATGGTATGATTTTGATCATTTTGTACCTGTTGAGGGATGATTCATGACCCAGTATGTAATCTATTCTGGAAAATTTTCCATGTGCATTCAAGAAGAATGTATATTCTGCTGCTTTAGGATGAAATGTTCTGAATATATCTGTTAAGTCCATCTGGTCCAGTGTATCACTCAAAGTCATTGTTTCCTTGTTGATTTTCCGCTTGGATGACCTGTTCATTGCTGGAAGTGGTGTGTTAAAGTCCGCTACTATTATTGTATTATCAGTGAATTTATTTATGCTTGTTATTAATTGATTTATATATTTGTGTGCGTCCAAGTTGGGGGCATACCTAGACTTGTTAGATCCTACTGTTGGATAAACCCCTTAATTATGATGTAATATCCTTCTTCATTTCTTATTACAAACTTTGATTTAAAATCTACTTTGTCTGATGTAAGTATGGTTACTCTGGCTTTCTTTTGATGTCCATTAGCATGGTAGATGGTTCTCCATACCCTTACTTTCAATCCAGAGGTGTCTTTATATCTAAAATGAGTGTCTCATAGGCAGCATCTAGAAGGGTCTTTTTTTTTTTAAAATCCATTCTGATATGCTATGTCTTTTGATTGGAGCCTTTAGTCTGTTTGCATTCAGAGTGATTATTGAAAGAGATGAATTTAGTGTCTTTGTCATACCTGTAAAGTTGGTGTTTTTAGTGATATTCTCTGTTCCTTTCTAATCTTTATTGCTTTTGGTCCTTTTTTCCCCACTCAGAGTCCCCTTTAATATTTCTTGCAGGTCTGGATTAGTGGTCTTGAACTTGTTTAGTTTTTATGTGTCTGGGTAACTTTTTTTTAAATGTTTATTTTTGAAATAGACAGAGCGTGAGCAGGGGAGGGGCAGAGAGAGAGGGAGACACAGAATCTGAAGCAGGTTCTGAGCTGTCAGCACAGAGCTTGATGCAGAGCTTGAACTCATGAACCGTGAGATCATGACCTAAACTGGAGTCAGATGCCTGATCGACTGAGCCACTCAGGTATCCCTGTCTGGATAACTCTTTTTCTCTCCTTCTTTTCTGAATGACAGCCTTGCTGGATAAAATATTTTTGGTTGTATATTTTTCCTATTAGGCATATTGAATATATCATGACACACCCTTCTGTCTTGCCAGGTTTCTGTGGACAGGTCTGCTGCCAACCTGATCTGTTTTCCCTTGTAGGTTAAGGACTTTTTTCCCTTGCTGCTTTCAAGATTCTTTCTTCGTCTGTGTATTTTGTGAATTTCACTCTATGTCTTGGTGATGGTTGGCTTATATTGAATTTGATGGGAGTTTTCTGTGCTACTTGGATCTCGATGTCTGTTTCCTTTCCCAGATTAGGGAAATTTTCAGTGATAATTGGTCAAATAAAACTTCTGCCCCCTTTTCTCTCTCTTCATGTTCTGGGACTCCTATGATATAAATGCTATTACTCTTTAAGCAGCCTCTGAGTTCCTAAAGTCTACATTTGTGATCCAATATTTTTTTTCCTTCTTCAGCTTCATTATTTTCCATTATTTTATCTTCCATATCACTGATTCATTCCTCTCCCTCATCCATCCTCATTGTCATGGTATCAATTCAGGTTTGCATCTTGGTCACAACATTTTTAATTTTGGCCTGACTAGTTTTTAGTTTTTTAAATCTCTGAAGTAAGGGATTCTCAAGTGTCTTCTATGCTTTTTTTCAAGCTCAGCTAGTATTATTCAGTATAACTGTTGTTTTAAATTCTAGTTCAGAAATCTTATTTAGACCGTATTGATTAAACCCTGACATTACTTCATCCTGTCCTTTCTTTCGAGGGGAACCCCTTTTTGTCATATAGTAATGGTCCAAAAAAAAAAAAAAGGAAGTTGGATGTTAGGTGTGTTTTGGTCTGCTTGTTAATAGAAGCTAGGTCAAAAAATAAAAAAATAATTAAATAAAAATAAAAAATAAAATAAAATAATTAAATAAAAATAAAAAATAAAAAATTGCCTTTTCTGATTCCCAAGGGGGGAAAACACACACACAAAAAACCCAAACAACAGCAACAATAACAAAGGAAGCTAGATCCTATTTCCCCTGGAGCTGAAGCTTTGTAGTGCTCAAGTAGCAGACTTGGTGTGTGGGGGTGGTTTGTCCTGGTCTTCTGGGGGTGGGGCCCACTGTGCTCCTTCTCAGGTGGACTTGTTCTGGTGGGGATGCAGCTGCAGGGCTCAGGGCAGCGAGTTTGTTGTGAGGAGCTTTGGCCTCCACTTGGTGGCACTGTTTTGCTCCCTGAAGTTGATCAGTGCTGATAGGTGGGGTGAAAAGAGTCTCCATGCTCTCTCCATCCCCAGAGCAGAGAGCTTGCTCCTGCTACTCTTTAGGGAGCCCTCATAGAAGAGCAAACAATCCCCTCTCGTGTCTTCCAGATCCCTGCCTTCACCCTGCGTGTGTCTGAGCTGTCGGCCTGCCACACGGCACAACACTCCCGTGTTTTATCTGTCTGGTTTTCCTGGCTCGGTTTCCAAACTCCAAATTTTAGAGATCCACGTGGTGCAGACGGGTCTTGTTTCACTGTGGCTGCCGCCAGCTTGTCCCAGAAATTGGTGGTGTTACTGGGCGGTGCCTCAGGGTTTATGGTAACGTGCAGCAGAAAACAGGCACCAAGACTCGCTGCCCTCAGCCAGTGTCCCTGACCCTGTTAATGAACAGGGCAGCTCAATGGCACTCGCTGTCTTCAGAGAGCCTCTGCCCCCACTCCCGAATGCACTGCAAGCAGGGGAACTGTTTCTCCCTTGAAACCCAGGGGATCCTGAGACCACACGGCTGCTCCCAGGTCTCTACCCTCCCTCCTCACTGGAGCACTGCTAAGTGTGCCGGGCATGACCCTGGTGATGGAGCAGACTTCTACAACTTCAGACTTTCTGCTGTGTGGCTTGTAAAGACTGGCAGTATTCAGTTCCTCACCAGTGGTTTTGGGGGGTGGTTTCTTGGGCAATCCCCTGTGCATGCTTTCACTTTCTCTCTCTCTCTTTCTCTCCTGCACCTGTCTCTGCGATCGGGGCTCCCTCCCATCGCAGTACCTGAAGTTCTTCTCTCCCCCAGACCAACTCTCCACAGCTCCTGCCTTCCATGCTGTGGCGATGTTTTCACCTCTAGTTGTGTATTTTTGCTTTCTCAATCCTCAGATTGATTTCTCGGGCGTTCCATGATTTGATATTTATCTAGCTGTGTTTGAGGGATGAGGCAAGGCTAGGGTCTCCCTACTCTTCTGTCGTCTTGACTCCTCCCGTTAGTGTCTGTTATTAACTACTTACCAGCACACAGCAAATGGACTTACAAGGCAAAATTGTTCCTGTCCTGGATTTACTTCATCCAACTTCCTTGACTCACTTTCAGGTTGAAACATTCTGCTCCCCCTCCCTCCCAGCAATGCCTGTGCCTGCACAGTGTCTCCTGCATTGCCGACCTGGGGTCCGGCCCACGATTTCTCCAGTTTCTTCCCAGGACACCCCAGCCCCAGGGCAGAACTGCCAGAGCTCCGTCTATGTGTGCTGGTCTGCAGTCTTGGCTGCGGCCACTACCCACCTGGGCTCGGGAGCCCCGTGCAAGACCAAGGGTCTCCCCAGGCTTGGGACTGATTCTCCTTCTCTCCTTTCCTCCTTCCACTGCACCTTGTTGGAACTCAGGGGTTACAGGGAGAAGTTTCTGTTTCCTCAGGAGTTCTCCTAAGACATTTTCCTTCACCCCAGTTGAGAATGAAACTGTCATTTCATGTTCCCAGTGTGTTCTGATCGTTGTCAGTTTTTCTTCTTTCCCTTGGGTCTTATTTCTAATGAGACCCATAGCATTTCAGTCCCCACTGCAGTGCCTCCTGCTCCTTGTCTGCACCTGAGGCACAGGTTAGTGGAGTTGGGCTCTTGGGACAAGTGCCTCTTCCACATTTTCTGAACCTTTATGATGAGACTTTGATGCCAGCCTCCTCATCAGAGTTCCAGAGAATGGGGTGCCAAGAGCACATTCATCAGAGATTTCCTCAGTTTCTCCTTGCCCCATCTTCTAGACTGTGTCTGACTCCCCGTGGCCCCTCCCACTGCCCTTCGGGACCTCTTTCTCTGTCCTGTTGGCTCCACAAGGACAGCCCACCTCAGCCTCAGAGGGCAGCTGTCAGCTCAATAGTCGCACCTGACTGGAAATGCTGACGAGGCCTCGAGATGTTTATCTTCCCTTTGATTTCAGAATTTCTTCTTCACCCACAGGGCATTTCGATCCACTCCTATAAGGAGCGAGACCTCACAGTGCCCTCCAGCGGGCCCCAGAAGGGCTTGAAAACAGGACAGATAGAGACGCAGATATAGCTACATATAGATATAGATGTAGATGTGAATGTATGTAGATATATAGAGATACGTACATACATGGGGATAAATACATATATATTCATGTATAATAACAGACGGAAAATAGCAATACAGTAACTAATGATTATTGGCCACTTGTTTTCTTTAAATATTATTCTAACTGCTTTCCACACATTATCTCATTACTCTTTGTAACAATCCTGGGACATAGGGACTCCTCATATCCCCACTACACCAGCCAGAAAACAAGCTCCTAGGATTTAGCAAACTGTCCAAGTTTACACAGGTGAGAATAAACTTGAGGCAATTTGACCCCCAAATTAATTTTTTTTAACATTTATTCATTTTTGAGAGACAGAAAGACAGAGCATGAGCAGGGGAAGGGCAGAGAGAGAGGCAGACCCAGAATCTGAAGCAGGCTCCAGGCTCCGAGCCGTCAGCACAGAGCCCGATGCGGGGCTTGAACTCACAGACTGTAGGATCATGACCTGAGCCGAAGTCAGCTGCTCAACCGACTGAGCCACCCGGGCACCCCTGATCCCCAAATTAAACCATGACTCATTCTCAATCATTTCAATATAACATCAGTAAGTTTCTCAGTGTGAAGTGATTATGAACTCACACACACTAGACATACGTGTATTCCCTCTGCACTGGTGGTATAAGGGAACCAAAGGCCACTAAGCTGCTTCTGACATGACCATCGCAGCAAATCCCAGAATGTGAGACCACCTGCATGGCCCAATGTCTATTCTTTGTTCAGTGGAATTTTGAGATCATCAATAAACATGCTTTCTTTTCATTTTTATTTTATTTTTTTAATTTTAATTCCAGCGTAGTTAACTTGCAGAGTTATATTAGGTTCAGGTGTACAATATAGTGATTCAACACTTCCATATACCACTCAGTGCCCATCAGGATAAGTGTATTCTTACTCCCCAAACCTATTTCACCCATCCCACCTCCAACCTCCCCTCTGGTAACCATCTGTTTGTTTGTTCTCTATAATTGAGAGTCTGTTTTTTGGTTTGTCTCTTTTTTCTTTTGCTTGTTTGTCTTGTTTATTAAGTTCCACATATGAGTGAAATAATATGGTGTTTGTCTTTCTCTGACTGGCTTATTTCATTTAGCATTATAGTCTCTAGAGCAATCCATGTTGCTGCAAACGGCAAGATTTCATTCTTTTTATGGCTGCATAATATTCCATTGTATATATATCACATCTTCTTTATCCATTCATCTTATCAGTAGATACTTAGGTTGTTTCCATAACTTAGCTATTGTAAATAATGCTGCAATAAGCATACAGGCGCATATAACTCTTTAAATTGATAAACGTGGTTTCTTAATCCCTTCATCCTATTAAGTCCCTGATAACCTTATTGTCCGCTTAATACCTTCTTTTTGACGTCTATGAACTTGCTTCTCAATGAAGAAAAACTGTAACTGATAATTTTTCATGACCCAGACAGCACTATTTATAGGCTATCACAGAATAAAACTATATTAATTAGATACCATCACTACACTCACATACCAGGGGCCTATGACCATTTATACCTGGTATTGGTATCTTTTTAGTCATGGAATTAGAAGATATTTTAGATGAGTAGGTGGCATTAAAGAAGTATTTCCAGTCATCACATACCTGTAACTTGGAATGCCCTTTACTAAGCAACTATTCACAGAGGTTCTGTGATGAGCAAACCAGATAAAGATCAAGCAGCTTCATGAGAGTAAATGAGGGAAGAATATGTAACCCAGATAAAGAGCAAAACATATCCGAAGGGAAAAAGTCAAAGATTTTCTTGGACTGTAACTGCCTAGTAAGGTCACGAGTCAGCGTTCACTAACTCATTCCCACACGATACCCAGCAAGTTTTTAGTGACTGTGCGGCTGACACTGGAGACACAACATGGTATGGAAGAAATATCTTCTCTGCCCATCATTACTTATCCAAAGGAGGGACAGATTTGACAATAAAAGGAAATATAAAATTAGTAATTACGGGCATTCGGATTGGTGGGGCCGTTACACCGGAGGCCTTCAAATGATGCCGTGAATTCACACTGAGACCAAGCCCTGTTCCCCGAGACCTCCTTGAATGACAATGTGGGGTCCGGCAGGAGAGATACAAGAATAGCCTCACAGCTCATCACGTCCCACCCACTGGGGGTAGGGGTCCAAGCTGGGGCAACTGGTCTGTGAGACACCCCCGCCCTAAGGTCGTACCGAGGGAAGGACAACGAAGAGCCGCATAGGCACCTCTCCTCCTCATGGCACATCCGCTTCTACTTTAATATGTGGACGCTTTAATTCAACTCGCCTTCGCCATGTTTGAGAAGGACCTGAGAATTAGCACACATGGCTGCGTGTTTCCCTTGTCTGAACTCACAGAAGCCAGGACATTGCTCTGAACAAATCCTTGTTTAAGTAACAACTCACTCAGTAGCAAAGACTGAGCACAAACTTATCAATTAACATATTTTGTTGAGAGGGCATTTATGAAATGATGTCCAAATTCATGTCTTTTTTACATGAAAGGACATTTTCTGTCATTGTCACTTTAAAGACACTTATGTACACGTACACTTTGATATATTTTGTGGTGAGAGTCTCCCCAATACACCACTATCCTTCTAATTTATTGACTTCAGTAATGTGTCCTCATGTTAGTTTAGTAAAACAAAGCATGTATGTTTAAAAGTTATTTTTTCTTCTATTTGGTACATTGATCTTTCTCCAATCAGCCACAGTTAAGAAGCCAGCCATCTATTCAGAAAGAAGGAGTAGAATATTGTAAGTTCAGTAGAAACACGAATCAAAAATCGTGGGAATGAGGGGATTTGAAAAATATTTATTGTGGCCGAGCAGCTCATTCAGAGCAATCACATTGAGACATCAGGGATGCAAGTTTGATCCAGCCCCAAGGTCGCTGTGCCAATGGCCGTGTTCCATAGGTGACACTCATGGAGGGATGACAAGGAACTGAAGGATGAGAAGCACAGACTGGTGCCCGTGGTTGGCCTTTCGGTTACTCGACTGATGCTCAGATCCCAGGTGGGGAGCAGCCCCGAAGTGGGGCAACAGCTGGAGTTCGGGCCACAGTCGGCTGAGGCTGCAGCAGCCCTGGGGCTAGGGCCACAGCAGGAACAGGCTGGGGCAGGGCATCTTGGGAGGGCCCTTCGGGGGACACTTTGGGGGACACTTGGTTGTGGGTCCTTTAAGAGGAGGCTGGCACAGGTGCTGGTTTTGTTGGCAGGACATTAGGGTGGGAGTTCAGTCAACCTGAAACCAATACAGTTGTTTTATAGTCTTGTGAAATCTCAGGCCATTGTTTCTCTTTGGGATTGACCCCAAGGCTGCTAATATCTGAAGCTAATCATGAGAACACACACACACACACACTCACAGACACACACACTCACATACACACACTCACACACTCACATACACACACACTCACAGACACACACACTCACACACTCACATACACACACACACTCACATACACACATACGTACGTGCTCGAGCCAGAGCCTCCGTTTTATTCATATTTATATCCCTAATATTGAGGGACAGTCTTGTCACATGGACGATGTCCAATCAATGCAGCTCCCCGACTAAAACGGAAGCTCCATAAGAACAGAGGTTCCCCTACCTGGTTTGCACACTTCTATATTCTAGTGTCTAGAACAGCACCAAGAAATTGTTACTTCAGCTCAAACAATAATTTTTAGGAGCTCAGCAAACCATTATTTGAAGATAGATCGGCAGCAAGGAAGGCAGGAAGTTATATTCAAGATTAAGCCTCCTGCTGGCATTTCATGGTAACGTTGGCTGTCGCCATTCTCTCCGTGTGCACCTGCCTTTCCCTCTACGCATCTGCACCTGTGTGTGTGAGAAGAGGAAACGGCCTTGGATTTTCCCTCCCAGCCAGCCGTCTCAGGTGCCAGAGGCCAGACACTGGCAGGGATTAGGCTGGCTGATGCCTCGTGGGCCAGTCTTAGGGGCCATAATTCCCAGGCTGGACCTTGCTAGACCTAAGCAGAATCTCTCCTCCTTCCCCTCTTTCCTCCTCCTTTCTTTCCCCGCGACTGCCAACAGGTCCCATCTGAAACAGCACTCACCGTGGTCAGGTCCAGAGGCGGACGAGGCAGTCGCCGAGGCTCAGGGTGGGTGAGGACCGGGCATCTGAGATGCGGTTTATAAGCTCTGCCCTGGCTGGGCTGCGGGTGAGCCATGGCTCCAGGAGGAGCAGGAACTGGTTCCGCCCACACGTGGGCACCTGCAAGGTGACATTCTTCTCCCTGCCTCTTCAAGCCATCCCTGCCAGGGAGACTGCGAGTTACTCTTCTGAAACTGCGGATCCAAACCTCGTCAAATTATGTTCTTTCCTAAACTCAGACTCCATGGAGCAGCATGAGGATTCCTGGCCCCTGGGCCAATAATCTGGTTTCTCAAGACTCTAAGACCCTCTTCTTTCTTTGAAATATATAAATAAATAATTTTCACTTCTTCTCAACTTAGCCTATGATCCAGTATTTAAGAAAATATCTATTTAAACCCGTGGGCAGTTTTTGAACTGGGTAGCTTCCAGGATGATACCTGGAGAGAGGTCCTCTCTCTCTCACTCTCTCTCTCCCCTGCCTCCTTCTCCTGTGATTGAGCAGACATGTGGAAAGAGGTTAAAACAATTTAGGAACTGCCACGTGGGCTAACTTGCTTCTGGACAGATACTAAAAGATTATTTGAAAATAATTCTGCCCCAATGTTGACAACTCATGTTAAGTACCTCACTTAACTTTTTCAATCTTCCCAATAACCAAACACGAAGGGCATAGCTGTTGTCACCATGCATGTTCTGCCGATGGTGATAGGGGAGCTGAGATGGCGAAAGGCTCCCACGTTTGGAAAGAGCCAGAGCAAGGCCCCCAGTGGGATTCCCTGGCTCTGACTCCACTCGCTGCTGTGTTTCCTGTGCCACTTCTGTCTCTTAGACATACCCCAGCGGCCAGCACCCTTTTACTTAGCTGAAGGATTGGAGTCCTCGTCTTGTTTTGGTAAGGTCTTACTCCATGGGAACCCTGGGAGGTGGACAGAGTGAGGTTCTGCCTTGCTTTTCCTCTGCATCCTGTTTCACCTGCAAGGGCGGAGGTCACCTTGTATTACACCCTTCAACTGCAACACGACCTGCTGGGGCCAGCCTCGGGCAGGGACTAGAGGCAAGCTTCTGCTCTGTGTGTGTCTCAGCTCCCCACCCCAGCATGAGCTCAGCCCTTCTTTATTCTGTTAACGAGTTAGTGTGGGGAAACTTTAAAATCGTACCAGTCTCCGAGAAGCGCTCACAAGTCTGTCTTTTCCCCGTTGTTGTGTCCCTTCTGTGGGTCTGCCAGCTTCCTTTTAGAACCCCCACCTGTTCTCCTGTACCCAAAGCCAACCATGTGTGCTCTTCGCTTGAGCGTATTTCTCACGTGGTTCTCTCTCCAGGGCATCTAGACCTCATGCAGGAACAGAGAGCTCAGGGAAGGGGTTAAAATCTGGGACCTGCCTCTAATACTGGGGTTTCTGAGGACCCTGGAGGGCTGGTAGTTAGTGACCTTGTGGGTCTCAGGATGGGGAAAGGGCAAAGGGAAGAGGAGGAGGATGCGACGGAGGGGAAGTCCCTTCTACAAGGAAGGTATCATTGAGAACACTTCTGGTGCTGGACAGCTCCTGAGGAGAAGGAACATACGGAACTAACCAGACGGTCTAATGGGAGCCTTGATTTCAGATGGGATAAACACTCAGGTTGAGTAAAATACTGAAAACAGCAATCTTGAGACTCGTTTCCCACGTGGTGCTCTGGAAGGAGCTAAGACACCATGCTGAGACAGTACCACCAAACTCCCTGGCTCCTATCTGTCCATGGAGAAGGAAGGGGCTCAGCGTGCTGGCTGATAAGATCCCTGGGCCTGTGGGGAGTGGGAGGTGGGAGTGTCACCTACTGGGATGAGCAGAGTGCATGCCTCCACAGTGGCAAGCTTCAGGTTGGGCTGCAGGGCCAGGACGTCTGGGAGCCCCACCCAGGGCTCAGGGGGTGACCTGGCTGCAGACCCAAAGTGAGCCAGAGTGGACCAGGAGGATCACGGCCTGCCCAGGCACTAGGACCAAAGCACAAGTTCAGTGACCAGCATTTAGGAGCCTGCCCCAGCCCAGGAACCCTGTCATTTCAGTCCTCCTAGGGTCGGGGGTGGCAAAAATCCAAAATCCAACAGAAAAAGCCCGGGCGTCCCTTTTAGTGTGGTCTCCAGCCCATATAAACTTCCCTGCTCTTGAACCCAGGTGCCCTCAAGGGTAGGACAATGGGGAGGGGTATAAAAATGTTAATAGGGAGATAAAATGTATGCTGACTGAAAAATTTCCTAAAGTGAAATATTCTCAACCCAGAAGAGACAGAAATATAGAGGTCTAATCAGTAATTCGAAGTGTCCCCCCTTATCCCCACGCCACGTGGGTCAGTTGCTCAGGAATCAGCATTATATCCTTCAAAACGAATGTTCTTGTTTCAGTACTGGGTACAAAACTTCACTACCTACCGAGTTTTAGGACAAGGCCTGGTCTTCCTCCAGCTCTCCTGGAAACAGGCTACCAGGTGTACCCCCTTCCGCCTCTTTCCCTCCTTCGCCTCTCCCAGGTTCCCCCTACTTCAGGTCCCTTCTAGAAGCAGGCATGTAAGGAAGTTTCGGATGCGACTCTGGGGGCCTCCCTTTGACAACCGCCCCCCTCACCTGCCCCTTGACCCACTCGCCCGTGCCTCACCCAGCCATTAAGGACTAGCTCAGACCCACCCTCTCAGGGGACTTCCTGATTCCTGCCGGTTGCCACTGCACCCCCTTCCCCAGCCAGTCTCTCTCACTCTCCTCCTAACTGGCCTGCTAGAACACTGGGAATTTGTCTTCTCTAATCTACCACTCCACTTGGGATTCTTCTCTCGAGGTGTGATTCGCCTGGTCTAATGTGATGTTACTTTCTGGTGTAGGGGCTCATACGAATCTGGCGTAAGGTGCGTACTAAGCAAATTGGAACGCTCGCGCAATTCTGAGTCAGGAACAGGAAGGCTTTGGATCCGGGCCCTCCCAGAGCCACACTAAGGCCCTGGCAGCTTCTTAAAAAGTGAGATATGAATCCACAAACCACAAAACAAATTGTTTGTTTGTTTGTTTATATCCATGTTAGTGAACGTGTCGTGTAACAATGGTTTCAGGAGTAGAATTTCCTGACTCATCTCCTACATGTAACACCTAGTTCTCATCCCAGCAAGCGCCCTCCTTCATGCCCGTCACCCTCGAAATCCACCCTCTTAAAGTTTGCAATTCAGAGATGTTTAGTGTGTGCATAAGGTTGTGCCACCATCGCAATCTGATTCCAGAACATTCTCGTCACTCAGAAAAATCTAATAATCATCACCTTTCTCATCCCCATCCCTGCCCCTCATTCCCTGGCAACCACAATATGCTTTTTGTCTGTGTGGATTTTCCTATTAAAGAAATTTCTATAATTTGAATCATACAATGTAAAGTTTTTCTTGTCTGGATTCTTTCACTTAGCATAACGCTTTTAAGGCTCTTTCAAGTTGCAGCATGCACTTTTTTAACTGAATTTTTAAAATGATTTATTTATTTTTGAGAGAGAGAGACAGAGTGAGCGGAGAAAGAGAGAGGAAGATAGAGAATCCGAAGCAGGCTTCAGGCTTTTAGCTGTCAGCACAGAACCTGAAGCAGGACTTGACTCATGGACGGTGAGATCATGACCTGAGCTGCAGATGCTTAACCGACAGAGCCACCCAGGCGCCCCTCAGTGGTAGCATGTATTAATACTTTATTCCTTTTTATGGCTGAAAAAATATTTTATTATGTAGATATATCACATTTTGCTTGTTCATTAACACTCGCTTTTAGCTGTGAATAATGATGCTATGAACATTCAATGACAAGTTTCTGTGTGAAAATATGTTTTTGATTCTCTTAAGTGTATCCTCAAAAGTGAGATGACTGGATAAAAAGTTGTTTTATTTTTGGAGGAGTTGCCAAACTTTTAAAGATGGCTGTACCATTTACACTCCCAGTAGTAATGGATGAGGGTTTCAAGTTTTCCAATCCTTTCCAACACTGTTTATTGTCCATCTTATTATTATTATTCTACCCATTCTAGAATGGCTAGAATCTACTGTGGTTTTGAGTTGCATTTCCCCAGTGAGTAATAACGAACATCTTTCATTTGTATACGTTCTTTGGAGAAATGTCAATTTGAATGCTTGACCCATTTTTTTTTTGTTATAATAGTTTATTTTCAAATTGGTTTAATTTTTTGTCTTTTTATCGTTGAGTTGTAAGTGTTCTTTATAGATTCCTGATATCAGATATATGATTTGCAAATAATTTATCCCATTCTTTAGATTGTCTTTTCATTTTCCTTATAGTGCCCTTTGAAGCACAAAAGTTTTACATTTTGATAAACTCTAATTTGCCTGTTTTTTCTTTTGTTGTTTGTGGTTTTGACATCATACCTAAAAGCGACTGCCAAATCCAAAGTCATGGAGATTTACACATATCTTTTCTAAGAGTTTTATTGTTTTAACTCATATTTAGGTCTTTGATCCATTTTGAGTTAATTTTTGTATATGTTTAAAGGACTCACACTTCCCACACTTCCCAAATTCAAAACTTACTTCGAAGCCGCAGTTATCAAGACTGTGTTAATGTCACCCTCCCCCTCTCACCCCTACTCCAGAAACCTAAATCCACATCTCCCGAACACCTCTAACTCCACAGGTGCAAGAGGAAGCTGTCACTTCTCCCTGTGAACATCGTTTCCCTCCCCATCCTTGGTCCCCATGAAGGCCAGATCCCTGTGAGACGGCCCCATGTCATCTGCCGACAGACAGGCACCTGCACAGTGGCAATCATTCTTCTCATGCGGATTTTTTTAACAGCCTCCTGTAACTTCTGTATTGGTCATTTTAGGCTGCTATAACCAAAATACCACATGTTTGTTGTTTATTCCTCACAGTTCTAGAGGCTGGGCAGTCCAAGATCACGATGCTGGCAAAGCTGGCATTTAGTGAGGGCTTCTTGGCTCATCGAACACTGTCTTTTCATGTGTCCTCACATGGTGGAAGGCGATGAGGCGTCTGTCTGGAGATAAAGGTACTAATTCCATTCATGAGGCTCTGCCTAATTCACCTTGGGAATTAGGATTTCAACATAGGAATTTGGGGAGGACACAAACATTCAGACAATGGCAATTTCCCTTGTGATTTCTTCTTTCATCCATTAGATTTTTAGGAGTGTGATTTTAATTTCCATATATTAATAAAATTTTCCAAAATTCCTTCTGTTCTTGATTTCTAATTTCATCCCATTGTGGTTGGAAAACAAATTTAAATTATTTAAATTTCTTTAAATTAATTTTAAGACTTATTTTATTGTCTAACATATGGTTTACCCTGGAAAATATTCTATGTACACTTGAGAAGAATGTGTATTCTTCTGTAGTGGGATGGAGTGTTCTATAGATGTCTGTTATTCATATTGTTCAAGCATTATATTCTTTATTGATGTTTTGTCATTATTGAAAATGAGGTATTATTGTTGAATTGTGAATTTCCCATAATTCTATCAGTTTTTGCTTTGTGTATTTTGGAGTTCTGTTGCTAAGTGCATGCATGTGTATAATTGTTGCTATCTTATTGATATTATATTTTCTTATATTAAATAAAATATTATTCATGTCCAGTAATAATTTTTGTCTTAATATCTATTTTGTCTGATATTAGACAGCCCCCTCATCTCTATTTTGGTTACTGCTTGTATGATATATCTTTTCCCATCCTTTTTCTTTCAACCTATTTGTGTCTTTGAATCTGATTCTGTGTTTCTAGTAGACAGCTATAGTTAGATCTTTTAAAAAATTCATTCTGAGGGCGCTTGGGTGGCTCAGTTGGTTAAGTGTCCAACTTCGGCTCGGGTCATGATCTCACGGTTGGTGGGTTTGAGCCCCATATCAGGCTCTACACTGAACGCTTGCTCGGAGCCTAGAGCCTGCTTCAGATTCTGTGTCTCCTTCTCTCTCTGCCCCTCCTGCGCTCGTGTTCTGTCTCACCCTGTCTCTCAAAAATTTAAATAGGTGTAAAAAATTTTTTAAAAATTCATTCTGCCAATCTCTGCCTTTTAATTAAGGTATTTAACGCATTTACATTTAATCTAATCATCTAATCACTGATAAGGTAGGATTTATGCCTACATTTCATTATTTGTTTCCTATATGACTTAATTTTTAGAAATTTCTGTTCCTACGTTACTGTCTTCCTTTGTGTTAAAAATTTCTACAGCATTTTTAAAAGCATGTTTTTGGGGCGCCTGGGTGGTTCAGTCAGTTAAGGGTCTGACTCTTGGTTTTGGCTCAGGTCATGATCTATCTCATGGTTTATGAGTTCGAGTCCCACATTGGGCTCCATGCTGACAGTGTGAAGCCTGCTTGGGATTCTCTCTCTTCCTCTCTATCTGCCTATCCCTGCTTGCTTTCTCTGTCTCTCTCTCTCAAAAATAAATAAACTTAAAAAAATTAAGTATTTTTTCCATTTCTTTTACTATGTATACTGTGTGTGTGTGTGTGTATGTGTGTGTGTGTGTTTTAGTGGTTGCCCTTAGAATTATGATTAACATCTAACATAACAATCTAGTTTGAATTAGTACAGCTTAATTTCAATAGTATACCAAAACTTGGTTCCTATATAGCTTCATTTCCTCTTCCCTCCTTTGTGCTAATATTGTTATATAAATTAAATTATACATTGCATGCCCATCAATGTGGTTTTATAATTATTGCTTTATGCAATTGTCTTTTAAATCAGATGGGAGGAAAAAAAGAGTTGCATGCAAAAACATTTATTGTGCTTTTTAAAATTTTTCTTATGTATTTACCTTTACCGATATTCTTTTTTTTAAATGTTTTTATTTATTTTTGAGAGAGGAGGACAGAGCAAGAACATGGGAGGGGCAGAGAGAGAGGGAGACACAGAATCCGAAGCAGGCTCCGGGCTCTGACCTGTCAGTACAGAGCCCAATGTGGGGCTTGAACTAATGAACCATGAGATCATCACCTGAGCTGAAGTCTAGCACTTAACTGACTGAGCCACCCAGGTGCCCCTCCTTTGCTGATATTCTTTATTTCTTGCTATGGATTTGAGTTATTGTTCAGTGTCTTTAATTTCAATCTGAACGACTCCTTCTAGTATTGTAGGGTAGGTCTTCTAGGGGCAAATTAGTGGCAGAGTGCAAATAAGGACACTAGTCATATGATTTAACCAGGGAGGAAACTCAGTTCAGACACTCTGGTAAGGTATTATTAAATTTTAACTAGCTCTTTCTCCTCTAAGAAATCACTTTGACTCCACAAAAATTTGGTATCAAATAAATCAGCTTCCATAAGAATATTTTTAAAGGCTAAATGGAAAGTAATAAAAAATATTATGCAGACGTAAAACACAAACAAAACTGCTATTTGCTGCATCAAAAAGCCTGGAAATTAATCAATTGCCTACAATTGTTTCAACAATTGCCCGCTACCACCTGACTAAAAGGCTTTTTGCATAGAATGAGCTCCAAATCAGGTCGAGTACAGTCTTGCAAATGGCACCTTGCAGGGAACTATGAGACAAATAATAATAATGTTCCAGAAGTGAGGCTTTAAAAGAACTCCATCCCTATTCCCCCTCTGGTTGCTGTGATTACTGGGTTTCAGTATGAAAGTAGGCTGTTATTTTTCCAGGCTACCATAAAGCTGGAGAGACGGAAAGTAAAAATGCTACGAAGTTCGCTGCTCTTAATTAACTGCAGCCATTTTTACTTGAATAAATACTTCAGAGCCTGACTGTCCCCTCCTCCACCTTTTTTTTTTTTTTTGCCAGTTTTCTCACTACTTTTACAGAGAACAGAGTTTTGGTCCTTCCTCCACTATTTTCAATAATGTCTCTTGTAGCGGCTTTTATATTTTGAGGCCAATCTTCTCACACTCAGACTTAGCTGCTTTCATTTAGGATTGCTGATGATCTTGGGGCCAAACAATAAATGAGAAAGCACAAAAATTTATGTAATTATTATGAAATTTTACAAAACTGTAGCATGCTTAATTCAATATACAAAATAGTTACTTTTTACCCGGGTGGTTTTCTGAACGATCTTCAATTTATAGAAATTATAAACGTTTTACACAATAAGTACTTTTTAATGACAAATGAAACTGTATGGATATTCATAGATTACTAGTAATTTCAAAATGTCACTAAAGAGCTATCAAAGAAAGATGTTTTCCACTATAGCAGAGAGTAACACATGAATATGAACACCTTCTAGCAAAGAGATAATTCTGAAATGTAGGAAATTAGAAAGGACAACTTATTGTGAAGTAGTTTTCCCGTGGAGAAATACAAAGCTATGATAAGTATATGAAAATGTGATTCACTAAGAGGAATGGTAAAAATATACGAATATCATACACAAGTCAAATATCACACACAAGTCACCATATACAAATATCATACACAAGTTATAGTGGTATCTATACCTTTACCGTGTAAAGGAAGTTTCATATTCAAGATTGCCTTTCTGTGTATGTAACTCACACGTGTTCAGAATTAGTACGGGTGAACTTTAAGGAAACTAATCCACCGAGCGGATTCTCCAGACGGGAGGTCACCGCGTACAAGGGGCAGTAGCTCTGTATGTGATCAAACAATAACGTCTGACACGGGCAAGTGGCTCTTAGAGAGAACTTATTGAACGTTTGAAATCAACATTTCATAGATAGAAAATTCGTTGTTTATTTATCTATTTCTCTATCATCTGGGTTCAAAAGTGCTATATTCAATCTGTTTTCCATCCCTTAAATCTATTTCTGGCAGATCTTACAGATTTCTGGTCATTTTCAGGGGTTAAGGCTTCAGTACAGCACAGTTTAAAGGTTGTTCCTACCTAGTCTGCTCAGACCTAAACCAGGTGCCAGGAACGGACAGCGAGGAGGAACAGATGGTTTGATCTTCCACTTTCTTGCCTGTTCTTTCCTTTTCCCTCTCTCACTGGGCCTCTTTGGGGCAACCTTTGTTCTGTGTATTGGAGTCTCAGTAGATGGGCTGGGTGGGTACTATAGAAGTCCAGCCTGTATAACCAGGAATGCTCCCAAGCTCCAAGGGCACATGGCTTCCCTCTTTGAAGCCCTCCCTCACTATTCTCTATTCTACACCTGTGGCTGTCGGCAGCACATTAAGCATCTAAATGAAATTTGATCCCTCCATCCCACTTTCCTGCAGGCACCGCCAATCTCTCTGTGTGGTTTTGGATGTGAAATGTAATGTCGGGGTCTGGGAGCAAATGGTCAAGGAAGAATTCTTGAGACATCTTCAGTGCTAAATGGTGATTTTATTAAAGCACGGGGACAGGACCTGTGGGCAGGAAGAGCTGCACTGGGATTGTGAAGAGTGATTGTATACTCTTCAGTTGAGAAGGGGTTAGGGGCAGCGTAAGTCTCTAAGGAAGTTGAAAGTAAGGCTTTCAGGACCTTGAGAGGCTAGCTGCTGTTAAGATAAGGTCATTTATTACTGTCTGAAAAAACAGTAGTCATGAGAGCCTTCAGATGTTTGGGCGATGATTGCTAACATATACCTTGCTGGTGTGTGTGGAGGGGTGCAGAGAGACAAAGGAAGTTTCCAAAAGGATTTTTATATGTTAAAGAAGACTTACAGGATCCTGGAGGTCAAGCTAATGTCAAGCTAAGGTTGCATTTTGCCTCTAGCAAAGCATTAAAATGGACAGCTGAGCTCCTTGAAGAGGCCACTTTGCCTGTCTCAAGGATTTGTCCGTGGGTTGTAAATTGATTTAAACTTTTCCTACATTTCTTTGGCCTTTGTTCTCCACATCAGCTTTCTTGTGGACCCTTCTCTTGACTTGAGAGGTGGGGGAACAAGTCCTCCTCACTCACAAGGTATAAAGGGGGAAATAAGCCACAAATGTTTCCCCAAAGATATGGATTCCTTAATCCAAGAAACTTTTGTACTTCAGAAGATGCTTCTAGAATGTCTAGTCCATAGAGGCTGACTGGAGGGGTCAGTGATTGTCTCAGGACTGGCTCTCTTCTGTTTTAGTAAGCCTGGAAGAATGTCAGGCAACCGCTTGGTGAAATGTTGGGGTGCTATGGAGAGGGAATGTGATGGGATTAACTTCTTGGAGCTCCAGAGGCGGAAGTTTCAAGGCCCATCCTCTGGAAACTGCCTATCTCTCTGTTCTCCTCAGGCTTCAGCATGATCTCTCCTCTACTGTGTAAAGTCTGCTGAACCCTTCACAGGGTGGGCATGGGTGTGGGATCTTAGTCTGCTCCCATTCCAGCTCTCTGTTTGACCTCCCTCCATGGATAGATACCTGTGATAGTGTAGGGGTCACTTTTGGTACCCAAGGCAGTCTACTCCTCTCATCTGTTTTTGAGCCAAACTGTGACCCTTCAAATTCATATGTTGAAGTCCTAACTCCCAGCACCTCAGAATGTGACTATTTGGAGATGAGCCTTTACAGACATAGTTAAATTAAAATGAGGCTGTGAAGATGGGCCCTAAGATGATACGACTGGTGTTCTTACAGGAAGAGGAGATCATGACACAAACGGAGGCCATGTGACGACAAAGGGAGAAAGTGGCCATCTACAAGCTAAGGAGAGAGGGCACAGAGGAAACCAGCCATGTGGACACCATTATCTTGGACTCCTAGGTTCCAGGATTGTGAGAAAATACACTTCTGTTGTTTAAGCCACGAGGTCTATGGGAGCCCAAGCAAACTAGTACATCTGTGTGCCAGGGGTTTCTCTGTCCAGCCTTCCCTCCGACCCTGCCTCTCTCTGTTGTTCCTTCTTATTCCACACCCAAGCACTTCCTCGTCCACATCTCTTGGATCAGGATGTAAGCTCTGGATCAGGGTTTTCATGCTTTATACCAGCAGAGACTGAGCGTCCAGTTTTCCTTGCACATATTGGACAGTAGAGGGAGACAGAATCAAAAGCATGAGTCCAGAATTGGCCTTAGAGATTCTGCTAGATTCCAGTGACGAGACGTGAGAACAGGAAGTTACCGCAGCCGTCACTACAAACCTCGTTCTCCCTCAGGGCCTGATGGAATGCTACCAGTCTCCAGTAACAGAGTTAACTATGCCTTCTTCTACAAAGCATGCAACTATGGCTGACATTCTACATGGTGTATCTAGTTATGATACCACTTAAATGGTGTTGACTATATGCCAGACACTATTTAAAACGCGCTAATACCATATGATTTCAGTTACGTGAAAAAAAAAGCAAAACAGAAACAGACTTATAAGTACAAAGAACAAACTGGTGGCTGCCAGAGGGGAGGGAGGTGGGAGGGGGTGAAATAGATGAAGAGGACAAAGAGGCACAAACTCGTAGTTAAAAAATAAATGAGTCATGAGGATGAAAAGTTCAGCATAGGGAATAGAGGCAGTAGGATTATTGTGACATAGTGTGGTAACAGGTGGTAACTACACTTAGCGTGGTGAGCACTGCATAGCGTACGTGATCGCTGAATCGCTGTGCTGCACACCTGAAACTAGTGTATTATCTGTCAACTATACTTCAATTAAAAATAAAATATAAAATAAAAATAAATAAAATTAATATGGAGTTCACCACAATCACCCAAAGAATGAAGACTCTTCATATCTGAGATAGAAAACCGTCTTTAAAAGCTTCTTTCCAGGCCTATTCACAAAATGCTTCCATTGTTTACAATGTCTGTATACCTATTTAGGCTCGTTTGAAGAAGAACCACACCTCCTTCAACAGAGTATCTGAAAGGAAGCCAAGGAAAACCTTCAGGAAAAATGCTCTTTCCTGAGAACCAATGAGAACTGTAACACACTTAGATTTTGCAATATTGAGGTAGATCATACGAATACCTATTTTTCCCAGTGGCTGTGCCATTTTCATATGCTGGTCAGCACTTACTAATAACACAGAGGTAGAAAACTACCGTCGTCATAAACTGGGTCATTGTCTCAATTAACTACCACTTAAGGAAAGCTACGGGATGAGAGAAGGAAGAGGAAAAACCAGCATTATTCAACAGGCTCGAAAAAACAAAGTTTGTTTGTCACCGTAGAGATATCATTGGTTCCTTGCTGTGAGAGCTGACAGCGGAGAGACACCTAATTATTGATCTCCACAGAAGGGTTCAAATATTCACTCTATTTTTTAGTTTTTAGTTTTTATTAAAAGTTTTTAATGTTTATTTATTTTTGAGAGAGACAGAGACAGAGAGTGAGCAGAGAGGAGATGAGAGAGAGAGAGGGAGACAGATCCAAGGCAGGCTCCAGACTCTGAGCTGTCAGCACAAAGAGCCTGACACGGGGCTTGAACTCACGGACTGCAAGATCATGCCCTGAGCTGAAGTCAGACGCTTAACTGACTGAGCCCCCCAGGCGCCCCTCACTCTACTTTTAAAAAGTTCACTCTGACATTCACTCTATGAGAAAGTACTCACCTAAACTCTCTGGGTCTCGGCTTCCTTGTCTGTCTGAGTGAACATGTTTTTTACAAGCTTGAATCTCAGTGGGGACCTTGGGTTTAGCCACTAGAGCAGCTACACCTTCTAGCCTTACCCTGAAAGCCTTGCCCTCAGAGAGTGGGTCTTGCAGCCTCAGAAGCTAGCTATTTTCAACTATGACTCCACCTGTAGGCAGTTTATTTTACTTTTGTTTTTAAAATATATTTTGTCTGAAATAACAGGTGTCAGTGAGTATGGGGAGAAAAGGGGACCCTCGTGCATTGTTGGAGGAACTATAAACTGGTGCAGCCACTAAGGTAAACAAAATGGAGTTTTCCCCCCAAAATTAAAAATAGAAATACCATATGAACCAGCAATTCCACTTCTGAGTATCTACCTGAAGAAAACAAAAACACTAATTCAAAAAGATATATGCACCCCTATGTTTATTGCAACATTATTCACAATAGCCAAGACACGGAAGCAACCCAAGTGTCCATCGATAAATGAATGGATAAAGAAGATGTGGCACACACACACACACACACACACACACACAGGAATATTACTCAGCCATAAAAATAATGAAATCTTGCCATATGCAACAACACGGATGGACCTTGAGGGTGTCGTCCAAGCTTGAGCAGGCATTCCAATCCAACACTTGCTCCCAAGTCTGGGCTTTTAGCCTCCACTGTGCATTTCTTCTGCCACCAGCTTTTATGTTCCTACGCTGCCGAGACCACGTCTTTCCCATTTTCATGTCTCTGTCTTTAGTTTCTCTTCTCTCGCTTATCCTTGTATTTGATGCTTGGAAGACGTTAGAAGTTTAATAAATATTTACGGAATTATTGGCCCCTCTGCATTTCACAGACAAGGAAACTAAGACCTCCTAGGCCCTCAAATCTAACTCCACACCCAAGGATCCTGAGCCCCAAGCACTGGCTGGGCCAAGTTCTGAGGCATCTTAGTCCCAAGAAAGGAGACACCTGTATTAATAGAGATGTTAAGGGGTTCCTGTTAAGATTCCACCTTCACTGTGTCTTGTCTGTTACATTGCTGACTTCCTTCAAACTCACTCCGTGAAATACTCTGTTAGAGTCAGGAAGGAGTTAAGGAGAGGAGAGGAAGCTCACAATGACTGGGCACCTTCACGTGTCGGGCGCAGGGCAGTGGGTTTAGGTTTGTTATCTCGCTGATCTCAGACCAACTCCAGAGGTCAAGTAATATTTCTTCCATCATGGCGGACGTGGAAACTGAGGCTCGAAGAGGTCAAATAACTTCCCCAAGACCACAGACCTGACGGTCCAACAGAAGTCAGACCCTAAAGGTTGGATTTTCTCATCACGCCACCAGGGGGCCTCTCAAGAGCAGAATGACAGGGTCAGAGAATCCCAGACAGGGCTATGGGGTGCACTCAGGCTGTCAGGGCCTGGATGCCGGTCTGGAGAGCCCTGGATGGAGATCGGAGCTCCTCCCCAAGCCCCTGGGTCTCAGGAAAGTGGGTTTCCATCCTTCATCTCTAGTGTTGCACTTGGCCTATGGGGGCAGGATTGTTATCACACAAGGAAGCTCTTCAGCTGAAGAAGGATCCCCTGTGGCTTCACCAAGGTCTGCACTGTCCATGCTTTCTGGAAGGGGCTGACATTCAGAAAACCTGGCTTTTAGGCCTGGCCCTGCCACTCGGTTACTAGCTGTGTGACCCAAGCTGAACTGCTTTTCCACTCACTCTGAGCCTCAGTTTCCTCATCTGGGGAGAAATTACTGCAGTCATCACCTCCTGCCACTGCCTCCGCACTCCTTCCGAGAGCACGAACCTGAAAGGCAATCATTAAAGGTTTACTCCTCTATCTTGGGGTCGGCACCTGCGAAAACACAGACGCACTCCCCACGCTCCCCAGGAAGGGGCCGTATCTAGGGAGAGTAAGCTTGGAACGCTTTCAGACTGCAGATTCTTGACAGGAAGACAGCCCGAGGGCATTGGTGGAGGGCGAGGGCACAACACGAGGGAACCAGCCGGGCGAGACTGGCCTCGGAAAACCGGCCTTCACAGCAGAGGGAAGCAGAGCAGCAGACGGAGAATCGGGCACTGGAACTCTCCAGGTTCTTGCCTTGGCCCCTCTCTGGACCTCAGTTTCCACGTCTGTACTCCAAACCCAGCCCAGATTCAGTTGGAAGCCGTCTGCCTACGAGGGCACGGCATTAGAGCAATTCAGGTCCCCGCAGGCGCCTTGTACTCTGTACTCTCCCACATGGGCCTCCACTTGTTCCAGCATGTCATCCGGGCATTAGTCTGCTCCTTTCCTGCTAACCAGAAGCTGAAGAGCAGGGCTGGAGTGGAAACGCTGAGGAAGGGGCCCCGTTCTCTTGTCAACTACAAAGCAGTTGAGAGGACTCTGGCTGAAGTCTGCGTCTGAGCCCTGAGCTGTGCCACTGCGGGCACGCCCCCTGGGCTCCCCTGTCCTAGCCAGCAAACAGCGAGACATGTCCCCCTTGACAGTGGCTACGAGGAACCTCCCGCCACATAGCAAGATCACAACTGATGTTTGCTTTCTCTGTCCTCTTTCTCATATTCTGGCTTCCCCGGAAGGCTGGGAAGGCAAAACACACAGGAGAGAGAGGATAGTACATATTTATACAGCACGCTGCAGTTTACAGAGAACTTTCATGTACACTGTTTACTGGAATGCCCATGACATCTCTGGGGCGTTTTTCCCTTTAGGGCTGTCGGCACTAATGTGATATCCTGGTTTAATTATCTGTTTTTTCCAGGGAACCACCAACTTCATGAGATCAGGGGCATGTGTCTGCTCTCCCCTGAGCTGCCAAAGTCTGGTGTCTAGCTGCTGCTCAAAAAAATACATTTGTTTGGGGCACCTCGTGGCTCAGTCAGTTAAGTGTCTGACTTTGGCTCAGGTCATGGTCTCACTTAGTGAGTTCGAGCCCTGTGTCGGGCTCTGTGCTGACAGCTCAGAGCCTGGAGCCTGCTTCGGATTCTGTGTCCTACCCTCTCTTCATCCCTCCTCCACTCATGCTTTGTCTCTCTCTCTCTCTCAAAAATAAATAAACATTAAAAATTTAAAAAAAATTGTTCAGTTGAGTGAATAGATGAAGGGCTATTATCATTCCCATTTTACGATGAGGAAACTGAGGCTTCAAGAAGCTAAGTGCCGTTCTCAAGGTCATCTGGCATTCTCTCTGGCTCCTATGTTGGAGGGGTGGACAAAGGTGTCAGTGGGCGGTCGGTCACATTTAGTCAGCCATAGCCAAGTGTTACCTCTCCTGTCCCTCCCGACTCATTCCCCAGTCCTGAGGTATCTTGGGAGAGTCCATTGGCATACATCATACTGTTTTGTTTTGTTTTGCAGTCATATTTTTATTTCTTTATTTCTTTATTTCTTTTAAACAATTTATTGTCAAATTGGTTTCCATACAACACCCGGTGCTCATCCCAACAAGTATGCTCCTCAGTGCCCGTCACCCACTCTCCCCCCTCCCATACTCCCCTCAACCCTCAGTTTGTTGTTAGTACTTCAGCGTCTCTTATGTTTTGTCTCCCTCCCTCTCTCTTTTTTCTTTCCCCCTCTTCCCCTCCCCTATGGTTTTCTGCTAAGTCTCTCAAAGTCCACCTGTATACCATACTACCTTATATGTACACCTTATACTATCTTATATGTACATACTATCTTATATGTACACCTATCTTATATGTACACCTTAATGTGGATGTCCACGCCCACCCTACACTGATCCAGAATGGAGACAGCTTAAGGGTGTGGCCGAGCCTTCTCTGGTCTCTCTCTCGAGGGTCTGGCATAGCGCCTGGCACATTATATGTACTCAATGTGTTTTCAAGAACTGAATGGTTGACAGATGGATGAACCTTCCAATAGCAACTCCAAATGTCTTCTGCATATGACACTCTTGGTGCAAAGTTGGAGTGAAGCTCCTCTGAGCCAAGTGTGCCCCTGAGTGGAGCCACTACTGAGCTCGTGTTGATAGTGTTGGGTGTAGGCAGCAGTCCCAAGGACTGTGAGCCCCTGGGGACAGAGCCTGTGAGAGCCTGCAAAAAAGTTGTGTGGGGTCTGCCATCAGAAAGATAGCTTACAGAGGTTGTCCCCGTCCTGCCTTTCCCTAACCTCTGCAGGTGTGCCCTGCTCCACAGGAAGAGGGGGTGCCAGGACCCAGGCTGTGCCCCCACCCTACATTCTGTCTCCCAAGGGCTTGCAGAACCAGCTGGGTAGAGGAGAGGGCTTATTCCCCAGCCATCAGAGGAGTCCCATAGGGGCAAGGCTGGTTCCAAACATTAGCCATCAGTTTATTCTGGCTTTCTCATGCTCTTTGGGTCAGGACAGGCTTCGCCCTTAGGACTGTCACCCAGACAGTCACCAGCAACGCCTGGAAAGTGTCGACGACTCTCAGCCGTCACCTGGGGTCCTTTCTGTTCAGGTCTTGCCTTCCTCCACCCCAGGCTCATGACGTCATGTACGCTGCGGGGTTACGTGAGGGACGGAACCACTTACAGATCGGCCTTCATATCGCCATCATCATCATTTAATTATGTTTTTGTTGTTATTATTACTGTTATTTTTATAGTACTCTGTGGCTCACTGAATACTTTGTTGTATGTGATCTCATTGAATTGGGTGGCCTATTAGTAGCCTCCATTGTTGAGATGAGAAAATTGAGATTCGGAGAGGTAACTGACATGTTCGAGGTTTTAGAGTTAACAGGGCAGACTTGAGACTCGAGAACAGACAGACGCCCTGTTTCATACTTGGTTTTATTCCACTCTCCTCACTCTGCTCAGCTCATTCTTCTTCCACGTCCACGTTAGAGTGGCTCCCCACGGGTCCTCAAGTCTTGTATTCCTGATTGAATCTACTCTGGTCACCCCTGTGTCCTGGATTCCCAGTGAGAAACAGCATACCTCAGTAACTGAGGCCCACAGTGCTTCTGAGCCGAGTGCCCGGGACAGTGTCCTTCTGCCGCGCTCGGGTAGCTTGTGGGAGAGAGGCACCAAAGCTGGAAAACATCGTAGGGAAAGACAGGGCTGGAATGACACTGGAACAAAAGGTTTTAGGGCTCCTGCTTTCCACGAAGGATGCCTCGCCGACTAATAGTTTTCCGCTCTGAAATGATCATTCATGGGATCGGTGGGTGGTAGACTCTGTTCCGGGAATTTGGCTTCAGCCTCTCACACAAGGTACGGAGATACTCACGGGGGCCCGCACTGCTCTCCCATCCAGCACTGGGGTAGCTAGTCCAAACAGTAGCACACCGCTCACCCTCCACCCCCCTCCCTCCTACAAATACTTAATGAGCATCTACTATGAGCCAAGCATCTTCTGGGCCCCGGGAATTTAGCAATGACCTGGAAGCCTAGAGAGGTCCATGAAGAGCTTGGTCGAGGGCCAGAGCTCTCTCAGAGACTTCCTGAGAACTAACGATGTTACGATATCTGCCAGAAGCTGACAGGAGATAGAAAGCTGGCCCTACCCAAAGGGATTCCACAGAGTGACCTCCTGGGGAGGTAGTAACGGAACCCACCAGATCCCCCTCAGGCAGCAGTCCACGGGGGATGAGCCACAGAAACCGGGAGTCACGTCCCCCATGACCTCCCCAGAGTCTGCTAGGGCTTCTGTCATTCAACTGGGCCAATGGCAGTTGAGTAGACACTCTGTCAGGCGCTGCACGACTCTGTACTCACAGTACATCTCCCCAGGTCTTCCCTCGGTTCAGGCATGCCCCACGAATTAGCCATTTGGTCGGTGGAACTGGAAAGGGCCTGGGGCTCAGTGGCTGGAGCCGTGGGCCCTGGCCCTGACTTCTGGGCACTGACAGACTCCAGTGGCCCCAGTGTCTAAGTAAAACTCATGCAGGACCTGACGTCTCTCAATTTCAAGTAGTGGTGACTCCACTGACAAACAAAATAATGACAATGACAAATAAAATAAAATAAAATAAAATAAAATAAAATAAAATAAAATAAAATAAAATAAAATAAAATAAAATAAAATAAAATAAAATAAAATAAAATCCCTAGAAGGGATCCGGAACTGTCAGTGTTTGAAGTCTCCTATTTGCCTGGCCTCCCAGGGAGACCACAGCAGCACAATGAAGAGAAGTGACGTCACGCACCGCTTCCAAGTGAATCAGGCTGAGTCAAGGTCAGAAGGCGCCCTGCAGTGACTACACCGGCCTGACAATGACCATGAGCTCTCATTCTTTCATTCCTTCGTTCTTCATCCAACAAGTATTTGCTGATTACTCTGAGCTCCGCACTGGGCCTTGAGGACACACAGTGACGGGTAATGCGAGGCACCTGCCCCCAAGGAGCTCTCAGTGGAGAAGCAGGGATAAGAGTTTCAGGAAGTCTGAGTATTTGTTATGTGACAGCCTCTGCGATACCCCCAGGGTTAAGAAGGGAACACCCAGACGCTAACACAGAGGTGCTCAGAACCTAAGAGGAGAGGCCAGCCATGAACATGGGGCATGACAGGAACCCTGTCAAAGAGGCGTTCCATCTCAGGGAGACTGTGGTTGGCCCTGTCGGTGATGGGACAGGTTTCTCAGAGGACAGCCCTTGGAAGAGTTGGGGAGGAAGGGCATTCTAAGCAGAGGAAGCATTCAGGAGTGGTAATAATTTGTTGTAGTGTTTATATGGTGCCAGGGAGACAAGCCTGGGCGGGGGGCAGAAGCTGTCAGAATATGAAGAACTCAGGAAACATTTACAGGGACTTGGATTTCTTTCTCCTTGGGGACAACAGAGAGCCACTGAAAGTTTTAAATAGGCTTCGGTTCACATTTAATTATTTATTTATTTAATGTTTATTTATTTTTGAGAGGGAGAGACAGCACATGTGAGTGGGGGGAGGGGGCAGAGGATCCGAAGCAGGCTCTGTGCTGACAGCAGTGAGCCTGATGTGGGGCTTGAACTCGCAAACCTCGAAATCATGACCTTAGCCGAAGTCAGGTGCTCAACTGACTGAGCCACCAGGTGCCCCTAGATTTACATTTTAGAAAGATGGGAAAGGTCTAAGGAAAGGGGAAGTAGAGCTGAGAGAGGAAACGTGGGCGCATTGTTAAATGTGTGGGGAGGAAGAGGGAGAAGCTAGGGTGACTCTCAGCCTTGGGTCTTGGGATCATTTTCTCAGCAAACCGAGGGGTCTGTGGGGAGGTGGTGATGGTGGGTTCTGTGCACATCAGTTGCTGTCAGCAGTGGGCTGCAGTTTAAGTCACGGGTGGGTGTGGCTAGAGGACAGGGGTTGAGGGAAGGGAGAGACTTTATCCTGCAATGATGGGGGTCCTCGTGTGGAGGACATTTTGTGGGGCGAGAGGGCTCCTCGGTACCAGGAGCAAAGGGTGAGCAGGGGAAGCAGGAAGAGGCTCTGGAGCCTGAACTCTGGACGGAGCAATCTGCAGTCCTGGGACAGAGACAGCCATAGTCCCAGATGGCTCCTTGGATTTTGGTGGAAGAGGCTGGCACTAAGGAGGCAGGGAACACTTGCTCATTTGGTCACTAGGCTAGAGATGTCAGGCATCCGGTAACTTGTTCAGATTCCTACACTGTGACTCAGTCATGCTCCGCCTGTCTGCCAGGGCCAGGAGTGTGGCTTGGAAGTCTTGGCACTAGGGCCCAGAGAGCCCGGGGCGCACTGGGCATGAGCGGCCAGAACACATACTGGAGGAAGACAGTGGGGAGGGCCAGGTCCAGACTGTAATCTCGGCTCTGGGTTGCCAGGATGGATGGATGTCTTTTTTCCTTCTTACAAGTGAGATTCACTTTCTACCTTGTTATCGTTATTTTATTTGTCAGTGGAGTCACCACCACTTGAAGGAGAATGACATGTGGTGGAAAAGAGAGAACCATATTGTCACTCATCTCCCATCTTTGTTTAGTCCTCTCTTTCCCTCTTTCCTCCTTTTTCCTTCCTTTCCCCCGTCTTTCCTTCTTATTTCCTTTTCTCTCTTCCTTCTTTCCCCATACACCACGGTGAACCAGGTACCCAGTCTGGAGCCAGGCCCTAGGTTTACAAAGTTAAATTAATTTTTTTTGGACTGTGGATATGAACCTAATCAATTGAATTTGGGGCTCTCAAGAGGGAAGATGGTGCTTTTTGGTGGAAAGAATCCTTTTATCCCAAGTACAGGAGAAGGCCTGCCTCAGGAAGCCATTTTAATTCAATACACATTGGGTGCCTTCTCTGTGCAAACCATGGGGCAAAGGGCCCCTGGGTGGTCAGCGGGGGAAAAGAGACAGGACTCATCCTCAGTGCACAGCTGGGGTCAAGGTCTGGGGACCAGGAGCTCCTTTGGCCTCTGGCACTGAGACTGGCCCTTGTTTGGGCCATGACGTCCCTTCCTTCCCATTGGCTCCATCCAGTAAACCATCTAGGGCACCCATGTTTATCAGTTTTGGGCATTCGACAGAAGGACAGTGTATAGTTCTGGCTCCCAATGAGTTCATGACATGAATATACGAAGCAAAGCAATGCCATGCAGGGTGTGATTAAGTCTCCAAGAGACAGTCTGACAGAGAGGGCTACTGGAGGTCAGATAGGCAAAAAGGTGGCATCTGAGCTATAGAAGGAGAAGGGAAGGTGGCATTGGGAGCCCCGGGAGCCAGGAGACTATGTGTAGCTCTCTCCCTGTGCCTCTAGTACCAAGCACAGTACCCGGTACTTAGTAGACACTAAAAACATCTGCGAAATTGAATTAAAGCATCAAAGGCCACTCTTGTGAGGACTTCTCTGATACTTTTTGTGCCTTTAGTATATGTGCTAAGTTAAAAATTTTGTCATACAAATCACGTACATTCATTGCGGAAAAATCGGAAAATGTAGGTAAGCAAAAGGAAAAAGGAACTGTTGACGGTTCTCCACCCAGAAGTGAATACTGTTGACATTTTAATACGGATCCGTCCAGACATTTTTCCTGTTTATTTACAAGTATTGTATATAAATATACGTCGTATTCAGAGAGACTTAGAATTGCTTATGCCGTTGCAGTTTTTTCTTCTCTAATCATATTTGCTTACACTTGGGTCCGTGCTCATCAGAGCCCGCTCCTGTTCTAGCCAATTGGAGTACCTGTCTCCTCCACCAGACTGACAGCTCTGTGTCTCCACTGCTGAGCACGGGGCTGGCTCCCTACAGGCCTTCGGTGTGAGCCAGGGGACTAAACACATGTCCAGCTGTGGCGTCCGCTGATTCTGGCCTACACCGGCATCGCACAGCTGTGAGGGACAGCCCGCCCCCCGGCGAACGAGATGCCTTTGCCTCAGTGTGACGAGTGTCTGTGCTCCGGAGCCAGCCTCTCCCTGCCGCCTGCCTGCCCAGCTCCCCTGCGCTCTCCGCTTCCAGCCTCCCCCCTGGGAAAACAAGGCACCTCCGCATTGCTGCTTCCAGGAGCCTCCTTGGCTATTTTTACTCCTCTGAGTCCCCACCCCGGAAATGTACTTACTCCCCAAGGGGAGGCGTCCTCCTTTCTCTGATTCCTCACTCCAGAGGCTGCCAAGGCATCCCCGCCCCCAGGCCCCAGCTATGGAAGTGCTTCCAGTTGAGATAACACTGCAGCTGGCCAAGAGCCCCAGCAAGCTGCATTCCACCCTTCCGGGATGCAGGGCAGGGCTGGGGCAGGGCTGGAGGCATGGCTCTTCCAGGAAGCCCTACGTGCACCTGGGGGACCCACACAGCTGCAGCTCCATGAGTCAGTCCTGGTGGCCCTGCCTTCCCACGTCTGTGGTATTCATTTATTTCTTGGAGGTGGGGGTGCCCAGGCAGGCAAGAAGATGCCTCCAGGACTTGAGACAAGCGCTGCAAGGCTCTTGCAGCCAGCTCTCCAATCCCTGGCGGCAAAAAGAAAGCCCCATTTTTAGGCTATTCTTGCACCATCTTTTCAGAAGAGGAGTATTTACAGTCTGCTTATGTGTATATTTCAGTCGAGATAGAACTGACATATAGCATTGCGTGGGGTTAAGGGGTGCGGTGTGTTGGTGTGATACCCGTATCTACTGCAATATTATCCCCATGGTTTTAGCTAGCCCCTCTCTCACCTCACACAATTATCTTTTTTTTTGTGGTGAAAGTATTTAAGATCCAGCGTCTTAGCGACTTCGAAGTATCACATGCTGTGGTTAGATCCCCAGGCTTGTTCGTCTTCCGGCTGCGAGTGTGGACCCCTTAACAGCATCTCCTCAATCCCTCTACCCCCAGCCTCTGGTAACCACCTTTCTAGTCACTGTTGCTGCGAGTCTGGCTGTTTTAGATTCCACGTGTAAATGACGTCATACGGTATTCGTCTTTTCTCGTCTCTCACCTCTTTTAGCATAATGCCCTCGAGGTTCATCCATGTGGTCACAAAAGGCAGGATTCCCTTCTTCGTATGGCTGAATATGATCCGTGTGTGTGTGTGTGTGTGTGTGTGTGTGTGTTACATTTTCTTCATTCACTCGTCTGCTGGTGGACAACTGGTTGTTTCCATATGTCGGCTGTTGTGGATAATGGTGCAATAAACACGGGAGTGCGGATGTTTTCTCCATGTCCTGTCTTCATTTCCTTTGGCTGCATACCTGGCTGCGGGATCGCTGGACCAGACGGTAGTTTTATTTTTAATTTTCTGAGGAACCTCCGTACTGTTTTCCAAAGTGGCAGAACCAGTTTCTACTTCCCACAAAGGTTCCCTTTCCTCCACGCGTTCAAGCTTGTCTTCTTGATGCTAGCCGTTCTGCTAGGTGTGAGATGATGTCTCGCTGCGGTTTCGATTTGCATTTCTCTGGCTGTTGAGCATCTTTGCATGTACTTATTGGCCTTTTGGATGTTTTCTTTGGAAAAATGTCTATTCAGTTCCTCTGCTCGTTTTTAAAATTGGATTTTTTGTTACTGAATTTAATGAATTTTTAAAAATACATATTTTACATGTTAACTCTTTCTCCAATCTATGGTTTGCGAGTATTTTTTCCTATTTTGTAGGTTGCCTTTCCGTTTTGTTGATTGTTTCTCTTGTTGTGCGGAAGGTTTTTAGTTTGATGTAGTCTCATTTGTTGATTTTTGATTTTGTTGTCTGTGCTTTTGGGGTCAGACCCAAAAAGTCATTGCTAAGACCAGTTTCAAGGAGAGCTTCTTCCTTACACTTTCTCCCGGGAGTTTTATGGTATCAGGTCTTATGCTTACGCCTGTAATCGACCTCGAGATGATTTTTGTGGGTGGAGTAAGAGAGGGGCCCAATTTCACTTTTCTTCGTGTGGTATCAGTCTACCCAGCACCATTTGTGTATCTGAATTCCCTGCAGACTCTAGGCCCTTCCACTGCTTCTCTGACACGACGTGCAGAAACTGGGCGAAAGGCCGCCGTGACCTGAGGAGCAAGCAAAAGATCTGGAGCCCAAAGAGCTGCGTGAAGCCTGGCATCCGCGCTCGTCTGTGACCTCAGAAAAATTGCTCGGCCTCTCTGAGCGTCTGTTTTCCTTCTGAATAACAGGGGTGATAACCCTCTTTTCTGCCCAGTAGGGTTGTTGATAAATAAATACACGAAATAAAATAAATACACGACACAAATACAATAAAACAAATACAAATAAAAGCACGAATGTCAAAATACCTTATAAGCAGGAAAATGCTCCCCGTACTGAAAGTATAAGAAGCTCATCTGCTCTTCTTCCTGAGAAGACGTATGAAAACTACCTTGACAATATAAATAGGCCCAAAGTGGTGGCAATCATCCATCCTAGTCTATGGAGTTTGTCAAGCCCCAATCTAGGAGACAGGAAGCTGGAGGCGACAGGCTGAAAGAAGGGTCCGGGAGTGCCCTACTGACAATCCTCACGTCTCTGAGTTGCCACTGACCACTGGTCACTATTGATGAGGACAATAGTAATAAAGACGAGAATAAGAAGGGCTAACGGTTGCTGAGCACTTTCTACATGTCACGTCCACGATAAGGACTTTATAAGCATTATCTCAGGGAGGCTTCATATAACCCCATGAGATGGGCACTGTCATTATCCTCATTTCATGGGTGAGAAAACAGGTTCACAGAGGTTCACAGAGCCAGTAAGTGGCAGAGCTGGGACGTAAGCCCAGGCAACACCGTTGTTTATCTTTGAGAATTTTTTTTTTTGTGTCTTTGCTGAGATTTCCCCTTGGCCAAAGACATCCTGTCAAACTCAGAGGCATGAGGCTTTAATTACAAACATCAATGGAAATAATTTTAATAAATTGGATTTCATTGTAAGTAATTAAACCACGTTCTGAAACTTGAAGGCATTTTTAAAAATTATTTTGGATTCACTTTTTTTTTTTATGGTTGTTTAGTTTTGAGGAAGAGAGAAAGAGAGTGTGAACGGGGAAGAGGCAGAGAGAGATGGAGACACAGAATCTGAAGCAGCTCCCGGCTCTAAGTTGTCAGCACAGAGCCCGATGTGTGGCTTGAACTCCTGGACCGTGAGATCATGACCTGAGCTGAAGTCAGATGCTTAACCGACTGAGCCACCCAGGTGCCCCTGAAACTTGAGGGTATTTTTAAACCTAGGGGCGTGTATTGGTTTCTCACTGATGCTGTAACAACTACCATAAACTTAGTGACTTAAAACAATCCAAATTTGTTCTCTTCTATGGTCAGAAGTCCAACACGGGTCTTACCAGGCTAACATCGAGGTGTTGGTAGAGCTATGTTTTGTCTAGAGATCCCAGGGAAGACCTATTTCTTTACTGCTTCCAGCTTCCAGAGGCTTCCTAAATTCCTTAGCTTCCTAAATTCCTTAGCTCACGGTCATTTTCAAAGCACATCACTCCACCTTCTTGCTTCGGTTGTCACATCTCCTTCCCTGATATTTGACCTTCTTGCTCCCTCTTAAAAGTACCCTGTGATTACATTGGGCCCGTCCGGATAATCTAAGATAATTTCCTCTCTTGAAACCCTTAACCTAATCACACCTGCAAAATCTTTTTTGCTACGTGAGGTAACCTGTTCATGGGTTCTGGAGGTTGGGACGTGGCCATCTCTGAGGGGAGAGGCATTCTTCTGTTTACTACAAGTTGTGCCGGGGCAACAGTGAGTAATGAAAATAAGGCAAATAATGGAATTACTGTCCCAGTGTTAAATTCCAACAGCAGCGTGGTATGAATGGGAGTGCTAGGCAGCAGAAGACTCCTACGGAGCCATTTCTCTGGCCAGCGCTCTGGCAGTGGAGGGGTTGATTTACAAAGAAGCAGAGAGGAACGGCAGGCAGCAGATGTTTTCAGGACCACTCAGATACGTCCAGGGCTGGAGGTATTCGGACGACGTGATGGGCGTGTATGGCTTTGGTCACCATCAAAACCTGAGGCCGTGACGCAACCCCACCTCATCAAGCGCCTCCAGATCACGATTCGATTTCCCTGAGGAGTTTTCCTGCAGGAAGAGAACATGCCCATCAGGCCCGTATTGAACGCTCACGTTTCTGTTTGTGCATGGACGTCATCGGTCTCTTGGGAGTTAGTGGCAGTGACTCAGCACGGCCAGGACTGGTAAGCTCAGAGGCACGGACGAGGTTGGATTTCTGGCCCAAGGAAGTGTCATCAAGGAGGTGCCACCCTGGGGAGGGTTCTTGAGGACTGCCAGCGGCCCAACCCTTGTAAAGCCAGACACGACTCAGTTCCTGGTGACCGAGGGCAGTAGGGGTAAAGATCACTTCCAACATTTCTAAACGTGACATTCAGACCATTCTTCACCAAGTTTATGACGATTTTCACCCCATATTCGATAGCCATGTTTAACAAGCAAGTTACATAAAAGAAAGCTTGCTAGAAAAAACGTCACAAGAAGAAATAAAATATACAAGAGGCAGGGTGCCGTGATAGAGGGCTGACAGCAGGGTCTGAGTTCCAGCTCTTCTGCGAAGTCTTGGTGTGATCTGGGACAAGGCTCTTCTCACCTCTGAGCCTCAGTTTCCTCATATGTAAACTACGGGCACGGCCCACATCCGTGATTCTCATCCTGCCGCACAGAAGAACCACCCAGGGAACTCTCGGAGACCGTCAGCGCCCGTGACTCATGGAGTTGAGAACCACTGTCTCCGAATGGTGGCCGAGGCCCTTTGCATATCTTTTGTTCTATTGTTCCATGAAATATCTGGGACTTGTCAATGAAAATCTGGCTTTGGATTTGTTGGAGGCAACCATCCTTCTTACTGAAAAGCAAATTTGACTGAACAGGGAAATGAAAATTTTGAGTGTCTGCTTCCTACAAAGCATTAGCCTGGATCCCTTGGGGTCCTGACTTCACTGCGTGTCGGCTAGGTGACCATCTACCCAAATAATTAATTATAAGGAAAAGGGTATGGACATTGTTCGTTCAAAATTCATCATACCCAAGTATTAAATACATAGTTTCTTTAACTTCTATCGGGCTTCTTTTTCCATAAATTCAGAGCCTGCGTTATGCATCCTTCCCATATTTCTCAGCTGGAGGGGAAGAGGCGGGTCTTCTGATGCAAAGAAAGCTCCCTGGCTGCCCGCCTGCTGGTCTTTATCTAAACCCACCTGCCCACCACGTGCTGACATCTGGAAGTGGGACAGCATCACATTTCACTTTTAATATTCTTTAAAAGGCTTCCTATGCACCAGGCACCGTTCCAAGAGTTTTATGGACGTTAACTCATTTCATCGGCAAATGATCCGATGGAACCAACACTATTACTTTCCCCATATCGCAGGCGAAGACGGTGAGACGGGGAGCTGATGTCTCGCATCTGTGGTCACACAGCTGGTGAGTGGGGATCTGAGATTCAAACCACGACTGGTTCTGGCACTCATGCTCTTGACCGCTTATAAACGGGTCCAGTGCCTTCCGTGAAATGTTCTATGACGACCAAAAATAATGCTTACAAAGAATGAATAACAACATGGGAAATATTTGTGTTAAAATCTGAAGTGAAAAATGTGTAAGGTAAACTCTTGCAGATAGCACTACGATAAAGACTGTGTAAAGTCAGAACAAAGCACAAATCAGGGGCTCCTGGGCGGCTCAGTCTGTTAAGCCTCTGACTCCTGATTTTAGCTCAGAGCATGATCTCACAGTTTGTGAGTTCAAGCCCCACATCAGGCTGCATGGAGCCTGCTTGGGATTCTCTCTCTCCCCCACCCCACCTCCCCGCTTCCCCTCTCTCTTTCTCTCTCTCTCTCAAAATAAATAAATAAACTTAAAAACAAAACACAACACAACACAAATCACTAAAAAGATATATGCAGTAAAGAAGACTGGAAAAAGTGGAGATTTTACAGAAAAAAGTAAAATATTAAAAATTCTTGGAATATTTGGAAAAATACTCAGAATATTAAAAATTTGGAAGATGGGATTATAAATTAATTTTAAATTCTTCCTATTTGTATTTTTTTCATAATGGCTAGGCTTTCTTATAATCTCATCCCATAGTCGCAAGTAGGTAGCATTATTATTATTATTATTATTATTATTATTATTATTATTATTTTTGGTGAGAAAACAGGGCTCAGCTCTGATACTGCAAAAAGTAATTTTGGGTTTAAAAAGTGGCAGATCAGTCATTTGAAATTGAAAAGATATTTCCTCATGGATATAAGAGTGCCCATAAGGACTAGGTTCTTTTCAAACTAGCATTTTGAACTAGCCCAAGGCACAGTTTTAAGAACTTTATCTATATTTTCTTATTTAGTGGGCTAGGATTTGTTTCAGCCCCTTTTTATAGTAATAAGTAACTTGCCTGAATTTGCAACGGTGGAAACGAATGCTAGACAGAGTCTCTCCAGAACCCATGTTATAATTCTATACTGGTATAGAAGCTGAGGACTGTGCACTCCCCCTGTCTTATTTCCACCGCTACCCTTTTCGTGTGAACATGAAATATTTTGCCTATGTTTCCAGCTAAATAGAGTTTGATGACTTTCCTCGAGACTCCACTTACACTCAGAGTATTATTTGTACGGAAAAAAGCTGGGGATTCCATGTAAAAACTATGTATTCTTCCTTCCGCACCCTCATCTGAAGGTCACTTGTACACAAAGAATCCTCCCAGGTTGGATGCTATTTTCTTAGGGATGACCAGAACTCATGCCTCACTTCTGGCAGCTTCCATGAGTCTAGTTCCCTTCTCCCACCCTCAGCATACACCTGGTCCTTGCCATCTCACCTTGGGCTGTCCAAAGATGTCTTCTTTAGAACCATACGTGGAAAGAGAAGTCGTTTCTAGACTTCTTCTTCTTCTTCTTTTTAAATTTTTTAATGTTTATTTATTTTTGAGAGAGAGACAGAGAGCAAGCAGGGGAGGGGCAGAGAGAGAGGGAGACACAGAATCCGAAGCAGGCTCCAGGCTCTGAGCTGTCAGCACAGAGCCTGATGCTGGGGCTCAAAGCCCAGATGTGAGATCATGACCTGAGCCGAAGTTGGCTGCTTAACCAACCGACCCACCCAGGCGCCTCCCATTCCTAGACTTCTTCTACCGATTCGAAGGGATTGTTAGTGCTGAATCAGTGCTATTTGTGAGTTCTCTTGGTGTGTCAAGTTCAGGTAAGGAGAGAAGCCCAACCGCCCACACCATCTGCGTTAGATCTGACTAAAATAACATCGCTGGGATATCAAGCATTCTCAGTCTGGGTTATGGCATCATCTAAGAATGAACAAGCCACGTCAGATCATTGGCTCGGGTTGGCGTTTTATTCTGGACCTCTAATCTTACTCTAAAAAGAGCCATTGGATTTCCCTCTTGGGAATTTTTCCTTCCATTTCCAAACCGAAGAGAAGAGAGACCTTCTCTTCATCCCTGAGGTCTGGGAGTCCACTGAGCCAGCTCAGGAAACAGAGAGCATAGCAGAGCTGCCTGTGAGGCTGACAGGCCGTGTGTGCAATCCACAAAGCACCATCACTATCTGGTGGCCTGCAATCTCGGGGGACCTTCCCGACAAGTTAATAGTTGACATGCTTACGGAGGGAGGAATTGGGTCCCTGGGATGTGAGGGGAGGGTAGTCACACGTGCCCCTTGTGAAAGACGCTATTAGCATCCCGCACGTGGTCCACGCCTCCTGATACCAGGTCAGAGCTGAACCTGTATAAAAGGCGGAAGCTTCTAACAGCACCTCAGTCCGCTTGCATCCTGGGTGATCTGCTCCAGTGCTTGAACCAGGTAAAGTCATCTCGGGGACCAGGAGGGACGGTTGGTGCTGGCGTTGCAGGCAGAGAGTAGCCCTGGGTGGAGGCTGAGAACGGTCTTCAGAGAGACAAGGGGAAAAGAGGACTTGGATGGGAGGATTCTGTTGGAGGGGGAGGGTGGGAGGTAGGGGACGGGAAAGAAGGACTGATGTCTTTTTGAAACTACAAGGGATTCATTTTGAAATCATGGAGTTCCCAGGTTGAAACCTTTTTGCATATTTCTTGTAACTGATTTTGGACGATTGGGTTTAAAAATGTGATCATCCTAAAGACGGAATCTCCCGAATTCATAGTTCGGTTTTAACTGTGGGGACGTTCTCTCGGGCTGGCTGAACTTGAAATGCCGTATTGTTTTTCAGATTCATTCAGCTCCTGTCGCCATGTCCTGCCAGCAGAACCAGCAGCAGTGCCAGCCCCCTCCCAAGTGCCCCCCCAAGTGTACTCCGAAGTGTCCCCCCAAGTGTCCCCCCAAGTGCCCCCCTAAGTGTCCGGCCCCCTGCCCACCTCCAGCTTCCTGCTGTGGCCCCAGCTCCGGGGGTGGGGGCTGCTGCAGCTCCGGGGGCGGCGGCTGCTGCCTGAGCCACCATAGGCCCCGCCGATCTCTCCGACGCCGGCACCAGAGCTCTGGCTGCTGTGGTGGTGGTGGTGGCCATTCTGGAGGCTCCAGCTGCTGCCACAGCTCCGGGGGCTCCGGCTGCGGCTCCGGGGGCTCCGGCTGCGGCTCCGGGGGCTGCTGCTGACCTGGGCCATGAGGAGCACTGAGGAGCAGCAATGGAGGAGCCTCCCAGCTCGAGACTTCTCTCCTCCCCATTTGGAAGAACAGAAGAAGAGGATGGAAGGGCTTCTGAAGGGCTTTGGGCTTCCCTCTTGGTCCCGCCCATGGCCAGTCCACTGCTGTGAGGTCTGGAGGGTTAACCTCTGACACTCACCGGCCTGATTCCCTCTCGGACACAGAGCTTTGAGGACTGGGTGCTGGAGTTCAGTTATGAAGCTGCTTCCTCTGTAACAATAAAGGTTTTTTTCCTGATGTCACGGCCTCCTGATGGTGTCTTGTTCACCTCTCCTACTCACCTCCTCCGCCATCATCAAGCCTTCTCCCCTTCCATTCTCTTAAGTGCAACTGAATACGTCACGGTTCAGTTTGGGAAGAAGATTTTGGCCCTGAAGCTTCTGAGACCTCTGGGAAGCAATGTCCCCTTTCGTGCTCTGAATTAGGAAACTTTCAGCTTGAAGAGGAGAATCATGTCTGAGGCAGTTACCCTGACACAGGCTTTGCATGAGGGGCGTCAGAAATGGGTTTTCAGAGGGGAGGATGGGGATACCCAGAAAGGTCACAGGGAGATGACATATTCGGGGCGGGGGGGTCCTTCGAGCATGGGAGATAGTTTAGAGAAGCCTTTATATCCTAGGTATGGGGGTAAGATCGCCTAAGGTGCTCATTCTAGGCTCTAGCAAATAAACACCCTTTACTTTCCTGATGATTATAAGCCCAGGTGCTTCCATCAGTTACTAGAAAGGAGAGCTCGGGGACTGGGTTAGTTGGGGGGGTGAGTTTAGGAGGCAGGTATGAAAGGTCTGAGCCCATTCTCCCTGGATCCTGAAAGCCCGAGCACGGGTCTGAGCAGAGAACCAAGAGGGATGCCCACTTCTGCCAAAGCCCACCTCCATGTGGTCAGTGTGTGTGGTGAGGGGGCGCAGGGGGCTTTAGTCACTGGAGCGAGTTTTCCTTTTTCTTTAGGAATAGGCTGATTCCTGCAGGAGATACCCAGCAGGTTTATGCCAGGAATGATAACCCCAAACCCGCCTTTTATAGGCCGGAAGAACAAATAATTTTTCCTCTGACGTGAGTTAACAGTGATGGGCGAAGCAAGCTAGTACGCGATGCCACGGCAAGTCCGCACGGCGACCGCGCCCTCGCCCCCATCCCCTCCCAGAAGAGACCCTGTCTGCAGAGGCCTCGTCGCTTCGCTTCCTTCTCTGTCTGCCTCGCCCGTACTCACCCACAGGCGCCCCCAGGGACACGCAGCCTGTGAATCAGGCTCTGAGGGCACGTGAAATGAAACTGGTACCCTCTCCTGACTTACCTTCTCTTGTCTGTTCCACCACGCCTCGCCCAGCTCACGCACCTCCAACCTACCTCTCGCCGTCAGCTGCTGAATTCTGTCTTGGGTTTCTCTTTTGTCCCATGTTTATGGCTGTGGATGCTGGCATCGGGTAAGATGTTCTGAAGCCAGCTGACCTCCAAACTGTTCCTTTTCCTAATACTTAGTTATTCTAAAAGCATCATTTTTCATGGTCATTTTGGACCTTGGGAAAGGACTGGCCTGTCTTCTTTCCCTCTCTTCCTTCTCTCCCTGGCGTCCTTCCTTCCTTCCTTCCTTCCTTCCTTCCTTCCTTCCTTCCTTCCTTCCTTCCTTCCTTCCTCCCTCCCTCCCTCCCTCCCTCCCTCCCTCCCTCCCTCCCTCCCTTCCTCCCTTCCTTCCTTCCTTCCTTCCTTCCTTCCTTTCTTCCCTTTTCCATTGGCTAGTGCCCCAAGGAGAACCTACTTTCGAAAGGACTTGGGCAGGGTTAGGGAGTAAGGAGCGGTGAGCCCCACAGGCTGGCCTAGCATTGTGCAATCGGGCCAGAGTCCTGCACGCATTTTTCTCTCGGGCCTCAGGGCTGCACGGGGTCATGACAACCCGAGGACACACACAGCTTCTCTGGCCCTAATGGTCCCACAGCTTTGCCTGGGGTTTGCTTCCCGTTTCCAGTGACAGAGAGAAATCGCCCCTAGGATTCCCATAGGCATATCCTCACCATCGTCTTCTCTCAATGCCATCTGGAAGCTTCTAGATGAAGCCCAGTAGGCTTTTCATATAGCCTGTGGCTGACTCGAGGAGCAAGGGCCAAGAGTCAGTCAGAGAGATGCAAAGCCAGATAATAAAGTCAGTAAACTACCAATACCGAGTAATGACTGCACAGGGACGGGTGCGAGAATGGGGGCTGTGTGTGTGCGTGTGTGGGAGTGCGTGTACACTGCAGAAGACCGCAAAGAGAACAGGTCCCAAAGAGAGGCCCCGGACCCCTCCTCACCTGAGCCTCCACGCCTCCCCGAGCACATGCACGGCCCTCCCGGCCTCGGACAGTGTCTTGTTTGGAAAGTAAACACGCCACGGCAATCCTGGCACCTCCGTGGAGTGACTTGAATATGCACGTGCACCACCTACGGTGCTACCTGAGTGATGAATGTCTCTGGGATGTGAGCGTCAGCTGACCGTGTCTGTTGGGAAACGGGCCCCTCCCAGGAAGCAGGCCCGACTGCAATCTTATAAGAGGGTGTCTGGCTGGACACTGCTCATTCCAGTGCCCGGCAGGTGCCCCGTTCCAGCTGCAGAGCCGACAGAGTCTTCCAGAGGAGCCAGGTCTGGTGAGTCTCTAAGTGGGACTTGGGGGAGGAGTTCTGGGAGAGCTGGAGGCAGCGGGGGAGGAGAAGAGGGAGCACCGCTGGCAGGTAGACGTGGAAGGAGAGCCTTCGGCTTCCAGTGGGATACCCTCGCATGGTACCAATGAGGTCACACGGAGGCCCGACCAGGGCTGGTGACTTCTGCAAGGTTCCTAGCACGACCTGGCAGAACGTGCCTCGAACCCAGGTCTTCGGCTCCCTGGAATGGGATAGATTTCCACCCTCTACCCCACGATGCCTCCCGGCACACTCTTGTCCCCGCGCTGGTGAGGCATGGGAGGCACAGGCAGGGACGGTGACCAGGACGTGCTCTGGTATTTGTGGATTCTTTAGACCCAGGTAGCAGGTCCGCAGGGGCGATGTAGGCATTTTCTCACTGCTGACGGCCGTGGGAGCAGCACTCGGGGTTTGTGGCCACAAGGAGGTGGGGGGAGGGGTCTGGACTGGATCCTGCAGATAAGATGCCCCTCCATCCTCTTCAGTTTCCGCCGCGGAGGCCTGGGGCGGGCTTGACGCTGGTCGGGGTCGGTGGAAACCCATGGATTCTCTGCCGACTGTCTCTCTAACTCGCCTTTCTCCCCACGCCGGGCCGCGCTCGCTCGCTCACAAGCCGCCTCTCTGGAGCCCTGAGTCCAGCGGTTGGGAGGAAGAGGCCTGCTCGCGGGTAAAAAGGCTTCTCGTCTTTCAGGTTCACCGTGAGGAGCTGAGCTTCGCCATGTCCTCCCAGCACGGCGCGGCGTCCGCCAAAGGCTTTTCCAAGGGGTCTGCCCAGGGTCCCTCTCCGTGTCCGGCTCCGGTACCCGCCCCTGCGCCCGCGGCCTCGTCCTCCTGCTGCGACTGCTGCGGGGACACCGGCTGCGGCGGCTCCGGCGGCTGCTGCGGAGGCTCCGGCGGCTGCTGCGGCTCAGATGGCTGCTGCGGCTCCGGCGGTTGCGGCTGCTTCCCCAGGAGGCGCCGCCGACAGCGCCGCGGCGGGTGCTGCGGCTGCTGCGGGGGCGGCAGCCAGAGGTCGCAGAGCTCCAGCAACGCCCAGAGCCAAGGCTGCTGCGGCGGCTGCTGAGGCCGCCCGCTGAGCCCTGCGTCTCCCCACTTGGGTCCCCGCCGCCTGTCGCTTCGCCGTGCTCTCGAGCGGGGCTGGGTCGGAGTGTGCCCCTGTCAACCTACCTGCGCCAGTGTTCCGAAACCTGCCCCGTTCTCAGCCCCACCGCGCTCCCTGACCCCCGTGTGACTGTCCTCCCCGGATCCGAACGCCGAGGGTGGGATGACAGAGCCTACTGTCCGCAGGGGCTTGCACACCGTAGGTGCTTAATAACTATCCATACCGTAATAAAGCTTCTACCTCCTGAGAACACTTGTTTCCTAGTCTTTCCTTGGTGTGTTTATCATCACGTTCTGGTGCCCCATCCACCACCTCTCACTCAGCCCCGGCCTGGGGTAGCCAGGGGGGAAAGTCAAGTTCACGCCTGAACCAGATGTCTTTCTGGTGCTTAATTATGAGGCAGAAATCGCAGGGGGCCGGGCAGCGTTCTAAGCACCTGACTGACACGCATGACCTCACGGCATCCTGGCAATGACTCAGTGAGGTAGGTGCTGTTACCCCATTTTACAGAAGAGAAACTGAGGATAAGGGGCTTGCTCAGAATCTTTCAGCCGGTGCCTGGTGAAGACCGGGTGCCCCAGGCCGGGGCTGTGCTCCTAACTGCTCTGCCTGGTTCCTGACACCTCCCGGAGCCTCGAGGCCGAGGGCTCGCCCTCCTGCCCGCCAAGCCCCAGCGGCCGTGTGGCCAAGCATTGGATCTGCGATCCTCCGAGGCTCTGGGATCGGGCAAGCTGAGGCTTTCTTCTACCCCTGGGGCTCATAGACCCACTGCTTTGCTTGCTGGGCGAGGAACCTTCTCCAAGCTGAAACTTCCAGGGGCCTGGGAAGCTCCGTTTCCAGGCCTCCTCCATGCAGCGGAGGCCCGGCCAGGAGCCACGGCCTTTGGGACTCTGTGGGATGGGATGGGCCACGCTCAGAACTCTAGGGGTGGTTGCGACGGTGGTGGCGGGGTCATCCCGAGGTCTGAAACCCAGACCCATGGGCGGGGGTCTTATCCGCTCGTTTTGGGAAAGAGGAAACACGCAGAAAGACGTGCCCTCCAGTGCGGCTGGCTGGTTCCCAACGGAGAAGGCGACAGTAATGGAACACCAGCTACCACTCGCTGGGCACTCCTTTGTTCCAGGCACAGGGCCAGGCGTCTTACATATATCGTCTCACCTAAGCCCCATGATAGTCTCCAAATCTAGACCGCATTTCCTCCATTTTTTAAACCTGAGGAAACAGGTTCAGAGAGTTTCAGTGACTTGGCCAAAGCCACACAGCTAGGGAGTGTCCAAGGCCCCTTGAAGGCGAGTGCGGGAGGTGAGCTTTGAACCAGTATCTGTCAGATTCCGCAGTCCGTGTTGTCAGAGGCCGCATCATATTCTATTGCCTTAGAAACCACCGCCGCCCAGGGCAGGGGACACTCAGGCCTCGGTGGACACACCCGCCCTCAGAAGCTTGAAGCTCGGCTCCTTGGTCCTGCTCCCTTGGTAACCCCGTGACTGGCGAGCTCTGTCATGGCATCCGCCCAGCAAAAGTATTTGCTCAGAGGCGAGGCCAGAGACGGCCCATTGATTCATCCAGGATGTTTAGAGCCGAGGCCAAATGGCCCCCATCGGGAAGCTTCCGGAGGGCAGCCCTGCTCCGGGCGGGAGGGGCCCCACTTCCATTGCTGAGATTCTGTGATTCCTGGTGGAAGCTGACTTGAGGAAACTGTTTACAGACGGTATCACTCGCGGGCCTGCCCTTCCCGTGTCCTTGATGCGTGTTCCTGCAGCAAACTTCAGGCCTCGGTGGAGGGGTGGGGCGGGAAGGGAGCACTCAGCATAGACGGGGAGGCGGGAGGTGATCCTTGCACAGGAAGCTGAGGCCTGGATTTTGGGGAAGAAAGGCGGTGACTTCCTGAGGGACACGAGCATCCCCATGGGAGCACACAGCTTTGTACACGGGCGTATTTGTACGCCTGGCTGGGGGGCTAGTGCCACCGCTCACATATCCCTGGTCCCAGCAGGCTGCCTGGGGGCGGGGGTTGATGACAGAGCTTCGGACATTCGAAGAATAGTTTTATTTATTTTTTAAAATAATTTATTGTCAAATTGGTTTCCATATAACACCCAGTGCTCATCCCAACAAGTGCCCTCCTCTGTGCCCGTCACCCACTCTCCCCCCTCCCACACTCCCCTCACCCTCAGTTTGTTCTTAGTCTTTGAGAGCCTCTTATGTTTTATCTCCCTCCCCCTCTGTGTCTTTTTTTTCCTTTCCCCTCTTCCCCTCCCCCTGGTTTTTGCTTAGTCTCACAAAGTCCACCTATGCGTGGAGACATATGGTATCTGTCTTTCTCTGCCTGACTTATTTCACTTAACATAATACCCTCCAGTTCCATCCATGTTGCTACACATGGCCAGATTTCATTCTTTCTCATTGCCACGTAGTAGTCCATTGTATATATGTGCCACATCGAAGAATAGTTTTGTTACAGAGACACGGGAGCTGCTCTGGAGGGGCTGGAGCCCTGTGCTCACGGCCCCCAGTCTTTTCCGACTTCAGGCAGCAGGGAAAGTCAGAGTGCCTGACACTGCCTGCGAGGTGGCGGCAGTCCCCTGGGAACGCGGGCTGGAATGCTGGCCTTCGGCAATGTGAGGTTCTACCCAAAGTTGTCATTCAGTACACTGTGACAGCCAGAGTCCAATGTCTCGTTGTCTTTGGATACGACAGTAACGGTGGCCCCGGTTTCAGCTTAAATTGTGTTATTATAATGGTAACAGTAACAACTGATATTTATATAGAAATTAGCAGCTTATAAGGTGTTATTACGTATCTCCTTCATCATTCTGTAAGATAAATCTCTGTTTACCAGGCCCGTCTCTGAGAGTTCGTGACCGATCTGAGGCTGTTCAGCCAACAAGTGACAGTTTCTGGACAGGCCTTCTAATGCCGTCCCAGAGAGCCAAGAGCCACTTCCTCTTACCCTACATGCTGAGATCATTGAATAGTGTCAGCCAATTAATTATTTAGGGATAGTGCCTCCTTAGCAGCCCGAACTCTGCCAGGCGCCTGCTAGAGGTCAGTAAATAAATGAGTGTTTGTTAGTACGTCACATGTGAAGCGTCGAGCCGGACTGTTCCAGGGATGTGCAAGACTGTGTCTGGGCCTCAAGGAGTTTATAGCCTGATTCGGGAAATACGGCAAATAATCACACGAGGTATGAACGAGAATGTCACGGACAAGGGGTAACTTCGTGTTCAAATACAGACTATACCTGACAACACAAGAAACATCATAAGCCGAACACGGCACAGACAATGTCCATAGGGATTCGACTGAATTTAGACAAGGATTTGTTACTGAGCTTCCCATGAGGGCGAATCACTGTGGCCCGGGTTCTTCACAAGACGTTGTGGGAGGAGCGATCTGAGCCGGGTCCGAGGATGGAGGCTCTTCAGAGAGGCTGGGATTCTTTCTTTGGGGCATGTATTCAAATGTCAGATGCTGTTCATGGTGCTGGGGGCGGACAAACGATGACCTGAAGTGGACCTGTGTGGCCCCTGCCTGGGTGGCCCTGCCCACGGGGACCCTGCCTGGGTGGACCTGCCACGGGGACCCTGCCTGGGTGGACCTGCCACGGGGACCCTGCCTGTGTGGGCCTGCCCACGGGGACCCTGCCTGGGTGGGCCTGCCCACGGGGACCCTGCCTGGGTGGCCCTGCCCACGGGGACCCTGCCTGGGTGGCCCTGCCCACGGGGACCCTGCCTGGGTGGCCCTGCCCACGGGGACCCTGCCTGGGTGGCCCTGCCCACGGGGACCCTGCCTGGGTGGCCCTGCCCACGGAGACCCTGCCTGGGTGGCCCTGCCCACGGGGACCCTGCCTGGGTGGCCCTGCCCACGGGGACCCTGCCTGGGTGGACCTGCCCACGGGGACCCTGCCTGGGTGGACCTGCCCACGGGGACTTCACCTTCTAGGGTAAAGACAGACAAGAAAGTGAGAAAGAAAGACTATTTCCCATGGTGAGAAGGGCGGTGATGAAAATAAAGACGGAGTGTAGGCGTGAGGTGGAGGTGCGTAGGGTTCTAGGTGAAGACCAGAGAAGGCCTCTCTGAGGAAACACCAGCTGAACAGAAAACGTGGGAGCCATTGCACAGAGCAGGAGAGCCCGAGGCTACAGAGTTCGGGGGTGCTCAGTTACGCTGGTCCGTTGAAGACTTCCGCTCCTGGGGCAGTCCCTCGGAACTCCGGCTGGTGGGCACGCAGATTGGAGATTAGGACGGATCGCATGTTGCGAGCTGGGCATTACTTCACTTAATCCTCACAATTGTTCCACAGCTAAGTTTCCCCCTACGTTTTGTTGATAAGAAAATTGAGACGCAGAGCTGTTAGGTAGCCATCCCAAGGTTGCACAGCTTATAATCGGCAGAACAGAAGTTTGCACTGGATATGTCTGACTCTAAAACCAGTGTTCTGAACACTGAGCTATGGTCTGAATTTCTGGGAAGCAAGGGAGTAATTTCAAGGCTGAACAGAAGGAGGAGAAAGGAGATCCAAGGGGGAGGTGGTGGGACAGAAAGACGGTGAGGACGCGTTCTCCGAGAGGGAGTGATGAAGCCAGATCACAGAAGGCTTTGTTTGAGGGTCAAACAAAGGAGTTTGAGACTGGACATATTTACAGAGTGTGATGGTAGGAAGATGGTTTGGAAAGAAATACTTTAGAGAGATAGCAGCTGGTCTGCATAACTCCGGCAGTTTTCCCTGACACGGCTTGAAATTAATTCGGCAGCACTGACTAGGATGCTCTGGAGGAAGAAGTGAACAGAGACAATACAGCACGTCTCTGTGAGAAGGTGCAACAGGTCTGGCTCGAAGTGAGGACCCAAACTCAACACGGGCAGTGTGTAAGAAAAGGGTATGACAGACATGAAAAGCATTTGTCCAGAAGGAAGAAAAAGAGACAGAATTGGGGGATGTGTTGGGGCCAAAGAAGAGTACATAGTTAGGGTGTCCCTGTGTGCCTGGTGACAGGGAAATGATGGTACCGTTGACAAAACGGAAAGTCGGGAGACAGGAGTGGTGTGGGAGGAAGAGGGTGAGTTTGGTCCAGGGCATGCTGAGTTTGAGGTGCTGACAAGACACGACCAGGAGACAGGAGGTGAGCCTGGAGCTCTAGCCACAGAATCCTTGAACACTGAGGTAAACATATAGGAACAAGGCAAACAGAGGTGAGTCAAATCCTTGGGATTAGATGTGGTCCTACCCGAACAGTGAAAATGATTGAGAGAACAGACCTCGTCTGTCACGTTCATTGGAGCAAACTCATGTAAAGAACAGGGGCTAGGACTTTGAAAATACTCAGTAAATATGTGAGTGGGTGAATGAATGAATGAATGAATGGGCAATACTGAAAGTCAAGAGCGGAGCGGAGGGAGAAATTGGACAGTTCAGAGGAGACGGAGTGCCGAGTGAGGACAGCAAAGGTGACGGAGTCAGACAAGTTACTCAAGATTTGGACTAGACAGTCCTTACGTCTATTTTAAGGTCGCAAGTTCTAGAAATCCGGGTGGAAGGGAGCCAAGACAGGGCAGGGTTTCAGAAGCCAAAGGATGTCATCCGAATCAGGTTAGTCACACAGGACTTCCCTCCCATTGCAAGATCCATCTTGGCGTCTTTCAAGGATGGAACAGTTACGGTAAGATTCCATCCTGCAGGGTAGCAGTTTCGTCCGGAGCGGGCGGAACGGGTCGGACAGGAACGCTGGCACGCACAGTGAGTAAGGACAGCATCCTCTTCTGTGAATGACATCGTAGCAGATGAGAATGATCTGGCTCTGATAAATCCGAAACATGTCAACTTGCCTCAGAATGCGTCCATCCTGGAAAAGCAAGTATCTTCTCTTCCAGACACCGAATCCGGGCAAGCGCTAGGGCTTCTAACGTATCTCACTTAATGCTGTGTATCATTCCTAAGAATGTACTCGGGGCACCCGGGTGGCTCAGCGGGTTGAGCATCCCACTTCAGCTTCGGGCATGATCTTGCGGTCCGTGAGTTCGAGCCCCACATCGGGCTCGCTGCTGTCGGTCTGTCAGCGCAGAGCCCACTTTGGATCCTCTGTCTCCTGTCTCTGCCCCTCCCCAACTTGTGCCCCAAAGTAAATATTAAGTCTTAAAATATTAATTAATTAAAATAAATATTTAAAACTATTATTGCCAGGAATGTAGTTATATCAGCTCTGCATGTTTATAGACTTAATTTTCAGTCTTCGAGGCTATTTTTGAATGTGTATTAAATGTGATTATACATGCACCCAAAAGTCAGAAGTTAGCTTCCTTCCTCTATCCCTGTCCTCTCAGTGATTTTATTCACTAATGACTGCGATATTTCATTAATTAAAAATGTATTGGCCACTTACAGTATGCTAAGTACTGTATGATAGAAGCGAGTCACTCTTCTCCAGTAGTTTGGTGGGCGAGGGGAGTCAGATATCACACCACCGTGTAATGCGATGAATGCTTGGCATCAGCACACGAAATCTGCACCACAGAGCAGGACCTGCTCACCCTGCTGAGGGATGCGCAAAACGCATTGCTTCAGCTTGGCCCTGAAGAGTGTGTAGGAGTTATCCAGGCTGAGAAGATGGGAAAAAATGTTTCAGTTAAACAGCCTGAAGCCCAAGGGCCGGAGCTGTGAGCATGTGTTTGTAGCCAACAGTTTTGCATGGCTGGAGCTCAAGGAAGCCTGGGCAGGTGCGATAACACAGCTGGTCAGGGAATAGATAAGGCGAGGCACTGTGCAACTACCTACAGCTCCTGGAGCTTCGTCCCGACGTCAGGATGGACCTTGACACTGGGGGCTCGTTAGGTCTCTCTCCTGTTTGCAAACATGCTGACATTATCTTGGCTTAAAAATGGGGCATTAACTCCATCTCCAGCTACCACGCTCGACTGTCTTCTCCTACTGTCTTCCCTAAATTTCAAAGAGTGCCATTCATTGCTCTATCTTGTGTTTATAGATCTTTTTTAATCTCACCAAATAACGCCGTCCCATCGTCCAGCATGCTAGACGGTCTCACTCCAGGGTCATCCGAGCCCGGGGCCCCATCCCTGTGCGGTGTTCTCGCTGTCAATGAGCTTCTGCCTTCATGACACTGCCTTCCCTCAGGGCTGTCTGATCCTCTGGAATTCTCCTTTACTGCCGCTTCTCTCTTCTTCTCTCTCCTCACTCCACTTCTACACCGGTACCCGATCACTGCAGTTCAGCCCACAGCCGTCTGACTTTCTCTTTCTATAGAGAAACTTAATTCGCTCATTCCTCACACTTCTATTGAGGCCCTAAAATGTGTGAGACTCTTGGTTAGGATTTCAGACAGAAAGATGGAGTCTGGATGATTCCTTTACATGGATGTCTCCAAAATCTTTATCTCCAGCCGTGACGTGTCCTGCGAACTACAGATAAAAAAATCTCCGATTCTCATAGAAACGGTCTCATCTGGATATCTCAGACACTCCTCATACTAAACATAACGGGTTGGCAAACTATTTTTTTTCCTTCAGATTTCTTTACTTCAGATGGTGGGGCCAGAGGCATGGGGCATCTCCATGCATAACTGCAGTGAAATCTTTGATTTCTTCCTTCCGGTCACCAAGCCGTGTTGCTTTTTCCTTCCCAGTGGCTTTCCTTCCCGCCCTTTTCGTTTTATCTCTGCCGCCATCATCTTTTAATCCTCCACAAGAAGATGGGCGGGAAGTTTGGAAGTAATGGATCTATCTAGGTAAGGGATTTATCCTGTGGTGCCAGAGGGCGCTGGAGTTGAAAATCTTAATCCACACTTACCTACCTCTGGTGGGAACAAGCCACCAATTGTGGGATCAGAACTCAGTTTCACATCTGTTAGACAGCTCTTTACACGTACACTCTGGAACAGTCGGACACCTTAGAGCACTCTAATTGTCCTCATTTCACCTAACATTCGTTGCCGTGAGTACGTCTACTATTTTATACTGTCAATGCTGCTTTCTTTCTATCTACGTTTCACCTCTCTTCCTCCCTCCTCCCCATCGCCTACCTCAGGTCATTCTTTCTTTCTGGATTCAATTTCTTTCTTCCTGAAATAAATACTTTGGTAGTTCTTTTAGCTACTATCTATCAGCAGTAAAATCAATCTTCATCCGAAAATATCTTATTTTGGGGCGCCTGGGTGGCTCAGTCGGTTAAGCGTCCGACTTCAGCTCAGGTCATGATCTCGCGGTCTGTGAGTTCGAGCCCCGCGTTGGGCTCTGTGCTGACGGCTCAGAGCCTGGAGCCTGCTTCTGATTCTGTGTCTCCCTCTCTCTCTGCCCTTCCCCTGTTCACGCTGTGCCTCTATGTCTCTCAAAAATAAATAAACATAAAAAAAAAAACGAAAATATCTTATTTTGGTCCTCACCCAGTGATATTTTAGCTAGATATAGAATTCCAGGTTGACAAACGTTGTTTTGGATTACTTTGAAGATCTTGTTTTTACTATTTTCTGACACTAATCATTGAGAAGGATTCTGTCAGCCTAGTTTTCATTTTTTAGAGGTAATTGGTTTCATAGTTCTGGTGCTTTTTACAATTTTCCGTTGAGATTTGTTTCTGAGGATTCATGACTTTCATTAATTCTTTTTCTTTTTTGACTTTCATTAATTCTTGAAAATTTAGAGCCAATATCTCTTCAAATATTTTTATCACTCATTTTTTTTTCTCGTTTTTCCGGAGCTCTTATTGGATGCATGTAGAATTTTTACATTCTGTATCCCAGAAGTCACTGCCTTCTAAATTATTTCAACGTATCTATTTTACAGTTCATGATTTCTCTTTTGGCTTAAAAAAAAATATTTCTTGCCACCTGTTTGCCCCACTATCCATTCTTTCTTCTTTCCACATTGATAAAACTCCTCTATTTTTCAGCTGGGACCATAGCTGTCCAGAATAAATATTGCAGCCTCCCTGGCAGCTAAGTGTGGCAATATGACACAGTTCTGGGCAATATGATGCCAGTGGAAGTATTTTTGGCATATTTTTTAAAGGATAGCCCCATAATCTTTGCCCTTTTTGTTCTTCATCCTTCCTTCTTCTCCCTGCTTTGAATGCATATTGGTGGCTGGAACTGTGTATTGAACCAAAAGAGTAAGTGTCATCCCGTAGGAGTTGCATGGAAAGGTAGAAGACAAATCACTCTTAGACTTTAGAATATCGAAAAACTAATATGAAGCACATGCTCACGGCTGTAAATTTTAAAGGCTTATTCTCTCCTCCCACCCCCACCCCCCATAAGCCCAGAGGAAGTCAAACAAGCTTCCTTGTGTCCTGTTTACTTCCAACACTGTGTCTTTTTCTTACTGACCTTAGATCTCAAACCTCTAGAAAACGAATCTCTTTGCCCTCAGACAGCTGTCATAACCACTTATGGACTTCCTACTCTGGTTTTGGCTTTTAATTCTTCTTTAAATTATGGAACTTGAGAATTTTTTTCTTTCTTTTCTCGCAAGCATAGACATGTATCAAAAGAATATTTGTTCTATTTTATTTAACACTCGAGATGGTTACAGAGTAAATATTTTAAAGTTTCCTAATAAGCAATATTGCCAGAACCAGTAGCTGGATCTTTGAAAGTTCTAGATTGTCTCATCTGTGCTTTGGGAAATCAAGGGAAAGAACTGCTCTGCTTAGAGTCAAGCATGTCCTGGGGAGGGATCAGGGTTCCTGGTGTAAGGGAACCTCAAGGGGAAGCTAAAAACCAGTGACTGAAGAAAACTTGAATGGATTTTCATTCCATTCCTACTGAAGGCTGTTTTCTTCTCCTCTTAGACTTGAAGCTTCTTGAGGACAGCGGCTGTGTCCCATACATCTTGGTGTTTCCCTGTCTACTCGGCACTTTGGTTTTTATATAGAAGTTGCTCAAAAGCAACTGTTGACTGATTGCTGGCAGCATAAACTCTGTAATTTAATCTTTGCTTTGTGCTTTGCCCTCATCAGAAAATTACATCAAGGTGTGGTGCGCTCTCAGTACAAAGGAGCACGCTAATCCTGCACCCCACCCAGTCCAGAAACACAGGGAAGATGCCTGGGCTCATTTTTGACATCATATCCATTCCGTAACTAATTCACAATCAATAGCAAAGGAGAAATGATGATCGTATTACCTATTTAGTTAAAAACACACTTTAAAAAAACTTCTAGGCATAAATAATCCAAAATTCACTACATCGTTGGCATTTGAAGGGAGTATTAGAGGTCAGGTACCCAATTTCAGCTGCCTCTCCCTTGAGAGGCCATTACTGGGTTTTTTTGTTTTTAACATTTTTTTTATTGTTTATTTAATTTTAGAGGAGAGAGAGACAGAATGTTAGTGGGGGAGCAGTAGAGACAGGGAGACACAGAATCCGAAGCAGGCTCCAGGCTCTGAGCTGTCAGCACAGAGCCTGAAGCAGCTCAACTCACAAGCTGTGAGCTGTGAGATCATGACCTGAGCTGAAGTCAGAAGCTCAACTGACTGAGCCACCCCGGCGCCCCTGAAGAGACTAGTTTTGATAGAAAAGGAATATGAGCTTTAGTCAGGAGGTCGGCCACCTGGGGAGAAAGGCAGACTCTGAGGTTTCAGCCTGGCTCAGGGGTTTTTAAAGGATTTAGAGAAGTTAATCGGCAAAGGGAGTACAGTGGCCTGCAACACTTGTTGATTTCGTGGGGACTTGATGGTGCCAGCTACATCGAAGGCGCCGTTTCTGTTTTGTGATGTGCGGAAGGCTGTTCTTTCTGCAGAGGAGGGCAAGGTCTACAGATGCACAAGGGAGGTCAGTGAAACCGATTGTGTGATCTAAAAAAAGAAAAACATTTTGCTAAAAAAATTGCTTGGCTAACCAGAAAGCCGAGGCAGCTTCAAACAGACTTGCTGGTCTCTGTGGCCGGGGAAGACTCTGGTCCTTCACTCCCGAAGGCCAGCGGTCTGCAAATCTCTAAGAAAGTAAATTACTCTGTTACAGACCAAGGACCTTAGGCTAGCAAGTAAGGAGTGTGTTATCTGAGAGCAAGTTAACCCGTAAGACCAGCTAAAGTGTTGTTATAGTGTGTCTCTCCAATTTCTTCTGAATCTGCAGAGGTCCCCTCCTCTTTCAAATCATTTATTCTTTTTTTAATGTTCATTTAAGTTTTGAGAGAAAGAGAGAGAGACAGAGTGTGAACAGGGGAGGGGTAGAGAGAGAGAGGGAGACACAGAATCTGAAGCAGGCTCCAGGCTCTGAGCTGTCAGCGCAGAGCCCGACAGGGAGCTGGAACCCATGGACTGCGAGCTTAGGACCTAAGCCAAAGTCGGACGCTCAGCAGACTGAGCCACCCTGGTGCCCCTCACGTCATCTACCCTTTAGAGAAAGAGATGATACATTTTGAAGAATGTCTCAAATTCTGATTTCAGCTGATTGCTTCTCTCTGGCCATTTAACTCTCCTGTGACATTCTCATCGTCACTAGTATCTCTTGTGATTAGATGCCAGTGATCAGATCCAGAAGCTTGAATTCATGTTCTTCTTGCGTGTGTGCAAACATACTTCAGGTGGGATGTTACGTGCTTCCTCTCGGACCACACAGGAGACACATGCGATCTGAACATTCTGCTTCACTGATGTTGAGATTGACCTGTGGGGTTGGGTGGTATTAGTACCACCTGTCCATTTATTTCAAAGTTCCCTATAACTCTTTCTCCTAATGCTATCTGTAAATATTGGTGATTGTTGCTGCAACCATTCTTTTTTTTTTTTTGAGTTAATAAATGGTGATTTTTCTATCATTCGTTATTCATTTATTAACTACTATTGTTTTTATCAAAAACAATTTTCTTCATCGACCAGGTGGTAACCTGAAATACAGTTTAGGTATGAAAGACAGAGTAAATGCTAAATTCTTTCTCCTGCCAATGATCAGAATAATGAGTTGGTGGCCCAGCAATTTCTAAGGATAACCATATTTTTTTAAGGAGTATTATTTTGGACACATGGATTCCTCTATTTTTTGATGAGACTTGACTGATTACAATTGATCGCTTGCAAAAAGAAGAATTTGATTTTCCAATTGTCCCATTTTTAAAGCTTCCTGTGCTTTTTGACACAGCCTGGTAGCTTCCCTGCTTTCTGATGCAGCAAGATGTCCCGGGTCCTCGTCCCTATCATCACCTCAGCGAAGCCTTGGGCTCTTCTCCAAGAAGCCCACTTTCTTTTAGTGGAAATGGCATTTAGACACCCTAACATGGTCACTGGTGATGAAAATACTGCCAAGTTTTTTTTGCTGCTGGTCTTCTTAGTGGACAACACTAGGGAATACACTTTTTTTTTTGTAAGAAAAAACTCCCATGAATGAATAATATTTCAATTCAAATTGACATTTTCGGATATATGTCTGTTCCTATTATTCTTGTATCTTTTTCCTCTCATGCTGAATGTTTGGTTCTTTTTTGTTTTATCCTATAATATAGCTGTAATATTCTCTAAGTGATGATGCCAATATTATTACCAGTGATAAGATCATGCAGCGCTCTGTGAGGTTTCTTTGGGCATGGGACACAGATGTATAGTCAAAATGCTGTACTTTAAAGTTAGTTGAAGTAATTCTTTTCTCAGTGTAGTTACAGCGTCAGCCTCATGGACATTTAGACACTGTAGAGGAGGGAGAAAACTCCTTCTTTCCCTTCAGGGTTCTTTTTAAAAATTATTTCTTTTTTTATTGAAGTATAATTAGCATACACTGTTATATTAGTTTCAGGTATACAAGATAGGGATTGAACAGTCCCTACCACTATAGTCATCCACGCTACCAACTGAGCTATTGAAGACCACGCTAGGAATTTAACAGTTCCCTGCATTACTCAGTGTTCCTCATGATAGACACAGTCTTAATTCCCCAAGGTCTCCTAGGTGATTTAGAAAGAAAAAGTGATATGGAAAAAAAAAAGTGATATAAGGCAGACCAACGGGAGAAAAAAACTAAAAGTATTATTATATGCACATGGAGGCCCAATAATGCAATGGAGACCCAAAGAAACCAAAACGGGCAGTTTTTACACATTTTGGGCAGAGACAATAAATCTGTGAGGTATTGACAGGATCAAGAAAACATGTTTGGGGGCCTCCATTTGTAAAGAGTTCTAAGTAAAATCCAGGCTGAGGTAGCAGATTAGAAAAACAAAAACAGAAACAAAAAATGTTGGTTTTATGACTTTCTTGGCTTTGAGGTCCCTGTGTTTGGTGACAAGGATGTGCTTTTACTTCTCAGTGCAGGCAGGGTGCCTGTCGTGCGGGAGACGTCTTTCCGGTTTTTGCGACGGGGCGGAGGGGGTCAGAGGAGGGTCTGAGGGTCCCTGCACCGCCGCTTCCCAAACAGTTCTAGTTCAAAATCACCAGGATGCCACCAGTGCGTTGTGGGCGGCCCGCCCTGGCCCTCCCCCCCCTCCATTTGGCGTAGTTTGTTTTCACTGTTCAGAGAGTTTTAAATTTAATGCTTCTGTTTCTAATCATGTGTTAAATATTTGCATTATTCTGGAGTCGAAACTCCAGAACAAGTTTCAGTTGGCGAGGTCGGGTTCTTTCCTTGTCCCATTTCCCTCTTCCACACATGATCGTTTTTATTAGGTTTAGGTCAACCCACAGTTTCTTTAACTCTTACTTCTAATACTTTTATGTAGGCAAGAAAGTGATTATCATCATCGTTGTCTGTTTAGACTAAGCACCCGGCCCTCTACCCCCCTCTGCAGGCTCCCCGAAAGGTTTCATCAAGGAGACCCAGCCCTCTGATCACCCTTAGTAGACATCCTAATTAAAGTAGATTTCTTGCTTCAGCGATTACTCCTCCCACTGCAGAACTATTAAAATAAGTATGCCAGCTATTCTTAGACTCCAGGTGGTGCTGTGTCTGGAGTTAGAGACACACGTGAGTAGACGTGTGTGAATAGGCATCTGTGTATTTGTGTGTGTGTCGTTAGGGAAACAAAGTATCCCCCAAAGCTGTCATTTTCTGCCGACACCTACTCTGGTGACGTGGAATATAGGAACGCAAAGACATCATCCCTGGAATCACCCTTCAGGCCAACGTGGGGACCATTTCTTCTGAAGAGGAAAGTAGAACTGAGATGGATGAGGCTGACGGTTCAGAAGACGGCAGAGCAGAGCCCGCGCTGTCCCAGGTGTGGTTTGGGGATGTCTCACAGTATAAACTTCCCAAATGTTCCCTGACTTTAAACCGACCGTAGGTTTATTATTTCTTTTCTTTCTAATTCAATGTAATTTTAAATTCGATTGACAACTAAGAAGAAAAGAGGAACTGCAGCTTCCCTACTGAGTGAGTGTATACATAAGACACGGCGATGACTAAGCATTGTTTATCACCAAAGTGTTCCCCTCGCCCTCCGTGTGCCCCCTCAGTCCTACAGACCTGGGGAACCGGGGGCGCAGAGGTAGCTGAGGCTGGACAAGGAGACACATGCCACCTTCTTCCAAGATGAAGGCTCAAAACCCGAGGAAGCCTCTCCCCTGCTCTGCTCTGCTCCTAAGACATAGAGCGGCAGAAGGTTTTTGTAGAAAAACCTGATGCAGGCTCAGTATAGAGCCAAAAAATTAGGTGGCTTTCCCACCATCCTTTATCTGCTCAGAAGGGATTCAAGGAAGCATCCCCAGAACCTTTGGGTTGGTCTGTTTGAAATCAGGTTTCAAGAGCTGAGGGCTTAACCGTCATAGGGAAATTCACATGTATACAACGGAATTAAGGTTTGCTTTTCAAACAACAAAAGTGATACCTTGTCCGTAGAAAGCCGTGAACAGCTGCACCTGTGAGCTGGCCTGGAGGGGTCACCTCTGAGATTAGGGCCTGGGACAGGCTGTGTTTGTTCTGGGCAATGGAGGGCCTCGAGGGAGCAGGGAAGGGCAGAGGCGTCTGTTTCTTCACTGACGAAACGAGAGGGGTGGACCCTTAGCCCTGCTTCCTCTGGGCCAGAATGCATGAAGTCCCCCCAAGTTCTAGGAATCCATCCTGCCTATGGAATCTTCTTCCAAAAAATAAAGTTAAAGTAATTTTCTTATAAAGGAATGCGCATTCACTAAATTTTGAAAGCTACAGAAACATGAGAAGTATTGTTTGTGTGAATCCGAAATCGACACCACCTGCCTATGTACATGCTGCTTTTTCTTTTTTTTTCTTTTTCTTTCTTTTTTTTAACAATTTGTTTATTTTTGAGAGACATAGAGACAGAGTATGAGCAGGGGAAGGGCAGAGAGAGAGGGAGACACAGAATCCGAAGCAGGGTCTAGGCTCCGAGCCGTCAGCACAGAGCCCGACGTAGGGTTCAAACTCACACACTGTGAGATCATGACCTGAGCCGAAGTCGGCCGCTCAACCAACTGAGCCACCCAGGCACCCCAACTTTTTCACACTACACCATGAGAATCTGTCTGTCGTTACAAGTGGTTTCAATGAGCAAGATTTTATCCATTTTATGCACCGTGTTTTAGTTACCTCTGTGGTTTTGGACTCTGAAGCAAATTTTCCTTTTCTGCTCCCCTAAAGAATATGTCACAGGGGCTCCTGGGGGACTCAGTCAGTTGAGCGTCCGACTTCGGCTCAGGTCATGATCTCGCAGTCTGGGAGTTCAAGCCCCGCGTCGGGCTCTGTGCTGACGGCTCAGAGCCTGGAGCCTGCTTCAGATTCTGTGTATCCCTCTCTCTCTGCCCCTTCCCCTGCTCACGCTCTGTCTCTCTGTCTCTCAAAAATAAAATAAAAACGCTAAAAAAATTTTTAAAAAAAGAGAAGTTTCTCATAAGACATAGCATCACTGTTCTATAAACTGGCCTCAGATGGACTTACACAGTCTATGAGAAGACTAAAAAAAAAAAAAAGAATGTGTCACCTACATTAAATGTTTTCAGTGGATTTAGCTGGGAGCGTTTTCCTAGGAAGATTTACTATTCTGTCAAATCCAATGAGTTGTTAAGCTTTTTGGACGCTGCTAAACTGGCCACTATCACTGCCGCGCGTCTGTCCCTTCCTTACAAACTCAGTGCCCGGAATCTGGTAATTACGAAAAGGCAGGTGGAAAATATTTTTGTTGCTTATTAAAGTCGAACGTACTTTCATGTTTTGTCCATTTACAATTCCTCTGTGATTGCATGCATTTGTTCTTTCTTAGTATTTCAGAAAGGTGAAATGATTTTTTATTCCTTCATATGCTAGGACTTTTTGCATTTGCCCTCTCTGGGAGTTTTGCAGCACCAATGATATGTAAAGTATTAATGCTGGAGAATAAATACCGTAAACGTTTTCACTCTGTCGTTTCCTTTTTTAAACTTTGTTAGGGTGGTTTTTGCCCCTTGGAGATGCAAATTGTGTGGCCTGGTGGGGCCGCTCCCCGCTGAGGTGGAAGCCGGTTCTGGGCAGGGGCTGAGCAACACCCACCGCAGATGGCCACCAGGGGGCTCTCATCGCCCGGGACGAAACAGCTTTGACTCCCTACGGGGGTGGTTGCAAAAGCCAGAACTCCAGTGGGGAAGAGGGACGGTGCCCCAGAGTACTTGCCTTTAGAACCCAGAGCAGGTAAGGAATTCGGCCTCCACTGTTCTGTCTCCCTGAGACACCCCCATCCCCACGTCCAGTCATCGACTGCCTACACGCTTCCTGAATTCACTTGGCAGCCCTCCCTCCCTACTGCCCCCTGCCTGCCTTGGCACACTTGGCACCACAATCATCTCTTTCGGTCAGTACTGTGGTAGCCTTCTTGGCGCCCTCCCGCTGCCACTTTTGTCCCCAGCCCTTTCCCATGGAAGCCACTTATTAAAAAATAAAGAAAAGAATAGATCAGATAGACTGTACCTCTGCTTTAAAATACCCACGGTGTTTGGAAGGAAACCCAAATTCTTGACCTTGGCCCCACCGGGTCCTAAGTGACTGGTGCCTTGTCTGCCTCGTTTTCCTGTCTTGGCCTCCCCACGTTCTCGACACAGGCTCTCTTTCTGTTTCTGGAACGTGCCGAGCCTCTTTATATTCTGTGGCAGTTTCATCGGTAGTCTTTGAGGAGAGGTTTGCCTTGAGCTCCTGGCCGTGAGGCCAATGAGAATGTAGAGACAGGAGGGAGGGACAGGTTCTGGGGGTTGTCTGGCAAGACCGGGCAAGGACCTAGCAAGGTCGGACTGGAGATGAGAGGAGGGGTGGGTGCTCGAGCCCTCCCGGAGGCTGGCCGCGGATCTCTGCGGGCTCACCGGGTATGAGGGATGGTGAAACTCCGGAATCGCTGTAAGGGGTCAGGAGCTGTGACTGTCGATCACAGGAATTGGGCAGAGCTGGCACGGTGGGAGAAGAGGCCGGCCGAATTCTACTCACTGGCCAGTTGCCGATGACAACAACAACAACGACCACTACCATTTCCTAAACACTTTCTCTGTGCTAGAAACTGTGCTTCCATGCTTTTGTTTCAATTACTTTTTGCAGACTCACTAGGGAGGAGGGGCTAAAAGTACCATGTCTTTAGGAATGAAGAACTACCTCAGAGAAGTTAAATAATTTGTCCAGGATCAGCATTAAAAAAAAATAGTCAAATTGGAAATAAAATCTGGGTATTTGACCCTAGAGTTCTTCCCTGGGCTCCCCGCCTCCCAGCGATTGCAAGCATTCTGCACCTTTGCAAATCTCATGATGGCTTCCAAGTGAACATGTCCGAAGGCTGCACTTGGTAGCGTCCCCCGAGCCGGCACGCCATCCCGCATTCTTCATTAAGGGATGGAGTAACGCTGCCGTCACCACGCAGGCTCGAGGCCCTCCCTCTCCCCAGTCAGGCACGAAATCCTGCCATTTCTGTCCCAAATGGCTCCATCACTGAGCTGTGTGCCCAACACGTTTCAAGCCCCTCCTCCCTCTCCTCCTTCCTCTGGTCACTACCACGCTTTGCCCTTCCCTCTCTCCCTCTGCCTTGGAGCCAATAAAAAGACCCAGGAATTCAGAAGCAGTGAGGAGGTCAAAGCAGCCCTTCCATGACAAATTAAAGGAGTCCCTATCACAGAATCAGAAGTCAGGAGGGGAACAAAGGTCTGTTTAGCACAACAAATTCAAAGTTTGAGTGATGAGAGGTAAGACCCATGTACGGGGACAACCCAAGTGAGGAAAGCCCGTCACCCGGGCCTGGTGACTTTCTGTGTGAGGGACAGCGCCTGCGTCCTCCTCATGCCCGGCTCCGGCGCCTTCCTGGACGGGGTTAGAGATTCCCCCGGAAGGACCCAGCAATGGGTCTGCCTCTTAGACCTGCTCGCTCTCCCCAGCCTGCTCACGGATGCACGTGGGCCGAGCACTTGCACAATGCGGGCAATTCCAGGAGAACTCCAGTGTTTTCTAGGGTCTCACGGTTGTGGTGAGCAAAGGTGGAACCGCCTAAGTAAAATGCAGTGTTTGAAGTGCCACAACTTTGCACAGGCCTCTGGGGTGCTCAGCGCGAAGGAGGGGTGAGTGCAGGGTGGGCTGGCGATGCCCTCCCCCTGCAGAATCACAGGCGGCGGGCAGGGGGAGGCAGGAGGGAGGGAGTTACTCCAGCTTTCCCCGATGGGGGCTGACTAGCGTCTCCTCTGCTCAGGCCCACCGGTTTCCTTGAGGTGGGGAGACCCCGTCTTCCTCTTCCTCTTTTCACTCCAAGCCAGTCCCCGCACCCCGTGCAGAGGCCGGGCTGGGGTCCCACGCGTGGCGGGGGGACCACTAAGCTGCCCGGCGTGGGGAGGGCCCTGGGGAGTGGGATTAGAGACCTCACGAGTTTGCAGGAGCGATGGCCACCGCCAGGTCCACCCTGTCCAAACCTCCGTCTTCCTCAGGCTGAGATCTTCTCGGAGTCCCTCAGAGCGGTGCTGGTGTCCGCCGAAAACCAGGGCTCTCCAGTGAATGGAAACAAATCGTAATCTGAGGCCACACTTTTCAGTCTTGGAACATCAGTGTGTGTGTGTGTGTGTGTGTGTGTGTGTGTGTGTGGCGTACGTGCACATGCGTGTTGTGCGTTCATGTGTGCATACGTTATGTCTGAAGCATGTATGTGTTGTGTGTGTCGTGTATGGTACCTGAACCATGACTTAACATCCTTTATACTCCATGGCTGAGTTCCACTAAGAATTCCTTGTGCTTTAGGGTGACAAATGGCCTCTCCGTGCTGTGAGTCTAGAGCCTGCTGTAGCGGGAGACCCACACCTGCTTCTGTGTCTCGGAAAACCCCTGGCTCCTCCAGGCGAGCCGGGCTGTGTATTCCAGAGCAGACTTGGCATCAGCTCTGTCTTACGGGCTGTGTTGCGTACCTTTATCTTACTAAAGTCTAAAGAACAGTTACCCTTTAATGCTGGAGGAGAAACCGATTTCTAATTCGTCATTTCTCGAGGGCGTGTCCCACCCAAGGCTTGATTTTGTGAAAGTAGGTGGCACTGTGCCAGTTTGGCTTTAGCTCAGGCTCTGTCACGTTTTTTCTTTATCTCTTCTTTGACAATGATAAAACATATGTCAGCACGAAATTTCCCACCTTAACCATTTTTAGGCGTACAATTCAGTGGCATTAAGTACACTCACAATGTCGGCAACCATCTCCTCTATTCACTTCTGGAACTTTTTTTTTATCACCCCAAAGAGGAGCTTTGTCCCCATTAGACGATAACCTCCCGTCTCCTCTCCCCCAAACCCCGGTCACCTCTATTCTGCTTTCTGTCTCTGAACTGGACTGTTCTAGATACTCGGTATGAGTGGAATTATACAATAGAATTTGTCCTTTTGTGTTTGTTTTGTTTAACTTAGCTTCATGTTTTTAGAGTTCATCCATGTTGTAAGACATATGAGAATTTCATTACTTTTTAAGATCAAACTACGTTTTGTTTATACATTCATCTCTTGATAGACACTTGGATTGATTCCACATTTTGGCTAGTGTGAACAGTGCTGCTGTGAACAAGGCTCCATAAGTATCTGAGTCCCTGATTTCAGTTCTTTAGGGTGTATCCTTAGCACTGCAATTCTATGATGTCTCACTGGTTTTCTAGTATCATTTTAAGGAATACCCTTGCTTAGGTCTGGTTGATCATTTCTGCTTTTCCACTATCTCAACAATCCGTAATCAATGGAAAATGTCGCTCTTGGTTCACAGGTGAAATGATGGCTTCTCTAGGGGCTGAGGTGGCGTGGGTCAGCTGACCCTTGTGTTTTTATCCAACATCAAGGATGGCATCTTCCTGCCCCAGATGGGGTTCTGTAGCAACTACGACTTGCATGGTTTGGAAGCTTATTGGTTTAGAGTTTTTTAGAAAAAGTGCTATTAAACACAGGGAGTTGGGCTGAGAAAAAGTAATTTAGGAAGAATTCTATGTGTTGCTTTGGAGCAAATCAGATGGTGTGGCGATTACGCGGATGGCCCCGCAGCCAGACTGCTGGGGGACTTTGGCAGGTAGGGAAACGTGTGATGATTCTGTTTCCGTGTCTGGGACACGAGATAATAAGAGCGCCTACATCCGAGGGCGGCTGGGAGGAGGATTTGAGGCGTCGTATGCCAGACAGAACCATGCTTGGCTCACGGTGGTTCCGAAGTGAATATCTGACCTACGAGTCTCTTGAAGAGCCGGCGCCCTCGCTCACGGCGCTCCTCCCTTCTTATAATTTCCTCGCATCAGATGGGACACCTTTTTGCAAGCCAGAGCCCCATTCGTTCCCTGCATCTGCAATCCCTTCAGATACAACTCCCACCATGGTGCCTGGAACACCTTTTCCTATCTGACGGCGGTGGTGGTCGCCTTCCCACAGAGGCTGAGCATGAGGCGGAACTTTTCCCACGCTTCATTCTGGGGAAGATAAGGTCTTTTACTGGTGTCAGGTGCAAACCGGTACTCTTTCCTTCTCTTTCTGTCCCAACATTAAGTTTTCCTACAGGCTGTTTTGCAGGAGTTGGGACTCCTACTTTTCTGGTCTGGACTCGGTATGTGTTCCTTACACAAGGTAGTGGTGGAGGGGCAGCAGGAAGGGACCCACAGAGCAGCCTGGGCTGGAGCAAAGTAAAAGAGAGCCTTGTGGGCAAACCGCCTAGGTGTTCCTTGATGGATGAATGGATAACGAAGATATGAGCTACATATATGAGTCTTATTCATTATAACCAGGAACAAAATCCTACCGTTTGCAATAACATGGATGGACCCTGAGGGCATTATGCTTAGTGAAACAAGCCAGACAAATACTTGTGACCTCACTTACAGGTGGAATCTAAAAACCAAATAAACTTGTAGCTACAGACAACAGCTCAGCGACTGCCAGAGGCGGGGAGATGGGGGGGGGGCGGGGTGAAATAGGCCAAGAAGGGCAAAAGGCCCAAACGTGTAGTAGTAATATAACTAAGTCCTGGGCTGTGGTGCGCAGCGTGGCGACGGTAGTTAGCAACACTGTAGTGCAGGTTTGAAAGTCGCTGCGAGAGTAAATTTAAAAAGTTCCCATCACAAGGAAAAAAAATGTGACCATGTGTGCTTATGGATGTTTCTGTGGTGATCGTTTCACAATATAGACAATATTATACACATATCCAAACATTGTGTTGTCCTCCTTAAACTAATAGAGTATCACGTGTCAATTATATCTCAATTAAAAAAACCTAAAAAAAGAAATTTAGGGCACCTGGGTGGCTCAGTCGGTTAAGCGACCGACCTCGGCTCAGGTCTTGATCTCACAGTTCGTGGGTTCGAGCCCCGCGTCGGGCTCTGTGCTGACAGCTCAGAGCCTTGAGTCTGCTTCAGATTCTTTGTCTACCTCTCTCTCTATTCCTCCCTCTCAACAATAAATAAACAGTAAAAACATTAAAAAAAAAAAAGAAATTTAGGGGCGCCTGGGTGGCTCAGTTAGTTAAGCACTGACTTCGGCTCAGGTCATGTTCTCATGGTCTGTGAGTTCGGACCCCGCATCAGGCCCTGTGCTGACAGCTCGGGGCCGGGAGCCTGCTTCCGATTCTGTGTCTCCCTCTTTCTCTTCCCCTCCCCTGCTCACACTCTGTCTCTCTGTCAAAAGTAAATAAACATTAAAAAAAAAAAAGAAATTTAAAAAGTTATGCACAAGAGAAAGTATATACACAGTAAATTTAGAAGAGACGACTCTAGGCTCAAGCAGTATAGACCGATTTATAGCTCTACATAAAATAAACATGAAATTTCTTCCCGAGAGCATTAAGGTCAGAATAGCAACGATAGCTAACACTGAGTGTTATGTGATGTTTCCAACATGCAGTGTTTTCAGCATTTGGATTAGACTCAATTAATTGAGAGAGAGAGAGAGAAAGAGAGCACCCGTGCCAGCCTAATGGTGCTGAGGAATCAACACTTTATTCTTCCATAGGCCCAGACCTGGGGGGTGACCGTTGGTGGGGCAGATACCGCCAGTTCTAGCAGGCGGGAGGCCGGCCTTCAGCGGGGTCCTGGGGAGCAGAGAGGAGGAGCCCCCCAGGGAGGTTCAGAGGCTCCGCGGACATCTCTGCAGGCCCCTTCCGAAACAATGCTGACTTTTCTTACTGGGCCCCAAGTCTGTCCGTCTGTCTTTATAGAAACTTGGAAGCAAATACACCCAATGAGGCGATAGCCCCTGGAGAATGTCTCTTGCCAGGAGCACAGGTTTCGGGATGAAGAACGGACGGATGCTGAGCGCTAGGGTTCTGGTGCCTCAGTGCCCCGGAGGCGTCTCCCAGAGGCTCCTCGTTCACTGTCCCCAGCCCTTTTCTCTGATGCCTTCCAACATCTTCCTCTTGCTGCCTCCACTACATCTCTGTTCCCCTCTTTCCCACTAAGTTCTGGGCTTGTCTTCCCAACGCTCCCAGCTGAGGCTCTGTCCCCTTCTGGATACTCACGGGACTCAGAGGAGACAGGACGAGGCTGCTCCTGAGGACGCTGTGGATGAGGAGCCCAGGGCAGGCGCGCTTGTATCCTGTGGCTGGTTTGTCCTGCAGGGCTGAGCCCCTGCTGCTCTCACAACCAGGGGAGGGGATGGCCTGGCTCATGTCCTACTCATGTCCTAGCCTCCAGCTTCTTCCTGCATACTTGCCAACAAGCCGGCCAGAGGGAACCAGGAACTCCTGGTGACTGCTTCCCAGGCGTGTTGGGGACCGTTTCCTTCTTCACTCATTTATTCAGCTCAGGTGCTTTAACTTCGGCTCTGCCCCTTGCGTTTTTGCTGGGTAGAGATGCATGTGACACATTTCCTGACCGTGAGCGTGTCCAGTTTAGCTGGACAGACCTCAGAGAAGCAAACATGTAGGTCTGACACCGTGTGATTCCTCTGTGATACACATGTCTCCAAACACCTCTGTCTTTTGGACATCGGTTTCCTGTTGCTTTGCATATTTCCAAGGGTAATGATTTTTTCAGATGAAACCGGCTCCTGACTTCGGGAGATGTTGGGTGACCTGAGAGCCATGGTCCCTGGGAATGATGCATGTTGGGAAGTGGGTGGAGGACGGGTTCAGGCCCCATCTGGGGCAGATGGACCCTTCGGGGAATGGAGGTAAGATTACATAAATAAGCAGACAAAATATTAAGAGGACCTACAATGGTTGAGATCCCAAGCCTTATACTTAGTATGATTAAAATCCAATTTTATCTATGTTAGTTTCCTGTGGGATGTAATAATATTGATAACGAAAAATGAAATAATCTACCAGTGTGAAATATTTGAGATAATTGATGGAAGTCATAAAGACGATTTATTCAATATGTTGCTAACGATGGGCCGGGTGAGGGTGGTGATGTTGTATGCATCACATTTCATAGGACAGATCTGATCATTTCCAAGGTTTGTGTGTAGTTATATTTAGTAAAATTTGAGGGGCATCTTGGTGGCTCAGTCAGTTAATCATATGACTCTCGATTTTGGCTCAGGTCATGATCTCGGGTTCACAAGATCCAGCCCTGCACTGGGCTCTGGGCTACCAGTGTGGTGATGCTCAGGATTCATTCTCTCTCTCTCTCTCTCTCTCTCTCTCTTTCTCTGCTTCTCCCCTACTTGCTCTCTCTCTCTCAAAACAAATAAATAAACTTAAAAAGATAAAATAAAATTTTAATCCTATTTCCCATTGGATTCTATTGCAGTAGCTGAGACAAATTTCTCATTGATCTCACCTTATAATTACTGCATTTTGCTATTTGTATCCAAAAGAGTACAGTTAGAACAACAACAGAACATTAATTATTTGTATTTAAATTACATGGCAGTTATAAAAGAAATATTTTTATAGTCAATATATATGATTCTTTTCTGTACTTTATAGTGTATTGCTTTTAGACATAAAATTCCTTATAAGGATATGACTTTACAACTTACCCACTTTTGACCATGGGGATTCTATGATTTATTTTGAGATACCTGTAGGAGAATGAGTTGAACAAGGAAAGGTGGCTGGGGACAGAAAGGGTTGGAGCTCGCATTGGCTGTCGTCTATGCTATTCTTCTGTCCCCAGAAGGAGCCTCTTGCTGAGGGGATATTTGTAGGCTTAGCCCTAGGACCATACTAGAGGGTCCATTTTTCTCATATTTCTGAGGATGGCGCCAATTAATAATGCATTGGGAGGAATTACTCATAAAGGGTAAAATGAGTACTTTCTCATACCAGTCTGGATGATAAAGCTAAAGAGGTTCATACAGTGCTGAAAATCTCATAACTATCTCTCCCAGTTTCACTGGTGATGGAGGCTACAAGAATGCCAGATAGGAAGAGGGCAGTTCTAACCACGATATGCTACCAGGGAATGCTGGACCTTCTAAAGAACCCACCTTGGTCTCTGTTCTGTGGCTGTGGATGGAGACATTCCTGTCTTTCCTCTCATAGGTCCCATGTTTTCCCTGAGCCCCCTCCTTATCCTAACTGCTGCCATGAACCCTGATATGAAATTCCTTCTCCTTTAAGTCATTCATTCCTATATTCCTTTACTTGGTGAACTTCTGTTGAACATAATTAAGAGTCTCCATCCAAAGATGGAACCTATGGTGGAACGTATACTAGAACATTCCTAGGGAAAACAAAGCTGTGTTGGTTGGGTTTTCGCAATGAGGGAGATAGTACACCATGGGGGAGACATTAAGAGGCTTGCTATAGGAGTTGGGCTTGTGTTGGGTAATTTTGGGAAGGATTCAAGGAAGAGAAGTTTTGCTCTGGACTGGGTGCTGTCAGAATGCAGAAGCATTCCTATTATAGGGTGTCTTAGTAATTTTTAACTAGGAACAGGAGGAACGGAGCAAAGCTAAAGATGAAATTGGTAAAGAAGTAGCAGTTCCTTATGTTGGCTGAGCAAAGGGGATGTTGGTCGTTTTTGTGGCTTGGACAATGATCTTATTTTGTTGGTGCTCGGGGACTTGTTTTTGCCTTGTTTCCTCATGGTCACAGACTTAGCTCGTCTGAGGTTGGAATTCCATGAACCTGTTTGTGTTTAACTGGTGAACACATAGCCTGGCTACTAGATCTAAGCTAGCCTGGGACTGCTTTTTTTCTCAGCAACAGTTATGGGCCCAGTGCCATGGCAAGTAGTGGGAATAGAGCAGTGAAAATGGGGGGTACGGTGTCTTTCTTCAGGGAGCATTCAGTACAACCAATTGAACAAACATAGGAGAATTCATTACACCAATGATAAATGCTCCCATACAGAAGTGAGGCGCCATGGTGCACAGAAGCAAGCCTTATCCTTAACACAGCAGCAGCCAGAATGCCATCCTACCCTCCCCCACGCTGTGGGTTGCAACCCTGAGTTGCTGGTGGAGGGGGGGAGTAGGGGAGTGGAGTGGGATAGTGGAGGAGAGAAGAGTGAGCAATTTGTGAAAAAGTAACACAAATCACAAACTATGAAGGGCTTCAAAGGGTTGAAGCATCCTTGTAAACAGCTGTTGATGGACGGTTTTCCCTGTCCTTCACGAAACACCAGTGGGTGTCTGTCAGGCTCTGTCCAAGTCCCGTCTCTGACTGTCTGTCTCAGAAGGCTCCACACAAGACCCAGAGATTAGCTCACTAATCTCACCTTCACTTTGATGAGTTGCTCCTGTATCTTACCCTTCCTTTTCCTCATGAGATCAGGTGCTCTGCAGGCCCCACAGGCAGAGTGGCCATCCCGTGATGACAGAGAACAGCTGTAAGATCATGGCATAGTCACTTCCCCCAGAGCACCAGGGCAACTCCCCGAGAGTGTCCAATCCAAAGAGTCCTGTCTGAGGAGTCTTAGCTTCCTCTGGTTCTGAGACATCAAGGAAATACAGAGACTGGTCTGGCTGGATGAATCTTGAGAGAATTTCATGATTTAGTCATTACAATTGGTGTTATAGGCAGTGTAGATCTCAAGTTTAGCTCCTTGGAGTGCATTTTGGGCATTCCATATCAGCAATCAAAGATTAATCAACAAACACACAATCCTTCTTCTTTTGCTTATCTCACAGTCCCTTCTCTGTTCTGTTCTGTCTCCTCCCGTCCCGTAACAAATGCATTCCATGGCAAGCAGCTGAGTCATTCTTGAGAAAAATGGGAAGAGGTAGCCAGAAAGTGCCATATACCTTCAATATCAACTTGAAGGCATGTATCTCTAAGACTCTTATGTAGATCCCAATTTCCCCTCACAGCTGATACTATGGCAGTCCCCAGGCTCAGCAGGAAGAGACCGAGGGTGGGTACTGAGTAAGACAGTTGAGTAGGCACTTTTGGGGGACCCTTGGGAGGGACTTGATACTTCTACCAGTTTTACTTCCAGGACATCTTGGGGGGGAGTTTAGGACTCTAGCTAGAGAAGTAAAAAGACAAAGAATTACATGTGACATTATCAACCTAAAAATGATTCTATTTATTTTAGAGCTTCTGGCTCTGAACCCAGAGATTAGGGAAAATTCCTGAGCAAAGAGGAGTGGGGAAATAGAAAGTAACTTGTGTTGAGGGATTCTGGTTCCAGAGGATTGATCAAATCTTGGAGTTCTTTCCCCATTTTAGTTTGCAGGGAGAAAATGGGTGCTGGGGTTGGGAAGCAGTGAGGGTGGCAAGTCTTACTTAGGAGGCAGCTTCTTACACTCTCCATCCCCTGGCCCTTTGCAGCAGGTGTCAAGGGTTTTGAGGAGAGAAAGAATCCAATAACCCCCAACACTGCTCAAATACCTGTTCCTCAGTCTTCCTATAGGTCTGTCTTCCTTGATTTTCGTTAATTTATACATAAAAGTTATTCATTCATACTTAAAAGATTTGAAAATCACATATATCGAGATAGTACACACTGTCCTGGACAAAAGAGGTTCAAGAACAAAGAAGATGCTGTTCCCGTTCTTAGGCTGGCGGCGTAGTGAGGCTGAGAGGCAGGTAGTGAAATAAGCATGAGCCAATTAAGGATGTTGTAATACACGTGTGTGGGCAGTCCTCAGGCCTGAGGTCAAAGTTTTTGGGCGTCAGTCCCCTGTTTCTCTTCAGTGACTCTGAGTGAATGATGCCACCAGATGTCGTCACCTGTTATCACTTGGGATGGTTGATGATGAGTGGATATGTAAAGCCTATAATCTGTCCAGGCATAGAAAGCCCAGGTAGGGCAAGTAGGAGGAATTCAGGGAACCCAAGAGACATCCCGGTATCCACCAGGAGAAAGAGATAATTCTGGTGTGGAGGGGCCAGGGGCCTGCTGGATAGGACCTTGGGGGCAGAAATATATGCTCATTAAGACAGACACTGGCAGTTTTGAGTCCCTCCCTTCTCTTCATAGCTGTGTTAAGGCAGGAGCATCTGAGGAAAGAAAAACTATGAATGATGAACCAGAGCTGTTACAGGTAAATCTAGAGATGGGATTAAGAAACTGACAAGGGCTGAGGTGACAAGTCTTGCAAATTAACACACATTGAACGACCATCGTGTCAGTCTCTCAGTGACTACAGCATTGAGTATAAGAGAGCCAGGAGTAGTAACTCAGAGAAGAGGGTGATACATATTGGCCAGGGTGGCTAAGACTTAGCCCATAGATGAGTGGTAATTGATGGGTGTGGCAATAATGAGGCAAGATAATGGTGATAATTGTGATGCAAAGTGGACCAAGGTTGTGGAACGTTGCCGTCACCTGAGCCGTGTAGTATTTTCCTCATCGAATTTACTATAATGATAGATATATTATTTCACCCTGAATCATATGTTAAAAATCCTGAAGAATGGGGCAAATCATTTACATTCCAATACATCTTAAAATGACAGGTTTTGGTAAAACACTATTACAGTATTAGCACATCTGATTATCCTGATGCAGGAGAGGCCATTGTGTCTTAGATGCTCCCATATTTTGTAGCCATGTAGGAAACTGAAGCACTTTCAAGATTCTTGTGTCAGTGTGGGTTTTTACTGAGATTTGGAGACTGAATAAGGAAAAGGGGGAAAGACACAAGGCCAACTTTCAAACAGACATTTCTCCATTGGTACCAGCCCTCTGTCCCCTTGCCTTACTTTGCTTTTATCTTTGGTGTGGAAGCAAGCAGACATTAGATATCTTTTCTGTCACCACCAAACTAACAATATCCAGTTCTCGAAATTTTGCCCATGAGTATCTTCACCGGGTTTAGCAACCTTCTACTAGTGTCTATCCAATGTCCGAGCGTGAGAAGCCAACTGAATATAGAACCACCTTTGTCTAAATCGTCGGCCTTGCAAGGAAACCAGAAGATACCTCCAACAGACCCACTGGACGTAAGTTCCCTACAGGGGAGGAGGGGTTTTTGTCTGTCCTGTTCCTCACTGATTCAAGTACCTAGACCGGTGCCTCATAAATATGTGTTGAATGAATAAATGATTGAACAAATGGATATGGGGTTGGCCTGGGAAGTTGTCTTTCTACAACTACTGAGAATTCACTTGTCAGGGGCAGCTTTTAGTGATGGAATCATAACAGATAACTCCTGGCTTCTGTCTCAAATCTAAATGTTATTGGTTGATTCTGGTCCCATTTCTCCACACCTCTGAGTAGATTCACCAACAGGAGTTCTAGTGGCACATAACAAGCACCGCTAACTCTCTAGACCTGTCTCTAGAGATCCCTGGTAGATGACACTCAAAGTTGATGTCAACCAGAACTGGGACCACAGCAGCCCCCAGGGCAGGGTCTCCAGCAGGAAACTGGCAAAGGGCTGGGCACTGAGGTAGACACTTTGGGGACATTGGGAGGCTGGCACTGCTGCCAGTTTTGCTAGCGGCATATCTCAGCAGGAGTCAGGGACCCTGGAGAGAATAAAATAAAAGCATGGTGTTGAAAAAACCTCTGGCCGAGGTCTCTTCTCTGATGGGTTTCCTAGACCCCATGTTCTACTTGTGAACTAAGAAATGTGGAAAGGAAAGGAAAACGTATTTGGAGTTAATGTAGCTTGGAAAGATGTTTTTTTCCTCTTAGCCTTCTTCTAGGAAAGAACACTGAATCTTTTCTAACTGGGTTCCCATGGTGTCTTGTCTCCATGTAATCACGGAGGAGAATAAACCCTTTTGGGTAAGTTTCCTCCCGGATGTCTGGTGGGATGAGTTTATGTCTCAGAACACGTTTAGAAAGAGGAGGAGGGAATACAAAGACCCACAGCCTTTGTAAGTCACAGAAGCACTGAAATATCCCATAAACATGCTCATTAGCCCCTCGCTATTCTTGCTGTCTCCATTCTGGACCCCCTGCTTCCCTCTCCTCTTATAGAGGCCTTGGCCTGTCTTCCTAACTATCCTTGTTCAGGTCCTGCCCTAGCTGGCCATTCAGCTGGTTTGGTGGAAGACAGAGAAAGCTGATTCTAAGTAGGCTGTAGGACTGAGTTGTCCAGGACAGGAGCTTAGTGTATTGCTGGGGAGGTTGGCAGCACCAAACACTCCCAGCCCAGCTCCAGGCTCAAAACGATATGTTTGACAAAAAGGAGTTAGGAAGTCTTCCACTCAGGCCTATAGATGTGTTTAACAGAGGCCATGTCCCACGTTCACACTTTGCAATGGGACGTAGAGTTGAAGATGATGTATAATTTGGACAGATATATCAATAAAGAGCCTGTTCCTATGTTCTGAGTGCTGTAAGGTAAGCAACTAACTACAAAGTCCATTGTTCTTTGTGTGACCTCTATTTTTCCTGCACGTTCTCTGGAGAAATTGGACGCCCATATGTAATCAGCACTTGCTCTCAGCGGTGGTGACTGAGCTGAGGACCTGGATGTTTTGGATGAGCTGTGTGTGGAAAATGGACAGAAGGGTGACGCTAGAGGAAGTGGGCCTCCTCAGAAGAACTTCCCGATACCCAGGAAGAGCATGGATTCCCTGGGAAGGGATGAGGGGGGCCACATCAGGGCTTGATTGGAGGGTAAGTATAGAGAAGGAAACTACCACAGCTGAAGTGACAGAGTCACAATTAACACATTATGAAGGGTGTGATAGTTCTTTCTTTTAATTAAAAAAATTTTTTTAAACTTACATACAAGTTAGCATATACTACAACAATGATTTCAGGAGCAGATTCCTTAATATCCTTACCCATTTAGCCCATCTCCCTTCCCACAACCCCTCTGGCAACCCTCTGTTTGTTCTCTATGTTTAAGAGTCTCTTATGTTTTGTCCCCCTCCCTGTTTTTATATTATTTTTGCTTCCCTTCCCTTATGTTCATCTGTTTTGTATCTTAAATTCCTCATAAAAGTGAAGTTGTATGATATTTGTCTTTCTCTGACTAATTTTGCTTACCATAATACCCTTTAGTTCCATCCATATTGTTGCAAATGGCAAGATCTCATCCTTTTTGATTGCCGAGTAATACTCCATTGTATATATACACCACATCTTCTTTATCCATTCATCCATCAATGGACATTTGGGCTCTCTCCATACTTTGGCTATCGTCGATAGTGCTGCTATAAACATTGGGGTGCATGTGCCCCTTTGAAACAGCAAAAGGATGTGATATTCCTATCAAATCCCAGAGAATGTGTGCTCTTCATTCAAAGACCGTAAACATACAGTCAGGAGTGGTTCATCTGCTTGAAGTAGTGAAGGGAGGTCTGCAAAGGTAAGTGATGGCAGATGGGTTTGCTGGAGGTAGTTTCGTTGAGTGTGTTGCTGCTGATGAGGTCTGTGTGGTACTGGGTGCATCTCATGGAACAGAGCCAGCCCCAAGGTGTCCTCCGTGTTTCGTGTATGATCAATTGATACAAACTGAATGCTATTTCCGCTGTGAATTTCATTTTAATTTTAGAAATTAATTCCCAAACCAATGAATTTCTAATATAAGAATAAATATTTTTTTCTATGTTTAAGATAAATCAGAGTCAGTGTTATAATCAAGCTTTATCCATATTTCAATTAAATTATGATATTCAATGACTATTAAATATGTTCTTACAAGGGGGTGCATTTTCATCTACCCTTTCAGCAATGCTGTGACTTACTTCAAGTTGCCTGTGGAAGCATAACTGCACTAGACCACAGGGAAGAAGAATGGCCTGGTGTGGTTTGGGGGGAGGAGGGTGTGGGCATTTACATTCCCACCAATCCTGTCCTGCCTCCGGCATGTGGTTCCTATCTCCCGCGGGGGGGTTATTTCAGAATCATCCCCAGAACTCTGATTGAGGGGCCATTTTGCTCATATTGTTGAGGGTTTTTCAGTAGATCCTGGGCTGGGAAGAGGCACTTAAAGAAGGTGGAATGAGCACTTTTTCATGGTAGCTGTAGTAGAGTGGCCATTTTTGCTTCTTGGGGGATAAGTTCTAAAGTTTCTGAACATCCCAGAACTGTGAACATGGAGCTTTCTCTCTTCATAAAATGCAGCGATGTCTGTGGGTCTTTCTGAAGCTCCACCCCAGATTGCATGGCATGGGAGGCTCCACGTGCATCCTGGTGAAGTCACTCATCAGTCTTACCTCCCTTCCACGAGGAGCTCTGCCTTCTCGGTTCTGCCATTTCTCACCAGCGTGGGAGCTCCACAAGCCAAGGCTGACCATGTGTCCTGTGATGACGCGGCTGAGACACCACAGGCTGGCACTTGCTTCCAAGCATGAAGGGGACTCTCTGTGGGTCACTTCTACCAGGAATGCCATCCTTAGAGCTCTGGTTTCCTGGAGTAGAACCCAGCGTGGCTGGATAAATTCTAGATGATTCCACAGTTTGGTAGTGCCGATGGGACAATGGCATTAGGTGGGAGAGCAGCTCAGGTCTGGCTCCTTGGAGTGCATTTTTATCTGGCCACATACATTATAAATAACTGATGAATCAGACAAAGGAAAACCTTTCTCCGTTTACTGAAAAACACAGCCCTTCTGAGCTCAGAACCCTCCTACGACCAACACTTCAGCAGGGCCATAGTAAAGAGCTGAGTCATTTTTAGGAAAATGTCTACCACCTGTTGTTCTAATTGAAAGACATTTTGCTTTCTTTTCTTTTCTTTCTTTTTTTTTTTAAGTTTATTTATTTTGAAAGAGAGAGAGAGCACTAGCAGAGGAGGGGCAGAGAGAGAGAATTCCAAGAAGGTTTAGAGCTGTCAGCACAGAGCCAGATGCAGGGCTCAAACTCACAAACCATGAGATCACGACCTGAGCCGAAACCCAGAGTCAGATGCTTAACTGACTGAGCCACCCAGGCAGCCCAAGACATTTTCCTTTCTATTCTCCTCTGAATCCTAACCTCTCCTCAGGTATGTTTTTGCATTTTGAGATATATCACACTTATGTGTGACCATGGAGAATGTTCCGGAACGATCCAAGACTCAGAGGAAATTTGGGTTTTTCTTGCTCAGAGTTTGGCTAAAGTGCCAGATGCAGAAATAAAAGGATCTATACATACTCATCATTGAAAGAAAGACCATAGAGTCTCAGACTCGTCCCCCCGGAATTTGTTCGGAAGACGCGGAGCGGGCCTGGCCCCTGCAGCGGCCCCACCAGCCTGGTCCAGGATGTTCACCGGAGAGCTGACAACTGCATCATGTTCTTCAGCCGTGGTTTTCCATCATCCAACAGAGGGGCAGGACGGTGCTGGGGAGGGGAGTATTTGACGCAGGGATTTTATGTAGAAGGCGGTGACTAAACAAAGGTAAAACTGTTCTCCTCTCAGAATTCACTGAGTTCAGATTGTTCTATAAAGCAACTAGAGGCCTTCTGATGATCTTTGTTCCAAAGTTTCTCTGAGGTCTCTCTCCCTTTCCACTATCAACCCATCAGCAACATAATCCCAAGGCTCGGGCCGTGTTCCCTTAGCTGCACTCAGGGCAATCTTCCTTCTCGTGTTCTTAACCATTACTCCAGGAAAACAGTGCCTCATGGGCGGAGAGCCTGTGAAACACTGCATGAGACAGCAACCTGGAGAAGCTTTATGTCCTCCACCTCACCTCACTCAGCCCTCCTCTCCTACGGCCACCTGCAGGTGATCAGGAATCCATCTCCTCCCTTCCGGAGCATTGCTCCAGGCTCCTGCCTTCCCTGCGTGTTCATGCAGGGATTGGGAGTGCTGATGAGTGGCTGAAATCACTGAGCAGCAGGAGGGGGTTTTCGGTGCCCAGGAAGGTAGAGGGAGGGCAGGTGGATGGAGTAGAAGGGAAGGGGCGTTCTCTCACAAAGGCACGCTCCTTTATCGCAGAACAGGGAGCCATGTGGTTACCGAGGAAGATGGGCTTTGAAGATCAAAGAAGATGAGGTCCCTGGAGCAGCCTAGAACCTTCGATGAGGGCTTCTTAGAAGATCAAGTCCCCTGGGCGGGGACAGACAGTGGAGGTTTGGAGGGTACGAGCAGCCGTGTGCTACTCACCTGCCATCCTCACAACAGCCTGGAATCTCTCTGCCTCACCTCCCACCAGACACTTTGTTTCTCGACTCCAGTTTTTCACCTGCCTTGCATTCTCTCACAACTTTTTGCACGTCCTCATGGTGGGTAGGAGGCTGGACACGCCAAGGACCTGAAGGACATGTGCCTGCGCTGTGAGCAGAAGGGACACTTAATGATGGATCCTGGGTTCTCAGGGTCCTTCTGTGCCCTGGCAGAGGCACAGGCATCACAGGGAGGGGGGGGAGCCCTCAGTGCTACTTCCTGTGGGCTTCAGTGTCCTGAAGGGAAAGGGGAAAGGGAGCAGGAGATTTTCTGATGGGAAGGATTCAGGAGGCTGCAAACTGTTCAGATTCTTGTTTTTTAAACTTTCTGGGAGTCGGTCATGACTTATTTTTCTCTTACTCTTACTATCCTTCTTTCTATCTTGTCTCCCTCCCTTCCTTCCTTCTTTAACATGTGTTGAGCTGATTCAGCTCCTTGTAATCTCCATCCTTAGATCCTCCATATCTTCCTAGACAGGTACCAAGAGTTTTTCTGTGGGGAAAGTCACAGGACTCCTCAAATGCCTGTGACTCATTTCTTGTAGTCTTGTCATTTATTTTTCCTTCCACCCATCCATCCACCCATCCATCCACCCATCCATCCATCCATCCATCCATCCACCCATCCATCCACCCATCCATCCACCCATCCATCCATCCATCCATCCACCCATCCATCCACCCATCCACCCACCCATCCACCCACCCATCCACCCACCCATCCACCCACCCATCCACCCATCCACCCATCCATCCACTCATCCATCCATCCATCCACCCATCCATCCATCCATCCATCCACTCATCCACCCATCCATCCACCCATCCATCCATCCACCCACCCATCCATCCACTCAGTTATTCAACCAGGATGTGTTGCCTCGGGGTGCCTGGGTTAAGTGTCCGACTTTGCCTCAGGTTTGTGAGTTCGAGCCCTGCGTCAGGCTCTGTGCTGACAGCTCAGATCCTGGAGCTGCTTTGGATTCTGTGTCCTCTCTGTCTCTGCCCCTCCCCTGCTCATGTCTCTCTCTCTCTGTCTCTCTCTCTCAAAATTAAATAAACATTAAGAAAACTTAAAAAAGAAGAAGAATGCGTTGCCTTGATTACAGCAGCCCACCAAGCATTCCGCTATACGCAAGGAGATTCAGAAATGAGTAAGATCTGGCCATTGCTGTTAAGTAGCTAACACTGTGTGAGCAGGGCAGATGGACGAGTAATAAAACGCGCACGATCCAAGGGCTCGTGCTGTAATACACGTGTGTGGGGAGTCCTCAGGTCTCAGGACAGAGGCTTCGGGTGTCAGTCCCCTTTGTGTGCAGTGACCCTGAGCAGGAGGATGTGTCCAGATGGTGTCACCTGCTATCGCTTGGGCCTGTCGGCGGGATGAGGCCCCTGGCCAAGCGGCAGGAGCAGAGGTATAGTTCCTTTCTCTGTCCATGTGTAGTCAGCCCAGATGGCACTTCCAAGAGGAACTCACAGAACCCAGGAGTCCTCACCAGGAGGAAGAGCTAACCCTGGTCCTGACAGAGAGTGTGGCTGAGGGGACAGTGAAGGATCTCAGACAATGTGAAGGCCAGAACAATGGGCTTGTTAAGCATTCATCTGGAGTCAGACATTCCTGCCTTGGAATTCCTTCTTCTCCAGTTAGCAGCCGGCACCTGGGGAAGAAAATACTATAAGGTGATAGAGGCACAACAGACCAAAGATGCAAGGAATAAAATCAGAGACAGAGGCAAGAAAACTACGGAAGCTGCTGTGACAAGGTTTGCAAACTGAGGCACACGTGAGGACCATTGCATCAGTATCTCGGCGAGTCTGCTATTTACCCCAAGAGCCCCAGGGATAGTTGAGGGAAGGAGTGATTCAGTTGGCTGGGGCGGCTAAGGGAGCTTGGCTGAGCTTTGTCACAGTTAATGGGCACGGTGACGGTGAGGGTGTGAAGGGTGAGGCTCGTGAGCACTCGAGTAGCTGCGATTGAACAAGAGTTTGGGAAGTTACGATCACGTAAGCTTCGTGGACCTTCTCCACTGAACTTTATTATAACATTAGAGATGTGTTGTCTCCTGAGATATCACATTTAAGAAAAGACCTTTTATTTATTTATCTTTATTTTTTAATTTTTTAATGTTTATTTATTTTTGAGAGAGACAGAGACAGAGAGGGAGTAGGGGAGGGGCAGATAGAGAGGGAGACACAGAATCTGAAGCAGGCTCCAGGCTCTGAGTCGTCAGCACAGAGCCCGACGTGGGGCTTGAACTCACAGACCGTGAGATCATGACCTGAGCTGAAGTCGGCCGCTCAACCGACTGAGCCACCCAGGCGCCCTGGGATTTCATTTTAAAGGTTTGTTTTGTCACTTCTGGTCTCCTAAGTTCTCTCCGGTGTCCCAGCCGAAAGCTCTGTGGTTGACCCTGCTCCCTTTTCACTCAGGCTGGACCGACCAGAGGAATAGCTGTGAGTTCTCCAGAGTGGAGGCCCTTCAGGTCACTTCGGAGCCTCCGAGTCAGCTTCCCCGGCCCCGCCAGCTGGCGTGCTCTCACCCTCCAGGGGTGCCACTGAGGCCTGCACAGAGCCGTTGGGCCTAATAAATGTTCGCTCCTGAAATTACACAGATTTATAATCCCAGCAACACTTATTTTCTCCTTTTTTCTTGTGGCTAAAATTTTATTTATTTATTTAAAAAAAATTTTTTGAATGTTTATTTATATTTGAGAGAGAGAGGTGGGGGGGAGGGGCAGAGAGAGGGAGACACAGAATCCAAAGCAGGCTCCGGGCCCTGAGCTGTCAGCACAGAGCCCAACACGGGGCTCGAACTCACAAATCGTGAGATCATGACCTGAGCTGAAGTCGGCCGCTTAACCGACTGAGCCACCCAGGCGCCCCTTGTGGCTAAAATTTTAATTTCACACACTCCTATCATCTCATCGATTGAAGTTCCGGCCACAGGGCTCCCCCTGGACCTTATTAATTTAAACACTTCTCTCCCTTCCTCTCTCTTCCTGATTTCACAGAGCGCTTCGGGTTAACTTTCCTTCCGGGGCTTTTCCCTCCTTCCTCCGTCTTTTGATTCTGCTCTTCCTCTTCCTCTGCCTATTCTGTTAATTTGCCTCCCAATTGTTGTTTCTTAATTAGGACACAGAAATCGTTTATCAAAATAAATGCGAGGACCTTATCACAGAATGGCCATTTCCAGATCCAATCGGCACTCGGATGTCGCAGGGAAAATCTGACCTTTTATTGAGAGTTGCAGGGCCTCAGATCAATAGGCCCCTCATCCTGTCTCCACTCGGGGCTAAAATCTCTCCACCTCCCTTCGGAGTGTGGGGCAGGGAACTGGTCTGCTCTCAGTCCTGGCCCAGAGTGAAGATTCTGTCCGCGGAGCTGGGTGGTGCCGGCCGAGGGACTGAGGGCAGGGGCCGGTGAGACACAGGAACCACCTGTGACGGGAACAGAACATGTACCTTCCACCACCAGGCACCGGCGCTGACAGTCACCGGCAGGTGCAGCAGGGCGGGAACCTGCCCCCCTGGGCCAGGCAGGGAGAGCTGGGACCCTCCCCGGGGACACCCCCAGCCCGGCCTGAGCCGGCCAGAATGGGGGTGCGGGACAGGCCGCTGGCGGGACAGCGCGGCCGGAGCCTGGTGGGCAGCAAGGAGACAAACACCGAGACACACACGAGCTTCAGGGAGCCCCTCCCTGCGGGTTTGCGCGGACACTGGGCCCCGGGGCAGCCTGCTTGCTAAGCCAAGCCCTGGGGGTCAGGAACGGGGACCCGGGGTGGACACGCACCCTCAGACGCCAGGTGGGCCCTGTGCACCCCTGACGACGCACCGGGGACAAGAAGGGAAGGGTCCTCAAGACCCGGGGCCTCGGGGGCTCCTTCCTCACAGTCACCCCCGCCCCCACCGCTGGCCCCTGTCTGCGCCCCCTCCTGCTGGTTCTGATCCCACCTGGGCTTGTATTCCCGAGGCTCCCCGCTGAGGGGACACTCACGGAACGCAGAGGAGACAGGACGAGGCTGCTCCTGAGGAGCTGTGGATGAGGAGCCCAGGGCAGGAGCGCTTTTGTCCTGTGGCTGGTTTGTCCTGCAGGGCTGAGCCCGCCGCTGCTCTCACAACCAGGGGAGGGGACGGCCTGGCCTCTTCCTAGTTGCCCGTCTCCAGTGTCTTCCTGGGTGTGAACCTAAAATACTTCTACGGTAGAACCAGGATGTCCTTGTGACTGCCAAATCACTTCCCACTTGGGTCTACTCCGGATCTGCTGCTGTGCCCTGTTTCAGTCACTTCCATGCTTTGGCGTAAGCTCTGTCCCTTGTCACTGCATTCGACACTGATCATATAGAGAGAGATGCACAAATCTTCCCTTCAGCACCTCATGGAGCACGGACGGTCACACGGCCTGAAGCCCAAGATCCCTGGTTTTGGAGGTCAGTCCCCCATTGCACCAGAAGGGCGATGGAGACGTCAGGTGTTTTCTGGAGGTGACAGCCGGACGAGGTCATTGTCCTGGAAGAGTGTGGTGCGTAGGGGAAGAGTTGGAGGTGTGGTCTGAGACAGGACTTCCTGGTTCCCGTGTGGTGGTGTGGGGAGCAGCATGAGAGTTAGAGTGGAGAAGGGACCAACGGCTCTAGATGGGACAAGATCCTCAGCTGGTATTATTAGGAAGAAGGAGGAAGAGGGAGACGGGGAGAAGGAGGAGGAGGGGGAGGAGCAGGAGGAGAAAGAACAGAGCTGGGGGATGAGGGGAGAAGGAGGAGGAGGGGGAGAAGAAAAGAATAGATCTACTTCATTGCAGTTCCATGTATCCACAGCTCTCTGACTGTGGGATATATACTATTGATTCTAACACTGCAGACGGTGATAGAAGATAATGGCTCACGTGTTTGGAAGAACTAAGGAAAAATTATACAAATGATGATGATGAATCATTGTGCAAACATGGTTGGTACTTGTGAGGTTGCTGGTGGTGGGGGTTATGTGGGCCTTGCTTGACAGTACAAATCTCATAATGGCTAAGCTTTATGTAAACTGAATACTATTTTTCCATTTTTTAAAGTTTATTTTATTTGTAGAGAGAAAGAGGGTGTGTGAGCAGGGGAGAGGAGCTGAGAGAGAAAGAGAGAGACAGGGAGAGACAGAGAAGAGACAGAGAGAGAGAGAGAGAGAATCTCAATGAGGTACTATGCTCAGTGCAGAGCCCGACATGGGCCTCGATACCACAACCCTGGGATCATGACCTGAGCTGGACACTCAACTGACTGAACCACTCAGGTGCCCCTATTTTTCCACTTGATTTAGTTGTGATATTATGCATGTATTCCTCAACAAATTTTATCTCAAATATGATAATAAAATATATTACATTATATATAACAAAAATAAAATTATCATTGAGACTTCAACATTCAGATATTTAAAAGAAATAAAAGTTTATTATAGCAAATTTAATACATTTTGATTTGCTGTTACCTTAAATACCCATTTGTGGATACTAAATTAATAGGCTATAGTTTTCTTTTTCTCTCCAATCTACAAGTTACTCATTTTGAATCAGTGATTCCGAAAGTTCGTTAAAGATACACGTGGGAAGCCGGACGGTCCTGGGTGTACAGAGCTGGGTGCTGGCCGCGGGGAGGAGAAGGCGGGGCAGGTTTCCTGTCCTCTCTGCTTCAGAGGAGATCCCCGCTTGCCTCTGGGTATGATTGCACACAAATATCCCAGTTAGGACAAACAACAAAGTACTCACGTCTGTGATAACGGAACCCTAAGGCTGAGCGTGGGTGTTCCAGGTGGACGAGGTGGAACTGTCTCGGACTCCAGCCTGGCTGCGGAAGGAACCAGTGTTTTCCACGTCTTGTGTCCCTCCAGAAATTTGCATACAGGCTATCCTTAATCACAGCGACGTGGAATCTGAGTTGCTGAAGGGCTGCACTTTGGGTGTGACAGGCGTCCCCAGTCCATGTGGCTCGAGCCACTCTAAAACTTGTCCACAGAGTGCTCCTGTTCCTCAGGAATGGGCTCGCGGAGAGCTTCTCCCCAGCCCCACTCCCGAATCCCTGCCTTAGCGCCTCGTGTCCATACCCTCAGGTTTCCGTCCTGTTCCTTCTCCGGATGAGGTGGGAACCTGCCCACCTCAGGGTCCACACTTCCCTAGTCAGAACGGGGTCCTCAGGGCACCAAACCCACAGCCCACAGCCCAGAGCCTGAGGGGGCTGCATCAGGCCGCACTCGGGGGTGTCTTAGTGGCCGGGACATCCTGAGGAACCTGGGGTCACACACGCAGAAGACACTCACCTGGACTTATGACAGGATTTATGACCTACTAACCTGTGTGTTGGCTCTGGAGCAGGAAGCGCTGTATCTGAGGCCCGCTCCCGCGTACGCCTCCTGAGACAGCCATATTAGTAAGAACAGAAAAACAAAGAGACAAACAGGGATCAGCCCTTCTCCACGGCAGTTAGCGACCGATGCCGTGAAAGAGGAAGATGAGGCGAGGAAGCCCAAGAGTAGCTGCTGGAGTCTCGCTCAGCTCTGCTGCTAGCGGGTTCGGGTGCACAGGTGTGGGCCGCCATGAATGCTTGGTTCGTGAGTCAGTCTATGCGAGGTTCTCGTGATGAATTTGTCCGTCTGTCTGTCTGTCTCTCTATTTATCATCTTCTATCTATCTATCTATCTGTCTATCTATCATCTATCTATCTTTCTATCATCTATCTGTCTGTCTATCATCTATCTACCTACCTATCTATCTGTCTCTCTCTATCATCTTCTATCATCTATCTAGCTAGCTAGCTCATCTATCATCCATTATCTATTATCTATCCAACTATCTATCTATCTATCGTCTATCCCGTCATCATTTAAATAGCAAACATGCCAAAATCCACCCCCCGTGTGAAAATGAAGATGTAATCACCATTCTGAATCTTGTATTTGCCATTCTTTGCTTGCCTTCTGACATATTTTTATCATATTTATGTGTGTTCCTGAAAAATATTAAAATTTTTTCTCTATTTTTAAGTCAGATTTTTTGAGATATTTATTTTACATAGAGAAAAAAACATCACCCATTTAGGTTCACAATTCTATGAGCTTTGACTAACACATACAGCCATGTAAAAGAGCAAAGCACAGATCAATCACCCCCAAAACATTTCCTCATGACCCTATATAGCGAACCCCTCCTCCGTGCAGCCTTGGCAACCACTGATCTGCTTTCAGTCCTTTTAATTTTGCCTTTTTTCAATGCTGTGTGATTGCAATTACATAATATGTAGCATTTAGAGTCTAGATTCTTTCACCTAGAATAGTGCATTTGAAATTCATCCTTATTGTTTTATGTAATAGTACCTCATTCCTTTTTCATTGCTAAGTAGCTTTCTATTGTGTAAGTGTATCTTATTATTTTTTTTAACGTTTATTTATTTTTGAGAGAGAGAGAGAGAGAATGTGACTAGGGGAGGGGCAGAGAGAGAGAGAGAGAGAGAGAGGGGGAGACAGAAATTGAAGCAGGCTCCAGACTCTGAGCTGACACAGGGCTCGAACTCATGAACTGTGAGATCATGAGCTGAGCTGAAGTTGGACGCTTAACTGACCGAGCCACCCAAGTGCCCCAAATGTATAAATTATTATTTAATCTATTTTCCAGTTAAAGGACATTGGAGTTGCTACCAGCTCAGGAAAATTATTAATAAAGCCACCATAAATACAGACTTATAAGTTTTTCTGTAAATATAAAATTTATTTCTTATGGATAAATATATAAGAAAAATTTAAAAATCCTCCTTTTTATGGCCAAGTAATGTTCCACTAAATTATTTATAAATAAATAAATAAATAAATAAAACATTATATATATGCATACGTACATATATATGTATATTTTGATGAAATTGAGTTTATGAAGGTTTTCTTTGAATCACCCTCTTATTGCCATTTCTAAATTTTTTTGTATAACTCAAGTCACAAAGACTTTTTCTTATGCTTTACTCTAGAAGTTTTATAATGTTTTGTTTTACCCTTTGATCTGTTAACAATATGGAGTTAATTTTTATATATAATGATTTTTACCTATAATATGAGATATAATTAATCTTTTTAATATGGACGTCCAACTGTCTCAGCGCCATTTGTTGGAATAATGGTCCTTCCATTCGATTGCCTTTGTACTCGTGAAAGAAATGTTCAGCTTTTAATGTTTGTGGGCCCTGCTCCTGAGCCCTCAGGGAAACTATACTTTTACCAAGGTCAGAATGACTTCACCAAACCTCAAAGCATGAGCTCTGTTTCTGCCCTGAGCACACATTGTGCCTCTGCTCCATTAGCAAATAACCTAAAAGAAACATTTCAAACTAAAGAGCAAAAGTCTCCTTGAGTTCAGTTCCCATGCCTCCAAAGCCTGCAACCTTGCACATACTAAAAGCATAAGATAAAGTTTGCAGTTTTCTGAAATGTCCTTCATCATGATGATTGGTAACTCTGGATGTAACAAAAAACATATGCAACCCCTAACCCAACGTTAAAGACTTCTTCTCTGGAGCACTCTCTTCTTTGTGAAGATTGTGTACCTTGGCCAGCTGTTCTCACTGGGGCTTGAATAAAACTCTCTTCCTTTTTTTAAAGAAATTTTAAAAGGTTTGTTCTTGGGTGCCTGGTTGGCTTAGTCTGTGGAGTATGGGACTCTTCATCTCAGGGTCATGAGGTTAAGCCCCACGTTGGGCATGAAGTCTACTTAAAAAATGAAATAAAATAAAGTACTATTTTAAAAAAAGGTTTGTTCGTTTTTCATTGATAGTATCTTTGCTCAAAATAAATTAATCCTGTATTCTGGGTCTATTTTTGGACTCTGTGTTTTTTTCCATAGCTTTCCACCCTTGCCTTGCTCCCGATCTTAGGAGAAAGCGTTCATTCTCTCAAGTATTGATATTAGGGGTAGAGCTTTTTATGCATGCTCTTTATTAGGTTGAGGCTGTCCCCCTCTGTTATTTGCTTTCTGAAAGGTTATTTTAAGTGTATTTATTAATTTTGAGAGACAGGGAGAGCATGAGCAGGGGAGGGGCTGAGAGAGAGGGAGAGAGAGAGTCACAAGCAGGCTCTGTACTGCCAGCGCAGAGCCCTACTTGGGGCTCGAACTCATGAACTATGAGATCATGACCCGACCTGAGCCAAAATCCAGAGTCAGATGCTTAACCAACTGAGCCACCTGGGATCCCCTTTCTGAGAGTTTCTTTTAAATCATGAGTCGATAACGAATTTTTTCAAATGTTTTTATGCATCTATTGAGACGATCGTATGTTTTTATTTTCTCTTTGCTCTGATGTGATGTAGCAGTACCTCAACGATTCCAAGACTCTGTAAAATTGCTGGCCTACCTATGGGGTTTTTTTGCATTTACAAAAGAGGCATAATTTTACAAGTTATGAATGGCTGTGTAATGTGCAACCTACATATAAGCTTTTCTCAGCTTGTGAGTTCAAGATGAGATCACAATGAAAGTATTTGCCCAAATCTCAGTAGCTGGAAATGGCCAACTATAAATAGTCACAAAGTGGCTCCGCGTAATCTCTCGGAACCTCCAAAGGGATGTGTCACATGGTCATGGAGGCACCTCTGTCACCACACAGCTCTCATCACCACACCGCGCACCTGGCTCCTCCTGTCCTGACCCCGCCCACATCCGCAGTGTCCATCCTGCTCAGAGGAGTTAAGGAACCTCCCCTCCCCACTCTTCTGCTAGGAAAACATCCTCTATTCTGACCTTTTCATAAAATTCCCAGCTTTCTGCTTGCACATGATGGTGTTATTAGCAGGGCTTCGTCTGAATGTCTTCATACACGTGGAGGGCGTCTGGGACTCTCCCAGGGATCTCTCTATGAGAGTGTTTACATACTGTGGTTTCAGGGTTGGGGCTTGCATTGAAATTCTCGTACCAAGAAAAATCACAAACTGGAATCACGCTAGAGCCTGAATCCATACGGAACGGGTTCAGTGGTTGTGAGGAGATACTTTCCATGCCAGAAATGCTAAACCCCATCTAAGCTGGTGCGTGAATAAGCCAGGATCAGATATCCTCAAATTAGAAGATTGGGTGGCATTTTTTCACACTCCCTCACCCCATTTTTCTGAGAGATTCTGAGTCAATTGTAATGGGAAAAGTTTTCACACAGTTCTGTCTTTTCATGGTCCTGTCCTTGAGATGAGAGAGAAGAGTCTTATGTTTGTTTCATTTCTTATTCTTGGTGAGCCGAGGTTTACCTCCTCTGAGGGCAGTTAAGAGATGACGCATCAGAAATAAGCAGGGTTCCCTCTGATAGCGCCATGCCCCAAGATGCCGGGCTCCTGAGGATGGGCTGCTCGCAGCACTGTGCCTTGGGGAACTACCCTCTGGCCCGGGAGGGAGCCACCTGGCCGTGGCCTCACTGCTGTGCATGCGCTGGCTCTGCAGGCTCCCTGGCCTGGGAGACACACGGGCCTGTGGAGAGGCAGCTCCTCTTCCTCATCGACGTGGATCTCACATCAGTGAGCAACAACCCCAGGACTAAACAACCCGTCCCCTAAGACGAGGAAAACCAGGGATGGCTGGAGGAAGCCGCCCAGGAGTCCACTTGCATTTCCAGGAGGAGGGGAAAACCTCCCTGCTCAGAGCCACTCAGAAACTTTGCAGCTTTCTCTACCACTGAGACAGGCGTGACTCTCCAACGGTTGTTGCCTGATGACTCAGGATTGAAACCGTGTAGACCAAAAAGAGGCTTTGTATTTGCTTCTGTTGAACGGCTGTCCAAAGGTAAACTATCCAATTTTACGGAGATCGGAACCCCCGGACTGGATTAGGCCTTCCCTTACACGCCCCAGCACCTGCAATTTCTCCTTAATGGACCCCACAGCTGTCTTCACCATCTGTCTCCCTCCTCTCTGCTGGATTGCCCATCCTGTGAGGGCAGACTGTTCTCGCTCTCTGTCCACTGCCTCCATGCGGCACACGGGGCCTGACCCACGGTGATGCGCACTTGAGGTGTATTAAACGGAGGAACAGGGGAATTCCTGACTGGATGAGACTCAGCTGGGGGGCGGGGCTAGCACCAGGAGGATCAGGTCCCTGGGAGAAACGACAGCGGGTGGTGTCTCTCCCCTGGTCACTCCCCAACGTCAGGCCGGATGTTCAGAAGGGCTCCAAGTGCGATGTTAGTGCCACTTCCTTTAGGCCACTCCTCTGATATCATCACCCAAACCAGAACACCGCTGAGGAGTTACATCGGACACGGCTGTAAGCTGGGACTTCCCAGCTGCACCAGGAGGGAGAGTAGCCTTACTTTTGTGGCATTATCTAAGGGTCACCCTGCCCAGCAAAGCGGATGAAAAAGGAAATGAGTTTCATGCTCTCCCCTCTCTGCAACCTCGCTGCCGTGCGTGGAAACGGTGCCTCTTTTGCTCTTCATGTTTGGCCTTCCAAATCCAGGCCCTAGTTGTGAGATTCCCATGGTGCGAGGGAAGTGGCCTCCTAGCTGAGGCTGAAAGCATGGCCTCAGGGGGCCGGAGCCTCTCCTGAAGACAAGAGAATGTCCGGAGGGCACAATTCCTCCCCCACTGTCTCGCCACCCTCTACCCTGAGCTAACACCCAAAGGCCCCCTATCAGTGCCTCCTCTGTGGGGGGTTGAAACAACTCCTGGGATCCTGCTTCAGGGTGAGCAAGTGAAGGAGAAAAATGAAACCGAAAGAACTGAGGGTAGAGATGGGTGTGGCAGGGGGGAGAGTGGGTGGTGGGCACAGAGGAGGGCACTCATTGGATTGAGCACTGGGTGTTGTATAGAAACCAATTGACAATAAATTACTTAAAAAAATATTGTAAAAAAGATAAAAATAAATAAAAAAAATAAAGACAAGAAGCCAGGCCTATAGGTTTAAATCGTTAGGAAAGAATAAGACACATTCCCTTTACAAAAGACTACATTCAAATGATCATTTAATTAACTGTGTACTGCTTTCTACCAGCTCACAATAGGCCATGAATATTTTTCTCTGTAGAAGATATAAATCCAAGATATAATATCTTTTAACAGCAGGAATTATTTAAATCATGTATGATTACAGTTTGTTTAGTTAGTCTTAATTACTTTTCCTTGACTATTAGATTCAAATGTGCAAGAAGTTTTGAGTTTAGATGACTTCGCTGAAAAAAAGTAAACATTTTCAGCTCTGAGCAATTTATTTCTTTGTCCATCAGCACCTAACTTGGCTCTGCTCCCTTCACTGGTGACATTCTCTGCTGTTCCCTGGGGGCCCCAGGTTGTCCGAGGGCTCGCTTCCCCAGGGTGCCCCAGGTCGTCTGAGGGCTCCCTCCCAAGGTAGGGCTGTAGCATCAGTCCCCCACCCTCGCCCATATCTCAAGGCCAGGAGCTCAAGAGGTAGTAGCGGATTACATGAGAAGGTCACAGTCACAAGACAGCCTGGAGACACTGTGCAGATTCAATTACACTTACTACTCGGACTTTGAGTAATGAATTGTTCATCTGTGTGTCTGTCCTGGTAGACTTCTGAATATAAGAAGAAAATTCTTTCATAGCCATACCTGTTCCCAGTAGGGTAGTGAGACAGATTCTGAACTAAGTCCCGTGAGCAGAAGGGAGGAAGCAGGGAAGGGAGAGAGGAAGGAAGGGTTCAGGAAGGTATTCGGGGAAGAGGAATGTTGGTTCCTGCAGCTCCCAGAGGGATGTTCGTGGACAGTCACCAAGCTTCCTGGTTGAGCCTCATTAGTTGGACATTATGCAAGTGCCCAGGAAAAAGGCTGAAAGCCAGTCCAGTGAGCCAGGCCGTCCCCTCCCCTGGTTGTGAGAGCAGCAGCGGGCTCAGCCCTGCAGGACAAACCAGCCACAGGATACAAGCGCTCCTGCCCTGGGCTCCTCATCCACAGCGTCCTCAGGAGCAGCCTCGTCCTGTCTCCTCTGCATCCCCTTGAGTGTCCCCTCAGCGGGGAGCCTGGGGAAGAGCCCCGGTGGGATCAGAACCAGCAGGAGGGGGCCAGACAGGGGCCAGCGGTGTGGGGGGGTGACGGTGAGGAAGGAGCCCCCGAGGCACCTGCCAGGGCCTGGGGGAGCCCGTCGCCAAGCAGCCTTTGCAGCATCCCTCATCCCCTCCTCCTGGCCAGCGGAGAAGTGCCCGCGGAGGGGGCGGTGGGCTCCCGGCCGGCTCCGCAGGTGTCCCCCCAGGAGCCCGCGCCCCCCTCTGGGCCTCACAGCGTCCCGTCCCCACCTGGGAAGCTGCTTAGATGTGGAGCACCTGGAAGTGTTCAGCACGCTGACAGTTTCACCAGCAGCATGTCTCAGCAGGACTCAGTCAGATGCGTCAAATAATAATCAAGCTTTTTTGTTCTTGTTTTATTCTTATAAAGTTTAACCACAATACGTGGCTAACATATGGATAAAATAAACAAGAATACGACAGAAAACTGGACCCAGGGTGCCTTCTTTCAGAAGACCCCTTCTCTAAGCAAATATAGATAGGTGTGTATGTGTGTATATATAATAATAAACTCTCCATAGATCTATACAGCCTCGGCTAGGCTCCCGGCTCCTTGCAGAAACTCAGCCATTGGAGGTTGAAGAGTGGCTGGGATGCGCCCAGGCTCTCATTCCAAGGCTGGTGCCTTTTCTGCTGGGACTTCACTTTATCGTCCATCCATTTCCTTGCTCCTTCATTCCGCCTCTTCTTCTTAGGCTTGTGAGTCCTGCCACAGAGAGGCTTCCCTGGCTTCCGGTAAGACCTCCTTCCTGTGAAGTCAGACCAGAGGAAGATCTTGTGACAAGGGCGCCCTGCCTGGGAGATCCGAGCGCTGAGGCGTGGTGTGGCTCTCGGAGGGGCAGGTGGGGCTCTTACACAAGCAGGGAGGAGGAGGACCATTCCTGGCATTCTCCTACCCCCTCACCCATCCCTCCCAAGGTGGCCCCATGGGAGCTCCCAAGTGGCCTTTCCAATGCCTGTGGGTGAGAGGAAGATTCTTCAGGGCGCATCCTTTGCTGAGGCTGGGTCTCCACTGGAGCCTGGGGATGATGGAACCAATCACTGGGGTAGAAATTTGAGGGCTCCAGGTCTCAGTGTGTCTGACCCTTCTTAGGAACACCCTCTCCTTTAACCCACTCGAAAGAAGGCGGGAGGAAGGGAGATCATTTGGTGGCAGTGGGCCTGAGAGAGCAGAGTGGATTAAGAGAGACTTTGTAGGGGCGCCTGGGTGGCTCAGTCGGTTGGGCATCTGACTTCAGCTCAGGTCATGATCTCACCGTTTCTGAGTTCAAGCCCCACGTCGGGCTCTGTGCTGACAGCTCGGAGCCTGGAGCCTGCTTCAGATTCTGTGTCTCCTTCTCTCTCTGCCCTTCCCCTGCTTGCACTCTCTGTCTCTTGTCTCTCTGTCTCTCTCAAAAATAAATAAACATTTTAAAAATGTTAAAGAGAGACTTCGTAGAAGGTATATGTAAAACTTAGTGACTCCCTTCCCGTGAAAGGTGAAGAATGTGAGTTAATCAGGAGCGATGCCATTGGTGCCCAGGCCGATGGCTAGGGTAACAGAACTGTCATGAGTGAGATCAGGAAGGAAGGCGGAGAGCTCTGTCTACAGAATTTTGAGCTTGAGGTTACAGTAGGATTCCGAGGTGGATGTATGTCGAGGACGTTTGGAGAGATGAGCCTGGAATCTGGTGACTTTCTAGACAAGAGAGACCTAGAGGGAAGCTTCTGAAATCCACTCTGATTATTTTCTTCCTCTTCCCCTCCTTCCTCCCTCACCTCCACCATCTTTTTTTAAAAATTTTTTTTTAATGTTTGTTTATTTTTGAGGGAGAGAAAGAGACAGAGTGCGAGTGGACGAAGGGCAGAGAGAGAGACACACACATAATTCGAAGCAGTCTCCAGGCTCTGAGCTTCCAGGACAGACCCCAACGTGGGGCTCAAACCCACAAACCATGAGAACATGACCTGAACTGAAGTCAAATGTTTAACCAACTGAACCATCCAGGTGCCCCTTCCTCTGCTACCTTTTTTCTCTTTCTTTCTTTCTTTTTTTCTTTCTTTCTTTCTTTCTTTCTTTCTTTCTTTCTTTCTTTCTTTCTTTCTTTCTTTCTTTCTCTCTTTCTTTCTTTCTTTATTTCCCTCTCTCTCTCCCTTCCTTCCTTCCTTCCTTCCTTCCTTCCTTCCTTCCTTCCTTCCCCCCTTCCTTCCCCCTTCCTTCCTTCCCCCCCTTCCTTCCTTCCTTCCTTCCCTCTTTCCTTCCTTCCCCCCCTTTCTTCCCCCTTCCTTCCTTTCCCCCCTTCCTTCCTTCCTTCCTTCCTTCCTTCCTTCCTTCCTTCCTTCCCCCCTTCCTTCCCCCTTCCTTCCTTCCCCCCCTTCCTTCCTTCCCCCCCTTCCTTCCCCCTTCCTTCCTTCCCCCCCTTCCTTCCTTCCTTCCTTCCTTCCTTCCTTCCCCCCTTCCTTCCTTCCCCCCTTCCTTCCTTCCTTCCTTCTTTTGTCCCATTGCCCTACTCACCAAGCTTGTATAACAGAGCCAGCAGATAGCATCCGTAATGTCTCTATTGTCACAAGATCTCCAGTTAGCTGGAAGTGGTGGGTGGGCACAAAAATACCTAAAATTATAAACCACTGATGTCAAAATCCACAGAGGATGTGTCCCCTGTATTAACAGCACAGTGTTCTCAGTAGTTCCCAACTTATGGCACGACTGCTGAGCATCCCTGGACGTGACGTACCAGAGACCTTTCGTTTCCCTTTCTGAGCGCACATACCCATACACCTTCTCCTCATACACACCCCACACACTAGACCCTCTGCTGTTCTGCTACAAATGCTTCTGTAACACAGAGTGAGGACACCATGGATGACATCACCAAGGCTATTTCTGGGCTATCCAGTGTCCCAACAACCCCACTGGAACGTGACTCAGAGCTGTTCCGTCCTCAGACCCATGCACAGGTTGTGTATCTGGATTAGAAGATGGTTTTCAAAAACCCACAGAACTGGGAACAACTTAGGGGCAGGAGACATGTGTTATCACCTTCGAACTCCTAGGCAATGATGGACTGATCATATGAACGTGTTTAATGAACCTTTGCTAATTTAAGCTAAAAGGTCTGAGAGACAGGGATCTTGTCTGAGAACACATTCAATGAGAAGTTGGAGGCCAGAGAGGTAGGTTCGGAGAGGCCAAGGGTTTTGGCTAGGGGCTGGAGTTCCTATAAGTTCCTGTGGAGTTCCTTATGCTTCGGTTCCATGTCTGGGCTTCTGACAGCTAAGTACTCCTACCCTTCTCATGTGCTATGCTACGTTCCCGTTTCCGGTATTTTCATCATGTCCACATGGCACTTGAGTCTCATCAGGTATTTTGGCCTCAGGACTGAAGATGCTCCCTTGACCTAGAAGAGCTTCCTCCTTACCCTGTGCCCAGAATAGAATCAGGGATCTAACAGGGGATGTCCGGCTCTAGCTACACGTATGGGGCCAGGAAGCAGCATCTGAAGTATTCATGGGGATCTTCATGGGGCCCCAGCAGCAGTCAGAGTGTAAGGAGACTGAAATCTAATTTAGGACTCTGGGAAAGGAGCAGGGACGCAGTACCAGAACCCCTCAGAAAAGGGACAGCTTCTTGGAAATGTCCAGCCCCCACGTCTTTAGGATTCCATCACATGAACACAATACTATCCTGGTCCTTTGTTCAGCTCCCTTGGAAAGACATCGCAGGGATTACATTCGATGAGAAAATAAGTGTTAGAGAAAAAGTTTGACTTTTGCTGACCAGTCACTGAATGTTCTTTAGACCATGCAGAGGTGTCTGTGGGATGGAGTCACACTCTGAGAACATCCGGGATCTGCAGCCGATGTTGGTAGTGAGGGAGCCAGTGGCAGATAATGGCATGAGGGGGCGGGGATGGGGGAGAGTAGCAGAGATGAAAGATGTGGCCAAGAGCTGAGTGGGATCTGGGGCAAACATGGAAGGAGTCTCTATGAGCTTCTCCGACTGACTCTCAGTAGATTACTTAACTGCTTTGTGCCTCAGTTTCCTTATCAGTAAAATGGGGATCAAACTGGTAGTGTGGAATATAAGTGCTTAATAATGATGATGAAATAAACAAGACAGTGAGATGGATTCCAAAATGTGCATTTGGGTCGTAGCCTCTGAAGAAGTACCGCTTGATGTCCGTGGGTGATTGTTCAGAGCTCTCCCAGATCAGTGGAGAGCCCTCCCAAACTACGTCTTCATCTTACCTGAGCTCCCCGGAAAATGTCAGTATGAACAGGTGGCCCTGAGCTTACATATCTTAGACTGGCTTTGCTCTCTGTCAGGGTTATTTAATCCCAGAGATGTCCGGAAAGCAGTGTTACTTTGCACATTAATTCTAGCAACAGAAATACAGTTATGGGAAAGAGTTATTTGTTACAGAAATAATTTCCAATGGGAAAGAAGTTACGAAAATAGTCCATAATGCATAAGAAAATATTACACACTTCAGAAATCATTGAAGTTTGGGGTCAATATAAGTTACATGCCGAAACTGTCATTTGTAAACTTACCTAACTTATAAATTTATTTACTCAAAACCAATTGGAGATAAAAGAAAATATATAAAATTTATTTTTATTTTATTTATTTATTTTGAGAGAGAGAGTGGGGAGGGGAAGAGAGGGAGAGAGAGAATCCCAAGCAGGCTCTGCATTGTCCATGCAGATCTTTATGCGGGGCTCAAACTCAGAAACCATGAGATCATGACCTGAGTCAAAGTCGGATGCTTAACTGACAGCCATCCAGGTGCCTCAAAAGAAACTATATGAAATTTATGTGTATTTATTCTAAAATATTTGGGAGTGGGTAATGTTATATCTTTATATTTTTTCTAAATGGAATTAAATGTGGCTTAGTCCCCCAGTCAGAGTTAGCAGGAAATCTTAGATTAGTTCTTCGGTTGGGGCTCTCCCTCAATAAGATTCTATAAGAATTCTGGGGCTCACCAACTCTAGGGTTTTGTGGGATGCTTCTCTAATTTTCAGCACATTGGGATCATTGTATAAGCATAATATTAACTAGAATCGAATAGCTTCTTAAAATTAATTATAGTGACTTCATCAAATTATTCAGTGAGGATATAAAAGATAGGAAAAAAAGATAAACAAATTTGATATTTTTGGCGTATATGGACACAATATCCAACAATGACAGAAGTCGTATTCTTTTTCAAGTGTGTTTGGAACATTTACCAAAATTGACCAAATTTTAGATCATAAACATTACAAGTCATTGAAATCTTTCAGGGTATATGTATGTGTATATATATATGTAAAATCCTCAAGTGTTTTGAAATTAAGTAATTACTTCTAAATAACTCATGAGTCAAAAACAAAGCACAATGTAAATTAGGTATTTTGAATAACAATTATCAAAATAGGACAAAAATACTTTGCAAAAAATAGCTATATTTTTACTTACAGAATAATTTATAGACATAACTGTAAGCATAAGAAGAGAAGAAAGGCAATATCCTGAGTAAAGAAATCAAAAAAATAAGGCAATGCAGAAGAAAGAAATCGATGCTTTCAATACTTATCTCAAGAAATTGGAAAAAAGGAGAAAATTAAACCAAAAAAATAGAATGAGGGAAAATTAAAAAAAATAAAGTTATGAGCAAATAAGTGTAAAATAGATAAAATCAATAAACCAATAGGCAATTCTTTGAAAAGATTAATAAAACCAATAGATTTTGGCAAGGCTGATTAAGAAAGGCAAATTTTACTTTTTTAAAATTCCAGTATCAAAAACGAGAACAAGACATCACAGATTTTGATTTTATAGATTTTATTAGCCTTATAAAGATAATGGGCAGATACCACGAAAATTTTTATATTAAAACATTTGAAAATTCAGATGAATTCAAATTCTATCCATTATAGATTTCTAGAAAAATGTAACCTATCCAAATATAATGATAAATGGAAAATATAAATAGTCATATGTGTTAGAGAAATGAAATCTGTAATTTTAATATTCTTTCCAGAAAGAAATTTCCAGATATAGATGACTTATTAGGTGAATTTTATCAAATACTCAACAAAGAAATAATATCACCTTTACACACAATATTCCAGATGAGAGACCTTCAATGCATTGTATGAAGCTAGTGTAACTATGATACCAAAGTCCAGCAAGAACATCAAGGAAAGGAAAATCTCAGGCCAATGTTTCTCATAAATATAGATGCAAAATTCTTAAAAATCCTAAAATACATTTTAATGTAGCAATACATATAAAATCCTAAGTACATTTTAATGTAGCAATACATATAAAAATGGTAATAATCATGACCAAATTAGGTTCATTTCGGGGATGAAATGCTGATTTTACACCTAAAATTCAATCAGGGTGCCTGGGTGGCTCAGTAAGTTAAATGATCTCAGCTCAGTTCTTGATCTCGGGGTCATGAGTTCAAGCCCTGTGTTGGGCTCTGCCCTGGGCAAGAAGCCTACTTAAAAAATTAACAAATAAAGGTAGAGTTAAGATGGCAGAAGAGGTGACCCTAAGCTGGTCTCGTCCCTTGAACACAGCTAGATAGTTATCAAATCATTCTGAACACCAAAGAAATCAACTGGAGGTCTGCGTGAACAAAATTTGCAGGACTACATATAGAAAAGGGACCAGCATCTGGAAGGTAGGGGATGTGGAGAGTTTACCGAGAGATGTTGCTAAGCAGAGATATTGCTCTGGGTCCGGCCAGAGGAAGGGAGCAGCTTAAAGAGGCTGTCGCAAGTAGTAGAAGCCGAGGAGCTCAAAACTGGAACTTTTCGCAGCCCACCCCCTTGGGGGCAGCACCCGACTTAAAGGTGCTCAAGCGGTAAAGCAGGTAGACTCCCAGGGGTGACGGTGTGCTCTGAGCAGCCCTTGGGGCACAAGAAAAGAGTTTGTGCCCACATGCTGTGCTGTTTCCTGGCATAACAGAGGGGGCTCACTCCAGCTGAGGGCCGCGAGCAGGGGTGTCCGCTTTCTGCTCCGTTTTGACACAAATTCTAAACAGCAGTGCAGTTGTGCCACCCACCGCTTTTTTCTCGAGGGTGAGTGGACAAAAGTGTGGACAAGACTCTCCCCCAGAGGAGCATCAAGGGTCTGCCCCGCAGGAGTCCTTAAAACTTGGAGCTTTGAAACTCACCTGTGTGCCTAAAATTAAAAAAGGTTGGGCACAGGCTGGGTGAATGCGGGGTTCTAATGGAAACCAGAGACACAGGGGAGTGATTAATTGTTCTTCCGTGAGGTTTCCGTAAAGAGTAGGGGTGCGAAGATTCAGCTCCTGGGGATTAGAGCTCCGTCTTCGGTCTTCGTGCCACCTGGAGCAAAACAGCACCACCTAGCGGAGGCGGGCATTGCTTACACCAAGCCCCGCCCCCCTGCCCCAGGGAAGGGCATTTCCATGGAAACAAGTTGGCCTGAAAATTAGTGCAGCAGGCCGCTCCTTGAGAGGACCTGCCTAAACAACTCCTTCGCACCAAGTCTCCTATCATAGTACCGCAGAGCTTCAGCTCTCCAGGAAATAGAATCTAACTTGCGTTTTACTTTTGTTCTTTTTGTTGTTGTTGTTGTTATTTTCATTGATTTTCTTATTTTTTTCAATTCCTTTAATTACTTTTACTATTACTATTTTTGTTTACACATATATTTTATATAGACATATTCTTTAATTTTTTAATTTTTTATTTAATTTAATTTTATTTTTAGCATCTAGATGCCTTTAATCAGCAGACCAAAGCATACTCAGGATCTGGCTTTTTGTTTTTTGTTTGTTGCTTTGTTTTCTGTTTTCTGTTTTGTTTTGTTTGTGTGTATGCATGTGTTTCTTTTCTTTTCTTTCTTTGCTCTTTTCTTTTTTGGAGAAAACGACAAGATGGAGAAACTCACCCCAAAAGAAAGAACAGACAATAGAACTCATAGCCAGGGACTTAATCAACACAGATATAAGTAAGATGTCTGAAATAGAATTTATAAGAATACTAGGTGAGTTTGAAAAATCATAGAAGACATCAGAGAATCCTTTCTGCAGAGATAAAAGAACTAAAATCTAGACAGGCCGAAATTAAAAATGCTATAACTGAAATGTGATCTTGAATGGATGCCATGATTGTGAGGACGAAGCAGGGCTGCGAATCAGCGATACAGAAGATGGAATGATAGGAAATAATGAAGCTGAAAAGAAGAGGGAAACAAGGTCAAAGATCACAATACAAGACCTAGAGAATTCAGCAACTTATTAAAGAGAAGTAACATTCATATCATAGGAGGCCCAGGATGAAAAGAGAAAAAGGGATAAGGAAAGATTAGGGGTTTCCCAGACAAACAAAAACTAAATGAGTTCATGGCCACTAAACCAGCCCTGCAAGAAATCTTAAGGGAGAGAGTGGAGAACAAAACAAAACACCAAAAGCAACAAAGATTAGAAAGGACCAGAGAACATTACCAGAAACACCAGCTCTACAGGAAAAAAATCTCCCTGAAGTCATTTTTCAATAATCATTCAGAGTGTAAATGGATTAAATGCTCCAATCAAAAGACATAGGGTAGGAGTGCCTGGGTGTCTCAGCCAGTATGTTCCAATTCTTGATTTTGGCTCAGGTTATGATCTCACAATTCGTGAGTTTGAGCCCTGCATCGGGCTCTGTGCTGACAGTATGTCACCTGCACTTGCTTAGGATTGTCTTTCTCTCCCCTTCTCTCTGCCCCTCCTCTGCTTGCATGCTCATGCTCTCTCTCTCTCAAAAAAGAAAATCAATAAACAAACTTAAAAAAAACATAGGGTATCAGAATGGATAAGAAAACAAGATCCATCTATAAGCTTCCTACAGGAGACTCATTTTAGACCTAAAGGCACATGCAGATTGAAAGTGAAGGGATGCAAGAGACACAGGAGTGCTGATGCACAGGGGCACATGTACCCCAATGTTTATAGCAGCACTCTCGACAATAGCCAGATCATGGAAAGAGACTAAGTGCCCATCAACTGACGAATGGATAAAGAAGTTATGGTACTTATATACAATGGACTACTACGTGGCAATGAGAAAGAATGAAATCTGGCCATGTGTAGCAACGTGGATGGAACTGGAAGGTATTATGCTAAGTGAAATAAGTCAGGCAGAGAAAGACAAATACCATATGTTTTCACGCATAGATGGATTTTTAGAGACTTAGCAGAAAACCATGGGGGAGGGGAAGAGGGGAAAGAAAAAAAAAGCCACAGAGAGGGAGGGAGACAAAACGTAAGAGACTCTTAAATACTAAGAACAAACTGAGGGTTGATGGGGGATATAGGAGGGGAGAGTGGGTTACGGGCATTGAGGAGGGCACTTGTTGGGATGAGCACTGGGTGCTGTATGGAAACCAATTTGACAATAAATTGTTAAAAAAAAAAAAACAACCACAAAGTGAAGGGATGGAGAACCATCTGTCATGCTGATGTATGTCAAAAGAAAACCAGAGTAACCATACTTAGACAAACTAGACTTTAAAACAAAGACTGTAACAAGTGACGAAGAAGGAAATTATTTCATAATTAAGGGTTCTATCCATAAATAAGATCTAAAGATCTTAAATATTTATGCTCCAACTTGAGACCACCCAAATATATAAATCAGTTGATAACAAACAGAAAGAAATATATTGATAAGAATTCAATAATGGTAGGGGACCTTAACACCCCACTTACAGCAATGGACAGTCATCTACGCAGAAAACAAAGAAACAATAACTTTGAGTGACCCACTAGACCACATGGACTTATATTCAGAACATTTCATCTTAAAGTAGCAGCATTCACATTCTCCTTGAGTGCACATGGAATATTCTCCAGAATAGAGCACATACTGAGTCACAAATCAACCACCACCAAGTACAAAAATATAGAGATGATACCATGTGTATTTTCAGATCACAATGCTATGAAACTTGTAGTCCACCACAAGAAAAAATTTGGAAAGCCCTCGAATACAGGGAGGGTAAAGAGTATCCTACTAAAGAGTAAATGAGTTAACCAGGAAATTAAAGACAAAAAAAAAAAAAAGATGAAAGCCAATGAAAATGAAAACACGCAATCCAAACCCTATGGGATGCAGCAAAGGCAGTCCTGAGAGGAAAGCGTATTTCTATTCAGGCCTATCTAAAGAAGCAAGAAAGATCCCAAATACACAGCTTAACTTTACACCTAAAAAACTAGCAAAGGAGCAACAAATATAGCCAGCTGAAGAAAAGAAATAATAAAGATTAGAGCAGAAATAAATAATATAGAAACAAACAAACAAAAAAACCCAGTAGAAGAGATCAATGAAACTAAAAGCTGGTTTTTTGAAAGAATAAACAAAATTGATAACCCCCTAGCCGTACTTCAAAAAGAAAAGAGAAAGGGACCAAATAGATAAAATCATGAATGAAAGAGGAAAGATTACAAACACCACAGAAATGTATTTTTCAACTCTAAGAGAATACTATGAAAACTTCTATGACAACAAAATGGACAACCTGGAAGAAATGAACAAATTCCTAGAAACTCACACACTCCCAAAACTGAAACAGAAAGAATTAGAAAATGTGAAAGAGACTCAAAACCAACAAAGAAATTGAATCAGTATTTAAAAATCTTCCAACAAACAAGAGTCCTGGGCCAGATGGCTTCCCAGGAGATTTCTACCAGACATTTAAAAAAGAGTTAATGCCTATCCTTCTCAAATTGTTCCAAAAGATAGAAATAGAAGAAAAACTTCCTAACTCCTTCTATGAAGCCAGCATTACCTTGATTCCAAAACCGGACACAGACCCCACTAAAAAGGGATTCTCTCTCTCTGCCACTCTCCAGGTCTCAGACACACACTCTCTCTCTCATCTTCAAAATACATAAACATTTTAAAAAATAATTTAAAAAGCTAAAAAGGGCACTTGTGATGAGCCCTGAGTGTTGTATGTAAGTGATGAATCACTGAATTTTACTCCTGAAATCAATATTGCACAGCATATTAACTAACTTAAATTTAAGCAAAAAAAGAAAACAAACAAAAAGTACACACAGAAAACCCAAACAAAAATAAATAAATAAATAAATAAATAAATAAATAAATGAATAAATGTAAAAATAAAAATCAATCAATGTAATTCACCATATTTGCAAAATAAAGGAAAAATAATGTTATATCAACAGAGGCAGAAAATGGAATTGATAATATTCAACAAGTATTCAGTATTTAAAAAATCCTGCTAAATAAAACTAGATATGAAGTTCCTCCGTCTAATAGAAGCCACCTATAAATTTTGAAATCTTTCTGAGATCAGGAATTTGTTTTCGACACTGTATCAGAGATCATAACCATAAGGTATTGTAACAAGTCAAAAAATAATAATAAAATAATTAAAACTGCCATTATTGTCCAAGAAAAAATGCGCTAAAAGGAGGTAAGGCAGGGAAGACTTTATGCAAGAGGAATACAGCAGGCGTGAGAGACTAAACTCAACTCTGCTAAAATGAAAGGCAGGAGGAGTTTGGGGCCTTGCGGTCAGTTAGTGTAAAAACACGGGAGAAGTGTGGTGCAGAGGACGGCCGGTGTGATCAGGGGACCCGTGTTTACTGATCGGGGCTTACTGAGGTTAGGTTCCTACCCTCCCTTCGCCTCTCACGGATTCTTGGCCCAGCAAGCAGGAAAGACAAGAGAGGTGGCATCAGCCATAGTGTCCTTGGGCTGGTTTCTGACTGAGTCCACGGGGAAGTAGGACACTGACCCAGCGTCCTGGTCCAGATCCTTTGGCAACCCGGACTCTTAACGACAAGCCAGAGGCAGCAACGACAGCTAACAGCAGCAAAATAGCTAATTCACAGGCTTCCAGGGGGGCAGGCACTGATGTTAGCATGTTACATATGTGAACCCTTTTTACTCAGAGTAACTCTTCAAGGAAGGCACTATTACTTCCATTTCACAGATGAGGAAACTGAGGCTTAGAGAAGTAAGTGGCGGGGCTGGGATTCGAACCCAGGAAGTTGGGCCCCGAGTCCGTGCTTGTAGCCTGATGCGGCAGGCTGGACCAAGACGGGTAGACATCTGGACTAACTCATTATTTGGTCCGTTTCAATCTGATATCGTGTAATTATTTGTTCAACACAGATTCGAGAAATGAGTTCTGTGTTTGGGGCAAGTTTAGGAAAAAGGATGTTTCACAATTCAGAAGAAAGTCCTGCAGGTAACCAGATTTAGTCTCTTTCGAAGGCGGTTTATGACCGCAGGTTGTGAGCAAATAGCACATTCTGTCTTTTACCTTCTCCATTTCTTACAACAACGCAAGTTCCTTGGTTTCATCCCGTGTCTGGTGATGCTTCCCCGTAAGCTATAAAACGCTGCCTTGACAACCTGCCCAGTTACCGCCTTTGCCCCGGGCTCCTCAGAGAAGGGCTGGCTGAGGGGCGCTGGGGGCGTAACCAGGGAGCGACCTTCCAAGGAGGAAATAGAAACTTTATTCCTGCAAAAGGAATGGAGGAGAAGCAGGAAGTTCCACGTGCAGAAATGCTGGAGTTAGCTGAAGCCTGTCAGCCCCAGGACGTATGTCAGGATGTCACAGAGAAGCGGCAGGAGGAGAAGCAACAAAAAATGTGGTGCTTTGTTCATTTGTTCATTGTAAGTCATCAGGGCCCTGGAGCCCTGACCGTGCTGACTCTGGAGCAGTGGCGGAGCCGGAGACCCCGAGGGCTCACGCTCACAGCCATCGGGGCTCTGGTGCCTGCACCCGTGGAAGGGACTGGGGCCACAGCCCACTTTGGGGGTCCCCTTGGAGGGGTCCGGCACTGTCGTTGGTTCTGCTGGCAGGATGTCCCAGTAGGAGGCATGGAAGAGGAGAGACTATTGCGTGGCTTTGATAATATCTAAAACACATGGAAAATTGTCCAGAAGGGAACATTAGAAATCTTCCCTCTAAGAGGGCACAGATTTAAATCCAGTTGTAGTAACCATTTTATTCTCCTTGGCAGCAGGCGTTTCTGCCTTCACGGTCCTGTGTGTCATATTCAAAAGTCTCTGAAGCGTCCTAGTTACCTCTCATCTCAATGAAGTTGACACACTCGTCTTTTAGCCCAGTTTAGGCCAGTTACCAGAGTGGAAAAGTCCCAACAACTTCTTAAGCCATGATACAATTCTTTTGTGAATTTTACTCCTGCCCAGTGCCATAGGAATCAAAGACGTCACCCTCTTTCCTCAGCCTCCCTCCTTCCTCCCCACACTTCTGTTCTGTCCTCCAGCTCCCAGCTGTCACCTCCTCCCTTGTCCTGCTCAGAGCCCCTCTGATCTTCATTCTCCTCCCACCCTGCTCATAGGCAGGAGCACAGACTCATCCCTGGTATGTCTGGCAGATGAGATGCTGGCGCTGGGGGCTTTTATAGGCTCCGGGGCTTGGCTCCTGAAGAGGCAGAGGTGGATCTTGCATAACCAGACATGTGCTGGGTAATTCCTCACATTCCCTGTCTCCCAGGAGGCCTTGGGAGCTCCTGGGACCCCTATGGGGATGGGCCTAAGGGACTTTTCTAGCCACACCCTCCCTGTGGCTGGAGAACTGGAGAGTGGACTTGGGACCCCAAGACACCAGGGACTAGTTAAAGACTCTGTGTCCTCTGGGAAACCTCAGATCAGGGGAGCCTGGGCGGCTCAGTTGGTTAAGCATCCGACTTTGGCTCAGGTCATGATCTTGCCATTTGTGAATTTGAGCCCCTCATTGGGCTCCGTGCTGACAGCTCAGAGCCTGGAGCCTGCTTTGGATTCTGTGTCTCCCTCTCTGTCTCCCCCTCCTCCACTCACTATCTCTCTCTCAAAAATAAACATTAAAATCAAAAAAATTTTTTTAAAAGAAATGAAAAGATGTGTTGTATGTTTGGCACATCGAAGATGCTTAAAAATGTATGTTAAAATAGATGACTGGCATCTAGAGTGTTTGTGCAGCCTGGGGATGGGCTCTCGGGGCTTCACCCTCAAGGAGCTTATCCTGAACTATAACAAGATGCTAAGGAAAGGTTCGTCATGCCGGGAGGCTTCTGAGCTGACGGCACAGTTATCACAGGGACAGGGTGATGCTGACCAAGGGATGGAGTTCCTTTTGTCGTTGAGCGAACAGGAAACCATTTGGGCTAGAAAGGTTAATTTACTCATTTATTGAGAGCACACTCTGTGTCACCCATTGGGCTAGAGACAGGGACAGAGAAGTGAGCAAAGCAGAGATGGCCTCACTCTCTCTGAGGTCCCAATATACGGAGGACAATGAATGACCTCTAAGGCTCTTTAGCCTGGAGGTGCCCAATCGCCAACTTACTTATTACCTATTTTCAGATGTAGGGCCTGCCCTCCCAAAGCTTCCAGCTCAAGAATGAATGAGTCAACACATGAACAAGGCATTTAGTTAAACAGACATTCAGTTAGCATCTTGGCTGGGGTCTGTGCCCCTCAGAATTTGGCATTCAGAGGTGAATCAGACACAACCTCTGCCCTGAGAGCCTCACAACCCAGTGGACCTACTGAAATTCTTTGCGTGGGAAAAGTCCATGCGATCCAAAGAAGATGGCATTGAATCTCCTGAATCACGCATTCATGATTCGGTGAGGGCACTTAGGTTAAGAAAGAAAGAAAAGGAAGAAAAAGGAAGGAAGGAAGGAAGGAAGGAAGGAAGGAAGGAAGGAAGGAAGGAAGGAAGGAAGGAAGGAAGGAAGAAAGAAAGAAAGAAAGAAAAGGGAGGACCAAGCTTGTGGAGCAGGGACCACTCAGGCACTGATGTCCCTTCCCCCTTTCTTCACGCTACCGTAAGGCTCTGACTTCTGACTCACGAAGCCCTTGGTGGTTCCCCTCCTTTGTGATCTCCACTGTCCCCCAAATTTCAAGGCCTCCGAAGCCGAGTTCCTCAGGATGCAGGGCAGGAGCTGGGGGATTGAGAAGGAGAAGCTGCTCCAGGCGGATGCCCCCTGACCCCAGGGAGCGTGAAGCTCCGGAGGGTCCTGGGCCACAGCAGCTCCGTCTCTCCTGCCGGGCTACGCAAATGCTCCCCTGTCCTGTGTGTACCCGAGGAAGGAAGTGTGGGCATCCAGGCCGTGCAGACGTGTGGGTCCCTGGGAACAGAGCGGCAACCCCACCACGGGGACCCGCCCTCTGTTAGGGTTCGTAGTTGGGGGGCTGCTGAGACCCTCCCCTCCACACACAGTATCTGCTCGCTGAACTGCCTCTGAGGGCGGGGGTCTGGGTCAGATCCAGCCTTCGACTCTCTGCCTGGGATCCTGGTCCCTCCCTCTGGTATTTGATCAGCTTCCCCAGGACCGGGTCCTGTCACCCGCCGGCACGGGACACGTGATGAGTGGGGGCATATTTAACGGGTAACTTTGGAAGGGGAGGACGGAGTCCTCCTCAGGACTTGTCGTCTGGAATCAGTGGTACAGACATCGGGGCAGAGCAATGTTTGCTCTGGGAGGGAGGGGGGACAGGTGTCCAGGGCGGGGCCCCGGGGGCACGGTGACTAGGAACTGTGGCCTCAGGCTGAGAGGCACACGGCGTGACAGAGGGGCAGAGAGGCTCCCGTGGGGGTCCGTCTCTAGTTAAGATGCCCGGTTCCCTCTGCAAGCTTGCCGCTGCCCACAGGGGAGTGGCCGCTTGGGAAGTGGCCAGTCTCACTTTTAACTGAATTTTCAAGTCCCTGAGCAGTAGTCATTTTGAGCTTTTTAAAGTGTGTTTCATGGCCATTTCTACAAAATGTATTATACTGGTTTGTTATTTTCTTTTCCGTTTTCAAGAGTCTGATTCATCATGGGTATTAATCTTGATCTGTGTTTGTTAAAATATGTCATGTATCAGATTTTATAGACTATTTATAATGCCTTTTGTTATTAAGACATTTTTAGTTTTTCTATAATCATGTCTTTCTTTGCTTTTATAGCTCCAAGGTTTCTTGAGTTGGTTAAGATTTCCATCATCCTCAGTGTTGGCACGTCAGCAAAGCAACCCCTCCCTCGAATAAGAGTATAAAATGGGCCCACCAAGCAGAGCCCTGAGGTGGGGAAGGCTCACAGAGGGGTGGTCCTGGGGGTGCTCTCAGGGTTTCCGACTGAAGGAGCACAAGACTGAAGGAGCACAAACGGAGCCCTTCCTTTCCCAGGGTCCGCGATGTGGGCTGCTCACGCTCCTGTCCTGGGAGCAGAGTCCCTGCCCTGACGAGTCGTCCTGACACAGGAGGTTTCCAGTCCAAGGACTCGGTTTTAGTGGCATCTTGCCTTGTGCTTGGAAGGTGTGCGACACAATAATAGTCATTGCTGCCAGAGTCACTGGAGAGTCCTTCCAACTACAGACGGAGTAGGTAGGAACTTCTATCTGGTAACCCCCTGACTCCCCAGAGGGCCGGCCTCGGAGTCAAGAAGCACTCGGCGGGGCTGAATTCTTGGCCTCTGGGCCTCTCAACACCGAGCCTCTGAGGGCCATGCCTCAGAGCGGCGACAGCAGCCAGAGCTCCCAGACCGCAGCTCTGCACCTCATGCTGGAGGGATGGCGGGGCGGCTGCTCCCAGACCTGCATCCGTGCCACGCCCAGGGCGAGGAAGAAGCCAGAGCTGGACACGGGGACGGGCGTGTCGGGAGGGTCTGGGTTGACAGGCGGGTCTCTCAGCATGAGTTGAGTTGAACGTGAACTGAACCCAGAACACACATATTAACCTAGAATAAAAATACCTTTGCTTTTTCTAAGCAAAGAAACCCCCTGTTTGTAAACCAAGGGCAAAGTCCATCAATGCTGATTAACTCCATCAATTCCCCCACATTACCGTTTCATGGTTGTTTCATGGTCTTGCCAATGGAGGTGTTTTCAGTCTGGTTCCAACCCTCGCCTGCCACCACCCCGGGTACATTTCTCTGTCTCCGTCCCGAATGGAGCGCCATGTGACTATGCTTACTACTGCGCTCATGTGGCTCATTCTTCCAAGTGTTTTATGTGCAACTCACTTTACGCGAGCAGCAGTTAACTTACACAACTATTGATTTGCACAGTTAATTCATACATTGTGCTCAACATTGCTGTTAAGCACTCACAGTTGCCCACACTTCATGGGTGAGGAAGCCAAGGACGCACGTACAATTTGAGGAACTTGCCTAAGGTTTTCAGAGCAAGTACTCGCTTCTCAGAGTTCAAGCCCGGGCAGTTTGGCTTCCAATGCGTGTCCTGACAAGTACTCTAGAGTTGAACTCTGAAGGCCCATACTTGCCGGGGTCCTTGTTCCGGCGAATCTAGGGGTCCACAAAGGACGGACGGTCAGGCGAAATGAAGTGAGAGAGCCACGAGAGAGATGGAGTCTGATGACCAAGCAGGCAGCCCTGGCAATTCTGGCGTCTCCGCCCTGCCGGTCTCAGTGTCTTTATTTAAAGGTAGTGAGTGACATTACAGCAGTGAGTGACAGCCCATCAGGAAGCATAGTTTGAACAATAATGTGTTTTTATCAGTAAAGCTGCGATTTCCTCAATCTTACAAGTTGTTTTCAAGTTAATTAGCATATAAATTTAAGGCTGGGGGAGAGAGCAGGAAGTTACCTAGGCCTGCCTATGTTAATTATCTATAAACAGGCCAGGAGTCCTTCCGCCTATTCTTCCCACCACAATGGGGGAGGTGCAACCCATCCGGAACGGAATTCCCAGTGCTTGTCCTTTGCCCGTGAATGAGTGAATTTACATAATAGGAGCCCAACATTTACACAAGTCACACCAATATTCAGCCAGCTCACAACTGCTTCAACCACCTTTTCCACACAGGGAGGGGTCTCAACCTGCGAGCCCGAAACGGCTCCCAACACCTATCCCCTTTCTATTTTTTAAATGCAAAGTATGTAATGGATACATTCTAATAAGTGGTATAGGTTGATAGAGCAAGTACAAAGCACAGAGATTTTTCCCATAGATTGTCAGTTACAGTTGAAAGGTCACACGAAAAACATCATAATTTTCTTAAAACATTATCTAGCCTCTATTTCCTACCAGTCCTGACCTGAAACCCATAGTAATAATCACATTCCTGAGGGTCTGGCATCAGTCTAAATAGATCAAAATACATTCTAAACTCTATTGATTTCTTAGAGATTTTATTTCCAGGATTCTCAACATTATTTTATTAATGTTAACAAAGTATGGCAGCATATGCTGGTTTAACAGGGGAAGAAGCTCTGGAGTCACTCCTATTTTCTATGGCCTGTCTTCTTCAGGAGAATATTAGGATAAATCTCAAATCAACTCAGAGGCCCAGTGACCCTATAGCCAGGTGTCCTGGTGACTCTTCCTACAACTGCCTGTCTTAGGTTGTTCCTCCCTGAGGAATCTTACCCGTCTTTGGCTAACCAGCCCTCCTTCAGAGTCAGACCAGCCATTATTATGTTCTTGTCCTATTACAACCTGGCATTTGCTTCGAGGCACCCGCAGCCACTGATGAGGGCTCCGGTCTAGGGCACTGCCTTATGGGCCGGAGTCTTCTCCTTAGGTAGTGTCGCCAGGGCCAGTATCTTCTGGTCTCCAACATCTTTCCCTTTATATTTTTAAGAGCAAAAGTACGAAATTCTGTTGAAATAGATTTTATGCTGCGGCTTAAAATTCTAAAGATAACAGGAAGTAGCAGAAGAATAACAATATTAGAATGGAAACTCCGATATTGATCATCATGGAAACAAAAAGTGATGAACAAACTTAGAAAGATTATTATCCAGACCTGCATTATGTGTTTCTATACTTTATCCCAGGAACGTTCAGTCTTATTAAAACGTAAAGGAGTAACAAACCCACTTTTAGGTCACATGAGAGCATCACTGATCTCCTGGACGACTTGTAAACCATAATTATACCAAGTGAGAGTTAGTGTAACAGGAAGCATTATCTAAGGGGGTTGTTTAACAATTATTATGGATTTTGCATTAATATGTGAGGATATATAGTTAGTCCAAATGCAAGCAAAACAGGTAACAGAATAACTTCCATTTGTAGTCAGGTCAATATTAAGCATGCCCTGTGCAGTGGTGGAGATAAGAATTGCATAAGGTGTCTGTACGCAAGCTTGAACATTATAAGAAGTAAGTTTTGTTGGTCGGGTCAAAGTGACCGGGTGAGCAGCAGCATCTAGGTCCTGGTGGGGGTGGTGCTAATGACCTGCGGGCTTGGACTGTCCTTGTCCGGCGGCAGCTCAGTGGCTGGTAGTGGGGCGGAGGAAGGTGAGTCTTGTTTGGTGGTGCAGGCACAGAGGATTCCACATAGGGCTGGACTAGGCGCTCCGGAATCCACAGGGGGAAGTCCGAGTCCTGTGGGAATACACAAGCACACTCTTGACCCCAGGTTAACACCACATCCTATTAAACTTTTTTAAGGCGGCTGGTGTAGAAGCAGGGGCATTGTCCGTTTTGATTGCCCTGGGAATTCCCAAGTAGGAAAAGCACACAAAAAAAGTGCTGGATCACATCTTTAAAGGCCTCTCCTGTACGTGCCAAGGCAATAACATGAGAAAAGATCCGCACACACATACACGTAGGAAAGTTTACCAAAAGATGGAATGTGAGTAACGTTCACTTGCCAAAGATCATCACTTGCCAAAGATCATTAGGCCTCAGGCCTCTAGGGTTCCAACTGACCTTTGCTATAGGCAATTACTAGCTTTGCCCCCCTTTGTTGTTAAAGTAGCCAGCAGCAACAGATAAGATGTAACTATCTTTCTGGGTGTGGAGGGCAGATGTAACCATTTAAAGGTGCCTCGCGTTAAGCCTCATTAAAAGCCTGCAAAACCAAACTGGTCTTAAAGCTTGATCCACAAACCTTTTGACAAAGGGTGGGGCTATTTTTTATGCCCTGAGGCAAACCTTTCCATTGATACCTCTGAAAAGACCACCTAAGGTTCTCAGAAGGCAGGCTAAAGGCGAATCTAGGGCGATCTTCCCGATGTAGGGGGATAGTGATAAAACAATCATGTAAGTCGATTACAAGAATTTGAAAATCATTTGGAACAGCCACAGGAGAGGGGAGGCTGGCATCAAGGGTATTGCCACCATTTTCCCAGCCTCCGGATCAAAGGAGGAGGAATTTTAACCCTAACCCTGTGTACTTTTAAAAGCCATGTCTTTAAGCATAGTTTGTCCTGACCACACATAAAATACCCCTTTTTAAAGATTTTTCCTTCACGAACCTTCTACAACTTGTCTTTGGCATTTAGATTTTGTCCAAAGCCATTTCTTTCCAAATAACCAGTCTCATTTAGGACAAAATTACTTTCTTTCTACCTTCAGCAAAAGTATATTTCTATTTCTATTTCTTCTATCTTTCTTTCATATCTCCTACTTTCTTACATACAGAGTTGCTTTCCTTATTTCCATCGGTCTTAAGTACACTTCGCAGAACTTTAACTGCTAGAAACCTTAGTCTCCAGTGAAAACTAAGTAGTAACCGATTGTGAACTCTGTGTTATATCAGAATTTGTTAGATGGCAAACTTATGAATCCATTAAGCACAAAGCATGTTTTTCAACAGTTCCAAATATCCTTAGTTTTTGCAACAAGTCCAAAGCACAAACCTACATTTAGTAATTAGTGCTTCAGCTTCTTTTCTCGTTAGATAGCCAATGAATTCAGTCTCAATTTCTCATGCAAGCCAAATTGTAACGTTTCAGGGTACCAAGGACTTTGAAAGCTGTCGAAGCAGACCAAGTTGACCATCACTTTCAGGCTTCCTTTTGCTAGCAAATTGGAACAGAGATAACATGAGCTTGTTTGACCTTCAGTACACCTTAGCAGAATAAAGTTTCATACTTAATGCTGATAACTTTAAAGACAGATCCATCAAACTTAAATTCATTTAAACACCATATATATTTCATTTACTATTTTAATCTTGGGAAGTTTGTTAAAACCTTAGGAAGTCATTATAAAGCACATCCTAATAGGATTACAGATCTTTACAAATCTTAAAACTCTACTTATTTGACCAAGGCAGCAATAAAAGATCCTAATGGCCAATGTATAGCATCATATGGCTGTTAAAAAACCTAGCTCCTTTAACATTGAGATGTTTTTACTGAGCAATGGAAGACCTGATAAAGATGAAACCTGAAGCTTTGGTTTTCCCTTAGAAAAGAGAGAAAAAACCTTTGTTTACATTATCTTATCAAGAGCAGAGTAGTCCAAGAAAACTTTGTGTTTTGAATGGAGAGAAAAGCAGAATTTCAACCTTATACCAGTGTACTTTTAAAATCCCACTCATCTCAACGTTAGTAGAATAAAGTTTTATGATTTAAAAGACATATCTACCTTAATTATGTTTCATCTCTGTCCCCTTAAAGGTTTACTGTTGTTAATTTTCTCCCGTGGAACCAGTGAGGAAATTTAAAGTTTAAGGAGGCGTTTTTTGCTTTCCGACAGTGTGAGGGGGTGGGGGCAGGGAGGACAGAAAGGGGGCAGGGAGGACAGAAAGGGCGCAGGGCCGAGAGGCCTGAAGGCCTACTGAAGCTCAGAGGGCAGAGAAAAGAGTTTCACATGGTCCTAAAGTCCGTCAGCTCAGATAGATGAGCAGATCGCCAAATTTTATTTTCTTTTGTTTTGAATTCTTTTTTTTGTTTTCTTTTGTTTTCCACTAGTGGAATTAGGCAGTCTATGTCTGGCCAGAGAGGACAGGGAAGTTCCCTGAAACAAAAGGAGTTTTGGCAGCAGCTTGGGAATATTCCTTAAAATCTCTATCCCGAGGTAGGCTGGTCAGAGTCAATGAGCTCCAATCATCAGAGTTATTAATTGAGGGAATGAATTAGAAGCCCTCACATATAGTTAGATTGACCAGAGTGTAGAAGGAGAAATAATGAGAGAAAGAGAGTTTTTTATATTACGGATAGGAAAAGTCCAATTGGTAGAAGCTTTAGGACTTTTAACCGGCTCAGTTTCCTCCTCATCTCTGTCCGTGTCTTTGCCTTAATAGGAGCTGGAGGGGCTGTAGCTCCAGAAATTTTATCTATATCTGAATCTAAGGCTTCCTTTATGACAATCCGTAATGATAAAATGTCGGTAGGGACCTTTTGAGATCTGTTGGCGACATAAAAGTGCTTAATTTCATCCCCCACTTTACTCCATGTTTTTGAATTGAGTGCGCCTTCCTCCGGAAGCCAAGGGCACTGCTCTTGAACAAAATGTAGAAAGCGTGCTACCCGTTGTTTTGAAACTTTAATCCCTTTCTTAATAAGGAGATCATGAATAATGTTAATAAAGAGTCTCTTTTCTTTAGACTCATTATGGCCCATGCTTCTCAAAAGTTTTAAGTTCTGTTTTCTATACAGAGTCCTCTTTCTTTAGACTCAGTGTGGCCTTATTGCTTCTCAAAAGTTAAATTCTGACTTCTATACTGAGTCTTCTTTCTTTAGACTCAGTAAAGTCCTTTAAAAAGTTTCCATCAACTGGCCCTACCTATCTTATGCAGGGGGGTCCCGGACACCCTACGATGGACTCCTAACCTTTCAGAATTCTCAGAAACCTCTACGAAAATGAAGTATTACCTTTGGGTCCCTGTTATACATGTTCGGGAATTTTCCAAAGGAGGAAAGGTGTCAGCGACTCAGGAGAACTGCATGGTTTCTGGAACCAGGCAGATGATTGCTTAACTTATTCTATACTGAGTCCTCTTTCTTTAGACTCAGTATGGCACAACGCTTCTCAAAGAGTTTAAGTTCTGAAACTTCCCACCACACTCGCCTTGCCTATCTCTACAAGGGGAGACTTTAGGTGGGGTCCTAACCGTCCCGACTATCTCAGAGGGAGTTTAGGGGAAAAGACAAAAAAAAAAAAGGATTACCTTTGTGCGTGCCCCACGTTGGGCGCCTCTTGCCAGGGTCCTTGTTCCGGCGAATCTAGGGGTCCACAAAGGACGGACGGTCAGGCGAAATGAAGTGAGAGAGCCACGAGAGAGATGTAGTCTGATGACCAAGCAGGCAGCCCTGGCAGTTCTGGCGTCTCTGCCCTGCCGGTCTCAGTGTCTTTATTTAAAAGTAGTGAGTTACATTACAGCAATGAGTGGCATCCCGTCAGTAAGCATAGTTTGAACAATAATGTTTTATCAGTAAAGCAGAGATTTCCTCAATCTTGCAAGTTGTTTTCAAGTTAATCAGCATACAAATTGAAGGCAGGGGGAGAGAACAGGAAGTTACCTAGGCCTGCCTATGTTAATTATCTATAAACAGGCCAGGAGTCATTCCGCCTATTCTTCCAACTACCCAACTACGATGGGGGAGGTGCAACCCATCCAGCAAGGACGAATTCCCAATGCTTGTCCTTTGCTTGTGAATGAGTGAATTTACATAATAGGAGCCTAACGTTTACACAAATCACACCAATATCCAGCTCACGACTGCTTCAACCACCTTTTCCACACAGGGAGGGGTCTCAACCTGTGAGCCCGAAACGGCTCCCAACACATACCGTTCACAGTTTGTGAGCTTCGAGCGCTTTAGGGTAAGTTCTTCTCTACAAGCTAGACTCAGAACAGCTGCTGCATAGCCCAGCTCCGCGTACTGTTTCTGGACTAGCTCCTACACCGCCCAGCCCCCTCTGCTTCTCACGTCCTCCTCTTCCTTGTCCTTTTGTCTTCACTTGAAACTTATTTTCTCAGTGGGGTTCTCTCCCTGACCTACCCCGACACAGAGCCTCTCCTTTGGGTCCCGTGGATAAATTCACAAAAATGACAGATGAAGAAAAGACTAGGCCCCTAAGGAGACAAAACAGATGAGGGGACAGGAATGAGTCTTCGCATGACTCTCTCCAGGGTTCATTCTGATTTCAGGACGAAGAGGTGGTACTGACACATTCAGGATGCGTGCTTAGTTATTTCTGATTGTCTTTTCCCTTTCTCTCTCCCCTCTTTGGAAATTCACGGGACATTTCAAGCTGCCTCACCCAACTTTGGTACCCAGAAGTTAGAAATGACTTCAGCGAATATTTAGCTACCAGGCAGTGGCTCCAAGGACCCAGGTTACTATGCACCCATCCCTTCTGGGGAGAGTAGAGGTCAAACTCTCACCTCTAGCTCTGATTGGTGAAGCAGTGGCTCAGGACTGGGGAGGAGAGGTTGAAAGGAGCTAAGAGGTGTGTTTTACAGGAAGAAACTCTAAAGTAATTAATCCATTACCTGTGGAAGACGGAGGAGAGGGATGAATGAATGACATTAGTAGGGTTCTATGTCTGGTGGGTAGGAGAGGTGGTGACCCAAAGAAGGCACGTTTTAGAAGTGAGTTGGTTTTGTGATAAGACAATATTTGCATGTTTAGGAAACATTTGATGGGTTTTCTAGGCAAAGGGGAGGAAGTTCAGAGGAAATATATTTTAAAAACTTTCCAGGTCATTCTTTCAGTTTTGATTCATCCGTCTTCTCATTTAATCAATATTCCATGGGCCATTGCTAGAGCACCCAGGAGAAGAAACAGGGAGTAAGAGCCCATTCAGAGTCCTCGTACTCTGGTGACACGATGACTGCGGGCCCAAGGTACCTAGAATTCTCGTGCACTGGTGTCAAAGGCCAGGAGAATGATTCCCAGCACTGGCTGGTCATACTGGATCACGAAAGGAAACACAGAGGGATACCCTGTTTCCTGAGACTGGTTTCCTGGGGCTACGAGAGCTCCTTCAGCTTTGTCCTCTCTGTCCAACCCCCCACCCGTGCTTCAGTGCTCGCACGTGGCCTTGCCACACACATCCACACACCTGCTGCACACGCCTAGTCTTTCTCATTCTCTTCCTGCATGGTTGCTATCGTCTTTGTCAATGAGCACGAGGAAACCTAGAACGGCATTCCCGAGGGCATTGCCAGACAATCTGGTGTCCCAACCACCTCATCGTGACTCTGTGTTGCAGGAGAGTCCTGGCCCTTAGCCTCAGCTGCACGTGGCTTTTCGCAGCGGTCTTCAGAATGTCCATAAGACTGTGAGCTCCCGGGGGCTGCAACACACATGTTATTTGTCTCTTTTAACCGAAGCGTTTGCACAGAATGTGTGCTAAACGCCTTGTAGGTGATGGAATGGGTTTTTTTTTTTTAATTAATTGCTATGTTCATATATCATACTTTTTTTCACTCTTAATCAGGAGCAGGGGGCTATATCTGAGACTCTAAGTTATAAATTGAAGATAAGGCATCTCCTTGTTGGCAGAAATTTAAAGATCTCATGCTCTTACCCTCCAGATAGCATGTAAAACCCGTCTCTCTTTTTTAAAGCTGCACTCCAAGTTCATGCTACACAGTAGGGCCTCAGTAAATGTGTGATGAATTAATTAATGGAACAATGGAACAGTGAGTGTAATCCACAACTTCATCAGACTCCTTACTCTGCTCTCAGTCACTAGCAAGTTTAAACCAACCATTTGGTTCCCATTACACTCTTGACTAGAAATAATTGTGTTTCTTAGAACCCTGAAGGCATGAACATGCATCCCCAGGAAGAGTTTTCTACTCTTACTTCTATTTTGAAATACAATTTCTGAGGATAGGAACTGAATACCCTCCATCTCTGCATTTCACATACCTACCTAGGCGAAGTGCCTGGATTCGGCAGACAGCTTTTTTAAAAACTGACTTTATTGAGACAACTTCCGTGTGCCTTCTCATGTGCTGAGCCCCTTTTAAGAGTCCCAAAAAATTCAGTGAGGAAAATACTAACCCACCCATTTCACGGTTGAGGATTTGTATCTCAAAGTCTTTGAGACCATACAGATCACAAACAGCAGAGCTAAAATTCTATCCAAGAGACTTTTTCCTTATAATACATACATATAATAAGGGACTATTTTCTTGCATTGTAAAGTAGTAAGCATCTTAATTTCTAAAGGGACAGTCTTAGTCACGATCGTCATCAGCACCGAAGCAATCTACAGAAGCTGCCTCCATGTGTCCAATGACCCTGTTGGCTGGGGCCTGCAGACTAGCCTGGGACCAGGCCCTTAGCAACAGGAGGCTGACTGGGGTGATGGATGTCTGGAGAAGCGTATCCCGGGAAGGACACGGTCCCCGATTCAGTTCCCCAGGAACCAGCCCGGCCACGGGAGCAGGACTCAAAGACCACTGTGAGGGATGGAAGTCAGATGGAATCAAACACTTGCACAAGGAAGTTGAGGTACGGCCCTCTGGTCTCCTCAGAGGCCACTCCCCGAGCACTTGTCCCGGCACTGGCTCCTCGGGAATCCCCAGCCAGCTCCTCAGTGACTCAGCCTGAAGAAACCTGTGACTTACTAAAGCTCCTCTAGATGCGGGTGCAGGTGACGGGGTCCTGGGAGGTCCTAAGGTCTCCCTGGAGGCAGGGAAGAGGAGAACAGGAATGTCTGGAATGGCCCAACACAGGACTTGTTGTGCAAGAGTCGCCTCTGTCCCTCCCGGAGCCAAGCCCGGGTCCTATATAAGACACGGCCAGCTCCAGCAGCTATCTCCTCTGCCTGACTCCCCAGGGACGAGTGTGCTCCTGCCTGGAACCAGGGTGAGTGGGAGGTGGAGCCCAGAGGGGTCTGAGCAGGACAAGGGAGGAGGTAGCAGCGGGAGGCAAGGAGCAGAACAGAAGGATGGGAGGAGGGGGGAGGCTGAGGAAAGGGCTCTATCCTGGATTCCGCGCTGTCATAGGCAGAAATAACTCGGTTCGACCTGAGTCTGGAAATCTTGCCGTGGGCTTGGAGAAGTGTGAGTCTCACGATTCTGTCAGGGACTTACTCTCATATTAAGGGAATAGGCATGTCAGTGGGGTGCAGACACCTTACCTAAGCTCACAACGAGTAAGAAAAACCAGCTGTCTACTGAAAAATAGACCAAGAAGCTCCTTATTAGATCTGGTTTTTCAAACAGGAGAAACACTTAAAAAGTTTCTCTTTGTTTACTGATGGATACCTGCTAGGTAGCATTAAACATTATCTCTGATTTAAAAGAAATGAAATTACCATCGTTGGTTCGACATAGATAAATAATTTCATGACTCACTTTCAGGTTGAAAACGTCCTGCCAAGATGTCCTGTCAGCAAAACCAGCAGCAGTGCCAACCTCCTCCCAAGTGCCCCCCAAAATGCTCCCCCAAGTGCCCTCCAAAGTGCCCCCCTCAATGCCCAGCCCCGTGTCCCCCTCCGGTCGCTTCCTGCTGCGGCCCCAGCTCTGGGGGTGGTGTCTGCTGCCTGAGCCACCACAGGCCCCGTCTCTTCCACCGGCGCCGGCACCAGAGCCCAGACTGCTGTGAGCGTGAGCCCTCGGGAAGCTCGGGCTGCTGCCCTGGCTCTGGGGACTGCTGCTGACCCAGGCCGTGGGCGCCGTAGAGAAATCTAGAGGAGCAACCTCAAGGCACGCACCTCCTCTAGAGCGAGGCTTCTCTTGCGTCCTCTTTCTCCTCTTCGAGGGGCTGACAGAGCCTGTGAAGCATTCTGTTCATTCCGTTCCTCCACGGGCCCTCCGGCATCCCCATCTTCCCTTCCTCCCTTCCCTCATACAGCAGTAAAGCTCTCTTGCGTACTCACAAGTAGCCTGGTCATTGTCAGTTCCTTCCAGGTCCTTAATTTCCTTCAAGCCCAGAGCCCCGTAGCACCCAGAGGATGCTTTGGCAAGAGGGGAGTGCAAGAAAGGTTAGGCTAGAAGACTCTCCCAGAAGAGGCGTCGTCTGAGAGCAGTCTCAGAGGAGAGCTTGTCAGTGGCCTTGCCCTGTGGATCCCCTCGGCCCATGCGGTGGCCAGAGCCACCTGACAGCACTTTTGACCAGGAGCAGCCGGGTCAGTCTCACCCACCTGCTGTATGAAAATCACTTTTATTTTCTCTGCAAGCCCTGACAGCACTTGAAAATTGCTTAGAGTTCAAGGAGATGGGGAAAGGTGTATTTAACGGAACCCCTTCATTTGATTGGAAATGCTTGGCATGAGAATTCTTAGGGATAAGCTTGAACGACACCTCCTTGCCACTCAGCTGCCTTCTGGGGAGGGGGGGGAATCAGCTCCCTTTTTCTTTCAGTCAGCCTCTAGCCATTTTTTCAATTACAGAAATTTTTTCCCCACTGGGTTATTTGTTTTGAGCTCAACATCACTCATCATCAGGGAAATACAAACGAAAACCACAATGAGATACCACCTCACACCTGTCTCAAGTGGCCGAACTCAGGAAACAACAGATGTTGGCCAGGATGCGGAGAAAGGGGAACCCTTTTGCACCGCTGTTGGGAATGCAAACTGGTGCAGACGTTCTGGAAAACACTGCGGAGGGTCCTCAAAAAGTTAAAAATGAACGACCCTACGGCCCAGCAATTGCCCTACTAGGTGTTTATCCAAAGGATACAAAAACGCTGATTCGAAGGGGCACCTGCGCCCCAATGTTTATAGCAGCCCCATAGTAGCCGAAGTGTGGAAAGAGCCAAAAGGTCCATCAACTTATGAATGGATAAAGAAGACGTGGTGTATAAATATATACAATGGAGTATTACTCAGCAACGAGAAAGAATGAAATCTTGACATTTGCAATGAAACTAGAGTGTATTATGCTAAGTGAAATAAGTCAGGCAGAGAAAGACAAATATGTGATTTCACTCATATATGGAATTTAAGAAACAAAACAGATGAACATAGGGGAAGGGAAGGAAAAATCAGATGAACACAGCAAGGGAGCAAACCATAAGAGAGTCTTAAATACAGAGAAAAAATTGAGGGTCGCTGGAGGGAATACGTTGGGGGAATGGGCTAGGTGGGTGATGGGCGTTAAGGAGGGCACTTGTTAGGATGAGCACTGGGTGCTGTATGTAAGTGACGGGTTCTACCCCTGAGACCAAGACTGTACTGTATGTTAATTAACTTGTATTTAACTTAAAAAATTTTTTTTCGAGAAAGAGAGAGAGTGGGAAGAGAGACAAAGAGGGAGAATCCTAAGCAGGCTCCAAACCCAGCAGAGCCTGAGGTGGGGCTGGCTCCCATGACTCTGGGATCATGATCTGAGCTGAAATCAAGAGCCGATCGCTCAACCAGCTGAGTTACCCAGGCACCCCCAGCCTCTCTTTTAAACAAATGTTAAATAAATGTTTAAACAATGTAGGCTGAATGGACACCGTGTGTGAGCCTGCCCAGGCGCCTGCTTGGTGCACGGCTAAGTGAGGCCCGCGGGTTGCAGAACGTGAAACTGGCACCTGGGTCAATGTCCCACCTCCATTTTTGCCACCGAGCTCACTGCTGGGGTTCAGGCAAACTGGACCGTCAAAATGTAACGCTTTTATGCTTCAACCACTGTCAAGAAAGTGAAAAGACCACCTACAGCATGGGAGAAGGTATTTATAAATCATAAATCTGATAAAAGTTTACATACAGAACATACAAAGACCTCTTACAACTCAATCGTTAAAAAGACATGTAACGAATTAAAAATGGACCAAGGATCTGAATATTCATTTCTCTAAGGAAAGAATGGAAAAGGAAATATTCATTTCTCTAAGGTATATAAATGGATGATGGCACATGGAAACATGCTCAATATAATAAGTTATCAGAGTAGTACAAATCGTAACCAGAGTGAGATCCCACTCCACAGCAACTAGGACGGCTGTTAAAAAAAAAGACAAAAACAACAAATTAAAAAAAAAGACAAAAATAACAAGTCTTTGCAAGGTTTGGGAAAATGGAAACCCTCCTTCATTGCTGGTACAGATGTAACATGGTATAACCTTGCAGGAAACGGTTCGAGAGCTCCTCTGAATGTCAAACATTGTTACTATTTCTTCAGCACTTCCACTCCGGGTGCCTCCAGGAGCCAAACGGAAACATGTGATTTCATAAAACCATGTGCAAGATTGTCGACCTGCAATCTTTTGAGGAGCTGGGTCGCAAACATGTTTTAAAATCAGACTGTGATGATGATGGCTTCACAACTCTCTGAGTATCTTGAAATTACTAAATTGTACACTTTCAGTGGGAAAATAATATGGTATATGAATTATATCTCAATAAAGCTGTGAAAAAGCTTTGAATGGAATTTAATCGAATCTATAGTTCCATTTGCGTGGATTGTTTGAATATAACTCCACCGGCTATGAACATGATATATTTCTCTATTTACTGAAATCTTTAGTGTCTCTCAAATTTTATTGAAAAGTATCTTGCAAGTCTTCAAATTTAGACGTTAGATTTATTTTAAAATATTTTATATTTTTAACAGTAACATAACTGGAACTTAAAAAACTTGCCCTACCTATTGTTTGATTTTTATGTATTCCTTTTATGTACAGATACTTAATAAATTTCATCTTAATAGTGTATCTATGTATTTGCTTGATTTTCCTATATGCACAATCAGATCATCTAAGGTAATGAAAGTTGTGTTTTGTCGTTTCTAATCCTCATGTGTTTTATTTTTTCCCCCAACTTTAATGCTTAGTTTGAATTGCCACGATGTTCTTGAAAAATAGAATAAAGAAACCTTCGTTTACTAGATTTAAAAAATTACTTAGGGGGCGCCTGGGTGGCTCAGTCAGTTAAGTGTTCAACTTCAGCTCAGGTCATGATCTCACAGTCTGTGAGTTTGAACCCCGCGTCGGGCTGTGTGTTGACGGCTCAGAGCCTGGAGCCTGCTTCAGATTCTGTGTCTGCCTCTCTCTCTGCCCCTCCCCTGCTCATGCTTTGTCTCTCCTGCTCTCAAAAATAAATAAAACATTAAAAAAATTACTTAGAATGTTTAATAATTAGAACTGTTTGATAGTCATGAAAACAAATACCAGACTAATGCATCAACGAAACAAAATATAGCTTGAGAACAGACCCATGAATATATGGGACGAAGTTGGTATTTGAAAATAGAAGCCCTTAGTAGTTATCAAAAGAAATTATAGATCCTTTCAACACCTAAATAAAAAATCAAAACTGAAAGTTTATGAAATAAAACATAGGAGAATATCTCTATAACCTTGGAGCAATGTGGGCTATTAAAAAGCAGATACAAAAGAACACGCTATAAAGTAAAAGGCTGATAAACGTGCCCATGTTCAAAAATTTCCTCGCTGCCAATTATGTTTTAAAAGGCTGAAACTTTGACAATACATTGAGAGAAAATATTTCTAGCACACGTTGTAATCAAAGAGATAAACTCAGAATATAGAAATAACACATATAAATTAATATAAAAATTATCCTAAGAAAACTGGACAAGTGTATGGGTGAGACTTTTTTAAAAGAAGAAAATCACGTAGCAAATATGTGTAAAATGACACGCCAAACCTCTTAGGCATTTGGAGAACTACAAGGTAAGTCGTTTGATATCGTTTTTGGCCTTCAGTTTGGCAAATATTGGAAACAATGGCTTTATGATATTAAATCCCGAGCTTGGGAAAGAGCCATCTGTACAGACCGTGGTGGGAGTGTCGTCACATGTGGGGATGTCATATAGTCACAGATACATTTTCCGTAACCACCCCAACAAGAAAAATGACACACTCGTTTTCTCAACAATTCTAAATTTTTGCGCCTTAACTAGTCAAACACTTGTGTATGCACAAGGAGGAGCAAATCCAATCTGTGGCAGCATTTAGAATTAAGGAAAAGTCAGGAACAGTCTAAATGTCTGACGTTGAGAGAAGAGGTACGCAAACACTGACATCGTATTCGAGGAATCCGAGGTGAGGGCAGGAGAAAGACTGGGTGTCATTGGACGAACAAGCCCTTCCTTCTCCTCCACCGGGTGACGGCAACACCCGTGGGAGCAAGCATAGCTTCGCTGACTAAGATTTGGTCACTGCCATCGCCGCCATCACCGTCACCATCACCATCAGTAGCCAGCGCCCCAACAAACTCGTAAGTTAATATCTAATTTGCATAACTTGCTTTCCTGTAATCGCTATAAAAATTCTTTCATTCCACTGTTATTTATTTGTTAGCCAAATATGCACTGGGCACCTCGCGTGAGACAGGCGTTGTGCCTCGAATATGAAGCTTTCAGGCCAATGGGGAAGACAGTGCATTCAATGATTCCAACACGGACGGTTCCCGAGCACTTTGTGAGGGATCCCAAGTGGTCTGAGGTCAGAGAAGGTCTAATAGGAGCTGGACACCCAGGTCCACCTACAGCGGCCTCTCTCTGGAGCAAGAGCAGACTGCCTTTTTGCCCCAGTGTAAATTAGGTCTCCTTGCGATGCTTTTGTGATGAGAAGCCTCTTCGTTTACCTGCCTCTTCCACATACGTACGGTACAAGCTCCGGCATGTCTGCATTTGTAGTGTACTTTGTTTCTATGTTTGTCTATACGTCTGTGCTAGAAATAGTTTGGCTTCTAGTAGCAGAAACCTGAAAAGAGCAATGCTTACATAAACTAAAAGACTAATTGTATTTCACGTGCTGAACATCTAGACAGACGTAGTCCAGAGAGGTTTGGTAGCTCCGTGGCGTCCTCAGAGCTCTGGGCTCCTTTTCCTTTGCTCCTCCTCCATCCTTCGTTCTGGCTTCTATCTGGAAAATTGCCAGAGCGCCAGCGTGCTGGGGCTCCACCTGTGATGTCTGGGCAGGGACTCAGGCAGGAAGAAGAAAAGGGGCATGGCAAAGGGTGTCCACCAGCTCAGCTTATTGATTTTCTTAAACTTGGACATTTTCATATTTTTCATCAATGATCGATATGGCCAAGTCAGTAATTTGCCCCCTCAAAATTGTACCACACCACCCCCAAATGCAATGCATGCCCTTTTCAGAGCCACATCCTTAGAAACTCCTAAAGTGATTGCTAAACCGAATTTTCCACCCTTACCCTGGACACTGGCATGTCCTCGTGTCTGGATCCACGGAGGCATCATAGGTATGAGTTTCCTCACCTTTTGTGATGAAGGTCACAGGTGTGACTCTGTCAGATATGATGCAGCACACCCAGGATACTGTTTCTAGATGCCCAGTGGTCCCTCTGTTCTTTCCTGGAAAGTCATATCATGATCAAAACTATCTAGTTGTCCCCAACATTCATTTTCTCCTGTTCGTTAGTTTTAGAACCAGAACCAAGATCCCGGTGTGGGGAGGAGGCAAACTATGAACATGGAGTGGTCAGCATCATCGTTTCCTCCTCCATCTTCCTTCACTATCCCGCTACCAGGCACAGACCCATGTCACTCGCAGCCTTCAGGAACTGCAGAAGAAGGAAGTAGAGTCTTAGAGCCCCAGAAGATGGCCAAGCAGAGAGGAGGTCAGGGAGGAGCTGAGAGATAGAATATCCTGGAAGCTGTGGACTCCCAAAGCGTTTACTGAACTGGGTCCCTTGGCAGAGACATCTTCCCCAGGAGCAAGATAAGAGACCAGGACACCTCTGATTTCTTAGCGTAAAAGTCACCTGAGAAAAAAGCTCCTGGTTCCAGAATCTAAGAATCTCCTGAGCGCTCTGTGGAACTCTGTGGAACTCTGACCCGAGGAGATGGTGCCTTTCTAGATGCTACAAAGGTGCAATTGCTAGGTGCAATGCTGATCTGAGGAATTCTGGTCATCCCCGTGGCACCTCCACAGCAATTTCGAATGTCAGAAGGCATTCTACCTATGAGATAGGGACTACGTGTGAATCAAAGAATTTAGGTTCAGTACAGCCATCCTTCAACTAGAAGGACAACAAACAGCGTTAAACTTGCAAGACCGCAGTGATTTTGGCTTGATGAGCTCTTCCTGAGGAAGTAACTAGAGACCTCTGGCCTGTTGAGTGATGTCATAGGAAGCTCCAGCAAATATACCGAGGATGAGTTGTCAGGTCAAGGGCACAATCAGAAGTGGGGGTCATACAATTTCATAAAATAATGTGCCTGACTTAGGACTGATACGTCACCATTTCCGTTTCATAAGACTAAGTGCAAGCAAATTCACCTGGAAGAAAATTTAAAAATTTATGTTGTCTCGAAAAGAAAAATTCAGCCCTTTGCTGTATTCAGGAAATGCATCTAAAACCAAGTAATTCCAAAAGTGGGAAATAAAGAGCCAGATGAATGCACACATGGTAACTGTAAACACTAAGAAAGTAAGGTCGTCATCTTGTTGGGGTTTTGGGCTGGTGATAGGGGCCCGAAGCTGATGGCCAAGAAAAAATTCTTGAGATGTTCTTGATGCAAAAAGGTGATTTTATTAAAGCATGGGGATGGGACCTGTGGGCAGAAAGAGCTGTGCTCGGTTGTGAAGAGTGGCTGGTTTTATACTGTGGTTTTATACTGTGGTTTTATACTGTGGAGCAAAGGGAGGCAAAGCCAAAAAAGGAGGCCTCCAGAGAGACCTCAATGTGCCAGAGAGGACTCCTAAGATACCCGAGGCCTTGCTGTTGTCAGGCTAAGGTTGTTTCCCCTCTAATAAGGCATTAACATTAAGACAGTAGGGAGTTCCTGGAGAGACGTTATACTCTGTATTTGCCTCAAGTATCTGCCAATGGGCTGCAGGTTATAAGGAAATTTAACTATACCTACTGATGAGGGAGAATAAGGCAGGCTGAGGGCTAAGTACAAGCTAGCATACCATCCTTCCCCAGGTGGGATGTGTGTGACATTCATTCCTCAGGCACTCCTGGCTCCCCAAGGACAAAGGAAAGGAAAGAAAACAAATGGTTAACTGACAGAGATCACAGCCTTGCAGGACATGGGTCTCCATAAGTTTACGAATATTAGTAAGTTTCAAGAAGAAGGCAATCTTGTCAATAGCCTAATCTCCAGAAACCTATAGACTCAGTTTCCTGGATCCCTAATATCCCCCTCCCCTCCACAGTGATGTGGGGAACAGAGGCAAGAGGAAATGGCAGGTAAAGTTAAACTTTTTTATAACCTGCAGCCCATTGTCAGCTTGACAACAGCAAGGCCTCAGGTAACTTAGGAGTCCTCTTTAGCACAACAAAGTCCCTCGGGTGGCCTCCCTTTTGGCTTTGCCTCCCTGACTCCATAGTACATAATCAGTCACTCTTCAAACCCTAGTGCAGCTCTTTCTGCCCAGGGGTCCTGTCCCCGCGCTTTAATAAGATCACCTTTTCGCACCAAAGACATCTCAAGAATTCTTTCTTGGCCATCAACTCTGGACCCCGCCACTCCAGAACCCCGTCACTAAGACATATGTGAACTGATGGAGACTCCTGTCCTGGATGCCTGTGATCTCTGTCACTTAACCATTAGTTTCCCCCTTTCCTATGTTCTTGGGCAGCCAGGAGTGCCTGAGGACTGTCACACACATCTCATGGGGGGGGGGGTGTTGTTAGCTTGTGCTTTGCCCTCAGCTTGCCTTATGCTCCCTCTTCAATCTGACTATTTGGCAAGGTAAGATTCTAGTTTCAAAGCATTTTAAAGACAAAGACATTTTATTTTCCTAAGGGAAATTATTAACATTGAAATGTTATAACTACATGTACCAATTAGTATATAGAAACTTGAATAGGGCTGAAATTACAGGATACATGAGGAGAAATAAACAGCACTCACTGAAGAAAGATATAGAGAATCTAAACTTGTACTCAGTGAGGCAGATCTCATAAACATACTAAACACTTGACCTGACAATTGAGGACAAACGTCCACAAAATTTCACACGAAAAAAGACCATCATAAGTCTGAAAAGACCATCTTTAGAAAATCCCATACAGAGAACTGGACAGCAACATGCAAAAGAATGAAACGAGACCACTTCCTTACACCACTCACAAAAATAAACTCTAAATGGATGAAGGATCTGAATGTGAGACAGGAAACCATCAAAATCCTAGAGGAGAAAGTGGGAAAAAGCCTCTTTGACCTAAGATGCATGAATTTCTTACTCAGCACATCTCCAAAGGCAAGGGAATTAAAAGCAAAAATAAACTACTGGGATCTTATCAAGATAAAAATCTTCTGGCAGAAGAAACAACCAACAAAACAGATAGGCAACCAACGGAATGGGAAAAGATAATCGCAAATGACATATCGGATAAAGGACTAGTATCTAAAATCTATAAAGAACTTACCAAACTCCACACCCGAAAACCAAATAATCCAGTGAAGAAATGGGTGGAAGATATGAATAGACACTTCTCCAAAGAAGACATCCAAATGGCAAACAGACACATGAAACGATGCTCAATGTCACTCATCATCAGGGAAATACAAATCAAAACCCCACTGAGATACCACCTCACACCAGTCAGAGTGGTTAAAATGAACAAATCAGGAAACTATAGATGCTGGCGGGGATGTGGAGAAACAGGCACCCTCTTGCACTGTTGGTGGGAATGCAAACTGGTGCAGCCACTCTGGAGAACTGTGTGGAAGTTCATCAAAAAAATGAAAATAGAGCTACCCTATGACCCAGCAATAGCACTGCTGGGAATCTACCCAAGAGACACAGGAATGCTGATGCATAGGGGCACGTGTACCCCAATGTTCATAGCAGCACTTTCAACAATAGCCAAATCATGGAAAGAGACTGTCCATCAACTGATGATTGGATAAAGAAGATGTGGTACATATATACAATGGAATACTATGCAGCAATGAAAAAGAACGAAATCTGCCCATATGTGGCAACATGGATGGAACTGGAGGATATTATGCTGAGTGAAATAAGTCAGGCAGAGAAAGACAGATGCCATATGTTCCCACGCATAGGTAGGCTTTGTGAGACCTAACAGAAAACCAGGGGGGAGGGGAAAAGGGGAAGGAAGGGGAAAAAAAAAGCCACAGAGAGGGAGGAAGACATAACATAAGAGACCCTCAAAGACTAAGAACAAACTGAGGGGAGAGGGAGGTGTGGGAGGGGGGAGAGTGGGTGATGGGCACAGAGGAGGACACTTGTTGGGATGAGCACTGGGTGTTGTATGGAATCCAATTTGACAATAAATTATTTAAAAAAAAAGAAAGAAAGAAAATCCCATACACCCTGATATTTATAGCAGCACTTTCGACAATAGCCAAATCATGGAAACAGACTAAGTGTCCATCAACTGATGAATGAATAAAGAAGATGTGGTTTATATATACCATGGAATACTACGCGTCAATGAGAAAGAATGAAATCTGGCCATTTGTAGCAATGTGGATGGAACTGGAGGGTATTATGCTAAGTGAAATATGTCAGTCAGAGAAAGAGAGATACCATATGTTTCCACGCATAGGTGGACTTTGAGAGACTTAGCAGAAAACCATGGGGGGAGGGGAAGAGGGGAAAAGAAAAAAGCCACAGAGAGGGAGGGAGACAAAACATAAGAGACTCTTAAATACTAAGAAAAACCTGAGGGTTGAGGGGGGTATGGGAGGGTGGAAGGTGAGTGATGGACACTGAGGAGGGCACTTGTTAGGATGAGCACTGGGTGTTGTATGGAAACCAATTTGACAATAAATTGTTAAAAAATAATAAAAGATCATTGCAAATGACATATCGGATAAAGGACTAATATCTAAAATCTATAAAGAACTTACCAAACTCCACACCTGAAAAACAAACAACCCAGTGAAGAAATGGGCGGAAGATATGAATAGACACTTCTCCAAAGAGGACATTCAGATGGCCAACAGACACATGAAATGATGCTCAAAGTCACTCATCATCAGGGAAACACAAATCAAAACCACACTGCGATAGCACCTCACACCAGTCAGAGTGGCTAAAATGAACAAATCAGGAAACTGTAGATGCTGGCGGGGATGTGGAGAAAGGGGAACCCTCTTACACTGTTGGTGGGAATGCAAACTGGTGCAGCCACTCTGGAAAACGGTGTGGAGGTTCCTCAAAAAAATGAAAATAGAGCTACCCTATGACCCAGCAATAGTACTGCTAGGAATCTACCCAAGAGACACAGGAATGCTGATGCATAGGAGCACGTGTACCCCAATGTTCATAGCAGCACTTTCGACAACAGCCAAATCATGGAAAGAGACCAAGTGCCCATCAACTGACGAGTGGATAAAGAAGATGTGGCACATATATACAATGGACTACTATGTGGCAATGAGAAAAAATGAAATCTGGCCATGTGTAGCAACATGGATGGAACTGGAGGGTATTATGTTAAGTGAAATAAGTCAATCAGAAAAAGACAGATACCATATGTTTCCACGAATAGGTGGACTTGTGAGACTAAGCAAAAACCAGGGGGAGGGGAAGAGGGGAAAGAAAAAAAAGACACAGAGAGGGAGGGAGATAAAACATAAGAGACTCTCAAAGACTAAGAACAAACTGAGGGTGAGGGGGATGAGAGAGGGGGGAGAGGGGGTGATGGGCATTAAAAAGGGCACATGTTGGGATGAACAGTGGGTGTTATATGTAAACCAATTTGAAAATAAACTATTATAAAATTAAAAAAATAATAATAATAAAATAAAGCTTCAAAAAAAGAATGAATTCTCTATTTTGTGGATTTTTTAAAAAAAATTATTAATTTAAATTATTAATTATTAATTTTTGAGAGAAAGAGAGAGAGAAAGAAAGAGGCAGAGACAGGATCTGAAGCAGGCTCTGGGCTGATAGCAGGGAACCCAAAGCAGGGCTCACCCATGAATGAGTGCATGACCTGAGCTGAAGTCAGACACTCAACTGAATGGGGGTGCCCCTTAACTATTACCCGTCTACCTCTAAGCGCTTATATTTTCTTATTTTCACATGTGATTTTGAAACTTATTAAGTTACATAATGAAGTCATCTATGTCTGTAACAAATGATACAAATTTGATTGGTTATTTTATTAATTGTAAAAATTGCTCTTCCCTTAGAAAAGAATGGCATGATTCTTCATAATTCAGCCCTTTGTAGGTGATTTTGTAGGTTCATTCATATGAGTCCTGAATAATTTTTATTCAGGTGATTTAAATATTACATGGATAGAGGCTTTATATAAGGAGCCATTTGAGCTCATAAATTTAACCCAGAGTTTGCCTATTTAGAGCATGTGGCCAATTTTCAGAATTTTCTTACTAATTCTAACCGTTTTCAGATCAATTACTTTATTTTACTTTGATGATAGTTTGTGTTACCCTTTCTTTTATATATATATACATGTTTCTATACTATTTATACATATATACATACATTATATATATATATATATATAATATACATGTTTCTATACTATTTAATTTGTTAGAATTTCAGCACAAAACTAATTTATAACGGTACATTATGATTTCTGCTTACTTGAAACAAGCTGTGTTCATCACCTCACAGGTAATCCTTTTACTCAGAATTTTCTAAGGTCTTTTTTATCGAATATTATTCTAATATTGAATTTTATTAAGTATTTTTGAGAATTTGTTGAGAATTTATACTTTTCTGACTAACACTTGAGGTCTTTAGAAGACTGATGCTGTGAGTTTGGAAGGAGGGCAGGTGAAGAAACTGAGGTGTGGGGAGGCAACGGCACTGTTGCAAAGTCACAAGTGAAGGTGGTAGCGAGGCTAGAAATAGGGCTCTGCTCCCACGCTTGGAACTATGGCTCCCTGCTATGGAGAAAGGGAGCAAAATTACTTAAATATTATTAAGTTACAAGTTATTTAGGGCTTGTGCCTACGTTTTACCTTTTCAACCTTATCTTCCTCATCAAAAACATTGACAGAAGTCTTATCAGAGATCTCACTGCTGCCCCTGAGTCCATCCTGTTAGGAGACTGCCTCTTGATTCTGCGTCTTTCCCAAGGTCTTGAACCTCTGAAACAATCACATACGCAAATGGCCACACTCTTGAGCCTTCCTATTATGTTTTTTTCTTATTAGTCACTTTTTTTATGATGCTTACTTATTCAGACATTAGTGAATACCAAAGTTAAAGATACATACTTCTAATCATGAAATAAAGAAGTCATTGGGATGAAAATATGGCATAGGGAATATAGTCAATAATATTGTAGTAACGTTGAATAGTGACAGACTGTGACTACACTAGTGGTGAGCATAGCATAACGTATAGACATGGTAAATCACTGTACTGTACGCCACAGAGTAATGTAACATGTGCGACAGGAGGCCATTCCTAGAGAGATACTTGCCAGGAAACTCTTTCCCACCCTACCCAGCACCTGTATTCTAAGTTGGTTGTCCAAGTTACACAAAGGCAGTTAGTTCCTGGTCCCTGCAGGGAAGGAATGCAAGCCTGGAACTGAATCATCTTTGTCCTTGCTATCACATTCATCATCAACACGAACACCAACTTTGTCGTCATTTGGCTTCTATTTTCCATGATAGATGTTTCTAGAGGAACCTTGTGAGAATGTACATAAACAAATGTATCTTATGAAGATACATGGAAAGAGTTGACTATCAAGAGGGACTTTCCATAAGTAGGAAGATTCGACACTAAATTTTCTCATCCTAGGTGTCTGTCGTCTGAGGTAGAAGAAAGGGTTGTTTTTGTGTCATTTTTTTGGTTTTGTTTTCTAATTATGGGAAGAACTCTTTCTGCATACTAATTTTCTTGTATGTTAAGAAAACTCACGTCTTTCCTTAATGGTTACCACAGTGCATCTGTGCCCATGTCTCTGTGTGTGAGTGTGTGTGCGTGTGCACGCACGCACATGCACACGCATGTATGTGCACAAGTGAAAAAGAGAGACATATTGGAGGAGAAAGAGAGAAACATGGTATGGGAGGAAAGGAGGGGAGGGAGGGAGACTCTCTGATAAGGGTTACAAGTTAGTGAAAACATAGACAGGGCTACCAGACTTTTCATTGTTGTCTCTATGGGGGGACTCCATGGGACAGGGCAGAGTCATGGCACAACTCTCAACAAGAATCAAGACATGCCCATACGCAAGACCATTTTATATCTCTACCTCCCTAGGCTGACCCAACTACAAGTACAAATATGCTAGCCTCCAGGATCCAATCTGAAGGATTTTAGAGAAGCATCTTTGTAATAAATTTTTGGTGCCCTAACTGAAGGGCTTTATTCCCACACGCAGATACATGGACTTGACCCAATGAAAAGAGCCATGTTTACTCCAGGGGAGTGGACCGAGCCCTGGGAAGTGGTGTCTTGGTAAATGTTTAAGCAGTGGCATCTCTGGGGACAAAAAGAAATGTGAGTTTCTGCCAATTTCAGTGGTGTACATATTTCTGCCATGGCAGATTTCAAGCTACCCAACCAATAGCACTGAATGCGGAGTTAGGAAGAGGTACACACATCGGCTGTCCAGTCCACTACTGGGCTGGGACACCAGACCAAACATGACTGGACCTGTTGGGAAGAAAAGCCTCACGGCACCCAGTAAAGCTTGCATAGCAGCTACTGGATCCCAATGCAGTAGATGTCGGCCAAAGGGCTGTTTCTCAAAGATAGACAAGGGTGACTTTAAGACAGAGGTTGGAAAGACAGGCATTCACAACCTCCTTAGAAAAGGAATTTCAGAGACCACAGCATTAGCACCCTCTCTCTAGAGGTGATTTGGTCTCCCCAAACCTGGGCCAGAGCCAAGGGGAAGAGTATGATTTATAGAATGCCACATATGCAACTGCTCCCCCAAAGCCCTGACTCCAAGCGAGCAGGCTGGGAGTTCCCTCTCCCACCTCAGTGTGGAAAGAACCAATGGGCAGGGGAATGTCAGGAAGAACTTGCACGTGCTTGGCTTGAGCAAGAGCCATGTCCCGCTCCTGCCAGAAGCATGGCTCACCTGAAGCCCTGCCCTGGAGCCCATATAAAAGGTGTCCCTGCTGCTGGCACCACATCTGCTCCGCTTCCTCAAGGACGTGACTGCGGTTGTCTGAGACCAGGGTGAGTGTTTCTGTGAGACCCAGAGGGGACGCTGGGCAGGGTGGAGATACAGCTGGAATGCCATTCTGGGAGAGAGGCAGAGTGGAGTGTGGAGGAGGACAAAATAGCAGGCAAAAACAGAAAGGCAGGACTGATGCTTGCTCTGGACCAAGCAGGAACCACGGGAAGGCTAGTCCCTGTGGTCAGAGAGGAAGGTGATATATGACCAACAACTATACAGTCTTGCAGTGACTGCGCTGCTAACACTGAGCCCATTGCTCTGAAGGAAGATTTTCCCTGGCTGTGCAGATCCCCAATTTATATTGTGTGTGTGTGTCTCTGTGTGTGTGTGTGTGTCTGTGTGTGTCTGTGTGTATACACATTATACATAGACACAGACACAGACACACATATATGACATATATATGTCTCAGTATATATGGACTCCATATGTCTTTGAAAGGACATGAGATAAATATTCTAGTATTTCTTTCTAGCATTTGGATATTACTTGATGTCTGAGTTCACCAGTTGTTCTTAATCAGTTAAGAATCAAGAATTGTGGGGGCATCTGGGGGGCTCAGTTGGTTGGGCTTCTGACTTTGGCTCAGGTCATGATCTCACAGTTTGTGGGTTCAAGCCCCGTGTCAGGCTCTGTGCTAACAGCTTGAAACTGCTTGAAACTTGAATCCTGCTTCAGATTCCGTGACTCCCTCTCTCTCTGCCCCTCCCCTGTTTTCATTCGGTCTCTCTCTCTCTGTCTAAAAAATAAATAAACATTAAAAAATTTTTAAAAAAGAATCAAGAACTGTGGGCCACTCTAGAAAAGTAAAGAAGACACACTTACTGTCTCACATAAGATTCTGTGTGTGAGTTTTATTTTATTTTGTATACAGTGTGGTTTCAATGAGTTCAGCATAAGTCTATTCACACAGCCTTCTACACATAAGTTTACAAATATTTATATTGTAATGAATGAAGATGTTACTTGAAAGACACTCTAAACCTACTGTAGGTTCAATGAGTTAACAATAGAGCTATTACCATTTGCTTCAACACGTAAGTTTACATACGCTTAGATCTTTTCTTAAAGCTTTTACTTAAATTCCAGTTAACATAGTGTTATATTAGTTTCAGGTGTATAATATAGTGATTCAACACTTCCATACGTCACCCGGTGCTCATCACAAGTGCACTCTTAATCCCCGTCACCTATTTCACCCATGCCTCCACCCCTCTCCCCTCTGGCAACCCGTTTGTTTTCTATAGTTAAGAATCTTTTTCTTGGTTTGCCTCTTTCTTTTTTTCCCTTTGTTCTCGTTCTATTTCTTAAGTTCCACGTATGAATGAAATTGTAGGGTATTTGTCTTTTTCTCACTGACTTACTTCACTTAGCATAATACTCTCTAGTTCCATCCGTGTTGTTGCACATGTCAAGATTCCATGCTTTGTATGGCTGAGTAATAGTCCATTATATATATAGAGAGAGTGTCCAGTCTCCAAGTGTCTGTTGACTGATGAACGGATAAAGAAGAGACGTACACATATTTCAGATATCCCTCCCCAACCCTTAGGAAGGATCTCAAAAAAGGGAGAAATTTAATGACTCTGGAGGCTAATTCTGGGTATGTTTCTGTTTTCTCATTCAGGTTTACTGAAATCCCGCCAAGATGTCTTGTCAGCAGAACCAGCAGCAGAGCCAACCTCCTCCCAAATGCCTGCAAAAGTGTCCCACCCCTAAATGTTCCCCCAAATGCCCCCCCAAGTGCCCCCCAGTCTCTTCCTGCTGCAGTGTCAGCTCTGGAGGCTGCTGTGACTCCAGCTCCGGGGGTGGCGGCTGCTGTCTGAGCCACCACAGGCGACGCAGGTCCCACCGCCACAGACACCAGAGCTCTGATTGCTGCAGCCAGCCCTCGGGGGGCTCCGGCTGCTGCCCCAGCTCCGGAGGGCCTGACTGCTGCTCGGGGGGCTGCTGCTGACAGTAGCCATGAGGAACACCGAGGAACAGCATTGCTAGAATTAAAAGACAAAAGACCTATTGCAGCCTGCTGTTTTGTCCCCTTTTCTCTCTGGTCTTCCCCACCTGGGCCCAGTCAGCTGAGTGAACTTGAAAGGTTTGCTTCTCAGAAACCATTGTCTTTATACTTCGGGTTTGTGCTCTTTCCGGCCTCACGTGAATATCAATTTTTCTCAGGTTGTGGAAAAATATCCTAAAGCACGTGCTTTGCAACTATAAATTTACTTTCAAGTCCCAATTTGATTGGTGGTTTTTATTCCATTTTTTTCTTCTTTGACCTAAATCCTAGTCCTCCCTGGATAGAAAGATACACTTATAGCTTTTACTGGACTAGAGAAAATCCAACCAATTCAATTTTAATGAACTGATATTTAATGTATGACCATCTTCAAGAAAATCTAAACTTCTGAAGTATTCATGTGGAGCCAATAAATTAGGATTGACTAGAATTCCCAGAGGAGTCTAACTTAAAAAAAATATTAGCAGGGAGTGGGGGAAATGAGGAGCTGTGGGCCAAAGACTACAAACTTCCAGTCAGAAGATGAATGACTTCTGGAGTTCTGACGTACAACATAGTGATTACAGACAACAGTGCTGACTATACTTTACGCTTGAAAGTTGACAAGAGTAGATCTTAAATATTCTTGCCACAGAAAAGAGATGGCATTCATGGACGTTACATTTATACAACGTTATGGGTCAACTATATCTCAATAAAGCTGGAAAAATATTGGTGATGAAAAATAACCATGCCACTCAAGTGATTTGGACAGAAGATCCTATTAAGCAAAAAATGTAATTGTCGCTTCATACATACCTCCTAAGGGCAATCTCTCTCTCTCTCTCTCCCCCCTCTCCCACCTTGAGAGTTGGGATAACAGAATAGTCCCAGCTCCAGTTGGGAACCGATGGCCGGCTGATTGCCGGGGTCCAGCTCCGGCGAGTCCAAGAGTCCCTGAAAGATGAACGCTGTTGGCACGACGGACTCAGAGAACTGCGTGGTTTCTGGAACCGGCAGACGCGCTTCTTCCTTGCCCTGCTGAGCTCAGTGTTTTTATTTAAAGGCAGTAAATGACATTCCCTCAGTGAGCAGAGTTTGATGTCTTCAGCATCGATGCGTTTTGATCGGCAAAGGGCGTTCCCTCAGTCTCACGGGCTGTTTTACCTCGTTCTTTCTAGACCATAAAGGAAACAATCCCTATCTTAGCTATTTTGGGATTCTGCCCCTAAGTTAATTAACATATGCTCTCTTTGAAGTAGGATTAGGTAAATTCGTGGCAGGGGGAGAGAACAGGGTGTTACCTAGGCTTATGTTAATTATCTATACACAGGCCAGGAGTCCTTCTGCCTATTCCTCCAACTACAATGGGGGAGGTGCAATCCATCCGGCAAAGACAGAATTTCCCAATGCTTGTCCTTTGCTTATGGATGAGTACATTTACACAATAGGGGCCCAACGTTTACATAAGTTACACTAATATTTAGCCAGCTCATAACTGCTATCAATTTGTGTCACCTATCTCCAAGAGGCAGCTTCGAGGCTGCTTCTGGCCAGGTTACTCTCATTCAGACGTAATCCATCAGAGCATCGCACTCAAGGTCGATTATTTAAATGCCATAAAACAAAAGAGCATTCTATCCCTTGAGGCCAACGAGAGCGGCACAAGAAACCCAAGCCTGAAAGGTTAATATTAGAAGGAGATGGCATTGGGTGCCAATTTGGTGGCGGAGCCTTGCAACATCCACCTTTTCACACAGGGAGAGTCAACCCGTGTGCCCACGATGGCTCCCAGCAGCTGCTCTCTGTAAGTGCTCTCCTCATGCTGTGTTGTGAACATGCAGAAGTCTGGCTAAATAAAGTATGATTGAAACCCAGACTTTTTAAGTGTTTAGTTTCTAAAAACAATTTAGAAGACTTTTTATAGAAACCCAGGCATCAGGATTGGAATGAAGCTCTTTCCTTCTCTTTCCCACATGGTGGGAAAATAGGAAGACCCTTGTTCCTGAGCTCTGCTGACCTGGGCTCTCTCTGAGGCAGAAGTCTTGCAGATGATAGATAAGATACCGCAGAGCCATCCTAGCCTTGTGGTCATGCAGAGAGCTCAAATGAAGTCACTGAGGGGAAAAAACAAAGAGCTGAGGTGGGCATCAACATGGCTCCCTTAAGCTTTTCAAGAAACACTTTTTGTTTTGGGGGGAGTTTTTTTTGTTTTTATTTTTTTAATTTTTTAAAATTTATTTATTTTTGACAGAGAGAGAGAGAGAGTGAGCAGGGGAGGAGCAGAGAGAGAGAGGGAGACATAGAATCCCAAGCAGGCTTCAGGCTCTGAACTGTCAGCACAGAGCCCAATGTGGGGCTTGAACCCATGAACCACAAGATCATGACCTGAGCCAAAGTCAGATGCTTAACCAACTGAGCCACCTAGGCACCCCAAGAAACCCTTTTTGAAATAAGCCTGGCTTGTTATTTTTCTTGCATTCACCACCATTTGAGATCGCATATTTATTTCCTTCATTTTTAAATTTTTTAAATGTTTACTTATTTTTGAGAGAGAGGGAGGGATGGAGTGCAAGCAGGGGAGGGGCAGAGAGGGAGGAAGACACAGGATCTGAAGCAGGCTCTAGGCTCTGAGCTGTCAGCACAGAGCCCAAACGCGGGGCTCAAACCCACGAACTGTGAGATCATGACCCGAGCTGAGTTGAATGCTTAATCGACTGAGCCACCCAGGCGCTCCTATTTCATTCATTTTTTAAAATGCTTCTCCCTTTCTCTCTGGAGAAGATTGTACTATGTAATTTATATTATAAAAACTTCAGATCTCTGTCATGAGAACAGAGACCACTCTGGCTACTTGAAATCGAGAGGGATTTAATTCAAACGGTTTGTTATAAGAGTATTGGAGGGGCTAAAGAAGTAAAAGGGACACTTGGGGTTACCCAGAGATATGGAAGCATCAGAGGCAGGGCAGCACTGCCCACACTCCTGCCTGTCATCCTGTGACTTGTCAAAAAGCTGTGCTTGCTCAGGAGGGCACCGGAAACAAAACTATATTCCTTGACCTATCTGTACAGAAACCAGAACAGTATTTTCACTGTGTGTGTCACACTGAAACACTGTGGTTTTCAGAGAGCCTCGAATGCAGAGCTCTGTAACAAGAGGCTTCATGTGTCTAGGACAGAGTGTGGGGAGGAGAAGGGTAGAACTTCATTCTAATCCTGCTCTGGAAAAAGGGTGGAACACAGTGGTAGGAATGGCCAGACACTGGGGTGATGGGATTACGGACCTTCCGGGATGCAATTCATCTGAATCAGAAGAAAGTCCCTGTCTCTCACCCTGCCTATCTGCTTTCAGTCTTTTTTGCCCAGGACTGAATGCAATTGTGATTATTGCATACGGTTATGTGGGATAATAGATAACAATCCTAGCAAAACTAACCCACATCCAATTAGTACTTGCTCATGTGTTAGATACGTGATTTATTTCACGTTAATATTTGTTAATATTTACTCAAAAGATATATATTAGGTGTCTACTATGTTCCAAGAACAGTCTTAAGATCTAAGAATATAGATGTAAACAAAACAGATAAAATTTTCTCCCTCACCTAATGATTCTAATAAAGAAACACAGGGGCGCCTGGGTGGCTCACTTGGTTAAGCAGCCGACTTCAGCTCAGATCATGATCTCACGGTCTGTGAGTTCAAGCTCCGCGTTGGGCTCTGTGCTGGTGGCTGAGCCTGGAGCCTGCTTCGGATTCTGTGTCTCCCTCTCTCTCTGCCCTTCCCCTGCTCATATTCTGTCTCTATGTCTCTCAAAAATAAATAAATGTTAAAAAAAAAAAAAGAAACACAGATGACAAACAAAATGAATAAGGAAAAATATGCTATTTGCTCACCCAGTAGGTATGTTTTAAGGGCACCAAGGGCTTGAGAAAGGCATTGTGGGTAGAGCAGTGGACGAAGGGGACAAAGATACATGTAGAGTTTACATTCTAATGTGAGAAAATGGAAAACACGTACATGCTTAAAATATGTCATGTGGTAAGTGGTTGTAACTCTGTGGAGAAAAACAAAGCTTGGAAGAGGGACAGAGTCCGCCAGGTAGGTGATGATTATGGTTTTAAACAGGGTCACCAGCAAGGGCCTTCCCAAGGTCATACTTGGACAAAGATTGAAGGAGGTGAGCAAGTTAGCTTGGGGAGAGGTGTCTGGGAGTTTTTTGGGGAAAGAATAAAAAAGGAATGAAGTTCCCTGAGCCAGGCGTGTGCCTGGAACATTGGATGAACTGCACGGAGACCACTGTATTAAGGGACTGAGTGGGGGACAGTGTGGGACGTGAAGTCAGGAAGTAAGGGTGCGGGGTTGTGGGTCCAGTCTGTGAATCCCTTCGAAAGTGATTGTAAGGACTTAGACTTTGGCCTTGAACAGAGTGAGAAGGCATTAGAATGCTTTTAGCAAAAGAGTTGCATGATCTGACTGTCAGTATCTCCATTTTACAGATGAGGAAGCTGAGATTCAGAAAGGTTCAGATTGCCTAAGATCCTGTCACCAGGCTGTGAGGAGAGCTGTGTACTCTCTGGCATAAGTTTGTAGGAATGAAGTTGGTCCTCTGTGCGGTGGTCTTGGGGTGAGGGTGGAGGGTTGGCATAAAGGACAAAACATGCTATTTGCCCTGGAAGGATGGATGGAGTGGCTGAGAGGGGTCTCCAAGAGGAATATGATCCAGCGGGTTATACCTACAGTAATCTACTAGGGAAGAAATATGGGACTTCCTCGTATCCTAAGATGCAAAGATGAGGCCATTTCTACTAAATGGGGGTGGTCCTTAAGACCAAATGAAATTAAACAGCTCTACAAAGTGGTAGATAAGCCCAAGGGACTAGTTACCTTGTGTGCGTTATAAGATAACAAGATATGGGAAAGGCGGCAGAAGTTCAAGGAAACCAACTCCAGTGGGTCATTCTAGGAGAAAGGGGGATATATGGGCACCAATGTTCCCTGGCCTCTGTAATCAAGAGGGTTCCGGTGCTGGCTTACCCTGAGTTTCTGGCCCAGACGTAGCCCAGGCTTTGATCCAGTTGGGGCCAGGGTTCTCAAATTTCAATGAACCACACGTGCACACAGTGGGACTCCTGTGTGACCCTCCTACTGCGAAAACAGTCTCTGCTCCATGAAGGATGCTCCTTTGAGGACTTTCATCGGATCCTCTTGTGGTTTTTGGTGGGGTTGTGGGACAGGGAAGGAGGCAAGGATGAGGTCAGCTGAGGGTGTTCCCTAGCAAGCTTACTCAGCGGCCATGTGTTGTAAGGGAATGTATGCTGGATGGGATTCAGAAATTCCTGTCTATACTCTGCTCCTGCCTGGATGTGCAGCCTTGAGGAAATTTCTTCCCTTCTCTGTAGCCCTCAGTTCTATGCCAGTTCTGTGGTTCTATAATACAATCTCCTGATAATCTAAGATAAATCTTTTATTGTCTCTGGAATAATGGTTCTGGGGATCTCTGGCCAAGGTCTCAGAGTTGAGCCTGGAACAGAGATGTATGGGGACATGGGGTCTAGGGGAGGGGACCTCTGCATTGTCTTCTCAGACACAGAAGTGTGATTTCCCACTGGATACCACAATTCTTGTGCCCTCCATCTCCTGCTTGTGTGGCTTCTCACTTCCCCCTACTTCTCTTCCACAAAAAAGGAAGGACCTAGATTTTTCCCCTGATGCCTGCAGTCCCTGATCAAGGAAAACACCCAGGATGTGAGGAGACCCAGGACCCGCCCTCAGGGAGCAACGTGTCAGATTGGGTGCTTCCTTCTCCAGTCTCCTGGTCAGAGCTGGGGTTACCCCTGAGGTGAAATCTTGATTTGGTTCATGCACTTATGGGCACAACTTCAAACATGTCATTCGTGTCAGGATTCACTGATGCTGGTGCTATAAATGACCTTAAGATAATCTAGTATGCAGTTTCTGACTATCCAAATAGTAAGTCCTGAAATGAGCTAACCAGAGGACTGCAGAGAGCTTTTAAAGACCAGAAGGTTTTCCCAAGAAGAGCAGCCCATTAAGCCAGATGACTTACATAGTGCCTTGTGTTACGGCAGGGACCAGACCCCATGATATTAGTCTCCTCCACCTTGGAGATGCCACGGTTCTGAATCTGTGATTCTGTAATTCTGTGAATTCATGATTCTCTCTACCTATCACCCTGTGAGCCTACCAGACTATTAATGCATGAATTCGCAGGTCTCTGCCTCTATGAGCTTGTGTCCAAACAGATAAGTGGTGCCTTCTGAAGATAACCCTGTGACTCACCCTGGCACTTGTACCTGTCACCTGACTTCTCCACACCTCGCCTTCCCAGCCTGTCAAATGGGCGGGGCACAACCCACCCACCTGTTTTGGTGGCACATGGAAACAGCATCCTCACCAGAGATGTTCATGCTGACTGAAGATGTCAGACTCATTATTGACAGTCTGACCCCACAGAGCAGGAAGTGAGCTGATCAGAGCTGAGAGATATCACGAGGCACACAAGTTAGCGAGTAGCAGGATGGGCATTCGCCGTATGGAGCAAGGAGGTTGGTTTAGGCTGCACTGTCAGCGTAAAGCATCCTCGTTCACCCAGTCATTCTTCGTTGGTCCAGTTAGTGTTCCCCAGGTCCTGTGCTAGAGCCACGGGATATACAACCAATGTGTCCACAGTTTTCAATGCACAGAAATTAGAGTCTAGTGGGAATAACTGCATGGACTTTAGGGTACGAAACATTTCCTTTGTAGAACAAGCCCCTACAATCACAGACCATCATAGCCAGGGGGGCTTCATTAACTATAACTTCACTAACATTACCTGCCTAGAGACAGCGAGGCACAGTGGAACCACACTGTGTGACAATGACAGAACCAGAACTAGGGATGACTTCCCCTTGAACTGTTTCTGTTTTGTCGACATGCCCTAAAATGGTTGGCCTTCTAGGGAATTTTCTTCCCTGTAGAGTGGGGCTGTCCCATCCCACATCTGATATAGAGGACTTCTTAATAACTGTGTCTGTTGGCTAAAAGGTTTGGTTCCTAAAACTTCATGTGTTTCAATGCTAAAAACAGCACATGGTAGTAAAAAAACATGTAGAATAAACCTGCGTTCAAAATTCTGGATCTACTACTCACAGCTATGTGAGCTTGGGCAAGTTTTGTTTTTTATTTATTCAAGACAGTCTTATGGAGACTAAATGTGATGAGCTACCCTCTGTGATACGTACAGCTTCAATAAAAGATAATCCCTGTCCCATTTCTGTCATTAAACATCAGGCCTGGGTGTCAGGTGAGGTGGGACACAGAACAGGAAACGGAACAGCCTGAAACCACTTCCCTCCCCTCTCCCATGTTTCCGTTCAGGACAGGGACTGGTGAGCTTCGCACACGAAGATGGAGTGCTGCAGGCCCACCCAAGGTGGGAATGAAGAGGGGAATCAGGAAACTCTCCAAGCCTGGGGCTGAATCTCCCCTTGCTTCCTCCAAATTGCTCAGGGGCAGACCCTGCAAGATGTGGCGTGGGATGAGGAAGTGTCTGTGAACTAGTGGGGTTCATTTTCTTTCTTTAGGAAATTGGGGAGCCTTAGGCTTATGGGTCCTGGGGAAGTTGGGACCTGTTATGGCCCCACTCCTCTAAGGGAAAGGCAGGGCCCTTAGAGAAGGGGGCCACGGTGGGGCCTGCACCAGCTTAGATGAGGGAGTGGCAGTTTGTGACCGGGACTAGGCTCAGGATCACGATACCTTTCTACATTGGGCAACCTGACATGCTTCAGTGGGAAGAGTGTGGGCTCTGAAACTAGACAGGTTGGGGTTCAAACGATACTCCGTTGCCTATGGACGGACAACCTTGGTGAAATAGTTAGGCCTCTGGGTCTGTGTGTCCTTGTCGAAATGGGGCTGGCGTACCCTCCCTCACAGGGCATGCTTAGTGCATTTTATTCCCATCTCTCTTGCTGCGTTTGCTACATTGAAGAAAGAGAAGGAGGAAGATATTCAGGGACAGTGATAAATAAATAAAAGGCAGCATGTTATAGTGATGAAGACCACGGCTTATTAAAGCAGACTGCCTGCGTGGGAATTCCAGCTTCTTACCCAATTGCTTTGTGACGATGGGTAACTCCTTAATCTTTCAGGAACTGTTTGGCGCATGAAAAGCATTCAGTCAGATGCTAGATTCCTCTATTATTGTTATCACACAGTGTTCGTTTGGCTAGAATTCGCACCGTACTGGGTTGTTGGGGATCTAGGCCTGGCAGTGAGGTCCAGGAAGGTTAGGATGGGGAGGCCGTGAGACACAAGCTGAGGATGGGGGGGTCATAAAGGCATAAGAAGCTGAAGAGAGGCATCCCAGGTATAGGACCTTAGGTCTGAGATCATTAAGTTCCCACCCAGTTTCCCAAATAACCTGCCAGTCCATGGAATTAACCTGGAGTTCTTGGGGGGACCTTCCTGCCATTGGAGGCAGAGACCACCAGGGGCAACCACCCAAACCAGCAGGTTCACCACGGAGGCCCTCAGAAAGAACACACTGTTTAGGCCGGGAAGAAGCAGTGCAGCTTTGGGCACAGCGTATGGAACACGGAGAAGCTGACCGCATCTTAGACACGTCCTTGAAGACACAAGTGACCTAGAAACAGCTTCGTGGGTATAGATCTCACAGGCATCTCAGCTCTCATAACTTCTAGGAAAAGAAGACTGACTTGTTTCCTGAAGAAAGCCGTAGGAATCATTTATCTCGTGTTTGGGAAAATTCAGCGTCAAGCAGAGACATGCCCCACCTCTGAGCGGAGAGCCAGGCATACTGGGGAGGAATCTCACTAATGCTGTGCCAGTCCTGGCCCTCGTGACTCTCCTGCTTCATTCAGATGCCATTAAATTGCCTCATTGCCACCCTATAAAAGGCCTCCCCAACAGCCAACTCCTTAGATCCCTGGCTTCTTCCTGTCTTGCTCCTGTCAGCGAAGAGGGTAAGTCTGTGCCTGGGACTAGGGACACAGCAGGAAGGAGAGGTGGGTCTGGGGTGGCACCAGGGTGGTCAGGACTAGTCATGAGGGCGGCCACCAAAGGAGCCAGGGCAGAGCTGGTGGGAGCCGGAGCGTGATGGGGAGAGGAAGCCGTGCGAGCTAAGCTGTGGGTCCGGCATGAGAAGCGTTCTTCAGAGGACCGCCACCCTCTCTCCCTCCATGTGAAGTCATGCGTTTTTCTCCTGGGTCCTTTGATGGGGTGAAGTGGTAGTCCAGCCCACTCGAAGAGCAATTGGTGGAAACTCCCTCAAACTCCGGGCTTACCAGGCTCTGCGGGGCTTAGCTTGAGACTCGTGCTGGCTCAGCGGCCACTGATAAGAACTTGCCTTTCCTGGGTACTGCCTGGCCTGGCAGGAGGGAATAGGAAAGCCAGTCTTGAGAGAATTGGCGGTGAGGGGAAATCAGCTGGGAAAGAATGACCCAAGGAGACTCTGTCATGCAGGCACCGAGGTGAGTAAGAAGAGAGGGGGCTTGGAGATTTGGGCAGAAACAGACGTCATTCCTTCCACCTCTTCATTTTCCACTGTGGAAACTGAGGCACACGGGCAGGCACAGGCACAAAAGCTAAACAAGATGCTTGGCTTTCGGTCCACCCTGTATCAGGTCTGGGTGCTTGTGACCTTCTCAAAAAGGCTCCCACTTACAGACCTTCTATTCAATGGGGATGCTGTGGGTTTCCCTGGAAACCGTCCTAGTTTTGATGAGTCCTTTCTTTTCAGATTTTTTGCAAAGTCCCAAGAAGATGTGTGACCAGCAGAAGCAGCCACAGTTCCCCCCATCCTGCGTGAAAGGTTCAGGATCAGGAGCTGGGCAGAGTACCAAAAGTACCTCTGTGAAATGCCCAGCTCCATGCCCGACTCAAACCTACGTGAAATGCCCAGCTCCGTGCCCGACTCAAACCTATGTGAAATGTGTAACTCCTTGCCAGACTCAAACCTACGTGAAATGTCCGGCTCCGCGACCGACTCAAACCTACGTGAGATACCAAGTTCCCTGCCAGACTCAGACTTATGTGAAATACGCAGCTCCTTGTCAGACCTATGTGAAGTGCCCAGCTCCGTGCCAGACCACCTATGTGAAGTGCCCAACTCCGTGCCAGACCCAGACATGCTACGTCCAGGGCCCTTCTTCTGGCCAGACCTACTACGTTCAGGCTCCCGCAAGTGGCTCGGCCATGTCATGCTGCACCCCTGACCCCTGCTCTGCTCCCTGTTCCACCAGCTACTGCTGCCTGGCTCCCCGGACCTTCGGGGTGAGTCCCCTGAGACGCTGGATCCAACGGCCCCAGGACTGCAACTCGGGATCATCTGGCTGCTGTGAAGATTCCGGGTGCTGCAGCTCCGGGTGCTGTAGCTGTGGTTCTGGGTGTAACTGTGGTTCTGGGTGTAGCTGTGGTTCTGGGTGCTGCTGTTTGGGCATTATCCCTATGAGGTCCCGAGGTCCTGCGTGCTGTGATCACGAGGATGACTGCTGCTGTTAAATACAGAATGGCCCTGTTCTACCTTCTGGAACCTTCACCAGCCTCTGGACCCTGCCCGTATTCCCGGCGATGTAGAATCTCACTGCTTCACCATGCACTGTGCTTCTCTATCAAGGCAGCCTGCCAGAGTTAGCGCGCCCCCCAAACTTTGGCAAGAATAAAGCTCTGAATGCAATTTACAGTGACATCCTGTGTATTTGGTCCATGTTCATGCTTTTCTATCAGAAATTCTTCCTCTTGCTTCTCAACAAAGGGAAAGGTCTGCATGGACATGAACAAGCTGACCAAGCTGGTGCAATCCCAGCCTGGAATACTGAGCATTCTAGAATTCTGCTAATAAACTTCTCCATGCAAGTTAGCTGGAGATTTGGGGGTTGAGGGATGCCTCTTTCCTGACCTCTGTTGAGTGTGAGGAGAGGATCTGGCCATGCTGAGGCCCTTGTGGTAGCATGATTGCTATATGTAAGCTCAGGGTTCAGCTTTCTGGATGTTGAGCGCCTGTGAAATCAAATCTGCTCAGGAGCCTCGTAATGACGCCGCCACTTCTGCGTGAGTGGCTCTATGGATTCCATTTTCTCATCTGATGTGCTTGCCCTCCTGTGGCCATAGGGTAAATATCTGAGCGAAAAGGTGAGGACTCCCTGAGGCAGGTGGACAGTCCCCACGTTCGTCTGGGAGACAGCCCTGGTGGTGAGGGAGAGGTTGCCAAGAGGAAGGTGAGCCTTTTGGCATAAGCATCTGGGTCTCAGGCCAGACACCCTTTCTCACGAGCACTTCCTCCATTACTTTGCTGACTCTGGGGGTTTAGGGCAGACTTTTATAACGAGAGACTGTAAACCCACACATTAAAAAATAGGTAGGGGGTTAGAGCTGTTCAGAGCAGCCTCACGGGACCTGGTGCACGAGCAGAAGAGGCAGCACGTTTGGCGAGTATGTAAATGAACATTCCAACAAGAGCTGGGACCTTGGGTTTGTTTCTAAGCAGCCTCTGTTGGGTTGCCTTGGGACGCCTGCAGAGACTCATCTGGACGATTGTGCTGACTTTGAACATCTAAGTCCCCCGTGGTCCCCCACATCACACCCCGTCCTTCAGTCAAACCCACTGCAGCCCAGTCACCGAGCACAGTGGTCTCCTCTTACAGCACCGAGTCGCTCCTTCAGTGTTGGAGGTCCATGAGCTGCTCCTTCAGCAATGAACGTGAGAATGCAATGCTTTTGTATTTATTAATTAAAAATTAGGTAAGTAGCACGAGCTTATGTATACATTCAAGTAGTATGGTGAAGGAGCCTGCCCAGAGACAAGCGGATAGCTGAAGGCCTGATAGACTCTCAACATATCTTGCAAACAAGAGTGTTGGGAGTAAGCCAGGCAGCAAACTACCGGGTGCGAGAGGGCTCAAGCCTTCCTGCTCATCTCAAGGCCATAAATTCTCAATTATTAGAACTTCGTAAAAGTCTTATTCTGGGCTCTGGTCGCTATGGCTACACATGAAAGAATGCTGACTTCTTTGAAATAATGTATGTTTAGAAAATCGCAGGTGCTATGAAGCAGAGCCTAGCTATTTCTCAAAGGTCAACTTGCTTTTTCTGCTGCAATAAAAGACATGGTTTTGCTTTAGCAAAACGCTCATGATAGACTGATATCTGAGTCCTGTGTCTTCTGTTTAATCCTGCGCCTTCCAACCCTCGCCCTGTAGGAGACCGAGTCCGGACAGTATGGTTGATGCCTGAACCATGCAGGGGTTAGGGGTCTCAATCCCCAACACAGTCAAAAATCCGCACTTCTGACTCCCCAGAAGATAACTGCTAGTAGTCTTTTGTTGACCAGAAACCTTACTGATAACAGTCAATTAACACATCTTTTGTACATTATGTGTATTCTATCCTGTATTCTTATAATGAAGTCATCTAGAGAAAAGAAAGTATTATCAAAAACATCATAAGATAGAGAAAATTTATTCCATTATACTGTATTTATTGGAAAAATCCACATATAATGGGAACTGTGCAGTTCAAACTGTGTTGTTCAAGGGTCAGCTGCACAACATTAATAGATAAAATTAAGCCCCCAGTGGCCCAATGTATGCAGACCATGGATGGCATCCTAAAAGCCTAGCCCAGCACTTATGTGTCAGAAAGTCTTGTAGGGAATCCATTTCCTAACTCACAACTATTTCTAAAACTCCCATTTTCTCTCCTTTTCAATTATCTCATATCCTGAGCACAGGAGCTCAAGATTCCCTCACTAAACACCCCAAATACTCTCTAACATCCGGAGAGTGTGGTGTCTTCTGTCTCTTTCTCCCTTGCCACCCCACCCCCACCCTGAATTACGTTTGATCCTGGTGGTGCAGCCTGAGTCTCTCTGGCTGATTTGTTAGTTTTCTGTATTCTCTACCCAACCTGGCATTCTCCTTTCCAGAAGAACTGACCCAGGAACAAAAACCTTTCCCCTCATCCGTTCTAGCTCTCTCTAGCGCATTCTATTGTTTCTGTACAGGCAGGAGGGAAGCGACCATAGAGCTTAAAAGGCAAACACGTAATTCTCTTGGTAGGGAGAGTGAGTAGAAGAAACGTAGAGGAAAACAAACACATGCGTTAATAAATCTCAACCTATTACATACCCTGAAGATCTCCCCTTTTTATTATGTAGAACCACAGCATGTATTGCTCTGTGACGACCTGTTTTCATTTAATAGTGAATATTCACCATCAGTTTTGGTTAGTGCATATAATTGTATCTTTTACTTCTTGTGGTTTGTTTTCTGACATTTCTGATGTGTGGCTAGTCAGTGATTTATTTAACCATCCCCTTGTTGTCCTTTATGATACACAGTAAAACCTTGGGTTGCGAGTAACTTGTTCTGCGAATGTTCCGCAAGACGAGCAAACATTTCTAATAGACTTTAACTTGGTAACTGAGCGATGTCTTGCAATACGAGTAGGACGTGATGCCGAACGTCACGTGATCACAGCTGAGCCAGTGGTTCTTCTCTCTCTCTCTCTCTCTCTACGGGATTGTGGGGGATCGTCTCCCGTGCTCAGGTGCCCGGTCTCAGGCCACAGCACCTGGCAGAAATCAGTGACTTTCCAGAACGCTGGAAGGTGCCCACAACTGGCACTAGTGCGTGTTTTGTCACTTCAAAGCACCCGTGGACAGTCCTTTGCTTTTCCAGACACGAGTAAGCTTAGGAATGCTTTGTTTCATTCTAGGTCAGGCTGCCTGCGGGCAGAGACCCTTTCCTCTGCCGCCTTATTGCCAGTTACACTAAGTACAGTAACGAGAGTTTATTAACACTGTACCGTAGTCCACATCTGTCAGTGATACTGAAAGTTGTCCTACATAACAACCTTCCTCTCTCTTGTCTCCTTCACGAAAGCCACAAAGGTTTTCAAAGGTAAGTGCAGGTTAAATAGTTTATTTTTCTTTATTATTTTGTATTATATTACAATATTGTAATCATTTTTATATGAGGGTTTTGCATTGTGGAATGAATCATCTGAGTTTCTATTATTTCCTATGGGGAAATTTGCTTTGATGGACAAGTGTTTTGGATTACAAACATGTTTCCAGAATGAATTATGCTCCCAAACCAAGGTTTTACTGTCTCTTTCTCTTTCTCTTTCCTTCTCTTAGTTTCAGGCTCACCCTATCTGTCTGTGTCTCTCTCATTATTATGAGTTGCTGCTGAAGACTTTGTCAATATTTTTAAGGTTTTATATTGAAATAGAACACACAAGAAAGTATACAGATTCTAAATTAATCACTCAATGAACTGTATAACTACCACCTACACCCCAGAAAGTTAACGTCATGTTGAAAGCAAATAAATCAAAGTCCCTGATCCCCACGGAGCAGGGGACTAAGTCTGGAGGCATAGGTGGGGTAGAGCAGAAATATCCTTCCATCACTCCGGAAGCCTTGAGAGAGCCCTGCTCTGTGTCATGTAGGAAAGAGCATATGAGGAGAAGCAGCCAATGGGACATAGACTTTCAAGGCACCCAGGGTGTGCATCTTGGAGCAGCTCCCAGAGAACCCCCACACCTGGTGCTGGAGACCCCCCTCCCCTTACACAGACCGCAGGAGACTGAGTAGTCGGATGCCAGGACCTGAGAAGCCCCTGTGAGCCTGGCCAATCTAGAACATCTGGAAGTAACTTTTGTGTCTGATTTTCACTCATTCATCCAATAAATCATTACTGAACATCTATTTTGTTCCAGGCTCCATGTGCACTGTGTTGGTTTGCAGCAGAAGGGGAGAATACATGATTTTAAAAATCCAGTAAATAAATATAAAGGTGCCCAGCTATGAAGGGTACTGGGTGTCCTGACTTCCTGTATTTTGCCAGTTTTCCCCGCATTCCTTTTCTGAGAAAGTGCAGCTCGATCTCGAGGTTGAGTAGGAGTTAATTACAGAGCAGCAAGGGAAGGCTTCTCCAGGCAGAGGCAAGAGCACAGCCAGGGACTCTGTGGGAGGAGGGGGCCTGGCAGGAGTGAGGAGCTGACAGGAGAGAGTTCACGGTGAGGCAGAAGGTTAAGTGGGCCTGATGGGTGCTGCTACAGTCGCGGATGGATGGTGTCACTGGAGAGAGTCACCAAGTCAAAAGGAACTCTTGAGAGATTTCAAGGAGGCAGGTGATAGATACCATATTATTCATGCCTATTAAAGTTAATTTTTCTCTGCAAAAAGAAATTCATGTTTTTAGAGCATCTAAAGAATCATCTAAAACAACTGCCCGGTAGCATCAATTGACCCGGTGTTCTCCTACCCTGTCCTGTGTAGCTCGACACCAGGCTCTGGGCTTAGCTTGCGCAGCTGTCATATGACAGTTCAGGCTGTTCTGTGAGGAAGGGGGACTTCGAGCACAGCATCAGGCGGTGTTTGCCTGCAGCAGAGGGGCCTTCACACTGCATGATGCTGGAGCTCTCATCTCTAAAACCGACTAGTATCTAAAATCTGTAAAGAACTTACCAAAGTCCACACCTGAAAAACGAATAATCCAGTGAAGAAATGGGCGGAAGATATGAACAGACACCTCTCCAAAGATGACATCCAGATGGCCAACAGACAGATGAAATGATGCTCAAAGTCACTCATCATCAGGGAAATACAAATCAAAACCACACTGAGATACCACCCACACTAGTCAGAGTGGCTAAAATGAACAAATCAGGAAACTATAGATGCTGGCTAGGATGTGGAGAAACAGGCACCCTCTTGCACTGTTGGTGGGAATGCAAACTGGTGCAGCCACTCTGGAGAACTGTGTGGAGGTTCCTCAAAAAAATGGAAATAGAACTACCCTATGACCCAGCAATAGCACTGCTAGGAATCTACCCAAGAGACACAGGAGTGCTGATGCATAGGGGCACGTGTACCCCAATGTTCATAGCAGCACCTTCGACAACAGCCAAATTATGGAAAGAGACCAAGTGTCCATCAACTGACGAATGGATAAAGAAGATGTGGTATATATATACAATGGAATACTATGCAGCAATGAGAAAGAATGAAATCTGGTCATGTGTGGCAACATGGATGGAACTGGAGGGTATTATGCTGAGTGAAATAAGTCAGGCAGAGAAAGACAGATGCCATATGTTCCCACGCATAGGTGGGCTTTGGGAGACCTAACAGAAAACCAGGGGGGAGGGGAAGAGGGGAAGGAAAAAAGACACAGAGAGGGAGGAGGACATAACATAAGAGACTCTCAAAGACTAAGAACAAACTGAGGGGAGAGGGGGGTGTGGGAGGGGAGAGAGTGGGTGATGGGCACAGAGGAGGACACTTGTTGGGATGAGCACTGGGTGTTGTATGGAATCCAATTTGACAATAAATTATTTAAAAAAAAAAAGAAAGAAAGAAAATCCCATACACCCTGATGTTCATAGCAGCACTTTCGACAATAGCCAAATCATGGAAACAGACTAAGTGTCCATCAACTGATGAATGGATAAAGAAGATGTGGTACATATATACAATGGAATACTACGCGTCAATGAGAAAGAATGAAATCTGGCCATTTGTAGCAATGTGGATGGAACTGGAGGGTATTATGCTAAGTGAAATATGTCAGTCAGAGAAAGAGAGATACCGTATGTTTCCACGCATAGGTGAACTTTGAGAGACTTAGCAGAAGACCATGGGGGGAGGGGAAGAGGGGAAAAGAAAAAAGCCACAGAGAGGGAGGGAGACAAAACATAAGAGACTCTTAAATACTAAGAAAAAACTGAGGGTTGAGGGGGGTGAGGGAGGGTGGAGGGTGAGTGATGGACACTGAAGAGGGCACTTGTTAGGATGAGCACTGGGTGTTGTATGGAAACCAATTTGACAATAAATTGTTAAAAAATAATAATAAAAATAAAAAATAAAGCTTCAAAAAAAAGAATGAATTCTCTATTTTGTGGATTTTTAAAAAAATGTTTATTAATTTTTGAGAGAAAGAGAGAGAGAAAGAAAGGCAGAGACAGAGGATCTGAAGCAGGCTCTGGGCTGATAGCAGGGAGCCCAAAGCAGGGCTCACCCATGAATGAGTGCATGACCTGAGCTGAAGTCAGACACTCAACTGAATGGGGGTGCCCCTTAACTATTACCCGTCTACCTCTGAGCACTTATATTTTCTTATTGTTCACATGTGATTTTGAAAGTCATTAAGTTACATAATGAAGTCATCTATGTCTGTAACAAATGATACAAATTTGATTGGTTATTTTATTAATTGTATAAATTGCTCTTCCCTTAGAAAAGAATGGCATGATTCTTCACAATTCAGCCCTTTGTAGGTGATTTTGTAGGTTCATTCATATAAGTCCTGAATAATTTATATTCAGGTTATTTAAATATTACATGGATAGAGGCTTTATATAAGGAGCCATTTGAGCTCATAAATTTAACCCAGAGTTTGCCTATTTATAGAACGTGGCCAATTTACAGAATTTTCTTACTAATTCTAACTGTTTTCAGATCAATTACTTTATTTTACTTTGATGATAGTTTTGTGTTACCCTTTCTTACCTTTCTTTCTTACCTTGTGTTACCTTATATATATATATATATATATTTTACTTTGATAAATATATATATATTTTACTTTGATGATAGTTTTGTGTTACCCTTTCTTACCTTTCTTACCTTGTGTTACCTTATATATATATACACACACACACACACGTTTCTATACTATTTATATTTATATATATATAATGTATATGCATACATTATATATTTATAAATGTATATTTATATTATATAAATATATAAAAATATATACTATATATATTATATAATGTATATGCATACATTATATATATATAATATACATGTTTCTATACTATTTAATTTGTTAGAATTTCATCACAAAACTAATTTATAGAAGATGCTAAGAATCTACCCAAGAGACACAGGAGTACTGATGCATAGGGGCACGTGTACCCCAATGTTCATAGCAACACTTTCAACAATAGCCAAATCATGGAAAGAGACTAAGTGTCCATCAACTGATGAATGGATAAAGAAGATGTGGTATATATATACAATGGAATACTATGCAGCAGTGAGAAAGAATGAAATCTGGCCATGTGTGGCAGCATGAATGGAACTGGAGGATATTATGCTGAGTGAAATAAGTCAGGCAGAGAAAGACAGATGCCATATGTTCCCACGCATAGGTAGGCTTTGGAAGACCGAACAGAAAACCAGGGGGGAGGGGAAGAGGGGAAAGAAGGAAAAAAAAAGCCACAGAGAGGAAGGAAGACATAACATAAGAGACTCTGAAAGACTAAGAACAAACTGAGGGGAAAGGGGGGTTGTTGGAGGGGGGAGAGTGGGTGACAGGCACAGAGGAGGGCACTTGGGATGAGCACTGGGTGTTGTATGGAAACCAAATTGACAATAAATTATTCAAAAAAAAAAAAAAAGAAAAGCACAGAATATTCAGTTTCAGGACATTTTAAGGCTAATCAAAAGTTATACTCTGTTTTGTTTTTTATACTTAAAAAAATCTCCCATCTGCCATGTTTCATGTAAAATAATCCAGATTTCCTGACTCCTGGTCCCTCTATAGTATCTATGGAGGACTTACTGGGAATGATTTAAAGACAATGGCAAGTCCAGAACATGGAAGCAACCCCTGGAAGACTGGGGACAGTGTTTTCAAATGCACTGAGGTGCTGCTGTCTTGGGATCTACCATGAGTCTGCTTTCCTACAATTTTCCTGGAATAGGAAAATTCTCTGAGTCAAATTCTAACCCCACTTTCCTGTGTGGGATAGTTTTAATGGTGTTTTCTCTCTCAGAAAAATGCCCACATCAAAATTATTCACAAGTAAAGCTAATACATACAGATAGACCTTATAATATTTCTAAAAATTAAGAAACAAACATATAGTAATATATATCTAAGTTTTTTATCTTAAAATACATTATACATATATTGCATGTGTATGTATAGCTAATATGATTCTTGATGTCTACAGGGAATGACAGAAGGAATTGTCCTTTATTTACCGAGGGCTTACTATGTGCTGGACACTGTACTAGTCCCTTTTCCTGAGATGACTCTCTTATTTGAGCAAGGAGATTACTGCTCTAAACTGCCTGGCTGGTGCAGGGGGAGCAACAGCCAGTATTGTTCTAAGACCGGGACTTTCAACCCAGACAGGCCTATGTGATCAGACAAGTCGTAGGATCTCTCCACTCAGAGGGATGGTGTCTCATAAAACCGCCTGAAATAGTGCCTAGTACATGCTAGGTCCTTAGTCCATGAAGCTTTTGTCCCGTCTCTGGTTGGAGAGGCTCTGTCTGTAAACCTGAAAGTCCACTTAGAGAGTAAGAGAGTGACAGTCATATCAGGTGAACTATTAAGAGATTCTCATTATTAGAAATTTAATAGTTCTACACTAAAATGCAATGAGGGAAGGTTTTGTTTATGGATTATGAAAAGCTGTAATCTGACAATTCAAATGACTGCTGTCTACCAACTTCTTCCACCTCTGTTCCATGCCAGACCTGCCACAGTTCTTTCTCTACCAGGGAATAAGCCCCTTTGCCCTTTGGGCTGCAGTGTCCTCTATAAAATGAAGAAGTTGGGTGTATTCCTAGCCCTGACAGTCTGTACTTCCAATTCTTTGACTCTTCCTCAAAGTTCAGACAGCATAACTTTCCAAGAAAATGGAAATAGGGTAGAGGTTTGGTAGCAAACTGGCCGCATCCCTTAAAGGGGGATAGGGAGTGGGGCACCCAGATAACAGCTCTTCTCCTGGGACTTGGTGCTTGACAACAAGGGAGAATCTAGGCCAGGTCTTCAGACAGAAGCTAGCTGGGGATAATGTCACAATATGTCATTCCTTGTCACTGGCGTAAGCATCTCCACCCTGCTGATGGTTGCTGATGGCACGATTAGCAAGTTGGCTGTGTGGGACAGGTGGGTGACGCAGCAGATTGGGCCACAGTCGGGGAGGGGGTGGAATAGTATGTGTGGCTCCAAAGGGCTGAGAAAAGCAGACGGTGATTAATATTCTCATAGATCCTCGTGGTCAGCCCTCGTGTCCGATCCACACGCACGTTCTGCTGGGAGATGTGTTCATCTTAACCTACTAGACAGAAGCTGTGCAGGAGCTGGGAACTAGGTCCTAACTGATTGGAGGTCTCCGGAGTCTGGCACAGGGCAGAACTCAGCATTTTCTTATCAAATAAAGAAATCAATCTTCCTGATTTATGTGTCTATCCTATGGGAACTTCCTGTATTTTTTTAGTCCAGTCTTATTGTCCCCAGGGAACAGTAGAGTAGACTCAGAGGCATAGTTTCCATGTACTTCTCAGACAGAAAGAAGTCAAGCTAAATACTATCAACTGTTCATTGAACCTGTTTCGGTGTTAAACACTCCATACAGCTCGCCTCTGACCGCCAGGCGCAGACAGTGCCCTGCCTCAGCTCTCTACCTTAGTCTGCTTTATTTTCTTCCTAGACCACTGTGCTACTGGTTCTACATCACATATGTTTATTGTTTTGCCTTTCTACTAGATTGCTCTTCCAACCTCCTCAAAAGACAGAAGATACAGCCCCAGACAGAGGCATCTACTGTGAATCTATCATACAGCTTGGGCTGGTGCGCCCTTTCCCTAAGAAGTCTTTATTTTCAAACTTCATCAGCTCTTAAGATCTTAAAATCTCTTTAAAGAGCTTAAAAAGGGTCACCGCACTTCTGCGTGGCATCCTAAATGGAAAGTTTTCCCCCCATCTTTATTGAAGTATTATTGACAAATATTGTACATATTTAAGGTGTGCAATGTAACTTTGATATAAATATATATTATGAAATGTTTACCATAATCAAGCTAATTAACATATCCATGACATCACATACTTATGTGTGTGTGTGTGCATGTGTGTGTGTGTTTCTGGGTGAGTACATGTGAGATCTACTCCTTTAATAAATTTCAAGTACACAACAGAGTATTATTAACTATAGTCACCATGATGTACGTTATCCTCTCAGATCTTACTCATCTTATGATTGCAAGTTTGTACCCTTCACCAACATCTCCCATTTCCCACACTCCCCACCCCTGGTAACCATCGTTCTATTCTGTTTTTATGAGCCCAACTTTTTTAGGTTCCACCTAAAAGTGAAAACACACGTGTGGCACCTGGGTGGCTCAGTCACTTAAGCGTCCGACTTCGGCTCAGGTCATGATCTCACTGTTTGTGAGTTCGAGTCCTGTGTTGGGCTCTGTGCTGACAGCTCAGAGCCTGGAGTCTGCTTTGGATTCTGTCTCTTTCTCTCTCTCTATCCTTCCCCCACTCATACTGTCTCTCTCTGTTCCTCAAAAAATGAATAAATGTTAAAAAACAGAAGTGAAATAACACGTTCTTTGTTTCTCCGGGTTTGGTTTATTTCACTCAGCATAATATCCTTCGAGTCACCTATGTTTTGTAAATGGCAGGATTTCATTCTTTTTAAAGCTGAATAATATTCCATTGTGTAGATATGCCACATTTTCTTTACCCATTCACCCATTGACAGACAGTTGGGTTGTTTCTGTATCATGCCTATTGTGAATAAGTAAGTCACTTCTTAGACTTAGTGTCCACACCGGCACGTCGGAAAGGGTTTTTGTTGTTGTCGTTGTTGTTGTTTTTCCCCAGTCATTTCCTATTTCCTGGCAAATGTCCATGAATGAAGAGGTCTTTTGAAAAGAAATCTGTGTTCTTTGTTTCTGGGTGGAGCTACCTGACCGTGCCTCCTCAAGGAGGACAGCGCCCATCGCTGGAACAGGGAGAAGGTAAAAATGTCACCCTGTGCCCATACCTCAATCTCGTGCATCACCATGTCCGTGCCTTAATATAAATTCACATTGCTGCAGGCGTCTTCAAAAGAATCATGCTTCGTCATGGTTCAGAGTGCAGAAAGGAGAGAAACCTTCAACTTTCTTTAACACATACTGACATATTTTAAGAAAGCTAAGAGGCCTCCTTGTATCAGAGAAACCAAATTCACTTATTTTAACTATGAAGTTTCATTAGAACTGTATTTTAAAGTCGCTCTTTTTTTAAATTTTTTTTTAAATATTTTCTTTTTGAGAGACATAGAGACAGAGCGTGAGCAGGGGAAGGGCAGAGAGAGAGGGAGACACAGAAACTGAAGCAGGTTCCAGGCTCTGATAAGCCATCAGCACAGAGCCCGACGTGGGGCTCGAACCCACAGACCGTGAGATCCTGACCTGAGCCGAAGTCGGCCGCGTAACCAACTGAGCCACCCAGGCGCCCCTAAAGTCACTCTTTTTAAAGAACTAGTATACTTTTCTTTTTTAGCATTTTTATTTTATTTTTGAGAGACAGAGACAGAGTGTGAGCAAGGGAAGGGCAGAGAGAGAGGGAGACACAGAATCCGAAGCAGACTCCAGGCTCCGAGCCATCAGCACAGAGCCCGACACGGGGCTTGAACCTACAGACTGTGAGATCATGACCTGAGCCAAAGTCAGCCGCTCAACTGACTGAGCCACCCAGGCGCCCCAAGTATACTTTTAATTGGGAGTTTGGCATATATATTTGAGGAGGAAACAAAGCCTTAATACAATAAGAAATAATGGGAAATATTCGGGTTAACATAAGTTCATTTTATGCCATCCTTGCCTACTTGCGCCCACTGAATCATGGACATGAAATCACCGCTAATATCAATCCCACTGTAATTTTTATTAGTTATAACTCTCATAAAAGCAAGTTTAATATTTCCAACTTATAAGAATCATGTCCTTCTCTAAACTCTCACAGCATTAAAATCATTAACTCAGTCAGAGAGTACTATGTGGTCCTTTAATTATATGAAGAATTGTAGACATCTTAACTCCTATCATGTCACCTCATGTCACCATCCCTTCTGAATCGTTTTCATATTACCATCCCTCTAATCCTGTAGAAGCTTTTCACTCCCAGATCCCTCTTACTTTGCCCGTCCCTATGCTTCACTGTTACATACTGTAGCTATGGCTAGAGATCTCTGCTCCTTTACAACCACTGTTCCCATCTCCTCCTAGGAGACTCGACCTCCATACATTCACACTTTGGTTTTGCAGAGAATGGCCTCATCTGGAATAGTCTCTGTCTGCCTCATGTTGAAATTGGTGGAGCCTTCTAGATGGTAATTTTAAAATAAGACCATCTTTGAAGATAAGGGTGGTTTCCGAATCTCTCTGAATCCACCCTGTTACTTGGTGCAATACTTTGCCCATAGAATGGGTTTCACAAATGAGAGAGAATGAGACACACCTAACCCTCATTCTTCGGCCCTCTTTATCTTCAGAAGTATCCACCTATAGCCTCAGTTGAGTCCAACAAAGAACACAGAACAAGATTCTATATCAATTCTCTGTGACCAGGAAATCTTGCTAGGCAGAATGATGCCTATTAAAATACCAAAACATGGAAAATGGCCATACTAATTAGAATAGTAATAAGAGTGGTTAGAGAAGTAGCTGCCACTTTTTTAGGTCGAGCCACATGTGTGGTGCTCAGTGCTTCATAGGCAATATCTCATGTGATGCTTACAGATGAACAGGTCAATAATCACTGTTCTGCAGACAATGAAACTAGTTTAGAAGATATGAGTAACTCGCTGAAGACAGCATAGATTGCCCATGGAGAAGGAGGCATGATAACTTAGTATTTTTGAATCCAAAACTGTCTTGAATAATACCTCTTATTCAGAGAGCCCTCTTTGCTGTCAATCCTCTACCCTTCTAATGTCAGCTCCAGACTCTCTTGACTGGAGGTATGCTTAGGGTCAGTACATCATGCTTTCATTGATTATCGTTGGTTTTTGAGCAATTCTTTCTTCAAAATCGTGGTGAAAAATCAAGGTCTCCCCTCTTTGAAATGCAATAGTTCTTTGAATCAACACCACATCTCAGCCAATGGGATATCAAGAAACCTTCCTTTGACCACTCTATATAACATTCAAAAGTGATTTATTCATTCTATTTTTTTTCCTACTTCATCACTCATCAATCTCTTAAACTTCCTGAAATAGTGATCTCCACTTCTTCTACCCTTACTCCTTTCCAAAATTATTATAAACCAATTTCAGCCCTCACCATTGAGACTATTTCCAATGTCACCGGTGCCCTTAACGGGTGATGTTGTCAAATCTACTGGATTCCATCTCTATAGTATTTTACGTGTGAGTAGCCTCTCCTTTTTTGAAAGTTCTCTTCCTATTTTTTCCAAAATGCCATGATCTTCTCCCAATTCTTTCAGCTTAGGTATCTCAATTTTCTCTCTTGGACCCCTAGACTTTACACCTCCATTGCCTACCCATTACAAGTTGAAATATGCCCAAGTTTCTGTGTCTAGTTCTATCTTTAATAGGGGAGAAAAAATTCTCTACCCTTCAAGGTTTTCCAGCCTAAGAACTAAACTGACATGAGACAGATTAACAGGAGGAAAAAACGAAGTTTTATTACATGACCATGGAGGCCCAATAATGAAATTGAGACCCAAGGAAATGACCAAGGAAGGCACTTTTTTTATACTTTTCAAACAAAGAGACAATAAATCTGTGAAGAATTGGCGAGATAAAGAAACAAATGTTTGGGAGCTTTAACTTTTAAGGAATTCTAAATAGAATCCAGGCTGAGACAGTAGATTAGAAAAAAAATAACAAGGTTTGTCTCTACAGCTGTCTCGGCTTTTCCTGGTGAAAGGGATGTCTTTTTACTTCTTAGTACAGGAAGGGTACCTTTCATATGGGAGATTTATTACCTGCTTTGAGGGGCACAGAGGAGGGTCTGTATCTTTGTATTGACCGTTTCTTAAGTAACTTTTATTTAGAATAATCCATATGCCAAATGGGCTCATTTCAGGATGGCCTACTCTTGGCCCCTACAATAAATTGTATCCTCTTTTTTGTCTCAGCAGGGGTGCTATCCTAAATCAACCTTATACACCTGCACACCTTCAGATGGTTATTTAATTACCAAGAAACCAATCCAGTCTGTTAGGTGGTGTCTTCTGTAACCCCAGCAAGCCTCTATTAGAAGATTTCTCTGTTCTCCAAAAAAATGCCCTGCCTTTGATGTGAACTCATTAAAATTAGTGGTAGTTCCTTATTTACAGCAGTTAAACCCTGTGTTTGCCGATTAGTAGATGCTTGAATAATGTCAAATTAAAGAAATCCACTTATGTCTTATTTTATTTTTCAAGTCTATATGTCTACCTCCCGAATACAATAGCGCAACAATACAGCGGCTGTAATCCCCAAGCTCTCATCTTCATCTTTGAAGCAAGAAGTCTGCTAAATCTTCCAAGCTCAAAACGGTGCTTGTCTCAGATAGTGAGGTGTCCTGTACATCTTATAGCCTCAGGCGCAGCATGTCCCCTCCGTGTGCCCACTGCTCCTCAGTGACCATCAGTCCCCTTGAGGGCTTTTCCTTCATGGCCCCTGCACACTCCTCCTGGTCCACACTTTGCCCATATGATCTTTCTCCCACAGGGCTATGTTTTCAAATAATGCATTTCAAATAATGCATTAGTGGTGTCGACCAAGAAGACGATGAGGCTGGGAAGCAACCAAAAGCATTTATTTGGGGATCTAGGTATTACAATCTGGGAAACAAAGAGATGATCAAAATTGAAAGTGTGCTCTGAATTGCTGATTGTCAGCAGGAGTGTAAGTTTACAAAGGCAAAACCACAAGATTACATAAGTTGTTTTGAAAGTATTATGATTGGCACTGGCAGAGTTAAACTGACCAACTATTACCAGATTGGCTACTCAGCTAACAGATGTTACATCATCTCCATTTCAGTCATAGAAGGATGTGTTCTAGGAGGGGGTCCAGTTGCAATTGACAAAAGCCCAAAGTTCATGGTCTTCTGAGATGACCAAGCATAGGTCCTGCCTCCTCAATAGCCTTCCCACCCATTTTGAATGACTCTTAGCAATGATTGCTTCACATTTGAAATCATTTGCCACATTTTGGAATCAGTGGAAATAATACTGCACTTCCCTGGCCACCTGTCCTGCTACAAGGGATTCTGAGTCGGCCTCAGCACCCAATAAACACCTGCATTCCTGTTCCCTGGTGTTTAGTGTTGTGCTGGATACTGTACAGAGGAGTCTTAAAACATGTCCTCCTTTCAGTGGGGTCCAAGTTCAGACAAATATCTGGAAAAAGTGGGTGACTGCCCTTAGGTAAGAGATACAGGAACCTGAACACAGATCAAAACCTCTTGGACATGACTCACAGTTCACCACTTCAGAGTCATCCTCAAAGACTACACGCTCCTGAAGGCCACCTGTCACCTTCCTGTCACTGGTGTCTTGTAAAATTCTGGGCCCAAGACAGAAATGCATGTTTATTGACTTACCGAAGAAGTGATGTGTGGAGGCGGAGTGGCTGGTCCGCAGCAGCCTGAGGGCAGATATCCTGCAGCCTCGGGCTTCTGGGATTCCTCTCAGCCTGCTGGCCTGGAGATCCCGTAGCCCAGGGCTGGGAGCGTGAGAAGCATGCTTGTCCCAGGTGTGAGCGTCAGTGCTTGGCAGACAGAGTGTCCAGGAGCAGGACCGCAGGAGGCAGGGGTGAGGAAGGAGTAACGGTCGGCAGCAAGGACGCTGCGATGGCAGCAGGAACGGCGTGAGGGTTTCTCCAACTGCGGATCTCCTGCCGCATCCTGCCCTGACTTCTCCTGGTCAGGCGAGTACGTGGTGAAAAGCAGGCCACGGGCTGGGAATATTCTAGGGTAGGGAGAGAAGGGCAACAAGAAGGTGGCGCCACGGGCTGCAAAGTGGAGGAAGAGGAGAAGGAAGACAGAGCGGCGAAACAGCGTTGACTGAGTGGCCTTCTCTCTGGTCCTCTAACGAGAAGCGTTGCTGTGGGCGACAAGTTTCCACCCAAGATGTTAAGGGTGACTAATCCATCACAGTAAGGATTCTGAATTATGGTCAACGATGTTTTCGGGTGTTTCTGAGACCTTACTCAGGGGTGACTGTAAGGCCCACATAGGAAGATAGTCTGGAAAAAACAGAAAGGAAGAGAGAGAGCTTTAATTGTAGTTAGTTGCACTTCCCATCCATTTCCAGATTCTGCTTATAGATCTTGCTCACAAAGTAGCTTGTCTTGGGTGAGGACTCAGTGACGGCCAGGATAAAGGACACGTCTGCTTGTCAGCTGTATGCTGATGGTCAGGTGTGTTTCTCCCTAGGTTACTGACTTCCTCCCAGCCAAGCCAGCAGCAACGTCAGGCTCCTCCCAAGTATCCTCTTAATTGCCCACCCCAGTGCCCAGCCCCATGTCTCCCTCCAGTCTCTTCCTGCTGTGGCCCCAGCTCTGGGGGTGGTGGCTGCTGCCTGAGCCACCATAGACACTACAGGTCCCACCAAAGACACCAGAGCTCAGTTGCTGTGGCAGTGGCAATGGCCAACAGTCTGGGAACCCAGCTGCTGTCACAGGTCTGTGGTTCTGGGGGCTGCTGCTGACTGTGAGGACTTCCAACAGTCAGAGTCAGAGGAACTGCCCCAGCCTGCTGCTCCTTCCCACTTTCCTGTCCTCTGTGTTCTGCAGACTGAGCTGCAGACGTCTTCCAGTGGAAACTTCTGTACTTTCCGCTAAATGTCCTCTGGTTTCTTCCCATCTGAGTCACAAAAGAATAAACCCACTGAGCCTATCTGGCCTCTCACTTTTTTTTTTTTTTTTTTCCCAACAGCACTCCACAAAGCCAGTGTTAGCAACTTGGGACCCAGCCTTGCCCTGTCTGGGGACAAAAGCCTGGCTCAGGAGTGTAGTGTGGGTTGTCTAGTCAGTCTCTATTCACAGGAGGTCCCTCCCTGGAAAGACCTCCGTTGCCCTTTCCTGCCACAGAGAGGACCAGTCTAGGCTTCCAGTCGCCAGTGGAGGGTACGTTTTCTCCAGTTTTACATCTAATTTCTCCAGTATATTTTTAATAAATAATAACAACGATAATGTTTCTAACTCTTCATATTAAGTGATCAATTAAATAGTGCTAGTACTATAACCAACAGCAAAAGCCTGGAAGCAAGCTAAATGCACATCAGATAGAAGGAGGGCGAGTCACTGTTACATAGACATACATGGTCTGTGATTCACTGTCTCAAATGCACTAAAGCAGCACACGACACATGAATAAGTGAAAACAGCAATTCCAAAAAATTACATGCAGTATGATATTCTAAGTCTTAAAAAAGCAAAATATACCATTTTTGTCTGTTGTATATATGGTCAGAAATACACTATGTGAAATGGAAAATGAAGTATAGATAAAACCTTTTTTTTGAAATAATAAATATTTTGGTTGGGGAGCAGCACAGGGGGGGCATGTGGAGTAGAAGTAAGTTATGGTCCAATCCTAGCTTTCATTTGCGTGGGTTCCCTAGTCTTTTTATATTATTAAAATGAATGAATGAACAAACGAATGAATGAACAAACAGATGGACAGGTCAACAAACTAAACAGTGAAGAGGAGGGCGGTGTGTCTATACATCTAAAGTCTTGTGTTGCCAGAAAGTGCGTCACATCCATTAATTTATATAATGTTCTAATTTGATTCTCGACTCCCCAGTAATTTTATAAATAAGGAAATCGAGGTCCAGAGACGTTAAATAATTTATCCATGGTCTCACAATAAGAACAAAGCCAGCTCCTTGGCAGGGTCTGAGCCACTCACTCCTGTTCACTTCTCTTTCTCCTCACCACTCCTGGGCAGTCTTATCTGCTTCCGTGGCTCCAGTTAACACTGTCACTCTGATGGCTAGGATGTCCTTCTCAGAGAGCCCTTCATTGACCCCCAAATCTAAGATAGCCCCTTTGTCTTCATTTCACAACTGGTTTCTTATGTATTCACTTTTGGTGCCCACCTCTTCCGACTTTAATGTGAGCTTTGTGACAGTGTGAACCTTGTTATCTTGCCCAGTGCCATCTCTCCAGTGTCTAGAGTGGATGCATGAAACACGTTTTTTGTCTACATGGCTCCTAAGTCGATGTACAAAGTCCATACATTTTCCTGAGCTTCAGATTGATTCATTTGGGTGCCTTGAAAATTTACCAATCAGGGGCGTCTGAGTGGCTCAGTCGGTTGAGCGGCCGACTTCGGCTCAGGTCATGATCTCCCGGTCTGTGAGTTCGAGCCCCGCGTCGGGCTCTGTGCTGACGGCTCATCAGAGCCTGGAGCCTGCTTCGGATTCTGTGTCTCCCTCTCTCTGTGCCCTTCCCCTGCTCATTCTCTGTCTCTGTGTCTCTCAAAAATAAATAAAGGTTAAAAAAAATTTTTTTAAAAAAAGAAAATTTACCAATTAAGGGCACCATTATCATATCAAGTTAAAAATTTACAATATAAAAATCATTCCCTAGCCCTCCATTGATCAGACCTCCTCTCTGTTGATTTCAACTCAGAGAACAGCACCATCATATGCCCAGTTCAAAACTTGAAGACATCCTGGATTGTTGTGTCTTTTGTGCCCCTCCCCCTTCTTGGGGATTCTTTGGCCAATAACAGGTGGAAGTTTCATTAAATCAAATGACACTCCGGCAAAGGTATAAGAATGCTTCTTATGATATAATGATTAATTCCACTTCAGTTGGTCATTTTAAGTGTTTTATCACATTATCGAAAATGATATTTCATTGGTAATACATATGGATTAAAGACCTATATACTATTTCAATGCAGTTCTGATTGTATGATGTTGAAGTAAGTCACTAACTTCTCTGTGTTCAGTGCAGTCTTCTGCCAGAAAGGGCTAGCATAATCACATAACTCATAGGGCTGTTGTAAGGATTTAATGAGTTACTATGTGCAATTAAATGGCTTAGGACAGAACAGTAACGATTTGCTCTCAGGAACACATTACAGTTCTTTTGCAACCACCATCATGATCAAACTTAACTTCATCATTAGTGTCAGAATCATCGCCACGATATGGTCACTTCCATCAATGACCTTGGTCCTTTGAACTAACCTCTATAACTAACTCAGCCCACATAATTCTTTTCTTTCCTGAGTTCCTTTTCTTTCTTTCTTGCAATCACTTCTTCACATTTCACACTCAATTGGATACTGTCCTAATGGACTTTGAGTTTTTGTTTTGGCAAACCTCAAGAAACGGTGGTTATTTCATCTCTAGCCTTTCTTCTTTCTTATAAAGTTGTTTTTTACTTCTTAATTATTTACCACTTTATATGGCCAATTCATTGACAGAAGGAATAAGTAATGATTTCTGCTCACACATTTCCTCTAAAATCAGTCTCTCTGAGGTCACTATTGATGTCCTAACAGCCAAATGGAATGGACTCCCTGGGGCATTTTGCAATGATGATCACCTTCTTTTTAGGACTCTTTCTTTGAATAATGCACCCCCCCCCCCTTTCTTAGGTTTGTTCTGACCATTCTTATGCTATCCTTTCTGTTTTCTTGTCTGCTGTCCATCAATGAAGTCTTGGAGTCTCTGGTTCTCTTCCATCCCCAAAACGTGATGACCACATTCTTGCCATATCATCAACCAGATACCATGTCCCTTTCCAGTCACGTTACACACCCTCCCCTAAGCTCTAATAGCATCCAGGGCTTCCGTCTAACAGAGAAGCCACGTGCACCCTCGTCTGTCTTCCACACTGGTTGTGACGGTCTCCAAGGCCAGAATAATTATTCTTGTATTTTGAGCACGTAGTAGAGTGCTCCCTCCAATTTGCAACATTAGTCTCTGCCGAGTTAGGTCTACGTGTCTCTAATTTCAGATGTGTCAACAGGCGAAGCACAAATTTTCACATCTGATTATTCCCTACCCTCGCATGCGCCCTTAAAACAAAGCCCGGTGGAATCCCCTATGGCCAAGTGACAGACCTATCACTTACCCATCACCTCCCCTTCCAATCTCTTAGGGATTCTCCTATCGCTGTCTCTCCCATGATCCCACAATCCCTATGCTATCTCCCGGCCACTGACTGGCTGCCCCTTGACTGACCTGCTCACATACACCCACATCTCATCCGATTTTTATTCTGGCTGGCCTGTGCTCCAGGCCTAGTAAAAGTACTACTTCTGAGGCACTGATAGATTATGAGATCCATGGTCGGTCACATTTGACCCAGGGTGCGCCCTCCCTCAAAGGACTTCTCCAGCCCAAAGAAAGGAACCCTCAGCCCCAAGCCTCTCCACGTACATTCCCAAAGGCAGAGCCTCCTTACTTCTCCCAGTTGGTGACATTAACTCATTTCTTCCTTACATCTAGCCCTTTTGTGAGCACTCTGAGGGAAGAGCTGCTAGGGAGCACGCTAGGTTAAAGGGCCCTCTCTCTTCGAGCACATAGTAAACTGCTTTACAGTGGATTGTGTCCGTACACCCTTAAGGAAACTGGCTGATCCTTATGACAAGAGCCTCTTATAATCTGACCTCAAAACAAACTATTTATTGACTTAATGAAGGAGTGAATGCATGAAGGTGGAACGGCTGGCCTGCAGCAGCCTTGGTGACAGATCCTGGCAGCCTCCGGCTTCTGCGATTCCTCTTGGTCCTGTGCACAGAGACCCAGGAACCCCCGCGCTGGGAGTATGAGGAACATCACTTCATCCGGCTGCTGCCACGGCTCTGGGGGCTGCTGCTGACCTGGGTCTGGTCCAGAGAAGCAGCCATGAGAGGGCAAGTAACGTGGGCCTCCCCCTGGAGCTTTCCCTCTCTCCCCTTTTCTTCTGTTCTAGGTTCGAGACGCCACAATGAAGTCATCTCTCATCCCTGTGCTCCCCCAAACTCCCCATCCCAGGCGCTGATCTGTGGAACCAGCATTCCACATGGCTCTCAATCCCACCATGGGAGAAAATAAAGTTTCTCCTTCCAGCGCCCCTGCTCCTTGCCCTGACAATCCCTCGGCGCCACCTCCCTGCACCCCAGCCCCGCCAGTGTGATCGAAGTGTCTCCGGGAAAGTTGCCCAGGTTCGGTCCCGAACATCCCAGCCAGAGCACTGCAGTGCCCAGCTAACCCTCTAGGACAAAGATCCAGACCAATACAGTGACTGCGTCCCTTAATCTGGAAAAGAGAGCCTCTTCCCTTCTGTCAGTCTCAGCGTAGGAGACCAGAATGCCAACGCATGTGCCGGGTCATAGCTCTTAGGTTTCTTGTGATTTATATTAATTTAAAGAATGTTCATATTATATGTGTCACATTTTATTTTTGTAACATTCTTTGATAAATCACCAAGAGAAACACAACCAACAACATCAAGGTATGAAGATCCAGAAATTCAGGGGGGCCACAGGAGGGGACATGCGAGGGCTGAGACCATGGCGTAAAGCCCCAGTTCTTACTGTTAATTATTTCTGAAGTCACGGGATCAGGCCTATATGATTTCATACTCCAGATAATTTTGGCTCATTGCAAACCGTTTCAGAAATGGTTATTTTTCCATTAGGTGAGCTGCATGATGTAATAAAAATGGCGGTAACGTTAAGCAATAATAATAATATAATGGTGATAATAATGATAATTGTGTTTATTGAGGGCCTATTCATGGCTTGATTCGTCATCTATCTTTATTTAGACTTTACAACCGGCTCTGAGGCAGACTGTTTACATTTTACACATGATGAAATTAACCGAGGCTGAGAGAGTAAGTGACTTGCTTCCACGCAGCTGCTTGGAGGGACAGCCACAGGATAAGCCCAGGCATGTCTGCTCCTAGAGACCTTGCCATTGTCCTGGGCCGCTCAGTCTCCTGACTGGTTTTACTTCTTGAGACCCAACAGCATAAAGTGTGGATTGTGTCCGACGGTGCCTAACACTAGCGTAGATGCGACAATCCACCTCCTGGGTCAAGACAGAGTTCCCACACTTGTGTCCCCGCTTCCGCTCCAGCAACCTCCACACCACCCCGTGGGGAGCGCCCGGAACCTGGTCTTGCCACCCTTCTGCTTAGAACTGTGGTCTGCCGTCTGAGGGTGTGCGCCCGGCGGGCCCTTCCTCCACTCACACTCGCCGGCAGCTTTCGGCTCTGTGGAGGTGCCAGCGTCCCTCCTGTCCCGTCCTCCTTGCTGCCCCCTCACTCATGCTGTTTTCTCGTGCTAGCATGCTCTTCACACTCCGGCGCTCCTGCCTCCTCTGTGTGTCTCAGCCTCATGGGCCCTGGCTCAGGAGAGGCTTTCCTGGCCTCCCTACAGCTCTCATGCTCTGTCAGCCTCTCCTGTCAAATGCTGATCGGAATGTCACGGATCATTTCTCTGTGCGGCCGTTTGGTTAGTGTTTGTCTCTCCATTTGACCCAGAGCCCTCTACGAACAGCGGCTCTGCTCCCTGGTTTGTTTATGTCACCCTGCGGAGCCCGCGGGTAGCGCAATGCCTGACACGCAGTGAACGCCGACTCGCTGAGCAAGCGCATGCTCGGGGGAATGAACGAATCAACGTCCCCATCGTTAACACCATCGTCTCTCCAATCTGCGTGACTTTTGAAAGATCTTTTTTCATTGCTCCAGCCCCTGGCATACGTATGCTGAAATAGATGTGTGGTCTATCACAAATTGAAACTCAACTGGGCATCCTGTAATTTTATTTGCTAAATATGGCAGCTCTATCACAGACGCTTGCCTTTTTGTGCTGCGGGTCGCTCGGTTTCACGTTTGGAGGTTCACAGTCCCATCCTTCCCCTGGTGAGTATGTTGGGTTTTTCTCCAGAGAGAAAAAGTAAAGTCTTTGGAAAGCAGTAGCTCCTGGTTCTCTTGTCTTTAAGTGTCCCCTTTCCAGTGCTCACATCTGTCAGAGTCCTTACTCTTCCCCCCGCGTTGCGAATGTCTGTTTGTGTGTTTTCTTTATTAGGCCGTAAGATCCTCAAGGGCAGAGGCTGTGAGTAGCTGCTCAGAGCGTGTTTGTTGAGTGAATTGATGATGATTATTCTTAATCCAAGTCTAGGAATCCAATAGGTGATCTATAAATACCTGTTGAGTGAGCCATTTTTAATAAGCTCCACTTCATGAACTAAGATCACATCCTTTGAGCACAGAGTGTTTGAAATAATGACTATTAATACATACACTATTTCCTTGGATTACAGGCCAACTTCTAGTCCGTCTGGGGTGTTCCCAAGATGTTTGGGGAAAATGTCTGACTGAGGTGCAAGCAGAGGTGGACTCTGGGGATATTTTAGGAGGCACCATATATGGCAGGGAGGCTGGATCTCAAAAAGCCTGTGATTCTATGCTTCATGAATGTGATTTAGATTTTACCAAGATTTAGGGATAATCAGTGCGTGTGTGTGTTTATATAATATGTACTTATATGTATATGCATACTCACATATACATGTAAATACATAGGTATAATCTTTATTGAGATATAATTCACATACTGTATAGTTCATCCATTTAAGGTGTGCAATTTAATGTTTTTTTATTATATTCACAGAGTTGTATAACTATCACTACAGTGTAATTTTAGAATATTTCATCACCCCAGAATGAAATCCTGTGAAATCATGAAACCGTTAGCAGTCACGCCCCGTTCCCCCTACTTTCTATTCCCACAGATTTACCTATTCTGAAAATTTTATAGAAATGGAATAATATGGTATGTGGTCCTTTGTGACTGCCTTCTTTCACTTAGCCTAAAGTTTACGAGGTGTATCCATTTCGTAGCATGTATCAGAACTTCACTTTAATGGTAAATAACTATTCCATTGTGTCAGCACACCACGCTGTGTTCATGCATTCATCAGTTGACGGACCCTTGGGTTGTTGCCAGTGGGGCTGTTGTGAATAAGGCAACTACAACACATTCATGTACAAATGTTTGAGTGGGTGAATATTTTCATTTTGCTTGTGATATTTTCATTTTGGTAGAAGTGGGTTTGGTGGATCACATGGTTGCCCTGTTTCACTTGAGGAATTGTCAAACTGTCTTCCATAGTGGCTGTACCGTGTACATTCTCACCAGCGAGGTATTGAGGGTTTCAATTCCTCCATCTCATCCCCAACATTTGTTATTGCCTTTTTTTTTTTTTATTATAGTCATGCTAGTGGGTATAAAGTGGTATGTCATTGAGGGCTTGATGACCTATGACATTGACATATTTTCATGTGCTTGTTGGCACTTTGTGTATCTTTGGAGAAAAAATTAATCAGATCCATTGTCCATTTTTTATTTTTGTCTGTTTTTTTAATATTTATTAAAAATTAAAATTTTTTACAATGTTTATTTTTGAGAGAAAGGCAGAGCAGAAGTTGGGGAGGGGCAGAGAGAAAGGGAGACACAGAATCTGAAGCAGGCTCCAGGCTCTGAGCTGTCAGGACAGAGCCCAACGTGGGACTGGAACCCACAAACTGCAAGACCATGACCTGAGCTGAAGTCTGACGCTAAACAGACTGAGCCACCCAGGCACCCCTCAATTGTCCATTTTTAAATTGTAATATCTTTTTATTATTTAATTGTTAAGTGTTCTTTCTATATTTTAGGTACAAGTCCATTTTAAGTTGATTTGTAAATATTTTATTTTATTCTGTGGGTCATCTTTTCACTTTTTTTGAGGTTTAAAAACATTTTATAAATTAGAGTATAGTTGACACACAGTGTGACATTAGTTTCAGGTATCCAGTATAATGGTTCACATCTCTGTCCATTATGCTATCCTCACCACAAGTGTAGCTGCCACCTGTCACCATACAACACCATTACAATATCAGTCGCTATATTCTTACTGCTGTACCGTTCATCCCTGTGACCTATTCATTCCGTAACTGGAAGCCTGTACTTCCCACTTCTTTCTCCTATTTGCCCATCCCCTGTCTCTTTCTCTCTGACAGCCATCGATTTGTCTTCTGTATTTATACATCCGATTCTGCTTTTTGTTCGTTGGTTTATTTATTTGTTTTTTATATACTTCATATGAGTGAAATTATATGTATTTGTCGTTCTCAGTCTGACTTATTTCATTTAGCATAATACCCTCTATGTTCATCCATGGTGTCACAAATGGCAAGATCACATCTTTTTTATGGCTGTGTAATATTCTTTTGCATTTATACTTTCCATCACACACACACACATGCACACACACATACGTAATCTTTATCCATTCATCTATCGATGGACACTTAGGTTGTTTCCATATCTTGGCTATTGTTAATAAGGCTGCAATAAACATAGGGGTGAATATATATTTTCAAATTAGTGTTTTCGTTTACTATAGGCGTTTTTTCACTTTCTTAATGATATCATCTGCATCAAAAAGTTTTTAATTTTCATGAAGCCCAATTTGACTATTTTTTCTCTTGCTGCTTCTGCTTTTGGTGTTGTGTCTAAGAAACTATTGACTAATTTACTTCTGTTTTCCATTGAGAATTTTATAGTTTTAGCCTTCGGGTCTTAATCTATTTTGAGGTAATTTTTATGTACAGTATGAAGAATAGTATATTTTAATCTTAATTTCACCTGTATACTCTTAAGAACAATATATATCATCCTATTATGCAAATTTGTCTTCTCATCTTTCTGTAAATGTATCTAATGATGACACTATTATCGCAGCTTTATATTCATCATTCTTTTATTGTTGTGACAGTCCGTTATTTTGTATTTCTCTCTCTTTCTCTCTTTCTAACTCTATTTCTATCTTTATAACTTGAATCTAATATTAAGACCAGAAGTAACCAAAATTTATCTAGTCCAACCAAGACTCAGAGAATTCAAATGATTTTGTCGGAGGCCACACAGCTTTTCATGTCTTCTTTGTGTTAATAGAAGAGACTTATAATGAATAAAGGAATTTTATAGTAATAAGTTAACCTCAAGATTAAATTTAGACAAAAACAGATATAAAATAAGGTATCAAGTCTCTAAACTGGAAGGTAGCTTATCTTTGAAACCCATAGCAAACAAATAATCCAAACATAAAAAGTGAATCTATATCTTTATATTCAATTTAAAAAGTGAAATATCATCTTCTTTCTAGCCAACTTACATCTACTGAAGTCTTTCTTCGTATCCTATCAGGCGACCAACTCTTTTAATTGCCCCTGGGACTTATTACTAGGCTGATTTTCATAACGCCATCCAACAAACACTTAATGGGCACTTTCTAGGAATGTGGCTTTCTGCTAGGCACAGTCTTCTGCCACCAAGATGTTCATCATCTAGGGAAGAAACGAGACACATCAGTAAAGAAGTGCAGTATCTGTAGGTTCCATAAAAGAAGAATTTTGGGGCCCCAGTGTGGTTCATTTTTCCTGAGGTGACGGTGATAGTAGAGCTATATGAGGCTGATAGAGTCCTTGGAGTCGGGCTACATGCGATGCAAATCCTAGCAGATGTCTGACACACATGGGTGTAAGGGCGGGTGGGGAGAGAGGGGCAAGAGAGAGTGTTCTGAGTAGAGCAACGAATTCTGAGAAAAGGCATTTGACATGAAGCACCAGCCTGCATTGGGGGCACAAAACTGAGGACTAGGATATGGCAAAAGGCTTCTCTGTAATTAAAGACAGATTGGTGTTTGTCGTATCTTTGCAGGAAGCCCCTTTTATACTTCTTTAAATCACTGGATGTTGATAATCTAGTGATGCTACACTGCTTACATCCTACAAGGCTGAGCATCTGATGAAGCAGGGCTGTCCATTCACCACGGTGACAATTGTCTGAGTTTTCTATGATTAAAAGAGTAGTTGATTTAGTTCTGCACTAGACTCAGCATATTACTGTTTGATGGTCTGAGTGTTACAAGATCGTAGCCCTTTCAAAGGCCCCAAATTCTCTGTATAAGCAGGAGTATGACTTGCCTAGCCTAGTTTTTATCCTGCCTAGGAAACACACATATATTACTATTTAATTTAATTAAGACAACATTATCAAATTTGCAAAATGTTAAAAAGAGTAACGCACATATATAACTCTACTTTGGGTCTCCTACCTATGCCCTGGTTTCTACATATTCTCCATTCATACATTTCCAACTCCAGCCTCTCTCTGTGTCCTTCTAGATCTCTGTATCTTCTTGTATGTCTGTTTGGTATTCCCAATCACCATCTCTCTTGTGCTTGCTTCCTCTTATCTTTAATGCCTCTGTTGAGGGTGGTTGCCAACAGAACTGGGGAGCTCGTCTGCTCTGTTTAGTACTAACTTTTTTTGTTCTCCCTGATGCAGGGAGGTGTCCTTGTTTCTTTACCTATTAAGCAGCCATTTGGTGACAATCTGTGATAGCATTTTGTGCCTTTACCTAGTTGACATATAGGTACTATGTGGTTTAAATATGCATCCAATCCACTGAAACTGGATTTAGGGATGAAAACTCAACCCTGGTGGGAGGGTAAAACTCTGATTGCTTCAGTTCTTGAAGGTAGAGGTCACAAGACACTAAGAATTCATATGGAAAGACTGGAAGATATCTGAGAGAAAAATATTGCCTCCATTTCAGGGATGAGCCCTGGTACTTCTGGCTTTTATAGTGATGGGAGGGGACTCAGATGAAAAGGACACTGCGAATGATACAAAGGAGAAGTTTTATTGAATGGGTTCAAAAACATACACCTTTGTGAACAGAAGACAAGTATTTATGTCCTAGCTCTGAGGATCAAGACATCTTAACACACCAGCAAATTCTGTTAAGGTTCAATAAGCCTGGGTCCCAAAGGGCCATAACTCCTGAAGAGGTTCTCATAGTAAAATAAAACATACAGGGTCTCTTATGTACCTGTAACTCAAGGTAATTTCATGTCATTGTGTATCTACTTCCCAAGGCCTCTAACTCTCGATCACTTGGCTGTGAATCCTGGTTCTGCCATTTCCAAACTTGTGACCACCAACTAATTGCTACTTCTTTGAACTTTGATTTTCTCAGCTATAAAATAATTATAATAATCTGTACCCTACAGGGCTATTTTAAAGATGAAGAGAGTTAATATATGTCAAATTCTTAGCCAAGTGACAGTTATATGGCAAGTGTTCAGTGAATCATCTCTGGGTTTATGCCTGCTTTTTGAGTTGTCTACATCTTTTTAAATTAATGCCTCCATATACACTGCTATCCCCATGCCTCTGTCTCTTTCACATGACTGATTCCACTCCCAGCTTGTACCCTTATACTTGTGCATTGTTTTAATCTCTAACTTCATCTCTGTCTTTTGCTCTATATTTCATTATATCTACCTCTATTTTTGTCATTTTCGTAGATATCTATAAACTCATACTTTTTTGATGCCTTTATATCAATTTTATAAATCACTGCATTGCTATCTCCTATTCCTAGGTTTATACAGTTATATGTCTAGCCATGTATATTTCTTTAAAAAATTTTATGTATTTATTTTGAGAGAGAGAGAGAGAGAGAGAGCATATAAGCGAGGGGTTGGTGAGGACAGAGAGAGAGGGAGAGAGAATCCCTCCCAAGCAGGCTCCATGCTGTCAGCTCAATCCCACAACTATGAGATCATGACACCAGCCAAAATCAAGAGTCAGATGCTTAACTGACTGAGCCACCCAGGCACCCAGGTATACTTCTAAGTATTCCCATCTATCTATAAATATTGCTGAAAACTAACACCTCATCTTTTGGTCATTTGCAAGGCGTACCCTCAGGGCCCTCCTCCATGACCCACCTCTTCATAAAAAGCAAGAGGCAGGAAGTAACGAGGGGCACAGATCTCTTTGGTTTCTGGATTGGACAATGTCAACTTGTTCTCCAGTGTGTTTTCTCTGATGTTTATTTATTTTTGAGAGAGAGAGAGTGTGTGTGATAGAGCAGGGGAGAGCAGAGACAGAAAGAGACAGAGAATCCCAAGCAGACTCCTTGCTGTCAGCACAGGGCCCAATGCGGGGCTTGATCTCACAGAGTGTGAGATCATGACCTGAGCTTAAATCAAGAGTCAGATGCTACAGACTAAGCCACCCACGCGATCCAGTTCAGTGGTTTAAGATGTGTGAACCAAGCCCAATATCATGCCATTCTCCCACTCAATCTCTCCATCCATCAACAGACTGATACTAATTCAGGAATCTAGAGCTACAAAGATGAAAAAGATAGAAATTCTTCCTTCACGAAGTGCACATCCTATCAAGAGATGGGTGAGGGAGAGACATTGGCATTCAAAAATTCACATTCTGGTGGGGCCAGCTTGTCTGTTTTCAGTTTTCCTTCTTCACTGATTTCCTGAATACCTTCTAGGCTAATATCAAGCCCAGAGCTATACAAGTTCAGAGCACCTTGGCCAAATGTGTGATCAGAGAACTACTTTCTCGGTTATAGTGGAAAGAGTCCAATCTGGGACCAGAGCTACTTGGAATCTTCTCTCTCAGGTGAACCCAGACAGGTTCATCTCTCTGGGCTTCCGAGTCCTCATGTGTAGAATGATAGCGTGGGACTGGAGAATTCCTGGGGGCCCTTGTTGCCTTGACCTTCTGAAAGTTTATGATCCTACTCAAGTTTGGAATGGAAACTGGTGACCCCGTTTGGAATGAGTGATGGAACCCAGAACTCAGACTCCGAAGTCAGGTGGACTTGGGTAGAGACTTCTCCATGGGAGGGATTTCACAGACATGAGTGGTACGTGCACTGTACCCATTATCTGATTTTTCGTACCCATTATCTGATTTTTATCTTCATGAGAACCTGGTGAAATACTTTCACCCCCATTTTCATATGAGGAAATGAAAGCTCAGAGAGCTAAATGGGTAACTGAGTACAAAGTACTTTTGATCAGCCCTCTCATTTAATTCACATGATAATCGTATGGCTTTTCTAAGTCTTTTCATTTTCTTTATTTCTCTTATTTCTTCTTTCTCCACTTCTCCATCTTCCTCCTCCTCCTTCTTTTTCTTATTTCCATTTTATATAGAATCTGAGGCTAATGGATGTTAAGTAGCTTTCACTCATTAGCAAGGACTAGAGCTCAGATTCAACCCGAAGCGTGTGTAATCGAAAGTCTGCGCTCGCAAGCTTGGTCAGAATCTTAAATGCCCATAGAGGCTGGAGGGTTATGTAGATAAGTGAAATGACCCAGGCAGAAGGATTATTTCACTTTCCCTTAATCTCACCAAAGAAAAACAAAAGCATCAGTAAAATAATAAAAAGGAACTTATATTTTGCATTGCATCATGGATGTAGTGTAGAATGACGGAGAATTGTAGAACGTGTAAGCAGATATATAACATAAAAGTATATGCCCTATCTAAGAGAGCAGCATTGGCTTGATGGAAATTAGGCTTACCTGTGCCAGATCTCTTGATTTTTGAAGAAAAGCTGAATGTCTAGAATCTTAAGTATAATTTCTCTATTTCTAAATATTAATGATTACTTACTAAATTATATAGGCAAAAGTATGTAGGCAAAAGACAGAAAGATGTCTCATCTTGACTATATCTGGCTCACAGGATGCTGGGTTAGTATTTCCGTCCTGCACTGTGCTGTCTTCAAGGACTGCTCCACAACATTAGCTGAGCACCTGCTGTGAAGCCATCAGGCTGTTCGGCTCAGGACAAGGATGTGGCAGCCCACCAGCCATCTAGCTGTGCCTTGTTACTTATGGTCAGCGTTTACTCTGAGTGGGTGTTGGATTTTTGGAGTATCATTCTTGGCTGGATGTTTTTGTATAAAATAATTGCCTTAATCTCACAAAACCTCTAGAAAGAAGATTTAAATATCTCCATTTCTTACTTGAGCAAATTAATACTCAAGTTGGTTATAAAGGTCACCCAGCTATAAGTAGCCAACCTGGGATGTTAGCCTCAGCTCTGACCACCTTCTCTTCATTCCGTAGAGTTGCCTCTGTCTTTGAACTTTAATTGCTGCAAGTTAGGGACTTTTTCCTCTTTTACATCTATCTAATGAGAATCTGAGATAAGGAGGAAGTCAGGGGCCTGGACTCATCTTTCGGGGCAGAAGGTACCTTTGCCATCCCTCATCATCCCTGCCACCGGGTCTTCTAGGGATAGAGAAAAAACCGATAGGATGAAGAAGGAGGAAGAAAACAAGAATCTGCTCCTTCATAGTCCACTGACACTGCAGTGAGACACTCCCACATTCTGTAGGTGACTGGCAAGGACAGGCATACAGGGAGGGGACTGTCTGCTGGAATGCCAACCTGGGTGATGAGCCAGGCAGATGCCAACCAGCTAACTCATGGCTAAGCCAGACCCAGAACTCTTTATATAAAGGCAGCCCTCCATCCAGATGCCTCAGCCTGAATGTCTGCTTGCTGCAAGGAGGGTGAGTCTAGGGGTTGGGTCCTGGGGTTGGGATGTGGATGCTTCTCAAGAGAGGCCCAGATTCCCAGGGGTGAGGCATAGTGAGGCGGGGTGGGGGGAAGCTGTGAGCAAAAAAAAAAAAAAAACAAAAAAACAAAAAAAAAAAGTGGTACATAAATCTCAGGAGACTTTTAGGGGACACAAGAAGAGTATCTGTGGAGTTTGTGTGAAGAACTGAGGGTCTGAAGCCTTTGATAACACTGGCCTCCTCCTTGGGTACCATTTCCCGCATCAGGACCTTGCTCCCTGGAAAAGATGAATTTTACACCTTGTGAGCAGAGTTGTGTGTAGGAGGGTTACCTCCCCCAAGGGCATGTGTATTTAATTTTTTTAATGTTATTTATTTTTAAGAGAGAGAGAGAGAGAGAGAGACAGAGCACAAGTCATTGAGGAACAGAGAGAGAGGAGACACAGAATCAGAAGCAGGCCATCAGCACAGAGCCCAATGTGAAGGACGCATGTATTTAGATCTTCTCTCTCAGTGGAGAGGGGAAGTCTTTGCTTTTCATTAGAAGCATTTTCGGTATTTCTGGAGCTTGCTGAGAAATGTTTTGTTGACTGGGTTGATTGTTAAATCAGCCACGCTGCTGTGCTGGTCCCTGGGCTGCCTGCACACCAACAGGTGAATCTGGGGAGGGCAGGGGACTGGAGACCGTCCTGTTTCTCCCTGGCTGAGTGTGGAGTAAGAGTATGCCTGCACCCCAAGTCATGTCTGTTATGCTCCTGTGTGGAGGGGGGTGATGTGTGGCTGAACGCCGGTCTCGTGATTTAGGAATCTTGCACTTTCTGGGTTACCCCATCTCAGGCCGTTGCTCTCTGCTTTCAAGAGAGACTGGGGAGAAGCCGTTTCTGAGGCCAGAGAATGTCCCTCTTCAGGTGACTTACAACAGCAACCAGCCTGGGCAAGTGGCCATGTTGGTTCCGAGCCTTTCCAAGGCTTGTGTTTGTATGTGTGCGTGTGTGTGCATATGTCCATGAGGGTCGTTTAAACACAGTCACCTAAACACACTGAATGTAGAGAGAAAAACATTTCAGGTTGGGTTTGAGCTGCCCAACCACGGACTGGATCCTTTACTTTCCAGGGGATGCTTTGAGTGCAGACGGTACCTGAGTGCTTGCTGCCATATGCTCATTTTTCATGTTTGCACATGTATGTGTTGCCAGTGCATGGATGTGAGGATACCCAAGCTCCCGTGCGTGTGGGGCCTCCACGCTGGGCGACAGCCTGGGAAGCACAGTGTTGTTTCTACCTCCTACAGAGTGCTGTCCAGTCACTTAGGACAAGGAATCCTGTTGTCTTCAACGCCCTCTTGTGTTGAACACTGGTATGCGCACCCTCCAGGGGGAGACCCTGGATGCCTGCAACCCCTGCGCTGTGCCTTTGGAGCGCCCTCAGACCAGGACCTCAGGTCCTTTGGTAGATCCAAGGCAGGTCTCATGGGCAGTGGTAACAAATATTGAGTCCATGTAACCCAGAAGTGTTCTTGGGTAAAGGTTGAGAGTTGGAGAAGAAGGAGAGGGAAGAAGCAGGGTGTCTTCCCCTTGGTCCTGTCCCCTTCTTCCCAACAAGTCACCCTCCTGACACTGGTCTTTCTACCCTCAGGTCCCATCTGCCTGCATCAGAACCATGTGTGACCAGCAGCAGATTCAGTGTTGCATGCCGCCCCCCCAGTGCTGTGTGAAGGGTTCCTCCTTCTACCCCTTCCAGTCCCCCAGTGCCAGGAGCCAGGGTGTGGTCCAAGCACCTTGTGAGATGCAAATTGTGGAGTGCCCCGCACCATGCCCAGTTCAAGTTTCCCAGGTAAAATGCCAGGCTCCATGCCAGTCCCAGACTACACAGGTAAAGGGCCAGGCTTCAAGCCAGTCAACGACCACCCAAGTGAAGGGCCAGGCTTCAAGCCAATCTAAGACCACCCAGGTGAAGGGCCAGGCTCCATGCCAGCCTCAAATTTCCTGCGTTCAATGCCAGGCTCCATGCCAGCCTCAAATTTGCTGCGTTCAATGCCAGGCTCCATGCCAGCCTCAGGTCTCTTACGTGCAGTGCGAAGCCCCATGCCCTGTTCAGACCTGCTATATGGAATGCGCTCCAGTGTATTACACAGAAACGCGTTACGTGGAATGCCCAGTCCAGACCTACATTCCCCGTCCAGCTCCTCGGCCTGTCCAGACCTACGTGGCTGGTCCCCCAGTTTCCCAGACTCAGGGAAGATTCTCCACCCAGTGCCAGTATCAGGGCTCCTACAGCGGATACGCCCCGCAGCGTCAGTCCCAGGCCTCCTACAGCGCCTGCGCGCCGCAGTACCAGTCTGGGGCTCCCTACAGCGCCTGCGCGCCGCAGTACCAGTCTGGGCCTTCCTACAGCGCCTGCGCGCCGCGGTACCAGTCTGGGGCTTCCTACAGCGCCTGCGCGCCGCAGTTCCAGTCTGGGGCTTCCTACAGCGCCTGCGCGCCGCAGTACCAGGCCCGAGGCTCCGGCGCGAGCTTCGCGGCGCAGCGGCGCTCCCGGAGCGCCGGCAGGTGCGTCCCCGCCCGCCCGCTGCAGCCCGCCTACCGCAGCTGCTCCCCGCCGCGGCGGCCCGAGCCCTCCTACGACGACCCCTGTAACTACTGCACGCCCCCGCGCCGCTCGGAGCCCATCTACAGCAGCGGCTGTCCCCGGGGCCGCCCTTCGGGCTGCGCTCAGAGACGTGGGCCCAAGTGCCGGATAGAGATCTCGTCGCCCTGCTGCCCCAGGCAGGTCCCCCCGCAACGGTGCCCCGTTCAGATCCCTCCCATCAGACGCTGCCCTGACGGCTGTGCCCCACGACCCTCCTGGGGCGCCTCCTGCCCGGAGCTGAGGCCACGCGCCGAGTCCCGTCCGCTCCCGAGCTTCTGTCCGCCGCGGCGTCTGGACCAGAGTCCGGAGCCTCGATGCCCGCCTCCCGCGCCCCGGCCCTGTCCGCGGCCACGGCCACGCCCGGAGCCGCGCGCCAGGTCAGAGCCCCGCCCGTGTCCCCCGCCGCGGCGGCTCTCGGAACCCTGTCTGTGTCCGGAACCGCGTCCGGCCCCGCGGCCTCGCCCGGCGCAGTGCGAGTTTCCCGAGTCGCGTCCGTGCCCACAACCCTGGGAGCACCCAGACCCTCCTTCGCCGCCAGAGCCGATTCCCCTGCCGGCGCCCTGCCCGAGCCCGGAGCCCTGCCTGGAGCCTCGGCGCGGTCCCGGCCCGTGCTCAGGCCCAAATCCTATCCCGTGTCCGGGAGACCTGGGCTGTCACGAGTCCAGCCCGTGCCGCCTGGACACCGAGGCCCCCGGCTGCGGCCCAGCGTGTAACCAGTGGCAAGGAAACGGTGACAACTGTGGACCCTGGGACGCGGTTCCGGAGCCGCAGTGCGTCCGTGATTGTGGAGACCAAGGAGGCGCCTGCGTTGGAGTAAAAGGAGGCCCTTCGGCTGGAACTAAGGGTGCTTATTTTTAAAGGAGCGTGGCGGAGACGCCCCTGCCCTCTGTCCTGAGAATGTCCGCCCCAGTGTCCAGCATGCTCCTGCGTGCCTCTCTCCGAGGGCACTGGGAGGCTCCCTGCTGCGAGGTGACGTGGGGACTCCACTGCCTGCCATCTCGGGAGCCACACCTGGTTCCCAGGCCCCTCTCCAGCCTCACGGCTGGCTCCTCGTCCATACCAGCCCTGGGTGCCAGCCAGACCAGTCCGGCCACCAGGCCGCATCTGGGTGTTCCCCGGAACATACCTTAGGTGTTCCTGCCCCCAAGCCTCTGCTCACCTCCCACCCCGTTACGGGGGCCACTTCTCTGCTAGGCCCAGCCTCTGAAATCCAGCCCATCTTTCGAGACCTTTTCTTTGGAGTCTTTTCTGATTTTTCCTACTCACAGTAACCTGCACCGATTTCCTAGAACTCATTGCACTGTCCACAGCAACCATTGGCAACTGCCTTGTGACATCTCTTGAATTATTTGGCTTTTGGCGGCGGGGGTGGGGTAGTTTTCCCTGCCCAACTAGGTTGTAAACTCCCATGAAAGTGGAATGAGAATATCCCTCAAGTCCGGTGCTCCTCCTTCGGCAGGCAGCTGCTCAGCAGAGTGTGTGGGTTGGCAGCCTGAGCCCTGATCTATCCTGATATGCAATCCCAGGACCGGGGACAGAGGAGGCCGTGTGACAATAAAGATGATGCTCTCAGAGCCTGAGTCCTGCATAGTGACTGCTTTCTACACCTTCCTGACCCTCTGGGGTGAGGGTCTTTATTCTTCTTTTTCTTGAGATTATTGTACCTGTGGTCGGAGCTGTCCTTAACCAGGTGGGCTGTCTTGTCGGTTTTCTGTTTCCCTTCAGTGTCTGGTAGGAGAAGGTGGATGAAAAGGCAGGACGAATGAGGCAACGAGAAAAATAACTCCTGCTCCTCAGTCTGGGGTAAAGGTCTCAGGTCCAGGTGGGACAGGTCACCCAGCTGTGGGGCCGTAGGGACTCTGGAGTCGGCAGGGGAGGGGGGCTTGAGAACGGAAGGAGCTCTGTGATACTCCACACAGGATACACTCTTCTTTCGTTCAGGATAAACTGCACTTTTTTTTTCATTTCTTTCCTTTTCTTCCTCCTCTTCTTCTCCTCCTCCTCCTCCTTCCCCTTCCCCTTCTTCTCCTTCTTCTTTCTGACATCATAGAAAAGGTAGCATCCAAGGCCGCCTCTGCATTCCTCCACCACTCCTGAATCCCACTGGGCATGGTGGTCTTGACAACATGAAGGTGAGGATTGGAGGGGCAGGAGAGAGAGGGTGCCTCTTCCTCCCACTCCCTGCCGATAGGATTGTGGTAGAATCCCCTCCTCAGGGAATGTGGTGAGAAAAGACCTCAAGATACAGGAAGGCAACCTGGCTATGTGCCTATGTGACACCCCTCACGACCCTGTAACGTGAGCCCTCCCCGCCCCCATGAGACTGTGTGCCTATACGTTACCCGTATATGGGAGACAAAGAAGTAGAAAATGCATAAAAGACTACACCACACGGCATCCGGGCTCAGTACTTTGGGTAAGAACCCAACTGAGCCAGTGTTGGCACAAATGCAGTTGGTCCTGAAAAGAAAGCCTCGGTGTCACACCTCTCTGTGGGAGAAAGCTGCGACGAGACGGGTGCTATGGAACGAGAGCCCTTGATGGGGGTGTTTCCCCAAAGGGAGACCGTGCCCTGAGGCCACCAGCGCCTGTAGAAGGTAAAGGGGCTCCTCCGAAGAGGACACCAGAGGGTGACTCTGGCCCGGACCCTCCTCTCCAGCTCCACGGTCGGGCACCACAGATCAAGGGTCTGGCTCTGAAGACATCTCTCCCGTGCCCCAGGGGTCTGCCCTGCAGTGTCAGAGCGGAACCTAAGAGACACCTGGCAAGGAAAACTAAGGTTTCTTATGTGAAGTCCATTCATTCGTTCATTTTTATGATTGAAAATACTCATTGCTCACCTGCCAGGTAGTCGCTGGTACAAGGGACCGGGATAACCCTTGTTCCTCTCAGAAAGCCTGCAGCCTAGAGGGTAGGGTCTTAGTGCAGTACTTGGACCAGCAGCCTCGGCACCACGAGAACCTTGTGATAAATGCGACGCGTCCCCCAGGCTTACTGACGCAGAGACTCCGGGTGAGGAAAGCTGGGGTTTAGCCAGCTCTCCACGTGTTTCTGATGCTAGTAATGTTTGGTCGTTATCAGTTTAGTGAAATACCGTATGCAGGTAGGATATGAATGCGTATGTGTGTATATGATTATGTCTATAACATGTATCCTCTGATTTCCATAGTAGCCCATCACACAGACGTCATTGTCTCACCGTTTTGCAGAGCTGGAAACCTAAGCACATAGGCCAAAGTCACACACCCAGACTTAAATCTAAGCCAACTTTCTTGTCTTCTGCTACACATGGGACCGTTCATCTCAGTCACAGTCCCTGCCTCGTCCAGAGTTCTTTCCTGGATCGACTCGGTCCTCTTTCCAACACACTTTCGGAGTGACCTCGTTTATCGGACAGGTTCTTTTCACCAGTTTTACCTTGGCCTCTTCTCTTCAAACCCAGGCTGCTCCAGGACTGTGTATCTGCTCTGTGACACAGGCCCCCAGGGACCTGGCAAGGCCCAAATGGCTCCCACAGGGCACTCCTATTTTTCTATCGCCCAGGCCCCTGGGTGGGGATGGGGAAAGGCTTGAAAGACTCAGATAAGGATTAGATTTCTCCCCCTGTTCTCTCAAGCATACCCTGAACAAGGACCTTCTTGTCTGGAGGACAAGTGGGGAGCAGTCCATCCCCTCAAGATACAGAAGAAACACAGACCTGGCTGGGAGACAAGGGATTCACTCCTGGAAGCCCCATCCTCCTCAGGCTCGAGGCAGAGGTCAACACACAGGCTCTTTGCTGCAGTGACCCGTTACCTGCACCGTTCTCTGGGGATAGACTCTGGTCCCCAAGATAACTAGCCTGACTATGGAAAGAGATTAGATGGTGGGAGAACAGAGAGGTCTTTGGGTGAGTCAGACTGGACCTGGGGCTCTCTCACAGACCGGGACTGTGCAACCTCAGCCAACCTCAGGGCCATCTCTGTAGCCAGAAGAGCTCAGAGCCCAACGCTCCTCGCTCCTGGGGCACTGGTCTGTGACTGGGTCCTCCACCTCCTCTGATAGGATGCCCAGGTTTGAGCCTCCAGGTAGACCACCTGTGAAAAGTTAGAGCCCATCTCTGGCAGCTATGAGGACAGGGGTGCTCAGGATATGTGTGTCTGCATGTCCTTTTGTGAGCTTGTGTGTCATCGAGGGTGTCTATGGGTCTGCTGTTTTATGTCTGTATGTTTTAAAGCTTGAGGCTTCTAAAATGTGTGGCGATGGGGACTGCAACCCCAGGACTGTGGTTTAAGATATCCTATGGCCCTTCAACTGTGGCCTTCCATGACCTTTCCAGTCATCCCTTCCACGCCCTACCCGCCACCCTTTCACAGATGACCTACCTCCCAGTCCTCTGCCTTTTCCTTGTATATTAATCATTTGAACAAAATTTAAAAGGCTGAGGACTGGAATTTCAGAGCAAAAAGGACATAAAGACCTTTTAAAGGTGCTCAAAGGCCTGTGAAAGAATCTCCTTTTTTAATATCACAGTAATCATCTGAGGCAGTGCACATGCTGCATAGCATCGTTTGGCAGACTATTGCCCAGAAAGGCCAATGCTTTGGCAGTCACAAACAGTGTGAAGCAGAGGTCGGCCGGACTCCTTGACAACCAGTAACAAGACCTGACTTCCAGACATGAGGGGCTAGTTAGTCTGAGAGAATGTTAGAGAGATTGTGTCTAGAGACCATGCCTTCCACCCTGGAATCCTGCTTATATCTGTCTGCAATCCTCTATCCTTCCCTTTTTTCTAAACTTCCCACCCGGGGAGTAGTGTCTTGCAGAATGAGGGAATTGCACTGCATGTTCTCAGAAGTTCCTTCCAGACCAGGTGGGTTAGCCACAGTTGCTCTTTGCCACAGACACTAGGCAATGTGGAATGACCTGGGAACCAACTTAAAGACTCTTAAAGAACCCCAGGATCCATCCCAGACCTACTTAAATTGAATTTCTAGAGAAGGAATCTGGGACCTCAATTTGAAACTTATTTTGATCAGCTGGAACTAGAAGCCATCACTGTAGTGAATGCCCAAGGGTATGAGCTGTTCAATGTCTACAAGGAGAGTTGAAACTTGCACACATCTGGCCACAGCATGAGGAGGAGGTGTACATGGTGGCAAAAATGAGGCTGAACACAAACTGTGTTTTGTGAGAAGTTTTATACAATTACCCTATGTGAGAGTCAAATATTCTACCCCTCAGTCTAGGGGCACCACAAGACCAAGGAGTCTCTTATTTTCTCTCAGTTAAATCCCCAGACACTGCCACCCAAAATACCCAGAATGGGGCTCTTGTACATGGCTGAGGGAGCAGGGTTGTCTGATAGAGTTACAGATATTTTACTAGGAGAAGATAGGCCTAGTTTTGGTATATCTCTCCTTTTCCTGGGGATTACCTAAGCATTAAGAGGGAGAAGTTCCAGATTCCATGGTTTGTCCTGCAGACTTGAATAGTCCTGGATGAATAAGCAAATAGAACTGTCATGCATAAGAGAATAGCTCAGCTCTTTATAATGGAGTAGATAGGTAGATAGTAGTAATCAGAAGACGGCAGTGCTCATGACATATAGGAGAATAGCCAGGTGGTGAACAAGACTCGATCTCTACTGATTTCTGACCTGGTTGGACATCTCAGAAGATCCACATGCCCATGGCTTGAAACTAGTTAGGAAGAGAGGGTGATGCATGATGATCAATGGGACCGTCAAACTCATTCCTCCATAGCATGAAGCTTCCTGACCTGGAAGACCAATTGAGAAGTATCTAGAAGCCTAGGAATTACCCAAGCTATGCGAAACCTGCCCATCATGCTCTTACCACATCTTGTCATGGGAACTCTGAGCTGGATTAACGCCTTTCCTCTGTTCTCAAATGTTATATCTGTCAGAAAGAAAACCATTTATCATCTTATATCAACACATCCATTGACAAATATTCATAGACACCTAGCTATCTACCAGGAACCGTGCTTGGTCCTGGAAACACAGTGGTGAGCAAGACGGAAACTGTCTTGCTCACAAGGAGTTTGAGAGACAATAGAGATTATGAGAGATTCAACATGGGAGGCACAGGGCACCATGGGAACCTGTAGAAGAGGCACTTAAGTGGCTCAAGTGCTTCGACGAGGTAATGAATGGAAGCAGGAAGAGATAACAACAGGTATAGTGTCATTAAACCAACATGATGACAGACAACCCAGGGAGGAGTATTTCCTCCTTACTTGACCATCTTTCCTGGTTCCTAACACGTGTGTGGTGCCAGGGTTCCACCCTTACCCTGCTCTAATAAACTTCTTATCAACATTTTAGAATAAAACTTGAGAGGAAGCTGACCTAAATTTCAATTGACTTCAAGTTATGAGGGAGGATTGAAGAACAGAGTCTAATTTAACGTGGGTTAGAATAATGGACCTAATCTGACAAGATAAAATGTAATTAAGATAAAGGTGAAGTTCTGAGTTTAAGTTAAAGATCTAATCTGTTTGTAGAACATGGTGGGCGCACGGAAGGCCACACATATGGAGAAGTTTGGTTGATTAAAATCTTAGCATGGGGCAAGTGCGGTGCATGGTGACGAGCTCTTGTTCCTCATTGTTAGACACGATAGTGTTGCTCTGCCTGGTCCAGACGTGATCCAGACGGTGGTCCAGATGGTGGTCCAGACAGTAGTCCAGATGGTGGTCCAGACGGTGCACAAATGGGAGTGAGGCTGGAGGATGATGTGTCAGCCACAATGGAGACAGGAAACTTACATCCTTCCTTATACACACAACTTGAAAAGATACTGTTATTCCCTCCAATTTATAAACAGTGCCACGCATACACACACACACACATATCTAGTGAGATAGATTAGATATTAATTAATTTGGTCACGCATCTAAGGCCTGATAATGCTAGAATCCAAGCCCAGGTTTATCTCTCTCCGAAACTTGGTCTCACTCACTATGGAAGGAAGAATATGTTTATTTGTTTGTTTGTTTGTTTATTTATTTCGAGAGAGAGAGAGTGCATGTGTAAGTGAGCAAGCAGGGGAGGGGCAAAGAGAGAGGGAGAGAGAATCCCAAGCAGTTTCTGCACTGCCAGCACAGAACCCCAAGCAAGGCTCAAACTCATAAACCATGAGATCATGACCTGAGCTAAAGTTAGCCACTTAACTGATGGAGCCACCCAGGTGCCCCTTAAAAGGAGTAGCATGTTGCTTTCTTTTATTTGTAAGAGTTTCTTTCAGGAACAATAAAACTCAAGAGCTTAAATCCAATGAATGGAGACTATTTCTGGCTAGAAATAAAGAGAATAATTTAATAGTCACAGCTATGTGGAAATAGAACACACTGTTACTCCCACATTCAACAAACATTTACTCAAATACTGAGTATACTATGTGCCAGGCATTATTCTGGGTGCTTGGGATACATTGGTGAATGAAATAAAGATGCTAATTCTCAAGGAACTGATAGTCTAGCAGATGAAAGCATAATAGAAAATGGACACATTTAAGAATATATATAACATATTAAAATAGACAAACTGTTGGAGATAAGAACAGATGCAGCAATGGAGATGTCTGGGTGGCATCTCAGACAGTGTAAGAAGGGGAGGGAGACTGAGCTCAGTGTGTGGCAGAGGGCCCCAGGGGGTGTGCAACTGTGAGCCAGCACGCAGGAATAGAAAGCACATAGGAGAGGCATCGTGAGGCAGGATTTGGACCCTGGTTCCACCGCTTACTAGCAGAGAGGTCTTAGCTTTGGCAGTTTCCCTGACACGAGGTGCCTCCATTTATAAAATGTGGCTAAAGAAAAAGTACACTGTGTGTCACTCTGAGGATTAAATACATCATTTAAGTTACATGCACGTTGTGTAATACAAAGCACTACAAACACATTGCCTTTAGCAGTGGGATGTTGTTATGCCCAGAATTCGGGAACCCCAAAAACCACCAGGGAGCCGAGTCCGATGCAAGAACAAAGAGCCTTTATTCTAGCTAACTCGAGCTCAATCTCATACCTGCACCAACGCAGCGGTGGGCTGAGAGAGAGCTCGGTCCAAAAACACAATAGTTTTAAAGGGGTCTAGGGGCAGTGGGAGGGGTGATGGTCGTGACCCTAGCCGATTGGCTGAGGAGGGGTCAGGGTCCTGTTCCGTAGGTCAAGCTTCTGCGCAGGCGCTGGGGACTCAGGGTGGAGGACATGGAACACAATGGAGTCAGTCCTTTGCAAAATGGAATCCGTCCGATTTGCCCTTACACTGTCACTCCTACGGGGAGAAGTGCAGGGAAGAGAGGACAGTCGGCCTGTCTGACGAAGGACGTTGGCTGCAAGGCTGGCCAAGTCCAGGTCCGAGCAAAGGCTGGACGGGCAGACGGGCCGAGGGGAAGCACAAACGCGAAGGGAAGTGGTCAACTGGGGCAAGCCAGGGGAGCGAAGGCATGCGGGAGGGCAGATAGGAGCAGGTTGGAGTGATGGGTGGTGGGAAATGGCTCCGGTGGGACACTCTGGGAGGAAGGGATTTGGGGGCAGTTTGCTCAGATGTCAGGGCGAATGTTGGCTTCCAGGGTACTGAGGTGAGCCGCTACCACAACTGCCCATCAGTGTGTTCGTGCCACCCCACCGGTTTGCCAGCAGCGCGGCTCCTTGGGCCAGCCAGGAGAAGAGGAAGTGCCAGGGAGGGGAGGCTCTCGATTAGTCGGAAATACTTTGAATGCTTGGGTCAAGGTTGGGCCCTGCGCCACAGAAAGGCCTCCGGACTGGAGCCAGCCTGGACAAGAAGGCTGGATTGGGCAATCCGTTAGCTAATCAGTTCTTCCCACAGCACCTCATCGCGTTCTTCGGAGGTTTGTTTTGTTCAGTCAGAAATCCTGGAGGTGCTTTCCAGTGAGTAGAGTATGAATCTCCTGCAGCAAATAGGGTTTCCCATCCTCAGTACTAGTGACATTTGGGTTGGAATAATTCTCCGTCACGGGAGCGCATTGTAGAGTATTAAGTAGCACCTCCGGCCTCTACCCACTAGATGACAGTACCAAACACAACGCCCTCCCCACCAGCTGTGATGACTGAAGACCTCTCCAGAGAGTCAATGCTCCCCCTGGGGGCATGGAGTAGGAGTTAGAGTGTGCAAAATCCTTCTGCATCCTCCCTCCAATGGCTCTCATTAAGAGCCATTGAATTAGAGGAAAGAAACTCTAGCTTTGCCCTTGGGGCACCCCCAGTCTAACAGAGAATGCTTGTGGAGCCCTGGCCTCCATCCCAAATGACTCCCAGCCATTAACAACAGAAAGATGCTGTTGATGTAAGGCCAAAGTACAGGCAAAAATTTCCAGTGAGCCCCACAGTTAGGCTCTGTGCTGACAGCTCAGAGCTTGGAACCTGTGTTCATTCTGTGTCTCCTCTCTCTCTCACTCTCTCTCTGCCCCTCCCCTGCTCAGACTCTGTCTCTCAAAAAAATGAATAAATGTCAAAAGAAAATTTTTTTTAAGATCCATGGAAACTTCTTAATTTTCCCCGAGAAAACTAGGTATTGGTTATGGAAGAGTAGATTACTTTGCCATTATGGCAATTATGGGCGGGTTAGTTGTGACTGTCATAATATTTTGGCAAATTTATCCAATAGCTCAGAATACTCCCTTTCTAACTCCTATGCTAGGTCTGCTAAGGAATACCAGTGGCAACCTGAAAAAAATTGTGAGAACTTCCATTGTCTTGAAAAATCAGAACACAGTGTTGAGAAAATATACAGAGTTCTGTGCCAAAGATGGCCCACAGGACAAAAACAAGCTCTACCTCCTAGAATCCCTTTTTTGGGTTCTTCCTGTCTTGTTTGCCATGCACTCAAAACTCACCATGAATGCGGAAGCTGACATCATAAATGACCCTTCCCATCAGACCTGTGGAGAATAATCTCCTCTGAGCCCACTAGTGTTAAATAAACCTCCAATCCACCAAGATCTCCGAGTGCCACTTGGTTTTTCCGCCAGCATTCCAGTCTGGTTCCCTAACAACAGGACATTTTCACACAAAGAGAAAAAATTTTTATTGATGGTTGGTTAATAGAATTTATAGGGAAAAGGAGAGGGGAAAAGGCAACAAGGGCCCTAGGAAGGTCTTCAGTAAGCACCCCCACGTTTCTATTCACCTGGATCTCCCACTGAATATAAGAGAATAGTTAAGAAGTAAAAAACATATTAAATAAGAATGCATTATGAATTAAGGTTAATGGTGTGATTAAGTTGGGGAAATCTGGAGGTGTCAGTTAAAAATAGGGAGAACTTGAGCCTGCTCAACTCAGAATTTGGACAGACTGGTGCAGCAAGCTTCCCTTAGATAAAGGAGTGATGAGCAGTAAGTTGACACTCGTGGAAAATGTTGGGTTTGTGGGTTCCTCTAGTGACCCGAGAACGTAAATACTACAGAGCATAATCGCTATCTGAAGCCCTTGGTGTCAGATGAGATTCAGAGCTTTTTTTAAGGTGGGGGGTAGTGCAGTGAACAGAATTAATTAGTAGGGCTACAGGCATACTTCAGAGTTGGCCATGTCCAACCTCATCATCATACAATTCAAACCAAGGAGTCTACCACATCTTGGGTAGATACAGTGTCTATTTCATATCCTCCAAATGCCTTGTAAGGGCAAATCGGGACTGACTCCATTTTGTTTAAGGGCAAACTGAGACTGACTTCACCTTGAGTCCCCAGCGCCTGCGCAGAAGCTTGACCTATGGAACAGGACTCTGACCCCTCCTCAGCCAATCGGCTAGGGTCACAACCATCACCACTCCCACTACCCTAGACCCCTTTGAAACTATTGTGCCTTTGGAACACACTCTCTCTCTCTCTCTCTCTCTCTCTCTCTCTCTCCCTCTCTCTCCCTCTCTCTCGACCCACCACTGCGTTGGTGCAGGTAGGAGATTGAGCTCGAGCTAGCTCGAATAAAGGCTCTTTGTTCTTGCATCGGACTCGGCTCCCTGGTGGTTTTTGGGGTTCCCTAATTCTGGGCATAACACCTTGGCTTCAGAACTCCTGCCCCCTTGAGGAAGCCATTAATAACTCTGCAACAAAACATATGAATATTCACAGTAAGGTGAAGCCAGCTCACTGTCAGTTCAGGTCAGTTTTTTGCCACCATATGGATGTCAACAATGGGACAAGAAAGTCAATTTTCAGAGAACTTCGGATGGAAATTGTGAATAAGGGATTGTGGATCTGCAGTAACATTTAGGGGACTGTGACAGTGGTATTTTCTCATCTTGTTCCCTGCTGCTGTTTCCCCTGTCCAGGGTCTCTCACACAACCCCCTTCCGTATTCGGACCCAGTGCTAGTGTGGTTATCCTTACCTGCTAAAATGACAACCATACAACTCGCAATAATAAAATTAAACTAAGACCTCTGTGAATTTCTGCTGAATATTCAGTAAACTCCACGTGACTGACCCTGGTCTCCCGGCCACCTGGCCTGCTATTTCTTTACATCCTTACCCTGTATTCGCTCTCTGCCCATGCTCTAGCACATAGGCCCTACATTGTGGACAGGTGGATCACTCACCAGTCGCAGAAGACCAATTGCCTCCTGCCACCCACTCTCATTCTCACACTGCTTCTCCCTGAAATATCTTCCTCCCCCAAACCCCTGCCTCCAGGAATCAAAGTGGCACCACCAGTTAAAGCCTCTCTGATAAATCTTTCCCAGACTCCCCTTTCCTCAGAATTCCTCTCATTCACCTCTTTCCCAAGACTGATAGGAATCCTCCCTCTGGACCTGCTGTACTGATGAGGTTTTGGGGTGATGGTGGGTTTCAGAGCTGATGGCCAAGAAAAAATTCTCGAAGATGTCTTGGTGTAGAAAGATGATTTTATTAAAGCACGGGGACAGGACCCGTGGGCAGAAAGAGATGCGCTGGGGGTGTGAAGAGTGACTGGTTTTATACTGTGGAGTCGGGGAGGCAAAGCCAAAAGGGAGGCCTCCAGAGGGACTTTGATATGCTAAAGAGGACTCCTAAGATACCCGAGGCTTTGCTGTTGTCAAGCTAAAGTTGTTTTCTCCTCTAGTAAGTCATTAACATTAAGAGAGTAGGGGTTCCTGGAGAGATGTTACACTCTATATTTGCCTCAGTATTTGTCAGTGGGCTGCAGGTTATAAAAAAGTTTAATTTTACCTGCCATTTCCTTCTCGCCTTTGTTCCCCACATCACTGTGGAGAGGAGGGTGACATTAGGGCTCCAGGATATTGGGTCTATAGGTTTCTGGAGATTAGGCTATTGATAAGATTGCCTTTTTCTCCTAATTTACTAAGATATTTGTATACTGATGGAGACTCCTGTCCCGCATGACTGTGATCTCTGTCAGTTGGCCATTTGTTTTCTTTCCTTTCCTTTGTCCTTGGGCGGCCAGGAGTGCCTGAGGACTGTCACACACATCCTACAGGGGAGGGGTGGGCTAGCTGTACTTTGCCCTCAGCTTGCCTTACTAGCTTTCTTATGCTTATCCTGCTTGGGATGTATTAGCTTTTTAGTCCTGTTGCGATAGGGAAACTGAAGGACTCCATAAAAATCTTTTTGCTCCTTTTCTTGCTTCTATTTTTGCTAGGACCTGAACCCCGACCCAAATTTACATATGCCTCAAAATGCAAATAGTATATGTTCTCCTTGTAAGGGACAAGGAGTTAATTATTTGTTTAGAACAGATACCATCTAAGGAAGGACCAGGTGAGAATGACTGGACAAAGCCATCATATGTGTACTCCAGACCACTAGTGCTAGACTTCTCAACGCCAAGACCCCTGGCTCCAAGAGATAGCACCTGGGCCCTCAACTTTGTTCTAACTGGTTCCTGGATGCCTGAGATGAACTGTATACCAGATGCTGAACAAAATTGAGACTCTCTCTCCTTTCCTTTCTGAGTCTCCCTGACACTCTGTCTATACCTGTGCTCTCTATGCCTTCAGTAAACTCTGCGTTCACCTCCTGTGGGCTCACATTGGTTTCCATCCTGTATATCACCAGAGACCCTCTCAGCTGGTCCTCAGACCCGGCCTGACTGCATCTTGATAATTTTCTTCAAATTTGGAAAATTGATCATTATTTTAAAATATATCCCCCATTCTATGTATTCTCTCTTTCGGAAACTCTAAATACGTGAGTGTTAGACATTTTGCTACATATTCAACGGATTGCCACTACTCTGTTCACTGTTTTATATCTTTCCCTTCTTTTCAGTTCAGTATGGACAACTTCTTCAAGTACAAGTTCATCAATCTGTCCTTCTGCAGTTTTCGATCTGCTAAGACCACCCGATAAACTTTATTTTGATATTATATTTAAGTTTGAACATATTTAATTTTTCAGAGACTATGTCTTTTATTTTTAGAATTTCCAGTTGGTTGTTTTTGAGCATGGAAACACAGGAAATTCATACAGCAACAATGCAAACGATTTTAACTTGAATATTGAATGCATCTTCTTAGGAATGCACGTAGATCAACACCTCTTCCAGTATTCCTGTCTGGGCACCTCTTGAGCTGCTGCCTTCTCTTCACCTTTCCCATTTTCATTTTACCTCCTCCCTTCAGTTTGCCCCAAGGAAACTGTAAATTCTTTTCAGGCTATAATTTAGGGCATATGGACAATAGGCCCACCTTTAGTACCCTTTTCCTATAATCACTCTAGATCTACCTTCATCAAAACAAACATTGAGGTATGTGGGAGAAAAAAAAGGCATTTACTCTGAACAAGATATAGCTACTAGAAGTGCTCCATGGCTTAAAGAACTGTCCCTGTCCATTAAAACTCCGTGTCTGCATCTATTCTCTCTTTGTCCATCTATCCCTTTTCTGAATGTCACCAAGTACCACATACTATCTTGCCTATTTCCACTTTGCCATTTTAATTAATGTGTAGATCCTGAAAACAAATACATTTCTATCATTTTCTCCGTTAAAAATATTTGTGTTGTGAAATTCAAAAAAGTTGAATACTTTGGTGAGGTCCTTAAAGCCTCTTTTCTCAACCATTATGCTGCACAACCACCCCCCCACAACTTAGACCTGCAGATTTTCACCCAAGCCATGTAGATCCAAAGGTCCAGAGGGAATCATATGTGGAATTTAAGAAACAAAACAAACAAGCAAAGGGAAAAAAAAAAGAAGAGAGAGAGAGAAACCAAGACAGACTCTTAACTATTGAGAACAAACTGATGGTTCCCAGAGGGAAGGTGGGCAGACTGGGGAATGGGTGAAACAGGGGATGGGGATTAAAGAGTGCACCTGCTGTGCGGAGCAGTGAGTGTTGGACGGGAGTGTTAAATCACTGTCTTGTATCCTCAAACTAATATAACACTGTATGTTAACTGACAAATTAAAATAAAAACTTAAAAAAACTCACAAAGGTCTAGATAGAAAATCACTATCCAAAGTGGAAGGAAAGGGGAGGCTGTGTGACCAGGTCCTTGAGCATGAATAGAAAGCCTTCCATAGAAAAAAGGCAACAAAGGACTCTGGGAATGGGGATGTCCATTTCTACCTACCACAGTCCTCACTGGAAACAGGTACTTTCCTGGCTGGGTGGAGGTACTCTGAGTCCCTAGAGAGAGGCAGGGGGAAGCTGCCAGTCATCACTTGTCACGGGAGCATGTGGGTGGCAGGAGGCAGTCCCCGCATGCCCAGGTCCTGTCTCACAGGCTGGGGCAGAGCCCAAGGCCTGAATAAAAGGGCCTTGGGGACACAGCCTCTCCATGCACTCCTCTCCTGAGGTGCTGACAGACCCAGTGCTGCCTGCGCACCGGTAAGTGTCCCCTGGGAAAGAGAGCAGAGCCTTCCACAGAGAAAGCTCAGACCAGAGCAGGGGACAGAGCCTTGGGCTCTGGTTTGAAGGACAAGTATGAGGACCAGAAAGTCTGAATCAGGAGGGCCAGGCTGGGATGGCTGAGAAAGACCAAGAGCAACTGGGAAGATGTGTGTGCTATGTGCTTGAGACCTGGAGACAGCAGTGGCTGGGTGCGTTTCTCTGGTGTTAGGAAATAAAAGTATTGATGGCTGGATTATGCTGGAGTGGGTTACATAGTGGGCATATAGTTTTGGAAATACAGCCGGGACCAATTGCAGAAACAGTGTGTGAGGATGTTGGTGCTTAACGGAAGAGAGCATCAGAGACGCCTGTGGATCTGTTCAGACTCCAACAAGAAGGTCCACAGTGGGAATCGGGGCACACCGGAGCTGGGAACTCCGGGAAAGCGGGCCTCGGGGGGACGATACGGGTCGGAGCACAGGGCTGGAAGTCGAGGAGTCAGACGGAACTGTGACAAGCTGGGGAAGAGCACTGAGCCAGCGGCTCGGCCTCTTTTCCTTCCAGTTTCTTTATTTATAAATCGAGTTGGTTGGGAAAATTAACTCCAAGGCCCTTTGCAATAATGATTTTCTATATTCTGCAAGACCAAAACATATCAGAAATCCTTCCAAGAGAGAACGCTTTTGCTTTCTCCCTGAAGGGGCTTTCGGTGATGAAATGGTCCCTACACTGGACAATAGCAAGACTCTTAGTGACACGGGGAAATGAATGCTGGCCTGGAGTCCATTTATTTCATCTTTCTCTCTGACACTAAGGAAACGTCAATGAGCATCCACGTTCTGTACACGTTTGGAGATGATATTGTTGACAAATGGGGTTGGAATGCGACTGTGTGAAAGAAGGCCCATGGTAACCCAGTAAGAGGGGCAAAAACGTCAGAGACGATTTTATGTCTGATCTCAAGACTTTCAAACAAGGGTGCTAGAAAGGATACTGAGAACAGGAAGGGGCAGGGGGCTCTGTGTCCTGGGTCTGACCGTGTGCCTCTCCCTCAGCTCCTGACCCCGCCTGCCGACATGTCCTGCCAGCAGAACCAGCAGCAGTGCCAGCCCCCTCCCAAGTGCCCTCCCAAGTGTCCCGCCCCCAAGTGCCCCCCGAAGTGTCCCCCCAAGTGCCCCCCAGTCTCTTCCTGCTGCAGTGTCAGCTCTGGGGGCTGCTGCAGCTCTGGGGGTGGTGGCTGCTGCAGCTCTGGGGGCGGGGGCTGCTGCAGCTCCGGGGGTGGCGGCTGCTGTCTGAGCCACCACAGGCGACGCAGGTCCCACCGCCACCGCCACCAGAGCTCTGACTGCTGCGGCCAGCCCTCGGGGGGCTCCGGATGCTGCGGAGGGGGCAGCGGTCAGTCATCCGGAGGCTGCTGCTGAAGCGGACTCTGAGCCAAGAAGAGCAGAAATAGACGCAGAAAGGGGCAAGGTTATCCTTCTTGGGTCTGCCTGTGCTGCTGAGACATTTCAGTGAAGACCTCAAACCCTGTTCTCGAGAATCTTCTTACCTGGAAGCCAGAAATCTGTGTCCTCTTAAAAACTCATTGTCCGAACTCTGATCCCTTGTCTGCAGCCTGCCGTGGGAACCCCGGACGGTCATTCCTATGCCATTCCGCGGATGGTTTCCTTGGTAGCCCCGTATCTGAAGCAAAACAATAAAATAATCTGCCCACCATCTTGTTCTAGCTTGCTTTTCTCTTGCTTTTATAACTGTGCTGGGGGAGACGAGTGTGTCTGATCTCAGCTCTGTCTCCCTTGTCATCTGGGCCCTGAAGCAACATTGCTTGTTTTTGAAGGGTCAGAAAAATTCTCTACTTTCAAGTTCTTCCATTGGAGTAGGAATTGAATAAACATAAGACAGATTAACAGGAGAAAAAGCCAAAGTTTTATTAAGTGCATACGGAGGCCCAATAATGAAATCGAGGTCCAAGGAAATGACCAAAGCAGGCAGGTTCTATACTTTTCAGACATATAGATAATAAATCTATGAGGCATTGATAGCACAAAGAAAACTTAATGTTGGGAGCTTCAATTCATAAGGGATTCTAAACAGGTGGGCCAGGTGGTAAATTAGTAAAAAGTAACAAGGGTTGTTATACAGCCTTCTCTGCTCTAAATTTCCTACCTCCAGTGATAAGGGTGTCTCTTTTTCTCTTGCTACAGGGAGGGTACCTTTCACATAGGAGATGCCTTTATTCCTTCTTTCTGGGGGGCAGAGGAGGGTCTGAGAGTCCTTCTTTCACAGGCTGTCTCTGAAGCAGCTTTCATTGCCATTGTGGTATATGTGGGGGTGGCCTGCCCTGGGCCCCCACAGTCCCCTCCTCTGACACTTCCCCACAAGTTTCACACATTAAAGCCGAGCTGGTGACTGGGGAGGGAGAAAGCGAGGTAGCCAGTGAGGTAGAGGCCTGCAAAGAGCAGACAGGCCACAGTGTAGAATGAAGATGAACGAACGGAGAAGAACAAACGGAAGCACGCCTCCCCACACCCAGTCGAACCAAATTCCCCTGACCTGGAAATAGATGGGCCCAGCAGAAAGTCCGTGCTTCATCCATCTAATGAAGAACGTGAATCCTTTCTTTTAAATTTTTTTTAACATTTTATTTATTTTCGAGAGACAGAGCGTGAGCAGGGGAAGGGCAGAGAGAGAGAGAGGCAGACACAGAATCTGGAGCAGGCTCCAGGCTCCGAGCCATCAGCACAGAGCCTGACGCGGGGCTCGAACTCACAGATCGTGAGATCATGACCTGAGCTGAAGTCAGACACCCAACTGACTGAGCCACCCAGGTGCCCCGTGAATCCTTTCTTTTAACAGATTCAGGTGAGATTAGTCTGTCCTGTTGGGTTTATGGAGAAGCAATACTGTCCACCGATGTCGCCCGGGCCCCTCTGTGCAGGGCGGTCCGTGGGCCCAGAGCACAACGATTCTGGAGTACCGCAGAGGCTATGCTGCTAAGTTCTGGTTGGAGTATTTTCACAGTTTGCGTAGCGATATCGAACTCTTGTCCCAGCACCACAGACAGCTTTAGGATTGCTTTCTCTAGTTTGTAATCTCCAGAACTTGGGAATAAGACCCCCAATGCTGAAAAGAACTTGGAATTTTGATATAACAGTGGATTTTCTATAATTTCTCAGCGGGCATGTTTAACCTAACATAATTTTATGAACAATGAAGCCCAAGTTTGTAATTTGCCTGGCATTTAGGGTGGAGTACTTAGTGACAAAGGAGCCAGGTACCCAAGCCCACATCGTCCCGACCATTTAGGTGGGAAAACTGTGTAGACCTTCTTGCCACGTAACATAAAGAGACCGGTGTGGTTTATGGACAAAGTTAGGTGTGAGACTGTAACTTTCAAAGTGTGGAGGGTTCCGTGACCTTTAATAACATGAATATCCATACATCTTCACTTTTCATGTCCTGTCAACCGGTGAGCGCAGAAAAAATTGCGAAATAGCGGATGTAGGAGGCCTGTCGTTTGGTTCTGGCAGCGCTAAGCTTAGTTTTTCACCCAGTCTTGTACATCCAGAGTTTTGATGGACCCAAATGCAGTTTGTGGAGCTGGTAGTCTAACGGGGGTAGCTGAGATGTCCCATGTTGTCCAGGGTTGATCTATAAAACAAATAGTGATTTGGCAAATGTCTATGCCGGAGTTATTTTTAATCTTCTTGTTACACTTAAAGATGCTATTTTTAGTATCAAACCACAAGATTTGATTGCAATGAAGTTTTGGGGTCTCTCCCAGGAAAAGTCCAGTGTCATGTCTGTTTTCAATGCAAAGGGAAAATTTTTCAGCTATTGCCTTTACTCGGACAAGGGATAGTCCTTGAACATTTGTAGAGATTTTCTGGAGCCCAAGTAGCTCACCAGGGAAAAAGGCAGAAGGATGTCCCTCTGGCTGTGGATACCATACCTTGTCATCTATCCATCTTCCACGCTCAGGCAACCAGGGGTTCACGTCTGCAGGAGCAAAGATCCATTCAGGTTCTTTTCCAATATCTAGATGTTGACATAGCCAACAGTCAGACTGATTCGTTAACGTGGCAGGGTTTGGCAAACTGGATAAAGAAGGGGTTTGGTCCGTGCCTGACCTATTAAAAAAGAGACAGTTAGTAAGAGCAAGATACAGGTTGGAAAGGACACTGTCGTGGAGACTTAAAGAGAAGAAGTAGGAAAGATAAGCACTCTCCAGTCAGCCTTTCAACAAATAATCTTTAAATGAGGAAAAAGCAGTAAAAAGTATATACATATATATACTTTTTTTAGTATTAAAAAATATATATATATATATAAGTCCAGGAGTTTAAAAAAAGCAGCCGTAGGTAAAAGAGAAGTTTCTTTATCAGTGCTTTTGGGAAAAGTTGTCTACATCGGGGTGCCGTTGCTTCTGGGACCTGGGACTTGACCTTGAAAATCCATATTTTCAGGTCCCCTGTAGGGGACGGTCTCCCAGTTGTCTTGCAAGTGTTGATCTGGGTCTATTTTGGTACAGTTTGCATGGATCCAGCTGGATTTCTCTTACATTCTGATGGCATGTAGCTGGTCACCTCATGCCCTCATAGAGCCCTTCTGAGCAAGGTACCTGCATGTGTTTTCTTCCAACGACCTTGATGGAGGCCCTTCCCTGGTTGAAAGTGCCCATCAGTTGGTGGAGGTCATGCCTCTTTTACCTGTTGATGATATGCTTCAAGCAAACAAGTTAATCCTTGTATATAGTTAGTCATATCATAAAATTGCTCACTTAATTCCTGAATGAAAAGTTCAGAGGTGCGAGCAGGTATTGGATCACCAAACACTATTTCAAGAGGGGTCAATCCATGCCCACCCCTATTTGGAATATTAACAAGGGCTAAGGGCGATGCTTCTGGCCATTTAAGTCCTATTTCTTGACCGATCTTCCCTAAGGTCCTTTTTATGTAAATATTTTTAAGTTCCACTTGCCCTGATGACTGAGGATGATACGAGGTATGTGATTTAATGAGTAACCAGAGATTTGCAAGCAGGGGGTAAAGTGAGTTCCTTTGTCAAACTCACTCACTTATGGAATGCCAAAATAAGGAATAATCTCAGTTATTAATTTCTTTACCACTGTTGTGGCATCAGCATGCCCAATTGGATACCATTCAGTCCATCCAGTAAGCATGCAGACAATGATCAATCAGTGAGAACCGACCAAATCTGGGGGCAAATCTATAAAATCTAGTTGGAGTCTGCAAAGGGCAGTGTGGGCCTAGGAGATCTTCCTGGGGTACACTGATTTCTTCCAGAGAGTTGGTAAGGTTTATAAGTAGTGCACTCGGAAATGATTTGGTCTGAATTTTGTGGATGTCAGGGCAAAACCGATTTTCTTATTTCTTTAATTATCCCGTTTGCACCCATGTCCTATTTGGTAGGAGATAAGTGCAAGCAAAAAGGTTAAAAGAAAAGAGGGTATAGGAAGCTCATTTGGCTGAATCCATGATCCATCTGATAATTTCTTGACACTCTCTTGTGTCCAAGTGTTCTTTTCAGATTTGGGGCATTTGTCTGATAATTAATATTAGTGAGGAATATAGGTCGGGTTAGAAACTGGGTGGAGAAAGGATAAGGGGGTCCATGTGGGGCTGTGTATTGAGCGGCTATCAGTTGGCCCTATCATTTCCTAAAGATATAACATCAGTTTTCTCTGAGCAGTGAGCACTGGCAATTTTAGAAGGGAGTGGAACAGCTCGTAACAGTGCAACAATTACATGCGCATTAGGAATGGGAGTACTCGTATTTGCAGAAGTTAAGAACCCAAGGGATCTCCAAACTGATCCTTCCATAGATGCCAATAAGGAAGCTGCTTAGAATGAGAACTCTCTAAAAAGTTTTCCAAGCATAGAAGTTTTTCCTATTCAAAAGATCCACCATCTGGCCACTGACAAGTGGGATCAGCATTAGTATATTTTTCTGATGATGAGTGATGTTGAGCACCTTTTCATGTGTCTGTTGGCCATCTGGATGTCTTCTTTGGAAAAATGTCTATTCATGTCTTCTGCCCATTTTTTGACTGGATTATTTGGTTTTGGGATGTTGGGTTTGATAAGTTCTTTATAGATTTTGGAACTAACCCTTTATCAGATATTTCATTTGCAAATATCTTCTCCTGTTCCATAGACTGCCTTTTAGTTTTTGTTAATGGTTTTCTCTGCTGTGCAAAAGTTTTTTATCTTGATGAGATCCTAATAGTTTATTTTTTCTTTTGTTTCCCCTGCCTCAGGGGACATATCTAGTAAGAACTTACTATGGCTGTTGTTGAAGATTGCTGCCTTTGTTCTCTAGGATTTTGATCATTTCCTGTCTCACATTTAGGCTTTTTTTAAAATCCATTTTGAATTTGTTTTTGTGTATTGTGTAGAAAAGTGGTCCAATTTCATTCTTCTGGATATTGCTGTCCAGTTTTCCCAATACCGTTTGTTGAAGAGACTGTCTTTTTTCCATTGGATATTCTTCCATCCTTCATGAAAGATGAGTTGACTATATAGTGGTGGGTCCATTTCTGGGGTTTCCATTCTGTTCCATTGATCTCGGTATCTGACTTTGTGCCAGTACCATACTGTCTTGATGATTACAGCTTTGTAATATAGTGTGAAGTCCAGAATTGTGATATGTCCAGCTTTACTTTTCTTTTCCAGGATTGCTTTGACTCAGGGTCTTTTGTGGTTCCATACAAATTTTAGGATTGTTTGTTCTAGCTCTGTAGGAAATGCTGGTGATATTTTGATAAGGACTGTATTAATTAAATGTGTAGATTGCTTTGGCAGTGTAGACATTTTAACAATATCTGTTGTTCCAATTCATGAGCATGAGATGTTTTTCCATTTCTTTTTGTCATCTTCAATTTCTTTCATCAGTGTTTTTTAGTTTTCAGAGTAAAGATCTTTTACCTCTTTGGTTAGGATTATTCCTAGGTATCTTACGGTTTCAGACAAACTAGATTTCAAATCAAGGAGTCTAACAAGTGATGAAGAAGGGCACGATATCATAATAAAGGGGTCTATCCAATAAGAAGATCTAACAATTGTTAATATTTATGCCTCCAACTTGAAAGCACCCTAATATATAAAATGATTAGTAACGAACATAAAGGAACTCGTTGACAATAATACAATAAAAGTAGAGGACTTTAACACCCCGCTTACATGAATGGACAGATCATCTAAACAGAAAATCAACAAGAAACAGGGCTTTGAATGACACACTAGACCAGATGGACTTAACAGATATATTTAGAATGTCTCATCCTAAAGCAGCAGAATATACATTCTTTTCAAGTGCACATGAGACATTTTCCAGAATAGATCACATACTATGTGACAAATCAGGCCTCATGAGTACAAAACGATTGAGATCATACATTTCCTTTTAAATCAAATTAAATTTCAAATTAAATTATTAAATTATTGATTATAACGATTATATACTTTTATACAAAAATATATATACTAATATTGTATAACATATTACAAATTCATTGTATTTTATTATATGTTTAATGTTATATATAATAAATTTAATATCCTACAAATATTATGTTTTTGTATATTTATATATTTTAATATGTTATGTATAATTTACATATAATAAGTATTATATAATATATAATTGCTATATCACAAACTATAATTATAAAGAGTTTTAAGTTTCAATTTTGAATTAAAATATTTTAAACTTAATTTAAAACCATTTTATTTTTATTTTTTAAAATTTAAACAATTTTAAATTAAAACGTTTTAAATTTATTATGAAAAATTGATATTTAAAGAGTTTAAGTATTTATTTAATGAGTAATTTCTTGCCCATTATCCACCCTGAGATAAAAAAAAATTTATACATTTGATGCCTGTCTTCTTTCCCTCAACATCTAATGAATATCCTGGGCTTGAAGTATACCTAAGAATTCTTATGTACTTCTTTATATTTCTATTACATTATAATTTCCTTAAAATATGTGAAATTGTTTACATATTTTCAACTTAAATATTACATATTTGATACACTTCTGCAAACTTGCTTTTCTATCACAGAATCATTTGTGAGATGTTCATGTTACAGTGTCACTTAGTTTATTTTTTACTGCTGTATTGTACTCTACCTTATAACCACTCTATTTAAGCAATATCTTATTAAAGAATATTCATGTTGCTTCTAATTATTTTGGAATTCTAAACAATTTCATTATTAAAAAAACTCTACCAATTGTCTATTTGTAGACAGTCTCTCTAGGATCTATCTGTATCTATCTATCTATCTATCTATCATTTATCTAGGAATTGCTTGGTCAGATTATAGGAATGCTCATTTTTAACCTTATGATACATTGTCACAGGTGTCTCCAGGTTACGATCCCTCTGTGAGTGTAAACGAGTTCCTGTTGCTTTATATTCTGGCAACACTTTCTGATATCAGATGTTTAAATAATTGTTCAGCGTGAAATAACTCATCCTGTATTTCACTGTATATATGTCATTATATACACAATTCTGTGTTATCTGTTTCCCTGATCCTAAGTGGTCTTGAAGATATATTCATTATTTGTTCAAGTATGTTTTCTTCTTTTGCAAACTGCTCTTTTTAACCTTAGGAATGTTTTTTATTCATTTGCTTGTTTCGTTATTGATTTGCAAGTGTTCTTTACATGTTATATCTTTTATTCTGTAGAAAGATTTTGCAAATATTTTCCCCAATACCGGCTTTTTACATGTTTAATGTTTTTTTTTGTCAATAAAATTATATACTTTTAATATAGCCAGGTTTGTGAAATTTTTGCTTTATAATTTTTTATGCCTGTGAGAAAATATATATATATTGTTCTCTGACCCTAGTTGCTGTCATGGAGCCTCTGAAACTCTTGTAATTTCCTGTTTTCACTGAGGCAATTCTAGGTGGGCTCCTGGATGGCTTCTGGATAGGGGCTGGTCCCCAGAAAGACCAAGCCATGATTCGGAGATTGGAATTTTCAGCCCTATCCTGCATTCTCCAGAGAAGGGAGAGGGCTGGAAATGGAGTTGATAACTGACCATTCCTGCATAAGGAAGCCCTAATAAAATACCAATAGTACAGCATGCAGAGAACTTCCAGGTTGGTGAACACACGCACACCAGGAGGGTGATACATCCCACCTCCAAGGGGACAGAAGCTCCTGCTCTTGGGGCCCTCCCAGACCTCTCCCTTTCTATGTCTTCATCTGACTGTTCTTCTGGATTCTTTATTATATCCTTTAATAAACTGGTGTATGTTAGTAAGTTTTTCCCTGAGTTCTGTGACCATCTCTAGCAAATTAATCGAACCTGAGGAGGAGATCATGGGAAACTCTGATTCATAGTCAAATTAAACGAAAGTTGTGGGAATTTGGGGACCTATTACCTCTGACTGGCACCTGGAGTGGTGGGGACTGGGGCTTTAACCTGTGGGCTCTGACACGTTCTCCAGGTAGGTGGTGTCAGAACTGAGGTAAACTGCAGAACACCCAGCCGGTGTTAATTCTTGTTGGCGCGGGGTGGGGGTGGGGGTGGTGGGGAGTGGCAGTAAACACCCATTGGAGGCCAAAAGGGTTAGGAATAAAGTGTTCTATGTGGGTAATAAATTATACACACAGGAGACAAACACAGGAGGAGAGAACTGGGTTTTCCCACTACAATGCCTTATTCAAGAAATCTTTCTTTATCACTATTTATTATAATTTACCTATATTTTCTTTATATCTTATAGAAACTTTCATTTTTATATACTTGTATGCATTTTATTTTCACCATATAGATAACCATGCGGTTATCATAAAATAGTCATTATACCCTAAAAATCTTCACTGTCTCTTCAATCACATAGCAAGTTCGCGTGTTTGTTTGCATCTAAAACTAGGCTCACAATTTTGGTCCTTTGCTCTAGTCATAGATTTCAGTGAGATTATCCACTATCTTTATTGCTATAGTTGTCTGATCGATCGTGATACCTACCATTGTTTCTCCATGCAGTTTTTAGAATGGGTTTATCACATTCACAAAGCTGAGACAAAACAAAGCAAAGCAAAGTGTGATGTTGGAAATTTGACTGGTATTGTATTAAAATACATATAATACCATTAGGGCAATTTTTATTTTAATCATATTTTTTCCATCATACCATGAACATATGTGTAGCTCTCTTATGTACTTAGATCTTCTCTAGTGTCTTACAATAAAGTTTTCTTATTTTTTCTTTCAATAAGTTTTAACATTTTACATATAAATATCTTAGTCATTTAGAATGCCCATTATCATACAGCATCTTTAAATCTTTTTATCTTCTGTTATTTTAAAGAAGAATAAGAATATGGATCTGACAACTTACTGTACTCATGTTTTTTTGCAATTTTCTACAAGAATATTCTTATTCATACATTCTTTTCTTATCAGTCCCTTATCATAAGCTAGGATGCAACAGGGACTTACTCTGATCAGAGGGATGAAAGCCATCAGCAGAAGGGAGGAGGGGCAAGGGACAAAAGCAAACAGGAAGTCCAACTAAGTGTTTCCTCTGATAGCCCCTTACATGAGCCACTTAGAGCCAGGAGGAAATTGAGTACCTGCACAGAAGCCCGTCTGAGTTGTCCTGAAGTTACCTTCAGTTCATTATAGTATTAAAGGTCTGCTCCTAAGGGGGTGGGGGTTCCACCATTTTTTGGAACATAGGATTTATCCATTAGCATGTTGGCATGCTAGACAATGCACAGTTGAACCAAAGTGCTCAAGTAATAAAATATGCGTAAGTTCCTTAATGAATGTGTAAACTCCCTGACCCCACTCCTAATGCACTGAATACAAACTTCTTGTACTAACCTGGTGGGGGGAGAGTGTTTTGAGAGCTATCTCCCTGTCTCCTTTCTTGTATCAAGTAATAAAAAGGTATTTTGCTTTCAACACTTCCTTGGGTCGTGTTCAGTTTAATGTACTCCAAGCTGCAAACCCCTTGACTTTAGTTACATTATCTCCTAAGGCTAAATTCTTAGACATTCAAACATTACAAAAGAGTGCACTCATTTTATGTTCTCATTCATTTGCACACCATAAAGTATGTATTGAATCAATGAATCATCATGTTGTCACGCATAACCAGTATACTCATTTATTTCATATCAGCGAAGCATGAGTGTCCAATTCCATCCTCTCCAATACTGAGTATTTGTTAGGCACTCAATCTTTGCCAGTTTGATATGAATGAATAAATTGGAGAGATATCCTATATGATAAAAAGGTAAGATTTTTAAAAATTCTTTGATGATTAATAACATTGAAAATATTTCCAGTCACTTTTTGGCCATTTGTATTTCTTTTTCGGTGTGTATACTGCCTGTTTTGCCCCTTTTCCTTTACTGGTGTGCTTGCATATATTTTATTGATTTATAAGAGCTGTTTTTCTATATTCCTAGCAAACGTGTTGTAATTTCCCCCAATGGATCCCTTTTATTTCAGTCTTACTAATGGTGGTATTTTTCACATAGAATTTTAACTCTTAAATTAGACACATTTATCAATTTTCAAAAGGAAAAACACATTAAAAGTCAATAGTGTACAAGGTTCTGTCTCTGAAAAGGGTGCAAGGTACAGAGAATGGAGCAAAAGTCACACTGTTTTAATGACTTCCATGGACCTCAGCAGTGTTTCCTCCTATCCTTTATGGTTATAAGGACATAGGAGACGGAGGCACAGACGACTTCAGAAAACCAATCCCTTGTCAACATTTTTCCCATAGAAAGCGTACCAAATCAATATAAGTCTACTGAAATATAATAGTCATGGCTTAGAAATGAGTCTGTATAATAGTACAAGCATGCTGCTGGTTTATCACCTGTGCCCAACTCAGATTAGTTGATAGTTGGGTGCTGCCCTCTCTGCCTGGAAGCAGGGCCATGACCCCATGGCATCTGAGGCCCATCAATCTAGGAATCCATGAGCTGGGCTTCTGAGTAGTACCACCTATGTGAGCCAAGGAATCAGAGCCTGACCTCTCCTTCCACAAACCGAGCCTTTTGGGACAACTTGGGGACAAAATCATCCATGAGTAACATAAAGGCGGATCTCTGTAGAATGATACGGCCGGCACTCATCACTGTGCATGTCATAGCTGATTGCCTTACATCACAGGGAGAAGCTGTTTGAAAATTCTTAGGTGCTGTGAAATGCTGGTGAAATGATTATATATGCATGCTTCTCTCTAGATGCCGTTGAGGGATGGAACCATCAGATCCAGACCCTGCTCTCAAGAAGAGTTCAATCTCATATCAGAGATATGTGGCATCAAATAAAATAAAGATAAAACACAAAGTAGCCTATCCAAAGACAAGCTCATAGTCCAGTTCAGCTTCAGAGAAAGATTACTTCTCTTAAGGGAGCAAAGAAGAAAACCATAGAAACAAAATAACTCCAGACAAACTAGATATTTGAATTCAAGGACGAGGAGTTTAAGTTTTATCCTGAATCAGTGACGACCCTTGAGAAGACTTCATTTACTGGTAGCGTGACTATATAATTCATCATCCAAACTGGGGCACACTTGAGATTGAAAAAAAAGTTCATAATTTATGCTGTGAGAGAAGGCATATTCCAAAACTGTCCCTGGCAAACGAGAATGGATGGTAACCCTATTAAGTGGTCGTAGACAATTATTTCTTAGAAGATCTCTAATGAAGAAGAGAGAGAGGGAAAAACCAGGAAAGTGAGAGGCAAAAATGGCCAACAAAGTACACACACACCGTTACTATAAAGTGTATGTATGTTTATACAAACACTCACACAATTAGCTTCTGTACATTATTTGTATACCCACATGCATAGACATAAACACATTTATATCTTGCAACTACGTGTTAACTGGTTCCACCCTTTCCTTGTTACTTTTTCATTATGTTGCTTCAAGTTCTGGAGAATTTCAGATTCTCCCCCAGTGTTTCTGCCACGGGCAGGAAAGAGACAGGGTTTTCCTTCACTGGCTTCTTATGGCTTCAGTGGGCCTTGTTCCAATTAATTAATTAGTTTACTTTTGGATAATCTCACCGTGGTATTGTACACCAACTTGAAACAGATGTGAACTCCTTTCCTTGCCCTTCATGTATTGAAAGTATAGAAGAACAACTTTTCGAGTAGAGAAAACAATAATAAAAACCTGGGCCCAGGGAGCAGCAAGGGGCTTCAAAAGCCCCTAGAGGGCGCTCCCACTGCCTACTGGGAGTTGCCCAGGCCTTGGCCTCCGGATTTTCCTTGCTTAGACTTTGCACTTTCCTGCCACCAGGCCCCTGATTGGTCGCTCTAATTATGGCAGGGCGAGCTCCCTACTCCTCACCATGAACTCTTTTCCTGGAAGTATTTCATAGTCAAACACATTTAGCAAAACAAAGGAGCCTTAAGCAGAAAAAAAAAAAGGTAAATAATTTGGGGAAAAAAAAAGCAACGACAACAACAAAAAATCCTCAAAAGTCCTGATTTTTCCTCCTTTGAAAGAAGCTATGATTTACAAGGGGTATATTTTTCCTTTATTTATGAATACATAGGTATATTATTATTTGAGGGTACACCGTGTTACATGCCTTCTGTTAGGCTCATTCTTTACATTGTCTAACTGACTAAAGCAATATCTCTGTGAGATATTTTTATGATCGTTCATACTTTATAGTAGAGGAAACAGACAAACAAGACTAAAAAGGAGTCCCTGTAGGTAACTTTCACAAAGATGCCACCTACCACGTGGCAGAACCAGGACTGTGTTCTAGGGTCTGACTCCAGGCTCTTAAACGCAGTGGGCTACACCACAGATCAGCAAATTTTTCGATAAAAGACTAAAGACTCAATATTTTAGGCTTTGGAAACCATAGGGTCTTTGACTCAACTACTCAATTCTGCCGTTGACCTGTGAAAGTAGCCATAGATAATGAATGGGTTCCAAGTAAAACGTTAAAAACGCTGAAATTTGAATTTCATAGAAGTCCCATGCGTCACGAAATACACTGCTTTGATTGATCCTTCTGAACATTACACGCGTAAAACCATTCCTAGCTTGCAGGCTACACAAAACAGGCAGAGGGGCTGATGCTGCTGACCCCCGGGAGCTGGCAGGGTGGCTGAGACTTGGGCATAAGTCGAGAAATGTGAAGGTATCTCTAAATTATAATCTGGAACAGGCTGCCAAGAGCAACTGGTTTTATGTGGCAGGAAGAAAGAAAGAAAGGGACTGTGGCCCAAGGCCCAAAACAGGAGCTGTGTGGCCTTCCGGGTGGCACTTGCCAAGGAGAATGAGACAAAAGGTCAAATTGAATTGTCCACAACCATGTCAGTCCTTGTTTCTAAGCAGCCCTAGCTGGGAGCAGCCATGTTGGGCCTCTTGGAGAGGCAGGGAGGAGCTGCCACTCATCACCTGTCACAGGAACATGTGGGTGGCAGAAGGCAGTCCCCGCATGCCCAGGTCCTGCCTCACAGGCTGAGGACAGAGCCCAAGGCCAGGATAAAAGGGCTCTGGGGACAGAGTCCCTTCATGCACTCCTCTCCTGAGGTGCTGACACACCCAGTGCTGCCCGTGCACCGGTAAGTGTCCCCTGGGACCAGGACCAGTGTCTTTCACAGAGGGAGCTCAAACGAGAGCAAGGAGGTGTCTAGAATAGGGATGCGGGGGAAAGGAAGATGCTTGTGTCAGAAGAGGGGACTTTGAGGATGGAGTGCAGGAAGGGTTCTGGCACCAGCGGAGAACATACGGAAAAGAACCAGATGGCTGTGCCTTGGGATCTGGAGAAAGCGAATGAATCTGCAATTCGATGTGCCCCTCAGGACGGGGACACTGAGGCACAGACACCGGGCTCCACTGTGATGGGTTTCAGGAGGCAGCTCACCTTTGAAAGTACAGCCCTGTCCCTCCCAGCAAAGGCGGGTGGTGGACTGAGACCTTAGGCTTCTCTGGGCTTGTTAAGCCTGCCTATCCACGCGTCTGGGAATGTTTTCGCAAACTTCCCCTGTCGATGAGGACGAGAAAGCCCGAGAAGCACTTGGCCAGCCTGCCAGTTGGAGGTGGCAGAGAGAGGAGACCTGTGTTCTGGACTAAGATCAGGGTCTGGTTTCAAGTCCCAGGCTTGGACTGGCTGGGAGGCTTACCAGTCTCTTTAATAAGGCGACTTACCGAGGTGGGCTGTCTCCAAGGTCCTTGGCAGTGCTGACCTCACAGAATAAAATCATCTTGGAAACGATGACAAGAGGCAAAAATTACTGCAGATTTCCTTTAAGAAATAGTATCCCCTCAAATGCCCTATTAATTTAACAACTTCGGGTTTGGAAAGTGTGGTTGAAACCAGTACCATCTTCACCTACAAGGCTTTAGACTCTTGGATGTGTTTGGTAATATGGTTTGGTCCTAGTTTACTACCTTGTAAACTAGAGAAAAGTGTGTGTCTGACTTAAAAGGCTCAGCCGAGGTTCCAAAGAAATGCTGCCAGAGTACAGGAACGTGCAGCTGCTGGATTATTTGAGATGTTTCCAAGGGATGTTTCTCTGATTACATCATATGCTAAGAGGGTGAGAGGGGCCGGGGGCTGTGTCCTGGGTCTGACTCACTGTGTGACTCTCTTTCAGCTCCTGACCCTCCCTGCTAAGATGTCCTGCCAGCAGAACCAGCAGCAGTGTCAGCCCCCTCCCAAATGCCCTCCCAAATGTCCCCCAAAGTGCCCCCCTAAGTGTCCCCCCAAGTGTCCCCCAGTCTCTTCCTGCTGCAGTGTCAGCTCTGGGGGCTGCTGCAGCTCCGGGGGTGGCGGCTGCTGCAGTTCTGGGGGTGGGGGCTGCTGTCTGAGCCACCACAGGCGACGCAGGTCCCATCGCCACCGACACCAGAGCTCTGACTGCTGCAGCCAGCCCTCGGGGGGCTCTAGCTGCTGTGGCCAGCCATCCGGGAGCTCTGGGTGCTGCGGAGGCGGCAGCGGTCAGTCATCCGGAGGCTGCTGCTGAAGTGGACCTTGATCGCCTCTTCGCCTGATCTCGCCGAGTGGTGGAGAGACCCGAGCAAAAGCTTGAACTCTAGCGAGAGGATCCCTCTATCCTGGTGTCCAGAAGCCCAAAACATCTCTCTAAAACTCATTTCCTGCCTGTCTTCCCCCTATCTGTGACTGCCCTGGGAATCCCAAAGTGCAAACTCCATGTCCCTCCACGTCTTATATTATTGCATTCTGTTGCCTGAATTGGAAGAATAAAATGGAATCTGCTGGCTACCTTGGTATAAACTGATGTCATTTCCCATTTTTGTCACCATTGTTCTTGTCTCCTCTGCCTCTGCTGGTGGCTACATAGCCTTTAGTGTACAGAGGACAGGGTGAGGGGTCAGAAGGGAAAATTTTCATACTTTTACACATTTGCAATTTTTCTTAATTCTTTGCTTTCCCTTTTAATCTAGGCCCTGAAACAGCATTAATTATGAACATTGTTCCTTCCCCCTTTGGTTACCTTCAAATGTCTAACCCTGTCCCTCAGACATGGCCAGGAGGCAGGCATCATCCTCCTTCCTACCGTCACCTCCTCACCCCAGTGCTCCCCATTCCCTGCCCTGCTCCTGGTCAGTTCCCTTCAGGTTGAGTACACACACACACACACACACACACACACACACACATAAATAAATGCATATATGGAATAAACCCTTAAGTTTTAAAATCACTTCCGTTGTTGTATGATTTACACAGGATAAAATTCAATAATTTTTAAATATAGAATTCAATGACTTTTGCCAAATATATGCAGTCATGTAACCACAAATGTAATTAATGCATTTAAAACATAGTTAGTGGACTTGACCTCAGTAAGCTACACCACCAAATGGAGAACAGAGCCTGTTACACCAAGCCCTGCCCCCCTGCACCCTCCAGGTGCAAGTCAGCCTGAGAATCCGACCAGCAGGCCCCTCCCCCAGAAGACCAGGACAAACCCCTTCCACGCACTAAGTCTACTGATCATAGAGTGCGGCAAAGCTCTAGCTCTAGGAGACACAGGATCTAGCTTCCTTTGGGTTTTTTGTTTGTTTGTTTGTTTGTTTGTTTTGGTTTTGTTTTTCCTGGATACAAAAGATCAAAATTTTTATTTTATTTATTTTATTTTCAATTTTCATTTTTTTACTTTTTTCTTTTTTCTATCAAGCTTCTCCTGACAAGTAGACCAAAAAACACCTACAATCTAGCTTCCTTTATTATTTAAAAAAATTTTTAATTTAAATTTAATTTTATTATTATTTTTTCCCTCCAAAATGACAAGACAGAGAAATTTACCACAGATGAAAGAACAGGAAGAAACGATGGCCAGAGGTTTAATCAATACAGATATAAGTGAGATATCTGAACTAGAATTTAAAACAATTATAAGGATTCTAGTTGGGCTTGAAAAAAGCATCAAAGATTCTAAAGAACCCCTTACGGCAGAGATAAAAGAGCTAAAATATACCCAGGCCGGAATTAAAAATGCTATAACCGTGCAGACCTGAATGGCTGCTGTGACAGCAAGGATGCACAAAGCAGAGGAATAAATTAGTGATATAAAAGATATAATTGTGGGAATAATGACAATAATGAAGCTGAAAAGAAAAGGCAAACAAAGGTAATGGATCACAAACGTAGACTTACGGAACTCAATGATTTATTAAAATAGAATAACATTCATATGAGAGGAGTCCCAGAAGATGAAGAGAGAGAAAAAAGGGCAGAAGATTTATTTGAGCAAATTATATCTGAAAACTCCCTAATCGGGAAAAGAAAGCACACATCAAAATCTAAGAAACACAGAAAACTCACATTAAATTCAGCAAAAGCTGGCTCTCCCCAAGGCATTTCATAGTGAAATTCACGATATACAAGCAAGGAAGGAATCCTGAAAACAGCAAGGGAAAAAATCCTTAACCTATAGAGGAAGACAGATCAGGTTCACAGCATACCTGTCCACAGAAACTTGCCAAGCCAGAAGAGAATGGCAGGATTCAATGTACTGTATTGGAAAAATATGGAGTCAAGAATATTTTATCCAGCAAGGCTGTCATTCAGAATAGAAGGGGAGATAAAGAGTTTTCCATACAAATAAAAACTAAAGGAGTTCATGACCACTAAACCAGCCCTGCAAGAAATATTAAGGAGGACCTGTTGAGAGGCGTGGGGCTGGGGGAAGACCAGAAGCAACAAACACTAGAAGTTAACAGAGAACATCGCCAGAAACACCAATTTTATGGGTAACAGAATGGCACTAAATTCATATCTTTCAACACTCACTCTGAATGTAAATGGACTGAATTTACAATACCCATCTATATATTGCCTACAGGAGACTCATTTTAGACCTAAAGACATAAGCAGATTGAAAGTAAGGGGATGGAGAACCATCTCCCATGTTGATGGACACCAAAAAAAAGCCAGAGTAGCCATAAATATAACAGACAAATTAGATTTTTTTAAAAAAGACTAACAAAGGATGAAGAAAGGCATTATGTCATAATTAAGTGGTCTATCAAGAAGATCTAGCAATTATAAATATTTAAGCCCCCAAATTGAGACACCCAAATATATAAATCAATTACTAACAAACATAAAGAAACTCACTGATAATAATACAATAGTAATAGGGGACTTGGGGCGCCTGGGTGGCTCAGTCGGTTAAGCGGCCGACTTCAGCTCAGGTCATGATCTCACAGTCTGTGAGTTCGGGCCCCGCATTGGGCTCTGTGCTGATGGCGCGGAGCCTGGAGCCTGCTTTGGATTCTGTGTCTCCCTCTCTCTCTGCCCTTCCCCAGCTCATGCTCTGTCTCTGTGTTTCTGGAAAATAAATAAATGTTAAAAAAGAAAAATAATTTAAAAAATAATAATAATAGGGGACTTAAAAACCCTACTTATATCAATGGACAGATCATCTAAGCAGAAAAACAAGGAAACAATGGCTCTAAATAATGTACTTGATGAGATGGCCTTAACAGATATATTCAGAACATTCCACCCTAAGGCAACAGAATACGCATTCTTTTTGAGTGCACATGGAACACTCTCAAGAATAGATCACATGCTAGATCACAAATCAGCCCTCAACAGGTACAAGAAAAATGAGATCATACAATACATATTTTCTGACCACAATGCTACAAAACTTGAAATCAACCACAAGAAAAAATTTGGAAACATTACAATACATAGTTATAGAACATCCTACTAAAGAATGAATGGGTTAACCAAGAAATTAAAGAAGAAAAAAAAAGTACATGGAAGTAAATGAAAGATGAAAACATGATAGTACAAATCCTTTGGGAAGCAGCAAAGGCAGTACTAAAAGGTAAGTATATTGCAATACAGATCTACCTCGAGAAGCAAGAAAGAGGGACACCTGGGTGGCTCAGTCAGTTAAGCGGCTGACTTTGGCTCAGGTCATGATCTCACGGTCTGTGAGTTTGAGCCCCGCATCGGGCTCTGTGCTGACGGCTCTGTGCTGACAGCTCAGAGCCTGGAGCCTGCTTCAGATTCTGTATCTCCCTCTCTCTCTGCCCTTGCCCTGCTCACGCTCTGTCTCTATGTCTCTCAAAAATAAAATAAAAACGTTAAAAAAAAAGGAAGCAAGAAAGTTCTCAACTACACAATCTAACCTTACACCTAAAAGAGCTAGAAAAGTAACAGCAAATAAAGCCTAAAGCCAGCAGATAACAAATACAATAAAACAGATCAACAAAATTAAGAGCTGGTTCTTTGAAAGAATTAATAAAATTGATAAGCCCCTAGCCAGACTTGTCAAAAGAAAAGAGAAAAGATTTGAATAAATAAAATCACAAATTAGAGGGGAGAGATAACAACCAACACTCCAGAAAAACAAATAATTATAAAAGAATATTATGAAAATTTTTATGCAAACAAACTGGCTAATCTGGAAGAAATGGAAAAATTCCTAGAAACATGCAAACTACCAAAACTGAAATATAAAGAAATAGAAAATTTGAACAGACCCATAAGCAGCAAAGAAACAGAATCAGTAATCAAAAATCTCCTAAAAAAATAACAAGATTCCAGGGTCAAATGGTTTCCCAGGGAAATTTTACCAAGCATTAAAAAAAATTAATGTCTATTTATTTTTGCAAGAGAGAGAGACACAGATTGTGAGCAGGAGAGGGGCAAAGAGAGAGGGAGACACAGAATCCAAAGAAGACTCCAGGCTCTGAGCTGTCAGCACAGAGCCTGACGCAGGGCTTGAACTCACGAACCATGGGTTCATGACCTGAGCTGAAGTTGGACACTTAACCAATGGAGCCACTCAGGCACGCCCCCCTTTTTAAAAATTTATTTTCTTTTCTACCAAACATTTAAAGAAATGTTCTTTAATTTAAAAATTCTTCTCAAACTGTTCCAAAAAATATAAATGGAAGGAAAACTTCCAAACTCATTTTATGAGGCCAGCCACACCTTGATTCCAAAACCAGAAAAAGACCTCACTAAAAAGGACAATTATAGGTCAATATCCCTAATGAAAATGGATGCAAGAATTCTCAACAAGATACTAGAAAATTGAATTCAACAGGACGCTAAAAGAATTACTCACCACAGGCAAGTGGGATTTATTCCCAGGCTCCAGGGTGGGTTGAGTATTCATAAACCAACCAATGCGACACACATTGAGACCCCCACATTAATAAAAGACAGGATAAAAACCATATCATCCTCTCAGTAGATGCGGAAAATGCACTTGACAAAATACAGCCTTCATTCTTGATAAAAGTCCTTAACAAAGAAAGGGTGGAAGGAACATATCTCAACATCATAAAGGCCATATACAAAAGAACCACAGCTAATATCGTCCTCAATGGGGAAAACTGAGAGCTTTTACCTTATGGTCAGGAACATAGCAAGGATGGGCACTCTCACCACTTCTTTTAAAAATAGTTCTGGAAGTTCTAGCTAATACAATCAAATAGGAAAAGTTAATTAAAGGTATACAGATTGGGAAGGAAGAAATAAACTGTTTTGTTTGCAAATGATATAATCATCTATGTAGGAAATCTGAAAAAATCAACAAACAAATCTCCTGGCACCAGTAAGGAATTATAGCAAGACTGAAGGATACAAGGTTAATCCACAAGATCAATCATTTTCCTATATAACAGTGAACAAGTGGAATTTGAAGTTAAAAATACAATACCATTTATATTATCAACCCCCAACAATAAAATACTTAAGTATAAACCTGACAAAATATGTACATAAGATCGATATGAGGAAAACTATAAAACTCTGATGAACAAAATCAAACAAGAACCAAATAAATTGAGAGATATTCCAAGTTTATGGATAAGAAGAATCAATATTGTCAAGAATGTCAATTCTTCTCAACTTGATCTATAGATTTAATGCAATCCCACTCAAAAACCCAGCAAATTATTTTGGGGATATCAAGAAACTGACTATAAAATTCATATGAGGAGTCAAAAGATCCTGAAAGCCAACACCATATCGAAGGAGAAAAACAAATTTGTAGACTGACACCACTCAACTTCAAGATTATAAAGCTACATAATCAAGACGATTTGACATTAGCAAAATAATAGGTCAATGGAATGGAATAGAGACCCCAGAAATAGATACCCATATATATACTCAATTGAGCTTTGAAAAAAGATCATAAGTAATACAACAAAACAAAGATAGTCTTTTCAAAAAAGTGGTGCTAGAAAAAAGGGAAATCCACATGCAAAAAAAAATAATAATCCTAACATAGACCTTATACTTTTCACAAAAATAAACTCAAAATGGATTACAGACCTCAATGTAAAATGAAACATTATTAACCTCCTGGAAGATAACATAGGAGAAGATCTGACTAACTTGGGTATGGCGATGACTTGTCATATATAACACCAAAGCCACAATACACAAAAGAAATAAGTGATAAGCTGGACTTGATTAAATTTAAAGATACTGCTCTGAAAAAGACAAAGTTAAGAGAGTGATGAAACAAATCACTGACTATGAGAAAATATTTACAAAAGATACATCCAATGAAAGACTATTATTCAAAATACATAAAAAACTCTTAAAACTAAACAATAAGAAAACAAACAACTCAGTTAAAAAATGGACAAAAGACTTTACAAACACCTCACCAATGAAGACATACAAATGACTAATAAATATATGAAGACACTCCATATCATATGTCATCAGGGGAATGCAAATTAAAACAACAATGAGATATCATTATAAACCTATTAGAATGGCCAAAATCTGGAACACTGGCCACACCAAATATGGATAGAGATGAAGCAATAGGAACTCTCATGTATTGTTTGTAGGAATGCAAAATGGTATCGCTACATTGGAAGATGGTTTGGCAGTTTCCTATAGAATTAAATGTACTCTTACCATATAATCAAGCAATCGTACAGCATTTAACCAAAGGAGTTGAAAACTTACGTACACACAAAAATCTGCACACAGATATTTAGAGCAGCTTTATTCATAATTGCCAAGCTTAGAAACAACCAACATGTCAGGAGGTAGATAAATAATGAACTGTGGTGCTTCTAAACGATGAAACAGTATTTGGCAATATGAAGAAGTTAGCTATCTAGCCATGGAAAGACATGGAAAAACTATAAATATATACTACTTGGGTGCCTGGTGGCTCAGTCAGTTGAGTTTCTAACTTGAATTTCATCTGAGGTCATGATGCTGGGTCATGAGATTGAACCCATATTGGGCTCCATGCTGAGCATGGAGCTTGCTTGAGATTCTCTCTCTCTCTCTCTCTCTCTCTCTCTCTCTCTGCCTCTGCCCCTCTCCCCTACTCTCTCTCTCTAAAAAAATTCTTAAAAATAATTAAATATATATTACTAAATAAAAGAAGCCAATCTGAAGATGCTATACGCTGTATGACTCCAACTATATGACACATGGAAAGGAAACTACAGAGACAGTGAAGGATGAGTGGTTTTTTGATCTTTTTAAGATCAAGGTGTCATTGAAGGGTAGGGTATGGGATGTATGACTAAGATTTTTTAGGTCAGTGAAAATACTCCCTAATACCATAATTACGGTATTGTGGGATATCTTTGTACATTCCCCTCAGTTTTTTTATGAACCTAAAACTTTTCTAAAAAAATTAAGTTCAATAAGTAACATGGGAAATTACAGATTTCAAATTATTAGATTTGAAATAGATTTCAAATAGATTACAAATGAGAGTTATAGGACTAGCATCCCTAATAAATATAGGGTTCCAATAAATTAAGAGTAAACAAGTAAATATTCCTATAAAAGATTTGGAAAAGTCATAAATGATCAAATCTGAAAAATAGAGAGAGAGAAAGAGAAGAAAGAAAAATAATAAATATCTGTAATTACCTCTAAATTTAGATTGGAAAAACAATTCTATGTCACTATTAAAGAAGAAATAGGACTCATTTTTCCGAGGGAACTTTCAGATCCATAATATATATCAAAAATTAAAAAGGCGCATAAAACTCTTGATTGGAAAAAAATTCACCAGATGATATACAAATAGTCACTAATGCTTTGTTACTAATAATGCAAATTAGCATAAAGATTTGGGTAATCCATGAATGTATTCAACAAATATTTGTTGGGGTACATGAATTAAGCTTAAAATGAATATATCATTTTACATACACATTGTTATGGTGTTGAGTCAAATGAGTTAAAGAAATAAAGACGAGAGAAAAGATGCACAAGAATGTCCACAGCAACGACTCAGAAGTAACGAGAAAGCCCAGCACACTTGAGATAAATGTGAGATAAACACAAAAATAATTACCACACTGGCAAGACCCAGAAAAGTAACTTTAAAAGATGCTGCTTAAAATAGTGACTGCGTTTTCTCCTAGACTCTAAGAATATTGCTTCATCGTTTATAATATAACAATATAACTTAAAGGGTTTGTAGAGATAGAGAAAAAACAGAGTGCCGACTTGCTTGGTGCAGGCTCTGGAGCACAGAGAAGAAACAGTTTCTCAGTCTGCATTGCTTCTGGATAGATCCTAGCAATGCTTCCTTCATTCCATGAGATAATGAAAAGTTGACATCATAAAGGTGCTGGGAAAAGAAGTCTCATGGGTGCAGTCTTTTGACCCCTACTCTGTAGCATAAAATGGGCTTTGGGCCTGGAACACTTCCTCACCGACAGATAAAGAGGCTGGTGCCTGGCCACAACCCCTGTTGCATGTGCGCTCTGAGCAGGGGGCAAGCTTCCTCCCCTGCCACAGGAGAGCGGTGGCCACCGGCCATGGGGGATCAGTGCCCACTGTAGAATCCAGTCTTGCCCTTCCTTGTCTCTAATGTGAATGAGGTGCTGTTCCATCTAGTGCTTGACTGTGTGGGGTTTTTATGTCAACTCTGACAGCAGGATGCAGTGTGTAATGTGCACATGGTACTCCACTAGACGAAAAGAAGGGGACAGCAGACACGTTGATAAGTGGGAAATCTCAGAAAGCCAATGCTTTGCTGACCAAAATGTGTATACATTGATTGGACAGTTCATAAAGCTGTGAGATTTTTAGCCAAGGTTTAAGATCCTGTCTCCATGGTACAACTATGCTGCCAACTCATTGCCTGCATCTAAGTCAGGTCGGTTGACAATTTGGGTGTTGTCCTGCCTAGAGGCAGAGGCATAGCCCAGAGGGCACCTCAACCCCGTCATCCCAGAAACCGTGTGCAGGAATCCATGTCCTGACTACTTCCCCGTTACCAAATCCTTCAGAACAACCTGAGTGTTGGCTCCAAGAGGCTCAGGAGCTTCCCTGGTGTAATCTGAAACCAGCTCCTATCCACACAGGGCAGGGAGAGAGCAAAGAAAGCCTCAGACCACTCCAGATTTGTAGGCAGCAGGTTTGATGAACAAGGGAACTTACTCATGAGGCTTGCCTTGGCCAGTTGCAAGACAGGTAGATCTCTGCACCTGCCTGTCAAATCTTAAAAATTTATGCAGAGGCCTTAACTGGACTTAGTCATACATAACATCCAGGTGGTCTCAACACCACATCACTGTCTCAGGGCTGTGTCCTTGGGGCAGCGCCTGGGAGCAGGGAAGGAAAGCAGAACCCAATTCCCAATTTCCCAAGGACAGGGAAAGGGTGAGAAGTCCCCAGTTACCAAGGTGCATCGAGCTCACGGGTCAGCCAGCAAGCCCACCCTCTTTATGACCTCCCCCAACCGAGCAGGAGAACAAAGTCATATGCAGGTGAAGCAGAGGCAAATCTCTCAGCACAGTGTGACCCACACACCTCACTGTTTGCTTCAAAGAGTGGCGTCCTCTGAGAATGACCTCATTCATCAAGAATATTTGTAACCTGCAAAGTGAATGCATAGCCCTGTGTGAACCAATGGAGATACACAAACGTAAGACCCAAGCCAGAATGTCAAGGAGGTTATTAAAACTTCATTTGAGTAATATGTCATATGATGGAAAAAACAGCAGGTGGGCTTGGAGCTGCCCCAATGTGATGGGCAACAGCATGGCAGGCAACACAGGGAGAGGCCAGTCAAGGTTATGCACAATGTCCACCAGTTTCAGAATATTTCTAAGGTAAGCAACAAACACTTAAACTTGAGGTAGACTATAGATTCATGTTTCACACTAGGAGTTTGAACACCTTCCATCTGGTGCTCAGTTATGAGCAACATGTTGTTAAGTTTGGTATTAATTATTTATGGGGTTGGGAGAGCTTTTCATGGATCTCATGAGGAAAAGAATCAAGGGGCCTTCAAGTTCCTGTAAGACAAGACCTTAGCATGGAGAGTCAGCCTCCTGCCACCCACATGCTCCTGTGACAGGTGGTGACTGGCAGCTCCTTCCTGCCTCTCCACAGGGCCCAGGACATTGTCACCACCAGGGACACCTCACTATCCTCACAGCTGCCTGTCCTCACACATCCTTCCTGGAGTCTAGCCCCTCATCCTCTCTGTGTCCGGTGCCCAGACTCCTAGAATGAAGACCCACGGAAACCTCTACATGCCTCTGCTTGTGTCCTTGACACCCTGGAAGATCCAGTGTGCATGTCTGTGTGTGTGTCTCTCTGTGTGTGTGTCTGTGTGTGCATGTCTGTGTGTGTGTCTGTGTGTGTGTGTGTCTGTGTGTGTGTCTGTGTGTGCCTGTGTGTGTGTGCCTCTGTGTGTGTGTCTGTGTGTGCACCCGTGCACGCACGCATGTGTGGGTGCCCACACCATCACAGTTAAAGCCTGGATTAGGAGTGAGACCCACCTGGGACAGAACCCTGACCCTGCCACTAATTAGCTGTGTGACCTTGTGAAAATCAACTAACTGTTCTCATTCTTGGTTTCCTCAACGTTCAGGCAAGTGGTAAAAATTGCTCTCAATGGGGTCTCGAGGGTCCATGGGTGGAAGGAAAACACAGTGGGCCCTGGAAGGTCACCAGCTATCCGTCGATAATGGAAAGGACGTGGACTGTTTTCAGATCACAGCTCTTCCCAGGTGAGCTGCATCTGACTTTTTAACGACCATTTTCTCCACTGAGATCTCTCATACGTTTTCATGTCACAATACGCCTGTCGAGCAGCTGAGAGAACGGCCGCACTGCCTTGTGGAGGACAGTGAGAATGTTGTCCAAGGATCCTACCGGCAGGAGGAGGGTGGGTCCGTGCATGAGAAAGCAGGAGGGGGCGGGGGGAAGAGACAGCAAGGGGTTCTGGGTGGGGTGGATGTGGGGGAGGACCCCACGGACAGGAGCCCTCAGGCCGAGGAGGCAGGAAGACCTTGCGGAACCGGAGGGGCTGGGATTCAGTAGGAATCTCCAGGGCCACTGCTGTCCTGCCCCATGGACACAGGTCCTTTGAAGGAATTCGGGGGACATTGTCAGGAGAGCTAAGATAAAGACTAATGTCAATTTGGCACGTGGCAGGTGCTCCTTCCATGTCCGGAGGGCACCGTATTTAAAAAGTAAGCAAGTTAATTAAAGACAAATTAGACCTGAGTAATTATGAGAAGAAAGTCCTCCCTCCACATGTGTCCAAAATAATTCTCCAGAGCCTGAGACGAGGCAGACATGACTCAGTGATGTGTGTCCCTAGGTCAAAACGCAGGAGGGGAACCAATAGCTGGAGAACTGGACATGTGCACACGACTGTGGGTATGTTACACTGTTTAGCTGATACGCACATGTGAGTACCTGTGTGTATTATGTATGTAGATAATTATATAAAATATAGACCTGATAGAGATGTAGGTGTAAGCGTAGATACAGACATGGATGTAGGTGTGGACACAGATGCAGATCTAGATGGAAGTACAGAGAGAGAGAGAGAGTCTACCTTGTCGGGTGCTCTCACCACCAGATGTCTCAAGGTGCATGGCCTTCCCCCGTGCTCCACCGCCTCTCACCTCTAATGGTTTCTCCTAATGCTACTCTTCACTGGGATGCACCCATGCTTCTCTCCACCACCCCCCCTCCAGAAATAACTACCCCTGACCTTAAGGAAGCCTCGCCCAGGGCTCCAGTGTGTTCGGGATCCAGGCCTGCATGCTGTAGGGACAGGCGAGGCTCTGTGCGGTATGACCCGTACAACCGCTCGGCTCCTGCTGGCTTCCGGGGAGAACTGGCACTTGGCTGTGCTGTAAGCATGTCTCTCCCTCCCCCACTCCTGTGCTTTGGTCCATGATATTTTCCTTTCTGAGACAGTGCCGTTCACCTGCTCAGGTACCCTTCACGTGACAGTACCTCACAAAGGGGATCTTAACAAGCCCTCTCACAGCACAACTGTGCTCGTACTCCTCATTCCCCTTCAGCAGCTAGTACGGGCTTCTGCACGATGGGGGGCTAATAGACGTTTAAAAATCCTTTCATTAGCATGCGCACTGACCTGGCAGTCTATAAACACCTATTCCCTATGACTCTGGCCGCCCTCATGAGAGACCATACCACAGGACAGGCCCAGGGAGGTGTGACGGTCACACCCTTCTTCCGAGATCAGCCACTGTCTCACCTGGCCGTGACATTTGTCCAGGTCGTTCGAGTGGGCTTAGTTAGGGGGAGTGGCCAGGATATCCATGCCTTGGCTCACACAGGAGCCTAGTTCCTGAGGGCTGGAATGACAGGGTTTGGAGGTCATCTGGTCCCTGCCTCTGCCTCCGGACAAGGCAGCACCTAAACTATCCATCTGCTTGGACTTAGTGATGAGTCAGCAGCATGGTTGCAACCATGTCTCTTGGACTGACTCTTTGGCTCTCAGTGGGTATTGGCTATTAATGGCTTTGTGACCATTCAGTAAACGTGTTTGATTACTGAAGGGTTTCTGAGTCACCTCTTCATCCAAGGGATCTGTCTCTTACATGGTCATTCTCTCATCTCTCAGGGAGCTGGAGGGGGCTCTGCTGAGATCACACGGTAAGCAATCCGGACTGAGTTAATTTTCCTTGGTGCCTTCCCACCCTCATCCCCTCAGAGCTATGAACGAACACTCAACAAATTTTAGTTTTCTTCATCTCTGCAAATCTTCCTTTTAAACAGAAATGATAAAACAGTATTCTAAAATAAATAGAAAATATAGATGATTGTTGCTTCATTATTAAGTGGGGGAAGGTTTTTTAAGAATGGCACTAATTCCCTGTATATAAAGGGAAAGATTTGTAAGTTATCTGAAATTTAATTTCATATGTCAAAAAGGGTCCCATATAAGACCCAAGGAGAAATAATGAACTAGAGAAAAATATAACACATGGTCATATAAGCAATTAATATCCTAATTTTAATAAAATATATACTTTACAACTTAAAAGGGAAATATAAATACAGAAAAATCTAAGGAAACTTGGTTGGCTCTGTTGGTTAAATATCCGACTATTGATTTCAGCTCAAGTCATGATCTCACGGTTTCATGAGTTCGAGCCCTGTGTTGGGCTCTCTGCTGACAGTGCAGAACCTGCTTGGGATTCTCCCCTCCCTCTCTCTCTGCTCCTCCCCCACTCACACTATCTCTGTCTCTCTCAAATAAACTTAAAAAAATCTAATGGATAGAGAGATAATCCATTCTATCTCTCACACTTGTACACACACACACAATTTGAAAAGATTTTTGAAATACCAAAGAAAAGAATGAAGAAATATCTTGTATTTGGGATGTGATGTATCAGATGCATTTATTTCTTTCAAAATATCAGTGATTATAATGGTTAACAAAACTCAGGGTATGTGAGAATTTGTGGTAATACTCACTCATATTTTGGGGTGGCAATATAAGTTGGCATGGTTATCCTGGACAGCCATTTAGTACTTATTTGTGTGAAGTCAATTCAAATTAAAAAAATCTTTTTTTGAATGTTTATTTATTTTTGAGAGAGAGACAGAGACAGAGTGTGAGCAGGAGAAGGGCAGAGAGAGAGGGAGACACAGAATCTGAAGCACCCTCCAGGCTCTGAGCTGTCAGCTCAGATCCAACGTGGGGCTCGAACACATGAACTGTGCGATCATGACCTGAGCTGAAGTCGGACGCTCAACTGACTGAGCCATCCAGGTGCCCCAGATCAGCTCAAATTTATATGAACATATCCTTTTCCACAACAAGTTTTCTAGAAATTTGGCATAATTAATGATATGGTATGGAAACAATAAATGCATAGGAATGTTCATTGCAGGAAATTAGATATGAGTTCATCAAAGAAGCACGATATAAGAACAATAGATCAAATACAAATTATACTTGACACCAGCAACCATAGAGGAATACATTGTCACACAAAAGAATTAACAGATGCCAAAAGCGTTTTGGGTAAATATTTGATAAAAGTATTTAAATACTACTCAATTATCTCTCGTGGGTTATTAATTAAAAGGAAAACTAGTGGGGCACCTGGGAGTCTCAGTCAGTTGGGCGTCTGACTCTTGATTTCGGCTCAGGTCATGATCCTGGGGTTGTGGAACTGAGCCCTGCTTTGGGCTCAGGGCTGAGCATAGAACCTACTTAAGAGTCTCTCTCTCTCTCTCTCTCTCTCTGTCTTTCTCTCTCCTTCTGTCCCTCTACTCCACGTGCACTCTCTCTCTCTCTAAAAAAAAAAAAGATAAAGGAAAAATAGTGAGTATATAATGAAGAAACTCCGCAACAGTCATCTAAGTGGTCAAGTTACGTGACCGGAACGGGGCGGGTAGAGACCTTATGAAGCCTGACGTCAGGTTCAGAGAAGGACGCAGCACCACTTCTGTGGGGTCTCTGAAAATGCATAACCAAATCGAGTCAAGAAGAAATATCAGATGAAACTGAATGGAGGGTTATTTTACTAACGGCTCAACACATGTCAGTATACAAAAGACAAAGAAAGCCTGAAGGAGTGTCACAGATAGGAGGAAACTAAGGAATGAATCATGGTAGCTAGAGGCAACGTTGGTTCCTGGATTGGATTCTGAACCAATAAAAATTTGTTTTGCTCTTAACGACATTAGTGATGCAAGTGGCAAATCCGAGCAGGTTCTGTAGACACTCAGGGGAAGCAGGAGTTGAGGACACAGTAGGAAGGACAATGCAAGAATAAAAAGAGACAAACGATGAAGGCAAAAGAGGCAATGAAGAGTTCTGGTTTTATTGTTTGCCATCAGGCTGGGTTTGCCACAAGGTAAGCAGCAGGAGGACCTCGGGCCTGGGCTCTGGGTTCCCAGGGTGGCCACACATATGGGGGTGGGGGCGGTGAGTGAGTGGATTTGGAGGAGAAGTTCCGGCTTCCGGACACCAGGGCCCAGCGATCCTCTGGGTCAGAGCTTAGGCCTCACCCGGACCCCTCAGCCACATGGGCAGGTCCAGCAGGAGGAGCAGGAGCAGGAGGAAGGATTGGCCATTGGCTGCCCCCCAGTCTGCTCTCTTGGCTCAGGGTCCGCTTCAGCAGCAGCCTCCGGATGACTGACCGCTGCCCCCTCCGCAGCATCCGGAGCCCCCAGAGGGCTGGCCGCAGCAGTCAGAGCTCTGGTGTCTGTGGCGGAGGGACCTGCGTCGCCTGTGGTGGCTCAGACAGCAGCCCCCACCCCCGGAGCTGCAGCAGCCGCCACCCCCGGAGCTGCAGCAGCCCCCAGAGCTGACACTGCAGCAGGAAGAGACTGGGGGGCACTTGGGGGAACACTTGGGGGGACACTTGGGGGCGGGACACTTAGGCGGGCACTTGGGAGGGCACTTGGGAGGGGGCTGGCACTGCTGCTGGTTCTGCTGGCAGGACATGTCGGCAGGCGGGGTCAGGAGCTGAGGGAGAGGCACACGGTCAGACCCAGGACACAGAGCCCCCTACCCTTTCCTGTTCTCAGTATCCTTTCTAGCGCCTTTATTTAATGAACTATTTAACGTATTCCTTAATAATTCAACACATGAAGTCTCACTATTTCTAAAACTTGTCCAAACCCTCTCATATCATCTCCTTGAAACTAATTTTCTAATGAAATGTTTAATCTATTAAATAAGTAGAGAACCGAGGCAAAGATGTTAAGAAAAAGTTCTCAAAATCAAATACCTAGTATGTATGGGAGGTATTGTACTGCAATTATACCACAATAATCACCAAAATAATTAATCTAGAGGGCAGTTTAGAAATGAACTCATTTCTTTAGGGAAAACAGTCATTCCCTATTGGAGAATACTCTAAATGTCCGTGTTCCATGGGGACATAAAAGTTCACAACCGCAAAGAATGCTGGGGATTGTCTGGGAGCACCGGCTGAGGGTTAAGACCGTCACTGTAAGCTGGGACTGCACAGGCGCTGACTGGACACTCATCTCAGATTAACCCTCAGCACCCGGATTCGAGTGCTCCTCCCCAACTCTGCAGCCCCGCTGGTCTGAGCACTTGAAGGCAGCCAGTCTCAGCTTCCTGTCTGCTGGCTGAGTGTCACTGTTCTTATCTCTACTTTCCCTGGAGGGACAGCTATGCTTTCAGAGACACACTTCCCCCTCGACAACAGTTACAGGTTGGCACTGTGGTCAATGCTGCAAATTATTCCAGCCAGAGACCCACAGCTACGGGTCAGTGTGGCTTCTCTAGAGGACAGTCCTAGTCGCGTAGTTCCTCCTGCTCGTGTTCCCAGTCCTGCTCCTTGCCTGTTCCTCGGTGTCCCTGACACTCCTTCCATGCTAGCATGCACCCAGTCTCACAGTCTTCGCACTGCCACCCACCACACACACACACACAGGCACGCACGCGCGCACACACCCTGCCTTGGAGGCCTCCTGTGGAGGTGGCGCTGCTCCTGGTCCCAGGGGACACTCACCAGTCCGCAGGCAGCACTGGGTCCGTCAGCACCTCAGGAGAGGAGTGTGTGGAGAGGGTCTGATCCCAAGGTCTTTTATCCTGGCCTTGGGCTCTGCCCCAGCCTGTGAGACAGGACCTGGGCATGAGGGGACCGCCTCCTGCCACCCACATGCTCCTGTGACAGGTGACGAGTGGCAGCTCCTCCCTGCCTCTCCAAGGGCCCAGGGCAGCTGCTCCCAGCTAGGAATAGGGCTGCTTAGAAATGAGGAAGGACGCTGAATTCCTACAATCATCTGCCACTCAGGGTTCTAGACTCTCGTTCTCGGAACCCCTACCCCCAGCCCCAACTTTCTTTACTCCCAAATGTTAACTTAATGACTACATATAACCTGGTTTAAGCCAAGTTTCTAATATATTCTTTCATGTTTTATTCCATATCGGTAATCCTGACAGATGGCATATTATAAAGTGTATGGTTTCAACTTTATAACACCATCACATTTGATGCACTCATCTATAACTAGCTCTCTTCTTTAAACATTCTTTCTGTGAATTATTTAAATTGATGTTTGAGTTGAAATTGTTCTATAATTGAAATCGTAGCTGTCATTTACTCATTTTTACAACCTTACAGTGTCTATCTGAGGAGTACAGCATGATTTAGATATGCCGTCTCTTTTGGAATGGCGTTCAAGCTGTTTGCGTAGTTGCTGCATAAATATTGCAGCTCTAGGGATGTGTGTGTGTGTGTGTTTGCATGTCTGTTGGAGAGACTCTCCAAGTTAAGCATATGTAAGTGGCACTGTTGAGTTTTAGACCAAACCCACCCTCTGATTTGTTCTTGTTGATTTGTTTTCATTTGTGGCTTATAAGAATCGCTCTTTCTGTACATTGCTGCTAAACTTCGATGATTGCCATTTGATGCCTGGGAATCCACGTACCCTTGTTTTTTTGACACGTGTTTCCTGGTTAGTAAAGATAATGAGCATCCTTCTATTCTTGTGGCTCTTTCAGTTTCCTGTTCTATGATTTATCTCTTCTTTAAAAAAGAAACTTTTTTCTATTGGTCTCTTTTCGTTAGCATCTGTATGTTCTTCACATATTCTGGTTCCTAATCCTCTATTACTAAATTAGTTGTGAACATCTTTCCTCAAAAATTTGTTTTCTTGTTTGCTTTTTAAAGGTGTAATTTGATGAGGAGGTGTTTTATTTTTATAGATATATATATAAATATATTATAAATATATACATAACTATATATAAATATCTATCTATCTTTATATATAGATATGTAAGTATCCATCTATCTAGATAGATAGATAGACAGGTAGATATTTTTTACATATAGGTCTATCTCTGCAACATTAACAATTCTATTTGCACTTTCATCACTTTAAAAATCTCAACCATTCATAAGTTCAGATATCTGTTCTTTTCTGTTTTCTTAAAAAGTCGTAAAACCTTGTTTTCTCTTAAAAATTAAGGTTTTTCTTTAACTTCAAAGGTAATTTTGTACATTTTATAGTTATTTCAATTTTTTCCAAATGGATAATCAGTTTTCTATCATAATCAAGTATTTTATCCCTCTCCCTGTTTGAAATACCTCCTCAGTAATGGCTGACTTTCTACATTTGTATAGCTCTGTAATTGGACTGATCATTTTTTCTTTGTCAATTTGTTTACCCCAATGAGACTATCCTGCTGCCTTATTTACTATAGGTGTATAATCAACTGTGATATCATAGTACAATGTATAACTTTGCTCCCCACCTTAAGATTGTCTTGGTGATTATTAGAGCTTTGCTCTTTCATATAAAATTTAGAGGCACCTTGCCATTTACTACAAACGAAAATAAAGAAAAAAATATTTTTAGAATTTTGATAGAAATATCACTAAGTATATTCATTCATATGTGAAGGATAATCAATTTTTTTAAATTTTCCTTTCCAGCCATCCATGAATATGGTATGTCTCTATTTTGGTATTCTGCAATGCCTTTCAGTAAAGTCTCCTCATTTTATCAAAAATACTTTACAATAATATTTTAGACATTATAATTTTTGCTATTTTATTTGATTCTTAAATGTTTATTTTTGAGGGGGGGAGGGGCAGAGAGCAAGGGAGACACATAATCTGAAGCAGGGCCCAGGCTCTGGGCTATCAGCACAGAAAACGATGGAGGACTCTAACTCACAAAGTGTGAGATCATGACCTGGGCCGAAGTTGAATGCTTAACCAAGTAGGCCACCCAGGTGCCCCAAGTTTTGCTATTTTAAATAGCAAATTTTATAATTTTGAATTATTCATTTCTGATGAATTTAAACCTAATTTATTCTGTATTCTGATCTTATAGCTTGCAACTTTTCTACCTCTTACTTTTATTTTAATTTCTTGTAGTAATCATTCTTATACATAGGATTTTCTTTATCAAATTGTTTCTTTCCTCTTGGGTTACATTCTTAGAAGCTCAATTGCTACATAAAAGAGTATGCTCATTTAAAATTTTAATTTATATACACAACGATTATTTGTTGAATAACAATTCACCAAATTTTCAACGAGATGGTTATGGCAATGTTACATTTCCAACAACACAAGGCCTATTTCCAATCATCTTCAGAAACACTGAGTTTTGTTATACATTTTAAGTCTTTTCCAGTCCAGCATAAAGGAATAAATCTAATAGAACTCATCCCTGGAAAGTCATCCTTGTTTTCTATGAAATTCTTTGGTTATTCGTATACACATACAGCAATAAATTTCAAAATCTATTGGTCATTTCTATTTCTTTCTACGCTCTTTGTCCATGTGCTTTTCCCATTGTTTTGTAGATAGTTATATTTATTTTCTCTAAAATTGTAAGAACTTACTGTTTATTATAAATTTCAATTCTACTGCTGGGCTGTGTGTTTTATTTTCCCTAATTTGGTTATTTTTTCCATCTTTTTTAAAAAATAATGTGTGTTGTGTTCTACCATACAGAATTTTTTCCTATGTGGTGAAATTTGTTAACATCTTTTGCCATGCTTAAAGTATTTTACCTGACTACTTATAAAGGAACAATTAGGTACATAGTCTAGTAATTTTGGAGTATTGATTTATTGTTGCTACTGTAGAGACTTGTAGTTGCTTGGCTTGAGGACATTGAGTCTGAATTAATTCTTATTAGGTCTCAGCATTCTTCCTTCCTATCTCCTGAGATTATGAGAGCCTAACAACATAAGAAATGAAACATATGCTCTCAGAAAACTCATCCTTTGCTAGTGCATGCTAGCAAAATACCGTTTATATTAAAATGATTCCCGAGCCCTTGAGATCTAGTGCCAGACTCCAATGTTGCATCATGCTGCTATCTTGTCACCTAAGCCCAATCAGATTGGCCAGTGTTTTGGGTGCTGCTCTTTGCAGAGTTAGGGCATGGACAAAATAGCTTCCAAGTCTCATCACACTTGGAATGGATGAGCTGGGCTCCTGAGTCATGTGATTCAAGATTGTGCGAGTAATCAATATCTTGTCTACACTCACATTAAATACATTCTTTGAAACAATATAAGCCACACCCAGATAATTCACTGGCAGATTTTTGCAGGGTGATATGTCTAGGACATAATAATGTGAGTATCTCAGAGTGAGAATTCTGATGATAATGGCACAGGTCACAATCAAAGCAAAGTTAATGCTGGTATGAATGAATACCTTTTTAAACTCAGTGTCCATTGAATCCATATTGGAGCTGATGGGGGATATAGAAATGTAAAATCCAAGCTGGAGATTCAAGGAGAGTTTATTATAAGTGGATTTGAGAGAGAGAGAAAAAAACTCACACAGGGTAGCACAGTGAACTGTGAATAGCACAGTTTTAGAAGCACATATATCATGGAATAAATCATGGAAGTTTAACAGGGAGGATAATTTCAAAGTAGAGAAAATATTTTAAGAAGGATATTTCTAAAAGGAGGTAGAAAAGCCTAAACTGGAAATGTAGCAAGGGTCCTATTGCACAGGCTTCGACCATCAGCCAGTAGAGACTGGAGCTCATTGTGGGCCTAGGGGACCCCAAAACAGACATCCTTAATGGTCTGAGGCTCCTGAGGGAGAGGGGTAGAACCAATGTGGCATAGAAATCAATGAGGAACTGAAACCCAAGGAGGAACAGAAGGAAGGGGACATATGGCAGGCGAGAGGCAGAATTCAGGGAAGGCTGGACACGAGGCGATACCAGATGCTGGAAGGAGCATGGTAAGATACACAGATACAGTCACATATGTGGTCTCTCTCAAGGTCTCTGTAACATCTCTAAGTGGAAGAACACACACACACACACACACACACACACACACACACACACACCTCAACCACATACTGGTAGGGTTCATAACATACCAAGTGACCCAGATATTATCAAATCAATATCCATTCAGGGTCTAGGAAATCCCAGAGTTCCTCACAAGCCTGGAGGGTAGTCGACTCCCTTCATACAGTCTCCCTACCTCTGATTCTCCTTCATCTGATAAGTGGCCTAGGTGTTTAAGGACCTTACACCTCCATAGATGGGGCTCTTGTTATCCAACTTACTATCAACCCAGACGTGAACTCTGGTCCTTTTCTTTGTCTCCTAAAAATATGAAAATACCAATATTACTCGCAAGAAAAGCCTGTTTTCATATACCCGAATTGAGACCATAAGAGACTAGGAGTATTGGGAAAAGCTTATAAAACAGAAAGAGACAAAAAGTCATACGATGTATTAATTACTCCTGTTCTTAAACACTGCCCGGCCTCTTCTCCACTGAGGATGTTCCTCCTCGGCTGCTTTCCGCTGGGCAGTGCCCAGTCTTACACAGTCTCCCTGTTCCCTTGCTGCCATCTGTGGACTTCAGTTTAGCCTTCCCACATGACCCCTGGAAAATCTGAACTCTTGATCTCACTGGTGGGTCAGGTCTTCCCGCTTTCCCTCCGCTATAAAACTTCATTCCTGGTTCACATTCTGTTATTAAAACATACCAATAACCTCAACAAAACAGAAGAGTCTTGTATTTTCTAACCAGATTCACTCTCCTTAGAAAACAGCTGTAATTTTTTTAAAAAAAATGAATGTTAACATTTGCTTAGAGAATATAATATAAACTATTAGGGATTTCATTTGCATTAGCTCACTGACTCTCGCCCCACCCCACCAAGAAAGTTATTTTTGTATTATCTCTATTGTAGTTAGATAAAATTGAGAACAAGAGGATGAGGTATTTTTCACAAGGTCATGCAGCTAACAGGTGGCAGAACCAAGATTCTCTCTAGGGTTGGACTCCTCAAGCAGGTTCCTGGTTACCATACCACACACACACATGCACACGTGTGTACACACACACACACACTCACATACAAGTAATAAAGAGTTGAAGGTTTCTATGAAACTTGGTTTAAACCAGGTTGTCCAGAAACATTGAATTAAGATTTGGGAGGCAAGAAAATAGACGTTAGGAACTCAAGCTCCAAAACTGAGCCAGGCAGGCATCCTGCAGGGACAATGGGAGCGTAAGGTGGAGGACGATGACAGTTTTTCTCTCTCGCCACTTCTAAGCATCCCTATTCCTAGCTGGGGGCAGCTGCTCAGGGCTCCCATGGAGGGAGCAGCTGCCAGTCACCACCCGGTCACAGGTCACAGGAGCATGTGGGTGGCAGGAGGCGGTCCCCTCATGCCCAGGTCCTGTCTCACAGGCTGGGGGCAGAGCCCAAACCCAGGATAAAAGGGCCTTGGGTCAGAGCACTCCACACTCCTCTCCAGAGGCCCTGACAGACCAGTGCTGCTTGTGCACCGGTAAGTGTTCCCTGGGCGGGAGCTTAGACTAGGGCTGCAGGGGCAGGTGAGAAAAGGCCTTGGGGGTTGGAGGCCATGTGGAGAAGGGGAGAGAAGCATCAAGGACATGCATGGGGAGGTGCTTCCGCTGAGTCCCGGAGAGAGGAGTGGATGGCAGTGCCTTTGGGTATACCACACTGAGCTCCAGCTGGGAGGGCTGTCAGGTCAGAGGGAACGGGAGTCCTGGCCATAAGGCTCCACTGGAAAAGCCTTCACAAGGGGATGTCACCTTTGAGAGTAAAATCTTAAATTGTGACTCCCTTTGCAAAGGTGAGCTGGGAATAGTAGTTCACAACTGACAGAGAAAGAACTGATCTGAGGATGTTTGGGCAGTTCTAAAACCTACATATCTATGGATCTGAAATGAAATTGGGGATCAGGTTAAGAAGTCAGAGATGCCAAGGTGAGAATCACTGTGCCAAGGAATAGTGAGAGGCCTTGGGTGTGCTGGAAATGCCAGGGCATCAGACTGGAGCCGGGGTGTCCGAGTTGGAATCTCCCACCTCCACAAACGTGCCATTCCTTAGCTGCCTCAGTAAGGAAGCGAGCCGGTGAGACCAGCCAGCCTCGCAGACCACGTCTACTGGCCTGTCCAATTCTTTACAGAACAGAATCATCTAGGGAGTTATAATCCTTGATGTCCTTTCTTCAAGATAATATTTACATTCAGATCTGGTTTCCAGACTGGACAGTTTGAGACTTCTGGTGGACAAGATGGGATATATTACCACCTTCACTTATTGGATAATTAATCATGGTAGATTTTTTTCTTACTGGTTTTTACCTCTATTTGCTTTCTTGTGAAATGCAGAATAATCTCTGCCTACCTTGAATAGAACTTCTGAGACTGGAAGGAGGTAGTGTGAGAGCATTTGTTAACTAGAAATAATGAAACTTCCAGTGTTGAATTATCAAGAACTCCATTTAAACAGTTAAAAATAAAGGCTCTAGAAAGGATACTGAGAACAGGAAGGGGCAGGGGGCTCTGTGTCCTGGGTCTGACCGTGTGCCTCTCCCTCAGCTCCTGACCCGCCTGCGGAGATGTCCTGCCAGCAGAACCAGCAGCAGTGCCAGCCCCCTCCCAAGTGCCCTCCCAAGTGCCCGCCTAAGTGTCCCGCCCCCAAGTGTCCCCCCAAGTGCCCCCCAGTCTCTTCCTGCTGCAGTGTCAGCTCTGGCGGCTGCTGCAGCTCCGGGGGTGGCGGCTGCTGCAGCTCTGGGGGTGGGGGCTGCTGTCTGAGCCACCACAGGCGACGCAGGTCCCTCCGCCACAGACACCAGAGCTCTGACTGCTGCAGCCAGCCCTCGGGGGGCTCCGGATGCTGCGGAGGGGGCAGCGGTCAGTCATCCGGAGGCTGCTGCTGAAGCGGACCCTGAGCCAAGAGAGCAGACTGGGGGGCAGCCAATGGCCAATCCTTCCTCCTGCTCCTGCTCCTCCTGCTGGACCTGCCCATGTGGCTGAGGGGTCCGGGTGAGGCCTTGAGCTCTCGCCCAGAGTATCGCTGGGCCCTGGTGTCCAGAAGCCAGAACTTCTCCTCCAAATCCACTCACTCACCGCCCCCACCCACATATGTGTGGCCACCCTGGGAACCCAGAGCCCAGGCCCGAGGTCCTCCTGCTGCTTACCTTGTGGCAAACCCAGCCCGATGGCAAACAATAAAACCAGAACTCTTCATTGCCTCTTTTGCCTTCATCGTTTGTCTCTTTTTATTCTTGCATTGTCCTTCCTACTGTGTCCTCGACTCCTGCTTCCCCTGAGTGTCTACAGAACTTGCTTGGATTTGCCACTTGCATCACTAATGTCGTTAAGAGCAAAACAAATTTTTATTGGTTCAGAATCCAATCCAGGAACCAACGTTGCCTCTAGCTACCATGATTCATTCCTTAGTTTCCTCCTATCTGTGACAGTCAGGCTTTTTGTCTTTTATGACTTGAAGATTTTTAAACAGTCGTTGGTTTTTGCAGAATGCCTGTCAATTTGGGTTTCTTTGATGTTTCTTCCTGACTAGATTCAATGATGCATTTTTGCAAGGACCCCACAGAGGTGGTGCTGTGTCCTTCTGAGAGCTGATGCCATGCCTCACGTGATGTCTGTTGTCTCATCTCTGGGGTCCTGAAAATCGGAATGGGGAGATTTGAGTAGATCCTGGTTAAGCCAAGACATTGAATTTCTAAATTCCATTCCACCTACTTGTTTCTTCGCCAATAGAACCGACCTTTTCATCCCCATCTGAGGAGGTTAACCACACATTTCTTGAGGATGCTGAAAGGCCTTCTTAAAGTGGTTGAATTGCAGTGCTTTATTGGTTCTCTTTAGGACCCATCCCCCATCTCTCTTTACTTCTAGATACAGAGCTGGACTCGAGTCCCAGTAGGTCCCAAAACATGATGTGCAAAGCATGACCCATAAACAGGTACCCCACACTGCAAAAGAACGACATAATTTTTCCCAATTTATACAGATACACACCCAGGGAATATTGTGGAGTGGCTATTAACAGTAAGGGATAATTATGGAAAGGTCATAAAGTTGGATCTGGCCAAATTTATTCGTATAGATCTGCCAAGCAGATATTCTAGACTTGATGTTGCAGTTGACGGTTGGGGGGAGGTTAGACTGGTCTCTAACAGTTTGGCTGGTCAGCTGAAACATGTACAGAAGGTGGCTAACACTGAATGAAGACAAAATGCTGGAACTTCCTTGGTCTACTGTAGAGGAAAGGGTCCAAAGGCTAAGGTTATTGGAATGTTTGGGTGGAGTTATCATTTGAGATCTGCTCATCTTCCCTGGAAAGATCCAGAGGGCTTAACGTTTACCACAACTCTGAGAAATAAATTTGTGAGGAGACCCCCAGCATCCTTGAAGAGCTATGTAATCGTTCTTCTCTGTACATTAGAAATTACACTGGAATCTTATGCCACTGAATTGGGAAACTTAAATGCAATAGGGATAGTTAGAATGCAGGGTGGCAGGGACCAAGTGGCAGCACTTAGTCACTGAAGGCAAAATGGGTGTGATTACTATCGTGGGCAGCAAAGTCAAGGAAGTAATCAGAAGATTCTGACTCACACATAGCCAAGTTTATCATAGAGGTTCGGAAGTGAAATTGATGGGGAGCTCACTAAATTCTTAGAGGAAGGATTCTAAGTCAAGTGAACAAAAGTCTGAACCATAAGAAGATAGAATAATGCTCCCCCAATCAATTCCCAACTTTGAACTAGTTACCCAGAAACCCTTGAATTAAGGGGAGCATGCATCCCCTTGAGGAAGGACCCTGGTACTCTGCCAAAGAGCCAGAGAGTTATACTATTAATCTTTCTCCCAGCCTTCCCCAAAGCAAAGCTTTTGGCCAAAAGTATGGCACTTTACCAAGGTAATTGTGCTACTGAGGAAAATAAAATCATTAGATTTGGGACTAACTGGACACTGGCTCTGGACTGACACTAATTACAAGAGACTCAAATCATCACTCTGGTCCACTCTGGTCCTGGTTTGGAGAAGCTTATGGAGATCAGGTGATCAGTAGGGCTTTAGCTCAGTTTCATCTCACAGTGAGCCCAGTGGGTCTTGATCCCTCCCTGTGAATATTTCCCTGGTTCTAGATTGTGTTATCGGAACAGGCATACTCAACAACTGGCAGAATCCCCACATTGGTTCTCTGATCTGTGGAGTGAGGGCTGTTATGATGGGGAGGTCAACTGGGAGCCGTTAGAACTGTCTTTACCTAGGAAAACAATAAATCAAAAGCAACACCACATCCATGAAGGGATTGCAGAAATCAGTGCTACTATGAATGATCTGAAGGAGGCAGGGGTGGTGGTTCCCACCACATCTCCACTTAACTCAGCCTAATTGGTTTGTGCAGAAAACAGATGGGTTTCAGAGAATGACAATGGGTTCTTGTAAGCTGAGGCCGGTGGGTGGTGACTGCACTTACAGCTGCTGTACCAGGTATGGCTTCATTACTTGAGCAAGTTAGCACATCTCCTGATAACAGATGTGCAGCTAGTGATCTGGAAAATGTTTTTTATTTGTTTACACCTGTTAATAAAAACCACCAGAGTCTGTTTAATTTCCATTGGAAAGGCTACCAATACACCTTTACTATCCTTCCTCAGGAGTAGGACAATTGTCCTGCCCTATGTCATAATTTAATTCTCAGGAATCTTGATTGTCTTTCCCGTCGACAAGTCATCACACTGGTCCATTACATCAATGATATTATGCATCAGTATAGATTGTATCTAACAAGTAAGAAGTAGAAACTACTCTAGACTTACTGGCAAGGCATTTGTGTGTCATAGGGTGGGAAACAGCTGACAAAAACTCAGTGGAATTCTATCTCAGTGAAATTTCTAGGGGGTCCAGTGGTATAGGGCATGTTGAAATATCCCTTCTAAAATTTTTTTAACATTTATTCGTTTTTGAGAGACACAATGTGAGCAGGGGAGGGGCAGAGAGAGAGGGAGACACAGAATCGGAAGCAGGCTCCAGGCTCTGAGCTGTCAGCACAGAGACTGATGCGGGGCTCAAACTCACAGACGCGAGATCATGACCCGAGCTGAAGTTGGACACTTAATCCACTGAGCCACCCAGGTGCCCAAAGATATCCCTTCTAAAGTGAAATAGAAGTAGCTGCATCTGGCCCCTCCTACAATAAAAAATGAGGCATGACATCCGGTGTGCCTCTTTGGAATTTGGAGCTAACATTATTCTTCATTTGGGTATACAACTCTGGCCCATTTAGTGAATCTGCTGGATTTTTTAAAAAAAATTTTAACACTTAAAAGAGAGACAGAGAGTGAGTGGAAAGGGGCAGAGAGACAGGGAGACACAGAATCTGAAGCAGGCTCCACAGAACCCAACGTGGGGCTCAAACTCACAAACCACGAGATCATGACCAGAGCTTGAGTACGATGCTTACCTGACTGAGCCACCCAGGCGCCCCCAAATCCACTAGTTTTGACTGGGGTCCAGAATAGGAGTAGGCTCAGCAGACACAATGATTCTATTGAACTGGAAGTTAAGACAGCCACCTGGCTACTTTGGCTTCCTCATGGTTCTAAATCAATGGGCAAAGAATGCAGTTACTGATATCAAAGGCGTGATGGATCCTGTATGCCACAGAGAAATTTAACTGCTGCTCACAGTGGAGGTAAGGAAGAGCAGGAGTGGAATACAGGAGATCCCTTAGGGCGACACATATTCTGCCACTCCTTTTTACTAAAGTCCGAGGAAAACTAAAGGACCCTAATTCAGACAGGATCACTCGTGGGCAGACCCTTCGGGAACAAACGTTCCGTAAAAGGAACCATAGCCAGGACCATAGTTACTAGGAGCATGTCTTCCTGACTTGGTTATGAGTGGTGTGTGTGTGTGTGTATGTGTGCGTGTAAGTGCCGTCCCATCCTTAGCCTCTTATCATGTGGCATAAGATATATTGATTGATGTGCTTCAGTACGCTTCAACTTTACATAGTAGAAGTTAAGGAATATCAAGAAGAGTCAACGTCATACAAGGACTTTACATCCTTATCTGGAGAAAGGGTTTTTGCGTTACTGCCTGTACACAGTCTGACTGCATCGTGTTAGCTGGAAGCATGGCCTTGTCATGTCTTTACTCAGAGATTAGATATTGTTGAAGGAGATGTATATAAGTCCCATGTTGACGAGGGGTGAACTGTGACCGTTAATTTTATGTGTGAACATGGCCAGGCCAGGGCACCCAGATTTTAAATCAAATACTTTCTAGGTGTTGCTGTGAAGGCATTTTTTTTTAGATGTGATTAACATTTAAATCAGTAGACTTTGAGGAAAACAGATTACCCTCCAAAATGTGGGTGCACCTCAAGCAATCAGTTGAAAGAATTAGGAAAATAAAGACCGAGGGCTGCCCAAGAAAAAAGATTTCTGCCTGCAGACTGCCTTCAGACTGAAGGCTGTGGGTCTCTAGCCTGCCCACCTGCTCTGCAGTTTTCAAACTTGCCAGCTCCCACAACTGTGTGAGGCAACTCCTGAAAGTAAATCTTTCTGTGTACACATCTTGCTGGCTCTGTTTCCCTGGAAAACCGGGACCCGCACAACGTGTGTGGACATGTGTGACGGAAATAATGAGGTGGGGGTGGGAATAGGAATGGCTCTTTGTATCCTTTACTCCTCACATTTTGTGTGTTTATTTACCTTTGCATTTGAAATATGTAGCTATATATTAGAGATATTAACTCCTTACTGAGCATATGTGTTGTATTGTTCTGTAGTTATTTGTCTTTTTACCATATATATGGTACTTTATGCTATACAAAATGTAATTTAATTATTCAATTCTTTTTAAAATATATTATAGGTTTTGTGCCATTATTGTTACACCTTCCCCCAGTTAATAATGAAGCAACAATCATCTATATTTTCTATTTATTTTAGAATACTGTATCATTTCTGTTTAAAAGGAAGATTTGCAGAGATGAAGAAAACTAAAATTTGTTGAGTGTTCGTTCATAGCTCTGAAGGGATGAGGGTGGGAAGGCACCAAGGAAAATTAACTCAGTCCGGATTGCTTACCGTGTGATCTCAGCAGAGCCCCCTCCAGCTCTCTGAGAGATGAGAGAATGACTATGTAAGAGACAGACCCCTTGGATGAAGAGGTGACTCAGAAACCCTTCAGTAATCAAACACGTTTACTGAATGGTCACAAAGCCATTAATAGCCAATACCCACTGAGAGCCAAAGAGTCAGTCCAAGAGACATGGTTGCAACCATGCTGCTGACTCATCACTAAGTCCAAGCAGATGGACAGTTTAGGTGCTGCCTTGCCCGGAGGCAGAGGCAGGGACCAGATGACCTCCAAACCCCGTCATTCCAGCCCTCAGGAACTGGGCTCCTGTGTGAGCCAAGGCATGGATATCCTGGCCACTCCCCCTAACTAAGCCCACTGGAACGACCTGGACAAATGTCATGGCCAGGTGAGACAGTGGCTGATCTCGGAAGAAGGGTGTGACCGTCACATCTCCCTGGGCCTGTCCTGTGGTGTGGTCTCTCATGAGGGCGGCCAGAGTCATAGGGAATAGCTGTTTATAGACTGCCGGGTCAGTGCGCATGCTAATGAAAGGATTTTTAAACGTCTATTAGCCCCCCATCGTGCAGAAGCCCGTACTAGCTGCTGAAGGGGAATGAGAATATGAGCACAGTTGTGTTGTGAGAGGGTTTATTAAGATCCCCTTTGTGAGGTACTGTCACGTGAAGGGTACCTGAGCAGGTGAACGGCACTGTCTCAGAAAGGAAAATATCATGGACCAAAGCACAGGAGTGGGGGAGGGAGAGACATGCTTACAGCACAGCCAAGTGCCAGTTCTCCCTGGAAGCCAGCAGGAGCCGAGCGGTTGTACGGGTCATCCCGCACAGAGCCTTGCCTGTCCCTACAGCATGCAGGCCTGGATCCCGAACACACTGGAGCCCTGGGCGAGGCTTCCTTAAGGTCAGGGGTAGTTATTTCTGGAGGGGGGGTGGTGGAGAGAAGCATGGGTGCATCCCAGTGAAGAGTAGCATTAGGAGAAACCATTAGAGGTGAGAGGCGGTGGAGCACGGGGGAAGGCCATGCACCTTGAGACATCTGGTGGTGAGAGCACCCGACAAGGTAGACTCTCTCTCTCTCTCTCTCTGTACTTCCGTCTAGATCTGCATCTGTGTCCACACCTACATCCATGTCTGTATCTACGCTTACACCTACATCTCTATCAGGTCTATATTTTATATAATTATCTACATACATAATACACACAGGTACTCACATGTGCATATCAGTTAAACAGTGTAACATACCCACAGTCGTGTGCACATGTCCAGTTCTCCAGCTATTGGTTCCCCTCCTGCGTTTTGACCTAGGGACACACATCACTGAGTCATGTCTGCCTCATCTCACGCTTTGGAGAATTATTTTGGACACATGTGGAGGCAGGACTTTCTTCTCATAATTACTCAGGTCTAATTTGTCTTTAATTAACTTGCTTACTTTTTACATACGGTGCCCTCCAGACATGGAAGGAGCACCTGCCACGTGCCAAATTGAATTAGTCTTTATCTTAGCTCTCCTGACAATGTCCCCCGAATTCCTTCAAAGGACCTGTGTCCATGGGGCAGGACAGCAGTGGCCCTGGAGATTCCTACTGAATCCCAGCCCCTCCGGTTCCGCAAGGTCTTCCTGCCTCCTCGGCCTGAGGGCTCCTGTCCGTGGGGTCCTCCCCCACATCCACCCCAGCCCAGAACCCCTTGCTGTCTCTTCCCCCCTTCCACTTCCTGCTTTCTCATGCAAGGACCCACCCTCCTCCTGCCGGTAGGATCCTTGGACAACATTCTCACCGTCCTCCACAAGGCAGTGCGGCCTTTCTCTCAGCTGCTCGACAGGCGTATTGTGACATGAAAACGTATGAGAGATCTCAGTGGAGAAAATGGTCGTTTAAAAGTCAGATGCAGCTCACCTGGGAAGAGCTGTGATCTGAAAACAGTCCACTTCCTTTTCATTATCGATGGATAGCTGGTGACCTTCCAGGGCCCACTGTGTTTTCCTTCCACCTGTGGACCCTCGAGACCCCATTGAGAGCAATTTTTATCACTTGCCTTAACGTTGAGGAAACCAAGAATGAGAACAGTTAGTTGATTTTCACAAGGTCACACAGCTAATTAGTGGCAGGGTCAGGGTTCTGTCCCAGGTGGGTCTCACTCCTAATCCAGGCTTTAACTGTGACGGTGTGGGCACCCACACATGCGTGCGTGCATGGGTGCACACACAGGCACACACACACACAGACACACACACAGACACACCCAGACACATACACAGACACACACACACAGACACACACGCACAGACACACACAGACACACACACACAGACATGCACACACAGGCACACACACAGGCACACACACAGACACAGACACACATGCACAGACACACACACACACACAGACACACATGCACAGACACGCACAGACACGCACGCACAGACACGCACACACACAGGCACACACAGACACACACACAGACACACACACAGACATGCACACACAGACACACACACACACAGGCACACACAGACACACACACAGAGAGACACACACACAGACATGCACACTGGATCTTCCAGGGTGTCAAGGACACAAGCAGAGGCATGTAGAGGTTTCCGTGGGTCTTCATTCTAGGAGTCTGGACACCGGACACAGAGAGGATGAGGGGCTAGACTCCAGGAAGGATGTGTGAGGACAGGCAGCTGTGAGGATAGTGAGGTGTCCCTGGTGGTGACAATGTCCTGGGCCCTGTGGAGAGGCAGGAAGGAGCTGCCAGTCACCACCTGTCACAGGAGCATGTGGGTGGCAGGAGGCTGACTCTCCATGCTAAGGTCTTGTCTTACAGGAACTTGAAGGCCCCTTGATTCTTTTCCTCATGAGATCCATGAAAAGCTCTCCCGACCCCGTAAATAATTAATACCAAACTATTAAACATGTTGTTCATAACTGAGCACCAGATGGAAGGTGTTCAAACTCCTAGTGTGAAACATGAATCTATAGTCTACCTCAAGTTTAAGTGTTTGTTGCTTACCTTAGAAATATTCTGAAACTGGTGGACATTGTGCATAACCTTGACTGGCCTCTCCCTGTGTTGCCTGCCATGCTGTTGCCCATCACATTGGGGCAGCTCCAAGCCCACCTGCTGTTTTTTCCATCATATGACATATTACTCAAATGAAGTTGTAATAACCTCCTTGACATTCTGGCTTGGGTCTTACGTTTGTGTATCTCCATTGGTTCACACAGGGCTATGCATTCACTTTGCAGGTTACAAATATTCTTGATGAATGAGGTCATTCTCAGAGGACGCCACTCTCTGAAGCAAACAGTGAGGTGTGTGGGTCACACTGTGCTGAGAGATTTGCCTCTGCTTCACCTGCATATGACTTTGTTCTCCTGCTCGGTTGGGGGAGGTCATAAAGAGGGTGGGCTTGCTGGCTGACCCGTGAGCTCGATGCACCTTGGTAACTGGGGACTTCTCACCCTTTCCCCGTCCTTGGGAATTGGGTTCTGCTTTCCTTCCCTGCTCCCGGGCGCTGCCCCAAGGACACAGCCCTGAGATAGTGATGTGGTGTTGAGACCACCTGGATGTTATGTATGACTAAGTCCAGTTAAGGCCTCTGCATAAATTTTTAAGATTTGACAGGCAGGTGCAGAGATCTACCTGTCTTGCAACTGGCCAAGGCAAGCCTCATGAGTAAGTTCCCTTGTTCATCAAACCTGCTGCCTACAAATCTGGAGTGGTCTGAGGCTTTCTTTGCTCTCTCCCTGCCCTGTGTGGATAGGAGCTGGTTTCAGATTACACCAGGGAAGCTCCTGAGCCTCTTGGAGCCAACACTCAGGTTGTTCTGAAGGATTTGGTAACGGGGAAGTAGTCAGGACATGGATTCCTGCACACGGTTTCTGGGATGACGGGGTTGAGGTGCCCTCTGGGCTATGCCTCTGCCTCTAGGCAGGACAACACCCAAACTGTCAACCGACCTGACTTAGATGCAGGCAATGAGTTGGCAGCATAGTTGTACCATGGAGACAGGATCTTAAACCTTGGCTAAAAATCTCACAGCTTTATGAACTGTCCAATCAATGTATACACATTTTGGTCAGCAAAGCATTGGCTTTCTGAGATTTCCCACTTATCAACGTGTCTGCTCTCCCCATTTTTCGTCTAGTGGAGTACCATGTGCACATACACACTGCATCCTGCTGTCAGAGTTGACATAAAAACCCCACACAGTCAAGCACTAGATGGAACAGCACCTCATTCACATTAGAGACAAGGAAGGGCAAGACCGGGTTCCACAGTGGGCACTGATCCCCCATGGCCGGTGGCCACCGCTCTCCTGTGGCAGGGGAGGAAGCTTGCCCCCTGCTCAGAGCGCACATGCAACAGGGGTTGTGGCCAGGCACCAGCCTCTTTATCTGTCGGTGAGGAAGTGTTCCAGGCCCAAAGCCCATTTTATGCTACAGAGTTGGGGTCAAAAGACTGCACCCATGAGACTTCTTTTCCCAGCACCTTTATGATGTCAACTTTTCATTATCTCATGGAATGAAGGAAGCATTGCTAGGATCTGTCCAGAAGCAATGCAGACTGAGAAACTGTTTCTTCTCTGTGCTCCAGAGCCCGCACCAAGCAAATCGGCACTCTGTTTTTTCTCTATCTCTACAAACCCTTTAAATTATATTGTTATATTATAAACGATGAAGCAATATTCTTAGAGTCTAGGAGAAAACGCAGTCACTATTTTAAGCAGCATCTTTTAAAGTTACTTTTTCTGGGTCTTGCCAGTGTGGTAATTATTTTTGTGTTTATCTCACATTTATCTCAAGTGTGCTGGGCTTTCTCGTTACTTCTGAGTCGTTGCTGTGGACATTCTTGTGCATCTTTTCTCTTGTCTTTATTTCTTTAACTCATTTGACTCAACACCATAACAATGTGTATGTAAAATGATATATTCATTTTAAGCTTAATTCATGTACCCCAACAAATATTTGTTGAATGAATTCATGAATTACCCAAATCTTTATGCTAATTTGCATTATTAGTAACAAAGCATTAGTGACTATTTGCATATCATCTGGTGAGTTTTTTTCCAATAAAGAGTTTTATGAGCCTTTTTAATTTTTGATACATATTATGGTTCTGAAAGTTCCCTCGGAAAAATGAGTCCTATTTCTTCTTTAATAGTGACATAGAATTGTTTTTCCAATCTAAATTCAGAGGTAATTACAGATATTTATTATTTTTCTTTCTTCCCTTTCTCTCTCTCTCTCTTTTTTTTTTAGATTTGATCATTTATGACTTTTCCAAATCTTTTATAGGAATGTTTACTTGTTTACTCTTAAATTATATGAACCCTATTTTTATTAGGGATGCTAGTCCTATAACTGTCATTTGTAATCTATTTGAAATCTATTTCAAATCTAATAATTTGAAATCTGTAATTTCCCAAGTTACTTATTGAACTTTATTTTTTTAGAAAAGTTTTAGGTTCATAAAAAAACTGAGGGGAATGTACAGAGATTTCCCATAATATCACCATAATTATGGTATTAGGAAGTATTTTCACTGACCTAAAAATCTTATTCATACATCCCATACCCTACCCTTCAATGACACCTTGATCTTAAAAAGATCAAAAAACCACTCATCCTTCACTGTCTCTGTAGTTTCCTTTCCATGTGTCCTATAGTTGGAGTCATACAGCATATAGCATCTTCAAATTGGCTTCTTTTATTTAGTAATATATATTTAATTATTTTTAAGATTTTTTTTAGAGAGAGAGAGTAGGGGAGAGGGACTGAGGGGTAGAGAGAGAGAGAGAGAGGGAAAGAAAGAATCTCAAGCAAGCTCCGTGCTCAGCATGGAGCCCAATATGGGTTTGATCTCATGACCCAGCATCATGACCTCAGATGAAATTCAAGTTCAAAACTCAACTGACTGAGCCACCCAGGCACCCAAGTAGTATATATTTATAGTTTTCCATGTCTTTTCATGGCTAGATAGCTAATTTCTTCATATTGCCAAATAATGTTTCATTGTTTAGAAGCACCACAGTTCATTATTTATCTACCTCCTGACATGTTGGTTGTTTCTAAGCTTGGCAATTATGAATAAAGCTGCTCTAAATATCTGTGTGCAGATTTTTGTGTGTACGTAAGTTTTCAACTCCTTTGGTTAAATGCTGTACGATTATATGGTAAGAGTACATTTAATTCTATAGGAAACCACCAAACCATCTTCCAATGTAGCGATACCATTTTGCATTCCTACAAACAATACATGAGAGTTCCTATTGCTTCATCTCTATCCATATTTGGTGTGGCCAGTGTTCCAGATTTTGGCCATTCTAATAGGTTTATAGTGCTATCTCATTGTTGTTTTAATTTGCATTCCCCTGATGACATATGATATGGAGTGTCTTCATATATTTATTAGTTATTTGTATGTCTTCATTGGTGAGGTGTTTGTAAAGTCTTTTGTCCATTTTTTAACTGAGTTGTTTGCTTTCTTATTGTTTAGTTTTAAGAGTTCTTTATATATTTTGAATAATAGTCCTTCATTGGATGTATCTTTTGTAAATATTTTCCCATCGTCTGTGATTTGTTTCATCACTCTCTTAACTTTGTCTTTTTCAGAGCAGTATCTTTAAATTTAATCAAGTCCAGCTTATCACTTATTTCTTTCGTGTATTGTGGCTTTGGTGTTATATATGACAAGTCATCACCATACCCAAGTTAGTTAGATCTCCTCCTATCCTATCTTCCAGGAGGTTAATAATGTTTCATTTTACATTTAGGTCTGAAATTCATTTTGAGTTTATTTTTGTGAAAAGTATAAGGTCCATGTCTAGATTATTATTTTTTTTTGCATGTGGATTTCCCTTTTTTTCTAGCACCACTTTTTTGAAAAGACTATCTTTGTTTCATTGTATTACTTATGATCTTTTTTCAAAGCTCAATTGAGTATATATATGGGTATCTATTTCTGGAGTCTCTATTCTGTTCTATTGATCTATTATTTTGCTAATGTCAAATCGTCTTGATTATGTAGCTTTATAATCTTGAAGTTGAGTGGTGTCAGTCTACAAATTTGTTTTTCTCCTTCGATATGGTGTTGGCTTTCAGGATCTTTTGACTCCTCATATGAATTTTATAGTCAGTTTCTTGATATCCCCAAAATAATTTGCTGGGTTTTTGAGTGGGATTGCATTAAATCTATAGATCAAGTTGAGAAGAACTGATATTCTTGACAATATTGATTCTTCTTATCCATGAACTTGGAATATCTCTCAATTTATTTGGTTCTTGTTTGATTTTATTCATCAGAGTTTTATAGTTTTCCTCATATCAATCTTATGTACATATTTTGTCAGGTTTATACTTAAGTATTTTATTGTTGGGGGTTGATAATATAAATGGTATTGTATTTTTAACTTCAAATTCCACTTGTTCACTGTTATATAGGAAAATGGTTGATCTTGTGGATTAACCTTGTATCCCTCAGTCTTGCTATAATTCCTGACTGGTGCCAGGAGATTTGTTTGTTGATTTTTTCAGATTTCCTACATAGATGATTATATCATTTGCAAACAAAACAGTTTATTTCTTCCTTCCCAATCTGTATACCTTTAATTAACTTTTCCTATTTGATTGTATTAGCTAGAACTTCCAGAACTATTTTTAAAAGAAGTGGTGAGAGTGCCCATCCTTGCTATGTTCCTGACCATAAGGTAAAAGCTCTCAGTTTTCCCCATTGAGGACGATATTAGCTGTGGTTCTTTTGTATATGGCCTTTATGATGTTGAGATATGTTCCTTCCACCCCTTCTTTGTTAAGGACTTTTATCAAGAATGAAGGCTGTATTTTGTCAAGTGCATTTTCTGCATCTACTGAGAGGATGATATGGTTTTTATCCTGTCTTTTATTAATGTGGGGGTCTCAATGTGTGTCGCATTGGTTGGTTTATGAATACTCAACCCACCCTGGAGCCTGGGAATAAATCCCACTTGCCTGTGGTGAGTAATTCTTTTAGCGTCCTGTTGAATTCAATTTTCTAGTATCTTGTTGAGAATTCTTGCATCCATTTTCATTAGGGATATTGACCTATAATTGTCCTTTTTAGTGAGGTCTTTTTCTGGTTTTGGAATCAAGGTGTGGCTGGCCTCATAAAATGAGTTTGGAAGTTATCCTTCCATTTATATTTTTTGGAACAGTTTGAGAAGAATTTTAAATTAAAGAACATTTCTTTAAAGTTTGGTAGAAAAAAAATAAATTTTTAAAAAGGGGGGCGTGCCTGAGTGGCTCCATTGGTTAAGTTTCCAACTTCAGCTCAGGTCATGAACCCATGGTTCGTGAGTTCAAGCCCCGCGTCAGGCTCTGTGCTGACAGCTCAGAGCCTGGAGTCTTCTTTGGATTCTGTGTCTCCCTCTCTCTTTACCCCTTCCTGCTAGCACTCTGTGTCTCTCTCTCTTGCAAAAATAGACATTAAATTTTTTTTAATGTTTGGTAAAATTTCCCTGGGAAGCCATCTGACCCTGGAATCTTGGTTCTTTTTAGGAGATTTTTGATTACTGATTCCGTTTCTTTGCTGCTTATGGGTCTGTTCAAATTTTCTATTTCTTTATATTTCAGTTTTGGTAGTTTGCATGTTTCTAGGAATTTTTCCATTTCTTCCAGATTAGCCAGTTTGTTGGCATAAAAATTTTCATAATATTCTTTTATAGTTATTTGTTTTACTGGAGTGTTGGTTGTTATCTCTCCTCTCTAATCTGCGATTTTATGTATTCAGATCTTTTCTCTTTTCTTTTGACAAGTCTGGCTAGGGGCTTATCAATTTTATTAATTCTTTTAAGGAACCAGCTCCTAATTTTGTTGATCTGTTTTATTGTTTTCGTTTGTTTCCATATTGTAAATTTCTGCTCTATCTTTATTATTTCCTTTTATCTGCTGGCTTTAGGCTTTATTTGCTGTTACTTTTCTAGCTTCTTTAAGTGTAAGGTTAGGTTGTGTAGTTGAGACCTTTCTTGCTTCTTGAGGTAGACCTGTATTGCAATATACTTCCCTCTTAGTACTGCCTTTGCTGCTTCCCAAAGGATTTGTTCTGTCATGTTTTCATCTTCATTTGCTTCCATGTACTTTTTTTTTCTTCTTTAATTTCTTGGTTAACCCATTCATTCTTTTGTAGGATGTTCTTTAACTATGTATTGTGATGTTTCCAAATTTTTTCTTGTGGTTGTTTTCAAGTTTTGTAGCATTGTGGTCAGAATATATGTACGGTATGATCTCATTATTTTTGTACCTGTTGAGGGCTAACTTGTGATCTAGTATGTGATCTTTTCTGGAGAATGTTCCACGTGCACTCAAAAAGAATGCATATTCTGTTGCCTTAGTGTGGAATGTTTTGAATACATCCGTTAAGTGCATCTCATCAAGTATGTTATTCAGAGCCATTGTTTCCTTGTTTTTCTGCTTAGATGATCTGTCCATTGATGTAAGTAGGGTGTTAAAGTCCCCTATTATTATTGTATTATTATCAGTGAGTTTCTTTATGTTTGTTAGTAATTGATTTATGTATTTGGGTGTCTCAATTTGGGGGCATAAATATTTATAATTGCTAGATCTTCTTGATAGACTACTTAATTATGACATAATGCCTTTCTTCATCCTTTGTTAGTCTAAAATAATCTAGTTTGTCTGATATATTTATGGCTACTCTGGCTTTCTTTTGGTTCCATTAGCATGAGAGATGGTTCTCCATCCCCTTACTTTCAATCTGCTTATGTCTTTAGGTCTAAAATGAGTCTCCTGTAGGCAATATATAGATGGGTCTTGTTTTTGTTTATCCACTCCGATACCTTATGTCTTTTGGTTGGAGCATTTAGTCCATTTACATTCAGAATGAGTGCTGAAAGATACGAATTTAGTGCCATTCTGTTACCCGTAAAATTGGTGTTTCAGGTGATGTTCTCTGTTAACTTCTAGTGTTTGTTGCTTCTGGTCTTCCCCCACCCCCACGCCTCTCAACAGGTCCTCCTTAATATTTCTTGCAGGGCTGGTTTAGTGGTCATGAACTCCTTTAGTTTTTATTTGTATGGGAAACTCTTGATCTCCCCTTCCATTCTGAATGACAGCCTTGCTGGATAAAATATTCTTGACTCCATATTTTTCCAATACAGCACATTGAATCCTGCCATTCTCTTCTGACTTGGCAAGTTTCTGTGGACAGATATGCTGTGAACCTGATCTGTCTTCCTCTCTAGGTTAAGGATTTTTTCCCTTGCTGTTTTCAGGATTCCTTCCTTGCTTGTATATCGTGAATTTCACTATGAAATGCCTTGGGGAGAGCCAGCTTTTGTTGAATTTAATGTGAGTTTTCTGTGTTTCTTAGATTTTGATGTGTGCTTTCTTTTCCCGATTAGGGAGTTTTCAGATATAATTTGCTCAAATAAATCTTCTGCCCCTTTTTCTCTCTCTTCATCTTCTGGGACTCCTCTCATATGAATGTTATTCTATTTTAATAAATCATTGAGTTCCGTAAGTCTATGTTTGTGATCCATTACCTTTGTTTCCCTATTCTTTTCAGCTTCATTATTGTCATTATTCCCACAATTATATCTTTTATATCACTAATTCATTCCTCTGCTTTGTGTATCCTTGCTGTCACAGCAGCCATTCAGGTTTGCATCATGGTTATAGCATTTTTCATTTCGGCCTGGATATATTTTAGCCCTTTTATTTCTGCCATAAGGGGTTCGTTAGAGTCTTTTATGCTTTTTTCAAGCCCAACTAGAATCCTTATAATTGTTTTAAATTCTAGTTCAGATATCTCACTTATATCTGTATTGATTAAACCTCTGGCCATCGTTTCTTCCTGTTCTTTCATTTGTGGTAAATTTCTCTGTCTTGTCATTTTGGAGGGAAAAAATAATAATAAAATTAAATTTAAATTAAAAAATTTTTAAATAATAAAGGAAGCTAGATTGTAGATGTGTTTTGGTCTACTTGTCAGGAGAAGCTTGATAGAAAAAAGAAAAAAGTAAAAAAATGAAAATTAAAAATAAAATAAAATAAATAAAATAAAAATTTTGATCTTTTTGTATCCAGGAAAAACAAAACCAAAACAAACAAACAAACAAACAAAAAACCCAAAGGAAGCTAGATCCTGTGTCTCCTAGAGCTAGAGCTTTGCCGCACTCTATGATCAGTAGACTTAGTGCGTGGAAGGGGTTTGTCCTGGTCTTCTGGGGGGGGGCCTGCTGCTTGGATTCTCAGGCTGACTTGCACCTGGAGGGTGCAGGGGGGCAGGACTTGGTGTAACAGGCTCTGTTCTCCATTTGGTGGTGCAGCTTACTGAGGTCAAGTCCACTAACTATGTTTTAAATGCATTAATTACATTTGTGATTACATGACTGCATATATTTGGCAAAAGTCATTGAATTCTAGATTTAAAAATTATTGAATTTTTATTCTGTGTAAATCATACAACAACGAAAGTGATTTTAAAACTTAAGGGTTTATTCCATATATGCATTTATTTATGTGTCCATTCAACCTGAAGGGAACTGACCGGGAGCAGGGCAGGGAATGGGGACCACTGGGGTGAGGAGGTGACGGTAGGAAGGAGGATGATGCCTGCCTCCTGGCCATGTCTGAGGGACAGCGTTAGACATTTGAAGGTTACCAAAGGGAGAAGGAACAATGTTCATAATTAATGCTGTTTCAGGGCCTAGATTAAAAGGGAAAGCAAAGAATTAAGGAAAATTGCAAATGTGTAAAAGTATGGAAATTTTCCCTTCTGACCCTTCACCCTGTCCTCTGTCCACTAAAGCCTATGCAGCCACCAGCAGAGGCAGAGGAGACAAGAACACTGGTGACAAAAATGGGAAATGACATCAGTCTATACCAAGGTAGTGAGCAGATTCCATTTTATTCTTCCAATTCAGGCAACAGAATGCAATAATATAGGACGTGGAGGGACATGGAGTTTGCACTTTGGGATTCCCAGGGCAGTCACAGATAGGGGGAAGAAAGGCAGGAAATGAGTTTTAGAGAGATGTTTTGGGCTTCCGGACACCAGGATAGAGGGATCCTCTGGCTAGAGTTCAAGCTTTTGCTCGGGTCTCTCCACCACTCGGCGAGGTCAGGCGAAGAGGGGATCAAGGTCCGCTTCAGCAGCAGCCTCCGGATGACTGACCGCTGCCCCCTCCGCAGCATCCGGAGCCCCCCGAGGCTCGCCGCAGCAGTCAGAGTTCTGGTGTCGATGGCGGTGGGACCTGCGTCGCCTGTGGTGGCTCAGACAGCAGCCCCCACCCCCGGAGCTGCAACTGCCTCCTGCTGAGCTATAGCAACCTTTGCACTCCGGGATACAGTAGCCGCCTACCCATGAGCTTTGGCAGCCGCCGCCCCCTGAGCTTCGGGAAACACCGTCTTCAGAGCTTCGGGAACCTTCACCTCCAGAGCTGCGGGAGTCGCCGCCCCGTGACCTGAGGCAGCCGCCGCCCCCTGACCTGAGGCAGCCGCCGCCCCCTGACCTGAGGCAGCCGCAGCCCCCTGACCTGAGGCAGCCGCAGCCCCCTGACCTGAGGCAGCCGCAGCCCCCTGACCTGAGGCAGCCGCCGCCCCCTGACCTGAGGCAGCCGCAGCCCCCTGACCTGAGGCAGCCGCCGCCCCCTGACCTGAGGCAGCCGCCGCCCCCTGACCTGAGGCAGCCGCAGCCCCCTGACCTGAGGCAGCCGCCGCCCCCTGACCTGCGGCAGCCGCCGCCCCGGAGTTGACACTGCCGCAGGAAGAGACTGGGGGGCACTTGGAGGGACACTTCGGGGGGGACTTGGGGGGACACTTCGGGGGGGACTTGGGGGCGAAACACTTGGGAAGGCACTTGGGACGGGGCTGGCACTGCTGCTGGTTCTGCTGGCAGGACATCTGGGCAGGAGGGTCAGGAGCTGAGGGAGAGGCACAGGGTCAGACCCAGGACACAGAGCCCCCTGCCCCATCCCTTCCTGTTCTCAGTATCCTTTCTAGCGCCCTTGTTTTGAATGTCTCGAGATCAGACATAAAATCGTCTCTGACGTTTTTGCCCCTCTTACTGGGTTACCATGGGCCTTCTTTCACACAGTCGCATTCCAACCCCGTTTGTCAACAGTATCATCTCCAAACGTGTACAGAACGTGGATGCTCGTTGACGTTTCCTTAGTGTCAGAGAGAAAGATGAAATAAATGGACTCCAGGCCAGCATTTATTTCCCCGTGTCACTAAGAGTCTTGCGAATGTCCAGTGTAGGGACCATTTCATCACCGAAAGCCCCTTCAGGGAGAAAGCAAAAGCGATCTCTCTTGGAAGGATTTCTGATATGTTTTGGTCTTGCAGAATATAGAAAATCATAACTGCAAAGGGCCTTGGAGTTAATTTTCCCAACCAACTCGATTTATAAATGAAGAAACTGGAAGGAAAAGAGGCCGAGCCGCTGGCTCAGTGCTCTTCCCCAGCTTGTCACAGTTCCGTCTGACTCCTCGACTTCCAGCCCTGTGCTCTGACCCGTATCGTCCCCCCGAGGCCCGCTTTCCCGGAGTTCCCAGCTCCAGTGTGCCCCGATTCCCACTGTGGACCTTCTTGTTGGAGTCTGAACAGATCCACAGGCGTCTCTGATGCTCTCTTCCGTTAAGCACCAACATCCTCACACACTGTTCCTGCAATTGGTCCCGGCTGTATTTCCAAAACTATATGCCCACTATGTAACCCACTCCAGCATAATCCAGCCATCAATACTTTTATTTCCTAACACCAGAGAAACGCACCCAGCCACTGCTGTCTCCAGGTCTCAAGCATATAGCACACACATCTTCCCAGTTGCTCTTGGTCTTTCTCAGCCATCCCAGCCTGGCCCTCCTGATTCAGACTTTCTGGGTCCTCATACTTGTCCTTCAAACCAGAGCCCAAGGCTCTGTCCCCTGCTCTGGTCTGAGCTTTCTCTGTGGAAGGCTCTGCTCTCTTTCCCAGGGGACACTTACCGGTGCGCAGGCAGCACTGGGTCCGTCTGCACCTCAGGAGAGGAGTGCATGGAGAGGCTGTGTCCCCAAGGCCCTTTTATTCAGGCCTTGGGCTCTGTCCCAACCTGTGAGACAGGACCTGGGCATGCGGGGACTGTCTCCTGCCACCCACATGCTCCTGTGACAAAATGATGACTGGCAGCTTCCCCCTGCCTCTCTCTAGTGACTCAGGGTACCTCCACCCAGCCAGGAAAGTACCTGTGGGGACTGTGGTAGGTAGAAATGGACACCCCCATTCCCAGAGTCCTTTGTTGCCTTTTTTCTATGGAAGGCTTTCTATTCATGCTCAAGGACCTGGTCACACAGCCTCCCCTTTCCTTCTGCTTTGGAGTAATTTTCTATCTAGACCTTTGTGAGTTTGTTTAAGTTTTTATTTTAATTTCAGTCAGTTAACACAGTATTATATTAGTTTGAGGATACAAGATAGTGATTTAACACTCCCGTCCAACACTCACTGCTCTGCACAGCAGGTGCACTCTTTAATCCCCATCCCCTATTTCACCCATTCCCCATCCGCCCACCTTCCCTCTGGGAACCATCAGTTTGTTCTCAATAGTTAAGAGTCTGTCTTGGTTTCTCTCTCTCTCTCTTCTTTTTTTTTTTCCCTTTGCTTGTTTGTTTTGTTTCTTAAATTCCACATATGATTCCCTCTGGACCTTTGGATCTACATGGCTTGGGTGAAAATCTGCAGGTCTAAGTTGTGGGGGGTGGTTGTGCAGCATAATGGTTGAGAAAAGAGGCTTTAAGGACCTCACCAAAGTATTCAACTTTTTTGAATTTCACAACACAAATATTTTTAACGGAGAAAATGATAGAAATGTATTTCTTTTCAGGATCTACACATTAATTAAAATGGCAAAGTGGAAATAGGCAAGATAGTATGTGGTACTTGGTGACATTCAGAAAGGGGTAGATGGACAAAGAGAGAATAGATGCAGACACGGAGTTTTAATGGACAGGGACAGTTCTTTAAGCCATGGAGCACTTCTAGTAGCTATATTTTGTTCAGAGTAAATGCCTTTTTTTTCTCCCACATACCTCAATGTTTGTTTTGATGAAGGTAGATCTAGAGTGATTAAAGGAAAAGGGTACTAAAGGTGGGCCTATTGTCCATATGCCCTAAATTATAGCCTGAAAAGAATTTACAGTTTCCTGGGGGCAAACTGAAGGGAGGAGGTAAAATGAAAATGGGAAAGGTGAAGAGAAGGCAGCAGCCCAAGAGGTGCCCAGACAGGACTACTGGAAGAGGTGCTGATCTACGTGCATTCCTAAGAAGATGCATTCAATATTCAAGTTAAAATCGTTTGCATTGTCGCTGTATGGACTTCCTGTGTTTCCATGCTCAAAAACAACCAACTGGAAATTCTAAAAATAAAAGACATAGTCTCTGAAAAATTAAATATGTTCAAACTTAAATATAATATCAAAATAAAGTTTATCGGGTGGTCTCAGCAGATCAAAAACTGCAGAAGGACAGATTGATGAACTTGTACTTGAAGAAGTTGTCCATACTGAATTGAAAAGAAGGGAAAGATATAAAACAGTGAGCAGAGTAGTGGCAATCTGTTGAATTATATAACAAAATGTCCAAAACTCACATATTTAGAGTTTCCGAAAGAGAGAATACATAGAATGGGGGATATATTTTAAAATAATGATCAATTTTCCAAATTTGATGAAAATTATCAAGATGAAGTCAGGCCGGGTCTGAGGACCAGCTGAGAGGGTCTCTGGTGATATACAGGATGGAAACCAATGTGAGCCCACAGGAGGTGAACGCAGAGTTTACTGAAGGCATAGAGAGCACAGGTATAGACAGAGTGTCAGGGAGACTCAGAAAGGAAAGGAGAGAGAGTCTCATTTTTGTTCAGCATCTGGTATACAGTTCATCTCAGGCATCCAGGAACCAGTTAGAACAAAGTTGAGGGCCCAGGTGCTATTTCTTGGAGCCAGGGGTCTTGGCGTTGAGAAGTCTAGCACTAGTGGTCTGGAGTACGCATATGATGGCTTTGTCCAGTCATTCTCACCTGGTTCTTCCTTAGATGGTATCTGCTCTAAACAAATCATTAACTCCTTGTCCCTTACAAGGAGAACATATACTATTTGCATTTTGAGGCATATGTAAATTTGGGTGGGGGTCCAGGTCCCAGCAAGAATAGAAGCAAGAAAAGGAGCAAAAAGATTTTTATGGAGTCCTTCAGTTTCCCTATCGCAACAGGACTAAAAAGCTAATACATCTCAAGCAGGATAAGCATAAGAAAGCTAGTAAGGCAAGCTGAGGGCAAAGCACAGCTAGCCCACCCCTCCCCTGTAGGATGTGTGTGACAGTCCTCAGGCACTCCTGGCCGCCCAAGGACAAAGGAAAGGAAAGAAAACGAATGATTAACTGTAAAGATCACAGTCATACAGGACAGGAGTCTCCATCAGTATACAAATATCTTAGTAAATTACGAGAAAAAGGCAATCTTATCAATAGCCTAATCTCCAGAAACATATAGACCCAATATCCTGGAGCCCTAATGTCGCCCTCCTCTCCATAGTGATGTGGGGAACAAAGGCAAGAAGGAAATGGCAGGTAAAATTAAACTTTTTTATAACCTGCAGCCCACTGACAAATACTGAGGCAAATATAGAGTGTAACATCTCTCCAGGAACCCCTACTCTCTTAATGTTAATGGCTTACTAGAGGGGAAAACAACTTTAGCTGGACAACAGCAAGGCCTCAGGTATCTTAGGAGTCCTCTCTAGCATATCAAAGTCCCTCTGGAGGCCTCCCTTTTGGCTTTGCCTCCCCGACTCCACAGTATAAAACCAGTCACTCTTCACACCCCCAGCGCATCTCTTTCTGCCCACGGGTCCTGTCCCCGTGCTTTAATAAAATCATCTTTCTACACCAAGACATCTTCGAGAATTTTTTCTTGGCCATCAGCTCTGAAACCCACCATCATCCCAAAACCTCATCAGTACAGCAGGTCCAGAGGGAGGATTCCTATTAGTCTTGGGAAAGAGGTGAATGAGAGGAATTCTGAGGAAAGGGGAGTCTGGGAAAGATTTATCAAAGAGGTTTTAACTGGTGGTGCCACTTTGATGCCTGGAGGCAGGCGTTTGGGGGAGGAGGATGTTTCAGGGAGAAGAAGCAGTGTGAGAATGAGAGTGGGTGGCAGGAGACAATTGGTCTTCTGAGAGTGGTGAGTGATTCAGCCTGTCCACAATGTAGGGCATGCTAGAGCATGGGCAGAGAGCGATTACAGGGTAAAGATGTGAACAAATGGCAGGCCAGGTGGCGGGGAGACCAGGGTCAGTCACGTGGAGTTTACTGAATATTCACCAGAGGTCTTAGTTTAATTTTATTAATGCAAGTTGTATGGTTGTCATTTTAGCAGGTAAGGATAACCACACTAGCACTGGGTCTGAATACGGAAGAGGGCTGTGTGAGAGACCCTGGGACAGAGGAAACAGCAGCAGGGAACAAGATGAGAAAATACCACTGTCACAGTCCCTTAAATGTTACTGCAGATCCAAAATCCCTTATTCACAATTTCCATCCGAAGGTCTCTGAAAATTGACTTTCTTGTCCGATTGTTGATGACATCCGTATGGTGGCAAAAAACTGACCTGAGCTGACAGTGAGCTGGCTTCACCTTACTGTGAATATTCATATGTTTTGTTGCAGAGTTATTAATGGCTTCCTCAAGGGGGCAGGCGTCCTGAACCCAGGGGTTTGGAGGACATGAAATAGACACTGTATCTACCCAAGATGTGGTGACTCCTTGGTTTGAATTGCTTGATGATGAGGTTGGACATGGCCAACTGTGAAGTATGCCTGTAGCCTTACTAATTAATTCTGTTCACTGCACTACCCCCCACCTTAAAAAAAGCTCTGAATCTCATCTGACACCAAGGGCTTCAGATAAGTGATTATGCTCTGTAGTATTTACGTTCTTGGGTCACTAGAGGAACCCACAAACCCAACATTTTCCACGAGTGTCAACTTATTGCTCGTCACCCCTTTATCTAAGGGAAGCTTGCTGTACCAGTCTGTCCAAATTCTGAGTTGAGCAAGGCTCAAGTTCTCTCTATTTTTAACTGACACCTCCAGATTTCCCCAACTTAATCACACCATTAACCTTAATTCATAATGCATTTGATAAGGCCGGGACCCCAAATATCCCCGAACAGAAAGCCCGAATCACTGAGGCTGCAAAAGCACAGGAGTTTTATTTTCTAGCTCAAGATAGGGTCCAAGCTCAGAGCACCAACGCAGTGGCCTCTTTCCAAGCAAGGACCTCGCTCTGGGGTTTAGGTTCTCTTTTTATAGTATTCAGGGTTTACAGAGGCCGTCTCCGTCTTCCCCCAACGTCCATTGGTTCCTGGAGCCACAACTGGTCATGTCTCTCGTTGATTGGTTCTTTCGGGCTCGTGACTTTCTGGGGCTTTTCAGTTTCTGTTTTGTCATCTTGGGCGGGTTGACCCGGTTACCGATGAAGAACAGGAACTCAGGGAGGGGTAGCTGGGAAACAGAAACTTAGGCCTAGTCTAGGGGTTACAGCCTGTCATGGAGTCACTTTCTTACATTCCCTCCTTTTTCTTGTATCTTCGAGCAAGATACAAATGGGGTTCCCTGAAGGTAAGCTCCTTCATTTAACTGATGATATTGCTGTCTCATAACCATCAGTTGAACTGTGCTGACCCTTTCTTTTATAAAGGCTATGAGTCTATTAAGAATAGAAGGGCCAAAGGTAAGGATGAAGATAAGTATAAGCAGAGGTCCGAGTAGGGTGGAGAGTAGGGTAGTTAACCAAGGGGATGCATTGAACCATGATTCGAGCCAGCCCTCTCTTTGTTCCCGCTCCCGTTTCTGCTTGGCTATTCCCTCTTGGACTTTAGCCATTGACTCCCGTACCACCCCGGTGTGATCAGCATAAAAACAGCATTCTTCCCCTAGGGCTGCACATAAACCTCCCTGTTGTAGGAAGACTAGATCAAACCCCCTTCTATTTTTTTTAAATGCAAAGTATGTAATGGGCACATTCTAAGTGGTACAGGTTGAAAAGAGCAAGTACAAAGCACAGAGATTTTCTGATAGATTGTTGGTTACAGTTGAAAGGCCATACAAAAAATATAGTGGCCTCTATTTCCTACCACAGTCCTGACCTGAAACCCACAGCAGTAATCACCTTCCTGAGGGTCTGGCATCAGTCTAAATAGATACTCTATTGATTTCTTAGAGATTTTATTTCCATGATTCTCAACAGTATTTTACTATTAGTAAAGTATGGCAGCATATGCTGGTTTAATAGGGGAAGAAGCTCTGGAGCCACTCCTATTTTTCTATGGCCTGTCTTCTTCAGGAGGATATTAGGATAAATCTTAAATCAACACAGAGGCCCAGTGACCCTATAGCCAGGTGTCGTGGTGACTCTTACTGTGACTGTGCCTGTCTTGGGTTGCCCCTCCCATGAGGAGCCTTACCTGTCTTTGGCTAACCAGCCCTCCTTCAGAGTCAGACCAGCCATTATTATGTTCTTGTAATATTACAACCTGGCATTTGCTTCAAGCCACCCCCATCCACCGATGAGGGCCCCGGTCTAGGGCACTGCCTTATGGGCCGGAGTCTTCTCCTTAGGTAGTGTCGCCAGGGCCAGTATCTTCTGGTCTCCAACACATTCTTATTTAATATGTTTTCTACTTCTTAACTATTCTATTACATTCAGTGGGAGATCCAGGTGAATAGAAACGTGGGGGTGCTTACTGAAGACCTTCCTAGGGCCCTTGTTGCCTTTTCCCCTCTCCTTTTCCCTATAAATTCTATTAACCAACCATCAATAAGAATTTATTCTCTTTGTGTGAAAATGTCCTGTTGTTACGGAACCAGGCTGGAAGCCTGGCGGAAAAACCAAGCGGTACTTGGAGATCTTGGTGGATTGGAGGTTTAACACTGGTGGGCTGAGAGGAGATTATTCTCCACAGGTCTGAGCCCAGAACAAAGGTTGGAAGGGTCAGTTATAACGTCAGCTTCCGCATTCATGGTGGGTTTTGAGTGCATGGCAAACAGGGCAGGAAGAACTCAAAAAAGGGGTCTCTGAGCTAGGAGCTAGAGCTTGTTTTTGTCCTGTGGGCCATCTTGGCACAGAACTCTGTATATTTTCCCAACACTGTGTTCTGATTTTTCAAGACAATGGAAGTTCTCATTTACAATTTTTCAGGTGGCCACTGGTATTCCTTAGCAGACCTAGCATTGGAGTTAGAAAGGGAGTATTCTGAGCTATTGGATAAATTTGCCAAAATATTATGACAGTCACAACTAATCCGCCCATAATTGCCATAACGGCAAAGTAATCTACTCTTCCATAATCAATACTTAGTTCCCTCAGGGAAAATTAAGAAGTTTCCACGAATCTTTAAAAAAATTTTTATTAACATTTATTCATTTTTTTGAGAGACAGAGTGTGAGCAGGGGAGGGGCAGAGAGAGAGAGAGAGAGAGAGAAAGAGAGAGAGAGAGGGAGGGAGACACGGAATGAAACAGGTTCCAGGCTCTGAGCTGTCAGCACAGAGCCTGACTGTGGGGCTCACTGGAAATTTTTGCCATGCTTTGCCCTTACATCAACAGAACCTTTCTGTTGTTAATGGCTGGGAGTCATTTGGGATGGAGGCCAGGGCTCCACAAGCATTCTCTGTTAGACTGGGGGTGCCCCAAGGGCAAAGCTAGAGTTTCTTTCCTCTAATTCAGTGGCTCTTAATGAGAGCCATTGGAGGGAGGATGCAGAAGGATTTTGCACACCCTAACTCCTACTCCATGCCCCCAGGGGGAGCATTGACTATCCGGAGACGTCTCCAGTCATCACAGCTGGTGGGGAGGGCGTTGTGTTTGATATTGTGGGCTAGTGGGTAGAGGCCAGAGGTGCTACTTAATACCCTACAATGCACTCCTGTGACAGAGAATTATTCCAACCCAAATGTCACTAGTGCTGAGGGTGGGAAAGCCTATTTGCTGCAGGAGATTCATACTCTACTTACTGGAAAGCACCTCCAGGATTTCTGACTGAACAAAACAAACCTCCGAAGAAACTGATGAGGTGCTGTGGGAAGAACTGATTAGTTAACAGATTGCCCAATCCAGCCTTCTTGTCCAGGCTGGCTCTGTAAGGGCAAATCGGGACTGACTCCATTTTGTTTAAGGGCAAACTGAGACTGACTCCACCTTGAGTCCTCACTACCTGCACAGAAGCTTAAAACCTGCAGCTTCCTGGTTCCAAAAGAACCATGCCCAGTGACCTACTCTGACCCTTCCTCAGCCAATCAGCTAGGGTCACGACCATCACCCCTCCCACTACCCTAGACCCCTTTAAAACTCTTGGGCCTTTGGAACACACTCTCTCTCTCGACCCACCGCTGGGTTGGTGTAGGTATGAGATTGAGCTCGAGCTAGCTCGAATAAAGGCTCTTTGTTCTTGCATTGGACTCGGCTCCTTGGTGGTTTTTGGGGTTCCCGAATTCTGGGCATAACATATAGGGGCTCGCCCGGGATACCCCAAAACCCCTGAGGGACTCCTGACCTGAAGAGCCTGACTGACCATGATTAATGTCTGTTTGTTGTCTGTCTCTTCTGTGTGATCTCATTTTCTGAACTTCTGGTAGTGGAAGATGTTCCGATCCTCTGTCTGGAGGGACATGGAATCCCCTCACTCTGGAGGAATGTGGAATCCCCTCAAACGCTCTGGAGGGACGTGGAATCCCCTCAAAGGTCTGGGATGAGGTGGGCCGCTCCCGCTGGTTGGCGTGAGGCCGTCGTCTAGTTTTCGGTTTTGCTTCCGCGGAGGTGGAAGATTGTTTCTAGGGGCCCTCTGTTTGTCTGTTTTTGTGTTTTTCTGTGTCGTTTGGTGGACTTACTGGACCGACATTATGGGACAGACTCAAACTACTCCTTTAGGTATTATGATTGATCATTTTAAAGATGTCAAGGACAGAGCTAACAATCTCAGTGTGGAGGTCCAGAAGGGTCAATAACAGATTTTTTTGTTCTAGCGAAAGGCCAACTATCAATGTCGGATGGCCGCCAGAGGGAACCTTCGACCTCCCTACTATCCACTGAGCAGAGATGTCATCATCCGACCTAAGATGGGTCATCCTGGTTAACTCCCGTACATCATTACTTGGCAGAACCTTGTAGAGGACCCACCCTCTTGGCTTAAACCCTTTCTGTCCCCGTGCCTTCCGGAAATTAAACCCATTTTTGCTTTGCAGGGGAGGGAGAGAAAAAAAGGATGAGAAAAATCCTACCCAGCCTTCAGCACTCCCCTACCCTGTCCTACAAGAAGGGACTGAAGAAGAATCTTTCCTCCTCCGTATCTGCCCTCCAGGGTGCCAGAGGGAACACCAGCCTCCCCCTCCGGGGGAGATGGATGCTGAGGGGGAGACGGATGCTGTTCCGAGAATGGGAGGCGGGAATGCTCCGGTGGGAAGCCCACCCTTTACCAGACAAAGGGCTCAGAGGGAACAGCCCGCCTCCACCGCCGACTCCACTATTATGCCTCATCGAGCCACTGGTCCCCCAGACGCTGAGGGAAACCAGCCCCATCACTTTCGCCACTAGTGACCTCTACAATTGGAAAGCTCAGAATCCTAAAACCAATTGGAATTGGTTTTCAGAAAAACCGGCAGGGCTTATTGATTTATTAGATTCTGTTCTTTTTACCCATCAGCCCACGTGGGACGACTGTCAGCAGCCTTTGCAGGTCCTGTTCACGACCGAGGAGAGAGAGAGAATCCTCAATGAGGCCCGAAGACTAGTTCCGGGTGTAGACAGGAATCCCACCACTAACCAGGCTCAGATAGATACCTCCTTCCCCTTAACTCAGCCTGAGTGGGATTTTAACACGGCAGAAGGTAAGGAGAGGCTCCGTGTCTATAGCCAGACTCTAATTGGATGGGGGGGGGGAGGGGGTCTCTGAATGGCTGAGAGAAAGCCAACCAATCTGGCCAAGGTAGGAAACGTACAACAGGAAGAAGATGAATCCCCAGCTGCTTCTAGAACAGATCATGGAGGCATTCCGTACCTATACCCCCATGGATCCAGAGGCTCTGGAAAGCGAGGTAGCTGTTATCATGGCCTTTGTAAATCAATCGGCTGCAGTCATTAGAAGGAAATTACAGAAAATAGATAGACGGGGAGAAAAAAGTCTGCAGGATTTGCTGGTAATAGCCGAAAAGGTATACAACTGGGAGCCTCCTGAGGATAAGTAGGCTCGCGCCATGATGGCTGCCAGCAGCAAACAGACCCGAGACCTTGCCAGAATACTACTAGCTACCACCGCCAACTCTCCTGAGGAACAAGACAGCGACTGGCTGATGGCTCAAAAGGTAGTAAAGGAACTACCAGAGGTAGGGGGGAAGCAGAGCCGGCAGGAAGATCAGTGTGCATACTGCAAGGAGATAGGGTACTGGGTCTGAGAATGTCCAAAAAAAAAAAAAAGGCTGCTGGGAAGGGAAGCAAGACTGATCGAGTAAAAGACTTAGGGCTAGGTGAACTGAGCAATTAGGGGAGTCGGGGTTCGGACCCTCTCCCTGAGCTCAGGGTAGCTACTGCCTAATTCCACTAGTGGAAAACAAAACAAAGAATTCAAAACAAAAGAAAATAAAATTTGGCGATCCGCTCATCTATTTGAGCTGACGGACTTTAGGACCGCGTGAAACTCTTTTCTCTGCCCTGTGTGCTTCAGTCAGCCTCCAGGCTGCTTTAATCTGCCTTCAAGCCCCTAGGCCGCTTCGCCCATTCTGTCCTCCCTTCCCCCTCCTCCCCGTTTCTGCAGCTGCCTGGGGTGGGGCCTGGGTTTCTGGCTCTTCAATGCCTCAGGTAGCATTCCACTCCGCACCCCCACACTGTGTGTGTGGGGGGGGAAACGCCTCTTTAAACTTTAAATTTCTGCACTGGTTCCATGGGAGAAAATTAACCATGGTAAACTTTTAAGAGGACATAGATAAAATATTAAGATAGGTATGTCTTTTAAATCATAAAATTTTATTCTACTAAGGTTGAAATTCTGCTTTTCTCTCCATTTAAAACACAACATTCTCTTGGACTACTCTGTTCTTGATAAGATAATGTAAACAAAGGTTTTCTCTCTCTTTTCTATGGGAAAACCAAAGCTTTAGGTCCTATTTAATATATGCTTTATAATAACTTCCTAAGGTTTTAACAAACTTTCCAGGATGGTTAATTTTGTCTGCCTCATAGTTTTCGTGGGTAAATGTTAAGATAGCTTTCAAAGTTCTTGGTAACTTAAAGTGTTAAAAGTTTGGCTTGCATGAGAACTTGAGATTAAATTCATTGGCTATCTAATGAGATAAAAAGCTGAAGCATTGATTACTAGATATAGGTTTGTGCTTTGGAGCTGTTGCAAAAAAAACTAAGGATATTTGGAACTGTAGAAAAACATGCTTTGTGCTTAATGGATTCATAAGTTTGCCATCTAGCAAATTCTGATATAACATAGAGTTCACAATTGGTTACTACTTAGTTTTCACTGGAGACTAAGGTTTTTAGCAGTTAAAGTTCTGCGAAGTGTACTTAAGACTGATGGAAATAAGGAAAGCAACTCTGTATGTAGGAAAGTAAGAGATATGTAAGAAAGATATAAGGAATGAGAATACATATTTCGCTGAGGGTAAAAGAAAGTAATATTGTCCTAACCAGACTGGTTATTTGGAGAGAAATGGTTTGGGACAAAATTTAAATGCAAAGAAAAATTGTAGACAAAGGTTAAAAGACATGGATTTTAAAAGTACACAGGATTGTACTTTTATCAAGAGGTAAAAATTTCTCCTCCTTTGATGCGAAGGTTGAGAAAATGATGGCAATACCCTTACTGCCAGCCCCAAATCCTCCACATTTGCATTGTTCTTGTTTAGCAAGGAAATTGGTGCCTATGCCATATAAAGGACGGATGATATATGAAGGGCTTTTACTAAGATACATGGAGGCCGTTTTACTAAACTTAGCCACATTATATGCCACCAGTGGAGATGCACATAGCACTCTCCCTGGCCCACTTCAAGAGGGAAACCAACAGGCAGATCTCCTAACAAGGGCAGGGATGTTCTCAGCCATAGAGGAAGTTCACCTTTCTCGTGGCTTGCATCATCAAATGCTTCTGCACTTAAATTACAACTTAAAATCCCTACAGAGACTGCTCAAGGCATCGTCCCTGACTGTGGTCATTACTCTATTCATCTTCCTAGTCCTCCTACTGGAGTTAATCAATGGGGACTCAGACCTAAACATCTTTGGCAGATGGATGTTACTCATGTTCTATCTTCTGGTAAACTCTCCTACGTGCATGTGTGTGTGGATCTTTTCTCATGTTATTGCCTTGGCACGTACAGGAGAGGCCTTTAAGGATGTGATCCAGCACCTTTGTCTATGCTTTTCCTACTTGGAAATTCCCAGGGCAATCAAAACGGACAATGCCCCTGCTTACACACCAGCCGCCTTCAAAAGATTTAATAAGATGTAGTGTTAACCTGGGGGCGAGGGTATGCTTGTGTATTCCCACAGGATGTGGACTCCCCTCTGTAGATTCCTGATAGATTGGTATGGCCCTATGTCCAGCCTCCCCAAGCCACCGCCATCTCCTCTGGTTCCTCAAAGGATGACCCAAAGGGAGATGCAGAGACGCTCTTTGGAACATCACTCCGACGCCTCCACTGCCCTCTACCTACCGGAGATGGAGGATAACGCTCTCCAGGGCCCTGAGCAAGCTCTCTTTGCAGAACAATCGGCTTTGAAGATGTAGATGCACTATTCACTCCAACCAGAGCGCTGTTATTCCTACTCGGGGACAAATGAAGAATCTGACAGATAAGGCAACCGCCCTAAAAGGACCCCCTTGACCCCTGTAACATTTTCTCTGTGTTTTTTCAGCCTGTGTCCAGGCCTCATAAGTTCTTTTGTACTTTAGTCTTACTTCTGGGAAATTTAGGGTAGAAATTAACGAGGATCTACATTTTTACATTTCTTATACCAATTGTGGTTTATCTAATTGCATTAGTACAAGTCATCCAGGAGATCAGTGATGCTCTCATGTGACCTAGAAGTGGGTTTGTTACTCCTTTGCGTTTTAATAAGACTGAACATTCCTGGTATAAAGTATAGAAACACATATTGGGAGTCTGGATAATAATCTTTCTAACTTTGTTCATCACTTTTTTTGTTTCTATGATGATCAGTATCGGAGTTTAAAAATATAAAGGGAAAGATGTTGGAGACCAGAAGATACTGGTCCTGGTGACACTACCTAAGGAGAACACTCAGGCCCATAAGGCAGTGCCCTAGACCAGGGCCCTCATCGGTGGATGGGGGTGTTGAAGCAAATGCCAGGTTGTAATACGACAAGAACATAATAATGGCTGGTCTGACTCTGAAGGAGGGCTGGTCTGACTCTGAAGGAGGGCTGGTTAGGGCGGGTAAGACTCCTCATGGGAGGGGCAACCTAAGACAGGCACAGTCACAGTAAGAGTCACCACGACACCTGGCTATAGGGTCACTGGGCCCCTGTGTTAATTTGTGATTTATCCTAACATCCTTCTGAAGAAGACGGGCCATAGAAAAATAGGAGTGGCTCCAGAGCTTCTTCCCCTATTAAACCAGCATATGCTGCCATACTTGAGAATCATGGAAATAAAATCTCTTAAGAGTTTAGAATATATTTTGATCTACTTAGACTGATGCCAGACCCTCAGGAATGTGATTATTGCTGTGGGTTTTGAGTCAGGACTGTGGTAAGAAAAATTAAGGCTAGACGACTTCGTGTTGGCTTAATATAAGAAACTCTTTTTCTATCACCATTTCTCCTTCTATACTCTGGTTACTCTACGTGAGGGCTTCTCATTCCTTCCCTGGATTAATAACTATGGTGCTTGGAGCTAATTGACTCTGGCTAGCCTACTTCGGGATAGAGATTTTAAGGAATATTCCCAAGCAGCTGCCAAAACTCCTTTCGTTTCGGGGAACTTACCTGTCGTCTCTGGCCTGACCCTGACACCTCCTCAGCACAGGCTGCGACACCGGGTCTACGTCAAGAGGCACCTCTGAGAGACCCTCTAGTAGGGACCCTACATCGTGGTGCTGACAACTCCCACTGCTCTCAAAGTAGACAGCATCGCGACCTGGGTCCATCACACCCATGTCCAGCCGGCGGACCCCTCGTCATCCTACTCCTGTTACTAACCCTTGGGCCCTGTATCATCAACAGGCTGGTCCAGTTTGTCAGGGATCACGTGGGGGCCATCCAATTGATGGTTTTCCGTGATCAATACAAGCCCCTAGTAACAGAAGAGGGTGAGATAGAAAAGCAGCTCGACCCATGTTTGGGTTCATAAACCACATGACAAGGGGGGAATGTAAGGGCAAATCGGGACTGACTCCATTTTGAGTCCCCAGCGCCTGCGCAGAAGCTTAAAACCTGCAACTTCCCGGTTCCAAAAGAACCACGCCCAGTGACAGGACTCTGACCCTTCCTCAGCCAATCGGCTACAGCCACAACCACCACCCTTCCCACTACCCTAGACCCCTTTAAAACTCTTGGGCCTTTGGAACACGCTCTCTCTCGACCCACCGCTGCGTCGGTGCAGGTAGGAGATTGAGCTCGAGCTAGCTCGAATAAAGGCTCTTTGTTCTTGCATCAGACTCGGCTCCCTGGTGGTTTTTGGGGTTCCTGAATTCTGGGCATAACAGCTCCCATCAGGAGGCCTTTCTGAGATGAAAGGCCCAATCTTGATCCAAGAATTCAAAGTATTTCCGATTGAGAGCCTCCCCTCCCTGGCACCTCCCTGGCGATAGAAAAATAGGAGTGCCCCGTAGGAGCCATTTTGGCCTTGCCAGGTCCCTGGGGGCCTGTGTAACAGAGCAGAAACAGTCCTGGAGCAGCCTGGATTTGAAGAGAAGAGGCCAAGGTAAAACTGGTGAAAAGAACCTGTCCAATAAACGAGGTCACTCCGAAAGTGTGTTGGAAAGAGGACCGAGTCGATCCAGGAAAGAACTCTGGATGAGGCAGGGACTGTGACTGAGATGAACGGTCCCATGTGTAGCAGAAGACAAGAAAGTTGGCTTAGATTTAAGTCTGGCTGTGTGACTTTGGCCTATGTGCTTAGGTTTCCAGCTCTGCAAAACGGTGAGACAATATCGTCTGTGTGATGGGCTACTATGGAAATCAGAGGATACATGTTATAGACATAATCATATACACACATACGCATTCATATCCTACCTGCATACGGTATTTCACTAAACTGATAACGACCAAACATTACTAGCATCAGAAACACGTGGAGAGCTGGCTAAACCCCAGCTTTCCTCACCCGGAGTCTCTGCGTCAGTAAGCCTGGGGGACGCGTCGCATTTATCACAAGGTTCTCGTGGTGCCGAGGCTGCTGGTCCAAGTACTGCACTAAGAACCTACCCTCTAGGCTGCAGGCTTTCTGAGAGGAACAAGGGTTATCCCGGTCCCTTGTACCAGCGACTACCTGGCAGGTGAGCAATGAGTATTTTCAATAATAAAAATGAACGAATGAATGGACTTCACATAAAGAACCTTAGTTTTCCTTGCCAGGTGTCTCTTAGGTTCCGCTCTGACACTGCAGGGCAGACCCCTGGGGCACGGGAGAGATGTCTTCAGAGCCAGACCCTTGATCTGTGGTGCCCGACCGTGGAGCTGGAGAGGAGTGTCCGGGCCAGAGTCACTCTCTGGTGTCCTCTTCGGAGGAGCCCCTTTACCTTCTACAGGCGCTGGTGGCCTCAGGGCACGGTCTCCCTTTGGGGAAACACCCCCATCAAGGGCTCTCGTTCCATAGCACCCGTCTCGTCGCAGGTTTCTCCCACAGAGAGGTGTGACACCGAGGCTTTCTCTGGGAAACTGGGGGACCAGCCACGTAGGTCTGGACAGGCCGAGGAGCTGGACGGGGAATGTAGGTCTGGACCGGGCATTCCACGTAACGCGTTTCTGTGTAATACACTGGAGCGCATTCCATATAGCAGGTCTGAACAGGGCATGGGGCTTCGCACTGCACGTAAGAGCCCTGAGGCTGGCATGGAGCCTGGCATTGAACGCAGCAAATTTGAGGCTGGCATGGAGCCTGGCATTGAACGCAGGAAATTTGAGGCTGGCATGGAGCCTGGCCCTTCACCTGGGTGGTCTTAGACTGGCTTGAAGCCTGGCCCTTCACTTGGGTGGTCGTTGACTGGCTTGAAGCCTGGCCCTTCACCTGTGTAGTCTGGGACTGGCATGGAGCCTGGCATTTTACCTGGGAAACTTGAACTGGGCATGGTGCGGGGCACTCCACAATTTGCATCTCACAAGGTGCTTGGACCACACCCTGGCTCCTGGCACTGGGGGACTGGAAGGGGTAGAAGGAGGAACCCTTCACACAGCACTGGGGGGGCGGCATGCAACACTGAATCTGCTGCTGGTCACACATGGTTCTGATGCAGGCAGATGGGACCTGAGGGTAGAAAGACCAGTGTCAGGAGGGTGACTTGTTGGGAAGAAGGGGACAGGACCAAGGGGAAGACACCCTGCTTCTTCCCTCTCCTTCTTCTCCAACTCTCAACCTTTACCCAAGAACACTTCTGGGTTACATGGACTCAATATTTGTTACCACTGCCCATGAGACCTGCCTTGGATCTACCAAAGGACCTGAGGTCCTGGTCTGAGGGCGCTCCAAAGGCACAGCGCAGGGGTTGCAGGCATCCAGGGTCTCCCCCTGGAGGGTGCGCATACCAGTGTTCAACACAAGAGGGCGTTGAAGACAACAGGATTCCTTGTTCTAAGTGACTGGACAGCACTCTGTAGGAGGTAGAAACAACACTGTGCTTCCCAGGCTGTCGCCCAGCGTGGAGGCCCCACACGCACGGGAGCTTGGGTATCCTCACATCCATGCACTGGCAACACATACATGTGCAAACATGAAAAATGAGCATATGGCAGCAAGCACTCAGGTACCGTCTGCGCTCAAAGCATCCCCTGGAAAGTAAAGGATCCAGTCCGTGGTTGGGCAGCTCAAACCCAACCTGAAATGTTTTTCTCTCTACATTCAGTGTGTTTAGGTGACTGTGTTTAAACGACCCTCATGGACATATGCACACACACGCACACATACAAAACACAAGCCTTGGAAAGGCTCGGAACCAACATGGCCACTTGCCCAGGCTGGTTGCTGTTGTAAGTCACCTGAAGAGGGACATTCTCTGGCCTCAGAAACGGCTTCTCCCCAGTCCCTCTTGAAAGCAGAGAGCAACGGCCTGAGATGGGGTAACCCAGAAAGTGCAAGTTTCCTAAATCACGAGACCGGCGTTCAGCCACACATCACCCCCCTCCACACAGGAGCATAACAGACATGACTTGGGGTGCAGGCATACTCTTACTCCACACTCAGCCAGGGAGAAACAGGACGGTCTCCAGTCCCCTGCCCTCCCCAGATTCACCTGTTGGTGTGCAGGCAGCCCAGGGACCAGCACAGCAGCGTGGCTGATTTAACAATCAACCCAGTCAACAAAACATTTCTCAGCAAGCTCCAGAAATACCGAAAATGCTTCTAATGAAAAGCAAAGACTTCCCCTCTCCACTGAGAGAGAAGATCTAAATACATGCGTCCTTCACATTGGGCTCTGTGCTGATGGCCTGCTTCTGATTCTGTGTCTCCTCTCTCTCTGTTCCTCAATGACTTGTGCTCTGTCTCTCTCTCTCTCTCTCTCTCTCTTAAAAATAAATAACATTAAAAAAATTAAATACACATGCCCTTGGGGGAGGTAACCCTCCTACACACAACTCTGCTCACAAGGTGTAAAATTCATCTTTTCCAGGGAGCGAGGTCCTGATGCGGGAAATGGTACCCAAGGAGGAGGCCAGTGTTATCAAAGGCTTCAGACCCTCAGTTCTTCACACAAACTCCACAGATACTCTTCTTGTGTCCCCTAAAAGTCTCCTGAGGTTTATGTACCACTGGTTTTTTTTGCTCACAGCTTCCCCCCACCCTGCCTCACTATGCCTCACCCCTGTGAACCAACCATGCTGCTGACTCATCACTAAGTCCAAGCAGATGGATAGTTTAGGTGCTGCCTTGCCTGGAGGCAGAGGCAGGGACCAGATGACCTCCGAACCCCGTCATTCCAGCCCTCAGGAACTGGGCTCCTGTGTGAGCCAAGGCATGGATATCCTGGCCACTCCCCCTAACTAAGCCCACTGGAACGACCTGGACAAATGTCATGGCCAGGTGAGACAGTGGCTGATCTCGGAAGAAGGGTGTGACTGTCACACCTCCCTGGGCCTGTCCTGTGGTGTGGTCTCTCATGAGGGCGGCCAGAGTCATAGGGAATAGCTGTTTATAGACTGCCAGGTCAGTGCACATGCTAATGAAAGGATTTTTAAACGTCTATTAGCCCCCCATCGTGCAGAAGCCCGTACTAGCTGCTGAAGGGGAATGAGGAATACGAGCACAGTTGTGCTGTGAGAGGGCTTATTAAGATCCCCTTTGTGAGGTACTGTCACGTGAAGGGTACCTGAGCAGGTGAACGGCACTGTCTCAGAAAGGAAAATATCATGGACCAAAGCACAGGAGTGGGGGAGGGAGGGACATGCTTACAGCACAGCCAAGTGCCAGTTCTCCCTGGAAGCCAGCAGGAGCCGAGCGGTTGTACGGGTCATACCGCACAGAGCCTCGCCTGTCCCTACAGCATGCAGGCCTGGATCCCGAACACACTGGAGCCCTGGGCGAGGCTTCCTTAAGGTCAAGGGTAATGATTTCTGGAGGGGGGGGGGTGATAGAGAGAAGCATGGGTGCATCCCAGTGAAGAGTAGCATTAGGAGAAACCATTAGAGGTGAGAGGCGGTGGAGCACGGGGGAAGGCCATGCACCTTGAGACATCTGGTGGTGAGAGCACCCGACAAGGTAGACTCTCTCTCTCTCTCTCTCTCTCTCTGTACTTCCGTCTAGATCTGCATCTGTGTCCACACCTACATCCATGTCTGTATCTACGCTTACACCCACATCTCTATCGGGTCTATATTTTATATAATTATCTACATACGTGATACACACGTGTACTCACATGTGCGTATCAGCTAAACAGTGTAACATACCCACAGTCGTGTGCACATGTCCAGTTCTCCAGCTATTGGTTCCCCTCCTGCGTTTTGACCTAGGGACACACATCACTGAGTCATGTCTGCCTCGTCTCAGGCTCTGGAGAATTATGTTGCACACATGTGGAGGGAGGACTTTCTTCTCATAATTACTCAGGTCTAATTTGTCTTTAATTAACTTGCTTATTTTTTACATACGGTGCCCTCCAGACATGGAAGGAGCACCTGCCACGTGCCAAATTGAATTAGTCTTTATCTTAGCTCTCCTGACAATGTCCCCCGAATTCCTTCAAAGGACCTGTGTCCATGGGGAAGGACAGCAGTGGCCCTGGAGATTCCTACTGAATCCCAGCCCCTCCGGTTCCGTAAGGTCTTCCTGCCTCCTCGGCCTGGGGGCTCCTGTCCGTGGGGTCCTCCCCCACATCCACCCCAGCCCAGAACCCCTTGCTGTCTCTTCCCCCCGCCCCCTCCTGCTTTCTCATGCACGGACCCACCCTCTTCCTGCCGGTAGGATCCTTGGACAACATTCTCACCGTCCTCCACAAGGCAGTGCGGCCTTTCTCTCAGCTCCTCGACAGGCATATTGTTACATGAAAACGTATGAGAGATCTCAGTGGAGAAGATGGTAGTTTAAAAAGTCAGATGCAGCTCACCTGGGAAGAGCTGTGATCTGAAAACAGTCCACGTCCTTTCCATTATCGACGGACAGCTGGTGACCTTCCAGGGTCCACTGTGTTTTCCTTCCACCTGTGGACCCTCGAGACCCCATTGAGAGCAATTTTTATCGCTTGCCTTAACGTTGAGGAAACCAAGAATGAGAACAGTTAGTTGATTTTCACAAGGTCACACAGCTAATTAGTGGCAGGGTCAGGGTTCTGTCCCAGGTGGGTCTCACTCCTAATCCAGGCTTTAACTGTGACGGTGTGGGCACCCACACATGCGTGCGTGCATGGGTGCACACACAGACACGCACACACAGACACACACGCACAGACACACACGCACAGACACACACACGGACACGCACACACAGACACACACGCACAGACACACATGCACAGACACGCACACACAAACACACATACAGAGACACGCAGACACGCACAGGCACACACACACAGACACACATGCAGACATGCACACACGCACAGGCACACACACACAGACACACACACAGACACGCACACGCAGACACGCACACAGACACGCACACACACACAGGCACACACACACAGACACGCACAGACATGCACACTGGATCTTCCAGGGTGTCAAGGACACAAGCAGAGGCATGTAGAGGTTTTCGTGGGTCTTCATTCTAGGAGTCTGGGCACCGGACACGGAGAGGATGAGGGGCTAGACTCCAGGAAGGATGTGTGAGGACAGGCAGCTGTGAGAATAGTGAGGTGTCCCTGGTGGTGACAATGTCCTGGGCCCCGTGGAGAGGCAGGAAGGAGCTGCCAGTCACCAGCTGTCACAGAAGCATGTGGGCGGCAGGAGGCAGTCCCTCATGCCCAGGTCCTGTCTCACAGGCTGGGGCCGAGCCTGAGGCCGGGATAAAAGGCCTTGTGATCAGAGGCCCTCCATGCACTCCTCTCCTGAGGTGCCGACGGACCCAGTGCTGCCTGTGCTCTGGTAAGTGTCCCCTGGGACAAGGAGCTGCGTCTTCCAAGGAAGGACATTCAAATTAGACAAGAAGGCTAGCGGGCAGGGCCCGGAGGCCTGGGGTCATACTCTTAGGGAGAGACAAAGCCCCGAAGGACTGATCCAGGGACAGGAGCTGGAGGACAGTAGGCGTGTTGCGCTGGCTACGTCCATCCTGATCTGCTGGCGTGTAGGTCTGCAGGATGAGGGAAGGAAACAACTGTGGCTCCCGTGTTCCACAGGAGGTTTCCAAAAAGGCACTTATCTTGGAGACACCAAGGTATCCTCAAAACGTGGCTTGGGGACAGCAGTTCTCAACGTGGGAGGAGCTAGGTGCACTTTAGAGACAGTTATACACACGGGTGTGCACCAGCGCCTGGGGAATACGTTTTAAAGGCTCCCGAATTGGAGAAACACCCAAAGGTTAATAATCTCTCAGCCCGGGTATTCGTGTAAGCCGTGGTTTTCTGAGAACACCAGAGCACCCGGCGGTGGTCTGCCGGAGAAGCAGGGACTGTTCCACATCCTATCTAAGGAAGTGAGCCTGCTACGGAATCGCCAAGTTCCCTTCTGTTCTGATCTGTCAGTGTCTAAACTATTGAACAATTTAGGTGTTATTGTAGCAGGACATTTTTTTCTGTCAAGAAAATATTTCAGATCTGAACTAGTCTCTGCGGAACAATTTGAGTATTTGGGTGACACAAGTTAGAAAAAAAGATTTTCATTTTTGTAACAACGTTAGGTCTCAAACCTCTAGGTCTGTAAAACAGTTGATCCCCTTTCGACTTTGAGAGGCTCAAAGGAGATACTGAGGAGTAGTTGGTCAGGCATTAGAAGTAACAAACAATGGCATTCCTCTGACTAATTCTAAACAGTTGACTTAAATATATAGAGTAGAAAGGATGCTGAGAACAGGAAAGGGTAGGGGACTCTGTGTCCTGGGTCTGACCGTGTGCCTCTCCCTCAGCTCCTGACCTGCCTGCCGAGATGTCCTGTCAGCAGAACCAGCAGCAGTGTCAGCCCCCTCCCAAGTGCCCTCCCAAGTGTCCCGCTCCCAAGTGCCCCCCGAAGTGTCCCCCCAAGTGCCCCCCAGTCTCTTCCTGCTGCAGTGTCAGCTCCGGGGGCTGCTGCAGCTCTGGGGGCAGCGGCTGCTGCAGCTCGGGGGGTGGGGGCTGCTGTCTGAGCCACCACAGGCGACGCAGGTCCCTCCGCCACAGACACCAGAGCTCTGACTGCTGCGGCCAGCCCTCGGGGGGCTCCGGATGCTGCGGAGGGGGCAGCGGTCAGTCATCCGGAGGCTGCTGCTGAAGCGGACCCTGAGCCAAGAAGAGCAGACTTGGAAACAACGAACTGCCGAGAACGTCCTCTTTCTCCTCCCGGGCCTGTCTCAGAGTCTGAGAGGTCCCAGAGAAGACTCTGAACTTGCAAAGACAAGATGACTTCCGCGGGGTCTAGAAACCAACCGTCTTCTGCATCCCCATCCATTGGCCTTGGAGCTCCTCCCCGTGTCAGAGTAACTCATGTTGTACCTCCTTACACAGTGCTCTCTGACTCATGGAAAGCAATAAAACCAGGAATCTGCTCAGCGTCTTGCTCTCGAAGGACCCTTTCTTTTTGGGTGTCTCTGTTCTCCTCCACTCTGTGCTGCTGGTAGCGGCCTTGGAACCTCAGGGCCCGAGGGCACTCTGACCTAAAGTGGGGTAAATGGAGCCATAGCACGAAAGCAAAGCCTCCCCACTCTCTTCCGTACACGTCATCCGGGCTCCGAGGCAGATTGCTGTGGCCGAGGCTTTGTCATCATTTTGTAAACATAAACACTTGAGCTTCTGGTCACTTCCGGGGCCCCAGTCCCATGGTCTCCTCTCTCCGTGTACTCATTCTGCTGCTCTCGACCCACCCCTCCAAACATCCTTCCTCCCCCACCACACACACATGAAAAAGAAGAGAAAAAATCCAATTAATAATATTAAAAAAGAGAAAGAGGTAGACATTTTTTGAAAATACGTGTTTCCTACCCACCACTTCTGTAATGCATGTAGGTCCAGCCACGTTTGGGAGTAAAAATTGCTCCCGTCCTCACCTCGCAACAAATCTTGCCTCTTTCTTCCTCTTCCGGTTCCATTAAATCCTCCATGCCGTTTTCCCCCAGACATGCCCTCTGTGCCACATCTATGAGCTCATCACTCCACTTCTGAGAAGCGGGGGCTCTCTACAGAATAGTGCACATGCTTCTTAAGTCCTACATTTAAGACCCAACAGAAAGTGTTTCCAACTTAATTTCTAAGGTTTGCCCTTCGTGGCGTCCCAAGAAAACTCATGCTTTTCCCACACGGAACAAATCACTCTTACCTAGAGGTAACTCAGACTTCCGTGTACATCCTGATGCCTTTTTATCCGGGAAGCAGTGGAGTTTACCGTCTGCAGCTCAGCACCAGAACATTTCATGCCCTCATTAAATTCTATCCCCCCCTTGAAGGCCCACTTCAAATAGCAGCCTTTTGTAAAGCCTTATCTGGTCACCTAAGCACTTCCTCAGGCAGGTCTTGAGGAAGTTACAGTCTGACTATAACCATCAGATCGAGCAAACAATAAAAATAGAACTTTTCAATATTATGCCACTGTCTTTAAAATGTTATTCAATGGGATGATCTTCTAATTCCTAAACCTAGGAAGGCCTAGTGAATTTACAGCTCTTTCCAAGTAAATGCAGTAATTTGTTTTGAAGCACAAACCCAGTCTCAATTCAGAAATCAGAATATTCGGTGTGAGAAATAGTCACAATGCCAAACTTGGCTTAAAGGTACATTTGTCAGTCCTATGGGCGGGGCGATCACGGCAGGAGAAGGGAGCCTCCCCATGTGGGCGGGGCGATCACGGCAGGAGAAGGGAGCCTCCCCATGTGGGCGGGGCGATCACGGCAGGAGAAGGGAGCCTCCCCACGTGGGCGGGGCGATCACGGCAGGAGAAGGGAGCCTCCCCACGTGGGCGGGACGATCACGGCAGGAGAAGGGAGCCTCCCCACGTGGGCGGGGCGATCACGGCAGGAGAAGGGAGCCTCCCCACGTGGGCGGGGCGATCACGGCAGGAGAAGGGAGCCTCCCCACGTGGGCGGGGCGATCACGGCAGGAGAAGGGAGCCTCCCCACGTGGGCGGGGCGATCACGGCAGGAGAAGGGAGCCTCCCCACGTGGGCGGGGCGATCACGGCAGGAGAAGGGAGCCTCCCCACGTGGGCGGGGCGATCACGGCAGGAGAAGGGAGCCTCCCCACGTGGGCGGGGCATCACGGCAGGAGAAGGGAGCCTCCCCATGTGGGCGGGGCGATCACGGCAGGAGAAGGGAGCCTCCCCACTGCCTCCCTGATGATGTTTGTTTCTTCTAGTCTTCTAGATGCATCTCTGACTGCGGCAGGGACCCTGGGGAAGGGGCACAGTCTCGCACGGGGTGCGGTTTTCTTCTGATATTAGATGCAACTACTTAGCAGATTTCAGTCTCTGACTCCTCCTCTCCTGGGCATTTTAGTGACTTCCTTTATCCGTGAAGTGAATGATGTTTCTCTGTGACAGCAAGGTCACTCCTGATTCGAGTCTTCTCTTAGACAAGGGATGAAACGGCTCAGGCCCAGTCGTTCCTTCCTCTGATGGACACTTGGTCACAGGAAGCTGTACAAATGTACATCATTTGACGCACACTTGCAGAGGAACTTAATTAGATGACACAACTGGTCTCATTTCCTTGTCATCTCCTGTGTAAGACGTGGGTCTTACTTCCTATCCCCCAAATCAGGGAGACATCTGGCAGACTCCTCCCTGGGGAAGAATTAAGAGGACAATGTTCTGAATTCCTAATCGTAGAAAATTTCTTATTCCCTTTTTTTTCCCCAGCAGTTAGGTTACGTTGCCCATCGACCGTATGTCTGAGACAAAGTACTTATCCCTGCCTGTGACTTTCACGCAGTTAAACTCAAACTTTGAGAGAGGTGCAAATCAGATAACTGAATATAATAGAATTCATTCACATTTAAAATGCGATAAAACAGGTGTTAATAGGGAAAAGATGGTTGTTCAATACCTAGAGTTAGGGAATCTGGCTAATCGAAAAGAAAATGTAAATATTCATTTAACATCATATGTCAAGATGAGATCCTTGGGACTAAATATTTAAATATTTTGGGGAAAATTAAGTAATGAAGGAAAAAGTACCTATAGCCAAATGTTTATTTTATTTCAGGATAGAAAAAATGTTCTTAGTATAAACACAAAAAAGAAATTATAAATAAAAGTAGGTATACATACATACATCTCAGAAAGATGTTTTGCAAGACAAATAGAAACAAAATACAATGGCAAATTTTGGAATATCTTAATATATATGAAGTATGATGAACTAATACTTTATTGTATATGTATATATATAATTTTACCTATGTATAATTTTTTTAAATAAAATATTTTATACAGATACTTGTTAGGTATAGTAGTATAATGAACAACTGTGTATATATCCTCCCATCAAATTAAGAAGTAGAACGTTATAAAGATAATTAAAACCACACCTTTCATGGATCTCTTCTACTCAGAGACATTTGCTATTCCATATTTTTAATTTTTCCTTTCTGTATATTTTATATACTTTCCTATATTTATTTATCTTTAACTTATAATTTATTTATAGTTACACTTAGAAAGCATAATATTCACTTGTACTTCAATAGAACTTATTTGTATTTAACTAAACCATATTTTATTTATAGTTTACTGAAGCATTGATATAACATATTTTTAACTTTCTAAATGTGAAAACATTCCCTGTGTCATTGTTATACTTATCTATATTGATACAGCTGACTACCTCATTTTATCTATTTTCACTCTTGTGTACTATTCTAATGTAAGAGTACTCATACTTGACTTATGCACTCACCTACTCTTGGTTATTTACCTTGTTTCTGGTTTGTGCTCTGTAAATAACCCTATTTTTTTTAACATTCTTGCCTGTGCTTTTTTTTTGTATCCAATGCATAGATTTAGGAGAGGATTTGGTGGGTCTTTGAGAATGTCTGTCTTTATCCTGACTAGATAGTGCCATATTCCTCTTGGAAGTTGTACAATTGCATATTCTCATCAGAGGCCATGAGAGTTTCTGTCCTTCAGCATCGATGTCGATAATAAATACTGTCAGGATTTTAGATCCTTGCTAAGGTGACGGATGTGGAATTGTACACCATTATGGCTTTTCCTTGCTCTCCTCTGACTCCTCTCAAGGCTGGAAAGCTTTTTCATAAACTTATCGCTTATTTAGTTTTTTCCTTCTGGGAATCCATTTTTCATGCCTTCTGCTCATTTTTCCCTCATTGATTTCTTCTCTTTCACTTGTAGGTTCTTTACATACTAATTTGTTGTCAATTTTGTGTGTTGCAAATGTCTTCTCATAATCTATATTTTAGATTTTCACTCTTTATGACATTATTTAATGACAGAAGATTTGATTTTTTTATGACCCAACATTATATTTTCCTTTCTGCTTAAGTTGTATTTTTCTCTGACAAGCACACGTTTGTATTATTTAGGAAACCCTTCCCAGCCAAAAGTTCATAAGGTTATCCTACTAAATCATTTTTGAAATTTTTTAAATCTTTTTTTAACATTTATTTATTTTTGAGAGACATAGAGACAGAGTATGAGCAGGCGAAGGGCAGAGAGAGAGGGAGATATAGAATCTGAAGGAGGCTCCAGGCTCTGAGCCATCAGCACAGAACCTGACACAGGGCTCGAACTCACAGACCGTGAGATCATGACCTGAGCTGAAGTCGGCCGCTTAACCGACTGAGCCACCCAGGCGCCCTTTGAAATTTTTAATAAATGTTTAATGTTTGGTTTTCCACCTTGGGTCTTCCATTTGTGGAATTGGCTTTTTATATGGTGTGAGGTAGAGGTATTAATTTACTGCCCAAGTGGATAAACAGTTGATACATCGTTTGCTGAATTGCCTCCCCTTACCCCACTTTTCTGTAATCCTGCCATTAACATGGTTCAAGTAACAGTATGTGTGTGAGTTGATTTTTAGTTACAATTCCCTGTGACATCATTCTTTCGCCAATTGCCCACGGTCTTTGTTTCAACTGCTTTGTGCAGCTTGATGTTTTATGAGGCGACTTCTCGCGTTTTGTTCTTCTTCATGGGTATCCTGTCTTTTCTTGGCTTTTTGCTATTTTATGTTAGTCATAGAATCAGCTTGTAAAGTTCCACTAAAATCCCTGTGGTGTTCTTAATGGAATTACATAGAATCCATAGATTGAGCTGGAGAGAACTGACATCTTTTAGACAATGCTGCCTTCAGCTCATGGATGTGATGTCTCTTTCCATTTGTTATGGTCAGCTTTAATGTCTTTGAATAGAGTTTTCTAATTTTCTCCATTTGTACATCTTTTGAGACATTTATTCTTAGATATATCATGTTTCTTTTGTTATTAAATATAATTTTATTTTTAAACTAAATTTCTAATTGTCATGGTATAATATATGTGTTATATAGCAGCTTCAGTCAAGAAATGCCTTTTCACGCCTAAAAGAACTACATAGAATCTAAATAGAACTACAAAATAATTTTAGTCACTACATATTTCTTTGCATGCTTATATTACAATCTATTATAGATATTGAAGTTCCTTTTCCAAGTTCTTATATTATAAATATAATAGTTAACATCCTTGAGAATTGAGAGTTTCACATTTTTGCGATAATATCCACAGAATAAAAGCCCTAAAATTAGAATTTTCTGGTCAAAATGTATGTACGTTCTATATTTTAATTATTTTACTCATCAATAAAAATTATCTGAATGAATGAATGTATTGCCTGTTTATCTGTTTGGCCTATTATATCCATTGGGATTTTTTTCTTACCGGTTTGTAAAATATAGTCCCACATCAACCATTTTAATCTTATTTGTGGGATATGTTTTGTAATTTTACTCTCCATCTGTCATTTCCCTTTCAAATCTGTTTACATGTTACTTTTTTCTATATGAATACTTTTATTTGGAAGCGGATAAACTTATCACATTTTCCTTTTATGTATTATTTTTTTAATGTTTATTTTTGAAAGAGAGGGACAGACAGACAGACAGAGTGTGAGCAGGGGAAGGGCAGAGAGAGAGGGAGACACAGAATCGGAAGCAGGCTCCAGGCTCTGAGCTGTCAGCACAGAGCCGGATGCAGGGATCAAACTCACAGACCGCAAGATCATGACCTGAGCTAAAGACAGACACATAACCAACTGAGCCATGCAGGCACCCCCACATTTTCCTTTTATATCATGACTCCAAATGTCCCCAAAGGGCCACCAGGCATAAGACATAATCAATTATGCTTTTTTAATTGTTTAATAATGTGTGTTATAAAAAAGAATTTGATGAGTGAGAAAAAAATCATGAACACACTTGATGCTGGTTCCGGAGCATAAAAGTAAAATGGACTTAGTATGAAGCTCAGGGTGATTCTAGAAGAATTGAACACTTTCAACAACTTATTAAGCAGTTACTGGATTATAGATAGACACAGTCAAAATAAATTGGAAAAGAAATGGTCACAGTTATTTCTATAACTTTCCAATGTGGGACATATTGCATCACTTTAAATTTACGTTGTATTTCCCTGCTAAAAGAAAATCGAGGAAGCCAATCATTTGCTTAATACAATTTTTTTCTTATTACATGGAATACCAGTCACTGACTTCACACAGTCCACGCAAGCAGATCAATCCTTATGAGGTTCCAAACAAGCTGCCAACTTCTCACCCAGATCTAAATTAGGCCAATGGATGGTTTGGATACCTCGTGGCTAGAGGCATGGACTGTATGAGCCCTCAGGCCAATCACCTTAAGAATCAGGGCTCGGCTTTTGAGTAAGACTTAACTGTTGTAAGCCAAAAATTGATATCCTGACTGCTCCTTTATACATAAGCATTTTGACAACGTGAGCAGGAAGACAAGAGTCACACTCAGGCAATGTAGGGCCAGGCCTCTGCAGGGTAAGGTCTTCACCACGTACGTCTGCATGTTCCAGGTCTTATGCTGATGGCCTAAGTCATATGGAGAAACTATCTCCATAAACTCTGTAAACTCTGAAGTCTTAGGCAAATGCCGGCCTTGTGTTTGACGGAAAAAAAAATCTATTTCTTGCCACAGCAGGCATATGACAGGTGATTAAGGAAAATGATGACGATTTTTTGGTGTGCATAACATGTGCAAGGCAAAGTTCTATGAGCTTAAAGTATATGATCTCATTTAATACTAGCAAACTCATGAAGTTATTAAAGTCACCATTTCACAGAAGAGGTAACTGAGGCAGAGAGGGTAAAGGATTTGCTCTAAGTTCTATAAATACTGTCAGAGCGAGAATTCACGTCCAGGGTGTCTGACTGTAGAGCCTAAATGAATTTTGCAAGCTCGAGTTCATTTTAAGAGGTAAAGAGACTTTGGAATGTGACCACCACACAACACACACACCTGATACACCACACTTAAAAACAAACACAGACACACACGTGCATGCACAGATATACTCACTGTCAATGGCACAGCAACCGAAACACACGTGAAAAAGCTTGGAGGCATCTGTGTTTCATTGTTCAATCCAGGGGGCCCAGAGCCAGTGAATGAACACTGTAGGAGGGAGAAGGGGAGGTGTGGGGAAACAAACTCCAAGAAAGACCGTGAAAACAGGAACAACTAAGGATAATAAAATGGCAGCAATTCACCCTCCGTCCCCTTTTCTAAGCAGCTCAATTCCTAGCTGGGAGCAGCTGCCTTGAGCCCCATAGAAGGAGGCAGGCAGGAGTGCCAGTCACCACCTGTCACAGGACCATGTGGGTGGCAGGAGGTGGTCCCCTCATACCTACCTCCTGTCTCACAGGTTGGAGGCAGAGCCCAAGGCCAGGATAAAAGGAGTTTAGGCCTAGAGCCCCTCCATGCACTCCTCTCCTGAGATGCTGATGGATCCAGTTCTACCTGTGCACCTGTAAGTGTCCCCTGGGACCAGGACTAACACCTTCCTCAGAGGGACACTCAGGCCACAGAAAGGGGCAGGCTGGGCAGAGCCTTGGGAGTGGGGCAGATGGACAGAGAGAGAAAAATCTCGAAATTCAGATGAAGGAGGATGAGCTGTGAGACGGGAGAGATAGGAGACACCAGGATAACTCATGTGTTTGTGCTCTGAATCGTCTGCCCTGGGTTCCCCAAACCACAGACTCTAGGAGAGATAGGAGCCACCAGGATAACTCATGTGTTTGTGCTCTGAATCAAAACAGGTCTGTATCTTTTTAAGTTTCTCAGATTTTCTGGAAGTTAGACAATTCTTCCTTTCAGAAGAAGAGTTTACCTTGGAGAAATCTACTGTGTCCCTCCCCCAAAGCATCTACTGGAACCACAGTGCTTGTCAAACAGCGGAACAGAGAAAGCAAATGTGGGCTTGGCAAACACGGAGTCCACGGGTCTTACCCCCACCGGGTGTCATAGCGAGTCAGGAAGGGTCCCTGGTCATAGCAAGTCAGAAGCTCCAAAGTTGGGCAGTGAGCTGCAAATTGAAATTCATGGTGCCAAAGTGTGGAAAAGAAGGAGGCTGTGTGTTGTAAAGGGTACATATCACGTCCCAGCTTGCCACAGTTAGGTTTGCCCTTACTTCTCCATTTCTAGAATGATTTGGGTAACCTGTTTTATATATATGTATATGGCAAAGTGTCATCACAAGAGCTGATTAACCCAAATACATATGTATATATTTATTATATATTTATATATATTTATTTTATATTTATATATTAAATGTATATTTATTATATTTATATATAATTCTGTGAGATAATTACATATATTATTTGTATAATATCATATATAATATATGATGTGTGATGATAATATGTACCTATTGAAAAACTGTCTGCAAAGTTCCTGCGAAAGGGGACTCTTATTTCCTGCTCGGCAAAGAGCACTGTCACTCTGACTTGGCTCCTAGGTGGCACGTTCTCAGAACCCTGTGTGGCTGCAGAGCTCGGACTCCAGTCACACTTTGTGACACTTTGTGAATGCCCAGTTTGCCTTCTCCTCTTAAAGCACGCTCACTCCGGGCAATTTTGTCGATAAAGCTGTCCTCTGTGTCTTTGGTTTAAGAGCAGTTCACCATGTCTGTTTTATGAAAAGCTCCTGAGGTTCAAATGAGATAGTATGAAAGCAATCGACAGACTATTTTAGAGATAATTTCCCCATGACTTATCTTGACCAGGCTTTTAAAATGTAGGGAAACGAAATTTTGGTGAAACAATAGGGTCCTGGCTCCGTGTCTTGGGTCTGACTGTGTGACTCTCCCTCAGCTCCTGACCCCACCTGCCGAGATGTCCTGCCAGTGCCAGCCCTCTCCCAAGTTCCTCCCAATTGTCCCGCCCCCAAACGCTCCCTTAAAGGCCCCCCCAGCCTCTGCCTGCTGCAGTGTCAGCTCTGGGGGCTGCTGTGGCTCCAGCTCTGGGAGGTAGGGGCTACTATAGCCACAGGGGTGGTAGCTGCTGCAGCTCCGGGGGTGGGGGCTGCTGTCTGAGCCACCACAGGTGACGCAGGTCCCACTGTCACAGACACCAGGGCTCTGACTGCTGCGGCCAGCCTCGGGGAGTTCGGGATGCTGCCGAGGGAGCAGAGGTCAGTCATCTGGAGGGGGCTGCTGAAGCGGACTCTGATCGAAGAAGAGCCGGCTTGGGGGCCGCCAATGGCCAGATCCTTCCTCCTGCTCCTGCTCCTCCTGGGCGGGACCATGCGGTTAAGTTGTCTCAGTGAAGGTTCTGAGCTCTGAGCTGGAGGGTCCTTCTGCCCTGGGATTCAGAAGCCTGAATTCTCTCCCCCAAACCCATCTGTTGGCCTCTGACACCAACTGCATCGTCTGCCCTGCATTCCCCAAACCAGACTCTAATCCACTCCCCAGCCACTCTGCTTGCCGTCTGCTCCTCAAATGAAACAATAAAACAAGAAATCTATTCACTGTCCTGTTCTAGATTCTTCCTTGACTCTTGTGTCCCTGTAATTTTTTTCTACCACTATCCATTCTCTTGTTGCCTAGAGATCTTGGAAGTCAAATGTATGCTAGTCACATGGTTGACAATGGGAGGAAGGGAGAGAAAAATGGCTGCCTCCTACTCTGATGCCATTTCTCAGACAACTCCTATGAAGCTGTCCTTGAACCTGGACTTGGGCTTTCTTCAGGGTGCAGCCTGGTCCTTAGACGAGGCAGGGAGACACGCACATTCCACCCCTCCATTGGTCTCCTCTTCCTCCCCCCCAAATGACACTGCCCCAACTCACCTTTGAATTTCTTTCTCCTTCAGCCAAAAGAAATTTGTGTAGAAAAGTGTACATGAACTTTCTACAAATATCCCATGAATCTTGGTTAATTCTAACTAGAAACATCCATGTAGCAAAGATTGTAAAAATTAAAAATGCCTATTAAAGGAATCAAGGAATTAAAAAAAAAAGTCAGTATTTTTTCTCTCCCTGAGTTTTTTCAGGTCAAATATTTCATATCTATGTTTGTAAAATAGTCCTGATTTTTTTATCAAAATGTTTTTTAATTACAAACTTCACATATTTAATTATTGTTAATTTTACTTTGAGTTTGTTTTGCCTTGATAGTCTTTTTATTATTGAAATATAGTTGACATACAATATTATATTAGTTTCAGATGTACAACATAGTGATTTGACAATTCTATACATTACATAATGCTTACCATGAAAAGTGTGGCTACCATCTGTCACCATACAATGTTATCACAATATTATTGACTATATTACCTATGCTGTGCATTTCAACCATGTCTTATTTATTTTATAACTAAAAGTTTGTACTTTCTTAATCCCTTTCACCTATTTTGCCTGTTTCCTACTCCCTCCCCTGCGGCAACCACCGGTTTGTTCTCTCTATTTATGAATCTGTTTCTGTTTTTGTTTGATTGTTTTGTTTTTTAGATTCTTCATATTAGTGAAATCACATGGCATTTGTCTTTCTCTGACTTATTTCACTTAGCGTAATACCTTCTAGATCCATCCATGTTTTTACAGATGGCAAGATTTCAATTTTTAATGTATGGCTTTACAGTCTTATTATAAACTGGGTAAATAGCCACTACCTCGAATTTATATTTTAATTCATGAAAAAACACAAGTGACCGGTGGAGCAGATAGTAGGAACCTATCAGAACTGCTGTGATTAATATGACCTCTAGATGTCCCTGTGTCTTTAGTTAATCATTCGAGATTCAAAGTTCCATGAGGAATCAACCTTATTCTGATCTTCAGTGTGTACCTGCTCCTGGGCTATTCCAGGAAGCTGGAAGAGGGATGGATATTCCTTTGGTGTCAGTAACAAGAAGCCCAAACACTACACGTGTTGGGGGACCGTTCCAAAAATTCAACCAGCATACTAACATGTATGGAGTTGATTGCTGGCCAAAGTGACACATGACAACCATGTTTTCTAAGTAGGAATTCTCAGACAAGAGGATTCTATATCTCTGAGAAATGTAATATTCTAGTTGGAATATTCTGAGTTATTTTTTAAAATACTGTAGGTAGGGGACAGCTTCGTTCTTTTACATGTGGATGTATAATTTTCCCAGCACCATTTGTTGAAAAGACTATTGTTTCATCAGTGAAGTATCATGACACATTGTCAAAAATCAATTGACCAGGCATTGATGGGTTTATTTCTGAACTCTCAAATCTCTTCATTGGTCAGATCCAATTGGGTCAAGGCCCTTTGTAGGGTTAATTTTTGAGGGGGTCTTTGATGTTTGTTCTGAAGCCAGGAGTGCTTTGGTTTCCTTGGTTCCCTCGGGAAACTAGCTGTCCTGCTGTGGCTCAACATATTGCTGTCATGGATCAGCAACCTTTTAATAAAATCTCCCTTGTTTTTCAGAATGCTTTTAGGTATGAACTTCTCCTAAGTCTATTCTAAATAAAGGCAGTTCCTTTGGCAAGAACCTCAAAGTGTTTTGCTCTTTTGGCTTGCCCCTTCCTCTGGTCAAAATCTCTGAGCCACTGTTCTGGAGTTGAATTTGGGGACAGTTTTGTCTTCTTCTCTTGGAGTGACATCCTTGTTGTATGAGCAGGGCATTGTACCGGGATGGCAACCTCTAGTCTTCTTAAATTGCCTCTCCACTATGAATTTTCTATCCTAAAAGTGAGGGGAGGCAAAGGTGATCAGGGTCCCAGGATTCTAGACCTGTTGCACCTGAGGTAGAATCACTGCCTGCCTCTCCAGTGGGCGCTGGGTAGAAGAAAGGAGCCCCCGTGTCTTGGCTGCACTGTCTTGGGACTTAGCCTCTGCAACATAGAGCTAGAGATGTTATGAGAAATGTTGGTTTTTAGTTGTTATTGATGTTTAGTAGATTTTCTTGAATAAAAGTTTTCTTCATTTGCTGTATGCCCTTTGGACAATGTATAGAGACTTTAAAAGCCTTTTGGTTTTTTTAGGTAATTGTCAACAGTTATAGTTGTTTTGTTGGGGAGAGTGTCTAAGGAGTTCTTCATACTGTCATTCCAGAAGTCATCCTGTAAAGTCTTTGGTTCAATTTGGTTTAGATTTTCTTTGAGACTTAAAAAGACTCTGCAGGGGTGCCTGGGTGGCTCAGTTGGTTAAGCGGCCGACTTCGGCTCAGGTCATGATCTTACGGTTTGTGAGTTCGAGCCCCGCGTCGGGCTCTGTGCTGACGGCTCAGAGCCTGGAGCCTGCTTCAGATTCTGTGTCTCCCTCTCTCTCTGCCCTTCCCCTGCCCACACTCTGTCTCTATGTCTCTCAAAAATAAATAAACGTTAAAAAATTAAAAAAAGACTCTGCATCTCAAGATTTTATGTATATATAGATTTATTTTATACTTATATTTTCTTTTATATTTTTAAAAAGTTATTTTATGAGGAGTATGGACAACCTACAGTTTGAGCACAGTTTTAGTTCTTTTCTTTAAATCCCAGTAGGTTCTCCTCTACTTCGTTTGCACGGGAGAGATAGAGAACATAAGGGACGGAGCCTTTTGATGAAGAAAAGGTTATACTAACCCTATCCTTTGCTAGTGACAATTTCCTCTTCTGAAACAGAAACCAAGCATTTAGTCCCAGTGGTCTGACCTCATGATGCTTCTTGTAGCCTTGGGTACTAGTCAGAATCATGGTGGTTTGGCTACAGTTTTACCAGAAGGAATAGGGTCACAAATTGGGACTAGGAATGAGAAGGAGTAGAAATTTATCAGGGATGGGCTCCTGTCCCCAGACTAGGATGGGATGCTAATAATAGTAGGAACAACATCATTCAAAATACTATCATTCTGTTGTGGTACATGTAAGCTGACTAGTTCCATTTTCAACCATAACCAGAATTCACCTGCCTCTCTGTTTGCCCATCTTTCACTCACCATCTTGTGTTTTCTATTAATGCATAATGTGTCTGCACTATCTCTAGAGTGACAGCTCTGAAGCATGAAGCAGGGCTCTTACTACTTTTTGTATCCAGGACAGAGTAAGTGCTTAGCAAATACCAAATCATAGGTCATGCCCATAGACACCTGAGCCAGGGAGAAATGGAGCGGGCCTGGAGGGAGACACATGTCTGGGGTCCTGATCTGGAGCTGGCTGGACTTGGAAGTCTAGTAGGGGAGTGGACGGCTCAAGGACCTCAAAAAGTCTCACTCCAGAGAATGGACAAAGCTAGATGCTGCCCTCCTCCACTGAAAGTGCCAATCCTGGTGGGGTCAGTCCCCAACACTGTGATAGAATTCACTGTACTGAAAATGGCTGGACTCTGAGACTTCAGGGGGGCCAGCATTGTGAGGAGTGGCCTAGGGGAACTGGAGAGGAATGGGGAAAGAGCCTCCAGGAAGAGTCCTCAGTCCTTGGGTAGGGGCTGTGTGGGTTGGGTGGTTGCTAGTTAACCTCAAGGAAGGTTTGTGGTGCGTGAGGTAGCAGAGTGAGAGTTTATTGGCATGAGTCCAGGTGGGGAAAAGGAACCGCTGGAATAGTAAGACCAGAGTTACTCTGCCCTCCCAGTGATTAGTGTCCGTGACACCTTTCTGAGGGGCGGTTAGGACTACCTCTGATGCCTGACAGGGAGGAGAAGAGGGAGAGGGGGGAAAGGAAAGATAGGAGGGAGAAGGAAGTGAGGGAAGGAGGAGTCTGATCTCTGAGCCCCATAACTCAGGCGCTGTCTCCCCAGGGTCCTATTCTAATAGGCTGAGAAAGGCTTCTTACCATTTCACCTTCTGCTTCAATTACATGGACTCTTCTCTCCTTTCAAGCATACTACATGTCAAAGCCTACCTCCCCCTGGGAGCCTGCTCAGATGAAGCAGGTAAGCCCTGGTAGTCTTGTCCTGCAGAGTTGCTCCGGCAGCTGCTCCTCTGGCTTTGTTCCACTCTCCAGCCTGGTTACGTTCTTATCTGGCACCCCACACGCTGACCTTGCTCACCTCGGTCCTATGTATGACTTGAAGTCTTTGAGGACAGCTCCTATAATCAGAAAATCCTTTGTAATTGCTCACCTTTTTCACTCACTCACCTGTTTCCTGCGTCTCTACTGTGTGTCAGGAATGGAGAACACAGAGGAAGGCAAGACACTGTCCCTACCACCAGAAGTTTCAACAGGATCTTTTCGCTCAGCCAAGTATGTCCACAGCTATTCTGGGACAGAAGCCTCCAGAAGTGAAGGACTGTATTTCAATGAGAATGCTCCTACCCTAAGCACAGCCAACCTGTGCTGATGTCAATTTCATAGAAGATAAGTGAAAACTTTTCACTCTGTAAAAAGCTTTTCCTTGGCGTCTCTCTATAATTACATAAACAACTCTGCTTTGCATTAAGAGGTAGCAGGATTTATGAATGTTTTGCTCTCCACAATGTTCTCAGCCTGATCTTTAAGGTGAGGCTCCCCCACCAATTTCTCTGACCTATTTATGAAAGGGTGTTCCCAGAAGTCTTAGGTGGGGATGCAAGAAGTTGAGAATTGATCCACAAAACAAAAAACAAGTGGGTTTTGTTTTGTTTTACTCCTATTTTTTGTTCTCCCCACATGCAAAGTCTGTTTTAATGGCACATAGATTATTCCATCACACAAGCATTAATGAGCGTTTATGTCAAGGACAGTATCAGGCCCTAGGAATTTAGAAGTGATAAAGACAAGATCTTGTCATCAAGGAACTGTGTAATAAAGGTGATAGGACAAATATGTAGGTCACTTGATTATGAGCAGCTGTAAAGACTGTGAGAGATATCTCTGACATTCAGAGGAGAGAGGACTCAGATGTGGTCTGGCAGACCAGGCAAGTCTCCATGGAGGTGGTGGCCTTGAGCTAAGTGGTAGAAAGCATGGATGGAGACTCAGGGTGGACAAGAAGGGTCTTCCTCAGACTTGAGTGGCATTGAACTTAGTCCTTCCTCATCAATCCTAGAGAGATCTCCACAGTAATCATGTCCCTCTCAGGTCCCCAGAGATGTCATCTAGACTTGGCCAGTTATCCAGCCCACTCAGGCCATCCTGAAAGCTATAGTCTCTGGTTGCTCACTCGCATAGGATTTCTTTGACCAACATCCTGCTGTGTGCCACTGAGGAATCCAACCCTGGGAATTGTGAAACATTTGCATAAATAGTCCACTCACAGCTGCCTTCCAATAACATGCAGCCTGAAGGCTTCACTGGAGGATGTATAAAAGGCCTCCAGACTCCTCATGGGATGATTTGTCCACACGTCTTCCTCTAAGGTGAGACTACCTCTGGGTGGGGAGACACTTGGATGTCCCTCACCCAGGTGCTGCAAAGGCAGGCCTGATTTCTCCTCTTGCCAGGTAAGAGAGCTTTAGGGCAGGGAGAAGGGAAGGGAGGTGGTCCTTGCAAAAGACCTCAAATGATTTAACATGGGAGAAAACCACAGAAGACAGAGGGATGAAGAGGCAGAGAAGATACATCCAGCCTTAGGACACTCAGAGCAAAGTAAGACTGAGTGAAGAAACAGTGGAGATTTGTTTCCCCTTTACACTTGAACATGGTGGACACTGGCCTGGGAAAGTGGAAGGTCAGCTCGACTCAGCTGCATTTCACTTAAGAACAATAAGTTATTAGCTTGGTTTTTGGTGAGTGGGTACCCTGGGAGTTCCCACCATGGCGTACTTCCCCAGTTTACCCTCTCAAATCCCCTTCTGCCCCTCCTGGGATAGATTTTAGAAGGTTGTAAATGCCAGCTTCATTTTGACGGTCCCAGCCCACGGAGAAAAGAAACAAGGCTCTGATCTAATCCAATGCTCTTTTTCCTTCCAGCTTCCACTCACTAGTCCACTGATGTCACAGCAGAAGCAGCAATCTTGGGAGCCCCCTAGTGCTCCCAAATATCCCCCTCCCCAGTGCCCAAGCCCCTCCCTGGCTGCCTACTCTGCTCCTTGCTGTGACCCTTGTTCAGGAGCCCAGTTCAGCGACTCTGGTTCCCAGAAGCCAGGGAGTCAGAGCCCGGCACGCTCTCGGAGGGCTCACCGCAAGAAGCCCCGCTGCCTGAGTGGTGGCACCGTCTACCCCATCAAAGAGGAGGAGTGCTAAGGTGACTGGCCCAACGGAGAGGGACACAGGTACAGTTGCTGTCTCCCCACCCAGGTTTCAGTACTCATTCTTCTGGGAAGCTCAGGGTCCCCCCACCCCTTCTCATTTGGACTGGGAAACACTTCCTGGCCCCCATAAGCTGCACTCCTGTTTCTGTCTCCCACCCACTCCTTCAACTCAGCAACAACTTGGAGCCGAAGCCATGGCTGCTGCAAACCCCCCAGGTCTCTAAGGGGCTGAGGCTTCTGCAGATGGATGCTGCCTTCCTTCTTTCCTCCCAAGATGCTGACTGGTGGTGTTTCAAAGACACACAGTTTGAGATTTCTGTCTCTGTAACCCCATAGCCATCAACCATGTCATTGCATAATCCTCACACTGAGAGCTTCAGTGTGGTAAACATATATTGAGCACCTACTCTGTACAGCGCTCTGTGCTCCTCAGTGTAATAGGAGACTCATTCCTGTTCTATAAAAGCTTACAATCTAGTGGGAGAAGCAATGTACGTTGTGGATTGAAATATGTAGAATAATAAATATAATTTAAGGTGATTGACATACTTTTTGTTTTCTTGCTTTGTGTGAACTCAAGAAAAGAACACAAATGGTCAAGGACAGAGGGAGAGACTCATCCTGACGGTGCCGATCAAAAGTGCTGTCCTGGGTCTTGGAAAGACCTATCTGAAGCAGACCGAGCATGCTGCTTGAGGGAGAACAGGCTTCTGGGGTGGTTGTTCTCAACGGGGCTCTTAAAGACCAGCAGACTTTGGTGCTGGGGGTGGAACAAGGGGATAGAACTTTCCAGGTGGAAATGGTACTTTTCACGTACAAGTGGGGTACTTGCCAGTGACATGGATTTCAACTTGGCTGGACTTCCAGGTGTGAGATGATCATACGACACAGCTCATAAGCCAGGTATGAAACCGCAGATCCCAGAGGACTGTGCCTCTGGAGGCGGTCTGGGCCCACGCGCAGGGTCTGCTGCCCCAGGGTGTCGCGGTGCCTGGTGGGGCTGGAGACTCGAGGCTCACTGTGGTTGCACATCAGTATAAGTTCCAGGTGATAATTTTTAGCTGATTCTCACTTTCCGGGGGAAACGGAGAATATGTTTTTAACTAAAAACCCAGCCCAGTGGATCCTATTGCCTAGTCTTACGGCAGAGTACCAACTTATCTACCATTCCCGAACCACAAGACGCCAATTTTGAGACCTCAGCAATCCTCCTGACTGCTGTGACCTGATTTCACCTCTGCTGGCATCCGTCTCTCTCTGTAGGTATATAGATAGAGCCTAATTTTATATAATTATAACTTCGAATGTGTAATTTTTCTCTCTAAACAAATGATGCATGCTTCTGTAAAGACGTATTAACGTAGATAAGCATAAAGAAGATGATTAAGACCAATCAAAAATCTTACCACCTAAAAATAACTCCTGCTAATAATTTCAGGGTCTGTTTCCAAGCTTTCTAAAAAAAAATTGCAAAATGTGATAATTTCCGAATACTTTATAACCTGATCTTTTACTTAACAGTACAATTGTCAGTACTCCTCTGTGCTAATAAATACCGGTCAACACTACTATAATCCATCATATGAATGCATTATGATTTGTGTAACTAGTTCCCTGATTTGGGGGACTTATGATGCTTCCATGTTTTGCTGTAAACAGTAGTAAAATCAACATTCTCATTGGTGAATATCGTTAGTAATTTTCTGAAGATAAATCTTTAGGGTTGGAATTTTATAATTGTCAAAGACTATGAAGATTTTTTTTCAGGCTCCCCAGAAAGATTGCATGTTAGAGGCAATTAAAATGCCTCCATTTGGGGCACCTGGGTGGCTCAGTTGGTTAAGCGGCCAACTTCGGCTCAGGTCATGATCTCATGGTCTGTGAGTTCGAGCCCCGCGTCTGGCTCTGTGCTGACAGCTCGGAGCCTGGAACCTGCTTCGGATTCTGTGTCTCCCTCTCTCTCTGCCCTTCCCCTGCTCACACTCTGTTTCTATGTCTCTCAAAAATAAATAAACGTTAAAAAAAATTAAAATGCCTCCATTCAAGAAAATCATTTTGGGGAAGGAATTTCTTTTGTTCAAGAGCAAGAGTGACTACTACATTAAAAAGTTACTATAGCTAAAGGAAAAATTCATTCTGTGGGGAAATAAAAATATAATTTCTGAGGAATTTACCAAGTATCTACCTATTTTACTGCCATGAAATCTATACTTTTAAAAACAGTTTAGATGCCTTCTGTTTTTGAAGGGGAAAAGCATGCTATTTATTGTGTAAAGCAGTGTCTTATGAATTTTGATATACCATTGCTTGAAATTCCATATTTGGCTGATAAATTTTCAATATCCTTGATTTTAGATGTTGAATTATGTTTGTGTGAGAGAATTCTAGGTGGAAAAATCTCATTTCTGCCTAAGGAAAAAAGCAAGATGTCAATATTTGGTTGACTGTGTAATATCTAAGAATCTCTTCTTTTCTATTTTTATTTCTGTTCTATATTGAAAGTGGACACTCACCAAACAACAGTAAAAAAAAAAAAAAGTTTTGACTGAAATCAATTTTCTTTGACAAGAGTACTACTTAGTATTTGTCCCACTCAATTCCCCAGTCAGTACTTGGATCCCCTTTGCTAATTGTTCAACTTATATATTATTGCCTCCTACACTGTCCAGTCTGCATCAAACTGATTTTGAAATTTCTACATTAAAAAAAATCTAGCGATTTGATCATTATTTTTGTTCATAAAGGTCTGTATTTGGCATCTTCACATTTTCTAAATAAGTTTGTACATCAAAAATGTTAATATTATTCATGTCTTTTTGGTGTGGTTTCAGCATGGTTTCATTTTAATATTGTACATTTACCTTTGTTTTATTATAAATAATTAAAAATGCACTTCACATTTTGTGCAAAATGACTTATATCCAATATCTTCTATTTATAGGGATTTCCAAAATAGGTAAGTGATATGGCCAGTTTCCTTTCTGCTCTATCTAACTACACACTTTAAATGAATGTTAGTTACACGTTTTCAACATTTTCTAATTAGAAAATTTCATTTTGACAGAGATTTTGATATTTAATAGGCTCTCTCATCTATTTTTTTTTAAATGTTATTGCAGCACTGCATGAGCTAAGTGAAGAACACGTAAATTTTTAAGAAAGTGAGCCGTGACGTGTTTTAAAGAGTTCCTGGAGGCACTTCGAAAGACTCCTGGGTGACCAATTCAACAGGGTTCTGTCCCCTTCCAACCAGTCACCACTGCAGCTTTCCAGAAGGGACATTCTCGCTTGGGAATTGAGCTGAACCCAGTGACCTCAGGTCAGGTCAGCCCTGCCTCAGAGTGCCCAGCTCCCCCTGGTCTCCAGTTGGAATAGACGTGTTCTCACCAGCCTGGCCCCTTGGTCACCTCTTGGGAGGCTGGCCTCACTTCTACCCTGGGTTCAGTGCGTTTTCAGCAGCTTACTTTACAACGTCCAATGGACCATACTTTGTTTCTACATACTATGCGCTCCATGATATGACCCAAAGAGTAATAAAAAGTCATTGCTTTTATTTATTCCTGTAAAGCTGCCACAAATAAAATATGAAAACAAAAGCATCCTATGGCAAAAGAAGCTTTGTCATGCTGATCTGATTTCTTATTTAACGGGAAGTCAGGAAATGCTGCCTCAGTTTGGCAGGTGAAGAAATTGGGTCTGAGTTACAGTATTTAAAATTATAGCGGCGAGCCGATAGGAGCATGAAAAACAAAACATATCTAGATAAAAGGGAGGGCAGGCAGGGATGATGAACGTGATCCGTTGTGCTTCGCTGGGGCAGTGAACAGATGCTTACAGGAGGAGGAGAAGAAATAAATGCATGTGCTGATTACTTAGAATGAGACTTCTTTCTTCTCATTTACAACCTATTGGATTACCTGATTTTTCATTTTCATGTAAATGTATTACTTTATTTTAAAAATAAATGAAATCACATGTGGTTTTTACACACATCTGTGTGAATCCTAGACCAAACCTTCCTTAACAGAACAAGTACACGTTCAGACCCCAGTCAGGTGAAACCCATTTCAAATCTTCGAAAATCTTGTGATCTTACGCAAGTTTCTGTGCCTTTCCAGGCCTCAGTTTTCTCATTTAAAAGTTAGGTGGAGTGCTTGGGAGGCTCAGTTGGTCCAGCGTCCAACTTCGGCTCAGGTCATTATTCGGCTCAGCTTATGAGTTGGAGCCCGGCGTCGGGCTCTGTGCTGACAGCGCAGACCCTGCAGTCTACTTCGGATTCTGTGTCTCCCTGCTCACACTCTTTCTCTCTGTCAAAATAAAGAAACTTCAAAATAATTTTTTTTTTACTTAGGTAAAATAATAGTAGCCTCGTGAGGCTGTGGAGGGGATTATATATGATGACACATTTAGCTCAATAAATATAAGCTTTAACTAACATTTGGCATGCGCTTAATTTTTCTAAACAGGTTTTTATTTTAGAATAGTTACATATTTACAAGAAAGTTGCAAAGATAGTATAGAAAATTTCCCATGGTCTCTGAATCCAGTTTACTCTGTGGTTCAGCTCTTATATTAGCATAGTATGTTTGTTACAATTAAAAAATTAATTTTAAGATATTATTTTTTATTTAAAAATTTTTAATGATTTTAACATGTATTTATTTTTGAGAGACACAGAGACAGAGAGAAAGAGCATGAGTGGGGGAGGAGCAGAGACAGAGGGAGACACAGAGTCTGAAGCAGGCTCGAGGTTCTGAGACATCAGCACAGAGCGTGATGTGGGGCTCGAACCCATGAACTGCGAGATCTTGTCCTGAGCTGAAGTCGGATGCTCAATCAACTGAGCCATCCAGGCACCCCTGTATTAATATATTATTATTAACTAAAGTCCATATCCATACTCTATTCTGGTTTCCTTAGTTTTTACTAAATGTCTTTTCGTGTCCCTGGATTCCATTACGGGCGCCATGTTACATTGAGTTGTCTTGTCTCCTTCGGGTCCTCTTGACTGTGATAGTTTCTTAGACTTTCCTTATTTTTGATGACCTTGAGGGTTTTGGGGGCTGTTAGTTAGGTATTTTGTAGAATGTCTTTCAACTGGGATTTGTGTGGTGTGTTTTTCTAGTGCTTAGAATGGGGCTATGGATTTGGGGGAGGAAGATCACAGCCATTCTCATCCCACCGTGTCAGGGGTACGTGCTGTCAACATGACCTCACTGACCTCACTGTTGACACTGGCTGACAATCTGGCTATGGCAGGGTTTGCAGGTTTTCCATGTAAAGGTACTCTTTCTTTCCCTTTCCATACTCTTCTCTTTGTAAGGAAGTCATTAAATGTAGCCCATTCAAAGAGGTAGGGAGTTACGCTCCACCTCCTTGAAGGGACAGTATCTATAAATTATTTGGAATTTTTCTGTAGGAATATTTGTCTGTTCCTCTCTCTCTCTCTCTCTTTAACATCATTTATTAATATCAGTATTGACTCACTATCATGTTGGATAACTATTTATATTGTACTTTGGGTCGTAATCCAAAGCCATGCTTTCTATTTTGTTGTTCATACCCTTTCAGCTTTGGGACTTCTCTCAGTCAGCTCCTGTGACCCTTTTTTAAGCACTTCCTTGTGTTAGGGCACTATCTATCACATGCTTCAGGCTCATTTTATATAATCTCTGTCCCAGACCTAGATTCAGCTATTTGTCTTATGAGCCCTGGTTTCTTTTATTGGGAAATCGATTGTAAACCAAGATCTGAGAGCTGGTTTGTTCATTGTTACTGGGGCGTCATCACTTCCAGGCCAAGTATATGGAGCTTGGAACTATCTGTGTGTAGTAACCAGCGTCTACACACATACCTATAATTATTTCAGTAGTAATCCCTCTGTATCTATATTAAGCTAAACATGAGTTCGTAATGCTGTCTACATTAATTCAGCATCCCATGGTTTACTCTAGACTTCGTAAAAGGAGATTTCAAAATGGAGAAAGCAAGCCTAGCTAGAAGGAGAGAAATTTATGTGCATCTTCATGGGAGAAACTATGCACTTTTTGCCAGCTGCAAAAAGTTAAGTCAGCCTAAACTTAACTCTCTCTTCACTATGACCCCTGAATTGTTTGCATTCTTCACTTGAGAAGGAGCCAACATGATCTGACAAATTTCAATCCCTCGTATGTGTATTAATTCAACCAATCCCTGTTAACCTAGTTTGTTTATTATTTATTTATTTATTTATTTATTTATTTATTTATTTAATGTTTGTTTATTTTTTGAGAGAGAGAGAGACAGAGTGCAAACAGGGAAGGGGCAGAGAGAGAGGGAGTCCCAGAATTCAGAGCACAGAGCCCTGTGTGGGGTTCGACCTCAAGAATTGAGAGATCATGACTTGACCTGATGAGCCACCCAGGCACCCTGCAGTTAACCTGGTTCAAGTCCCTGTTTTTCATTGAGGACCTGAATGACAGCTGTACACATGATCCCTTGCCTTTATCACTCTCCGTCACAGCCTCTTAGTTTTCTTCACCACACGAATCAGGTTTTTACCTGAATCTGTCTCTGGAATTGCAATTCTAGTTGCCCAAATAAATACCTATTTGTTTAAATTTTTGGTGAATTCCTTCTTGGCCAACAGCTCCTTCTTGCTTATCTATAACCTGTCACTTGAACAGTGAGAAATCTGCCCCCTGCCGTCTGCCACACATTCACATATTTGTTCAATCCCAGTATGCAGTTCGCAATATTCTACTGTGAAAACAAAATTATGAAATGCCTTTGAGTCAGTGCATGCTAAATGAGCAACTTTTTCTTTCCTCTAGAGGCTATAAAGACTGTTGACTAAAAAGGAAAGAATGAGTGAGCCAGCATCCTTGAGGCTGGATAAGGATGGGTCAGGGGAAAAACAGGGCAACATGAGGGTCAAGGGACTGAACTGAAACAGACAGTCTTTCATGAGGACCTCCACCCACCAGAGATCATCTCCCAAACAGAGGCTCTGCTTGGTTTCCTCCTCCTGCCATCCCACCCTAGCAGGCCCTCTTCCCACTTGGTTTGGGCACAAAAGGTGAGGTCAATGGACACCCAGGTGGGACTGTGGACAGGAGAAAGCCCTACTTCATACCCACACAAAGGTTAGAACCAGTTTGGATTCTCCCTATTAACCAGAGCAGAAGAGGGCATAGAATCTTTGTCATAAAACTACAAGTGGAAAATCAGAAGCAATGGGAAATAGACTGTGAGTCAAGAAAAGGGCACAAATATTCAATCTGTGACCGACACAGTTACTATACCTCAGCCTAATGATTAGTTCTGAGCTTCCTGACAGATAAAATATAGAGAGACAAATGGTCTAATATATACAGGCTTCAAGGGAATTATTGCCCTCCTAACAATGGAGTCTAAAGGAAATTATTTGCAATGATCAGCGATATACTTAATGACATTCCTAGAACACAATCACAGATGAAAATGACAAAGCACTATTGTTTTGTCCTCCACTGGAAAAAACATGTTGCATTAAAGTGAAATGCTGCGTATGCAATGGCAGAGGGTCACTGAAGAAAAGGCAGATGCCTGAAAGCAGAAGATCTCTCAGGTCTAGTTAGGGCATAATCCACAAGGGATGGAAATGTGGCCAACAATGTATCTCCATTCTTCACTCTGGTGTGAGGTGACGCTTGAATAAGATAAAGGAGCCTAAATACATGGCTTACTGCTTCATTTACCCCCTGCTCAGGCATTGTCTACCAACTGACCAGTACGGGACCCCTGTCCCACTCCCCACCCCCCATACACACACACACACACACACGCGAGTCTAACTTCCACACTTCTCTCTGGCTAGCACCTGCCATCCTCCTCCCTGGAGCTTCAGCATGCCCTTCCTACGTGGGCCTATTGTTGTCTCTATTCCTCTCCTTCTGATTGAACTTCCTAGAAGTTCTACTGTTGTCTCTGACAGGTCCTTTCTGTCTTTATTGATTTCCATAGGACTCGAGGTAACTGCCACACCCTAAGCCCTATACAGACTCAGCCTCTGCCTGAATCAAGCACTAACTCTACTGTTTCTCTAGTGCCTGCTTAGTTTGCTCTCATAGCTTTCAGGTGAGTGAATTACAGGAAACTTTCCCCATTATAGCTTCATAAAATAACCCTGATATTTGAGAACCATTTCCCAAATATTTGATTCTAATCGACCTTGAATTCTTGTCTGATCCATCTCAGTATCCATTGTCACAGCTACAGCCCCAACCCATTCATGGCCCATGAGATTTCAATAGGAGGTGGTAGTGGTCCTGGGGGTGGGGTGGAAAGAGGATAGTGAAATCAGCTGGTCGAGTCCTGACACATTCCCTTGGCATTCACTGGTATTTGTAAATCTTGGAGAAATAAAAATGTGGGTTTTCATCACTGAGGAATACTGAACTACCCAAATAATTAACAATCATAATAAATTATTATCAAATTATAAATATTTCACAAAGGATAGTGAACTAGCCAAATAACGATAATAATAAATTATTATGTAAGTGTTATAATAAGGGACAATGAACCACCCAAATAATAATAAGTTATTACCATTATTATAAATATTATAACAACAATAACAGAAAGAGCAACAGCAATAATCTGATTTACACAGAGCTTACTGTGGAGGAACAGTCAACTATTACTGTATACATACTGCTTATTTAATCCTCACAACACCTTTATGAAAGAAAATTAACTTTTATCACATTTTACAGATAAGCAATTGAGGCAAAGAGAAGACAAGTGGCAAGTCTAATGTTGTGCAACCAACAAGCAAGGGAACTTGGAATTGAAGTTATGTGATCTGGGTGCAGACATAGACACTTAACCCCGATGCTGTGCCCCCAAGGGGGTAGTGTTGAATGAATCTGCTCTCCTCTTGCTACCTGTGCCCCTCTCCTCCTCTGCCCACCCCCCCAAGCATAAACACTGGGCCGGAAATCAATTAACCTTAAGTATAATTCTAATTCTGCCATGATTTTCACTGTGTGCATTGAGTAAAATGACTTATTTGAATCTTGAACTCTCATTTGTGAAAGGAAGGCCTATAACCAAGCCAAATGGCATATTTTATTATTAATTAATTCACTCATTCAACATGTACTTAAGTGCCAACTATGCCAAGAACTGCTTTTTTGAGGCATTATCCTCATTTCTTTACTATCTAATGCATGCATTTGTGAAAAAAAGAAATGGGTCGCTTTGTGAGGTAGAGTTCTCCAACTAAACATGTTTCAATGTAGCTCAGAAAGCTCCTCATTAGGCATGTAAGAGAGGATGTGGAAGCACCAGGTGGAAAAATACACTAGATGCGTGCTAAGACCCCTCCAGGCTGAATGATTTTGTGAGATTCCTGTCCTCCCTACATCTTCCAGCTGTCTACAGAGATCCCTGGAAGACCTCGTAGGAAGGTAGGAGGCTGTGGAAATGTTACTAGAATGTTCTGTGGGCTGACTACCGTCCTATTGTACTACAAGAACACTCTAGGACTATAGTTCCTAAACCAGCAGGATCCCCTGGGGATTCAAACACTGCAAATGCTTAGAACTCATTCCATGGAGATTACAACTCAATAGGTCTCAGCTGGGGACCAGGAATCTGAGTTTTAAAAGTGCTTTTCAGATGGTACAACGAGGTTTAGAGACCCTGATGTATAGCAGCACCTAGAGCAAGACTGAAAGAACGACTTCCTTGTTTCAAGCCATCCTTGCTGGGATGGACCTATTGCTCCAGAACCAGAGCCTGTGTGATCTGCACTTGCTCTTAAACTCTCCAATGCTCAGCTTTTCCATATGCAGCGATATCCACCCTACAGGGTTGTTAAGAGGAGAAAGCAAATCATATGAAATGTAGTACAAACGTGAGCGGGAGATGGGAAACCACTGTCTCTGAAAGTACAAACAGCTGAGAACTATACGTTCACAGAATGACAGAGCAGAAGGTCCTATGTCACAGATGAGAGTGCAGGCACAAAAAGTCTGAGGAACTTGCCCAAGTCTTAATAATGCGTGCCCCCTATGCTCATATTTTATAGTCTGGCCTTCCTAGGTAAAGATAACACTACTGATCCAACTGGATCAGTGGTTGCAGTGAGGGGTCATGGTAAAAGGTTTTCACAGTCCCTATCTTTCTTTGATGATTCTGAAGACGTGTTAATTGCAGGATAGAGCATACAGTCTGCTGAGTTATCTTCTGCTGGCACAGTGGAGAGAATGATCATGAAGTCATTAGCATGGTGTTGTGATGAGTCAGAGACATTATCAGTACAGTCGTCTTTAAGAACGGGAGGATGATGAAGCCAAAGGCCTGTCCTGCACAGCCTGGTGGGAGGGACTCACCTTCGACATCAGAAGAGAGGAATGAAGTCACACAGGAGCAAGAAATTCTGTCACTATAGGCCGTGGGCTCTTCTTTCTTGGAAGATTTAGAAGTATTTTCTTGGGATCAGTGTCTAGAAGAAGATAGACAAAGTAACCTCTCTCTTCATTCCTTCCTATCCTAAGACTAAAAGGTAGAGTTTGTTGGTCACATTTGTAAACACAAGACACAACAAGATGTTTTACCCTGAAGTCAGCTGAGGGGCCAGGGTGGTTGAAAGAGGGGATCCTAACATTTGTTACATAGTAGAAGGATCCTTACAGCTATTAAGGGTGATAGCTCAGCAAGTCACCCAGATTCTAGTGTGATGTGGCAGCCCCCAGCACAGAGCTCTCGTCATTATGCTAGAGAACAAGATAAAAAACACATCAGCAAACACTTACTTCATAAATGGAGACTTTGAGGCCCAGAAAAGGCAAATGACTCTTGCCTCAGTGTCAGGACCAGGCCTGTGCTCCAGGGACAACCTGCTACTTCAATCCAAAGGAGTTTTCTGCAATTGAATATGTAAGAGGAAAGAGAGACTATAATACCATTACCAGATGATCTTGGTGTATGCACCCCAGTGACACAGGAACAGGACTCAGAAGCTGGGAAACACCTGGGACTGCAGTGAATAAGAATCATGCTTATACTGTAACTACGACTTACAGAACACCTACTTGGTGCTGGGCAGGGTGTTGGTTTCTTTGCTCATAAGCATTTCTTTTAACCACCACATTAGATATAGTGGGCCTACGTCTCTAGCCCACACTATACAGACTAGGGAGGGTGATTGGCTTTTGAGGCCGCCTAATGGAAGTGATGGGAACGTGTTATGCTTAGTTGGTCTTGTCGTCTTTCTTTTATACACTAACTGGGATGGCTTGAGACCTATGGGGCCAGGTCATTGAACACAGGTCATGACTGTTCCCTCCACTTCAAGAGAAGCAAAAGCAACATTCGTCCTTCAGCAAGCCAGGGATAAATCCCATTGCCTTTGGGAGAACCATGAATCCTCCCTCAGTGCTGTTTGTCAGGGCCAGGCCCATATGTCTGCTTGCCCACTGGGATTCTGGCCCAAAGGAGGAGTTTTCAAAGGTCTGATTGCTCTTGTGGAAGGAAGATCCTTGTTTTCCTTTCTTTCATCACTTGGGAATTAGCTTGATAAGAATCTGAATTTCATGCATGCCAAGGCTGGTCTCACCCTTCTATTAAGGGGCACACCTAAGACAGGCAGGAATCCATAGCATGCTTGACTCCTCAAGTAGGCAGGTCGGCTGAGGAGGACAGAATCCAGGAACGCATGGGCTGTGTTCAGACTGACCTTGGCCAAGTAAAGACCCTTCGATGACTCTGGTCCCTTTGTCTACAAGCTCGTTAACAAAGAGCTTACTCGAGTCCAGCTCTAACCCTCACCTCCCATCAAACTTGTAGCCTTGACATTCACCATGGACTTCAGCACCTTGAGTAACTAAATCATAGCACCTAAGTCCACTTGAGCCGAGTGATTTCCTAAAACGTGAATCCTGTCAGATTCTTCCCATGTTTAATGGTCAAGGATGCCCCGATTGTCCTGGTCAAACCTTTTAAAGCAGCCTGATTCTGTTTTCAAATTAAATTGAATGTATACCTTCAATATATAAAGTAGGTACAGGTATAATTACTCTGCAACGGGGGTAAGTGGGAAGCCCAGAGTGTCGTCTGCTCATGCTCCCCATCCCAGGCAGCCCACTTAGTCAAGAACTAAGCATTTGTGGTATTTTAATTTGTGTGACTCAAAAAGTTTAGGGACCCCCATGTGATGATGGGTCATATTGAGGAAATAAAGGAAATTAAAACGTATTTCCAAACTATTATCTGTAAAACATTATCTGAATTATCACTGTACAATAGCTCTATGAGGTTCTTATTGTTAATCCCATTTTACCGAATAAAAAAAAAAGATGAGGCTCGAAAAAAACATTAAATAACATACCCATGGTTCAGATGCCAGTTCCTCGATTCCAAGACTCATCTTCTAGCTTCCATGCTATGTAATGGAGCTGATGCTATAGACAATGGAGGAGGTAGGAAACAAGTCTGGAAGGGCAGCAACACAGATCAACTCATTCTGCCCAGAGGTGTGGCTCTTGGAAGAGCTGATGTTTGAATATCCTTGGCAACAGGGTTCCAAGCAACATAATTTGGAAGCCATTAATCTATAGACTAAAGTATATAACCCAACGAGTAAAACTCTTAGTGTTCTGAGTCCCTTCTTTCTTTCTGCCCAGCTAGTGTCCCAATACTATGCTCTTACCAAATATTATGGTCTATCTGTTTCCAGAAAAGACCATGCCTCTACACATCTCCACACCTACGCCTGTGCTTCCCTTCCCTCTGTCTACAATACCAGTTCCCCTCGTCTCCTGACTAGGACTCACTCTGTTTCTGGGCCTCAGTCTTTTTTAATCTGTAAAGTGGGGTTAAAATTCAGACACTCATAGAGCTGATATATTGTGGTAATGCAAATAACATGTTTGTGGGTCGAGGATAAATTTTAATTCCCTGCCTCTCCTTCTATTATCCCACTTGCATCTTAAGACAAAGAAGAATCTTAATCTTCTCTGAGTTCACAAAACTCGGCACATAACCATCACTCAGTAAATAAATGTCCTTAAGGTGATATTTGCAAAGTTACCATAAGAAAGGAGTTTCTGTTAGGATAAATAATTTTCTTCATTGAACCAGTGGTTCATTGGTGGTATTGGGTCAATACAATAGAACAATGTTTTACAAGCTTTGAAATCTATTTGCAATGTTTTAGTGGGGGCCATGCATGGAAGGAGCATAACTTTGCCTATCCCTGCTGATCGGGGCTTCAAGAGCTCACGTTTACAACTAGGAGAGGTGTGGTTAGGTGAGTCACATATATACACAATTCTCTGCTTCAGCACAACAAGACAAGAAGCTAAGTAAGGAATTTGTCTGATAAGTGGGATGAACTAACTAGACTATATGGAGTTGCTATCTCTATACCTTCCTATACTCAACATCAACATTTACATGCCAGCCTTAATCTTTCTCTTTTTCATTGAGTTCACTCCCACATTGACCCTAGGTAAAATACGTTCAGGGAAAAGAGAAAAACAGGAAAGGCAGCACTTGGAGGTCTTATGCTCATATATACAAATATAGGCTGGATGATGTACTGAGATAATATGATCCAACCTCCTCTGAAACCCGGAGGCAGCAACAGAGCCAGGACCAGACCCCTGGCTCTACTGCAAAATTCTTGCAACTGGTCAGTATGGGTAACTCCACCCTGGGAGTCCCTCCCACACCTGCTGTTGGGAGCCATCTTGGGCTCACAGGTTGAAACACCTCCCTGCGTGGAAAGGCAGATAGTTCGCAAGGCTCCTGCCATTCAAATGGCCCCTAGTCTTACCTCCTTCTAAATAATTTCTCAGGCTTGGATTTCTTGAGCTGCTCTCGTTGACCCCAAGGAATGTAATGCTCTTTTGTCTTATGGTATTTAAATAAAAAGGAAAGACCTGGAGCATGATGCTTTGGTGGATTACATCTGAATGAGAGTAGCCTGGCCAGAAGTAATCTTAAATTGCATTTTGGGGATGGGTTGCACAGATTGATAGCAGTTATGAACTGGCTGGATATTGGTGTGACTTGTGTAAACGTTGAGGCCCTATTATGTAAATTCACTCATTCAAAAGCAAAGGAACTTAGACAAGACTTAGGAATTACCAGGAGAGTTACACCTCCCTCATTGTAGTTTAGGAAAGGAAGACATAACATGGGAGACTCTCAAAGACTAAGAACAAACTGAGGGAGAGGGGGGTGTGGGAGGGGGGAGAGTGGGTGATGGGCACGGAGGAGGGCACTTGTTGGGATTATCACGGGGTGTTGTATGGAAACCAAATTGACAATAAATTATTCAAAAAAAAAGGAAGCTAGACAGATGACTCTTAACCTTTCTATAGACAATTAACACAGGTATTAAGATGATAATGTATGCACCCTCTGTTTACTGTGACTTGTGGTAAAAACCATAACAACCCCACTTGCTTGCCACCTGTTCTCTCCCCTGCCACAAATTTACCTAGTCCTACTTCAAAGACAGCATATGTTAATTAATTTAGGAACAGAATCACAAAATAGCTAATATAAGAATTGTTTCCTTTATGGTCTAAAAAGAATGATTGAGGAAATCGCAGCTTTGCTGACAAAAACACATTGTTGTAAAAGATACGAAACTATGCTTACCGATGGAATGTCACTCATTGCTGTAAAGTCATTTACTACTTTTAAATAAAGACACTGAGACCAGCAGAGCGGAGATGCCAGAATAGCCAGAGACACCTGCTTGGTCATCAGACTACATCTCGTGGCTCTCTCATTCCTTTCGCCGACTGTCCATCCTTTGGGGACTCCTGGTTTCGCCAGAGCTGGACTCTGGAAACCTGCCACATGTGCCCGGCCTCCCAAAATACTCTCTCTCAAGGTGTGAAAGGAGGAGACCTTTGTCTGAAACAAAAATAACTCATTAATTCATTCAACAAATATTTTTATTATTTTTTATTTAAATTTTAGTTGGTTAACATACAGTGCAATATTGGTTCCGAGTAGAATTCAGTGATTCATCCCTTACGTACAAAACCCCACGCTCATCACAATAAGTGCCCTCTTTAATACCCATCATCCATCTAACCCATCTCTTACCCCCTCCCTCCATCAACACTCAGTTTCTTCTCTATCATTAAGAGTCTCCTGTGGTTCGTTTTTCTCTCCTCTCCTCCCCCCACCTTCCCATGTGTTCATCTGTTGTTTTTTTTCCTAAAATTTCACATGTGAGTGAAATCATATGATATTTATCTTTCTCTGATTTGCTTATTTCGCTTAGCATAACACCTTCTAGCTCCAACCACACCATTGCAAATGAAAGATTTTATTCTTTTTGATGACTGAGTAATATTATATTATACAGACACACACACATTGCATATCCTTTTTTAAAAAATGCTTATTTAAAGAGAGAGACACAAAGAGCATGAGTAGGGGAGGGACAGAGAGAGAGGGAGGGAGAATGCCAAGCAGGCTCCACATGGTCAGCACAGAGTCCGACTCAAGGCTCCTTCCCACAAACCATGAGATCAGGACCTGTGCTGTATTCAAGAGTTGGATACTCAATTGACTGAACCAGCCAGGAGCCCCAATATCACGTCTTCTTTATCCATTCATCGGTTCATGGACATTTAGGTTCTCATCATAGTTTGGCATTCAACAAGTCTTTTTTGAGCACTTACAAGATGTCAGGCCCTGTGCAGGTGCTGAGGAACATGGAGGTTTCATTCTGTCCAGGATGAGCAACACTGAAAAATAAATACAAGAATGATGTTATAGGCATATGGGACATCATGACAACATTTCACAGGAAAAATTAATATAACTGAGGCTGAACACACAAGGACCCAGAGCAAAGTAGCAGGGACAGACTTTAGAAAAGAGGCTGTTCCTCTTCTAAGAAGAAGATTATAAAGGGTGCTTACAGGCTTAAGCGGGATTGAAGACCTGATAGTGGGAACCTGAAGTGCCTTCCATTTGACAGCTACTGTCTGCCCCTTGGAGTAGAGGCAGTATCATCTGTCTCGAGGCAGCAGTGAGTATTTGGGAGGTTCAGAAAGTAGAAAAGACAGGATGTGTGTGTGTGTAGTGAACACAGAGAAGTATATGGAATCACCAAGCGATGTTTGGAGCCCATTCTGAGTGGGTGGTCATGATCTTATGATGATGTCAACCTGCCAAAGAGTCTGTTTTGATTTTGCTTTTGCTTTTATAGCAGCTAGGCATAACAGGGAGGTTTCGGCCAGGGTTGGTGTTTTGTCAGACAAGTGCCAAAGGACCAAGAACATTTATGATATTGGTGGAAGACTGGTTAAAATAATAAACTAAGGGAAATAAATGAGTGGGGAGTGGCATGAAGAAGAAGGCATCTGGTGGGCAGAGAGGTAGGAGATTCTAGAGGAGATGACAAAGCGGGCTCAGAAGAAAGGACTGAGGTCAAAGGAAGGGGCGCCTGGCTTCCAGTTCAGACTCCGCACAACTTTAAACACCTCCTTTGTCCTCTCCGGTGCTCAGTTCCTGCTCTATGTGTGGAGTGTAGGTACAAGGCTGCAATCCTTTCCAACTGGGCCTTCGCATGATGCTACTCTGTTGGTCAATGTCTTATGTACTCTGGGATCTGAATCAGATACACTAAGCCCTCAGTGGTGACCCAGGGGTGCTTAGATGATTGGTTCCGAACGGATGATAGAATGCACAGAGACTCCCATCTATGTCGTGGATTGATCCAAGAATTGTGGCCTTAGGTTTTCATCTAAAGCTTGCATTAGATTCCTGCAGAAACCCTAAGTTCAATCCCCAAGCATGGCCATTGTAAATTCCCTTGTAAATCATGATCTTCTTATCTTTATGTAAATACTTCTAAGTTTTATAGAGAGAAGGGATGCTCTAGAAAGATACTCACGAGGACCCAGTAGTGACCCAGAGTGACAAAGTGGCAGAATGACAGAGGACAGGAATGTGGGAAGTTGCCATCATAACCACCTGGTTGGGAACAGCCTTCATATTATCATGGCTCATTCTCTTGAGTCGGGTGCAGGATGTGTATAAAAGGCCTCAGACCATACTGTTTCCTCACTTCACCTGACCTGTCCATTGCTTGTCTGACATTGGGAAAACAAGGTAAGTGTCCTTACTGATCTGACGGCAGTTTGGGGATGGCGGGGATTGCTACACCATAGCTGAATGGGACAAGCCATTCTAGACTGGAGAGGATGGGAACTAACTGGTAATTGCAGGAAGATCAGGCTCAGTAATCATCGGGTGGCTCAGAAGTAGCAATCCCAGAAGGGACGAGTGTTAATTGGGATTGGGGTTGGGGTGGGGAAAGCTAGTTTTTAGGACAAGAGACACGACATAGGGCTGAAAAGTAGAACTGAAGGCAGAGCCCATGATGTAAGAAAGAAAAGAAAAAAAAGAGGTGAAGAAAACAGTGGTGAAACCAGGACTCAGGCTAACCACATGGTTTCTAGGATGCATAAATTAGAATATATTATAAAAACAATTTAAGACTTTGGAAACTACTCAAGTTGCTGCCTCAGAAGTCAGGAGTCTTGGGAGAACCAGGACAGGGAGAAGTTACTGACCCCTGGCCCAATTTCCCCTATGCCTGGGAAACGGGGCTTCTCCGCTAAAAAGATATGGATCCAGGAGTCACAGAATCGGTCTAGAACTTCAGAATCTGGAGAAAAATAAATGAAGTTTATAGTCACTGAACTTTCAAAATATCTGCATTGCTTTTTAGAATAACTGAACTTTTCCCAAGATGTCTGGCCAGCAAAACCAGCAGAAGTGCAAGCTCCCTGCCAAGTGTCTTCCCAAGTATCCACCCAAGCGCCCCTCTCAGGCCCCTCAGGCCCCTCAGGCCCCACAGGCCCCGGCTCCCTACCCGGCTCCCTGGCCCCCATCTGCCCCCTCCTGCTGTGTCCACAGTTGTTGTGTCACTGGCTTTGGAGGCTGCAGCTCTCCGGGGTCCTATCGGTTTCCGGACGTCTGTCTGGGCCCGCCCCCGCCTTCCAACTGCTGGGAGAGGGCGTCCTCTGGGTGTTCCAGTTGTTGCCACGGATCTGGGGGCTGCAGCTTTGGATGAGCCGGAGATCCACAGCCAAGGCTGAACCTGGAGTTGATGCCATTTTTCACTCTCGCCTTGGAGAGTTCTCTCTCCTCCTGAACGAAGCTGCCTAGATGTGTACTTACAGGATTCCTCTTTTTGCTAAAAACCTCAGACCTTCTGGCCTTGGCTCTTTCCTACATCAAGACCTGAATGCTACAAAAAAAAACTCTGCTTCCCAAAACCTTATCAATATGCAAAAATAAAGCCTATCTTTCCTGGTACCCTGAGCTCTTTGGTGTTTATTGATGCCCCATCCTCGGTTCTGGGGAGCTCCTATTAACCTGATTCCTCAAGCAGACTCCAGAATGGGCCAGCCAGATGGGAAGTTCCCACCAAGGGAGGTCCCAGACCTGGGCCATCTGAGAGGGCTGTGGGAAGGAAAGATCCAGAAGGGGGCAGCGGGGTGCTCCCAAAACATGAGCAACTCTGTTCCACTGATGCTGCTGCCACCATCTGTGAGGTTTCTTCGAAGACACTATGATTCCCAGCCCCAGAATTTAGCCTCCAGACTCTTCTGACTGGAAGGAATCTTATCCTTAAGAAAGAAATGGCACAGGGATACTTGTTTTCAGACCGTCATTCAAAACGCCATGACAAATACTCTCCTTGAGCGTATCCACCTGACTGAGTCGCTCGCTACTTCTCTTCATGCAGAAACTGGAGTCCTCACAGTGGCACAGTTAGCGCGATTCTCTGAGACACTTTTGCTGTCTACCCTTTGTGGTTTCTTTTCTCCTTGTATTCAGGGGGACAAATGGTGTGGGCTTGGGGGCACGTTCTCAAAACACTGTCCTTTTTAACCCAACAGTGGGCTATCGGCCACAGTAATGCTTGTGCCCTTCCTCCATGTCTAGGGTGCTTAGCCACAGGATTGAGACACTGGTGGCTTGGGGCCAATGGAAGACAAAGGATGGAGCCATGGTCAGTGCACCTATGGTCAGAAGCTGAACGTAACCCGCAGCTTCTATCAACCAAGCCGCAGCTACATGAACATCTGGGCTCACGTGGTAGAGTGAGTCTGACACATGAATGCGATCCCCTAGGGACACTGTAGACGAGAGATCGAGGGCAGCTGCTCCTAGCCATCCAGGCCATCCAAACTAAAGTCTTAGCGTCATGACCGGCCAGAGGCATTCAGGCCACCGAGAGCCATGTTCTTTTACGTCCCAATTGACCTTCAGTCTGAGCAAGGGAATTGCTTGATCTGTGGTTTTCAACTTCTGACAAAAGTAACAGTAGGCATCCGGAGAGATATTTCAGAGGTTCTTGTGAAGACTTTGAGGGAGAAACCCTGTGTGTGTTTATTTAAAATGCTGTGATAATATTTAGCTTGCTTACTCAAAAAGTGGCTCAGTTGGTTGGGTGTCCGACTTCGGCTCAGGTCATGATCTCACAGTCTGTGAGTTCGAGCCCTGCGTCGGGCTCTGTGCTGACAGCTCAGAACCTGGAGCCTGCTTCGGATTCTGTGTCTCCCTCTCTCTCTGCCCCTCCCCTGCTCGCTCTCTGCCTCTCTCTCAAAAATAAATAAACGTTAAAAAAAATTTTTAAGTGTTAAATAACCAGTGAAAAATGGTAACGTCTTAGAGGTCATCAGACTCCCTAGGCAATCTGGCCCATTAGCATAAGTAGCATGTGTCAGAGTAAAAATGAGATAACAAATTAGTGTGCGTTTAAAGTCTTAGTCATATTTATTGATTTAAGGGGAAATACCTTTTCCAACACTCTAGCTTTATTCTTTGAAATAATATCCTCAAACTCGAACTCACTCCTTAGCTCTGGAGGAAGTACAAGTGGTCTCACAGATGAGCTGGTGAGGGCCTTTCCTTCGTGCGTGCACTTCTCTGGTGGCTTGCTCTCCACAGCCGGCGAGTGTCTCTGTGGGCCAGACTCTGTCCCAACCCAGGCCTCAGGTCTTAGACTCCGGAGTAAATACTATGGCTTCCATTTTGACTGTGGACAAGTTACACTCTTCAGTGCTTTACCCACCATCTGTTTCACACCGAGGTCTCTCAACTGATTCAGAATTTGGAGAATAAAGGAATATGATTAATTAACCCCCTCAAAAATTAAGAAGAGCATAAGCCTGTGCCGGATCCACTCCCGTCCTTTATATACTGAATGAGGTTACATGCAATTTTACGCAAAATTGTACTCACACTCATTTCATTAATGTGATATCAAGTAAGTCCAGACGCATCAGTGTCTCACGGTAAGGTATTTTAAGAGCTAGTAAACTAGTCATATGCCCTATATAATAATATAATGCTAAAGCTAATCTGAGTACCATATACGCTTTCTTATCTGACTATACTTATTTACATATTATTTTTAATAAAGATAAAATAATCTTACAAATGGATCCCTGATTAAACAGAAAAAAAATTTAAAGAATAATTACTGCTGTGCCCAACAGAATGTTCAGGCTTAAAGTAGGATAAGTTATACAGTACTGGTACTAGGTGATTTTCAACTAACAATAACCATATTAATTACAGTATACAAAATTAAAGCCATCAGCCCAAAATTTGACCTTAACTTACCCCAAAGTAGTACATTATAATTATGTTATTATCATCAGGACGCACCTTTTATAGTGGTTAGAAATAGGATAAATGATCTGACATGTTTAATGCAGTGAAATTTCACAAGATAGCTTTCGTCACCTATTCCTGGCAATTATAATTTTGCTACAAAGTATAACATACATTTACTTGAAATAGCTAATGTTGAAAGTACAGATAAATTTAAATCTAGATGGGATGCCTGGGTGGCTCAGTCGGTTAAGCGTCCGACTTCAGCTCAAGTCATGATCTCACAATTCATGAGTTTGAGACCCACATCGGGCTCTGTGCTGACAGCTCAGATTCTGTGTCTCCCTCTCTCTCTGCCCCTGCCCTGCTCATGCTCTGTCTCTCTCTCTCTCTTGAAAATAAATAAACATTAAATTTTTTTAAATAAAAAAATTAAGAAAAATTTAAATCTGGCAATGAAAATTCATTTATATTATATCAAAAGTGGATTCCCACATTTTACAGGAGGGGAAAACATATACCACTACAGGAATAGCTTGTTAAAAATCACATGCAGTTGTCGCTGTAAGAAGGATGTTTTATGACTGACTAATTTAGAATTACATTTGGATCATTTGCTCATAAAGAAGTTCTGAAATATTCCAGTATGACATCAACCGCACTTTGTAAATTATCATATAGTTCCAGATCATGAGATATTTGTCACAAAGCTCAACAGGAGGACAGCTGTTCAGAATCTTTCCATTTTGCTTGTTTTGCTTCAGTATGTTTAGGCAAGTAAATATAAAGATGACTGACACAGACTCAAGAGAAGAAAACAACTTTATATATTGAGATTGGATTTTTAACACATTGTTAAATACATAAGGAGAATGTGATGTTTAAATACTGATATTGCAAAAGCAAAAGGCAAGAAAAATTGCAGGAACTGTGCTTTGTGTAGACACTATTGCTAACATATGTCAAAGTACCTATGTGAGGCATGAGAAGTAAATGGATTTAATAAGATGCTGACATATTGAAAAACAAGATCTGATAATCAACCATAAAAATTGCCTTTAACTTGCCAGATTTCCAATAGTATTTGTATGAAATGAGAAGAAATGGCATTTATGTTTTTATATCACAGATCATTGCCAATACAGAGGCAACCTCCTGGCATAGATATTTCAAATGCATTAAGAAATGACTCTTTTGTTTGTTGCTAACCATCATTCTGATTTCATAATTACATCACAGTTGCATTAGTTGCCAAATTTTTCAGATTAGCTTAAGAAACTGAAAAAGCTCAACATATACAGTATTGCAATGTCACTGTGTTTAAAACAAAAATTCAGGTACAAACAATGAAATGAAAGGTTTTTTTTTTCTTTCAAATTTTAATTCCGGTGTAGTTAACATACAGTGTTATATTAGTTTCAGGTGTACAACATAGTGATTCAAGAATTCTATACATTACTCTGTGCTCATCGAGATAAATATACTCTTAACGAAATGAAAGGTTTTGATTCAACATATAAAAAAGTAAATTCAACTTTGTAAACATTGAATTATTAGTAACTCATTAAATGAATATTTATTAGGCACCTACTGTGTGCCAGGCACTAATCTAAGAGTTGAGGATAATGCTATAAACAGAAAGAAAACAGTCCCTGCGCTCATGGAGCCCAGAGTCTAGTGGCAGAAGCAGACAATAAGTGCCCACTGGTTAACAATATAACACATTAAGTGCCACTAACTGGTATGGAGGAGGAATAATTGAAGGCTGGGGGCACAGAGAATGTTGGGGGAGGCCTGCCAGTTGATATGGTGTGGTCGGGGAATGCCTGTGTGGTAAAGTCTTCTTTTCAGGAAGTGAAGAAGTGAACCACATGAATAACTCAGTAGGCAGCAGGACCATGAGTACAAAGTTTGGGCAGAAACACGCTAGATGCTAGATGGAGGGAGGAGTGGGTGTCTGAGTAGGGGTAGGGTCACAGAGATAACTTATATTCAGTTATGATGGGTTCTCAGAAATTTCCTTTTATAATAAGTGAAATGGGCAGGCATCAGAGGTTCAGGGTAGAGGCGTGCCATTACCTGACTTATGCTTTAAAAGTATAATTTTGGCTGTTTTGTTAAGAATAAACTGTAGAGATTAAGGGCAGATCAGGGTGCCTGTGGAGGAGGCCACCATCTTGCCTTGGGGCAAGAGCGAACAGTGATATGGACAGAATATCTGTGCTGGAAGTGATGGGAAGTTTTCAGACTCTGGACACAGTCTGAAGACTGAAGCACAGGATTGCTAAGTAGATACGGGCATACATGACAAAGGGGAGTCAGGGAATGTTTCAGCGGGAAGGATGGAGTTACTTTTTCTGAGAGAGAAAGAGAGACAGTGCATGTGAGTGAGTGAGGGTGGGGCAGAGGGAGAGAGAGAGAGAATCTTTAGCAGGTTTCATGCTCACTGAAGAGCTGGACATGGGGCTCAATCCCACGACCAAGATCATGACTTGAGCCAAAATCAAGAGTCAACTGACTGAGCCACCCAGACACCCCCTCATGTTTTTTCAGGATAGAGTTACTTTTAAAGAGATAAGGAAGACTTTAGGAAAAATGGGTTCAGTGTATTTGCTTGTTTGTTTTGATGGTTGAGACAGGGTGACAACAGCTGGAGAGAGAAAAGGATATCTTCAGTGACTAGGCCTTAGGATGCTCCAACACCTAGAAATCGGGGACATGAGAATTGACTGTAGAGGGAAAGTGAGGCAGAATGGTTAGTGAGGAGGGTGGGAGCCAGGGCAGGGTGGTGGCCTAACAGCCAGGCAAAGGAAGCACTTCCAGAAAGGGTGAGTGCCTACCCCAGCCAGGTGCTGCTGCTGGTGCCAGCCCCATCCATTGTATCTGGCAACAGGGAGACCAGTAGGACCTGGATAAGGGCATTTGGTGGAAATTGTAGGGATGCAAGCTGGGTGGCTAGGCTGAAAGAAGAACTAGAAACAAGAATTCTGAGGAGTTTTATGGTACATAAAACAGGAAGCAGAGTGTTGACTTGAAGTGGACTTAAGAATATATATGTGTGTACATATATGCAATATTTTTACATGACGAGGGGAATGATACAGTATAGGAAGGAGGATGATTGCCAGTAAGATACTTAGGTAGATGGGGGGGGAGGGTCCAGGACACCTGGGGTAGAACTGGCCTCAGACCGGAGTAGTGGGCAGTTCCTGCAAGGGAGCAGAAGGGGAGACAAGAGTACCATGCAGCTACGAATGCAGGTAGGTTAGCAGACGAGAGCATGTAAATATTCTCTTCTGATTGCGTCTGTTTTCTCCATGAAACAGAAAGTGAGTGCCAGGAGTTGGAGGAGAGCTGGGATGTGGCCCGGGTGGCCCAGGGCAGTGGCAGACTGGACAGACTCGAGACCCGCCGTGAGGTTATCCGGCTGTGTGCTTTCAAGTAGTCGCTCTGGTTTGTGGTTGCCGAGAGCCAGACAGCGCCAGCTTCGGGGGTTTGCTAGTAGCGTTCAATGAAGAGAAGGAGAGCGGGAGGGGTATGTGTTAACCCGGCGGACGAGGACAACAACGCACCGAGCTTACACTGGGCGGGAAGAGAGACGAAGGTGTGAACCAGCAGCGCCAAGTCAAGGTGGCCGAGTACCAACGCCTTGTTGCTCCTGGTGGGGTCAAAACCTGTCACAGTTGAGCTCCTGGAGGAAGCCAGTCAGAAACACAGCAGGTGCGGTTGGGGGGGCAGGGGGGAGTGAGTGGATTGAATGAGTCACTAAGGAGAGGTTGCCATTGTTAATAAGGATGAAGTCTAAGGTGGCAGGAGGTGGGAATGGACGAAAGGCGGAGTGAAGGACAGTCCTTTGCAGAGGTCAAGGGATTAGGAAGCAAATCACTAAGGGAATCGTTTCTGTGAATATTAAAATCACCAAGGATCACAACAGAAACAGTGTGGGACGGAGTAACTGTGGGCCAAGTGTTAGATGACAAGTGGGAATGTGCAACAGAGTGCCGCAGGGGGTGGCACCAGGGACCGCTGAGCCGCTCCTGAGCCCGGCGGATAGAACCTGTGTGGATGGGAGGAACACCGCCATCTGGCGGCGAAAGCAGGAAGGTGGAGGGGAGGAGTTAGCATGTGCGGGCGCACGGGGACCCCAAGCCTCCTCCCTCCAACACAGCTGGATGGTTAACAAATCATCGCGAACACTCAAGAAATCCATCAGAGGCCTGTGAGAACAAAACCTGCAAGTCTACAAGCAGAAAAGCGACCACGTGGCGGAAGGTGGGAGGCGCGGAGCGGACCCGGGAGAGGACCTGCGGTGCGGTCAGGGCGGCAGGGCGGGCCGGCTCGCGGAGGCCGCCGCAGCGGTTACAAGCGGCGGAACAGACCCCGAACTTCTAGAAGCCCGCTGCTGTGGGGGTGGGCCTGCTTCAAGGTGCTCGGGAGGGGGAGCGGGGAGGAACCCCGGGAGCGGCGGCGCAGTCTGAGGTCCCCAGGTTTCAGCAGGACGGGCGGCGCCCACGCTGCTCTGCTCCCAGGCGCGGGGGTGGGGACACTGGCCGAGGGCTTTCTGCTCTGTTTCACCATCAACTCCCAACTGCTGCGTGGTGGCGAGACCGCCCTCCTGGCGCGGGCCCATCTCACCAGAGGCCCTAAAATTTGGAGTTTTGAACTCAGATGCAGGCCTGAGATGAAAAAAAAAAAAAGCTCAGACCCAGGCAGTGCAGCACAGGGTTCTGATGGAAACCAGGGACACAAAAGGGGTGACTGATTGCTCTTCCTTGAGGGTGCCCTGAAGAGTGGGGGGCATGACCTTTGTGCTGCCGCGTGCGTCCTGCGCATCCGGAGTGAAAGTCTTCAGGGAGCAAAACAGCGCCACCTAGTGGAGGCTGGAGCCGCTTAGTCCGAGCCCTGCAGCCCCGAGCCCAGGAGTGCAGGCCCATTTCTACACGGCAAGTCCACCTAAGTAGTGCGACAGACCTCTCCCAGAAGGCCAGCACAGAAGGACAACTCACTGACACCAAGTCTGCAGGCCGTTGAGTGCTGCAAAGCTTCAGTCCTAGGGGAAATAGGATCTAGCTTCCTTATTACTTTTATTCTTTATTTTTTATTATTTTTTCATTTATTTCCTTACTTTTTTCCATTATGTTTATTATTTTTAATTTATATGTATGATGTATATAATTTGTATATATCACACATACATATGTATGTTTACATATGTTTTATTTTTTGTTTATTTTCATTTAATTCCTTTTTTTTCATTTTTGGAACTAGATTCTTTTAACAAGCAGAACAAAACACACAAAGGATCTAAGGGTTTTTTTTGTTTGTTTTTTTCTTTGTGTTTTTCTTTCTTTCTTCTTTTCTTTTCTTTTCTGGATAAAATGATGAAATAGAGAAATTCACCACAAAAGAAAGAAGAGGAAGTAGAACCCATAGGCAGGGATTTAATCCATACGGATATAAGTAAGATGTCTGGACTAGAATTTAAAACAATGATTCTAAGAAAAGTAATAACGTTAATATCATAGGAGCCCCAGAAGATGAAGAGAGAGTAAAAGGGCGAGAATGTTTATTCTAACAAATTATGACTGAAAACTTCTCTAAATCTGAAGAAGGACACAGACATCAAAATCCAAGAAGCACAGACAAGTCCCATTAAATTTAACAAAAGCTGGCCATCACCAAGGCATTTCATAGTGAAACTCACAAAATAAATAGACAAGAAAAGCATCCTGAAAGAAGCAGGGGGAAAAACTCCTCAACCTACAAGGGAAGATAAATCAAGTTCACAGGGAAATATATTGCAATAAAGGTTTACATCAAAGATAGAAACAAAGAGCGGGCTCTTTGAAAGAATTAAGATCTATTTATAGAAATTCGGCAGTCCAGAAGGGAGTGGCAGGATATATCCATTGTGCTGAATGGGAAAAAGATGGAGCAAAGAATCCTTTATCCAGCAATCTGGTATTCAGAATAGAAGGAGAGAGTTTCCCAAAGAAAAACTAAAGGAGTTTGTGACTACTAAATCAGCCCTGGAAGAAATATTGAGGGGACTCTTTGAGTGGAGAAAAAAAGACCAAAAACAACAAAGTGTAGAGAGGATCAGAGAACATCACCGGAAACACCAACTTTATAGGTAACACAATGGCACTAAACTCGTATCTTTCAGTAATCACTCTGAATGTAAATGGACTAAATGCTCCAATCAAAAGACAAAGGATATCAAAATGGATTAAAAAAAAAAACCAAGACCCATCTATAGGCTACTACAAGAGACTCATTTTAGACCTAAAATAAACACCTGCAGATTGAAAGTGAGGGGATGGAGAGCCATCTATCATGCTAATAGGTGTCAAAAGAACGTCAAAGTAGCCATACTTATATCAGACAAACTATATTTTAAAACAAAGACCGCAACAAGAGATAAAGAAGAACATTACATCATAATTAAAGTGATCTATCAATCAGGAAGATCTAACAATTATAAATATGTGCGTGCCCTCAATTTGGAAGCAACCGGGTGTATAAATCAATTATTAACAACATAAGAAACTCATTGATAAGAATAAAATAATAATAGGGGACTTTAACACCCCACTTACAGCAATGGACAGATCAGTTAAGCAGAATTTCAACAAGGAAACAATGGCTTCGAATGACACACTGGACTGAATGGACTCAACGATATATTCAGAACATTTCATCCTAAAACAGAAGAATACATCATGGAACATTCTCCAGAATAGATCACATGCTGGGTGATAAATCAGTCCTCAAAAAGTACAAAAAGATTGAGATGATACTGTGCATATTTTCAGACCACAACAATTTTAAACTTGAAGTCAACCACAGGAAAATATTTGGAAAACCCTCAAATACATGGACGTTAGAGAACATGCTACTAAAGAATGAATGGATTTACCAAGAAATTAAAGAAGAAATAAAAAAATCACATAGAAGCAAATGAAAATGAAAAAATGACAGTCCAAAACCTTTGTAACACAGCAAAGGGAGTCCCAAGAGGGAAATATATTGCAATAAAGGCCTACATCAAGAAGCAAGAAAGGTCTCAAATACATAATCTAAACTTACACTTACAGGAGCTAAAAAAAGGAACTGAAAATAAAGTCTAACACCAGCAGAAGAAAGGAAATAATAAAAATTAGAGTAGAAATAAATGAGATAGAAACAAAGAAAACAGTAGGACAGATCAATGAAACTATGAGCGAGTTCTTTGAAGGAAGTCATAAATTGATAACCCTAGTCAGGCTTATCAAAAAGAGAAAGTACCAGATATATAATATCATTAATGGAAGAGAAAAGATCACAACCAACAACAAAGAAATACAATTATAAGAGAATGCCATGAAAATTTTTTTGGCAACAAACTGTGCAATTGGAAGAAATGGACAAATTCCTAGAAACTTACAAACTACCAAAACCAAAACAGGAGGAAACAGAAATTTTGAACAGATCCATAACCAGAAAACAAATTGAATCGGTAACCAAAAATCTCCCACAAACAAACGTCCTGGGCCAGATAGTTTTCTGGAGAATTCTACCAAATATTTAAAGAAGAGTTAATACCTATTCTTCTCAAACTATTCCAAAAAATAGAAATGGATGGAAAGCTTCCAAATTCAGTCTATGAATCCAGCATCACCTTGATTCCAAAAGCAGACACAGACCCCACTAAAAAGGAGAGTTACAGGCCAGTATGCCAGATTAACATGGACGCAAAAATTCTCAATAAAATACTAGCAAATTGAATTCAACAGTATGTTAAAAGAATTATTCATAATCAAGTGGGATTTATTCCTGGGTTGCAGGACTGATTCAATACTTGTAAATCAGTCAAGATGATACACTACCTTAATTAAAGAAAGGATAAGAACCGTATGATTCTGTGTTGGGAGCCATCGTGGGCTCGCAGGTTGAGATGCCTCCCTGTGTGGAAAAGGCAGATGCTGCAAGGTCTCCTGCCGAACAGCTGGCATCCAATACTATCTCCTTCTAATAATCTTTCAGGCCTGGACTTGAGGTTGACCTCAAGAGATGGAATGCCCTTGGTTTTATGGCATATGAAAAAAGGGACTTTGAGTGCGATGCCTTGATGGATAACATCTGAATGAGAGTAACCTGGATAGAAGTAACCTTGAAGTTGCCTCTTGGGGATAGGTTACACAAATGGATAGCAGTTATGAGCTGGCTAAAACTTGGTGTAACTTATGTAGATGTTAGGCCCCTATTGTGTAAACTCACTCACTCATAAGCAAAGGAACTTAGGCAGGCATTAGACAATTATGTCTCTACCAAGCAAGTTACCCTTCCTCCATTAACAATTAACATAGGTGTTAAGGCAGCAATGTTTGTGCCACCTGTGTGCGCAAGGTTACAATAACAACCCTGCTTTCTTCTTGGCAAAAACAGTGTATGTTCATTAGCTTAAGAATGGAATCAAAAAACAGCTAAGATAAGACTCTCCTTCAAGGTCTGGGAAATTGACATAAAAAACACTATTTCCTTTCTTTAACTATTTTATATAACTATATTTTATTTTTCTAAGGAAATACCCTTTGATGTATTAAAGGGTATTAAATCAAATACCCTTTGATGTAATGTGACTCAGTGCCTATTAATAAAGATTTCGAGACCAGCAAAGCAAAATGGTCTGCTGGTTCCAGAAACCAAGCAGCTCTCTTGAGTCATTCATCATGCCGATGCCGTTCATGCTTCGGGGACTCCTGGACTTGCCAGAGCTGGACTCTGGTAATTCTGTCAATAGATGCAGAAAAAGGACTTGACAAAATGTAGCATCTATTCTTGATAAAAACCCTCAGCAAAGTAGGGATGGAGGGAATATACCTCAGCATCCTAAAGCCCATATACGGAAGACCCATAGGTAATATCCTCCTCAATGGGGAAAAATGAAAAGCCTTTCTTCTATGGTCAGGAATAAGACAAAGATGTCCACTCTCACCATTACTATATAACAGAGTACTGGAAGTCTTAGCCTCAGCAATCAGACAACAAAAAGAAATAAAAGGCATCCAAATGGGCAAAGTAGGCAAACCTTCACTATTTGCAGAGGACATGATATTCTATGAAGAAAACCCAAAAGATTCCACAAAAAAAAAGCTATAACTAATACATGTTTTCAGCAAAGTTGTAGGATATAAATCAATTTGTAGAAATCTGTTTTATTTCCAAACACCAACAATGAAGCAGCAGAAAAAGATATCAAGGAATTGATCCCATTTGCGGTTATGCCAAAACTATAAGATGCCTAGGAATAAACCTAACTACAGAGGCAAAATATCTATACTCTGAAAACTATCAACACCTATGAAAAAAATTGTAGAAGACACAAGGAAATTAAAAATTATTCTATGCTCATGGATTGGAAAAAACAAACATTATTAAAATGTCAATACAACCCAAAGCAATCTACGCATTTAATGCGATCTTTATGAAAATACCACCAGCATTATTCACAGGGCTAGAACAAACAATCCTAAAATTTGTATGGAACCACAAAAGACCCCAAATAGCCAAAACCATTCTGAAAAAGAAAAGCAAAATGGAAGGCATCGCAATTCCGGATTTCAAGCTATATCACAAAGCTGTAGTCATCAAGGCAGTATGGTACTGGCACAAAAACAGACACATAGACCAATGGAACAGAATAGAAATCCAGAAATGGACCCCCAACTACATGGTCAACTCATCTTTGACAAAGCAGGAAAGAATATCCAATGGAAAAAAGATAGTCTCTTCAACAAATGGTGTTGGGAAAAGTGGACAGCAGTACACAGAAGAATGAAACTGGGCCACTTTCTTACACCATACACAAAAATAAATTCAAAATGGATGAAAGCCCTAAATGTGAGATAGCAAACTATCAAAATCCTAGAGGAAAACACAGGCAGCAATGTCTTTGACCTTGGCCATAGCAATTCTGACTAGACACATCTCCTGAGACAAGGGAAACAAAAGTAAAACTGTACTATTGGAACTTCATCATAAAGAGCTTATGCACAGTGAAAGAAACAATCAACAAAACTAAAAGGCAATCTACAGAATGAGACAAGATATTTACAAATGACATGTCAGATAAAGGGTTAGTGTCCAAAATCTATAAAGAACTTATCAAACTCAACACATACACAAAAAAATAATCCAGTTAAAAAAATTGGCAGAAGAGGGGTGCTTGGGTGGCTCAGTTGGTTAAGTGTCTGAATCTTGGTTTCAGCTCAGGTCATGATCTCACGATTTGTGAGTTCAAGCCCTGCATCACGCTCTGTGCTGTCAGTGCGGAGCCTGCTTGGGATTGTCTCTCTCTCCCCCTCTCTCTGGCCCTCCCCTGCTGTACTCTCTCTCTCAAAATAAATAAATAAACTTTAAAAAATGGGCAGAACACATGAATAGACATTTTCCCAAAGAAGACCTCCAGAAAGCTAACAGACACATGAAAAGATGCTCAACATCATTCTTCATTCATCATTCATCAGGGAAATACAAATCGAAACCTCTTGAGATACCACCTCACACCTGTCAGAACAGCTAAAATTAACAGCACAAGAAACAAAAGCAGGTGTTGGAGAGGATTCGGAGAAAGGGGAACCCTCTTGCATTGTTGGTGGGAATGCAAACTGGTGTAGCCACTCTGGAGCACAGAGGTTCCTCAAAAAACTAAAAATAGAAGTGTCACGATCCAGCAATTGCACTACTAGGTATTTACCCAAAGGACACAAAAATACAGATTTGAAGGTGTACATGCATCCCAATGTTTATGACAACATTATCAACAATAGCCAAACTGTGGAGAAAGCCCAAATGTCCATCAGCTGATAAATGGATAAAGAGGATTTGGTATATATACATACACAATGGGTTATTACTCAACCATCAAAAGAATGAAGTTTTGCCATTTGCAATGACATGGATAGAGCTAGAATGTACTATGCTAAGTGAAATAAGTCAATCGGAGAAAGACAAACACCATATGATTTTATACTCGTATGTGGAATTTAAGAAACAAAACAGATGAGCATAAGGGAAAGGGGAAAAAAGAGGGAAACAAACTACAGAAGACATAGAGAACAAAATGAGGGTTGATGGATGGAGGTGAGTATGGAATGGACTAGATAGGTGATGGATATTAATTAAGGAGGGCACTTACGATGAGCACTGAGTGTTGTATGTAAGTAACGAATCACTGAATTCTACTCCTGAAACCAATATTGCATTGTATGTTAACTAACTAAAATTTAAATAAAAATAAAAAGAGAGAGAAGGTGGAGGGGCCTTGAGAGAAGCGTTGGCTGGTGATGTGTTTTATTTATGTAGAACCGGGAGTCTTTGAGGGCTCTGGGGAAGTTTGGGGTGCTGGTAGAGGATGGAAGATGGGGTTCCATTAGGGAATGTGTGACCTGTGAGTTTCAATCACACACATCTAGTATGATTGAAACACGTGGGCAGAGAGGGTGCGATGGGGTCAGTGCCGAGAGTCCTCCAGGCAGAGTGGAGTAGAAGGCCATCAGCTCCAGGGAGCAACTGGCAGGGCAAGCAGAACCTGCCCCCCCACGGCCCCTGCTGCCGCCATTCCTCTGGTTGAGACTGAATTTCCTTCAAGGAGTAAGAACTAAGGACCAAGGGTTCTTAGAGTGTCAAGAACAACATTGGGGATTATCTCACATTATTCTATACCCGTAAGTGTTATATCAAATCCTCCTGCCTCATATCACACCAAATCATATACATTTCTCTACTCAACAACACTTCTCTACATGGTCTGACATACTAAATTTAGTTTTCTTTCCACTTTCCACTTTCCAGTTAAAGAATGTGAGTAGGGCTGACAGTCTATGATTCTGTTTTCAAATGTTGGGATTAGTCTAATTGAAAAATAGGCTGAAATTGAAAACAGATCTATTGAAAACAAAAGAAAAAAACAAACAAACCCCAACAACGGTTGGTGCTAGCTGATGGGCAGGGCTTCCCCGCGGCCCTCTGGGGTTGGGCAGTACGTAGTCTGCGCAACCCTGAGCAGCGGCCCTGGTTACCGTTTGCCAAGCAGTAATTACGATTTCGCCAGTCCTGTCCAGCCAGATACAACACCCAGAAGTAGAGTGGATGTTAAAACCAATAATAAGGTTGCAACCATCATCTGCAATTCATTAGTAGTTTTTTGGTGTATTCATCAAAATAGCCAAATTTCTCTAAATCGATTAACTGATGGAAACCTGACTGTGAAAAAAACTTAAATGAATAGATAAACCCTTGTCTGTTTCATATATAGTGACTCCGATGTAAGCTTTTATTTGAAAAATGGTTGCAGTTGTTAAAATAGTGAAAGCTTCCAAAGAATATTACAAGTCCCATGTTATGCCAATAGGGATTATATTTTTAAATTTTGCAAGTAATATTTTTCTTTACAAATATTATCAATAATATGTTTTGTTGTAATATTAATGACATTTGTATTATTTTTTATTTTAGCACGCCATCTGCGTCTTAAGAAAATAACATGCCCACTCAGAGAAAGCCCGAAAGTCGCTGACGAGTTGGTTATGAGCTGGTTCCACATGATCTTTAGCCTGGGCGTTAGTTCACATGTGGAGTTTCTGGGTAAGCTCTGCCTTGATCTACATTGTCTAAAGAACGGGAAGACTCATTAATATTATTTATCTTATTTTACAGTATTAGTGTCCACTTGAGATACTATTCAATGTTATTAAGTATTGGGTATTTTACTGTACAAGTATTTCTCCTTTGATGTGCAACTGAGAAAACAAATTTGTGGGACCTTTGTCTTTTCTCCACTTTAATGCAAGAGAGCATTATGTGTATTTCTTGAACAAAATTAAGGGCATTCTTCCATTATTAAATTAAAAATGTTACATATGCCATGTTCTGATAATTTGGAGAAACACAGTCCAGAGCAACATTCATCAAAACTCCATAAGTAAACAGCACAGGTGTGCTAATTCATTAACGAATTCTATACACGCATTACTGTACTAATTTTAAGTACAATATAAAGCAGAACAAAAAATAAAAATTTACAAGATGGGATAATAACTAGAAATATTTCCTCTCTGAGTCATATTGGACACCCTTCAGTATTAGTTAGTCTTTTTTGGAGATCAGATTTGGTTTAAATGGAAACAGAGCAGCAATGGAAACCCCCTCCAGGCTCCTGGGGCCCACAAGTAGTGTGGTGCCTGAAGAATGAGGTGTTGGTACCTACTAGACCACAAGAGGGCAGCGATGGAAAGACCACGGTATCTGGAGACCGGTCCATGCAGAAGCCAGTGGCGTGGCTCAAACTCTGTCTCTGAGCCTCATCTTAGACATCTGAAGATGGAAACAACACCATCACTAACGACGACACATACTAGGTTGGTTTAGTTTAAAGATTAAATGAGATAATATATTTGGAATTTTTTTCTAAATTATAAACTACTGTATAAAATGTTATTTTCAAAAAATTAGAGGACATGGACTGATCTCTTTTGTGTTTTGTTTGATGTATGTATGTTCCCTTTTCTCTTTTGTTCTGTCTGGCGTTTTCCTGGCTTATTTTCCTTTTCTGATCTTTTTCTTCTCTGTCTCTCGGTGTTTCTGTCTCCCTGACTGGCCATATCTCACAATAGTTGTTAACTCTCAGTTGACATTGTTATGCAGCCCTCACAACAACTCACGACTCTATATAAGAGCACTGTGTCTCTTCATTCCATAGTGCAGAAATTTGAGGCTAAGTGCAGAAATTTGAGGCTAAGCAATTTGTTCCTGGTCACAGAGCTGGTAAATTATAGAGGTGAGATTTTTTTAATTTTTTTTTAACATTTATTTATTTTTGAGAGACATAGAGACAGAGCATGAGTGGGGAGGGGCAGAGAGAGAGTGTGACACAGAATCCAAAGTAGGCTCCAGGCTCTGAGCTGTCAGCACAGAGCCCGATGCAGGGCTCAAACTCACGGACTGAGAGATCATGACCTGAGCCGAAGGTGGACGCCTAACTGACTGAGCCACCCAGGCGCCCTTAGAGGTGAGCTTCAAATCCAGGTTATTTGGCTGTAGCAGAGAATGCAATCAGGGGAAAGAAACCAACTATTAGGTTAGACGAGGGAGGCTCAATATAAGAATTATTAACAACAATAAAAGAAAAGGTACCTACAAGGAAAAGGCTGATGGAGAGCACCACAGAGGGACAAACATGGAAGGGCCTGCATGACTGGAAAGGAGCGGCTCAGCCTCGAAGCGCAGAGAAGTTCTCTGGTTTAGCGGACGGGAGCTGGTCCGAAGTCGCTGGAACACAAGCCGCCTTCCCAGGAGCAGGGGAAACAGGAGTGGGCGCCAGGACCCCACGGCGGCCCGTGTGGTGGAAGGGAGCGCGGGCCGCAGTGGGTGGAAGGCCGTCAGAGGAACCGGCAGCAGGGACGCCCAGCGACGGAGCCCCCGCGTCATGGACACCCCCACCCACCCTCACGCAGGACTGCACGCCTGGTCCAGCCCCGCGGGAACTTTGGTTCCAGGGTTAAGAGGCTGTGTAAAGGTCACCCTCTTGTGGAACCTGCAAGGTGGCAGAGGACCCCAGTCTGGGCCCACGGCGAGGGCAGGTGCCATCGGCCGTCCTCACACACACACCGTGGCTGCCTGGGTGTCCCCTGAGGGGGAACCTGCAGGAAGCTTCTCCCCCCTGCAGAGTCTCCAGCGCCCTCTGTGGAGAAGATTTACCTTCTGCTCACTTTACAGGAGACACCCTCAGGAGGACTGCGGTCCTTATCACAGACCTAACGCGAAAGGGCGCACGTGGAGCCGGGAGGTAGGCAGTGGACGGCCGACATCCTGACGCGCGGGCTTCCTCCCTCACAGACTCGGACACCTGTGCCCGCACACTCACACTCACACGCTCACACACACACCCTCATTCACACACAGGCGCTCACAGTGCCCCCGAGACTTCTGTTTCTCCGACGAATGGACCGCATCGCTGTCCCAGAAGGATTATTCATGGGGACCGTAACTGGAATCCATTGGACAGTAAGTCAGCTCTAGAGCAAGTACTGTTCGTGTTTCGGGACGGGAAGGACGGCTGGCCTTTCCGCCAGGGGCGGGAACGCTGAGCCTTAGACCACAGCCACGTATGGCCACGACTTACCTGGGCCTTCTCACACCGCGCCAGGACCCTGAGGGGCCTCTGAATTCTTGCTGACGGTGAGGCTAACCGGGGGAAGGGGCAAGGGGCAACCACGGGCACGTGCAGGAGTAGTTGTTCTGATTTCTAACTACAGTTTGGACCCACGATGTCGCAGTGGGGTTGCGGAAAGGCTGGGATCCTTCAACTCCCTGGAAGTGGACCCGTATCAGAGAGGGCTTTCCAGATCCCAGCGTGGGGCAGACAGGGGCTCGAGGTCAGGCCTGCAGCTTGAAGTTTGCTTCCATTCCTATAGTGGGACTGAGGAGGTGGCCCGCGGCCGCGCCACCCTGGCCTGCTACGAGCCACCGCAGGCTGATGCCCATCGTTCACAGCCTGTTCAGGCTGCTGTGGGAGAGAAACGGCCCTAACCCTGCCCTCACCTTGGGGCCACGGACCAGGGGCAGAGAATTTACTGAATGGGCCCGGGTGGCTCCAGCATGGGCACACAGCTATGTGTTCCCCCTGGTGGCCGCTGTCCACGGCAACCCGACCAGGAGAAAGCGCGACCACAGAGCCGCTCTGCTCCACCTGCCGGCGACATTTTAGGCTTCGCTGGCTCCACCCTTCCTGATTTGGTTCCTGGAACTGTGTGATGTGCAGGGAGTGAGGCTCTATTTCTTGACTGGGCGGGGTTCATGCGGATTCCCAACTTATGCACACTACGGCTCAATAAAACTACTGTGCACACAGGTGTACAATCACAGAATGATGGCCAGGAAAAATTGTATGTACGCACAGTATAATGGATGTACAGCACATCGTATGCATAGCATATTGCGTGCACGTGAAAAGCGTGAGGGAAAGAAAACAGAACCATATAAAGGTTATTGGGGTGAGGGAAGGGGGACCGACTGTGACTTTAAGTGGAAAGATCAGGGTATAATACATCATCTGGAAAGTGACACGTGTAGGTGAGGACTGGGGGAGGTGAGGGCGTTAATTAAGCTATCGCCACGGGGAGGAGAGTCTGAGCCAGCACGAAGGGCCCTCGGGGGTGCAGGTGTGTGTTTGCGCTGAGCTACAGGAGGGGATTTCAAAATGAAATACCACAGAGTCGTTAATTCTGTGTTGTCCTTGATTCTCCTGTTTAAAACCCCTCCTGGCGCTGGGGGCGCCTGGGGGGCTCAGTAGGTTAAGCGTCCGACTTCAGCTCAGGTCATGACCTCACAGTTTATGAGTTGAAGCCCCGCATCAGGCTCTGTGATGTCATTGCTGAGACCACTGAGCCTGTTGAACCTGCTGAGCTAGCCTCTGATCCTCTGTCTCCCTCTCTCTGCCCCCTCCTGCTCCTGCTCTGTCTCCCTCTCTCTCTGCCCTCTCTGCTCAAGCTCTGTCTCCCTCTCTCTGCCCTCCTCTGCTCAAGCTCTGTCTCCCTCTCTCTCTCCGCCCTCTCCTGCTCAAGCTCTGTCTCCCTCTCTCTGCCCTCTCCTACTCAAGCTCTTTCTCCCTCTCTCTGCCCCCTCCTGCTCAAGCTCTGTCTCCCTCTCTCTGCCCCCTCCTGCGAAAGCTCTGTCTCCCTCTCTCTCCGCCCTCTCCTGCTCATGCTCGGTCTCCCTCTCTCTCTGCCCTCCTCTGCTCATGTTCTGTTTCTATCAAAAATAAATAAACATTAAAAAAAACCCTCAAAGGCCCCAGGCTAAGGGCCAAACTCTCACGGTGCACAGGCCATCATCAATACCGCCTCTACCCACTTTTGCAGCTTCTCCTCTCTCCCCAGGCCGTGCGGCCACACCGGGCTCCTCCTGCGCCTTGTCAGTGCTGGTCCTTCTGAGTCTGAACACCGTGTCACACATCCCTCCGTGCCCCACTTCAAAGCAACTCCTTCCAGCAAGCATCCCTGACCCCAGTGCTGACCCCGTGTGTTCCTGCGGCTCCCTGGGATTGCCTTTACATCATTCTTATGATATAGGATTGGCCCTTTTTGTTGTGTCTCTACTGAATTGGAAGAGCACTGGGCCTGTGAACTCTATCCCACTGAGCCTATACACTTCGTGTTTAGGACAGAGCCCGGTAGATAGTAGGCACTTTATACAAATGTGACCTTCAGGCATCCTTTTTAGGTGACGAAATGCTTGTGGACTAACTACAGACCTCCCTTTGGCCTTCAGGAGAGGATTTGAGCAGTCCCACCAGCAGGACACGCTGGTGGGTTAGTCATAGTCACGGAATCTTGGGGAGGGACTGACGGTGTCACAGAGGCTTAGAACCCCAGAATCTGGGCGCTAGGAGGGAAGAGGAACCATCTGGCATCTCACAGTCATGGACTCACTAGGCTGCTGAGGGGAAGTCCTATCTGCTCCGACCAGTCCAGGGAAGACCGTTTTTCTGAGGGGCCAAGCATGACCATCTTAAATTAAGAAGAAACTGAACACAAGTAGCCAAAACAGGTAACCCAGAGAAAGTTTGTTTTTGGGGGGGTCCTCTCTTCACGTCATCTATCTCTCGTTGAGGCCACATCGTGTCATACATGGTGCTAAACACTGGGCATAGTGGCAGGCAGCAGGTGCAGACGTCTGTGCTCGGGGAGCCGACAGACTAGAGAAGTCCAATAATCAGGGAAACTGCAACTGCGTGGGAATGTAACAGGAGGCGCAGGGACCCCCAGGAAGCCACACGGGGCACCGACCCATAGGCTAGGGAGGTTTTCCTCGAGGGACCGACGTTGAAGGTAAGATCCACATGCAGCCAGGCGATGGCGGAGGGGGCGGGGAGGGCGGCGGGAGGGCTGTGCCAGGTCCGGCCAGAGGCCAGCAGAGCGTAGCAGGGGTCTGCCCTGAGCCAGTCTGGGGACCATGGTAAAGGACGGCGGCTGGACATGAGGCTGGGCTGGCGGGCGGACGTCAGGCCGAAGCCAGCCTTGCCACTCTCCGGGCGGCAAAGGCGGCGGCAGCTCGGGAGGCAGGGGCCTGAGACCACTCCGCTCCCTCCCAACGCCGTGGCGCGGAAGACCGATTGCTCACTCGCTCTCCGTCTTTGCGTGGTGACCTTCCCCCATCGGGACCTGTTCTCGGGGGCGGCCCGTGGGGAATGTGCTCAGAGGGGATGTCAGTGGGGGCAGGTAGGGGAACCCCCGGACAAGAGCTCTGGGTCCCCTCTGGTGACCAGGATAAGCATCGATTTTACAGGAATAGCCCAGCCCGTGCTTGGAAGGATAGAGCCTAACAGACAGGCTAGCCTTCCAGACAGGAGGCTCCAACGTCAATTCAGGAGCACTGCCCTTAGGGAGGAGAAAGGTAGACCACAGACACAGAAGAGGGGGGAAGAGAGAGAGAGAGAGAGAGAGAGGCCGAGAGAAGAAGTCATAAAGGAGGCAAAAACGTTCACAGAGAAAAGCAACAGAAAACGAGAAAGGCGCTCCCTGCTCCCTTCGGACCCCTGAGACCCCGGACTCCGATTTGGCCCCGAGGGGACAGGCGTGGACAGCGAGGGTGCCCGGCTCCCTGCACACGTGTACACCCTGCCGCGGCTCCTGGCGCCCAAGCACACGCAGACTTGACTCCAAACAGCTCCCTCGGCTGCAGCGGAGGCCGGAGGCCGAGAGCCAAACTCCTATGGCCTTTCACTCCCCTCCTCTCCCCATTTTTACGCTGATGACTGTTTTGTGTTCGTTTTCTGCGTGTCTCCCTAGCTCTGCCTCTCTCCTTCCTCCTCCCTCCCAAGCAGGGCAGGGCGTCCACAAATCTCCGCCACCTCAGCTTCTTTCGGCATCTCTCGAACTGCGTGACTTGTCCCCACTCCCACCCCTTAGGAGTCCTGGTCCAGCGTCGTCGTCTTAAAACCAAGTAGAAAAACTCGTCCTGAATGACAGAACTAATTCCTGAGAGACAGGCAGGCAGAGAGTCACGAACAGATGGAGGCCAACACCCTCCGAGTACAGTCACTTTCCCCTCGCGGGCGAGAGCCTGCCGCTGACCCCGTTCAGACCGCAGCCAAACGGCCAAGGACGTGGGAGTGTGCAGGGTGTGCACCCCGGCCGGGCCCTGGCAGGGTGATCCTCTCGAAGCTTCTGTCACGTCTGCTGCTCTGGTTGAGGAGATTCGCAGCATGGTGGACCCCAAAGGGGAGTGGCCACAGTCTGTCCCTCCGAAAGCAGCAAGGAGCATAGTGACAGGCACCTCAGGCGCACCCCAGGGGCTCTCTCTCACAGGGAACTCCGGGATGGGGCTCCGTTGGCCCCAAAAGTTGAGGTGCAGGGAGCTTAGGCTGGGGCAGCACACAGATGGTCACTTTGAAAGTTACTGTGTCCAGCGGGTGGAGGTGTCCACAGCGCCTGGCTCAGTGGGAGGCAGCTTGTACACGCAAGCAGCCTGGGGGCGTCTGCCGATGAAAAGGGTTGGGGCTGCCAGCCTGACACCTACCGTCTGAGACAACCAGGACCCCGGTGTGCGGCGGAGTAGGCCGGCTCCAGGAGTCAGAGGACCCCCTGAGTTGAGACTCCTGCACGTCTTCGGTGAACAGAAGCCGTCTTCCATAGACAGGAGGGGGCGGTAGGCTCTCTTGCTCATTCTGGTAACCCTCAGGAAGTCTTCGGTGTGAGGGGAGTTTTCGGGGGATGGAGTCGCCCCACCCTCAGAACATAGGACAGGACAGAATACAAAGAGGCGGAGCATTTGGAGCAGAGCAGGGCCGGGAGGAGACGGGGAACATGGAAGGGCCCGTGGAGCAGGCGGGAGGCACTGAGGCCAGCCAGGGGCCGGGGGCCGATCCGTGAGGGCCGGCGGGGGGGGGGGGCCGGAGGCCAGAGGCCGGTGGCGGCCTTGCCTCAGCAGCTGCCACTCCCATCTGCCTCCTCCCGGGACACCCGGCCCTCGCAGACTTGCGCCTCCCAGTGTGGGTAGGTAGCCCTGTGGCCTGTCCCCACTGGAGGCTACATGCTCATTCCCCTCCTTCCATGTCTGCCTCGAGTCCAGACGACTCCCCAGGTCCCTCTGCCTTCTGAGTCCCGGCTACTTCTAGACGCTCCGTCCTGCTCTGCAGCCTTGACAGCAGCTTTTATCCACCTGCCACTGGGCAGACGGGGCAAAAACCAGGGGGTGGGGGTGGGAGGGAAGGGGCGGCCATAGGGCCACGCGTTACGACTGAGGCCTTGGTTGCCGGCCAGGAGCACTCAGATTTCCTGGGTGGGAGGGGCGCAAAGACAGGGCTGTCTTGGAATTTCCTACTCCTAGAAGAATCAGGAAATGACACAAGTCCTGAGCGGTTGGGTTTGAGGACACCTATAAAGTCTCATTTGGCCTCATTGTCAATGATGGGAGGTCACAGAGGCGCCAGTCTCCTGAGGCCCCTGGTCTCTGGTGCCACGCCTGACACCAGACCAAGCATGGTCTCCGAGCTGGGTCGGAACCTGGCTTGGACCCACTTACAGCAGCTGACAGAGGCCTCGAGACCCAGGGGTCCTCACATGGAAAACGGGCAGAAATGCTGACCTCTCAGACCTGCTGCAGTCACTCATGAGACAGCGTTTGTGCAGTTGCCTGATGTGAGATTCGAACTCAGGCTACTTAGCGGCACACTATTCCTCATTAGCGAGAGACTTTAGGCAACTTCCTTCCACGTTCTGGTCTTCCCATTTCCGTCTGTACATGTACAAGTACAGGAGAATGCCAGCCGACCGCGTGGTGAGCAACCAGAACACTGACACGCGAAAGGGACAGAACGGAGGGACTGGCTCGTGTCCTCGGAGGTGCGCAACCCTGCCCTCCCAGCCGGGCCTCAGTTTTCGCTCTGGGGATGGATGCATCTGGGGGTCAGAGGAGGGGGAGCGAAAGCAGTCAGCCAGCTGTCCTTCTGAGAATGCTCTTCTCTTTTTCCTAGAACCTTGAAAACTCCAGAAGATGTGCGACCAGCCAAACTGCGATTCGTGCTGCCAGTCGAAATCCCCGTGCTGCCCACCAAAAACCCCGTGCTGTCCACAGAAGCCTCCATGCTGCCAGCAGAAACCGTGCTGCCCGCAGAAGCCCCCGTGCTGCCCGCAGAAGCCCCCGTGCTGCCCGCAGAAGCCCCCGTGCTGCCCGCAGAAGCCCCCATGCTGCCCGCAGAAGCCCCCGTGCTGCACCCAGCCCAGGTGCTGCTGTCTGGAACCCAAGCCTGAGTGCACTTGCCTTAGTAAGGACTCTGAGCCCACATCAACTGAAACTCAGGACAAGAACTCCAAAAGCCAACAGCAGCCCCAAAGTCCAAAACAGGGGTCCAACGCAGGTATATTTGGGCAGAAGAAGTCGAACAAGTAGAGGGGTCATGTCCATCGCCTGGTGGGGTCGGGCTAGGCCCGCATTTAGAACAGCTGTTTCTTGCTGACAACCGTCTGCTCCCCAGCAGAAGCCCCTGTTTCCCTTCCCAGCTCCCCACCTGGGGAGCCCCCAGCTAGAAATGGAAGGCTGAAGAAGCCAGTAGAACCTTCTTTCCTAGTGATCCTGACATCAGATAGCACAAAAATAAAAGAGCATTAAAAAAGAACTTTGCCTCCTTTTCTCGATCTGTGAAACCATCTCACCCACAAAACATCCACAGTCCATGAAAATGTTCTGGAAATGTCATGAAAACCAGAGCCAGGAAACCAGAGCCTTTGTGGAGAGAGTTAGGGAGACTCACTTGTCCTGTTTTCTTTGTTCGTTTATTTGTTTTTAGTTTATTCATTTATTTGGAGAAAGAACATACAAGCAAGGGAGAGGCAGATAGAGGGAGAGAGAGAATCCCGAGCAGGCTCTGGGCTCTCAGCATAGAGCCCGATACGGGGCTGGATCTCACAAACCACGAGATCATGACCTGAGCCAAAACCAAGAGTCAGACATTTCACTGATCGAGCCACCCAGGAGCCCCTAGTCCTGGTTTTAAAATGAAAGTCTTACATTCCAGGGAGCCCTCCAGTCCCAGGCAAAGCGGGGCAGTTGGTCACCCTTGATGCAAGAATGCCTGTGCCCCTGGGTCCCTGGCTACCACAGTTGAGGCCAGAACAAGCAAGAGGACCTCCCTGGGCGTGATTTCCCTCCCCCACTGCAGATCCGAGGTGGAGGCAGGGCCCGGCCAGCTCCGCGGTGGCACAGCCGGTGCAGTCTCAAGGCATCGGTGCGGGCTCTCTGGTCCTAGAGCTCATCGTTCAGTCTCTCGGGCCCTATTGCTTCATCTGTGAAACGGAAGTAACGATAATACCTCATAGGGTTTTTATGAGAATTAAGTGGGATAACTCCCTTAAAGTACTTAACACAGGGTCAGACACACGGTGGAGACAGGACACACGGCTCTCAAAATGCTCTCTGCCACCAGGTTCTGAGTTCCCTGCCAAGAACCTACCATTTTCTGATAACGTGTCCCCAAAACACACTTCCAGTAATCTAGGTGGGCAGGGAGAAATAGAGAAACCAGCCTCATTCGCCATTAGACCTCATTAGTCTAAAACTAAGCCTTTCATGTTTACCGCCTTTCTGGCATGTAATTGATATATCTGTCATCTCCAAACTTTTTCTAATGCTGCTTTGGGTTTCTTCCCTCACGACTGTCCCACCCTCCAGTCCCCAGGAAACAACTCATCTACTTTTGGTCTCTATAAATCTGTTTGCTCTTTCAAGAATTTTCTATAAATGGAATCATCTAGTGATGCACTCTTTTACACTTGGATTCTCTCACTCAGCAAAACGACTTTGAGATTCAAACAGGTTGTTGCATGTATCAATTACTCATTCCTTTTTATTGCTGAGTTGTGGACGCCCTCATTCTATGAATGCACCACACTGTTTTAATCCGTTAATCTATTGAAGGCCATTTGGGTCGTTTCCGGGTTTGGCGATTACAAATGAAGCTGCTATGAGCATTCATGACAAGTCTTTGGATGGACGTATGCTTCCGTTTCTTTCGGGTGAAGCCCTAGGAGTAAAATGACGTTAGTAGGCATGCATTTTATTTTTTAAGAAACCACCCAACTCTTTTCCAAAATGTTTGTCCCGTCGTACATGCCCCGAAGTACATGAGAATGCCAGCTGCTAACCGTCTTTGCCAATATTTTGTAGGCTCGGTTTTTCTAGTTTTCTAATAAATATATAGTGTTATTTCATTGTGACTTTAATTTGCATTTCCTCAATGGCTAATATATCAAGCACTTTCTGTTTGCCCATTGGCCTCCATCTATCTTCTTTACTGAATTATCCGTTCAGATATTTCCTCTATTACTTTACTGAGTTGTTGGGTTTGTTATTGCTGAATTCTGAGGGGTTTTTGAAATATAAATACTCCTGATGCAAATCCTTTATCAGAGAAGTTATTTGGACATATATTCTCAGTCTGGGGCCTTATCTTTTCATCCTCAGTTTCGAAGAAGAGTTCTTAGTTTTGATAAGATCAAATTAAATAATTTTTTTTCTTATGAATCTTATTCTCGGCGCCATATCTAAGAAATCTTTGCCTGATGCTAGGACACAGAGATTTTTTTTCCCATGCTTTCTTCTGTAAGTTAACTTTTGCATGTGTGAAAGGTACGAACAGAGAAGTTCTCCGTGGGGGTGGACAGAGGGCGTGTGGAGGATACGGGGCTCCAGCTGTTCCAGACTATGCTTTCTCTACTCAATTTCATCTTTGTCAGAAGCCAACTGGCCATATCTGTTTGCATTTACCTCTGGATTCTTATTGTGTTCCACTGGTCAGTTTGTCTGTTCTGCCACCATTGTCTTATTTACTGTGTAAGTTCTCTAATTTTGTTCTTTTTCAAAGTTGTTTTAGCTCTTCTAGGTCCTTTGCACTTCCATGTGAATTTTAGAATAAACTTGCCGATTTCCACACATACACAAAAAAAAAAAGAAAAAGAAAAGAAAAGCCTGTTGAAATTTTGACTAGGATTTAATTAAATCTATAGATTAAATTGAAGAAGAATGGACATCTTAACAATATTGAGTGTTTCAATTCATAGATATAAAATTATCTGTCCATTTATTAGGTTACCTTTAATTCTTTAAAATTTTGTACTTTTCAGTGGACAAGTTTTTACACATATTTTGTCATATTTTCCCTACATATTTTATAGGTATTATCAAAGCGATCATATTGCAAACAGTATTTTTTATCTTCAGTTTCTGATTTTCACCATTAGTATATAAAAACACAATTATTTTTGCTTAGTAATCTGTACATCGTTTATTAGTATTAATAGCTTCATGTAAATTCCATAGGGTTTTGAATACATTTTATCCCTTTTTTCCTGTCACTTGAGAATGTTCATTCTCTTCTTACTCCACTAAGAATTTTTAACAGAAATGAATGTTGGATTTTGAAAAAAAAATTCTACATTTATTGGGATGATTACAGTCTGTGTTAATATGGTGAATTATGTTGATTGATTTTTGAATGTTAAAACAACCTTCCATATCTGAGATAAACCCTATTTGACCTGGTTGTTTAATCCTTTTTACATGTCCTTTTATTTGGTTTGCTAAAATTTTTTAAAGTTTTGCCTCTGTTAATGAGGGATATTGATCTATAGTTTTTGGGTTTTTTCTTCAATTTATAGAGCAGCTTGTGAGAGAATTGGTATAATTCCTTCCTTAGATGTTTGTTAGAACCCACCATCTGTGCCAGGAGATTTCTTTGTGGGAAGGTTTTTAATTAAAAATACGATGTCTTTAAATGATTTAGAGTGTTTCAGATTATCTCTTCCCTTTGGAATTTTTTTTGTCTAGTTTTTGTCTTTTAGGAAATATATTTTATCTGTTTTTATTTATTGGCATAAAGTTGTTTACAGTATGCCCTTATTACTTTTTAATACCTATAGAGTTTGTAACAAGGTGACCTCTTTCGTTTCAGCTGTTGGCCCTTCGTGTCTTCTCTCTTTGTTTCCCACTCAGTCTGCCTGGCATCTTCATTGATTTTATCAGTCTTCTTAAAGAATCAGATTTTTGTTTCATTGATTTTCTATGTTTCTTTCAGTTTTTATTTTATCAATGTCTGATCTCATCTTCATTATTTCCTTTCTTCCACTTACTTTGAGTTTAATTTGTTTTTCTTAGCAGTTTCTCAAGATTATGGCCAAGGCCATTGATTTGAACTTTTTCTTTTTCTAATATGTGGACGTCATGCTATAAATTTTCCTCTATGTGCTCTGTCAGGTACATTTGAAAGTTTTTGATATGTTGTTTTATTTTCTGGTTCAAAAGACTTCCTAATTTCCTTTTTGATTTCTCCTTTGACCCATGAGTTAGTTATAATATTTTAAATTATTATTTTCCAAATGTTGGGAGATTTTCAAAAGATCTTTGTTATTTCTAGTTTTGTTCCTCTGTGGTCAAATAACATCCTTTGTATGATTTGAATCCTTTTAAATTTATTAAGTCTTATTTTGTGGACCAGAATATGCTCCATCTTGGTAAATACTCCATGTCCACTTGAAAAGAATACATTCTACTTTCATCGAATGGTGTCTTTGATAGTATCGATCAGGTTAATTTATTACGCTGCACGATTCGAGTCTTCTGTATTTATACTGATCTCACAGCCGCTTGTTTTGTCAAATATTAAACAAGTCACGTTGAGAGCTCTGGCCGTAACTGTGAATTCCTCTGTTGTTTCTTGCAACTCTGACACGGTGCTATATACACCAAAGATGTTCATACTATGCAAGGAAGCTGCAAAAGATTGGGCCCCCGGAGCCTCAGCCAGATGGAATGTTCCTCTCTCCAGGTAAAATCCCACTGCACTTCCCCTGCCTCCAGCCCCTCTCCCTGTTGCCTCCTTCCGGGGGTGGGTCCAGCACAGACCCCTCAGGAGGGCTGGGCTCACCTGGTTTTACTAGCTGCGCAGCCCTTGCAGAGGTGAAGCGCTCAGCACTCATCTCGCCCCTGAATGCGGAGCTTACCGTTATCTTCGGCATCACTACTAGCTTCCTTTGCTGCTGGGAGCTGCTTGGAGGGGAGGATGGAAAGTGGCTAAAGTTCCTGTTATTGCCCCAATGGAGGCAGGGAGTGAAGCAGTGAAACTCTAAGCATAGAAATACCAGCAACCGAGTGTCCAGGAAGATTCCAGAAGACAGATGGGGTCTTGGTTTTGCTCTTGGAAACTTGGGGCTATTAAAGGAAGGGGTGTTTACAAAGTCATGTGCTCAGCACCGCCACAAAAAAAGGAGAATCAGCATGGAGGGGCAAAAATCTGGAATGTTGAGACCCCATCCTTTATCTCCCACAAAGTCCATCCCTCTTGTCAGCAGCACGCAACCCAGGCAAGGGGCTGGGGCTGGATGCTCAAAACAAACATTCTGAAGTTTCTAAGCAGGCTTTTGGGATTCATGGCAGACATCTAAAGACCTATACCTTCCATAAAGCAAGCTTAAATAAGTAGGAGTGGGAGAGGAGACCCTACAGTGCCCGAGGTTACACTGGGCCTGCCCGGGTTTATCAGGATTTGAACATACGATGTTTTCTGCCATCAGGAAGGGTGAGTAGATAGTAGATGTTAAGTTTATTTATTGAAAGGTACATGTTGCTCTTTAACATGAGTAGATTCATTCCTTCAAGTGGTATTTAGGAAGGAGATGGACATGTGGGACTGTGCACTGAGTGCGGTCCTAGGCACCGGGGAAGTCAGGAAGCTCGTGCGATTGGGAGCCCCGCTCTCATAAAATTTCATTCTAGGGAAGCCAGCACACAAATAAGTAATGTCAGTTCAAACAGTGTTGAGAGCTGTCACGAGACAGAGAGTGCGGTGCAGTGAGTGCTCTGGTTTAGGTGGGAGGGGCCATCTCAGGGAGGTGACATTTGGAGTAGAGGTCTAGCCGACGTGCACAAGTAGGGCACGGGGACATCTGCAGAAGAGGTCCCCAGGGACAGGGAACAGGCACTCAAACCCTCCACCAGCAGGAACTGGGGAGCAGGCACAGGGCTGAAAGGAGCACAGGCTAGCATGACCGGGGCAGGGCCTCGTGGACAGTGGTCTGTCGGTGATGGCTCCCCAGCAGAGGAAGGGCAGAGCCAGGTGCCAGGGTTAGGAGCTGGAGGAAGGGAGTGGGCACCAGCTGGTTCCGCATTCATCTGCTTCTCGCCACACCATGTTTTGGAAATACTGTCTGTGCTCACTGTTCTCAAGTTCCCTCCTTGCATTTGCTCTTGAAGCCACTGCAGTCTGGCTTTCATCCTCCCTGCTGCCTTTGGCTGCCTTGTCAAGGTCACCAACAGACTCCACGTTGCCTGGCTCCGTGGCCTTCCAAGGTCACCAACAGACTCCATGGTGCCTGGCCCCGTGGCCTTCAAGGTCACCAACAGATTCCATGTTGCCTGGCTCCGTGGCCTTCCAAGGTCACCAACAGACTCCATGGTGCCTGGCTCCGTGGCCTTCCAAGGTCACCAACAGACTCCATGTTGCCTGGCTCCGTGGCCTTCCAAGGTCACCAACAGACTCCATGGTGCCTGGCTCCGTGGCCTTCAAGGTCACCAACAGACTCCACGTTGCCTGGCCCCGTGGCCTTCAAGGTCACCAACAGACTCCATGGTGCCTGGCCCCGTGGCCTCCTCAGTCCTCATCTGTACAGCATCCCCCCTCACCTCCCTCCCGTCTGTGTCCCTCCTTGGCCATGTCTCTGCATGACTTCCGGCAGACCCCGTCTCGGCACGCATTTCGTCCCCAGTTTTTCCAGGCCTTCACTTATTCCTCCTCATCTGCCCGCTCACCGCTGGAGGGATTCAGGGGACTATTCTTGAGTGCCTCCTCTCTTCTGTCTGTATTCATTCCCGTGATGATCTCATCCTGGCTCATGCTTCAGATGCCTCTTATAGGCTGGTGATTCCAAACTTACAACCATTGCACGAGCCCTTCTTCTGAACTCAAGACTGGTATGTCTAGTTGTCTGCTTGGATGTCGAGTGGGCACCCCGAACGTAACATGCCCCAGAGCTCACCAGTGTTCTTCTCCCCCCAACTAGCTGCTCCCCGGCCTTCTCCATCCCTGCGAATGGCAGCTCTATCCTTACAGGCACTCAGGCCAAGAACTTTTGAGTACTTTATGTCTAATCTCTTAGAGGATCTCACGGACTCCGTCGTTACAACATGTCTGTGATCTGACCACTTCTCCCTCCTCTACCACACCCCCCCAGTTCCAAGTCGTTGCTACATTCACACAGTCGCCTCTTGCAGTTCTACCTGCTTCCATCCTCACCAGGGAGAGCCCTTTCAGAGCAAGTCAGATGAGGCCGTTGCTCTGTATGGCACTCTCCTGTGGCTTCTCGTCTCCTCCACCGCGAAAGCCCAAGACGCTGCGTGAGTCCCTGGGCTGCCACCGACACCCACTTCTGCACCCTCCTCTCTTACGTCTCTGTCCCTTGTTCACACGTGCCCGGCAACACTGGCCTGCTTGCTGGTTCCAGAACATGCCAGGCAGGCCCCTGCCTCAAGGACATGGCCCCTGCTGTTTCCTCTCCCCTACTTATCTTCACACTGGTGTCATTTTCATCAGGTTTCTGATGTGAGGTGTCCTAACTACTCCATTTAAAATAAACCGCATCCTCTCCCCTAGCACTCCATAAACCTCTTTCTCGTCCTATTTTTCTACCTGTATTTCTAACATGCTTTATATTCTGCGTATGCGTTTATTTTGCTCATTGTCTGCCTGCTGCACTGGGACGACAGCTTTAGGAGGGTGAGGATATTCACCTGTTCTGCTCAATGCTGTGCCCCTACTACCTAGAACAAGGGCTCATAGAAGCTCTCAATAAATAGCGGTTGAATGAAAAAGCAATAAGGCATAAAGTGAAAACGTTATGTCAGCAGAGAGAATGGGATGTACAGAGGCATAGAGGGAGTAGAAGTGGACTCGGGAGAGCCTGGTCCAGACCTGCCACTGACCCCGGGTGTGATCTGTGTGCCTCTTTCCTCTCTCTAAACTGCGTCATCCTTTGCAAAGCCAGTTGGACTGGCTGACTGTGAAGGCCCCTCCAGCATCGGCTCTCTCAGACCTGGATCCTTTGCTGCCGGGAGATGGCTCTGGGGCCAGAGGCTCCTGGGAGGAACACCGGAATCCAGGGCACAGGGGAGAGAGGAGGGCAAGGCTGAAGTCCAGCAAGCACTTGCCTGTAAGGAGAAGCCCTGGACCTGCCTTTCTCCCCCAAAGCCCTCTAACCTCTCTCTCCCCTTCCCGCCCCATCCCACGCCAGACAAGCTTTCTGGTAACACCTGAGAGTCAGGAAAATGACAGTCCTGCAGTTTCCATCTGGCCTGTCCATGCTTTGCAGCTCCTTGGTCTTCCCCTGTGGCAGCCCTGGCTCGTCCTGGGGACAGAGCAGGACTCCCATAGTCGTCGCATTCAGTGGGCATCTCCGTCTTCAGTGGTGGAGAAGGATGTTGGCCTGGAGCAGAGGCTCCCTGCTTGATGCGCTTGCTGGCTGTGGGACCACTGGTCAGTTGTGACACTGCCCTGTGCCTCAGTCCCTCATCTGCGACACGCGGAGGATTAAATTAGACAGGGGATGAGGAGAATTTCCCACTCTATATCATAAACGGCAGGCTTCGTAGGTCTGTTTCCTTGGCGTTCTCCCCAGGGGAGACTTCCAGAGGGACTCTTGCAGTCCTGGTCTGTTCTCACTTGCATCCGTGCACAGGCCAGGCAGCTGAGCGCTCATATGGTGTGGTACCCACATCTCAGTGTCTCCATCAGATGGGATTTTCCTGAGAGCAGGAGCAGGGTCCGCCCCCAAATCTAGGGCTTCCTGAAGTCAGCAGTGTCTCCCTGTCCAGCTGGGAAGGTAGGGTCGCAGGCCAAGGCCCACACCAGCGCACCGGCCCAAGCGGGGCCCCAGACGCCAGTACGTGCCCTGACTCCGCACGGGGGCCCGGCTCGCTGGAGCTGGTTAAGTGGGAAGGCACATTTCGGGGAGGAAAGACTAGCACTGTTTTATAGTCTGGAGCACGCCAACCTGTCTGGAGGCCCAGAGCAGCTGGACAGCTTCCAGACAAACTGTCCGCAAACAGAGAGTTTGAGGCTGGGAAGGGGCCGTGCTGGGGCAGCTCACAGCAGCTCAGAAGGACCCGAGAGAGGCGGGGAAATGCAGGCACGAACTCCTCCTGCCGAAAGCCTCTCCTCCGGGACCAAATAGGCCGCCAGACCGCCCCGATCACACCCACCTGCACACACTCATTCACACACACCTGTAGACACACACACGTGTTTGCACGCATACACCACAGCTATCGGAGCGGCCCCGGCGATCCCTGCAGGAGGAATTTTAAGACCAATTACTCCTCTCAGGAAGCGGCTGGTGTAGAGTCAGGAGCCCCGCCCTCCCTGTGAGCGGAGGAGGGAGAGGGCTGGAGAGCCTAAAACCAGGAGACCGGCCGAGTCTGCGGGCATCCGCTTCCTTCGATTGGTCTGGCCACTGGCAACCCTAGTCAGGGCCTGCACCGCGGGACTCCGCCCCTCTGTCCCCTTCTGTTCTGCAGCTGCCTCTTGTCCCTGCTCTGTGATTTCCCTCGCTGCTCCCTCCACCCATGGCCTTGTCACTCTCCCAGGCTGCCTTCCGCCAGGTGTGCCCTTCCCAGCATTGCCTTCAGATCCTGCACACAGCCCGGGGAAGGCTCGCCCCAGCCTTCCCCACCCGTCAGTCGCACTCTGTGTGGCCGGGAGAGACCGTGGCACCAGTCTCCGGCCGTCCGCGCACCCCTCAACTGCCCCTTGGACTCCTTTCTTTCTTCCACATCAGAGTCAGACCCAAACGGCTGCCTGTCTCCTGCCCACACAGGCCCCCAGACCCCTCCAGGGGCTATCATGCCACTGGGATTCCTCAGCGTAAGGAACACAGCTGGTCCACACGGGGACTCACGTGCGCGAGGGAGACCGTCCGGTGGGCTGAGCCGAAGCGCGGCCTGAGGCCCAGGAGCAGACTGGCCAGAAGATGGAGCAAACGGGAAGTCAGGGGACCTGACTTCTGTCTCCACTCCACCCTCACGCACCGCGGGCCCTCGGGACTTCAGGCTTGTCCCTGGCAAAATGAGAAAGTTAGATCTGTTGGCTTTGGAATATCTTGTATCCTTAAAACTGTATTTAAGCAGGTAACACACTGACTTCCGTCAGCAAAAATGGCCATGACTCCCAACAATAAAACAGTCAGCTTGAGTGCAGCCTGTGTGCTCACCGTGTATATTACCTCACCAAGTCCTCAGGAACGGAATGAGGTATTTGTATCCCCATTTTACAGAAAAGGAAACCAAGGGCCGTAGAGTTAACACGACACGTCCAGATAACGAGAGGTGCACTGAGATTCAAACCCGGGCCTGTCCTCCTCCAAAACCAGTGCCCATCCCTGAGAAGGAGCCCTCCTCCAGGTTGGATTAGGCTAACATATACGCCAGCACTCGCCAGGAAGTACAGCTTTCTGTTCCCAGGACTAATGAGGGTGAAACCAAGTGCATTTTGGCTGAACGTGGGCCGGAGAAGACTGACCCGTCTTCCAGAAAATCCAGAACAGCCCACGATGGGGTCAGTCCGCAAACGGCTGACTAAGAGAATCGGAAGATGTGTGAAGTTATGTAATGAAACCTGTCCCCACCATCGGATGCTCAGGCGCCTGGGAAGGCAGCCTGGTAGGGACGGGCGCCCCCCACGAGGAGATGGGGACCGTGTGGGTCCAGCCCAGCTCCATCGCAGACCTTCTGTAGACCCTCGGGCAGCCCACGTCTCCTCTCCAGACTTCGATGCCCACCTGGCACAGAGCGGCTGGCCGCCCTGCACCCGCCTGGCTGTTCTAGGAAGCCCCTATGCACCAGGCACGCGATGCGGCCTTCTCCACGCTCTCAGCCCCTCTAGTGCAGGCATGCTGCTGCATGCTGCTGCCAACATTCTACCACAAAGAATGCGATTTCCCAAATGGGAACCCCAGGGAGAGGGCACCCTGCCAGCTGGGGGGAGGGCGCTAAGCGTCTCTGTTTCTCCACCACCGACAGCCTCCGTGCCTTTGCTCTTCTTGCTGTTCCAAGAGCAGAGTCATCCATTCCTTCCGCAGCAGTCAGCACTGGGGGCTGCAGGTGGGAACCAGCAATCCCACAGGCCAAGGAGGGAAGCCAGAGGAAGACAAACAGACAAACAGCGTACATCACAGCAACCAATCCGGAAGCCCGGGGAGGGGGGGGAACCAGCCTCTTGGCCCTTTATTGGTCTCCTCTCTCTTCCTTGCCTGTTGCCTCCTGGAGCAGCGGCCAGGCACAGGAGGCGAGTGAGGAGTGGAGGGCGGGCTCAGGAGGCCGTGCAGCAGGACAGCAAGGATTCGGGGTATGTGGGGGTCCTGCCAGTGCAGGCTGCACATTGAGAGATGATGTCAGCGGCAGTGACCTTGGCAGAGGAGGGGGCCTATGTGGAGGAAGGACAAGTTAGCAGCCTCCGAGAGACGGGGCATCGCCTCGCCAGGGACCAGCCTGGGCATGGCCACCCACCACGGCAACGAGGGACCTCCTGCTCCAAGTCATCTGCCATCACCCCGTACTGCCAGCCTACTGACAGCCGTCCTTGACACCGCCCCCGGGCAGCGAGATGCTCTGACCAAGACTCCCTCTCCCTAGAGCCAAGCAGCAGTCCTGATGGGTTGTCTTGCTCAGGGAGAAAGAGATCCCAGCCGGTTTCTGCCTCTGCCAGAGAAACACCCAGCGCCTCCCTGGGCTGGGGAAGAGCTGGGGTCAGGCCCTCGGCATGTGTCACGGGATGTGAGCTCATAGTCATCACACCGGGCGGGGGCCGCGCAGGGACCCAGACTCACCGCGCGCACCCGCGGCCTACGAGGTCACTCCGCAGGCGCTGAGAGCATCTCCTCCACACACCTGCACGTCTGTCCCCTAAACGGGGCAGTCTGAGGGCAGAGCACGGGGCCTCCGAGCCCCCGACAGGCCGGGGCTTCTCTCACCCCTCCCCTGCACACGCGCGCTCCTTCGGTCCCCCGCTCCACCCTTCTCCCCACACCCTAGCTTTCCCGGTGGCCACAGGTTCACACACACTGTCTTCCCCCCAGAGCTCTCATTATGCTGTGAATCAGAGGGCGGGAGGCAGATCCGGCAGATAAGAGCCCCTAAAACTCATAAGACCGGTGTGACTTCCTTGAGCAGGGTCTGCGGCCCTGGGACTGACCGTGAAGGGCTGGGGAGAGGCGGATTCCTCCCGCGTGAGGTCAGCGTCAAGTGCAAGGCATGAGCGCCCGCGTGAGTGTGAGGATGCGTGGTTAGTTCTTCACGGAGGAAGGGGAGGTCAGAGGGCGTGAAGAGGGCTTTCCTGGCCCCAGAGGATAACGCAGTCCCTGTGCTGGAGGGCAGGCAGTGTGAGGCCCGGGCGGGGTCAGGGAACAGAGGGCGCCAGCCGATGGCGGTATTCCAGGGGGAGGGGACTCTCCACCGTCTTTCCAGACGGAGCTCTAGGAGCACGGCAAAATTAGCACTGTAAATAGATCTTTCTGGGGTTGGAGGGAGATGCCTGTCAGGAAACCACTGGGAATCAGGACACTCCTCACAATTAGCCCCAGAAATGAGTGTTTGCTTTCATATTATTCCAATATTTCCCTTTGAATAGGTTGTAAAAAAAGAGAGTTTAAATAAATGATATCCACAAAATGAGCTATTAGCCAATCATTATAAAGAAAAGCATGTTAGGGGTGCCTGGGTGGCTCAGTCGGTTAAGCGTCCGACTTCGGCTCAGGCCATGATCTCATGGTTTCATGAGTTCGAGCCCCGCGTCAGGCTCTGTGCTGACAGCTCAGACCCCGGAGCCTGCTTCAGATTCTGTGTCTCCCTCTCTCTCTCTCTCTCTGTGCCCCTTCCCTGCTCATGCTCATTCTCTAAAAACGGAATAAACATTAAAAAAAAATGAAAGGCATGTCACAATTCAATTTTGTTTGCAAACACGTTTGCACATACTCCATGCTAAAATGTTTAATCGTGGTTATCTCCAGGTGGTCAAATTCACCGTTCCTCCATTCCTCCAACAGATACTTACAGGGCACCTTGTGCATGTGATGGTTATAACAGATTCAGGGGACATCGTGGAAAACACCGCAGGCAAAACCCCTGCCTTACGGAGTTATTTTCCGGCAGGAAAGATAAAAAATAAATAAGTGGGCAAATCTCTTGGCTGTTATTAGTGAAATAAAGCGAGTCGGAAGATAAGCCTCTATGTAGGTAGTCAGGTTAGGCTCTCTGGCAGACCCCAACACTTACACTGAAGCTAAAAGACACGAAGAACCAGGGCCCCCGGAGGAGCCTGCTGGCTGAGAGAGTGGACGACCCTGAGGTGGGGAGCCCTAGAGTTGTCCTAGGAACTGAGGACTCTTAGTGAGAGCCTTTGGAACCATAGCGGTGAGTCTGGATTTTATTCCAGATGAGCTAGGTCAATTTCAGCATCGAGGAGGGATAAGTTTCAACCCTGCCTCTGAAAGATTGCTTAAGCTATTATTACCGAATTATTTGGAGAAATCGGCGAATGATTTGGTTTTGATCTTTATACTTTTATGTGTTTCCAAAAAAATTACAGGAAAAAGCAATAAAAAGCAATCATAAAAAGCAATATTTATTGTTTTATGTATTGTATATTTAATGCTTGTTTCTTTGCCTGGACTCGTCCATGGTTTGGATTATTCATGAACACGGACTTCTCGAGAACTTCTGTAACTACAAACTTGCGCGTTGGACCTAGACAGCCCCCGACTCACAGCAGGAGGCCCTTACGAGCCTCCTACTTGGTTCTTCTGGTCTAGCGTCTGACCCCTCAGGCCAGGATTTATGTCCACACAGAATGGAATTGTAGGTATTTCTTGAGAGCAGACAGGCTGTGGGCTAGTGCCCGGCAACCTCATCCCTTCATGAAATGTGATTCTTCTCATCTTGACACCACGTACCCTGGCCTGAACACCCCATCGAGGCATGCAACTTTCAATTCTGTGCCCTTGGAAATTAATCCGTAGGCCTAATTATGAGAACGGCCCTGGTTTATAAGTGAAGAAATTAAGATTCAGAGAAAAGGGTTGGCTGAAGTCACAAAGCAATGGAAAAAAAGTGACAAGTTTCCCCGGATGCCTCCCTCACCTCCCCATGGCCGGGTCAGACGAGTTTCACGGGAATGACTGAGCCCCCAGAGCCCTCTATGAGTCTCCATGAAAGGGGCCCTGAGGGGCTTTCTGCTTCAGGTGCCTGTGATGAGTCAGGAAGGGGCTGGAGGAAGTGGACCAACTCGAGTGGTGAAACCAGTCCATCTCCTTCAGCCAGGGCAGGAGGCTGGGCCGGGGAGCCGTATAAGGGCAGCCCGGCCCCTGCTCAGCTCAGAACTCCGCCAGAGGCCTCTGCAGCCGTGTCCCGGCGAGGCTGGTGAGTATGAGCTGGGAGGACCGGGACTGGTTCTGCACACCAGAACGTGGCTGGCGGCTGGCCGGGGGCAGGGGCATGGATCGCTCTCAGACTGGATTCAGCTGGACCCCACGTCTTTCCAGAAGGACTCAAGTCACTATGCTGAGGGACATACCCCGTGGCATGGAGATACAGAACAGAGAGCAATCTGCTCCCCTCCGGTCCTATCTGTTCTTGGTTTGGTGTTTTGGAGTGTGCATGCGTGTGTGTGTGTGTGTGTGTGTGTGTGTGTGAGAGAGAGAGAGAGAGAGAGAGAGAGTGCAAAAGAGAGGAAGAGAGAAGATGGGGATAAGGGGAATATAGCCAATTTCTTCCCTGAAACTGTTTTCTTTGGGCTGACCGTGATTGTGCCTCCATCGGGCGGCAGGGGGTGAGGGGAAAGCACGTGACTCCTGCTACGCTGCAGAACGGAGGACTGAAAACCGGGGAAAGACTTCTAACTGGAGAGACCTAGGCAGAGCAGGGGCAGGAAAATGCGACTTAGAAGGACGAGACTCGAAAGAACTGGCTCCACTTCTCAGGAACCTTCCAGGCCTTCCCTCCACCTCCACCCCACCCCCAGGGGCTGGGGCTGCAGCAGAAGCCCCAAAGGTCATGAGAGAAAGCTCTGGAGTCGAGCAGGCCAATCTGCTGATTTTGCAGAGGAGAAAGCTGAGGCCCAGAGGGGCTCAGCGACCTGCCCAGAAACACACAGCCCTTCAGCGGGACGCTTAGCAGATCCTATGTCATGTGACCGGTCCAGGGCACGTGCGTGACCTGGCACGGACCGCTGATTTTCTAGGACACGGGAGTCCTCCCAAGTCCCTGTTTCCCTAGGAACTCACCTCTTCCCATCGGAGCTCGTCGCTCGGCCAGTGGAGATTAGAAGTGGGGGCAGAGGCAGGTGCCTGGGTGGCTCAGGTGGTTAAGTGTCCAGCTTGGTTTTGGCTCAGGTCATGACCTCATGGTTCTTGGATTGGGATCAAGCCCTGTGTCCGGCTCTGCATTGACAGTGGGGAGGCTGCTTGGGATTCCCTCTCCCTCCTTCCCTCTCTGTCCCTACCTAGCTTGCACTCTTTCTCTCTCTCTCTCTCTCAAAAAAAAAAGGGGGGGCAGAGGCAAGGATTAGGCGAGACATGGCACCCAGCCCACCCTTGCCCAGCAGCTGTGAAGACAGACCTCTTTGTCGGCTCTTTCTGGGAGCAAGAGGTTCCCAGGAGTCCTCCCCTCCACTCTGTGCTTCTGGGGGACGGCAGCCCAGGGTGGCTGGGAGAGCCCCACCCCCAGGTAAGAGAAGGGGTGCTGAGAAGCCAGGCCCCCTGCGGGCTCCCGGGACTCGCCTGCTCCCTCTGCCGTCAGTCACCCTTCTGACCCCTCCTGTTTTTCAGGCTGATCTCGAGCAGCTGCCAGGATGTCCCAGCAACGCACTCTGCCGGTGACCCTGCCCCCTGCGCTCCGTCAGGAGCCCCTCGGGCCTGTTTCTCCTCCCATCAACACCCAGCAGGAGCAAGGGAAACAGCCAACCCTGCTGCCTGCCTTGTGCCGGAAGACGCCCGCTGAGGTCACGGGGGAGGTCCCCCTGGAGCCCGGGGAGAACCACACGACTCTCGTGAAGGGGGTGCCTGAGCAACAGTGTGAGCCACAGAAGCAGGAACAGCATCTGGAACAGCAGCAACAGCAGCAAGAGTCACAGGAGCAGGAACGGTGTCTGGAACAGCATCTGGAACAGCAGCAGCAGCAAGAGTCACAGAAGCAGGAACAGTGTCTGGAACAGCAGCAGCAGCAGCAGGAGTCACAGGAGCCGGAACTGTGTCTGGAACAGCATCTGGAACAGCAGCAGCAGCAGCAAGAGTCACAGGAGCAGAAACTTCACCTGGAACAGCATCTGGAACAGCAGCAGCAGCAGCAAGAGTCACAGGAGCAGGAAATTCACCTGGAACAGTGTCTGGAACAGCAGCAGCAGCAGCGAGAGTCACACGGGCAGGAACTTCACCTGGAACAGCATCCGGATCAGCAGCAGCAGCAGCAGGAGTCACACGGGCAGGAACTGCACCTGGAACAGCATCTGGAACAGCAGCAGCAACAAGAGTCACAGGAGCAGGAAATTCACCTGGAACAGCTTCCAGAAGAGCAGCAGCAGCAAGAGTCACACGGGCAGGAACTTTGCCTGGAACAGCATCTGGAACAGCAGCAGCAGCAGCAAGAGTCACAGGAGCCAGAACTGTGTCTGGAACAGCATCCGGAACAGCAGCAGCAGCAGCAAGAGTCACAGGAGTCGGAACTGTGTCTGGAGCAGCATCTGGAACAGCAGCAGCAGCAAGAGTCACAGGAGCAGGAACGGCACCTGGAACAGCCTCTGGAACCACAGAAGGAGCAGGAAGTACAGCAGCAGCAACAAAAGGAACAGTGCGAGGAACGTCAGGAAGCTGAAACTCTGGAGCAGCAGCCGCAGGAGCAGCTGGAACAGGAGCGGAAGCTCGTGGCCCGGCAGCCGGACGGAGAGCTAGCAGACAGAAAGGAGCAACTGGAAAAGAGGGAAGGGCAGCTGCCGGAGCAGCAGGAGCCACAGCAGGAAGGGCGGTGGAAGCAGCCCGCGTCCGTCCCAGCTCCTGGTAGGGCCCACGAGCCCCAACTAGTCCAGCCGCCGAAGGGAGAAGCCCTGCCCCTCGTAGAGCAGCAGCAGCGGAAGCAGGAGGTGTACGCCCCCCCCAAAATATAAGTGACAGCCCCAGCGTCCCAGAGGCTCTCAGGCCATCCCACAGAAGTGATGAGACAGCCACGTCCTCTCTTACCTCAGGTCCCCGGCTCGGTGGCCCACCTCATCTGCGAACTGCCTCACCCTGTCTTTCTGCACGTTTCTTCGACGGGGCTGGGGGAAGGGAAAGTTATTGTCCAGAACCCATCCCTAATGAGCTCAGTCCCAACGGGTGGCCAGAGCCTCTGTCACTAATCCTGACTTCGTCCCCAGTATTGTAGTTGAACCTGTGAGCATTTACAATGATACCGAATAAATCCTGGAAGTCTGGGATCCTGTATTCTCTTTGTCTTTTCTCCTCTGTCTCTCACCATATAAAGAGCCCGTGCGTGGGGGTCGCGATGGACTCTCTTGGCCGGTTCCCAGAGGAGGACAGACATCTTTAATTCTGCTCCCTAAACCACCCAATGCATTCGGCAACTTCTTAAAGAGAGACAAAACAAAAACAAAAAACAAAAATAACTTCACTCATGCACCTGAAAGCAAGGCTTGCCAGTCGCTAGTCATGAAACAGGGACAAGTTATTCTGGCTGGGGGAAGGAGAACCTGCCCACCTCGGTCCAGAACCGCTGGGCACCACACACGAGGCTCCATCCTAGGCCCAGCCAAGCTCAGCCCGTTTCCTCCAATCTCCTTTCATCTCCTCCCCTGGGGGGAGGACTCTGGGAAAACAACCCCAGGGAAGAGTGGGGGCTCCAGCTGGGTTCTGGTCCTTTCCTGGGTGTTCTTTCTGCAGATTGGCTTCCAAGAGTCTCGTGAACTGTCCACTTGGCTAAGGAAGAGTTTAAGGAAGTGAGAGAAGCAGAATCAAGCAACATGAGGAGAGGAGACAAGTCTCCAGACTGGTGTCTGCCGGGGACAGTGACAGTGTCACTAAGGAAGGTAGACGCTGGGCTCCCTGGAATCATGGGGGTGCCCACGAGGCTGTAGAAATACGGATCCAGAGTCACGGCAGCCATCACCTTCCCTGTGATTTCTGCAGTGCCGTTGTCCCATCGGGCCGTTAATCACATCAGGACTCGGGGCACTCACCTTCCTGGGACAAACTCCACTTGAATGCTTCCAATCACCTGCCTTTAACTACCTAACCCCATCATTTCAAGCAGGTTGCCTCGAGCCGCCCAAAGCTATTGTACCACAGTGATGAGAATGTGTTTGGGGCATACCGAAACTTCCACAGGCAGCCAGATTCAACAGACCCGAAAGGCACTTAGCCTCCCTCGCTCCCCGCCCACCCCCAGCAACACTCGCCATGTCTCCCCCTTAGGTACTCTCTCTGGGGCAGTGATACCACCATCTGTGGATCTGCCTCAGCAGAGACACCGTGACTGCTCCTCCTCCTCTTCTTCCCCTGCCCAGGACCACTTCCTTGCTATCTCTGCCAACACCCCCAAGCTTGGACTGAGATCATTCCTCACCTCCACTCTTGCGGTGGCCTCCAAGCTGTCTCCATTACTCCTCGGCTCCCTACACACCCCACGTTGCACGCATCACACAGAGGACAGTGTGTTCTACTTAAATTTCTGACCTAAACTCTTCGCTCCTGCCAACACTTGTCAGTGGCTCTCATTACAGATCTTCCTCGATTTACGATAGGGTTACGTACCAATAGACCTATCATAAGTTGGGAATACTGAAAGATGAAAATGCATTTAATACGCCCAGCCTCCCAAACATCATAGAATAGCAGAGCCCACCATAGACAAGCTCAGAGAACTTACGTTAGCCTACAGCTAGGCAACATCAACCAACACAAAGTCTGTTTTATCATGCAGAGTTGAACCTCTCATGCAATTTATTGAATTCTGTACTGAAGATGAAAAACAGAAAGCTCGTATGGGTACAGAAAGGTTACCAGTGTCTCTGTTGTTCACCCTTGTGACTGCGTGGCTGCCAGGGAGCTCGGGCACCCACATTACAAGAGGATAGCATCCACATATTGGTAGCCCAGGAAAAGATCCAAATTCGGAATTTGAAGTGTGGTTTCTACTGAATACCTAATGCTTTCACAACATTGCATAGTCAAAAAATCCCAAGTCGAACCATGGTAAGGTAGGGACCATCCGCACTTATAGGATGAGCTGAAGTCCTTCTGATAGGACAAGAGTTAAGAGAAGCCGGGGCAGGACTGGACAGGGAGACTGGGGGCCAAGGGAGAAGTAACCAGGAAAACTCGGAGGATGCACACCTTCCCTTTGGAGTCCAGGTTTTGATTTTTTTTAATAAACCTTATTTTAGAGCAGTTTTGGACTTACAGAAAAGGTGAGAAGCTAGTACAGAGAGTTCCCATGTACTCCACACCCAGTTTCTTGTATTACTAACATCTTACATGGATATGGCTCATTTATTACAATTAACAAATAATACTGATATATTATTATTACCTAAAGTTCATGATTTACTCTGATTTCCTTAGTTTTTACCTAATGTCTTCTTCTGTTCCAGGATTCCACCTAAGATGCCCCACCGTGTTTAGTCATCTTGTCTCCTAGGCTCCTCGTGGCTGTGACAGCGTCTCAGACTTTCCTTGTTTTTGGTGACCTTGACCGTTTTGAGGGGGTACAGACCACTATTTTGTAGACTAACCCTCAATTTGGGTTTGTCTGATATTTATCTTACGATTAGACTGAAGGTGTGGGGTGTTAGGAGAAAGAGCATAGGGGCAACGTTTCGTTGTCATCACATTATATGAAGAGCGCATACTCCTAACACGATTTATCTCCTCGATCACCTGACTGACGCAGTGTGGGTCACGTTTCTCCCCTGTAAAATTACCCTCCTCGGCCGACTCTCACCTCCCATCTCTCTACAGTGTGCTGTTTGGAAGGGAGTCACTGTGCAAAGTGGAGAGTAAGCTTCCTGTCACTGAGTGTCAAGTATTAACATAAATTGTTTGGAATTTTCTGTACAGGAAATTTGTTTCTTCTTTCTCACTATTTGTATGTTTAATTACTTGTTTACATCAACATGGACTCATGATATTTATTTTATATTTTGGGCTAAAATCCAATAGTTATTCATTTTTTCTTTTTTATTGTAGTAAAACACACATAACATAAAACTTACTATCTTAATAATTATACAGTTCAATAGTATTAACTGCATTTATTTCATGGCCCAAATTTCCATCTCCAGAACTCTTTTATCTTGCACACCAATCACAACAAGGGCCACCGCCATTCTCCTTTCTCGACTTCTTTTTGTCTATTTAAAAAAAATCCTTTCCTCCCACATGCCAGGCTCTACTCTCTAAGTTCAGCTTTTTTGGTCACGAATAAATAATTATGTATTAAGCTACATAATATATATTATTACATAACAAATTATATATTGCACTAAACATAATATAATATGTCATAGATCACACTTGATTGTCCATGCACCTGCTAATATTTAGGTTATTTCCATATCTTGGCCACTGCGACTAATGCTTCATTTAACATGGTAATGCAGGTACGAAATTCATTTCTTTTGGGTATATATACTCAGAGGTAGGATTGCTGTACACATGGTAGTTTTATTTCTAATTTTTTGAGGGCCATCCACATTATTTTTCATATAGGCTGTGCCACTTTCCATTTTTACCAATAGCATACAATGGTTCCCTTTTCTCCACATCCTTGCCAACACTTATTAGATTTTGACTTTTTTATAATAGCTATTTTAACAGATGTGAGGTGAGATCTCATTGTGGTTTTGATTTTCATTTTCCTGCTGATTAGTGATGTTGGGCATCTTTTCATATACCTGTTGGAAACAGTATGGTATTGACATAACAATGGACACAGAGTTCGATGGAACAGAAGAGAGAAGCCATAAATAAATACATGCATACATGGCCAACTAGTTTTCAACAGAGATGTCAAAAATACACAATAGGAAAAGCATAATCTCTTCAAGAAATGGTATTGGGAAAACTGGATATCCACATGAAAAAGAATATAATTGGTCTCTTATCTCAGAACCATACAAAAAGTCAACTGAAAAGGGGTTAATGATTTAAATGGAAGACCTGAAACCATAAAACTAGCAGAAGAACATGCACAGGAAAAGCTGGTTGGCATTGGTCTTGGCATTGATTTTTTTAAATTTGTTTATTTTTTGTTAATTTATATCCAAGTTAGTTAGCATACAGTGCAATAATGATTTCAGGAGTAGAATCCAGTGATTCATCCCCTTCGTGAAACCGCCAGCGTTCATCCCTACAAGTGTCTTCCTCAATGCCCCTTGCCCATTTAGCCCATCTTTCCACCACAACACCTTCAGCAACGCTCAGTTCGTTCTCTGTATTTAACAGTCTCTTACGTTTTGTCCCCCTGCCTGTTTTTATATTATTTTTGCTTCCCTTCCATTATGTTCATCTGTTTTATATCTTAAATTCCACATATGATTGAAGTCATATGATATTTGTCTTTCTCTGACTAATTTCACTCAGCATAATACACTCTATTCCATCCATGTTGTTGCAAATGGCAAAATTTCATATTTTTTTGATTGTTGAGTAATAAATACTCCATCGTGTATATATATATATATATATATATATATATATATATATATATATATATCTCACATCTTCTTTATCCATTCATGGGTCGATGGACATTTGGGCTCTTTCCATACTTTGGCTATTGTTGATAGCGCCGCTATAAACATTGGGATGTATGTGCCCCTTCAAAATAGCACACTTGTATCCTTTGGATATACCTAGTAGTACAATTGCTGGGTCATAGGATAGTTCTAATTTAATCTTTTGAGGAACCTTCATACTGTTTTCCAGAGTGGCAGAACCAGTTGGCATTCCCACCAGCAGTTGCAAAGGATTCCTCTTTCTCTGTATGCTCACCAATATCTGTCTTTGCCTGGGTTGTTCATTTTAGCCATTCTGACAGGTTGTGTGGTGGTGTCTCATTGTAGTTTTGGTTTGTGTGTCCCTGATGAAGAGTGATGTTGAGCATTTTTTCACGTGTCTGTTAGCCATCTCGATGCTTCTTTGGAAAAGTGTCTATTCATGTCTTTTGCCCATTTCTTCACTGGATTATTTGTTTTTTGGTGTTAAGTTTGATAAGTTCTCTATAGATTTTGTATACTAACCCTTCACCTGATATGTCTTCTCCCATTCTATCAGTTGCCTTTTAGTTTTGCTGATTGTTTCTTTTGCTATGCAGACGTTTTTTATCTTGATGAGGTCCCAATAGTTCATTTTTGCTTTCTTTTCCCTTGCCTCTGGAAACATATTGAATAAGAAGTTGCTGCAGCCAAGGACATAGAGGTTTTTGCCTGCTTTCTCCTCTAGGATTTTGATGTCTTCCTGCCTTATGTTTAGGTCTTTCATCCATTTTGAGTTTATTTTTGTGTATGGTATAAGAAAGTGGTCCAGCTTTCCTTGGGGCACCTAGGTGGCTCAGTCAGTTGGGTGGCTGACTTCGGCTCAGGTCATGATCTTACGGTCTGTGAGTTCAAGCCCCATATCGGGCTCTGTGCTGATGGCTCAGAGCCTGGAGCCTGCTTCGGATTCTGTATCTCCCTCTCTCTCTGCCCCTCCCCTGCTCACGCTCTGTCTCTCTGTCTCTCAAAAATAAATAAACGTTAAAAAAATTTAAAAAAATAAAGAAACGTGTGAAAAACAACCTTTATGCACTGTGAGTGGGAATGCGAATTGGTGCAGCCACTGTGGAAAACAGTACAGACACAAATAGAAATAGGAATGTCATAGGATGCAGTGATTCCACTACTGGATATTTACCCAAAGTAAACGGAAACACTAATTTGAAAAGATACACACATCCTTATGTCTACTGCAGCATTATTAATAATAACCAAGATATGGAAACAACCCAAGTGTCCATTGATAGATGAATGTATAAATATATATATAATGGAATATTAGATAGATATAATACATATAACATATAGATATAACATATATTATATAGATATGTCTAACATATACATTATATATTATATAGATATATTATATTTATATATAACATATAGATATAATATATATTATATAGATAGATAAATGAATGGATATATACATATATATAATGGCATATTACTCAACCATAGAAAAGAATGAAATCTTGTCATTTGTGACAACATGGATGGACATAGAAGGCATTATGCTGAGTGAAATAAATCAGACAGAGAAAAACAAAGACCTATGATTTCACTCATATGTAGAATCCAAAAAACAAAACAAGCAAGCAAACTAGAAATAGACCCATAAATACAGAGAAAACTATTGGTTGTCAGAGGGGAGGGAGTAGGCAATGGGCGAAATGGGTGAAGGAGGGTAGGAGGTACAGGTTCCCGGTCATGGCATCAACAAGTCACAGGGATGAAAGGTGCAGTGTAAGGAACAAGAGGCTGCCTTTGGCTCAGGTCTCATGGTTCATGAGTTTGAGCCCCACATTGGACTCTGTGCTGACAGTGTGGAGTCTGCTTGGGATTCTCTCTCTCCCTCTGTCTCTGCACCCTAACCTTCCCTCTCTCTCAAAATAAATAAATAAACTTCAAAAAAAATTTTTTTAAAGAATATAGTCGATGACATCGTGATCTCATTGTATGGTGACAGATGATAGCTACACTCACGGTGAGCACAGCATAATGCAGAGACCTAGGAAGTCACTATGTCGTACGCTGAAACTACTGTAACATTGTGTGTCAGCAATACTTCAATTAAAACAAAATAGGAACATGTGGATGCTTCAAATTCAGCTTTCTAGGAAGGTCGCAATTATGTCCTGGGCCTGGTGTTTAGCACCATCTGTCCTCTACGGGAGATGAGGGTCTTTAAACACTACTTTCATAGCATGTCCTGAGATTATCATTTTTTTTCTCCTTAAGGCATCAGTAGGATCCAGGAAAAATTAACCTATTCCTTTGTCTTGATGGTTACCATTTCTTCCATATGTTTTCAAATGTCAAAAGAACTTCACAAGCCGGCGCAACGCCATCCGTTGTATCTTGCCCCAATTCGACATAAAAGATAGTAATGACAATGCTACAACATGCCAAGGGCAATCGACATTCCACTTAGCACAGTGAAGGGGTTCTTGCCTCCTCTGGCCAGTGAGTAAGCAACTACAGAATCCCACCATCGGACTCCGCTTCCCGGAACCACAGCCGATGGTCACCGCTGGGTTCCCCAGCAGCACTCCCTGAGATGAGGATTTGTTTGCAAGTGTTTTATTACGGCAGTTCTTCCAGGAGAAACTATTAAGGAAGTAGGAGAAGTGAGACTGGGAAGAAGATGAAACCATGTAAGTGTTTGGTTTCACACCTGGCCCCACCAGAGAACTTTACCAATGTGAGACAAGAGATCCAAGCTTCCACACTCCAGTGCCTATGACCCCTCGGCTAAGGACCGTTCCAGGCAGACATAAAATCTTAAGTACCTCAGGCATATGAGAACAGAGCAGATTCTATTGCCCAAAGGCAGTCATATGAAGAAACATCACAATGTGAGCAAATGGAAGCAAAACCACATGAGGACGCAGTCAGTAAACTCCAGACCAGACCATGAAAACTCCATATGACAACTATGATTTCTTCAATAAGAGATTTCAAGGAGACAAAAAAATGGGCAGGGGACCTTATAGATTAAAATAAACTTTAAGGACATACTAACCAGTAACAATGAGTCTGCCTTATTTTGATCCCATTTCAAATAAATTCTTTAAAAAAATTAATGACCTTTATGAGATAATTAGAAATATGAACACTGAATGGATATTTCATTGTTAAAATTTGGGGGGACCGTCTGAGTGGCTCAGTCAGTTAGGCGTCTGACTTCAGTTCAGGTCATGATCTCACAGTCTGTGAGTTCAAGCCCCGCGTGGGGCTCTGTGCTGACAGCTCAGAGCCTGGAGCCTGCTTTAGATTCTGTGTCTCCCTCTCTCTCTGCCCCTCCCCTGTTCGCACTCTGTCTCTCTTCTCAAAAATAAAATAAATTAACATTAAAATTTAAAAAAAATTTTTTTGATATTTTAAAGGTATGATAATATTTTACATAACTGCTTGGAGGAAAAAAAAAAGAGTCCTTGATTTAGAGATATCTATAGATGAAATGACATGAGTCTGGAATTTGCTTTTAAAAAACCCAGAGGGGGCAATGATTGGGCATATAGGCGAGACAACACTGCTTGTAATTTGATAATTATTAAAACTGGATGATACACATGATACTCATTCTACTATCCAGTCCACCTCTGTATATGTTTAAAATTTTCTGTAAAATAGTGAAAAAAAATTGAAAAATGCTAGTAATGACAAAATAGAAATTTTGTCCTTTAAAACTACTTAAATATATAATAAAAAACAGATTTCAACTTAAAAATGTAAAGAGTAGTAAAGAACTTTTAAAACATTTTATAAAGATACCTTAACCTAGTTTCCTCCCAAGAAAGTTATGGTGTAAGACAGTAGAATGCATACAAGTAGAATCCATTGAGAAGGGGCCAAAACTTTTGGCCAAAAAGCCAAAATCAGGGGCACTAGAAAAAATCAAACAAGACAGGAGCGAAGTCGATCCAAGGGTGTGCTGTTGGGCTGGGTGCTGCTGTGGGCACCTGCAGCTAAACCCCCCTGGGGCTTTTAAGGACCATCCAGAACATGCGTCTGAATTGCTAACCTGAGACACCAAAAGGTTGTCATGTCTTCATGGACGCCTGCCTTCCAGTACTCAGTGGTGTCCTAGGGGTGTTACCTCCCTCATGCTTCCACACGATGGCACCAGCACGGTGAGGCAGGATCGCTCAGTCTTCTACGCATGGAAGTCATGAAGCACTGGGTCAGAAGAACCACTGAGGTGAGGTGCTGTCAGGCTAACCCTGGGCACTGTGCTGGCCAGAACTCCATGCCCCTCGGCCGACAGGGTGTTGAGAAAATGTGGAATGGGGATAAAAGCGTCAGACTGCAAGCATCTAAAAAGCCTGACAGGAGACAGTTGTCAGAGAGGTGTCCCTGTTGCAATAGTTACACTCTCCTCTTGCAATTATCATTTCGAATAAAGTCTCTCCCTGCTACTACTACTAGTACTGCTGCAGGTAATAATAAAAGATAGACAGCAACTGAACTACTTTCCTACTAATTTTTCTTTCTCATTTAAATTTAGCATTTATTATAAATTTGTTTTACCTTGTAGTTTCCGCTCTGACTCTAGTTATGACTCTCCTTTTATATTTTCACTATTAATTTTTTTCTCTTTTTTACCCTGGTCACTATTCTCAGTCTTAACTATTTTTCATCTTTTCAAAAAGAATCAATTTAGTTTTGTTGCTCCCCCCCACCCCCGTTGTATATGTGTTTTCTATTTCCCAAACTTCTGATTTTATGTGTAGTATCTTCTTGCATCAACTTTCTTTGGCGTATTCTAATGTCCTAAATTCTAGTTTCCTATGGTAGATTTTTAGATCACTAACTCTCACACAGCTATGAAAAGTTTAACTCTTTCATTCTCTTTCACTGTGTTGCTTTTACTGTATATCCCATAAGTTCTGGTTTGCAGTCTTTAATCTTACTTTTAGTTCTAAGCATTTTCTAGTTTCCTCCGGACTGTCATGTCCAGTAGTAAAAGTTAATGCAATGCCACAATATCTCATTTGATCAATACCTATTATCTTCATATCCCACAAGAAAAACAACCCTGGGTCTTATCTCTCAGAAACGAACCTTGGGATCACTCCACTAGGTAATAGTAACAACAACGACAAAGAAATGAATAAATAAATAAAACAATCTGACCAGATGAGGTACCACCGTGGAGGTTAAAACGATGCCCATTGGAGTAAGACACACTTGGGATTGAACCTGATACAGGCTCCCTAGGAGGAAGAGCATCCAAGATGGCCGGCCAGTCCTCAAAGTGCCTGTGGTCTCTTGCTACCCTCTAGTGGCATGATGCAGAAGAGCAGGCCTGGAAGAGAAGGACTCCACCCAAAGAAGGCTCCAAAAAGCAAAGCTGGGGTATCTATGCTACTTGAGACACCTCCATGGAAATGGTGATGAATAGGGCAGTTTGGGCCCTGAAGGATTCGGAGTGAGCAGGGGTATAAGACAAACGCACAGATGACTGTACTGACAATAACTGCCACCATTTACTGAGTCTTGGCCAGTCCAAGTGTCTTTACAGATGTGATCTCATCTCCTTAGCACAGCAAGGCTATGATGCATGTCTGATTATCTTCCTTACCTTAGAGACAAGGAGGCTGAGAGTCAGAGAGGACAAGTCACATACACAAAGTACTCAGCAAGTCACTGAGAGTCAGACTCAGATATGTCTGAATCCAGAGCCCATTCCCATGCAAATGCTCCAGGGACTCAGCAATGGAAAATCACACAAAGGCTTAGCAGATTCTCAGAGCACCTTCCTAGGGGAGATGGCATACGGTCTAGGCTTTGAAGAATGAGTTCCAAGAGATGGATACCAAAAGGGGATGGAGCAGAGCCCCGAAAGGAACTACTGGAGAGGAGAGAGAGGGAGAAACACTGTGGTGTGAAGGGATTAAGTGGTTCAGTTTGGCTGGAATGTGGGAAGCAGAGAGAAATAAAATGAAAGAGCTGGTTGGCTTGATACTATGTTCTTTGTTCCTCCTACCGTGTTCCTCCTTGAATCCCCTGGTGCAGGCATGGGGTGGCTGAAAACGAAATGAGAAGTGTGAATTCCAACCCACATGGTAAGACAGGACCCAGAAGCACGGTGTGGCCCTTACTGAACTCTGGAGCACCCCCGGAGGAACCAGGAACTCTGAGAGGCTGAAGAAGGAGCCCTGGATGAAGACCAGGTCAACACCTACAGTAGGGTTAATCTACGATGATTAGCAGGAAGGGCAGTGGGAGAAGGTTCCTCCAGCAGAGGCCACCTGCTACAGTGACGGCTTTCTCAAATAGGAGTCAGAGGTCTAATAGGGCTGACTGTCCTCAGGTGGGCAAAGACACACTTCTAAAATCAAGGCATTTTTCCAGAAGAGCCCTGATATACAATACAGTGCAAAGACACCTCCCCTTAGTATCAGTCAGCATATCACCGCTCCCTACTGAAACTTGGCTTCTTCATAGCTAAGCTTAAAATTTAAAAATTAGAATAAAAATATGCTTTCTGGGTCCTGATACAGATCCAAGATAAGGAAGAGGACAGAGCCTCAGCGCCTGCTTCAGCTCAGCCCACTTTCCAGCAGCAGTCAGAGTGACATTTTTCAAGTAAAACTCAGATCGATTCCCTACCAGCTCAGACTCTTCTGGAGCTCGCAGTCTATGGAACACAGTCTCTGCCCAGTACCCTGAGCGCACCTGTTCCTCACCCAATAGGCTCTAGTCAGACGACGCTCACTGAACACATCAAAACCATCCCCATCTCAGGACCTTTGCACTTCCTCTTGGTTGGCCTCTATCCACGGACTTTTGTATGACCACGTTGCCATCATCGAGCCCAGCTCCAATGTCCCTGCTTCATGGAGGCCTTCCTTAAATGGAAGGTTTTCATAGCCCTCATGCCTTACCTAAAAGGATGCAATTCACTTATTTGTTTCTTGGTTGTGTATGTGCTTATCATCTATCTAGCCCCCACCCTCCACACACCCCCCAGATGTCAGCCCTGAGGAAGTCGAGCCTGTGTGGACTTTGCTGTGCCCTGTTTGCTTGTGCCCAGGAAGTGGCCAGTGCAAAGTAGGCGCTCGATAAGTCATATTTGCTGCTGCAAACATACTGACTCTCTGTAAACAGAGTTTTCCAGGTATGGGGTGTTCTTGGTGGTTCCTGCCCTCCGCACCTAATTAGGCTTCACAAAGACCCTTGAGGTTAGTAAGAACGGGCCCCCGTCATACAGTTCAGAGTCTGGAGTGCTCACCATTACATCATGGAACTGCCCCCCATCATACAGGTCATGAGCCTGGAAACGGGTCCGTACATCAGACCAATTTCTGGACATTCCTTCCAGATGCCCCATTCTCAGTCTCTGTTGGGCTTTTGTGAGAATGTTGGTAGCATGATGGAAAGGTTTGCCATGGAGTTAGGTGGAAGTGGAGGAAAGAAGTGGGAGGGGAAGACTTCTCTGAGCCAGAGTGATGGGTAAATTTCTCTCTCAAATCAGGGAACTTCTGGGGGGAAAAGGAGGGCATCTTTGATCTGCACTCGCCATGAGTTCATTGAGAAGACGATCCCGAGCAGGACCACCCTCCTCTAGGAGGACTTTAGCGATGCTTCCTGGCTGCTCCGTGTCCTTCCCTACCTCTACAACAGCCTCCAGATAACTCCACCAAAGCACTTACTATGTACTGTTGAAATAATGTATTCAGTCTGTTTCCTGCTGTATTTCTGATGACTTGTGGAGCAGACACAACGTCTTATTTATCTCTGAGTGCTACTTCCATGCCTAGAACATAATAGATGCTCACTAAACGTTGAATGCATATACGTTTTTAGGCGTGCCTGAGTTCTCTGTCTCTACATCACACCTTCCCCACAACCCTGAGGTGGTCTTGCCAGGCAAAGGGCCACTCAGTGTCATCGGCATCCAAGACCACACCCCTACATAGACCCATGTTCCAGAGCAGTCTCCCAACAAAAGGAGGAGCCCGAAGAGGCAAATCTGGAACTTGCATCATGTAGATACCATTCTATTTATACCCTTCCTTGATGAGAAACAGATGTATCTGTAAACACAAAAGTTCTTTACACACCTAAGTCCGCAAGTATGCATGTGGGGGTTGGTGTGTGTGTGTGTGTGTGTGTGTGTCCCTTTTGGGATATGACATGAAGAAGCTGTTGCCTACATGACTGTCTCTGTCAGCTCAACCTCCCATAGCCTTCCATTCAGACCATTCATTCAATATATATTTATCGTGTCTAGCTCCACATTCATTTGAGCCTGTGACTAGGGAACCTTGGAAAGCTGATATCTAGTTGCTTTGTTCCTTCAGACTGCTGTTTACTCTTCTCCAAAACGACTCCCTCAGCCCCTGCTTTCATCCACGGAACAACACGACTTCAGTCCCTGGAACATCGACTGAGATCTCGTAATGAGCGTGGCTCTGTGCTAATTTGGGGGAGGACATTCGTGGGTCTGTCCTCAAGCATTTAACACTATTGAGGTTAACAAAGTGTGTGCCCAAACGTCTCAAGAACCAAGAGAAACATTCTATGTATCTATGGACATGACTGTGATGTGAGAAATACTGTCCATCTTTAGACAGAGAGGACACATTTCCTGGGCATGAGAAAGGGTTTATGAATGACATACCATTTGAATTTTATATTTCAAGGGTATTTGTTTTCTTTTCTACTCTATTGGAACCTCAAAATATTAGACATTATTCATTTAAATTGTAGCTAACTTTTCATTATGTATTCACCTTTCCCTCTTGGGATGTCCAAGTTTCATTTCCAAGAGCACTAACTTGTTTCTCTCATCACGACCCTGTTGAAGCCTCTAGAGTTTCTACCACCTACCTCCTTCCCCAGCCTGGACCAGTCTTCCATTGCTGGCAAGGTCTCCTTATTAACCTTCATGAGGTCCTTGGCCAAGGCCGGCCCTACTGTCTAGTCCTGCTGCTGCTCCTTCTGGACCCACATGGTGATGGGGAAATGCATGGGTGCAACACTGACCACTGCACTCGTCATCCCAACTTGCAGCAATTCTGTGCTTCTCTCTTGAGCAGAGTCTTTGGGCCTTGTCCTCCCTCAGAAAGTCTTATTTCCCTGTCCACAATATGATTCTCAATAGAAACCTAGGACTTTATATGTACATAAAAACTGAGCTCCTCTTTTGCGTATTTTAATTTTTTGCCAGTTGCTAGACTCTAAGCAACTTGAGGATAGAATCTTTTTATACTGCTTCCATTTTCGATGGTACCCGTCTGTCTTAACTACATGACAGGTCCTCAGCGAACAACTAGGGATGAATTTTACTTATATGTACTTCCCTCAGTGCCTAGCAAAGGACACTGCACATGAAGAGAGTCCCCTGCAGAGTATTGGGGAACAACTAAAGGTGTGTGTGTGTGTGTGTGTGTGTGTGTGTGTGTGTGTGTGTGACAAGAAATAAAGAGACCCACCCTTACCGAGTCTTGATATGACTCAGAATGCCAGACACAATGTCTGATCTCTCTACCAGGAAACAAACATGATACCTGCTTGTCCGGGTTCCACACACCCACTTGCCAGCACTATCCCAGCTGAAGATTATGCATGGAAAAGGAGGAGGAGGAGGAGGAAGGGAGAGAGTCCTCCACTGCCCCTGTCTACTCAGCCTCTGCTTTACTGCTGAGAACAGGAGGAAGTTACCCAAGGAAGAGCCAGGGGTAGTGGGACCTGAGGCTCTGGAGATCCACACTTGGTCTCTATTCTTCCACACTTTGCAACATTGCTATGTCTCATGCGCATTAATGGTGGGAGGCCATGCCCCAGCCCTTTTGACTGATTCTTTTCTGCCTAAAGTGAACTATATTTCGAACTAATTATTTAATGCATTTCTCTTTAATCTTAAGAACCAGGGAGTAAACATATTATAAGCTTGTAAAAATGCATTTTACACAGATAAACAGTCATGTATTAATAGACTTCCATAAATCTGCAGCTAAAATGTTTTAGCTACTGATTTATGTATCATATCAAAAAGATACCTCAGAAAACCATTAAATACTTAAGGTCACTAGAAAAATGCAAGGGAAAATTTCCATTAACACTGAGAGCAAAATTTATTTAAATTACATTTCTTATCGCGTATCTAGGTATAAATGAGAGAGAGAAAGAGAGAGAGATGATACCACACAGACAGAAATTGCCTCCGTCAAAAAAAAAACTTTCCTTCCTCTCTAAAATCACGTAGAATCTCTACCAACACTCAGAGGCTCAGTGTGTGTACACACTCATTTCTCCTCTCTTCTCTTCCTCTCTGCTGTGGCCAGTTCTTTAGTATAGAGGTAAATTTAGTTTTCTGTTTTCTTTAGTTCAGTTTCAGTTTCTCTCGTTTGCCCGTTTCTCTGATTCTGAACAGTACAGAAACAGGTAAGGGCCTTTAAGTCTGGAGGAGCAAGACGTTTGTAACCATAATCCCTTTAGTCTTCATCGAACCTAGAGAAATGACTGTGGCCTCCTGACTGCTACTGAGGGACAGCAGTCTCCAGCTCTGGGGCCCCCTGCCAGGTCAGAGAATGTGCATGCAGGTGTTGCATTCTATGGGTCTGAGCGTTCCCGACCAGTGGATGTCCTTCCTCCCCATCCATGGGACCTTAACAGAATGTCTTCTTGCTTGGAAAGGGGATGTCTCACAAGTACTTTTTAAAATTAGATGTGAAAACCGACTGGCATCTCTAAAGCCAGGGTGAAGCGTGGTGCGTTTCTTGGCGGAGGAAAGGTTCATCGTGTCTGCCTCTTACCCCTGCCCCCACCCCTGCGAGCACACAGACGCGAGCCTCCAGCTCCAGCTTAAATTTCCCTGATGCACTTCACGGGGGATTGGCTAAAGGTTTAGTTTTCTCTGAAAAGAATCAGGAGAGGAGCAGGACAAGACTGTATGACAACTGTCCTCTCCCTCAAGGGGCAAGAGATAAAACCACAGATCCAGAAGTCCTATTGGGAGACTTTGGTTTCCCCAGAGGCACTCCTCAAGTTTTCTACACCTGCCTCTAACCCACTTAAAACTAAGAATCCTTTTTGTCTGTATTCCAGAGTGAGGAGAATCACCCATAACAAAATGTAACAAACCATAGCCATCCAGAGAAGAAGGTCCATCCACCATTCTATATGTCTGATCCCGTGTCTGACTTCCCCAGCAGCCAGAACGGGCGGGTGAGTGTTGGGGATTCCGGTCAGAAAGATCATGTGAGCAAAGATTTTGCAATGAGAAACAGCAGATTTTTCTGCCAGGAACTACAAGAAGGTTTTTTCTATTGGGACAGAAGCATGACCCAAGGTGTGAGATAAGGCTGAAGAGATGGGCAGGCCACGTTGTATCAGAATTTAGATTCAGTCCTGCAGGCGGAGGTTATGAGGAGCCTACGAGGACTTCTACGCAGGCAAATGACACAGGTTCTTTACATTTAAGATGTGTTTATTTAAAAATATTTATTTGCACACAATTTCATGGTTACAGACAAGCGTCAAAAACAACACGAAGAATTTCTGGATACCTTCCGCCACAGATTCACTGAGATTCCCGAACGTTGATCTCTTTTGCACCCCCTCTCTGTGCATGCGTGTGTATGTATTTATATGGAGAGATACACAGATGTGCATGTATGTTCAAGAAGAAGATATATATGTGTGTATAGAGAGAGAGATGTGTATCAATATTCATATGTTGATATATGTATATAAAGCTGGTATACAATATAGATACACACGTATATCTTATTTGTATATAGATATCTATCTATCTATATAACCATATAGCTGTATCTATCTATCTATCTATCTATCTATCTATCTATCATCTATGATCTATCATCTATCAATCTATGTTTTGTTTTCTACTGAGGTGGTAACCTTTGCTCCCAAATACTTCAGCGTGTATTTCCCAAAGACAAGAATTCTTTTCCATTTACCTTTCAGAACGATCGTTTTGGCTTCTGTGTAGAAGACAGTTTTCACTAGAGAGACTAAAGAGAGGGAAATGGGTTAGGGATCTCTTTGGTAGTCAGGCAAGATCTGATGAAGACCCAACCAGGGAGAAGCTTCTTAAAATCATCTACACTGTGTGCGGCATTCACTACACATCTAGAAAGCAGATCAGTGGGATGAGCTACTTGGTGGTGGTGGGATGTGGTCAGAGGCGGTGCCAAGTTTCGGGTCCGTCTGCTGGGGGGACGGTAGGGGTGCTTGGTGGTACTGTTTACCGAAATGAAGAGAGAGCAGGAAGCACAATAAGTCTGGTTCTGGAACTGGTGTTGAGATCAATGAGCCCTTGATACAACCTGGTGGAGACATTGAGGGGAAACGGATGTCCCATGGATCTGAAACACCAGGCAGAAGCCCGGTCTGGAAATACAGATTTGCCAGTCACTAGTGTAAAGGTGGTAATCAGAAGCACAGGAGTGAGTAATGCCACCAAGCGAGAACAGGAGCCTAAAGGCAGATTCCTGTGGATCCTCGAAATTTCAGGGGCCTCATTCCACATCTTGGGACCACACAGAGCAAAGTTCAGGTCAGTTCCCCAGGGCAGCAAAGCATCCCAGGACATCCCCATCATAATGATGAAACCATTGCTTCTGGGCACAGAAAAGTCTGGTGGACAAAAGCCAGCAGGGAGACTTTGGGAAAAATTACTGCTCATAACTAAGGGGTTTCCTCAGCGTCAGGAAGGGAGGAGGTGGTTTGAAGAGGTTAATCCCTCCAATCTGAAAGGCTGGAGGAAGGCAAGAGAGAATGAATTCCTTCTCTGTGAGGTCACGGTGCAAGCCACAGCACGTCTCCTGAGGACCGGGGCAGGCCAGAGCTTCGCTCTGTGTCCTGGAGAGTCTGAGGGAAGACAGGCGTGAGTGCCACACAAGCCTGGTCCTGCCTTCATTGCAAAGGCCTGGCTGTAAGGGGGATGGCGGCAGGGAGCAGACAGGAGGGGAGGGGAATTTCCTGCTGACATTTTGACATTGGCCAAAGTCCTGTTTCATTGGTGTGGTTGGTTTTTGTTTTACTTTATTTTGTTTGGTTTGATTTGGTTTGGGTTTTGGTCAGGAAGGCAGTGTTCAAGCCCTCTCGCTGGCATTTGATAAAATGTGACCTCAAGTAAGTCACCCTCTGTGTCTACCTCCCCTTTTCCGTATTCGTCGGGGATAAACAAGATGGGCTGCATTTCGTGGAGCCCAGGAGTTTGCAGTTCACGAAAACCAGAGCTATTTTTTTAAAAACAACACAATTATAAAGAGGGCCAACTTTTTACTTTTCCAATAAATAAAGCTAATTTTAAAATAAGTGAGTTTGGAAAGTGCATAGTCTCAAGAGAGCAAACAGAAGACAAGAGCTTCCAAAACAACGGAGCGCCCACAGTCTTACAGCGAACTCCGCAAAGAAGGCTAAATGCTCCGTCACTCCTGGGCGGCCTGCTGAGAGCGTTGCTGAGTGCTGACACTGTCCTTGGACAAGAATTTGGAATTTTTTTTGCGACGGGCTCCTTCCAGCTCCGGCCTCTCAGTCTGGAATGCTTTCTGCCCCTTGACCCAGTCCCGCTCCGGAAAGGAGGGCTGCGCCCCGGGGACCTACAGCCTCCTTGCCTGAGCTACCCATGCTTCCCTGCAGGCCAGGCAGGTGGAATCTCCCTCCTCCCTGGTGCTCAGAAGTGTGCACCACAGTTTTTGCGCAGTCATATGCGTGCAGCGCGTGGTCACTTAGCCCCTGCACCTCCTGCAGGCCCAGATACCACATGTGTGGAGAGGACTCTGGTCTTCTCTGCCCCACTCCCAGGCCCACCCTCTGCGTTCCCCATTTTGGTCCCTACGGATCTCAGTGTTTGACTTGAGCTCTCCCCTGTCTCCCTCCATTCTCTCAGCCTTGCAGTCCTCTGTATTATTAGCTAAAGATCGTTTTTAAACCTCTCCCTCCCTTTCTGCGTCTGCTGCTGCCATCGGAGGTCAGGTCATCGTTGCTTCTCTCCCAACTGGTCCCCTGGCTCTGTCATCCCCAACCAACCCCTACTCTCACCTCCTGCCAACCTAGGCTTCCGGACACGTCCGCCCTTTGGCCCCCCTTTCCCTTTGGGGAAGTCACAACATGTGTACGGTTGGAAAGGGCTTTTGGGATTATCGTGTTTCACAGAATAGAAAATCTGAGCCCCAGAGAGGGGAAGCCAGTTGTCCAAACACACACAGCTTATCACTGTCAGAACCATAAGTATTCCAAGGCCTTCTTAACACAAGCTATTCCCTTTCTACCTCCCTATGCTACTCAATAGAATTTTTAAAAATGTATAGAATATGCTATAAAGTGTCACATCTGACTGTTAAGAACCAAAGCCCAGGTCTCAATGCTCTTTCCACCCTGCAATCCCCTCCGTCCTGAAGAGTCTTCCCTCCATGGGCCTGGATCTACGGCCACCGGCTGCTGCTCACCTGCTCTGGTCACCGCTGCAGGCAGGTGCTTTCTTTACCCCCCAAACCACACAACATTCAAATGTTTAGTCAGTCCGTATCCCCTTGCCTCTGATGTCCTTGTTCACCGCACAGAAATGTATACAGCTCCAGATCTGAGCCAGAAGATTTGCCAGGCACCAGGGTACAAAGATGAGGTCAGTGTTTGTGCCCTGAAGGAGCCCACCTTCTCGGGAGCTTCTTACGTCCTCCCCGATGCTTTGCTGCCAACAGCGGCCCAGCCCGCAGGGGTGACAGCGACTCAGAGATTCGGTGCCACTCTTGTTCCGTGACATCCCTCGCCTCCTGACTCGTGTGGCCTGCCTCCTCGCTCCAGGTCCTCTGTCACACTGAGCTGGCCTTATCTCCCTAAGAAGATCAAACCCGCCTCGAGGGTTGGGCCTGTGGTCCCGCAGTCCCCCAGCCCCCCGAGTGCAGGGCATGTGTCTGCTTCCTGTACACTTGATGACCGACTGGGTCATGCAGTCATCCCCTTGCCCTTCAACCAAGCTAGTCTGTTTCTTCTCAAGCGGAATGTGCCGACAAGTGCCCACCACTGGAAACCGAGCAAATGAGTATCCTTTTGCAAGCCAGGGACATCCTGGAAGGTTCCCCACCCACTTCCTTCTCCCAGTCTATACCTCTCATCTCCACGCCCTCGCCAGCATCTGCCTGTTCATGCAGGCAAAATGAGGGTGAGATGAACACCAGGCAGAACCTAAAGGGGGAGAAACGTCCTCCAAAGTCATACAAAGCCTTAGGGGATGGGAGCCAAACAAAGAAAGCAGGGTTCATGGGCCTCCTAGACACAGACCAATGATAGGTGGTGAGTGTGTAACTATAATCTGGAAATTAGTAGGAACGTGCCAGCTTCTTCTCATCACCTTTGCTGAGAACTCGACTTACAGGCCCATAAGCACTTAGGGGTAGAGTGTGGGAGAGACCAACGTGTGTGTGAGAGAGAGAGACAGAGAAAGAGAGAGAGAGGGAAAGGACTAGAGAGAGAAGACAGACAGACAGAAAGCAATGCTCATGAAAGCCAGTGAATAATGGCATTCCACATGCCCAGGCTAAGCCCTTAGTTTTATTGGTGGCTTGTAGATTATCCATGCCTTTTCTGTCCACTGGTGGTAGAAGCAGTATTAGGTAATGCATTCTCGAGGCAGCTGTTCTGTGGTCAGGGCCCGTGCATGAAAAGACTGATGGAATTTAACACCCAAAACTCACAAATTAGCTGATGTCCATACGTTCCCTGGCTATACAGGCATTACTCTGTGACATTTGGATTTTAGTTCTTCAGCTAATGTAAGTCGAGCAATCAAAAAATCTTGTAGCTACTGTGGAAAACAGTGTGAAGTCTCCTCAAAAAAGTAAAAATAAAAATATGATCCAGCAATTCCACTACTGGGTATTTACCCAAAGAAAATAAAAGCACTAATTTGAAAAGATATATGTATTCCTATGCTTATTGCAGCATAATTCACACTAACCCACATATGGGATGAACCTAAATGTCTTTGGTAGATGAATGGATAAAGAAAATGTGGTGTGTGTGTGTATATGTGTTTATATATAATAATATACATGCAATAATATATTATATATCCTAGAATATAATATTATATATTCTAGAATATACTCTAGAATTTTCTAGAATCATATAATAATATACATGCAATAATATATTATATATCCTAGAATATAATATTATATATTCTAGAATATACTCTAGAATTTTCTAGAATATTTTATATTCTAATATAATAATATAAAATAATATATAATACATAATTATATATGTTATATATAATATAGTAATAATATAATCTTATATAAATATATAACATATAGAATATTATTCAGCCGTACAAAAGTATGAGGGGAACCCAGGTGGCTCTCAGTCGGTTAAACATCCGACTCTTGATGTTGACTCAGGTTCTAACCTTGCGGTCGTGAGCCTGATGTGGAACTGTGCACTGAGCATAGAGCCTGCTTGGGGTCCCTCTCTCCCTCTCCCTTTGCCCCTCCCCTGCTCTCTCTCTCTCTTTCTTTCTCATAATAAATAAATAAACTTTAGAAAAAATAAACATAGACAACATAGATGGACCTACAGGGTAATATATCCTAAGTGAAATAAGACAGGAAAAAAAGACAAATACTATATGGTTTGACTCATGTGGAATTTAGGAAACAAAACAAATGAAAAAAAAACCAAACAGAAAAGGCAGAAACATGTCCATAAATACAAAGAACAAACCAATGGTTGCCAGAAGGAGGGAGAGGGTGGGGGACAGGCACAATGGGTGAAGGGCAGAGGGAGGTACAGGCTGCTAGTTATGGACCGAACAACCACAGGGACGAAAGGGACAGCTTAGGAACACAGTCAGTGGCATTGTAATAGCAAGGTATGTGACAGCGGGTAGCTCCACTTGTGGTGAGCTTAGCATGACATACAGATTTGTTGAATGTTATACCCCTGAAAGTAATGTAACATTGCATGTCAGCTCTACTGCAATTAAAAAGGAAAGACCTATAAACATTGAGAGGAGGAGGCGGAGAGGAGGACTTGGAGCAGTTTGTTTTATCTCCCTCCCCATGTACACAGGGCCGATGCACAGAGGCGGATCTGCCACACAGGAACCCCATGCTGCGCCACCTGGGGGACAGCGAGGGTCCGGCCCCTCCTTGCCCAGCACACAGTAGGAGTACATCCCATCTTGGTGAATAAACAGCCGTCCCAGGATAAGGTCCCCACATGGCCTTTCTTCTCCGCTACCAGGGACCTGAGCTGAAATGCCTTTCCAAGACTCCTAGGGTTGCTTCCGTCAGAGCGACGCCAGGCCACGGGATTTCTCTCCCTGGTTTCCTCTCAGTCTCTCTCACTTACCTCTTCTGTGCCCCGCCTGCCAGGGCCATGTCTTAGGAGAGAGACCATTGACTTCTAAGCCCGTGTCTTTGTATTACAGCTGGCCTTCCCAAGATCTTGGGATAGTCTGAGGTTTTCAACAGAGCTACAGCTAAATTCTGTGTGGAGATTTAAAACACACCACCCTCGGCCCCTGCGTGCTACTTCCATTTCCTTCAGTCAAGGTCTTAGGACGCTGGGTGGCAAGGGCCACTGCTTGCCTTCAAAGTTTGCACCTACCTATTCCATACTTCCAAGAGTATGTCTTGCCCTAGTATTTCAGAGCCCGACTCCATGGAGCACCCAACAATTGTGGAAGCATTCTGTGCCAAATACCCACACTTTATGTATGTCGTCCGGCTTAAGCCATTTAACACGCAGGTTGGCGTGGTTACCTTCCTTAGGAGATGAGGAAATGGCGGCAAAAAGACATTAAGTGCCCAAGGTGACCCACCGGTAAAGGTCAGAGCCCTACTGGGAACACTTCTTGGGATGTTTCAAAGATATTCCATTCTTTGTAAATATGAAGGGCACCCAAGTCTGTGCCCCGTGTCATGCTTCTGCATCTTGGAACCTCTAACAGGAGTAAGGAGGAAGAATTGCAGGGCGCCCTGGCAGCTCAGAATCTGAGAGCAGCCTCGGCGACTCTTCCAGGAGCTCATTCTAATTCAGTGTTTGGCTCCCCACCCTCTCCACCTTATGATAATCACTTCTCTGGGAATCCCACAGTCTGGGTGACTTATACATATGCACGAAGATGAGAGATAAGTCCTGTCTACTGGAACCACCCAGTTCCCCGAATGGAGCCTAATGCTTTCTTCAGGAGAAGGCGGGACGGACACTACAGTCCCCTTTCATTGTCTAAATAATAATAGACACAAAACCAAAGCCCTGTCTTTACACCAGTTCAGGCTGAATGTGGCTCTGAGCCCAAGGTATGTCAAAGTCACGCATTTGCTGAGTGTAATGGGCTTCCCGCAGAGCCATTCACCTCCTCAGTGGTTAGGTCGCCCTGAAGATAATACTGTCTGCATACCCCACCCAGGCCACCCCCTCCTCTCTGCCAAACAGAACTTTCCGGAACCCTGCCCTCACACCCCCACAACCAGCACCGTCCTGAATGCCTGCCTGGGACCATCCCAGATGCCAATGTTCTAAGTCGAAAGTCACGAGTGGGTTTGGAAATCTGAGGCAGCCAGCCTCGTAAAGTGACAGGGAGGTGGGGCGGAGCCCAGAGTAAAGGCACCCTCACCCCCAAGCCCTGCCATGCCACGAGAGAGGCTGACAGCCCTGGGGGGGTGAGTAAAACCTGAAATTTGAGGAAGGGACTAATTAGGACACTCCAATCCTAAGCCATCTCATGGCCTCAGGCAGGGATGAGAGATGTATAAAAGGGAGGAAGGCTCAGGCCATCCCAAACCCTTCGGTGTCTCCGCACTCCGGCCTCTCGTGAACTCAGGTAAGTCTGGCAAAGCGGTACTTCTCCTGGCAGCCTTGCTCCATGTGGTCCAACCTGGCTGGGGGCCAGGGCTGGAGCTCTGGGGGGCTGGCGGAAAGATCTCATTTGGCGTCTCTGTTTCCTGTATTACTGGGAACTGACCTATAGTGGTCTGCACCTCAAACAGCCAAGGGGTTTGGGGGCTGGGCTGAGATGGGGCCCGTGCCTCGACGGTCCTGCTGGTGTGTTATGTGTGCTGGGTCTTGCCAGATGTTGAGGGGGGTTGGTAGAAGGAGCAGGTGCACCAGCTACGGGACAGAAGAGCTGGCAGAGCTGCCTTCTACGGAAAAGGCAAATGCAGAGTGGGAGAGAAGAAGGCCCCATGGGGGAACCGGGTGCAGAGGCCCCAAGAGCACAGAGCAGCAGGGACAGGATGATGGGGCACAGGGGCAAGGCCCTGCTCTGGGGATTGGGGACCACCGTTACACCCCCTTGTGCCGTGTGGCTGGGGACTAATTACCTCCCTCTTGAGGTTGGCTGTCCTCAATTGTAATTAAGAGTCAAGCCGAAAGACTCGTTTCATCTCTGATTCCTCTTTTCTATAATTCTCTTAGAGAAAAGACATGCTCCTTCCTGTCCTTTTTCAATTTTTAGAAATTTATTTAACAAATCAAAGTCCTGGCGCTGTGCTCATCGCGTGCGGGCGCCGTGTTCACCGCGTGCGGGCGCCGTGTGGCCGCGGGTGTGCACGCACGCGCTCGCATCCGTGTATGTCTCCATGCTTGTGTGCATGCATTTTATGTACTCATTTGATCTGGACAACAAGCCTGAGGAAGTGTGCGGAGAGGCCGAGTAAGTCGCTCAGGCACACGACAGGTTAGCGATGTAGCCGGGACTCCGATCCCAGGCAGTCCTGTCCCAGACTCCACGGTTTGCCAAACGAGTATATTCTTTTTATTCTTGCCTTCCCTGTCTTTCCTTCTCCCTTTTTCTCCCGTTCCTTCACTACCTCCTTCCTTTCATGTTTCTCTGTCTCTGGAAGAATTCAAATGACTTACAAACTTTTAGGCACAACTTATATTCTCTCTCTCTCTCTCTCTCTCTCTCTCTCTCTCTCTCACACACACACACACACACACACACACACACTTTGAAGTAGAAGCAGAGCAGGATGTGATTGTAGTGGGAGGTGCCCCCCGCCCCCCAGTCTGGGGCCCAGAGTGTCTCTGTGGTGAGGGGACCCCTCACTCCTGTTATTTTTCTGTTTCCAGCTGTGCGTCAAGCCAGAATGTCTCAGCAGAAGCAGCAGTGTGCTCCCCCGCCCCAGCCGTGTGCTCCCCCGCCCCAGCCGTGTGCTCCCCCGCCCCAGCCGTGTGCTCCCCCGCCCCAGCAGTGCTGTCCTCCACCTCAGCAAACCAAGCAGCCCTGCCAGCCTCCACCCAAGTGCCAGCAGAAATGCCCACCCCCTCAGCAGTGCCAGAAGTCCAAGCAGAAGTGAGACCCCAGCATGTGACCAGAGGCGGAGGCTTCAGGGAAGACAGAGCACCACGAAGTCCACTGCCCTCCTCTCTCTCTCTCTCAGACGGGGAACCGTCAGCCCCACTCACCCCCAGCTTCTGGCTGCAACCGCTTCCAGGGCAAAAGCAGCACCAGGAGGGCGGCTTCTTCGAGCTCTCCTCTTATTAATTGTCAGCTGCAATTTCCACCTCAGACACGGATCTGGCTCCGAACTGTGTGACCATCCCTACTGCGTGTGTTTATATCATTACGTCTGATTCCTGGAAGCTCGGGCAGCGTGCCAGGCGCCCTTCTCACCACCTCCCTGGTCTACTCCTGTTTTCCAAACAATTAAACGTGGTTCCTCTGGCACAAATGTTGCAGTCTGACTCTTCTGTTGTTGAGCAGTGTTGTATTCTGCACATTTCGTCGCACCCCGCCCCGGCCGCAGAGCCCGGGGGGAGCTGGGCGTGCGGGCGCAGGCAGAGGAGCGGGCGTGATACAGATGCACCTGGGAGCCGTGGGCATTTCCAGCGGCCCCGCCGAGACAAGGGTTTGGGGTGGGCGCTTCTGCAGCATGGAGACAGCCCCACGCCCGGGGAAACGGGAGCACGGCGGCCCGGGGGAGGTGATGCCCACCCGGAGAAGGTGTGGGGAAAAAGCGTCCTTGCCGGCAGAGAAAGAGCGAGGGAGTCCCCACCAGCTAAGAGCTACGTGGCAGGGCAGAAGGACTGGGGCAAATAAACTAAACTTCAGAGAACAGACTCCAAGGGCTTCTGGGCCCAAAGGAATTGAGCATAAGGCCTTAAAACTTCCTCCACAAGTAAAAGAGGAGACCACATTTTCTCCAGGCTCACCAAATGTGCCGCTAGGAGACATCTGGATACTCAACACACAGTGTCCGCTGTCAGCATGTGGTTAAAACCAGACGCCCGAGCGTTTCTCAGTCGGCGATGCCCCTAAGCTAGTTCCCCCTACCGCCTTCCTACCTTTGGTTCTTCAAATTTCTGGATGCTCGTGGTAACCAGATAATTCAGACCTACAAGTAATCCAAACTGAAGGCTCCTGTTGTTTCCACTGCCCGCCCCTCCCGCCCTGCCCGGCTCCTGTAAAAGGGTCCACAGATTAGAGTATTCGAAGCTCCGCTCCTACACTGCCTCCCTTTCATGTCTCTGGGCTCCAGGGCAGTCACTAAGAGCCACCAGAAATACCCAAAAGGAGGCAGAGAGGAAAATATCATTTTTAAAAGTCTGGATTATCCCCAACACACATTACAGACCCTGGAGAACACAGAGGTAGCCCCAGACCGAAGCTCTGAGGCCTGCCTCCCCGCATGGCTGGGCTACTCTTCCTCCGCCGGACTCTTTCCGCAGCTTTCCGAGGTCTCCCCTCCATCCATCCACTCACCCATCTACCCATCCCCCGTCCATCTGTCCCCCTAGCCTGTCAACCCATCGGCACAGCATGAGTGAGCACGTCCCCTCCTATTTGTGCAGACTTGAAGGATGCTATAAAAACAGAAACCAGCACAGGCCCTGGGCCTTTGGGTCCAACAGGCCCTGGGCGAAGACCTCCGTGAAACAAGGAGCAATCCGTCAGGCTGGCATCGCTTATGCGATGACTTAGGCGCCACTTCGAGCCCTTGGAATCCAGAGACAGAGAGAGCGAGAACACCATGAAAGTGAGGTGAGCTCTCTAGTACCCCCAATTTGGAGCTGCCACTCAGCACAGTCTCCACCTGTGTCCCCCTCACCCCCATACATCGCCTTCCCCCGCGTCTCTCTCATTTGGGCTCTCACCCCTCCTTCCTTACCCCCCTCGCTCCACAGCATAACAGGAGACTGAATTTCGCCTCTCTGGGCTTCGTTTAATTGGCTCCTTACTAATTGCCATAATCAGCACACGCACTCGTGAGCTCACGTGTGAACCATTTGACAATTTCTCTTTCGTCACCGTCATGCTATGTATGTCTGGGTCCCAGAACCGCCCCTCTTCTGCCGTGTGACTCTCGGTGGCTTAGGGAACATCCCCGGGGTCGTTTTTCTCATCCGTGTGGTGGGGGGAAAGATTCGCTGCCTCTCGGGGTGAACGGGGGAGGTGTTCGAGGAGAACTTAAATAAAGAGCGAGCACATCACGACCCATAGCAAGTGTTGGAGGAATGTTAGCTGTCGCTTTTATTACCGTTCTCCGGTTCCGGTGGGGCAGAAGCCCACGGAGAGCGCCCTTCGCTCCTTCCTGCGCTGGAGGACGTGAGTGCCAGACCCTGAAGGAAAGTGAAGAAGGCGCAGGGCACATTTCAGGATCAGGGATAGATCCAATTAAGTAGAGAAAAGGATCGGAGTGGGTGTTCTTGGGGGAAACAAGATTTAGTTTAGGGCATAAGTACCCCACTGGGTGGTTGCCCTTTACTTCCAGAATCTTCCGTGTTTCCACACCTGTCCACAACGGATCCTGCCCTTGAGGCCGTTTCGGGCAGTTCTAGCCTGCAGTGATTCTCGGTTCCCAGTTTGGACAGCCCACCGTGTCTCTGCGGGGCAGGCCACACTCCCTGGAGGCAAAAGGGGAGGCTGAGAAGCTGAGGAAGCGTGTACAGGAGCAAAGACCTCACCGACACAGGAGTGCCAAGCTTCACGCACATTGACACCACCTATTGGAGTAGGTATGGCTGCCCCCGTCATGGATAGAGGACTGAGGTTCAGACGAGCTCCCTCCGTGCTTGCAGTAACAACAGCTTGTAGGTGGTGGCACTGAGCTGCAAACCCGGAACCCTCTGTCTCTCTGTCAACGTTCTCTGTGGCACGGCAAGTGCTCTGTTGATGTTAGGAACTAGAAGAAGCCTAAAGCCTGGATCTTCTCTTTCCAGAACTTCCAACCCATCAATCTGTCAGGGAGGCAAAGCCAGCAAGCTCACACACCCCCATACACTCACACTTTGTTTCCACACACTCACCTGGGTTGTTATTCAAAGGACATTTGATAGCTGTGTAGATGACATTGAGTATTGAGAGCAGAAGGCAGAGGAGAATTCCAGAAGCCCTGATGGGATGGGCTTGGGGCCCTAGTTTCTCAGTGTGTAGAGGACTCTGGGGCAGCCGGGTGGCCGCAGGAATACTGGTGGGCAGGGGACTTGGTGCAGTGGCTCTTTGCCACCTGTTACAGAAGTGGTTTTAATATTTGAACCATGGAGTCAGCAGCACCGGTGTGTGCTGGAATGTGCCTGCCGAATACCAGCCCTGTGTATACTCACTCTCGCACGCTCACTCACGCTCACACGCTCTTGCACTGTTCCCAGACGTGTGCATTCATGAGCCCTCACGTGAGGCCACAACTCCCCACACACATAATCACATGCTGTCAGTCACACTCACCGATGCGGCCATACACTGACACACTCCTGGGCACCTGGACGCACAGAAGCGTGTGCCCCAGAGTGTGGAGTCCAGCCCCTGACCGTGTGCCCCAGCAGCCTGTCATGTCAGCTTCCTCCAGGACTTTGCCACGTTCGGCAGGGACGCCTGTCCGTGGCCTTGAGACCTGAGGGGGACGGTCCGATGCTGGGGCTTGGAAGGCTGTGTGTCTTCTTCAGAGAAGAATACAGCTATGTCTTTCAAATAGAGAAAGCCCCGAGAGGTGATGTGGCACGGGAGAAAGAACACCTACCCGCCTCGAAGCCTGAGATCCTGGGTTCAAATCCCTTTTTCTTTTTTTCACTGAGTAACCTTGACCAACTTACTTTTCTAAGCTATAAAGTGAGAACCACTCAAACTTCCAGGCCCGAATTAAAAATTCAAGCAGACAGGCAGTAGTGGTCTGCCCTTCTCCCTCCCCTTCCTCCACGGGCCCCCTGGGAACGCGAAGACCTCTCTCAACCGCCAGCCGCTGTGCTTCAGGGGACCCCAGCCGGTGATGGATCTCCACAACCAGGCTCCGGATCCGGCCACGGGGAAGCGTTAGCGGGAGCCCTGCCCGTGGGCGCAGCCCAGCGTGGCCAACTCCACCTTCTCCCGCGTGTGTGTGCCTGTGTCTTGGCCGTCTGGCATTCCCAGGGAATCACGGACACCTGGCGCTGAAGATGCAGCAGGCTTGGCCTGTGTCCCAGTCGGCCGAAACGCTGAAACTCCTCCTCACTGTGGTGCCATCTGGCACTGTGTGTGTGTGTGTGTGTGTGTGTGTGTGCGCGCGCGCGCGCATGTGAGAAGGGCTACTGTCATCTGGAGGTGCTGCCCAGGGCCAGAGAGTAGTCATTGCTGACATCCGACTCCCGGCTTCTGGCGTGTAGTCCTCTCTTCTAGAATATTTATGCCAGCTATCAGGTACCAGACTGACTGATTCCATCTCGCTCTTTGGTAACATTAGGAGGCAACCATACTTCCTGTCCTCAGCCCTCCAGGAAGCCTTCGGCTTGAGCGTCCTCTGTCCTCAAGGACAATGGGGCTCACCTTCAGTGGGTTTTAGGAGGCACTACAGCTTCAAATAAAGGGCACTGGACAGAAGAGTCATGAGACCTGAGTTATTATCTTGGTTCTGCCTTTGCCTTCCTGTGTGACCCTGGGCAAGTTATTTCCTTTTCCTGGGCCTCAGTTTCCACACCTGCCCAAGGTCACATCGGGCTTGCTGGATTCTTTCTCAGCCTCCTTCCCTCTCTGACTCACTAGAAGGTGACTGACTCACTCTAATCTTTATGTAACCTCCCCATCCCTTAAGTAGTCACAGTCACGGAAAACCTTTGGAAGTAGGGATGGGGTGAGGCCACCCAAGAGCCAGACCAGTGTGTATGGCTTTGCCACGGAGGCACGGAGCAAACTTCGCTAAGCCCACATTTGTATTTTAGGGTCTCTCAGCCTTACGACTAATCTGCCTCTCTCCGGGGAACCAACTGCTGTCAGTTTTAGATGTATATATACATATACACATATACGCATATACATATGTATTTAAAAGGAGTGAGTTATTTCTACAAGTAAGGCACTATACTAGGATTTTAGCACTCTTACCCTATTAATATTCACTACTGCCAGAAAAAATAACAATTATTTTGCAAATGAGGAAAAGGAGACCCAAGGAGGTAACAAACTTTGCCCACGATTACATAGCTGGTGGTTGAAGAGCTGCAATTCAAATATAGGTCTGTCTTTCTTGCAAATCCATCTTTTTGAGTCATTCTATTCTCCCTCGATGGTTGGGCTAGAAGTTCCAGGACAAGCCGGTGTTGAGCTGTTCTCATCTGCATTTCATAAGGTATGTATGTGTTGGGAGAGAAGTCTGGACGTCTCTGGAGTGTTTGGTTAGTCACTACTTCTGGCCTCCATGGAACGGGCCAGGAGCCCTTTTTCTTGCTTATAATGGCCTTGAGGAAATAAAGCGTAAATGCCAAAACAGGTGTGCATGGAGCTAGAGCTTCTCTGTTGGAAGAGAGAGAGAGAGAGAGAGAGATTAGCTTGTGTTTAAGACTGATTGACAGCTGTCAGCCACAAGTTCAAGTCTTCACTGAATATTTTTATTCTATTCCTTGCATGAGACTGGGTGCCGGCAGTGGCTTCTCCTTTGGCTCCTGCAGACAAAGCACTCGTGTGTGTGTTTGTGTGAGAGTGTGTGTGTGTGTGCATGCGCACACACAGACATGCATGCTATTCTCTTTGTGGACAGGCAGAAGAGTGCCGACAGTTACCAGAATCTTAATAACGTTTCCTGCTAGTCTCCCTTCATGTCTCGTTTTATGAGGGCCCCTGTGGGGAGTGTTGTAAAATTAGAATCTTGGTTATGAAGACGCTCACTCTGATACTCCTTAGAACAAAGGGAGGTTGGTTAATGGAATACTGAGGGCTTTGCTGTCCCAGGGGGCTGGCAACCTGTGGTTGCAGGGCAGGTGGCAAGAAAAGGGGAAGACGATAGAGACAGGATCAGACAGCAGAGACAGTAGCCACGTAAGGAGGTGAGCAAGCCCGGGCAGGCACTCAGGACACCCCCGGTGCCAACAACAGAGCAGCATGCAGCTCGGACCCAGGCTGACCATAAGTTCCTCCTGCCTCCAAAATGGGCCAAGGGGGACTGTCTGCCCTGTTCTGGGAGCCAGAAAAAGGGTTTTGTAGGCAGAAGAGTGGGAGCTAAGTCATAAGTATGGCAGACTCTGTGAGAAATCTCCAGCACCTGAAATTAGAGATAGTCCTGGGAGGTCACCAGTGGGAATAACCCTCGAGACACAATGTACAGACCCTCAGCCCCAAGTCTCCCATCTCAAGATTCATCTTCCGTTTGGAGATCCTTTGCTAATTGTGGCTTCCTCTCTTACTAAAGTGAAGCCAGAGCAGCCTTCAGACAGGACTGTGCTAAGAGCTTAGTCACAACCAGAGGTGAATGAGCACACACCGGGGTGACGAGTCACGACATCACCTGGTCGATTACGCTGGTCGCCTCGTTCTCACCACAAGCCCCACTACAAGAGGGCCTCCCTGGCCAGGTCCTGGCCTGCCTCCGCGTGGCAGAGGCTCCACAGCCTCACCAGCCAGGAGCACACGCCAGCACGTGGACGTTCCCCACAAGTCAGACCTGCGTTTCACAACGTCTCCCTTGCTCTTCCAGTGACGGTGGTTTGTTAGAGCAGTGGTTGTGGGTTTTTTTTAATTATTTAATCTTTATTTATTTATTTTGAGAGAGAGATAGAGAGAGAGCATGCGTATGTGCATGCATGAGCAAAGGAGGAGCAGAGAGAGAGAGAATCCCACATCGGTTCCACGCGGTCAGGACAGAGCCTGATGAAGGACTCGATCTCACAAACCCTGAGATCCTGACCTGAGGATTCTTAATAGACTGAGCCACCCAGGGACCCCTAGAGCAGTGATTCTACAAAGGGAAAAGATGACAGAGGTCTATGCTCAGATATCACCTTGTCCAAGAGCTTTCGGTGAACCCCCAGGGGAGACTGAAATGTCCTACAGCCTCCCTAGCCTGCTGCACTTAGGGGCCTGGAGAATGTCACACTCTGTTGTAATCACCTGGTCACCTGTCTTCCTCCCCACCCACTGCCTGTTTGTTCACCAAACACGGGGTTTGGCACTAATAGCCCTCCCCCCCAAACTTATGTTATACTGCTGTTCAAAGCACTGTGTCTGTGTCTGGTCAGCAAAGTCTCATGCTGTAGTCTGATGACTGCCTGAGAGAACCACATAGTGTGGCCTGGGTGGCCCAAGCCCTGCCTGTCCACACGCCCTGTGCCAGAGGGGTAGGAGGCATGGGAGAGGCATGCAGAGTTCGGTCTTAGAACCGGACCGATGGAGGCTTGGGCTCTGGTCTGACAATTTACCAGCTACATGACTTAGGATGAGTTCCTTAACCTCTGTGCCTTCCAGTCTCTTCGTCAGCCTAACAGGGGTGGATTGGGGGCAACAAGGTAGAGAGCCTTACATTTTGTGTAGTAGTTCTTGAGTACACGGAAGCTTTCCCAGAGAGAGTTTCTCTTACTCTCCATTCAAGTTGGCCTTCCTGAACCTCACTAAGTCCTTCCCCATTTCCCATGCAATGACTCAAGTCGGTCTGTCTTCATTGAACCCCGCCATGGTCTTGAGCCAGCAGGGAACCTTGGAAAGGCACTGACTCCATTGGGAGGTAGCTGGTTTCTCCCTCTGATCCCTCCCCTTGACCCAGCTTGAGAGCCATTGTGTTGAGAAGAGTCTCAGCTGAAGTCCTTAGATTTTCTGCCGGTAAAGTGAGTAAGAGGAATCACTAGGGCCTCCTCTGCATCTGAGGTCTCCCTGCCTCCCAATCTATATGAGCCTTGCAAAGAAGGAACTCTGTTGAAATTGGAAATCGTTGCACTGGCTTGGTGGACCCAGCAGGTGGCACTCTGCCCCAACTGCCTAGGGGCTGACTTCTGATGTGGTTTGGCACAAGGTCCTGTGGCCAGAGTGAGGAAAGAAATGGTTTATTTTGTTTCCCAACCGCAGACAGAAAGTCATTTGTAGGAAAATATCAGTTACCACAAGCATATGGTCCTTGTTGCACACTGTATAAGCCCAGGCTGCCTCTCCACTTCCCTCCCTTTCCTTTCTTTTCCATCCCACCTCTGTAGTTACTTGTGCACACATACACACATACCTGAGTCATGATCTTGGCTGCAAGTTAGTATACCCTGGACTTCAGCATTTACTTTTCCTTGGGGCAGAGTGAAGCAGAAGTAGTAGTAGTAGTAGTAGTAGCAGTAGTAGAATCTCCTTAAGTCATCGCTTGCATATCCCAATGTATTGGTCAGGAGAGGCCAAGTCATGCTTCAGGAACCAATGAGCCCCCAATCTCAGGGGCTCAAAAGAACAAAGTGTCACCTCTTCCTCACCTTAGATGTCCATGGAGCATCAGCCAGAGCCCTGCGGCACATTAACTTGACTTTGGGGTACAGGCTGACAGAGCAGCATCAAGCAGCCTCAATCTGGAACACGGTCAGTCCTCATGGCATAAAGGCATGACAGCATAGTGAACTGCGACTCCTAAAGTTGACATTTTATGGGCAAAGCAAGTCCCATAGCCATAGCTCCAATCACCAATGGGCAGGGTAAGACACTCCCTGGGGTAGAAGGGCAGAGCCAGCAAAATATTTATGAACACAGGACAGTCTACCTCACCCATGTAAAGTGATTCTTGGATAGCTACCCTTCGGAATTATTGATGCCAGTGGTGTCTTCTTTTGACCTGTGAATATCATCCTAGAAAAGCCAACCAACCTTTATCAAGTTCTACACGCAAAGGAAACTAAGGCTCTGAGTGAGAGGAAGGAAGCAAGACGTAGAAAAATAAGCTCCTGCTCTTCACAGGCTCATGATCCAGCAAGCCAGGAAGCACGGAAGAAAACAAAGCTCATGGAAGGCATGTTTGACACGCACCAGCGAAGGGGAGGAAAGGCACCAGGCAGGGCGAGCCCTGACAATGGAGAAGGCCTGGGCCCTGCTGCGTCAGACAGAGGGTGTTGGTGCCCTTCCCGGCCACACCCTGGGAGAGCCCACATCTGCATATGCTGTGGACCGACCGCATAGTGTTTGTCTGGGCACACGTTCATGGTGTATCTATGATGAATGAGGTACCATACTACTGCATACAGGAGTTGAAGGAACGTAGGGAATGTTCCTGCCCTCGAGGAGCTCACAGCCAACACAGGACAGACCAGGGGACATTTTATCCCCAGACTACAGAGTCAGTATTAGTACAAGAGAATCCTGTGCAAACACTGACACCAAATGTGGCCAAGGTAACATGATGAGGGCTGTTCAGGGAAGAAACGAACTTGTGGCCGAAGTTCTAAGATTAGTCAGGCACAGATTAGACACAGGCGCTCCAGGCAGAGGGAGTGGTGTATTGGCAGAAGAATGAGAAATACAGCACACTATTAAGAAAACAAACCATAAATAATTCATCAAGGCTTATGGCTAGAACAGTAGAGTACTTGTGCAGAGAGAAAGAGGAAGGTGGGGTGACCGAGGAGACAAGACTGGAAGTCTTCCCAGGGGGCCAGAGCAGGAAGGCCCTTTGAAACCATGTCAACAACCCTGGAATTTATCCCGAGGCCTGTGGGGAATCACTGAAGGGTTTGAGCATGGGGCAGCTCAGTTGCTAAGGATATGAGGTGTGATCCCATCCCCTCCCTTTCATCCCGCTCCAGAGGCATGGCGGTGGTGGGGTGATGTATTTGTATGCCAGCCTGCAGAGTATGTGCAAGACCAATAACAGCTCAGGGTGGCAGCTCAGAGCTCTGTGAGCCCTGGTCCCAGCTAAGGGAGTCAGTCATCAACAGGCACTGTCTGAGCTGAGGCCGGCAGCTCTTGCTTGCTGCTTTCTGCAGCTACTTTCTCAAGGAAAGTCTCTGTGGTCAGAGAGCGGGGCATCGACCAGACAAACTGGCTCAGCTCTTAGTATCTGCTAATTTGTCTATTTGGTTTGGTTCCCTATCTTAGCCACCATCACAGAGGCCCCTTTCTCTGGTCAGATGGATGACCTGAGCCCCAGCTCTCTGCTGCCAGGCCCCAAGGCCCAGGGAACAATCAGGCTCCTCAGCGGGCAGTGCCATAAATGGAAAGGTCCTGTGGCCCTGCCATCTTCTGCCAGGAAGAGAGCTACTGTTCCATCACGGCTGCCAGTGGCTGGGCCGGCTCGCTCACCCTCCTTCTTTCACTCACTCCCGGACTTACTCACTCAACAGCATCCTTTGGTCATTGGACTACCCATTCATCAGCTCGCTAGTGTATCCGCTGGCCAAGCACCAGGTCTTACCAGGATAGAAGTTCTGTCCTGAACATCCTTCCTGCCCTTGGGAAGCTTACAGTTTGGCCACCTATAAAGACATCTCCCCATGAACACACATGAACAGGTACTTGGGCCTCTTACAAGTATGGATGATGTCAGCATAGGTCTTCAAAGACAACGCATGTGGTCAGATAAAGGGAAAGAGCTACTTAGACAAGGCACACAAGAGCCTGATTTTAAAAGGAGGGACCAGTTCACAAAGCATCTTGGGGCTTCACTGGTTCTTCCTGAAGGTTTATCATTCAGTTTAACTTGTTCATTTATGAGTCGTTCGCCCACCCATTCGTTTGTCCACATTCATGGAGTAGATATAATGTGTTTGGCCAGTACGGGGAGTAGATGATAAACACATGAGTGTATGATGAGCTTGAAACAGCTCCTACCACCAGGGAGTGTACACATGATGCTAAGATTAGTGTATATACAATCTTGGGAAAGATTTAGGAAAGAGGTCACAGAGAAAGTGATGCTTCAAACGGTTCCTAAAGATCACCTTGGATTCCCTGCAAGAGTTGAGAGTAGTGTGCCATCACAGATCGCATGATTCGAAGCAAGAAAGCACGGGGTGAGTTTGGGGAAGAGCGATACCCTTGTCCGGGGCTGAGTTAAGGGAAGCCAAAAGCCAGGGTAGGAATTACAGGTAGTGTCGGCTTGTGCAGGATTTTCAAACAGTTCACACCCTCCCTCTTTCTTCAAGTGCTTTCGTCATTCTCTCTCCTTGCTTCAGGCTAACGAGGATTAACTTCTGCGTCCACGTAAGTCACTTATCCCTCCCACAGCAGATGCTTCTGACCAAGAGGTCAGCTGAGCCTGAATGGGGCCTCAATGCCCTCCACTCATGATTAATCCCCTGAGGGTGAACTTGGTTGCCTTCCCAGGCCTAATCATACATTTATAGAATGGAGGCTCCATGAGACCTTCGAGGGAATTTTAGCCAGTCTCTTCATATTGGAAAACAGGAATATTGAGGCCAGGGAAAGTTAAGGGTCATGCCCGAGATCCCAGAACCAGTGGGAGGAGATCAGCAGGGCCGTATCTTAACTCCCTTGGTTCCTTCCCTGTCTCAAACCAAACCACGTTATGTCCTAGGAGAGGCGGGCCATGCTTAAGCTCCACTCAACTTCCAAGAGGCCAACCTTGGCCATCTTCTTGGAGGGGGGCACTTTGCCCACCCATTCCTCCCGTTCCACAGCCAGCCACAGGTGATGGTCTATGGGGGTTCTGTCAGAGCTAGCCTCTCACCATCCAGGACTTTGTTCCCTCCTTTATCAAACTCCCAGGACTGTCAAGAGTCTTCTAGAAATCTATTATAGAGGGGTGGAAGGGGGAGATAAATTGCTCACATGTTTCTGGAGCCTCATCCTTTCCTCTTCTCTCCCCACGGAACTGCTTTCGATACTACTGCACAGAATACCAAACACCTGTCAGCAAGCTGAAATGATTCATGTTGCAAATGGATTTCCCACATTTGAAAAGGTCACAAAATCTCTTTAAGTAGCATCTTCTAAACTTTTTGTCGACAAATCGTCAAATGATTCGTGGAGAGAGAAACTTGAAACAGAAATGCCCTAAACTCTGAGGCTGCTTAAGTATATATCAGAACTGAAGATAAAGCAAATATGACATGATTCTGATTTTTTAAATGAAATACGATTTGCCCAGTTTTAAATGTTCATTTTACTGACCAGGCAGCTGAAATACAGGAATGCTGGAAGCCCCAAATTCCACTGTCCAAGAAGCGTCTCGTGAGTAACTCAGAGCTCTCCTTTTTTTTTTTTTTTTCCTTTTCTTATTTCATTCTTGGACATAGCATAATAAATATTTTCCATTTGTTTCTAGATGGAGTCACCAACAACCCTTCTCTTCCCCAAAAGTGCCCTAGAGGAGATGTGTCCGGGTTGACGGCTAGGGGATTAGCACTGTCTCTGGCAGGGTCCTCTCCCAAGGTCAGGTCTCTGAATCCCAGTCACTCCACTGTTTGCCATTAGGGTGGGGTCGGGGTTTCTCAAGCTTTGACTCACCTTCAGAAATGAGTCTTGCCTGTACCCTCCCCTCCCTGAAGGAGTCACAGCACACACCTACTCTCCGGTGTCTGCTCTGTAGGGAGATGCAGAGCCTGGCTTCCTGTTTTGAGTCCAACGTGGCCCTTTGAGGATGAAAGACCAGATGCAGGTCAGACTCAGCGTGGTGGCCAGTTTGGAGGGGGGGGACAGAGTTGCTGGGCCACGCAGTTTCTCAGGGCCCACCTTGAGGGGTGCCAGCAACCCTCCCCTCCTCCTTTGAAAGAACATTCTGCTCCCCAGCCAGCCAGGGTGTCTAGACATCAGCCTTTATAGTTATAAAAGACCTGAGTTAGCTCTGTTTTCTGGATTCCGGATTCAGCTCCCATTGGAACCCACTTTCTCCTCTACAAAATTTATTGTACAATTAGCTTTCTTCATAGCGTATTGTGAAAGTTTATAGAGAGAGGTGTCAGTTGAATGACTAACAATAGTACACTCATGCCTAGCATTGTGGAGGCAAGGGGCCAGTTAGGGTCTCAGACGAAGGAAGGAGACAGGTTGATGGGAAGGATGACGCCGAGTGCCAGAGAAGAAAGAAGAAAGGAGGGAGGTCAGGAGGAAGCGGGGAACAGTTTCCTAGTCTGTCATTGACGGAGCCTCAGCTGGAAGCTGTCTGGTGGCTCAGGCACTTCAGTTGACTGAAAATAGCGGTGAAGTCAGGAGCCCGGTGACCCGTCCCTGCCTTTGCCTTTAGCCCCTGTGTGACCTTGGGCCATCCCGAGTCTCAGTGTCCCCCTCTATAAACTGGAAATAATGTGGCTAACAGGGAAGTTGAGCAACAGGGTTCTGGAAAGTTCGTGTCGGGTGCATATGGGCTCTTGTGCTCACAAATATATCACGACCTAGAGGTCGCAGCCCTTCCAAGGCCGGCTGTGTTTGGCTGTCTATCCTGGCCACCCTCGGAGGGTCCTCAGAGATGATAGTTGTGTTATATGCCGGGTTCTAGCACTAGACAGAGTTCTCAAAACTAAGCAGGAGGCCAGCGAGCAGACTAGGAGAGGTGAGGACTACAGTTTCTTCCAGAGAAGTCGTGCCGCTGCCTGAGCCATGGAGGGAGGGCACTATTCTGCCCGCACGCTGCTGCCCTCCAGGCTTGCGACGATGCCTCGCTTGGTGTCCATGCCAGATCCATCCTGCTGCATATTCCCCTGCTGGGGGGCTCGCCTCTCGGGAAACCCACTGGAGCAGGGGCCTGGACTGTGGGGGTAGCCAAGGCGGAGTGCGCAGCCTGGACTCTGGGACCCAGAATGTTACATTCTTAAAGTCGTTAGGCTTCGGGATGGGGGTGGGGGCCTGGCCAGGATAGGAAATTGAGGGAAGGGCTAACTTTTAAGGGAGCCTGACCCGGAACACTGAGCCACGTATAATAGAAAGCTCGGGAAGGATCCTGAGTCAGGACCCCGCCCAGCAACAGTCACTTGTCTGCCTCCGAGAAGCCGAGAAGCCGGCCACTGCTCTGCAGAGGAGAGAAGCCCTGGGGCCGGGCCCGCCCAGCTCCACCCCTGCTCACTGCCGGTTGTTGAGCAAGTCTGTTAACTTCTTTGGATCCACTTGTCAAACTGTAGAATCAGATTTAGGCTGCCTGACAGGGATGCCGATTATTAAATAAGGCAAGGGGTTGAAAATGCTTTGGAAAATACTTTGGGGTTGATCTGTGGTTTCCCAGGCAGCCGTACACTTCTGCTCTGATAATGACACAGATGAGTCCATCGATGTCTCTAGTCCGGCTGGATCCCGAGGTCTGAGGCGGGGGTACATCAGCTTCCTGGAGCAGTCCTGCCTTCTCCATCCCGGGGCCTATGAGGTCAAGTGGGGGCCAGGGCTCCTTTCTACCGTCCAAATGGGCCCTTGAGTAAATTGCCAGATTTATCAAATAAAAATACGGCCTGCCCAGTTTAATTTCAATTTCAGATTAGCAAGCGAGTTTGTACTATAAGTAAGTTTTATGCCAAAAAAGTTCTGTTTGTCTGAAATTCGGATTGAACTGGGTGTCCTGTATCTTATCTGGCAACCCTACCCCAGTGGCCAAATGCTACCCCTCTCTCTTTCCCTCCACTGAAAGCTGATTCCTGGTGGACAGGCGGGGGACAGCAGCACCGTGCTGATGAAGGACATTCTTGTCCCTGTGCTCAAGCGGAAGCCTCCCAAACACATCGCAAACAGTCTCAGCTGGGTGGGAAAATCCTAGCGCTGTGTGGGGTGGAGGCGGGGCCTCCGTGCCTAGAATTTTGACTTCTGCCTCCGATGTTTGGGTTCTCTGGATCATCCAGGTCTGAGGCTCAGCCCCATCTCTGCTGCTTACTAGCCGTGTGTGCTTTCCAGGCCTCGCTGTTCTCCCCTGCAAAATGGTAACAATGACATTCGCCTTAGGGGGGCTGGAAATTTAAAACGAAACAATGGGTGCGACGAGCGATCTCAGCGCTAGGCCGACCCACGGCAGCGTTAAATCTTCACGCTCAGCCAGTAAGTGGCAGCAGTAGCTGCAAAGGATGCTCGCGGTTTTGCCGGAAGTGGCCCATATTTCCTCCGTTCCTCTTCCTTCCTCAATGTTTCTCACAGCTCTCAGTCAGCAAACCGAGCCTCTGATTTGTTTCTTTTTTTTTTTTTTTTAAAGATTTTGAGTCCTCGAGTTTGAGCAGACACCTGAAGTAGGTGAAGCCTGCTCAGCCAGACAGGGACCCAGAAGGCTGGCGTATCTGGGGGTGTTTTCCAACAGAACCGGCCAGTAAAGCAAGTCCTCGGAGGAAATGCAGGTGGGAGAAGTGGGTGAGGAATCACATGGGAGGAGGTAATCGGGGCCACGCGAGCGCCTGCGGCAGGCTGGGGACCTGACACAGGTCGCGGGAGAGGCTGGTCTGGGAGCTGTGCTCAGCCTCCTCTCCTGGGGTCCCGCTGTGTCTCTGGTAAGTAGGAACGCACTCCTCCCGCTGGGCCTTCCTCCTTCTCGGACTGTCTCCAGCCCGTAGGCAAGTTCCTGGCCTCTTCTTGGGTAATCAGAGAAGTGACATAAGCCTTGTGACAATTGAAGAGATGTCACACTAATTGTTACTTAGGAAACTCAGTCTCCATCGCTAGGCATGACTAATTTCCCGACTCAGGGTCTCACTTCCTGGCAAGAGGATTTTTCTCACTGAGGGCAGATATCCAGAGCTGCAGCACTTTGTGGCAATTCTGAGCCCCTCCTAATGTTCTCATACCGTTTCTTCCTTTTGGGCCCTTTTCAAACATGGCTTTGAGGTTTACGGAAACAGGCATGTTATATATTGCATTTTCCACTCTGCTGCTCCACCTGGAACCTATGCTTCCCTTTATCACCATCAAAATCACAGATTTAGAAAAGAGAAGTACTGCCTACAAACAAGACCAGAGACACAGGTCAGCGCTGGGAAGGCCTCAGAGATCTTCCCAGATCAGCACCCTCCAAACAAGGGCGCGGAGGGCCCGAGAAGGCAGATTGCCCCGGGGTGGGCCCGGCCGGTGCATGGCAGGTTTGGATCTAGAACCCATGGCCCTGGCTTCTCGGCCAGTTCTCCTTCTGCTGAACCAGGCTGCCTCTTGGGGAAACATCCGTCGCTAGTCCCTGACCCCCAGTGATCTGTGTGACCTTCGCTTCCCCCGTTCTCCACGGGGGGCTAGACCCTCTATCCTACGGCCACACTAAGAGACAGAGGAGCTGTCAGGGGCAGAGCCTGGACTACAGCTCAGGCCTCGGAGCTCCTGGGACAGGCTTTCTCCCCGTCACCTATGCACCAGGACACTTCCCTCTAAGACAGGGACTGCGCCTGCCCTCTGCTGCACACCCTCCCACCCTTGCTGGCACTCGCTGCACTACTAAGGCAGCCAGAAGACGCTGCGGACCTCACGCCTTGAGCCTGTAAACTGTTTGCGCTACATTTTAATCCTCGTCTTGTTTCCTGGGAAGACTGAGAAATCAATTTTGTACTCAGTTAAGGCAGGAGTCCTTGGGAGGATGAAAGAAAGTAGGAAATCGGAACAGCATAGCGGAAGGGAGGGAGAGGAAGATCACGACGGTGTGTGTGAGTCAATCCACTGACCAATTTGAGGCTACTAATCACATGTCCTTGGCTGTCGTAAGGAAACATGGCTCCAGGACTCAGAAGCCCTTCTCACAGTGCCCACTGCCTGGGTCTCCTTCAGGCTCCCTGTCCCCGCAGCGACGTCTTCTCAGCAGCAACAGCGGATGCAGTGCCCGCCCCAGACGGCCAGCGGCAGCAGGTGGAGCAGCCCTGTCAGCCTGTCGGGTGTCAAGAGACATGTGCACTCAAACCCAGGATCCATGTGCTCCCCAGCCCAAGAAGCGATGCCCACCCAAGGGCACAGCCATGCCCCCCAGCACAAGTGTTCCTCGGCCCACCAAGCTGCCAAGAGTAAACAGAAGTAAGGATGAACGGGGGTACCGCTACCCAACATCCGGGCTAGCAGAAGGAGCCCTGTCTTCCTCCTGCTCCCCTTCCCTGCAGCCCCAAGGCTTGCCCTCCCCTCCCGCCCCTTTCTGCCCAGGGTCAGAGGAAGCATTTTCTCCCACCAAGCATTGCTCAGGTCTTCCTCTGCACCCACCCTGACACTCTTGCAGGTGGATACGAGGAGGCCTCATCCTCTCCAGCTTCTGGTTGGACCACAGCTAGGGCCCCAAAGCAACAGATGCATCTGGGTTTCTTCCGGGGGTCCACCCTGAATTAAAGGGGACCCTGGAGGCTGAGGCACAGCTTCTGCCTTATCCCTTCCTCCAACCCTCCCTCCTTGAGCTTCTCTTCTGTTGCCTCCCCAAATAAATCCAAGCTTCACGTCGTTGGGTCCTGCCCCAGTCTGCGACCCCTTCATTGGTTCAGAGGGAGCATCTGGGGAAGTGAGTGTGCAGCATGCACATGCCGGGAGTGCACCCTCGTGGGCCCGTGTTCTGGTAACTGAAGATCCTGAGGGAAAGAAAGCCCAGGGGCTTTCTGACCAGAGTCCGGGAGGCCCTTGCTAAGTAGTCGCATCTAGGGAAAGACAAACGGAGGAACAGTTTGTCTCCTACCATTAGAAGCCCCCAGCCTACCTGACAGTTGTGGCTTTTGTGTCTTGGAAGTCATCATTCTGAAAAACCAGAAAGACGCATACTATAAGATGCAAGAGCACCTCGAAGCTCAGAGACGTGTGGAAATGAGTTTTTCATGTGTTCATTTATGTGTTTTCCACTCGCCTCTTCATTAATTCAAACGCCGTCACTCACCCAGCTAATATGTAGCATGTTCTGCTGTGAGTCTGGTTTTCCCGAGCTCTCCCTGGACGGTGCGGCCTGAGTCTCAGTCTGGATGTCGTGGTCATTTTGTTACACAGCGAGAGCTTGTTCCAGGGACGGTCATGTACGCAGAGTGCGCAACTTTACAATCTGCCTTGTCAGTCAGTACAACTTTATGTGGCTTATGAAAGGAGTCTTATTTCTATAGCTGGCTTCCTCGCCCTGGTACGAGCCCGGCTGCCCGTGTTGAAAAGAGGCAGCAAACCTCCAGATATAAAGAGCTGAGCTGTGAAGGTGAGGAGGCCCTGGGCGGGCAGGGGCAGCCAAATACGCAGCCAGAATTTCTCGCTTGAGCTTTATCCTTCCCTCGAGAGTTGCTCACTGAATTCCAGATGCCACCATGTGCAACTGCAATAATAAATTGCTTCCTCATTTAACATCGGACTGAAAAGAAATGAATAACCACCTTCTCCATTTCTCTTTAAAGTTGCCGTCTATGGCTAACATTTCCAAGTAGTAATTTCTTAACACTTAGTGGTACAGGCATTAACCAGGAAAACCAGAGGGCAGTGAAAAGTGTTAAGATGGAGAAGTGCGTGCCTCTAACCCGGAGAGTTCTCCACCGGCCCTCTGAGCCCCAGTCCTCACACCCTAATGAACTCCTGTCCAGCAGAAAAGGCTGGCGCATCTTGGCAAACCTTGTTTGGATCCTTCCTCCTAAGCTCCAGCCAGGTGTTGGCGGCATGGGTTTTGAATGCCATTCCCATGTCTTCCTGAAGGCTTTGGTGAGCCCTCCCACAGACACTCGGGGTCCGGGGCTAGCAGATCTCCATAAAGCAGCGACTCGGCAAGACAAAAACGGTGGAAACGAGGTGTGCTCCTGCTGCAGCGTGAGCCTGAGGCTGTCCGCTCGCATCCGTGCCTTCCTCACGCGGCCAAGGCCAAGGTCCCGCCTCTCTGCGAACACTCGAGAATCCACTCCCTTCACAAGGAATGCTTCCCCTCTTCTTTTCACCTTTTGGCCCCCTTCACCCATCCCTCTCACTCCACCTTCGTACATACGTGTGATTTATCGTACACAGACAAAAGATCATATGTTTGTCTTGTTCTGTCTGACTTATTTCGCTTCACATAATGTCCTGAAGGTCCATCCATGTTGTTGCAAATGGCAGGATTTCATTCTTTCTTATGGCCGATTAATGTTCTACTGCGTGTGTGCGTATGTGTGTGTGTGTGTGTGTACCACAATTTCTGTACCCATTCATCTGTTAACGGACACTTGGGTTATTTCCAATTCTTGCAAGTTATAAATAATGTAAGTTAATGGTCAATAATGCTGCAGTGAACACGGGAGTGGATATATCTTTTCAAGTTAGAGTTTTCATTTCCTTTTGACAAATGCCCAGAAGTGGAATGCTAGATATACAGCAGCTTTATTTTTAATTTTTTGAGAAGTCTCCTTACTGTTCTCCATACTGGCTGTAGCCGTTTACATTCCTGCCAGCGGGGCACAAATGTTCCCTTTTCTCCACATACTTGCCACCACTCGGTATTTCTTACTTTTTCAATAACAGCCATTCTAACAGGTGTGAGGTGATCACTCATTGTGGTTATTGTGATTTGATTTGCATTTCCCTGGTGATGAGTGAATGTTGAGTATTTTTTCACAAACCTATTGGCCATCTGTATGTTTTTATTGGAAAAATCTCTATTCTGGTATTCTCATTTTTTTAGATTTATTTATTTTGGGAAACACAGAGAGAGTGCAAGTGGGGGAGGGGCAGAGAAAGAGAGAATCTCAAGCAGACACCATACTGTCAATGCAGAGTCCATGTGGGGCTCGAACTCACAAGCCCATGAGATAATGACCTGAGCTGAAATCAAGAGTCAGACACCTAACCAACTGAGCCACCCAGACACCCTTGATCTTTCCATTTTTAATTAAATTGTTTTTGTTATTGAGTTGTATGACTTCTTTATATATTTTGGATATTACCTCCTTATCAGATATATAGTCTACAAATATTGTCCTCTATTCAGTAGGTTGCTTTTTTATTTTGTTGATGATTTCCATTGTTGTGCAGAAACTTTTTAGTTTGATATAGTCTCATTTATTTTTCCTTTTGTTGCCTTTGCTTTTGGTGTCAGACTTAAAAAATCATTGCCAATAGGGATGTCAATGAGCTTACTGCCCACGCTTTCTTGTAGGAGTTTTATGGTTTCAGGTCTTACGTCCAAATCTTTACTCCGTTTTGAGTTAGTTTTTGTGTATGGTGTAATACAGTGGCTTAATTTTATTCTTTACATGTGGCTGTCCAATTTTCTCAACACCATCTGTTGAAGAGACTGTTTTTTCCCCATGGTATATTTTTGTCTCCTTTGTTGTAAATTAACGGACCACAGATGCATAGGTTTGTTTCTGGGCTCCCTGTTCTTTTCTGTTGAATTATATGTCTGTTTTTATGCCAGTACTATACTATTTGATTACTAGAGATTTGTAATATAATTTTCAATCAGAAAATGTAATGCCTCCCATTCGTTCTTCTTTCTTAAGATTGTTTTAGCTATGGGGGAGGGGTGTTTGTGATTCCATACAATTTTAAGATTTTTTTTAATACGACTTCATCCATCAAAGGCTTTCAAAGTAACAATGTCTTATATCAAAATTTCATTCGTATATGTGGCAAAAGAAGGGTGATTTGTTTATTTCTGATTTTTCTCTTCATTTAAGTAATATGATGTCAGGGGTGCCTGGGTGGTTCAGTCTGTTAAGTGTGTCTGACTCTGGATTTCAGGTCAGGTTATGATCTCACAGTTTGTGAGTTCGAGCCCCACATCGGGCTCTGTGTTGACAGTGCAGAGCCTGCTTGGGATTCTCCATCTCTCCCTCTCTTTCTGCCCCTCCTCGACTCATGCTGTCTCTGTCTCTCTCAAAATAAATAAATAAACACTAAAAAAATAAATAAATAAAATAAAGTAATATAACATTGGAACAAAAGGAACATTAATGCAACAGTTGCTTCAACTTCTTCATTGACCAAAGAGAAAACTTAAGAGTGCTCCATAATCCCTATATCAAGTATAAAAACTGCTGGATTACTCCAAAATTCCTCTACAAGACCCCTAATATACCCTAATTCTGCAACACCAAAAAATTCACACTCCCTGAAAACAACATTCAGTTTTGACACTTACGTTTTATGGTTCATGCTATTCCTTCTGCCTAGGAATTTCTCCACTCTACTCTCTAAGATTCCCTCTTAGTTTTAAAGGTCTAGTTCAAATATGTCTATGGAACCTCACTTAACATTTTAGGAAGAACTGGTATCTTACATAAGCTCTTATGGCAACTTTGTACAAATTTCTATTAGTAATATAATTGTTATAATTCTTTTATGAATTATGCATATAATTAGTCTGCGTTATAGTTCGCCTGTATGTGTTTATTTCACCTTATTGAATTATGACCCCTTGAAGCCTAAGGCTCTTACTGTTCTTATGTCCCCAAGTGCATGATGAACTTCTGCTTCTGAGCGGAATGCGGTAGCTCATAGCAAACCAGTCATCTAAAGCAAATCTGGAATACACTCATAAATTATCTGAACTCAGATGAGGACACTAAGACTCCAGAGGAAGGAGAACTTCAGAGGTGAGATAAAAGAAAAATTTTACACTGGCATCTTTTGTGGATTCTGGGCATGAGCAGAAGAATGAAAACCTGAGTTTTCCACTGTGGTGGACTCTTGCTGGGGGACAGAGAACCCTAAAGAGCCAATGGATGCTTTCTGGGGCTTCATGCAAGGGACTGACTTTTCCATTCTTAAAATTTAGTGAATTCTGGGAATGTTCAGTTTAGGACTAAAATCCTAAGCAGAAAGTGTCTGAAAAGGAGAGTGGAGGTTTTAGTAGGTTTATGAGACAATGATTGGTGTTTATGATTGGTTTATGAGACAGTGATAAGCTGCTGAGGAGAGAGGCCCTGGGGAATATACCGGATTGGCACTTAGAACTGTTAAGACCATGGGCAAATACAATCTGTTAAAGAAGTCAAGAGAGTGGTTATCCCTGGTGAGAGCGCTGACCGGAGGGGACATGACGTAGCTTTCTGGGTTTCCGGAAATGTTCTGTCTTGTGCGTAGTGGTTACGTGGGCGCATAGGTAGATAAGAAATTCGCTGAACTGTACTTAAGATTATTGCTTTTTGTTGACCTCAATAAAAACAGAGACAAACGTTTCACAATATGTACATGTATTAAATCACCACATTGTGCACCTTAAACTTACACAATGTTATATGACAATTGTATCTCAATAAGACTAGGAGAACAAAGAAACCAAAAGAGTAGCATCAATTACCTTAATTAAATTTAGTGAACAATACATGAGACCTTTATACTGAAAGTATAAAACACTACTGAAACTAAAGAAGAGCTAATGCAGCTCTATGTCGTGTTCATGTATTGAAAGATTCTGTTAGAGTCTAATACAGTCACACAGACACAATTATCTGACTCATTACCCCCACCCTGCACAAAAATGGCATTACAAACAAATGAGAAAAGAATGTTTTTTCAATAAATGACAATGAGTCAAATGGACCTTCATAAGAAACAGATACATCTTAACTCTCACCTTAGTCATCCACAAAAATAATTCCTGATAAATTGTAGATCTGAATTTAAAAGTAAAACAATGTAAGATTTTAGAAGAAAGCACAAAAGTAAGTCTTACCGACCTTGGAGTAGGCAAAGATTTCCTAAATAGCACAAAAGTGCTATGTAGAAAAAAATTAATACATTTAACTACATTAAAAGTAAGAGCTCTGTTCAACAAAAGATACTATTAAAAGACACAAAGACACAGACTGGGAGAATTTTACACACACACACACACACACACACACACACACACACACACACACATGCATGTGTGACTATGTATATAAATACATACGTATGATATGTACCTGCTACAGATAAAGTATTATATTCAGAATACAAAAAGGACTCCTAAAATCAATACAAACTACAGACAACCTACTGGGAAAATAAGCAAAGATTTGAACAGATGCTTCATTAAAAAGAATGTCAACATAACCAATAAACATATAAACAGTTGCTAAGATATTCAGATTAGAACGAAAGCATGATGCCACTGTGTGAGCCAACATCATGGCAAACATTAAGGACACAGAAAATGCCAGGAGTAGGAGAGGGGACAGATAAATAGATTTATCTTGCACTGCCGATGGGGGTAGAAGCTGACAGCCACTCTGCAAAACTATCAGCCAGATTTGCATCAGTGTTGCACCTCTATCCCAGCAAGTTCACTGTTTAATGTATACACAAAACAAATACTTATATACATGATTGTAAGACACGTAGATGACAACGTTCATCGTAGAGGGACTTGTGATAAGCTCAAGCTGAAACTATCCTAAGTATTCATTAACATAAGTATGGATAAGTCAACTGTGGTATGTTCATACAGTGAGACACTACACAGTAATGAAATTGGACACGCTACACCGCAGAACATGGATAAGACTCATAAACACATCCCTGAGGGAAAGGAAGCAGAGAACATATTTATGTAGGGTCAGACGACCAGAACGTGAGATAAGGGACCAGTTGCATTCTGTGTCTCTCTCTGAGGGCCGGATAGACTCGTGGGACCTCTTTGTGAAAATTAGTTGAGCGGTGTGCGTTTTCCTATATAACGTCGTACTTCCAAAAATTTTAAAGGTTATATAAATTTTAAAAGTACTTAGGCACTATTTCCATCCTGACTTGACTTGACGAATGATGACTTTTCTCACTGTGCTGTACAGACTTCAGTGATTTCCCACCCATTCTGTCTTCAAACCCCATCCACGGCCAATCAGTGAGGTTGAAAGAACACTTCTGCTCTTCTGAGGAAAGGAAAGGATACTTAGAAAACCTCTAAATGCTGCAGTAGGGGAGGAAGCTCTCCACCCCCTCCTCCTTCTTTCTCAACTTCTCAACATTCCCCTTGCCCAGAAAATTCTCTCCATCCCTGAAACAGAACAACGTCCCAACTGACCCAGCTGCACAACTGGAGAGTCATAAACCCAGCTCATCTTCCCTGCCCCTCCTCTTTCAGAAGCCTCTTGGGGGCAAAGTGGCCAGGGCTGGTCGTCTGACACTCCATTCCTTTGAGAAAGGAGCAGGCTTCTGTAGTCAAGACTGAACAGACTTGAATCCCAAAGTTTCTATTTCCTAGCTGTGCGATTGCATCAAGGCATATAGATCCTGAACTTTATCCTTCTGTGAAAAACTTTAATGGTTAATAACAGGTATTTGCAGGATTTTCGTGAGGATTGGCGACAACGTCTAACTTGGCTGTATATATATATCCAGTATATGCTCAATGAATGATTGATCTTATTATCGTTTATAGCTGAACAATGTTACTGCCAAAGCATTAGCCTAAGGACACTCCTCTGTGTGGAGAGTAGCCATATGGAAGTCTTTTCACCAGCTCAGGAATCTGTATTAATTGTACTCATGGTCTCTCTCCCGGCCTGGGGAGCCTTCTGGACTGGGGAAATAAGCTGTGGGCTAGAGCTCCGCTCTCGTAACGGGTCTGTGTGACCTGGGCCAAGCCCTTCCACCTCGCCCTTTACCCACAAAGTGAAGTCAGGTGGGATGCCTTCTTCCTGCCTTAAAATTAGGGGGTCTAGCAGGCTTTTGGGCTTTCGCATTTCTGTGGGTCCTGTCCCCTACCCCACCCTTTTTACCCCCATGAAAGTGGATGTGGTGTCCTCCTAAGAAGCAGAGGGCACATGTTTGAGGCAGGGGCGAAGCCCAGAAAGTGAGAGAATGAACATACGGGCGAATAAGCAATGAAGCAAGGTCAGATATCACGAACCTTTTCAGATTTGCAGTCTGAACCAGAGCACCTAAAAAGAGATGACAACTGTGCATTTTAGTTGATTTTGAAAAATGAAGAATTATTTGATTGATCAGAGGAGGGAGGAGGACAGAAAGCTACGATCTTTAGTACTTTGGGACTCCAAAACTCATAATTTGGCTCTACTTGAAGCTTCTTGGAGGTAGGAAGCATGGGCCTTTAATCCATTGAAGGGAATCAGAATGCGTCACCCCCAAATATGCCTCTTTGACATAAGAATTAATTTGGACTGAAGACAATTAAGAAACGGCAAACCCAGGAAAGCTCCCTGTTTTCTGCTAGAGGCAGGCTCTAAATTCTCCTTCTACTGGAGACAGACTCCAATCAGACCAGAGGTGGCCACAGAGGAATCTGAAAACAAACCTCCCCCCTTCAGCTCCCACTCATAGATTTACCTTCCCACAGTTTTCTGCCCTGGGAAGCTTGTCCTGTCATTTATCTACAAACGTATTGTTCTTTGTTGAATAGGCTTTACAAGCTGCGGTCCTGGGCCATGGCGTTGACTTACTCTTTGTTTTAGGTTTTTCCCTGGAGATGTGTGCTGCGCAACTTAATAAACTGTTTTTTTTTATCTTGTTAATCGGTCATTTTTTAAAAGGGTCTGAGCTAAAAACCTAATATGGGTAGAGGTACATGTCTCCCCCACTGTCTGAAAGCGGTGCACTCCTGTGAAAACTTCAGTAAGCTGAAACGGCATAAAGCAAGGAAGCAACGACCATTAATTTAATGTGGGCAATTTTTTAGCATTCCCAGACCCAAAACACAACCTCTCTGAGGCTTTTCTGATACCTGAGGACACATCCCGCTAAAGGATGCACAAACTAAATGGAGATAAAGCACGGACGCTCACAGACACAGTTGTGGAAGAGCTTTAATTTCCTACGAGAATTTTCCACAAGAAAATTACGGAATTTTTGAGTCACTGGAGATGAGTTTCCAATAATTGATGTAAGTCCAATCCCGGCAGCTGGCTCCTTAGACGCCGAGTGCTGTTCCCGGGCAATGAGCTTGGTGGCACTGCTCTTGTTGCTTGGAGGGCATGCTACCTCTATAAGAGCTCGCCGCGAAACAAGAGCTTAGCACTATTTTCACTTCTTGTCTTTTTTTGTAGATATGACAATACTCTTTCTCTTTGGTTAGCAGAAATGGAGACTAATGTAAGTCTTTGGTTTAAAAAAATATGGTATAATGCTAACTTTTCAAAAGTGAGGGATACCTGTAAAGTTTTGCCTCCCCCTCTCTACCTGCCTACAGCAGCAAAATGTCTCCATACCATGTGCATGATGCTGTCCAGGCAGGTGACACGGGACAATCTACTGGCTCCAAGCCACCGGCTCCAGGACATGCCCGGCCAAGAGAATCAGAGCCTGTCCTTTGATGATTCTTTGGAGGGAGGGATGGGTTCAAGGGGGTGTGGAAGTACTTAGCCTTCCTTGGATGAGACTTAATTGCTTCCCAAGGCTCCCAATGTCCTCAGGTTAAAACTCACATCCGCCAGCATCTAGTTGCATCAACATCCGTATGTGGCCAGCACCCCCCTCACCTCCTTGCCACAGGGAGGAGTTCAGGGCACTGTGGCTGTCTGGGTTCAGGGAATAGGAGTTCAGCCATTCTGTTAGAGCAGGGATTTTCAACCCTGACGGTATCTGAGAACTTGTTAAAAGTCAATTCTCCTTCTACTGGAGACAGACTCCAACCAGACCAGAGGTGGCCACAGAGGAATCTACAAACAAACCTCCCCCCTTCAGCTCCCACTCATAGATTTACCTTCCTATAGATCACAAGTTTGGAAACGTAAAATTCTAGGTTCAAATTCTGACTCTGCTCCTTACTGGTTGTGCGTGGATGATATTGGGAAATTTTCTTAATAATAATAGCTGCCGTTTGATTGGCACCGACTAAATTTTGCTTTTGGCACTTGACACTTGATAGTTGGTTAGGTAGTTTAGTAGGTTAGAACTAAAGCAACTCAGATAGGGACATTTTTTAAAAGATGCCAGATCATGCCCAATGCAGTCAAGGAAGAAAGGCCATTGGGGTTAGAACCTAATGTTAACTTATTTTATCACAAAGCCACCTGATAAACACTTTAGAAATACAGACCCCGGGGCCTCCCCTAGCTATTTCTATGTTATTAGGATAAAGGAGTTGTAGCTGTACTTTTAACAAGCATCTCAAGTGATTCTTACGCTTAGGACAGTTGGGGGCACTTCACCAATGAGTATTGTGTCCCAGAAGCTCACAGAAGGCTGCCTATTCATAAAGCCTGGGGCCTCATGCTTGACATTTGGTTTTGGTTCAGCAAATATGTGTTAAATAAATGACCAACTGACAATTTCACAAATCAAGAAAATTATAGAATGTTCTGAGTCACTGAAAATGAGTTTCCAATAACTCCAATAACCCTAGGGAGAAGAAACGCATGTGATATCCAGAATCTGGCCACTATGCTCAAGTCACTATAGTAGTTGCTTTGCATATGTAATCTCATTTAATAACAGCCCTGGAAACAAATATTATCATTCCTAACTTGTAGGTAAGATCAACTGAGATTCCTACGCTTCAGTGCTGGATTTGTATCTTGTCCCTGCCACCTACTCACCATGTAAACTTGTGCAGGCGACTGTTCTTTGTGCGTCGGCTTCTGCATCTGTAGAATGGGTTAAATGACCTGCTTGGAGCAATGCTATTGTGAGGATGAGGGTCACGTGCCGAAAGCAAAACTTAGTCGGTGCCAATCAAACGGCAGCTGTTATTATTAAGGAAATTTCCCAATATCATCCACGCACAACCAGTAAGGAGCAGAGTCAGAATTTGAACCTAGAACTTTATGTTTCCGAACTTGTGATCTATAGGCATAGATTTTTATATGTACTTTGCACACTGGAGGTGCTTGTTTTCAGAAGTGGATAGGGGACAATGCAGACACAGCTGAACAAACAAAAGAGGAGACAGGCAACTACAAACATCAGTCACTCCCAATGGGGTTTTGGACTGTGTGTGGAAAGTGTTTAGCCGTGAGACTATCACTGCCTTCAACAACCCAAGGGCCGATGAGTGGCAGGTGGGCAGAACACCTAGGACATTAGTCTGAACCACCTGAGATTCCATTTTAAAACTCAATACCCTCAACAGGAAAATACATCTGTGTCTTTGATCATCCATACCCAGAGAAACTCTATCTTTTTTTTTAATTTTTTTAATGTTTATTATTTTTGAGAGAAAGAGACAGAGTGTGAGCAGGGGAGGGGCAGAGAGTGGGAGACATAGAATCTGAAACAGGTTCCAGGCTCTGAGCTGTCAGCACAGAGCCTGACGTGGGGCTCAAACCCACAGACCGTGAGATCATGACCTGAGCCGAAGTCGGAGACTTAACCAACTGAGCCACCCAGGCACCCCAAGAAACTCTATCTTAAATGGACAATAGATGGGGAATTGATCTTCAGCTGTGGGAGAACATCAGAACCCAGTCAGTTTGTCCTGAGTATAGCCCTTCAGTTTATAGAATGACCCACCAGTGTTGAGAACCAAGATGGCAGAGTGTTTAAGGGACTGTCTCCTGGCATTTCCCACCTTTTGACTTCCGGGAGTGTTCCTTAATGCTTTTCTGCCAAGTTTCCTTACCTGGGGCATCCCTAGGTCACTGCAAGAGCTTCTACACCTGTATCCCCCGCCCCGCACCCCAGCCCAAACAATGTCTGAACTGGGCAATCTGACGATGTATACCTGAAAATTCAGTGGAAAAAAACAGGGGAAAGAAATAAAGTGATTGGAAAGCCCAAGCCTGGTGCCCCATGGGTGGGAGGTGCTTGGAGCCTGGGTCCTCACACACACAGAGTCGTGCAGGCACACACACGCACAGAGCAGAAACAGGGAAACGCACACTCCACAGGAGGAAGTTTCATCTGATTTCTAGTGGAAGAAGAGGAATTAGCAGGAATTAGTATGCACATTTTTAGTCCATTCACCTGAAGAATGTTTGAAGCATCATCTCATTTCATCTTTATATCACTCTTGTGAAATACAGCTTAATGTCCCCATCAAAGGGCAGAAAGTTTAGGTAACACGCTTAAGGTCATCCTGCTATGAAGGGTTAAACAAGGCTTTGGAACGTCCGGGCCAGTACTAAACCTGGGTCCTTACTTTTCTACCTGCCTCAAGGAAGAGAAGCCAGATTTAACTTTAACGTTTTTATCCCTCCCTTGAGGGATTGAGAGGGAAAGAGAGGGAGGCTGAGGGGGTTGTGCTCTGTTTTTAGAGTGACAGTGGGGCAGAGAGACAATCAGGCATCCCAGACTCTGGTCTGATTCTGCTACTAAACCAGCTGTGAGGCCTGGAATGGGTCCCCCCCATCCCCATTTGTCCCTTCCCCTCTCCTGGTCCAGGACCAGGGCCAGGACCAGGGTGGAGGCTCTCCAGGGCTAACACTCCTGTGCCTCTTTATTCGGCATCCATCCCTGCAAACTTCACATCTCTTGCCTGCTGGACCAAGGTGTTCAAGAGGTTTCTAAATGTCTGAGATCTGGTGTCTTTTCCTCAGTTTCCTTCTTTTTTTTCAAATGGAGGACCCCCTGTGCTATGGAGATTTCTTTAAAACCATCATGGCCAGAAATGGTGTCCCTAGCTCTTCAAGCTGATGGGGGAGGGTCTCTTACTACTGCTTGCTTCCAGGTGTTAGCATGTCTTACGCACGGCCCCCATGGTAAAATGACTAGAATTGGAATTCTGCGTGACATTCTCTGCATGCTCTGGGTCTTGGGGAAGCCCAGAAGGAGGGAGTGACATAAGCAGAGAAGGATCTGATGACTGACAAGTCTCAGAGCTACCACCTTCCCTGCTCTGCAAATGTGTGATGAGACTGAGGCACGCGCAGAGCTGAAGGACCTTCTCGAAGCTGGTCCAGACGGGACCACGTTTTGCTGTGTGAACAGCAGGAGCCCCCTGTGCCCTAAGGAGGGCCTCCTGTGAAATCATGGGAGACGTACTTCTCATTGGAAGCCACCGTTTTCCCCCTTTCTTTCTGTGGGACATTTGTGGGGCCAGATTCACCCACTAATCCCACACCAATAGTGAAATGGAGCTTCTCTGAAACAGAGAACAGACTTAACACCAACCACTGAGTGAGCCTCGGGTAAACGAACAGGGAGAATAATGTTGGGGGTCACGGAAAGTTCCAGAGGCCAGAGCCAGAGCAGCGTTAGGTGGAGTGAAGGGAACACAGGCCAAGGTAGGTAGGGCAGTCCAGCCAGGGCAGGGTATCAGGTGACAGGGAGATTCCTTGGCATCAGGGCCAAGGCCCCAGGAGGGTACAGGCTATTCCAGCTGCAGCACTCAGTTCAGATCCTCCAGAGCCTGAGACAAGCCGGGCGACCCCACGGGACTGAGGAGTAGGAAGCAGGCTCTACCTGGAGCCCCTCCTGTCAGGGGCTCCTGAGAGCAGGTTTGGATGAATAGAGGGAACTAGTCCAAGCCTGGAAGAGAGCCAGAGTGAGGTGAGAGGCTTGGAGCTCAGCTGTGGTCATGGCGCTGGCACCAGCTTAGAGGGAGGTGGTCACTAGACTGGCTGAGAATGAGCAGATGCCTGGGGAAGGCAGTGGCAGTGCCGTCTGTCCTTTGCTGAGCACTTCTTCCTCTTCCCAGCTCGCCCCCCAAAGACAAGGAACTTCCCAGAGGTCTCCAGGCCTTTCTTCATAAATAATGCCGTTCATTCGTTCAGTCAGTCAGTCAGTCAGTCATTCTATACCTGCCAGCTTGCCGAGCCGCTACTGCACAACAGGCACCCTGTCAGGAGGGAGGTGCACTAATGGTCATGAAGACACAGTGAGGCTGACCCAGGACGCGGGTTCACAAGAGGTGACCCAGCTGGAACCAGCAGGTGCTCCACAAACATTTAGGTGTATGTTTGGGGGCAGGGGAGGGGAATGAGGAAGAGGAGCTATCCACACACCTGGGTCTAAGGGTGATTTGGATTTTCCGAAGGCCACACCTAGTAACAGATGTGTTTTGAGGATAGTGCTGAACCAGTGACTTCAGTTTCGTGTTACGACGATCACAGGAAGTTGCTGGTGTGGAGACCTTGGGGATCCCTGTTCTTAGGTTCCTAGAAAATAGAAGCCCTGTGGCAAGGAGAATTTGAGGATCTGACCATCATGGAGCGAAGGCATACCTGGGCAGGAGCCCAGAGGCTGCTCCCCTACTGCCAACCTCAATGTCATTGCTAGTCAGGGTACCTGGACTCTGTCACTATGCCATCCTGGGGTCTTCTCCAAAGTGAAAGCAACTCTGGCTCAGAACAGGCATTTTAGATTTTCCCTTCCTCTCTCAGACCCTAGTCCCCTGACTGATGATATGTTGAAGGAATCCCTTATATCCGCCTATACTGATTCATGCCCCTCCTATTTTCAGCGGAGCTAGAAATGCTACTGTTAATCCCACGGCCACTTCAAATGGTAAGCAGCTTTATTTCTACCTAAGAGGATTCATCTTACCAGAGATTACAGATTTTCCCAAAAGGCAAGCCTCTTTTTTTTTTTTTTTCTTGTAACATTGCCTGTCATGTAGAGCTCTCCCAAGACCGAGTGGACCCAGAAGCAAGCCAGGAGATCCGAATTCTCCTTCCCACCTGTAATCATTCCCCTGCCTGGGCTTAATTTCCTGTATAGACATTAGGAGTAGGGAGGGGCTAAAACAAGGGAAGAACACAGGATTTCAATGTAGAGGTAATTTTCTCACGGGGATTGTTATTTGACTTTGGGGGAGTTATTTCACCTCTTGTAGCCTCAAAGCCCCCAATTATCACTTGAAGAGTACAGACTGGAGCTCTCTGAGGTCCCTTCGACTCGTGGCTCTCGAGCCGATGTGTCTCTGGGGCCAGGAATCTCCTAGTCTGTTGAGGGGAAGTGGCCTTCGCACTTGGTTAGCTCCCGGAAGGAGACATGCTTGGCATGTCCTAGGGTCTCCGTTAATATTTGTCAAATGGGGGCACCTGGGTGGCTCGGTCGGTTAAGCATCCGACTTTATTTAGCTCAGGTCATGATCTCATGGTCCGTGGGTTTGAGCCCCGCATCAGGCTCTGTGCTGACCGCTCAGAGCCTGGAGCCTGCTTTGGATTCTGTGTCTCCCTCTCTCTCTACCCCTCTCCTACTCATGCTGTCTCTGTCTCTCAAAAATGAATAAACATTAAAAAACATGTTTTTAATATTTGTTAAATGAATGTGGAAAAAACTATCACCAGGAGAGAGCTGTTGTCTGAAGCAGGCACAGCTTTGATGCCGGGAGAGGCCCCAGGTGATACGGAGCCAAGAGAGGAGGAAAGCATTGCAGCCAGCAAGACCTCCAGGTGTCAGGGCTGGGAGTGGGAGTGGGCTCGTAGGGGCTACGGTAGTTAGAAGCGGCTCCCAGGTTTCTGGTGGGCCGTGGGTGGTACGCAGCTGGGTTAGAAAGGACGGGCCAGGCCCAGAAGGCTGGGTGGAGTGGAGGGAAAAGGTGATCCCAGAAGAGGAATTAGCCCTTGAAAATCTCTGAAGTAGGAGAGGGGTGAAGGTGTGGTTGGCGAAGGCAGAGCAGGTTTACCCAGATTAGCAACCGGTCAGGAAGGGGTGGAGGTGGGGGCTGATAGTCAAGTGATCTGAGTGTGAGTAATTCAACGGAGGTAGGAGAAAGATGGGGAAATGCATCGGACCCCCAGACAAGAAGTCCGTCCTGGGTCAGCCGATGACCTCTAGCGCCTGCCTCTACAAGGCAGACCACTGGTGCCCACCTCGGCCCCTCTGCACCCTCTCCCCCTTGTTCATGAGCTCAAATGTATTCCATCCCACGGCATAGAAGAGAGAGCAAGAAGGTAGCAGGGCCACAGAAAGGACTCAGATCTTCCTCCAGGGTGAACTCATTACACCGTCTAGGAAGCCTGTGGCTCACCTCTCCCCCAACACAAACCCTGTGCCTGGGTTTAAGGGAGAGGGTGGCACTGGGAATTAGGCACCAGTGACATCATTGTCACACAGCCAGTGCCAAAAAAATATCAGGTGGGTGTTTTCATCACAAAAGCTGAGCCAACTGGTAATTGAGGGGAGTGGGGTGAGTCACGTTTGACAGGGAAGGAATGAAAACAGAGGGGGCCTGGGGTGATTCTGTTTCCTTGAGGCAGGGCGCATTCATCCTATAAAAAGCCAGCCGGCCACTGACTTCGCATCAGACCAGAGCAACCAGGCGACCCGTTCTCCGTGTACCAGGTGAGTCTCTGATCGGAACCAACTTGAAACTCATGTTTACTTTTTTATTATTGGAGACCGGACAGAGGCAAACGTGTTGAAGAGGGCTGACGGGGGTATTAGTTAGAGAAGGAGAGAGAGAGAGTACTGGGGGATCTGCATTTAAGAGTAAAGTACAGTTTGGTGTGAAGAGAATTTAGGGGCAGGTAAGTCTGCCACTTCGATGGATATAGCTATGGGACTGGGGGCTAGGGAGGGGGCAGGCCTGTGTAAGTTAAGTCACCACCGAGACTGTGACTAGGACTCAGACCCAGGCACTCTCAGCAACACCACTGTTCTGTTTATGACTCTTATAAAAACGTTAATTCATGTGATGGACCTCTACTGCGTGTCTGCTGTATTTCAGGCACCGTGCTAGGCACCTTGTGTAAATCAGACCTAACGTTATGCAACTCACTCCGCAAGCTCACAGCCTAGCAAGGAAGATAGTGCGTGCGAGTACAAAGATGAAATGCAAAGCAGATAGTGACTGGCATGGGAACAGAGGGACGGGGAAGGGCTCTGGCAGATTGGGAGAGCCTCCCCGAGATCTCCTGCTGATGGCTACAACGGGAGCGTGTCTGGACCAGCAGAGACGGGGAGGAGAACATTTCGGGGCAGACTCTATAAGCAAGGGCAGAGTGAGGTCACAGGAGCTGAGACTCACAGAGACATTCTGGAAGTCACAGGTGTGCCGCATGGCTGTCCGGGTGGGTAGACTGCAGTTGTTGCTACAATGTCACTTTCAAAAAGAAAGTGGTGCTGGGCACTGTCAGTGAGGGATGCGACGTATCTGGGGAGGAAAGGTGGCTGGGGAACGAACCCCACGGAAATGCGGCAGAACAAGTGGTCTTTCAGCTCCTTCTCTTGAAATGGCCCAGAAACTATCAATGCACACTTTACTTTCAAGTGTTGGAGGGGACAGCCAGGGGCCCTGAAGGCGGTTTGATCTAAAAGAGACTGAAAAGAAACCTATTTGACATTGAACATGATCTCTCCCCTAGTTAATCCCTGTTTAAATCATCTGATCTCTCTGCAGCGTCTGCAGGTCCAGCCTCCCGTGAAGCATGAGCTCCCACCAGCAGAAGCAGCCCTGCGCCCCTCCCCCTCAGCCGCAGCAGCAGCAGGTGAAACAGCCCTGCCAGCCTCCGCCCCAGGAACCATGCGTCCCCAAAACGAAGGAGCCGTGCCACACCAAGGTGCCAGAGCCCTGCCACCCCAAGACTCCAGAGCCCTGCCACCCCAAGGTTCCTGAGCCCTGCCATCCCGTAGTGCCAGAGCCCTGCCACCCCAAGGTTCCTGAGCCATGCCCCTCAACCGTCACTCCGGCACCAGCTCAGCAGAAGACCAAGCAGAAGTAACGGGGTCTACAGCCAAGCAAGCCCCTGCGGTCACACAGGGCGCTGAATCCCCTCTCCCCTTCTGCCTCTATGCCTTCCTTACGATTAGCACGCTGCCACTCTGAGTCATAGCCCTCCCTCTGTGCACCCTCTACAGAGATTTCCCTCCCACTGCTCTGGAGGGCTCCGAGCCTCTGAGTGACGCTGAGGGTCTCACCGGCTGAGCTACTCTTCAGCTTCTCGGGGCCCATCTAAAGAGGGCTTTGGGGGGTCGAGTGGATCTTCCCTGCCCTGCCCCCATTAAATCACTTTTACCTCCATGACTGGTTGTAGGTGTCATTTGCTGACTCCGCTTTCTTAATTATTTTTTCAACGTAAAGCAGCAACGGGCCTGGCACAGGCACTGAGTGTGAGTGTGTGGGTGTGTGTCCGCGCGTGTGGGTGGGTGTGGGTTTGTGTGTGTGCATGTGTGTGTGCGTGCGTGTGTGTCAGGTCGTCCGTGGGCTGCCAATGGGTCAAGGCCACCCTGTTACTTTGGGCAGCTTTAGCTAGAGCAGGGCTGCTTCTGCCCCGGGGGAGTCCTGCCTGAGTGTAGACGGTGCCTGTTTCAAGCTGCCTCCAACTTAGTCCTGGCTCCCAAGTTGCCCTTTTTCTGTTTGGTTTATTCCTTTATTCTTCTTCTTTGAAAGAATTCGTGCTTATATGTCTTCTAGCATGATTCTTCACGCGTCCTCCATTGCTGACGCCCTAACACATGGAGCCAAGCCCTGAAACACTCATACAGACCCACACCCTGATAAACTCCTGCACACACTGACCCCCTCAAATCACACACACACACACACACACACGCTGACTGATCACTGAGACCTCTCTGCTGTAGCAGGACGAAGCAGAGTAGAACCCATAGTGCCGCCTCGGAGAAGCCTAAGGGGGTGATGTCTGCCCCTTTCCCACGTAAATATACACTCACGCAGATACTCACTGATACCAGAGCACACATGCACCTTCCCCTGCTTGCTGGTACACGCTCTCTCTCTCCCGCCCACCCCCCCACCCTCCACATACACATCTATTCTCTCTGAAGAGAATAAAAGTAAATCCGCCAAAGAAGAAAATGGAAGTTTAGGCAGGTTTCAAAAGGGAGACTGGTTAATGCAGGCAAGAGAAAAAGTCAGCCCGAAATCGAGGGAGGGCAGGCCATTATGGGGAAATATTAGGGTGAAAAGACACTCGACAAGCCTATTCGGCTTCTAGATAAACAAACCGATGTCCTTCCCCAGAAATGGGAAGATAATTCAGCAAGACCACCCAGAAGTCATGTTTCCGAATCATACCTAGAGCCCAGCTCTTCAGGTTCCGACCCTTTGCTCTTCCTGAAGCCATGTCTTCCTCTTAAAAAAAAAAAACAAAACCGGGGCGCCTGGGTGGCTCAGTCGGTTGAGTGGCCGACTTCAGCTCAGGTCATGATCTCACAGTCTGTGAGTTCGAGCCCCACATCGGGCTCTGTGCTGACGGCTCATGAGAGCCTGGAGCCTGCTTCGGATTCTATGTCTCCCTCTCTCTCTGCCCTTCCCCTGCTCACGCTCTGTCTCTATGCCTCTCAAAAAAAAATAAACATTAAAAAAAAATTTAAAAAAAAACAAAACTTTTTATTGTCAAATTGGTTTCCATACAACACCCAGCGCTTGTCCCCAACCAGTGCCCTCCTCAGTGCCCGTCGCCCACTCCTACCTCTCCCACACCCCCCTCAACCCTCAGTTTGTTCTTAGTATTTCAGCATCTCTTATGTTTCATCTCCTTCCCTCTCTTTGTCTTTTTTCCTTCCCCTCCCCCCTGGTGAAGCCATGTCTTCTTGACTTTGCTGGTGACAAGCAAAACATCTAGGGACCAAGAGGCCAACAGAATTTCCAGAGGGGCTGCAGTGGTCACTGGGGAATGAACCCCACATCAGCAGGTGTGAAGGAGACAACAGGTGTCAGGTGACAGGTGTGTTGCTTGTTACCTGCCTCACGCCTGCATGATGCACTCCAGACAGGTTTGTAAAGAACTCCCAGGGCACTTGGGTGGCTCAGTTGGTTGAGCGGCGGACTTCAGCTCAGGTCATGATCTCATGGTCTGTGAGTTCAAGCCCTGCGTCGGGCTTTGTGCTGACGGCTCAGAGCCTGGAGCTGCTTCGGATTCTGTGTCTCCCTCTCTCTCTGCCCTTCCCCTGCTCACACTCTGTCTCTAGGTCTCTCAAAAATAAATAAAAACGTAAAAAAAAAAAAAAAAGAACTCCAGAGAAATTTGGGGACTATAAGGCAAAAATCATTCAGCAAGGCTTTACAAGTTGGCAAGTAATCATCAGACCGGGAGGAGAGAATGATGTCAGCTGGATCTACGAGATTTGCACGTGTGCAGGGGATTTCAAATTGCTCCTCGTTGGCCCGATGGGAAACGCCAGCAATAACTCTAGGGGCAGTCACGTTACAGGGGCAGGCTGTGCCCGGGGACGCTGGCCAGTGACACACAGATGGTAGGCACGTAAAGTCGAGGAATGATCCTAATAAAAATCCTTACACACTTGAATGGTCTCTGCAGTCCACTGGGAAATATGCATTCTGGCACGCAATGATTTATTCAGAAGTATCAGCACTTCTGCATTATACAGAATTTGCAAAAAAAAAAAAAAATTTGGGAGGAAAACAACATAAGTTTCCCCAAAGAGAAATTTGGTCAAACAAGTTATTATGTATCTGTCATGAAATATACTGCAATCATAAAATAATAATTGGTCATATGGAAAAATGTTCAGAGTATTTCAAGATCATGTAAAATATTAGTGTGTGTAACACATAGCATCTTTGTTAAAAATGCATGGAGATTTGTATAAATTTTTAAAAATCTGGCAGAAAATACAGGAAAACATAACCAGTGGCTATGTTGGGATGGAAAATAAAACGTATTGTTAATTTTATTCTTTGAACGTCTCTGTATTTTAAAAACATGTTCATAGATCCAAATATCTTTATTTTCAACACTTCTTTCACACGTTTAAAAAAGCCGAAACACTCCAAGATGCTGATGAGTTAGAGGTGATGTTTTTTCCAGAACCTACCTGAAGCCCTGCCACAGTTTCCAGGCCAGCTTCCCTCACGGAAAAGAGGGGAATATAACTAAGCCTTTTAAAAATGATATTCTAGGGGCGCCTGGGTGGCTCAGTTGGTTAAGTGTCCAACTTTGGCTCAGGTCATGATCTCACAGTCTGTGAGTTCGAGCCCCGTGTCAGGCTAGGAGCCTGGAGCTGCTTCAGATTCTGTATCTCTCTCTCCCACTCACAGTCTGTCTCTCTCTCTCTCTCTCAAAAAATAAATAAGCATTAAAAATTTTTAAAAAATGATATTCTATAGGAAACCCCAATGCAGTTCTGAATCGTTTTTGTGGGGAACCCCCAGAACACCGCTGTCTCCATCCCACTCAGAGCCAAGAGCTCCAATCTTGCTCATTGACTTTAACCCTGTGACCACCAAGGCTTGAATGAGGTTATGGGACGGCTGTGAGCTCCTCTCCCCTCTGCTCCCTTGTCACCAGTGAAAAAACGCCATTCTCCCAGCCAACAGTAGAGGGCAGGGTACTGCTTTCGTGGGAGGAATTGGGGGACAAACTACACAGGGTTGATACACTGCAGGTGCGTGGTGTGGCTGCGATCTCACCCGTGCACACACAGGAATGCACCCTTGGTTGTCTTCATGGATAGAGCGTGGTTTCCTCACGCTCGTGTCCCTCGTTCCCAGGAGCACGTGTGCTGAAGGAAAAAGAAGATAGTACCTGTTTGAGATGAGGACTGTTCAGGGAGGGAGTTCAACTGGACAGCGGGCGCTCTCCTCCTGTGCCTGACTCAGAAGAGCCTCTTTCCCGGGGGTCTATGCCAACCTCTGTCCCAGCTGGCTTCCCGCGTCCTCCTGCATAAGAATCTCTCCAAGATTATTTTGGAGAGAAGGAAACACTCTTCACACTTGACTCTCCCCCAAGCCGCTTCTCCTCCTCCTGTCTCTTTTCTGCTGTATGTTCAGCTCCCCTACCCCCGGCACCCCACATTTCTGCAGAACCAGGCGTCCACCGAATGGCAGGAGCTTATGTGATGTCCGCTGGATGTTGAGTAGTCTGCACTTTGATCAGAAGATGCCGTGGATTTGAGGGGAATTCTGAACCTCTCTCTGTAAATGTTCAGGGCGTCTGTCACTCAAACTGCCAGGGGAAGCAGGGCCTCCAGTCTGCCCCTCCTGTTAGGACCTTCACAGGGCTCGTGTGTTACCCCAGCAGCTCTGCTTCTCGATGACAGGGGCCACCGCACCCTACAAAAGCCTATCCCTCACAATTGCCACTCTTTTAAAATTTGATTCTCAACCTGTAGTAGGGAATTGGGTGAGTTGGAATTCTTCATATTCACGATTTTTTTTCCAAGAAAAAAACATGACAGAAATCAGGGTATGATCTCCTGCAACAGTCTCTGCATGGTTTCCAAAAACCTTCAGTTTCATGGCACTTAATGATGATGATTTATTCTGAACACGATTTGGAATTTGACTCCCGGACTTATTCGGTGAATTCAACCAACATTTGCTATTTCGGGGGAAAAAAATTCTTTGACTTGTGACGTATGAATGGAAGATCTTTATAATATAGAACAAATTGCCAGAAAGAAAAAAAAAGCGCCAAATAAGATGGCAGCTACTCATTATAATTACAGCTTTAGGTCATCAAAGAATATCCTCACAGATTAGGCGTGGAATTTCCCAGCCCGTGATACGAGGGTTGGGTTCTCTCACTTCCGCTAATGCCTTCACTTGCTTCCTTTGAACTTCCCTGAGTTCAAATGAAAGCAGGTGCAGCGCAGGCTAGTCCACTACCGCCTGGAATTCCACCCAGGCGTCCTTGCCACGCCCCCTCTACAACTTAGAGACATGGACCCCAAAACACCCAGCAGCTTACCTACACCCACAGAGCTCATCTTGCCATTGTTGGCATTTATTTTTTCAGTGTCTACTTACCCGGCGCCCAGCATGGTCCCAGTGTCCACCCACGCAAGGCCCGCCTTAGCATTAGGTGTGTCCACAATGTCAGCCAACTCGCTGCCTCCACCCAGCTAGCTGCAGAGCTCCACCCCCGGCCCCCCCCCCACAAAAACAGAAAAGCCTCAAAAGCTTGCAGTACTAAAGCACAACAAACGTAAATGGTTCTTTCTTTGGGAGGATTTCCATCACATTCCTGCAAAGCATCTGCTTCTATTGCAAGGTGGCATCGTCAGTAAGTTTCACACATAATCTTGGACTGATGAGAAATGACTTCTTTCTTGAACTTGCTTTCATGTCACATTCCAGGAATCAGCTGAGAAAGCATCATTCTTAGCCCTGCCTTACTTCCAGATTCCAGTGCCGTCCTACACAGCTTTCTGTGGAGACGGAAACATTCTCTATCTGTGTGGTCCAGTACGGCGGCCACCAGCCACATACAACTATTGAGAACATGAAATGTAGCTGGCGTGACTGAGGAACTAAACTTTTAATCAGATTTAAGTTTAATTAAATGTATGTGTTAAGTCTTCAAATATTTATTAATTTATTAAAAATACCAAATATAAATCCATGGCATGTTCACACAAAAACAACTATATTTTCCCAAACAGAAGAATGGGTTATAAGAGTAGCACTGTTTAAAAAATACCTTTAATGTCTTTGTTAGGGGAATGTAGTTGGTTTCTCGTATCCACTTCTGCATTCAATCTGTTGTAATATGCTGTTTTGGTTGAAGGATAGGAAAAAATCCAGCCTCACGCAGATATGTAGTTGGGAAACAGAGGAGTGTTCTAGTAATTTTCACATAAGTGGGGATATCCTTTGACACCCAAACTCAGCAAATAGTAGCTTCCTAAAGATTATTTTGGAGAGAAGGAAAAACTCTTCACACGCTCAAGTTCTTCCAACTGGACTAAAAATTAAATTTAGATGAGACAGACTAAGGGAGAAAAAGTCGTAAGTTTTATTACATGTGCACAGAAGTCCAGGAATGGAATTGAGACCCAAGGAAGTGACCAAGGCAGACAAATTTTATACCTTTTAGACAGAGACAATAAATCTGTGAGGAATTGGCAGGACAAAAAAAAACTTAACTTTGGGAGCTTCAACTAGTAAGTGATTCTAAACAGAGTTTGGGTTGGGGCAGGAAATTAGTAAAAAGTAACAAGGGTTGTTATACCGCCCCCTCTGCTCCGCATTTCCCACTTCTGGTGATAAAAATGTCTCTTTACCGTTCACATGGGAGATTTGTCTCTTGCTTTCAGGAGGATGGAGGAGGGTCTGATTATCCCTTTTTGTTTCTCTTAAGTAACTTTTATTTAAAATAACCAATATGCCTGGGCGCCTGGGCGACCCAGTTGGTTAAGTCTCCAACTTCAGCTCAGGTCATGATTTCACAGTTGGCAAGTTACAGCCCTGCATCAGGCTCTGTGCTGACAGCTCAGAGCCCAGAGCCTGCTTCGGAGTCTGTGTCTCCCTCTCTCTGTGGCCATCTTCTTCTACTCAGGCTCTGTCTGTCTCTCTCTCTCTCTCAAAAATAAAGAGACATTTAAAAACTTTTTTAATTAAAAAAATATAACCAATATGCCAAAGTGGGATCTCAAACCATGTTAACTAATGGATCGTGTTTTGTTACAATAAAATCCATTGATCTGCAAAGAAGAAATAAAATGGTCCTTATTAGCAGACGACATTATTGCCTATGTAGAAAATATCGAGGAATATCCTTTAGAATATTAGAACTAATAAATGAGCTTAGCATGTTTGCAGGATACAAAATCAACACAAAAAAGTCAACTGCATTTCTACCTACTAACAATGAAAAAGTAAAAAGTGAAATAAAAGATGTGATGCCATTTAAAATTGCTCTAAAGAAAGTGAAATACTACAAATCTAAAAATATATGCAGGACTTTTATGATAAATATTAATACAATGGGTGAAAGAAACCAAAGATCACCTCTGTCAGATACTTGGAGAGATATACTGTGATTGTCTATTAGATGTCTCAAAATAGTAAGAATGCCAATACATCTTCAATTGATTTACAGCATTAACACGATTTTCAAAAACTCTGCAAGGCGTTTTGTAGACATAGTCAAGCTTATTTTAAAATTTCTATGGAAATTAAAATGCCCTAGAATAGCTAATGTAATTTTGTAAAAGAAGAGTAAAGTGGAAAGAATTGCTTTTTCCTATGATAAGAAGTGCCATATAGCTAATCAAGACAGCATGCTGGGCAGCGGGCACTTGGATCAATGGAATGGACAGAATATGAGAGAGGCGTCCACACAAATGTGCCCAATTAGTTTTTGATGAGAGGGCAAAAGCAATTCAACAGAGGAGAGATCAATTAACAGAGGTTAACTGAAAGATTTAACCTCAAATTGAACATCACATTTTATACAAATACTAACCCCAAATGGGTTATGTATCTAAATAAAACATAAAACAATAAATTATTTCAAAACAGGGGAAAAGGGGCACCTGAGTGGCTCAGTCGGTTAAGCTGTGCTGACGGCGCAGAGCCTGGAGCTGCTTCGGATTCTGTGTCTCCGTCTCTCTCTGGCCCTCCTCTGCTCACACTGTGTGTATCTCTCTCTCAAAATAAATAAACGTTAAAAAAAATGTTCTTTTTAACATTTATTTATTTTTGAGAGACATAGAGACAGAGTAAGAACAGGGGAAGGGCAGAGAGAGAGGGAGACACAGAATCCGAAGCAGGGTCCGGGCTCTGAGCCGTCAGCACAGAGTCCGACGCGGGGCTCGAACTCACAGACCACGAGATCATGACCTGAGCCGAAGTCGGCTGCTCAACCGACTGAACCACCCAGGCGCCCCCCCCCCAAAATTTTTTTAAATAGAGGGAAAATCTTTGGGACTTAGGACTAAGCAAACGGGTCTTTTTTTTTTTTTTTTTTAATCCCCATCACCTATTTCACCCGTCCCCCTGCCCACCTCCCCTCTGGTAACCATCAGTTTGTTCTCTATAGTTAAGAGTCTGTTTCTTGGTTTGTCTCTCTCTTTTTTTATGTTGCTTATTTGTTTTGTTTCTTAAATTCCACATATGAGTGAAACCATATGGTATTTGTCTTTCTCTGACTGACTTATTTTGCTTAACATTACACTCTCAGCTCCATCCATGGCATTGCAAATGGCAAGATTTCATTATTTTTATGGCTGAGCAATATTCCATTATATGTAATTTATATATATATAATTTATGTAAATCATATGTAATTTACATATATATATACATCACACTTATTCAACTTCTTTATCCATTCAATCAACATGATACATCACATTAATAAAAGAAAGGAATTTCCATTGGGGCATATATAGCATAAAAATGAAAACATTTTCACACAGAAAGTTGTTCATGAATATTCATAGTAGCTTCATCAATGTTCCTCAAAGAAGGAAGGATTAAAAAGGCTGAGGTATATTATTACTATGGAATACTATTTAGTAATAAAGAAGAGTGAAATATAGATACACAAACAGCTTGAATGAACCTCAATGGAATTATGCTGAGTGAAAAAAAAGCTAACCTTAAAAGGATACAAACTGCGTGATTCTATTTATAACATTTGTGAAATAACATTAAGGGGATGGTAAACAGATTGGTAGCTGCCAATAAGGACACTGGGGGAGAAGCGAGTGCAGCTATAAAACGGCAAATGGGGGAGTCTGAGGTGATGGTAAAGTGACGTCACCTGATTACATGGCTGGTTATGCGGAGCTACACATGTGATAAAATTGCACAGAGTTATACCCAAGTACACACACACACACGCACGCGCGCACACGCATGCGCGCACACACACAAGTGCTTGCGTAACCGGTGAAATCTGAGGAAGCTGAATGGATTGTATGTCAGTCCCCTAGTTTTGATAACATCTTAACAATCATGCAACATGTTAGCCCTGGAGGAGCCTGGATGATGGTGTACATTTCTTCGCACCTTCTTGTGAACGTATAATTACTTCAAAATTAAAAGTTAAAAATATACATATGGAAAAAGACTGAATTCAGAAGCTAATGTTAAGGATCTTTCCAAACATTAAAGGGATCATTCTTTTCCTGTATGTGTTCTCAGCACCTTTGTCAAAGTTCAGGTGACTGTCTGTGTATGGATTTATTTCTGGGCTTTCTATTCTGTTCCATTGGTCCATGTATCTGTCTTTATACCAGCACCATGCTGTTTTAATTTATGTAGCTTTGTAACATAGTTCAAAATTAGGAAGTGTGATGTCTCTAGCTTTGTTCTTTCGCATTTTGACTCTTCAGTCTTTTTTTGGCTCTATATGGTTATTATTTTAAAAACAAAATATATGTGCTAACATGATAGAGAAATGGAGACCCTTGAACATTGTTGATGGAAATGTGAAATGGTGCAGCAGCTGTGGAAAAAAGTATGGCAATTCCCCTCAAAATTGAAAATATAACTACCACATGATCCAGGCTTCCCACTCCTGGACCCTTATCCTAGAGAACTGAAACAGCATCTCTGGGAGGTATCTGCATTCCCACACTCTTTGCAGCACCATTCTCAAGAGACAAGGTGTGGAAACACCACAAGTGCCCACGGACAAACGAATGGATAAAGAAAATATGGTACAGACACAAAATGGAACATTATTTAGGCATCAAAAGGAAGGAAATCATGCCATTTGTGGCAATATGAATGAACCTGAAGAATATTATGTTAAGCAAAATAAGCCAGTAACAGAAGGACAAATACTGTATGATTCCACTTCTATGGGGCATGGAAAACAACCAAATTCTCAGAAGCAGAGAACACAATAGCGGTTTTCATGGGTGAGGGGGCATGGGAAATGGGGAGTTGTTACTCAATGGATAAAAGCTTCAGTTATGCTGGATCAATAAATTCTTAGAGATTTGCTCTGCAATGTAACGCCTATAGTTACGAATAAGATACAGAGTACCTAAAACTTAAAAGAGTAGGTCTCATGTCAAGTGCTCTCACTACACACACAACAAAATCAGAAACAGACAGACAGAAAGACAATGGGAGGTTCTGGATATGTCTATGTTCTTTTTTTTTTTATTTTATTTTTAACATTTATTTATTTTTGAGAGACATAGAGACAGAGCATGAGCAGGAGAAGGGCAGAGAGAGAGGGAGATACAGAAACTGAAGCAGACTCCAGGCTCTGATGAGCCATCAGCACAGAGCCCAACGCGGGGCTCGAACTCACACACCGTGAGATCATGACCTGAGCCGAAGTCGGCCGCCTAACCAACTGAGCCACCCAGGCGCCCCTGTCTATGTTCTTGGTTGTGGTGATGGTATCACAGTTGTTTGGGATGTCCAAATTCATTTAACTGTGTGTACTAAATATAAAAAAATTGTCTCAGAGGGGTTTTTCCAGAATTTGGAAGAAAGAAGCATTATATATCAGTTATGGGGAAACGTGGCCATCAGGATTTAACTACTTGAACCTGCACGTTCACAAACGCATTGAAAATTCTCACAGACATCTCATGCCGTGGCATCCTGGAACTCAAGATCAAGAAAAGAAAGGCAGATTCCTAGGGAATGTGTGGGAATGGTCCGTGCAGACATGACTGGCAAAAAAGCAAGATCCAGACTGAGAGAGTTTAAAGGTCCCCAATGCCAGCCACACACAGGCCCAAAGCAAGGCTCGGATCACTGATGTGGGGACAGCAGCAGCCTCCTGCCACAGAAAAAGGACCAATGGGAAAGATCAAGCTACCTCTAGAAGTGGGACTAACCATCAGAAGTAATGGATTCATGCTCTGTTTGGGATCAGTTTCTTTAGTGGATGCGGCACTGGTGATGAAACCAAGCTTCTCCCGGGGGTATCAAGAGCCTTATCACCCAGTCACTAACTATACTTGTCCAAACAAATAGGAACACTAGCAATGGGGTGAATTAAAAGTTCTAGAGACTGGTGCCAGAAAGGCCTTTGTTAGGTATGGTGAACAAGGCATAGTGAGGACAAAGCAGAAGAAAGCCCACTCAGGGAAGAAAGACAGGAAATAAGGAAGAGATTTCTTCCATAACCAAAGTCCATAATCAAGATAGGACCAAAAAAAAAAAAAAAGACCAACATTCATACAGAGATGCCAGAAGCAGGTTTTTCTGGAAGTAAGAATCCTATTTGGAGCAGAAGGTCGGCCAAGAGGTGGGTCTGGTCAAGAGAGGGACCGAGACTCACCCTAGAGGGTGGCTAATGTGATACCAGAGACCAGAGCTTGGGTGTGACAGTGGCACTGGCACCAGCCCAGAGGGAGGTGACTGGTTCAACACTAACAAAGAGGGGAGAACATGGGTGGGGAAAGAAGCTGACGGCAAGGCTGATGAGTCCTCATCCCTTCTCAGCTTATGCCATAAGGCCTGTCATAAGATGAATCATTTTCAAAAAGTCACTTTCGGGTTGTCAAAGCAGTATCTAGACATCTTTCTAAAATAATCCAGGTTTCTCTTTCCCTCTCTTCTTCCCTTCCTCCCTGCTTTCCACCCTTCCGTGAACCCACACATCAATCCTTGAAAACAATAGTTGCCCACTGCCTAAACATCCGCCAAACAGCATATGAAGATAAAGGACAAGCGGGGCTTTGGGAAAATGACAGAAGGAGCACATGATGTCCTGTGCCTGAGGCTCAGGTTCACGGGAGGTAACACAGAACCAGCAGTGGGAAGGGAGGAGCCATCCACATACCTGAGTTTTAAGGATGGTTGGATTTACAAGCGTCGTGCCTAGTAAGAGATTTTGCTTTATGGTCAGCTCTGGGTTAGTGGCCTCCATTTCATCTTATCCTGATCAGAGAAGGTGAATGGTGTATGAATTCAGAGAATCAGAGCTCTCTTGTTCCCGCGTTGCTCCCAGAGAAGAGAGACCCCGTGAGAGGGAGAGTCTTCAGAGCTACGCCCCGGGTGGAAAGATCCAGTCAATTCTGACCGCCATTCTCAGGGACATCTACCACCTGTGACCTACGTGGCATCTTAAGGCTCTCCCCAGAGTGAAGTATTTCTGCTTTAGCCTCTCCTTTCCTGCCCCAGGCCTGAACCAGCTGAGAAAGAGAACATGAGACGATTTACTCATTGTCTTCCTTTCCACGGTCTCCCAGAAGAACCGGTAGTGCCTGCTGTTCGTTTCCATATTCATTTAGAAAACTAAAACGCTCAACAGAATTAACCTGAGTGAAATACCAGGGTCCTGCCCAAGAGGCATGGTTGTTTCTGTTCCCAGAAGACCAGAACTGCTACCTGATTTCAACAGGATTCTCCACCCAAGAATCCTGTTACCCATAGCAGCCTCACCGCAAAGGGTGGACAATGAGGACAGGCCCAGGTGACATCATTGTCAAACAGTAGTGCCAAAAAAATGTTAAGCCAGAGATTTTCATTTAAAAAGATGAAATGAAGACAGAGTAGAATCCCACTTCCTTAAGGCAAGGCTCATATTCTGTATAAAGGCAAGCCTCATATTCAGCTGGCCGGAGACTCCCCACCAGACCTGAGAGGCCTATCAGTTCAAACTTCTCTGCGTGCCCGGTGAGTCTCTCCACTTGGATTTTCTCAGTATTTGCTCCATTGCGTTTTATTTTTATCGGGATTTCTTCATCATTCTGGGATATACTTACTTTAAGTGCGATGCAATTTGTGTTTAAGATTACATGATAGATCCTTTTTGACTTCTCACTCAGGTCATAGCTGTGGAACTTGGGGTCAGAAAGGGGAGTGGCTTCTGTTGATTATCTGTTCAGTTAGCAGGAGGATATGAGCTACAGCCTATGACCAGAGCCCTTGTAGAGACATTTTTTATTTATTATTTTATTTAACTTTTTTATTTATTTTTGAGAGACATAGAGACAGAGTGTAAGCAGGAGAAGGGCAGAGAGAGAGGGAGACACAGAATCCGAAGCAGGCTCCAGGCTCTGAGCCATTAGCACAGAGCCCGACGCGGGGCTCCAACTCACAGACCCTGAGATCATGACCTGAGTTGAAGTCGGCCGCTCAACTGACTGAGCCACCCAGGCGCCCCTTGTAGAGACATTTCAATACTCGCTGTAACTACTGAGAATTTACAATATTGAAGGCATTGCATTGGCAATTTAGATGTTTAAAAGATATGATTTTCTTTATTCCATGAACCGACAATCCATCAGAGAGCATAACACATGGGTGTAATTTGCAAACATACTGCATGGAAAGTAATTTGTAGAGAAGGCAAGGCTGGTTAAATAAAGAAGATGGTTTGGAATCTGGCAGAAAATGTCTAGGAGGAGAGCCGTAATGGGCAAGCATGTGTGGCAAGCAGAGAGAGAATGGAAAGCCTTCCAGAAAGCATGCACAGAGTGGGTGATGTGAACAGATCATTGGTAGGATCATGTGGGCTTGAGGAGTTCTGTACGGAATTTTTAGATGACAGCTAAGGCGCCCTGTGTTGTAGACGTGAGAGGGTAGACTCCAGACTACACCACCTTTTCATGTTATTGAAAACCTGGGGCCTCCCTTCAATCCTTAGGAGCCGGCTGCTGTGTTGTGTTGCTAACATAGATTTTCAGAATCAACAGAAAGAAAAGAAGCACAGAGAAAGACTTCACCTCCATGCAGCAGAGTAAATCACCTTTGAGCTTCTCCTCCTGAAAGTTCACAGGAACCACCAAAGTTTCCTTCAATCTCAAAAGCAGGGAAACAGGAAGAAAGAGAGTTTTTTGTTTGAGGGGGGATGAAATAAGACATACATCTCATTAAACTTGCCTTCTTCTTTGTTTTGCCAAAGCACTGAGTTGGTTTTCTGTCTGCAGGTCTAGCCTCCTGTGAAGCATGAGTTCCTACCAGCAGAAGCAGCCCTGCACCTCTCCCCCCACACCTCAGGAGCAACAAGTGAAACAGCCCTGCCTGCCTCCACCCCAGGAACCAAGTGTCCCCATAACCAAGGAGCCAGGCCACACCAAGGTTCCACAACCTGGCAACACCAAGATTTCTGAACCAAGCTACCCGAAGTATCCTGAACCAGGCCATCCCACGATTCCTGAGCCAGGTCACACCAAGGTCCCTGACCCAGCCTATCCTAAGGTCCCTCAGCCTGGCTGTACCCAGGTACCAGAGCCAAGTCCCTCAACCATCATTCCAGGCTCAGGCCAGCAGAAGACCAAGCAGAAATGATAGGGTCCACACCATGTCCTGAAGAAGCTATCCCCTTGAAGAGCTGACTTCCAGATGCTACCTACCTTCTCGCCTCCTGCTTCTGTGTCTTCATTACATAGATATTATAATCAGTACGTTCTCGCCCTGTGTCATATCTCCTCTCTTAATATCATCATAAAAATACATGCTATGACACTTTACCTTACATACTCTGAAGAGTCCTCTGAGCCCCTAAATCATGCGGAAGGCCTTCGGGGCTTTGCTGGTCCTCTGTTGCTCAGGGTTCATCTGAAGAGGCAATCTGGATTGGAAGAATGCATCTTTCCTACTCTGCTCCCAATAAATAGCTTTTAATTCCAGTCTGACTGTTTACATCATTGACTAAATCTGCCCTCTCTTCATTCTACCGTCGTGAGTAGGACCTGTAGACAGAGGAGTCAGTGCGGCCATCATCTGTCTAATCGTGATACCATGTGCTGCTATGAACGTGCATATGGTTATATTTAGGGGGCATCCCTGGAACGGCAATAGTGTTTTGTAACGGAATCAAAGGTTATCACACCTGGAGCGGGGCTCTCTTCTGGCCCTGGACTGTCATGCCTGAGTTACAATGGCGCCTGCTCCACGCTATCTCTCATCCTGCGTATCCTGTCCCCAAGGCTCCTGTTTACCCCCCCCCAAATTACTCCTACATATGTGAATCTGATATATCTGTATTTCTTCATCCATTTTACCTTCCAGATACCTAGCACATGCAGACACACACTCACAACAAGGCACATTTACTGTAAATACCACATGCTCACAGAATCACCCACACAGGTTCTACCCTTGTTAGCTGAGGTAATGTTATCTTTTGATGGGGACCTACTGTGTGCAGCAGGGCCTGAACCTGTACCAGGAAGAGGGAAGGGAGGGTACACAGTGCCTCCTCTTGGAGAATTTGTATTCTACTCACAGTCTTCTCATATAAATATGCATACAACCATATCCGCGCGCGCGCGCGCACACACACACACACACACACACACACACAGTAGTGTCTCTCCAAAAATAACTCAAAGGAAGGTATTTACCAAGTGATTAGGAAAAAGAGGGGATTATTAAACTAGGATTACAAGTAGGAATACACGGTTCAAGTGAGATGAATTATTAGCCGTGAACTGGCTGAGCAACGTCGTTAAGGTATTAAATATCAGGAGTGAAAAAAGGGTCAAATGGCACCTAGAATGTCACCTGCATTTCAAGATAAAGAAATTCAGGGGCGCCTGGGTGGCTCAGTTGGTTAAGCGGCCGACTTCAGCTCAGGACGTGATCTCACGGTCTGTGAGTTCGAGCCCCGCGTCGGGCTCTGTGCTGATGGCTCAGAGCCTGGAGCCTGCTTCAGATTCTGTGTCTCCCTCTCTCTCTGCCCTTCCCTTGCTCATACTCTGTCTCTATGTCTCTCAAAAATAAATAAACGTTAAAAAAATTAAAAAAAAAAGATAAAGAAATTCATATCCAGAAAGGAGAAGATTAATTGAGATCAACAAGTAACTGTTTCTGAAGCAGCCAGTGCCCTGTTCTCCAGACTTTTTCCGCAGACTAGTCTTGATTTCAAGGATGATCTGCTGGTTTGCAGGTCTCTGTTGAGTGGGTCTAGAATATTAGGGAGCTGTTGGGGTTTTTTTAATTAATGAAGCCAGCATACATTTTAAGAAGGTCTCCAGTGGTCCCTGGGGAGTAAACCCCTTTCTTGACAAACCAGATTGTCCATATATCAAGCTGGTGTGGGGCTGGTGATGGGTGGCATCTGAGTGGCGCACAAGTGCCCCAGGTAGAGTTGGCAAGGACTCAGAAATACTCGAGAGTATGAGGCAGAAATTGTGCAACAAGTCTTTGCAAGGTAACAAGCAGTTGTCACACTGACAGCAGGGAATGGCATTACTTAGGTCTGTGAGGTATGCATCTTTGAGGTGGTTTCATGTCACTGCTGATTTCAGTGTTGGAAGTGTCTAGGGATCATTCCAGCATCGCTCATAACTAAACAAGCTGACCCCAAGTGGGGAAATGGGTTCTACAACACATAGCTTTTATGAAGAAGAGTTCAGTAGGGAAAAGTCAAAGATTTGAAGGTCTGACTCTTGAGCCACCAATTATATTCTAGAAATTTATTTTTAGGAAATATTTATGGATGTACGCAAAGATTTTATACATCAGGATACTGACTGGAGCATTGTATCTAATAGCAAAAAGGTTGATAATTTCAATGCCAGTTCAATAACGGATGGGTGTCTAGGTGTTGTAAAACAGCAATTAAAAAGAACGTTATAGAATGGTTAGCCTCAAGGGAAATGTTCTGATTATTTTAACATCACAGGCAGACCACATACAATATAAACAAAAAAAGTCTTTTAATAAGGTAAGCATGTGTGTGGATTTATAGAAAAAATATTCTTCCACTAAATACAGCAAAATATAATTGGTTATTTCTAGCCGCTTATATGTGAGTGTTCATTTTCTTCCTTTTTTTTTCAATATTTCTGTTTTTCTACATTATACATTATATAATGTTATTTTATGGTTTTTAAAGCTTTCTATCAAGATATTAAAAATATAGAAGTTAGGGGCGCCTGGGTGGCTCAGTCAGTTAAATGTCTGACTTCGGCTTAGGTCATGATCTCTCAGTTTGTGAGTTCAAGCCCCATGTGGGGCTCTGTGCTGACAGCTTGGAGCCTGGAGCTTGCTTTGGATTCTGTGTCTCCCTCTCTCCCTGCCCCTCCTTCACTGTCTCTCTCTCTCTCTCTCTCCCTCTCTCTCAAAAATAAATAAACATTAAAAAAATTTTTTTAATAAAAAAAATATATAGAAGTTAGAGAAGACATTGATGACTAGAGAAACTCTAGATCTTGTCCATCCAGAACATTCCTGAGGCTTTGCAGTGGGTCCCCTCTGAGCAGCATCCTGCATCCTTGTTAGAGCATCCATGGTGTCTCTCCTCCCAACATACCCCCACCTCAGTTCTCCATCTTCCAGTGAGGACCCCGGGTGTTCCAACACCCCCCACACACACTCACAGCCTCGGGGCCCTACATCCTGCTCACTGACTTGGACAGCTGATGCCAGTCATGGGTTAAAGGAGGACTTATCCCTTTCCTGTTGCAGTTCCTTGCCTTTCCTTGGGTCCTCTTCTCCTCTGTGGCCTGGCAAAACTGTCCCCTATTGGGCTAGCCATTTAGAAAAGCAGATACTATCTCAGTGTGAAGAGCTTGAGGTCCAAACTATGCACAGTTTGGCAAACTTCAGACCTATAGCCTGGTTGCTCATGTTGACTGTACAGATAAAGAAATGCACATTTAGTTTCTCTTTGTGGTTCTTCCTGGTTTTCCTCATCTTCACTTCCCTTCATCTTATCAGAACTATATAACCTCCATAATTTTAAAAAATAGATTCATCCTGGCTCAAGTAGAAAGTGGTATTTGAGCAAGTTCTCGGTACTTACGTATCTGACTCAGGAAAGTCATTCCTGGGTGTTTGGGTCAATCACTTTTTAATTTATTCTTCACTAAACCCCAGCCTAATTTGCTCATTTTTCTCCCTTTTCTTCTGTCTATTCTCTTTTATGTCCTATATTTACCAACCCTCTCCACCACACTACCTCTACTTCCCTAGAACCAAGTGGCCTGTCTGGACTTTGGGGTCTTATTAGGTCCATCTGGCCCTTGGTACATTTGGAGACACACCTGTCAGGGCCAAACTGCCCTGCACTCCCCACACCAGGGCTCTTATCATGCCCTGAATGCTAGATCACACCTGACTTCTCTGCACTGTGGGCATGACAAGAGCAGGAACTCTCTCCATCTTGTTCAGGGTAGACTCAGAGCCCAGCCTGCACATGCCAAATGGTGGGAGCTTATCTAATGTCTGCTGAAATGCTGAGCGGTTTATACCTTCATCAAATGATGCTATGGATTTATGGGGAGTACCTTCTGAATTTCCCTTTTTGATCCTGGATCATTCCTGTCCTCTGGTAAGTCCTTGAGCCTGAAACATCCCAACTCCATTCTGCTTCCTCTACATCTAAAGCAGCAGGACTCAGAGCTGCAAACCACTTGCTTTTTCCTGTCCTTGCCCTCAATACTTTTGGAAAAATGGGTTCTGTATTTTCTAGAACACTGGGAGAAACCTGTGGGCAGGATTGTCTCCCCCAAATCTTCTGACAGATCCCTTCTTCATTAAGGTATATCCATTTCTATGTAAATTTCATGAGGCCAATAGAGTTTAGAAATGGAAGATCTACATCATTCTCCCAGTGAAAAAACTATAAGAAATATGATAGAATTTCCTAGACCTATGAGATAGAATATATAATTATCAATAGTACATTAATCTATATTCTTTATGAAATATAAGTTGCAGTTTTATTTTTCTATGATGGTTTAAAATTTTTTTTTCATTAAGATTAACAAAACTTAAAGAGATCCATAAGCAATTTGTTATAAATCAGCCAAAGAAGATACTATGTCCTCATGCCACATCTATCTGGATCTATTACTTAAAAACAAAAACTCTATTTGAAAATCTTTAAAGCTGTCATCCCTATAATAATTCTTATTTAGTTAATGTCTCTTGCCACATCCTAGTAAGCCATATACCTACCGCTAAAACAAAGAAACAAGTAATAATCTAACAAAACCTATTATCTCTGTTCCATGTTATTTGTCAAGGTACACTTTCTTCTATGACAAAAACAAACAAACAAAAAGCACCAAAATGTCCACAGCTTCATACAACAGAATTTTTTTTTAATTTTTTAAGTTTATTTATTTTGAGAGACAGAGAAGGGGCGGAGAGAGAGGGAGAGGGAGAATCTCGGGCAGGCTCAGTGCCATCAGCACGGAGCCGGACGCGGGGCCGGAATCCACTAACTGTGAGACCATGACCCGAGCTGAAACCAAGAGTCGGACGCCTAACTGACTGAGCCACCCAGGCACCCCCATACAATAGAATTTTATTCTTCACGTGTATCGTAGTCCAACTTGGGTGGGCAAGAAATCAGACTCCTTCCCTTCCACGTTTCATAACCTCAGGGTCGTTCCTTCCTCTGTATACTACAAAGCAAATAGTAAGTGCCGTCACCATGTGTCGCCATACAACGTTATTACAAAATTCCTGTACCCCTGTGCTGTACTTTTCATTCCCATGACTTATTTATTCTATGACCGGAAGTTTGTGCCTCTTAGTCCCCCTCATTTATTTCACCCATTCCCCTACCTACATAGTTAACTTTTTAAGATCAGGTTTCTGTATTGGAATGATTCATTTTCTTTCTACTTTCAAATTGGCCATTTCCTTCATGAATTCATTAGTATTTTACCAAAGTAAGTCAGTAGTAACTGATACTAACCAAATCTCTGTATCTTTTCAGTCTTTTTTATTTTTAATAGTCACAAACTTATTGAGCAAATAGTTTGTTTTTCAACTCAAGTACCAGGTAACCTACTGACTAAATGTTCTTACACAGGGTAACACTTAGGGAGGTGCTGGGGAAACGTGGAGCAGGAGGCATCTCAGTGTCCAGTAATGCAGAGAGACCTCTATTATGAAGACACATAAAGCCACAGGATTTAAAAATCCACAGTGTGATAGGGCACCTGGGTGGCTCAGTCAGTTAAGTCTTTGACTTCAGCTCAGGTCACGATCTCATGGTTCATGGGTTTGTGCCCTGCATCAGGTTCTGTGCTGACAGATCGGAGCCTAGAGCCTGCTTTGGATTCTGTGTCTCCCTCTCTCTCTGCCTCTCCTCTGCTCATGCTCTGTCTCTCTCTGTCTCAAAAATAAACATTAAAAATTTAAAAAAAAATCCACAGTGTGAGCATGGATGGGATGGAGGAGAGGATAATTGGGCTACTGGATGAATGAGACAAAAGGACTACGATGAGTTCTGGGCCAGGGTTTAAGACAGGAAACAACAGAGGGCTTTTTTCAGGCCCTATGTAACCAAGAAGACCAGACAGGCGCCATTCAGCTTGTAGTAAAGGACATATGAGGGCATATTTTTCCAAAATTCAGATGCTCATACCAGCATTCCTATTTTACCACAAACTCATATGCCTGTACTGTAAATATGCCAAATATATCTCTCTAACATTACCATATAGCAAAGGATATCTTTCCAAAATTCACGATTACGTATTTACCAAAGGAGAGTGATTCAGTGGTGCTCTCATCACACAAGAGGAACTAAAGCCTGCTAAAAGAACATTTGTTTGGTAAGTAAACTTTCTGTCCTCGAAAGGCTCTATAATGTTATTTTAATTGCCTACCTCTGTAGAGTAGAAACTTTCAAAACCAAGAGAATCCAGGGGATCTAAGCGACATGTGGACACCTGAAGAAACATTCCTTCATGCATTTGACTCTGAGTTGACTGTTTCTGCAGACTGAGGAGGCACTGTGGGGGAAGGAAGGGTAATAATGTCCTAAGGAGGGCTGATGGCAGAGAGTCGAGGCAGAAGATAAACTTGCTTCCCTTTGGTCCCTGCCTCTGTTCAACTGACTCTTTCCAGTCAAGCCACAGCACCCTCTGAACGTGCCAGAATCTGGCCTTGGAACATTTGGAAGTGTATTCTCTTTCCACAGATATCCTAACATCTAACTCCTTCACCTCCTGCAAGTCTGTTTGAACACCACCTTCTTAGAGAGAACACACAACCCCACTCTCATCTCTTTGATGCTCCCAATTGCTTGCACTACTCTTTGTTTCTTCATAGCACTTAATATATAATTTCCCAATGGGCAGGTTCCAGGACATGTCATCACCTGACACTCCTGACTTTCAGATGACTTGTACTTAGCTTGAGAAATGACTGAACCTGCGGCGTTGGGATGCTCCACTGTCCTCCCTGCGAAGATGCAGTTTTCCACATGCTGAGCCTGAGTTCTTCATGTTCACAGCTTTTTTCGGAGCAGACAGATTATATTTTGAGTCTGAAAAAATGAACGATGCTTTTGTGCTCTTTCTCACATGCTTTTCCTTGTGTGGTGAGGAGAAGAAACAGATACTGTGTAATATGACTTTGCTTTGTTTTATGATGAGTTATCTTGAAATCTTCATGGACACGAAAGTTAGGCAGATGACATTGAAAAGAAAGACAATGAGAACAAGAGAGTCTCCATTTGAGAAAGAATTCCTCCATGTTGATTTCAAAGAAGAGTGAACTAAATGTGATCATTCTCCTCAAGCAGCCTATACCTCATTCTCAGAGGCTGTTTAGTTAAAACGAACTTCATGGTAGAGAGGGAAAAGGAAAAATTCTTGAATCACAATTTCAAAAATTTGGTGAGTTTTCCTTCATTCACCCAATGTTTTTACTGCATAAGAAAAAGAACACTTTCTTTGAATAATGGCATATGGAGGGAGAGTCTTCAGAGTAAAACACGAATTTCTGGTAAGGAAAAATGCTAAAAAGGAAGGGAAGGGAAGAACTCCAATCTTACAATGAAGGTTTTAGGGGCTGAATAGTTTCATAGGTTGGGCAAGTACTGCCCTAACTCATCAGTTGAACTTTGTCCTCTTTCCCTGCAGCAGAGACCCACTCTTAACACAGTCACTTGTTTCTTTTAGATGCTGCTAAGTAACAGGAAAGGTGTTCTACTAGCAGTTGCCTCACCAGCCACCTCCTGCAATCACACCTGCTTATCCTGTGACATCCTCCCTCGGCTCCAGAGGCATGGTCTACAAGTGTCCAGCACCTTCCACACTTCTGCAAAGCCCACACTGCTACTATGCAGCACTACAGGGTCTCTCCCCAGTGTCTACCTCTCCAGTAACCACGTACGCAGTGTCTGCCCAAGCCTTCTCCTTTGAAGCCCCCTTTGCATTTCCCAAAGCCAGCAAAGCCTCAGTAGCTGGTGAGGCCAAAATGCCACAGTGACGAATGGATCCTCCCTTTCATGACACTCCATCAAATTCTCTCTATAGCCTGTCATGGTGAGAGGTGGCATATTTACCAAGCATCAGTCCCTGATCTCCTTGGGATGACACTTAACAAAGTAATATTTCTTTCCCGAGCTTATTATAATGCATCATTCTTGGATTAAGCTGAGAAAGTGCCATCCTTAACCACATCAAATTTTCCAGAGCCTCAGAAGACCCTTAGGTCAAATCCAACCTTCTTGCAGTGATCCGTCTCCCTTCCTGTGTTCTGAGCGCGGATTTCCATCTTCTGGGTGATGGTGTTTATATGTCTACTTTGTGAATTGCAAGCCTGTCTCATAATTGTCTTAACCTACATTTTCCGGAAATTGTGCCTGATACTAATGCCTCATGTGCAAGTTTATTTGGGAATGTGATCCCAGAGAAAAGGAGATAACTGAGAAGGAAGGAACATACAGGCAAGTATCTTTTTCGCACATCCCCAAGAACAAGCGGTGGTCAGGCTCAGGGAGCCTTTCAGAACTCGTCTCAGAACTCGTCATCCTGGAGATAAAGGCAGGAAAATTTATCCATAGCCTCCTATCACTTCCCTTCACCATCACCATATGCCCCATCTGGTTCCCAGTGCATTAACTTCACCACACTTCCAGACGGAGCCCACAAACCTGCACTGTGTTCCACAGGTGCTCTTCACTGTAGTATCATAGATGACTCGGATCAGGAAGGGAAAGGGGGCTCCTGCCCAAAACCTATCCAGACCTACATGGAAGAGCTACATGACCGCATGTGGATAAGAGGTAGGGCAGAGACAATTTGTAGGGATGCTCAAGAAGTATTAGAAAAGCTAATCAGTAAGAGCAAGAGATGATAAAATTAGCCTCCTGTGATTCCGAGAGGGCATTAGTGTAAAACTCAGAAGCACGTGGGGAGATGCTACTGCAATTAGAAACCATGCAGCTTTTCAGCTAATTCATTGGCTAATCCAGCACGGCCACTAAAGAAATTGAGCTTCTTTACATAGCAGAAAAAGCTTTAATACCCAACTATTCAGTACGCTTTGGACAAAAGCAGAAGGTAAAGGAGAAATTTCAGGAGCTAGAAACGAAAGGTTGCTGGGGGAAAAGAGGCACAAGTCAGGTAGATTCACAGATCAAATCCTAGCGAATACTGCATGACGGCTCTATTTTGCATCTAGGAATGTGGGTCTATGAAAGACATGAGAAGCAGGAGCCTAGCCTCAGAGCTGAGGCTCAGGTCAGCCAGGTCCATGGCCAGTGCCATGGAGGACCAAGGAGCAGGAAGCAGGCTGCCCTAGGTCTGAGAATCCCACCAGATCAGCAAGGTATACTTGGAACTCCCTCTGCAGAGTCCTTAGAGACAGAGTCTGAGTGAGGAGAGGCTTGTATCCAAGACTAGAAGAGAGTTAAATTTATGCAAGACGGCTGGAACCAGTCAGCTTCAGTACAGAGGGACAGATGACTGGGGACAGTGGCAGAAACATCCATATCTTGCTGAGCCCTTCCTCCTCATCCCAGTTCATGTCATCCAGGCTTGTTGCAAGTGAGGATTTCTTTTATAAGAAACTTCCTAGTAGTTGTCAAAGAAACCTCTGGGAGTCTCATAAGAAATGTCATTCATTCACCCAACCATTCTATAATTGTCAATCTGCAGAGCAGCTATTCCACACCAGGAAACATGTGGGGATTGAAGGGTAGAATAATGGCTAAGGGGACATAGTGGGTGGAGTTTCTGGTGGTGGCCAGCTAGGCCTGGGCTCAAGTTCAGGGGTGGTAACACTGCCATAGAGACAGCAGGTACCCCACAAACATTTAGGTAAGCAAAGTAAGGAGGGAGAGGCCACACAAACATAAAATGATTTAGATTTTCCGAAGACCACAGCTCGTTAGACTGTGTGCTGAGGGGAAGCCTGGATTGACCTCAGCTTCATTTTACCTGAGAAGAGTGAACTCTAGTATAAGGGATCAGAAAATCCCATACCTCTTGTCCCTGTGCTGCCCCAGGAAGGGTCCCCACTGCATGCATGGTCTTCAGGACCTGCTGTTACGCTAACACAATAAGTGGATGGGCTGACAGGCTGCATTACTTGGGGCTGTTGAACCTGATTATTTTCCCCTATGTTTTCACTAATCAGGGTCCTCATGCCCTGTCTGCTATTGACTCTGAGACTTTTCTTGGAGTAAAGCATATTTATGGCCCAAAGAATCATTTTAGCCTTTTCTCTACCCCCAACACCCTGCAACCCCCAGGCCTGGGTACACTGAGTGATGAATAAACAGAATTACTTTTTTCCAACTGGGGAAATTCATTCTGCCATGCCCTTGGCCTCCTGAAGAGCCAGGAAGATCTTGTTCACCTCCATCTCTACCCACTTCGTGTATTAAACAGCCTGACAAGACTGGCCTGTGCTAAGAACTAGGATCTTCTAGAAAACAGGGTTGTTTCTAGTTCTAGCAGCCCTAGAACTTCCTTCTGTCTCCTTTCAGGCCACACCAGCCTCACCATCAACACTGTATCTAGGTTCAAAGGATGCTCAGTGGGGTTTTGGCCAAGGTGACATCATTGTCAGACAGCAAGTGCCAAAAAATAAATTGTCAAGTGGGTGGTTTCATCACAAAAGCTGAGACAACAGATAAATCAGGGGTTGAGGTGAATCATGTCTAGAAGGCAGAGAATAAAGACACGGCAGCCCTGAAAAGAGCCCATTTCCTTGAGACGGGTCTTAAGAAAAGCCAGTTGGCTGGGGACACAGCACCAGATCCAAGTGACCACACAGCCTGCTCTTCTCTGCACACGAGCTGAGCCTCTTTCCTTTCAACCCTTTACCATTCACTCAGGGCATTCGACATTTTTTGAAACCTCCTTGGTCTTTTTGGTATCTTTCCCCCATTATTGGAGTTCAGTCATCAGAATTATAGCCTCTAGAAATATCTTTGTTTTAAAAGTAATCATAGTTTGGGCTTAAAGGGACTTAAGACATTACCAGTTCAGTCCCACCGGCTCCTGCTGTGTTAATAAGAGGGAGCTGGGTTGTGCAAGAACCCAAAGTCAGCAGGATAAAGATGAGAACGGAGGTCCATAGCATTTTTAGTGATGCTATAATTCTGGCTTAATTCATAACTTCAATACAGAGAATTTTATTCTTTTGATAAATCATTTCATGAGAACTTATTATGTTTGATACTTTGCTAAAACACATTTAGACAACAGGGAATACACTTCATGAAACTACAGTTTATTCAGAAAAAAAAAAAAGACATGGCACAAAGAGCTAAAATTCAACGTAGAAAGTGATCAGCCTGAGGTGAGAGGGGCAAGCGAAGTACTCTGACAACTTGGGAGACGGATGGTTTGGGGAAGTCTTGCTCTAGAAGAACCTCCTACAAGTATCACGTGAGACGCTGTATGATCCATGTGGCTGGGTAGTACTTGAACAAGCAGGAGTGAGGAAGATATTGGAGGCGGGGTGAGTAGGAGCAAAGCCAGAGGCAAATGGTATGGGTTCTAGAGAAGTCAGTAATTACCTTACAGATGATAAGCCATTCTATTTATCAGAAATGTGTGTGGGGCACCTGAGGGGCTCAGTCAGTTAGGCGGCCAACTTCGGCTCAGGCCATGATCTCGCAGTCTGTGGGTTCGAGACCCACGTCGGGCTCTGTGCTGATGGCTCAGAGCCTGGAGCCTGCTTCAGATTGTGTCTCCCTCTTTCTCTGCCCTTCGCCTGCTCACACTCTGTCTCTATGTCTCAAAAATAAATAAAAGTTAAAAAAAAATTTTTAAAAATGTGTGGGTGGGCTGAAGTTACTGAGTTTGTTTTTTTTTTTTTTTTCTTTTAAATAATGTCCCATCTCCATATGATCCAGTCCTGGGATTCCACACCCCTGCCAGGAGCCTGCCGTTGTATTGTATTATTAATTGAGTTTTAAGATGTGCCGGGAAGAAAGAGGCCCTACTCAAGTGTGACAAAACAAATTGCTTTTCTATTCCTCCTCCTCAAAGGCTCAGAAATCATCAAAGTGTCTTTTGTGGTAGAAAGGGAAAAAAGAGAACTGAAGCAGCATGGAACGTGGCTTCTACCCTAGGTAATCTCTGTTTAAGTCGGCTGTTCTGTCTGTAAGTCCAGCTTCCCGCGAAGCATGAGTTCCCACCTACAGAAGAAGCCCTGCACCCCTCCCCCACAACTCAGCAGCAGCAAGTGAAACAGCCCTGCCAGCCTCCACCCCAGGGACCATGTGTTCCCAAAACCAAGGATCCATGCCACACCAAGTTACCAGAGCCCTATCACCCCAAGACTCCAGAACACTGTCCCTCAGTGGTCACTCTGGTGCCAGCTCAGCAGAAAACCAAGTGGAAGTAATGGGGTCCACAGCCAAGCAAGTCTTTGGGGAACCAACCAGTGGATGCTAAGCCTCCTCCTATTCTGCTTATGCATCCCATTTGCCTTGCAGCATGCTGTCACCTGAGTCACAACTCCTCCTTTATTTGCACCTAAAAACGTGTGCTATGAAGTTTTCCTTCCCAACACTCTGAGCTCCTGAGCCTCTGATTTTGGCTGCGGATCTTGGTACCATAGAACCTGTGTTCCAGCTGCTCTGGTTTTATCTGAAGAAGGACTTAAGGTGAAAACAAGACGATCAGCTCTGTTCTTCGCCCATTAAGTGCACTTTCAATTCCACTCCTGAGTGTGCTGGTCTGACTCAATGCCTTTCCTTCCCTTGTGAAGTAGGACCTGTACACAGATAGATTAGTGAGGAAGGCCTCGTTCAGAGGCATCTGGTCCTGGTACTAGGTGGGTGTGGGTTGCTTCCACGGAGACTTCCTGGGGTGGCAATGGGAGGTTGTGTGATGCCACCCAGAGGCTGTTGCTTCGGGCATCCAGGGCTAGAATGGGCTCCTCTTGCCACTCAGTGAGTCAAACCAGAGTCTAGTTAGTGCCTGTCCAAGCTGACTCTGACTCTTTGCCCTCGATTGTTGAGTTATCCAGCCAATTCCTGATTATTTCAGAGTGTGAGGTCTACATATGTAACTCTTCTCCTCATCTCTTCTTGATACCCGTAATTCAGATTCTCAAATATACCTAACAACTCAGAGCCTTCGCCTGTGTTATCTCAATCAATGCTCTTCCATTAACTGGGTGGCCACTCTGTGCCAGAAAGGAGGTGAGGACTCACGGTGCTTGTCTTGGTCATTTACAGTCTTCTGTAAAGGCGTACTTCGCCCTCTGCTCCACGCCTCACACAAACACATGCACACACCCATCCACACCAGATAAGGAGTACTCCAGAGTAACACAAGCACTGAGCCTCTGGATTGCCTAGCACGTGGTGTCGTAGTTTACTTCACACATGGTGTGGTGGGAGCCACAGGAAGTGAAGATGTGAAGCCCACCATCGCATCTTCCTGGAATGTTTACAGTGACAAAACAAAATTGTCAACGGTACATTCATATATATGCGTAAACATTTATATAAAAAATATTTTTATGTGGCTGAAAGTTTTATGTTACAATGCAAATTTTCCTGCAGCAGTATAAAAAGAGACACATTTTTCCTAAGCTTAGAAAATGAAACAATGAACAAACCAGGAACATTTGGTAGAACTCAAGCAATTGCGAATCTTTTATTCATAATGTGTTTATCTGATTACATTCTTTAAGGTTATGACATCTATTTGAAAATATTCGCCCTGAGGTCTTATGATCCTAAATGTCTTCATGTTTAATTAGTAGATAAAGTCTACTGTCATATCCAAGTAAATAGTGCCTCCTAGCACCAGAACCGACTAACCAAACAGGAAAAAAAAAAGTGTTTTGCTCATCCTTTGTTTATTCATCAGCGTAGGCTAGCTTCTATAGCAAACGCCCTCACCCCACAATTGTTGTGTCTTAGCCCAGTAGAAGTTATTTCTTACCTATGTCCACATTCAGTATGGGTCGGCACGATCCTCGCTCCATGTAGTCATAAGGGAGCCAGGTTTCCCCCCTCACATCGTATCACCATCTTGGAGTGCTTTGCCCTTCTCCAAATTCAAGTATAAGAGCATGGAAATCACGGAGTGTGGGACACCCCATGCACTTATCACCTGTAATCAGATATAGTACACATCCCTTCGGTTCTTATTGACACTCCCACCAGCAGTGCAAGAGGGTTCCCAATTCTCTGCATCCATGCAAAAATCTGCTGTTTCCTGAGTTGTTAATTTTAGCCATTCTGACTAGTGTGAGGTGGTATCTCATTGTGTTTTGATTTTTATTTCCCTGAAGATGAGTGATGTTGAGCATTATTTCATGCATCTGTTAACCATCTGGATGTCTTCTTTGGAAAAGTGTCTATTCATGTGTTTGCATTTCTTCACTGGATTATTTGTTTTTTGGATGTTGAGTTTGATCATTTCTTTATAGATTTTGGATATTAACCCTTTTTCTCATATGTCATTTGCAAATATCTTCTCCCATTCCATCAGTTGTCTTTTAATTTTGTTGATTGTTTCCTTCACTGTGCAGAAGATTTTTATCTTGATGAGGTCCCAATAGTTCATTTTTCTTTTGTTTCCCTTGCCTCTGGAGACATGTCAAGTAAGAAGTTGCTGTGGCCAAGGTCAAAGAGGTTGTTGCCTTTTTTCTCCTCTAGGGTTTTGATGGCTTCCTGTATTACATTTAGGTCTTTCTCCCATTTTGAGTTTATTTTCAGGTATGGTGTAAGAAAGTGGCCCACGTTCATTTTTCTTCATGATTTCCCAAAACCGATTGCTGAAGAGACTGTCTCTTTTCCATTGGATATTCTTTCCAGCTTTGTCAAAGTTTAGTTGGCCATACATTTGTAGATCTGTTTCTGGGTTCTCTATTCTGTTTCATTGATCTATGTGTCTGTTTTATGTAGGAATGCCATACTGTCTTGGTGATTAGTTTTGCAGTACAACTTGAAGTCCAGAACTGTGATGTCTCCAGCTTTGGTCTTCTTTTTCAACAACACTTTGGCTATTTGGAGCTTTTTCTGATTCCACACAAATTTTAGAATTGTTTATTCTAGCTCTGTGAAAAATGTTGGTGTTATTTCAATAGGGATTGCATTGAATGTATACATTGCTTTGGGTAGTATTGATGTTTTAACAATATTTATCCTTCCAATCCATGAGTAAGGAATATTTTCCCGTTTCTTTGTGTTGTCTTCAATTTCTTTCATAAGCTTTCTATAGTTTTCAGTGTATAGATTTTTCAATTCTTAGTTAGGTTTATTCCTAGGTATTTTATGGTTTTCAGTGCAATTATAAATGGGATCAATTCATTGATTTCTCTTTCTACTGCTTCATTATTTGTGTATAGAAATGCAACCAATTTCTGTACATTGATTTTATATCCTGCGACTTTACAGAATTCATGTATCAGTTCTAGTAGTTTTTTGGTGGAGTCTTTTGGATTTTCCACGTACAGAATCATGTCATCTGGAAAGAGTGAAATTTCAACTTCCTCTTTGTCATTTTGAATGTCTTTTATTTCTTTTTGGGGTCCTGCGAGGCTAGGACTTCCAATACTGTGTTAAACAACAGCGTTGAGAATGGACATCCCTGTCATGTTCCTAACCTTAGGGGGAGAGCTCTGTTTTTCCCCATTGAGGATGATAGTAGTTGTGGGTCTTTTGTATACAGCCTTTATGATCGTGAAGTATGTTCCTTCCATACCTATTTTCTCAAGGGTTTTTATCAAGAAAGGATGCTATATTTTATCAAATGCTTTCTTTCCCTCTGTTGAGAGGATCATGTGGTTCTTAGTAATGTGATGTATCTCATTGATCGTTTTGTGGATATTGAACCAGCCCTGCATCCCTGGAATAAATCCCGCTTGATCATGATGAAAATTTCTTTTAATGTATTGTTGGATCTGGTTTGCTAGTATCTTGTTGAGAATTTTTGCATCCATGTTCATCAGGGAAATTGGTCTGTAGTTCTCCTTTTTAGTGGGGTCTTTGTCTGGTTTTGGAATCAAGGTACTGCTGGCCTTGTAAAATGAGTTTGGAAGTTTTCCTTCCATTTCTATTTTTTGGAACAGCTTCAAAAGAATAGGTGTTAACACTTCTATACATATTTGGTAGAATTTTCCTGGAAAGCCATCTGGCCCTGAACTCTTGTTTGATGAAAGATTTTGGATTACTGATTCAATTTCTTTACTGGTTATCTGTGTGTTCAAATTTTCTATTTCTCCCTGTTTCAGTTTTGGGGTTTATATGCTTTTAGGAATTTTTCCATTTCCAGATTGCCCAATTTGTTCCATATAATTGCTTATAATATTCTCTTATTACTGTTTATATTTCTCTGGTGTTGGTTGTGATCTCTCCTCTTTCATTGTGCTTTTATTTATTTGGGTCCTTTCCTTTCTCTTTTTGATCAACTTTGCTAGGGAGTTTATCAATTTTGTTATTTCTTTCAAGGAACCAGCTTCTAGTTTAATTGATCTGTTCTACTTTTTTTTTTAACTTTGATATCATTGATTTCTGCTCTAATATTTATTCTTTCCCTTCTTCTGCTGGTGTTGGCCTTTATTTGCTGTTCTTTTTCTAGCTCCTTTAGGTGCAAGGATTGGTGTGTATTTGAGACCTTTCTTCCTTCTTTAGGAAGGTCTGGATTGCTACATACTTCCCTCTTCTGACTGCCTTTGCTGCATCCCAGAGGTTTGGGGCTGTCATGTTTTCATTTTCATTGGCTTCCATGTACTTTTCAATATCCTCTTTAGTTTCTCAGTTAATCTATTCATTCTTTAGTAGGATGTTCTTTAATCTCCCAGTATTTGTGGTCTTGCTAAGTTTTTTCTTGTGGTTGATTTCAACTTTCATAGTGTTGTGGTCGGAAAGTATGTATGGTATGATCTCAGTCTTTTTGTACCTGTTGAGGGCTGTGTTGATGTGGGGGGGAACAATGGCATCAGCCAGCTCTCTCAATCCTGGAGCAGGAAGTTCACACCCACCACTGATCAGGAAGCCCTCTCAGAAGAGCAAACTATCTCCTGTCTCGTGTCCCAGGCTTCCATCGGAACCCTGCCTTCACCCTGTCTGTATCCAAGCTATCTTTCTGCCTGGTGGCTTGATACTTCTGTGTTTTATCTCAGGCATGTCAACTGGGTTTCAAAGGTCTAAATTTTAGGGCCATGGCAAGGACCCACACTGATAATCCAGGAGAGGGCCTCACTGCACTGTGGCTGGTGCTGGTTTGTCCCAGAAAAGCAGTGGCATGACTGCCCAGGGGCTCAGAATTTATGGTAAAGCACAGCCAAAACCTGACTTTCAGGTTAGCTGCCTTCAGCAGGTGCCTCTGCTGCTATGCTCATTAACAGGGCTACTCAATGGTGCCTGCCATCTCTTTTGGCACCCGCCATCTCATTTGTCCGCTGAGAGGCAGTGTCACCTCTCCCAAATGTACTCAAAGAGTGGAACTATTTCTCCCAGAGTGACCCAAGGGATCTTCAGACCATACCGTCTGCTCCCGGGCCTCTGCCCTCCTTTCTCACAGAAGCACAGCTACACCCACCAGGCTCCACCTAGTGGTGGCGGGGACTTATAAAACTTCAGACTTTGACTTCCACTGCTTGTAAAAACTTGCAATAAATAGCTCCCCTCATTTTCACAATCAATGGTTTTGGGGAAAGTTTTTCTTGTGTAATCCCCTGTACACTGCTTTCCCTCTCTCTTGCTCTCTCATTCTCACTCTCCGTGATCAGGGCTTCCTTCCCTCCACAGCACCCACAATTCTCTTCTCCCCCAAATCAACTCTCCACAGTTCCTACCTTTCATGATGTGGCTGTTTTTCTCCCTCTAGATGTGCAGTTTGTTCTTTCAGTCCTCAGATAAATCTCTTGGGTGTTCGGAATGATTTTATATTTATCTAGCTGTGTTCAAGGCATGAGACAACCATAGGGTCCTCCTACTACTTTGCCATCTTAACTCCTCTCCTGAATTTCACACTTTAAAATGTATATTTCAATATGGACAGTCCCCAAGTTACAATGACTTGACACAACATTTTTTTTAATTTTACAGTCATGCAAAAGCCATATGTATTCAGTAGAAACCATACTTCAGATTTTCAATTTGGATCTTTCACTGGGCTAATGAAATCCAGTACATGCTCTCTCATGATCCTGGGCTCAGCAGCCACAGCTCCCAGTAAGCCACACAATCATGATGGTCAACACCTGTACACTGACAACATTGTGTACCCATGCAACCGTTCTGTTCTACACTTTCAGTACAGTTTTCAATAAATTACAATATATGCAACAATTTATAATAAAATAGATTTTGTGTTAGATAGATGATTTTGTCCAACTGTAGACTAATATAAGTGTTTTACATATGCTTAGGTTAGGCTATCTAACTATGATGTTCAGTAGATTAGGGGTATTACATGCATTTTCAAGTTATATTCTCAGTTTACAAAAGGCTTATTGAAATGTAACCCCATGATAAGTTGGGAAAGTTCTGTCGTTTTTAGTACAGTCACAGATTGTACAATCAGCATCACTACCTAATGCCGAAATACTTCAATTGCTCCACGAAGATGCTCCATATGGATGAGACTTGCCAGCCCTTAGCGAGCACTTATTTGCCCTGTAGACCTTTGCTTATTCTAGACACTGCTTGTAAATGGTATCATACCATATCTGACCTTTTGTGCGTGATTCTTTAACTTAGCAGAGTATTTTAAAGGTTGATCCATGTTGTAGCATGTATTAGTATTTCAAATAATATTATCTTGCCAAATAATATTATAGCACGTGGATATATCACACTCATCAGCTGATGCATATTTTTGTTGTTTCCACTTCTAGCTATTATGAATAATGCTGTTATGAACATTCACATACAAATTTTATGTGCACATATGGTTTTAATTTGCTTAGGTCCATAGCTGGGAACGGAATTGCTGTGTCGTATGTTAACTCTATATTTCACTTTTGAGGAACTGCCAAAATGTTTTCCAAAGTAACTGCACCATTTCACATTCTCACCGGCAATGTAAGAGGGTTCCAACTTCTCTGTATCCTCAGTGAGACTTTTTATCGTCTTTTTTTATAGCCCTCTCAGTTATGAAGTGGTATTTTATTATGGTTTTAATTAGTTTGCATTTCCATAACAAGTACTGATGGTCAACATATTTTCATGTGCTTATTGTCCGTTTGTATAGTTTCTTTAGAGTACTAGTCCTTGCCCATTTTTAATTGGATTATTTTTCATTTTGTTGTTGAATTGTGTTCTTTATATACTCTGGATAAAAGTTCTTAATCAGATATGTAATTTACAAATGTTTTCCAATACTGCTGGTTATCTTTTCACTCTTTCAATGAGTGCCCTTTAAAGTACAAAAGTTTTCAATTTTTCTAAGGTCTAATTTATCTATTTTTTTCCTTTTGTCAATTGAGGCTTTGAAGTCATAGCTAAGAAACTATTGCCTGATTTGAGGTAATAAAATTCATACTAACATTTTGAGAGTTTCATAGTTGTTGCACTTACATTTAAGTCTATCATCCATTTTGAGTCAGTTTTTGCACAGTGCGAGGTAGTGGTCCGACCTTGTCACTAACACATGGACATCCAGCTGTCTTGCCACTTTTGTCAAATATCAATTGACCATAAATGTGAAGATTTGTTTCAGGAATTTCTCCTTATGTAGTACCACTCTCTTTAAGTACTGTAACTATGGAGCAAGTTTTTACATTTGGGAAAGTGCGAATCCTCCAATTCACTGTTACTTTTTCCAGGCTGTTTTGGCTAGTTGGGGTCCTTGCATTTCGTTTTGAATTTTAGGATCCACATACCAATTTCTGCAAAAAGGGCAGCTAGGATTTAGATAGGGATTGTGTCGAGTCTGTTGATCAATTTGGGGAGCATTTCCATCTTAATATTAATCTTGCAGTCTGTAAACACAGAATATTTTGTCATTTATTTATGTCTTCTTCAATTTATTTCAGTGACGTTTGTAGTTTTCAGTGTACAAGTGTAGAACTTTTTTTGTTAATTTTATTCCTAAGTGTTTTATTCCTTTTGATCCTGTTGTGAAAGTATTGTTCTGTTTTCACATTCAGGTTGTTCATTGTGAATAGAACACAATTGATTTTTGTATATTGATATTATATCCTGCAATCTTGGTAAACTTGTTCATTAGTTCTGATGTGTGTGTGTGTGTGTGTGTGTGTGTGTGTGTGTGTGTGTGTGAACTCCTTAGGATTGTCTATATACAAGATCATATCATCTGAGAATAGAAATAGAATTACCTTGGGGTACCTGGGTGGCTCAGTCGATTAAGCATCCAGCTTCAACTCAGGTCATGATCTCACAGTCTGTGAGTTCGAGCCCCATGTCGGGCTCTGTGCTGACAGCTCAGAGCCTGGAGCCTGCTTCCATTCTGTGTCTCCCTCTCTCTCTGCCCTTCTCCCACTCACACTCTGTCTCTGTTTCTCAAAAATAAATAAACATTAACAAAAACTTTTTTTAAAAAAGAAATAGAGTTACCTTTCCAACCTGGATGTCTTTTTGTCTAGTTGCCTAACTCCCCCCTTGTCTAATTGCTCTAGCCAACCCTCCAGTACAATGCTCAGTAGTTCAACAGAATGTCAAGAATGCACATCTTTGTCTTATTCCTGACCTTTGTAGAAATGAATCCAGGCTTTCGCCGTAAGCATGATGTTACCTATGGGTTTTTCACATGGTCTTTATCAGGTTGAGGATATTCCAAGGCCACTGAGTGTTTCTTATCATGAAAAGTTGTTGCATTTTGTTTAATGCTTTTTCTAAGTTTATTGACATGATCTTGTGTTGTTTATCCTTTATCCTATGAATATGGTATGTTATATTGATTAATTTTATGTTAAGCTAATCTTGCATTCCTGTGATTAAAAAAAAAAGGAGAGAGAGAAAAGGAAATGAAACAAACAGACAATTAGGAACTATGAGCCTGATTCCAAAACAAACAAACAAACAAACAAACAAAAAAACAACAAGTAAGCCTGGTCCTTATTTCCACCAGAACTACACGCGTCATTTTGAAGCACTCAATTCTCAGTACACCTGTGCTGGTCTTCTAAAGGAGAGGCGAACTCTGTTGGCTCAGTCAGTCTTGCCCCGACAAATAAGTAGTTGCCAGGCACAGAAGGGCAGGGTTTCGGGTGAGCAGTCCTGTCTCCACTGCTGGCCATTCTGCTGCTCTCTGAAGTCTCACAGTGTTGGGGTTTGTGGGGGAAATGGCTACACCCCAATCTCTTGTTCCCACACTGGAGATATCACACCCCTTGCTGTTCAGGCAATCTTCTGAAAATAGTGAGGGCAGTTAGCAGGCCTTGTACCACAGCTCCCCTGTGTTTTTCCTTTGGTCCTTGGCTGGGATTCAAAACTCGAAGTCTTAAAGGACCCGGCACTGGTCACCTCTCCGCGCTGTGTCTGAAGTCATTGTCATAGGAAAACAGTTCCATACCTGCACAGTGCATGGAACCTACGGTGCAACACCGTTAAGAGCAGCAACACTAATGTTCCCTCTGGATGGGCTTCTGTCCCCTGTTGATGAAAGGCTTTTTGCCGGCTCCTGCAGACTCTTTTATCCTTGGGGAGGCAACATGCCCTCTTCCAAAAGTACTCCAGGAAGGGGACTGTCCTCTCCCAGTGCAGCCAGTGATCCTCACACCACACTTGCACTCTGGGGCCAGCTCCCTCCTTCTCCCCAGGAGCAGGTCCCACACCTCTGCTCTGGAGAAAGCCAGGCACTTCCAAAACCTCAGTGTTTGAGCTCTAAATGCTGTTTGCAAAAACAACAACCACAACCACAACCACCACAACAACCACAACAACAACAACTGTGACACTCAGTACTTCTAGTTCCTCAGTCCGTGGTCCAGAGAAGTTTTCCTCTTGTGCAAACCTGATGTTGCACTTCGACCCGTCTCTACTTCTCGCCCTTTTGTCTCTCCACAGAAAGGGCGCCCTCCCTTCCTCAGCGCCGCCATTTTCTCTCCACTAATTTATTTCTGCGCACCTTACACCTACTACGCTGTCTGCCTCCAACCAGGAGATCCTTCTGCAACTCCACAGATCAATTTTCTAGGTGCTCCAAGTGATCTGACCTCAACACAACTGTGTCTGGGGGATGAGGAAAGCCCAGGGGCCCCTACTTCCCTGCCGTCCTAACTCCTCCCGGCAGCGGTTATTTTTCTTTTTCTGTCTCCCTTTTTTCCCCAGGTGTGCATCTCAGCACGTGCAGTGTGTAACCTGAGTGGAAGTCTTCTGTGGGTTACCTTTCACTCTTACCACGGCATGAAGAGGGTTGAGCAGTCATCTGAGAATCTCCTTCCACCTGTAGTTCTATCGTCGTGGAGTCTTTCCCTTCTAGCTTTGTTACTGGAGGATATAGGAAGAGGAAGAACCTCTTAAATATGTGTAGGTGTAGTATGATTTAATATGAAGACTTTTTGCTTTAAAAAATAATGTTTTATCTATCTGTGTGTGTGTGATCTCAATTAACTATTCTGTTTGTGAACACTTAGCACCACAAGAAATTGTATATTTAAAGAACATAACCTTCTTTTTCAGCCTACTTGACTAGTTGGCTAAACAATCAGAAAACGAATTGCATAGCGACAGTAACTTTGCAAACCTAAATAAACACGTAAACCCCAGTATTTCTCAAATGTGGGGTGAAAACACTCCGAAAAGAAATTTCAGAGGTGAACAAACATGACAGGCCCCTGAATTTCAGTGGGTTGTCAGAGTAAGAAGAGCAGGTGGAGTGCACGGAGAGGAGAGAGTGCTTTGCCTTGTAAGGAGCCTCATTATTTCCCTTTCTGTTGCTTCCCCATGTCTTAACAACAACTATAATTTTATGCAGAATGCTCTGCTAATTCCGAAACTTTATCTGAAATATCACATAAAAAATGAAGTGAAGTAGAAAAGGAAGAGAACAATGGAAAATGAAAGGGTAATGAAGTTCGGGAATCTTCTCTTTTCCTACACTAGTTATGTTTGAGCCGCTGTCCTGCTGGAAACAGGAGCAAACATGGTGGTAGTGGTGATGGTGATGGTGATGATGATGATGATGATGACGATGGAGACAATGACATTCCACTGCTTTGCTGAGAGATTATTGTATACCAGGTTTTGTGCCAATTAAATCAGACATATTCATTCCATTTTATGCCTGACAAGTTTGTAATATAAATATTATTTTCTCCACTCCGCATTAAAATCCTAAGAAGTTAATTTGTTCTCCAAATCAATCAAATAGTAATTAAAGAAGATAACAGATTTTAAATTATATAGGGGGCGCCCGGGTGGCTCAGTCGGTTAGGCATCCGACTTCGGCTCAGGTCATGATCTCACGGTCTGTGAGTTCGAGTCCCACGTCGGGCCCTGTGCTGATGGCTCAGAGCCTGGAGCCTGCTTCAGATTCTGTGTCTCCCCCTCTCTCTGCCCTTCCCCTGCTTATGCTCTGTCTCTATGTCTCTCAAAAATAAATAAACATTAAAAAAAATTTTTTTTAAAAAGAAATAATCTTTGATGTGATCCAAAATTCAGATAACACCGATTATGAGACCTTGGGCCTTGGGATGAAAGGGCAGAAATAAACCACAATGATGAGACGGTACTGCTAACAGTCAGGTGTAAAAATAAAGAAAATACTTATCCCATCACAAGAAAAATGTACTTTATTCAGGAAATTAAAGAAAAGTGACAATGGCCCAGGTAGAAGACAGCCCTGGTGTGGGCACAGACAGTGGCAGGAGACACCCAGAGAACCCTCTGCCAACACCCCACAGAGAGCTGCTGCCTTTCCTTCCGAAGCTCTGGGGTCTGGCACAGCTGAGGACCACCCTCCTGCAGCCTCCTCTGGAGAGTAACGGTATTACAGCCTTTGGGAGGAAACCTTTGTGATCACAGATATGGTACAGGCTACAGAGAAGCTTCCTCTGTACCCATGTTAGGCTTTGAAAAGAAGAGAAGTGGATCTGTGGAATTAGGTTGAGCCAATGTCCTTATCATTCCTGGTCCTGATGAGTCTTGAAGCTGCTACTTGCTCTTGGGTGGGCACTTCTGCTGGCAGTTTGGAGGTGGGCATGGCTCCGGACACTTTGGTGGTAGGCAAGGCTCTGGGCACTTTGGAGGTGGGCAAGGCTCTGGGCACTTTGGAGGTGGGCAAGGCTCAGGGCACTTAGGTGGGCAAATGGGAGGTGGCTGGCAGGGTTGCTTGCACTGCTGCTGTTGGTAAGACATCTTTCAGGAGTCTTAGAATCTGAAAAAAAAAACAAACATGTGATAGGGTTCAAAAGAAGGGACTCTCACAGAGAGAGAAGGCAAAGCTTATGTAAAACTTTGAGATATTCTCTCTCCAATCTCTTAGAATATTCTTTAGCCTTGTAACTCCCTATGACTTTCTGGCTTCTCCCTTCCTCTTTAGCGAATTGCTTCATCAGCCCACAGAAAATGCTCTCTTTTCTCATACCATTTTTACAAAGAAAATATCTCCGTTTGAAAGAACTAAGTAATGTTATTTGCATGACAGTAACGTCTTTGAGAAAGGCAGTCACAAGTTCTGAAATCCTGGCCAGCCTCACAAACAATCCCGTTCATCATTATCTATTGTGAGGTCCCGATAAACTGGCATAGGTACGGAACAAAAGGCCACTCAAAAAGAATCCAATGGCTTCATACCTTCTAAGACATAAACCTTAGAAATCACAGCAGGAGGAACACCAAAAATATATAGAAAAGAGAAAAGCACTTTGTTCTTTCTGCTTCCTATCAAAGCTTTCCTATTAATTTCTTTTTCCATAGGGGATATCAAACTATCCACCAAAAAAACGAGTGAAAACAGTACATCGCTGTGCCCAGATACCACATTTCCATCACCTACGCAGCCTTGAACCGTGATCATAACTTTGGAGCAACTGAACTTGGTGGCCACAGATTAAATTCAACACTTGAGAGCACCAAAAAACAGATGAACTCAAGAAATCAGACTCACCGAGCTCTCCGAAGTGGGTCAGGACTCGAGCACCAGACGGATGGTAGTCCCACGGCACAGAGTCTCTTTATAGGGCTTGCTGCCCTGCCCAGGGGGAAGTGGAGTTGCTAAAACTGGCCTGGTCGACTCATTTCCCAACCGAAATGCAAATCCACCCATAACTTGCTAGACAGGGACTCTGCAAACAGGGAATATCCTGCTCTAGGATTTCCTCACTGGGTTTAGTGTTCATGACCCAGGAAACCTTAGCTCTTAGGTGAAGTGAATTGTTATAGCAGAAGAATTGGGGGGATTCTCTATCGGGGGGTCGAAGGCTCTTTTTGACTGGGGAAGATGATTCTCTCTTTTGTCTTTCACGTTCCCTGAACCCTAAATCTGCCTATCCTGTTCCACTTTTGCTGGCCGGCATTCTGTTGTACATGCTGGGTTACAAAGTGCCCTGCTATGTGATGACGTTTTTTTCTTTGTCCCAAATGCTTCTTTTAATGAATATCCTTTTGATCGTTGGCTTGCTAATCTAAGTATTCTTTTCTTGTTCTAACATGGACTGAGGTGAGGCTGCAGACCCTGTCATTAGTCTTCCCCTCATGATACTAAGAAACATTCAGAAAAATACTGACCTCAGACTCCTAGTTTCATTGCTTCATTTCTTCCAATAGAGGACATCACACTGATTCCTGTGGCCTTTACGAATCTGGACCGTCATGCGCCAAATGGAACCCACTAGACTGCAGTATCACCTGTTGTAACTCACACGTTCTGGCAGCTCTGGGCCTAGAAGTACAACAGCAAGTAAACTTTTTGCTCACGACTCCCCAACATGAGGTACTACCTGCCACTCCAGCACAATTGTTCCCAACTCTGTCCATTTCTCAACTTTTGAGGATAATTTAGAGGATTGTTCAAATCTTCTGACTTCCTGCCCTTTTGAAATCACTGTGAAACCCAATATAATAAGCAATGCCATCCAAACAACCAATTTCATATATACATATTTTATATTTAGTAATTATTTAAGGGGCACCTGGGTGGCTCAGTCGGTTAAGTGTCTGACTTTGGTTCATGTCATGATCTCACCATCCTGGGTTTGAGCCCCGCTTCGGGCTCTGTGCTGACAGCTCAGAGCCTGGAGCCTGCTTCAGATTCTGTGTCTCCCTCTCTCTCTCTCTCTCTGCCCCTTCCCTGCTTGTGCTCTGTCTCTTTTCCTCTCTCTCTCTCTCAAAAAGAAATGAACATTGAGAAAAAAGTAATTATTTAAACACATTTCATTTGACATAGAATCTATTGGTAAATTTAAGACAAAGCTTAAATAACTTTATTAATGATTCAGCCATTGAAGTTAATTGCCATTTGCTTACAATTTTTTTATTTTAAAAAAATGTTTATTTTTGAGAGAGAGAGACAGAGCACAAATGGGGAAAGGGCAGAGAGAGACCGAGAGGTGGAATCTGAAGCAGGCTCCAGGCTCTGAGCCCACCAGTACAGACCCCAACGCTGGGATTGAACTCATGGACCACAAGATCATGACCTGAGCCAAAGTCAAACAATTAACTGACTAAGCCATCCAGGTGCCCCCGCTTACAACTTCTTAATCATTAATAATGACTGCATAATAATTTTTACTTATTTTTAAGATTTTCCATACTGATCACAGTGGAGTAGGTGTCAAATATATCTATCTCCACCTCTGCTTTCTTCACACAATTTGTTGTTGTGGTAGAAAGAAAGTGGCTAATTTATGTCAACTTCACTGACCACCAGGTCAAACATTATTCTGAATGTTTCTGTGAGGGTGGTTTTGAATGTTATTAACATTTGAATCAGTAGTCTGAGAAAAGCAGAATACGTTCTGTAATGTGTGGAGGGGTCTCATCCAATCGTTGAAAGCCTGAAGAGAACAAAAAGCTGACCCTTCCCCCAAGTAAGAAATAATCCCCCTGATTTCTCCTGTCCAATGAGACATTGCCTCTGCAGAGCTTGGACTTGCTAGCCTTCATATCACATGAGCTAATTATTATAATAAATTTCTCTCTCTCTTTCTGTATAGATAAATAAATAAAGGTAGATAATAGATATGAGAGAGAGAAACGTTAAATACAGATACAAATATAGAGAGAAATAAAGGTATAGATATGAGATAGATAGAGGGATCATATATCCTATTAGTTCTGTGTCTTTGTAGAATGCTAATACAGAAGGAGAGATGAATGGAGGTCTTGTTCAGTTCTGTCTTTGACAAGCCAAGTGACCACAGGCAGTCTTCCTCCTAAACAAGGGAGAATGACATCTGGTTCTTGGAGTGCAGGCTGATGGCACTGGATCATCTCTTGACCCTGTTCATGCCAGAAGTTCTCCCCCTCTTTCTTCCATTCCATGGAACCAAAGATACGACCAATACTTCCTGCCACTTTGAAGCTGTCTTCTCCACCCCATTTGCAGAGGTGTTTCTCTCCAAGGAGAGATTTCAAAGTGGGATCCAGTTTCCTCAGCATTTTTCCTCCTTGCTGCCCACAAGGATACACACTTTAGCCCTTCTATTTTTAATAAATATACTCTTAGTCACCACTTAACAGAAACGGAGTGAAGTAAACAAAAACCACAAGCATTCATTCTACATTAATGGAAACACACCTATGTGGTTTCCACCAATGTTCCCCACAATAGGGAACAAGATGAGGCCCCTGCCTTGCTTACAGGTTAATGAGGAACACAGGCAAACACACAAGTTACAGGATACCCTGTTCTGGTATCTACCCAGAGAAGGCGGCTAAGAAATGTGCTCTCTGCTTTTATCTTTCCATCTGCTCCAAATGGAATTTCCTCAATCCTGGACCCTCCCTCAGCATCTAGGCCAGCAGATACCATCAGGGAAGAACATTAAGAACCAGTTAATGTCTCCTCAGGAACACACACTCCCTGTCCTGAGGCCTTCTGTCCCATAAATGAGACATGACCTCACGAAGATGCATTAGTTTACAAAAAGCCTTTTGAACATGGTTACCAGTACACAACGAAAATGTTCTAAGAGAAATTACAAGTTTCTTTTTTTAATTGAGGTATAAATTGACATATAACATATTAGTTTCAGGTGTACAACATAATGATTTGATCTTTGTATATATTGCAAAATGATCACCGCAATATGTCTTGTTAACATTCATCACAATACATAGCCACAAATTTTTTTCTTGTGATGAGAACTTCTAAGATCCACTCTCTTAACAACTTTTGAAGATATAGTATGGTATTATTTTTGTTTGTTTCAGGTTTTTATTTAAATTCTAGTTAACATATAATGTAATACTGGTTTCAGGAGTAGAATTAGTGATTCATCACTTAGATACAACACCCAGTGCTCATCACAAGTGCCTCCCACATCGCCCGTGTAGCCCATCCCCCCACCCACCTCCCTTTCATCAACCTTGAGTTTGTTTTCTGTCATTAAAAGTCTCCTGTGGTTTGTAGCACAGTATTGCTAACTGTAGTCACCATGCTGTACATTACATTTCCATTACTAATTTAGTTTAGAACAGAAAGTTTGTACCTTTAGACTCCTTTTGCCCATTTCACCCACCCCTCACTACTCACCTTTAGCACCCACAAATCTGTTTTCTATCCCAATGGTCTTGACGGGTGTTTTTCTTTTCGTTTTTGTTTTAGATTCTACATGTAACTGAGATCACACGGCATTTGTCTTTCTTTGTCTGACTTACTTCACAAACATAATGCCTTCAAGATCCATCTATTTTGTCACAAATGGTAGGATTTCCCTCTTTTTATGGCTATATTTTATATACATATAGTATTTTATACACACATAATATTTCCTTTTTTCCATGTCTTGGCTATTATGTAAATAATGCTGCAATGAACATGGTGGTGAAACCATGGCTTAGGGTTTTTTCTGTCCCCTTGGGCACTAAAGCTTTTCTTTTGGGGACATGGCTGCTGAAGGGGCCCCATCTGGTTTAGGAATGAAGTTACAACACTGGCTTTATGTTACTGTAGATTGTGGGAACACATTTGTTCATGGGACTTGGATGTCCCGATCTCATCTGACCCTAAACCCCCTTAGACCGCAGGTATAGCCTTTAAATTTCTTCATCAGGAAATAAACCCTTTTCGTTCCGTAAGTAAATACCAGGTTTAAATTTCAGAAAACCAAAAACAAATGCAGAATATCATCTTAGACTCACACCATTACATGTAAATGACTTGGAGTAGATTTGGGGAGAGAAAAAGGAATCACAGCACTAGAAGTCTGAAATCCAGAGGAACTAGGCACTTAGGCTGACCCCGTATGTTTTTCTCCCACTCTCTTTCCAAACAAGTTATAGGTCTTTGAAAGACAATAATTTAAAAAATGTATCTTCATGTTTATTCTCTCTTTTCCTTAAGCCCTACCCCTCAACCTGCCACGCTACCTTCTCATTCTCCTGCATATAGCTGTTATCTGTGCAATCTGGTACATATCAGTTACTCCAGACACATCAATGTGCTTAGTGATTATGATCATTATGGTTATTTACATAATGGTCCTTTCATATCTTTTTTTTACCTCTTCTTGCCATTGGTGGGGCTGACTAAATGTTACAAGTATTAAACATTTAAAGTGATGTTGCCAGAGTTTCTTTGTCTTAGCCAAATAATCAGGAAGCTTCCCAAGAATGTGATTTATAATCGGAAATGGAGGACGGAGAGGAGAATGAGGAGGAAATGGAAGAGGAAGAGGAGACACAAAAACCTCTGAATCAGTCACTAGCTATGCTACGGGGAGTAAAGGAGCACTGGGCCCACCCAATGTCACATCCATTCGGTTATAAAGTTTCAGTTCCCAGAATTGTCATTGCCTTGCCAGTCAGGAAGAGCTTTTGGCCAACACCCACATTGGCTGTGACCACACATGGAGCCAGCACGGCAGCACCTTGAGGCCAAGTGTCTACAGTGCCATCACCAAAAGGTTCATATAGACTATTTCAGAGGTCAAAGGGGAGAGACTTTACTCAGCAAGTCACTTACTACTCCCATGGCCTCACATCATATCTAAAACATAAATCCTTAGAGAAATGTCTGATTTCTGTCATCCAAAATTTGAGAATTACCTGCTCAGATGGGATTGCAGTGTCAGAAACCCCAGTTTAGGTCACATTTTGAGACTCTCTGAGAACACCCCTCTCATAAGGGTTGCAAATCATGCTAATGCGGGCAGCTAAGTCATAGCAGCCCCAGTATCCCCAACGTGTCAGGAAGAAGTCACTTCATGGATTGCAATAGTAAACCTGAACTCTCAGAGCTCCTCAAGATCACAATTACATAAAGAGGTGCCATAAGATGAAGAATGGCACCTAACAATCAAAATTTCCCAAATGCAGACATCCATGACCTGAGACAGGGAACGCAGAATACTTCACACACACACACACACACACACACACACACACACACACCCCTCATGTCCTATCTGTATCTATATCTATATCCATATATCCATATATCCATATATCCATATCATCTATATCATCTACCTATTTCATCTATTATCATCTCTCTATCTATCATCTATCTATCATCTATCTATATATCTAAAGAGCTTGGTTTTATGGACTCTAAGAGTCAGTCCCAGAGTTCAATCCTAGGATCTCCACTCCCTAATTTGTTAAGGATTTTAAGATGTATTATCATTATGGGATAAATGACAGGAAAGAACAAAAATTTTGTCCAGATCTTGATACAATGTTTCATTTCAAATTTTGCATTGAACAAAATAGTCCTTGCAAATCAAGATTCTACAACAAATTAACGAAGAAATAAAGACAAAGAAATAATAATTGTTAATATATATTATACTTAGAGAAAATATAATTTCAAATCCCCTTGGATTTCTGACTTTTGTCTTTATTTCTGAATGAAAGGTTCACTCTACATTATTCTTCCATAAACTTGCTGAATTGGATAAATTAGAGTAGATTCGAATGGTGGAATTCTTAAGATCATTTAAAAGGATGTTTTTGCAAATGGCAAAATTTCATTCTTTTTGATGGCTGAGTAATATTTCTGTGTGTGTGTGTGTGTGTGTGTGTGTGTGTGTGTGTGTATCCCACATCTTCTTTATCCATTGATCAGCCGATGGACTGATGTTACAAACATCAGAATGCATTAACCCCTCTGAATAAGTATTTTTGTATCCTTTGGGTCAATATCTAGTAGTGCAATTGCTGGCAACAACATGGATAGAACTAGAGTGTATTATGCTAAGCAAAATAAGCCAATCAGAGAAACACAAATACCACATGATTTCACTCATATTTGGAATCTAATAAACACAAACAGATGAAAATGGGGACAAAAAAGAGAGACAAACCAGGAAATAGACTTTTAACCATAGAAAACAAACTTAGGGCTACCAGAGGGGAGTTGGGTGGGAGGATAGGCTACATGGGTGATGGACATTAAGGAGGGCACTTGTTGGGATGAACACTAGGTGTTATATGTAACTGATGAATCACTAAATTCTACACCCGAAACTAATATTACACTATATATTAACTAACTGTATATACACTGTGTATTAAATAAAAACTTGGAGGGAGGATATTTTTTAAGTTGATTTAATATTATCGAAGCATTCAAATTACAATTTTAAAAATCATATGTAAAGCATAATAAGATTTTAATAAATATTCAAGAAAAAATAGAACACACACATAACCATTTGTTAAGAGTATTATTACGTCTAGCTAGTGTAATTACAGAGGATTTTACTCTCTTGTTTTTCCTTTCAAAAGATTCTCCAAAGACTGTTATTGAATAAAGCATCTTAAGTGTTACTTTGAAAAGGTGGCAAAAAACATATCTCTCCATTGCTCAGGGAGAAAATACTCTTCCTGTTGTGTGCATCTGAGGTTCTGCACCAGCATTTCTGGCCTGGCACCTAATCTGGGGCTGTTGTTTTATTGTTATTCCCCCACACTTGATTACGCTCAATTATAATCTGTCCTGAAGAAAAATCCCAGTGAGATCCTCACTGACATACACGCAGGAGCCATAGTTCAACCGAAAGTGCGGAATCATACTCATTTATTTAAAATAAAAGGGGTGAGTTTGTCCAATATCCAAGAGTCAGATAAATAGAAATACTAAAACTGTCCAGTCTTTGGTTAATCAGGAAAAAGTGAATGGTAGTAACAGAGATAACAAAGATAACAGAACCTGGCAATAATAACCGTACCCTCCTCGGGAGGTGCCTGGATGGCCCAGTTGGTTAAGCATCTGACTCTTGATCTTGGCTCAGGTCATGATCTCATGGTTCATGAGTTCAAGCCCTTCATTGGGCTCTGTGCTGATGGCACGGAGCCTGCTTGGGATTCTGTCTCTCCCTCTCTCTGACGGTGTTCTCAACAATGGTGCTGAAAGAGAGGGACATCCACATGGAACAGAATGAAGTGACCCACATCATATGTGGAAATTAACTCAAAATGCATCAGAGACCTAAATGGAAGAGATACAACTATAAATCTCTTAGAAGAAAGCAGGGGGAAATCTTCAAGACACTGGGTTTGGAGATGATTATTTGGATACAATGCTAAATGCACAGGCAATGAAAGAAAAAATAGATACCTTGAACTTCATTGAAATGAAAAACTTTTGTGCATCAAAGGACACTACAAAGAGAGTGAAAAAACAACCCACGGAATGAAAGAAAATATTTGCAAAATATCTGCTATAAGAGATTAATATCCAGAACATATGAATAACTCCTAAAACAAAACAAAAACCCAATTCATAAGTGGGCAAAGGATTTAAACAGATATTTCTCCAAAGAAGATATACAAAAGGCCAATAAACATATGAAAAAATGTTCGTCATCACTAATCATCAGAGAAATGCCACTCAAGACCCCAGTGAGATTCTCAGTAGGATAGCAATTAGCAAACCAAACAAAACAAACAGAAAGTGACAAATGTTGGCGATGACGGGAAGAATTTAGATCCATTTTGCCTTCCCGGTAGAACTGTATAACAGTGCAACCACTGTAGGAAACAATTTGGTGGTCCCTCAAAAAGTTCAGCAGAATTACCATATGATCTGGCAATTCTGCTTTTAGATATATAGCCAAATGAACTGAAAGCAAGGACTGAGATATTTGTACACCAATGTTTATAGCACCGTTATTCACAATAGCCAAATGGTGGAAACAACATAAATGTTCACCAAGAAAAGAGAGGATAAACAGAATGTGATAGACCCCTACCGTGGACTATTATTCGGCCATGAAAAGAGATGAAGTTCCGACACAAGCTGCAATGTGGATGAACCGTGAAAACATTATGCTAAGTGAAACAGGTCAGATGCAAAAGGATATTATAGGGTTCACTTATATGAGGTACCTAGAAGAGTCCAACTCATAGAGATAGGAAGCAGAGTAGAGGTTACCAAAGGGAGGACAGAATGGGGAATTATTATGTAATGGGTACAGAGTTTCTGTTTGAGATGATGAAAAAAATCTGGAAATAGAGAGTGGCAATTTTTGCACGACATTGTGAATGTGCTTAATGCCACTGAACTCTACACTTAAAATTGTTTCTTAAAAGGGAAAAATTTTTATGTTGTATGTATTTTACTAGAATGGGAAAAAATAATTATTTTAAAAACTGAGTAGAGAAGGAAAAGATACTTAGAACTTTAAGAATTTTCCATTTATGATTTTTATTCCAGAAGCATACTCGGGTTTCACAGGTTTTGGTTAAGCCAGAATTTTAAAATAAAAATAAATTGGTTGTTAAAAACTCTTCCTCTAGAAGTAATATAAATCTTAATTACCTATAATTATTAAATAAATTGAAAGTAAAATTTAAAATATTTTAAGTTACATTTTCAATCAAAATATGTTGGGAGCCGTTTTGGGCTCACAGGTTGAGACCCCTCCCTGTGTGGAAAAGGTTGAAGCAAAAGCTCGCCAGCCAAACTGGCGCCTAATCTTACAACTACTCTCTTTGGCCTAAGGAACGTAATGCTCTTTTGTTTTACCGCATTAGATAAAAGGAAGGACCTGGAGCAGGATGCTTTGATGGATTGCATCTGAATGAGAGTAGCCTGACCACCTTAAAGTTGCATCTTGGGGATGGGTTGCACAGATTGAGAGCAGTTATGAGCTGGCTGAATATTGGTGTGATTTGTGTAAATGTTAGGCTCCTATTATGTAAATTCACTCATTCCCAGGCAAAGGACAAGCATTGGGAATTCTGTCTTTGCCAGCCGGGTTATACCTCCCCCATTGTAATTGGAAGAATAGGCAATGACTCCTGGCCTGTTTAGAGATGATTAACATAAGCAAGCCTAGGTAACTTCCTGTCCTCTACCCGTGCCTTAAATTTATATTCTTATTAAATATAAGAATCTGTGTAAGATTCCATACTCACCCCCCAATAAGTCCTAAAAGCAGCAGATGGAAATTGGATTGGATTGGAAGGGAAGAAGAACAATCAGGATGTGAAAGGGTAACCAAGTTTAAGAACCTTCCTTATTTTTTTGTGAGGCTTTCTATTTTATTTTATTTTATTTCATCTTATATATATGTATAATTTCATTATTTTAAATTCCAGTATAGTTAATGTGCAGTGTTATATTAATTTTGGGTGTACGATACAGTGATTCAACAATTTCACACTTCACCCAGGGCTCATCACAAGTGCACTTCTTAATCCCCACCACCTATTTAACCCATCCCTTCGCCCCCTTCCCTCTGGTTGTTCTCTCTAGTTAAGAGATTGTTTCTTGGTTTCTCTCTCTTTTTTTTTCCTTTGTTCATTTTTTCGTTTCATTTTGTTTCTCAAATTCAAAATATGAATGAAATCCTATGGTATTTGTCTTTCTCTGACTGACTTATTTTGCTTAGTATACTCTCTAGTTCCATCCATGTCATTGCAAATGGCAAGATTTCATTCTTTTTCATGGCTGAGTAATATTCTATTGTGCACCTTCTTTGTCCATTCATTAATCAATGGACACTTGTGCCCCTTTCGTATGTTGGTACTGTAAATAATGTTACTACAAACATAGTGGTTCGTGTATTCGTGTTTTTGTTTTTTTGTTTTTTTTTTTTTTGTTTTTTTGCGGTGAGTATCCAGTAGTGTGATTACTGAATCATAAGGTAGTCCCATTTTAACTTTTTGAGGAACCTTCTTACTGTTTTCTACAGTGGCTGCATCTGTTTGCATTCCTGCTAACAGTGCAAGAGGGCTCCTTTTTCTCCACGTCCTCACCAACACTTGTTTCTTGTGTTTTTATTTTAGTTATTCTGACAGGTGTAAGGTGATATCTCATTATAGTTTTGATTTGCATTTACCCAATGATGAGCGATGTTAAGTATCTTCTCATATCTGTTGGCCATCTGGATGTCTTCTTTGGAGAAATGTCTGTTCATGTTTTCTGCCCATTTTCTAATTGGACAGTTTGTTTTTTGGGTGTTGGGTTGTATATGTTCTTTATGTATTTTGGATACTAACACTTTATTCGATATGTCATTGAGACTGCAAATATTTTCACCCATTCTGTAGGTTGCCTTTTAGTTTTTATTGATTGTTTCCTTCACTGTGCAGAAGCCTTTTATTTTGATATGGTCCCAATAGTTTATTTTTGCTTTTATTTCCCTTGCCACAGAAGATGTATCTAGAAAAAATGTTGCTATGCAGATGTCAGAGGAAATGCTGCCTGTGTTGTCTGCCAGGATTTTTATTATTTCAGGTATCACGTTTAGGCTTTTAATCCATTTTGAGTTTATTTTTGTGCGCAGTGTAAGGAAGTGGTCCAGTTGCATTCTTTTGCATGTTCCCATCCAGTTTTCCCAACAACATTTGTTGCAGAGACTGTCTTTTTTCCACTAGGTATTCTTTCCTGCTTTGTTCAAGATTAGTTGACTGTATAGTTGTGTGTGCATTTCTGGGTTTTCTATTCCATTCTATTGATCTATGTGACTGTGTTTGTGCCAGTACCACACTGTCTTGATGACTACAGCCTTGTAATACAGCTTGAAGTCCGGGATTGTGATGCTTCCAGTTTTGTTTTTCTTTCTCAAGATTGCTTGACAAAGCAGTTTGGGGTTTTTTGTGGATCCATACAAATTTTAGAATTGTTTGGTCTAGCCCTGTGAAAAAAATGCTGATGGTGTTTTGATATGGATTGCCTTGAATCTGTACCATATCAGCCTTTCTTTCTGATTTTTGGCTAGAGCAAAAACATTAATAATAGCACCAACAAAATTTTCTTATTAATTCAGTTCCAGGCCCTAACTGTGCTAAGAATTTTATTCACGCTATCCCATTTTACTAAATAAGAAGATTATGGTGTAGGTATATATTCCTCACTTTGAAGCTAGGAAAATTGAAGTTCAGATCAAGGAAGAAATTTGCCTAGGAGTCGCAATGAATGTAAGCAGAAGAACATGGATTTGAAGCAATGAAGAAACTTTCTTTAGTGTATCATTATATCAGATCTAATTTAAACAAGATTCATGAAACATTTACTATAAGAGCCTGAAACTCTGGATCCAATGAGAAAAGGATTAAAAGATTTTCACACACATACACACCACTACCACCTCCACCCCCAACACAACAAAACACTGATTAGCAAAAGTTACCAAAAGCAAGTTTTAAGGAAGAGAGAAATAGAGAGAAAATGAATTTACATTTGACCATAAGACGTGTTTTTTATTTACTATCCTGCCAGGAAGCTATATTACTCAGGGGAAAGGAATCACTGCCTACATGGCAGACAAAAGGCATACAGTAAGGTTTGATCTTTCTCTTCTATCTGAAAATTTAGAAAGCTTGGAATCAAAGGTGGTTCTTGGTCAGAGAGAAACAGTATAACTCCTACATAAAAGCCACTTCTCTGTCACATGTTGTTCTAGGCAGATCTGATATGAATATTTGCAAGGAGAAAAAAAAAGATACGGTAGTCAGACTCAGAACACATAGATTGTGATAAAAAATTTGTTCTTGTTTCATAATCCTGAATGTGTCTGGGGACTGAAAGTGATCTTGGCTGGGCCTTTTTTTCTGGGATGATGAAGGTTTCTGCACAGAAAGGCCTTTCTGATGTCACAGCCTAGGTAGGCACCTGGAAGTGGGCATAGCTCAGGAATTTTGAGGGGAATACAGCAGGTGGCTCTCAGAACTGCTATGTCTCAGGAAAAGAGTGTGGAATCTAGACCGTCATAAAGAAGGTGTTAAGAAATCAAAGCACACCCTTGAAAATCAAAGGGATAATTGCATGAACTTGGACTTCTCTGCCTGTCGGAGTATCCCTTGATGACCATCTCTTGGTTTGGGACTGTTGTCTCTTCCTCTGCAACAGGTGCAGTTTTTCTTTAAGAGTTGTCATTGGCCAGAGGCTACTAAAATGAGAGAGGGCAATGTCAACTCCATGTGTCTCCTCAGTGCAAGAACTGTCCCAACTTTTTGAAATCACATTTCCAGATACTCTTTAAATGACTGTGAGAAAGGAGAGAGTCTCTCATTCATTTTAATTTCCCATCAATTTATTTTCTCCTGTGAACTTTAATGCAATTCTCCAAAAATGAAGAAAACAGACCAAAATAACCTATCAACATCTGCCATTTCCATTGACCAAATGACATTTAACAGATCAACACAGTTTGGACCTCCAGATTAAATCAAACACTCTGAAGTACCTAAAGCAAGAGATGACCCCTCCCCTGCATCCCACCAACCAGATTCTCCAGATTCCCCAAAGCTGCGGGGGAGCCGAGACGATGGCCTTCTTGCAGAGAGCCCTAATCTGAAAACAGATCAGCCCAAGCCTGGGCAGGTTCTCATAGTGCACCACTCAAATGCAATTCACCTGAACTCTTTTTAACTAGGGCCCTGACTTACCAGAAACTTTCAGGGCCTTATCTCAGTTTGGAGATTGCAGCGTTCTCTGACTGGAAGCCAATGGAGAGCTTGAATGAAGGGGATTGGCACCCCTTCAACAACCCCTCAGATTATCTGCATCGCAAGCCTGGCCACTGTTTTTAGATTTCATTGCCAGATAACTGGATACCTGGCCCACCCTAGACAGCTCTCCGAGTCATATTTGTAGCCCATTCCTCCTCAGGCTGCTCGCTTTCGGTCTCAGTGCTCCTGTTAATGACCACTACTGAGTGTGTGTGTAAATATTCTCCTTCAACGTTATTTACAATTAGAGACATAAGAACACCCCCCAACAGTGACTACCAGTACCATATTTTCAAATGCTGCATTCCTCTAAATAGGACACAGAGCAGCTCTGAGCTTCACAGTATAGTTTTAATAAAGCTTCACCACTGTAGCTATTTGGGATTTGTCAGAATTCCAAGACCTTCTGCCTTTCAGGTCTCTAAGCCCCAACCCAGGGCTGGCAGCAGGAGTAAGTTCTCATGATTCTCCCATCCTGTTACTCACTACTTCTTCCTGTAGAATTAGTCCCAAATGATCTCCTTTGATTTCTTCAACATTTGAAGGATAAACATTTTGACCTCATGTCCCATCTCTGAAAAATCCAATATTTATATAACCTTTTTAGTCCGCTCTTAAAGTACTAATATACTTGCTATTTTAATTAACCTATGTATTTAAATAATGACAGTATAGTTGGCAAGGAAACCAGGAATAAATTCAAGAAAGATTTATGTCTGGTTATTCATAATCCTGTTGTTATTACTAACTACTACTCAATAGAGAACATTTAGACATTAATTATTGCTAAATTATTGTTACCAATTTTTGTGACATTCAATGCTGTTCCTAGTGTTCATATTCTTCAAGGAGACTTATTGTCACCTATTTCTTGTCCTACTTTTTCATATATTCTTGGCAGTAGGGCTGAGTGGACAAGAGCTTCACGGTGAGATCACATTGAACCTTTCTTTGACACTGCCTCCTGGGTCTCCTTGCTTGCTAGGAGACATCAGATGTAGCTTATTTTTCATGCTTTTTTAGTGATCCTGTCTCCAGTCTTTTCCCAGGAAGACCACCTCTCCCCAGGACTTCCTGCAGAGTGGCACCTCAACTCCTCAGCTTGCTCCATCCTTACTCTTCTCTAGAATGATTACTAATAACAGTTTCTTTTTACTAACTTTAATAATTTCACTATTTATATTCACTATAGAGAAAAATTTTTAATAGTGAATAACTACTTATAGAAGCATGAGTATGTTCTTTTTAAGACCTCCAACAGCTACGAACTACTGGAAAGGCCAAGGCAGATACAATGAGGACTATCTGCTACAGTGCTCTTGGTGCAGCATGGGTGGAGGGATCCAGGACCCCCAACAAGTCTCCTTCATCCCTGTAGCTCCAAGAGGTCCCACTATGCCTGCCCCTATGCCCACGGCTTCAGCCTGCATTTAATCTGGGAAGAGTAACAACTACCAACGTATCTCTCTTCCTGTGCCCACTTGAAACGTACATTTCCCGGCCTTTCATTTCTACTCCATGCTGGGAGAGTTACCTTGTAAAGAAGGATCAAATAAGAGGATGAACGTTTTTGGAAAGGGAAGACTCTCCCGAGAAGGCAATGCTCCATTTATAAGCACTAATTCCTGTAGCAGTATTTCCCAACAGTTGCAATAGTGTGACTTATTACAGAAGATAACCCTACATGGCAAGCAGTTTTTACATTTTAATGCTTATCTATCTTAATCTAAATTTTAAAAATTCTTTAAAAAATTTTTTTATATTTATTTTTGAGAGAGAGACAGAGCACAAGCAGGGGAGGGGCAGAAAGACAGAAACACAGAATCCGAAGCAGGCTCCAGGCTCGGAACTGTCAGCACAGAACCCAACGGCGGGGCTCTAACCCATGAGCCATGAGATCATGACCTGAGCCGAAGTCGGATGCTTAACGACTGAGTCAGCCAAGTGCCCCTAAATTTGAAAAATTCTTAAGTTAAATTTAAAACTTGCCATGTAATGTATAATACAACGGAATTATTGTAAGTTTTTAAAGCGTATTGATTTGAAGGAAGTTTTAATAAAAACTATTAAGTATGTTATAAGGCTGGCAATATACAAAAACAAGAAAAGTGACATGGAACTCAGGAAAGTTTGGAGAAAACCTCCCTAATACATCCTCAGGTCCTTCCAGAATAACGTAATTTCTGCCTACTGAGAAACTTACCCATCACAAAAGGACCACTGCAGTTTTCTGTCTTATTCTGGCCCAGAATTCACCACTGTTGCTTTTGCTTCTTATGCCTTCAGTCACCAAGCCTGTCCCATTTTTGCTGTGGATAGTTGAGGATCCTTAGCTTATTTAAGACAGTGCAAAAGGGAGAGGAGCACCTGGGTGGCTCAGTCAGTTACGCATCAGACTCTTGATTTCTGCTCAGGTCATGATCTCATGGTTCATGAGTTTGAGCCCCACATCGGGTTCTACACTGATAGTATGGAAACTGCTTGGGATTCTCCCTCTCTGTCTCTCTCTGCCCCTCCCCTGCTCATATTCTTTCTCTCTCTTTCTCAAAATAAATAAACTTAAAAACATAAGTGCAAAATGGGGGCTACCTCTGCCACTGAATCTCAGGACAACTTGTGCCTACCTCATGTCCTGAATGATTCGGAAACTCCAGGAATAAAACGAGGTCCAACCTGCACAAAACCTAAAAAGTGTAAGATGATATTTTACAATCACATGCAGACATATACATGACTGAGTATGGATTTATAACAGGAACGGATATAGCACAACAAAGAGGTCTGATGCATGCAAGACTGGTATAAGCTTTCTCTTTCCAAACTTAGGCTGTAAGTCCCTCAAAGCTAGGCATTTCATGTTTAATATCATCTACTGGGGCACCTGGGTGGCTTAGTTGGTTGGGCATCTGACTTCAGCTCGGGTCATGATCTCCCGGTTTGTGAGTCCGAACCCCACATTGGGCTCTGTGCTGACAGCTCGGAGCTTGGATCCTGCTTCAGATTCTGTGTCTCCCTCTCTCTCTGCCCTTCCCCAACTCACAGTCTGTCTCCTTCAAAAATAAATAACACGTTAAAAAAATAAACATTAAAAAAACTAAAAAAAAAAAACTAAAAAAAATAATATCATCTACTTGTTGAGTATTTTCTCTTTATATATTCCAACAGTCAAATACAGACACAGTACCACCACCACCAATGTACTTCCAAGAGGACAGGGCTGAGAACTTGTTCATCTTTAACTTATATAGCCACATATCTAGAATATCGTCTGGCATTTTGTAGACACTGAATAAAGGTTTAGTGAATTAATTCGTAGATGATGTATTCTATTTTTCTGTCTTCAAACTCAGAAGTGACCCTATTGGAATTTACTTGATCTAGGGAGATCATCAAAAAATCTTTTCTAGAATGTAGTTTTCCAAAGGGAAAAGAGATATGAGCAGAACTGTGCAAAGAAGGAATACCCATTCCCTTTACTCTCCAGGTGAACTCTGGGCAGGGCAGAAACCCTAAACCATCTAAACTCCCACTCAGTAAAGCAAGTACCTGACACCCAACCCATCCCAGGAAATAGGGAGTTTTATGTGAAATCAGTATTGGTCATGACTGCCAGGAATAAAGCTGCCACCCTCGAAGCTGAAGAACAGGAATCTGCAAACCATAGCATCACGATGGAGTCCATAATCATTGAGGCACAGACTCTTTGACACACCGAGGGACTTTCCCTAACAGAAAATGACTCCTTGTATCCCATAACACACCCAAAACATAATTTCCTAAAGGAAGGCCTGACTTCCATTTAGAATTTGTGAATCACTCACTTAAAGCTGATGGGTGACAATGAAGACGCTAATGTTTCTTCAAGTTTAGTGCCCAAACTGCTTGGAGCAAAAGGCGTTCCTGGTCCTCCAGGATCTCTGAACCTCTCCTGGGGCACTGAGCCAACTGCAAGTGCAGCTTCTATCCAGTGAAGAACCTACAGGTGGCTGATACAGCAGCCTAGTCAATTTGGTGCCTGAAACCTGCTGTTCACCAACACCTCCTCCTTGGTTAATGGGGAGCTTCTCATGACCAGCTGCCTGAGGAGGGTGGATTCATGAGTAGCCAGCTCATAAGCTAATAGAAGCCAAAATTAACTTCTCCATCACAACAGCCCCTCCAGGTTGAGTCCCAATACAAATGTGAGTGGAAACTCTTCCTAGTAGAAAAAGAGAAATACAGAGCAAAGGAATCTAGATGTGGGTAAATGTAAATAAATATTCACAGTATGTTAATAATAATGATGTGTGAGGTTTAAAATTTATATTAAATTGCACAACGACAATAACTCAAGAGCCTAGGGTTAAATTAGCATTCCAAGGTTCGCAGTGTTTTCTGAGAAAGAGTGTAAGTATTAATGTTTATTAGATTATAAGCCAATGATGTTTGTTATAATTTCTAGAGCACTTTTCAAAATTATTTTATTATATTTATTATGTAAATATATTATATTTATTATATTTATTTTATCCTAAAACAATTGAGAAAGGAGGAATAATAAAAACAATCAATCAAAAAGGAGGCAAGAAAGAAAATATAAAGGGATATCAGAGGGGGGGGAGAAAAGTTTCACTTTCACTGAGGGTGCAGAGAGCTGGCTCATCTGTGCCAGACCTCTGAGAATGATACAAGAGGCCATACATTGAACAAGAAGAATTCAGTAACAGTGCCTCCCAAAATTCCCAAGCCTAAGTATGGAGGTCCCAAATGTCACAGAAACAGGGGACTCTGCACCCATTTGAACGTCCTTCTCCTCATTTATCCACTATGTTCTCATGAGAAATGCTGGTGGAAAGTCTCCTGCACAGGTGATATGCTGGATACATGACACACTGTCCCATTCCACGTGCTGATTAAAGGAAAATTAGATGAGACCACAACAACACAAAGAAACTATTCGCGACACTTGGTGGTCGCATCTTCCTTCAAAACCCCACAACATGGAGGCATTTCATGTAGACTCGTGTACGTCTACACTCCAGCCTCCCCTGGACATACGGTCCTCAGCAAAACAGCTCTGTGAGCTAGGGGACTCCATAGAGTTACTATTGAAGATGACCCGGTTAAGTTCCATTCCAAGGTGGGACACCTGACAAGCGTATGTTCTCTTACAGGTTAGAAGGAAACTTCCACTTTTGCCAATGAACGTTAAAACTTAAATCATTGCTATTTGAATCTTTTTATCCAAAGCCATTAATAACCAAACCCTGGGATGCTTGGTGGCTCATTGGGTGAAGCACCCGACTCTTGATACCGACTCAGGCATGATGTCATGGTCATGAGATCAAGCTCCACTCAGGCACAGTGGCGAGCATGGAGCCTGATTGGGATTCTCTCTTTCAAAAGAAATAGTTAACTTAAGAATAAACTTTTTAAACAAATAAATAACCCAATACTTTTTCAAGGCATAATGTTGCAAGCATAACTTATGATCTTAAGATATGCTACATAAGGAATGGTATATGATAGAGGAGAATTTCATAGGCATAAAGTTTAGTGCACAATATTCCCATAACACTTGAACAAAGTCCCAAACGTTTACTGATTTCTTTATTCAAATATTGTATTTTTTGAATACTTGCATGTATTATTAATAGTCAAATTGTATTGAACAGAGTGCCTGGACAACCATTATTTGTGAAAAGTAAGGCCATCTCTCCTTCACTCACATCTCTGTCGATCAAGAAATAATCGTCCTTCTTTCTGAAGTCAGTAAACCGGAAGAAAGTCTGATCCTCCAGTTCACCAAACATAAATGATAACCCAAGTAGTTTATTGGTGAAAATAACTTTGGAATCTATTAGTAATTTGTGAGGCAAAGAGAAGCGGGTCTAATGTTGGGACGGTAGAACTGTTGTGAATCACAGGATCCTTAGGTCATTCCCTAACTCCAACAGGCACCGCCTCTAGTTTCTAGGATTTCAACATGATGAAGAATGTTTTGGAACCAGCTCAGCACTCCCAAGAGCATCCCTGTTCTTTCTGGCATCCCTGAAAGATATCAGCCTCACCTCCAATGGCCACCCAGGTGACTCTACTGCTGAACGCCAGGGTGCTAGGCAGGACCAACTAAGCATCCCCTGAGCTGCTCCTCTGAGCTGCTGAGAGAGATCAGGAACAGGGGACCACCCATGGAGGTTCCCACCTCTTCAAATCCCCATGTTGAGTCACCAACACTTTCCCTGGACCTTTCCCCCCAGTCGAGTTGGACAGACTCTAGAGGGTGCACAGCGTTCTTCTGGGTAAAGAGCACTAGGTGGGAAGGCTTCCCGCAGGCAGACGAGGGTCCTTCTTGAGGTAAGAAGCAGGGAACAGTGTCCCACTGATGCCTTCCGATGAGCAGTGATGTCAGCTGGAAGAGAGGGGGCAGGAAAGATCTTAGCCTGAGGGGCCTTATCCCCATAATGCCAGTCTCTCCTGGTATTGTGATAAGTGCCTTATCTTATTATTTTTCTAGTTTTAAGGGGTCACATTTCTTTTCTTTTGAAACAAGTTCTGTCGTGGTAAAAGTACCTAACGTGAGGTCACCCACTTAACAGATTCTTAAGTGTGGAGTACAGTATTGGGATCTACAAGCACGCTGTTGTGAGCAGCCTTCTAGTACTGATTCATTTTGCAAACTTTATACCCGTTGATAAGTGTCTCCCCGTTTCCCTCACCCAGTCCCTGGTAACCATGATTCTATTCTTATCTCCATGAGTTTGACTATTTTAGATACCTCATTCAGGGGGTTCATGCAGTATTTATCCTTCTGGACCTGGCCTATTCCTCTTGACATGTCATCTTCCGGGTTTATCCATGCTGTCTCAGAGGGCAGTGTTTCCTTCTTTCTCATGGCTGAATAATATTCCGTTTTACCTGTATACCAATATACCACATTTCTTTATCCATTCATCTGCTGATAGACTTTGAGGTGTTGTGAGTAATGCTGAAATGAATGCAGGAGTGCTGATATTTCTTCCAGATCCCGATTTGAGTTCTTATGGGTAAACACAGGCAAGGGATTGCTGTATCATAGGGTAGTTCTATCTTTCAAGTTTTGAGGAACATCCATTCTGTTTTTCATAGTTGCTTCACCATTTTGTATTTTCCACAAACAGTGTACAAACGTTCCCTTTTCTCTACAACCTCACCACCTCACCAACATTAGTTACTGTCCTTTCTTTCTTTCTTATGGCAGTCATCCTAACAGGTATCAAGTGATATCGCATGTGGTTTTGATTTGCATTTCCCTAATGATAAGTGGTGTGGAGTGTTTCTACGTGTAGTGGTTGGCCTTTTATGTCTTTGATGAAATGGCTGTTCAAATAGTTTCTGCATTTAAAAGTTAAGATTTTGAGGGCATCTGGGTGGCTCAGTTGGTTATGCAACAACCATAGCCATAGCTCAGGTCATGATCTCTCAGCTCATGAGTTCCAGCCCTGCATTGGGCTCCTTGCTGACAGTTCAGAGCCTGGAGCCTGCTTCAGATTCTAGGCCTTCGTCTCTCTCTCTCTATCCAACCCTGCACTCTCTCTCTCTCTCTCTCTCTCTCACACACACACACACAAAAAGTAAAACATGCAAAATTAAATGAAAAATTAATGATATCCTTCTTTTTGCTATGGAATTGAAAGTGTTCCTTATAGATTTTGGAAATTAACCCCTTATCAATATATGGACAGCTGCGTTTCTTGAAGACCTACCACATAATGTTCCTTACATTAGGTATTTTGCTGAGTTTCTGCAGCAAAACTTTGAGGCAGATATATAGTTCATTTTTTTATGAAGTATAATTCACAGTGTTATATGAGTTTAAAGCATACAACGTAGTGACTCAAGAATTCTATACACCACTCAGTGCTCATCACAGTAAGTGTACTCTTAAACCCACTCACTTATCTCCCCTGCTCCCACCTACCCTACCTCTGACTACCAGCAGTTTGTTCTCTGTATTTGAGAGTTTGTTCTCATTTGTCTCTGTTGTCTTTGTTCATTTTGTTTCTTAAATTCTATACATGCGTAAAATCCCACATATTTGTCTTCCTTGGACTTTCACTTAACAGTACATCCTCCAGGTCCATCCATGTTTTTGGGAATGACAAGGATTCCTTGTTTTTGTTTTGTTTCATTTTGTTTGTTTTTGTTTTTGATTTTGTCTTTGTTGCCTGAGTGATTTTCCATTGTATGTATTTACCACAACTCTTTTGCCCACTCATCTATCAGTGGACGCTTGGGCTGCTTCCAGATCTTGGCACTTGTGAATAAAGCTGCAATAAACATAGGGGTGCATGTATCATCCCAAATTAGTGTTTTTGTTTTCTTTGGGTAAATAACCAGTGGTGTTTTTACTGGAACTTTTGGTCATTCCATTGTTGATTTTTTAGGAGCCACCCTATTGTTTTCCACAAGGGCTACACCAGCTGACCTTATCACCAAAAGCACGAGGGTTCCTTTTTCTCCACATCCTCGCCAACACATGTTATTTCTTGAGTTTTCCATTTGAACTATTCTGACAGGGGTGAGCTGATAACTCATTGTGGTTTTGATTTGCCTTTCCCTAATGGTTAGAGATGTGGAGCATCTTTTCTTCTGTTTGCTGGCCCTCTGGAGGTCTTCTCTGGGAAAATGTCGGTGCAGGACAAATTCCTCAGCCCATTTTTTAACCAGATTGTTTGTTTTGTTTTTGTGTTGTCTTATAGAAGTTCTTCATATATTTTTGGTATTGACCCTTTATCAGATGTATCATTGGCAAGTATGTTCTCCTATTTCAGGTGGCACAGAAGTGCTGCCGACAGATGTCTGCAGAGCTAAGGCACTTGCGTTTTCCTCACGAGGCCTAGTGAATAATTTTAGCTGAGGTGTCATTGTGGTTCAACAAATGACTACTAAGAGGATATCGATACATTTTGTGTTCGCCATGTTTTCATTATCTAGGAAAAACACCCATGAATTGAATGGTGGAGTAAATAGCTCAAGGAGCTTCCTTCCATGAATGTACTGAGTCTGGAAGCCCCACTAAAGGCCAATTCCGAACAGAGAGCCTAACAGAGAGAGGGTGAGTTAACTTTTTCAGGAGGAAGCGAGTAGCAGGATTCTCCCACACAGACTCGTGACACTGAGGCTTTTCTTTCCAGGAAGCAACTTCATTCCTGCCAGCACCGTTCACTTGGGTTCGTATCAAAGAACTAAGCCCCAAACGCCAAGTGGTGTACTTTTATATACATTTTTCACTTCGTCTCCCATATATGGTAATACGCAAACATGCAGTGATTAAGTGGTCCCCTGTTACAAGGTCCTGAGGGATGTTGTCACATATGCCTATAGCCAGTTTGCCTTGTGGTTGTGTTTTTCGTTCCATAGGGAGGGGGCCCTACCACAGCAGCACACGCTGTTTGGGGAGCATGAGGAGAAAAGCTGCAAAATGGGTGCAGATCGGGCACTGAGTCAGTTTCGAAGAAGTGAGAGAAGATGACTTTGGGTTTCTAGTGGAACACAAGTCCCCCCAGCTGAAGAAGGCCACAGAGAACACATCCTATCAGTGTGTACACCTGCAAGTGTGGAGACTTTGGGAGGGGCCGAGCCGGTGGCCTAGAAAACAGGGATTGTGCTGTCCTCCCAAAGGCCATTAATGGAGCCATGTAACAACATGCCCCGCCTGGGGCGGTCAGCCTCTAGGAACCAAGAGAGGACTGTGGCTCTGTTCAAGCCACGTAATTGTCCAAAGAGCCTAGAGACCAGAAGGACATGGTCAAAAGGGTTCGTTGTAAAGGAAAACTGTGGGTGAGGGGTAGGATGTGGCCAGGCTGCAGGGCTGGCTCACTCTACTCTCTACTCTCAAAGGGAACAAAGCTGGATGCTGGGCAGGTGAGACTCAATGGGGCAGTAAGAGTTACATTTAAGGAGCTGGGGGAGGCAGGGACAGGGAGGCCCCACCTTTGACTCTGGAAGAGAATCACGGCTGTCCAAAAGAATATCTCACATTCCCTAATTGCCACATGACACTGACATGGGAAGGCAAGACAAGGTCCCAGGTGAGTCACTGAGCCTTCCCCAGTGAGGGTGAGGAAGATGCTGGACAAGGAAGTTCGGTGATATCCGCATGAGTGTGGCAGGTCATCCTGAGACTGCGTGCAGATGGTAATTAGGTAGGGAAATAAGTGCGTCATCCCAGTCCTGGACTGTCCCCTGCGTGGACCCGCCTGGCCCTTATAAAAGGCCTGTCCGCCACACTGGTGCTGTCTTCTGGAGACACTGAGGTATCCATCGCCCTTGAAGCCTCTGGTGAGTCCAAGTCTTAGCGTTTTTTTTTTGGACCATGGGTAGTGTTAGGATTTAATCTGGGAGAAAAAGTGACCGTGTATTTTAGCCCGTTAAAGTTCATGCATGGGGAAAAGAAGACAACAAGTTTTGTGGGGTAAATTTTAGCCAGTTATTGGAAGGTGACCGTGAAGGTCATGACAGACATGGAGTCAGAGGTACAATCCTAGACTGACTGACAACGAGAGAGATGAGGTGCTGTCCTGTGGCCTGTCCCACCCTCGTTCCAAGTGCATCCCTCTCAGAGGTCAGTCCCCTTGAGTGCTGGGTGAGAGGCTGCGCAGTCCTCCTTGGAAGCCCGGGGCTCAGGACCCCAGTCAGGTCAGTGAGAACGGCACCCAGGGCTCAGAAGGCTATCGGTAGATGTCTGTTTGGGGACTGGCTAGAAGTTTCCCCTCTGGGTTCTTTTCCACGTGATGTCTGCACTCTTCAGAACACGGGCCATCGTGTCTGTACCACGTGTAGAATGCAGCATTAACCAGGAGACCGAGGAGCTAGGGGAAGAGGTGCTCAAAGGGAAGGGCGAAAGAGCTCCACAGAATCATACAGACGGTGGTAGGGGACAGAGTGTCCTTGCAGGCTGGAGGGTCCGGGACCAGCTCGCTGTCGTGCCAGCGGGACTGCCTGTGTCAGCAAAGCCGTTGTCTGTTTGCATCTCAGGCTCCTCGCCGCCCAGGAAGGATGTCTTACCAACAGCAGCAGTGCAAGCAGCCCTGCCAGCCACCTCCCGTGTGCCCTCCCCCAAAGTGTCCGGAGCCCTGTCCCCCTCCTCCATGCCCACCTGTCAAGTGCCCCCCTCCCCCCTGCCAGAAGTGCCCTCCTGTGCAGCCGTGCCCCCCCTGCCAACAGAAGTGCCCGCCCAAGAGCAAGTAACAGCCGCGGGATGTATCATGACCATGAAACCACAAGACACGGCTCTCCCGTGGATGTCTCAGGATCCATCCCCTTCCCTTCAGCCGCGAGGACACCATGCACGTTCCCTAACCTGCCCCCTGGGTTGACAGCAGACAGAGAAGAGGCTGGGTTCCGGAGGCTGATACCACGTCGTGGGAAGATGAGCAGTGGGGTCGTGGCCTAATCGCACCTTGCCATGTGTCTGTCTGTCATCTAGGGGGTGACCTGTCCCCTGTGAGCCTTTTGGTGTCCTTATTCTTTTGCTTTTCCAATAAAGCATATGTGTCATGGTCGAGTCCCCATTACTCTTGTCTGTGCTTTGTGTTGGTAATCTCTGCATTCCACTACACCACGTGAATGTTCCTTTCCATTCCTATGGGAATGTTATTAGAGTCAAACTTTCCCACCACCGAGCTCCGTTTTCTCCGAAACGTGTCTTGTAGAATGGGTGCATCAAATGATTCTCTTTTACTCGTTTTGATCCCATGTCTAGCTCTTTGCTGTGTGCGACCCTGAAAACAATTACGTAAACTCTCTCAGCTTCAGTTCCACACCTGTAAAAAGGAGGAAAGAATGTTTTCTGCTCAGTGCCCTCGCAGAAATTAATTTGTTCACAAGTGTTTCTCGAGTATCTGCCATGAGCCAGGCAAGCAGTCTTCCATGTGCTATAGAGATGATCAGAGTGGCCCCCAAATTCTTGAGGGGAGTGCACACACACACACACACACACACACACATACACACACGACCAAGAATACTGATTCGTGGGCACATTTTAGCGAAAATGGTTTAGAAAGTCTCTTCCTAAGGGACTTTTGGGAAAGACCTGAATGAGGAGTGAGCCATGAATGTACCAGCGGTACATCCTTCCAACGAGAGGAGGTGGCCAGCTTCAAGACACAGCAGAGTAACAACAGGGACACGGGGAGAACAGCGATCTAGGGGACACTTGTCTCCTTGTGAGGTGAGAGAGGGAAGGTCTCAAGCATGTAGTCATGATTCTGTGATTTGTTCAAAGCTTGACCGCCATATAATGCTGGTGGTCAAAGACCTAAAATGTGCATGCATGGGATTCTCAACTGTCATATACTATTTCTCTTGTATACATAGCACTTCTAAAAAAAGTACCTTCAGGCTTTCAAAGATATTTCCAAATAGGCTAAAAGCTGAGGAATAAATCAAAACCCTATTGCAAAAAGAAAGCTGATGATGAAAAGCTTTGAAAAGCAGGTCTATTAAGGTTCTCCATCATCTGGAGAAATCTACTTCACTCAATTTTCATCAAATTCTAGGTAACAAAATGCATAGGGTCTTTTGTTCCTTCTGTGCTCCAAGCCCTAAGAAGAGTGGTGAAGGGTTAAGTTCACACTCATGAAAGGAGCTCTGGCCTTAATTCGCTGTGACAGAGTTCTTTTTGCACCCACTTGAATGTCCTTCTCCTCATTTATGCTCTGTGTTCTCACGAGAAATGCTGGCAACAGAGAAGTGGATGGAGTAGAGAATGCCCTTCACTGGTGCTGACATAAGAGAGGGCAGCAGCCATGAGTGTAAAGGCTCAAAGTCCCACTAAAACCCTTCTCCCCCATGGGAAACAAGAGCCCTAAGCTATTGGAAAGACACAGCAAGTTCTATTGCCCTCAGCGCACACATAAAGACCCATTAAGTCTCGGAAAAGGTAGAAGGAAAAAGTCTTATACTGCTAAGCGAGACTGAGGAAAAGTCTTGGTCCCAAATTCCTATACCAATATAATTTGAAGTAACATCTTCATAATTGTTATTATCATCACCATTATTAGAGATACTCTTAGTACACTAGGTGAGGGCAGAAATTCTTTCTCACATAAGAGCTACCATTCATACCAGGAAGAGTTTGACTGCCACAGGAAGGAGGTACAGATCACTAAGAAAGCCCTCTACTCAAGACACAGGTGCTTGAGGTCTCCCTGAGACTGAGGATGAACCGAGACAATAGACAATGCCCTTGTGCCCCACCAAGTAACACGAAGTAGTTGTCTTCGCTAGAGAAGATAAGAGCTAAGAAAGAGACCAATTCTGTGGCATAGATGCACCAGGAAGACCCAAAGCTGAGTGTGGAGTAGAAAAAGTGCCAAATCCCCCCAGCATGCCAGCACCACCCTAAGCACAAGATAATAGTAGACGTATTTGAAACCTGAGGTGCACAGACATAACCATAGCAATAACAAATCCCTAATTCACCTCAACTCCTTAGTCAATGACCTCAGACTCCATACTAAGAGCCTAGCAAAAGAGGCATGCCATTTTCTAGACATAAAAACTGCTTACCTCAGACAATGAAAAAGGATATTTCAAAAATAAGAAAAGGTCAGGGCGCCTGGGTGACTCAGTCAGTTAAGCAACAGACTTCGGCTTGGGTCATGATCTCACCGCTCCCGAGTTTGAGCTCCATGCTGACGGCTCAGAGCCTGGAGCCTGTTTCAGATTCCGTCTCCCTCTCTATCTCTGCCCCTCCCCTGCTCGTGCTCTGTCTGTCTCTCTCTCAAAAATAAATAAACATTAAAAAGAATTTAAAAAATAAGAAAAGGTCGATCTATCTGAAATATAACGATTCTAAATTGGCACGAACCATATAACTTAAAATATGTAAATGATAACTGAGAGGCATAAAGGGAGAAATGACAAATCCACAAGCACATGGGAGAACCCTAACATATCCTTTGCAAAAACTGGGAGGATAAATAAGCTAAAATCAGAAAAGATAGAAAGGATTTGAAAAACAAAGTTATCTCCCTTGATCTTATTGACAGGTCAAGAATATCACACACACACACACACACACACACACACTTAAAGAAAACACGTTCTTGTAAAATGCAGGAAGCCTTGCAGCATCTATGGTCAGTAGACTTGGTGCTCGTCTTCTGGGGGAGGAGCCTGCTGCAGGGGTTCTCAGGCGACTTGCCTTAGGAAAGATGTGCTTTCAGGGTGCAGTGGGGGGGCTTGGTGAAGGGGCTCAGGCCTCCGTGTGGGGGTACTGTGTTGCTCACTGAAGTCTGTCCACGCTGATGCGGAGGGGTAAGTGGTGTCACCCCCCATCCCTTGTCCCCAAATAGGCGATCTCATGCCTGCTTCTGTTCAGGAGCGAACCAGCTCCTCTCTGTGTCCCCGGATTCTGTCAGAACTCTGCTTTCACCTTGTCTGTGTCCACGTCTTCTGCATGCCTCCTGGCTCAGTACTCCTGGGGTTGATCTCAGGCGTGCAACTGGGTTTCGAAAGTCTACATCTTAGGGCCACTACAAGAATCCACACTGATCATCTGCGGGAGGTCTCACTGCACTGTGGCTGGTGCTGGTTTGTCCCAGAAAACCAGTGGCACGAGCGCACAGGGGTTCAGGGTTTACAGTAAAGCATGGCCCGAAGCTGATTTCCAGGTTAGCTGCCTCTGCTCCTATGCCAACTGGCAGGGCTAGCCGCTCCGTGGCACCTGTCGACTTTTTTGGCACGCACCATCTCTTGTGTCCCCTGAGAGGCAGTGCCATCTCTCCCAAACGTACTAAAGGACGGGATCCTCAGACTGCACTGTCCACTCCTGAGCCTTTGTTCTCTTTCCACATAAGCATCACTACACCCTCTGGGCTCCACCCCGTGGTGGCGTGGACTTCTGAAACTTCAGACTACTGGGGCACCTGTCAGTCAGTTAAGCTTCTGACTTTGGCTCAGGTCATGATCTCACAGTTCATGAGTTCGAGCCCCTCATGGGGTTCTGTGCTGACAGCTCAGAGCCTGGAGCCTGCTTCAGACTCTGTTTCTCCCTCTCTTCTGTCCCTCCCCCACTCGTGCTCTGTCTCTCTCCATCTCTCAAAAATGAATACATGTTTAAAAAAAAACGAAAAAACAATGTTCAAAGAGTAAGGTAACATTTGAAAGTCACAGCCACGACTCGCCAGTGACTGGGAGTGGATTTAAGGAAGGTGAGCCAACACATGAACACCATAGCTCTGAAGTCTGCAAAGGTAAGTGAGTTTTAATTGATCTTATCACTAAACTTGTATTGTCTTCCAATCTATGAACTAAAGGAAAAAGTCTTTTTTTTCCAGAGGTCCAAAGGGAGGCATCGTGTCAAATTTGTTGATGTGGAAAAAGTTGGGGTTCAGGGCTGATAGCCAAGGAAGATGTGTTTTTTATCGAGATGCTTTTGGTGCAAGTAGGTGGTTTTACTAAAGCATGGGGACAGGACCCATTGGCAGAAGGAGCTGCCTGGGATTCTGAGGAGTGACTGATTATATACTTGGGTATTGGGGGAGGTAAAGGCAAGGTGGAGTTTCCAAAAGAACTGTCATAGTGAAGTTCAAGAAGACTCACAGGATCCTGGAGGCCTTGTTATTCTCAAGCTCAAGTTGTTTTTCCTCTAGCAAAGCCTTAACTTGAGAAAGTTGGGAGTTCCTGGATGAATGTTATTCTCTGCCAGCCTCAAGTATTTGTCAAAGGGCTGCAGGTTATAAGGAAATTTAATCTTATCTACCATTTCCTTCTTGCCTTTGTTCCCCACATCATTTGTGATTTGATAAATTGTGTATTTTGTTCTTTCCTCCACGTGCTCCCCAAATTACCCACTCAATGAAGGACTCAAGAGTTAAATAGGGAACGCCTATGTCTAGGTTTTTCTGTAGTATGTACACATAGGCTAAGCCATGTAAAGTGTATAGGCGCTCACTCAACAGATACAAATTAATGAAAGTATCATTGGATCTATTTTCTTTCCCCAGTTCTGACCACCTCTCCTCACATCAGTAGTGATGACCGAGCCTGATGTTGTAAAACAACTCGGATGATCTTGCTGAAGCATCCTTGGCCCCAGCCAGATATCAAGTCTCCCTCCTGGAATGCAATTTTCCCAGGGGAGGGGGAGGAGGCTAATAAAGAGGAAGTGTAGGAGGGCTTGCTTGCATTGTGCCCCTGTGGTCTCCAGCAGAGACCAGGCAACCCAAGTTCCCCCTCGGGGTAGCAGGTCTTGGGTCCTGCCTGTGAGCGATTTTTATGTAAAGTCAGGATTGGCCTTGGTTGCTCAGGAACACGGTCCCCATCCTCAGACATGCCCTTTTTTCCTGCGTGTGCCAACTGCTTCGGAGAACAAAAACAACCAGTCCCCTGGTCTCATATCATACCTAAAGCATACTTTCTTAGTTTTTGCAGACTATTTTAGAAAATTTGACTTTTACAATCCAAAATTTGAGCATCAGCTATCCCATCAGGATCGCTGAATTAGTTAACCCAGTTGTGGCCCCATCTACGAGACTATACTTTGAGGACCACCACCCAAAGAAGGCTGCAGGCCGAGATAGCAAAGACTCTGCCATTCTCTCAAGTTCTGTGGTCAAGACCATCAGGCAAGAATCATTTAATATAATTCAAAACACTTCCAAAATGTGAAGAAAGAATGAAAGGAAGGAAGGAAGGAAGGAAGGAAGGAAGGAAGGAAGGAAGGAAGGGAGAAAAAGAAAAGAGAAAGGGAAATGAAAAGGAAAAGGAGAAGGAAAAGGGGAAGGAAAGGGAGAAGATATGAAAGAAAATATAAAGGAAAGTATAAAGTTCATAGAATGTCAATGCAGGAGATCCAACTTCCCATCAGTAGAAATTTTAGTAATAGACAAAAGAAAGAAAAATAGAGACAAGAAATCAACAAATAATTCCAGACAATTAATTACCATGTTCTAAAAGACACAAGAATTCCAAATAAGAAGTCCAACTGACTGCCAGCAAAATAACAAAAAAATGACTCCTTCAATGAGAAATTTTGAAACAGTTATACAGAAGCAATCTCCAACACTTTCAAGCACTCTGTGGGCTAATTTTTAAGTAAAGATGGCCAATGTTAGATATTTAAAGATAATGAAATAGATGCCTTCAAAGATCTGAGGCAAAGTGGATTTCAACCCAAATTCAAATGTTGAAGTAGAATAGAGACATTCTCAGATACTACAGATTCAAAATCTTAGGTCTCAGATGGCCCTTCTTAAAAAATACAGAAAAATTAGGAGATGAGGCTGACAGAAGAAAATACTAGAAACAAACAAACAAAAAAAGATTTACTTTTTCAATCCAGGAAAAAGTAAAAACAAATATTCTGGGTTGTGCAGGACACCCAGAGAATAATCCATCCGGATTCATCCAGAAGGATAGTGCACTTCAGTAGACAAAGCATCCAAGGAAAAAATAACGGCCAACCAAAAGATTTAATGCCACCTTTAAGACTGAGTACCACCTCCCAATTTGGGGAAAGCAGTAGAAGATAATACAAGAGAAAAAAATAACAGGAGAGGGAAAAGTGACATAGGAAAAGAAATAGAATTAGAATACACTAGCTGGTCTCTCTGTAAATAATATTCAGAAGGTGTGTAATGATGAAAACACTATACTGATCCTCAACTTTATAACAAATCTATAGTCTAAACATGGTTATAGAATAGACTATATATTTTTAAAGCTTGATTACTGAATTTGTCAACTTTAGCTGAGTAATGCTGAAGTACCTCCCCGCAAAATTCCCAGTACTTAAAAATAAGACAGGTTGACTTCTCACTCACAAGAAGGGGACACACTGCACTTCTTCTGAAGGTTGTTTCTAGCCCAAAATCCAGTCAAAGGATGCTGTTCTCATGTGGAACTGAAAGCACAATTTCCAAATGCCTGGGATTGAAGTGGCTTCGTGCCTGGGTTTGGAATGTTGTAGGCGTGATGTGTGCCAGCGCTCAACCTAGGCCTCGAAGGCTCTGTACACTCATGCTGTCTCTCTCTCATAACCCCACTGCCACGGAAACATGTACAAGCTGTGGGCTAATGAGAAGCCATGTGGAGAGGGACAAAGTCACCCCGCAGGCCACCCTGGACCGGACAGCCCCTAGCCAGCCTACTAGCTGGTCACAAATGCACAGGGGACCTGGCTGAGCTCAGCTATGCCGGCCACTCGGGAGCAGGAGGACTGCCCAGCTGACTCTTACACTCAGGAGCAAAACTAAATCTTTCTGAATAAATACATGCTATCTGATTCATTGCTTTGTAGTATCGTTGTAGCATAGATAATTGATGCATTAGAGAAATTATAGCAAGAATTTAATAAACATTGTACATTAATTATACTTCGATAACAATGAAAGTCTAAAATTAATAAATAAAAAATGTAAATAGGCACATCGTTTAGGAATATGGAACAATTATCAAATAATTAGATGTAAAAAAATGTTGTAAGGTGTCACAGTCCCAGTCACTTGCTTATTTCACTTCTGTAACTCCGCGCCCGCTTACTGAATAGATAAGTTAGATTGCAAAACGCTCCCCTACCCCTTCTACCAAGATCTGGCCGAGGCAAGGCCAATATGTAAAAAGTCGCGAACTCACTGCCTTGCGATATCTTAGGTGTCTCACTATGATTGGTCATCTTAAAGACGAAGAAGTTAGGACAAAGAACTTTACATTGGTAGGTTTCCCGTCAACACTAACCTCTGTAGGTCACAATAAAATTGGCTACCATGAAATGCTGTAAATTGTAATTGGTTAACTAAACGATGACGTGCTCGGACTTGCTAAAATCCATACGAGCTAAAATCCACTGCTGCCTTTGTTCGGGGCCATTCTCTGCACTTTTCTCAAGATCAGGAGATCCGGTTTGGCCCAGCTGAGAATAAAATCTTGCCTCGCTTCTCTTTGGTGTCTGGTGGCCTTTTTTCAACAGCACCCTGTTTCAAAAAAATCTAAGAATTTGAAGTTTTTGCTTCTGGGAAGAGAACTGAGTATGGGGAAAACTCAAACAAAAACTATTGATGTTGACTCTAAGCACTTTGGAAAAAAAAGTTTTTTAAATAATTTATTGTCAAATTGGTTTCCATACAACACCCAGTGCTCATCCCAAAATGGAAAAAAATTTTTAACAGGTGCACCTCTTTTTAAGAATGGAGAGATTTATTTTTTAAGTAATCAGTACGCTTGGGGCACCTGGGTGGCTCAGTCGCTTAAGCATCTGACTCTTGGTTTCGGGTCAGTTTGAGTGAGTTTGAGTTTCGTTGTCAGGCCCTGACATGTGGCAGTGCGGAACCTGCTTGGGATCCTGTCTGTCTGTCTCTCCGTCCCTTCCCCGCTTGTGCTGTCTCTGTCTCTCAAATAAATAAATGAACTTAAAAAAAATAATAAAAGTAGATTTAAAAATAATCAACATGTTTGTCTTCTGGACTGTGCTCCAAGATGACAGGATTATACTCACCTCTGTATACCAGGGCTGAGCACAGCACATGAATCCCAGCAAGAGTTTCATGAAGTAATTGTTGAGTTGTCAAGTAGTTTCTTTTTTTTTTAATTTTTTTAACGTTTATTCATTTTTGAGACAGAGAGAGACAGAGCATGAGTGGAGGAGGGGCAGAGAGAGAGGGAAACACAGAATCCGAAGCAGACTCCAGGCTCTGAGCTGTCAGCACAGAGCCTGACGTTGGGCTCGAACTCACGGACTGGGAGATCGTGACCTGATCTGAAGTCGGACGCGCAACCGACTGAGCCACCCAGGTGCCCCTCTAACTTTAACAAAACGGATACATGTTATGAATCTGATTAAACATGAAAGTTTGCTCGTGTCTGTTATGAGGTCTCGTGATAGCACCAAGCCTCGCGAGACCGTATCTCGAGGACTCGTGATACATGGCCGCGAGACCTCAGGGTGTAGTGATAGCTCGGGGTCTCGGGAGACCTCAAATAGCTTGTTTACTTCTGTAACTCGGGTAATTGGTCATCTCAGAACAAAGCATTGCTCAGTTATTGGTTGCCGCCAAAACTAACGTCTGTAAATGGTTACCAGTATGCTTCTACACCCTAAATGGCTGTAATCTACACCGTAACTTGCTGTAACCTATATAAGCCCGCCGCTGCCTTTGTTCAGGGCCGTTCTCTGCAGTTGCTCCATAACATCGGAAACTCAGGTTTGGCCCAGCATTAGGTAAATAAATTTGCCTCTTGTGCATTCCGCATCCGGTGGTCTTTGTAACAGCAACCTGCAACTAGGTGTCTTTTGTACAAAGTGTAACAAAACTGCCTTTACGAAAACGTTAGAATTCTTTCTTTTCCCACAGTCTGTTCTTCCACTCATTAAAGCAAAAAGAAATGCCACTCCAGCATGAAAACCATTTGGGTTTCCCTGTTGGTATTTGGGACGTGTCGTCTGTGCAGGGGGAGAGGGCCTGCTCCTTCCCAGACGGAGCAGGCGGCCATCTGGCTGGGTCAGGCACCGTCTTCGCCTTCCATAAGCAGTGCCAACGGGGACTGCACCGCCAGAGGGAAAGGAATGCTCAGCAAACAGACTAAGTATAACAAACTCCTTACCCTCCTTGCTACAAATAACAGCACATACACTAAAGAATTAAAAAGCCAAACAAACAAAAACAAAACACAAAAACAAAAAGCATTTCCTTCAAGATCAAAAATAACACAAAGAGTGTGAGTGACTTGCCATGGAGAGGTTAAGGAAGTTTGCCCCGGTCACACAACTCGTGTCAGAGCGGCAGTTCTGAGCAAGATGCCGAAGTACCGCTCTCTTCTTCTCCCGTAAATACTCACACGGGTGTAAAGGGGCCTCTAACCAGTTCTGTGCTTGCGCTTACAGGTTAATACCCCAACATTCTTTAAAACACATAGAAGTAGTTGGCGCAAAACATAAAAATCAGGCAAATACATACGAGACTAATACGGGAAAACCAACACAGCGAAATAAACCAGGAACAAGAACTGAAAACACAATTATAAAAAAGGCAGAAAACAAATTTTAAAAGGTGACAGATGACATATACACAGATATAAACTGTAAAAGAATCTACACATAAATCGTCAGAATTAGTAAGTACATTGACCAAAATTAATGGATTCATGGTCTCTGTGGAAGAACCAATTATCTCTATAAGCTAGCAAGAAATAGTTGGAAAATAAAATTTATCACTAAGACAGTTGTAATCTCAAAGACCTCAAACGTCTAGGAATAAATCTTTAACACAGTGTGCTAGACTCACACTAAAGTACATTATTGACAAAACTGTTTTTCTACAAACTGAATTGATGAAATTTAACACCATATTGGGAACCGGGAGACTCAGAATTGTAGAGATGTCAGTTTTCCTCTAGATGGACCTACGGATTTGGTATAAAACTGTAGGGTCTGAGGACAGATGGCCCGAAATGCACCACAGTGACATACTGGTGCCTTTGAACTGGAGCTACTTGGGAAGCAGCCGGTGCGAGGACACTCATACCCTCCTCTGACCTCCCAAAAGCTGGAAACACATCTCCCCCATGAAAGGCACCCCTCCCTGTACTGAGAAGTAAAAGCACATCCTTCTCACCGAAACCCCCATGCCTGCCTCCCCACCACCCCATGACTGACCGCCTGAGCTCAGCCTGCTGACTCCTGGTCCCCTGTTCAGAGTCAGGGCTTCGCACAAACAGCGTGAACTTGGCAGGCAGCCCCACCTGTGCAGGCTCTGTCTCCAGCTCCCCAGAGGAGCTGATGAACCACAGGAACCTTAGAGCAGGGAAGCGGTAGAAAAACAAACCTCGTTACTTTGCTGCTAACCCACTACCTTGGAATTCCTCACCAACTGAGCGTCCTAACTTCTCTATTCTTGATCCTGTCCTTCCTCACAAACGTGTTGTCTATTCCTCTAAAAAGCATACAAACTGCCTGCTTCGTCATTTGCTTGGGTCTCAATTTCGTTCCTGGGCCAATGTGCTCCCGTGAGAAGGCTGTGGCGGGGTTTTGTTTTCCTATTTATTTGTCTCACGTCAGTTTAACTCCTAGTCCACCTGGAAGACCTCAGGGTTTGGCGCACGCGCGCGCACACACACACACACGCACACACACACACACACGCACACACACGCACGCACACACACGCGCGCACACACACGCGCAAACGCACACACGCACACACGCACACTCACGCGCGCACACACACGCGCGCGCACACTCACGCGCGCGCACACACGCACACACACGCGCAAACGCGCACACACGCACACGCGCGCGCGCACGCGCGCACGCGCGCACACACGCACACACGCGCACGCACACACACACACACACACACACACGGTGAAGGGAGTCTCCCCGTCGAGTTGACTGACACATCTCTAGCCTCACATATTTATCTTTTTTTCTTACTCTTATCAGATTAACTTATACAAAACAGTGTTATCAACTAGAGTCACGTGTCACACAACAGGTCCTCAGGCTCTACTCAACCCTCTCACTGGAACTCTGTGCCCTCTCACCGGCCCCTCCCTATCCCCCCTGCCCAGGCCCCGGCACCCACTTTTCTACTTGCTGTCACTATGGGTATAAAAAAGGTCTTTTTTTGTTTGTTTTAAGATTACGCACAATAGTGATACCGTGAGGCTTCTCTTTCTCTATCAGCTTATTTCCCTCCGCACTGAAGCAAAATGAGTTTCATCCATGTCGTCACAAAGGGCGGGATGTCCTTCCCTTCAAAGCTTGAATACTATTCCATTCCATACACATTTTCTCCACCCCGTCCCCCGCCATAGTCGGCTTGTTTCTGTGCCTCGGCTCTTGTGAATAACGCTGCAAGGACATAAGACAATAGATATTCCTTAGAAATAATAGGTTTATTTCCTCTGGATACATCCCCATGAACACACATACACCGAAATGAATAGATGTGCTAACGTTTCCAAAACAACAAGATGTTAAATAATTTCTAAATATTAAACATTTGATAATTTCTAATGGTATGTAATTTTTTCTTACAATCCAGTAGATTTCTAAAACTATGTGAAAGAAAGGTTTTTTGGCTGTTTTGTTTTGTGTTTTCCAATTTGAGAGATGACACTTCTCAGTCCCAGAAGGACTAAGTGATTTGGACAAGTTAACACAGCAGAATAAGATTCCAACACCAGAAAGCATCTTGGTGTGCCAACCCCACTAGGTAAGACACTTCAAATTCAATCCAGCTCACCTTGAGGATGAAATATTGAATGCAAAGATCACTTGAGAATGGGAGCAGGGGACAGGAGGAGACTAAATACATTGCGAGTGAATAAGCTGGCAAAGAGAGTAGAGAGAAGCAGAAATGAGGCTCTGTGTCCCACCCTGAATGTGCTACAGTAGCAGTAGCCTGGGGGATGGAAGCGGGGCCCAGGCTGTGCACAGCACAGGGAGAGAAAACCCCGGCAGCCACAGGACAGTCAGGCTGAACTAGACCCTTCTGCTCTGGGTGTTGAGGCTCCAAGAAGCCAGCCCACTAAAGATGCTACAGGCTTGCGCCTCCAGGAAAGAGAAACCCACTCCAAAAAGCACGAGAAAACCTTCAATAATCAGCCTGTCTCGTGCCCCATATCATCCCAGGAAGGGGAAGCCAAAGCTGAAGGAAAAGATGGTTGTTCCTCGTGGATGCATTTGGAGAAGAGAAGACAGCGCTGAACTGCGGAGAGCCCCCCATGTCCTCATTGCACTAATGAATCGAGGTGCTGTGGCCAAAAGTGGGCACCCACGCTGGCAGGGTTGTGGTGGCTACCCAGCAGGGCACGCTGCCTTCATGGCTAAGGTGGGGACGTGGGTGGTGGGCACATTGGTGTGGAACCCTTTCGGGAGCTTCTGCAGTGCATTTGGAAGCAGCCCTTCCTGGGAGGGCAGGGAACACCTAAGAGAGGCAGGTCACTCCAGGCTAGTAGCTGGCAGTTTGAATAAACAAAGGGACTTACGTATGAGGCTTGTCTGGAGCAGCAGGTAGAGGGAGGGATGGATCCCCGCACCTTAAAGTTTACCCGGAGGGAAGCGTTGGCTGGCTTCAGGGCAGGTGTTCTCAAGACTTCGTCTCAAAGCTATGTCCTCCGAGCAGCCTTTGGGAGCAGGAAAGGAAGGCCGGACCCACCTTCCAGGGACGGGGGGAGGGGGTAGGAGCCTCCGAATGCCCGGGTCAAGTGGCAGTCCCCTCTTTTTGAGATGTTCCCCAACAGGCACAGTCCAGGACACTTTGTCGGTGGGCGTGGCTGAGGGCACTTTGGGAGCAGACATGGTTCTAGGCTCTTCAGGGCTGAGCGAGGCTCAGGGCATTTAGGTGGACTCGGCAGGTGGCTGGCAGGGCTGCTGGCATTGCTGCTGCTGGCAGGACGTCTTTCCTAGGTGGCCAGGAATCTGGAAGAACCATGTGACAACGTCTACATGGCAATTCCTCCACGTGCACAACAGTCCACAGTGCTAATGAGCCGAACCACCATCTCTCCCTCACCAAAGACATACTTTGAACTCCTAACGCCTTCTCAGTCCTTCTCTCTACTTTCCTGGTGTTCCCATTAGTTCCTGGTATCGGCACCTCCGTGCTCTTCTCTGCCCGTGGCTATTACGTCACACGCCTCTTCCCAGAGAGAGAAGCGCCTCTGTCCTTTAGCCTCCAGAAAAGGGTGAGTGGACACACTAGCACTGAGCAGGAAAGACCATGTTTCTGAATCCTGCCTACGGCCACACGAGCGATTCTTAAACAAGCTCATCATCGTAAGGACCAAATAATGGTGACCCGCGTCTGGTTCCGAGCGGTAACAGCCAGGCTGGGACTCTCCCTCCCGAGGCTCCACATACAGCCAGACCCTTGGAGCTGCGGCACGGACACAGCCGGGAGGGAACGCCGCCTCCTCGACTCCTCTCCTTCAACACTGCCCCGTACGTACTGTCCTATTGTCCGTATACATTTGAATATAAAGCCCCAAATGCTAAAATAAGAATGCCATTAACAGCACCTCCGTGCTGGCCACTTCTGCCCCACAGTGGAGTGATGGAACCAAGCATGCATCAGTGGGTAACAACAGTCTGTCGTTTGTTTGGTTGTTTTCCCACTAGAGTCCTCCGAAACAGGCATGACCTTCAAGAATCACACTCACCTGATCTGGGACACAGGTCAAATATCATAAGAAATTTTAAAAAGACGGTGGTGGGATGGCAGGGTGCCCCTTTCTGGGACTCTGCTGCCCCTTCCGCAGAGGCGGAGCATCAGTCACAAGACTGGCCTGTCCCGGGCAGCCATTTCCCAACCGCAGTGAACTCCTCCCGTAATTTCCACAGTGGTCTGTCCTCCATGCTCTCAGGACTCACTTGTAGATCTACGCATCCGAGACGTTCAGTTCCCGGTCACTGACACTGAATAATGTGGGCAGGTCGCTGACGGGCCCAGATGTTTCCTCCTGGTGCGGATAGTATCGCCTCATCCTTGTCCCCTTTCTTAGAGCCTTCTGCATCACGGAGCTGGTTGGACCGCTCTGTCTTTCAGTTTTGTGTAGAGTCAGGGGAAAATTTGTCTTCTGGAGCCGGGCAAACTGGCCGTATCACCATGCCTATTCTCAGACATACTCAAACATACTTCCTGCCTTAGTCCTCGAGGGTTGCTGTGACCGAGGGGCTTGGACAGCAAACATTAAGTTCTCACAGTTCTGAAGGTGGGGAGGTCCAAGATCAAGGTGTCTGGTGAGAGCCCACTTCCCGGTGTGTAGACTGCCGTCCTCTCGCTGTGTCCTCCCATGCTGGAAGGAGTGAGGGAACATTCTAGCGCCTGTTTCACAAGGGCACTGATCTCACTCATGACCTAATCACTCACCTAAGCCCCCTTCCTAATGCCATCACCTTGACAGGCAGGATTCCAACATGGGAGTTTGGGGTGTGGGGGGAATGGGACACAAAGTTTCATCTATAGCACCTCCGCTCAATACAGACCCCACAGACTTCTTTTTTTCTTTAATTTTTTTTAACGTTTATTTTTGAGAGACAGAGAGACAGAGTATGAGCAGGAGAAGGGCAGAGAGAGAGGCAGACACAGAATCCGAAGCAGGCTCCAGGCTCTGAGCCGTCAGCACAGAGTCCGATGTGGGGCCTGAACTCACAGACCGTGAGATCATGACCCGAGGCCAAGTCGCCGCCCAACTGACTGAGCCACCCAGACACCCCCCCCACAGAATTTAAAAGGATGATAAGGTAATAATACAAATAACTCCATGCCCATAAGTACAATAACTTAAGTCAATGGGCCAATTCACCAAAAGAAACAAATCATGTAGCCTTGCTCAAGAAGAAACAGATAACCTGAGTTATATTATGTCAACCAAAGAAACTGAGCATGTAGCTAAAATCCTTGCAAGAACAACACAGTCCATGCCCAGACAGGTTTATCGGCAAATTTTACCACACATTTAAAGAAATAATGTCAATTCTATACGATACCTTCAGAACAGAAGAAGAGCACACTACACAACTCGTTCTTATAAAGCCAGTATTGTCCTCATAACAAAATATTAGCAAGTGAAATTCACCAATATGTAAAAGCATAATACATGCCCCAGCAAGATCCATCCCAGTGGCCAAACACTGGGTGGACATTTACCAGGAATCATTAGAATGCAACATACAAGTAAAGTAAACAACGAAAACACAAAATCACTGCGATTTAAGGAGAAACAGACATCTGGTAATTCAACATCCATTTATAAATTAAATGAATTCTCAACAAACTTAGGAATCAAAGGAAACCTCCTCAACTTGGTAAAAGTCAACTTTGAAATCCTTACAGCTAATGTCATACTTTAAAGGTGAAAATCAGACTGCTTCCCCCCGGGGATCAAGAATACGGCAAGGTTTTCCTCTCTGGCCACTTGTGTTAACATCATACTGCAAGTCTCAGGCAGTGCGTAAAACAACAAATAAAGAAAAGGAATAGGAGGGAATAAAAGGTTGGGAAGGGATACAATCTCTTAAGGTCACTATAGACCCACAAAGCTGGTCTCACACCCTCCAGTATCTCTCAGGAGGGCTTTGATCAACTCTGCACCTCTGTAGGACTACTGTTAAAACATGTTGTGCCCGAATTCTCGAATCCCCCCACAAGAGACCACCAGAGTCGAAAGTCAAAGCCAAGTGGCAAGGGGTCATTTATTACAGGTTAACCCGGACCTTTTGCACACCGCTGCCAGTGATGCAAAGAGGCCCCAAACAGGGTTGGTACAGCGTTTTTATAGACAGAGACAAATAGTATAGGAGGGTTTCAGGTTATGGGGTGACTGATTGGTCGATATTTAAAATAAGGACCTGTGTTGTTTTCTGATAGGACGCCCTTTGTTTGTTCTTTGGCGGGAAGTCTCTGTCCGTTATGTGAAAAAGTCAGTTATTCATCCTAATACATATCAGAAAGGGGAAGGGGAAGAATGTGTTAAGTAAGCAAGGTTACAGAAGTGAGAAATGCCAGATACTCAAACTAATAAATGTCACACTCGACTCAGAAAAAGTTTTACAATGTTTACAGCAACAGTAAGCAAAACAGAATTCTCAGCAATTGTATCTCTTATCAACGGTCCACAATCGGCAGAAGGCCAGGGCACACTATCTTTAACCCAGTATCTTTCCAATGTTTAAACTAAGGCAGAGCCGCCATTTGGACATAAAATTTAAAACCGCTCTCTTCAAACAATCCGAGTAACCGCGGTCAGTGCTGGAAAACAAATAAATGCATCTCCCGGAAACACATAGGAATGTCAATTGTTACATTCTTAGCCTTTAATTGTATAATGTTCCCACATTCTTCCTAGAGAGGTTTTTCTTTTAAAAAAAAACATATGGGGCGCCTGGGCGGCTCCGTAGGTTAAGCTTTTGACGCTTGGTTTCAGCTCAGGTCAGGAACTCATGGTCGTGAGATGGGGCCCTGCACCTGGCTGCACCCACAGGGCAAAGTCGGCTTGGGATTCTCTCTCTGTCTCTCCCTCCCCCACCTGCTCTCTCTGTGCCTCAAAAAACACAAATAAACGTTAAAAATTAACAAAAGAACACACACACTGGGAAGTCAGACACCTGAAGGTATTGATTTCAGGGGAAAACCAAAGGAAAGACAACGCCATAGGATTTCAACTGTATGTGGACTCTCCAAAACAAAACATCTGAACAAAGCAGAAACAGACCCAAGGACTGAGAACCGGTGGTTCCTAGAGGGGAGGGCAGTGGGGGAGGGGAGGGCAGTGGGGGAGGGGAGGGGGGCGTTAGTTCTTCCGGTTCTGGAAAGAGTAGGTCGCAGGGAGGAAGGCCCAGCGGAGGGATCTGGTGGACGGGCCTGCCCCGATGCGGCCCTGAGGGGACAGACCGACCAGGCCCGAGGGGAGGAGCAGAGCATAGGGAGGAGCTGTTGGGTCTGTGGCCTCAATGCCATCGAAGGAACATTTCAAAGTCTCCTAAAGTCAAAACGGTTTCATGTGAGCCCGAGTCTGCCCGGCGGCGGCGCAGGAAACACGCTCTTCGCCGAGACAAGTGTTCCCAGGAGCGGCAGTTTCCCCAGGGTACCACTTCCTTCCGTCTCGTGAGAGGGGACGGGACAGGTTAGCGCATGCGCGGAAATCCCGCGTTTCCGGGGAGCAGAAGCCCAGAGAGATCTCTCCAGGAGCCCAGCGAGGTCTCTGCAGGAGCGCAGAGTGGTCTCCCCAGGAGCCCCGAGAGGTCTCTCCAGGAGCCCCGAGAGGTCTCTGCAGGAACTCAGCGAGGTCTCTGCAGGAGCGCAGAGAGGTCTCTCCAGGACCGGACAGCTCCCGCGAGGCTGTGCTGTCCCCAGTGGGTGGACACGGCCAGCGGGGCGGCCCTGAGTCCGGGGTGCGGTTTGAACGGGGTTTGAACAGGGTTAGGTGGCCTTGGGGGGAAATCCCTTCCCTCCTCACTCTCCTGGTTCCTGAAAACCGGTGTAACATCGTGTGTCAACTGGGCTTCAAATAAAAATAATAATAAATCGAGGGGTTTTTGCACCGACTGTGAGGCTCAGAGGGCACGTCGGAAAATGAGGCGAGTGGACCTCTGTGTCACAGGGACCCTTCCGGCCTACCCCGCTGCCTCTGTGACCTGAAAACGGATCTGGGGGAGCGGAAACCGCCATGGTCCGGAGGTCGGAGCGAGGGCACCGCGGACGGACGAGGGGAGCAGCCCGGCCCCGGGAGTGAGGGCTGGGGGGAAATGAGAGAGCCTGGTTCCCAAGTGGATCTTGACCGCCGGCGGTCTGCACTCAGGTCACAGGTGATGCGGCCGGTGGACCGCGGACGCTCCGGGCCCCGAGGCTCCGCGGGGCCTGTCCCGGGGTGTCGCCAGAGGGCCTCCGTCTGCACTGGGAACAGACCCCGGACGACCAGACGGGGGTGAGCCGACGGTGGGAGAGCGGACACGCGGAGAGCGGGCCTCCGGGACACCGGGGGGAGGGGAGGCCGGCTGCGCGTCCCGGGGTTGGGCTCTGTCTCCTCCCTGGTTGTGAGCTGGGGGGTGATTGGAGCCGGGTTCTGGGGTCCTCCTGGATGCGGAGCTGCCAGGACCGGTGCTGACCCCCCTGATGACAGGCTTTGGCTCCGTCCGCGGCGGCCGCAGGGCATCCTGGGAACGCCCGCTAGGTGCTGACTCACTGACCCCAATCCTCCAGCGGAAACCACCCTGGTGGAGAGTCTCCCGAGCAGGTGATGTGCTGGACACGTGATGCACGCTATCCCGTCCCACGAGCTGATTAAAGGAAACTTAGCGGGAGCCACAGCAATACAGAGAAACTGTCAGCGACCGTCGGTGGTCTGTCTCATCTGCCTTCAAAACCCCACAACTTGGAGACATTTCATGTAGACTCGCGTACGTCTACACTCCAGCATCTCCCAGCCATCCGGTCCTCAGCAAAACAGCTCTGTGAGCTAGGAGACTCCATAGAGTTACTATTGATGATGGCCGCTTAAGTTCCATTCCAGGGTGGGACGCCTGACAAATGTATTTTCTCTTACAGGTTAGAAGGAAACGACCACTTTTGCCAATGAACATTACAACTTAACTCATTGCTTTTTGAATCTTTTTATCCAAAGCTTTTAATAACCAAACGCTGGGACGCTTGGTGGCTCATTGGGTGAAGCACCCGACTCTTGATACCAACTCAGGCATGATGTCATGGTCATGAGATCAGGCCCCGCTCAGGTGCGGTGGTGAGCATGGAGTCTGCTTGTCATTCTCTCTCTCTTTCAAAAGAAATAGTTAACTTTTTGAATAAACTTTTTTTTTTAAACGTTATTTAATTTGAGAGACACAGAGACAGACTTTGAGCAGGGAAAGGTCAGACAGAGACGGATACACAGAATCTGAAGCAGGCTCCAGGCTCTAAGCCGTCAGCACAGAGCCCGACGTGGGCCTCCAACTCGCAGACCATGAGATCATGTCCTGAGCCGAAGTCAGCCGCTTAACCGACTGAGCCACCGAGGCGCCCCTGAATAAACTTTTTAAACAAACAAATAAATTACCCAATACTTTTCAAGGCAAAATACTGCAAGTATAACTTATGATCTTAGGATGTGCTACATAGGCAATGGTAGATGATAGAGGAGAATTTCCTAGGCATGAAGTTTAGTGCCTAATGTTCCCATAACACTTGAACAAAGTCCCAAACGTCTACCGAGTTCAACAAGCCCCTGCATGATCTGGCCTGTGACTCTCTGACCAGCTTCATTTCCTCCAGGCTCCCTCCCACCTGTGCTAACGCAGCCACTGGCCACATCGATGTCCTATGACCACGCGTCTTCCTTAGCCTTCCCTCTGCTTGGATCGGTCTACTTCTGGTAGTCCCATGGCTGGCTTATGTCACTCAGGGCTCTGACACTGGCAGACCCCAACGCCCTCGCCCACTATTTTTTATCCTCCGAATCCATTTAGTAAATATTCTCAAGAACACTTATGACTACCTGCTATTATACACTGATTTATATTTATTCCTTAAAAACTTGTCCCTCCCACATCATTTAAGGTACAAACACATAGTATTGATGTTTCGTCCACCACTGTATATCCCTTCCCCATAAGGGTGCAAGATTAAGTACACAGTGTATGAGTATATATATTTCATAAAGTTTTCTGTGAATATATATATTTGGATGACTGAATAAATGGTTAGATTGTTATGACAGCCCTGAGGTGAAGATACCATTTTCCAGCAAAATAAGAACACATCACTTGTAAGTAGCAGAGCTGGCATTTGGCCAAATTAAAAGAAACAAACAAACAGACTTATTTCTGTCCTCATCCTAAACAGACACGTTTCAAATCAAACCTGATTAACTTTCATTGTATCATTCAGAATTCAGAGGTTAGCGTGACAGAAAACAAAAACAAAACCATTTCCCACTAATCTGATATAGTTAACAACCAAGATTAAAGAGGAAAGACACTTGTGTTCCGTCATCCACAATGCTTTATTAGGGAAGTAGAAGTAAAGTTACATGTACCCAAAAAAGAAGAAAGAAAAAAATCATTGCCCAGGTCTCAGGCCCAGATCAAAGAAAGGCTATATTTTAAGGAAGGTAGACTTGTTCCTGTTGCTTTTCGGGGGGCTCTGGGAGAGAGTGGTCCTAATCCAGACAGGAACCTGACCCTAAAAGGAAAGAGGTGACTTCAGAATTAAGTCTCTTCTATGTCGAACATCAGCCCAGGAAGACCAGAGATTCAGGGAACACCATGGGCCACCTGGGCAGGTTTCAGAGAGAAGCTGCTGCTGCTGAAGCGTGGGGGGGCCTTTGTTTTGTTTGCATGATGGTCTTGATGGCTTTTGCTCCTGCTGCTCCTGGGTGGTCACTTCTGCTGGCATGGTGGTGGCTGCACAGGGGGACACTGCTGCTGGCAGACTTGAGGTGGAATCTTCGGAGGTGGGCATGGCTCTTGGCACTTGGGAGGTGGGCATGGCTCTGGGCACTTGGGAGGTGGGCATGGCTCTGGGCACTTGGGAGGCGGGCATGGCTCTGGGCACTTGGGAGGTGGACATGGCTCTGGGCACTTGGGAGGTGGGCATGGCTCTGGGCACTTGGGAGGCGGGAACACAGGAGGTGGTTGGCAGGGCTGCTTGCACTATTGGGGCTGCTGATAGGACATCTTTCTGGATATCAGAGAACCTAAAAAAATCCAAATGTTGTTGTTTACAAGAGGAACACTCTTGCAAACAGCAAGCCAAAACCCATCAAATAAGCACAAAGTATTTCCATGGATAACTTGTTCTCTGACTCTCTCTTTAAGACTCTGTGTGGCTCCCTTTTTGTTCTTGTTAGGATCCTGCCTTATCACTATCTTGTGAATTTTGGGGCCACGTTATCTCAACTTCTCTTTACCTTGTCCAAGGACGAAATTGTCTCTCTGTCTTGAGATAACAACACATAGTGGGATGTATGTGGATACAATCTCAAGAACCCAGATGCTGATTTTCTGGCGAATACCGAAGCAAGTCTCTACCCACATCGCTCCCATGAGACCCTGATGGAGATCTAAGTAAGCTGCTGTGGGGGCTGAGACAAGGTCTGTCCAGAGAGAATTGCCAAAGTGTAGGCCTGCCCTCCAAGGGCTCGAGGGAGAGGCTGCGATATGTGAGAGGCTCTCTCTTATATTAATCCGTTATGACCAAAGAGAGACTCCTGCCCTCATTTGCTCTCAGCTCAATATTATTCCCTTAATTAGTTTTTGGTTAAGAATTTCAACCTTATAAGAGAAAGAAGCATACTTCATCAATAAAAAATAGCTCACTTACATCCTTGGTCTGACAACGTTCATTCCCTAGGTAGGAGTATACATGCCGTTCAGGAAAAATAGCTATTGCTGCTGACAAGTTAATTCAAACATCATCTCATATCCCCCAAACATAGAGGAACCCACCCCCAACCCCCATCAGACTCACTTGATTCTCCAGAGGTCTTGGGGAGCTGAGCACGAAAAGCGTAGCAACAATGTGGCAGGTGTCCCCTTTATATGGCTAGGTGGCCCCCGCCTTCAGGAAGTGAAGAAGCCGAAGGGTTCTGGGCTGGACCAGTTGTTTGGAAAGTGCATTCAGTCCACCTCAAATTCCCAAAATGTCTTGTCACTTTGATTTCAGGAAACTTCCTGCTCTGGGATTGTCCCCATTGGGGCAAGATCTCAGTGATTTGCCTGAGGCTCTCTCTGTACCAGCAGTTCCAGTTTCATGTGACAGATGAAGAATTGGGACAGTTCTCTAATCGAGGGCCATGAAGTCATTCCTTGGTTGGGCTTAACTTCACCTCCCTCCATGCCCCATCCCCCTATCAGAAGCATGTGTGCCCATATGCGTTTCAGCCTGTCAGTTAGCTTTGTGTCCTAGGATGACAGAAGCTTGGGTTCTCGGAGGCTAGCAACGTGGCCTATACTCTGTCTCTCTCACAGGCACTTATAACTCGCTTCCACTTACTCAAAGGCTGGTTGCTCCCATTAACCTGTTCCTTTTAGTATGGACGAAGAAAGCATGGTCTCCACCGGGAGCCACAGGGCTCCCTGCGAGGGAACTGGAGCCGGGATCCAGGACAACACAGGCAGTGCTATTCTGTAGAGAACAAGACCTTGTGCCCGCAGGTCAGTGGTGACATGGGGCTGGTCCATTGTCCCCTTAACGCCTACTAGAATGCCAAGGTTACTTTCTACCCTGCTCTTCCCAGGATTTCCATTCTCTTATTTGAAACCATGCGGGAGTTTTCAACTCGTAGCTTACTAAGAGAAACTGAAATATTTGTTTTTATTGAATGTCACTCAGCAGACCTGTGATCACTTCTGGACCATGAGTTAGGGTGTTAGCTGAGGCGTCTGAACTCCCTGCCTTATCTTTTCTTAACATCTCTGGGAGTACTCAATCCATGGATCCCTCACCTGCCAACTGAACTCATCTAGCTTTTTGCTCAAAGAAAGGCAGTGTGGTTGGCATTAAAATCTCTCAGTAATTTCTAAATACAGCTTACATAATCACTTTGATACTGTAACCACTATGACTACTGCCCCTTATTTATTTATATTAATATGTTATCCATTAATAGATTAATTAATGGTATCAACATCATCCATATCTACGCATCACAAGGTAACCCGCTATCACCTGCCTTGCACCTCGTGCAATATTCAGTGAAGCAACAGAGTACAATGGAAATGCCCTAGAGGAGAAATTCGAAGACAGGAGGGTTTTTTTTGTTTCTTGTTTTGTGTTTTTTAATTTTTTTTATAATTTTAGAGAGAGAGCAGCGGGGGCGGGGGAGGGAGAGATGGGCAGAGAGAAAGGGGGACAGAGAAAATCCCCAGCAGGCTCTGTGCTCTCAGCACAGAGCCCGACATGGGACTCGAATCCACAACTTTGGGATCATGACCTGAGCCAAAATCAAGAGTCAGACGCCGAACTGATTGAGCCACCCAGGCACCCCCAAAGACAGAAGTTGAAACCTGGGGGTAAACTAGCTAGCTTTGTGATGAGGGCAAATCATTTCTCTTCCTTCGTGCATCTGTTTTTAGTTACAGGAACATTGACAAGAATTATTCCTAATACATGGAAGACGTAGAACCGAGTACTGGGCTTTCCAGTGTTAAAGCCAGTAATTACCAACCAAGCCATCAATCTCCCTTCACCTTCTTTATTTCCTCCTGCAGAACCCCAGGCACTCAGCCTGTTTTCCTTGCATCTTTAGAGCTGTGGTTTACTTCCATCAAGAACAAATAGATAGGTGTTCGTTTTCATTTTTAAGGATATTGTTAAGTAACCATCGCTGTAAGGACACTGACAAAAATGATCATAATTCACAGGCATTCATTTTTTCAGGCAGTCGGTTCACCATTACTGGGTTTGGGGCTTCTATAACATCATGAGTAACGCCTGCCTTAAGAAACATCAAGACATTATGGAAAACAGGCAAACATTGAGAGACTTGATCAAAACACATTATTCCTAATGCTTTCATGGGGATGGTTTCTGATTAAATTACTTATGGACCAGGTGATGAAATAATAGGCAGAAGTGAAAAGTGATCTTGTAAAAGACTGTATATCATATGGAAAGGGCAAGTAACAAACCATGTGTACAATACTACTCCATTTATAATTACTGGACATGTAGTTACATGTGTGTATATATAAATGTATAGGGAAACGTAGACCTCTTCCACCATGCAGAGGAAATAAACTGGACTCCCGTTCGATATTTTAGGCACAGCTAACAGGTACTGGAGGTTTGCTCTGTGACAAGAATTCATTGTGTGAAGACCACTATATGCATTAACTCCTCTTTCCTTACGACAGACTTCTACGTGAAAAGTTATTTTCTCCTTCCCCACATCAACTCTTGCCCTGGCACTCTGTAACATGAAACGTATATGAATTCCCTATGATTTTCTCAGAAAGAAAGTCAGAGCTGGTTAAGGAGAAACGTTACTGAATATTCCAGAAAGCGCAAAGAAAACTACTACCACCCTTCTGACAGTCACGTTTAGGCGGCTCAACAGGAAACTCCATTAGGAAAACCTGGCTTGAAAAACTGGTCCCATCATTTCCTCTTCTCTCTTCCTAGCAGGTTTGCTGTTTGGGGTCTTTAAATTTTTGGTTTCATACTAACGTGCAAGCACAAGCCAAGACTCTAGGATCTCTGAGCAAACGCACGGTAAACACGTTTCACGGAAGATCTAGAGAGAAAGGACTCTTAGTTCAGTAACTTGTTACTTTCATGAGCAAGTGCTCTTCAATATTTTTAATCTTTGAGTAGATAAAAAATGCACACTTTGCAAAATTCAAATGGTACAGACATATACACGATGAAAATGACTTTCCTTCAGCCAACCAATTTCCCAGCCTAGAGAATCACTGTTAGGAGTCCCTCAGTGAGTCCTTCCATTGACTGTAGCTTTGTATTGCATGCATATGTGATGAATGTAATAGAAATGTAAGGAAAGCATGATACTTTCATGCTTTGTTCCTATTTTTTTATGAGGGGATTGTTAGTATTTTATGAGATTCTTTAGAGGAACCAGGGATGTCTAGATGCCCTCAGAGTGAAGAAGTTTAAATAATACCAGCCTAAAAGTAGAAGGCCATATAACACCTTGTGGGGCAGCATTTACAATGATCAGACTCAAGGATCCAAGAAGACGAAGGAAAAAAAAAAAGGAAAGAAAGGTGCAATGGGCACTGAGCCCAGCTGGGGAGAAGCGGCTTTCCAGTAACTGGCGTATGTTGGTTGGCAAGTGTGCAGGAAGGCGGGCTGTGCGGAAAATAGAAACCCGATGGCAGAGGCAGAGCGGATAATCCACAGAAATGGTGAAGGCGGAGGGGAAAGTCTCTTCAGAGACAACAGAGCTGCTGCACTTCCTCGTCTATGCATTGGACCAATCATTGCAAACTGACAAATGGACGTTAACTATCAGAATACTTGTGACCCATACTGGAACGAGTGTGTAATACATGAGTAAGTATGTGTGCCATTGACGTATGCTGCCTCTTTTAGTTTGTATAAGCTTGTGCAATGTATTTAAAACCTAATAAAGAAGAGCGCTAAGGAAGGGAGATAGATTCTATACACAGTCAGGCAGGCAGAGAACCCAAATCCTGAGCATGTGACTGAAATATAAAACTGAGAGGATACTAGAGCCAGCTGCATATTATGTAAGAGAAACCCAGGGGCTTGGGGACACTCAGTCCTCAGTCTACCGCTTCCTGTATGACCGAGCCTACGTGAGTCATGTAACCAGGAGATGCCTCTGCACTTCTCTGGAAAATGGAGAAAATAAATGTATTTACCCTGAGAGTTCCTGTGATCATAATTAAATGAGAAGTGACTGCCTCCCAGTAGGTACTTACTTAATAAACATTAGTAATTATGTTTTAGTACATAGAGAGGCATGTAAATCTTAATCTATATGTTATATACAGTGTAACCATTATGTTATTTTTAATTTTTAAAAGATTATGTGATTTTTAAAAAATAGGTTGATTATATAAATTTAATTTTGTATGTAAATAGATAATGAGAAAGAGGGAGCGAGGGAGATAGAGTTTGAGAAAAATGTGCTGAAATCCCTAACTCAGTTGATTATGTCCACGAACAGCCTGTTTTGTTTGTTTGTGGTTTGGTTTTGTTTTCATGAAAAAATCCTCTATACCTAAAAGTCAATAACTAGAATGAGCCATTAGTTGTAAGTAACTTCTTCTACAAATTAAAGAAAAATTTAGAAAAAATTATTTAACTAATGATAGTAACTTTAGAAATTCAAGGAAAGCTTTTTTAAAAAAATCTGTATGATGTGTATATGTGGACTAGGTAGTCATCATTAATATAAAAACACACAAAAATCAATATTATTAATTTCTATGGGCATGTGTATGTATGAAATATATAAAAATACCACATATTACTAAGCCCTCAAGAAAACAAAAAAGGAAACCTACTAAATGGGAGAAGATATTTGCAAGTGATGTATCTGATCAATAGTTAACACACAAAATATATAAAGTCTGCATCCTCAAAAATAATCCCATTAAAAATGGGCAGAGGACCTGAATAGACATTTTTCCAAAGAGGACATATTGATGATGAACAAACAGATGAAAAGATTGGCAACATCAGTATGTATAAGGGAAACGGAAATGAAAACTACACCCTATACCTGTCAGAATGGCTAAAATCAAAAACGCTAGAAATTACAACTGTTGGCAAGGCCGTGGAGGAAAAGAAACAGGTGCACTGTGGTTAGGAATGCAAATTGGTGCAGCCCTGTGGAAAACAGTATGGAAGTCCCTTAAAAACTAAAAATAGAATTACCATAAGATCCAGTAAATCCACTAATGGCTATTTACCCGAAGAAAATGGAAACACTAATTCAAAACGACACATGCACTCCCGAGGCGCCTGGCTGGCTCAGGCAGTGGAGCACGCGACTCTTCAACTGAGGGTTATGAATTCGAGCTCCGCGTTGGATGTCGAGATTACTTAAAATAAAATCTTAAAAACAGAGATACATGTACTGTGATGCTTATTGTAACATTTAACAATAACCAAGATATGGAAGCACCCCAAGTGTCCATCGACAGATGAATGGATAAATAAGGTGTGTGTATATACACACACGTGTGTTTACTTAATAATATAAATATGAATTATATACATTATTTGTATATTATATATAATTATATAATTATTATTGTTAAATATTAAAGTTGTTATAAGAGTTGGAGCTTCAGAATATAATGCTAAGTGAAAGAACTGAGAGAAAGACAAATACCACAGAATTTCACTCATACACGGAATTTTAGAAACAAGACAAAAGAATGAACACAAAGAAGAGGAGACAACAACAAAAAAGACCCTTAAACACAGAGAACAAACGGGTGGTCTCCAGAGGGATGTGGGTGGGGGATGGGAACTATAGATTAGGGGGATTGAGAGCACACTTAGCATGATGAGCACTGAGTAATGTATCAAATTGTTGAACCATTGTACACCTGACACTAAATAACTTTCGTTGCTAATTATACTTCGGTATGAACATTTTAAATTGAAATAACTAATATGCGACACTCATGTTTCTTTGATTCTGAGAATGAGTTAAAAGAGGAGTCAAAGTCTTAGCCTTTTCTTTATAGTTATATTTCTCTTTCAAATGAAAGAGTATAAATACATTTCATAATTTTAAAAAGTAGTAACTTGTGAAAAATTCTAACACATGATATCAATAGTTACTCATTTGGAGTGATAACAGATATTTAGTACTTCCATACATGTCTTAAATTTCTCAAAATAAAAAGCTTAAAGCAAAGAAAGTAAACGAAAGAAAAAAGGTGAAACGGTGAACACACCAAGGTGTTAATAGTGATTATTCCGGATAAAAAGACTTCATTTTCTTTAATCCAAGTATAATTAACATCAACTATAAGAACCTATATACCCTTTGGATGTATTGACAAAACCCTCACATAAACACACACACACACAATCCAGTTCTAAAATAATTTTGTAGAAAATCATAGGGATGGTTTCACATAGCCTTTTGTCCTGGCTTTTTTACGTCACAAACGAGACCCCATTCCCCCACCAGCATTCCAGATTTAGGCAGGAAGCTCAGCTTCTGGACTTTCCTCAAGTCCACCCGGGCAATCCCACACTGCCGCTGTCTCCCACGGCTGATCAGAGAGCCCGGAGCTGCCCCAGGGAGAGAGATGGTACAGGTCCAGCTACAGGAGAGCTCCCGGCTCTTACACCCGCAGCCGGCACAGGCGTTACAAGGTCCCTGAGGAGCGTGTTTAGCGATTTTGTTTAGCAATTCTTCTCCACCTAGTAAAAACATTCCGGAGCCTTAGATTGCTTGTTGGTTCATTCCAGATTTTAAAGGATCATATGAAATCTCTCACTTGAAGCTTCCTTCCTTTAATTTTATACTTACGGATTTAAAAACGGCAACCAAAAGCCCACACAAAACTAGTAGAGTATATTAAGTCTGTTTTCTTTTAAAGATTTTTAAGTTTATTTATTTTTATTATTTTTTAAACGTTATTATTATTATTTTTTTAAATAATTTACTGTCAAATTGGTTTCCATACAACACCCAGTGCTCAACCCAACAAGTGCCCTCCTCTGTGCCCATCACCCACTCTCCCCCCTCACACACACTCCTCTCCCCTCCGTTTGTTCTTAGTCTTTGAGAGTCATTAAGTCTCTCAAATGTCCTTTTCCTTCTTTCTTTTTTTCCCAGGACACCAAGCTTATGGAGCCCTGTGCTTATCAGTTCCCAGGTAAACTGGAGGCCTGCAGAGTCTGGCCAGCATGGCCCCATCACGGTGATGAGTCTCACATCTGCACATAAAATCCTGTTGCAAGATTCAAAAGGACCTTCTCCCTTTCCAACCTGATGTCTGTATCAGGTGGAGGTTTCATGGCTCCACCAGTGACAGTCCCAGCCTTGGGGGCAACTCTGACTCAGAAATGTCTTTCTTGTTGTACGTGGAGCCTCGCTGAACCTCAGTGCCCTGAGCCTCAGGGCTGGGGCTTCACTCTCTAGTCCGGGGTGGCGAGAGTCAGGTGGGACAGCTGGTGCCCTGCCTCGCCCGGCCTCCTCTTCCTCCCCGGGCCCATGGACAAAACTTGGAGCTCCTTCCCTGCTTGGTCTCCCTCGTGGACCTGCGTGCTGGGAGAGGGCAGAGAGGGCAGATCCAGAGAGCCATTCCTAACCTGTGCTGGCAGGTCCTGATCATGCACCACACTCGGTGGTAGACCTCAAGGACCCAGACTGAATGAGATGAACTCGCCAAACTGAGGGGCTCCTAAGACTTTCTGTAACATAACAGGATGCATAGAAATTAAAATATCAGGTGGGCAAGTACGATGATCGACACACATAGTTCAACAGAGAGTCATTTGATTCAGCACTGGTTGCCTGTGGTCAGGATTCGACCGAAGGCAGAGGTCTGGGTCGGTCAGACCATGGAGTTGGAGGCTCCCACCTCATGAATGGGTGGCAGGCCTCTGCCGTCCCTCATCTCACACTGGCCACTGGCCAGGGCCCTGGGCTTGCCATTCAGTGGGATGGCTTCGCCACGGTTCCGTCTCCTCCCATACTCCTGGCCCAGGATGTCAGTGTCCACCTGGTCTTCGAGGAGAAGTGGAGGCTTCAAGTGTCCAGCACCTCTGGAGCAGGAGGGAAAGGAAGGTGGGTCACTCATTGCAGTCAGAAGGATGCATTCGTTTCCTAGGACTACTGATATCTGTGGACCCGGGACGAAGTGCAGTTTCCTCTTCTCTATTTCATGAGGGAGGTTGTAGGCATTGTCTATTTAGAAATGTCACTTAATGGGCACCTGGGTGGCTCACTCGGTTTAGCATCTGTCTTCGGCTCAGGTCATGATCTCACAGTTTGTGGGTTTGAGCCCCGCGTCGGGCTCTGTGGGGACAGCACAGAGCCTGGAGCCTGTTTCGGTTCCTGCCTCCCTCTCTCTCTGCTCCTCCTTGACTAATGCTCTGTCCCTCAACAATTAAATAAACATTAAAAAAAAAAAAAAGGAAATATCACTTAACACTCGGACCCTGAGAACACATTCCTGACTTTGGAGTAGTCTTTACCATTCTGTCCATTTGATGCCTAAGAATATTCACAGTGAGCAGGACGCGACTGTCCCTCCTCTTCTCCATCTTTCAGCAGCCCAGCTAATAGGAGGCGGGGGCCCCTCGCTGAGTCCTGATGCAGTTCATGATTCAGGTGACACTTGACCCCGGGATTTTCAAACCTGAGCAGTAATTCGCAAAATATACCTCAAATAGGGCCGAACAAGGTTTTTCTGGATATAGCTCAGCGTGGCACTCAAAAGAAAAACCGATAGAAGTTCTCAGGAAGAAAATCAATGTTAAAATTGATGGAAATGCTTAAAATAAATTTAAACATATATTTTGAAAATGGTAAACTGTACCCAATGTTTGCAGCAGCACTCTCAAGAACAGCCAAATTATGGAAAGAGCACAAAGGTCCATCGCTTGCTGAATGTATAAGTAGATGTGGTGTATAGATATACGAGGGGATACTATTCGGCAACGAAAATGAATGAGATCTTGGCATTTGCAACAGCGTGGATGGAATTTAACTGTACTGTGCTGTATGAAATAAATCAGTCAAAGGTAGACAAATATATGATTTCACTCATATGTGGGAATTTATAAGCAAAACGGATGAACACAGGAGAAGGGCATGAAAAAGAAAATAAGAGAAAAGCAGAGAGAAAGGCAAAACATAAGAGACTCTAAGATACAGAGAACAAATGAGGGTCGCTGGAGAGGAGGTGGGTTGGGGGATGGGCTAGATGGGTGATGGACGTTATGGAGGGCACTTGCTGGGATGAGCACGGGGTGTTATGTGTAAGTGATGAGTCACTGAATTCTATTCCTGACACCAGTACTACCCTATATGTTAACTAATCTGAATTTAAATTTAAAACAAAAGTGGGAAACTGGAGATACATACATTGCAAAAACAAAAACAAAAACGACCCCAAAAACAAAAAACAAAAAACCCTCAAATCTTCTTTAGGTATTTCCCAAAATTTGTACTTACCTTTGCACAGCTACTGCCCTTAACTCTCGTGCCTCTCCTATTCTTGTCCGTCCTCTCCTCTTCTCTTCCACATCTTACCTCTATTTCTCCCTCACTTGCTCCTCTAAGCTCCAAACACAGCTCAGTGTTGGCTGCTTTTGTTTCCCTTGCCCATCCCTCCCCATTTCCAGTTCAGTGGTTTTGCTTTGCCAGTGGTTTCCTGTCCATCCTAGTGTTGACCTATCTGGGATTTCTGTAATTCTTTGTGTCCTCCTCATTATCCACTAACCACTTTAGTAGCACAAAAGACGACTCAGCAGCAGGAGTGAGGTGGGGTGGGTGAATGAGGAGGGACAGAGAATCCGTTGCAGTTATATATCATTTTTTTTCCTGTCTCAGAGGTAGCAAAATAGGTTTCCTCCCAGGAACTCACAAGATTGTTGTGAAGCTCATGTCAGATAACAGAACTGAGGAACCTAAACCATTTATATATTCAACAGATACTCTTTCTGCCTCTGATCTGTTCAGGTCTTGGCCATGTGTGTCACGTGCAGAATGGGGAAGCCACGGTCCATGTGGTGGAAGACCTGTAGACTTGGGGGAGAAGCAGGTGCGTGGGAAGCTCACTGAGGGCACTTGAATGTCATCGCTGCGGCTCAGACACGTTCAGGAGACACTCAGGTGTGACACCTGTCCCCAGAGAAGGCACCCAGAAAGGCTTTTCACTGAAGTGATGTCTTTGTTGAAAATGGTGTTGGTTGTGTCCAGGTAAAAATGATGAATAAATGCTGTGAGGGGAGAGGAAGATGGTGTGTGAGGAAATTACCAGAACACTGATTCTGTAACCGCATGTGGATCAAGGAATGGATGGAGCAACAAGGAAGGAGGCTGGAGGGCAGGGAATGGCTGTGTGTTGGAGCAGGGAGTTACCCTGCCAAGTTGAAGTGTTCTAAGCAGGCAGGTGACAGGGTTGGCTTGGGCTTGTGAATAGACTGCACTGACTAACACAGAACATGGGTTTAAATCAAACAAGAATGGAGAAGAAAGCTATGTCGGGAAGGAAGGGTAATTATTGGGCAGATGAGGCGGCCCTGGACTAGGGCCATGGTAGTCAGCACAGAAGGGGTGAAGTGGATTCCAGAAATATTTAGTCTATGAAGCTGGCATGACTTAGTGTGTGTGAAGGAATAACAGCACAAAACGTGGTGGGAGGGAGGAAGTCAAGAATACTCAAGTTACTGGAGCCTAAAAGTATGTACGAGAGGGCAACACTGCAGGCTCACTGCCTGCATCACTTCCCACTGATGTGTGGGAAGAGGACCACCTTGCTGACACGTGGAGGAAAAAATGTGTTCCTGTCCCAATGCCGAGAAGCAACTGACTTAGAGAAAGATCTCGGCTACAAATGTTAACTCAAGTCAAATCCAAATGGCCCTTGGGAATACAGCCATTTCTCTTTCCCCTTTCCTCTTCTTTCCTCTCATTAGCCTCCACCTCTCTATCTTCCTTGCTATCTTTCTGTATTGAACACCAATGACATAGCTGTGTCCTTCCCTTCAAAATCGAATTTTGCAAAACAGGAATGTTGGGACCAAGTCTCTCAGCCTTTTGATTTCCAGCCTTTAAGAGTTATGTTAAGGGAGCCTGGGTGGCTCAGGTGGTTAAGCTTCCGACTTCAGCTCAGGTCATGATCTCATAACTCGTGAGTTGGAGCCCCGCGTTGGGCTCTGTGCTGACAGCTCTGAGCCTGGAGCCTGCTTTGGCTTCTATGTTCTCCCTCTTTCTGCACTCCCCCCGACCCTCGCCTCTCTCTCTCTTTCTCAAATATAAACAAACATTAAAAAATTTAAAAGTATATAGTTGTGTTAAATAATCTTTTGTACGATAAAAGAAGTCAGAGAAGTACTATTGCCGTTTTCTTCACGAGGAAACAGAGGACTGTAGAAGTGCAAAGAAAATCGTTCAGCGGTACACACCTAACTCAGAGACTCTGGATGAAACCCAGTCATTGTGTGTATACCATGCCAATTCTCTACCAATGTGTGCCAACAGATTTCTTTATTCAAATATTGTATTTTTTGTATACGTGCATATATTATTAATAGTCAAATCTTATCTACACAGAGTGCTTGGACTACCATTATTTGTGAAAACTTGGGCCATCTCTCCTTCACTCACATCTCTGCCGATCAAGAAATAATCGTCCTTCTTTCTGATGTCAGTAAACCTCATCGAGTGATCTCACTGGAAGAAAGTCTGATCCTCCTCCAGTTCATCAAACATAAATGATAACCCAAGTAGTTTACTGGTGAAAATAACTTTGGAATCTCTTAGTAATTCATGAGGCAAAGAGAAGCGGGTCTAATTGGGTCGGTAGAACTGTTGTGAATGACAGGATCCTTAGGTCATTCCCTAACTCCAGCAGGCACCGCCTCTAGTTTCTAGGATTTCAACATGATGAAGAATGTTCTGGAATCCCAAGAGCATCCATTCTGGCATCCCTGAAAGATGTCAGCCTCCAATGGCCACCCAGGTGACTCTACTGCTGAACGTCAGGGTGCTAGGCAGGACCAGCTAAGCATCCCCTGAGCTGCTCCTCTGAGCTGCTGAGAGAGATCAGGAACAGGGGACCACCCATGGAGGTTCCCACCTCTTCAAACCCCCATGTTGAGCCACCAACACCTTCCAGGTCCCTTTCCCCACCAGTCAAGTTGGAAAGACTGCAGATGGTGCACAGCGTTCTTCTGGGTAAAGGGCACTAGGTGGGAAGGCTTCCCGCAGGCAGACGAGGGTCCTTCTCTGAGGTAAGAAGCAGGAACAGTGTCCCACTGATGCCTTCCGATGAGCAGTGATGTCAGCTGGAAGAGAGGGGGCAGGAAAGATCTTAGCCTGAGGGGCCTTATCCCCATAATGCCAGTCTCTCCTGGTATTGTGATTAGTGCCTTATCTTATTATTTTTCTACCTTTAAGGGGTCATGTTTCTTTTCTTTTGAAACAAGTTCTATCGTGGTAAGAGTACCTTACATGAGGTTGCCCACTTAATAGATTCATAAGTGTCCAGTACAGTATTGGGATCTATAGGTACTCTGTGGTAAGCCGACTTCTAGAACTGATTCATTTTGCATAATGAGACTTTATACCTATTGATAAGTATGTCATCGTTTCCCTCAATCAGTCCCTGGCAACCATGATTCTATTCTTATCTCCTTGAGTTTGACTATTTTAGATACCTCATTCAGGGGGTTCATGCAGTATTTATCCTTCTGGACCTGGCCTATTCCTCTTGACATATCATCTTCCAGGTTTATCAAGGCTGTCTCAGAGGGCAGTGTTTCCTTCTTTCTCATGGCTCAATAATATTCCACTATACGTATATACCAATATACCACATTTCTTTATCCATTCATCTGCTGATAGACTTTGAGGTGTTGTGAGTAATGCTGAAATGAATGCAGGAGAGCTGATATTTCTTCCAGATCCCGATTTGAATTCTTATGGGTAACACCAGGCAAGGGATTGCTGTATCATAGGATAGTTCTATTTTTCAAGTTTTGAGGAACATCCATTCTGTTTTTCATAGTTGCTTCACCATTTTGCATTTCCATGAACAGTGTACAAAATGTTCCCTTCTCTCTACAGCCTCACAACCAAACTAACTTTTTTTACTGTCCTTTTCTTTTGTTTCTTATGGCAGTCATCCTAACAGGTGTGAAGTGACATCGCATGTGATTTTGATTTGCATTTCCCTAATGATATGTGGTGTGGAGTGTCTTTACGTGTAGCAGTTGGCCTTTTATGTCTTTGATGAAATGGCTGTTCAAAGAGTTTCTGCATTGAAAAGTTAAGGTTTTGGGGGCATCTGGGTGTCTCAGTTGGTTAAGCATTGAACTATGGCTCATGCCATGATCTCGCAGCTCATGAGTTCCAGCCCTACATTGGGCTCCTTGCTGACAGTTCAGAGCCTGGAGCCTGCTTCAGACCTAGGCCTCTGTCTCTCTGTCTATCCCACCTTGCACTCTCTCTCCCTTTCAAAAATAAATAGCTTTGAAAAATAAATGAAAAATTAACAATATCCTTCTATTTGCTATGGAATTGAAAGAAGTCCTTATATATTTTGGAAATTAACCCCTTATCAGATATATGGACAGCTGCATTTCTTGAAGACCTAACACCTAATGTGCCTTATATTAGGTATTTTGCTGAGTTTCTACAGCAAAACTTTGAGGCAGATATATAGTTCATTTTTTACTGAAATATAATTCACAAACAGTGTTATGTGAGTTTAAAGCATACAACGTCGTGAGTCAACAATTCTATTCATCACTCAGTGCGCATCACAGTAAGTGTACTCTTAACCCACTCACTTATTTCTCCCCTGCTCCCATCTACCCCGCCTCTGACTACCTGCAGTTTGTTCTCTGTATTTGAGAGTTTGCTTTCTTGTCTCTGTTGTCATTGTTCATTTTGTTTCTTAAATTCCATATATGCATAAAAATCACACGTATTTATCTTTCTTGGACTTCCACTTAATGGTACACCCTCCAGGTCCATCCATGTTTTGGGGAAAGATAAGGATTCCTTGTTTTTATTTTGTTTCATTTTGTTTTTGTTTTTGATTTTGTCTTTATTGCCTGAGTGATTTTCCATTGTATGTATTTACCACAACTCTTTTGCCCACTCATCTCTCAGTGGACGCTTGGGCTGCTTCCAGATCTTGGCGCTTGTGAATAAAGCTGCAATAAACATAGGGGTGCATGTATCATCCCAAATTAGTGCTTTTGTTTTCTTTGGGTAAATAACCAGTGCTGTTTTTACTAGAACTTTCGGTCATTCCATTGTTGATGTTCTGAGGAGCCACCCAACTGTTTTCCACAAGGGCTACACCAGCTGACCTTCCCACCAAAAGCACGAGGGTTCCGTTTTCTCCACATCCTCGCCAACACATGTTATTTCTTGTGTTTTCCTTAGAGCTATTCTGACAGAGGGGAGCTGATAACTCATTATGGTTTTTAATTTGCCTTTCCCTAATGATTAGCGATGTGAAGCATCTTTTCTTATGTTTGCTGGCCCTCTGGAGGTCCTCTTTGAGAAATGTCTGTGCAGGATGAATTCCTGTGCCCATTTTTTAACCAGATTATTTGTTTTGTTTTTGTGTTGTCTTATAGAAGTTCTTCATATATTTTTGGTATCGACCCCTTATCAGATGTATCATTGGCAAGCATGTTCTCCCATTTAAGGTAGCACAGTAGTGGTGCCTACAGAGGTCCGGAGACTCAAGGCACTTGTGTCTTCCTCACGCGGCCTAGTGAGTAATTTTAGCCGAGGTCCTCTGCGGTTCAACAAATGACTACTACAGGTTATCGCCGGGTTTTGTATTCGCCATGTTTTCATTATCTAGGAAAAACACCCATGAATTGAATGATGGAGTAAATAGCTCACGGAGCTTCCTTCCTTGAATGTACTGAGTCTGGAAGCCCCACAAAGGCCAATTCCGAACAGAGAGCCTAATAGAGATACGGTGAGTTAACTTTTGCAGGAGGAAGTGGGTAGCAGGATTCTCACACAGAGTCCTGACACCACGGCTCTTTTTCCCAGGAAGCAACTTTATTCCTGCCAGCACCATTCACTTGGGTTCGGACCAAAAGAACGGAATCCGCAAACGCCATGTGGTGGAGTTTTATATATGATTTTCACCTCTTTGAATCCCATATATGGTAACATGCAAACATGCAGTGATCAAGTGGTCCCCTGTTACAAGGTCCTGAGGGATGTTGTTACATATGCCAATAGCCAGTGTGCCTTGCAGTTGTGTATTTGGTTCCTTAGGGAGGGGACCCTACCACAGCAGCACACGCTGTTTGGGGAGCATGAGGGGAAAAGCTGTGAAATGGGTGCAGATCGGGCACTGAGTCAGTTTTGAAGAAGTGAGAGAAGATGACTTTGGGTTTCTAGTGGACCACAAGTCCCCCCCACTGATGAAGGCCACAGAGAGCACATCCTGTCAGTGTGTAAAACTGCAAGTGTGGAGACTTTGGGAGGGGCCGAGCCGGTGGCCTAGAAAACAGGGATTGTGCTGGCCTGCCGAAGGCCATTACTGGAGCCATGTAACAACATGCCCCGCCTAGGGCGGTCAGCCTCTAGGAACCAAGATAGGACTGTGGCTCTGTTAAAGCCACGTAGTTTTTGAAAGAGCCTGGAGACCAGAAGGACATGGTCAAAAGGGTTTGTTGTAAAGGAAAACTGTGGGTGAGGGGTAGGATGTGGCCAGGCTGCAGGGCCAGCTCGCCCTACTCTCTACTCTACTCTCAAAGGGAACAAAGCTGGACTCTGGGCAGGTGAGACTGAATGGGGTGGTAAGTGTGACATTTAAGGTTCTGGGGGGGCCAGGGACAGGGAGGCACCACCTGTGACTCTGGAAGACCATCACGGCTGTCCAAAACACTGTCTCATGTTCCCTATTTGCCACATGACACTGGCATGGGAAGGCGAGACAAGGTCCCAGGTGAGTCACTGAGCCTTCCCCAGTGAGGGTGAGGAAGATGCTGGACAAGGAAGTTCGGTGATATCCGCATGAGTGTGGCAGGTCATCCTGAGACTGCGTGCAGATGGTAATTAGGTAGGGAAACAAGTGCGTCATCCCAGTCCTGGACTGTCCCCTGCGTGGACCCGCCTGGCCCTTATAAAAGGCCTGTCTGCCACACTGGTGCTATCTTCTGGAGACACTGAGGTATCCATCGCCCTTGAAGCCTCTGGTGAGTCCAAGTCTTAGTGATCTTTTTTGGCACTTGGGTAGTGTTAGGATTTAATCTAGGAGACAAGTGACCATGTATTTTAGCCCGTTAAAGTTCACGCATGGGGGAAAGAAGACAACGAGGTTTGGGGGGTAAATTTTAGCCGGTTATTGGAAGGTGACTGTGAAGGGCATGATAGAAATGGAGTCAGAGGTACAATCCTAGACTGACTGACAAGAGAGACGAGGTGCTGTGCTGTGGCCTGTCCCACGCACATTCCAAGTGCATCCCTCTCAGAGTTCAGTCCTCTTGAGTGCTGGGTGGGAGGCTGTGCAGTCCTCAGAATCCCGGGGCTCAGAACCCCGGTCAGGTCAGTGAGTTGGCAACCAGGATTCAGAAAGCTATTGGTAGATGTCTGTTCGGGGACTGGCTAGAAGTTTCCTCTCTGGGTTCTTCTACTCCATGTGATGTCTGCACTCTTCAGAACACGGGCCATCGTGTCTGTAGCACGTGATAGAATGCAGCATTAGCCAGGAGACCGAGGAGCTAGGGGAAGAGGTGCTCAAAGGGAAGGGCGAGAGAGCTCCACAGAATCATACGGACGGTGGTAGGGGACGGAGTGTCCTTGCAGGCTGGAGGGTCCGGCACCAGCTTGCCGTCGTGCCAGCGGGACTGCCTGTGTCAGCAAAGCCGTTGTCTGTTTGCATCTCAGGCTCCTCACCGCCCAGGAAGGATGTCTTACCAACAGCAGCAGTGCAAGCAGCCCTGCCAGCCACCTCCCGTGTGCCCTCCCCCAAAGTGTCCGGAGCCCTGTCCCCCTCCTCCATGCCCACCTGTCAAGTGCCCCCCTCCCCCCTGCCAGAAGTGCCCTCCTGTGCAGCCGTGCCCCCCCTGCCAGCAGAAGTGCCCGCCCAAGAGCAAGTAACAGCCGCGGGATGCATCATGACCAGGAAACCACAAGACACGGCTCTCCCGTGGATGTCTCAGGATCCATCCCCTTCCCTTCAGCCGCGAGGACACCATGCACGTTCCCTGACCTGCCACCTGGGTTGACAACAGACAGAGAGAAGGCTGGGTTCCCGAAGCCGATACCACGTCGTGGGAAGATGAGCAGTGGGGTCGTGGCCTAATCGCACCTTGCCATGTGTCTGTCTGTCATCTGGGGGATGACCTGTCCTCCGTGAGCCTTTTGGTGTCCCTGTTCTTTTGCTTTTCCAATAAAGCACATGTGTCATGGTCGAGTCCCCATTACTCTTGTCTGTGCTTTGTGTTGGTAATCTCTTCGTTCCACTACACCACGTGAATGTTCCTTTCCATTCCTATGGGAATATTATTAGAGTCAAGCTTTCCCACCACCAATTTAGGTTTTCCTGGAAATGTGTCTGTGGAATGGGTACATCAAACAATTCTCTTTTACTCATTTTAATCTCATGTCTAGCTCTTTCCGGTGTGTATGACCCTGAAAACAATTACATAAACACTCTCAGCCTCAGTTTCCTCACCTGTAAAAAGGAGGAAAGAATGTTTTCTGCTCAGTGCCCTCGCAGAAATTAATTTGTTCACAAGTGTTTCTCGAGTATCTGCCATGAGCCAGGCAAGCAGACTTCCATGTGCTACAGAGATGATCAGAGTGGCCCCCAAATTCTTGAGGGGAGTGCACACACACACACACACACATATACACACACATGACCAAGAATAGTGATTCCTGGGCACATCTTAGAGAAATTGGTTTAGGAAGTCTCTTCCTAAGGGACATTTGGGAAAGACCTAAATGAGGAGTGAGCCATGAATGTACCAGCGGTACATCCTTCCAACGAGAGGAGGTGGCAGGCTCCAAAGCAGAGCAGAGTAACCACAGGGACACGGGGAGAACAGCGATCAAGTGGACACTTGTCTCCTTGTGAGGCGAGAGAGGGAAGGTCTCAAACGTGTAGTCAGGACTGTGATTTGTTCAAAGGTTGACCACCATGTAATACTGGTGGTCAAAAGCCTAAAATATGCATCTATGGAATTCTCGACTATCATATACTATTTCTCTTGTATAGCATTTCTAAAAAAAGTACCTTCAGGCTTTCAAAGATATTTTCAAAAAGGGCCAAAAGCTGAGGAATAAATCAAAACCATATTGCAAAAAGAAAGCTTATTCTGAGGGGGGAACCGTATGAAAAGTAGGTCTATAAGGTTCTCCATCTTCTGGAGATATCTACTCCACTCAATTTTCGTCAAATTTTAGGTAACAAAATGCATAGGGACTTTTGTTCCAGCTGTGCTCCAAGCCCTAAAAAGAGTGGTGAACGGTTGAGTTCCCACTCATGAAAGGAGCTCCGGCCTGAATTTGCTGTGACAGAGTTCTTTCCTATTATGTCTTCGGAAAAACCAAAAAATAAAAACCTTTCTTTTGGGGGGAACATGAATAACACATTCAGGATGTTCATGAACTCTAGCTGTTCAAGGAGAATAATTATAAATGAGCATTCAGGGAACCAACCCCGACGTAAATATGATAACATTACCAATTCTTCGCAACACCCACATTTCCTTAGTAAATTGTATCCCATAACTTCAACCAGAGGTAGCCACTGTCCTGACTCTTAAAATAACCAGTGTCTTGTTTCTATTTATACTTTTTAACCTTCAGGATGGAAACATCTCTAGAAATCCTAGGTAACCTTTCCAGTTTTTGAACTTCATGTAAGTGAAATCATACTGCATGCCACCTGTTTGCTTCTCCTCTTTCAGTCGACATTATGTATTTTTAGTTCACTTCCTTTGTATTTTAAGATGTCGTCTGAATATCCAACACTATTCATTTTTTTTCATTTTGCATTTTGAATCCCGTTTATTGAACACAGTGCTCTATTCTGCACAACAAGGTATTTGAAGGACAGTGCCTAAGCTGCTACCAAGTTACCAAACTCAAAACAAAACATTTCTAGTCCTGAGTATGGAATAAAACCAGAAAGTAAAGCACACATGGTGAAGGTGACTTGCAAGACCTTGAATAACAGCTGCAGGGGGTGGGGGAGGCCCCGCTGCCCCTGCAGAGCTGGCTCTCCACTTGCGCACCAGTTTCAGAGAGAAGGGAGACCTGGGCTGGGATGCCTGTGCATGGTCTTGCGGAAACAGCACCGCTGTCGGTGGCGAACACCGGCGATGGCCGGACAGGGCGCAGGGGGACGGCAGCAGGGGCGCAGTGCCCGGAGCAGGAACAGCTCGTGCGGGACAACGCGCCTTTTCCCCAGGAAACCTGCAGACCAACAGGAAGGTCATGACAGGCCACCAGACCAGCCCCCTGCTCCTCTGTGGAAAGAAAACCGCACCCCACCTCCAGGCCGGGGCCACACTGCCCCCTGGAGGCCCGCTTTGCCCTGCCGGCTTTGCCAGGAATGGACTCAGGACTGGAGAGGCGGGAGCTCTTCTCGCCAGCAAACTGGGCGGCATCCCCAGGGCTCAACCCCAACCAGTCACACTCTTGCGGGAGAAACGGCTAACTGGCGGCCTTCAGAGCTGCCCCGAGTGAGGACATCTTTCCTCCACTCTTCCTCAGCTAGCACAGTCACACAGCCGCAGCGGCCACAGAGAAGTTACAGGCGCCGAGGCTCCGGGGCCCTGCTGTGGGGAGAATGCGAGCAGGCGCGGCTCCTGTGCCAGCGGCGGCCAGGAGCAGGACACAGGGCGCAGACGGGGGCTGGGGGCCGGGTGGGGAGGGGACACCTGCCCCTCCGGGAACGCGACCTTCTCTCATCTGTGGGGACGACTGACCCCACATGGGAGGCGGTGGCATCATTCTCCCGGGAGGGCTGAATCGTCCGGTGGGGGAGACGGGGACCTAGGCCGGGAGGCCAGCACAGCGGTGGCAGGTCCTCCGTGCGGTCGACTTGCCCTCCGTCCGTGCTCTTCGGTGCCTTCTCGACTTCGTCTGGGTTCTCAGACTCCATGTATGCAGTCTTTAGACAGGTGGGGTGCATCCTTCCTACAGGCCTGTCCGTCACCTTAATTTTCCCAGAGGAGGCGAGTGTCTCCACAATGCGGTCCTTGGCCACATTCCTAGTGAGCCTCCCCACGCACACTCGGTGGGGTTTAGGGAAAGGGCTCCGCATTTCCTCTCCGTTCCATCTCTTCTGGGTGATTTGGCTTTGGAGCAGGAAGGCCGCCTGTGGTCAGGCCTGTGTCTAGAAGGACTCCGCGGGCCAGAGCCTGTGCTGGAGCCGGAACCGTGGGGTGCCCTGGAACTTCCCGAGCCGCTAGTCCCCTAGAGGAGCCGGAGCTGCTGCTGGAGCCTGAGCCCGGGCCGCCGTGGGGCCCCTGCGGGAGCCTGAGCCCGGGCCGCTGTGGGGCCCCTGCCGGAGCCTGAGCCCGGGCCGCTGTGGGGCCCCTGCTGGAGCCTGAGCCCGGGCCGCTGTGGGGCCCCTGCCGGAGCCTGAGCCCGGGCCGCTGTGGGGCCCCTGCCGGAGCCTGAGCCCGGGCCGCTGTGGGGCCCCTGCCGGAGCCTGAGCCCGGGCCGCTGTGGGGCCCCTGCCGGAGCCTGAGCCCGGGCCGCTGTGGGGCCCCTGCCGGAGCCTGAGCCGGGGCCGCTGTGGAGCCCCTGCCGGAGCCTGAGCCCGGGCCGCTGTGGGGCCCCTGCCGGAGCCTGAGCCGGGGCCGCTGTGGGGCCCCTGCCGGAGCCGGAGCCCGGGCCGCTGTGGGGCCCCTGCCGGAGCCTGAGCCCGGGCCGCTGTGGGGCCCCTGCCGGAGCCGGAGCCCGGGCCGCTGTGGAGCCCCTGCCGGAGCCTGAGCCCGGGCCGCTGTGGGGCCCCTGCCGGAGCCTGAGCCGGGGCCGCTGTGGGGCCCCTGCCGGAGCCTGAGCCCGGGCCGCTGTGGAGCCCCTGCCGGAGGCGCTGCTGGAGCCAACCTGGCGCTGCTGCTGCCATCAGGGGAAGTCCCGCGCCCCTTCTGAGCTGTACCCCTGCTAGGATCCTTCTCACTTAACTCCTCGGTGGCCGCTTTATCCTTAGAATGATCCTTCCTTGGAATTCCTCATCGGCGCGGTCTTCACCTGAGGAAGGAGAAGGGGTCCTTGTGCTGGACTTTTTATTAGGTCTTTGACTCCTAGCAAGCTCTTCTTTCCCACCCCTGATAAATCCGTTCTCCTCTCCGGAGGTGTCAAAGCAGCAATGGTGGCCTCACTGACCTGAACGCTCACTGCTAGCTCGAGTCTCAGAAACTGAAGGATCCCTAATCCATTGCAGATTACGCCAAAGAGCATCAACTTCCTGCCGCCACAACCTCCCCCAGCAACTAAGGCCAGCACCAGTCTTCATTTCTTTATTTCTTCTACTCTTGGTTCACATTTAAATGGTTTTCTACGTGGGGCTGTTAAGACCAGTGCTATTATGACATTTTCTTCATGCCTGCTAGTGCACAAACTTAGGGTATATTCCCAGAAGTATATGCATCTTCAGCTCTGATAGGAAAAGCCAGAACGCTTTCCCAAACGCTTCCACCAGTTACAGCCCTCCCAGTGGTGGAATGCATTTTCCGCTTACTCTACCACTTTAAATTAGTTGTTCATTGTCGCAGCTCTGAAGGCCTTATTCTTCTGGTGTGTGTTTGTACGTAATGATATTTTTTTAAAGTTTATTTTTGAGAGAAGAGAGGGTAAGAGAAAGAGAAAGTCAAAGACAGAGAGAGAAAGAGAGAGAGAATGCCAAGCAGGCTCCACACTGTCAGCACAATGCCCAATGAGGGGCTTGTAAGATCAGGAAGTGTGAGGTCATGACCTAAACTGGACTCAAGGGTCTCAAGAGACACCCAGGCGCCCTGTCGAATGATCTTTTATTGTGCTTTGGATATGCTCTTCATTAAATATTAGTGGCTTGATAAGTTTTTAGAAACTCTTTTAGTGGCCATTTGGATATATCCTCTTTGGTGATGGGCGGGTGCCCTATTTCTATTCATCAGTCTGCTGTTTTCTGACAGATTTTTCGGAGTTCCGTGTATATTTTGGATACTAATATTTAATAGATATTTGCTAAGATTTTCTCCTAAGTTTTCCCTCAGAAATTGTAGAGCGTTAGACCTTAAGGCTGAGTCTGTGATCCATTTTGAATTAATTATTGTGTACGGTGTGAGGTAAGAGTCAAGGTTCATTATTTTCCTTACCAATACCCAATTGTTTGAGTTCCATTCATTCCAAGATTCATGGTTTGCCCATTGAAATAACAAGGCACCAGTGTTTAAAATCAATCGAACATATATGTGTGGTTCTATTCTGGACTTTGTACTAAATTCTGTTGATCTCAGTGTCGATTTTATACTGAAGCATCCTGAATTCTTTATCAAAATTATTTTGGCTATTCTAAGTAAAATTAATTCCCACATTAATTTTATAGTTACCTTGTCAGTTTTGGTAAGAGTGCATTAAATGTATGAATCAACTTGGGAAGGACTGGTAACTTAGCAATATGGAGTCTATTGATCCATGACCAACATATATTTCTCCAATCATTTCTTTTCTCTCAGATGAGAGATTGCTCAGTGCAAAGATTAGACCTATGTTTTGTTAGGGTTATCGGAATTATTTTAATGGAAAATGAAAACAAATAGTGTTGGATATTCAGACAACAATATACTAAAATATAATAAAATCGAGTGAACTAAAAATACATAATTTTGATTGAAAGAGGATAAACAAAGCAGGTGGCATGAAGTATGATTTCATTTACATGAAGATCAAAAACTGGAGAAGTTAACTAGGATTTCTAGAGACGTTTCCATCCTGACGGTTAAAAAGTATAAATAGAAACAAGACACTGGTTATTTTAAGGGTCAGGACAGTAGCTACCTCTGGTTGAAGATATGGGATACAATATACTATGGAAATGTGGGTGTTCCGAAGAATTGTTAATGTTTTCGTCTTGACGTCGGGGTTGGTTCCCTGAGTGCTCATTTATAATTATTCGCCTTGCACAGCCAGAGTTCATGAATGTCCTGAATGTGTTGGTCATGTTCCCCCAAAAGAAAGGTTTTTATTTTTTGTTTTTTCCGAAGACATAGGAAAGAACTCTGTCACAGGAAATTCAGGCCGGAGCTCCTTTCATGAGTGTGAACTTAACCCTTCACCACTCTTCTTAGGGCTTGGAGCACAGCAGGAACAAAAGTCCCTATGCATTTTGTTACCTAGAATTTGACGAAAATTGAGTGGAGTAGATTTCTCCAGAAGATGGAGAACCTTAATAGACCTACTTTCATGCGGTCACCCCCTCAGAATAAGCTTTCTTTTTGCAATATGGTTTTGATTTATTCCTCAGCTTTTGGCCCTTTTTGAAAAAATCTTTGAAAGCCAGAAGGTACTTTTTTACAAGTGCTATACAAGAGAAATAGTATATGATAGTCAAGAATTCCATAGATGCATATTTTAGGCTTTTGACCACCAGTATTACATGGTGGTCAACCTTTGAACAAATCACAGTCCTGACTACACGTTTGAGACCTTCCCTCTCTCGCCTCACAAGGAGACAACTGTCCACTTGATCGCTGTTCTCCCCGTGTCCCTGTGGTTACTCTGCTCTGCTTTGGAGCCTGCCACCTCCTCTCGTTGGAAGGATGTACCGCTGGTACATTCATGGCTCACTCCTCATTCAGGTCTTTCCCAAAAGTCACTTAGGAAGAGACTTCCTAAACCAATTTCTCTAAGATGTGCCCAGGAATCACTATTCTTGGTCATGTGTGTGTATGTGTGTGTGTGTGTGTGTGTGTGTGTGCACTCCCCTCAAGAATTTGGGGGCCATTCTGATCATCTCTGTAGCACATGGAAGTCTGCTTGCCTGGCTCATGGCAGATACTCGAGAAACACTTGTGAACAAATTAATCTCTGCAAGGGCACTGAGCAGAAAACATTCTTTCCTCCTTTTTACAGGTGAGGAAATGGAAGCTGAGAGAGTTTATGTAATTGTTTTCAGGGTCACACACACCAGAAAGAGCTAGACATGAGATTAAAATGAGTAAAAGAGGGGGCACCTGGGTGGCTCAGTTGGTTGGGCGGCCGACTTCGGCTCAGGTCAGATCTCATGGCTTGTGAGTTCGAGCCCCGCATCGGGCTCTGTGCTGATGGCTCGGAGCCTGGAGCCCGCGTCGAATTCTGTGTCTCCCTCTCTCTCTGCCCTTCCCCTGCTCTTACTCTCTCTTTATGTCTCAAAAATAAATTAATGTTAAAAAAAAAATTTTAAAAAAATGAGTAAAAGAGAATCGATTGATGTACCCATTCCACAGACACATTTCGGGGAAAACTGAGCTCGGTGCTGGGAACGTTTGACTCTAAAAATATTCCCATAGGAATGGAAAGGAACATTCACGTGGTGTAGTGGCATGAAGAGATTACCAACAAAAAGCACAGACAAGAGTAATGGGGACTCGACCATGACACATGTGCTTTATTGGAAAAGCAAAAGAAGAAGGACACCAAAAGGCTCATGGAGGACAGCTCACCCCCCAGATGACAGACAGACACATGGCAAGGTGCGATTAGGCCACGACCCCACTGCTCATCTTCCCACGACGTGGTATCGGCTTCGGGAACCCAGCCTTCTCTCTGTCTGTTGTCAACCCAGGTGGCAGGTCAGGGAACGTGCATGGTGTCCTCGCGGCTGAAGGGAAGGGGATGGATCCTGAGACATCCACGGGAGAGCCGTGTCTTGTGGTTTCCTGGTCATGATGCATCCCGCGGCTGTTACTTGCTCTTGGGCGGGCACTTCTGCTGGCAGGGGGGGCACGGCTGCACAGGAGGGCACTTCTGGCAGGGGGGAGGGGGGCACTTGACAGGTGGGCATGGAGGAGGGGGACAGGGCTCCGGACACTTTGGGGGAGGGCACACGGGAGGTGGCTGGCAGGGCTGCTTGCACTGCTGCTGTTGGTAAGACATCCTTCCTGGGCGGCGAGGAGCCTGAGATGCAAACAGACAACGGCTTTGCTGACACAGGCAGTCCCGCTGGCACGACAGCGAGCTGGTCCCGGACCCTCCAGCCTGCAAGGACACTCCGTCCCCTACCACCGTCCGTATGATTCTGTGGAGCTCTCTCGCCCTTCCCTTTGAGCACCTCTTCCCCTAGCTCCTCGGTCTCCTGGTTAATGCTGCATTCTATCACGTGCTACAGACACGATGGCCCGTGTTCTGAAGAGTGCAGACATCAGGTGGAGAAGAAGAACCCAGAGAGGAAACTTCTAGCCAGTCCCCAAACAGACATCTACCAATAGCCTTCTGAGCCCTGGGTGCCGGTCTCACTGACCTGACCGAGGTTCTGAGCCCCGGGATTCTGAGGACTGTGCAGCCTCCCACCCAGCACTCAAGGGGACTGAACTCTGAGAGGGATGCACTTGGGATGTGCGTGGGACAGGGCACAGCACAGCACCTCGTCTCTCTCGTCAGTCAGTCTAGGATTGTACCTCTGACTCCATTTCTATCATGCCCTTCACAGTCACCTTCCAATAACCGGCTAAAATTTACCCCCCAAACCTCGTTGTCTTCTTTCCCCCATGCGTGAACTTTAACGGGCTAAAATACATGGTCACTTGTCTCCTAGATTAAATCCTAACACTACCCAAGTGCCAAAAAAGATCACTAAGACTTGGACTCACCAGAGGCTTCAAGGGCAATGGATACTCAGTGTCTCCAGAAGATAGCACCAGTGTGGTGGAGAGGCCTTTTATAAGGGCCAGGCGGGTCCACGCAGGGGACAGTCCAGGACTGGGATGACGCACTTGTTTCCCAACCAAATTACCATCTGCACGCAGTCTCAGGATGACCCGCCACACTCATGCGGATATCACCGAACTTCCTTGTCCAGCATCTTCCTCACCCTCACTGGGGAAGGCTCAGTGACTCACCTGGGACCTTGTCTCGCCTTCCCATGCCAGTGTCATGTGGCAATTAGGGAACCTGAGATAGTGTTTTGGACAGCCGTGATGGTCTTCCAGAGTCACAGGTGGTGCCTCCCTGTCCCAGGCCCCCCCCCCCCAGAACCTTAAATGTCACACTTACTGCCCCATTGAGTCTCACCTGCCCAGCATCCAGCTTTGTTCCCTTTGAGAGTAGAGAGTAGGGCGAGCCGGCCCTGCAGCCTGGCCACATCCTACTCCTCACCCACAGTTTTCCTTTACAATGAACCCTTTTGACCATGTCCTTCTGGTCTCCAGGCTCTTTGGACAATTACGTGGCTTTAACAGAGCCACAGTCCTCTCTTGGTTCCTAGAGGCTGACCGCCCCAGGTGGGGCATGTTGTTACATGGCTCCAGTAATGGCCTTCGGCAGGCCAGCACAATCCCTGTTTTCTAGGCCACCGGCTCGGCCCCTCCCAAAGTCTCCACACTTGCAGTTTTACACACTTACAGGATGTGCTCTCTGTGGCCTTCATCAGCTGGGGGACATCACATCATGATGTGCACCCCTATGTTTATTGCAGCTTTATTCACAAGAGCCAAGATCTGGAAGCAGCCCAAGCGTCCACTGAGAGATGAGTGGGCAAAAGAACTGTGGTAAATACATACAATGAAAAATCACTCAGGCAAGAAAGACAAAATCAAAAACAAAAACAAACAAAATGAAACAAAATAAAAACAAGGAATCCTTGTCTTTCCCCAAAACATGGATGGACCTGGAGGGTGTACCATTAAGTGGAAGTCCAAGAAAGATAAATACGTGTGATTTTTATGCATATATGGACTTTAAGAAACAAAATGAACAATGACAACAGAGACAAACAAGAGAGCAAACTCTCAAATACAGAGAGCAAACTGCAGGTAGTCAGAGGCGGGGTAGGTGGGAGCTGGGGAGAAATAAGTGAGTGGGTTAAGAGTACACTAACTGTGATGGGCACTGAGTGATGTACAGAATTGTTGACTCACTACGTTGTATGCTTTAAACTCACATAACACTGTTTGTGAATTATACTTCAATAAAAAATGAGCTATATATCTGCCTCAACGTTTTGCTGCAGAAACTCAGCAAAATACCTAATATAAGGCACATTAGGTGGTAGGTCTTCAAGAAATGCAGCTGTCCACATATCTGATAAGGCGTTAATTTCCAAAATCTATAAGGAACACTTTCTATGCCATAGCAAAAAGAAGGATATTGTTAATTTTTCATTTATTTTTCAATGCTATTTATTTTTGAGAGGGAGAGAGAGTGCAAGGTGGGATAGACAGAGAGACAGAGGCCTAGGTCTAAAGCAGGCTCCAGGCTCTGAACTGTCAGCAAGGAGCCCAATGTAGGGCTGGAACTCATGAGGTGCGAGATCATGGCATGAGCCATAGTTCGATGCTTAACCAACTGAGACACCCAGATGCCCCCAAAACTTTAACTTTTCAATGCAGAAACTCTTTGAACAGCCATTTCATCAAAGACATAAAAGGCCAACCGCTACACGTAAAGACACTCCACACCACTTGTCATTAGGGAAATGCAAATCAAAATCACATGCCATATCACTTCACACCTGTTAGGATGACTGCCATAAGAAACAAAAGAAAAGGACAGTAACTAATATTAGTTTGGTTGTGAGGCTGTAGAGAAAAGGGAACATTTTGTACACGGTTCGTGGAAATGAAAAATGGTGAAGTAACTATGAAAAACAGTATGGACGTTCCTCAAAACTTGAAAAATAGAACTACCCTATGATACAGCAATCCCTTGCCTGGTGTTTACCCATAAGAATTCAAATCGGGATCTGGAAGAAATATCAGCACTCCTGCATCCATTTCAGCGTTACTCACAGCACCTCAAAGTCTATCAGCAGATGAACGGATAAAGAAATGTGGTATATTGGTATACAGGTACCGTGGTATATTATTCAGCCATGAGATAGAAGGAAACATTTCCATCTGAGACAGCATGGATAAACCCGGAAGATGATATGTCAAGAGGAATAGGCCAGGTCCAGAAGGATAAATACTGCATGAACCCCCTGAATGAGGTATCTAAAATAGTCAAACTCATGGAGATAAGAATAGAATCATGGTTGCCAGGGACTGGGTGAGGGAAACGATGACATACTTATCAACAGGTATAAAGTCTCATTATGCAAAATGAATCAGTTCTAGAACAGCTTACCACAGCATACCTGTAGATCCCAATACTGTACTGGACACTTATGAATCTATTAAGTGGGCGACCTCATGTAAGGTACTCTTACCACGATAGAACTTGTTTCAAAAGAAAAGAAACACGACCCCTTAAAGGTAGAAAAATAATAATATAAGGCACTAATCACAATACCAGGAGAGACTGGCATTATGGGGATAAGGCCCCTCAGGCTAAGATCTTTCCTGCCCCCTCTCTTCCAGCTGACATCACTGCTCATCGGAAGGCATCAGTGGGACACTGTTCCTGCTTCTTACCTCAAGAAGGACCCTCGTCTGCCTGCGGGAAGCCTTCCCACCTAGTGCTCTTTACCCAGAAGAACGCTGTGCACCATCTGCAGTCTTTCCAACTTGACTGGGGGGGAAAGGGACCTGGAAGGTGTTGGTGGCTCAACATGGGGGTTTGAAGAGGTGGGAACCTCCATGGGTGGTCCCCTGTTCCTGATCTCTCTCAGCAGCTCAGAGGAGCAGCTCAGGGGATGCTTAGCTGGTCCTGCCTAGCACCCTGACGTTCAACGTTAGAGTCCCCTGGATGGCCATTGGAGGCTGACATCTTTCAGGGATGCCAGAAGGAACAGGGATGCTCTTGGGATTCCAGAACATACTTCATCATGTTGAAATCCTAGAAACTAGAGGCGGTGCCCGTTGGGTAGGGAATGACCTAAGGATCCTGTGATTCACAACAGTTCTACCGATCCAACATTAGACCCGCTTTTCTTTGCCTCATGAATTACTAAGAGATTCCAAAGTTATTTTCACCAGTAAACTACTTGGGTTATCCTTTATGTTTGATGAACTGGAGGAGGATCAGATTTTCTTCCAGTGAGATCACTCGATGAGGTTACTGACATCAGAAAGAAGGACGATTATTTCTTGATTGGCAGAGATGTGAGTGAAGGAGAGATGGCCCAACTTTTCACAAATAATGGTAGTCCAGGCAATCTGTTCGATACGATTTGACTATTAATAATACATGCAAGTATTCAAAAAATACAATATTTGAATAAAGAAATCTGTTGGCACACATTGTTAGCTAATTGGCATGGTATACACACAATGATTGGGTTTCAATCCAGAGTCTCTGAGTTAGGTGTGTACCGCTGAGTGCTTTTCTTAGCACTTCTACAGTCCTCTGTTTCCTCGTGAAGAAAATGGTAATAGTACTTCTCTGACTTCTTTTATCGTACAAAAGATTATTTAACACAAATATATACTTTTAATTTTTTTAATGTTTGTTTATATTTGAGAAAGAGAGAGAGAGAGAGGCGGGAGTTGGGGGAAGGCAAGAAAGAGGGAGAACACAGAAGCCAAAGCAGGCTCCAGGCTCAGAGCTGTCAGCACAGAGCCCAACGAGGGGCTCAAACGCACGAGTTGTGAGATCATGAGATGAGCCGAAGTCGGAAGCTTAACTACCTGAGCCACCCAGGCTCCCTTAACACAACTCTTAAAGGCTGGAAATCAAAAGGCTGAGAGACTTGATCCCACATTCCTGGTTTGCAAAATTCGATTTTGAAGGGAAGGACACAGCTATGTCATTGGCATTCGATACAGAAAGAAAGCAAGGGAAGTAGAGAGGGGGAGGATAAGGGAGAGGAAAGAAGAGGAAAGGGGAAAGAGAAATGGCTGTATGTCCCAAGGGCCATTTAGATTTCACTTGAGTTAACATTTGTAGCCGAGATCTTTCTCTAAGTGAGTTGATTCTTGGCATTGGGATGGGAACACGTTTTGTCCTCCACGTGTCAGCGAGGTGGTCCTCTTCCCACACATCACGCGAGCCTGGGGTGTTGCCCTCTCGTACATACTTTGAGGCTCCAGTAACTTGAGTATTCTTGACTTCCTCCCTCCCACCACGTTATGTGCTGTTATTCCTTCACACACACCCAGTCATGCCAGCTTCACAGACTAAATATTTCTGGAATCCACTTCACCCCTTCTGTGCTGACTACCATGGCCCTAGTTCAGGGCCGACTCATCTGCCCAATAATTACCCTTCCTTCCCAACATAGCTTTCTTCCCCATTCTTGTTTGATTCAAAACCATGTTCTGCATTACAGTAGGAACAGTCTATTCACAAGTCCGAGCCAACCGTGTCACCTGCCTGCTTAGAACATTTCGACTTGGCAGGGTAAGTCCCTGGTCCAACACACAGCCATTCCCTGCCCTCCAGCCTCCTTCCTTGTTGCTCCATCCATTCCTTGATCCACATGCGGTTACAGAATCAGTGTTCTGGTAATTTCCTCACACACCATCTTCCTCTCCCCTCACAGCATTTATTCATCATTTTTACCTGGACACAACCGACACCATTCTCAACAAAGCCATCACTTCAGTGAAAAGCCTTTCTGGATCCCTTCTCTGGGGGATCAGGGGACAGATGTCACACCTGAGAGTCTCGTGAACGTGTCTGAGCCTCAGTGATGACATCCATGCGCCCTCAGAGGGCTTTCCACGCACCTGCTTCTCCCCCAAGCCTGCAGCTCTTCCACCACAGGGACCGTGGCTTCCCCATAACGCATGTGGCACACATGGCCAAGACCTGAACAGATCAGAGGCAGAAAGAGTATCTGTTGAATATATAAATGGTTTAGGTTCCTCAATTCTGTTATCTGACATGAGCTTCACAACAATGTTGTGAGTTCCTGGGAGGGAAACCATTTTGCTACCTCCGAGACAGGAAAAAAATGACATATAACTGCAATGGATTCTCTGCCCCTCCTCATTCACCCACCCCACCTCACTCCTGCTGCTGAGTCGTCTTTTGTGCTACTAAAGTGGTTAGTGGATAAAGAGGACACAAAGAATTACAGATCCCAGCTAGGTCAACACCAGGATGAACAGGAAACCACTGGCAAAGCAAAACCACTGAACTGGAAATGGGGAGGGATGGGCAAGGGAAACAAAAGCAGCCAACACTGAGCTGTGTTTGGAGCTTAGAGGAGCAAGTGAGGGAGAAATAGAGGCAAGATGTGGAAGAGAAGAGGAGAGGACGGACAAGAATAGGAGAGGCACGAGAGTTAAGGGCAGTGGCTATGCAAAGTGAGTACAAATTTTGGGAAATACGTAAAGAAGATTTGAGGGTTTTTTGTTTTTTGTTTTTGGGGTCGTTTTTGTTTTTGTTTTTGCAATGTATGTATTTCCAGTTTCCCACTTTTGTTTCAAATTTAAATTCAGATTAGTTAACATATAGGGTAGTACTGGTGCCAGGAATAGAATTCAGTGACTCATCACTTACACATAACACCCAGTGCTCATCCCAGCAAGTGCCCTCCATAACGTCCATCACCCATCTAGCCCATCCCCCAACCCACCTCCTCTCCAGCGACCCTCATTTGTTCTCTGTATCTAACAGTCTCTTATGTTTAGCCTCTCTGGTTTTCTCTTACATTCTTTTTCCTTCCCTTCCCCTGTGTTCATCTGTTTTGCTTCTAAATTCCACATATGAGTGAAATCATATATCTGTCTTCCTCTGACTGATTTATTTCACTCAGCACAATACAGTCCAATTCCATCCACGCTGTTGCAAATGCCAAGATCTCATTCATTTTCATCGCCGAATAGTATCCCCTTGTTTATCTATACACCACATCTACTTATACATTCAGCAACTGATGTACATTTGTGCTCTTTCTATAATTTGGCTGTTATTGAGAGTGCTGCTATACACATTGGGTCCAGTTTACCACTTGAAAATATACATTTAAATTTATTTAAGCATTTCAACTATTTTCACATTGGTTTTCTTCCTGAAAACTTGTATCGGTTTTTCTTTTGAGTGCCCCCCTGAGCTACATCCAGAAGAAGCTTGTTCAGCCCTATTTGAGGTATATTTTGCGAATGACTGCTCAGGTTTGAAAACCCCAGGGTCAAGTGTCACCTGAATCATGAACTGCATCAGGACTCAGCGAGGGGCCCCCGCCTCCTATTAGCTGGGCTGCTGAAAGATGGAGAAGAGGAGTGACAGTCGCGTCCTGCTCACTGTGAATATTCTTAGGCATCAAATGGACAGAATGGTAAAGACTACTCCAAAGTCAGGAATGTGTTCTCAGGGTCCGAGTGTTAAGTGATATTCCTTTATTTTTTTAAATGTTTATTTAATTTTTGAGAGACAGAGCATGAGTCAAGGAGGAGCAGAGAGAGAGGGAGTCAGAATCTGAAACAGACTCCAAGCTCTGTGCTGTCTGCACAGAGCCCGACCCGGGGCTCCAACCCACAAACTGAGATCATGACCTGAGCCGAAGTCAGATGCTTAACCGACTGAGCCACCCAAGACCCCTTAAGTGACATTTCTAAATAGATAATGCCTACAACCTCCCTTGTGAAATAGAGAAGAGGAAACTGCACTTCGTCCCGGGTCCACAGATATCAGTAGTCCTAGGAAACGAATGTATCCTTCTGACTGCAATGAGTGACCCACCTTCCTTTTCCTCCTGCTCCGGAGGTGCTGGACACTTGAAGCCTCCGCTTCTCCTTGAAGACCACGTGGACACTGACGTCCTGGGCCAGGAGTATGGGAGGAGCCGGAACATAGGAGTTGTGAAGCCATCCTGCTGAACGGCAAGCCCAGGGCCCTGGCCAGTGGCCAGTGTGAGATGAGGGACGGCAGAGGCCTGCCACCCATTCATGGGGTGGGAGCCTCCAACTCCACGGTCTGACCAACCCAGACCCCTGCCTTCCATCGAATCCAGGCAACCAGTGCTGAACCCAATGACTCTCTGGTGAACTATGTGTGTCGATCATCGTACTTGCCCACCTGATATTTTAATTTCTATGCATCCTGTTATGTTACAGGAAGTCTTAGGAGCCCCTCAGTTCTGCGAGTTCATCTCATTCAGTCTGGGTCTTGATGTCAACCACGGAGCATGGTGCACGACCAGGACCTGCCAGCACAGGTTAGGAATGGCTCTCTGGATCTGCCCTCTCTGCCCTCTCCCAGCACGCAGGTCCACGAGGGAGACCAAGCAGGGAAGGAGCTCCAAGTTTTGTCCATGTGTCTGGGGAGGAAGAGGAGGCCGCGCGAGGCAGGGCACCAGCTGTCCCACCTGACTCCCGCCACCCCTGACTAGAGAGTGGAACCCCAGCCCCGAGGCTCAGGGCCCTGAGGTTCAGCGAGGCTCCATGTACAACAAGAAAGACATTTCTGAGTCAGAGTTGCCCCCAAGGCTGGGACTGTCACTGGTGGAGCCATGAAACCTCCGCCTGATGCAGACATCAGGCTGGAAAGGGAGAAGGTGCTTTTGAATCTTGCAACAGGATTTTATATGCAGATGTGAGACTCATCACCGTGATGGGGCCATGCTGGCCAGACTCTGCAGGCCTCCAGTTTACCTGGGAACTGATAAGCACAGGGCTCCATAAGCTTGGTGTCCTGGGAAAAAAAGAAAGAAGGAAAAGGACACTTGAGAGACTTAATGACTCTCAAAGACTACGAACAAACGGAGGGGAGCGGGGTGTGTGTGAGGGGGGAGAGTGAGTGACGGGCACAGAGGAGGGCACTTGTTGGGTTGAGCACTGGGTGTTGTCTGGAAACCAATTTGACAATAAATTATTTAAAAATAATAATAATAAATAAACATTTAAAAAATAATAAAAAAATAAATCAACTTAAAAGTCTCAAAAAAAAAAGAGAAACAATATACTTTACTAGTTTTGTGTGGGCTTTTTGCTGCTGTTTTTAAATCCGTATGTACAAAATTTAAAGGAAGGAAGCTTCAAATGAGAGATTTCATATGATCCTTTAAAATCTGGAATGAACCAACAAGCAGTCTAAGGCTCCGGAATGTTTTTACTAGGTGGAGAAGAATTGCTAAACAAAATTGCTAAACACGCTCCTCAGGGACCTTGTAACGCCCGTGCCGGCTGCGGGTGTAAGAGCCGGGAGCTCTCCTGTAGTTGGACCTGTACCATCTCTCTCCCTGGGGCAGCTCCGTGCTCTCTGATCAGCCCTGTGAGACAGCGGCAGTGTGGGATTGCCCGGGTGGACTTGAGGAAAGTCCAGAAGCTGAGCTTCCTGCCTAAATCTGGAATGCTGGTGGGGGAACGGGGTCTCGTTTGTGACGTAAAAAAGCCAGGACAAAAGGCTATGTGAAACCATCCCTATGATTTTCTACAAAATTATTTTAGACCTGGATTGTGTGTGCATGTGTTTATGTGAGGGTTTTGTCAATACATCCAAAGGGTATATAGGTTCTTATAGTTGATGTTAATTATACTTGGATTAAAAAAAAATGAAGTCATATTATCCGGAATAATCACTATTAACATCTTGGTGTGTTGACTGCTTCACCTTTTTTCTTTCGTTTGCTTTTTCTTTGCTTTAAGCTTTTTATTTTGAGAAATTTAAGACATGTATGGAAGTACTAAATATCTGTTATCACTCCAAATGAGTAACTATTGATATCATGTGTTAGAATTTTTCACAATAACTACTTTTTAAAATTATGAAATGTATTTATACTCTTTCATTTGAAAGAGAAATATAACTAAAAAGAAAAGGCTAAGACTTTGACTCCTCTTTTAACTCATTCCCAGAATCAAAGAGACATGAGTGTCGCATACTAGTTATTTCAATTTAAAATGTTCATACTGAAGCATAATTAGCAACGAAAGTTGTTTAGTGTCAGGTGTACAATGGTTCAACGACTTGATACATTACTCAGTGCTCATCACGGTAAGTGTGCTCTCAATCCCCCTAATCTATAGGTCCCATCCCCCACCCACATCCCTCTGGAGACCACCCGTTTGTTCTCTGTGTTTAAGGGTCTTTTTTGTTGTCTCCTCTTCTTTGTGTTCATTCTTTTGTCTTGTTTCTTAAATTCTGTGTATGAGTGAAATCCTGTGGTATCTGTCTTTCTCTGAGTTCTTTCCCTGAAGCTCCAACTCTTATAACAACATTTAATATTTAACAATAATAATTATATAATTATATATAATATGTAAATAATGTATATAATTCATATTTATATTATTAAGTAAACACACGTGTGTGTGTATACACTCACTTTATTTATCCATTCACCTGTCAATAGATACTTGGGTTGCTTCCATATCTTGGTTATTATTAAATAATGTTACAATAAACATCGCAGTACATAGATATCTTTTTTTAAGATTTTATTTTTAAGTAATCTGTACATTCAACATGGAGCTCGAACTCATAACCCTGAGTTGAAGAGTCGCGTGCTCCAGTGCCTGAGCCGGCCAGGTGCCTCGGGAGTGCACGTGTCGTTTCGTACTAGTACTAGTGTTTTCATTTTCTTCGGGTAAATAGCCAGTAGTGGATTTACTGGATCTTGTGGTAATTCTATTTTATTTTTTAAGGGGCTCCCATACTGTTTTTCACAGCGGCTACACCGATTTGCATTCCTACCCACAGTGCACCTGTGTTTCTTTTCCTCCACGTCCTTGCCAACACTTGTAATTTCTTGTGTTTTTGATTTTAGCTATTCTGACAGGAATAGGGTGCAGTTTTCATTTCCATTTCCCTGATACATAGCGATGTTGCCAATCTTTTCATCTGTTTGTTCATCATCAGTATATCCTCTTTGGAAAAATGTCCATTCAGGTCCTCTGCCCATTTTTAATGGGATTATTTTTGAGGGTGTAGACTTTATATATTTTGGATATTAACTATTGATCATATACATCACTTGCAAATACTTCTCCCATTTAGTAGGGTGCCTTCTTCGTTTTCTTTTTTTTATTCATTTTTTTAAACTTTTTTTTTAATCTTTATTTATTTTTGAGAGAGAGAGAGACAGACAGACAAACAGAGCATGAGCAGGGAAGGGGCACACACAGAGAGGGATACACAGAATCTGAAACAGGCTCCAGGCTTTCACACAGAGCCTGATGCGGGGCTCGAACTCGGAAATGGTGAGATCATGATCTGACCCAAAGTCGGCAGCTCAACCCACTGACCACCCAGGCACCCCTGTTTTCTTGAGGGTTTAGTAATATGTAGTATTTTTATATATTTCATATATACATATGCCCATAGAAATTAATAATATTGATTTTTGTGTATTTTTATACACAAAATGACGACTATCTATCTAGTCCATGTATACACACACTCAGATTTTATTTTTAAAAAGCTTCTATGATTTCCTAAAGTTACTATCAATAATTAATTAATTTTTCCTAATTCTTTTATTTGTAAAAGAAGTTACTTATAAGTAATGGCTCATTCAAGTCATTGGCTTTTAGGTATAGAGGATTTTTGATGAAAACAAAACAAAACCACAAACAGGCTGTTCATGGACATAATCAACTGAGTTAGGGATTTCAGCACATTTTTCTCAAACTCTATCTCCCTCGCTCCCTCTTTCTCATTATCTATTTACATACAAAATTAAATTTATTTAATCAACCTATTTTTTAAAAATCACATAATCTTTTTAAAATTAAAAATAACATAATGGTTACACTGTATATAACATATAGATTAAGATTTACATGCCTCTCTCTGTACTAAAACATAATTACTAATGTTTATTAAGTAAGTACCTACTGGGAGGCAGTCACTTCTCATTTAATTATGATCACAGGAACTCTCAGGGTAAATACATTTATTTTCTCCATTTTCCAGAGAAGTGCAGAGGCATCTCCTGGTTACATGACTCACGTAGGCTCGGTCATACAGGAAGCTGTAGACTGAGGACTGAGTTTCCCAAAGCCCCCGGGTTTCTGTTACATAATATGCAGCTGGCTCTAGTTTCGTCTCAGCTTCTATTTCAGTCACATGCTCAGGATTTGGGTTCTCTGCCTGCCTGACCGTGTATAGAATCTATCTCCCTTCCTTAGCACTCTTCTTTATTAGGTTTTAAATACATTGCACAAGCTTATACAAACTAAAAGAGGCAGCATACGTCAATGGCACACATGCTTACCCATGTATTACACACTCGTTCCAGTATGGGTCACATGTATTCTGATAGTTAATGTCCATTTGTCAGTTTGCAATGATTGGTCCAATGCATAGACGAGGGAATGCAGCAGCTCTGTTGTCTCTGAAGCGACTTTCCCCTCCACCTTCACCATTTCCTGTGGATTATCCACTCTGCCTCTGCCATCGGGTTTCTATTTTCCCCACGGCCCGCCTTCCTGCACACTTGCCAACCAACATACGCCAGTTACTGGAAAGCCGCTTCTCCCCAGCTGGGCTCAGTGCCCATTGCACCTTTCTTTCCTTTTTTTTTTTTTAAATTTTTCCTTCGTCTTCTTGGATCCTTGAGTCTGATCATTGTAAATGTTTCCCCACAAGGTGTTATATGGCCTTCTACTTTTAGGCTGGTTGAAGTTATGGCATATAATTTACTAAGGAAAGTGGATGTTTCGAAGAACTGGTAATGTTATCGTCCTGACGTCGGGGCTGGTTCCCAGAGTGCTCATTTATAGTTATTCGCCTTGTACAGCTAGAGTTCATGACCGTCCTGAATGTGTTGGTCATGTTCCCCCAAAAGAAGGGTTTTCATTTTTTGGTTTTTCTGAAGACATAATAGGAAAGAACTCTGTCACAGCAAATTCAGGCCGGAGCTCCTTTCATGAGTGGGAACTCAACCGTTCACCTCTCTTCTTAGGGCTTGGAGCACAGCAGGAACAAAAGTCCCTATGCATTTTGTTACCTCAAATTGATGAAAATTGAGTGGAGTAGATTTCTCCAGAAGATGGAGAACCTTATAGACCTACTTTTCATGCGGTTCCCCCCTCAGAAGGAGCTTTCTTTTTGCAATAGGGTTTTGATTTATTCGTCAGCTTTTAACCCTTTTTGGAAATATCTTTGAAAGCCTGAAGGTACTTTTTTAGAAGTGCTATACAAGAGAAATAGTATATGACAGTTGAGAATTCCATAGACGCACACTTTAGGCCTTTGACCACCAGTATTACATGGTTGTCAACCTCTGAACAAATCACAGAATCAACACTACACGTTTGAGACCTTCCCTCTCTCACGGCACAAGGAGACAAGTGTCCCTAGATCGCTGTTCTCCCCGTGTCCCTGTTGTTACTCTGCTGTGCCTTGGAGCCTGCCACCTCCTCTCGTTGGAAGGATGTACCGCTGGTACATTCATGGCTGACTCTTGTATTCATTCAGGTCGTTCCCAAAAGTCACTTAGGCAGAGGCTTTCTAAACCATTTTCTCTACGGTGTGCCCACGAATCACTATTCTTGGTGATAAAGCAACAATGGAAGAAGAATAGGAAGGAATAAAAGGAAGGGATGGTGTGGGATCTCCCAAAGACCAGGATGTGCCCACAAAGCTGCTCTTACACCCCGCAGTATCTCTCAGGAGGGCTTTGATCAACTTTGCACCTCAACCTTGTTTTTTGTTAAAAACCATCCGAGTAATCATGGAAAATGCTAGAGACCAAATAAATGCATCTCCTGGAAACACGTAGGAATGTCAATTGTTACATTCTTACCCTTTAATTGTATAATGTTCCCCACATTTTTTCTAGGCGAGGTTTTGTTTTAACAAAGCTTATAGGGGCCAGTGGGTGGCTACGTAGGTTAAACTTCCGACTCTTGTTTCTTGTTTTCTGCCGGGTCGGGAACTCATGGTGTGAGAACCAGCCCTGCACTTGGCTCTGCACTGACTGGCGGAGTCGGCTTGGGATTCTCTCTCTCTCTGTCTCTCCCTCCCCCTCCTGCTCTCTCTGTGCCTCAAAATACATAAATAGACGTTAAATATTAACAAAAGAACACAGACACTGGGAAGTCAGACACCTCAAGGTATTGATTTCAGGGGAGAACCGAAGGAAAGACAAACGCCTAGGATTTCAACTGTGTGTGGACTCTCCAAAACAGAACAGCTGAGCAAAGGAAGCAGAAACAGACCCAAGGACAGATAATGGCGGTTCCCAGAGGGGAGGGCAGTGGGGGGAGGGGAGTGGGGGGCGTCCGTTCTTCCAGTTCTGGAAAAAGTAGGTCTCAGGGAGGAAGGCACGGCAGAGGGATCTGGTGGACAGGGCCTGCAGCGATGCGGCCCTGAGGGGACAGACCGACCACGCCCGAGGGGAGCGTGAGTTCAACAAGCCCCTGCAAGATCTGGCCTGTGACTCTCTCGCTAAGTTCATTTCTTCCAGGCTCCCTCCCACGCGTTCTATGCAGCCACTGGCCACATCGATGTCCTGTGACCACGCATCTTCCTTAGCCTTCCCTTTGCTGGGATGGGTCTATTCCGCGTATTCCCATGGCTGGCTTATTCCACTCACGGCTCTGACACTGGCAGACCCCAATGCCCTGTCCACTTTTTTTTAATCCTCCAAATCCATTTAGTAAATATTCTCAAGAGCGTTTATGACTATCTGCTATTATACACTGATTCATATTTATTCCTTAATAACTCTTCCCTCCCACATCATTTAAGGTACAAAGACATAGTCTTGATGTTTCGTCCACCACTGTATATCCCTTCCCCATAAGGGTGCCAGCATAGAGTATACATTGTTTGAGTACATATATTTAATACAGTTTTCCGTGAATATATATCTTTTGGATGACTGAAGGAATGGGTGGTTTCTTAGGGCAACCCCGAGTTGAAGATACCATTTTCCAGCAAAATAAGAACACATCACTTGTAGGCAGCAGAGCCGGCATTTGGCCAAATTAAAACGAACAAAATTTCTGTACTCAACCTAAACAGACACGTTTCAAATCAAACCCAATTAACTTGGCTTGTATCAGTAAGCATTCAGAGGTTAGAGTGACAGAAAAACAAAAAGAAAACCATTTCCCACTAATCCGATATAGTTAACAACCAAGATTAAAGACGAAAGACACTTGTGTGCCATCATCAACAATGCTTTATTAGGGAAGGAGAAGTAAAGTTATATGTACCGAAACCAAAAGAAAAAAGAAAAACAAAATCATTGCCCAGGGCTCAGGCCCAGATCAAAGAAAGGCTCTATTTTAAGGAAGGTAGACTTGTTCCTCTTGATTTCCTGGGTCTCTGGTAAAGAGTTGTCCTAATCCAGACAGGAACCTGACCCTAAGAGGAAAGAGGTGGCTTCAGAATTAAGTCTCTTCTATGTGGAACATCAGCCCGGGAAGAGCAGAGATTCAGGGAACGCCATGGGCCACCGGGGCAGGTTTCAGAGAGAAGCTGCTGCTGCTGAAGCGTGGGGGGGGACTTTGTTTTGTTTGCATGATGGTCTTGATGGCTTTTGCTCCTGCTGCTCCTGGGTGGTCACTTGTGCTGGCATGGTGGTGGCTGCACAGGGGGACACTGCTGCTGGCAGAGTGGCCGTACACACATCGGAGGTGGGCATGGCGCTGGATACATTGGATAAGTGCATGGCCACGGGTTCATTGGATAAATGCATGGCCCTGGGCACACTGGAGGTGGGCATGGCGGTGGGCACATGGAAAGTGGTTGGCACTGCTGCTTGTGCTCTTGCTGCTGCTGATCGGACATCTTTCTGGATGTCAGAGAACCTAAAAAAATGCAAGTGTCCTTGTTTTCAAGAGGATCACTCTTGCAGACAGAGCAAGCCAAAACCCATCAAATAAGCACAAAGTTATTTCCCTGGATAAACTTGTTCTCTGACTCTCTCTTTAAGACTCTGTGTGACTCCCTTTTTGTTCTTGTTAGGATCCTGCCTTATCAGTATCTTGTGCATTTGGGGCCACGTTATCTCAACTTCTCTTTACCTTGTCCAATGACAAAATTGTCTCTCTGTCTTGAGATAACAACACATAGTGGGATGTATGCGGATACAATCTCAAGAACAAAGATGCTGATTTTCTGGCCAATACCGAAGCAAGTCTCTACCCGCATGGCTCCCATGAGACCCTGATGGAGATCTAACTAAGCTGCTGTGGGTGCTAAGGCAAGGTCTGTCCAGAGAGAATTGCCAAAGTGTAGGCCCGCCCTCAAAGGGCTCAAGGGAGAGGCTGGCGATACGTGAGAGGCTCTCTCTTATATTAATCCGTCATGACCAAAGAGAGACTCTTGCCCTCACTTGTTCTCAGCTCAATATTATTCCCTTAATTAGTTTTTGCATAAGAATTTCAACCTTATAAGAGAAAGAAGCATACTTCACAATAAAAAATAGCTCACTTACATCCTTGCTCTGACAGAGTATGCATGCTATTCCGGAAAAATAGCTATTGCTGCTTACGAATTAATTCAGACACCATCTAATATCCCCCAAACATATAGAACTCCCCTCCACACGCACACACCCTATCAGACTCACTTGATTCTCCAGAGCTCTTGGGGAGCTGAGCAGGAAAAGGGTAGCAATGATGTGGCAGGTGTCCCCTTTATATGGCTGGGTGTCCCCCACCTTCAGGAAGTGAAGAAGCTTAAGGGTTCTGGGCAGGGCCAGTTCTTTGGAAACCACATTCAGTTCTTATCAAAATTCCAAACTGTTTTTTCACTTTGATTACAGGAAACATCCTGCTGTGGGATGGTCCCCAATGGGGCACATCTCAGTGATTTGCCTGAGGCTGTCTCTTGACTCCCAGTTCCAGTTTCATGAAACAGATGAAGAATTGGGGCAGTTCTCTAATCGAGGGCCTAAGAGGTCATTCCTTGATTGGGCTTAACTTCACCTCCCTCCCTGCACCTTCCCCGTATCAGAAGCCTGCTTGGAGTCCAGCCCTGGCTGTCCAGGAACATTCCAGAAGGATGAAAGGTGTTGGCACAGATGAATGGCTCAAGTGAACTGCGTGGCTTCCGGAATCTGGCAGGCGTGCGTCTTCTATGTACCTCTCTGTGCCCTACTGATCCCAGTATTTTATTTAAGGGTAGTAAGGGACAATACAGCAATGAGTGACCACCCATCAGTACGCAGAGCTTGAACAACGATGTGGTTTTGTCAGCAAAGCTGTGATTTCCTCAATCTTGCAAGTTGTCTTTAAATTAATTAGCACATAAATTTAAGGCAGGGGGAGAGAACAGGGTGTTACCTAGGCCTGCCTTTGTTAATTACCGATAAACAGGCCAGGAGTCATTCTGCCTATTCTTTCAACTAAAATGGGAGAGCAGCAACCCATCCCGCAGGGACTGAATTCCCAATGCTTGTTCTTTGCTTGTGAGTGAGTTAATTTACAAAATAGGAGCTCAACATTTACCACAAGTCACGCCTATATTCAGCCAGTTCATAACTGCTATCCATCTGTGGGACTCATCCCCAAGATGCAACTTTAAGATGGCTTCTGGCCAGGCTACTCTCATTCAGATATAATCCATCAAAGCGTACTGCTCCAGGTCCTTCCTTTTGATTTCAGCCACAAAACAAAAGAGCATTACATCCCTTAAGGCCAAGGAAGGCAATTCAAGAAATCCAAGCCTGACAGATTAATATTAGAAGGAGATGGTTTTGGATGCCAATTTAGCAGCGGGAGCCTTGCAACATCCACCCTTTCACACAGGAAATTGTCAACCTGTGTGCCCAAGATGGCTCCCAGCATCTAACCCCTTTTGATTTTTTAAATGCAAAGTTTGTAGCTTAACGTTCATGTCATGAATATTCCGACTTAAGACTCTGCAAATAACTGGGATCAGGCATATAATAAGAAGCAGGATACCAAGAACGACACCAGCGACACCAGCGTTGACCAGCCACGAAAACAGCCCTTTAGAGTTGAAAAGGTTATGCAGTCCATTTAAGAAGGATGCGACCACCTGTGAAGGGGGAATAAAAAACAGAGGATTCATTGATGGATTGAATCTGTTGATGGAGAGAATGAATATCAATACTAAAGTGAGAATGATTCCAGATTCCAAGTAGGTGACTCTGGATTCGATTCCACGGATTAAGAGTTGCGTTATGTTGGAGAGAGGTGACACCAATCCAGTTATATTCTCTATGGCAGCAAAGAGCCAAACGTATTTTTAAAGTAACTCATTTCCAATAAAGAGCATGGCTTCCTCTAATGCATTAACTTTTGTATCTAATTCTCTATCAATTATTTCTTGAGCGGCTAGTGCAAACGAAACATTCTTGCTCGATCAATTGACATGTTGTGCAGTATGTACCTCCTATGCCAGAGCAGTAGCAGAAGCGGCCACAGACCCTATCACAGCAATTAGAGCAGTTATACCCAAAATCCAGGCTCCGATAAATCTTTTAGGTCACATGAGAGCAACGCTGATCTCCTGGATGACTTGCAAGCCATAATCATCATACCAGGGAAGAGTTAGTGTAACAGGAAGCATTACATAAGGGGGTTGTTTAACAATTATTATAGAGTTCACATCAATGTCTGGAGATATACAATTTGTCAAAATACAAGCCAAACAGCTAACAGAATAACTTCTATTTGCAGTCAGGACAATATTAAGCGTACCCTGTGCAGTGGTGGAAGTAGGAAAGAATTGCATAAGGTGTTTGTACACAAGTGTGAACATTATAAGGAGTCGGTTTTGTTGGTCGGGTCAAAGTGACCAGGCAAGCAGCAGCATCTAGGTCCCCGTGGGGGTGGCGCTGAAGTTCCTCGGGCTGTCGTTGTTCCCTTGGAGGCTGGGTGGCTGGTAGAGGGGCAGGAGTTTGGTGGTGGAGGCGGAGGATTCAACATAGGGCCCAGAATCCACAGCGGGGAGTCAGCACTCTGTGGAAAAACTCAAGCATACCCTCGACCCCAGGTTAATACCACATCCGAGTAAACATTTTGAAGGCGGCTCATGTATAAGCAAGGGCATTGTCAGGTTTGATTGCCTTGGGAATTCCTAAGTAAGAAGAGTATAGAAAAAGGTGCTGGGTCACATCTTTAAAGGCCTCTCCTGTACGTGTAAGGAGGCAATAACAACATGAGAAAAGGTATCCGCACGCACGTGCACATAGCGAAGTTTACCAAAAGATGGACTAGGAGTAACGTCCATCTGCCAAAGGTCGTTGGGTCTGAGTCCTCTGGGGCAAAGTCCTGAAGCCAGGATGGGGGACATGCATTGGGCATTGCCCGTAGGTTCTGACGATGCTTCGGCCTCTTCACGAGTACTTTTAAATGGAAGCCTCAAAGCGGCTGCATTTTGATGATGCAAATTATGAGACTTTCGGGCCTTTGTGATAGCTGGAAAAAATCGCAACCTTAGTTAACATATCAGCTCGGTTACTTCCTTCAGTTAAAGCACCAGGCAAGTTACTGTGGGCCCGAATATGCCCGATATAAAAGGGCATTGTCCTGGCATGAACGTAGGACTGAAGGTTTTCTAATAAGGCAGAAGTAGAGGACCGATGTTCTGGCAACGGAGCAGTCTCAGTATGGGGAAATCATTGAAACACGTCGGGAGAGTCAGTATACACATTGCAAGGCCTAGCATGTAGGTGGGCAAAGGCATGGATGACAGCCGTGAGTTCGGCTCTCTGAGCAGGAGTTTCCGAAGTATTTTGTACATGAGGGTTCCCATCTCTAATGGCTGCTCTGTTTGAGGACCCATCTGTAAAGCCCAGTACAACTGGACTGGGAAGAGGGTCGGCCCTCGTCAAATTAGGAAAAATAACGGGATGCTTTTTGAGAAACTGCAAGAGAGGATGGTCTGGGAGATGGAAAAGAATCTCACCGCCAAACCCTTCTAGGGCTACCTGCCAGTCCTCACTAGTTTGTAATAGACATTCCAGTTGATCTTTGTTCTAGGGAATGATAGTATTTGTCACGTCATTCCCAACTAATTCCTTACTACCTTTGTGTCCCTTTGTAGCCAGGAGCACCGGAGAGGACATAACTATTTTTCTGGGCGTAGAGGGCAGATGTAACCATTCTAAAGACCCCTCTTGCCAAAGGCATCTGTGGGTGTGTAATCGGTGTTCAGAGAAATTAAGGACCAAGGCCTTTTGTGATCTAGCCGAATTAATGTCTGTCTGTTGACTGCCTCCTCGACCTTTTGGAGGGCTTCAGCTGCCTCCTCTGTCAGTTCACCAGGAGAGCAAGGATCAGCGTCTCCCTGGAGACTATCAAACAGGGGCCTAAGGTCTGAAGTGGTTAATTTAAAAAAAGGTCTAATCCAGTTAATATCTCCCAATAGCTTTTGAAAGTCATCAAGAGTACTTGAGTGATCTTTTCTAAGCCCTAAGGGCTGACCGGCTACACCAGGAGAATCCGAGGTAGTTAAATGGTGGCTCCCCCTGAACTTTATCAGGAGCCACTTTTAGCCCACGGTTTTGCCAAGAGTCCATAGTCTGTATCAATATTTCCTGAAGTGTAGCAGGGTCACGGTGGGCCAAGAGAATGTCCTCCATATAATGAACGAGATAAGCCTCATTAAAAGCCTGCGCAACAGGTTTTAAAGCCTGATCCACAAACTTTGGACATAGGGTGGGGCTATTTTTCATGCCCTGAGGCAAAACTTTCCTTGTCTGCCTCTGAAAGGGCTGCCTAAGGTTCTCAGAAGGCAGGCTGAAGGCAAACCTAGGGCGATATTCCCGATGTAGGGGAATAGTGAAGACACAACCCCATAAGTCTATTACAACGATTTGAAAATCGTTGGGGACAGCCACAGGAGAGGGGAGGCTGGCATCGAGGGTATTGCCGCCATATTCCCAGCCTCTGGATCAAAGGAGGAGGAATTTTAACCCTAACCCTGTGTACTTTTAAAATCCATGTCTTTAACCTTAGTCCGTCCTCACCACACATAAAATTTCTTTTTTTTTTTTTTAAAGATTTTTCCTTCATGAACCTTCTACAACTTTTCTTTGGCATTTAGATTTTGTCCCAAGCCATTTCTCTCCAAATAACCAGACTGGTTTAGGACAAAATTACTTCCTTTTACCTTCCGCAAAACTGTATTTCCATTCCTTATATCTTTCTTACGTATCTCCTACTTCCTTACGTACTGAGTTGTTTTCCTTATTTCCATCAGTCTTCAGTACACTTCGCAGAACTTTACCTGCTAGAAACCTTAGTCTCCAGTGAAAACGAAGTAGTAACCAATTGTGAACTCTATATGTTATATCAGAATTTGTTAGATGGCAAACTTATGGATCTATTAAGCACAGAGCATGTTTTTCAACAGTTCCAAATATCCTTAGTTTTTTGCACCGGGTCCAGAGCACAAACCTGCATTTAGTCATTAGTGCTTCACTTCTTATTGCATTAGACAACCAACGAATTCAATCTCAATTTCTCTGGCAAGCTAAACTTTAACATTTAGGTTGTCAAGGACTCGAAAGCTATCTTAACATTTACCCATGAAAACTATGAGACGGACAAAGTGGCATTTCTAAATGGACAATGCCACAACCTCTCTCGTGAAATAGAGAAGAGGAAACTGCACTTCGTCCCGGGTCCACAGATATCAGTAGTCCTAGGAAACGAATGTATCCTTCTGACTGCAATGAGTGACCCATTTTCCTTTCCCTCCCGCTCCAAGTGCTGGACACTTGAAGCCTCCACTTCTCCTCGAAGACCACGTGGACACTGACGTCCTGGGCCAGGAGGTGTGGGAGGAGACGGAACCGAGGTGAAGCCATCCCACTGAACGGCAAGCCCAGGGCCCTGGCCAGTGGCCAGTGTGAGATGAGGGACGGCAGAGTCCTGCAGCCCATTCATGAGGTGGGAGCCTCCAACTCCATGGTCTGACCGACCCAGACCTCTGCCTTCGGTCGAATCCTGACCACAGGCAACCCGTGCTGAACCCAATGACTCTCTGGTGAACTATGTGTGTCGATCATCATACTTGCCCACCTGATATTTTAATTTCTATGCATCCTGTTATGTTACAGGAAGTCTTAGGAGCCCCTCAGTTCTGCGAGTTCATCTCATTCAGTCTGGGTCTTGATGTCAACCACGGAGCATGGTGCACGACCAGGACCTGCCAGCACAGGTTAGGAATGGCTCTCTGGATCTGCCCTCTCTGCCCTCTCCCAGCACGCAGGTCCACGAGGGAGACCAAGCAGGGAAGGAGCTCCAAGTTTTGTCCATGTGTCTGGGGAGGAAGAGGAGGCCGGGCGAGGCAGGGCACCAGCTGTCCCACCTGACTCCCGCCACCCCGGACTAGAGAGTGGAGCCCCAGCCCCAAGGCTCAGGGCCCTGAGGTTCAGCGAGGCTCCACGTACAAGAAAGACATTTCTGAGTCAGAGTTGCCCCCAAGGCTGGGACTGTCACTGGTGGAGCCATGAAACCTCCACCTGATGCAGACATCAGGCTGGAAAGGGAGAAGGTGCTTTTGAATCTTGCAACAGGATTTTATATGCAGATGTGAGACTCATCACCGTGATGGGGCCATGCTGGCCAGACTCTGCAGGCCTCCAGTTTACCTGGGAACTGATAAGCACAGGGCTCCATAAGCTTGGTATCCTGGGAAAAAAAGAAAGAAGGAAAAGGACATTTGAGAGACTTAATGACTCTCAAAGACTAAGAACAAACGGAGGGGAGAGGAGTGTGTGTGAGGGGGGAGAGTGGGTGATGGGCACAGAGGAGGGCACTTGTTGGTATCTGTCTTTCTCTGAGTTCTTTCACTTAGCATTATACCCTGAAGCTCCAATCCTTATAATATTTAATAATAATGTTTAATTATATTCGTATATAATATATAAACATATATAACTTATATTTGTACATATAATAAACACACATTCTTCCTCCATTCATCTCTTGATAGATATTTGTGCTCCTTCCATATCTTGGTTATTGTTAAATGTTACAATAAACATCAGAGTACATATATCTCTTTTTTAAGATTTTATTTTTAAGTAATCTCTACATCCAACGTGGAGCTCGAACTCATAACCCTGAGTTGAGGAGTCGCATGCTCCACTGACTGAGCCAGCCATGTGCCTCGGGAGTGCATGTGTCGTTTTGAATGAGTGTTTTCATTTTCTTCAACTAAATAGCCAGTAGTGAATTTACTGGATCTTATGGTAATTCTATTTTTAAGTTTTTAAGGGACTTTCATACTGTTTTCCACAGCGGCTGCACCAATTTGCATTCCTAACCAAGTGCGCCTGTTTCTTTTCCTCCACGTCCTTGTCAACACTTGTAATTTCTTGTGTTTTTGATTTTAGCCATTCTGACAGGTATAGGTTGTAGTTTTCATTTCCATTTCCCTGATACATAGTGATGTTGCCAATCTTTTCATCTGTTTGTTCATATTCAGTGTGTCCTCTTTGGAAAAATGTCTATTCAGGTCCTCTGCCTATTTTTAATGAGATTATTTTTGAGGGTGTAGACTTTATATTATTGGGTATTAACCATTGATCAGATACATCACTTGCAAATATCTTCTCCCATTTAGTAGGTTGCCTTTTCTGTTTTCTTGATAGCTTCCTTTGCTATGCTACAGTATTTCGTTTTAGTAATGTGTGGTTTTTTATATATTTCATATATACACGTGCCCAGAGTATTCAAAAATATTGATTTTTGTGTCTATTTTTATTTTAATGATGCCTACCTATCTCTGTAAGTAGTACATGTATACACACACACACACACACACAGTTTTTATTTTTAAAAAGCTTTCCTTGAATTTCTAAAGTTACTATCATCAGTTAATTAATTTTTCCTAAATTCTTCTTTTTTTCTGTAGAAGAAGTTACTTACAAGTAATGGCTCATTCAAGTCATTGGCTGTTAGGTATAGAGGATTTTTTGACAAAAACCAAACAAAACCACAAACAAAGAAAACAGGCTGTTCACGGTCATAATCAATTGAGTTAGGGATTTCAGGACATTTTTCTCAAACTCTATCTCCCTCGCTCCCTCTTTCTCTGTAACTATTTACATACAAAATATAATCTATGTAATCAATCTATTTAAGAAACTCACATAATCTTATTTAAATTAAAAATAACATAATGGTTACACAGTATATAACATATACAATAAGATTTACATGCCTCTCTAGGTACTAAAACATTATAATTACTAATGTTTATTAAGTAAGTACCTACTGGGAGGCAGTCACTTCTCATTTAATTATGATCACAGGAACTCTCAGGGTAAATACATTTATTTTCTCCATTTTCCAGAGAAGTGCAGAGGCATCTCCTGGTTACATGACTCACGTAGGCTCGGTCATACAGGAAGCGGTAGACTGAGGACTGAGTGTCCCCAAGCCCCCGGGTTTCTGTTACATAATATGCAGCTGGCTCTAGTTTCCTCTCAGTTTTATATTTCAGTCACATGCTCAGCATTTGGGTTCTCTGCCTGCCTGACTGTGTATAGAATCTATTTCCCTTCCTTAGCGCTCTTCTTTATTAGGTTTTAAATACATTGCACAAGCTTATACAAACTAAAAGAGGCAGCATACGTCAATGGCACACATGCTTACTCATGTATTACACACTCGTTCCAGTATGGGTCACATGTATTCTGATAGTTAACGTCCATTTGTCAGTTTGCAATGATTGGTCCAATGCATAGACGAGGAAGTGCAGCAGCTCTGCTGTCTCTGAAGAGACTTTCCCCTCCGCCTTCACCATTTCTGTGGATTATCCACTCTGCCTCTGCCATCGGGTTTCTATTTTCCCCACGGCCCGCCTTCCTGCACACTTGCCAACCAACATACGCCAGTTACTGGAAAGCCGCTTCTCCCCAGCTGGGCTCAGTGCACATTGCACCTTTCTTTCCCTTTTTAATTTCCTTCGTCTTCTTGGATCCTTGCGTCTGATCATTGTAAATGCTTCCCCACAAGGTGTTATATGGCCTTCTACTTTTAGGCTGGTATTATTTAAACTTCTTCACTCTGAGGGCATCTAGACATCCCTGGTTCCTCTAAAGAATCTCATAAAATACTAACAATCCCCTCATAAAAAATAGGAACAAATTCAGGGAGGAAAGCATGATACTTTCATGCTTTCGTTACATCTCTATTACATTCATCACATATGCACGCAATACACAGCTACAGTCAATGGAAGCCCACTGAGGGACTCCTAACAGTGATTCTCTAGGCTGGGAAATTGGGTGGCTGAAGGAAGGTCATTTTCATCGTGTGTATTTCTGTACCACTCGAATTTTGCAACGTGGCATTTCTTATCTACTCAAAGATTAAAAATATTGAAGAGCACTTGCTCATGAAAGTAACAAGTTACTGAACTAAGAGTCCTTTCTCTCTAGATCTTCCGTGAAACGTGTTTACCGTGTGCTTGCTCAGAGATCCTAGAGTCTTGGCTAGTGCTTGCACGTTAGTATGAAACCAAAAATTTAAAGACCCAAAACAGCAAACCTGCTAGGAAGAGAGAAGAGAAAATGATAGGACCACTTTTTCAAGCCAGGCTTTCCTAATGGAGTTTCCTGTTGAGCCGCCTAAACGTGACTGTCAGAAGGGTGGTGGTAGTTTTCTTTGCGCTTTCTGGGAATATTCAGCAACGTTTCTCCTTATCCAGCTCTGACTTTCTTTCTGAGAAAATCATAGGGAACTCATGTATGTTTCATGTTACAGAGTGCCAGGGCAAGAGTTGATGTGAGGAAGGAGAAAATAACTTTTCACGTAGAAGTCTGTCGTAAGGAAAGAGGAGTTAATGCATATAGTGGTCTTCACACAATGAATGCTTGGCACAGAGCAAACCTCCAGTACCTGTTAGCTGTGCCTAAAATATCAAACGGGAGTCCAGTTTATTTCCTCTGCATGGCGGACGACGTCTACGTTTCCCTATATATTTATATATACACACATGTAACTACATGTCCACTAAACATAAATGGAGTAGTATTGTACACATGGTTTGTTACTTGCCCTTTCCATATAATATACAGTCTTCTAGAAGATCACTTTTCACTTCTGCCTATTATTTCATCATGTGGTCCATAAATGATTTAATCAGAAACCATCGCCGTGAAAGCATTAGGAATAATATGTTTTGATCAACTCTCTCAACGTTTGCTTCTTTTCCATAATGTCTCGATGTTTCTTAAGGCAGGCGTTACTCATGATGTTATAGAAGCCCCAAACCCAGTAATGGTGAACCAACTGCCTGAAAAAAATGAATGCTTGTGAATTTTGATCATTTTTGTCAGTTTCCTTACAGCGATGGTTACTTAACAATATCCTTAAAAATGAAAACGAACACCTATCTACCTGTGCCTGATGGAAGTAAACCACAGCTATGAGGTGCAAGGAAAACAGGCTGAGTGCCTGGGGTTCTGCAGGAGGAAATAAAGAAGGTGAAGGGAGATTGATGGCTTGGTTGGTAATTAGTGGCTTTAACACTGGAAAGCCCAGTGCTCCGTTCTACGTCTTCCATGTATTAGGAATAACTCTTGTCAACGTTCCTGTAACTAAAAACAGATGAACGAAGGGAGAGAAATGATTTGCCCTCATCACAAAGCTAGCTAGTGTTGCCCCCAGGTTTAAACTCCAGCGGAGGCTGAAAAGTTAACTAGAGCGCTAAAGAGTACGCTTTAAATAAATAGAGTTTTAACATTTGTAATGATCTGTAATCCTAATTAGGGTGTGCCTTATAATAACTTCCTGAGGTTTTAACAAACTTCCCAGGACTTAAATAGTAAATGCAACATATTTGGTGTTTAAATGAATTTAAGTTTATTAGATCTGTCTTTAAGGTTATCAGCATTAAATATAAACCTTTATTCTACCAAGGTTTACTGAAGGTCAAACAAGCTCATGTTATCTCTTCCAAGTTGTTAGCGAAGGGAAGACTGAAGGTAATGGTTAACTTTGTCTGTCTCATAGTTTTCATGGGTAAATGTTAAGATAGCTTTCGAGTCCTTGACAACCTAAATGTTAAAGTTTAGCTTGCCAGAGAAATTGAGATTGAATTCGTTGGTTGTCTAATGCAATAAGAAGTGAAGCACTAATGACTAAATGCAGGTTTGTGCTCTGGACCCGGTGCAAAAAACTAAGGATATTTGGAACTGTTGAAAAACATGCTCTGTGCTTAATAGATCCATAAGTTTGCCATCTAACAAATTCTGATATAACATATAGAGTTCACAATTGGTTACTACTTCGTTTTCACTGGAGACTAAGGTTTCTAGCAGGTAAAGTTCTGCGAAGTGTACTGAAGACTGATGGAAATAAGGAAAACAACTCAGTACGTAAGGAAGTAGGAGATACGTAAGAAAGATATAAGGAATGGAAATACAGTTTTGCGGAAGGTAAAAGGAAGTAATTTTGTCCTAAACCAGTCTGGTTATTTGGAGAGAAATGGCTTGGGACAAAATCTAAATGCCAAAGAAAAGTTGTAGAAGGTTCATGAAGGAAAAATCTTTAAAAAAAAAAAAAAGAAATTTTATGTGTGGTGAGGACGGACTAAGGTTAAAGACATGGATTTTAAAAGTACACAGGGTTAGGGTTAAAATTCCTCCTCCTTTGATCCAGAGGCTGGGAATATGGCGGCAATACCCTCGATGCCAGCCTCCCCTCTCCTGTGGCTGTCCCCAACGATTTTCAAATCGTTGTAATAGACTTATGGGGTTGTGTCTTCACTATTCCCCTACATCGGGAATATCGCCCTAGGTTTGCCTTCAGCCTGCCTTCTGAGAACCTTAGGCAGCCCTTTCAGAGGCAGACAAGGAAAGTTTTGCCTCAGGGCATGAAAAATAGCCCCACCCTATGTCCAAAGTTTGTGGATCAGGCTTTAAAACCAATTTGGCAGGCTTTTAATGAGGCTTATCTCGTTCATTATATGGAGGACATTCTCTTGGCCCACCCTGACCTTGCTACACTTCAGGAAATATTGATACAGACCATGAACCCTTGGCAAAACCGTGGGCTAAAAGTGGCTCCTGATAAAGTTCAGGGGGAGCCACGTTTTAACTACCTCGGATTCTCCTGGTGTAGCCCGTCAGCCCTTAGGGCTTAGAAAAGATCACTCAAGTACTCTTGATGACTTTCAAAAGCTATTGGGAGATATTAACTGGATTAGACCTTTTTTTAAATTAACCACTTCAGACCTTAGGCCCCTGTTTGATAGTCTCCAGGGAGACGCTGATCCTTGCTCTCCTGGTGAACCGACAGAGGAGGCAGCTGAAGCCCTCCAAAAGGTCGAGGAGGCAGTCAACAGACAGACATTAATTCGGCTAGATCACAAAAGGCCTTGGTCCTTAATTTCTCTGAACACCGATTACACACCCACAGATGCCTTTGGCAAGAGGGGTCTTTAGAATGGTTACATCTGCCCTCTACGCCCAGAAAAATAGTTACATCCTCTCCGGTGCTCCTGGCTACAAAGGGACACAAAGGTAGTAAGGAATTAGTTGGGAATGACATGACAAATACTATTATTCCCTATAACAAAGATCAACTGGAATGTCTATTACAAACTAGTGAGGACTGGCAGGTAGCCCTAGAAGGGTTTGGCGGTGAGATTCTTTTCCATCTCCCAGACCATCCTCTCTTGCAGTTTCTCAAAAAGCATCCCGTTATTTTTCCTAATTTGACGAGGGCCGACCCTCTTCCCAGTCCAGTTGTACTGGGCTTTACAGATGGGTCCTCAAACAGAGCAGCCATTAGAGATGGGAACCCTCATGTACAAAATACTTCGGAAACTCCTGCTCAGAGAGCCGAACTCACGGCTGTCATCCATGCCTTTGCCCACCTACATGCTAGGCCTTGCACTGTGTATACTGACTCTCCCGACGTGTTTCAATGATTTACCCATACTGAGACTGCTCCGTTGCCAGAACATCGGTCCTCTACTTCTGCCTTATTAGAAAACCTTCAGTCCTACGTTCATGCCAGGACAATGCCCTTTTATATCGGGCATATTCGGGCCCACAGTAACTTGCCTGGTCCTTTAACTGAAGGAAGTAACCGAGCTGATATGTTAACTAAGATTGCGATTTTTTCCAGTTATCGCAAAGGCCCGAAAGTCTCATAATTTGCATCATCAAAATGCAGCCGCTTTGAGGCTTCCATTTAAAAGTACTCGTGAAGAGGCCGAAGCATCGTCAGAACCTGCGGGCAATGCCCAATGCATGTCCCCCATCCTGGCTTCAGGACTTTGCCCCAGAGGACTCAGACCCAACGACCTTTGGCAGATGGACGTTACTCCTAGTCCATCTTTTGGTAAACTTCGCTATGTGCACGTGCGTGCGGATACCTTTTCTCATGTTGTTATTGCCTCCTTACACGTACAGGAGAGGCCTTTAAAGATGTGACCCAGCACCTTTTTCTATACTCTTCTTACTTAGGAATTCCCAAGGCAATCAAACCTGACAATGCCCTTGCTTATACATGAGCCGCCTTCAAAATGTTTACTCGGATGTGGTATTAACCTGGGGTCGAGGGTATGCTTGAGTTTTTCCACAGAGTGCTGACTCCCCGCTGTGGATTCTGGGCCCTATGTTGAATCCTCCGCCTCCACCACCAAACTCCTGCCCCTCTACCAGCCACCCAGCCTCCAAGGGAACAACGACAGCCCGAGGAACTTCAGCGCCACCCCCACGGGGACCTAGATGCTGCTGCTTGCCTGGTCACTTTGACCCGACCAACAAAACCGACTCCTTATAATGTTCACACTTGTGTACAAACACCTTATGCAATTCTTTCCTACTTCCACCACTGCACAGGGTACGCTTAATATTGTCCTGACTGCAAATAGAAGTTATTCTGTTAGCTGTTTGGCTTGTATTTTGACAAATTGTATATCTCCAGACATTGATGTGAACTCTATAATAATTGTTAAACAACCCCCTTATGTAATGCTTCCTGTTACACTAACTCTTCCCTGGTATGATGATTATGGCTTGCAAGTCATCCAGGAGATCAGCGTTGCTCTCATGTGACCTAAAAGATTTATCGGAGCCTGGATTTTGGGTATAACTGCTCTAATTGCTGTGATAGGGTCTGTGGCCGCTTCTGCTACTGCTCTGGCATAGGAGGTACATACTGCACAACATGTCAATTGATCGAGCAAGAATGTTTCGTTTGCACTAGCCGCTCAAGAAATAATTGATAGAGAATTAGATACAAAAGTTAATGCATTAGAGGAAGCCATGCTCTTTATTGGAAATGAGTTACTTTAAAAATACGTTTGGCTCTTTGCTGCCATAGAGAATATAACTGGATTGGTGTCACCTCTCTCCAACATAACGCAACTCTTAATCCGTGGAATCGAATCCAGAGTCACCTACTTGGAATCTGGAATCATTCTCACTTTAGTATTGATATTCATTCTCTCCATCAACAGATTCAATCCATCAATGAATCCTCTGTTTTTTATTCCCCCTTCACAGGTGGTCGCATCCTTCTTAAATGGACTGCATAACCTTTTCAACTCTAAAGGGCTGTTTTCGTGGCTGGTCAACGCTGGTGTCGCTGGTGTCGTTCTTGGTATCCTGCTTCTTATTATATGCCTGATCCCAGTTATTTGCAGAGTCTTAAGTCGGAATATTCATGACATGAACGTTAAGCTACAAACTTTGCATTTAAAAAATCAAAAGGGGTTAGATGCTGGGAGCCATCTTGGGCACACAGGTTGACAATTTCCTGTGTGAAAGGGTGGATGTTGCAAGGCTCCCGCTGCTAAATTGGCATCCAAAACCATCTCCTTCTAATATTAATCTGTCAGGCTTGGATTTCTTGAATTGCCTTCCTTGGCCTTAAGGGATGTAATGCTCTTTTGTTTTGTGGCTGAAATCAAAAGGAAGGACCTGGAGCAGTACGCTTTGATGGATTATATCTGAATGAGAGTAGCCTGGCCAGAAGCCATCTTAAAGTTGCATCTTGGGGATGAGTCCCACAGATGGATAGCAGTTATGAACTGGCTGAATATAGGCGTGACTTGTGGTAAATGTTGAGCTCCTATTTTGTAAATTAACTCACTCACAAGCAAAGAACAAGCATTGGGAATTCAGTCCCTGCGGGATGGGTTGCTGCTCTCCCATTTTAGTTGAAAGAATAGGCAGAATGACTCCTGGCCTGTTTATCGGTAATTAACAAAGGCAGGCCTAGGTAACACCCTGTTCTCTCCCCCTGCCTTAAATTTATGTGCTAATTAATTTAAAGACAACTTGCAAGATTGAGGAAATCACAGCTTTGCTGACAAAACCACATCGTTGTTCAAGCTCTGCGTACTGATGGGTGGTCACTCATTGCTGTATTGTCCCTTACTACCCTTAAATAAAATACTGGGATCAGTAGGGCACAGAGAGGTACATAGAAGACGCACGCCTGCCAGATTCCGGAAGCCACGCAGTTCACTTGAGCCATTCATCTGTGCCAACACCTTTCATCCTTCTGGAATGTTCCTGGACAGCCAGGGCTGGACTCCAAGCAGGCTTCTGATACGGGGAAGGTGCAGGGAGGGAGGTGAAGTTAAGCCCAATCAAGGAATGACCTCTTAGGCCCTCGATTAGAGAACTGCCCCAATTCTTCATCTGTTTCATGAAACTGGAACTGGGGGTCAAGAGACAGCCTCAGGCAAATCACTGAGATGTGCCCCATTGGGGACCATCCCACAGCAGGATGTTTCCTGTAATCAAAGTGAAAAAACAGTTTGGAATTTTGATAAGAACTGAATGTGGTTTCCAAAGAACTGGCCCTGCCCAGAACCCTTAAGCTTCTTCACTTCCTGAAGGTGGGGGACACCCAGCCATATAAAGGGGACACCTGCCACATCATTGCTACCCTTTTCCTGCTCAGCTCCCCAAGAGCTCTGGAGAATCAAGTGAGTCTGATAGGGTGTGTGCGTGTGGAGGGGAGTTCTATATGTTTGGGGGATATTAGATGGTGTCTGAATTAATTCGTAAGCAGCAATAGCTATTTTTCCGGAATAGCATGCATACTCTGTCAGAGCAAGGATGTAAGTGAGCTATTTTTTATTGTGAAGTATGCTTCTTTCTCTTATAAGGTTGAAATTCTTATGCAAAAACTAATTAAGGGAATAATATTGAGCTGAGAACAAGTGAGGGCAAGAGTCTCTCTTTGGTCATGACGGATTAATATAAGAGAGAGCCTCTCACGTATCGCCAGCCTCTCCCTTGAGCCCTTTGAGGGCGGGCCTACACTTTGGCAATTCTCTCTGGACAGACCTTGCCTTAGCACCCACAGCAGCTTAGTTAGATCTCCATCAGGGTCTCATGGGAGCCATGCGGGTAGAGACTTGCTTCGGTATTGGCCAGAAAATCAGCATCTTTGTTCTTGAGATTGTATCCGCATACATCCCACTATGTGTTGTTATCTCAAGACAGAGAGACAATTTTGTCATTGGACAAGGTAAAGAGAAGTTGAGATAACGTGGCCCCAAATGCACAAGATACTGATAAGGCAGGATCCTAACAAGAACAAAAAGGGAGTCACACAGAGTCTTAAAGAGAGAGTCAGAGAACAAGTTTATCCAGGGAAATAACTTTGTGCTTATTTGATGGGTTTTGGCTTGCTCTGTCTGCAAGAGTGATCCTCTTGAAAACAAGGACACTTGCATTTTTTTAGGTTCTCTGACATCCAGAAAGATGTCCGATCAGCAGCAGCAAGAGCACAAGCAGCAGTGCCAACCACTTTCCATGTGCCCACCGCCATGCCCACCTCCAGTGTGCCCAGGGCCATGCATTTATCCAATGAACCCGTGGCCATGCACTTATCCAATGTATCCAGCGCCATGCCCACCTCCGATGTGTGTACGGCCACTCTGCCAGCAGCAGTGTCCCCCTGTGCAGCCACCACCATGCCAGCACAAGTGACCACCCAGGAGCAGCAGGAGCAAAAGCCATCAAGACCATCATGCAAACAAAACAAAGTCCCCCCCCACGCTTCAGCAGCAGCAGCTTCTCTCTGAAACCTGCCCCGGTGGCCCATGGCGTTCCCTGAATCTCTGCTCTTCCCGGGCTGATGTTCCACATAGAAGAGACTTAATTCTGAAGCCACCTCTTTCCTCTTAGGGTCAGGTTCCTGTCTGGATTAGGACAACTCTTTACCAGAGACCCAGGAAATCAAGAGGAACAAGTCTACCTTCCTTAAAATAGAGCCTTTCTTTGATCTGGGCCTGAGCCCTGGGCAATGATTTTGTTTTTCTTTTTTCTTTTGGTTTCGGTACATATAACTTTACTTCTCCTTCCCTAATAAAGCATTGTTGATGATGGCACACAAGTGTCTTTCGTCTTTAATCTTGGTTGTTAACTATATCGGATTAGTGGGAAATGGTTTTCTTTTTGTTTTTCTGTCACTCTAACCTCTGAATGCTTACTGATACAAGCCAAGTTAATTGGGTTTGATTTGAAACGTGTCTGTTTAGGTTGAGTACAGAAATTTTGTTCGTTTTAATTTGGCCAAATGCCGGCTCTGCTGCCTACAAGTGATGTGTTCTTATTTTGCTGGAAAATGGTATCTTCAACTCGGGGTTGCCCTAAGAAACCACCCATTCCTTCAGTCATCCAAAAGATATATATTCACGGAAAACTGTATTAAATATATGTACTCAAACAATGTATACTCTATGCTGGCACCCTTATGGGGAAGGGATATACAGTGGTGGACGAAACATCAAGACTATGTCTTTGTACCTTAAATGATGTGGGAGGGAAGAGTTATTAAGGAATAAATATAAATCAGTGTATAATAGCAGATAGTCATAAACGCTCTTGAGAATATTTACTAAATGGATTTGGAGGATTAAAAAAAAGTGGACAGGGCATTGGGGTCTGCCAGTGTCAGAGCCGTGAGTGGAATAAGCCAGCCATGGGAATACGCGGAATAGACCCATCCCAGCAAAGGGAAGGCTAAGGAAGATGCGTGGTCACAGGACATCGATGTGGCCAGTGGCTGCATAGAACGCGTGGGAGGGAGCCTGGAAGAAATGAACTTAGCGAGAGAGTCACAGGCCAGATCTTGCAGGGGCTTGTTGAACTCACGCTCCCCTCGGGCGTGGTCGGTCTGTCCCCTCAGGGCCGCATCGCTGCAGGCCCTGTCCACCAGATCCCTCTGCCGTGCCTTCCTCCCTGAGACCTACTTTTTCCAGAACTGGAAGAACGGACGCCCCCCACTCCCCTCCCCCCACTGCCCTCCCCTCTGGGAACCGCCATTATCTGTCCTTGGGTCTGTTTCTGCTTCCTTTGCTCAGCTGTTCTGTTTTGGAGAGTCCACACACAGTTGAAATCCTAGGCGTTTGTCTTTCCTTCGGTTCTCCCCTGAAATCAATACCTTGAGGTGTCTGACTTCCCAGTGTCTGTGTTCTTTTGTTAATATTTAACGTCTATTTATGTATTTTGAGGCACAGAGAGAGCAGGAGGGGGAGGGAGAGACAGAGAGAGAGAGAATCCCAAGCCGACTCCGCCAGTCAGTGCAGAGCCAAGTGCAGGGCTGGTTCTCACACCATGAGTTCCCGACCCGGCAGAAAACAAGAAACAAGAGTCGGAAGTTTAACCTACGTAGCCACCCACTGGCCCCTATAAGCTTTGTTAAAACAAAACCTCGCCTAGAAAAAATGTGGGGAACATTATACAATTAAAGGGTAAGAATGTAACAATTGACATTCCTACGTGTTTCCAGGAGATGCATTTATTTGGTCTCTAGCATTTTCCATGATTACTCGGATGGTTTTTAACAAAAAACAAGGTTGAGGTGCAAAGTTGATCAAAGCCCTCCTGAGAGATACTGCGGGGTGTAAGAGCAGCTTTGTGGGCACATCCTGGTCTTTGGGAGATCCCACACCATCCCTTCCTTTTATTCCTTCCTATTCTTCTTCCATTGTTGCTTTATCACCAAGAATAGTGATTCGTGGGCACACCGTAGAGAAAATGGTTTAGAAAGCCTCTGCCTAAGTGACTTTTGGGAACGACCTGAATGAATACAAGAGTCAGCCATGAATGTACCAGCGGTACATCCTTCCAACGAGAGGAGGTGGCAGGCTCCAAGGCACAGCAGAGTAACAACAGGGACACGGGGAGAACAGCGATCTAGGGACACTTGTCTCCTTGTGCCGTGAGAGAGGGAAGGTCTCAAACGTGTAGTGTTGATTCTGTGATTTGTTCAGAGGTTGACAACCATGTAATACTGGTGGTCAAAGGCCTAAAGTGTGCGTCTATGGAATTCTCAACTGTCATATACTATTTCTCTTGTATAGCACTTCTAAAAAAGTACCTTCAGGCTTTCAAAGATATTTCCAAAAAGGGTTAAAAGCTGACGAATAAATCAAAACCCTATTGCAAAAAGAAAGCTCCTTCTGAGGGGGGAACCGCATGAAAAGTAGGTCTATAAGGTTCTCCATCTTCTGGAGAAATCTACTCCACTCAATTTTCATCAATTTGAGGTAACAAAATGCATAGGGACTTTTGTTCCTGCTGTGCTCCAAGCCCTAAGAAGAGAGGTGAACGGTTGAGTTCCCACTCATGAAAGGAGCTCCGGCCTGAATTTGCTGTGACAGAGTTCTTTCCTATTATGTCTTCAGAAAAACCAAAAAATGAAAACCCTTCTTTTGGGGGAACATGACCAACACATTCAGGACGGTCATGAACTCTAGCTGTACAAGGCGAATAACTATAAATGAGCACTCTGGGAACCAGCCCCGACGTCAGGACGATAACATTACCAGTTCTTCGAAACATCCACTTTCCTTAGTAAATTATATGCCATAACTTCAACCAGCCTAAAAGTAGAAGGCCATATAACACCTTGTGGGGAAACATTTACAATGATCAGACTCAAGGATCCAAGAAGACGAAGGAAAAATTTAAAAAAAAAAAAAGGAAAGAAAGGTGCAATGGGCACTGAGCCCAGCTGGGGAGAAGCGGCTTTCCAGTAACTGGCGTATGTTGGTTGGCAAGTGTGCAGGAAGGCGGGCCGTGGGGAAAATAGAAACCCGATGGCAGAGGCAGAGTGGATAATCCACAGGAAATGGTGAAGGTGGAGGGGAAAGTCGCTTCAGAGACAACAGAGCTGCTGCATTCCCTCGTCTATGCATTGGACCAATCATTGCAAACTGACAAATGGACATTAACTATCAGAATACATGTGACCCATACTGGAACGAGTGTGTAATACATGGGTAAGCATGTGTGCCATTGACGTATGCTGCCTCTTTTAGTTTGTATAAGCTTGTGCAATGTATTTAAAACCTAATAAAGAAGAGTGCTAAGGAAGGGAGATAGATTCTATACACGGTCAGGCAGGCAGAGAACCCAAATCCTGAGCATGTGACTGAAATAGAAGCTGAGACGAAACTAGAGCCAGCTGCATATTATGTAACAGAAACCCGGGGGCTTTGGGAAACTCAGTCCTCAGTCTACAGCTTCCTGTATGACCGAGCCTACGTGAGTCATGTAACCAGGAGATGCCTCTGCACTTCTCTGGAAAATGGAGAAAATAAATGTATTTACCCTGAGAGTTCCTGTGATCATAATTAAATGAGAAGTGACTGCCTCCCAGTAGGTACTTACTTAATAAACATTAGTAATTATGTTTTAGTACAGAGAGAGGCATGTAAATCTTAATCTATATGTTATATACAGTGTAACCATTATGTTATTTTTAATTTTAAAAAGATTATGTGATTTTTAAAAAATAGGTTGATTAAATAAATTTAATTTTGTATGTAAATAGATAATGAGAAAGAGGGAGCGAGGGAGATAGAGTTTGAGAAAAATGTGCTGAAATCCCTAACTCAGTTGATTATGTCCATGAACAGCCTGTTTGTGGTTTTGTTTTGTTTTCATCAAAAATCCTCTATACCTAAAAGCCAATGACTTGAATGAGCCATTACTTATAAGTAACTTCTTTTACAAATAAAAGAATTAGGAAAAATTAATTAATTATTGATAGTAACTTTAGGAAATCATAGAAGCTTTTTAAAAATAAAATCTGAGTGTGTGTATACATGGACTAGATAGATAGTCGTCATTTTGTGTATAAAAATACACAAAAATCAATATTATTAATTTCTATGGGCATATGTATATATGAAATATATAAAAATACTACATATTACTAAACCCTCAAGAAAACAGGGGTGCCTGGGTGGTCAGTGGGTTGAGCTGCCGACTTTGGGTCAGATCATGATCTCACCATTTCCGAGTTCGAGCCCCGCATCAGGCTCTGTGTGAAAGCCTGGAGCCTGTTTCAGATTCTGTGTATCCCTCTCTGTGTGTGCCCCTTCCCTGCTCATGCTCTGTTTGTCTGTCTGTCTCTCTCTCTCTCAAAAATAAATAAAGATTAAAAAAAAAGTTTAAAAAAATGAATAAAAAAAAGAAAACGAAGAAGGCACCCTACTAAATGGGAGAAGTATTTGCAAGTGATGTATATGATCAATAGTTAATATCCAAAATATATAAAGTCTACACCCTCAAAAATAATCCCATTAAAAATGGGCAGAGGACCTGAATGGACATTTTTCCAAAGAGGATATACTGATGATGAACAAACAGATGAAAAGATTGGCAACATCGCTATGTATCAGGGAAATGGAAATGAAAACTGCACCCTATTCCTGTCAGAATAGCTAAAATCAAAAACACAAGAAATTACAAGTGTTGGCAAGGACGTGGAGGAAAAGAAACACAGGTGCACTGTGGGTAGGAATGCAAATCGGTGTAGCCGCTGTGAAAAACAGTATGGGAGCCCCTTAAAAAATAAAATAGAATTACCACAAGATCCAGTAAATCCACTACTGGCTATTTACCCGAAGAAAATGAAAACACTAGTACTAGTACGAAACGACACGTGCACTCCCGAGGCACCTGGCCGGCTCAGGCACTGGAGCACGCGACTCTTCAACTCAGGGTTATGAGTTCGAGCTCCATGTTGAATGTACAGATTACTTAAAAATAAAATCTTAAAAAAAGATATCTATGTACTGCGATGTTTATTGTAACATTATTTAATAATAACCAAGATATGGAAGCAACCCAAGTATCTATTGACAGGTGAATGGATAAATAAAGTGAGTGTATACACACACACGTGTGTTTACTTAATAATATAAATATGAATTATATACATTATTTACATATTATATATAATTATATAATTATTATTGTTAAATATTAAATGTTGTTATAAGAGTTGGAGCTTCAGGGAAAGAACTCAGAGAAAGACAGATACCACAGGATTTCACTCATACACAGAATTTAAGAAACAAGACAAAAGAATGAACACAAAGAAGAGGAGACAACAAAAAAGACCCTTAAACACAGAGAACAAACGGGTGGTCTCCAGAGGGATGTGGGTGGGGGATGGGACCTATAGATTAGGGGGATTGAGAGCACACTTACCGTGATGAGCACTGAGTAATGTATCAAGTCGTTGAACCATTGTACACCTGACACTAAACAACTTTCGTTGCTAATTATGCTTCAGTATGAACATTTTAAATTGAAATAACTAGTATGCGACACTCATGTCTCTTTGATTCTGGGAATGAGTTAAAAGAGGAGTCAAAGTCTTAGCCTTTTCTTTTTAGTTATATTTCTCTTTCAAATGAAAGAGTATAAATACATTTCATAATTTTAAAAAGTAGTTATTGTGAAAAATTCTAACACATGATATCAATAGTTACTCATTTGGAGTGATAACAGATATTTAGTACTTCCATACATGTCTTAAATTTCTCAAAATAAAAAGCTTAAAGCAAAGAAAAAGCAAACGAAAGAAAAAAGGTGAAGCAGTCAACACACCAAGATGTTAATAGTGATTATTCCGGATAATATGACTTCATTTTTTTTTAATCCAAGTATAATTAACATCAACTATAAGAACCTATATACCCTTTGGATGTATTGACAAAACCCTCACATAAACACATGCACACACAATCCAGGTCTAAAATAATTTTGTAGAAAATCATAGGGATGGTTTCACATAGCCTTTTGTCCTGGCTTTTTTACGTCACAAACGAGACCCCGTTCCCCCACCAGCATTCCAGATTTAGGCAGGAAGCTCAGCTTCTGGACTTTCCTCAAGTCCACCCGGGCAATCCCACACTGCCGCTGTCTCACAGGGCTGATCAGAGAGCACGGAGCTGCCCCAGGGAGAGAGATGGTACAGGTCCAACTACAGGAGAGCTCCCGGCTCTTACACCCGCAGCCGGCACGGGCGTTACAAGGTCCCTGAGGAGCGTGTTTAGCAATTTTGTTTAGCAATTCTTCTCCACCTAGTAAAAACATTCCGGAGCCTTAGACTGCTTGTTGGTTCATTCCAGATTTTAAAGGATCATATGAAATCTCTCATTTGAAGCTTCCTTCCTTTAAATTTTGTACATACGGATTTAAAAACAGCAGCAAAAAGCCCACACAAAACTAGTAAAGTATATTGTTTCTCTTTTTTTTTTGAGACTTTTAAGTTGATTTATTTTTTTATTATTTTTTAAATGTTTATTTATTATTATTATTTTTAAATAATTTATTGTCAAATTGGTTTCCAGACAACACCCAGTGCTCAACCCAACAAGTGCCCTCCTCTGTGCCCGTCACTCACTCTCCCCCCTCACACACACCCCGCTCCCCTCCGTTTGTTCGTAGTCTTTGAGAGTCATTAAGTCTCTCAAGTGTCCTTTTCCTTCTTTCTTTTTTTCCCAGGACACCAAGCTTATGGAGCCCTGTGCTTATCAGTTCCCAGGTAAACTGGAGGCCTGCAGAGTCTGGCCAGCATGGCCCCATCACGGTGATGAGTCTCACATCTGCATATAAAATCCTGTTGCAAGATTCAAAAGCACCTTCTCCCTTTCCAGCCTGATGTCTGCATCAGGCGGAGGTTTCATGGCTCCACCAGTGACAGTCCCAGCCTTGGGGGCAACTCTGACTCAGAAATGTCTTTCTTGTTGTACATGGAGCCTCGCTGAACCTCAGGGCCCTGAGCCTCGGGGCTGGGGTTCCACTCTCTAGTCAGGGGTGGCGGGAGTCAGGTGGGACAGCTGGTGCCCTGCCTCGCGCGGCCTCCTCTTCCTCCCCAGACACATGGACAAAACTTGGAGCTCCTTCCCTGCTTGGTCTCCCTCGTGGACCTGCGTGCTGGGAGAGGGCAGAGAGGGCAGATCCAGAGAGCCATTCCTAACCTGTGCTGACAGGTCCTGGTCGTGCACCATGCTCCGTGGTTGACATCAAGACCCAGACTGAATGAGATGAACTCGCAGAACTGAGGGGCTCCTAAGACTTCCTGTAACATAACAGGATGCATAGAAATTAAAATATCAGGTGGGCAAGTACGATGATCGACACACATAGTTCACCAGAGAGTCATTGGGTTCAGCACTGGTTGCCTGGATTCGATGGAAGGCAGGGGTCTGGGTTGGTCAGACCGTGGAGTTGGAGGCTCCCACCCCATGAATGGGTGGCAGGCCTCTGCCGTCCCTCATCTCACACTGGCCACTGGCCAGGGCCCTGGGCTTGCCGTTCAGCAGGATGGCTTCACAACTCCTATGTTCCGGCTCCTCCCATACTCCTGGCCCAGGACGTCAGTGTCCACGTGGTCTTCAAGGAGAAGCGGAGGCTTCAAGTGTCCAGCACCTCCGGAGCAGGAGGAAAAGGAAGGTGGGTCACTCATTGCAGTCAGAAGGATACATTCGTTTCCTAGGACTACTGATATCTGTGGACCCGGGACGAAGTGCAGTTTCCTCTTCTCTATTTCACAAGGGAGGTTGTAGGCATTATCTATTTAGAAATGTCACTTAAGGGGTCTTGGGTGGCTCAGTCGGTTAAGCATCTGACTTCGGCTCAGGTCATGATCTCAGTTTGTGGGTTGGAGCCCCGGGTCGGGCTCTGTGCAGACAGCACAGAGCTTGGAGTCTGTTTCAGATTCTGACTCCCTCTCTCTCTGCTCCTCCTTGACTCATGCTCTGTCTCTCAAAAATTAAATAAACATTTAAAAAAATAAAGGAATATCACTTAACACTCGGACCCTGAGAACACATTCCTGACTTTGGAGTAGTCTTTACCATTCTGTCCATTTGATGCCTAAGAATATTCACAGTGAGCAGGACGCGACTGTCACTCCTCTTCTCCATCTTTCAGCAGCCCAGCTAATAGGAGGCGGGGGCCCCTCGCTGAGTCCTGATGCAGTTCATGATTCAGGTGACACTTGACCCTGGGGTTTTCAAACCTGAGCAGTCATTCGCAAAATATACCTCAAATAGGGCTGAACAAGCTTCTTCTGGATGTAGCTCAGGGGGGCACTCAAAAGAAAAACCGATACAAGTTTTCAGGAAGAAAACCAATGTGAAAATAGTTGAAATGCTTAAATAAATTTAAATGTATATTTTCAAGTGGTAAACTGGACCCAATGTGTATAGCAGCACTCTCAATAACAGCCAAATTATAGAAAGAGCACAAATGTACATCAGTTGCTGAATGTATAAGTAGATGTGGTGTATAGATAAACAAGGGGATACTATTCGGCGATGAAAATGAATGAGATCTTGGCATTTGCAACAGCGTGGATGGAATTGGACTGTATTGTGCTGAGTGAAATAAATCAGTCAGAGGAAGACAGATATATGATTTCACTCATATGTGGAATTTAGAAGCAAAACAGATGAACACAGGGGAAGGGAAGGAAAAAGAATGTAAGAGAAAACCAGAGAGGCTAAACATAAGAGACTGTTAGATACAGAGAACAAATGAGGGTCGCTGGAGAGGAGGTGGGTTGGGGGATGGGCTAGATGGGTGATGGACGTTATGGAGGGCACTTGCTGGGATGAGCACTGGGTGTTATGTGTAAGTGATGAGTCACTGAATTCTATTCCTGGCACCAGTACTACCCTATATGTTAACTAATCTGAATTTAAATTTGAAACAAAAGTGGGAAACTGGAAATACATACATTGCAAAAACAAAAACAAAAACGACCCCAAAAACAAAAAACAAAAAACCCTCAAATCTTCTTTACGTATTTCCCAAAATTTGTACTCACTTTGCATAGCCACTGCCCTTAACTCTCGTGCCTCTCCTATTCTTGTCCGTCCTCTCCTCTTCTCTTCCACATCTTGCCTCTATTTCTCCCTCACTTGCTCCTCTAAGCTCCAAACACAGCTCAGTGTTGGCTGCTTTTGTTTCCCTTGCCCATCCCTCCCCATTTCCAGTTCAGTGGTTTTGCTTTGCCAGTGGTTTCCTGTTCATCCTGGTGTTGACCTAGCTGGGATCTGTAATTCTTTGTGTCCTCTTTATCCACTAACCACTTTAGTAGCACAAAAGACGACTCAGCAGCAGGAGTGAGGTGGGGTGGGTGAATGAGGAGGGGCAGAGAATCCATTGCAGTTATATGTCATTTTTTTCCTGTCTCGGAGGTAGCAAAATGGTTTCCCTCCCAGGAACTCACAACATTGTTGTGAAGCTCATGTCAGATAACAGAATTGAGGAACCTAAACCATTTATATATTCAACAGATACTCTTTCTGCCTCTGATCTGTTCAGGTCTTGGCCATGTGTGCCACATGCGTTATGGGGAAGCCACGGTCCCTGTGGTGGAAGAGCTGCAGGCTTGGGGGAGAAGCAGGTGCGTGGAAAGCCCTCTGAGGGCGCATGGATGTCATCACTGAGGCTCAGACACGTTCACGAGACTCTCAGGTGTGACATCTGTCCCCTGATCCCCCAGAGAAGGGATCCAGAAAGGCTTTTCACTGAAGTGATGGCTTTGTTGAGAATGGTGTCGGTTGTGTCCAGGTAAAAATGATGAATAAATGCTGTGAGGGGAGAGGAAGATGGTGTGTGAGGAAATTACCAGAACACTGATTCTGTAACCGCATGTGGATCAAGGAATGGATGGAGCAACAAGGAAGGAGGCTGGAGGGCAGGGAATGGCTGTGTGTTGGACCAGGGACTTACCCTGCCAAGTCGAAATGTTCTAAGCAGGCAGGTGACACGGTTGGCTCGGACTTGTGAATAGACTGTTCCTACTGTAATGCAGAACATGGTTTTGAATCAAACAAGAATGGGGAAGAAAGCTATGTTGGGAAGGAAGGGTAATTATTGGGCAGATGAGTCGGCCCTGAACTAGGGCCATGGTAGTCAGCACAGAAGGGGTGAAGTGGATTCCAGAAATATTTAGTCTGTGAAGCTGGCATGACTGGGTGTGTGTGAAGGAATAACAGCACATAACGTGGTGGGAGGGAGGAAGTCAAGAATACTCAAGTTACTGGAGCCTCAAAGTATGTACGAGAGGGCAACACCCCAGGCTCGCGTGATGTGTGGGAAGAGGACCACCTCGCTGACACGTGGAGGACAAAACGTGTTCCCATCCCAATGCCAAGAATCAACTCACTTAGAGAAAGATCTCGGCTACAAATGTTAACTCAAGTGAAATCTAAATGGCCCTTGGGACATACAGCCATTTCTCTTTCCCCTTTCCTCTTCTTTCCTCTCCCTTATCCTCCCCCTCTCTACTTCCCTTGCTTTCTTTCTGTATCGAATGCCAATGACATAGCTGTGTCCTTCCCTTCAAAATCGAATTTTGCAAACCAGGAATGTGGGATCAAGTCTCTCAGCCTTTTGATTTCCAGCCTTTAAGAGTTGTGTTAAGGGAGCCTGGGTGGCTCAGGTAGTTAAGCTTCCGACTTCGGCTCATCTCATGATCTCACAACTCGTGCGTTTGAGCCCCTCGTTGGGCTCTGTGCTGACAGCTCTGAGCCTGGAGCCTGCTTTGGCTTCTGTGTTCTCCCTCTTTCTTGCCTTCCCCCAACTCCCGCCTCTCTCTCTCTCTCTTTCTCAAATATAAACAAACATTAAAAAAATTAAAAGTATATATTTGTGTTAAATAATCTTTTGTACGATAAAAGAAGTCAGAGAAGTACTATTACCATTTTCTTCACGAGGAAACAGAGGACTGTAGAAGTGCTAAGAAAAGCACTCAGCGGTACACACCTAACTCAGAGACTCTGGATTGAAACCCAATCATTGTGTGTATACCATGCCAATTAGCTAACAATGTGTGCCAACAGATTTCTTTATTCAAATATTGTATTTTTTGAATACTTGCATGTATTATTAATAGTCAAATCGTATCGAACAGATTGCCTGGACTACCATTATTTGTGAAAAGTTGGGCCATCTCTCCTTCACTCACATCTCTGCCAATCAAGAAATAATCGTCCTTCTTTCTGATGTCAGTAACCTCATCGAGTGATCTCACTGGAAGAAAATCTGATCCTCCTCCAGTTCATCAAACATAAAGGATAACCCAAGTAGTTTACTGGTGAAAATAACTTTGGAATCTCTTAGTAATTCATGAGGCAAAGAAAAGCGGGTCTAATGTTGGATCGGTAGAACTGTTGTGAATCACAGGATCCTTAGGTCATTCCCTACCCAACGGGCACCGCCTCTAGTTTCTAGGATTTCAACATGATGAAGTATGTTCTGGAATCCCAAGAGCATCCCTGTTCCTTCTGGCATCCCTGAAAGATGTCAGCCTCCAATGGCCATCCAGGGGACTCTAACGTTGAACGTCAGGGTGCTAGGCAGGACCAGCTAAGCATCCCCTGAGCTGCTCCTCTGAGCTGCTGAGAGAGATCAGGAACAGGGGACCACCCATGGAGGTTCCCACCTCTTCAAACCCCCATGTTGAGCCACCAACACCTTCCAGGTCCCTTTCCCCCCCAGTCAAGTTGGAAAGACTGCAGATGGTGCACAGCGTTCTTCTGGGTAAAGAGCACTAGGTGGGAAGGCTTCCCGCAGGCAGACGAGGGTCCTTCTTGAGGTAAGAAGCAGGAACAGTGTCCCACTGATGCCTTCCGATGAGCAGTGATGTCAGCTGGAAGAGAGGGGGCAGGAAAGATCTTGGCCTCAGGGGCCTTATCCCCATAATGCCAGTCTCTCCTGGTATTGTGATTAGTGCCTTATATTATTATTTTTCTACCTTTAAGGGGTCGTGTTTCTTTTCTTTTGAAACAAGTTCTATCGTGGTAAGAGTACCTTACATGAGGTTGCCCACTTAATAGATTCATAAGTGTCCAGTACAGTATTGGGATCTACAGGTATGCTGTGGTAAGCTGTTCTAGAACTGATTCATTTTGCATAATGAGACTTTATACCTGTTGATAAGTATGTCATCGTTTCCCTCACCCAGTCCCTGGCAACCATGATTCTATTCTTATCTCCATGAGTTTGACTATTTTAGATACCTCATTCAGGGGGTTCATGCAGTATTTATCCTTCTGGACCTGGCCTATTCCTCTTGACATATCATCTTCCGGGTTTATCCATGCTGTCTCAGATGGAAGTGTTTCCTTCTATCTCATGGCTGAATAATATACCACGGTACCTGTATACCAATATACCACATTTCTTTATCCGTTCATCTGCTGATAGACTTTGAGGTGCTGTGAGTAACGCTGAAATGGATGCAGGAGTGCTGATATTTCTTCCAGATCCCGATTTGAATTCTTATGGGTAAACACCAGGCAAGGGATTGCTGTATCATAGGGTAGTTCTATTTTTCAAGTTTTGAGGAACGTCCATACTGTTTTTCATAGTTACTTCACCATTTTTCATTTCCACGAACCGTGTACAAAATGTTCCCTTTTCTCTACAGCCTCACAACCAAACTAATATTAGTTACTGTCCTTTTCTTTTGTTTCTTATGGCAGTCATCCTAACAGGTGTGAAGTGATATGGCATGTGATTTTGATTTGCATTTCCCTAATGACAAGTGGTGTGGAGTGTCTTTACGTGTAGCGGTTGGCCTTTTATGTCTTTGATGAAATGGCTGTTCAAAGAGTTTCTGCATTGAAAAGTTAAAGTTTTGGGGGCATCTGGGTGTCTCAGTTGGTTAAGCATCGAACTATGGCTCATGCCATGATCTCGCACCTCATGAGTTCCAGCCCTACATTGGGCTCCTTGCTGACAGTTCAGAGCCTGGAGCCTGCTTTAGACCTAGGCCTCTGTCTCTCTGTCTATCCCACCTTGCACTCTCTCTCCCTCTCAAAAATAAATAGCATTGAAAAATAAATGAAAAATTAACAATATCCTTCTTTTTGCTATGGCATAGAAAGTGTTCCTTATAGATTTTGGAAATTAACGCCTTATCAGATATGTGGACAGCTGCATTTCTTGAAGACCTACCACCTAATGTGCCTTATATTAGGTATTTTGCTGAGTTTCTGCAGCAAAACGTTGAGGCAGATATATAGCTCATTTTTTATTGAAGTATAATTCACAAACAGTGTTATGTGAGTTTAAAGCATACAACGTAGTGAGTCAACAATTCTGTACATCACTCAGTGCCCATCACAGTAAGTGTACTCTTAACCCACTCACTTATTTCTCCCCTGCTCCCACCTACCCCGCCTCTGACTACCTGCAGTTTGCTCTCTGTATTTGAGAGTTTGCTCTCTTGTTTGTCTCTGTTGTCATTGTTCATTTTGTTTCTTAAAGTCCATATATGCATAAAAATCACACGTATTTATCTTTCTTGGACTTCCACTTAATGGTACACCCTCCAGGTCCATCCATGTTTTGGGGAAAGACAAGGATTCCTTGTTTTTATTTTGTTTCATTTTGTTTGTTTTTGTTTTTGATTTTGTCTTTCTTGCCTGAGTGATTTTCCATTGTATGTATTTACCACAGTTCTTTTGCCCACTCATCTCTCAGTGGACGCTTGGGCTGCTTCCAGATCTTGGCTCTGTGAATAAAGCTGCAATAAACATAGGGGTGCACATCATGATGTGATGTCCCCCAGCTGATGAAGGCCACAGAGAGCACATCCTGTAAGTGTGTAAAACTGCAAGTGTGGAGACTTTGGGAGGGGCCGAGCCGGTGGCCTAGAAAACAGGGATTGTGCTGGCCTGCCGAAGGCCATTACTGGAGCCATGTAACAACATGCCCCACCTGGGGCGGTCAGCCTCTAGGAACCAAGAGAGGACTGTGGCTCTGTTAAAGCCACGTAATTGTCCAAAGAGCCTGGAGACCAGAAGGACATGGTCAAAAGGGTTCATTGTAAAGGAAAACTGTGGGTGAGGAGTAGGATGTGGCCAGGCTGCAGGGCCGGCTCGCCCTACTCTCTACTCTCAAAGGGAACAAAGCTGGATGCTGGGCAGGTGAGACTCAATGGGGCAGTAAGTGTGACATTTAAGGTTCTGGGGGGGGGGCCTGGGACAGGGAGGCACCACCTGTGACTCTGGAAGACCATCACGGCTGTCCAAAACACTATCTCAGGTCCCCTAATTGCCACATGACACTGGCATGGGAAGGCGAGACAAGGTCCCAGGTGAGTCACTGAGCCTTCCCCAGTGAGGGTGAGGAAGATGCTGGACAAGGAAGTTCGGTGATATCCGCATGAGTGTGGCAGGTCATCCTGAGACTGCGTGCAGATGGTAATTAGGTAGGGAAATAAGTGCGTCATCCCAGTCCTGGACTGTCCCCTGCGTGGACCCGCCTGGCCCTTATAAAAGGCCTGTCTGCCACACTGGTGCTATCTTCTGGAGACACTGAGTATCCATTGCCCTTGAAGCCTCTGGTGAGTCCAAGTCTTAGTGATCTTTTTTGGCACTTGGGTAGTGTTAGGATTTAATCTAGGAGACAAGTGACCATGTATTTTAGCCCGTTAAAGTTCACGCATGGGGGAAAGAAGACAACGAGGTTTGGGGGGTAAATTTTAGCCGGTTATTGGAAGGTGACTGTGAAGGGCATGACAGAAATGGAGTCAGAGGTACAATCCTAGACTGACTGACGAGAGAGACGAGGTGCTGTGCTGTGCCCTGTCCCACGCACATCCCAAGTGCATCCCTCTCAGAGTTCAGTCCCCTTGAGTGCTGGGTGGGAGGCTGCACAGTCCTCAGAATCCCGGGGCTCAGAACCTCGGTCAGGTCAGTGAGACCGGCACCCAGGGCTCAGAAGGCTATTGGTAGATGTCTGTTTGGGGACTGGCTAGAAGTTTCCTCTCTGGGTTCTTCTTCTCCACGTGATGTCTGCACTCTTCAGAACACGGGCCATCGTGTCTGTAGCACGTGATAGAATGCAGCATTAACCAGGAGACCGAGGAGCTAGGGGAAGAGGTGCTCAAAGGGAAGGGCGAGAGAGCTCCACAGAATCATACGGACGGTGGTAGGGGACGGAGTGTCCTTGCAGGCTGGAGGGTCCGGCACCAGCTTGCCGTCGTGCCAGCGGGACTGCCTGTGTCAGCAAAGCCGTTGTCTGTTTGCATCTCAGGCTCCTCACCGCCCAGGAACGATGTCTTACCAACAGCAGCAGTGCAAGCAGCCCTGCCAGCCACCTCCCGTGTGCCCTCCCCCAAAGTGTCCGGAGCCCTGTCCCCCTCCTCCATGCCCACCTGTCAAGTGCCCCCCTCCCCCCTGCCAGAAGTGCCCTCCTGTGCAGCCGTGCCCCCCCTGCCAGCAGAAGTGCCCGCCCAAGAGTAAGTAACAGCCGCAGGATGCATCATGACCACGAAACCACAAGACACGGCTCTCCCGTGGATGTCTCAGGATCCATCCCCTTCCCTTCAGCCGCGAGGACACCATGCACGTTCCCTGACCTGCCACCTGGGTTGACAACAGACAGAGAGAAGGCTGGGTTCCCGAAGCCGATACCACGTCGTGGGAAGATGAGCAGTGGGGTCGTGGCCTAATCGCACCTTGCCATGTGTCTGTCTGTCATCTGGGGGGTGAGCTGTCCTCCATGAGCCTTTTGGTGTCCTTCTTCTTTTGCTTTTCCAATAAAGCACATGTGTCATGGTCGAGTCCCCATTACTCTTGTCTGTGCTTTTTGTTGGTAATCTCTTCATGCCACTACACCACGTGAATGTTCCTTTCCATTCCTATGGGAATATTTTTAGAGTCAAACGTTCCCAGCACCGAGCTCAGTTTTCCCCGAAATGTGTCTGTGGAATGGGTACATCAATCGATTCTCTTTTACTCATTTTTTTAAAATTTTTTTTTTAACATTAATTTATTTTTGAGACATAAAGAGAGAGTAAGAGCAGGGGAAGGGCAGAGAGAGAGGGAGACACAGAATTCGACGCGGGCTCCAGGCTCCGAGCCATCAGCACAGAGCCCGATGCGGGGCTCGAACTCACAAGCCATGAGATCTGACCTGAGCCGAAGTCGGCCGCCCAACCAACTGAGCCACCCAGGTGCCCCCTCTTTTACTCATTTTAATCTCATGTCTAGCTCTTTCTGGTGTGTGTGACCCTGAAAACAATTACATAAACTCTCTCAGCTTCCATTTCCTCACCTGTAAAAAGGAGGAAAGAATGTTTTCTGCTCAGTGCCCTTGCAGAGATTAATTTGTTCACAAGTGTTTCTCGAGTATCTGCCATGAGCCAGGCAAGCAGACTTCCATGTGCTACAGAGATGATCAGAATGGCCCCCAAATTCTTGAGGGGAGTGCACACACACACACACACACACACATACACACACATGACCAAGAATAGTGATTCCTGGGCACATCTTAGAGAAATTGGTTTAGGAAGTCTCTTCCTAAGTGACTTTTGGGAAAGACCTGAATGAGGAGTGAGCCATGAATGTACCAGCGGTACATCCTTCCAACGAGAGGAGGTGGCAGGCTCCAAAGCAGAGCAGAGTAACCACAGGGACACGGGGAGAACAGCGATCAAGTGGACAGTTGTCTCCTTGTGAGGCGAGAGAGGGAAGGTCTCAAACGTGTAGTCATGACTGTGATTTGTTCAAAGGTTGACCACCATGTAATACTGGTGGTCAAAAGCCTAAAATATGCATCTATGGAATTCTTGACTATCATATACTATTTCTCTTGTATAGCACTTGTAAAAAAGTACCTTCTGGCTTTCAAAGATTTTTTCAAAAAGGGCCAAAAGCTGAGGAATAAATCAAAACCATATTGCAAAAAGAAAGCTTATTCTGAGGGGGTGACCGCATGAAAGTAGGTCTATTAAGGTTCTCCATCTTCTGGAGAAATCTACTCCACTCAATTTTCGTCAAATTCTAGGTAACAAAATGCATAGGGACTTTTGTTCCTGCTGTGCTCCAAGCCCTAAGAAGAGTGGTGAAGGGTTAAGTTCACACTCATGAAAGGAGCTCCGGCCTGAATTTCCTGTGACAGAGTTCTTTCCTATGTCTTCGGAAAAAACAAAAAATAAAAACCTTTCTTTTGGGGGAACATGACCAACACATTCAGGACATTCATGAACTCTGGCTGTGCAAGGCGAATAATTATAAATGAGCACTCAGGGAACCAACCCCGACGTCAAGACGAAAACATTAACAATTCTTCGGAACACCCACATTTCCATAGTATATTGTATCCCATATCTTCAACCAGAGGTAGCTACTGTCCTGACCCTTAAAATAACCAGTGTCTTGTTTCTATTTATACTTTTTAACCGTCAGGATGGAAACGTCTCTAGAAATCCTAGTTAACTTCTCCAGTTTTTGATCTTCATGTAAATGAAATCATACTTCATGCCACCTGCTTTGTTTATCCTCTTTCAATCAAAATTATGTATTTTTAGTTCACTCGATTTTATTATATTTTAGTATATTGTTGTCTGAATATCCAACACTATTTGTTTTTCATTTTCCATTAAAATAATTCCGATAACCCTAACAAAACATAGGTCTAATCTTTGCACTGAGCAATCTCTCATCTGAGAGAAAAGAAATGATTGGAGAAATATATGTTGGTCATGGATCAATAGACTCCATATTGCTAAGTTACCAGTCCTTCCCAAGTTGATTCATACATTTAATGCACTCTTACCAAAACTGACAAGGTAACTATAAAATTAATGTGGGAATTAATTTTACTTAGAATAGCCAAAATAATTTTGATAAAGAATTCAGGATGCTTCAGTATAAAATCGACACTGAGATCAACAGAATTTAGTACAAAGTCCAGAATAGAACCACACATATATGTTCGATTGATTTTAAACACTGGTGCCTTGTTATTTCAATGGGCAAACCATGAATCTTGGAATGAATGGAACTCAAACAATTGGGTATTGGTAAGGAAAATAATGAACCTTGACTCTTACCTCACACCGTACACAATAATTAATTCAAAATGGATCACAGACTCAGCCTTAAGGTCTAACGCTCTACAATTTCTGAGGGAAAACTTAGGAGAAAATCTTAGCAAATATCTATTAAATATTAGTATCCAAAATATACACGGAACTCCGAAAAATCTGTCAGAAAACAGCAGACTGATGAATAGAAATAGGGCACCCGCCCATCACCAAAGAGGATATATCCAAATGGCCACTAAAAGAGTTTCTAAAAACTTATCAAGCCACTAATATTTAATGAAGAGCATATCCAAAGCACAATAAAAGATCATTCGACAGGGCGCCTGGGTGTCTCTTGAGACCCTTGAGTCCAGTTTAGGTCATGACCTCACACTTCCTGATCTTACAAGCCCCTCATTGGGCATTGTGCTGACAGTGTGGAGCCTGCTTGGCATTCTCTCTCTCTTTCTCTCTCTGTCTTTGACTTTCTCTTTCTCTTACCCTCTCTTCTCTCAAAAATAAACTTTAAAAAAATATCATTACGTACAAACACACACCAGAAGAATAAGGCCTTCAGAGCTGCGACAATGAACAACTAATTTAAAGTGGTAGAGTAAGCGGAAAATGCATTCCACCACTGGGAGGGCTGTAACTGGTGGAAGCGTTTGGGAAAGCGTTCTGGCTTTTCCTATCAGAGCTGAAGATGCATATACTTCTGGGAATATACCCTAAGTTTGTGCACTAGCAGGCATGAAGAAAATGTCATAATAGCACTGGTCTTAACAGCCCCACGTAGAAAACCATTTAAATGTGAACCAAGAGTAGAAGAAATAAAGAAATGAAGACTGGTGCTGGCCTTAGTTGCTGGGGGAGGTTGTGGCGGCAGGAAGTTGATGCTCTTTGGCGTAATCTGCAATGGATTAGGGATCCTTCAGTTTCTGAGACTCGAGCTAGCAGTGAGCGTTCAGGTCAGTGAGGCCACCATTGCTGCTTTGACACCTCCGGAGAGGAGAACGGATTTATCAGGGGTGGGAAAGAAGAGCTTGCTAGGAGTCAAAGACCTAATAAAAAGTCCAGCACAAGGACCCCTTCTCCTTCCTCAGGTGAAGACCGCGCCGATGAGGAATTCCAAGGAAGGATCATTCTAAGGATAAAGCGGCCACCGAGGAGTTAAGTGAGAAGGATCCTAGCAGGGGTACAGCTCAGAAGGGGCACGGGGCTTCCCCTGATGGCAGCAGCAGCGCCAGGTTGGCTCCAGCCGCGCCTCCAGCAGGGGCTCCACAGCGGCCCGGGCTCAGGCTCCGGCAGGGGCCCCACAGCGGCCCGGGCTCAGGCTCTGGCAGGGGCTCCACAGCGGCCCGGGCTCAGGCTCCGGCAGGGGCTCCACAGCGGCCCGGGCTCAGGCTCCCGCAGGGGCCCCACGGCGGCCCGGGCTCAGGCTCCAGCAGCAGCTCCGGCTCCTCTAGGGGACTAGCGGCTCGGGAAGTTCCAGGGCACCCCACGGTTCCGGCTCCAGCACAGGCTCTGGCCCGCGGAGTCCTTCTAGACACAGGCCTGACCACAGGCGGCCTTCCTGCTCCAAAGCCAAATCACCCAGAAGAGATGGAACGGAGAGGAAATGCGGAGCCCTTTCCCTAAACCCCACCGAGTGTGCGTGGGGAGGCTCACTAGGAATGTGGCCAAGGACCGCATTGTGGAGACACTCGCCTCCTCTGGGAAAATTAAGGTGACGGACAGGCCTGTAGGAAGGATGCACCCCACCTGTCTAAAGACTGCATACATGGAGTCTGAGAACCCAGACGAAGTCGAGAAGGCACCGAAGAGCACGGACGGAGGGCAAGTCGACCGCACGGAGGACCTGCCACCGCTGTGCTGGCCTCCCGGCCTAGGTCCCCGTCTCCCCCACCGGACGATTCAGCCCTCCCGGGAGAATGATGCCACCGCCTCCCATGTGGGGTCAGTCGTCCCCACAGATGAGAGAAGGTCGCGCTCCCGGAGGGGCAGGTGTCCCCTCCCCACCCGGCCCCCAGCCCCCGTCTGCGCCCTGCGTCCTGCTCCTGGCCGCCGCTGGCACAGGAGCCGCGCCTGCTCGCATTCTCCCCACAGCAGGGCCCCGGAGCCTCGGCGCCTGTAACTTCTCTGTGGCCGCTGCGGCTGTGTGACTGTGCTAGCTGAGGAAGAGTGGAGGAAAGATGTCCTCACTCGGGGCAGCTCTGAAGGCCGCCAGTTAGCCGTTTCTCCCGCAAGAGTGTGACTGGTTGGGGTTGAGCCCTGGGGATGCCGCCCAGTTTGCTGGCGAGAAGAGCTCCCGCCTCTCCAGTCCTGAGTCCATTCCTGGCAAAGCCGGCAGGGCAAAGCGGGCCTCCAGGGGGCAGTGTGGCCCCGGCCTGGAGGTGGGGTGCGGTTTTCTTTCCACAGAGGAGCAGGGGGCTGGTCTGGTGGCCTGTCATGACCTTCCTGTTGGTCTGCAGGTTTCCTGGGGAAAAGGCGCGTTGTCCCGCACGAGCTGTTCCTGCTCCGGGCACTGCGCCCCTGCTGCCGTCCCCCTGCGCCCTGTCCGGCCATCGCCGGTGTTCGCCACCGACAGCGGTGCTGTTTCCGCAAGACCATGCACAGGCATCCCAGCCCAGGTCTCCCTTCTCTCTGAAACTGGTGCGCAAGTGGAGAGCCAGCTCTGCAGGGGCAGCGGGGCCTCCCCCACCCCCTGCAGCTGTTATTCAAGGTCTTGCAAGTCACCTTCACCATGTGTGCTTTACTTTCTGGTTTTATTCCATACTCAGGACTAGAAATGTTTTGTTTTGAGTTTGGTAACTTGGTAGCAGCTTAGGCACTGTCCTTCAAATACCTTGTTGTGCAGAATAGAGCACTGTGTTCAATAAACGGGATTCAAAATGCAAAATGAAAAAAAATGAATAGTGTTGGATATTCACACGACATCCTAAAATACAAAGGAAGTGAACTAAAAATACATAATGTCGACTGAAAGAGGAGAAGCAAACAGGTGGCATGCAGTATGATTTCACTTACATGAAGTTCAAAAACTGGAAAGGTTACCCAGGATTTCTAGAGATGTTTCCATCCTGAAGGTTAAAAAGTATAAATAGAAACAAGACACTGGTTATTTTAAGAGTCAGGACAGTGGCTACCTCTGGTTGAAGTTATGGGATATAATTTACTAAGGAAATGTGGGTGTTTCGAAGAATTGGTAATGTTATCATATTTACGTCGGGGTTGGTTCCCTGAGTGCTCATTTATAAGTATTCTCCTTGTACAGCTAGAGTTCATGAACGTCCAACTCTCTCTCTTAATCTAACTATATGTGAGGGCTTCTCCCTCATTCATTCCATTCCCTGGATTCATAATTATGATGAGTGGAGCTCATTGACCCTGGCCTGTCTACCTCCGGATAGAGATTTTAAGGAATATTCCCAAACAGCTGCCGAAACTCCTTTCGTTTTGGGGAACTTCCCTGTCCTCTGTGGCCTGACATAGACTGCCTAAATCCACTAGTAGAAAACAAAAGAAAACATAATTTGGGATCTGCTCATCTGAGCAAATGGACTTTTAGGATCATGTGAAACTCTTGTGTCTGCCCACTGTACTTTAGTCGGCCTTCAGGCCCCTCAGGCCGGCTACACCCATTCTGTCCTCCCTTCCCCCTCCTCCATTTCTATTACCGCCTGGGGTGCGGTCTAGGTCTCTGGCTCTTCAATGCTTTAGGTAGCACTCAGCTCCCCTCCCTCACTGTCCTAAGGCAAAAGATGCCTCTTTATATTTCCTCACTGGTTCCACAGGGAAAAAATTAACAACAGTAAACTTTTAAGGGGACACAGATAAAATATTATTATGGTAGATATGTCTTTTAAATCATAAAATTGCATTCTACGAAGGTTGAAATGAATGGGATTTTAAAAGTGCACTAGTTTATAAGGTTGAAATTCCGCTTTTCTCTCTGTTCAAAACACAAAGTTTTATTGGACTTCTCTGCTCTGGATAAGACCATGTAAATAAAGGTTTTCATTCTCTTTTCTACAGGAAAACCAAAGCTTTAGGTTTCATCTTTATCAGGTCTTTAATTGCTTAGTGAAAACCTCTCAATGTTAAAGGAGCTAGGTTTCGCTAACAGCTATATGATGCTATACATTGGCCTTTAGGGTCTTTTATTGCCGCCTTGGTTAAATAAACAGAGTTTTAAGATTTGTGATGATTTGTAATCCTATTTAGGATGTGCTTTATAACAACTTCCTGAGGTTTTAACAAACCTCCAGGACTTAAATAGTAAATGCAACATATTTCGTGTTTAAATAAATTTAAGTTTGTTAGATCTGTCTTTAAGGTTATCAGCATTAAGTATAAAACTTTATTCTACTAAAGTTTACTGAAGGCGAAACAAGCTCATGTTATCTCTTCCGATTTGTTAGCGAATGGAAGACTGAAGGTAATGATTAACTTTGTCTGTCTCATAGTTTTCATGGGTAAATGTTAAGATAGCTTTCAAAGTCCTTGGTAACCTAAAACGTTAAAGTTTGGCTTGCCAGAGAAATTGAGATTGAATTCATTGGCTATCTAACGAGCTAAGAAGCGAAGCACTAATTACTAATTGTAGGTTTGTGCTTTGGACCTGTTGCAAAAACTAAGGATATTTGGAACTGTTGAAAAACATGCTCTGTGCTTAATAGATTCATAAGTTTGCCATCTGGGAAATTCTGATATAACATAGAGTTCACAATTGGTTACTACTTCGTTTTCACTGGAGACTAAGGTAAAGTTCTGTGAAGTGTACTTAAGACTGGTAGAGGGGCGCGTGGGTGGCTCGGTTGGTTAAGCTGCCGACTTCAGCTCAGGTCATGATCTCATGCTCCGTGAGTTCAAGCCTCGCGTCAAGCTCTGTGCTGACAGCTCAGAGCCTGCTTCGGATTCTGTATCTCTCTCTCTCTCTGCCCTTCCCCTGCTCATACTCTGTCTTTATCTCTCAAAAATAAATAAACGTTAAAAAATTAAAAAAAGAAAAGTCTGACGGAAATAAGGAAAACAACTCAGTATGTAAGGAAGTAGGAGATATGTAAGAAAGATATAAGGAATGGAAATATACTTTTGCTGAAGGTAAAAGAAAGTAATTTTGTCCTAAATGAGACTGGTTATTTGGAGAGAAATGGCTTGGGACAAAATCTAAATGCCAAAGAAAAGTTGTAGAAGGTTCATGAAGGAAAAATCTTTAAAAAAAAGAAATTTTATGCGTGGTCAGGACAGACTAAGGTTAAAGACATGGATTTTAAAAGTACACAGGGTTAGGGTTAAAATTCCTCCTCCTTTGATCCGGAGGCTGGGAAAATGGCGGCAATACCCTCGATGCCAGCCTCCCCTCTCCTGTGGCTGTCCCAAAGGATTTTCAAATCATTGTAATAGACTTACAGGATTCTGTCTTCACTATTCCCCTACATCGGGAATATCGCCCTAGGTTTGCCTTCAGCCTGCCTTCTGAGAACCTTAGGCAGCCTTTTCAGAGGCAGGCAAGGAAAGTTTTGCCTCAGGGCATGAAAAATAGCCCCACCCTATGTCCAAAGTTTGTGGATCAGGCTTTAGAACCGGTTCCGCAGGCTTTTAAACGAGGCTTATCTCTTTCATTACATGGAGGACATTCTCTTGGCCCACCCTGACCTTGCTACACTTTGGGAAATATTGATACAGACTATGGACTCTTGGCAAAACCGTGGGCTAAAAGTGGCTCCTGATAAAGTTCAGGTGGAGCCACCATTTAACTACCTCGGATTCTCCTGGTGTAGCCCGTCAGCCCTTACGGCTTAGAAAAGATCACTCAAGTACTCTTGATGACTTTCAAAAGTATTGGGAGATATTAACTGGATTAGACCTTTTTTTAAATTAACCACTTCAGACCTTAGGCCCCTGTTTGATAGTCTCCAGGGAGACGCTGATCCTTGCTCTCCTGGTGAACCGACAGAGGAGGCAGCTGAAGCCCTCCAAAAGGTCGAGGAGGCAGTCAACAGACAGACATTAATTCGGCTAGATCACAAAAGGCCTTGGTCCTTAATTTCTCTGAACACCGATTACACACCCACAGATGCCTTTGGCAAGAGGGGTCTTTAGAATGGTTACATCTGCCCTCTACGCCCAGAAAAATAGTTATGTCCTCTCCGGTGCTCCTGGCTACAAAGGGACACAAAGGTAGTAAGGAATTAGTTGGGAATGACGTGACAAATACTATTATTCCCTATAACAAAGATCAACTGGAATGTCTATTACAAACTAGTGAGGACTGGCAGGTAGCCCTAGAAGGGTTTGGCGGTGAGATTCTTTTCCATCTCCCAGACCATCCTCTCTTGCAGTTTCTCAAAAAGCATCCCGTTATTTTTCCTAATTTGACAAGGGCCGACCCTCTTCCCAGTCCAGTTGTACTGGGCTTTACAGATGGGTCCTCAAATGGAGCAGCTGTCACCATTAGAGATGGGAACATTCGTGTACAAAATACTTCGGAAACTTCTGCTCAGAGAGCCGAACTTCTGGCTGTCATCCATGCCTTTGCCCACCTACATGCTAGGCCTTGCAATGTGTATACTGACTCTCCTGACGTGTTTCAATGATTTCCCCATACTGAGACTGCTCCGTTGCCAGAACATTGGTCCTCTACTTTTGCCTTATTAGAAAACCTTCAATCCTACATTCATGCCAGGACAATGCCCTTTTATTTTGGACATATTCGGGCCCACAGTAACTTGCACAGTAACGGAAGGAAATAACCAGGCTGGCTGATATGTTAACTAAGATTGCAATTTTTTTCAACTATAGAGGAAGCCTGAAAATCTCATCATTTACATCATCAAAATGCAGCACCTTTGACTTCAATTTAAAATTACTCGTGAAGAGGCCCCAAGCATCGTCAGAATCTGCGGGCAATGCCCAATGCATGCGCTGTCTTGGCTTCAGGAGTTTACCCCAGAGGACTCAGACCCAATGACCTTTGGCAGATGGATGCTACTCCTAGTCCATTGTTGTGCCCAAATTCTGGATCCCAAGAAGACCGCCGGGGAGCCGGGACTGATGCAAACACAAAGGGTCTTTATTCGAAGCTGAGCTCGGACTCTTGCGCCTCCCAACGCAGCGGTGCAGTGGCAAGAGCCCTGAGCCAGGTTTACACAGGCTTTTTATCAGGGTTTGAGTACACTTTTCAGGCAGGAATGGGGATCCTTTGAATTGATTGATTGGCATTTTCACGGGTTGGTTTCTGTTTGAGTATTTCATATTTGGTGGGCGTGGGCTGGCTATGGACTGGGTAGTGGGATTGGGCTTAGTTTGGGGGTCCCGCGCTGATTCAAAGGGTCAGCTCGCGTGGGCTGAACACTGATTAGCTCTGCTAGGGGCTTTTCTAGGAATCTGACCTCCTGTGGTTTCCCTGGAACTCATGGTGGAGGCAGGTCTGCTAATCAGGGTCCAGTCCCACTGAAACAGGCTGCTGTTAAAAAGACCACCAGACACCGAGTAGAAGCGAGGCAGAATTTTATTCTCCGCCGGGCCAAACCTGATCTCCTGATCTTAAGGAGACGGTGCAGAGAATGGCCCCGAACAAAGGCAGCAGTGGGCTTATATGGATTTTAGCAAGTTAGGGTATATCATCAATTAGTTAACCAATTATAATTTACAACATCCCTTGGTAGCCAATTACATAGATGTTACCTTTAGCGGGGGCCTATTGCTTCAAGGTTCTTTGTCTTAAGTGAGCTTTGAAATGACCAATTATAGTTAGACACTCCAGATACCATAGGACAGCAGTTACGTGACTTCTTGCACGTTGGCCTTGCTTTGATCAGCTCCAAACAGCTAGGGTGAGAGCTCACTGCAATCTAAGTTAACTATTTTAGCAAGCAGGTGAAGATACAGGGGTGAGACAGGCAGTTTAACCCCTTCTGGTAACTCTAACAGGGAACTGCACAGGTTTTTATCTCAATGTTTTAGCAGTTACCATACAGTTAGTTAGAACAGTGAATGGGGAGATGCATTTGCAAAGCAATTTACAGAAGCCAAAACAGCTGGTTAATGGTTTTCCATTATTGACTCAGGTTTGTTAACCTACACCACCACCCAGGGTGGTGATGGGGTCTGCTAATCTGGGTCCGGCCTCTTGGCTACTCTGTTTACTGGAGCCTGGGGCAGAGTCCAGGGTGACTTGTTTTCCTGGAACTCGGGGCCCAGAACTACTCTAAGATGGAACTTAAGCCAAAATGGAGCGGCCTTAGCCCTAACAGCACTGTACTTTCACAACATGGCAATTCTCTAACACAGCATACAGGGTTCACAGCAATCACAGCAAACGGGTCAGGAGTCTAGTGCATTCCTAAGTCTCTAAATCTAATACCTAACAAGATTTAACACACAGCAACTTAGTCTAATACACAGCAAACTGAACAGACCTCACAGCACCCCAAGAAAAGTTTCACAGTGTTCATGGCAAACAGCAATCAAAACAGAATTCTCAGCAATCCTAACCCTTAACAAGGTTCACAGCAAGCAGAAGTCTGGGGCACACTATCTCTAACACAGTCCCCCTCTATGTTTAGCAGAAGAGAGAACTGGCTTCAAACTAATGCAGGGCTGTCACTTAGGACAGGAAACTTAAAAACGCTCTCTGCAATCCCAGAGCAGGAAGTTTCCAGTAATCAAAGTGACAAAGCAGTTTGGAATTTGGTAAGAACTCAATGTGGTTTCCAAAGAACTGGCCCAGCCCAGAACCCTTAGGCTACTGCACTTCCTGAAGGTGGGGGCCACCTAGCCATATAAAGGGGACACCTGCCACATTGTTGCTACTCTTTTCGTGCTCAGCTCCCCAATAGCTCTGGAGAATCAAGTGAGTCTGATGGGGGGTGGGGTGGGTTCTATATGTTTGGGGGATATGAGATGATGTTTGAATTAATTTGTAAGCAGCAATAGTTATTTTTCCTGAACGGCATGTATACTCTTACCTAGGGAATGAACGTTGTCCGACCAAGATTGTAAGTGAGCTATGCTTACATACATAGCATACAAAGTATGCTTCTTTCTCTTATGAGGTTGAAATTCTTAAGCCAAAACTAATTTAGGGAATAATATTGAGCTGAGAGCAAATGAGGGCAGGAGTCTCTCTTTGGTCATGACGGATTAATATAAGAGAGAGCCTCTCATGTATCGCAGCCTCTCCCTCGAGCCCTTGGAGGGCAGGCCTACACTTTGGCAATTCTCTCTGGACAGACCTTGTCTTAGCCCCCACAGCGGCTTACTTAGATCTCCATCAGGGTCTCATGGGAGCGATGTGGGTAGAGACTTGCTTCGGTATTGGCCAGAAATTCAGCATCTGGGTTTTTGAGATTGTATCCGCATACATCCACTATGTGTTGTTATCTCAAGACAGAGAGACAATTTTGTCCTTGGACAAGGTGAAGAGAAGTTGAGATAACGTGGCTCGAAATGCACAAGATACTGATAAGGCAGGATCCTAACAAGAACAAAAAGGGGAGCCACTCAGAGTCTTAAAGAGAGAGTCAGAGGCCAAAGTTTATCCTTGGAAATAACTTTGCTGATTTGATGGGTTTTGGCTTGCTGTCTGCAAGAGTGATCCCCTTGTAAACAAGGACACTTGGATTTTTTTAGATTGTCTGATATCCAGAAAGATTTCCAATCAGCAGCAGCGACAGTGCAAGCAGCCCTGCCAACTACCTTCCATGTGGCCACAAGTATACCCACCTCCAATGCGACCACGGCCATTCCCTTCTCCAATGTACCCAGGGTCATACACTTATCCAACGTACCTAGGGCCATACCGACCTCCAATGTGGCAGGACCCATACACTTTTCCAATGTACCCAAGGCCAGGCTACCTCCAATATGGCCAGAGCTCTGCACTTGTCCAACATACCCGGGGATATGCACTTCTCCAATGGTCACAAGACCTTGCACTTGTCCAATATACCCCGGGCTATGCCTACCTCTGATGATTCAACTGCCACTCTGCCAGCAGTAGTGACCCCTGTGCAGCCACCACCATGCCAGCAGAAGTGACCACCCAGGAGCAGCAGGAGCAAAAGCCATCAAGACCATCATGCAAACAAAACAAAGTTCCCCCCCCACGCTTCAGCAGCAGAAGCTTCTCTCTGAAACCTGCCCCGGTGGCCCATGGCATTCCCTGAATCTCTGCTCTTCCTGGGCTGATGTTCGACATAGAAGAGACTTAATTCTGAAGCCACCTCTTTCCTCTTAGGGTCAGGCTCCTGTCTGGATTAGGACCCCTCGCTCCCAGAGCCCCCGGAAAAGCACCAGGAACACGACCTCCTTCCTTAAAATACAGCCTTTCTTTGATCTGGGCCTGAGATCTGGGCAATGATTTTTTTTCTTTTTTCTTTTTCAGTTTGGGTACATATAACTTCTACTTCCCTAATAAAGCATTGTGGATGACAGAACACAAGTGTCTTTCCTCTTTAATCTTGGTAGTTAACTGTATCAGATTAGTGGGAAATGGTTTTGTTGTTGTTTTTCTGTCACGCTAACCTCTGAATTCCGAATGACACAATCACTGTTAATTGGGTTTGAGTTGAAACGTGTCTGTTTAGTTTGAGTATAGAAAGAAGTTTGTTTGTTCCTTTTAATTTGGCCAAATGCCGGCTCTGCTACCTACAAGTGATTTTTGCTGGAAAAGGTATCTCCAACTTGGGGTTGCCCTAAGAAACCACCCATTCCTTCAGTGTTCCAAAATATATATTCACAGAAAACTGCATTAAACATATGTACTCATACAGTGTATACTCTATGCTGGCACCCTTATGTGGAAGGGATATACAGTGGTGGATGAAACATCAATACTATGTCTTTGTACCTTAAATGATGTGGGAGGGAAGAGTTATTAAGGAATACATATAAATCAGTGTATAGTATCAGGTAGTCATTGTTGTGACCGCATTCTGGATCCCAAGAAGACCGCCGGGGAGCCGGGACTGATGCAAACGCAAAGGGTCTTTATTCGAAGCTCGAGCTCGGACTCTTGCACCTCCCAACGCAGTGGGGCAGTGGCAAGAGCCCCGAGCCAGGTTTACACAGGCTTTTTGTCAGGGTTTGAGTAGACTTTTTGGGCAGGAAAAAAGTGATTGAATTGATTGATTGGCATTTTCGCGGGCTAGTTTCTGATTGAGTATTTCATATTTGGCGGGCCCGGGCTAGCTATGGATTGGCTTAGTTTGGGGGTCCCGCGCTGATTCAAAGGGTCAGCGTGTGTGGGCTGGACACTGCTTAGTTTTGCTAGGGGCTATTCTAGGAATCTGACCTCCTGTGGTTTCCCTGGAACTCAAGGTGGAGGCAGGGTCTGCTAATCAGGGTCCAGTCCCACCCGGGGTGGTGACAGGGTCTGCTAATCAGGGTCTAGTCCCACCCGGGGTAGTGAAGGGGTCTGCTGATCTGGGTCCTGCCCCTTAGCTACTCTGTTTCCTGGAACCTGGAGCAGAGTCCAGGGTGACTTGTTTTCCTGGAACTCGGGGCCCAGAACTACTCTAAGATGGAACTTAAACCAAAATGGAGGGGCCTTAGCCCTAACAGCACTATACTTTCACAACATGGCAATTCTCTAACACAGCAAACAGGGTTCACAGCAATCACAGCAAACGGGTCAGGAGCCTAGTACATTCCTAAGTCTCTAAATCTAATACCTAACAAGATTTAACACACAGCAACTTAGTCTAATACATAGCAAACTAAACAGGCCTCACAGCACCCCAAGAAAAGTTTCACAGTGTTCACAGCAAACAGCAATCAAAACAGAATTCTCAGCAATCATAACCCTTAACAAGGTTCACAGCAAGCAGAAGTCTGGGGCACACTGTCTCTAACACAGTACCCCTCTATGTTTAGCAGAAAAGAGAACTGGCTTCAAACTAATGCAGGGCTGTCACTTGGGACACGAAAGTTAAAAACGCTCTCTTCAGTCGTAAACATTCTTGAGAATATTTACTAAATGGATTTGGAGGATAGAAAAATAGTGGGCGAGGGCGTTGGGGTCTGCCAGTGTCAGAGCCCTGAGTGACAGAAGCCAGCCATGGGACTACCAGGAGTAGACCGATCCAAGCAGAGGGAAGGCTAAGGAAGACGCGTGGTCATAGGACATCGATGTAGCCAGTGGCTGCGTTAGCACGGGTGGGAGGGAGCCTGGAGGAAATGAAGCTGGTCAGAGAGTCACAGGCCAGATCATGCAGGGGCTTGTTGAACTCGGTAGACGTTTGGGACTTTGTTCAAGTGTTATGGGATTATTAGGCACTAAACTTCATGCCTAGGAAATTCTCCTCTATCATCTACCATTGCCTATGTAGCACATCCTAAGATCATAAGTTATGCTTGCAACATATTGCGTTGAAAAGTATTGGGTTATTTCTTTGTTTAAAATGTTTATTCGTAAGTTAACTATTTCTTTTGAAAGAGAGAGACAATCCCAAGCAGGCTCCATGCTTACCACCCAGCCTGAGCGGGACTTGATCTCAGGACAATGAGCTCATGAGTGAGGTCGTATCAAGAGTCGGGTGCTTCACCGAATGAGCCTCTGAGCATCCCAGTGTTTGGTTATTAAAAGCTTTGGATAAAAAGATTCAAATAGCAATGAGTTAAGTTGTAATGTTCATTGGCAAAAGTGGAAGTTTCCTTTTAACCTGTAAGAGAAAATACATTTGTCAGTTGTCCCGCCTTGGAATGAAACTTAACCAGGTCATCTTCAATAGTAACTCTATGGAGTCTCCTAGCTCACAGAGCCGTTTTGCTGAGGACCGGATGTCCGGGGGAGGCTGGAGTGTAGACGTACGCGAGTCTACATGAAATGCCTCCATGTTGTGGGGTTTTGAAGGCAGATGAGACAGACCACCGACGGTCGCTGATGGTTTCTCTGTTTTGCTGTGGCTCCCGCTAAGTTTCCTTTAATCAGCTCGTGGGACGGGACAGCGTGCGTCACGTGTCCAGCACATCACCTGCGCAGGAGACTCTCCACCAGGGTGGTTTCCGCTGGAGGACTGGGGTCAGTGAGTCAGCACCTAGTGGGCGTTCCCAGGATGCCCTGCGGCCTCCGCGGACGGAGCCAAAGCCTGTCATCAGGGGGGTCAGCACCGGTCCTGGCAGCTCCGCACCCAGGAGGACCCCAGAACCCGGCTCCGATCACCCCCCGGCTCACAACCGGGAGAGGAGACAGAGCCCAACCCCGGGACGCGCAGCCGGCCTCGCTGTCCCCCTGGGGTCCTGGAGGCCCGCTCTCCGCGTGTCCGCTCTCTCACCGTCGGCTCACCCCCGTCTGGTCGTCCGGGATCTGTTCCCAGAGCTGACGGAGGCCCTCTGGCGACACCCCGGGACAGGCCCCGCGGAGCCTCGGGGCCCGGAGCGCCCGCAGTCCACCGGCCGCATCACCCGTGACCTGAGTGCGGACCGTCGGCGGTCAGGATCCATCCCGGAACCAGGCTCTCTCATTTCCCCCCAGCCCTCACTGCTGGGGCCGGGCCGCTCCCCTCGTCCGTCCGCGGTGCCCTAGCTCCGACCCGCGGACCACGGCGGTCAGGCTCCGCTGCCCTGGGGTTTCCCCCCCCCAGATCCGTTTTCAGGTCACAGAGGCAGCGGGGGAGGCCGGAAGGGTCCCTGTGACATGGAGGTCCAGTCGCCTCATTTTCCGACGTGCCCTCTGAGCCTCACAGTCGGTGCAAAAACCCCTCGATTTATTATTATTTTTATTTGAAGCCCAGTTGACACACGATGTTACACCGGTTTTCAGGAACCAGGAGAGTGATGAGGGAAGGGATTTCCCCCCAAGGCCACCTAACCCTTTACAACCCTGTTCAAACCGCACCCCGGACTCAGGGCCGCCCCGCTGGCTGTGTCCACCCGCTGGGGACAGCGCAGCCTCGGGGGGAGCCGTCCGGTCCTGGAGAGATCTCGCTGTGCTCCTGGAGAGATCTCGCTGCGCTCCTGGAGAGACCTCGCTGTGCTCCTGGAGAGACCTCGCTGCGCTCCTGGAGAGACCTCTCCGGGCTCCTGCCTCCCGGAAACGCGGGATTTCCGCGCATGCGCTAAGCTGTCCAGTCCCCTCTCACGAGACGGAAGGAAGTAGTAACCTGGGGAAACCGCCGCTCCTGGGAACACTTGTCCCGGCGAAGAGCGTGTTTCCTGCGCCGCCAGGCGGACTCGGGCTCACATGAAACCGTTTTGCCTTTAGGAGACTGAAATGTTCGTTCGATGGCATTGACGCCGGAGACCCAACTGCTCCTCCCAATGCTCTCTGCTCCTCCCCTCGGGCCTGGTCGGTGTGTCCCCTCAGGGCCGCATCGCTGCAGGCCCGTCCACCAGATCCCTCCGCCGTGCCTTCCTCCCTGCGACCTACTCTTTCCAGAACCGGAAGAACGGACGCCCCACTCCCCTCCCCCACTGCCCTCCCCTCTGGGAACCGCCGGTTCTCTATTCTTGGGTCTGTTTTTGCTTTGTTTGCTCAGGTGTTTTGGTTTGGAGAGTCCACACAGTTGAAATCTATGGCATTTGTCTTTCCTTCGGTTCTCCCCTGAAATCAATACCTTGAGGTGTCTGAATATCCAGTGTTTATGTTCTGTTGTTAATTCTTAACGTTTATTTGTGATTTTTGAGGCACAGAGAGAGCAGGTGAGGGACGGAGACATAGAGAGAGAACCCCAAGCCGGCTCAGCTCTGTCAGTGCAGAGCCAGGTGCAGGGCTGGTTCTCACAGACCATGAAATCTGACCTGAGCTGAAACTGAGAGTGGGAAGCTTAGCCTACGGAGCCGCCCAGGCGCCCCAATATGCTTTGTTAAAAGAAAACCTCTCTAGAAAGAATGTGGGAAGATTATACAATTAAAGGCTAAGAATGTAACAATTGACATTCCTACCTGTTTCCGGGAGATGCATTTATTTGTTTTCCAGCACTGACCGTGGTTACTCGGATTGTTTTAACAGTAGTCGTTACAGAGTGCAGAGTTGATCAGAGCCCTCCTGAGAGATACTGGAGGGTGTGAGGAGAACTTTGTGGGTACATGGCGATCTTTGGGGGATGCCACCCCATCCCTTCCTTTTGTTCCCTCCTATTCCTTTTTTTTATTCATTGTTTTACGCACTGCCTGAGACTTGCAGTATGATGTTAACACAAGTGGCCAGAGAGGAAACCTTGCCGGATTCTTGATCCCCCGGGGGGCAAGCAGTCTGATTTTCACCTTTAAAGTATGACGTTAGCTGTAAGGATTTCAAAGATGACTTTTACCAAGTTGAGAAGGTTTCCTTTGATTCCTAGTTTGTAGAGAATTCTTTTTAATTTATAAATGGATGTTGAATTTTACCAGGTGACTGTTTCTCCTTACATTGTGGTGATTTTGTCGTTTAGTTTACTCCAATGTTGCGTTCCAATGATTCCTTATAAAGGTCCACCCAGTGTTTGGGCCCTGGGATGGATCCCGCTGGGGAATGCCATATTACGCTTTTACACATCGGTGAGTGTCACTTACTAATCTATTGTTATGAGGACAATATTGGCTTTATAAGAATGAGTTGTGTTGTGTACTCTTCTTTTCTTGTCTTCTGAAGATATTGTAGAGAATTGAAATAATTTCTTTAAATGTGTGGTAAAATTTGCCGATGAACCTGTCCGTGCATGGACTGCGGTTGTAAAGGCAGTTTACCGCCGCCCCCCCCCCCGCCCCGTTGTTACCCGTTGTAAAGGGTTTTAGCTACTTACTCAATTTCTTTGGTTGATATAGTGTAACTCAGGTTATCTGTTTCTTCTTGAGCAAGGCTAGATGATTTGTTTCTTTTGGCAAACTGGCCCAGTGAGTTAAGTTATTGCATATATGGGCATGGAGTTATTTGTGTTATTACTTTATCATCCTTTCAAAAGTCTGTGGGGTCGTATTGAGTGGAGGTGATATAGATGAAAATATACCCCCACACCCCAAATTCCCATGTTGGAATCCTGCCCCTCAAGGTGATGGCATTAGGAAGGGGGCTTAGGTGAGTGATTAGGCCATGAGTGAGATCAGTGCCCGTGCCCTTGTGAAACAGGCGCTAGAATGTTCCCTCACTCCTTCCAGCATGGGAGGACACAGCGAGAGGACAGCCGTCTGCACACCGGGAAGTGGGCTCTCACCAGACACCTTGATCTTGGACCTCCCCACCTCTAGAACTGTGAGAACTTAATGTTTGCTGTCCAAGCCCCTCGGTCACAGCAACCCTCGAGGACTAAGGCAGGAAGTATGTTCAAGTATGTCTGAGAATAGGTATGGTGATACGGCCAGTTTGCCCGGCTCCAGAAGACAAATTTTCCCCTGACTCTACACAAAACTGAAAGACAGAGCGGTCCAACCAGCTCCGTGATGCAGAAGGCTCTAAGAAAGGGGACAAGGATGAGGCGATTACTATCCGCACCAGGAGGAAAGATCTTCTGGGCCCGTCAGCGACCCGCCCACATTATTCAGTGTCCGTGACCGGGAACTGAACGTCTCCGATGCGTAGATCTACAAGTGAGTCCCGAGAGCGTGGAGGACAGACCACTGTGGGAATTACGGGAGGAGTTCACTGCGGTTGGGAAATGGCTGCCCGGGACAGGCCAGTCTTGTGACTGATGCTCCGCCTCTGCGGAAGGGGCAGCAGAGTCCCAGAAAGGGGCACCCTGCCATCCCACCGCCGTCTTTTTAAAATTTCTTATGATATTTGTCCTGTGTCGCAGACCAGGGGAGTGTGATTCTTGAAGGCCATGCCTGTTTCGGAGGACTCTAGTGGGAAAACAACCAAACAAACGACAGACTGTTGTTACCCACTGATGCATGCTTGGTTCCATCACTCCACTGTGGGGCAGAAGTGGCCAGCACGGAGGTGCTGTTAATGGCATTCTTATCTTAGCATTTGGGGCTTTATATTCAAATGTATACGGACAATAGGACAGTACGTACGGGGCAGTGTTGAAGGAGAGGAGTCGAGGCGGCGGCGTTCCCTCCCGGCTGTGTCCGGGCCGCAGCTCCAAGGGTCTGGCTGTATGTGGAGCCTCGGGAGGGAGAGTCCCAGCCTGGCTGTTACCGCTCGGAACCAGACGCGGGTCACCATTATTTGGTCCTTACGATGATGGGCTTGTGTAAGAATCGCTCGTGTGGCCGTAGGCAGGATTCAGAAACATGGTCTTTCCTTCTCAGTGCTAGAGTGTGTCCACTCACCCTTTTCTGGAGGCTAAAGGACAGAGGCGCTTCTCTCTCTGGGAAGAGGCGTGTGACGTAATAGCCACGGGCAGAGAAGAGCACGGAGGTGCCGATACCAGGAACTAATGGGAACACCAGGAAAGTAGAGAGAAGGACTGAGAAGGCGTTAGGAGTTCAAAGTATGTCTTTGGTGAGGGAGAGATGGTGGTTCGGCTCATTAGCGCTGTGGACTGTTGTGCACGTGGAGGAATTGCCATGTAGACGTTGTCACATGGTTCTTCCAGATTCCTGGCCACCTAGGAAAGACGTCCTACCAGCAGCAGCAACGCCAGCAGCCCTGCCAGCCACCTGCCGAGTCCACCTAAATGCCCTGAGCCTCGCTCAGCCCTGAAGAGCCTAGAACCATGTCTGCTACCCAAGTGCCCTCAGCCATGCCCACCGCCAAAGTGTCCTGGGCTGTGCCTGTTGGGGAACATGCCAAAAAGAGGGGACTGCCACTTGACCCGGGCATTCGGAGACTCCTACCCCCTCCCCCCGTCCCTGGAAGGTGGGTCCTGCCTTCCTTTCCTGCTCCCAAAGGCTGCTCGGAGGACATAGCTTTGAGACGCGGTGTTGAGAACACCTGCCCTGAAGCCGGTCAAGGCCTCCCTCCGGGTAAACTTTAAGGTGCGGGGATCCATCCCTCCCTCCACCTGCTGCTCCAGACAAGCCTCTTACCTGTGTCCCTTTGTTTATTCTAACTGCCGCTTGCAGCTTATTCACAAGAGCTGAGGCACAGAAACCCGCCGACTATGGCGGGGGACGGGGCGGAGAAAATGTGTATGGAATGGAATAGTATCCAAGCTTTGAAGGGGAGGACATCCCGCCCTCTGTGACGACATGGATGAAACTCATTTTGCTTCAGTGCGGAGGGAAATAAGCTGATAGAGAAAGAGAAGGCCTCACGGTATCACTATTGTGCGTAATCTTAAAACAAACAAAAAAAGACCTTTTTTATACCCATAGTGACAGCAAGTAGAAAAGTGGGTGCCGGGGCCTGGGCAGGGGGGATAGGGAGAGGCCGGTGAGAGGGCACAGAGTTCCAGTGAGAGGGTTGAGTAGAGCCTGAGGACCTGTTGTGTGACACGTGACTCTAGTTGATAACCCTGTTTTGTATAAGTTAATCTGATAAGAGTAAGAAAAAAAGATAAATATGTGAGGCTAGAGATGTGTCAGTCAACTCGACGGGGAGACTCCCTTCACCGCGTGTGTGCGTGTGTGCGTGCGTGCGTGCGTGCGTGTGTGCGTGCGTGTGTGTGTGCGTGCGTGTGTGTGCGCGCGTGTGCGCGCGCGCGTGTGTGCGCGCGTGTGTGTGTGTGCGCGCGTGCGTGTGTGCGCGTGTGTGTGTGCGTGTGTGTGTGTGCGTGCGCGCGTGTGTGTGTGCGCGTGTGCGTGTGCGTGCGCTCGCGCCAAACCCTGAGGTCTTCCAGGTGGACTAGGAGTTAAACTGACGTGAGACAAATAAATAGGAAAACAAAACCCCGCCACAGCCTTCTCACGGGAGCACATTGGCCCAGGATCGAAATTGAGACCCAAGCAAATGACGAAGCAGGCAGTTTGTGTACTTTTTAGAGGAATAGACAACACGTTTGTGAGGAAGGACAGGATCAAGAATAGAGAAGTTAGGACGCTCAGTTGGTGAGGAATTCCAAGGTAGTGGGTTAGCAGCAAAGTAACGAGGTTTGTTTTTCTACCGCTTCCCTGCTCTAAGGTTCCTGTGGTTCATCAGCTCCTCTGGGGAGCTGGAGACAGAGCCTGCACAGGTGGGGCTGCCTGCCAAGTTCACGCTGTTTGTGCGAAGCCCTGACTCTGAACAGGGGACCAGGAGTCAGCAGGCTGAGCTCAGGCGGTCAGTCATGGGGTGGTGGGGAGGCAGGCATGGGGGTTTCGGTGAGAAGGATGTGCTTTTACTTCTCAGTACAGGGAGGGGTGCCTTTCATGGGGGAGATGTGTTTCCAGGTTTTGGGGGGTCAGAGGAGGGTGTGAGTGTCCTCGCACCGGCTGCTTCCCAAGTAGCTCCAGTTCAAAGCCACCAGTATGTCACTGTGGTGCATTTCGGGCCATCTGTCCTCAGACCCTACAGTTTTATACCAAATCCGTAGGTCCATCTAGAGGAAAACTGACATGTCCACAATTCTGAGTCTCCCTGTTCCCAATTTAGAATTGTGGGTGGGTCCCCTCCCTAAGGAGAGAAAGGAAGTGAGAAAAGGAAAAAAGAAACAAAACTTCAAGGTGACTGGGCTATGCACCTATGTGACAACACCTGTCATGGAAAGAACAGCCTTGGTGTCCTGACTCTCTGTGGGATGGGAGAATCCTACTACGTTATTGTGGGCTTGTGTCCAGGATTCTGAAAAGGTGCGTTTCCACCTCCTTCGCCACAGGGGTTGGAAACCTCTGGGGATGGGAGAGGCCGTCTTGCCTGGCACCAGCCGAAGGCTGGAATTGCAGCACACCAGCCCTCCTGCTGCACTGGGGCAAGGACCCGGTGAGGGGGCAGGTCGGGGAGCGGCGGGGGGACTGGTAAGAGCCGGGTTCATTTGGCAGACCTGTCCCTAAGGGCCAGAAGGGGACCCCGATCACCTCCCAGAGTTGCCCTAGTAGCACAAGGGACAAGGAGTGAAGCTGCAAGTCTCAGGCGCCGGCCGCAGTCTGGCGTCGCTGTGGGAGTCTGCATGGGCCCTTGCCTCTCCATCATTTCCTGCGTCAGTGACTATGATCATGAGCCAGCTGCCTCAGATTATTCTACCTCGGAAAGGGGACGACTTTAAGGAATAATCCCAAACAGATGGCGAAACTCCTTTTGTTTCAGGGAAATCCCTTGTCTTCTCAGGACGGCTGTGGACGGCCTCGTTCCACTGGTACAAAACAAAACAAAACGAAACAAACCTGAGTCTGCTCCTCTGAGCTGACAAGGTTTAAAACTGGGAATTCTCTTTCTCTGCCTTCAGGTGGCACCTCTCCTCTTCTGCCTTGCTTCCCCCCTCCTTTCCTGCATCACCTGGGGTGCAGCCTACATTGCTGGCTCCTCCACGCCTCAGGCCCCATCAGCCCCTCTTCCCACCCTAGATGTCCAAAAAGAGCCAAGACCCAGACTTCAGATTTCCCCACCAACGTTCCAGGTAAAAATTAATCATGGGGGAAAAATTGCCTTACGTGGACCCAAGGAAAACGTATTTAGTGTTTAAGCTAATTTAAGTTTGTTGGCTTGAGATAGACTATGTTTATCAACATTAAAAAGAAAAACTTCTATTTTACCTAGTTTTGCTAAAGGTAAAAGCTAAAGCTCATGTTATCTCTTTTCCAATTTGTTAACAAAAGGACAACTTAAAGTGATGGTTAATTTTGTCTGTCTCAAAGTTTTCACGAATAATTGGTAAAATAGCTTTCAAAGTCTTTGGTAACCTAAAACATTAAGGTTTTGCTTGCATAATAAATTGAGATTTAATTCATTGGCTATCTAACAAGATAAGAAGCAAAAGCACTAATTACTAGATGTAGGTTTGTGCTTTTGACTTGTTGCAAAAAACTAAGGATATTTGCATCTGTGGGAAAACATGTTTGTGCTAAACGGATTCATGTTTGCCATCTAAAAAAAATTCCGAGGTAACACAGAGCTCACAGTTGGTTACTACTTAGTTTTCACTGGAGACTCAGGTTTCTAAGAGTTAAAATTCCCCTACATGTAGGTAAAACTCATAAAAATAAGAAAAGCAACTCTGCATGTAACGAAATAGGACATATGAAAGAGAAATGTAAGAAATGGAAATGTATTTTGGTTGGAGGTAAAAGAAAGTAATTTTCTCCTAAATGAGACTGGTTATTTGGAGAAACATGCTAGGGACAAAATCTAAGTGCATATTGTAGACTCGGCCTGGAGCCCCGAGTAAGGGTCCGTGCTCCGTTTTCATTAAAATCAGAAGTCTTATAAGCGTGATGGACATGCACAAAGAGACAGTGAAACCGTGAACGTTAACTCATGGGCGGTGGTAAAGGGGGTTTTGGAGATAATGTGGTGTTAGGGGTTTGGGTCCATACAAAACAAAATTTTGGCGCTGAGCGGAAGGCATTTACAGGGGACTTGAGGCGCCGCCTCTGTTCACCTAAACTGGCCTAGGAGACCAGCAAGAGGCCTGCTACCTCAGCGTCAACAAGGCACCTTTCTTTTGCTAATTAGCTCGGCTCCTGGCAACTTCGTCCTGCTGAGGTCTCCTCCCTTCCTGGGACAGCAAGCCTTCTGCTATTGTGCTCAGCTGGGGGGCATTTCCACCCTGAACACCTAATCTTGTTTTCCTCATTGTTGATGCTTTCATACTGAGGCTTTTCTGTTCCAATCCCTTTATCCTATACCGGGGGCCTTAGCCTGGTTTGCCTCATCTTGTTTCCTCAGATTTGGCTTTCTAATTCCTTATGCCTTGTTAACCCATCCATCAGTACAGGCTCAAGGAATTCCTAAGCTTATTCCTCACAAATGCAAAAAAAAGTTGTGGAAGCTTCGTGAAGGAAAATCTTTAAGAAGAAATTTTTATGTGTGGTCAGGACGGACTAAGGTTAAAATAAATGGATTTTAAAAGTACACAGGATTAAGATGAAAATTTCCCCTCCTTTGATCCAAAGGCTGGGAAAATGATGGCAATATCCTTGGTGCCAGCCTCCAAATCCTCCCCATTCGTGTCGTTCCCGTTTAGCGGAGGAATGGATGCCTCTGCCATGTGAGGGATGGGCGATACATGAAGGCCTTTACTAAGATACACGGGAGCCATTTTACTAAACTTAGCCCATCGTATGCCGAAAATGGATATCCACGTGGCTGAAACATAGTTATATAGGCATCGTTGAAAAAGGCAGGGAACAGACCTTCTTGACTTTGGCCCTTTAACCTCCTCCCTTAATGGTCAATGATCAACATGTAAGTTACTGTTGGGCCAAAATAACCGCATCCCACGAAAACCAAGAAAATCTTGCTTGGTCACAGTCTATACCTCCAAGGTCCGACAGGTGGGAAACAGAGAGGTAAGAGAAAACAGGAAAGACAGGCCAGCTCTGGGAGGCAGCATCAACCCTAGGTAAGAATGACTCCTCCCGGCACCTCGGCACCTCGCAAGACTGACAGGGCTTTTGGCTGCCAGTCCCATAGCCAGCCAAAACACGGGGCCAGGAGATGAGGTTTCTCCTGCCAGCTATAATAGGAAATTGAGGTAAGGGGCAACTTTGCTCCTTTTCCCTAGAGATGGGTAATTCCCCAACCAAGGCCATTACTCCTTTGGAATGCATTATGATTCCTTTTCTTTTGCACAAAGGCTTGGCACCAATACAAATTGAAAGAGGGAACCTGGCCTCCAGAGAGAGAATCTCAATGATGTACTACCCTAGAATTTGATTTGTTCTGCAAATGTAAAGGAAAATGGGGGAGAATTCGCCTATGTTCATCGTTTTTGGGCCTTAAGAAAAGAAAATGGAGATATAGATAAACCACGTAAGGTGGGTCCTGATTTAATGACGACCGTCCCTAAAGTCCAGCAGTCAGGAGGGGACACAGTTACGGGCCCCTCACCTGGATCCAAAACAGATTTAGAGGAGGAGGAATGAGAGTCTTCACCTCAACCTCCTCCCCCAGGGTCCTCAATCTCCCTCTCTCTCTCCCTCTCTCCCTCTCTCTCTCTCTCTATCTATAAAATACAACTCTGCTCCCTGCTACCCACTTTATCCAGGCCCTCCCTGTAATGTAACAGGCGTGTTTCCCTTACAAGAACCTGGAATGCAGAAGAAAAAACCTTTACATTACAAGGTTTAAGACAGATAGAGGGAGATGTAGATAAATTTTTTGATCAGATAAGTATATAAAGGTTTTCAGAAAATTATGAATGTTTTTGAGTTGAACTGGAAAGACTTAATGCTTTTTTAAAATCAGACTCTGAATGAGACAGATGTTTTGGAAAAAAAAATTAATGAAATCTAAGATTTAGCCTTTAAATTACGCTAAGTTAGCCACTATTTTACAAACACAAAATGAGAACCAGAAGACCTCCCTGGTGACGTTGAAGGAGGCGCTAATTAAATATATGGCTATCTCCCCTGTTACCACTAAGGCTGAGATGATTTTAAAGGACAGATTTGTCAGTCAGCCCTAGATATTCAAAGAGAATGCAGAAATGGGCTGTTTAGCCTTGAAGGGACCGTGGAGAAGCTCTTAGGAGCTGCCAGTTGGGTATATCACAACCAAGATCAAGAGGAGAAGCGGAAAAAAAAACAACAGAAAAGGAGGCTTAAAAAAAACCTGAGACCTTCGTTGTGGTCTTGCGTACTAAGACAGACCAGACTTCCGGAGGTCCTGGCACCAAGTGCCATTTATGTGGCCATTGAGAGCACTGAATTGAAAACTTCCTCGAGAGGAGACAACCACAATAAAAACCCCATAAGCCGTGCCCCTTGTATGGAAACAATCACTGGAGATCTGAATGCCCTCGGGGACCTCCATCTGTGAGGGCTCAGATCACCAGTGTCCTGGAAAGGACTAACTGGGACCTGGGGCTCTTCACGGTGGCTCCCTAAACCAACTGTCTCTCAGAAACCCAGAACCTCAGGTAACTCTAAATATAGAAGGAAAACTGGTTGATTTCCTTCTTGACACCAGAGCTCCATTTTCTGTCCTCCTTTCCACTCCAGGCCAACTATCCAAACACAGCTTGACAATTAGAGGCATCTCCAGAAAACTTCTAACTCAGTTTTTCTCTCGGCCCCCAGGAAGTATATAGGGAAATCTAATTTTTCCTCATGCTTTCCTGATAATGCCAGAGAGCCTTACTCCCTTGCTAGAAAGGGACATTGTAACCAAATTATACTAACTCCAAGACAGATAAACTATTATGTGAGTTTTTGGAAATTCCTGGATATTCTAGGCTGTAGATACCAGGGTTCAGGAAAATTGTTTGCTGCTATATCAGTTATTAAAGGAGACTCAATCTCGCCTACTCTCCCCCGCAAGAATAAACTAGGGTCTGACTCCTAGACACTGTCTCCAGCCCTTGGAATGGTTACAAACAGAGCAGGGCACTCACTATTACCAAGCTCACAGAGCTAAAAGGTCATGAAAACACAGCATCGGGCCTTTCATTTAGGGAAGGACAAAATCTTTCAACCGGCCCCAAGGATGTTGACTGGAAAAAAATTTGTCAAGGACTGTTCTGCAAGTGGTATCGGCCTGTGAAGTATGTCTTAAAAACAATCCTTCCAATCACAGACTTGCTCTCCCAGGCAATCGAGGAACCGGAGACTATCTAGGAAAGACTAACAGTTAGGTTTCACTCATATGCCAAGGCAAAGGAATTTCAACATCTGTTGGTATAGATTGATACTTTATCCAATCAAGTAAAGCCCTTCCCATACAAGACAGAAAAGGCACAAAAAGTAATAAAAGTCTGCTTTATAAAATAACACCCAGGTTTGGCTTACCTAAAAATTTGCAAATTAATCATGGTAAATGGCTGCCTGGACTCTTTCTCTAGCAGACCTCCTGGCTCTTGAAAAAGTTTCGCACCTCCAAATAAAGCAGACTGTCTGCTTCTACTCAGCAAAACTCTCAATAACATCTCGAAAGCAGTAGATGCTTTAAAAAAAGGTTTGTTAATTAAGTTAGCGCCAAACTCTTAGAAATAGAGCCACTTACTGCCTCTGCTCCCCCATCACCTGGGTTTCCAGAGATTCCCTGACATATGTTGTTTACAAAGTCAGGCTCTCTTAGCTAGTTTGACAGGTTTGGAAACTATAGACATTTTCTTAAGATGCCACCTTGTTGGTCAGTACACTCTTTACTCTGTGGTTTTCTCTTTGCGTCTGCTTGTTTATACTGTCTCATGCCTGCCAGCCTTCCCGTCAAACCTGTGGGTCACTCGACTCACCCATGGGTAGACTCTAACTGATGGACCCCTACACTGTCCCTTATCGGCTTGAAGAAGCCAGAACGATCACCGCCCCTGTACCCTAGCAGCAGTGACAGGCCCTATTCCAGGGGAGAAATCAATAGGGCAAGAGTAAGCGTTAGGCAGGGAGAGACAAGCGGCCTTCAGAGAGGCCGACTGCAGCTGCCAGTGCGAGGCTGAACAAGCAAATGGGGTTCTCCCTGTAGAAAATCCTTTATGGGTCCCCTCCCCCCTTATCAAGGGCATAAGGGGGGGGGATCTAAATGAGATAGGCAGTCTAACCCTAAGACAACAGATGCGGCCCTTGGCTTTACCCTAACCACCTTACACCACTGGGTCAGGGAGCGATTACCTGTGACTCTGACCACAGGCGCTCACCCCTTTAAACCAAGGGATGCAATAGAGACAAAGGAATGAAATGTCCAACCCCTAAAACCCTTCTGCAGGGGCCCGTTCACTGTCATTTTGTCCACCCCTACTGCAGTAAAGGGAGCTGAAGTGGGCCCCAGGTGGACTGTACTAGCTATGTGGGAAAACAGCCTATATCGCCCTTCCCTCGGTCTGGTCAGGGTCATAAGTGCTAAAAACTATTCGTCCGTCTTTCTTCCTGCTCCCACTTGCCAGAGGGAAACGTTTGGGAGTCCAAGTGTACGGGGACACGGAGACTCAAAGGAAGCAGCGTGCCTTACAAATTGGCAATTACAATGAAGATAAATGGCCTCAGGAGAGTGTAATCCAAATTATGGCCCTCCCCCTGGGCAGAGGGTGGGTCCTGGGGCTACCGCCCTCCCATTTACATGCTAACCCCCATAATCAGACTACAAACAGTCCTAACAATTATAACCAATAAAACTGCCAGAGCTCTTTACTTACTAGCCAAGCAGCAAACCAAAATGTGCAATGCTGTCTATCAAAACTGTTTAGCTTGCTTCTGAGGGAGAAGTTTGTAAAAAGTTTAACCTAAGCAACAGCTGCCTACAGATAGTAAGGAGAAAAAAGTAATAGAGGAGATCACAAATCAAATAAAAAGGATTGATTGTCCCTGTCCAGACCTGGAATGGTTAAAACCCTGGGAGTTATTTGGAGGATAGTTTTGAACTTTCAGGGGATTCAAAACTCAGAAAAATTTTCCTACTAATTCTGGGAAGTGCTTAATCCCACTTTGTTTAGCTCCCCTGCTTGTACTGTTGCCTCCAGTCTCATTGAGGCCATAATTTAAAAAAAAGAAAGAAAGAAAGAAAAGAAAGATGGCGACTCATGTAATAATGTTATAAAAATAGTAATCTCTAAACCAAAATGATGCTCTTTGACCCAAAATAGAGGGGTCCGAGCGCCAAAGGGGTGAATGTGGAAGGGTCCCCTCCTTAAGGAGAGAAGAAGAGAGAAAGAAAACTTCAAGGTCACCTGCCTATGCACCTACGAGACAACATCCCTCATGACCTTGTACACTGAGACTACTTAAATATATTTAAATTTTTTAATGTTTTTATTTATTTTTGAGAGCAGGAGAGACAAAGCATGAGTGGGGGAGGGTCAGAGAGAGAGAGGGAGACACAGAATTCGAAGCAGGCTCCAGGCTCTGAGCTGTCAGCACAGAGCCCAACGCAGAGCTCAAACTCACAGACTGTGAGATCGTGACCTGAGCCGAAGTTGGACGCTTAAGTGACGGGGCGACCCAGGCGCCCCAATATATTTAAAAAACTATCCCACAGGACATTGGGGCTCAGTTCTTTGCGTACAAACCCAACTGAACAGTCCCGGCAGGAATAAAGTTGCTTCCTGGAACGGCTTCCTGGAGCGAGAATCTTGCTACAGAATTAACTTTCATCAATTCAAGCTTTAGAAAAAAATATTTGTCAATAATGTATTTTTTGCGTGAGTTTAACACACTTTTAAAGATTTATTCCTAGACGTTTGAGGTCTTTGAGATTACAATTGTTTTAGGGATAAATTTTCTTTTCCAATTATTTCTTGCTAGCTTATAGAGATATAATTGTTTCTTCCACAGAGACCATGAATCCATTAATTTTGGTCAATGTGCTTACTAATTCTGACGGTTTATGTGTAGATTCTTTTACAGTTCATATGTGTGTATATGTCATCTGTCACCTTTTAAAATTTGTTTTCTGCCTTTTTTATAATTGTGTTTTCAGTTCTTGTTCCTGATTTATTTCGCTGTGTCGGTTTTCCAGTATTAGTCTCGTATGTATTTGCCTGATTTTTATGTTTTGCGCCAACTACTTCTATGTGTTTTAAAGAATGTTGGGGTATTAACCTGTAAGCACAAGCACAGAACTGGTTAGAGGCCCCTTTACACCCGTGTGAGTATTTACGGGAGAAGAGAGCGGTACTTCGGCATCTTGCTCAGAACTGCCGCTCTGACACGAGTTGTGTGACCGGGGCAAACTTCCTTAACCTCTCCATGGCAAGTCACTCACACTCTTTGTGTTATTTTTGATCTTGAAGGAAATGGTTTTTGTTTTTGTGTTTTGTTTTTGTTTGTTTGGCTTTTTAATTCTTTAGTGTATGTGCTGTTATTTGTAGCAAGGAGGGTAAGGAGTTTGTTATACTTAGTCTGTTTGCTGAGCATTCCTTTCCCTCTGGTGGTGCAGTCCCCGTTGGCACTGCTTATGGAAGGCGAAGACGGTGCCTGACCCAGCCAGATGGCCGCCTGATCGGTCTGGGAAGGAGCAGGCCCTCTCCCCCTGCACAGACGACACGTCCCAAATACCAACAGGGAAACCCAAATGGTTTTCATGCTGGAGTGGCATTTCTTTTTGCTTTAATGAGTGGAAGAACAGACTGTGGGAAGAGGAAGAATTCTAACGTTTTCCTAAAGACAGAAAGTATAGGTTATTCCTTGTGCAAAAGACACGAGCAAATTTTTGTGTTTAACCAAATTCATAACATGCCTCAATTTTGTTAAAGATAGAAACTACTTGACAACTCAACAATTACTTCATGAAAGTCTTGCTGGGATCCATGTGCTGCTGTCAGCCCTGGGATACAGAGGTGAGTGTAATCCTGTCATCTTGGAGCACAGCCCAGAAGACAAACATGTTGATTATTTTTAAATCTACTTTTCCTTTTTTTTTAAAGTTCAATTGTTTACTTGAGAGAAACAGAGACAGTGCAAGCAGGGAAGGGGCAGAGAGAGAGAAGAAAGAACAAATCTAACTACCCAGTAACTAAATGTATTGAATTAGTAGTAAAAAGATTTTTATATACAAATATCCAGACCCAGATGGTTTTACCAGAGACTTACCAAATAGTAAAAGAAGAAATAATATTAAAATTATAATTAACTGCACAGAAAATTTTGAAAGAGTACACTCCTCAATTCCTTATATGATGCCCTCAAAACTGTGATACCAAACCCGGCCAGAGTGTTATGGTTGTAAATGATAATTTATACATTGAAATATAAAATAATTACAAAGGAATCATTAGGACTAACAACAGAGTTTTAAAAAGTGATGGATAAAAACAAGTCACGTTCCCATGTTAGAAAAAAACACTTAAAAATAAAATTATAAAATACGAATTGCAATATAATAATGTATAAAGGACATAAAAATGAATATTACAGAATTTGTGCAAGATTTCCATGGGGAGAAATAGTGACAAATGTATATTAGTTAAATAACTCAATAATGTGAAAGCGTTAGTTTTCTCCCAAAGGATCTATGGATTCAAACGAGGCCCCACTCAAAAACCGAACTAAATAAATTGATTTTAAAATGTGTGTATGAACAGAAAAAGGTCTAGGTTCAGTCAAAAGCCTTTCTTCAATACCCTATGTTTTTATTGTATGTTCTATTTTTAGTTCTCACAGGTCCACACTTTAGATCAGCTCCCACTGGCCTCAGGCATTTGCCCGGTTCAAAGATCTTTTACAGACTACTTTGACTTCACAAAGGGCCTCTTTAAGAGCGGAATAGAAGCTATAAGAAAGTAAAAAGATGGACAAGTGCAAATTTCAAGGAGAAATTATCTGGAGTCCATTATTGTGTGATAATTGCATCCGCAGGCCTCGATGGGGTCTTAGGAGCTAGCAAGGAAAAAGAGCCCTCAGGAGCTACCCGGTGATAGCAGGAAACTCAGGCCCTCCAGGAGGAAAGCAGAGGGCAGAGCTCCCCTAGCGGCCGCCTCAGGAAACACCACCACTGCGGATGCCTGTGGTGTTTGGCTTGCCTCTCTCACTGGTCTGCAGGTGGGTGGGACAGCAGGGAGTTAGGCTCGTCAGCTAGCTGAAGGATGAGTAAATGGACGTCTGTGGCTTGATTCACACTTTCTTTCTCCATACAAGGGTGAGAAAGAGCTCAGCCTTTTAAGGATAAAGGACTTGGGTCTCCATCCTAAGGGCAGCTAAGTATAAGAATGCAGAAGAGAGGAAATTCACTCTGCAGTCAGTCCTGGAGAGAGAGAAGCCCCTAAGATTTAGGTGGGAAATGGGAATTTAAAGGGACACAGAGAAGAAAAATAAGCAGGAGAAGGAGAAAGGAGAAAGGGAAGGAAGAGAAGAAGAAGAAGAAAAAGAGGAGATGGAGGAGGAGGAGATGGAGATGGAGGAGGGGGAGGAGGAGAAGGAGATGGAGGAGGGGGAGGAGGAGATGGAGATGGAGGAGGGGGAGGAGGGGGAGGAGGAGGATCGAGAAGAAGAGGGGTGGAGCTGGAGGAGCAGGAGGGGGAGGAGAAGCAGTGTAGGGGACTTGAGCAGGCCACGTGGAAATGAATGTGTGCTCTTCTCTACACCTCACCCCCCGTGCTCAGGGGAAGAGTCTGGGCCAATACACCTGGGGCCAGAGCCAAGGTCTCTGGAGGAACTACCTGGTATTTTTTCTGTTCTACTTACTGCCCATATTTTATGGAGAAAATGGACCTCGCCACAGATGACGTTTAGTCCTCTCAATTTACGTGATCACTAAGAATAATGCTGACAATTATGTTTATGAATAACAATTGTGAAGCAATGATAATTCATAATTGAGAAGTCCTTTAAGGAATGGTAATTAATAATAGAAATTAATTCATAACAAAATGAATAATATCCAACAATTACCAATGACTTCTTTACGAACCAAAGTCACTTAAGAAACTCACCAGTTACTAAAACTATGTGAATATAATTACTCATGGCAATAACTAAATGATAAGGCTAATAGGTTGAGTTTGTTCGTTTTTAAGATTCCATGAGAAGAAATGAGAAGTCATGAACAACTTCTGTTTGATGTAGACATAAGCCAGCTTATCGATGTCCTGTTGAGAGTTAATATTGTGCCATGTTTGGGGGGGTGTGAGAAGAATATCTGCTACGTGGCATTGGGATCTGAACCAACTCTGTGGGTTCAGAATGAACAACCCCAACGTGGCATGTGGATTATTTCAAACTGAAAACCATCAAGGCTCAAAAGACTCAGGAACTTTGACCTTCTCCTTAAGAGCCTAAAACCAGTTAGCTAGAGGACCTACTCCAGGAAGAGAGCAATTACCAAGGATAAGTTTATTATAATATGAACTAGGGGCCGCAGACAGGGAGGAACTTAGCAAAGTCTGTTAAAATTGTTCCCTATGTTCCATTGTTTCCAGTGCTCAGCAAACATTTGTGTACCAGATAGTTACTCTTTTTCACCTTCCTGTGAATTACTTTCCTTCCCTTTGAAGCTCCATACCCTCCTCCCTTCTCCTTAGTTCAGGATTACATATATACCTCATTTTGTTTGAGTGTCTTGGGAATCTCTCATGTTTAGGTGGGTTTCCTGTAGGTACGTAATGAATTTGATTTTCTTCTGTTAATCTGTTTCATGTCAATTTAATTCTTAGACCAGCCAAAGAACCTTGAGGGGTAGACAAAATTTTTCCTCTTGAACATAGCCAAAGACTAAGCTTCTTGCAGATATAATTAACAGGAGAATGTCTTGAGTTTTCGTAGATCCTGGGTGGTGGAGATGATACAGTCTTTACGACAGCTACAAGGGCTCTGGTGGCCCCTGATGGCAGGGTGTTTCTTTTGTTTATTATCGTGGAGCAGGCTGAGTGGAAGAATTTCAGTCTCAGCTAAATCCATTTGTTATCATTAAAGAACTCTTGAGGGGCACCTGGGTGGCTCAGTCAGTTAAGCGTCCGACTTTGGCTCAGGTCATGATCTCATAGTTTGTGAGTTCGAGCCCCACGTCAGGCTCTGTGCTGATAGCTCAGAGACTGGAGCCTGTTTCCAATTCTGTGACTCCCTCTCTCTCTGCCCCTCTCATGCTCTGTCTCTCTCTCTCTCAAAAATAAATAAAACATTTAAAAATTTTTTTAAAAAAAGAACTCTTGAAACCAACAGATGTTAGACTAAAACTAAGTAGGTGACAGTTGGGAGAGGTGTTGAGGGGGCAGCTGGTACATAGGTTTCATGGGCTTTAGTGTGTGTCTTTCCAGATGCACAGCTGAACGAAGGGCATCGGACAATGACTGCGATAACTTCAGACTGCACAGTGTAGTCTTTAAAGCTACTGCTGAAAAGTATTTGTAAAATCACATAGGTAGAAAGCTAACAGAGGAATTAAGACAAAATCCTTAAAAAAAAAAGATTAACACAAACAGAGTCCAAGAAAGGAAAAGACAGGCCAAGGAAGAATAACTAATAAAGAACCCCAGATGACATATTCAAAAATGGCATACCTAATTATAAGCATAAGTGTAAATTACGTCATTGTAAATGTCCAATCAAAAGAAGGAAGTGTCTTATTGTATGCGAGAGCACCAAACAACACCTGCTTATGAGAGAAACGTACTTTAAATTTAAAGCTCCAAATGCACCAATGTAAAGTGGTGTAAAAAGCTATAACGTGCTAACAATAAGTATAAAAATAGCTGGTTTGCTATATTACTAACAGACAAATATAATTCAAGACAAATAGTCATAGAAAAACATACTTCATTTTTATAAAAGGGTCAATATATCCTAAACATACAGAAATTAGGCATTTGTGTATGTGTATGAAATAACAATTTTAAAATGTATGAATTAAAAAATGAAATAAAGGGAGAAATAGAACCCACACAGAGAGAATTTAACACACTCAGTAATCGACAGAACGTAGACAAAAGCTTGGTAGAAATATAGGAGATCTGAATGACACCATCAACCACTTAAACCTGATATTTCTAGAAACAATAGGAGCAGTAACAACAAGATAGTGGAAGAAATCCTGTTTTTGTTATAGGCCGTAAGGCTTATGTTCTCCAAGAAAAAAATCAATTTATCAGTCAACAGAAATAAGACTCTAGAAGAGCCTCCAGTTCTTCCAATTGAACGACTTGCTTTGAAAGGACTAAAGGGTCATGAAAGGAGTCACAAAAAATTAGAAAATATTTTTAACCGAATGATAGTAAAAACACTGTATACCACAATTCAAGGGACCAAGCTAAATTCAGGGGAAATTTGTAGCATTAAATGCTTTACTTAGAAAATGAAGGGTAAATTAAACTTAGCAGAAGGAAGAAAATGAGAAAAAGCCAGAAATCGGTGGAGGGGAAAACAGAAAAAAAGAAGGGGGGGAAGAGTAAAAGCAGAATTTGGTTCTATGAAAATATTGATAAAATTGACATATCTCAAGCCAAAAAGCAAAAAATAGAGAGCGAGCAAAAATGACTAATACCAGGGACGTGCAAAAGAGAATGTCACTATAGACCTTATAGATATTAAAGCATTATAAAGGAATTTTTAAAATAATTTTATTCTAACAAATTTAACCAATTCCTTAAAAGGCATATGCTGAAGAAGAAATAGGTACCTCTCTATTAAAGAATTTGAATTCAAAATCATAAACTTTCCCATAAAGAAAATTTCAGGCCTCATTGACTTTAATGATGAATTCTGTCAAACATAGATGGGAATAATATTATCGAATCTACAAATCTCTGCCAGAAATTAGAAGGAACACCACTCAAAACTTTTTATGAGGCCAGCATAACCCTGATACCAAAATCAGGCAAAGGCATTCATTACAAGAAAAAAAAAATACATAGAACAATATTGACAAAGGTGCACAAGGCAATACTTCATGAGTTTATTTAGATAACGTAACAAAATAATTTATTAAATTCAATCCAGCAATAAATGAAACAGATGGTACATTGTGGATTGTATCTCAAGAATGCCAGTTTGGCTTAACATTCAAAATTGAGTCAATGTTCTTCACCATATCAGAGATGAGAAGGTAAAGCCATATGATGTTCTCAACAGGTGCAGAGAAAGCATTTGGCAAAATCCAACATCAGTTCGTGCTAAAAAATGATCAGCGAAGTAGAACTAGAAGGGTACTTTTGAATCTTCAAAGGGTATCTACAAAAAGGCTCTATAGTATGTCATAGTTAATGATGGAAGACTTCATGCTTTCCCCCTAGGATTGGAAATAAGGAAAGAATATCTGCTCTCACCACTTCTATTCAGTGTTCTACTGAAACCCTAGACAAAGCAGTAAGATATGGAAAATAAAAGAAAGACATGCAGATTAGAAAGCATGATGTATAATTGTCTACATTTGCAGATGATGTTTTCAATGGAATATATTTATCTGTGTAGAAAATCCAATGGAATCTCCATAAAAACTACAATAAACAAATGACTTGAACAAAGTCACAGGATACAAGGTTTAACATAAAAGATTTAGTTGTAAGTCTATACATCGGCTTCTCCTTATTGCTCTCCACTGATTGAATCAGTTAGATGGGCTTCTGAAGTGGGTTTTTTCTGTTTTTAATAAAGGCACAGGAGGTCAACGGTAGAGAGTTTTCAGAACAAAAGAAGAGAGAGCAAAGTTCCATTTGGCATTTCGGGGAGGTCACCAGAACCAGTGGGGGGGCTGAAAGCAGGTGGGGGCAATGGTTGTTCTTGGTGTAGGGCGAACAATTTTGGCTTAATGCAATTACTGAATAAATATCCCTTCTTTTTAGTCTTTAATATTAGGGTAAGATGTCGAGGATAGCCACTAAAAGAATATAAATCAATTATATAAATTCTGGACCTGGAAGGTGAAAAATTTTGGACAGGCAAACACATAAACACGCAGGAAAGGCTATAAGCCATTTGGAAGAAAAGAATCAAGGAAGGTGAAAAAAAGAAACATAAGAAAAAATGATAGATTAACTGAAAAATAAGATTGTACAAAGAAGGCTAAATATAATTAGAATCTTAGTAATTTAAGTTGACTAAATTCACACAGGAAGACAGTTATTGTTAGACTGGATTTTAAAACTTAAAACTTATGAAAATACTATTTTGAGGAGATATTTGTAAAATGTTATTGGAAGATTAGTAGCAGAAAGTAGGAAATTGTATATTGGGGAGAGGAAGGCCAGAGCAGCTACAGGAGTGTGTGCTGTGACGGGCTCACGATGAAAGGTGACACCGAAGAGGAGAAGGAAGCACCACCGATTAATAAAAGGTCAAGTAAATGGGTGGGTATAGAAATCTGAACACCTTTGCCCCTAAACATTGCTCTATGTTAGATAAAACAAAAATTAATGTAATATCTGGGAGATGTATTAATTAATTCACCACTCTGGCAGGAGAGTTAAATTCTAACGTCTTAATTTGGTAGGTACAGAGGGAAACAAATAACCAAAGATATAAACATTTTTAATAACTGTGACCTATGGGGTATGTACTGAGTTTTACATCTAAAAATTAGAGCGTAAACATTTTTCTCAAATATTGAACACTTACAAAACTTATTTAAAAAATATTGTGACACACTAGGACACCAAGCGAGTCTCAGTAAGTCCCAAAGAACGGTGGCACACCCACGCATATTCTAACTCGTGATAACACGTGATTTCTGACTCAAGTTCCAACTCCCCCAAATACGATGGAAAAAAATCCTTAGAGATGCATGATGATTAAAACAGAACGTATCACTGGGAAGACATAGGGAAGCTATGTTTCCAGGCAAATTTATAGATGTAAGTGCTCCCCCCCCATAAAATAAAGAAGGTGGGAAAAGTAATAAACAAAAAATATCCATCTCAAGATATTTTTGAAAAGCACAACAATAGAACAAAAAGAAAGAAAGAAGATAATTAAAATAGAATCAGGATACAATGAAATGGAAAACATAGATACAACTGAATAAAATCAAGAGAACCCAAAACTGGAATTTTAAAAAAGCAATGAAAATTCTGGATCTCTGGTAAGATAAAGAAAAAAAAGGGAAAGGAATCATTAATATAAATCAATATAAATTCAAAAATATAGATCTGATCTGTATGTATATTTTAACATTAAAAATAATTTCATTTTTTTCTGTTTTTTACAGAGTAACACAAGTGATACATACTCTTGAAAATCCTCGTGAAATATTTATTTTCCGGTAGGTATTTGGCTATTTCTTTCAAAAACAATGTTACTATTTAAAATATATAATTTATTTATTTTTGTTTTACTTTTTTTTTTTTTTTATTTCTGAGAGACATAGAGACAGAGCATGAGCAAGGGAAGGGCAGAGAGAGAGGGAGATGCAGAATTTGAAGCAGGCTCCAGGCTCTGAGCCGTCAGCACAGAGCCCGACGCGGGGCTCGAACTCACAGACCATGAGATCATGACCTGAGCTGAAGTCAGCTGCTTAACCAACTGAACCACCCAGGCACCCCAATTTAAAATACATAATTTAATCCATTCTCATAAGGTGTATTGGTGAAAATCTCAGGAAAATAAGTTGGGGGAAAACATTAGAAGTACTATCTGCTGCTCTGGCCCAGCTCCACGCAGAGCTCTGGAAGAAGGCGGATGGCAGAGAAACCTCCCCGCCCCGCCCGGGAGACCGGAGAACAGAATCCTCGGAGAGAGCCAGATGGCGTCTAGTGAGGTGGCCAGGACCTGCCCCTGGGGGCAGCGAGAATGAAGACAGCTGGGGGGGCCACACCTCTCTCCACACTCAGGTCTGTAGAGAGAAGAGTCTCCAAGGACAAGACGGGTCGTAGTCTGAAAGGGCAGGGAAAACAGAATGAGTCTGGGGCACTGAGGGAGGAACGAAGTGGAGCAGAGGAGTCTTGGTGTTCTGCTGCTGTCCCCTTCCGCACCAAGGCAAGGGTTTTTCTCACCAGCAAAAGAAGGATACTATGGCTGTGGAGAGAAAACCTAATTCTCCTATCAAACACATCTAATACACGTGGGGCTGAAACTACAGCTAGTGTCCCCCCAATCTCCCCTTGATACCGTTTCCTTTCCAGCACCAAACTGGGCCACATAGGAAAATGAAGAGCTTAATACATATGACAGCCCTTCTGAGCTAATAGTGTTGGCACCTCCAACAATCAGTAGTAATTACAAAGCAATAGCAAGTTGTGGCTTAAACACTCTTTTTTTTTTTTTTTTTTTTTAAGAGAGAGCATCTACTCATGAGCTGGGGATGGGGGCAGAAGGAGAGAGTGAGAGAGAGAGAGAGAGAGAAAGAGAGAATCTCAAGCAGACTCCAAGTTCAAGGTGGGGCTTGACCAACGGAGCTCAGTGCCACTACCCTGGTTTCATGAACTGAGCCAAAATCAAGAGGCTGATGCTCAACCGACTGAGCCACCCAGGCTCCCCTGGCTTAAACACTCTTAAATGAATAGCTGTTAGTAATAATCACTAGGTTCCTAAAACATATTTCTCATGACCTAATATGACTGTGATCACCAAAGCACATTCACCTAAGTCCATGATTTAAAATGTATAAGTTATAATAGTCCCACGGCGAGCAGGCATACTGCCATGTGGATGCTGCCTAGGGACTTACCTTTCCAAATTTGTAGGAGGTAAGTCTGGGTTCCAAGTGGCCCACAGACCAGCACTGGAATGTGTTCACTGAGGATAATAGGCACCAAATACAGTTGATGGGGGTGTTCTGTCCTGAGGGAATGGCGTGTGACAGGAGAGCCCTGTGGTCATCAACTCTGGTGTTCATTTGTCTTCTATATGGAGAAGGTTAAGGAGAAGACCTTGTGGTCTCATCTGGGCCAAATGAAGGTCTGAAAAAAAAGTGGTGGGACCAGTGGGTACGAGAACAGCTGGCCACAGGGGGGAAAGTGTGCCCAGGTGACACACTGAAAGTACCCAAGCCTTTCTTTTCTGAGAGAACGCAGACAGCTGGAGTGCGGGTAGGCTACGGAGCGGATGGAAGCGAGCATCAGAGACGTCTTCCAGAACCCGAAAGAACGCTGATTGCCGGCCACTTAGAGGACTTTGCGATTCTCCGGATGCAACAGGAAACTGTAACAGACAAGGAAAGACGGGCTGCAGCGAGTCGCTGAGAACCTCTGTGTGGAGGATTCTGGAACGTGTTTCAGAGCGACTGCTAAGTAAGTTTGGGGAAAATAATTACCCACATTGTTGGGGGAGGTCACGAGAAGATGTGACCACCGGCCGATCCGTGAGCTGGGGCCGGCCGTGTGAGGCTCCTCGCCCCCTGCTCCGTCCTCGGTCTGCGGGCTCCGCTTGCCTGCCTTATTCCCAGAACCTGCTCCAAGGACACTGCCTTGACGTAGTGATGTCATGTTGAGCCATCTGGATGTTACACCTGACTGAACCCAGTAACAACCTCTCTATAAAAGCTTTTAAGATTTGGCTGCATGGGGGAAAAAAAAACTACTTGTCTTGCGGCTGCCCAAGACAAGCCTTATAAATAAATTCCCACATTCAGTAAAACTGCCACCTGCCAATCTGGTGTGGCCTGTTCCTGTCCCTGCCTGCCAGGTGTCGGGGCCAGTTGGATTACACCCAGGAAACTCCCAAGGAGGTTGCAAACCATTAAATTAACTGGCTAGTTCTTCCTACAGGAGAGTTCTTATGAACAATGGCGTCTGTTTCCTTCAGCTTCTCCCAGTATTCTGATCAGTATCAGAAGTAGTAAAAGTGGCCCTTCTCAGATCCATCTCAGGTACACCCACTCAGGTGTTCTCAGCTGTGCCCTCTCCAAATTGCCCAGCTGTGTGGCACTCAGCTCCTTAGTCCCCTCAGCTGTGCCAACAGGAGTGCCTTCCTGTGCAACCTTCCCCTGACCCCCACCTGCCAGCAGGAAGCCCTCCTAAGAGGAAGTAACAACCCCAGACGCCATGGGCAACAGGAGTGACAAAACAGACAGCCCTCCGTCTCATCTCCCCTTCGAAATTTCAGTGCCTATTCTGCCTTTGATAATACTTGAAATGGAGGTGGATCCCTCCTTCCTGGAGGTCTTAACTGTTCTTTGAAAAACCGTGCTCTCCTTTCTGGGAGATACTCCGAAAGAAGTGTTTTTAGTGATGCCAGAGCCTCAGAAGCGGTAGCCGCAGGATCAAGCCCACCTTTATTCCAGTCCGCTGCTCAAGAGGGCTAGGTCTTCCCGGTCACGGATACGCGTGTGGATGGTGGGATCGTGGCAGTTATCGTCTGCTTCTCTAACGCACCATGTGTATTTCATGGCGAACCACAAAAGCCTCTGTTTTTTATTGTCCGTTTGTCAGAAACAGCATTGTCTCTGATGACCCCATGTTTCTTTCACATCATTCTGCCTTTCATAGATACCAAGGTCTTTACAACGTGTGATCCCCTTGTGTTCGCGAAAGTTCAACGAGATCGATTTCTTTTCCATGTAAATCTAAGTAATTCAGCTGCGCCCTGGGGTTCGCTGCCAGGAAGGTAACAGACAACTTAGAGTCTGACCAAAATTGTTTTAGCCCATTTCCTCTAAAATGGTTGTCTTCTGTTTTTAAAGATGCTGATTTAAAGTTTTGTGGTTTTGGTTTATTTTATTTTATTTATTTTATTAATTTTGTTTTATTATTGTATTGTATTGTATTTATTTTATTTAAGAAAGCGAGCATGAGAGCTAGAGCAAGGGAGGGCCAGAGGGAGAGGGGGAGAGGGAGAAAGAAACTCCTAAGCAGGCTCCACACTGAGCCAAAGGCAGGGCTCTATCTCACGACCTTGAGATCATGACCTGAACCAAAATCAAGAGTCAGAAGCTTAACTGACTGAGTCACCCCGGCACCCCATGATTTGCAGTCTCTATTTTACTGTATCGCAGCATTTGTTCCCTTGTTAGATGCCTTACCCTCTTCATGCATTGCAGGGGATAAAATGGCCAATATACAAACTCTGGCCTCTCCCTCCAATTCATCCTCCTCACTGCCACACATGGAATCACGTTGTTATTATCAGAAATCTCCATGACGCTCCAACACATAAATAATCAGAATGTAATTTCTGCGTCCTGAGTCTGACATTTAGGATTTGCACCATTGCGTTTCCAGTTCAACCTGTGATGATTCCTCTGGCGACACAGACTTACTGGCGATCCCTTTGCCCGTGCATGCGCCTTTCCGTAGGAGGTCCAGCCCCAGCTTCTGGCTTTCTCAAGTTTCAAGGCACAGCTTGAATGATACTTGATGAATAAGCCCTTACTGAATACTACAATGGGAATTAATTCCTCCCACATGCCGCCTATATTCTAGACCTATATTTTGCCATTTATAACAATCTGATTTTGATTTTGATAATCTTTATAAAAATGGAATCCTAATAGTTAATTGTCAGTGTAATTAATAATTAATGCTATTAATGCTTAGGTGTGGGAGGGCCACAGATGCTCCCCCTATGGGACACCAAATGCGGGGCCTCCCAATGAGATGGAGCCACCAGATCAGGCGGAAGCTCTGTGCAGGCAGTGAGAGCATTCGCCTGAGGCAGAACAAAGGAGATAGAAGTTTGTTGGATACACTGCAAGGAAGCGGTGGGCAGGACGGTGAGGTAGAGATTGTCTGCCACGAGGCAGTTGGGGGGGGTGCTGTAGTTAAAGGGGGAAGGTGAAGAGGTATGGAATGTATAGAATTTTCCTTTTTTGGTACCTGTGTCTGGGTGTAAGTAACCCACTGGTCAGCTAGGGCTTATGGATATTTTGAGGTGGGTTGCCTAATGGGACTGTTTGCCTTCAGCCAGGGGGTTGGGGGTCACTATGGGCCCTTTTACCTTATTCAGATTTCCATTGTTCTAGTAGGTTGCCTAAAACTGGCCTCTGCATTCCCCCCTGAACAATTTTGACCCTTAAATCTATAACTGCTTCATGCTGAATGAGGGGAGTATAGGTGTTGACCAGTCAACATTAGTCGGATGGAAATTTAATAGGAGTTATGGAAGGCTGAGGCAGCTGCATCTAGAGTTGATAATATAGGGGAGTCTCCTCGAGCAGAGAGAATCATCTGTCAGCTTGAAGTTATGGCAGGGAAGGAGTCTCAGCACCAGGCAGAGAGGCATGGGAAAAAAACAGCAAAACATGATTAGAATAACAAGAAGAAAAAGAAACCCAAATAAGAGTCCTTCAGTAGTTGACAAAAACCCTCCTCTAGTCCAGGAGTTTAACCGGTCAGCAAAAAAGGGAGGGTCTTTCAGAGCCCCAGTTTGAATGTTCATGTCTGGTAGAAATGCAGAGATATTTCTGTGGTAATCTGGAATGTATACACAGCATTCTGTTTTTATGAGAGCACAAGTTCCATCTTGTGCAGCAGTTAAAGCATCTATTGCCATTCTGTGTTAAAGCATCTATTGCCAAATGCTTTATGCATTTGTATTACTTCAGTATTTAATAGGGAAATGCTATTTTTAGTGTCACTTAGGACTTTGACCATGTACTTATTAAGAGTTTCCATGTGCCAAGCGACATCCTCCAGTCCTAAAGAGGGAATAAAGATGGATGCTAGGTGATCGTACCAGTGAAACATGGAATGTGTCCACCATTGTTCTAAATTTGGAAGATTGGCTGGGTTGGTAATTATTTTAATAATGCATTGCACTTCCAGATGAAGCCCAGAGTACAATGTCCTATCCAGCCTGGGAGACGCCGTGGCCACAGGTTAGAGCTGCATAGCCACTGGGTCCCATTAGGAGTCAGCTGTCTAGTTCTGGGGCTCCTTGTCCAGTCAGTACCAAGCCAATCGGTGCCCTGGAGAACTAAGATTTGTGAGCATATTTCTGATGACGGCTATCCTAACTGCCCTCTGCTGTTTGCCCATCTATTGCAAGTATGGTTTCTTTGTTTCCAGCATAGAGTTGCCTTTTGACTTAACCGTCCGATTGTAGGGGTAAGCGATAAATATTCGTACAGGATATGATAGAGTCCATTGGTGTATACCAAGAAGTTGGCTTTTGTAATTTAGGCATCTTCTGGTCCCCATTTATTTGTGAGTGAGTGAATTCAGTCAGAACTTTAATGGTTTGAGAGTGTGAAGAGGTCTGATTGTGGCCTGGGAAATTCCAGGTGGCATCAGCCATAGGCCAGAGGGTAACATTTCATTTTGGTATAGACCTATTTGAAACAAAGCAGTGTTGAGGTCTTATATGATATGTGAGATATGGTTATAAAAGGAATGCTAATGTGTGCCCTGAAGTGGGAAGACCCACCAAGGCAGACCAGAAGTGCTTTGGTAGAGGCAGAATTCCACACCTCTGGCAAGCTGTTTGATTTTGAAGTTCAGCATAATGTAAGCCTGTTGTAAGAAGGAATTGTCGGTATAAACTGGGGAAAAGAGAATGAAAAAGAAAGAGACAACCATCATTATCGTTTGAAGAGAAGTTGAGGTCTTCTACAGACAGAAGTAAGAAGCCATGTTAGCTGGCGCCCTGGATTCCTGTGGAGAAGGGACAGGTTTAATCCCGACATATAGGTCCATGAGAAATGTCTTTCTAATTTTATGGATGTGGGGTACATAATATGACCCAGTAGGGGTCGTTCCCAATTTGGAACCATGTTTAAATAAACCATGTTTCCTGAGTTTATATGGGTGGGTTGCTAGTAACTGTCAGATCAGGTTTAGGGAGGGTGTGGTCTGTGTATCATTAATTGAATAGAGCGTTATAGTCTTCATCTGTTGATAGGTCTACAGTGAGAAAAGGCTTTCCATATAGTAACTCAAAGGGGCTTACCCATATTGGTTGTTTCAGGGCAATTCATATTCTGAGAAGCCCTATTGGTAAATGAGTAATCTAATTTTCTTGAGTCTCAATGCTTAAAATCTAATATCTACAAAGGTGTGTTATTTAAACATTTTTCTCTCTATAATCACCCTCATTTTTAATTAGAGATAGTGAAATCATAATTTGTTTGTAAAACAAGTTCAGTTTTAACAAACTTGACCTAATTATTTATATAAGCTCAGCAAGAATAGTGATTAATCATATAGATCCTTTAAAATCTGCTTTGCTGGAATTTTTTACAAGGAATCTCTAGATTGAACTTTTAGTAGACTCTCAAGACCAGAAGCCATGCCAAATGCTCGCCGTCAGACATGCGTGCAATACCTGTCAATTTGGGTGTATTCCTCTTCTTGACGTTCCCAAAATATCCCGAGGTTCCTATACCAGCTGGGAAGATTGCTGGGAACTCTGTGAGCAAGGTGTCAGGCCAACCTTCCCCAGGGGCTCCATAAGCCCCATAAAGTCAACCTTAGTTCCTTAAAACTGTTTATGCATGTGTCTTTCAAATATGACCTTCAAGGGACGCCTGGGTGGCTCAGTTGGTTAATGTCCGACTTCGGCTCAGGTTATGATCTCATGGTTTGTGAGTTCGAGCCCCGCGTCTGGCTCTATGCTGACAGCTCAGAGCCTGGAGCCTGCTTCGGATTCTGTGTCTCCCTCTCTCTGCCCCTCCCCTGCTCTCTCTCTTTTTCTCTCAAAAATAAATAAACATTAAAAAAATGTTTTTAAAAATGGCATTCGAGTCAAAGCCTTGGTAAAATAACCAGTACTTCTAGTTGTGTTCTGTTACAGAGAGAGCAGAGTCCTGCTGACCTTCTGCACATAACTGTAATTGCTGAGAGAGAATCTTCGCTGAGACCTTTCAGATTTCAGAGGGTTCAGGTAAAGAGGAAAGTTAAATGCTTCAGTTTGTTCACAAAGAGATATTTTATCACATTTCTCTAAATCATAGATATCTTTTTTTTAACGTTTATTTATTTTTGAGAGACTGAGACAGAGCATGAGTGGGGGAGGAGCAGAGAGAGAGACACACACACAGACTCTGAAGCAGGCTGTCAGCACAGAGCTGGACATGGGGCTCCTGAGCCGAAGTCGGACGCTTACCCGACTGAGCCACCCAGGCGCCCCTAAGTCATAGATATCTTAAGAGAGAAGGGCAAACATTAGAGAACCAGCGATGTTTCAAACAAGAGTCACAAAAACTAGAATCATCGTCTTCAGTTCATTTAGTGCCATGTTAATTAATTCTTGTTCAGTGTGAATACAGCTTTTTGTTCTGGAAATTCTTACCTATTTTAACTTAATGATTTTACAGGTATCAAAAACCTGTGTTTGTCAAAAGTCCTTTTTATGAATCTCCTTGAAAAATGAAACACATTTCATAAGAGAATAAGAACAATAACTATAGATGACAGAAAACTCAAAAATATACGTGGTTAAAGATCTGATATGAGAGTTACAGAAACACATTAAAACTTTCAGAACTGTATACAATCTCTAGGACGGCTATAGCATTTACCAAATAACATAACCTAAGGCTTATCATTATTTGTTAAACAGTGCTGAGTAACTTAACATACCAAATAAAAAGGCCTAATTAGTAAAAAAGACTTCGTTTACCATTTAAGTCTCAGGGAAGTTTGTTAAAATCTCAGAAAGTTATAGGGGCGCCTGGATGAGTCAGTCGATTAAGCCTGTACTTCGGTTCAGGTCATGATCTCACAGTTGTGAGTTCAAGCCCCACACCAGGCTCTGGACTGACAGCTCAGAGCCTGGAGCCTGCTTCGGATTCTGTGTCTCCCTCTCGCTGCTCCTCCCCAGCTTGCTCCCTGTCTCTCTCTCTCAAAAAGTAAATAAAAAAACAACTTAAAAATTTTTTTAAATCTCAGAAAATTAAAAAGAATATACTATAAATAGGATTATGGATCATCAAAGAACTGATAAAGACAAAACATAGAAACTTTGGTTTTCTGGACAAAAGAGAAAAAAACAAAAAATCTTTGTTTATATTTTCTTAGGAAAGGCAGAACAGCGATCCAAGAAAATTTTGTCTTTTTAAAAATACATTTTTTTTTAACATTCATTTTTGAGATACAGAGAGAGAGATGGACTCGAACTCACAAACCACAAGATCATGACCTGAGCTGAAGTCAGACTCTTAACTAACTGAGCCCCAGCTTTGTCTTTTTAACAGAAAAAACAGCAGAATTTCAATCTTATACCTGTGTACTTTTAAAATCCATTCATTTAAATCTCAGTCCATCCTGACCACACACAAATTCTAAAGCCTTCTCTTCACAAACCTTCTACAAGTTTCCTTTGCCTGCAGATGGTGCCCTACAGCCTTTTCTCTCCAAACAGCCAATCTCATTTTAGGACAAAATTACTTTCTTTTTCCTTCAAGGAATGTATTCTCACTCCTTACATCTTTCTTACCCATCTCCTGCTTTCCTGCATTCAAAGTTGCTTTCCTTATCATTGCCATCAGTTTAAGTTACCTTTAGCAGAATTGTAACTCCTAGAAAACTTAATCTGCGGTGAAAACTAGTAACCGATTGTGAATTGTCTGTTACACCAGAATTCTTCATATGGCAAATTTATGAATCAATTAAGCACAAAGCATGTTTTCCAACAGACCTAAGCACCTTTAGTTTGTCTGTAATAAGAAGTCAAAAGCAGATAAACTTTATGTTTAGCAATTAATACTGTAGTATTTTTATTTTACTTGGAAAAGACTTAACTATCCAATCCAATTTATCATTTAACTTAGCAAAATTCAAAATTTCAAATTTGGTGGCTTGTTTGCAGGGTCCGATTGATGAGGGAGCATAAGGCAGGCTGAGGGCAAAGCACGACTACCCCCCCACCCCCACCCCATGCCCCAGGTGGAACATGTGTGACAGTCCTCAGGCACTCCTGGCTGCCCAAGGACAAAGGAAAGGAAAGGAAAGAAGTGGCTAATAGGAATCACAGTCATGCAGGACATGAGTCTCCATCAGTTTACAAATATTTTAATAAATTACAAGAAAAGGGCAATTTTATCACTAGCCTAATCTCCAGAAACCTATAGACTATTTTCTGGAGCCCCTAGTACCACCCTCTCCTCCACAGTGATGTGGGGAACAGAGGCAGGAAGGAAATGGCAGGTAAAATTAAATCGCTTTATAAAATGCAGCCCATTGACAGATACTGGAGGCTGGCAGAGTAAAATGTTTCTCCAGGAACTCCCTTAACTTGACAATAGCTGGGCCTTCCGTATCCTGGGAGTCTTCTTCAGCATATGAAAATCTCACTGGAAACTTCCCCTGGACAGTCCCTCCCCCAACCCCCAAATATATAAGCAGTCTCTCCACAGGGTCCAAGGCATCTCCTCCTGCCCACTGGTCCTGCCCTGTGCTTTAATAAAATCACCTTATTGCACGAAAGACATCTTCAAGAACTCTTTAGGGAGCCAAAAGAAGTGAGGTGGCTGAGAGTCAGAAGAGGGTCCCAACCAAGTCCATACCGTTGCGGATTCGCTCTGGATGAGCTGCCGCTGCCATCCGAGCCGCGTGTTGGGAGCGGACCCCAGGGAATGCAGTGAGAAAGCAGAGGAAAGGGGTCCTTTGCCCTCACAGGCATGAACAGTGAACTGATCACTCTCAGACCTTCAGACCACACCAGGGAGCCGCCCTGGCCAGAGACCTTCCGTTTCCAGGGAAGTACTAGGGTGAGGCTACTAAAGGGCCCCTCTAAAGGGGAACAGGGGAAATCCTTCACCCTTTCAGGTTGGTTCCTCTTGGGACTTCAATGTTCGCTGAGGAGGAACCTTGGCCAGAGGCCGTCAGGTCCCTCAAAGAATACTACAGTTGGTCCACTGAGGGAAAGCCCCAGGAAACTCCTGGAGAATCTGGGGAGAGCTCTGGGTGGGCTAAGTCTCCCTGCGTGGGCCACCAGATGTGAGGTCTCCTGATGGGGTAGAAGCCAGCGGTGCATGGGGTGAAATAATTCCCCCAAGGAAGAACAAAGGAGATAGAACTTCATCGAATACACTGCAAGGGAGCCGTGGGCAGGACAGTGAGGGAGAGACTGTCTGCCACAAGACAGTAGGAGGGGGCCGTAGTTAAAGGGGAAGGTTTCCATTATTCAGGTAGATTGCCTGAAAGCAACCTCTATTCTAGGGACTCTACTAAATGCTTTCACTTTATATCATGGCATCTAAAACTCTTCCATTTCAAAAAGGTTTTGAAGGAATTACATAAGAGTATAAATGGGCCTGTGGAATGGCATTGGTATCTTCTTAGAACCAAGGAGAATATTAAAATATACTGAAAAGCCCAAAGAAATGGAAAATCCAAATAAATAGTGAAGGAAGTTAGAACCTGGGAAGGAAGATGCAGGTTTTAATAATAGAGAATTTCTGGTTAATGTGCAGTTTGAATCAGGGGAGCGTATGTTATGGGACTGATTCACTTGGGTGCCAATACCTGTTGACATGGCAACTGTATTCTCTCTCTGTCTCTCTGTCTCTCTCTCTGTCTCTGTCTCTGTCTCTGTCTCTGTCTCTCTCTCTCTCTCTCTCTCTCTCTATATATATATATATATATATATATAGTCCTATATCTCTGTATATGTATTTGGTACTTCAAATATTTTTATGTATTTGGTACTTAAAATGTTTATAAAATTTGGCATGTTAGATTAGCCTTATAAGTTTATATTAAAGTACATAGTTTATTTATTCAAAGTTGGTCAATGGACCAAGCATTGCCCCAAAAACTTCTTGAAAATAAATTATTAAAATTTCTAGATTTTTAATCAAATCAATACTCGTAGTTATTTAAACTTAAAGCTCACCAAAAAAAAAAAAAACAATATTTTACTTCATAACCTAGATACATTGAATATTAATTCTGTAGACCAACGTAGCCCTGTAGTTATCTTTGTGATACATAAAAGCCAGCTTCCAGGACATTAAATCAGCCTATGCCAATGGAAAGGAGCAGAGAACCATAGCTCTGTGTGATAGAAAGAGAGGGCAGAAAGGATGGACAAGGTCTAGAAATCAGCTCCACAGACAAACGGGCAACGGGACACAAGACGAAAGAAGGAGAAAGGCATAGAGGTAGAAAGACTTTGATAGAGAGATCAAGAGAAAAGTGGTGTCATACCATAGCTTCAGCAGAGAATTGCTTTTAACTCTCAGAATTAAGCAGCACATGGTGATTCGGCCGAGGACCCCGCAAACCCACCGTGCACGCTCCTCCCACTTAAAGGCCCTGCCTCCCACGGTACATTCATAACCTGCCACCTCCCCTCCCTTATAACCATAATCATAACCCATTGCCCCCCAAGAGCAATCTTCCTTATGCAATTCAGCCCAGACTCCACAAACCCGTCTGAACTGTTGCTGGCTGATCAGAGACTCAGAGAGGCAGTCAGTGGGTGGGGAGGATTAGGGTGTCCCGCAAAACTAGTGCGGAAATTTTAAAAGGCCTAGAGGATCCAGGACCCACAATCAGCTCAGTCCCCTCCTCTGGGTTTTGGCTGTCACGCCAGGTGGGAGGACTGACCCTCTTCCTTTCAAGGAAGAGAACCCTCCCAGGCAAGTTTACTCTTGTTACCAGTTACTTGGGCACACCTGCCTTTAATGCCAGCATGACTGAAGTATCGAAACTCCTCTCTTTGCATTTTAATCCTAATTTCCCCAGGCAATTAGTTCCTGGAATATTAGCAGGTAAACACCCTTCCTCCAACTTCTCTCAGCACTCCTGAGAATCTCTGAAATACAGGTGTATCTTAACCACACCTAAACACTGAATTCCAGAGAAGAGCAAATAACAGCTGTAGTTGATAGATTACACGTAAGGGCATGTAGCCATCCTGAGCTGCAGGAGGCCGTAGAATGTATTCACCTTCTCACAACTGCTGTGTCCATTCCTCAGGCTGTCATTGGAGAACTGGGGGTACACCAACTTTTGTGACCACATCACACACCTGTTCAGTTCCTGAAACTCCACTATACATGCTAACTTTCAACCTTCCTGGCACTCCCACCCCACCAAGCCTCCCATCACTCTGGACACTTCTAAAGCAGGTAATTGCTTACTTTTTCTCCTGGCGACGTTTAAGCACATGCACTGAAATCCCAAAAATTAACTGGAGATCTTTTGTAATGATGTCTTATTATATTGGTCTCTCAGAGCTACTAAAAAGTGGGAGTCCCATATCCCTGGCACATATACAAATATTTCTTTCTTCTCACATTTTATAGCCCTAACATTTCTGTTTTCCTTACCAGGCAACACAGGGCAAACACATCACCCAGTGCAATAGTGGCTGTCAGCAATACTGAGGACCACCACTCCCATCGCTAGCTCTAAGCAAAATAAGGCAATCAGAGAAAGACAGATACCATATGATATCATTCATATTTGGAATTAAGAAACAAAACAGATGAACCTACAGGAATGGAGAAAAAAAAAGAGCAAGAAACAAACCATAAGAGACTCCTAAAGACAGAACAAACCAAGGGATGACGGAGGGAGGTGGGTGGCAGATTGGTTAATATGTGATGGGTATAAAGGAGGGTGCTCGTGGTGGTGAACACTAGGTGGTGTACGAAAGTGCTGATGAATCACAAAATTCTACTCCTGAACTAACATTACACTATATGTTAACTAACTGGAATTTCAATAAAAACTTGAAACTATGCACACACACACACATACACACACACACACACACACAAGAATAGAATCATTTCTCAACTTCTCATGATCTGTGTTCTTACCGTTTGGAGCTACTATTACTCTTTATCTGAACCACAGCAAAAGTCTCCTATCTTGTCTCCTTCCTGTCTTGTGCCACAGCAATCCCCTATCAGGGAAACTGCAGCAATAATATGATAATATCATATCCTCTCTTTATAGGAATTATCAAGTATCTTCCCATCGTAACTAGAATGAAATCCAAAGTCCTCGCTATCCTACAAACACTCTGTGCCATGGCACTGATTATTCTGCCAACCTCCTCATCTCTCTCTCTTGTTCACTACACTGCAGGAATGTTGGAGTTGTGATGATTTCTTTTACCGAATCCTTAATTGAACTAGATTTGGAGTGTCAAGTGGGAAGTCGCACAGGTCAACGCAGTTCCACTAGCTAAGCAACCATGTAAGGGACTCAGAGAAGAAGAAATGGCACGTCGCCACATCCCTGTAGTCCACCTTGTGTCCCCTCCCAGTTATCCCCTGCCCCCAAACATCACCGTTGTCCTGACCATAACACCACAGATTTGCTTTTCTTGTTTATGAAATTTATATAATTTATATACAACAGAATTCTTTGTTGCCTGGATTCTTTTCATCAAAATTGTGTTTGTGAGATTCGTTTATTTTCTGAAGGTATCACTCTTGTAATAGCACGGGAGTCTTTGGGGAATATACTGCTATTTTTGTATCCACTTTACTATTGACAGGCAATTTAGTACTTTCCAATTTTAAATGTTTAAAAATGATGTTACTATTGGGGTACCTGGGTGGCTAAGTTGGGTAAATGTCCAACTTCAGCTCAGTTCATGATCTCACGGCCTGTGAGTTGGAGCCCTGAGTTGGGCTCTGTGCTGACGGCTCAGAACCTGAATTCTGCATCTCCCTCTCTCTCTGCCTCTTCCCCACTCATGCTGTGTCTCTCTCCATCTCTCAAAAATGAATAAATGCTAAAAATTTTTTTTGAAAAGAAAATGATGCTACTATGAGCATTCATGTTCATATATTTTTGTAACTATATGTATATACTTCAGTCGGGTACAAGCCTAGGACTATAGTGGCGAATAAGAGCTTAGGTGAGTGCTGAGAATTTTTCAGCTTCGGTGAATACTGACAATTTTTCCAAAATCTTTATCATACTATTATTTCTGTCAGTGATATATGAAATTTTCCGTTGTTTCAGAGTAATTGATGTTGGCGGTGTCTGTCATTTTCATATTAGCCATCTGAGTGGCTACGTGAAGGTAATACATTGCGATTTAATTTTTATTTCTCTTGTGACGGATGCACTTGAGCATTTTATGATAGTTATTTGGAAATTTGAAAATATCTTTTCATGAACTGCCTGTTCTAGTTGTTTGGACATTTTTGTTTGTTTGTTTGTTGTTTTCTTACTGATCTATAGGAGTCTGTGTGTGTGTGTGTGTGTGTGTTCTGGACACAGGTCTTTTGTGATATATATATATTATTAAAATATATTATTTTATATATATAATGAAAAGTTTTCCATCTCTATGGCCTGTGTTTTTGCAATTGTAGCCCTGTCTTTTGATAAGCAGAAATGCCTAATTTTATTTTAATTTCATTTTTTAAAATTTCTATTTATTTATTTTTGAACAAGAGAGAAAAGACAAGCAGGGGAGGGACTGAGAGGGAGACATAGAATCTGAAGCAGACTCCAGGCTCTGAGCTGTCACCCCAGAGCCCGATGTGGGGCTCAAACCCATGAACCAGGAGATCATGACCTGAGCCAAAGTCTGACTCTTAACTGACTGAGCCACTTAGAAGCCCCAGAAATGCCTAATTTTAATGAAATCTAATTTATGATTTTTGCCACTTATCATTATGCTTTTTATTCTCTGAGTTTTTCCTATCGACAAGATCATACAGATATTCTTCCCTATTTTTTTTAAGTTATATCATGTTACCGTTCAAATTTAGATCTGTAATCCACATGGAAGTAACTTTTGTTTGTAACAAGGCAGGGGTCAAGATTTCTTTTATAGTCCCATGGGAATATCAAATTGATCTGAGCACCATGTTTTGGAAAAAACCACCCCTTCCCCACTGCAGCTCGGTGTCACCTTTGGTGTAAATCAAGTAATTATATATGAGCAAGTCTCTGTTCTGTTCCATTGGTCTATATATCTATCCTCACAGTAATATCACACTGTATTAATTACTGTAGCATTGATATCTGGTAGTTAAAGTTCTCAAACTTTGTTATATTTTAATAACTCCTCTATTATTCTTAGTTATTTGTCTTTTCATATAAATCTTCATAAAATTTGTCAAGTGCTACCAACAAAAATGTGTTCTATTTCATGAATACATTCAATATAATCAAATTTTAAAATTGAATTTTTAAATAAGCGTGTTAAATTCCATAAAGATAATAGTACTGAGATTCATATCCATTGAAACTATAGGTCAATTTAGGTATAGATAAATGGAAAAACACCTGTGTTCATGCATTGGAATAAGTTGTTAAAATGCCCATAAATTCATTACATTTTCCATTAATGAGGGGTCTTTGCTAAAATTTGGAATGTAGAATATGCTAAATTATTTGGGGATTTAGACTCTGGTTAAGATACCCTTTGTTCTGCCCACAGTACGTAGACTTTCTCAGTATCATAATAAATCCTGAGTTACCAGATGGGAAGAGGTGGTGCCCAGGACTCTAAAATCATTGTCTTGGTCAGAAAAGTCGCCCAAGAGTGAAAGTGCTTCATAGCCAGTGACCAATGAGGAGCTTCATATTATAGTCCTTGGAAATACAGGGTACTGTGTAAGATTTTTGTGCGTCAGTTGTTCCTAAAGAGAGAAGATAGTGCAGTGTCACTTCATGGGTGATAACTGGGAGCAGGAAGAAGGAGAGGTCAGCCGAGCTCCGGTACTCAGGACGAGCTTAGAGGGGAGAAGAGTCCCCGTACAGGAGAATCCTCTTCCACGGAACCTCCCAGTGGACGGGCAGATAGTCTGTGCACTGACCAAGTGTCTGCTATACTCCACGGTCCTTTCACTCTGCATGCTCATATGTGTCTCCTCCTAGACTGTGAATTTTTCTGGGGCCTGGGCTTGGTCTTAGTCTTTATGGTATCCTCCCCTACTCACAGACCTGGCCCCTAACTTAATCTGACCTCAAACATCAGTGCTAGTGGTGGTGTGTGTGGTGCGGACGGTAACTTCATGTACTCTATATGAGATGTGGGCAAGGGACACTCGGAGGGAATATGAAGTACATTAAGACCCAGTTCTGGCATCCCTAGAAATTATTCTATCTCTGGGCACTCCAGCCCAGGGACTTGGTTCCCCTTCCTTCCTCATATCCACCCAAGTTCCACTGAAGGGCAAGGTACACTCGAAGAAAACACTTATGTCCATGTATCTCTCTGCCCCGCCCATCACACACTCCTACTGAATCTTTCCAGAAGAAACAGAAATGTTATTTACCCAAAAGCTGCCAAACTAGGGTTTTGGATGCAAAAAAAGGAGTTTGACAAGTGTCTTCAAGAATTGATTGAGACATTGGGACACCAGGATATTATGGGGAAACCCCTTGATTTCCTCCTGCCCAAGCTGACCCCAGGATAAAAAGACCCTGCTCTGGGCTTCTCCATATACTTGAAACCCTGAGGTCTGGAACAGCCTGGAAAGGCAGGTGAATGAGGAGGCTCTGTTTTATGGACTAGGAAGCCCTCAAGAGGGGCCATGTGGGGTTCCCACTGGAGGAACTGAGAAGCATGTATACAGTCATGTTTGGGGGGGTTATAGAAAAGAAAAGACATGATCAGAAGTAGCGATAGGAACAGATCAGCAGAAAGGAGCAGAAAGTAAAGACCAGATAGGCAAAACAGTGAACCAGAGGGTGAGATGAAGTGAGATGCAGAAAGTCAGGGTCTACATCACAAGTCAGTAAAACCAAGGCCTGCAGATGAAAGCCAGCCCGCTGCCTGTCAACCTTGCTCGGAACACAGGCATGTGCGTCCGTTTATGTGATGTCCATGCCTCCTTTTACATGGCGACGGCAGAGCAGAACAGTTGTGACGAAGACTGTCTGGCCTGAAAAGCCTAAAGTATTTACTATCTGGCCCTTTATGGAAAAAGTATGCTGACTACTGTTTAAAAATAGGAGATAATTTGAGGGGCGCCTGGGCGGCTCAGTCGGTTGAGCATCCAACGTCAACTCAGGAACTCAGGTCATGATCTCACTGCTCATGGGTTCAAGCTCCGTGTTGGGCTCTATGCTGAAAGTTCAGAGCCTGGAGTCTGCTTCAGATTCTGTCTCTGTCTCTCTGCCCCCTCCCCTGCTCATGCCTTCCCTCTCTCTCTCTCTTTCTCTTTCTCTCTCCCCCTCTGTCTCTCTCTCAAATATAAAATAAAAAAAAAAACATTAAAAAAATGTTTTAAATAGAGGACAGTTTGAGATTAATGTGACTAAAGGTATAGAGAAAAAAGCTCCTGGTCAGTTAAATGATTCTGGTAAAGCGGAGGCCAGAATTTAGTTCATAATCCCTGGTCTTTGTTCTTCCTTATGCTGTACCCTGAATATTTCTCCTGTTTCATGGCCAACCTTCTGACCCCATCAAGCACAATGGCCATCTAGTGAGGATCCAAGCTGGATGCCTGGTTTGGGTCTCCTGTCTCTGGCTTTGCTCTGGGATTTATCTATAAGACGGCTGGTGCCAAGGGATGTTACTTCTCCTTGAAGAAGCAGTGGTCACGTTTGAAGGAGTTAGGAATGACACGGAAGGACTGGAGGAGCTGCTGAAGGGGGCAGAGTAAGGGGAAGAAATGCCTCAGTGTCAAATGGGGGCACCATCCAAAAGAAAGGAAGTGCTCCATGGCGTCTGGAAGAAACGCAGTCCAGTGTCTCCAGACAGGACTCTGCTGTTACAGGTCTTACGAACCGTCGCAGGTGCTCTGCTGTCTCTGAGCCTGCTTTTCTTCGAGCGGACTATTCTGAAATCACTTTACTTTGTATTTCGGGCACACTTTCCTGACACTTTCCAAATATTTTCTTTCTCTGGACCCCCTTCAGAGTGAATACGCTCCATTCAAAGCACAAGGCACCGTCCAGGACCAAATCCCTGGGCGAGGAGGACAGGGCACACAGAGGGCATCTGTAGGGGAGCTCCTTTGAAGATCCTCTTTATTGCCTGTCGCGGTCCGTGGCGGCTCCTGTGGGGTGGGTGTTCATGGGAGGGGGTGAAATAGACGGCCATAACGTGTTAAAGGAAGGAGTGACAGGAGAGGGCGTGTCTCCCTGTTCTCATTTGGAGATAATCTCTCCCACCGGTGTGATCTCCTTCATTACCTCTTTGTTTCAGTTCATCTTCAGTCTAAAGAAAATGTCCTAGCAGCAGCAGCAATGATGCAAAGTCCCCTGCCAGCCCCTCCCCAGGTCCCTGAACCCTGCCCCCGAAGGTGCCTGAGCCTTGTCCCCCACCCTCCAGCTAGCCAAAATGTCCCCCTGTTAAGTGTCCTCCCTGCCGTCAGGATTGCCTGCCAAAGCAGAAGCGACGCCTCTGAAGCCACCCTCTCCATCCTGGTCACGAAGATCCCGCACCTCCTCACCTCGCCCTCCGTCCCTTCGCTTCCAGCAACAACGGGGGATACGCAATACTCGGAAGATGCCATTCTCTTCAGACTCCAGAAAAAAGATATCTTCATTGTCTATGGGTTTCATCCCTAAATCAGCGACTCCTCCCAGCCCCTCCCAGGAGACCACATGCGCTAGACAGAAGTTCTCCAACTTTTCCCAAAGTCCTCATCTGTTCCTGCCCTTCTCCTTGACAGCCGTCTGTGGTCCATCCACAGCCTCCTTTACCATGCTGCCTCCTGCTGGCTGTGTGAGGTCACTACAAGGACATGGATTTCCTTGCTAGCGATTTGCCTCTGTTATGAAGGCTTCCAGGAGCAAACATGGTGGAAAAATTAAAACAAGAAAACTATTTAAATCAACCCAAATTTTCAAGTTCTTCAGAACACAACTCCACAGTCTTCAGTAAGGCAATGAGTTCTATTTAAAAATAACTTTAAGCTAAAACTACTGTCTGGATGGCTAAGAATGCCCTGCCCAAACCACTGAGGTGTTTCACCTCCTAGAATCTTGTACCGTTAAAAGACCAGAGACCCCTGGACTATGCCTAGATAAGGAGCATGAGGCAAGTACCATTTTGAGTTGCAGACTAGGCTGTGCTTTCCATTTATTTATTTCGAAGGCACAGGAACCCTTCTTCCTGCCCACTTACTGGTCCAGGGAGCCTTTCTGGTGAAGAGAAGAAAAGGGTGCAGTATCTATCCAAGAAGACAGCTGGAGAATGGAAGATTAGATACACTGCCATGGGAGGATCGACACGTAGGAAAGTTCTAGAAAGAGACAAAATCCCCTCTACATCATCCCTGGAGGCAACACCTCCCTCAGAGAGCTTCTGTGGCCCATGCTTCCCGTCCAAGTAGGCTTTCACCGCATGTTGCTCAAACTCCCGGCTAATGTCTCTGTACTTTAACTCTGTGCCTAAGCATCTATAACCCTATCCCATCTCCACCTAGACTGTGAGATCCCCCAGGTATTTCTGCATCTCCACACCACACCCCTACACTGCCCACCAACACACACACACACACACACACACACTATCGGGGCTCTGGTATATGCTCAATCACTGTTCAAACCATCTGATGTTCATTTGATCCTAAAGCTGAGCTGCAGTGGTATGTGATGATGCTGATAGTAGCTTCCTTTCAGGCACCTGAGGCTGTGTGGGGGAATGGGAAAGATGCTACATCCCAGCCTGGGATTCCCCACACAAGGCCTATCTCCTAGAGACGAGAGGCTCAGCTAGCCTTGCTGTTCATCTCCTTGTAGACCCCAGGACATCTCAGGCCTTGGGTCCAACTGAGTAAAATGTGCCTGCCTCAATTCCCCCTTCACTCCTTCACCTCCATCTGCCAAGCAACTGCCAACCAGGAGACCCACCCAGAGCCTGTAGCAGCAAGATCTCTGCAGGTCTGTGAATACTGTGTGAATACCAGAGTCCCTTGACACGTGGGCCTGAGTACCCCCGGGCACTGGGCTCCCAGCAATGGGATGAAAGTTGTAGAGGAGAGAACCCTAGCCCCAGATCACGGATGTGGTTCTGTGGACCTGGGCTACAGCTTAACTTTCTCGGTCCCCCATGCTTTTGCTCTTCCTTCATAATCATATGAGGCTTACACTCGGGCTAGGGTAACAAAAGCCTATGCTTTTTACTGAGTGCTATTTTTGATGTTCAATTTCTACTCTTTAATTGGCATATATTAACTTCCCTGCAGAAACAAAGATAAAATTTTAAAGTAACTAAGGATAGCACTGATAGGGAAGAGAATTACCCAATAAATCTGAGGGAAAAGACAAAGTCTCTTCAGAATTAGCACAGATGAAAAGACAGGAAAATGTACACGACATCTCAAAAGCCATCCAGTTCTGCCTCCAAACAAATTAAATATTCTCTGTCAACAGGCTTCTAAGTGATGAGTTGGCACTTAATTGAATATTTGTTGGATCAGAGAGCTCATTCACTTAGGAAGAGCTGCTAAGTTGGGGTAAGAATAGCATGTTAGGAACTTCATCTTCAGTTCCTGCCGCTTACATCTACTCACTCTGTGCCCACTCTCTGGAAATTTGGGCAATTTCTTCAAGAGAGACAGCAACAGCCATGAATGACGTGCTCTTCTAAACTTTTGCTTCCTGAGACTAAAACCCCCCACTCAATTTTTTCCCGTTTTTAATAGGCACTACTTCTCGATTCTTTCCAAACTTGTTTCTCTTTCTCTGAGTCACTGCAACGTGACCATGATCCTCTTAGAAGGCAGAACTCAGCACTAGCCCCAACCATCCAGGACTGGAGTAGGTGTGGGCATGTTACTACAGTCCCAGACGACTTCTGTAAGGGCAAATCCGGACAGACTCCATTTTGTTTAAGGGCAAACTGAGACTGACTCCATTGTGTTCTGTGTCCTCCACCTTGAGTCCCCAGCGCCTGCGCAGAAGCTTAAAACCTGCAACTTCCCGGTTCCAAAAGAACCATGCCCAGTGACCTATGTAACAGGACCCTGACTCCTCCTCAGCCAATTGGCTAGGGTCACGACCATCACCCCTCCCACTACGCTAGACCCCTTTAAAACTCTTGTGCTTTTGGAACACTCTCTCTCTTGACCCACCGCTGCATCAGTGCAGGTAGGAGATTGAGCTCGAGCTAGCTCGAATAAAGGCTCTTTGTTCTTGCATCGGTCTCGGCTCCCTGGTGGTTTTTGGGGTTCCCGAATTCTGGGCATGACACTTCCCTTGGTTGAGAGCCCACTCTGTGGAGTCTGGAGTGGGGGTCACGGCTGTGAGCGAGAAGCAGGGAAACCTTAGTCCCTGGAGACGAGGAAGTGCATGAAAAAGAGAGCACTTCTCCCCCTGCGGCACTCAGCCCTCTACTGTTGTTGCTATAGATCGAAAGTTTATCTCCTGTTTCTTGCAGGTTATCGTCAGTCCTGGAAAGATGTCCTGCAGCAGCGACCACAATGCGCAGGCCCCTGCCGGCCCCCTCTCAGGTCCCCAAGCTGGGCTCCCCACCCCCAGCTGCTGGGAGTACACCCTCCTCCACACTGAAAGGAAGGCCATGGAATTGGAAGCTGCTCTTCAGAGGCTCCCTGCCCTCACAGCACTGGGCATTCAGTTGTCCCTGCCTCTCTCCAGTCCCCTTCTTCTGGCATCAACAGAAAACAACGCAGCCCAGGAGTGACTTTAATCTACTCCAGGAGAAAGACATCTTCACAGACCGCCCATGTGACTGCTGTTTATCAACAGTGCCCTCCCAGCGCCCCCTTCAGGAAACAGCAAGAATTGGCCAAGGAGGCATGTTTTTTTAGGCATCCTTCCAGGACCGGTCAGTTCTTCTGGCTGCTGCTTCTGCTGCCACTGCTGCCTCTGCCAGGTCCCGGAGATAATTCAAAGTGTGAATTCACTGCCCTTCCTTAGCTCTCTGTACCTCTGGATTTCACCATTCTGGGGAACTTGAGTAACCAAGATGATGGAAAATAGCCAATAGCCAGGAAAGTAACACTGCCTTAAGCAGTTTAAAATTCTTCAGAATTTCTTCACTTTATTTCCTCACCTTCAGCCAAAAAAATCTCACATATCCTCTAAATCACTTCCTCCCCTCTTAGAAGAGCTCAGCGCTCTCTCTGCCGCTGGCCTTTTCTGGACTCTCTGAGAGGATGTTCCTTTCCCGAGGGTTCCCTCCAATGAAAGTGATGTGTGAACCTCCCTGACTTTGCCCTCTTACTAGGCCTGGGGAGGGGAGAATGTTCCTACAAGGAAGGAGTGACTTGGGCAGGTGAATAATCTTTAGGGCTTGTCCTTAAAAGACCCTGGGGACAGTCATGGGCCACTGAAGAGTGAGGAAGGAGTACAGCTAAATTAGAAACAGCCCACTGGCCCTCCCCTCATTATCCCACAGGAGGACCAGCTGCCTCCCTCCCAAGTGCCCCTCCCCTGAGGAAAAGCAAGCAGGCAGGGGCAGTGGACAGGGGAGGACTCTGTGGGCTCAGTGGATGGAAGCTTCAGCTGTGAGCAGGCACCCTGAAGTGTGAGCTGGCCCTGCCTGGGCCCTCCCCTGGAGGAGGCTGTCAACCCAACAATGCCCTCAGTCAGGCCTCCAGGATGTCCAAGCCTAAGAAAGACCCAGAATCCAGGAAGTCCAGTACAGCAATGAAGAGTTCAGAGAACTTTCTCTCATTACTGTGTCTCCTCTGGTTTTATGAAGTAACATGTGTATTTTCTGGGAATTTCATTATTTTCCTCTCTCAAATTTACTGTTAAATGGTGCCTTGTCCAATCAAATGACAACAATTTATTAAGCATCTACTATGCTCACCCTAAGCTAGTAAAATAGCCTGGAGATGCAGAGTAAAATAGCCCAGGACCTCTGGGAGAAGTCACCAGTCTTCCAGATTGGGGAGGGTGGGGACAGGTTGGGGACAGACCTGTGAACTGACCATTATACAGCACTCATTCCAGAGAGTAAAATGGGGGTGCTGGGCATGTACGGGGACCGAGTTCAAAGAGGAGCCAGGATGATTTAGATACTGAGGGGAGTCTGCAGGGCAAATGTAAACTAAAAGCTGATGGCAAAAGAAAGAAGGGAAGGGGCGTTCCATGCACAGGGAACGACCCATGAAAACTAACTCGATTATTTTCTCCTACATTCCGTCAGAATTTTATCCTAAGACTTCCTCCAACAAGTACCTACCAATTGCCTTTTTTTCCCTTGACTTTGCTTTTAGAATTGGATAGTGAGTGATGAGGGAGCATAAAGCAAGCTGACATGCCACAAGCATCCCTCTCCCCACTCAGGTGGGACGTGTGTGACATTCCTGGCCGCCCAAGGACAAAGGAAAGGAAACTCATGGTTAACAAAGAGACATCACAGTCATTCAGGACATGAGTCTCCGTCAGTTCACAACTATATTGGTAAGTTATAAGAAAAAGGCAATCTTATCAATAGACTAATCTCCAGAAACCTATAGACTTCATTTCCTGGAGCCCCAACATCACCCTCCCCTCCACAGTGATGTGGGCAACAAAGGCAAGAAGGAAATGGCAGGTAAAATTAAATTCTTTTAAAACCTGCAGCCCATTTGATGAAGTTTTGGGGTGATCGGGGGTCTGGAGCCAATGACCAAGAAAGAATTCTTGAAGATGTCTTTGGTGCAAAAAGGTGATTTTATTAAAGCACAAATGGGGGGCGGGCACAGGACCTGTGGGCAGAAAGGGCTGCACTGGGTTGTGAAGAATGGCCGGTTTTAGACTATGGAGTTGGGGAGGTAACACAAAAGGGAGGCCTCCAGAGGGGCTTCGATGTGCTAAAGAGGACTCCTAAGACACCTGAGGCCTTGCTATTGTCAAGCTAAGACTGTTTTTCCCTCTAGCAAAGCATTACCCTTACGATGGCAGGGGGTTCCTGGAGAAACATTATACTCCGTATTTGCTTCAAGTAACTGTCAGTGGGCTGCAGATTATAAGGAGACTTAATTTCACCTGCCACTTCCTTCTTGCCTTTGTTCCCCATACCCCCGTGGAGGGGTGCTGCTGAGACTCCAGGAAACTGAGTCTATTTCTATAGGTTTCTGGAGATTGCCTTTTTCCTGTAATTTACTAAGATACTTGTAAACTGACTCCTGTCCTGCATGACTGTGATCTCCATCAGTTAATCGTCCGATTTCTTTCCTTTCCTTTGTTCTCCGGCAGCCAGGAGTGCCTGAGGAATGTCACACACATCCCACCTGGGGGAGGGGGTGCATCAGCTTGCAATTTGTCCTGGGCCCTCCCCAAGCTCCCTCATCCCACTGACAAATACTACTTACTGGAAATAAATAAACGTTGTTAAAGACAAATTGGTGATACGAACAGACTTTAACAATTCCTGAGGCAGGCAGTCTCTGCTCGCAAGGGTGCGGAGAACTGCGAAATGGAGAAGGGCAGCAAGCTTTTACAAGATAAAGAATAAGGAACAGGGACGAGAAAATCAGTAAATGAAAGGGGAACAAAGAAATAAGCACAGAGCTCAGACCCGGCTTGGCCTTGCAGGATCGGCTGACTGGACCCACTCTTTCCCGTGGATCGGAACGTTCACAGAGACCGAGGTTTCTTTCCGTTTGCAGCAGCAGCTCCATCCCGGGCCTGGAAATCTACTTCACAGCATGTGGTACACAGTCCAGCTATGAGGCCGGAGGACACAGGCCTCCCATTTCTACCTGAAACCCCCAAACTCCTCTGGCAGAACCTCAGCCTCCCAGCACGATTTCCTGGCACAGGGACCACACGCCCGCAAACACGGACTGCCCCGGACAGGCAGGGCCCGCGTCCCCGTGGCGGCCCCCAGCCCGAGAGCGCTGGACGCGCCGGCACCTCCAACACACGCTCCCACCTTCGCGGCGGCTGCACCTGCCCTGGGGGAGGAGAGCCCTGGGGCCGTCCCGGCTCACGGAAGTGGGAGTCCGCTCCGAGTGCCGGTGGCAAAACCTGGGTCCCCACTCCGGGAAACTCAGCATCTTCTTGGCGCGGCCTCCCGAGCGGCCCCTAGTGGCCTCTCCCAGCACCTACACACCCGGGCTGGCTCCTCCCCTCCCCTCCCAGCCCCTGCGGGAGCAGTCAGACCCACTCAGGAATGACGGCATTTATCCAAGGAATGGGCACGCGAGAGGTGATAGCAGCGCGGGGCTGGGGGTGCCCAGGCTTGGGGTACAGAGACTGTCGGCGGCCTCTGAAAATGAAGTGATCAGAAAGGAGATAGGAAACAAGACCTCCTTGTCATAACTGAAGAATGTGTGGAGGGAGGGATGCAGGGGAATTTTCCAGTATTTTAAGTCAGTTACTTAAAAGCATATTGGTTTCTCAAAACCTCAAAACACTGGGAGAAAGGCAAGAGGCGGAGCCGAAGGAGGATTCTTCTGTCATTCCGATGATCTCTGGTGGAAAGAGGTAGCAGCCAGAGGAAGTGTCTGGTCTGGACTACAGCCACGCGTGCAAAGGCTCCAGGGAAGGCCATGATCACATGGCCCTTCCGTCTTGGAGCGCAGGCGCTCCAGTTCCTACAGTTCGGAGCTGAGAGGAATCGCTCAAATCGTTGCCGGAAAACCTGGGAAGGAGCCGTCATTCTCCTTGAGTCCGCTGAGAGGCGGCTCCTCCTGGGACTTCGTGATGGTCCCTGCAGATACTGGAAGAGGCTGAGTAGTAGGGTGGGCAGAGAGAGGATGCCGCAGCTTCAGGTCGAGGTGAGGGCGTGGTGGCTTTGGAGGTGTCACTTCTTTTTTTTTTTTTTTTTAAACTTAGTGTTGTTTTTTTTTAAATTTTTTTTAATGTTTATTTATTTTTGAGACACATAGAGACAGAGTATGAGCAAGGGAAGGGCAGAGAGAGAGAGGGAGATACAGAATCTGAAGCAGGCTCCAGGCTCTGAGCCATCAGCACAGAGCCCGTCGCAGGGCTCGAACTCACAGATCGTGAGATCATGACCTGAGCTGAAGTTGGCCGCTTAACCAACTGAGCCACCCAGGCGCCCCTGGAGGTGTCACTTATGCTTTGGTGTGTGTTCCTGCTGGCATGGGGGATGCTGCTGGAGAGTGGGGGGCGGGGGTGGACATTTCTGCTGGTTGGAGGCTGGGGGGCAGGGCTCAGGCACCTGGGGAGGACCCTGCTCAGGGACGTGGGGAGGGGGCTGGTAGGGACGTTGTACTGTTGCTGAAGTTGATAGGACATCCTTCCTGGATTGACAAAAGCCTACAGGAAACAAGAGCTGGGTAGCTAGGAGAGGAGAGCATGCCAAGTTCTCCAGGGATGACCTTCATCTTCTCCTACTCTCTCTCATCTAGTTCTCGGAGTCTTCGGCTTTTCCATCTCGCTCATGACCATGACAGCCAGCCCCAGAGGAGCCTCCACTGGTCACGGCTGATAAAATATTCGCCCTGCAGTTGCCCAAGGCAAATCTGACCTGGGGGATTGGAGCCCATCCAGGGCTCTAGTCCTAAGGAGGCCATGTTCTGGTGCATCAGGCGAGGGGAAGGGCGATAGGAATGGCCTGGAATCAGAACGCTATGCCATGAAAGTGTTCATCCTGGGAAGAAAATGTTTCAGAGGCAATAATGCAGGCTGCCTTCACCCCAAGGGCTGGCCCATGTGGGAAACAAGATCCATGTTTTGGGCTCCAGGGGGCATAGCAGCATGGGAGTGGGCTCAGGGGGGCAGGAAATGGGTTGCTTTCACCCTGCACTGGCCCAAGGCTGAAGCAGGCAGGCCCTGCTGATGCAGAGATTCTCATTCAATGGGGAGTCCATGCCAACCTTTCAGTCTCTGCCTGTAATTGATGGAGACATTTCTCTCTTACCCTGCTCTCTCTCTCTGCTCTGTCCCTCCAGGCTCCCCAGACTGAATCATGGCAACTCCTGACTGGGGGCGCACACGTGCCCGTGCTTATGGGCCAAATAAAAAGTCAGGAATAACGACCAGAGACAATCACAGCAGCTGTAAGTCCAAGTGCTGAGAACACAGCTCAGCCCTCCAGCTCAGGCGTGTGTGCGATGGCTTATCATACTTGGGACAGGGGCAAGAAGTTCTACCAAAGGGAATAATGCTAAAGAAATAAAAGGGATGGAAAAGGTGCTATAAAGAGGAGTCCCGGGGCCATTTTACTGCGCACACTTATGCAACCTAGGACGTGGATTTATGCATCTAAAACTTTCATCGTCGTAAACGCAGGCCCTCATGTTCTATCTTCACTGTGCTTTGTTGAACCCGCCTTCCATGTAACACTTCTTTTCCTTTCCGTAACTGTTTTCCTGTTAGTTCTCTGGATTTAAATTTTAAATTAAATTTTAAATTAAAATTAAAAAGAAAAAAGATGCCAACCCATAGGCTCTAATCCCCAGAACTTGTGGGTACACTTTTAACCTTACAGGATAAAAGGGATTTTGTAGATGGGATTCGGTGAAGGATCTTGAGACGGGGAAAGTATCCTGGGCTATCCAGGTGACCCCAATGTGCTCACAAGGAGCCCCATAAGAGGGAGGCAGGAGGATCAGAGTGAGACATAGATGTCATGACAGAAGCAAGATACTGGAGTGATGTGAACAAGGGGCCATGGGCCAAGGAATTCAGGCAGTCTCTAGAAGCTCAAAAGGCAAGGAAACAGATTCTCCTTGGAAAGCTCCAGAAGGAACACAGCCCGGCCAACACCTTAATTTTAGACTCTGACTTCCAGAACTCCAAGAGAATAAAATTGTGTCGTTAAACCTCAGAGTCTGTGGTGAGCTCTTACAGCAAATAGGAAACTAAAGAAACTTCTTTCCTTCTGCTTAAAATTACTGAAGGAGACAGGAGGGGGAGGACAGGGTAGGGGGCGGGGGCAGGAGCACTTGGTTCATGAGCCCTGGAGCCCCGAGACTAGGTCCGGTGGCCTGCTGGAGATGATACTCAGGACGGCTGACTGTTAAGTATTCAGAAATTTTGGATCTGTTGTTTAGCCATTGGTAGCTTGAAATTGTCCAGGTGGGAGGATTTATACCTTGAAAACCACATGAATCCAGGGTTTGTGCCCATCCCATAGCAGTGTTACCAGCCACCATTGGTTAAACTCAGCCCGGGGGCTGATAAATTCAGCAGTGATGGAGTCGGCCAGGCGGCAGAAGGCTGGGTGGCTTCTAGCAGTTGAGGACTTCAGCTCGACACCTGGGAGAACCTGCATCCAGCCAACAACCCAGTGAGCCTGGAAGAGGACCCAAGCTCCAGAAACGAATGCAGGAGCAGCACCTTGATCTCAGTCTCATGAGACCCTGAGCAGGGGTCCCAGCTAAGCTGTGCCCACACCCTGGACCCAAGGACACCAGGAGATACTAAGTGTTTGTTGGTTAAGCTGCTGTTTATTTGATTTGTTATGCAGCAACACAAAACAAACCCACATTCTGTAAACAATTTCTTGCCCTCCCAAATATTCTTTTCCTCAGGGTAACCATCCCTACTCCTTTTTAAAACCTTTTTTAAATGTTTATTTATCTCAGAGAGAGAGAGAGAGAGAGACAGAGTATGGGGGAGGGGCAGAGAGAGAGGGAGACACAGTCTGAAGCAGGCTCCAGGCTCTGAGTTGTCAGCACAGATCCCGACATGGGGCTCGAACTCACAAACCACGAGTTCATGACCTCAGCTGATGTTGGATGCCTAACCCACTGAGCCATCCAGACGCCCCTCCCTACTCCTTTTTAAAGCAGTTTTTACACAGCCCAAATTGTGTTTCTGCCCCATCTTCATCTCATCCTGAGTTGTTTCAGACACCAGTATTCCTCTAACTACTATTAGGATCCTATAAAAAGGCGGGTCTGACAGGACAGACACAATGATAAGCATCTCCAGAAGGTAGGCACAGGGTCCATGTTCTGAAATGAATTTCTGGTGGAGGCGGCCATGGTGGTTCCTCTGATTGTGGCTGACTCCAGGGGACGGATGACAATCACAGAGGGTAAGAAAATGTGGGAGCTGGCAGAGAGGCTCCCCTCTCCCCTGGGTTCCTCATGGATATTGTCCCACTGTGAGTTTTCACCCCACCAACGAAAGACTTCTGTTAAAACTCCAAGAGAGGAGCCATCGCAGGGGCAACAGAGGAAAGCCCACTCCCAATCCTCCCGGTTCCTGAGCACTGCCCACTGGCCCCAGCCAGCAGGGACTCCCCAAGTGCAGTGCCCATGGTGCCCCCAGGAATGCCCACTGGTACATACAGCCTCTGAGGCCACCACCCAAATTCAGACTTGAGGCTCCCCTCATGCACCTCCTTCCCCCACAGAGCACCCTACAGCCCCACAAAATTCCAGCTCTCATGGGTTCCAAGTATAAAACCTTCACAGCCCACTGGCTTTCCACAGGCAGTTATGTGACTCCTGCCAGATTCTTTTGATGGAGTTTTGGGGTGTTGGGGGGTTCTTGGGGTGGTCCAGAGTCGACAGCCAAGAAAGAATTCTTGAAGACGTCTTTGGTGCAAAAAGGTGATTTTATTAAAGCACGGGGACAGGACCCATGTGCAGGAAGAGCTGCACTGGGGTCGTGACGGGTAACTAACTCATTTTATACCCTCAGGTTGGCAGGGGGTCGGGGATAAAGTAAGTCTCTAAGGAATTTGGAAGCAAGATTTCCAGGAACAGCAACAGGGCTGGCTGTTGCTAGGGAAGCACAATTTATTACCGTTTAATAGAACCTCAGGCATGAGACCCTTCAGATGCATATCAGAGGCCATAAGATTGGAGCAGGATGGCCAGCATATATCTTGGGGCGGTTGAGATAAGGGAAGTAGACTTGCAGGATCCTCGAGGTTGGGATGATGTTAAGCCAAGGTTCTCTTTTGTCCCCAGCAAAGTGTCATCAGCAAGGCAGCTGAGCTCCTAGAGGACGTTCACTCCGCCTGTTTCAAGGACTTGTCAATGGGTTGTAGGCAGTAAGGGAATTTAATTTTTCGTTTGCCTTAGTTTCCCACATTACCTTAAGTACCTGAGTACTTAAACCCCTTTCCTTTTTTCTTGGGTAGCCAGGAGTGTCCAAGGAATATCACACATATTCCACCTGAGTGTGTGTGTACGTGAATGTGTGCACATGTGTCAGCCTGTAATTTGCCCTCAGCTTGCCCCAAGCTCCTTCGTCACTTTCTAGGAGACAAGAGGGATTAGACAAGGGTGCTCTCAGGATCATCCCTGGAGCCCTTTGGGTGCCTCCTTCCCCTTCTATCCTCTGATTAGACTGGGCCGGCTCTTCCAGCTGCTGTTAGCCCAACCCGTGCTGCCTCCTGGTGGTAAAAGATCATTAGGAAAACAGTTCTCTCCCTCCTCCTATGTTCCCAAAATATGAAGATCTTGTAAAGAAAAGATGATTCCAAAATTGATAAGGACTGTTCTAAATCATCTGAAATTCCCCCAGAAGCTCCTGACTTGGCAATCACACCTTCAGTGCAGAGATTGAGGCTGCAGAAGGTACCCAACACACAGAGAGGGCTTCTCTTCATCATCTCTGCTCTCTCCATTCAAATATCTGTCTCAGCAAGACCCCGGATGTTTCCTTCCTGCAGGGAGATGGGCAGGTGACACAGTCGCAGGAGCGCACAGGAAACAAATGCTGGCTGAAAGCCCTTGGGAAGAATCTGAGGAGAATATGGGTCATTGCAGAGGGAGTGGGGGACTTGGTTCAGAAGAATGACTCCCACTTTTCCACTGCCTCACAGCCCCCATGCCTGCTGCTGCCCTTTCAAATGTACCTTGTCCTCAGTCCTCCCTTTGTCCCTGAACCAGGTCTCTCCAGGCAAGGGGTTTGGGCGTATATGGCAGGGGGCGGGGAAGAAGGGTTCAGGGCAAGGGGGGCACCAGTTCCAGGGAAGAGAAGATTGATCCTCAAGCCTGGGACTCAAGAGTGACGTGCGAGTCCACCTCTGCTTGCTTGGTTCCCTGACCCAGAAGGGAGCTGTATCCTGGACAAATATGGGTTGTCTGGGATTTCCAGCCCATAAGGTCCAATGGTGCCTGCCTCCCAGGGTCTCTGGGCTGGTGATGGAGGCTGACCCTCAGAGACAGCTCTCTTATGGCCTCCACCTTCATGAGGCCAGATCTCCCTCCTCTAACAAATAGTTTATTTTATTAACTCCCATGCTAGATTTTGTCTTGTTTTCCCACTCATTTATCCCCCCGGACATTCATCAGGTCCTGGGCTAGCACTGAAGATGCAAAGGAGAATAAGAAGCCCCTTCCATGAAGCAGAGCATCCTGTGGGGGCAGTAGACGGATGTGCACACAGCCGTTGCTTCCCAGCAGAACAGTCGAGGGCACCAAGTTGGAGGGAGTGCATGGGGGATGTCCAGAGGGCATCTCTGCCACATCTCCCCACAGCAGGTGGGGCCCAGGGAGGTCTGCATGGAAGGCAGAGTTTTCAAGGGGAGGTAATCACAGCAGAGAGAAGCTGGAGAGGAGCTTCCCAGTGTCTGGCGCTGTAGGAGCCATATGCAATCAGCACTGTGATCAACACCCCAGCTAGGGGTAGACGGGTCCCCTGAAGAACACACACAAGTGAAAAGGTCAGGTTTAATCAGCCACCAAGCCCAGAAAGCTCATAAGTATCAGGACACCGGAACGGTACCAGTCATGTAAGAACTTGCCTATCCCTTCTGTCTCCTCCTTCTGCAACCCTTTTCCTAAAACCAGGGGCAGCTGGGTGGACGAGAGAAGAGGAGGAGAAACTCTGAAGGGCAAATAGAGAAGATGCTCTTCTTTCTGGTCCCAAGAGGGAAAGAGAAGGAAATCCAATATTCAGGAAATATACCTTCCTTTTTCAACAACTTATTTATTTAAATTCAAGTTAGTTAATACACAGTGTGGTATTGGTTTCAGGAGTAGAAGCAGAGATTCATCACTTACATTCAACACCCAGTGCTCATCCCAACAAGTGCTCTCTTTAATTCTTGTCCCTGAACTAGCCCATTCCCCCACTACCTCTTGTACAGCAACTCTCAGTTTGTTCTCTGTATAGAAGAGTCTCGTATGGTTTGCTTCCCTCTCTATTTGTAGCATATATTTCCTTCCCTTCCTCTATGTTCATGTTTTGTTTCTTAAATTCTATGTATGAGTGAAATCATATGAAACTTGTCTTTCTCTGACTGACTTGCTTTGCCTCACATAATACACTGTAGTTCCATTCATGTTGTTGCAAATGGCAGGATTTCATTCTTCTTTATCTGTTTTTTGTATATATATACCACATCACTTTATCCATACATCAGTCGGTGGGCTCTTTCCATAATTTAGCTATTGCTGATACTGTTGCTATAAAACATTGGGGTGCATGTGCTCCTTCAAATCAGCATTTCTGTATCCTTTGGATAAATACCTAGCACTGCAATGACTTTTGTAGGTAGTTTTATTTTTAATTTGAGGAAACTCCCTACCGTTCTCCAGAGCGGCTGCACCAGTTTGCATTCCCACCAACAGTGTGAGAGTGTTCCCTTTTTTCCACAACTTTGCCGACATCTGTTGTTTCCTGAGTTGTTAATTTTAGCCATTCTGACAGGGGTGAGGTTGTACCTCATTGTGTTTTGATTTATATTTCCCTGATGATGAGTGACGTTGAGCATTTTTTCATGTGTCTGTTAGTGATCTGGATGTCTGCTTTGGAAAAGTGTCATTCGTGTCTTTTGCCCATTTCTTCACTGGATTATTTGTTTTTTGGGTGTTGAGTTTGGTAACTTGCTTAGATTTTGGACACTAACACTTTATTTGATATGTCGTTTGAAACTATCTTCTCCCATTCTGTCAGTCGCCTTTTAGTTTTGTTGATTGTTTTCTTCATTGGACAGAAGGTTTAATCTTGATGAGGTCCCAAAAGTTCATATATGCTTTTCTTTTCCTTGCCTCTGGACACATTTCTAGTAAGAAGTTGCTACAACTGAGGTCAAAGAGCTTGCTGTCTGTTTTCTCCTCTAGTATTTTGATGGTTTCCTGTCTCACATTTAGGTCTTTAGTCCATTATGAATTTATTTTGGTATATGGTGTAAGACAGTGGTTCAGTTTCATTCTTCTGCAAGTCACTGTCCAGTTTTCCCAACACCATTTGCTGAAGAGACTATCTTTTTCCATTGGGTACTTTGTCAAAGATTAGTTGGCTCTACATTTCTTGGTCCATTTCTGGGATCTTTGTTCTTTTCCGTTGATCTATGTGTCTGTTTTTGTGCCAGCACCATTGTCTTGATGATTATAGCTTTGTAATACACCTTGACGTCTGGAATTGTGATGCCTCCAACTTTGGTTTTCTTTTTCAACATTACTTTGGCTATTTAGAGTCTTTTCTGGTTCCATACAAGTGTTAGGATTACTTATTCTAGCTCTGTGAAAAATGCTGATGTTATTTTGATAGGGATTGCATTGAATGTGCAGATTACTCTGGGTAGTATCGACATTTTAACATTTGTTCTTCCAGTCCATGAGCATGGAATGTTTCTCCATTTCTTTGTGTGTCCTTCAGTTTCTTTCATAAGCCTTCTATAGTATCTGGTGTACAGATCTTTTACCTCTTTGGTTAGGTTTATTCCTAGGTATCTTATGGTTTGGGTCCAATTGTAAATGGGATCAATTCCTTGATTTCTCTTTCTGGTTCTTCATTATTGCTGTGCAGAAATGCAACTGATTTCTGTATGTTGATTTTATATCCTGCAATGTTGCTGAGTTCAGTATCAGTTCTAGTAGTTTTTGGTGGAGTCTTTTCCACGTAGAGTATCATGTCATGTGCAGAGATGCCGGACACCGGCAGGTCAAGGCCTGAGGTTCAAGACCCTGTAACCTGGGGTGAAGCACTAATAACCTCGAAGATCAGACCTCATTTGCAGGGCTGCAAGGTGAAGCACTGAGGTTCAAGACCCTGTAACCCGGGGTGAAGCATTTATGACCTCGAAGATAAGCCCCTGTTTGCAGAGCTGCAGGCTGAAATAAAGGCCTGAGGGCTCCATGGCCTCCCCCAAGCCAATATATGCTGCTATTTTTATTCCTTTTTACTTTGTATATTACTTTGAGAGACTTATAGTGTTGATCATCATGAAAATAATGGGAAAATCACTTAGGAGGCTTTAGTTTACCTCAGGTAATATAGATAAATTCAAAAATAACTTAAATCTCTGATTTCTCTATTAAACATAAGAGTGCTGTCAGACCCTAAGGAATGTGATTATTGCTATGGGTTTCAGGACAGGACTATAGTAGGAAATAGAAGATAGAATAATGTTTTAAGGAAATTATGATGTTTTTCATGTAATCTTTCAACTGTAACCAGCAATCTATGAGTAAAACCTTTGTACTTTGTACTTGCTCTTTCAACCTATACCATTTATTAGAATGTGCCCATTAGATACACTTTGCTTGCGTATGAACTGTTTTCTAACCTTTCAACCGAAACTGTTTTTGAACATTTTTATTACAAATCATGGGAACAATCAAGGGGGCTAGGGAGGAGATCATTCTGTTAATCATTATGAAATATACATCTGTATTGCTTCTAAAAACTACATAAAAACCCTGACAGAAAAATAAACTTCGAGCAGTCCAGGTAAGAGGCTGTCTCCACGAGACTGACTTCACGTCTTCTCTCACGCTGACACCAACCCCCACGCAGGTGAAACCCTGTCCCAGCTGGAAACCCGGAAGCAGGAGCTGGCCTCCAGCAGGGCGAGCTACAGCAGAGAATGAAAGTTCGACTTCTTCCTTTCCAATTTGTATGCCTTTTATTTCTTTTTGTTGTCTGATTGCAGAGGCTGCGACTTCCAGTACTATGTTGAAAAACAGTGGTGAGAGTCACATCTCTATCATGTTCCTGACCTTAGGGGTAAAGCCCTCACTTTTTTCCTATTGAAGATGATATTAGCTGTGGGTCTTTCATATGTGGCCTTTATCATGATGAGGTAAGTTTCTTCCATTCCTACTCTCTTGAGGTTTTTGTTTGTTTGTTTGTTTTTGAATCAAGAAAGGATGCTGTATATTGTCAAATGCTTATCCTGCATTTGTTGAAAGGATCGGGTGGTTCTTACCCTTTTATTAATGTGGTGTATCACGTGGATTGATTTGTGACTATTGAACCAGCTCTGCAGCCCAGGAGTAAATCCCCCTGGATCATGGTGAATAATTCTTTTTATGTATGGTTGAATTTGATTTGCTAGTATCTTGTTAAGAATTTTTGCATCCAGGGGCACCTGGGTGGCTCAGTTGGTTGGGTGTCCAACTTCGGCTCAGGTCATGAACTCGCGGTTTGTGAGTTCGAGCCCCGAGTCGGGCTCTGTGCTGACAGCTCAGAGCCTGGAGCCTGTGTTTCCCTCTCTCTCTCTGCTCCTCCCCTGCTCACATTCTGCCTCTGTCTCAAAAATAAACACTAAAAAATTTAAAAAAAAAAAAGAATTTTTGCATCCAGATTCATCAGGGATATTGGCTTGTATTTCTCCTTTTTAGTGGGGTCTTTGTCTGGTTTTGGAATCAAGGTAAACTTTTGGAATCAACCTTCATAGAATAAGCTTGGAAGCTTTCCTTCCATTTCTATTTTTTTTGAAAAGTTTGAGAATAATAGGTATTAACTCATCTTTAATGTCTGGTAGCATGCCCCTGGAAAACCATCTAGCCTAGGACTCTTGTTTGTTGGGAGATTTTTAATTACTGCTTCAATTTTTTGCCGGTTATGAGTCTGTTCAAATTTTCTATTTCTTCCTGTTTCAGCTTTGGTGTTTTGTGAATTTCTAGCAATTTCCCCATTTATTCCAAGTTGCCCAGTCTGTTGGCATATAATTTTTTGTAGTATTCTTTTGTCATTGTTTGTATTTCTGTGGTGTTGGTTTTGTTCTCTTCTCTTTCATTTGTGATTTTATCTGTTTCAGTCCTCTCTCTTCCTTTTTGGAGTCTGGCCAGAGGTTTATCAGTTTTGTTTATTTTTTTTAAAGAATGTGCATTTAGTTTCATTGATCTGTTCTACTACTGGTCTTTTTTGTTGCTGTTGTTTCTGTATCATTTATTTCTGCTCTAATCTTAATTATTTCCCTTCTTCTGCTGGCTTAGGCTTTATTTCCTGCTCCTTTTCTAACCCCTCTAGGTGTAAGATTAGGTTATGTATTTGGGACCATTCTTGCTTCTTAAGATAGGCCTGAATTGCAATATACTTTCTCTTAGAACTGCCTTAGCTGCACCCCAAAGGGTTTGGATTCTTGTGTTTTCATTTTCATTGACTTCTAAGTATTTTTTATGTCTTCTTTAATTTCCTGGTTAACCAGGAAATTCTTTATTTGGTAGAATGTTCTTTAACCTCCACGTATATGAGGGCTTTCCATATTTTTTCTTGTGGTTGACTTCAAGTTTCATGGTGTTGTGGTCAGAAAATATGCATGGCATGATCCTATCTAATCCTTTGGAGGCCTGATTTGTGACCCAGTGTGTGCTTTATTCTGGAGAACGTTCCATGTGCATTTGAGAAGAATGTGTATTCTGCTGCTTTAGGATGAGATGTTCTGAATAGATCTGTTAGTGCATCTGGCCCAGAGTGTCAATTAAGCCTTCCACGATTTTTCCCACTCTTGTTCTTCTGGGACTCTAAAGATACGAATATCGTCTTGTTTCATGGAATCGTTAAGTTCTTTAAGTCTCCCCTCATGATCTAATAATGTCATTTCCTTCTTTTTTCCAGCTTATTATTTTGCATTTTATCTTCTATATAACCTGTTCTCTCCTCTTCTTCTTCCATCCTCATGGTGACTGTATCCATCGGTTTTGCATTTGAGTTATAGAATTATTTTATTCCATCCTGACTAGTTCTTAGGTCTTTGATCTCTGTAGCAAGGGTTTCTCTGGTGTCTTCTATGCATTTTTCAAGTCTAGCCCATAGTCTTATGACTGATAAAAAAAAAGATAAAAGATACCAAACAGGGAATAATAATAATAATAAAAAACTATAATGCTGATTCCAAAGAAAGATAAAGGAAATAAAGAGAAAAAAAGAGGGAGAAGAATAGAAAAAAGAAGGAAGAAAAAAAAAGACTGATCAAAAAAAGGAGAAAAGGAAAAAAAAACACACCAACAAAAAAATACCCCCCCAAAACACACAAGAAACTATGAGCCTGATTCCAAAAGAAAAAAAGAAAAAGAAAGAAAGAAAAAAGAGCTGTAGGTGTTTGTAGATTTTGAAGCCCTAAATTTTCAGTGCACTTAGTACATGGAGGCTGTTGGCTGTGCTAGTCTTCTGAGGGGGGTCCACGGTACTGGGTCAGATTGTCTTGCCCCAGTAAATAAGCAATCGCCAGACACAGAGGGGCAGGGTTTGGTGTAAGCAAGTCCAGCCTCCACTGGGGACCACTGTGATGCTCTCTGAGGTCCCACCGTGTCGGATTTGGGGGGGAAATGGAGCCACCCCAATCTCTCTCTCCAGACCAGGGATCTCACACCCCCACTGCGTATGCAGCCCTCACAGAATAGCAAGGGCAGTCGGCTTGCCCTGCACCGCAGCTCTCCTGTGTTTTTCTTTGGGATGCGTCTGGGCTTCAAAATCTGAACCCTTAACAGACCTGGCGCCGCACAGCCTGCCCTCCCTCCTCCAGAGTAGAGTCTCTCATTCTGTGTCTGAATCCTTGACCTTGAAAAAGAGTCTCATGCGTTTACGTGTGGAGAATCTACGCTGCAGCACCGCGAATCGCAGCAAAGGTTTTACTCCCTCTGGGGAGCCTATGTTCCCTGCTGATGACAGGTTTTCACTGGCACCTGCAGGGTCTTTTGTCCTTGGGGAGGCAATATACCCTCTTCCAAAAGTACTCCAGGGAGGGGAATATTCTTTCCCGGTGCCTCTGGTGATTTCTACAACATGCAATGCACTCCGGGCCAGCTTCCTCCTTCTCCCCAGGAGCACGCAAAACATCTCCACTCCAGGAAAGTCACGCACTTCCCAAACCTCAGAGTTCGAGCTCCAAATGCTGTTTGCAAAAACACAAACAAACAACAAAAAACCTGCAACAGTCAGTACTTCTTGCTCCCCAGTCTGTGGTCCAGAGAGGTTTTCCTCTTGTGCTAACTCTACACCGCAATTTTTCAACCCCTCTCTCTTTCTCTGCTTTCTGTCTCTCCACAGAAAGGGTTCCCTCCCCTCAATGGCAGTGCTGTTTGTCTCCCCCCCCCACCAATTCGCTTCCACACAGCTCACACCTGCCGAGCTGTCTCTCTCTAACTGTGGAGATCCTTCCACAACTCTTCAGATCAATTTCCCGGGTGTTCCAAGTGATCTGACCTCAATACAGCTGTGTCTGAGGGACAAGGAAATCCCAGGGTCCCCCTACTTCTCAACCATCTTAATTCCAGAAAATATACCTTCTGATTACTAAAATAAGATTGTTCAGAATAAACAGAAGTGACCAGAGAACTTATTGTCTAAGCATGATTCTAAAAGTCTCTCATATGCTAGAGATTTCATCGCAGGAGGAAGGGAAGAGCCAACCTCTCAAAGGTCTTAAGAGGCACCAAGGGGAGGAATAGAGTTATTTCCTGACTTTGTCTTGTAAGGACTGTTTATTCAGCAAAAATTACACAGAGGGATAGAAAAAGACATAAAAAGAAGACTTCACCTAAAACACAGAGAGGGGGATCCAAGTGAAGTTAAACTGCTGACCCGAAGAATCCTTGTCCTGGTGCAATATGCAGCCAGACAGGGCCTTCAGGCTCACAAAGATAAACCACTGAATGGTCTGCTTTCCTGGCCTAGTGGATGTTTAAGTTACTGTCTGTTATCAATAACACTTGCCTCAACTCTTTCGTCATTACTCAAAAGTGAAATCATCCATGAACACTGAAATATCTAATCTTCCTGTGAACACCATCAGGAACTTTGACTGGAAGCAAGGAAAAAATGATATGGAGAAGCGGGATTTTAGGGACAAGATTGTGGGGTCGGGAGGAAAGCCAGGAAGCCAAGGGATGAAAGAGCCAGGAAAGCACTGACCGAAATAACAAGGCACGTGCACAGCAAACATTTACTGGGGGCTCTTCATTCACAGAATCTCACTCAATCTTCCCAGAAGCCCATGAGTAGAGTGAGGCAGTGTCCCGAGTGAGAGTGTAGGCTTTACACTTGGAAATGTGACTATTGTGAGTGCTCAGTATAAGTTACATACAGTCCCAAGATGGGTGCTATTGTTATCACATTCTATGGATGAGGGAACTGAGACTTAGAAAGTGAAGTCCATTACCAGGGGTCATTTGGCAACTAAAAAAATGAAGGTGGGATTTGAACCCAGGGTCTAATTCCAGGTCCTCACCTTAACCTGGGAGTTTTGATGCTCACTCTTCTCCCCTTCAAGTCTCTCTTCCTCTGAGAGCCAGCAGTTCCAGAGGCTGTTCTGTATTCACCTCGGCAGTACCTTGCTGTCAGTCAGTTGTTGACCAAACCCAAAGTGAGGCTGATAGCCAGGAGACTAAATGTAATAGTGCCAGAAGTCTTGGCCTTTAGAGGAGGGTTTTAAAGACTGAAAAGGGGGCGCCTGGGTGACTCAGTTGGTTAGCATCCGACTTCGGCTCAGGTCATGATCTCACTGTTCCCAAGTTCGAGCCCTGCATTGGGCTCTGAGCTGTCAGCACAGGTCCTGTTTCAGGTCCTGTGTCTCCCTCAATGTCTGTGCCCCTCCCCTGCTCGTGCTCTGTCTGTCTGTCTCTCTCTCTCTCAAAAGTAAATAAACGTTAAAAAAAATTAAAGACTGAAAAGATAATGGACAAATGCCTTAGTGGAAGTCCAATGGATGATATACTTTCATTCAGTGGGAATTTCTTGACCAAGAAATAGGAGAGGTAAGAAAGGAGAGAGTGAAGGGGAAACAGTCAGACAATGGCCAGTAGAAATCACTACATCTTTTGACATAACCATCACAAATAACTGCCTTGTCCATAACCAGATTGGTAGCTTTGCTCCCGAGCTGAACAGCAGGGGGAGCTGGGTCTCCTGAGATGGGTGCAGAAATTGCTTCTCAACGGCTTTGAAGAGCTAGAGCTCATAATTACAAAAATTATAGAGCAAAGAAAATGAGGATGGAGGGGAAGGCTATACCAGGACAATGGGTATAACAACACTTATCTTAGTGGCAGAAAGTTAAATTCTGCCCACTCTCCTCTTTCATTTGGTCCGTTTGGGTTTCAATTGTGTATGGCATTCTTTATCCTTTGCAAATACCAAATAAACCCAACACTGTGACTCCCCATCCTCCCCAGTATGTTTTCTCTTCTCTCCTCCAATCCTCTCCCACCCTTATCCACTGAGCAAACACCTGTTTTACTGAATAAAACTCAAGGTCTCAGTCTTCTCAGTGGCACAGGGCAGGAGCCACATTTCCAGTAACCGTTTAAGATGTTCCACTGTGACCACACTCAACATCTTCAGACTCAGACTCATCTCCTTCTAACACACATATGTTCTGTGTCCTCAGCACCCATTAACAATAGCAGCTGGGAGTCATCTTTCATAATTTTATTCTAATGGAAAAGTTAGAATAAATTTAACTGAATCCTGTAAATAGACTTCTCTGATGATGCTTTTCTCATTGAGACCCTTTCCCTACCACTACCACCGCTTTCCTTCAGACTCGGAGATGTTTCTAGTCTCTTTGAAACGGGCTACTGCACTTTTTGCTCCACTGCCCCTTCCACTAGTCCAGCCCGTACTTTGCTGTCAGAAATCTCTGTCAACACCTTAGACAATTATTTCACAATTTTAACCAAAAGTCACTCAGGGCTGTCAGTGAATGACTGTCAAGATGAATTTCCTGAGTCCAAGACATTATGTATCCCACCCACTTGCCTTTCCCACACTAACTTTTTACTACCACCCCAGACACACCCCTGGTCCAACCACAGAGACCCACTCGCCAGGCCTTTGAAAAGGCAAAGAAGGAATTTTCTCCGAGCAAACCTGTCTACTCTAAGACAGGATTTGGGGTTAACACGATATGTCAGAACTGGTCAAGAGCATCAACTCGAGCTCTATACAATAAGCAGAGTTTACCTCGGATATCAAGGGATATTCACTCCCTGGTTGAAAAAACAATTGCAAAGCACAGCGATCAGTGAAATACAGGCAGAAACTCAGAAAAGAGCTGAAAGAATCCCTGGACTCAGGCTAGGATGTGTGGAGTGATAAAAAGAGTTTTCAGGATCTCATATTAGAAACTAGGGAGGAGAAGAGAATCAAAATGGCTGTGAGCAATCCAGGAAGCTCTACTAGAAAGGTGGAGAAGGAGCAAGGTCAAAGGAGTTAAAATTTGGGAGTAAAGAGAGACCACGTGTAAACAGAGCTTTTCTGCTACTAGCAACAATGGATAGAGCTCAGGAGTACTCCTCATGGTCTGATTTTGCCAGCATGCATCTTGAATGACAGCAAAGGGGGTGAACAAGCAGTCTATTCTCAAGGGCTTGAGTCGAGCTAGGAGCTTTGGAGTCACACGACAATTGCTATCTGATGATTCAGTGATGAGGTCACAATTGGGGCTCCCCTTCCCCCACCCCCTGCTTCCTCAGAGCTAGGCAGAGGAACCAAAGGGAAAATCCACCTTCTCAAGCACAGAAATACCATCCACCTCACTCGACTACTTGTCAAGTTCACTACCAATAAAAAGGGGTGAGTTGCGTTTGGACAACTGGAAATACCCCGTGTTTTTCCTCTCAGGCATTGAACAGGGTTGAGATGAAGGCTATTTTTGAACGAAATCTTCCTCTCATTTTTGGTAGCAAGAACTGGGCTTTGGCCCCTTTGAAAGAGATATTCTTAACAACTTTGGAGTTTAACTTAATGATCTATTTCTGCAGAGACCCATACTGATTTTAAAGCTAAATTAGATAAAAGTTTAATTTTATATTCTCAAAGGAAACCAAAGGTGTACTGGTTAGATACACCTTGCAAGTAAGTATTGGCAGGGACTGAAAAGCCCTGTTCATACCTAGAAGTTAAACCATCCACACGAGAAGACCTAGCTCAGGCCAAAACTTAACAGAGGGGAAAAAATTCTTCCTTACAATCATATTTTTGGCTCTCACATTCATATTTTCAGAGGAATTAGAATTTCCCAACTCATCTCCTCCTCTCCTGACTTCTTCCATTCCTGTAATCATGGGGAGAAGGAGTCACATAGTGGCCCATGGGAGTTCAGCCAAGGTAGAGATTGAATTATCTTCCCATCCCAAGTTCTCAAGTGAAGAAATCAAGGCTTTGAGGCCTTAGGCAGGACACAGGATTGAAATAAGTGTCTTGAGTCCCTAAACCCACTATTATATCCTCCTGTTCCGTCTCTAGATGGAGGCGGCCCTGAAGGAGTTCTTTAAAACCCTTGTTATGCCAGGAATGCCTTTAGCAGTCTGGTCCCACTTACTTCAGAATAGTACATGTAAATGAACTAAAACACATGAGGTTACAAAAGATAGCCATTAAATCGATAAATACATGATTAAATATGGCTTTATCATGGGGAAGGGGTGGTTCCCGGATGCTAGGTTGAGAACTCCTATCGGGGGACTTGGAATGGAGGCAAGAGTAAGTGAACAAGAAGCAGAGTAAGGGTGGAGAGACCAAGAAATGCCACCAGTCCACTCCAAGAACGAGAGGATAGCCCCTAAATGAGAATTTGGTCTACAGCCCAAAGGACCCTGAGAAAGTTTTCATAAGAGCAAGGATGGGCAAGAGATGAGAGAGGAAAGGCTTTGCTGGTCCTCTCCCACCTTGCAGTATGGCCTCCCACATACCCCCTGTTGCATATTTCTTTACAGGGCCCAGAAAACCAAAAAAGAATGTCGAGTGATGATAAAAATAAATCTAGCGAACCCAAGAATGAGCCCAAGAACTGTGATCCCGGGTGTGAACAAAAGTGTGAGGCCAAATGCCAGCCCAGCTGTTTAAAGAAGCTGCTACAGCGGTGCTCAGAGAAGTGCCCCACACCGTGCCCCCCACCGTGCCCTCCTCCATGCCCGGCTTCCTGCCCTCCCAAGCCCTGCTCCAAGCCCTGTCCTCCTAAATGCCCACCACCCTGCCCACCACCCTGCCCACCACCCTGCCCACCCCCAGAGTGAGGCACCAGGGGTACCACTCAATCCACTACCTCCAACATCTCCACCGTGTTCGCCATCTTGGTGCTGAAAGCTGAAGCCATGAACTGACAAGTAAACATGATCCTCTGCTCTGCAAGGCTTTCTTCTCCTGGCTTTTTTCTTTTTTCTTTTTTTCTGCAGTTTTTGGTTTGTTTAAACCACCAAGATGCGATCCTGGAGAGTGAGGCTAGAATGCTCACTTTACAATTAACAACTTTTGAAAACGGCCTCCCCTCTGGCCCCACCTGCTGCTAGAGGGACGTGGCATCTCCTGAGGGGCACATCCTGAGAGCTGAAAACATGGCCGTTACCGTGGTTCACCTCAGGATTCCAGTAGTCGTGACAGAGGAAGAGGGCATGAGGGGGAGAGAGCAGTGGAGCGTTGAGGAAAGGTCCAGAGAGGCTCAAGAAAAATTCTACCCTCAGCTATTAATCCCACTGCATGACGCTTGGGCTGAACACTCTGAAAACAGGCTGTGTGGGCTTAAACTCTATCTCTGCTCTGATCTTTGGTTTCCTTCTCTCTGTAAAAGGAGCGCTGATGCTAGCAGTAAGCTCACAGGGTTGTCATGAGGCTCAGGGGGCGAACATGTGCCCCACACCTGGTTTACTGGAACACAGCCAGCGCTCAGAGGGGAGCACACAGCACCTTCCCGGGTCTCACGCGTCACACCTGAACATAATTGCCCTGTGCCTGTCTTCCTTATTAGGCTGTAAGTCTCCTGAGGCAAGAGTTAGGCTCTAAATTATACCTGTAAGTGCAGATAGGTACTCTTCTAAAAATTAAAAAAACAAAACAAAACAAAAACTGGAGTTGTGGACTACACTAATGTCAGCTGGCTGGTTTGGATACTGAACCTTAGTTTTGTAACATGTCGCCATGGAGAGAATTCTGGTGAAAGATGCTCTATTTGGGCAACCTCCTGTGAATTTATAAAATTTCAAAAGGAAAACTTCAGCACACACAAAAGGGATAAATCTGGAAGGACCTCAGTTAGGAATGAACAGGAAAAGTATTCATGGTTGTAAAGTGGGGATTATTTACGAGTGGCTAGGGAAAGTCCACAGCAACCTGGTTTAATTCACTAAAGGGAATATATTGGTTTTTATTGCTGGGAAAGGTATTAGGATGGAGAGAGGGCATAGAATTAGAACCATAGGAACTGGGATGTCAGGGCCTGGGAGCGTGGCCACCATTTCAAGCTCCCTCATCTCCATCAGTCTCTGCTCATCTTCAGGGTGAGTCTCCTCCTCTCCTAGGACCCCCTCCATGTGGTAAGGTCCTTGGGCAGGTCCAGACCCAGCCTGTTGACAAGTTGGGCCTGAGAGATCCTATTACTTCCAGAAAAGAAACCCGATTGCCCAGGAGTGCTTGAGCCTGCCTCTATGACCAAGTGGGTAAGAGAGCTTTGACACGCAGACCAAACCAGTTTGTCATTACAACCCACAAAATTCACGTGGAAGTAGGTTTAGGATTCTCTGCTGTCACAGTAAGAAATCTGGCCTGGTTGGCTATGGAATCGTGATACATAAACAGGTTTCTCTCCTTCTGAGTCTGGAAGCTCGTTCAGAACCACAAAGGTGCAGTAAGTACAACCAGTCCCAAATGTGCCCAAGACACCTGGACCCTCATCAGACCAAGTCATACAATGAGCTAGTTGCAGAAGCAGACTTTTCGAATAAGAGAGCTGGACAAGGCTGTAGGCATGCAACCCCTCATTTTCTGGATGCGAAGAGGCCTTAGGGTCTCAGGGGCCCTGCAGAGAGGTGCCTCCTGGACACTGGGAGCCTCTGGAAGACTAGTTTAGGGCATTAGGGGACCTGTGGTCAACTGTTGACAATAGATGGACAACTCTTGAACCTCAGTAGAAATCACAAAGGAGGGAGGAAGAGTGGGAGGAAAGTTGGAGACGGGCGAGAGACAGAGGGAACAGCACTGTAAGGTGATGGCCTCTTCCATCTATATACTGGTCTCTTAAATAAATCTGAGAGTGTGCCACTGTTGGTGAGAGCATAAATAGACAAAGCTCCTTTGAAAAAAGAATTTGAGGAATATAGAAACATATCAAAAGCATAAAATCCTTGAACCCAATTGTTGTTCCATTTCTTGGAAAGAAAAATAATTCCAAAATGGGGGGAAAAAAAGCTATGTAAAGCAGATTATCACAGTGTGACTTAGAAACAATTTAAATATCTAACAGGAATTTGATTAAATACATTTAGATCTATTCACTTGAAGAAACATTATGCAATTATTTAAATGTATTAAGGGGGGGAAAGCAAGGCCCCAATTGGAGGTATAGCAGAAAAGCAATTACATTTAACCAAAACCTTGTGTGAATAATACTACTAATAATAGAAGGAAATTTGTCAACAATCTAGTTATTTTAGGACAATGGAGTTATGGTGACCTGTGGAGTATTTTTATTTTCATTAGCCTTTGTATTTTCATTAGTAAGCTTTTATTTCTCATGTAGTGGAAAAAAATATATAATCAGGAATACTTCAGAAACCACCGAAAGTCTTTATTTGCTTAATGAACCAAAAAAAAAAAAAAAGGAAAAACATCTTCCTAAACCTGAGTGCACAACACGCAGAAGGCACCCCACTTTGTGTGCATTCCTTTCGGGGCTATGGTCTTGGTCTCAGATCTCCAATGGCTCATTGGCAGTGTGGGTCAGGGCCGGTGCTCTCCTGGGTTGCTCTGAGGATTCTGGGCACAGACTGGGTGGAGGCCATCTCTGGGAACACGAAACCATCCATTTGCCAATTTAATTCTCTTTTCTCCCATGTAAATGAAACCAAAGATACACATCTCCTAATGGCTACTTTCCCAGCAAAAAGCTGGATCAAAGGCAATGCCAGGAAAGATGGCTAGAACGTGATGACTGTGCTACCTCCCTGCAGAATGCCATAATTACTGCCAGCCCCAGCGGCGGTCACCAGGGCCCTGCCCCAAATGGTAGAGGGTTGTATAAATAAATAAGCGACACTTGAAGAGTGGCATCACGAGAATCTGTGCAGTGCCAGGCTTGATGGCTCGCAGATAATGTGATAGGGCAGGACCAAGCCCTCTCCTTTCATGGAAAAGCAGTAAGACTACCACAGACCCCCTTGCATTGTGGTTTCTCAAGAAACCATACAGCTGGCCTTGCAAAAGGACTTGTAAGCCCTCCCAGACCAAGCCCGCTGGGGGCGGCACTGTGAGCTGGGCCAGTGCTGTATGAAAGGGCTGGCACGCAATCACAGGGATGTCTTGCTTTGAAGCTCCGAAGCTGGAAGACAACTTAGAGCTCACTTTCATGCGTCCCTCACATGCAAATGTCAGCTGTAGAGATGGCAACAGGGAGCCAGTTACTGAACCTGTCCTGTTTGCCCCTCTTGCTTCCACGTGACCAAATACTCCAGCCAGGGACATGAACACAAGCACATCCTGGGAGGTTTTATTGACAATGGCGAGTCACAACCATTTCTGTGCCAAAGCTGTTGATGCTTAGCAAAGAAACAGATTGGTAAGGACGGTAAGTCAATTGCCAAACACATAAAGATGCTGAAATACGAACTCATCATAAAATGCAAGGCAGAGTACCTGTCCTTCACGCAGTGTACCTGGTGCCTGAAACCTCATCTGCAGAGCCCCATGCTCTCTCCCGGGCTGGAAAGAAATGGTGCTCAGATTTAGGGTTTGTGCTCTTTCCAACGGAAGCGTCCCCATCATTTCTCACCCATACCACCCAGAACCTCCTAACTGGCTTGTGAGGTTCCAAGGTCACCTTCTAGTCCTGCCTCTAGTGGAAGGCAGCCAAGGTAGGCTGGCTAAAATCTCAATCTAAGCATGTCACTCCCTTGCTTAAAATACTTAAAAGGTTCCTTTTTTTTTTCCATTTTTTTTAAACGTTTATTTATTTTTGAGAGACAGAGACAGAGCGTGAGCAGGGGAAGGGCAGAGAGAGAGGGAGACACAGAATCTGAAGCAGGCTCCAGGCTCTGAGCCGTCAGCACACAGCCTGATGCAGGGCTCGAACTCACAGACCAGGAGATCATGACCTGAGCCAAAGTCAGCCGCTTAACCAACTGAGCCACCCAGGCGCCCCAAAAGGCTCCTTTTTGACTAAAGAACAGCTCGAATGGCTTGGCCAGGCATGTGACACTCTTTTGGAGCTGGCCCCCACCTCCTTGTCTGGCTTTACTGTGCCACTTCTCTCTCCTTCTAGAGCTGTGCAGCCCGGCAACAGGTAACCACTGGCACTTCCGGGCACAGCAGAGGGTTTCTGGCTTACATGACTTGACACTTGTCTGTCCTCTATCATTCTTCTCCTTCCATCGAGTCCTCCCCTGAATGGTCCACTTGGGCTGGTCTTCGTCTCCATCAGAACCTAACTCTGAGGTTAACTGCTCCAGGAAGCTTCCTCCACTGCCCCCGGCAGGCTGGCCAAATGCCCCTTTCTGTGGTCTCGGAGCAGCCACACCGTTCTCCTGTAACACTTACCCTGACGTATCCTGTCCATCTGTTTACATTGGGCTGTAAGTTCCCTGAGAACGGGCATTGCCCGGCACACAGTGAAGACATTCAGTAACGATAAATGAGTCCTGTTCAGTGGCTTTGGATGCACTTGTCCAAAGAGAAGGAGATTGCTCTGGGGAGAGGCCCTGGTTACGTGTTGCTTCCCCTTCCCCATATGTGTCATTCCCAGAATTCAGAGGTGGGAGATGGGGACAGGGTTGAATATAGGTGGCCTGGGGCTGAGAAAAAGGCATCCCTGGCATCGGTCACTTTCCCCTTAGGTGACGAGATGCAGATCCCGCCAGTCGTCCCCTCAACCTCACCCGCGAAGTGCAGCCTGCCTCTGAGCAGACTTCTCGCTTCGGAAGGCGAGATGTCAAGTGAACTCCACACTCTCAACTGTGTAGCCCAGGCAATTTGTGTCACCTCAGCGAGAGAAGGGGTCTCAGTTTCTTCTCCTGCAGAATGAGAAGAGTCTCACCGAGGTGTGGAGGGGTGGGTATATGCATGGGAAACTGAACTTAGAAAGCCAGGGCTCAAAAGCACTCAAGAGCCTGGTCAGTGTTTAGAGTCCTCCCCCCCCCCATCTGCTATGGCACACGCCTCGTTCTTCCATCTGCTGTGTGGCACAGCAGGCATGCGGGAAAAGAGGGAGTTAGAGAAAAGGAAGGCAAGTATATTTGAAGGCAGGCAGATTTATAGGGCCATTCCCCCACGCTATTCCCAAACTGTGCCCCAGAGCCCACAAATCACGATATGAGCCAGATGGGGACTTTTGCGTCACTGAGTATATTGGCTAGGTGTGACATGGAATGTGCCCAGTGCCTCAGAGTTTGGGTGAGGAAACCCAGCTCCAGAGAGGGAAACATCTTAACCAAGTTCACACTGAGTTGGTTTCTAGAAGGGTCTAGGATTTCTAACCCCAACTTAGGCCACAATGAGCCAGGACCCAGACTCAAAGGGGAAGAGGACTGAAGACCAATATCAACCTAAACAATTTGGGTATCCACGTCTCCCCATTTCCTTTGTCAGTGGTCTTTAACCCAAGGGCCTTGATTCCCCTGAAGGTGAAGACGTGTACATATGTATGTTTCTCAATCACCTCAAAACTGTTCAGAACTACTGACTGGTCTGTGTCTTTGTTGCCTCCTTGAAGTTTACCAAGAATCCCCGACACAGTGGTGTCCTACGTGTTTTTACATGGGCCGTCGCCTGGTCCAGACTTGAGCTCACCATGTGGTCTTGAACTAGGCCCTTAACACTTTTGTACCTCATTTGCCTCATCTAAAAAAAATGCAATTAATAAATAATTTAGTGCCTCCTATTTAAAGCACGTGTTGGACTGACACAAAGAGGGGGAATCAGGTGTACTGTCATGTCCCCTCTGGGCACAGTGGCCTATAACCCACAGCCCCTCCCACAGCCTCTGATTCAGACTGCCTGTGCAGGCAACACTGGAGGTCGGGAAGCGAGGGGGTGGGGGTCTCTCCTCCAGAAGCCCACAGGCTCTCCAGAGGCACCTGCTCCCAGGGGATGGGGTGAACCGCCTTCTGCCCCATTCAGCTTTATCAGAGCCTCTGCCCTGTAATATGCAGACGGGCCAGTCGAGTGAATCAGAAGAGTCTGGGAACTTTTATGATCTGAACAAAGGAGATAGTTATTTGATGGGAATGGGGGGGGGGCGGGGAAAGCACGTCCTGCACACACCTGACTCTCTTCTGCTGATCCTGCGTAATTACACCCTAGCTCCCAATAATGACAGCTGCAGAAATTTAAACTCTAAAATCTCAGATGGCATTCAATCAGATTAGCCCCAGTCTTGCTGGAGGGATGGGGACGGTTAGAAAAACTATTTAGGCACCTAATCTTAAGATGTAGAGACAGACAATCTCCCCAAAGCTGTCCAGGCCACAACCCCAGATATTGAACAACTAGGGCTGGTTTCTGAAGACTCGGACCCCAAACACACCCACTCTGCACCTAGGAAAAGATAGGCTACCTGAGGTCATTCAGCCACCCGGGTAGGCCACTGCCACCCACAGAAGACAGAAGACTAGGTGGATTATAAATCATAACCTAATCAAGGAGGAAAAGACCCCCCTCCCCCACTCTCCCTACATACGTGCATCCACATACTTACGAAGTCATATAGATGCCCAGATTAATCATTTATGACCACACTTATGATATCACAGAATATCAAATTTGCATTGGACCTGGCTTGACTCCTAATCTCTCTTTACTATTTTAAAGATGATGAATCTGAGGCCGGAACGGGTCAGGGGCTTGCCTGAGGTCTCACTTCTTGTTAGGGACAGAGCCAGGTCTCTGGGCCTCTGTGTAGGACACTGTCTACCGCATCCCAGTGGTTGGAAAAACACAAGAAAAGAGAGTGCTGGGGGACAGAGTAGAAGCAATGGAACAAGCACCAAGAGAACTGGGAGCGCTTCATGAGGGATTTAAGTCCTGGACAGATTCGGATGACACTGACGTTCTGTAAGTAGCTTGATGGCCCTAAGTGTTGGTGCATATGTTTTTTAATTTATTCCTCACAAGGAATCTGTGAAATACTGTTGCCCTTTCTCAACAAGAGGAAATTGAGACTCTGAGAGGCTAAGTAGTTTATCCAGTATCACACATACTCTTTGTAATTGAGTCAACTCCAGGTCAGTGGGGGTCCTGAGCTCAGTTCTTCTCCCCTGCATCACCAAAAGCTGGTGTTTGACTGAGGAGTTGACATGATCAGTGAGTAGATACTTAAACGAAGGAGTGCTAAGTGAGATTTTACTTCTTCATTGGAGACTTCTCAAGAGCTTCAGAAACTGGAAAGGTGTATTAATTTTCTATTGCTGCTGTAACAAGTTACCATAACTTTAGTGGCTTAAAATGACATAAGTCTATATTATCTTAGAGTTCTGGAAGTCAGAAGTCTGACACAGTCTCTCTGGGCTAAAACCAAAGTGCCAAGAGGACTCTATCTCTATCTCCAGGGCAGAATCTGTTCACTTGCCTTTCCCAGCTTCTGGAGGTTCTCCACATTCTCCACATTTGCATGGTCTCCATCTTCAAAACCAGCAGTGGCCAATCCTCGTCACATCACATCACTGTGAAGCTGACTCTTCTGCCCCCTTTTACACACTGAAGGACCCTTGTGATTACATCAGACCCACTTCAATGTCATCAGCTCACTGTGAGGCAGAGACAGAGTCCTTTGAGAGAAGCTGAACTCCGGCCTCTTCCTAACTGCACTGCCTCCTCCATGAGAACATGGCCTGCTTTCTTCCTTGCTGTACATATCCGTATTTGGTCTCTTCCTGAGTTTCAGGCAAAGACACAGAAATGCATGTGGCACGAGCAAGATCATCCTTTGCATCCTGTTGTGGAAAGCTTCTGGAAATCTCAACCAAGCAGGCTCTCCCCAGCCTCCCACCCACCACTTTCCTGAGTCAGCCCCAGGATCTCCTCTCAGCTGGGTTCTAGCAACACTCCTTCTTCCAGGCGCCTGAAATACCTTTGCCTGCCCTCCTTGCCTACTAATTCCTACTGTCCAGCAAAACACAGTGAAGACATCCCCCTAGGAGCCTTCCAGGACCTTCCAGCCATCCAAGGCTGATGAAAGGGCCTTCTTCTCGGGCATGGGGCTTACCTCTGCCAATCTTCTCCACGAGACAGAGGACAGACACCTTGAAAGCTGAGACATGAATAACCGAAAGGATGAATAAATAAACCAGTGATGGAGAATTTCTTGTCTCCTAGGACTCCAGAGAGTCATCTTGTTTTCTTAGACAACATTTTATACAAAAGTTGGAGGAGATGAAGAGGGAAAGGACAAATGGAAAGAGGAGACGAAAAAAGAGAAGGAAAAGGAGGAGACCCCCTCCCCATCCTATACCTGATCATCCAGTTCCAAGAGTCTCCAAATGACCTGTCCCTTCAGACATACCCATGAGTCTTCCAAATCCCTCTCCTCATCCTGCACAACTCCACTCCCACCCCAGACCCCAGGAGGTCATGTGCCTCACAATAACATCAGCGTGACTCTCCTAGGCCCACCCCTGACCCCTCCTACCCCGGGCACCTGCCTCTTACAGGACACGGAGGGGGCCCATGCTGGAGTTACATCAATTCTCTGGGCACCAGTCCTAGAGGCCAAAACCTCACCTGATCTTCCCCAGCTCACCTTTTAAAAACTATTTTGGGGCTCAAGCATGCAAAAATTGTATAAACCTTTAAAGGAAACTCTGATTTTAGCCAAACACTTTTTCTTAGGAAATGACCTAAACATACTTCTTCAAGTTCGAGGGGCCCATCATCTTTAAAGTCCCTGGGGTTTTACCAACTTTAGCAATTAAGAACAAGGCCACTACTTTGTGCTCTAAGGACTTCTTTAATTAAAATTTTTTTTATCCTCCAATCCATGACATCCTCCTATACGTCAGCTGTCTCCTACATTTACCTTCTTTATTCCTTAATTAATGCACTCACAGCATGAATAGTTATTGATCTTCCATTTACTAGCCCCTACCCCCTAGAAAGCTATAACCAAAGTAGCAATAAATTATCTTGTATATAAATAACTAGATTTCCTAGTAACTATAGTAAATATCATATAAATATCACCAACAATAGACAGTATGGAAGTTCAGAAGGAGGTGAATTTGTTTCTGGTTTAGAGTAATCAGCAAAGGCTCTTGGAAGGTGGTAGACTTGAGTTGAGCCTTGCAGTATGCTTAGGGTTTCACAAGTCACAGAGAGAGAGGGAACCCAAGACAGAAGTGGCAGCCCACACAGAGGCTTGGATGTAGAGAAAACTGGGTGTGTTTGCTTTAGAACTTTTCCTTTTATCCCCCTGGCTTTTATTGACCTGAGTTCTGAGAAGTTTTTCCAGAAGGCAAGGAAGCAGACCAAACTTTCTATATCCTGTTTTCTCAGTCACTGTGAAAACTGTAACTCTACTTTCAGAAATGACATAAATAAAAATTAAGAAGATGAAGATTACTTGCCTTCTCCTTCTCAGTCTTCTCTCCCACCCTATGAGTAACAAATGACTACGATTTCTCTCAAGACTTCTGTGAGGGAAAATCACTCTCTTCAGGAGGCTGTAGGGACTTTGTGTGCTTTGAACCGCAGGACAAGCCACCTTCTTCGGGTCAGGAAGTGTGACTTTCCAGGCCCAATAAAGAGGTATCCAGTAGAAATGTCTGAAACAGGCCATACATGCCCTTGACCCAGACAGACCCCAGGCCTTAGGCATAAATCTTCCCATTTATGAAGGCAAGATGAGTAAGGTGGATCTTATCTCTCACCACATCCTGAACCAGTTTGGACAGACAAGGAACCCCGTCCCAGCTTAACAGACTGAGATAACGTTTTACGAACATTCTTTTGCTGCTACCTTTAATGAGAGACATCTAAGAGGAGCCCCTCCCTGCTGAGGTCTGGTGAGGACCCAGCGGCCCAAATGGAGGCTGATTAACAGGCATCCCAAGCAGTGACTCAAACCATGGGCAATTTCAGAGGAAGCTCGTTATGGTGACTCTACAATTAGAACATTGTCCCACGTGGCCAGTCAGTCCTGTAGGAGGCAGGACCAGGCACTATATAAAAGTCCTTACCTTGCTGGGCCCTGCAATCCACATCCTTTGTGGAGTCCTATCGAAGACAGGTAAGTGGAGACATCTGTGTCCTCTCTCCCTCTTGCTTCCTGCTCTGCCTTCAGGAGGCTGTTCTCTTCCTCCACTGGACTATATACTTTCCACGGATTTTTAGTAGCTTGCCACTTCCTGAGCCTCTCACTCTATCCTGTGTATTCTATCTAGTTTCTTGCGTCTGATTTTCAAAAAGATTTGTCAAATAGAGGTGAAGGGAAAACCTGTGGTAGAACTGTGGTGTTAGGTAGGATTGGGCTATGGGTATCCAGACAAGAGCTATGAGACTATTTCCACTTAGGAGATGGGTGTCAGAGGGAGCTGAAGTAGGAAGAGAAAAGAGAAAAGAATAAAAAACAGCAAACAAAGAAGTTACTAGGGTTAGTAATCATTCACTCCTCATTTCCCTCTACCAACCTTTAATCTCCTAGTTCCCAGCCTGGTACTGTTAATGCAATTAATTTCAAATCTTGTGTTTGTTTCAGGTTCTGCTATCTACCCTAAGATGTCTTTTAATGAACAGCAGTGCAAACAGCCATGTGTGCCTCCTCCGTGTCTTCAAAAGACCCAAGAGCAGTGTCAGGCAAAGGCTGAGGAGGTGTGCCTCCCCGCATGCCAGGACCCCTGCCAGGAGAAGTGCCCAGTGCAAGTTCAGGAGGTGTGTCTTCCTCAGTGCCAGGAGTTAAACCAAGAAAGTTGCCCACAGCAAAGCCAAGACCAATGCCCACCTCAGTGTGTGGAGCCATGCCAGGAGCTATCTCAGACAAAATGTGTGGAAGTTTGTCCACAGAAAGTTCAGGAGAAGTGCTTACCCCCTGGCAAGGGAAAGTAGCTTCTCATAATGCCATCTTGGGTCAAGAAGATGGCCAACAGATGAAAACCCAACCCAAGTTCATGCTATGGTAGCCTTCACTTGTAGGGACCTCTGTGTGCACACTGTTCTTGCCTCCTGGCCTCCTCAGTATTCCAGGACTGGGTCTATTGTCTCTGAAGACATTTCTGTCTGTATTTCATCAATCTCTGTGAATAAGTATTGTTCTCAGCAGTCTAAAAGAAGATTGCCACCGTAGAAATAGTGCAGTTGTAAGGGGAGACCACAGAAGCCTAGTTCAGCTTCCTTGGGGCACAAACTCATCCAGCCTTGAGTGTGTAACAGCCAAGGATGATTTCATTCATCATTCAGAGTATCAGCCTCTCACTCGAGCCTCAAAACAAGCTGAATTTTGATGGACCTTGTACGATCACCACCACCACCACCATGAATACAGAGAAGAGATTGGTGGTATTACAGAAATACAAAACTGGATCATTTAGCGTCTGACCCTAAAAAGGAACAACAAATGATTGGACATTGGAATGTTAGTTGTGCTTTTAAAAATGAAAAAAAATATATATATATATGTAAATGGCTGAATCTAAACAGCCAATAAGGACAGATGAGACGGGATGTCTGGGATCCTGGCCGATCTTTGTGCTTGATGTCTGGTCTGCTTTGGGCCCTGTAATTTCATGTAAATTCTTTAGAAATGTGATTTGTTTGTGTCTGTGTGGTTCAGCCTGGTCTTCTCTCCAGCTTCATTGCTTTCTTCTCCCTGGTGAAGGTATAATACAGAATAAAGCTGATCCCAAGGCTGATGTCTGGCTTAACGTGTGCTCTTTCCTCCCCACCGCCCAATCACAGGCCATCCTTGTGATGATTATGTTCCCCCGTTTATGGACAATCTGGAGTGGGAATGAAAAAGAGACCTCACAGGAGCATAGAAAAACAATGTTGACAGAGGCTTCCTGACAGAGGATCACCTGGGCTGCTCCATCCCCACCCACAACACATCATGGGCTCACCTACGCACACACTTCACACCTGCGAGAATGCACACACTTCACGCCTGGGACCTGCCCTCAGAACTTCATGTCCAGAATTCTTGCCACTGTGGGTTTTTCCTCTCTGATACTTACTTTTGGAGGAAAGGGCTCGAATGGGGAGGAGGAGAGTTGTTTGGAAGAAGGGGTCCCCCATGAATCCACAACATTTTATAAAGATAGCATCCTTGTCAGAAGGAAGAATGAAGCATGCCTCTGAGATAAATAGGGTTGAGGACTGAAATTGTCTCCCCACCATCCCAGATTTAAGACGAGCCATGTCAGCCCAGGTCACTTCCCTGCACTATGTTGCCCACTTCCTCTTGCTGAAAGTGTCCAGCAGGAGCAAGACTTATATAAAGAACACACAACTGCTTCCTCATTGGTGCCCTAAGGTCTGACTTGGACCCTTTTGTCAAGGACCAGTCTCCTGAGAGTTAAAGGAGCTCTTCATTCACCCTCTTGGGCCCGTCTTCTGAGTCAGCCCATATGGGTGTGCCCAGTGGAGAGCTACTTGGCTGACCTGGAGTCAGCCTAGTCTCTTAATTTTAGAGATTTTCTAAGGCAAGAGATGAGGGAGCAGGGGGCAACGTGGGGGAAGATTTCAAACACCAACACAAAGCCCTGAGGACTACCTGAGTCTGCAGAGGGCAAACATGTGCCCTGATCCCCGTGCACATTCTCCAAGGGAATCCTGGAAGCAGGGTTCATGCGTTGCCCCTTTATTAGGGAATTGGTCTGGCCTCACAAAGCAAGTAAGTGGTGAAGTCAAGATTCTAACTGGAGTCCCTCTCGACTCCAGAACAGAACTCTTACTTGCATGAGGAAGTGCCTATGGCACACGAGAAAGATTTCTGGAGCTGTCTGCACATTCATTCATTCCTTGATTCGTTCATCCACCTTCCAAGTGCCGGGTGCTATTCCAGGCACTGGAGAACAGGCAGGCAGCATCCCTGCACAGGGCTAGAGAGCTTCTTTCCACAAACCTCACATGTTTTGGGGCCCTCTGGATACCCCAAGTCCCTGAACATCTCCAAGTGTCTGAATCACAGTTCTTTTGCCTTCTTGCTTGGTTGGAATAAACTTTCTTTTCCATTTTCCAACTTTGGAATAAGACTGTGTTCCCCCAGGGCCACGACCTACAAAGAGGCACCAGAGAGCTCTCCTAGCAGTAGAACCTCCAACTGGGCTGAGGGAGGTCCGTGTCGCTTCTCCAGCCTGGCTCAAGACCAAAAAACGTCTTTGTTCTCCAGCACTAATGGTGTGCACCCATTGGAGTCCAAGATGGGACACTAAGATGTCAAGAGGAAGCATGGGGCTGACAATCGGAGAGAGAGTCCAGCAATGTCAGAGAAAGGACGGCCCAATGATTGTAGGAAAGACCTCAGTAGGTGGCAAGGAGACAAAACTGCAGATTGTAGATGAGAGAACAGATGTCAAGGAGCCAGCAAGCCTTCATCAAACTCTGCCGTGAGAACCGCCACACCTCTCTCATGCTCACAGAGCTCTGACTCAGGCCCTACCCGCACTGCTACTTTGGGAGTCAGGGCCCTAATGACATAGGCCTGGGACACGAGACAGCTAGGACCCACTTCTTTGTATCTGTGCTGAAGCCTTTCAGAAAGAGGGAGAGGGACATTACCAAGGGGAGTCTGGATTTAGAATTTCTAGTTGGCAATCACTAAGGAAAAAACAAAAATGGAGGCCATAGTTTGAAGACCAAACACCCATCGCCACATAACTGAAATTTACAATTATCTTGATTTCCCCCAAAATGTGGGCTCTGACCATAAGTGAATTTAAACTTTCCTCATATCGGCATGACCTTACAGCTTCCTTAGCCAATTGGTTACAAACAAGTAAGTTTACTTAGCGCTGTTTCTCTAAAAGGAACGTTGGTGTCTACTGGTCAGTCATTACTAGAGCTCAAAGTACTTCATTGATCAACTGAGCTGTAACACTCATTTTCTGTGCTTCTGGCTACTTTCAGCTTGAAATCTTCCAGTTTTGTGAACTGTTCTTTTGTTCTTTTCTCTAACTTGATTTGATCTCCATTTTGACACAGTTAACTCAGTCTGTGACAAGTGTGGACCTATGGGCTCCACAGGTCAAGAGGAAATGTGTCAAGAAAACATCAGTGGAGATTTATGGAGAACCCACTCTGTGCAAGGTGCTGCACCAGGCTCTGGAGGTGGGAGGGACCTGTGTGACAGCACAAGACCTGAAGACTTTCATATCAGAAACTGTTGGAATATATTCAGACTAGAGAAGAAAATATCCGAGAGAGCAGGAGAGCTGTTCTCAATGTTCTAAGTGTTTTTATGAGAAAGGGATTGGATTTCTGTGAGATTCCAAAGGACACAGTTGGGACCAATGGGTAGAAGATATGGGTTTGGTTCAGTTTAAGAACTTTCTTGTGAGATCTGTTCGCTGGTGATGCCCTTGGACGTGTCACACTCCCATGAACTGGAGGAATGCAACTAGGAAGTGATAGTGAGTGTGAGCACTAACCCTCCTGCGAACCTGTCTGGCACTAAGACTCGTCTAACTCCGCTAATGCTCCAGAGCAAAACCGGGACCCGGGGGCAGAGGACCCTAACAGGACAGCAAGACTCAGAGGACCTGACCCTGAGGTCGAGAGATGGAAAGTTACTCTGGCCTCTAGAGCACCCCTAGGAGGCCCTGGGGACCTGGGGACCCTGGGCACGGTGTGGATCACGGGCTGAGGTTAAAGGTAAGGAGGAGGCTACGTAAGTGATGAGAAGTGGTTCCCGCAAATCTAGGTGTTTTGGGGCCCGAACACTTCTTCCCTGAGTGGCACTTTATGCTGATTCCTCACTAACTTCCAAAGCCAATCTTCCCGGTTCAGGTTTAGAATACCTCTCCCTCTGTTCCTTGCTTCTTTGCCTTCTGGACCCCCTTTCTCTCCTGGGCCAGAGTGCTCCATCTCTTCCTGTGCGTGTGCACCTGCTAACCCATGCGGCCTCCTTTCCTCTTGCACCTGCCTCTCTCCCTCTTACCCAGGATTCTCCCTCTGCTTGTGTCCTTCGACCTATGGGTTTCAAATTCTCCTCCTTCAGGAAACTTCCATGCCAAGGGGCCAGCAGGTGCACCTGCACAGGCTCCGAGGGGTCTATTATACCCTTGCAGCTATCTTATATGTAATTACCTATATTTCCTGTCACACTCAGAGTCAGCCAACCAGAATGCCCTTTGAGGCAGAGATGAAAGAGGCTTCTTTTATTGTTGGGTGACCAACCATCCTGGTTTGCCTGGGACTCAGGGGGTGTCCAGCATGCAGGACATTGGGCTAGTCCCAGGAAAACCAAGACAAGTTGGTCACCCTGACTGTGTATCTGTGTGTATAGATGACGCTTGGGGCTGTGGGAGCCTAGAGGGAAAGCAAATGAGACTTCTGGAGGAATTCGAAGCCCAAGGCTGGAATGGGGAGACCTCTCTGGAAAACTGTGTATCCAGAAGGCTTAGTGCCCACAGCTCCATTCCGTGCGTGTGTGTGTGTGTGTGTGTGTGGTTGGGTGAGAGACACTAGATCATCAAGCAAGCCCCGAGGTTAGCCTTGTATAGGCACAAACTGTCAGGTCTTTAGCCAGAGAGGTAGTATAGTGGGGGACATCCCCATGCACCCCCGTCTCTGTCCCCACTGCCATCATTAATCTCAGGACACCCTGACCAATGGGCAGCGGGTCTGGACTCACCCACTGCTGCTCTTCCTTCTCTCCCATGCACACTTGCCTACCACCTAGAGGTGGCTAGAAGAAGAGAGGGTGGGCTGGCAGGGCTCCCCATCCCCCCAACTCCCAACCAGTCTTATAACCAACCAGCCCTCCTTTCAAAGCCCTGGGACTGCTTTTCTCTTTCCAACAGCACCACCTAGTGGCCACAGAGACACCGGGCTTCCATGGGCCACGCCCAGCCTGGCCGCGTGCCAGAGATGGCCACCCTTGCGGCAAAAGCAGAGATGTAGCAGCTAACAGAGCGGGAGGAAAGGTTGAAAGTGCAAGGTAGGGTTAAATAACATCTGGAGTGGGAGCAACAGGCATGGTGGCTCAGGACACAGGCTCAGGGATCAGACGGCAGGGATTCAGACTGGACTCACCACTTCCGTTCTTTCCTTAAAAAAACTTACTGCGAGCCTTGTCGGTGCCGAGCATTGTTGCAAGCACCAACGATACAGCAGCGAACCGGATGCATACATAGAGTTCCTCCTCCCAGGGCCTATGCAAACAGGAGACAGACAAAAAGCACCTAAGCAAATGTATAAATTTTAAAATGTAGGAAATAAAACAGGCTGACAAGACACTCTTCACTTGGATAGTCTGGAAAAGTAGCTCTGAATAGGTGACGTCCGAGTGGAAACATGAAGGACACGGAGAAGCCAGCCGTGCGGGGAGGAGGGCTTGGGGGCGACTGCAAGGAAGCCCAGTGGGCGGTGGCCTCTGGAGTGTCGCTCTGGACATACTACATTGTACATGACACAAGACGCAGGAAGACAGCTTTCTGCCGGTAACAGGAATCAAATGGCCCAGCAATGAAATGGGCTGCTTGTGCGGTAGTGAGTTCCCCATCACTGAAAGTATGCAAGAAGAGAGCAAATGACTAGCCAAGGTAAATAGGACAATTATTCATTCGATTAAATTTTGTTTTTTAAATCTTGTATCAACACGAAATTGAACAAAGCCTTTCTAAAATTTTAAAGAGAAAAGAAAAGAGTTTTATTTGAACTCTAGTTAGGATAGCTTCCTGGGAGGTGCCAGAATGTCTGACTCCGGATTTTGGCTCCGGTCATGATCCCAAGGTCATGGGATTGAGCCCCGTGTGGGGTACACGATTCTCTCTCTCTATCCCTCTGCCCCTCCCCTGCTCGTTCTCTCTCTCTCTCTGTCTTTCTCTCTCTCAAACAAAACAAAACAAAATGAAAAATCACCTGCCTTATTAATGAAAATATTTAAAAAAAAAAAAAAAAGGACAGCTGCCCGGGACACACAAGGTTCACAAAGAAGCGTGTTCTGGGGAAGGAACATTTGGTACGAGGTTATATACACGTTTTTTACGTAGTTACAAAGCATCGTGACAAAGAACACTCCAGAAAGCTACAGACTTTATCTTATGTTTTTAGTATATGCAAGATTTTGACTTTAATCTGATGGTTAATCAGATTTTAATCTGATGGGAGGTTTTTCTTTGTTTTTCTTATCTTTATTTTTGGAATGCTCCTTTCTGTTTTTGTTTTTTGTTTGTTTGTTTGTTTAAGGATGCAGAGTATACGGTGTGTTTGGGGCAGAAACAGAGCCCAAGCTTTGAGGTTTGGCCAAACCCTCTTGACCTATGTAAATGTTAAGATATAGCTTCTCTGGGGTCCCAAGAACAGGACCTGCAAATGTTGAAAGTTGAGAATTTCCTTTATCACTTTTAAGTCCCACCTACTTTAGCACTTGAATCGCTTACGGGTTGCTCTGAATGTAGGGAAAACAGCTTTTTCCAGCCAGCCACTGAAGGGACATCTGTCCCTGAGTCCCAGGAACTCAGGGGCGGAAAACTGGGCACCATATACAGAACAAGCTTTTGCCCCAACACAGGGTAGACCCCGGCAAAAATGAGAAGTGGAAGTCTTCATCTCCCCTCTGTCTGTTCCCTGTCCCCTTCCCCTGTCCCAGCACTGGAAACAGGTGAGAACTTCCTCCCCTACAGTGGTCTGAGGAAGCGGTAGTCCAAACTATTCAAGGAAATATCCTAGTCTTCCCGAGTCTTGAAACTTTTTATGTTGCACTCCCTGATGATAAAAAATATTTGTGCGGGACCTTAAACACACGAAGATGGTGCTCACCCTCACTATTCATCAGAGAAATACAAATTAAAACCTCAGCGGAATACCACAACCCACTGGAACGGCTGGAATTAAAACAATGGTTGGTGACGTTGTGGGAGCGACTTCAGACCCAACTTCAGAGCCGATGTGGTCAGTACAGAAAGGTGGTTTTATTACAGCTCGGGGTCAGGACCCGTGGGCAGAAGGAGCTGCCTCAGGATGGTGAGGAGTGGCTGATTATGTACTTGGGAGTCGGGGGAAGTAAAGAAGAGGGAAGTCTCCAAAAGGACTTTCATATGTTCAAGAAGACTCGCAGGATCCTGGAGGCCTAGCTTTGTCAAGCTAAGGTTGTTTTCCCTCTGGCAAAGCATTAGCGTTAAGACAGTAGGGGGTTCCTGGAGGAATGCTAAACTCCGCCTGTTTTGTTTGTCGACTGACTACAGGTTATAAGGAAATTTAATTTTACCCTGGTTTCTGCCCAGCACTAACCCTAGCGACCAGTCACACATAGATTAGTGTAACTGTATAGACCAGCACCCCTCTGGTTCCAACCAGATGGCTTTTTGCCTTACGTGGGCACAGGTGACTTCTGCGTAAGGCTGTAACCTCTGGAGTGCTCAGCCAATGAGCAACCAGGGGAGGGACTTGCCGGCTAGGAGATGGATGGTCTCCTGTATTTGCCCTGAGTGTGCCTGTCCTTCAGACACCCCGTCTTGCAAGAACATTGATTAAAGCCTCACTTTACTGTCAGGGAAATCAAAGGGGAGACACCTGTGCTGCACAGGGAAACCATGAGGCAGAGAGAGGCAAAGCTTGCGACCTCCAGAGAAGCAGCAGAATCAGCAGCGTTAACTGCGCCCTGTTCCCAGGCCCACTGGCAGCATGGGACCTAGTTACTCACAACATGAGAGTACCTGGCTTAAGACCGAAAATGGAGCTACTCCTCAGGTGGATGATGGAAATTCGGAGACGGCCAAGCAGCACTTCCTGAGGCCCTGACTCCAGCTTTGGTCAAGCAGTTCCATCGGGAAACCCGCACTGGCCGGACAGCGCTCAAAGTACACCGACATTTCTACGTCCCTCGACTTGCCAGCATAGCCCGAGCGGATTGCCACCAATGTGAAACGTATGCCCAGAATAACCCACGTCAGGGACCCAAGGCCGCCCCTGGGGTGCAGAGCCAGGGGAGCCCCCCGTGAAAATATAATGGTGCACTTTACCGAGCTTTCCTGGGTCCAAGGCTGTGACTATCTGTTGGTCTTCGTGTGTACTTCCTCAGGCGGAGTGGAAGCCTTCCCTACTTGCACAGAAAAGGCATATGAAGTGGCCTGACTTCTTCTATAAGAACTCATTTCTCGATTTGGGATCCCTTATCCCAATGGAATTGGATAACTGTCCAGCATTCCTGGCTGAGCAGGGGCAGCTGGTGGCAAAGGGGCTAAATATTGTCTGGAAGTTACAGACAGCATGCCCATCCCAGAGCTCCAGGAAGGTGGAAGGAACACACAGAACCCTGAGGCTGTGATCAAGTAAGCTGTCAGGAGACCCACCTGCACGGGGACCAGGTGTTGCCAATCGCCTTGCTAAGAATCAGCTGTGTAGCCCCACTAAGCAGACGGCGTTCTCTTGTTGGGGTCCTCGGATCGTCCCCCAAAGACCACGAGACACGTATGCAAAGGCAAGAGTGATTATTGAGATTTCAGCATGCGGGGGGTCAGCCACTCCGTAAAATGGCCGAGAGGCGCGCACAGGCTCCTTTTAAGCACATTTAGGCGCGAATTCCAAGGCGGGAAACAGGTGTCTCTAGCTCGTTGGTGGGTTTGTATTTGGGGGGTACGGGTGCTCTATGCATTGGTCAAGCCGCTAGCCTTTACCATATAGGGATTTGTGTGTGGACCGTGTCCTTAATTGGTCTTGGCTGGTGAGGCGGCGAGAGCTGGTCCCGTTCTCTCTTTCTGGTCCCCCAGGGCAGGAAGTGTTTGGGGCTGACTCTTAGGCCCGGACCTCTCTGTCTCCTGATGAAATCCTGTCTGGGTGCCTTCCCCCCATCAGGAAGGGCACGCGGGTGGATCTAAATGAGATAGGCAATCTAACCCCAAGGCAACGGCTGCAGGCCCTTGGTTCCACACCCCCTTGCACCGCTAGGTTAGGGACCGACTCCCTGTGAGTCTGGCCACAGATGCTCGCCCCTTTACTATACAGGAGATGCTGTATGGGTGAGGCAGTGGAAGGTCCAACCCTCAGGCCCCTCAGGAGGGGCCCATTCACTGTTGTTTCGTCCCCCTACCGCAGTAAAGGTGGCCGAGGCGGCTCACTGGGCTCCCCACAGCAGTGTAAAGCCGGCATCTTGCAGCTGGGAGTGCATCCCTGATCCATCCGTGCAAGCCGACCACACAGAAGCAGCAATCTGCAACTCCGGAGGCTCCAGGACACTGCAGCCCGGAAGCCGGCTAATCTACGCGTGGCAGACGCTCGAAGAATCGACGGTCAGGTGGAACAAGAACGCTGCCCTTATTTTCTGTGTCTGTTTCCTTATTGTGATGCACTGTCACCCCTTGTCCCTCGCAGTCATTGTGATTCTTGCTCTACCCTTCACTATAGGATTGACCGAGCCTGCCCCGGCCGGCTGGGAGTGTGGGGAGAGGTTTCTGTTAGGCTCACCTTCCTTTTGTGGATAGGATGTTTCATCGGTATCGGTTGCTTCTAATCTGGACCCTTTCTGTAGACCTAGGTTCCTCCTCATGAGACTCATGTATTTGCAAAAACCAGGTCAGGCCAGGGAGTCACTTGGACCTTACTGTACCATACCCACTTCTCATGCCAAAGACAAGTCCCGGGGCCCTGCAGACACGATAAGATCACCTGTTCTATCTGCCAATGGGAGATTCAAAACCCTCACAGGTATTAGCCTCTTGATTTGGGGAGCTTGCTTAATCCTACCTTGACTAGCTCCCCTGGTTCTAAGGTCATCTCCAGCCTCACTGAGGTAGCGGTCAAAAGGAAAACGGCCACGCACGTGATCCATAACATATATGAAATACATGATACGTAATTATATGAAATGCACACCTCTAAACCAAGATGATGCTCTTTGACCCAAAACAGGAGGGCCGAGCATCAAAGGGGGGAACACGGTAGAGCCCCTCCCGAAGGCAGTGGTGAAGCCTTAAGACACGGGAAGGCACCCTGGCTGTGTGCGGGTGCACGAGATTCCTCAGGATTCTGTAACATAGACCGCCCGTTCAGACTATTTGTTACCACATATGGGAGACGAAGGAGCAAAAATTATACAAAAGGCAACCCCCCCCCCACCCGGTTCGCTCAGCCTTTTGCATCTAAGCCCACTAAACCCACACTGGCACCAAAAAAAAAAAAAAAGCGGCTTTCTGGAAAGTCTTGGTGTCCCAACTCTCTGCGTGTGACCGACTGCTACATACTTACATAATATACACTATATGTACAGGCAAGTTTCCTTAAGGCACGTGTGTGACCTTATGCCCCCCTATACCTACAATGACAAGGCTTCGCTTTTTAAGTATTCATCCTAAGTCTAACCGAAAGGAGCCCATTCACCCTCGCTTGGGGAGTCACTTCTTTGGAAGCCATTCCCGTGGTCTCCTTATTTGCTGCAAATAAAAGTTTTCTTTGTGCGAGGACTCAAACCCGTGCAGGTTCTGACTCGCTAAGGAAGGAATTCAGGTTGGTTTGGTTACAATGTGTAGAAATGACACACAGCTGCGCACAGCAATATGGGTGATTCTCTTAAAAGTAAATTAAGTGGAGGAGAGGAAATAGACACACCAGAAACACTAGGATGAACCCTGCGAAGTTGCCTTTGTGGAGGTCAACAACTGTAGAATATTGACAATTTCTCGGTTCCACATAAAACATACTGCAAGATTCCATTTGTATCACTTATGATAGGGTTTTGGAGCTGATGGCCAAGAAAGAATTATTGAGGCATCTTTGGTGCAAAAAGGTTATTTAATTAAAGCATGTCAATAGGACCCTGGGGGCAGGAAGAGCTACACTGGGGTTGTGAGGCGGGACTATGGAGTTGAAGGAGGTAAAGGCAAAAGGGAGGTCTCCAGGAGTTTCACATGTCAAAGAGGGCCCCTAAAAGGCCTTGCTATTTTCAAGCTAAGGTTCTTTTCCCTTTAGTAAGGCATTAATATTAACATTAAGAAGTAAGAAAAATGTTGTACTCTGTATTTGCCTCTAGTATTTGTCAACAGGCTGCAGGTTATAAAGGAGTTTAATTTTACCTGCCGTTTCCTTCTTGTCTTTGTTCTCCACATTGTTACTGAAGGGTGATGTTGGGGCTCCAGGAAACTGAGTGTACAGGTTTCTGGAGATTAGGCTATTGATAAGATGGCCTTTTTCCTGTAATTTACCAAGATATTTGCAAACTGATGGAGACTGTGTCCTGCATGACTGCGATCTCTATCAGTTAACCATTTGTTTTCTTTCTTTTGTTCTTGGGCAGCCAGGAGTGCCTGAGGAATATTACAGTTGTCCCACCTGGGGCGGGGAGGGGGGCATTGCGGGGTGTCAGTTTGCCTTATGCTCCCTCGTCAATTTATGTAACCTCCAGAAACTGGCAAAGCAAGTCTGTGTTGTAGAGGTCAGGACAGCGGTTATACTTGAATTAAGGGCAGGATGGTAGTAACGAGAAGGGACCAGGAGGGAGGTTTATGTCATGCTATAACTATGTCAAGCGTTTTGTTAAAGTATATATTCAGGAAAGTATAAATATCCTAAGTGTACAGTTCAACGAATTTTCCCTGGTAACACAACTAGGTAAGCATCCCCTCTTAATGGGAGCGGGACTGCTTACCTAGTTGTGTTACCAGGGAATATTCGTTGAATTGTACACTTAGGATATTAATACTTTCCTGAATATATACTTTAACAAAATGTTTGAATTTTAATTTCATCATATAATACATGTATGTATTATTTATAAGCAATAGATTCGTACTATCATCCTAATACTTTATGTTATAAACAAGCACAAAATGTAGATAATTTTAAGGGATGAGACAAAGATAAACACAAAAACATTAAAATATTTTCTTCCGGCTCCAGTGAATGGTGTTACGCCCCTTCAGGGGACCAGCAGCTCCTGCCCGAGATTTGGTACAGTGGAGTCCTGGGTTACCTAGCAACTGCATGACAAGGAGCAAACCTCCCAGTCTCAGTTTTGGCATCTGTAGAATTGAAATATTGATCACCTATCCACCCTTCTCCTACATGGCTATCCTCAGGATCAAAGGAGATATTTGTGAAAGGACACTGTAAGTGGTAAAATATGAGAGATTGTTGATTATTATTGTGATATTGTGGTTTATAAGAAAAAATATGCATTTGGTCTTCATTGTCGCTTACACAGAGCTCTTACTCGTTGGCATTTCCTGAGTAAGACAGATCATAAGGATATCTTTTGTTGTGCTAATAACCTGTGACTTTCGGACCACCTCCAAGAATGGGGCTGGTTGCCAAGGGAACCAACCCCGTAATTAGAGTGTTGGAACTTTTAATCCTCTCCCAGCTGGGCTCCAGGCAGAGGAGCAGGACTGAAAATCTCAGTCAGTCACTGATGACCAATGATCTACTCAATCATGCCTATATAAACTCAAAAACTAAAAGCTCAAAAAGACAGAGCTTAGAAACCTCCCAAGCTGGCAAGCTGGTGTGTGGGGAGAGTGTTGTAGGTTAACAAACCTGAGTCAATAATGGAAACCATTAACCAGCTGTTTTGGCTTCTGTAAATTGCTTTGCAAATGCATCTCCCCATTCACTGTTGTAACTAACTGTCTGGTAACCGCTAAAACATTGAGATAGAAGCCTATGCAGTTCCCTGTTAGAGTTCCCAGAAGGGGTTAAACTGCCCGCCTCACCCCTGTAACTTCGCCTGCTTGCTAAAAAAAAAGTTAACTTAGATTGCAGTGAGCTCTCACCCTAGCTGTTTGGAGCTGATTAAAGCAAGGTCAACGTGCAAGAAGTCACGTAACTACTGTCCCGCCGTGTCTGAGGTGTCTAACTATAATTGGTCATTTCAAGGCTCACTTAAGACAAAGAACCTTGAAGCAATAGGCCCCCGCTAAAGGTAACATCTATGTAATTGGCTACGAAAAAATGTTGTAAATTATAATTGGTTAACTAATTGATGATGTACCCTAACTTGCTAAAATCCATATAAGCCCACTGCTGCCTTTGTTCGGCGCCATTTCCTGCACTGTCTCCTTAAGATCAGGAGACCAGGTTTGGCCCGGCCGTAAAATAAAATCCTGCCTCACTGCTACTTGACGTCTGGTGGTCTTTCTAACAGCAACCTGTTTCATTTGGAGGTTCCACCGAGATCTTTTTCAAGACCACCCGAAGTTCAAAGTCTGAGGCGGAACAGCTAGGGGGGAGCTCCCGAGATGATGTTCCTCGGCCCCAGCCTTCTGTCTTCAGACTCAACTTAAGTAAGGTATGCGAGGCGGCGCCAATTTTCTGTTTTCTGTTTTCTGTTTTCTGCTTTGCTGGCCAGATTTGTTTTGTAGCTTGGAGGGAAGGCTGGACGCAGCTTACTTCCCCCTAGCGCCGGTGTTTGGAGGAGACGTCCCCACTCACCATTTGGGTCCTTGGGTCATTTAGGTCTTCGGACCATTTGGGTCTCCGGACCAATTGGGACTCTGGACCATTTGGGTTGGGCTTGATCACCCCAACTGTTTGTTCTGCTCTGTGTGTCCTGTTAAACGTTTCTTGTTGGCCTATCTTTATCTTAGGTGTGACCCACTGTTTAACCTCTGTTATGGGTCAGTCTCCGTCTAAGCCTTGTTCACCTCTTGAATGTATGTTAAATAACTTCTCCAGTTTCAGGAAAAGAGGAAAAAGCTATGGCTTTAACAACCTAAAGCCATCCCGGCTGCGGACACACTGCCAGCTGGACTGGCCAACGTTCTCTGGGGTAAACTGGCCTGCAGAGGGCTCCTATAATCTTAACCTTGCTTATGCCGTCCGCAGAATTTGTTATGATGTTCACCCCAACCAGGAACCGTATGCTGTGACTTGGGTCGACCTGCTGGAGGACCCACCTCCATGGCTGAGAGAACATCAAAAACAGGTCAAAATGTCATCATCTGGCGCCACTCCTTCTAACTCCTCTTCCTGTCCTCCTCCAGACCTTAAACCCTTACTTCCTGTCTCTCAGTCCACAAAGAGGCTTTACCCAGTGCTTCAGGAGTCATCTGAAGGGGGAGACTTATTATCTGATCCCCAGAGACCACCTCCCTATCCTCAGGCCCCACCAGCTCCCCATGTATCAGAAGCCATTGAAAGCTCTTTGACTAGCCCCCCACATACTAGATCAGGAACCCAGTATGGGGGAGAGTTCCAATCGTCTGATGCCTCAGTTTCTATCCTTCCCCTTAGACAAATGGCTCCAACTCCCAGTCCAAATGGACAGCCAATACGCCCAACACTTGTCTACACTCCCTTTTCCACCATGGACCTCTACAACTGGAAAACCCAGAACCCACCTTTCTCTGAGAACCCCCAGGTCCTAATTGACCTATTGAGCTCTATTTTCACCACTCATTTACCTACTTGGGAAGATTGTCACCAACTCTTGCAGGTCCTGCTAACCTCTGAGGAGAAAGCCCGAGTGCTCCGAGAAGCAATAAGAGCAGTCCTTGGCCCAGATGGAATGCCCACCACAGACCTTCACAGAATTGAGCATGTTTTCCCTTCCGCGCCGCCCCAGTGGGACCCCAATACAGATAACGGTAGGGAGCGTCTACTCCAGTATCGCCAGATTCTGTTGCAGGGACTTCGCGCGGCAGCACGTAAACCCACCAATCTGACAAAAATTCATGATACGGTTCAAGGACCGGATGAGTCGCCTACAGCCTTCCTAGAAAGGCTTTATCAGGCTTATCGTCTATATTCTCCAATTGACCCGGAGGCAACAGAGAACCGAAAGACCATTAATATGGCTTTCGTTTCTCAATCGGCCCCAGACATTCGTAAAAAGCTTCAGAGACTAGAAGGATTTGAAGGGAAGGTAATTTCAGAGCTGGTAGAAATAGCTCAGAGAGTTTTTCAGAGCAGAGACAGCCCTGCCACCATACAAGGAAGGGAGATAGGGAAAGTCCTCATAGCAGCCTGGGGACAACCCCCAGGTAACAGTAAAAAGTTGGAAAAATTCCAACCTCGCCAGAAGGGACCCCGAACACCGTTAGGGAAGAACCAATGTGCTTATTGTAAAGAAGAAGGACATTGGAAGGATAAATGTCCTAGGAATCCCAGGAAAAAGCCTCCCATCTTAATAAGCCAAGAACAATGACGCCGCCACGGCTCCCCTTTTTCCCTGAATCCCCTGGAGCCTGTGGTTACCCTCAACGTAGAAGGGAAAAAAACCAGATTCCTGGTTGACACTGGGGCTATGTACTCTGTTCTCAAAGAACCATTAGGACCTGTGACCAAAGAAAAGGTATATATACAGGGAGCCACAGGACGAACGCAAGGCTACCCACGGACTCATGCCCGGATTACTGACCTGTCCCAAGGGACTATTACTCACTCCTTTGTACTCATACCTGACTGTCCATATTCACTTTTGGGGAGAGATCTATTACATAAACTAAAGGCCCGTCCATCCACCACCACTGCTATAATGATAACTCCATTCCCAGCAAGGAACGGACTAAGATTGGTAGACACTGACACTTTTAAAGCCTTATATTATACCTTTATGTTTTTAAATGCCACCAACCCTAACATTACACGAGACTGTTGGCTATGTTTGGATCCTCAGCCCCCCTACTACATAGGGATAGGTGCTTCAGTCCCTTTGGGAACAGGGAAAAACCAAGTCAGAAACCTCAGTGACAGCCAGATCGAGGGTCATTGCACTTGGGGGCGAAATCCTCGTATTACCCTAGGAAATCTAGAAGGAAGAGGAACCTGTTTCTATGCTGGGAGCTATCAGATCAATCAGTCCAGGTATTTACCTCATTGTAACACCACCATCTATATGCCAAATGATACCCAGGTGGGAAATACACTCTACTTCCTAGTCCCGCCTTCTGGAACTTGGTTTGCCTGTTCCTCAGGTTTAACTCCTTGTTTAAACCTCCATCTTATAAACCAGAGGTCTGATTTATGCATCTTGGTTCACCTCCTTCCTCAGGTTTTTTACTTCTCAGGGGAAGGAGGTAGAGAACACCTCGGTTTCATTCCTCAATCTCGGTTTACACGAGAACCCGTTTCTACAATCCTAGTGCCTCTCTTTGTTGGACTGGGAGTGGCAGGGTCCCTTAGTGTGAGTACTGCTGCTTTCATTACGGGAGATCAAAACTTTAAACTTTTAAGTAGACAAATTGATCAAGATATATCAGAACTGGAAAGAAATATTAATAAGCTATCTGAATCTGTGAACTCTTTAGCTGAGGTGGCACTCCAAAATAGGAGGGGTTTGGACTTATTATTTCTACAGCAAGGAGGTCTTTGTATGGCTCTTGGAGAACAATGTTGCTTTTATGTCAATAATTCAGGAATCATCAAGCAGAGCCTAAGTCAGATTAGACAACGGTTAGAAGAAAGAGAAAAACAGAGACAAAATAATGAGAACTGGTACGAATCCATATTTTCTTGGTCCCCTTGGCTAACAACTCTCCTAAGTGCTTTAGCTGGCCCCCTTGTCATTCTCATCCTGGCTATCACCATAGGACCATGCCTAATAAAATTACTGATTCAGTTCATAAATAAAAAAATTGGGTCTATAAAACTCATGGTATTACGTGGCCAATATGTCCCACTATCTCAAATACCAGACTGAAGACTTCAAAGATTTGAATTACTAACAAACAGGAGTGGGGAATGTTGTAGGTTAACAAACCTGAGTCAATAATGGAAACCATTAACCAGCTGTTTTGGCTTCTGTAAATTGCTTTGCAAATGCATCTCCCCATTCACTGTTGTAACTAACTGTCTGGTAACCGCTAAAACATTGAGATAGAAGCCTATGCAGTTCCCTGTTAGAGTTCCCAGAAGGGGTTAAACTGCCCGCCTCACCCCTGTAACTTCGCCTGCTTGCTAAAAAAAAAGTTAACTTAGATTGCAGTGAGCTCTCACCCTAGCTGTTTGGAGCTGATTAAAGCAAGGTCAACGTGCAAGAAGTCACGTAACTACTGTCCCGCCGTGTCTGAGGTGTCTAACTATAATTGGTCATTTCAAGGCTCACTTAAGACAAAGAACCTTGAAGCAATAGGCCCCCGCTAAAGGTAACATCTATGTAATTGGCTACGAAAAAATGTTGTAAATTATAATTGGTTAACTAATTGATGATGTACCCTAACTTGCTAAAATCCATATAAGCCCACTGCTGCCTTTGTTCGGCGCCATTTCCTGCACTGTCTCCTTAAGATCAGGAGACCAGGTTTGGCCCGGCCGTAAAATAAAATCCTGCCTCACTGCTACTTGACGTCTGGTGGTCTTTCTAACAGCAACCTGTTTCAGAGAGTGCCGCCTGGACAGGAACCTCCCAGCTCCTACTGATGAGGTTTTGAGGAGATGGGAGGTCTGGAGCTGACTCCAAGAAAGAATTCTTGAAGACGTCTTTGGTGCAAAACGGTGATTTTATTAAAGCACGGGGACAGAACCGGTGGGCAGAAAGTGCTGGGCTGGGTTGTGAAGAATGGCCGGTTTTATAATACAAAGTTGGGGAGGTAGAGTCAAAAGGGAGGCCTGCAGAGGGGCTTTGATGTGCTAAAGAGGACTCCTAAGTTACCCGAGGCCTTGCTGTTGTCGAGCTAAGATTGTCTTTCCCTCTAGCAAAGCGTGATGATGGCAGAGGGTTCCTGGAGAAACTTTATACTGTGTATTTGCCTCCGGTATCTGTCAGTGGGCTGCAGATTATAAGGAAACTTAATTTTACCTGCATTTCCTTCTCGTCTTTGTTCTGAAGAGAGCGTTTTTAAGTTTCTCGTCCTAAGTGACAGCCCTGCATTAGTTTGAAGCCAGTTCTCTCTTCTGCTAAACATAGAGGGGGACTGTGTTAGAGACAGTGTGCCCCAGACTTCTGCTTACTGTGAACCTTGTTAAGGGTTATGATTGCTGAGAATTCTGTTTTGATTGCTGTTTGCTGTGAACACTGTGAAACTTTTCTTGGGGTGCTGTGAGGCCTGTTTAGTTTGCTACGTATTAGACTAAGTTGCTGTTTGTTAAATCTTGTTAGGTATTAGATTTAGAGACTTAGGAATGCACTAGACTCGTGGCCTGTTTGCTGTGATTGCTGTGAACCCTGTTTGCTGTGTTAGAGAATTGCCATATTGTGAAAGTATAGTGCTTTTAGGGCTAAGGCTACTCCATTTTGGTTTAAGTTCCATCTTAGAGCAGTTCTGGGCCCCGAGTTCCAGGAAAACAAGTCACCCTGGACTCTGCCCTGGGTTCCAGTAAACAGAGTAGCCAAGAGGCTGGACCCAGATTAGCAGACCCTGCCTCCACCTTGAGTTCCAGGGAAACCACAGGAGGTCAGATTCCTAGAATAACCCCTAGCAAAGCTAGTCAGTGTTCAGCCCACGCGTGCTGACCATTTGAATCTGTGCAGGACCCCCAAACTAAGCCAATCCATAGCTAGCCCGTGCCCGCCAAATATGAAATACTCAGTGAGAAACTAGCCCGCGAAAATGCCAATCAATCAATTCAAAGGATCCCCATTCCCACCTAAAAAGTGTACTCGAACCCTGATAAAAAGCCTGTGTAAACCTGGCTCAGGGCTCTTGCCACTGCCCCGCTGTGTCAGGAGGTGCAAGATTCCGAGCTCGAGCTTCGAGCTTCGAATAAAGACCCTTTGTGTTTGCATCAGTCCCGGCTCCCCGGTGGTCTTCTTGGGATCCAGAATTTGGGTACAACAGTTCCCCATATCATTACTGAGGGATGATGTTGGGGCTCCAAGAAACTGAGTGTATAGGTTTCTGGAGATTAGGCTATTGGTAAGATTGCCTTTTTCTTGTAATTTACTAAGATATTTGTAAACTGAAGGAGACTGTGTCCTGTATGACTGCAATCTCTATCAGTTAGCCATTTGTTTCCTTTCTTTCCTTTGTTCTTGGGCAGCCAGGAGTGCCTGAGGACTACCACACACATCCCATCTGGGGGAGGGGGTGCACCAGCTTGCATTTTGTCCTCAACCTGCCCCAAGCTCCCTCATCACTATGCATCCCTTCCATCTGGCTGTTCCTGCGTTACAACCATTTATAATAAGCCAGTAATCTAGTGTTTATCCGACTCTGTTAGCCGCTCTCCCAAATTAATCAAACCCAAGGCAGGGGTTGGGGGAACTTCTGATTTATGGCTGGTGGGTCAGAAGTACAGGTTATGATCTGGACTAGCTACTGGCTTCTGGGGAGGGGAGAGAGGCACAGTCCTGGAGGACTGAGCCCTTGACCAGTGGAGTCTGCTGCTATCACCTCCAGGTAGATGGTATCAGAATTGAGTTAAATTGTTAGGACACCCAGCTGGTGTCTGAGAATTGCTTGTTAGTGTGGGAGAACCTCGACTACATTGGAAATGGGATCCAGAAACACCCTTTACTTGCAATTAGCATGGAGTTAGCATTAGCAGAGTCACTGTTAACAGTGTTACATGCTCATAAACGGACAATCCTACAACAAATCATTGTGAATTCCATTAGAAGTAGCTCAAGATTTCAGGAAGAGCTTTCCCCATCACTAGCACTGGCAAACTACCTGCCAGGAATGTTGCAATCATTTCTTTTTTTTTTTTTTTTTTAAGTTTATTTATTTATGTTGAGACACAGAGAGAGAACACAAGCAAGGAAGGGACAGAGAGAGAGAATCCCAAGGGGCTTCACACTGTCATCACAAAGCCCAACATGGAGCGTGATCTCACAAACCATAAGATCGTGACCTGAGCCAAAATCGAGTCAGTTGCTTAACCAACTGAGCCACCAGGTGCCCTGCAATCATTGCTGTACCAAGTAGAGAGTAGAGATAGATTAGACAGATAGACAGATAGGAAGAAAGAAAATTTTAATACTGGAAAATGCCATGTAGCAGATAGCTTCTAAGCACTTACTGAATATTAACTATTATAACCCTTAGAACAACCAAAAGAACTAGGTCATCTTTTATCACTATTTTATAGATAAGAAACTAAGGCTCAGAGAAGTTAATTAACTTAATTAGGGTCTCACAGATAATAACTGAGAAATCTGAGCTTCGAGTCCAGGTTGCCTGGTTCTGGAGTCTGTGTCATACTTAAAATAGATGTTTTCCATGTGACCTTCTAAAGCTGATTCTGAAATTTAATCTCTTCCCATTCAGTAAAGCTTAGTCTGATATCAAATAAACTCCCTTCATTAAACTATTATTGAACAAATATTTGTAGACAGGAATTACATACCAGGCACTATACTTTGAATCCGGTATACCAACACTGATGGGTCCCTGACCCTATAGCAATAAGGTTACCTTGGCGTGGCGGACATCATGGCCAGGGTGAACGTGTACATGCATACGTGAATACTTGTTCATATGAATATGCACGCACCCACCTGACTGCGTGTCCCACTACACCTCAGACAACGTGTATATGGTGTTAGATTTTATTCAAAGTGTAGTGGGAATGTAACTGAACCAACATGAGTTGGCTTCTCCGTGAGTCACAGCAACTGCACCAGGTGAGTTGTTGAACAAAGAAAACCTTATTTGCAGCAAACAAGGAGATCAGATCAGGGAAATAGTTTTCAATGCTGTGACTCCCTAGGAAAGAGTGGAAGGGTTCCTTCTGTTTAGAGTTTGGATAAATATTTAAAAAGAGAAGTCTTGTCATTGTATGTAGAGGTGGACAAAGGTCACACATGTGCCTTAAGGAAACATGTATCCACACACACACACAGTATGTTATGTAAATGAGGCATGTATATACATATATAGCATATATATGTATGTGTGTGTATATACATACATATGTAGTATGTTATGTAAATAAGCCTGGGTCTCCTCCTGGGGCAGAGCTTTTAGTATTATAATGAGGTAAAAGTGATGGTAGGTCATTTCAGAGGTCACTCCATGGTTCATCTGTGCAGGCATGAGTCAGGAGTTCAGCTCCAAAGGTCTGGGTGGTCTGGGTCAGCAGGAGGACTTGTCAGGACAGTCACTATCACCTGAGGGGTGTTTTCAGGTTTCATTTGCATGAATTAAGAGGTAAACTTAAGCTGGAAAGAAGACCTTAAGGAAAAAATGTAACACAGTGGTTGGTGAGTACTGGTAGACAGTAAGTGTCAGGTCTTGAAGTCTAGCAGGTGATAGTAAGACCTTGAAAGCTTTTAGGCAGAGAAGCGACATTGATTTGATTCAAGACCTCAAAAGATGACTCTGCAAAGTGGCTGAAGGAAGGGTGATAGAGCATGCCTGGAAGGACATACAGTTATGAGTAAAGACAATGGATGGCAGCAGCAGAGACAGAAGAGGATGCATCTGAGAAGTGTTTTGCAAGAGAAGTTAATGGGGTTGCAGGTGGATTCACCGTGTGGCACAAAAGAGGGAAAAGCGCAGAAGTTACTCCCAGGTTTTTATCTTGAGTAGAAGGTAGGGTGTTTACAGAGAGGTGAAGACTAGGAGATATTTGGTTATGTAATTCTCAAGCTCAGAGATATTTAGGACAGAAATATAAATTTCAGAGTCGCTGAGATCACCCAAGGAGAAGAGCAGGGGACCCTGCAGGGTCTCAAGTTTGAACAGTGGAGGAGAAGCCTGTTCGGCCAGACAGCTGATAAGGAGCATGTAACGAAGGTGAGTGCGGTCTCAGAAGACAGGAGAAGGGAGGAGTCGAAGAAAGCAAGGAGAATCCGTTGAATCAAACATCACAGAGGTCTCTGACACCTTTGACAAGACTGGACTGAGTGACAGTAGAGAAGCCAGAATAGAATGGGGGACTGAGGTCTAAGGAGCAAAAGGGAGGTGCCAAGGTGAGGATGGTCTGTGTGGACTGTTCTTTCAAGACACTTGGCTGTGAACATGAACAGAGAAAGGGAGTGATAGCTGGAGGGAAAACAGGAGTCAAGGACACTCGAACTCTTTGGGTTTCCTTAGGGTAAGTGACACTAAGAAATGATCCAGGAGAGAGGGAAGATTGAGGATAGAGAGGGAGGAGAAACTGAGGAATGAAATACTTAAAAGAGATAGCTGGCAGCCTCACTGTTTAGGTCCCAGCGCACACTAATTCTTGAGAAATTCTTTCATGCCACCCAGCTGTCCACACACACATGGCCATCACCATCACCATTATCACCACCATCATCATTCTGTTTTCTCTGTGTTGAGTTTGTTTTCTTCTCAGCACTTACATAACACAATAATAATATTGATAAAAAAAATTTTCCTATCCACTCACCCACCTCCCCTCTGGCAACCACCAGTTTGTTCTCAGTATTTAAGAGTCTGGGGTTTTTGTTTGTTTGTCTCCTTTTTTTGTTGTTGTTCATTTGGTTTCTCAAATGCCACATATGAGTGAAATCCTATGTATTTGTCTTTCTCTGACTGACTTCCTTCATGTAGCATTATTCTCTCTGGCTCCATTCATGTCCTAGTGGGGTTACTGGATTGTATAATAGTTCTATTTTTAATTGTTCTCCATCATGGCCGCACCAATTTGTGTTCCCACCAACGGTGCATGAGGGTTCCTTTTTCCCCCCACATCCTCACCAACACTTGTTATTTCTTGTATTTTTGATTCTAGCCATTCTGATAGGTGTGAGATATCTCATTATCATTTGGATTTGCATTTTCCTGATTAGTAATGATATTGAGCATCTTTTCTTGTGTCTGCTGGCTAGATAATTTTTTTGTTTGGGTGTTTATTCTGGTTTTTCCCGTTTGAATATGAACTCCAAGAGGGCATGGATTTGTCAGTCTTGTTCATGACTGTATTCACACCATCAGAGCAGTTAGCTATTATTAGCTAGCAGTTAGCAAGTATTAATAAGGGACACAGCAAGTATTAATAAGTATGTGTGAATTGAAGGGTCCATGTGGAGAGAGGGGAGGAGGAGCACCTGCTCGTAGGTAACAGGAGGGAGGATGGAGAAAAGACAGGTAGGCTGTTTGACTTGGTGGTGGGGAGACAAGGAGGTTCCCGGCTGAAGTCTTCTGTTTTCTCAAATGAAACCTACATTGAGGTCCACAGTCATGGGCTGAGAGTAGGGGCAAGGGAGTGTAGGAGATAGAAAGTATGAAGGACTCATCCAGTAGGCAGTACTTGGCAGCCATAACTGTCCCAAACCACCGGGAGTTCTCAAAATAGATTAGACTTTACATATGTTCTTCCCTCTGCCAGGATGGCCTTTCCCGCACTTGTCTGCCAGGCAAACACCTCCAAGTCTTAGCCCAAGTGTCACATCATCTGTGGGGCTCTCCAGCAGAGCCTCTTCTCCTGACAGCCTGAGCTTTGCTCACCTACTTTCTGTCCCCATTTGCACCTATGCATACAAAAGTCATCCCTTGGTGGTGGCCCTACTGGATGCAATGGTTTGTAGGCATGGTAGTCTCCCCAACCTGCCTGCAAGCCCCAGAAAGCCAAGCCTATCATTTTCTTCCCTCCATCCCAAAGTTCTGCATGGGGACTGCCACACAGTGATATTAAATACAGGATCTCTGGATTTAGTTGGGTTTGTTTGCTGTTCAAAGAAAATCTCAGACCAGAGCTACCCTGGGACATAAGAGACCTTAATGAAAGATGTGTGGCTGTGGGTGTCGGGTGTGGACAAGATAATGGGCAGAATCGTGGTTGAGCAGCCTGCTTCCCCAAAACGGGAGAAGCCAACACTGAAGCCTGGGCTCCATTTATAGGGCTTCCAGGGTGGACCTGGAACTTGCATGAACACGTGCCCCAGTTATAAAGGCAGCCCCACCTGAGCCTTCGACACCACAGAGGCTAAATCAGGTATAAATGGTGAGTGTGCTTTGGGCCATAGTCAGATTCCACATGGAGCTGTACCATAAAGTTCACCCTATCCATCCCCACCTCTCGGCCTCCGCCATGTCCTGGAAGAGAGAGCACTTCTTCCTTTTTACTCTCTAGAGCCTCACACACACATGAAGTTTATACGCTGTACCCGTCACACCATATGCCATGACACATGTAAACAAGCACATACACACCCTCCATGGGCACACACCACATTACACACACATGAACATAATACACATGCACCCACAGACATAACCCATGTGCACACACATGCATGAACGTAACACACAGGCATGCACATGTGTCTAAAACACACACACACACACACACACACAGCTGGCCCTCCTCCAGAGCCAGTGCAGGTGACTCTGGGTGTTGGCACCATACCTGCTCCCTTGCCTTTCCCTACTGCTTGAGCCTGAAGCATAAGCCACATGACCATAGAGGCAGAAGGAAAATTACAGTTCTGTCATTTGGTAATGCACCTCTACCACTTTTGTCCATCACAGGGTCCTCAGTTGAAGGCCTGGATGTCCACAGATTCCATCTAGTATTGGAAGAATCATTCCATCTGATGATCCAGCCCTTACCACCAGAGACACCCCCCCCCCAGTTTAAAGATAGAACACAGCTAGCCTCAGAGAGACCCCAAGCCTACCCTCTGGAGCCTCCAGAGAGACACACCCAGTTGGAAGGGCAAGGAAAAGCCCCTGGCCTCAGAAGGCTCCCACATGCTAATGACTGTACAAAGTTTGAGAGTACTCATCTCACACACCTCCACCTCACCCTTTCCAAACTTTGATTTTTTTTAAAATTTTTCTTTATTTTTGAGAGAGAGAGAGAGAGAGAGATTGGGATTCAGAGAATCGGAAGCGGGCTCTGTGCTATCAGCGCAGAGCTCAATGTGGAGCTCAAACTGCACCAAAGTTGAATGCTTCAATGACTGAGCCACCCAGGTGCCCCCAAACTTTGTTCTTTCAGAAGACATACTACAGCCAGTAGAGCAAATGACTGTTGATCTCAGGGTCATGAGTCTGAGCCACACCAAGAGCATAGAGCTTAAAAAATTAGAAAAATAAAAGTGTTTATTTAAAAAAAAAAGTCTATAGAAGCATTATCAATAGTAGCCAAACTATGAAAGAGGCCAAGTGTCTATCGACTGATAAATGGATAAAGAAGATGTGGTATATATGCACAATACAGTATTATTCAGCCATAGGGGCGCCTGGGTGGCTCAGTTGTTAAGCATCTGGCTTCAGCTCATGATCTCATGGTTCATGGGTTCGAGCCCCACATCGGGCTCTGTGCTGACAGCTCAGAGCCTGGAGCCTGCTTCCGATTCTTTCTTACCCTCTCTCTCCCCCTCCCTCACTCGTGCTCTGTCTCTATCTCTCTCAAAAATAAATAAAATGCTTAAAAAAATATTATTCAGCCATATAAAAATGAAATCTTGCCATTTGCAATGACATGGATGGAGATAGAGTATATTATGCTAAGAGAAATAAGTCAGTCAGAGAAAGACAAAAATCATACTCTTCCATTCATATGTGGAATTTAAGAAACAAAACAGATGAACATATGGGAAGGAGAAAAAAGAGAGGGAGGTAAACCATAAGAGGTTGTTAACTATAGAGAACAAACTGAAGTTTGCTGGTAGGGTGTTGGGTGGGGGAGTGGGCTAGATGGGTGACTAGTGCCCTAAGGAGGGCTCTTGTTGGGATGAGCACTGGGTGTTGTATGTAAATGATGAATCATTAAATTCTACTCCTGAAACCAATATTACACTGTATGTTAAACAGCTAGAATTTAAAGAAAAAAAAGACAAAGTCATGGTATAAAAAACAAATGAAACACACACACGCACAGAAACTTACTAAATTATTCATGTTTAAAGAACTGTCTAAAATCTGGCAAGCATTTTTCCACCTACGTATTGAGTACTCAGCTGAGGACTAACCCAGGCTAGGGTCAAAACACTGATTCTGACATTCCCAGTCTATATATAATTGCAGCTTAGTACACTACCACCAACACCATCGCCCACGTTTCCCTTGACCCAATTTTAAATTCAAGAATTTAAATTGCTCTCCAAATCCCAGGTGACATTCCCGAGACCACATCCACTTGACTGATGACGGAGCTCAGCAGAGCTGACTCAGAATGAGTTGCCTCGTGCACATTTGAAAGAAGAGGAGGGTTGAGCAACATGTGTTTTGACAGGCTGTGAGGAGGCCGGATGTGCGACAGCAAGGAGGAGGACCACATGATAATTATCACTGCTTCTACTAGAATAACCAGGCGACAAATCCACCTTGGTACCCATAGACCTAGATGTTGCGAAAGCCAAAAATGGGTGAGTCTTATTGGCTAGTCCGCCCATGTACTCAAATGTATAAAAGGATTACTCTGTTTCAGCTTCATCTGGGATCAAATCATCAGATCCATTTGCTGGCTTCTTTTTTATCTCTGGGTAAGAGCCAGGGATATAAATCATGTTGAGCTCCCTTACCTGTGAAAAGAAGAGATTGTACTAGATACCCTTTAGCGATATCCAGTGCTCTAAGCAGGAATCAAGAAGAACCCTCCAGTGGGACATCACCCATACATATATGAAATATACGAAACAATAGGAGACCTAGCCAGAGCACCCAAGTATAAGGTCCGGGAGAGGAAGACTGGTCTCCAACTCCACACTGCAGACTAGTGGCAAATCCCTGGCATAAAGAATGCTTGGCAGCTAAATATGAAAGCAAAGATTGTTCATGAAACTGGCACGGTGTGTCCATTTGTCTGTTCATTCAATACGCATCTAATGGGAACCTTCTGTGCCTGGCTCAATACCCCAGGAATTCAGAGAAGAATAAGACAAAGTCGCTGCCCTCAAGGGGCTCAGAATCTACTGGGAGAGGCAAACACATAAACAAAGAAAAAAATACATTATGATGAAAGAAATATAATGCTAGAAAAATGTCTCACTTAAAAGGTGGCCAGAGTGAGCAGGTGGATGAGGAAGTTAATTCATAAAAGTAGAGATAATTGAGCTGAGCTGTCACTTTAAAAAAATGGACCTGGAACCCCTTAGCTTGACCTTGAATTCTTGGTACTTATAAGTACTTATGTGGAAGTCACTTGTGTCCTTAGTGTCTTGGTTTATAAGATCAGGGTATGCCCACAAAACTCTTGTCTAGTTCATAAAGTTCTGAACATCAAAGAATCAATACAGTGACTCCAAGTGCAGACAAGGACCCAAAACAAATACAATCTGGTGTCTACAGGCCAAAGTCACCCATGAGCTCAGGCCCTAAATAAGTTTCAGGCAAGTGCTCAGTCCTTAATATTTGGCAACATTCAAATCTCAATATAACTGCAATATCTTAAGTGTCAGACATTTCCAAACATTGGTGAATACGGTGATGTTTTAGCATCCCCTTCATGTCTATCTAATAATGCAACAACACTTTGGGATGTAATAAATTTATTCCTTCAGGCCATGTAGAATTGGAAGGTGAGTGATATAGTTCTATATAATGGTTCAGGTAAGGTCTCAAGGGACCAGGGTCTAGACTGTAATTTCTGCCAGGGAGCATGGATCAATAATTGATCATTAGTGTCTTTGGAAAATTTTCTCCAAAATTCACTTGACTCAGTAATTCCAGAAAGCAAACTTGTACATTGTGCCCAAAAGGGTAGGAAACTGTTTTGCAGCTAATTCAAAACCAAAGGGTCCTGAGAGAAGCCGCTTGGCTCAGGACCAGGGAAATCTGGCTAAGGTATTCCTGTAATAACACTTTTTGTTTTCAGAACAAATTAATTCTGCCTGTGCTGTGGGACGGAAGACTGGGGACTCAGTCAAGGACCTCTGTAAGAGTTAGAGCTGAGCCTATGCCACTTCCTAGAGAAAACTCAGCCTTACCAGCAGGTGGCTCCAAAGCCTGCCTCTATACAGACACAGGCCACCTACCATGTAGGTTTGACCACTGGTTTGACTTCTCAGTTTTCGTAACAGATTATCAAGCCTGCTTCCTACTCCTCTGGTTTCCAAATCCGGTGCAAATATACTCACCAGCACTTCAGGCATTTATCTGAAATGCTACCTTCTCACTCAGTGGTCCAGAATCCACTAGAAGGCTCAACCAAGAGAACAGTAGGGTGACCAGAAGCAACACTGCTCACGTATGACGTGCCATATCGTCGTCCACACCACAGCTTTCTACGGTAGGGCCCGTGCCTTCCTCCATCTGAGACCAGGACTCTGCACTTTAAAGATGTAAAGTCAGAGCACTAGTGAGGAGGCGGAGCCAGGACGCGAACCTGGGCAGTTTGTCAGCCTTTGCTCCTAACACTGGAAAGAGAGTCAAAGAAGTTGCTGTCTAACCACTCCTGTTCCTCTAAGTTCTATCTAGAAGACAAGTTAGACGAGTTAAGACTCAAAACTCAAATGCATTAACCTAGCTGCTCAAAAAGTGACCTTCCTTGGACCAAAATGTCATTTGCTGACCTAGGATTTTATGCAGGTCTTAACAAAAGGAGGTTATGGGAAACTATGTATGTTACCACACCCGATGCCTCTTCTGTAAGGTCCTATTGAAAGATATTTCTTAAAAAAAAAAAAAGTTTTCTTTGAGGAAAACAAGACTTCCATAACTTATTCTGATTTCCTTTTTTCTCTGGCTATCGTGACTTAAAACACAATGTTTAGTCTAATCATGGAAAAAAATCAGACAAACCGACACTGAGGAACATTCTACAAGATGTCTGACCAGCACTCCTCAAAATGATTGAGGTCATATAAAACAAGGAAAGTCTTGGAAATTACCACAATCTAGAGACATGGTGACTAATGCGGTATCCTGATGCTGGGGCAGAAAAAGACAATAGGTGGAAACAAATAGATGGACAAATCGAGTATGGACATTAGTTGATAATAACATATATCGATATTTGCTCATTAGTTGTAACAAACGTATTACAATAATGTAAGATTTTAATAGGGAAAACTGTGCAGGTTAAACACAAATGCTATATTATCTTTGCAACTTTTCTATAAATCTGAAACCATTTCTTTTAAAATGCCTTGATCAAATAAGAGATAACTTCCATGTTTCTAGGTAGGAAAATGTAAACAGTGAAAATATCAATTCTCCCCAAATTAATTTATAAAATGAATTCAATGCTAATCAAAATCAGTATTCTTCTCAGAAGTGATAAATTATTCCAGAGTTTATTTATGGAAATAATCAGATGATAATAGTCAAGAAAACAATTCTTAAAAAAATTAGTGTAAAGTGTACTTGTATCAACAATTAAAGCATTTTAAAAAGCTACAAAAAAATTTAAAATACCAACATAGGAAAAGAATACACAGCCAAGAAACAAACCAAAATATGTAGTTTAGTCTATAATAATTAATTGATAATTAAACAAAAATGTGGGGAAATTAACTACTAAAATTCCAAATTAATTTCATTTGCAGTCAGAAAGTAAAGTAAAAATTATAAAAAAAAGAAAAACTGGAAAAATACAGGCAACTTATCTCATAGTAATCTTTTCAGTACACAAGCATAATAGGCAAGAACAGTAAAAAAAATACAAAAAAAAAATAAAAAATAAAATAATAAAAAAAATAAAAATAAAAAAAATACAATTTCTGTGTCTGCAAGTAGAAACAAAATTTTAAATTTTTTTTAATTTTTAAATTTTTTAAATTTAAATTTAAATTTTTTAAAAATGTTTTAATAAATTTTTTTTAATTAAATTGGTGCACCTTGTTGGCTCAGTCAGTTAAGCGTCGAAGTCGATCCTCTCAAACCCTGCTGCTGCTTTACTGAGTGTCCGTAATATTATTATCAGCTCGGATCATGATCTTACAGCTCCGTGCTTACAGCTCAGAGCTTGGACCCTGCTTCAGATTCTGTGTCTCCCTCTCTCTCTGCCCGTCCCCCGTTCACACTCTGTTTCTCTCTCTGTCTCTCAAAAATAAATAAACGTTTAAAAAAAGAAACAGAATTAATAGCACAAGAAAAACTGAAAAAAATACATTTATAACATATATGACCAGCAAAAGGTTAATAATATACATTATTAATATATTAAGGAAATCCATAAAGAAAAAGATGAACAATTTACCCCAAACGAACAAAAAAAATCATGAATAGAAAATTCACTAATGAATAAATAAATACCAACAAAGACATCCAAAAGAATGTTTATCACTAGTAATCAAAGAAGTAAAATTAAAGCAACATGTTTGCTTATCGGGTTGGCAAACAATGAAATAATAAGAGGAATGATAATACCCCATGTTGACAAAGGTGTGTGGAAATGAATGCTCTCATACAATGCTTGTGGGAGTTAAAATTGGGACACTCTCTCAGAATGACAGGTTGGCACCCATAAGAACAATAATGATAATGATGATAGCCGAGAATTTTGTGCTCACTGTGGGCCGGCACAGGATCTAAGGGCTTACCATGTATTAGGCCACTTGTGTGTCATAGCAACTCAATAAAAGGTACTGTTAATACCCGCATTCACCTGGCAGGAAAATGTGGTCCTGCTGGGCCAACCGATTAGGGTGGCGGCTGAGGGAGGTAGGAGTGGCTAAGTTAAGTTTTTTAAAATAAGACAACAACGGAATTGCTCCATCAATTGACTTCCTTTCATGAATGATTTCCCTGTAGCATAGGAAGCTATTGATAGCCTTTTACTCGCAGTAGAACCTTCAGAATCGAAGTCGATCCTCTCAAACCCTGCTGCTGCTTTACTGAGTGTCCGTAATATTAGGTGATACTCTGAATCCTTCGTTGTCATTTCAACAATCTTCGCAGAGCCTGCACCAGGAGTAGGTTCCGTCTCAAGAAACCACCATCTTTGGTCATCCGTCAGAAGCCGCTCCTCCTCCATTCGAGTCTGATATGAGACGGCAGCCACTCGGTCGCACTCTCAGGCTCCACTTCTAATTCGCGTTCTCTTGCTATTTCTACCACACCCGCGGTTACTGTCTCCGCTGAAGTCTGGAACCACTCAAAGTCGTCCTTGAGGACTGGAGTCAACTTCCTCCAAACTCCTGTTAATGTTGACACTTTGATCTCTGATCATTCATCATGAATATTCTTATATCTAGGATGGTGCATCCTTTCTAGAAGGTTTTCCATGTACTTTGCTCAGCTCCGTCAGAGGAATCACACTCTAGGGCAGCTACAGCCTTAAGAAACGTATTTCTTCAATAGTCAGGCTTGAAAGTTAAATTACTCCTTGATCCAGGAGCTGCAGAATGGATGTTGTTAGCAAGCATGAAAACAGGATTAATATTATTGTAGATCACCATCACAGCATTGTCAATGAACAGTAACATTTTCAAAGGAATCTTTTTCTTCTGAGCATTATGTCTCAACAGTGGGCTTAAAATGTTCCATAAACTATATTGGAAACAGATGTGCCGTCACCCAAGCTCTATTGTGCGATTTCTAGAGCACTGGCAGAATAGATTTAGCACAATTCTTAAGAGCCCTGGGGTTTTTGGAATGGCCAATGAGCACTGGCTTCCACTTCAAGTCACCGCTGCATTAGTCTCTAACAAGAGAATCTGCTTGTCCTTTGAAGTTTGGAAGCCAGGCACTGATTTCTGCTTTCTAGCTATGAAAGTTCTAGATGGCATCTTCTTCCTATACGAGGCTACTTTATCTACGTTGAAACCCCGTTGTTTTTTGTAGCCACCTTTACGCGTGATCTTAGCTAGATCATCTGGATAGCTTTGCAGCTCTGACATAGCCACTTGCCACTTCCTCTTGCACCTTTACGTTATGGAGGTGGCTTCTTAAACCTCATGAACCAACCTCCACTAGCTTTAAACTCTTCTTCTGCAAATTCCTCACCTGTCTCAGCCTTCACAGGTATGAAAAGAGTTAGGGCCTTACTCTGAATCAGGCTTTGGTTTAAAGGGAGTGTTGTGACTGGTTTGATCTTCTATCCAGACCACTCAAACTTTCTTCATATCAGCAAATAGGCTGTTTTACTTTATTATCATTCATGTGTTCACTGGAGTAGCACTTTTAATTTCCTTCAAGAACTTTTCCTTTGCACTTACAATTTGGCTAACTGTTTGGCACTGGAGACTCAGCTCTTGGCTTTCAACATGACTTACTAAGTTCAGTCATTTTCTAGCTTTTTTTTTAATATTTTTTTTAATGTTTGTTTATTTTGGAGAGAGAGAGAGACAGCACGAGCAGGGGAGGGGCAGAGAGAAGGAGACACAGAATCCAAAGCAGGCTCCAGGCTCTGAGCTGTCAGCATAGAGCCTGATGCAGGGCTCGAACTCACAAACCATGAGATCATGACCTGAGCTGAAGTCGGACGCTTAACCAACTGAGCCACCCAGGTGCCCCATTTCCTAGCTTTTGCTTTGTGACTCTTCCTTTCACTTGAACACTTAGAGACCATTGCGGGATTATTAATTGGCCTAATTATAATATTTTTCTGTCTCAGGGAGTAGTGAGGTCCAAACAGAGAGAGAGAGGCAGGGGAATGGCTGCCGGTCAGTGAAGCAAACACACAAGTCAGAACTCATACATTTATGATTATGTTCATATGGATGTGGTTTGTGGTCCCCAAAAACAATTATAATATTAACATTAAAAATCACTTATCACAGATCACCATAACAAGTATAGTAACAATGAAAAAGTTTGAACTATTGTGAGAATTAACCAAAGTGTGACACGATTTGAGCAAATGCTGTGGGAAGAAATGGTACCAATGGGTTTTTTTCCATGCAGAGTTGCCACAAACTTTCAATTTATAAAAAATACAATATCTGCAAGCATAATAAAGCAAAGTGCCTGTATCTGAAGAACCAAAGAAAGCGTGAAAGGCATCCCACTTTCCTTAACTCGGAGGTGTGGCTGCCTACAGAGACGCCGAGACCCAGGGTCCTGACGCAGCGGGAGACCTCGCAGGGTGGGGCAGGGTTGTACCCCATTTCACCACAGCCCCCACCACCCACTTGCTCTTACAGCTGAGCATTTAAGAAATCCCTTTTTCTTGTCACCGAAACGTTGCAGAAGAAAGGCAGCCCCTGGGGGGCCAGGTTGCACAACTGGCCTGCCAAGCTCTGTTGCCAGAGTCAGGCATGTCCTGGGAGCAGTTTTTCCAGAAGTGATGATGGATTTGTGCTGTTCCAATCATTCCCTTGTGACGAAAGTCACAGGCTGCCTGCCCTTGCCGGCCCTGGAGGTCTTGCCTTCAGCCTCCGCCCTGGGAGGAGGGAACTGCCTGGGACACTTAGCTCTTCGGGTCTCTCACATCCCTCCTCCTCAGAAGGATGTCTGGCCATCACCTCACACACCAGATGGGGCCCTGGGGGGCCACCGTACCTCAGAAGGAGTCATCCCTGGGCACTGCAGCTTCTACAGCCACACAGAGTGATGGCCCTTCCTAGACCTCAGCATAATAAACTCTGCAGTTGCTTCCCTGACTTTTGGGGACACCCTGGCAGCAAAGGAGCGCTGAATTGTACCAAACGAACACTGGCACTCACACACTATGGGGTCTGAAGCCACTTTCTTGACTTCCCTGAGCCTTCTTTCCTCAGCTGAAGGATGGGAGTAATGATGATGCCAAAATCACAAGTTATTTTCACGATTAAATGAAACAACTCTGTAACTACTGATCGGGGCGAAAGTATTCTATGATTTATTTGTTTGTTCCACGTGAGATTATCAGACCAGCCAGTGTAGTCCGTCAAACTCAGTGACGGTTACAAGATCCACCCTCTAACATTTCCCCAGGCTGCTGCCGGCCGCTGCCCGGACCCATTCCCACCGTGCTCTCCCCCCCACAGGTCTGCTCTCCCCTCAAGGCAGCCCCGCTTTTCCTCAGGGTGCCAGTATTTGAAGAAATACCTTGTGCAACTAAGACGCAATCATGCTGTTTTTCTTCCTAGAAAAAAACAAAACAAAACAAAAAAACCTTTGGCGGCTGCCTGTATCCTGTACGATAAAACTCTAAAGTCCTTAAGGTGGCTTTCGGCCTCCTCCGTGGTGCCTCCCCCCTCCTTACGTGCACCACACCACACAGCCACCCTCGGCCGGCACACACCCTGCTGTGTCACCCATGCCTGCTCACGTGCCTCTCCCTCTGCCTCAAATTCCTGTGCACCCTTCTGTTCCTGTGACAGATACTGAAAGATTCTAGACCCCACCACACTTCGTACGCACCCCTGGAGTATGTTCCTGTGTGTCACTTGTGGTGCAAACATGCATCAACAATTCTGTCCTCTGGACTACCGTGTAAGCCGTGGAGGCCGGGGGCTGCATTGTCTTCATCTTAGTAACCCCGTCTTCTACCCCATGGTGATGCCGAGTGCAGCCATAGATGCCATTTCCTCCAGAAGGGACTTCTTTTCATAGTCCGCTTCCAGTACTCCAGCATCCCAAGCCAGCTGACCTGTCCTCCTCAAGGGCCACGTACAGGCCCCCAATACTCTCTCATCAGCATCCAGTGCAACTCAGCCCCCCGCCCACTGGCCTCTGCCCCAACCCAAGTGAGAATTCATGTGCATCCACATTTTGTATTTAATTATGTGTGTATGTATCTTATCTGTGGGCAATCACCAGGGTGCTAATTATGGCAAGTTTCTCAAAGCGTAAGAATGTAGTTTGTGGCTATGGAACAGAATACATTAGATTGGCCAACGAGGCTTGAAAGCACAATTTCCTACCATTTAGCTGAGACAAACGAAGAGAACTCCCCATTAAGCTTTATCACAGCCTGAGAGCAGTGAGGTAGTGACGGCGATGGTGACTCTACAGCCCAGGTAATCGCCAAGTGATCCTAGAATAACGCTACCACGACTGCCTGTTTTCCGTATGTCGCGCAGAATACTAAGAAAGTTTACATGTCCTGAGTCAATGTTTGTGCCCGTACAAAGGATCCACCACTTACAGTTGTGTGACCCTGAGTAATCATATTGCTTCTTTTTGCCTCCATTTTCTAATGAGTAAAGTGGGGATAGTCATGGAGTCACTACTACATCATAGCAATTAAATAAATAATTGTATATAATAATAAGCTTAGTAAGCTTCCTCAAAACGTGACCCCTTGACCCTCAAAATTCATCTGAACCTGAAGTTATTAGTCTTTTTTTTTATTTTTTTAAATGTTTATTTATTTTTGAGACAGAGAGAGATAGAGCATGAGTGGGTAAGGGGCAGAGAGAGAGGGAGACACAGAATCCAAAGCAGGCTCCAGGCTCTGAGCTGTCAGCACAGAGCCCGACGCAGGGCTTGAACTCACAGACCTCGAGATCATGACCTGAGCTGAAGTCGGATGCTCAACCGACTGTGCCACCCAGGCGCCCCTGAAGTTATTAGTCTTCACCAGTTGGGTCTCCTACTTCAGAGCTGCCATATGGCTCAGGCTGTCCAAGGGAATAACTAAAACCAACAGATGGAAGAAAAAGAAAGCAGGTATCTACTCATAATTTTCTAATAAAGCCTTTAAAATGATAAACGCAGCAGTTTTCCATCTTCTCTATCTTTGAGAAACTATTGTTCATGTGTACGAGAAAGCGTGTATAAAAATATGCATGGAGGCCTTATTTGCAAGAATGAAAAATGAAGGCAATCTCGATGGCCATCAGTTCAGAAATGGCTAAACAGACCGTGGCAGAACCAATACATTACTAAGGAACGGTGACAAGCAACAGTGTGACTTTATGCCTGTCTGCAGCCTGTGTGGGGCAGTGATCTGAGTGCCTACATAAATTAATTCGTTGAATCCACACATGAACCTAATGGGTACCGGCATACTATAATCCCAATTAACAAAGGAGGAAACTGAAGCTAAAGGAGGGTGCACAATTTAGATCACGCAAATAACAAGCGACAAAGCTGTGATCTGAATCCACACAGTCCGGCTCCAGACTCCATCCTCATCTCCATTCTGCTAATCTACTGTTGAGTGAAAAAAAAAAAAAAAAAAAGCAACGGGCCGACAGACACAAAAAGTATGTGTACACACAAATGTACACACAATACAATACCACCTTGTTCCTAAATATGTACATAAATGCGAGAGGATGACTTACTAAAAATATCATAGCAAATTATAACATTGGCTGCCTGTACAAGGCAGCAAGATTTATGAAGATGGATTGGGAATGGTGTCCAGGAGGAATTGTACCCTGATCTCAAATGGCTTAGCTTTTGAGAAGACGATGTATTTCAGTATTGTAGAATGATTAGAAACTTATAAATATAATAGCTAGAAGGAACCAGCTACTTCAAGTTAGACGAGATCCCTAATCCTAAAAGAATTGATGGTCTACAGCTTAGGTTGCTACTCTTAAGGAATTCTTTAGAGGGGATCCAAGCATCGGTGAGTGAGTGAGATACAAGGCCACCTACTGGCCCACTCCAGCTGGTTGACACCTTAGGCAAATAAACTTAACATGCTCCAAATTACTCATTATCTTTTGTCATCAAACTTCTCACCCTTCTTGTCTGCCTTAGCTCCATGAAACACATTGCTTATATTCACCAAGCTGTAATTCTAATTCCTTTTAATTTCTGTCCATTTTTCTAACTTCTTTACCCATCCTAAGTAACTTTAACTATTATTCTACAGACTTTTAATCATTGATAGATGACTATTCATCAACCCCTAAGTCTTCTCTTCCCCATGCTGGTTGTAACAGTGGTGGTGAAAACAAGTAGTGACGGTGATGGTGGTGGTGATGTGGTAAGGGTGAGAATGAATTACGGTAGCGGTGGCAGTGGTAACAGTGATGGTGGTGGACATGGTGGAGGTGGTAACTGACGGTGGTGGTGGTGGCAGTGACTGCGGTGGTGGTGACAGCGGTGTCAGTAGTGAAGAATATGGTTGAGGTGATGATGGTGATGGCAGTGGGAGTCCTGCTACAGGGAGTAGGTGTGATAGCGGTGATGGCAGTGGGGACGTGGAAGTGGTGACAGCGGGGACGACAGAGGTAGCAGAGGCAGTGGAGCTGGCGGAGGTGGTAGCAGCAATGATGAGAATGAGCAGGATCGGCAGGGGTAGTGGGGGATAGCGGTAAAGACGATACTATCGAGGCACTTCAGTACTGCAGGTACTAGCACTAGTACTGAAACAACACAAGATAGGCATGGTGGCGATGGCTCTGGGGATGGTGGAAATAGAGATGTTGATTCAAACTAGGCACAAAGCAAAAAGCACCTCTATAGGTAAGGCTGATTACCTGGCTGCTTAGACCAAAGTCCCGCCCCTCTCTGCTGCTGCCATTTGGCAGGACCAGCAGGGCAGAAAGCACATGGTTGAAGGGAGAGCAGCAAGGGGGATGACACTTCCCAGGATGGGTGGGCTGTAGGAAAGCACTTTCTCCTTCCCAGACACAGCAGTTTGTTCTGGATCTCAGCCTTCCATGTCCACTTCATTTTGGGTTTGTCCAGGACGGCAATTTCTATGTGCGTTTGAGAGAAAGACAAATGGGAATACGGAGTAAGGTAAGCCCACCAAGGGAGGCTCTTCGGGTCCTTCTACCGTGGGCTAGCCTTGGCCAGCCCTGTCAGAGCCTGGCCCTACTAGCTGCTGTTTCCTGTGGGGAGAGGTGTGAGGTCACATTCCAGTGGTGTTGGCAAGGCCCCACCAGCCACACCTGGCTCAACACCCGCACAGTCATGGAGCCCTGCTGAGGGACACTGGGCCTGTTCTGCCACAGATAGTAAGGTGAGCAATTAGGCTCAGGAATCAGAACACGATTTATTTTAAAGAAAAAAATTGCCATGCCTATAACATCCTGTGCAAACAGAGTAACCACAACAGCCACGGCATCTCTGGAATTCAGTGGCACTTCTGAGACTCATGTCAGCAAAGGCGACACGTAAGTTGGACTCAAACCAAGTTAATTCCATCCCCATCAGCCAAGAGTTTGGCTGAAGCACTTCTGTGGTCTCATGTTTGATTTCCTGAGGGATTAGGCACACTAGGCAGCAATGACCATCACCTTGTTCTCATCTTTTTTTGTGTGCTTTCCCCTGAAATTACTGAATTCCCAAGATCTGACGCTTACTGAGCAAGGCTCAGGGTTAAGTGTGGCATCTGTATATCCTGTCTGTAGCCAAGTCTTAAGCAGTGATGATGATGATGATGGTGGTAGTAGCATCACTAAAGGCTCCCAACCAGAGCTGGTGACCTACTCACCATGTCAAGCCCATCTTCCAATGAAATAGCATCCTTCTAGAGCCATAAATGCCAAGTATCCTTAAAATCTTACTCTTTCTTCCTCTTCTTCCTCTTCAATCAAATATCTGCTTACCTGCTCCCTAGTGGGTACAATCACCTTGGTTATGACATTTCTCCACATTTATAGGGCACCACTGCATGACAGACACTGGGCTAAGTACTAGAAGATGGATGATCAATAAGCTTCAGTTCTACCCTCAATTTCTTAGCCCAGCAAGGGATACGGACATTAACACATAATGTAAACACAATATGGCAAGTGGTTTTTAAAAATATAATAATAGGGGTCCCTGAGTGGCTCAGTCAATTGAGCATCCAACTCTTGGTTTTAGTTCAGGTCATGATCCTAGGGTCATGAGAACCCATGCCAGGCTCTGCACTGAGTGTAGAGCTCACCTGAGATTCTCTCTCTTGTTCTCCCTCTCTCTAAGATAAATAAATAAATAAATAGTTCAGGCCATGTCAGGAGCTCAGAAGGGGGCACATAACCTAGTGTTGGAAGAGGCCTCTTGGATTGCATAATATCTGGCTTGGCTGAGAACCTCCTTCCCATTCAGCCCAAAGCGAGGTTGACTTGGGGGTCCCGAAGCATGGACATCCCCTGTTGAAGAGAGCCACAATAATGTACCCCATTTCATCATGGAAGCTAAATAAGTCAGCTTTAATCCCAGCTTCTAAAGGTCCTGAGTTTCCGGATTCCTCAGAGGTCTCAACCCAGAGGAGGATTCGTGTGTGTATGTTTTGTCCGTGCCAAGAGCAATGGGTGACAATTACACACTTCTCAGAAAGCACTTACTGATGCTGATGCTGGCTTGTATCCCATAGGACAGCAGGGTCTGAAGAGCATGGGCTTCGGGTCACACAGACCTACCCGAAATTTTGACTCAGTTACTTTTGAGCATGTGACCTTGGACGAGTTCTTTATGCTCCTCAGACCACACTTTTGTCATCTATAAAATGTGGGTAACAGGGCAGTTTAGTCAGTTGAACGTGCAACTTCAGCTCAGGTCATGATCTCACAGTTCACGAGTTTGAGCCCTGCGTTGGGCTCACTGCTGTCAGTGCAGAGTCTGCTTTGGATCCTCTGTCTCCCTCTCTCTCTCTGCTCCTCCCTCACTCATGCTGTCTCTCAAAAATGAATAAACGTTTAAAAATAAATAAATAAAATACCGGTGATAGTCCTACAGTATGTAGTAAACTTTAAATGAAGAAACACTAGACTAGCAAACATAGTGCTTGTCACATAGTATGTGCTCAACAAATGGGTGTTGTCAATATTGGTAATAATAGCATTAAGTACTCAATGAGTGACTCAGAGAAGAACATGGGAGAAAACTGGACAAAAGAGACGAGACCAGCCAGATCCCAAGCCCAACATTAGCCTTAGGGAAGGCAATGCCCCTGGAGAAAACCTGCCCTGGAAAGAGTTCTCCTGATCACATCTCCACCCCAGCCCCTCAGTGATACCTGACATTTTACCATGAGAGCTTCATTCTTCCAAATAGAATTCTGACCCTTACAAATCATGTGCCCCCAGATGGAACTAATATCAGATGTCTACACTCTGTTTTAAATGAATTGTACAATCTGTCCTTGAGTTTGACATTTAATCAAACACCTATTATTGTCCAATAGCATTTCCAAGTAATAGCTCCTGTTTCATCCTCACAACACCCTCAAAATATAGGCAGATCAAGGCCTTTGACACCGAGAGATGTAGCCCTAGAAAGGTTAAGTAATGTCTATGCGGTCCCACAACTAGTGACTGGTGAAAACCAGGACTCTGCCTCAGGTCTCCTGACACCCATTCTGTCAAAGTCTAGCCACAATGCAGAGACCATTTCTGAGGATAAGCTGGGTACAGAATGGAAGAGGCTGGGGACTCCAAAGGAAAGAGCACAACTCACAGGACACACTGCCTGCTTCAGGGTGATTCTGGCCTGTCCCTGAAGGCAGGGCTCCGGGTCAGCTCCTGAGTCTAAGTGTTCCCCAGGTCCATGCTGTTTCAGCAGGACAGAGATGGGCCTGCTCTCACAGTTGGGGCCTGTCCCCACCCACAGCCGAACCTGAGGCCCAACTTCTACACCAGTCTATACTTCCCGGGAAGATGTCTGGAACTCTCCAAAGGAAAATAGCAGGGCCCGTGTTGTAACTTAGGGTTTCTGAAACCTCAGTAAATTCACATACCTCCTTCACAGTTTTTCCCATATCTATGTCATCTCTGTATTATTAATACTTTTCTCTAAATCAACTCACTGTTTTTACTCAGCCAAATCTATTTTAAAAGGTATATTGCCACAGTATTACTTTATTTTACTTCATCCTAAGCAATAATACCCATAAAAATCATAAATCCGAAGTGCTTGTTCTAATACACATTAAAAGTAGTGTAAAAGTATAGGTAAATATTTCTACAAAATATTTCAAATTTTATTTTATTTACTTGATGTAGGTTTTTTTGTTTTTGTTTTGTTTTGTTGTTTTGAGAGAGAGAGAGAATCCGAGCCGGGGAAGGGCGGAGAGAGAGGGAGACGCAAGAAGCAGACAGCTGACAGCAGAGAGCCCAACACAGGGCTCTAACTCATGAGCCATGAGCCATGAGATCATGATCTGAGCCAAAGTTAGATGTTTAACCGACTGAGCCACCCAGGCACTCCAAGAAAATAAAACTATAGCCTTTGTATTCTATTCATGGCATGAAGAAATGATTAAAGTATTCCTTTGACAATTTATCCAAGTTAGCAAGTGAATGAAAACATTAAAACCATTAGGATATTTTTGAAGGTCAAAAGTAACTTGTTTTTGCTTTTTTTTAAAGCGAACTCTACCCCTGATATAGGGCTTACACTCATAACTTTGATACTAGAGTCACATGCTCTACCCACTGAGCTAGCTGGGCACTCCCAAAGATATTTTCCCCCCTTTTTAAAAAAAAATAATCTCATGCCTAATGTGGGGCTTGAACTCACAACCTTGAGATGAAGAGTCATGCTCTATGGACTGGGCCATGTTTTTGGTGCCCCAAAAGTAACATTTTAATAACATTTTATCCATTCCTTTTGCAAATTATCACCCAGTTACATGTTTATGTGTAATAACGATTTTCTACCTCATCTGCAATCTCAAATGTGAAGAGGTCATTTTCATTTTTTAAAAGGAGAAATGGGGAGGAATATTTTTTTCTCTTCATTCTCAGATACTCAAATAAGTGATTTTGTTCCCAGATTCTGTTTCCTAATCTTTTCCCTTCGATTGGAAATGTTCATTCCACAATCCGGTGTTCATACACTAACCCAATAACTGTGAGGTTGATGCTACTTTATACCTAACTTTAAGTGACTTACCCCAAAGTCCAAAACTATTTAAGGAAGTAACTCGGGAATTGAATACGTGGTCTAGCACAAACTCTAATAGTTTCATATGGGAGGGAGGAAAGCAGTACTTAGCTATTACAATAAGAAATGTTTGTGATTCGCCAGCGGAAAGCACACCTCACTTTACGAAACTGCTCTGTAATCCATATAGGATCTAGCAGTGATTATGAGGAGCAAAATGTCTTAATTAATCATGGAGAGCAATTAAATACCATGAATAATTATACAGATATTAATCTCCATCTATTTGAAATAAAAGCACAGAAAAAAGCCACAAATCTAAAAACCTTCAGAAATCTTCTAAAATGATGTAATGTCTGATTATCCCCTTTTTGGGGGGGCAAATGGGTCTTATAATTTCAAGGAGTTGCCAGAATTAGATCAGAGAACCCAAATTTGGGACGGGAGAGAAAATCAGTATTCTGGCCAGACTCAAACCAACGTTGTTATAAACCTTGCAACAATTCTCCTGTCCTCTCTACTTCCCTTTTATCTCTTCCTCTCTTCCTTCCTTCTGTTCTCCACTTCATTTTTTCCTTTTTTCTTTCCCTTCAATAAACACTGACTCAGTGCCTGGTGTGTCCATAGGCTCCACACTTACTGAGAGCTGCAATGCCACCCCTGCCCTCCAGAAGCAAATGATCTTGTCTGGGAAGTGAAAATAGGACAGAGACTTAATATGTTCCCCACCCAGGCTAAAACACAATATCCAGGCCACTGACGATTCTCGATGTGGGCAGATGTGGAGTACATTATTCATTCCTCCATTCTACCAGCATCCAGTGCAGGCTGCACCAGGCAAATGCTGGATGCTCGCGATACGAGGAGCCGCCAGGGTGGCGGGGGCAGGATTACTGGGCTGCAGATGAGGGGCTCCCTCAATCAGACGGGGTGTCGGGCAAGGCTTCTTGGAAGAATGATGTCTAACAGAATATTGAAAGAAAAATAGAAGTGAGACAAAACAAGGAAAGGGGGCATTAGCAGACGTAGGAAAAGCACAAAGTCATGAAACACAGCCTAGATCGGTGGGGGAGAGGGTCACTGAGTCTGTCTGCAGCAAAATGCTTCGATAGGGGAACAGTCAGGCATGGGCAGTACTGAACCACAAAAGGCCCTTTGAACTAAGAAATCTGGGCTTCGTCCTACTGTGGGGACACTGAAGACATTTACCCGAACCATGACCTAATTGGGAAAGTCTACACCATGACTAGAGACACAATGGAAAATGATGTGCCCGTTCAACACATAATACAGTTACTGCGGACACAGGCCTGGCTGACAGCAATTCTGGGGCCAGAACTCCCAGGAGAGAGGGAACAGGTTCTATGAGGAAGAGTCTGGTATGAGGAAAGACACTGAAGTCTGTGGAAAGAAGACAGAAACATATACACAGACCACACACACATATGTGAATATATATATAACATGTATACACGGACATATGGACACAGACTCAGTGACACATACACATATCACACATGCCTACACACATGTACAAGCATATAACATGTACACACAGGCATGCGTACCCACGTACACACAGGCAGGTACACACATTATACATGTCCATACTCATCATTCATTCACACACGCATCGCACATTGACACATACACATCAAACATGTGTACACACATCACGCACGCACACCCAGCCACATACGCATGAAGGCAATATGAAAACAAAGCCCAAATCTGTGGAAACCTATCTCCAGTTTTCACTATTTTCCAATCCCAACTCAAAACCCACTTCCAAGAAGGCTTATCCAGTGGTTTCTTTTCTCTACATCCCCTTGTCCCATGGGCACTTGGCTACTATTGCCCTAAGTGACTTGTTTTCCAAATGCCCTGTTAAACTGCTGACTTTTTCTCTGCCCCTTACTCCTACTCTCCCACACACACGCTAAAAGGTTTGCAACAACATGAATGGAGCTAGAGAGTATAATGTTAAGTGAAATAAGTCAGTCAGAGAAAAACAAATACCATATGATTTCATTCATAGGTGGAATTTAAGAAACAAAACAAATGAGCAAAGGAAAAAGAGAGAGAGAGAGACAGAGAGAGAAACCAAGAAAACTATAGTTAAGAGACACTCTTAACTATAGAGAACAAACAGATGGTTCTGAGAGAGGATGAGCGAAACAGGTGGGGGACTAAGGAGTGCACCTGTGATGAGCGCCCGGTGGAAGTGGTGAGCCACTGTGTTGTGTACCTGAAACTAATATTTCACTGTAGATTAACTATCCTGGAATTTAAAAATTTTAAAGAAGGCATTGTTCCTGACCACGCATTCCCAAGGGGATCCTGGCTCTGTGAGGAATAGACGGAGACAAAATGAAAACAGCATTTGAGGGAAAACAATGATTCTGTGGAGTTAGACAGAGTCAAGGGGAACTGAGGCACTAGGTTCTGCACAAAGAGAGTCAGCGGAGATGAGAACCACTCTGTGCACATAAAGATAAAGATAATTAGCAACCTATCAGGGAGACAAACAATACCCAATGAAATTCAACAGTGAGGTCTTAAGGGTAAAGAGTTTACAGGGCAGCTGGAAGTAAGATGAGTAAGATAAGGAGTGGGCAAAGGAACACAGCCACTGAAACTAATGGAGGGCCATGGGGATATGTGCAAGATGAAATGTCGCATGGAAAATCAGCACCCAAAATGGAGAGTTTATATGAAAGAAAGTATCAGTAAGAAGGAAAAAGAGAGCAAGATGAAAGTTCTAACCAAGACTTAAACACCAGTTGTATTTAAATTCTGGAATTAAACATAACTTTTTTTTCTCCGCTTTGCTTTTGAAGTTACTCACAGTGAGGTTACTTGGTTTTTGTTTTTGTTTTGTTTTTTGTTGCATTTTACAGCAGAACGACTTACTAGAAGGTAAGAGGCCAGTTCCACCACCAGGGGATTCGCTGCCAGGGAACATTCAGGAGCTTAAAATAATCCTTCCACTGAGACCGAACGTGATATACGCTAATCATAGAAGGATCTAAGGCAACCGTAGTCTGCCCACATGTTTTTCTTAATCCCCAGCAATTATATCCACCCTGGGTAATGATACTCTTCAAAAGTTACTCATAGCACAGGCCAACTTTCCTCACCCAACCCTTCTGCTAAATCCCTCCTCCTCCTCCACAGCAAGCTCAGGTGGGGGGAAATGCTCTTGGGGAAGAAAAGTACCCAAAATGCCTCTCACTGGAACGAGGAGAGCAGACAGGGAGGCATGAGAGCTTCTAGACTCTCTTCCCAGGGACTCTTGATTCTTTTCATCCCACCTAGTTTCTTCCCTGTCACTGCCTCTGACCCTTATTTCTCCTTCCTCTCTCCAGAGTGGGCCCCTGGGAAGGAGGAACCAAAAGGAAACTGGACAGAAGTCAGACTGACTGTCCGCATGGAGAAATTGAGGTTGGGGGGTGGGGGTGGTGGGCAACGTGAGGCCGAGATCACCAGTTTAGAGCACAGAACTCCCAAGACCCCAATACCTCAGAAGAGGAAATATTCTAATCCTTACCCTTCAGAACAGACCACAGACGGGCAAACCTCTGAAGTGCCCGGGGTGATGCTTCAGGCCCCTCCAGGAAGCTGACCACTGGACCATAGGTGGTTAGTATGAGAGTATCTCTCTGGCAGTGAGAACAGAAAGCAGTTTGTCATGGCCCGTCTATTTAAACTACTTTCCATGGAAAACTAAATCAGACTGTATTTGCCCTGGGATATGAGACTAAATTCTCATCACCTCCTTCACTGATGAACAAGTATTCATCGAATACCCTGAATTAGATGGAGAAATGGAAAATTAGGAGGATCTGATCTTGCCTAGATGCTGCTCCTAGTCCAGGAAGGAAGGCCCTAGGAACCCACACCAGATATGAACAATGGTTCCATAGCCCTTCACCTTGGAACTCTCTGAGCATATGAAGGGACCCCCCAATGGAAAAGTCAGTAGAGGCACAAAAACCAAATTGTGATCATTCTTACTTCTCTAAGCAATCAAAAGATTTGCCACAAATCATCCCCCCAATGTCAACAGCTTCAACTACTGAAATGAGAGGTATAGTTTGAAGAGTGAACGAAAATTAAGGATAACCAGTAAGTCTGATGAACGAGCTTTACTGGTCAAAACACAGAGGCTAGACCCAGATTTTGGGCTTCAGTAATAAATCCCATTATCTGTCTTTGAGTAAGAGAGGTCACATCCAACGCCTGTTGTAGCCCCAGGGAATTCCTGAGAGACCATGAAAGGGTTAAAATTAGGTTTGAGACCAAAATGGAAAGAGCACTTACTTGCCTTGATTTTCAATGACCCTCAACAAAGGAGAGGTATATTGGCGCTGGTCATCTAAAGCAGCTTGCCCCTAAAAGAATTTGGGTTAAAGCTTTAGGCCAAACAGCCTAGAAGTCTGTGGGTCTGAAATGTTTGTGCTTTTTCCTTCATATGGTTTTGATTTCCAGATTCTATCTGACTTGGGAGTCGGTTAAAGCAACATGGATTATCTGCCCATGGATAGTGGATAATCAGTGGGCTAGCAGTGGACGGGCCGAACCAGCATTCTCGGGCCACCAACTACCACCATGCACGAAAGTCCCGGGAGGCCTCCTCCGACCCTGCCTATCTCAGAGCAGGACAGGGGCCCATAACTGCTGTTCACTGCTCCTCCCGGCTTGTAGAGTTCACATGTGAGCCCTCGGGCTATGCAGCAGCTGCCCACCTGCAGAAGGGCCTCAGCAGCAACAATTCCCTTCCAGGCCCAGAGGCTAGAGCACTGAGACCCAGGAGTTCAACTGAACATGTCAGCTCAGCTCTGAAATACTTTTACTGTTTTTTTAACTACTCCCTGGTCTCACTGCCAACACCTGGAGATAATGTTGTCAGGAGAAAGCACAAAGTCTCAGCCAAGTCTGCGGTGGGCAAAGCTTGGAGTGAGAAGGCCAGAGACCCAGGCACTTGTTGTGTGGCCTTGGGAAGTAGTCGGGCTTCTCTGGGCCTTGGGTTCTTCATCTGCCTCCAACAATGGTGAAGGTTGATCAGACGACCTCTCTCTCCTCCTGGCTCCTACAGTCCACTGGTTAACAGAACTGCCCTTGAGCAGCTGGGAGCATCCGCGAGAGTGAGATCTGTTCCCTGCCTCCGAGAGGTTGTGAACCTGATCCTGCCTGGGATGTCATCCCCTCGTTCTGCCTGTGTTGATTCAAAAAGAAGAGGCAAGTAGTACTTGGAAAGAATGCAAGATTTGCAATCAAAACAACCGAGTCTGAATCCTGGCTTTGCCACTTAAACGTTGGGGAAATGTAAGCAGTTCCATTGGTCTCTATGAGCTGCTTGCTTATGTGGGAAAAGAGGATAAGACATCACTGAGCACACAGGACCCTTGTGAGGAACGGACAAGCCCCATGTGCGGCAGCAGTCCATAAACACCAGGGTCTGCCCACACCGGAAGCGTCTAAGCCAAGGAGGCGCAGTCCCTGGGCACAGTGCTCGACCTGCATGCATCTACAAGCTATTCAGGAATGCTGGAACGACTTGGCTGTGGGCCTCCTTCTCCATGCTGGGATGAGCTCCAAGAGCATCCAAAAGAGAGTCATTCAAGAGTCTACATGTCCAGACAAAGCCCCAGGATGCCATCAACTCTCTTTAAATCATAGGGTGCCAAAGTAAGGAACTAATGGGGATCTAGCTGTTGAGGACAGTTATAACTTGAAAAAGGAGACAAGGCTACTGGCTGTGTGATTATCAGGCTGTAACTGGTGCAGTCGTTCCTTAAGGACTTGGAAAGGGAAAGTGGCAAAGAAGATGGAACCAGTGGGTGGATGGACCTAGGGAAGCTTCCTGGAGAAGGAATTCTAGTAGCCATGAACCACTGAAGAGCTGTCCTTCTCCCAGACCTCTAACAAAGACAACCACCTCTTTAAACTGCAGACCCAGGAAGGCTGGAGAGAGGATGACTGTGTACCTGGGGGGGGGGGGGGGGGCCGGGGGTGTGCCTGAGGCTCTGAAGCACCTCCTGGGCAGGACTAGAGGAGGAAACTTTCCCACTGAATGTAAACCACGCTTAGGGTTTCCAAGCTCTATGCCTGCCCTGCCAATGCTCCTGAGCCCTTGCCCTGTGTCCATTTTATTCTTTACGAACCATCTGCTGCCCTTTAACCCTCAGTTACGTAGGTTGTCAGCTCTCAGTCATGAGGATGCATATGTGTAGCTTTAGATATGTAAAGACCGTGATGAGTAGGCTTCTATCAGACCGAGGGCTCCCCAAATTCAAGAGCTGTGATCTCCCCTCAGACTGAGGATTGCCTGGGATAAGGACCATGTTCCCCCTCACACCAGAGCTGTTAGTCAACAGGCATTAAGAATTCCTTTCAGGGGCGCCTGGGTGGCTCAGTTAAGCGTCTGACTTCAGCTCAGGTCATGATCTCATGGTTTGTGAGTTCGAGCCCCGCCTCAGGCTCTGTGCTGACAGCTCAGAGCCTGGAGCCTGCTTCGGATTCTGTGTCTCCCTCTCTCTCTCCCCCTCCTCTGCTCATACTCTGTCTCTCTCTGTCTCTCAAAAATAAATGTTAAAAAATTAAAAAGATAATAAAAAAATAAAAAATTCCTTTCATTTCCACCAAGATTCAGTGAGCAGCTATTAATGCCTAGCACCACACTGGGCACTGAAGTATTTGCTTTCTGGCCCATCACCTCTAAGGATACAGGAATCGGCAGGAAAGAAGACGTAATCTGTGAGGCTGCAGAACTCAGGTGCGCTAGCAAGCACACATTCAGGGTCAAGTATCTAAGGATTATAAATCTTAAAAAAAGATGACACGTAAAGTCTTAAAAAACTTCAAATACCCAAGTGTAATAGTTCTACAGACTTCCATCATTTCCTCACTGATTTGATGAAATGTGATTATCAATTGCTGTCCACACAGTATCTTGTTACTTCTGGTCTAGAGGGATAAAACGGAGAAGCAGGTTCGTACATCCACACCTCAGGCAAGGGTAACTTAGAGCCTACAAGAGCTAGCGTCACTGTCAACACCATGTCGCCTCGGCCTCTTCTAGATGTTAACAAAGTAGAATGTACTAGTTAGAAACCCCTCCTTATTAAATGCCATCTAGCATGGCAGAGGCAGGCGTGGAGTATCCCTCTCCCAAATCCACCAAGGAGATCTGTACTCAGCTTTGACAAGATTTCTGACTCTGTTCACGTTCAGTGCAGTACCTAGTACACTGTGTTGGCTGGGTTAATGAATAAAGCTCTAGAATCTCAAACCTTATATATGGAAAAAAAGAAAATATCATATCTTTACATGAACCCTCCACACCGACGTGGACGATTTGAAGATTACTAGCTCTGTGGGATTAACTGTGCTCGAGGTTTCCAAACTTCCGGATTTCAAAGAGTAGTAACATCTCCCTCTCTTCCGTGATACCCAATTTTTATATTTTGACAAGACTTGAAGCCAACTACAACCTCCTGGAGTTCCCATCTCTTTCCAACAAAATGGTATTTTTAACACACACAAATGTAGGAAGGCCATGATTTCAAAATCAAAGACTTTTCTTCTCAAGAATGCACTGCTGATATCCTTTTACTTACATTTTCCTCCAGACTAGAGAACACACAGTAATGGCCAACACGGGCCCACAGATCAGTGCTGGAACTGTACGTGGTCCACACCTTCTCTCCCCCAGTGTTCCCCAACTAAATAAAATCAACCTTTGTTATACCCTTGGCGTATCTAGTCGGAGCTTATTTCCCTTCAAAATCTCACTCGGCTTCCAGCTGAGAAACATGCCTTCCCCAGTAGATCCTGGTTTCTCCCTCCTGGCTAGTCTCTCAGGAGGACAGCATCTGGGTTTGCCTGGGCTCATGCCCTGCAAACTAAAACTAGAGCCACGAGTTTCTGAAGGCCACGATCTAATCAGGACCACTTGATCATTAAAACTCCACCATAATTAACAGTCAATTTATTATTGGAGCTGTCATTTCAACACACAGATGGGTGGAACAAAGTTCAAATGCCATATCTTAGACAATAGCAATTGAGTTCCGGTGATGAAAGAAGGGGGCAACATGCCATTCACAGAAGTGACGCTAATGGTCCAGGTCAATGGGGAATTTTTGAGTTATTTTCCCACTAAGAACTTGCGTCAAGTTATCCGCGGACCCCTTCTGGCCTTGGTGTCCAAGGTGGACCAAGTGTGAGGTAAGATTGTGCTGTAACAGGAGAAAACAAAAAAAGAAAAGCATCACCTTCTACACTTTATACAACAATTCCTTCTTCCTGATCTATGAAACAGGTTTTACTCTTATTGGATAGACAAGGACACGGAGCATCAGAAGCCTGCTCATCCAATAGCCAACAAGTAACTCCGGAGTGCCTCCTATGTCAGACACTGGGTAAGGTGCTGTGACTTTGTCCAAGGTGACACAGCTGACAAGTACAATAGGGAGCACCCAAACCCAGTCACTTAACCTCAAGTCCCCTCCATTCCACGGCTGCCTCATAGGCTGAGGTCACTGTTGCCACATAAGACCACAGGATGCCAGGGCCAACGGGCCATGGTGGGAAGTACCACATGGTCCTTCCTTGCTCCTCTGCAAGGAAAGTGAGTATCAACAGTCAGAGGAATAAATGACCAGGGATAAATCAAAATAGATACCCATGTCCCATTAGTTACAGCCCTGTCTAATGGTACACAGCCCAGAACTGGGTACTGGGGGCTTGTGGACTCACTCAAGCCAGTTTCAAGACAGGAACACCTCAGTGACGCACACATGAAACCCTGAGGAGAAAATCTGGCAAAAGCGCGACAGGTTCTCTCTCAAGTTCTGAGAGGGGCACCTGGGGGGTTCAGGCGGTTGGGTGTCCGACTTCAGCTCAGGTCATGATCTCACAGTTCGTGGGTTCGAGCCCCGCGTTGGGCTCTGTGTGGACAGCTCAGAGTCTGGAGCCTGCTTCGGATTCTGTCTCCCTCTCTCTCTGCTCCTCCTCCACTCATGCTCTGTCTCCCAAAAATTAAATAAACATTTAAAAAAAATTAAAAAAAATAAATAAAGCTCTGTGAGCTCCATTCGATGGGATTGGAAGCCAAACAGTGGTATTTGCAAGGTCCTGTTCCTCAGACGAAGGACTGGGATCTCCAGTCTTGAGCCACCTCAAGAGTCTGAGACCTAGTCCTCAAGCACGGACCTCTGTTCACAGCATGAGCCCTTTGCCAGAAGTTGTGGAAACAATGTCTGCCATCCGCTCTGGCCGGCCATCCCCGCTGCCACACAGTTGTTGCATCAGAGAAGGGGCCAGTCACGCACTATGTCAAGAATGCCAAAATCTTCATGAATGGGCCACCCTGTGCATGTAATCAACAGACAGGTGGGGTGACGGCCATGGGTCACATAACTGAGGCCAAACGTGAGAGGCTGGCCCAGATCAGTAGATGAGTCAGTCAGCTCAGTATAAAGCCTTGGGAGCTTCGGTGCTCCTCACACAAGCCAGCATCTCCTCTCCTCACTCAGCTCCTGGTGCTTCAGGTAAGCGTGAGCTCTCCTGACTCTGATTCCCGGCTGGTCTTCCCCAGGCCTGTGCAGGCTAGGTGGACCAGGGGACAGATCGGCAAGACCTCTGTCCCCTTTGGAGACTACAGGACCTCTGCCTTTCCAACTGCATTCACGTTTAGAAGGAATTCAGGCAGGAAGGCAGTGGCTGTGCGGATTTGTGTCTCTGATTTTCTGGCCAGAATGGGAACTCCGCAAAGATAAGACTACCCTCTGTCTCTGTGGTGCTCCTCTAGGAGCAGGCCAGTGATGGGCACAAAAGGACGTTCTGCAGACTGCTCCTGCGAGTGGGCGGGATGGCCCTCAGGCACCTGTCAGGAGAACAGGCTGACTCTTACTTCCTCCTGCGAGTGGGCGGGATGGCCCTCAGGCACCTGTCAGGAGAACAGGCTGACTCTTACTTCCGGAGAGTCAGGGAGAGCAAGGAGAGTAATGCAGAGAATGCTGCGGATGGTGGAGATTTGGGGCACCTCAGGAACCCCGTGCCAGCTTTTCAGAGATGTTCTGAGCGAGAACTGGCATGAGATGCTATGGCACAACTTCCTATTATTAATGTCCCCCCTCAGTCAAACTTGGATGTAAGCAAAGCCTACATCTTCTGGTCAGAGATGCTGGTCCGAAGGACCACTGGGTCCTTTCCCCTGTGTACAGACAGGACCGCACCAGGGGGAGCCTGCCTTTCCTGATAACAAGCTTCTGGCTCATGGCTAGGCTCAGCGGGACACACCAAGAGTTTGAACTAAGATTTTGTGCGGAGAACGGGGGTGAGCGACAACAGCCCTCTGACATTCGGACAAACCTCCCTCTGTTTTGTCAGGGAGGGGTAAAATCCCCCGCCCTCGGGGGAGGTCTGTGGAAATTTCTATTTGCACTTAGAGACTCCGAGCTGGGATCGGAGGAGACCTGAGTGAGGACGTGCCCGAACCCTCTCATTTTTCAGAAAGTGAGGCTAGAGGTGGGGCTGTGGGTTATCTGCCCCCAAATCACACAGATGCAGAGGCGGAGCTGGGAGAGAGAAAAACGGGCAGCTGTACCCGGGCTGCTGAACGCTCGGTAAAGACTTTCTGAGGAGAAACTACCGCTCCCAGGAGCCCCGTCTGAGTCCGCCCGCGTCTAGACAGAGGGCGCCAGGCGCAGCCCGGAGTGCTCCAGGGAGGAGGACGGGCGCTTCCGGGGCTCCCGCCGCCGCCGCCGCCGCCGCCGCCGCCGCGCCCTCTTGCGGTTGGTCTAGTGATGCTCTCTGCTCTCTGCTCTCTGCTCTTTCTAGACTTTTCCTCCTCGGACAAGATGTCTCACCAGAAGAAGCAGCCCACCCCCATCCCCCCAGTGGGCTGCGGGAAGACTTCGGGCGGCGGCGGCGGCGGCGGCGGCGGCGGCGGCGGCGGCGGCGGCGGAGGCTCCAGCTGCGGAGGCTACTCCGGAGGGGGCGGCGGAGGCTCCAGCTGCGGAGGCTACTCCGGAGGGGGCGGCGGAGGCTCCAGCTGCGGAGGCTACTCCGGAGGGGGCGGCGGAGGCTCCAGCTGCGGGGGCTACTCCGGGGGCGGCGGCGGAGGCTCCGGGTGCGGAGGCCACTCTGGGGGCGGCGGCGGAGGCTCCTGTGGGAGTGTCAAGTACTCCGGGGGCGGCGGCGGCGGCTCCAGCTGCGGAGGCCACTCCGGGGGCGGTGGAGGCTCAGGGTGCGGCGGCGGCTACTCCGGGGGCGGAGGAGGAGGAGGCTCCAGCTGCGGAGGCCACTCCGGGGGCGGCGGAGGCTCCAGCTGCGGAGGCCACTCCGGGGGCGGAGGAGGAGGAGGCTCCAGCTGCGGAGGCCACTCCGGCGGCGGCGGAGGAGGCTCCAGTGGGAGTGTCAAGTACTCCGGGGGCGGCGGCGGCGGCTCCAGCTGCGGGGGCTACTCCGGAGGCGGCGGCGGCGGCTCCAGCTGCGGGGGCTACTCCGGGGGCGGAGGAGGAGGCTCCAGCTGCGGAGGCTACTCCGGAGGCGGAGGCTCCAGCTGCGGCGGCGGAGGCTCCAGCTGCGGGGGCTACTCCGGGGGAGGCGGAGGCTCCAGCTGCGGGGGCGGATCCTCCGGGGGAGGCGGCGGCTCCGGCCAGCAGGTTCAGTGCCAGAGCTACGGAAGCAGCTCTAGCGGCGGCGGCGGGGGTTCCTCCGGCTGCGGCGGGGGCTACTCGGGGGGCGGCTCCTCGGGCTCCGGCTGCGGCGGGGGCTACTCGGGGGGCGGCTCCTCGGGCTCCGGCTGCGGCGGCGGCTCCTCCGGCGGCGGCGGCTCCGGCTACTTCTCGCAGCAGACCACCCAGCAGAGCTACGGTGGGGGGTCCTCCAGCGGCGGGGGAGGCGGCGGCTCCGGCTGCGGCGGCGGCTCCTCGGGGGGCGGCGGCGGCTGCTTCTCCAGCGGCGGGGGCTCCTCCGGCTGCGGCGGCGGCTCCTCCGGCTGCTTCTCCAGCGGCGGGGGCTCCTCCGGCTGCGGCGGGGGCTCCTCCGGCTCCGGCTCTGGCTGCGGCGGCGGCTCCTCCGGCGGCGGCGGCGGCTCCGGCTGCGGCGGCGGCTCCGGCGGGGGCTCCGGGAGTGGCAAGGGCGTCCCGGTGTGCCACCAGACCCAGCAGAAGCAGGCGCCTACCTGGCCAAGCAAATAAGGCCCGTCGGACGTCCGGAGACGGAGGAGGAGCTGGAGGCGTTCTCCGCGGGCGCCTCCGGGCGCGGTGCTCTGCTGATGCTGCCCTGAGGGCCCCGAAAGGCCCCGGGTGGTAACACGCCCGCCAGAAGCCTTAGCGCCCTGGGGCTGCATCTCGTCCTGCAGTCTTTCCTCTCTGGATTCTGTACAACTACCTCCCAACCCCAGGGCCTCCTCAGTCAATAAATTTGCAATTCGTGAGAATTTCTGGGTTTCCAGGCGCCTTTGTGGCTTCCACGTTACATTTCATTCATTCAATTTCATTCATTTCCTTTCCTCCGTTCGCTCATCCGTCCCTATGTACATTCATTCAACAAATATATTTATTTCGTTGGGAGAAGGGTGGGTGCATAGACGGTAGTCAGCGGAGGAGGGAGGAATGGTTGGCAACGAGAGACAGAGATGTAAACTCCCTGTTTTATGGCTTAAGATGACGAGGTGATCCTCAGACCCAAAGATTCTGGGAAGAGATTTCCATGAACATCCCCTAGTGGGTCGGATTGCCACTATGCGTCTTCTTCTCCAGCTCAATGCTTCTAAAAGACAGGTCGGCCCTGGGGACATGCTGTGTCTCATAGTCCAGAACCTGGTCTGCCACGTCTGACGGCAAGGTGGCTTCGCATGAGGAGCACCAGCTTATGCTACCAGACTCACAGGAGGAAGAATAGTTGTATATTTGTGACTCTCTACAGCATGTGAGACAGTGTACTAGGCACCTGTAGGGAGAGGAGGAAGTACAGGAGCTGTTTCCTGATCTCTTAAAGGAGCTTCACCCAGCTTGGGGACCTACAGCATAAGTGTATGCAATAAATACAAGTACCAGAGGGGTGGTGGGGAAACACAGGAACCACACCAATTTGCAAGGAAGAAGCTATAATTGTTCTGTTAATTGCATAGCACTCAAAAGAGATGGAGAGCATCAGCCTGACCAGGAACTCGCCATGCCCTGTTTCATATCCTAATTCTACTAGCTCTAGGGAAATGGTAACTCACTGATTTACTCAGAACAAAACACCTGCTACACCAAAAATCCAAAGAGTACTCTCCTTACCCAGTCATTGCTGGGACAAAAAGGACAAATTATCCCTCCCCAACTCTTCCATTTACAGAGTCAAAACAGGTAACAGCTTTAAAGATCCAATAGTCCAACCACTGCGTTATTTTAATATATTTTTTAAATAAGGTAGGACTTTTAGTTCTGTACCAGATGGAGTAGATGCACGTCTCCTCCAATGTAATGCTCCTCTAAATGTAACTGAAATATCTGGGCATAGTATATTTAAAGAAAAACATAAGGAGAGTATAAAAGGTGGAGAGAAGAAGGCAGAGTAGCTAGAGTCCTCAGAACTTGAGGGCTGACACTGTGGTAAGTTCCCTGGGTTTCCTTTTTGCTTCCTATTATCTTAGACTGGGCACTAGAAAGTTTGCAATCAAGAAATGCCAACAGGTGCCCATCTGCTTTCTTTATCCAAAGGACCAAGAAAGAGATGACCTAGCAAGGTAGAAATATTTTATGATAATATCCACCCCACTTTAACTAACCATCCTGGGAAAAAAGAATTGGAAGATTGGACTTCTATATTGACCCAGTGGTAAGGAGATAACACCCCCTATGAACACACTTAGTTCACTGGTGCAGTATTAGCAGAGACCTGCTGTAATATAAGATTTGAATAAAATCCAGAGTCTCAAAAAATAATGCCTGAAATGTCTAGCATACAATAAAAAATTACTTACCTTACCAAGAACTGGGAAAATCTCAACTTGAATGAGAAAAGACACAATCAATACTACCACTGAAATGAAACATATTTGGGGATTTTCTGACAGGGACTTTAAAGATATTATAAAAATGCTTCAACAAGAATTTACAAACACACTTGAAAAAAATGGAAAGTCTTGGCAAAGAAATAGAACCATAAAGAAGAATTAAGTGAAATTTTTATAATAAACAATTGTAGAATTAAATTTTAATTCATAAAATATAATAAAATATAAAATTCACTGGATATATTCAAGAGCAGAATGGAAAAGAGAGTAAAGAATCAGTGAGCTCAGAACTAGGTCAATAGAAATTTTCCAATCTCAATGACAGACAGAAAATAGACTGAAAGAAAAAAGAAAAGAAGAAGAAGGAGAGGGTTTCAAAAACCTGCGGGACAACAAAAGAGCTAGCATTTATGTAATCAGAGTCCAAAAAGGAGAAGAGAATGTAGGGCTAAAAGAAAATTAGAAGAAATAGTAGATCAAAAATTACCTAAATTCGATGAAAGGCATAAACATACAGATTTAAGAATATAAGAACCTCAAATAGGATAAACCCAAAGAAAGCCACATCAATACATCACTCCGCAAAAATGAATTTAAAATGAATGAAAGACTAAAAGTTAAGAACTGAAACTATGAAACTCCTAGGAGAAAGCATAGGGATAAAATTGCTTGATATTGGTCTCAGCAGCAATTTTCTGGATGTAACAACAAAGCACAAGCAACAAAAGAAAAAATAAATAAATGAGACTACATCAAACTAAAGGGCTTCTCACAGCAAATGAAACAACCAACAAAATGAAAAGGCAACCTACAGTATGGGAGAAAATATTTGCGAATCATACAACTGGTAAGGGGTTATTATCCCAAATTTAGAAAAGGAACTTACAACTCAACGGCAAAAAAAAAAAAAAATTAACAACTTAAGTTAAACATTGACAGAGAAGTTGAATATACCATTGACCCGACACACCAATGGCCAACAGATACATGAAAAGGTATTCAACATAATTAATCATCTTGGAAATGCAAACCCAACACCACAATGAGATATCACCTCACACCAGTCAGAATGCCTATACTCAAGAAGATAAGAAATAACAAGCATTGGCGAGGATGTAGAGCGGGGAAAAAACCCAACAACCTAGTGCACTCTTGGTGGGAATACAAATTGGTACAGTTGTATGGCAGTTCCTCAAAAAGTTAAAAACAGGACTACCATATGATCTAGAAATCCCACTTCTGGGTGTGTAGCCAAAGAAATTGAAGTCAGGATCTTGCAGAGATATCTGCATATACAGTGTTCACTGCAGCATCACTCACAATACCTAAATGTCCATCGTAGATGAATGGGTAAAGAAGACCACATATATTTGAATATATTTGGTCAAGAGAAAGAAGGAATTCCTGCCGTTTGCAACAGCTCGGATGGACCTTGAGGGCATTATGATAAGTGAAATAAGTCAGATAGAGAAAGACAAATGCTGTATAATATCACCTATATGTGGAATCTAACAAAGACAAATTCAGAGAAATAGAGAGGCAGCCTGGTGGTTACCAGGAGTTGGGGCGTATGTGGAAAAAATGAGGAGATATTGATCAAAGAGTACAATTTCCGGTCATAAAGTTAGCAAGTTTGGTGGTCTAATGTAAAGCATGTGCTTAGAGCTAACAACCTTGTATCATGTACTTGCAGGTTTCTAAGAGAATAGATCTTAAATCTTTTCATAATGAAAAAGATAGGTAACTACATGACAAGATGGAGATAGTAGCTAATATTATAGTGGTAATCATTTTGCAATTTTTAATGTATGAAATCAACATGTTATACAACTTACACGATGTTATGTGTCAATTATATCTCAATAAAGCTGGTAAAAACATAGAATAAAGATCTTTATAAGAGTTATACATATAAAAGCAAAAGAGAGAGAGAGGGACAAAGAAGTGAAACTCACAGCAAAACACATTATAACCAAACTTCTGAAAACTAATGACAAAGAAAAAAAAAATCTTGAAAGCAAGTAGAGAAAAATGACCTATCGTCTACAGGGAAATTATGGTTTTGAATGGCAATAGATTATTCATCAGAAAACATGAAGGCAGAAAGAAAGAAAGGAAGAAAGGAAGAAAGAAAGAAAGAAAGAGAAAGAAAGCAAGCAAGCAAGCAGAGAGGGAGGGAGGGAGGAAGGAAGGAAAGAAGGGAGGGAGGAAGGAAGGGAAGAAGGAGGAGGAGGAGGAGGAAGAGGAAGAGGGAGAAAGAAAGGAAGGAAAGAAGGAAGGAAAGAAGGAAGGGAAGAAGGAAGGGAAGAAGAAGGAGGAGGAGGAGGAAGAGGAAGAGGAGCAGGAGGAAAAGGAGGAAGAGGAGGAGGAAGAGGAGGAAGAGGAAGAGGGAGGGAGGGAGGGAGGGAGGAAGGGAGGGAGGGAGGGAGGAAGGAAGGAAGGAAGGAAGGAAGGAAGGGAGAATCACCAAGCCCAGAAAGAAGTGGCACATTTTTCAAGTGCTGAAAGAAAAAGTTGTCAACCCCAAATTATATTTGCAGTGAAAATATTCTTCAGGAATGAAGGTGAAATGTAGTCTCAGATGAAAGAAAACAAAAACAAACACACAAACGAAAATTGTTTCCAGCAGACCTACTCTCAAAGAATGGCTAATAGAAGGTCTTCACACAAAAAGGAAAAGATCAACAAGGGCCCCTTAGAATATCAGGAATGAGGAACAATGCAAACTATAAAGTTATGAGTAAATGCAGGACAGAATCTTTCTTCCCTCAAGTTTTTAAAAATAATATTGACAGTTGTACCAAAACATGGATATAGTTCTCAATGAATGTAGAAAAAATATTTTAGATATTATCATTGGGGAGAGTAAAGGACCGAAATGGAGATAAGGTCTACCTTTCAAAATGTCAATACCGATAGTCCGTAGTAAGTTATGTCGTATACATAATGTAACACCTACAGGAGCCACTAAAATAAAAAACTGCACAGAGTGATACAGTCAAAAATATCATTATAGGTAAATCAAAATAAAATCTAAAAAATCAAGGAAGGTAAATTTTTTTATTGTAGTATAGCATACATTTTCAGATGGTCCCTAACTTAAGATGATTTGACTTAAAATTTTTTGATTTTATAATGGTGTGAAAGCAGTACTCATTCAGTAGAAACCATACTTCAAATTTTGAATTTTGTTCTTTTCCTGGGCAGCTCGCAGTCATCCACACAGTTGTCAGGGTAAACAACTGATACACTTACAACCATACGACCGTTCTGTACCCAGACAGCCTTTCCATTTCCCACTTTTGGTACAGTATTGAATACATTACATGAGATATTCAAACTTGTATTATAAAATAGGCTTCACATTAGATTATTTTGCCCAACTGTAGGCAAAAGTATGTTCTGAGCACATTTAAGGCGGGCCAGGCTAAGCCATGTCATTTGGTAGGTTAAGGTGTAGTGAGTGTATTTCAACCTAAGATATTTTCTATTTACAACGTGTTTATTGGGACTTAACTCTGTTACTGGACTTGGGGCCCTGATCCTAGCAATGGTAGAAACGAGGCTGGACCCAAAATTTAAAAGCAAAGGCAAAGCTTTATTGGGGCTTGTGCTGGAGCACAAGGGAAAGAATCTCTAGGCTGACTCACTGAGGAGAGGTCAGGGAGGGTTTTTTAAAGAAACTAAGCATGTAGCAGTGGGGATTTAATAGCACCTGGGCACTTAAATGCCACTCTTCTTCATGAGTCACTGTCAAATTAACATGTTAAATCTTGACACCTGGGCATGATTTTTAGTATTATAATGACGGGAAGGTTGGTGAAAGTTCAGCACTGGGCTCCATCGTGGTGCATACTGGTTTGGACTGGTCTTGGCTTGCTCCTTAGCTGGTGCTTTGCTCTGCAGAGAAGTGATAAGGGCCAGAAGGCAGCAGGGAGCTTTCCAGGTGCACAGGGGCTTGCCCCCAAGGTCCCTGATTGTTTCCACCCCTCTATCAGTGGAGGCACATCTGTGTACAAATGCACAAAAGATAAATGACAGATTAATTTTTACCAAGTGAACTCACCCCAACAACTAAACATCAGAAACTTTCCTTATCCTTGTCTTAGTCTTAGACTACATTAAATGTACTATTATTCTGACTCCTAATATTGTAGACTAATTTTGCTTATTTTTGAAGGTTATGTTAAATACAATCCTGTGGTATGTATTTTTTGTGTCTGGCTTTTTTGCTTAATATTATCTCTGGGAAATTCATTCATTGCTTGCTTTGAGCAGTGGCTTCTTAGTTTTCATTACCATTTGGTTTACCCATGTATAAATATATCATAGGTATTTTCTATTGTCAGTAGAGATTGTTTTGTTTCTTTTTGTTATAGCCTTGAGACACTCAAGTCAGTGATCTATAATTAGTTTTCCACAAATCAAATCTTAATATGCTGTGTTTTCATTACCACTTATTTCAAAATATTTTATATCTTCTGTGATTTTTTTCCCTTAGCCCATGAGTTATTATGAGTGCTTTACCTAATTTCTAAATCTCAAGGGATTTTCTAGATATCTTTTTTTAAATTTAAATCCAAGTTAATTAATTTACATTGTAATAATGATTTCAGGAATAGAATTTAGTGATTCATCATTAAACATAACACCCAGTGCTTATCCCAGCAAGTGACTTTCTTAACACCCACTGCCCATTTAGTCCATACCCCCACCCAACACCCCACCAGCAAGCCTCGGTTTGTTCTCTGTATTTAAGAGTCTCTTATGGTTTATCTCCCTCTCCTTTTTTTTTTAATGTTTATTTATTATTTTTGAGAGAGAGAGAGAGAGAGAGAGAGAGAGAGAGAGAGAGAGACAGAGCACGAGCAAGGAAGGGGGCAGAGAGAGGGGGAGACACAAAATCCGAAGCAGGCTTCAGGCTCTGAGCTGTCAGCACAGATCCCGACATAGGACTTGAACCCACAAACCGTGAGATCTTGGCCTGAGCTGAAGTCGGACACTCAACCGACTGAGCCACCCAGGCATCCCCCTCCCTCTCTGTTTCTATCTTATTTTTGCTTCTCTTCCTTTATGTTCATCTGTTTTGTTTCTTAAATTACACATATGAGTGAAATCATATAGTATTTGACTTTCTCTGACTGACTTATTTTGCTTAGCAGAATACACATTGTTGTGAATGGCAAGATTTCATTCTTTTTGGTCACCAAGTAATATTCCAAGTATATATACACCACATCTTCTGTATCCATTTATCAGTCAATGGACATTTGGGCTCCTTCCATACTTTGGCTATTGTTGATAGTGCTGCTATAAACATCCGGGTGCACCCAGTGTTTATAGCAGCACTATTGACAAGAGCCAAAGTATGGAAAGAACCCAAATTTCCATCAACAGATGAATGGATAAAGAATATGTGGTATATATATACATACAGTGGAGTATTACTTGGCAATCAAAAAGAATGAAATCTCACCATTTGCAACTATGTGAATGGAACTAGAGGCTACCATGCTAAGCAAAATTAGTCAATCAGAGAAAGACAAATATCATATGACTTCACTCATATGAGGACTTCTTTATACAAAGAAGATGAATATAAGGGAAGGAAAGCAAAAACAATATAAAAACAGGGAGGGAGACTAAAACTTAAGAGACTCTTAAATATGGAGAACAAACAGAGGGTTACTGGAGGGGTTGTGGGAGGGGGGATGGGCTAAATGGTAAGAGGCATTAAGGAATCTATTCTTGAAATCTTTTTTGCACTAAATAATAACTAACTTGGATGTAAATTTTTAAAAAATTAATAAAAAAGAAAAAATAATAAAAAATACTTAAATAAATAAATAAACATCGGGGTGCATGTGCCCCTTTGAAACAGCCCACCTGGATCCCTCGGGTAAGTACCTAGTAGTGCAATTGCTGGGTCATAGGGTAGTTCTGGTTTTTTTCTAGCAATCTTTTTTTTAAGTTTATTTATTTATTTGGAAAGAGCGTGCAAGCAGGGGAGTGGGGAGAGAGGGAGAGAGGGAGAGAGACAGAGAGACAGAGAGAGACAGAGAGGGAGAGAGAATACCAAGCAGGCCTCACACTGTCAGTGCAGAGCCTGATGTGGGGCTCAAACCCATGATCCATGAGACCATGACCTGAGCTGAAATCAAGAGTCAGACACTCAACCAACTGAGCCACCTAGTCACCCCTGGGTAGTTCCATTTTTAATTTTTTGAGGAACCTCCACACTGTTTTCCAGAGTGGCTCACCAGTTTGCATTCCCACTAACAGTGTAAAAGGGTTCCCCTTTCTCCACATACTCACCAACATCTAATGTTGCCTGAGTTGTTAATTTAAGCATTCTGACTAGTGTGAGATGGTATCTCATTGTGGTTTTGATGTGTTTCCCCGATGATGAGTGATGTTGAGCATCTTTTCATGTGTCTGAATATCTTTTTTGGAGAATTGTCTATTCATATCATTTGCTCATTTCTTCACCGGATTATTTGTTTCTTGGGTGTTGAGTTTGATAAGTTCTGTATAGATTTTGGATACTAACCCTCTATCTGATATGTCATTTCCAAATATCTTCTCCCATTCTGTCGGTTGCCTTTTAGTTTTGCTGATTGTTTCCTTCACTGTGTAGAAGCTTTTTATCTTAATACAGCTTGAAGTCTGGGATTGTGACTCCTGCTTTGGATTTCTTTTTCAATATTACTTTGGCTATTTGGAGTCTTCTGGTTTCATACAAGTTTTAGAATTGTTTGTTGTAGCTCTGTGAAGAATGCTGGTCTACTTTGATGGGTATTGCATTGAACATGTAGATTGCTTTGGGTCATATGGAAATTTTTACAATATTTGTTTTTCTAATCCATGAGCATGGAATATTTTTCCATTTCTTTGTGTCTTCTTCAATTTCTTTCATAAACTTTCTCTAGTTTTTAGTGTATAGATTTTTTATTTCTTTGGTTAGGTTTATTCCTAGGTGTTTTATGGTTTTTTTGGCAATTGTAAATGGGACTGATTCCTTGATTTCTCTTTCTGCTGCTTCATTATTGGTGTATAGAAATGCAACTGATTTCTGTACATTTATTTTATGTCCTATGACTTTACTGAATTCATGTATCAATTCTAGCAGTTTTTTTAGTGGAGTCTTTTGGGTTTTCCACATAGAGTATCATGTCATCTGTGAAAAGTGAAAGTTTGACTTCCTCCTTGCTGATTTGGATGCCTTTTATTTCTTTGTGTTGTCTGATTCCTGAAGCTAGGATTTGCAACACTATGTTGAATAACAGTGGTAAAGTGGACATCTCTGTCATGTTCCTGACCTTAGGGAGAAAGTTCTCATTGTTTCTCTATTGAGGATGCTGTCAGTCTTTTGTATATGACCTTTATGATCTTGAGGTATGTTTCTTCTGTCTCTACTTTCATAAGGGTTTTTATCAAGAAAGGATGATGTATTTGGTCAAATGCTTTCTCTGCATCAATTGAGAGGATCATGTGGTTCTTATCCTTTCTTTTATTAATGTCATGTATCACATTGATTGATTTCCAATTGATTAATTAAACCAGCCTTGCATCCCTAGAAAAAATTCCACTGGATCATGGTGAATAATTCTTTTAATGTATTTTTTGATCCGGTTTGTTTGTATCTTGTTGAGAATTTTTGCATCCCTGTTCATCAGAGAAATTGGTCTGTAGTTCCTCTTTTTACTGGGGTCTTTGTCTGGTTTTGGAATCAAGGTAATGGTGACTTCATAGAATGAGTTTGCAAATTTCCCTTCCATTTCTATTTTTTGGAACAGCTCCAAAAGAATAGCTGTTAACTCTCCATTAAATGTTTGGTAGAATTCCCTTGGAAAGCCATCCAGCCCTGGACTCTATTTATCGGGAGATTTTTGATTATTGATTCAATCTTTTTACTGGTAATCGGCTTGTTCAAATTTTCTATTTCATCCTTTCAGTTTTGGTAGTTTATATGTTTCTAGGAATTTGCCCATTTCTTTCAGATTGCCCTATTTGTTGGCATATAATTGCTCATAATATTCCTTTATTATTATTTGTATTGTTTGTGGTGTTGGTTGTGATCTCTCCTCTTTCTTTTTTGGATTTTGTTTATTTGGGTCCTTTCCTTTTTCTTTTCAATAAAGCTGACTACAAGTTATCAACTGTGTTAATTTTTCAAATAACCAGCTCCTGGTTTCATTCATCTGTTCTACCGTGGTTTTTTTTTTTGGGGGGGGGGATGTTTTTGTTTTTGTTTTTATATATAGCATCGATTTCTGTTCTAATCTTTATTATTTCCCTTCTTTTTCTGTTTTTGGGCTTTATTTCCTGTTCTTTTTCCAGCTCTTTTAGGTGTAAGGTTTAGTTGTGTATTTGAGATCTTTGCTTCTTCTTTAGAAACTCCTGGTTTGCTATATATTTCCCTCTTATGACTGCCTTTGTTGCATCCCAGAGGTTTTGGACTATTGTATTTTCATTTTATTGGATTCCATGTACTTTTTAATTTCTTCTTTAATTTCTTGATTAACCCACTCATTCTTTAGTAGGTTGTTCTTTAATCTCCAAATATTTGTGGTCTTTCCAAGTTTTTTCTTGTGGTTCTTTATTAGATTCACAGTGCTGTGGTCTGAAAATATGCAAGGTATGATCTCAGTCTTTTTGTATTTGTTGAGGGCTGATTTGTGACCCAGTATGTGATCTATTCTGGAGAATGTTCCTTGAGCACTCAAGAAGAATGGGTATTTGGCTTGTTTAGGGTGAAATATTCTAAATATATTGGTTAAGTCCATCCAGTCCAGTGTGTCACTCAAAGTCATTGTTTTCTTGTTGATTTTCTGCTTATATGATCTGTCCATGGTTGTAAGTGGGGTGTTGAAGTTCCCTACTATTATGGTATGATTATCAATGAGTTTCTTTTTTTTTCTGACGTTTATTTATTTTTGAGAGACATAGAGACAGAGTGTGAGCAGGGCAAGGACAGAGAGAGAGGGAGACACAGAATCCGAAGCAGGCTCCAGGCTCTGATGAACCATCAGCACAGAGCCCGACATGGGGCTCGAACTCACAGACCATGAGAACATGACATGAGCCAAAGTCAGCCACCCAACCGACTGAGCCACCCAGGTGCCCCTCAATGAGTTTCTTTATGTTTGTGACTAACTGATTTATACATTTGGGTGTTTCACGTGGGGGCATTAATATTTACAATTGTTAGATCTTCTTGTTGCTTTAGACCTGTTAATTATGATATAATGCCCTTCTTTATTTCTTGTTATAGTCTTTATTTTAAAATATAGTTTGTCTGGTATAAGTATGGCTACTCCAGCTTTCTTTTAGCAACCATTAGCATGATAGATGGTTCTCCATCCCCTTACTTTCACTCTGCAGCTGTCTTTAGGTCTGAAATGAGTTTCCTGTAAGCAGCATATAGATGAGTCTTGTTTTCTTTAAAATTTTTTCTTTTAAAAAATTTTTTTATTGTCAAATTGGTTTCCATACAACACCCAGTGTTCATCCCAACCCATGCCCTGCTCAGTGCCCATCACCCACTCTCCCCCCTCCCATACCCCCTCAACCCTCGGTTTGTTCTTAGTATTTAAGAGTCTCCTTATGTTTAGTCTCCCTCCCTCTCTGTGTCTTTTTTCCTTCTCCTCTTCCCCTCCCCTCTGGTTTTCTGTTAAGTCTTGCAAAGTCCACCTATGCGTGGAAACATATGGTATCTGTCTTTATAGCAGCACTTTCAACAAAAGCCAAATAATGGAAAGAGACTAAGTGTTCATTAACTGACGAATGGATAAAGAAGATGTGGTGTATATATATACACACACACACAATGGAATACTACATGGCAATAAAATTTTTTAAAGTTTGTTTATTTTTGAGAGAGAGAGAGCATTAGCAGGGGAGGGTCAGAGAGAGAGAAGGAGAGGGAGACACAGAATCTGAAGCAAGCTCCATACTCTGAGCTGTCAACACAGAGCCTGATGTGGAGCTCAAACTCATGAGCAATGAGATCATGACCTAAGCTGAAGTTGGACACTTAACAATTGAGCCACCCTGACACCCTGATGGGTATTTTCTTTCTTATCCTTTCTGATACTCAATGTCTTTTGGTTGGAGCATTTAGTCCATTGACATTTAGAGTAAATACTGAAAAATAGGGGTTTGGTGCCCTTATGTTGCCTGTAGTGTTGGTGTTTCTGGTGATATTCTCTGGCCCTTTTTAGGCTTTGCTGCTTTTAGTCTTTTTTGTTTTGTTTTGTCTTCTCCATTCAGAGTCCCCCTTAAAATTTCTTGCAGGGCTGGTTCAGTGGTCATGAAGTCTTTTAGTTTTTGTTTGTCTGGGAAACTCTATATCTCCTTCTATTTTGAATGACAGCCCTGCTGGATAAAGCATTGTTGGCTATATATTTTTCCAATTCATGATGTTAAATATATTCTGTCACTCTTTTCTGGCCTGCCAAGCTTCTGTGAACAGGTCTGCTGTGAACCTGATCTGTCTTCCTTTATAATAAGTTAAGGACTTTTTTCCCTTGCTACATTCATAATTCTTTCCTTGTCCATGTATTTTGTAAATTGGTCTATGAAATGCCTTCATGATGGTCTGTTGTTGTTGAATCTAATGGGAGTTCTCTACGTTTCTTGGATTTTGATGTTTGTGTCCTTTCCCAGATAAGGAAAGTTTTCCACTATAATTTGTTCACATAAACCCTTTTCTCTCTCTTCATCTTCTGGCCCTCCTATGATTTGGATGTTATTCCTTTTCAATATGTCACTGAGTTATCTAAGTCTTGCATCATGATCTTTTGCCTTTGTTTCCCTCTTTTTTTCTGCTACATTATTCTCCATAATTTTATCTTCTATATCACTGATTCTCTGCTCTGTTTCATCCATCCTTGTCATTGTGGCATCCATTTAAGTGAATCTTGTAGGGAGCACTTGGATAGCTCAGTCAGTTAAGCATCTGAGTTCAGCTCAGGTCATGATCTCAATGTTCATGAGTTCAAGCCCCACATCAGGCTTTGTGCTGACAGCTCAGAGCACAGAGTCTGTTTCAGATTCTGTGTCTCCCTCTCTCTCTAACCCTTCCCTGCTCTCTCTCTCTGTCTCTCTGTCTCTCTCTCTCAAAAATAAATAAACATTTAAAAAAATTAAGTGCATCTCAGTTATAACACTTTTAATTTCAGGCTGACTAGATTTTATTTCTTTTATCTCTGTAGAAAGGGACTCTCTGGTTTCTTCTATGCTTTTTTCAATCCCAGCTAGTATTTTTATTATCGAAGTTCTAAATTCTAGTTTAGACATCTTATACATGTTTTGATTAAGTCCTTGGCTGTCATTTCTCCCTATTCTTTCTTTTTTGGGTGAATTCTTTCATTTTGTCATTTTGGAGGAAGAAAAAAATTATAATATTTTTTAAATTAAAATTAAAATTAAAAAGCAAATAAAGGAAGCTAGATCTTAGGTGTGTTTCAATCTGCTTGTTGATTGATGCTCAATAGGATAAAGTAAAAGGGAAAAGAAAGAAAAAAGATAAGAAAAAATTGAAAAATTAAAAAATTATATAATAAAATAGAATAAAATAAAATAAAGAAAATAAAGTAGCATAAAAAATTTAAAAAAAAATAAAGTAAAAAAAATAAAAATTTCTGTTTCTATATCCAAGAAGCGGGGAAAAAAAGAAAACAATTTAAGCAAAATCAGAAGCAAAGAAAACAGACATATAGATGAACCACCAAACAGAGTGAAATCTGAATGAAGTTACATCCGATTTCCCCTAGAACTGAAACTATGGAGCACTCTCTAGTCCATACACTAAGTGAGTGGGTGGAGTGATTTGTGCTTATCTTCAGAGGGATATGCTTGAGGGTGCAGTTGGGCGGGGCTTGGTGTAACAGTTCTGTTCTCCTCTAGGTGGCGCTGCTTAGCTTACTGAGGTGGATGGTGTGGGTGCACACCTGCACGTGTGTGGGAGAGGTGGAAATCGCTTCACCCAGCTCTCTAGTCTCTGGCACAGGAACTTCACGCTCTCACCAACTCACAGCACACACCCCTCCTTTGTCTCAGGCCTCTAACCTGTCCATGTCCAAGCCATCTGCTTGCCAGGCAGCACCTCCCTCCCCGTTTTATCTCAGATGGGGTTGTGCTTCAAAACCCCATACTTCAGAGACCCCCACGGTGTGGATCCGTGCCACCTCTCTGGGGGAGGGTTCAGAGGTGTGATCACGACAAATCACAACACACAACCCAGCCGGCGCCAGGTTTCCCTGCACTCTAGGTCTTTGTCCCCATACCAGCAAATGTAGCCACTCTCCGGGATCTGCTAGGACCTTTGCCTGTGGGGAGGGCGTATGCTTCTCCACTGCTTCTCCCCATGTGGCACATGGAACCCTCAGATCACGTTGCCTGCTCCTAGGAATTCACCCTACTTCCTCACCACCGCCAGGCACTGAACGCTGAAACTTCAGACTATGCTCCACTGTTTGTAGAATCCAAGTGGTATTGAAACCCTCTCCTTTCTTCCTGTCAATGGTTTTGGCAAACAGATTTCTTTTTCAGTCTCCTGAGAATATTTTCACTCATTGTCTTTCTTTCTCTCCAGCTACTTTTGGGGGGAGTGCTTTTCTTGCACCACATTCTCCCCCTTTCTCTTTCTCTTTCTCCTCTCTCTGCAAATATGGATCCCTACCCATCAAGGCTTTCTCTCTATACCTCTCTGCACTGCATACCTGCCAAGCTCTGTAGTTCAAGTTATGGAGACTGTAGTGTTAATCTTCATATCAATTTCCTAGGTGTTCAAAATGATTTGGTGCTGATCTAGCTGGGTTTAAGGGATAAGACAGGCTCAGGGTCCCCATACGGCTCCACAGTCTTAACTCTTCTCTAGATACCTTAATGTTATTCATTTCCAATCTAATTTCATTGTAGTAAAAACATATATTCTGTGTGATTTCAGTTTTTTAAAATATAGAGAGATGTCTTATGGCCCAGCACATGATCGATCTTGAAGAACGTTTCATGTGCATGTAAAAAATTTTTTAAAAGAATTTTAGCTCTTGGATGTTTAAGTCAAGTTGGTTGTTGGTTAATAACATTGTTCAGTGTTTCTAAATCCTGACTGATTTTTGTCTACAAATTCTGTCAATTCCTGAGAGAGAAGGGTGTTAAAGTCACCAACTGTGATTGTTATTAGGTACAAATGCATTAGAATTGTTACATCTTCCAAGTGAAATATTATGAAATGTTTCCCCTTACCTATCATAATCTGTTGTTCTGAATTCAACTTTATGAGATAGCAATATAGTTACTCCATTTTCATTATATTTACTCTCCACATGGAATCTCTTTTCTAGTGTTATTACTTTTAACCTCTCTGCGTCTTTATATTTAAAATGTATCTCCTATAAATAACATGTTGTAAGATCATGTTTTTTAATCCAGTCTGAGATTCTTTGTCTATGATTGTTCCCCTGATGGTAATGTGTTCCTTTTCTTTCCTGACTTCTTAAATTTTTTTCCCTTCATCTTTGGTTTTCAGTAGTTTGACTAAAATAGACTGAGATATGGTCTTCTCTTTATTTACCCTGATTGGCATTCTCTGAGTTTCTTTTATCTGTGGTTTGATATGATTCATTATTTAAAATTTTTTAAATGTTATTTCCTCAAAGATTTATTCTTCCCCATCTTCCCTGATTCTTTTCTTCTTCTTCTTTTTTATTTCTGGGACTCTACACTCTTGTTAGCACATGTCTTAAATACTGTTCTGTTTTGTTCCTTCTATTTCAGTTTGAGTAATTTCTATTTACCTTTCTTCAATTTCCCTGATTCTTCTGTTGACCTCAGTCTTCTGTGAAGATGATCCAGTAATTTTTCGTTTCAAATATTGTACTTTTTATTTATAGCTTGTGCATTAGTTTCTTTTGTAAGGTATCCATTTTACTACTGAGATTTCACATCTGATCACTCATTTCGACCATTTTTCCCGTTAATTCTTTAAGATATTGTTAACTGGTTAAAAGTCTGCTTAATCTACCATCTGGTTGTCTCATAATCTATTTTTGTTTTTGTTTTTGTTTTTTATCTAGTAATGTTGAGACTTTTGGTACTTTCTTCCTCTTCCTCTAGAAAACTGCTGTTTTTTGGGCTGGCCGGCAATTACATTACTAGCAGATCACCTTAATCCTGTGGGGTTCTTTTTCCTGTATTATATTTTCTTCTTATGCTGAAAACATATCCATTGTTTTGCTTTCTTTTTAAAGATTGTTAAATATCTCATATAGTCAGAGTATGTATTACATATACTCTAAAAATAATAATAAAATGAATACCTTAACACTTGAAGTGTACCCAACACATATCTTAAGAAATAGGTAATTACCAGTAGTTTAGAAGTGGATGGGGGTGCCTGGGTGTCTCAGTTGGTTAAGCATCTGACTCTTCATCTTAGCTCACATCGTGATCTCATGGTTAATGAGGTTGAGCCTTATATCAGGCTCTGCACTGACAGCTCAGAGCCTGCTTGGAATTCTCTCTCCCTCTTTCTTTGCATCTACCCCACTCGTGTTATCTCTCACTTTCTCTCTCTCTCTCCTCTCTCTCTGTCTCAAAATAAATAAATAAAATAAAAGATAAAAAGAAATATATCGATTGCTTCCTCCCAGTCACCACTTCCAAAGCCACCTCACCCTGAATTTGTGAAAATCATTGCTTTAAGCTTTACAATATATGTATGTAGGCCTAAATCATATACCGTTTCATTTTGACCACATTTTTATGTTTTTATAAACATATCCATACTTTGTGTTATCTTCTATAACATGTTTATTTCACTCAACATTAAATTTTTGAGATTCATCAATTTTGAAACATGAAACTATTTTTCATTAATTTGCATTGATGTATAGTATTCTATATGTGAATATAATACAGTATATTTGTTCATTGTACTGTTGATGATATTGAATTGCTTTCAAGTTTTATAATGTTTCCGTGAACATTTTTGTACATATTTCTTTGCGTACATGTGCAAGAATTTCTGTGGAATTAGTAGGATTGTCAGGTTCTAGGCTATGCACATCTTCAACTTTACTAAGTTACAATTGCCATTTATTTCTCAAACATTTTAAGTTTTACTAATTTGTGGATATCTTATTATAGCTTTAACTTTAACTTGAGGTTCATTCTGCTGTTCTTTTGTAGACTTATTAAATTATATGGTTACCTCAGTTATCACCATGATCACTAATGAGACTGAGCATGTTTCCAATATTTATTGGACAGTCATGGTTTCTCTATTTATTATGAAATGTCTATTCACATACTTTGCCCATTTTCCTCTTAGGTTGACTGTTTTTTTCTAGCTGAATCAAAAGTGTTCTCCATATATCATGGATAATAATCCTTTGTCCGTTATATATATTGTAAATATATATATATTTGTTAAATATAAATATATAAATATAAATATAAATATAAATAAATATATATAAATATATATATATTTGTTTCTGGCTACCTTTTCTAGTTTTATGGTATTCATTAATTGTTTAATTTCATAAGAGTCTAGGTTTACTAAAAATTATGTGACTCAGTCATGAAAACACAAAGGAACCCCTTTCTTTTTCAAACACTCTGACTCATCAGACTGAGACTGAGGATGGTGAGTGGCTGCCTGGAGCCCGTTCACAAGCTTCCACCTTTAAGTCTAATGCATTTTCTAATGTACCTTCTAAACTCTAAAATTTAGACTCTTTTGTGTTATTTGTATGATAACACTTATATTTTCTGTGCTTTGAGGCAGTTTTGTTTATTCCTTTCCAATTGTTATGATTCCAGTTTCTTTTCTCGTTTTACTGCACTGGTTGAATATATAGTAATAGTGGGCATCTTTTGCTCATTTCTCATTTTTTTAAAAACTTTTTTTATGTTTTTATTTATTTTTGAGAGCAGGAGAGACAAAGCATGAGTGGGGGAGGGGCAGAGAGAGAGAGGGAGACACAGAATCTGAAACAAGCTCCAGGCTCTGAGCTGTCAGCACAGAGCCCAATGCGGGGCTGGAACTCACAGACCGTGAGATCATGACCTGAGCTGAAGTCGGACGCTCAACTGACTGAGCCACCCAGGCGCCCCTCATTTCTCATTTTTAAAAGAATACATTTAACATCAGAATTGTAGAGAACTTACACTTTCATAGTAAAAAGGGTTGCCATAAAAACTTACGTCAATTCTGTGTCTGCTCTCTTGGTGGACAAGAGAGAACTCCAGACTGACAGTCGGTGACACAGCTCCTCTAGAAGGAATGTATGCCAGTTCTTCCAATCCCCTGGAGGTACTCTTAACATGTAATCACTATCAATTTTTCAATCACATTGATAGCATACATTCAGATCACAAACTCACATGAATTCTAGCTGATACTTACACATTCTGAAAGGATTTTTTTTCTTGATACCTACTATCAATTTTCAATAAAATTGGTATTTTACTTGGCCATGCTACAGTACCCACTTATTTTATCAAACACTAATCTATGTGTTGCTAGAAAGATATTTTGTAGATATAGCCATCATCTATAATCAATCGACTTTAAGTACAGGGGATAACCCTCAATAATGTGGGTGGGCCTTCTGGAGGAGGAAAATTTTTTTCTTTATACTTAAAGATTCTTCCAGCTAGTCCAAGAATTAAATTAGTTATCTTAAGAACTAGCGAGAGAAAAAAAAACCAGAAAGTTTAATTACATGCATATAGAAACCAAATAATGAACTTGAAATGCAAAGAAATGACCAAATCACGTAGCATTTATACATTTTTTAAAATTTTTTTTTAATGTTTATTTATTTTTGAGACAGAGACAGGGCATGAGCGGGGGAGGGGCAGAGAGAGAGGGAGACACAGAATCTGAAGCAGGCTCCAGGCTCCGAACTATCAGCACAGAGCCCGATGCGGGGCTCGAACTCACAGACTGTGAGATCATGACCTGAGCCGAAGTCGGACGCTCAACCGACTGAGCCACCCAGGCGCCCCTATACATTTTAGACAAAGAGACATAAATCTCTGAGGAATTGACAGGACAAAGAAAACTTACATTTGGGAGCTTAAAATAGTAAGAAATCCTAAACAGTATTTGGGCCTGTGTTAGTAAATTAGTAAAAGTACAAAGTTTATTTAGACAGCTTTCTTGTCCCTGTATTCCCTATTTCTGATGATAAGATTGTCTCTTTACCTCCTGGTACAGAAAGGGTACTTATCACATGGAGATCTATTTCCTGCTTTCTGGAGACAAAGGAGGGTCAGAATGTTCTTCCTGCACTGGCTGTTTCTTAGGCAACTTTAACTCAAAATAATCAATATGCCATGTGGCCCTTTGGGGGCAAGCTGCCTTAGGCCTCTAGAACTCATCCAATCAGTTAATTAAGCAAACACTGAAATTTCTTGGGAAAGAAGGAATTATGCCTTAAGATTGCAATACAGCAATCCTGCCTGAATTTCCTGTTTTATAGCTTTGACACTTGCTAGCCCTCATGACAATCACTTGTGCTAATTTCTTAAGAGAAATATTCCTCCCTCTTCCCCATCCACCTTTCTCACCTACTTGTTATCTTTCTCTGGAGAACCCTGATACATTTATTTATGTTATCGTCAAAGCAGAAGCTCAGTACCTCCATGGTTGAGCAGAAACTCTTAGGTCAAAAGCTAGCTTTGGCATTCAGATTTCTCCCATTTTCTGCTTTCACTTGACTTTTAATATTCGGCAGGCATCTTGGCTTTGTACCAGTTCAGGACTGCACTTTGCTAAGTTTTCTTTTTCATTGTTGCAACCATTTTAGTTGGCTCGATTCGAAGGGTCATTCAGAGTATATAGTCTGACATACTGACAGATATATGGAAGTTTATTAGATGCTGTTATTATTTTACAGGGAATCTGAGCCTTAAAAGAATAACTTGCCTAAATTTACATCTAGAACCACTAAGCATATATCCTGTGGTTGAGTAATTAAAAATACAAAAAAATTATGAGATGACTTTGTCAGGGAGGAAGAATTCTTGCCCCCTTCAAGGTCTCTCTAGTTGGACTAAAAATCAATTGACATGAGATTAACAGAAGAAAATCAAATTTAATAGCATATGTACAGGGAATCCCATACTGACATGAAAATTCCAAAGACAGGCAAATTAAGGTATACGTGTCATCTAAGGAGAAGGGGATAAGGGTCTGTAACTTTTAACTTCAAAGGAAAGGAATGCAATACACAGGGCAATAAAAAGAAGAGAAGGTGTTTAATAATTAGATGTTTGCTCTTCCATACAGGTGGGTCACTCAGATAAAATTTACCTCTGGTAATGCCCATTATTCTGGAAAGGACCCTCAGTTTAGATTCTTCTATATAGTTAGAGGGGCAAAAGTTTCTCTTGAGCCCACAGAGTCTTGATCACCTTCAGCTCAAAATAATCTTCATGCCAAAGTGGCCCATCTTGGGACAGCCTGCCCTTGGACCCTACAACTTCTATCAAGATGAGTAGAAAGAAGAGAAGAGTCCTAGATTTGTGGTTGGAGGTGACGGGTTCCAAATCTATCTCTTTCACTTGTCCTCAATATCTTTATTATTGAAGAGTTGAAATATAGAGACCATGCTTGATACTATTTAATGCTTCTTTACTGAATGGCATGGAGGCCTAAGGAGATCCTGTATTATGTTGAGAGAGTGGGAAAGGTTATTGGAGAAGAAGATTCCTGTACAGTCAATATTGAGAAGATTTTATTCTTCTGGCCTTTCAAGGCAATTCCAATTTGCATTTAGAAATCTTCCTGTTATTCGGTTAAAATAGCTTCCTTTTTTGAATAACTGAGTTTCCTCCTTTAAAAACGATCTGAGCTATCTCACTACATTGACTATTGGAGTTAGAACTAAAGTCTCTTAGGAAAACTTTTGCAATAACTTGGTTCTTAGACAACATGGCTACTGAAGTTTTTCAGTTCAGGGGAGAGGTTAACTTAGAAGTCTTTCCTGAATTGTGCTAATCCTACCGCACACATCAATTCTAAACCACAGCCTCTGACTCCGTTTGTTTTGCCTCCATTTTCTGCTGAGATCAAAATCTATTTTCATTGACTATGGATAAAAGAGGATGAACACACACACACACACACACACACACACACATTTACACAGCTCGTGTTCAGCTCTTCTGTTCATTTTCTTTTCTTCACTGTGTTTATCCAGAGCTCTCATTTCAGATACACAACAATGACAATTTACAAAGCACCTTCATGGTTGCATTCTATTTGACTTTTCACTCCTGTGAAGTAGACAGACTGGAAATTACGCCATCTTACCAGTGAAGAAACTGAGGCTCAGAATAGTTAAACTCATTTAGCTAAGGTCACTGCTCAGGGTCAGAGTCAAATCTAGAGCCTTGGGTGAGGTGATCTGGGAGACCCAAATCCCAGTGCAAATTCAAATGAAAGTCACGTGTCCTCATACAGCTTGCTTGGTGTCATCTCTGAACCTAAATGTCCTAGTTGTAAAAAAGAAGGAATGAACTAATTACCCCCTAAATTTTTGTGTGTATATAAAACTTACCTAGAGTGTTAATTTTAGGTGCAGATTCCCAATTTTCATCTCTCAGAGAGTGTAGTATGATAGACCTGAAGTAGAACCTAAGAATTTACATTTTAATGATTACCCAAGATGCAGATGGTCCAACGTGCATTCTTTGAAAACAGAATTATAATTTATCTGAGTCCCTCCAACTCTGACAATGATAAGTCCTATGATGTGACCATCACAGGGCAGGGCTGTAAATTGCACTAGTGTTTTGTGATTTGGCGACCAAGGTAGTCAGACACAGAAAACAGCACCCTGAATATGTCAATTTCCCTAAATTCTGCTTTCTCCTTTTTCACATGCAAAATGTAGATAATAATTCTTATGTGGGGGCAGGGAGTGGGGTGGAGACTGAAAGCTCCAACCCTCTGTAATCACACGGTTTGTTCCCCTGGCAATCTGCCCCCATCCTCAGGTGACTCCCAAAATTGTCTCATTAACACATTACAAAAGACATCTATAGGTCTCTTCATAATAAATTCCAAGAGTTTTAGGAGCTCTGTGCCAGGAACACAGATGAAGACCAAATATATATTACTTATAAATGACAATACCACAGGATATAACTTTATACTAACTGGCCTCTAGACTGCTATAGACTGAATTATGTCTCTCCCAAATTCATATATTGAAGGCCTAGACCTCAGTATGATGATATTTAGAGTGGGGCCTTTGGGAGAGAATTAGATTTAGATGAGGCAATGATAATGGCTCCTCATGATGGGATTGGTGCCCTCAGGAGAAGAGATGTGTTTTCTTTCTCCCTGCTACGTGAGGACACAGCAAGAAGGCAGCTGCCTGAAAACCAGGAAGAGGCTCTCGCCAGAACCTGACACTGCTGGCACCCTGATCTGACTGCCAGACTCCAGAACTGTAAGGAAATAATTATGTATTGTTTAAGCCACATAGTCTATGGTATTTAGCCCAAGATGATAAAGATGTAGATTTTTTGACTGCTCAGTAGATAACTAGCATTTATTTGATAAATGAATAAACAAAAGCCTTCTCTAAATTCTACAGCCAGACCCAGAAAAAGCAGCAGCACCCAGAAAGTTTTCTTCAAAGTTGCTCTCTCAATCCATGAGCATGAAATGCTTTTCCATTCCTGTGTGTCCTCTTCAATTTCTTTCAGAAGTTTTCTATAGTTTTCAGAGTAAGATCTTTTACTTCTTTAGTTAGATTTATTCCTAGGTATCTTGTTGTTATTGGTGCAATTGCAAATGGGATTGATAGCTTGATTTCTTTTTCTGCTGCTTAATTATTAGTGTATAGAAATGCACCAGATTTCTGCAAGTTGATTTTATATCCAACAACTTTGCTGAATTCATGTATTAATTATAGCAATTTTTCGGTGGAGTCTATTGGGTTTTCTACCCAGAGTATCATGTCATGGATTAGAATGACAAACATTATTAAAATGTCTATTCTACCTAAAGCCGTCTACACATTTAATGCAATCCCTGTCAAAAAACCCCAGCATTTTTCACAGAGCTAGAGCAAATGATCCTAAGATTTGTATACAACCACAAAAGACCCCAAATAGTCAAAGCAATCCTGAAAAACAGAACTGGAGGCATCATGATTCCAGATTTCAAGCTATATTATAATATATGAATTTGGGAGGGACACAATTCAGTCCACAGAAGTCTAGATGCCATTTAGCATAAAGTTATATCCTGTGGTATATTACAAAGTTGTAGTCATCGAGTCAGTATGGTGCTGTCACAAACACAGACACATAAATCAGTTGAATAGAATAGAAAATCCAGAAACGGGCCCACCCCTATATGGTAAACTCATCTTTGAAAAAGCAGGAAAGAATATCCAGTGGAAAAACGACAGTCTTTTCAACAAATGGTGTTGGGAAAACTGGACAGCAACATGCAGAAGAATGAAACTGGACCACTTTCTTATAGTGTATACCATATACCCAAAGATACCATACCCAAAGATAAAATCAAAATGGATGAAAGAAGTAAATGTAAGACAGGAAACCATCAAAATTCTACAGGAGAAAACAAGCAACAACCTCTTTGATCTCGGCCAAGGCAACTTCTTACTAGACATGTCACTGAAGGCAGGGGGGAACAAAAGCAAATATGAACCATTGGGACTTCCTCAAAATAAAAAGCTTCTGCACAGTGAAGGAAACAATCAACAAAACTAAAAGGCAGCCTACAGAATGGGAGAAGATATTTGCAAATAAAATATCAGATAAAGGGTTAGTATCCAAAATCTATAAAGAACTCATCGAACTCAACACCTAAAATCCAAATAATCTAGTTAAGAAAAGGGCAGAAGACATGAATAGACATTTTTCCAAAGTAGAAATCCAGATAACTTACAGACGCATGAAAAGATACTCAACATCATGCATCATCAGGGAAATACAAATCAAAACCATGAGGAGATACCACCTCATACCTGTCAGAATGGCTAAAATTAACAACACAAGAAACAAAAGGTGTTGGTGAGGATGTGGAGAAAGGGTAACCCTTTTGCACTGTTGGTGGGGATGCAAACTGGGGCAGCTACTCTGGAGAACAGTATGGAGGTTCCTCAAAAAACTAAAAATAGAACTACCTACAATCCAACAATTGCACTATTAGGTATTTCCCCAAAGGATACAAAAGTACAGATTCAAACAGGTACACACACCCCAATGTTTATGGAAGCATTATCAACAATAGCCAAACTATGGAGAGAGCCCAAATGTCCATCAACTGATAAATGGATAAAGAAGAAGTGGTATATATATATATAATGGAATATTAATCAGCCATCAAAAAGAATGAAATCTTGCCATTTTCAACTACGTGGATGGAGCTAGAATGTATTATGTTAAGTGAAATAAGTCAATCAGAGAAAGACAAATATATGATTTTGCTCATATATGTAATTTAAGAAACAAAACAGATGAACATATGGGAAGGGGAGAAAAAAGAAAAGAGAAGGAAACAAACCACAGAGACTCTTAGCAATAGAGAACAAACTGAAGGTTGATGGAGGGATGTAGATGGGAGATAGGCTAGAAGTATGATGGGTATTAAGGACGGCACTTGTTATCATGAGCACTGGGTGTTGTATGTTAGGAAAGAAACACTGAATTCTACTCCTGAAACCAGTATTGCATTACATGTTAACCAAAATTTAAATAAATTTAAAAACTGAAAAAATTAAGCCAAAAAAAACCCTAACCTAAAATAAAACGAAATAAATCATCGTTTTTTAAAAAAACTGCTCTCTCTGCTCCTGAAGAAAGCATTTCAAGGTGGGGAGTTCCCTGTTGCTGAGAAATCTCACGATATTCTAGTGTGTGTGTGTGTGTGTGTGTGTGTGTGTGTGTGTGTGTAGAATTGTCTAATCTACCAGTGCAATGTGTCAGAAAGAGCCCAAGATGTGCAGTAAAATAATGGAGTTTGGGGACATGAGGTTTGTGAGCCTGTGTGACCTTAGATAGACCACTCAACCTATCTGAGTCTCTGTAAACTAGGGGCAACAGAGTCCATCTCACATGATTGCTGTGGCACTCACAGATCTAAATCCCTGTGGAAGGAAGTCATTGTTGCTGCTTTAAGATATCAACCTACTTGAGAGTCCCTGACTCAGTGTTCCTGCCTCTGGCATCTCACACTGGTGAGCACAAATAGACTCTCCTGCCTCCTACAGGTAAGCAGCAGCCCTGCACTTTCTCTATATGTCATTTGGAACCAAAGTCTGGAGGTTTCCTTCCTAGACCTACAAGTGTTGCCTACATTCAGCACTTTACAAGTACCCTTGTGGTATCTTTTGGCAAGGGCTCACTGGTCTTTGTCATAGTTTCCACAAAAGAGTGGTAGAGTGCCCCTGTAACCCTACTGGACATCAGACTAGAAAAAAGTACACTGGCTTTGAAGTCAGATGGGCTTGTTCGTAGACTCTAGTCTGTTCCCTTACCAGCTGGGCCATCTTGGGCTCCTCATTGGCATTTATTGAGACCCACTTGGTCATCACCTTTCTGAAGCCACTTGCTTTTTTAAGAAAATACCAGAACATTAAGAGAAATAAAATGTGTTAATTAAGACCAACAAACAATTTCATACTACTAAAAGGACTGTCATTCCATCACTGTTGTAAACACAATGAATCTCCCACAGCAACTATCTTATAGATACAGATGAAGACACTGAGGTTCCAAGAGATTAATTGATCTATCCTAAGACACCAAGTTTATTTTTATTTCTATTATTTTTGTTGTCTATTTTAACATCACCTTAGAAACAAGGAAAAACCCATCATGGTAGAGGAGGAACGGATGGGTGTAGAGACAGGCGTCGGAGAGAAAAACCAGGAAGTAATTCCCATGGACTAAGGCAATTCTGCTTCAGGGAACCTCCAGCTGACTCTCAGATCTTTTGCTGGGATCTAACTCAGCCTGAGCCCCTCATACTCTAGGATCATCCATGTAAGTGTAACCTGAGGGCATCCTTTTGCCCTTACTCATGGAATCATTTTCTCACTTTCTTGCTCACTCACACAAGCTATTAAGCAACTACCACTTTCAGGAATGAGCTCAATCCTGAAGACACAAAGGTAGATGGACACAGGTCGTAGCCCTTCTGGAACTCAACTTCTAGTGGAAAAGCAAACTGATAACAATATCACTAGTTTATGAACCATGTCACAGATATTTATTGATCCCTTACAAGCTGGAGGAGCATCTCCAAATAAGACAGAATGTCAGCCTCCTCAAAGCCCACAACTTCACAGGCAATATTGGGAAATAAGGCAAAATCCTAACACAGAATGAGAAGCAAGAGTTCCCAGGGTCTCAAATCAAGGATCTCCATCTTAGAGGATGGAGGAAGGGTAAACATAAGATGTGATGTTTGAGCTGGGTTTTAAGTGCCATCAGGTTATCAGGCAGAGGAGCAAAGGAAGGAACACTCAGGGAGATAGAACAGCATGTTCAAAGGCAGACCTGAGAATAGGTCTTGTATATTCAGGGAACAGGTGTGTTGGCCAGTCAAGAGAGAATCAAGGGGATGAGGAAGGATGGGAGGGAGGTCCGAGCACAGAAAATGAAGTGTCTGGTATCCCAAGATAAGAAGTTTTCATATCACCCTATGGGTAACAAGAACCCAACAAGGGCTTGACAGGTCAGACTTGGTTTTTTGTTTGATTGATTGATTGTTTCCTTTGTTTTAAGAAAGGTTACACCATCAGCACTATGAAAAATGAAGAAGCAATAATGTGACTAATGAAGTTCTTGAGTGAGAAATGATGGTATTAACTCAGGTGAGGGAAAGGAAAGGAAAGATTAGAGTCAGGAGACATTTCTGAGCTCAAAACCAGAAGACTACAGCTAATTTCTTGTAAGCACTTCATCTGTATTATCTTGTGCAGTCCTCATAATAACTTTGGGGCTTAGATGTGGCTCCAGTGTCAGTCCAGCTCCAAACTGTAAGCCCTGAACCAGTAGCAGTACTGCCTTCCATACTAGCTGTGGATAAAAAGGAGGAAGAAAGAGAGCCATGGAGTTTTACATCTTGGAAAGGCTTTGGGGGAAAGGAGGTATGCTCACTGCTGGACACGTGAGAGCTAGGACGGCCATTGCTCAGACCATTGCACAAATGGATCTGGAGCTCAGAGAGGAATCACCGTCTATCATTAAGGAACCGCAAACTAAAATAGTTATGAGATACTATTATGCCAGGGTCCAGTTCCAGCAAATCTGGGGGTCCCTGAAGGATGGACGGTCAGGCAAAAGGAAATGAGAGAGCCACAAGAGAGATGTAGTCTGATGACCAAGCAGGCAGCCCTGGCAATTCTGGCATCTCCGCCCTGCTGGTCTCAGTGTCTTCATTTAAAAGGTAGTGAGTGACATTACATTAATGAGTGACATTCCATAGTTTGATCTCTTTAACAATAATGCTTTTTTACCAGCAAGGTGGCAACTTCCTCAATCCTGTATGTTGGTTTCAGGTTAATTAACACATAAATTTAGGGTGGGGGGAGAGAACAGGGTGTTTCTTTAAGGCCTTAATGTTAATTATCTGTAAACAGGAGAAATCAGGGCATTGCTTTGAGGGCTATACTTCCAACTACAATGGGGGAGGTGCAACCCATCCCCAAGTTGCAACGTCAAGGTTACTTCTGGCTAGGCTACTCTCATTCAGATGTAATCCATCAAAGCTTCATGCTCCAGGTCCTTCCCTTTTATCTAAATGCCATAAAACAAATGAGTGTTACATTCCTTGGGGCCAAGGAGAGTAGCTCAAGAGACCCAAGCCTGAAAAATTATTTAGAAGGAGGTCAGACTGGGCGCCATCTTGGCCGGCGGGAATTTTGCTTCAACCTTTTCCACACAGGGAGGGGTCTCAACTTGTGAGCTCAAAATGGCTCCCAACACTACTACTTATCTATTGGGATGCCTAGAATCTGAAACAAAAACTGAGCTAGAGAGGATGTGGAGCAACAGGCGTTTCGTTCATTGCTGAATGCTTTGAAATCACAAAATAGTATGGCTCTTTTGGAAGATAAACTCACAAAGTTAGATACAGCCTTAACATATTAACTAGTAGTCATGCTTCTAGGGACCTATCCAACTGATTTGAAAACTTACGTACAGACAAAAATTTGCATGCAAATACTTATAGCAGTTTTATCCATAATCTCTAAAAACCAAAAGCAACCAAGATGCCCTTTGATAGGTGACACAAACTGTGGTACATCGATTACTCATCAATTAAAAAGAAATGGACATGGGTGGCCCTTAAATGCATATTGATAAGGATAAGAAGATGGTCTGTAAGGGCTATATTCTATATGATTCTAATTATATGGCATTCTGAAAAAGGCAAAACTGTAGAGATAGGAAAAAGATCAGTGGTTGCCAGGGGTTCAGGATTTGAGAAGAGGGCTGAGTAGGTGAACTAGAGAGGATTCGGGGAGAAGTGAAACTACGCTGTGTGATACTGCACGTGTGCTTTGTCAAAACCCTTTGAACTATGTGGTAGCAAGAATGATCCTAAGTGTATACAATTTAAAAAATAATTTAGGAGGTAAGAAGAATTCCAAAATAGAATGCATAATGTAATTTTAAAATCTAACTGTGTTACAAATTGATGACACAGCATCAGTGAAAGGTGTGTGTGTGTGTGTGTGTGTGCGCACGTGTGGGGTGGCGGAGGCCAGTAAGGCTGGAGTGAAGTGAGAGAGAGGAGAGGTAGTAGCAGAGGTGGCTGGAAGCCAGACAAGGAGCCAGTGTGTGTAAGGTCTTTGAGGCCATATAAGAACTTAGGCTCTTACTCTGAGTGAAATGGGAAGCCATCAGAGGGTTCTGAGTAGAGGAGAATTGTGATCTGACTTGTATTTTAATAGGATCTCTCTGGCTTATGTGTTGAGAATAGGTTCCAGGGCCGAGGACAGCAGATTCAGCAGATCAGTTAGGAGACCAGTGCATCATTTCAAGTGACAGATGGTGGTGACCTCAACCAGAGTGGCAGTAAAGGAGGCGCTGACAAGTGGCCAGATGTGGAATGTATTTTGAAGGTAGAGTCAGCCAGATGAAGAAAATGAGAGAAAGAAAGGGGTTGTCCAAGAGCTTCGGCCTGAGCAACTAGAAGCATGGTATCACCCTTTACTGAGCTGGGGAAGACTGGTAGGAGCAGTTTTAGAAGTTCTATCAGGAGCTCAGTTTCAGGCATGAATATTTATGATGCCAATAAATATCCCAGTGGAGAAAAGCACAGATTTAGAATTGGAACTCTGTGTTCAGAAAAGACGTTTTGACTAGAAATATAAATCTGGGAGGTAAAGTGATTAGTTAAAAAGGCAGATCCCAAAGGAGCCCAGCAGGAAATCAAGGGAGGGAGTAGAAAGTTGGACCTTAACAGAAGAGGGGACTCAACACCCCAAAGGCTGATATGAAGAGAGCTTTGGGAATGGGGTCGCAGGCATATTGGCAAGGTTTCAGGAAGGCAAGAGTAAGAGGGTGGGGAGGGAAGCCTGGAGAAGGAAGTGGAATGTGGGGCTGTTTGTGAGGGCCAAGGAAGCAGAAGCTGACCAAAGCAAGCAGCTTTGTCTCAGGGCAGCGCTGGGAACCCGTCAGGCTGGCGGGCCAGGCTCCTCTCTGACCTCCGTCTCAGGACAGGCCACCTTGCCGCTAGTATCCTGATGTACCAAGAAGTTTTGTGGCCACAAGTACAAGATGCCAACGCACAATACACCCCTGCAGCAAGCGCCCCGCAGGTGTGCATGCGTCTCCAATCATTCTCCCGTCCTCCCTCTGCCTGTGCCTGCCAGGATTTATGTGCCGGCCCCAGGTGCTCCAATTCCTTACCCACCAGGGCTTGCACGGGCTCCACCCTGGCCAGGGGATCAGCCTGCCTGCACCACCTCCTGGTCGAGCGGGGGCAGGATTCCAGCTCCCTTCTGCTGCTGTTCCCTCACCCACCTTCTACCCTCACGTCTGTGGGAGTCAGAGCACACACTGGGACCCCTATACCTGGAAAATATTCAGGTCACCTAAGTCAACCCCACTGCTGCAGAGAAGATACGAAGGCTGGCCATTCATTCCACAAATACGTGTTGGGCTGCCATTATGTGCTACTGTACCTGACACCGTCTCAGGAACTAGGGATCCACTGGGGAGGTTAGCTTTAGCTAACATCCGGTGAGGAACAGTTATAAAATGAAAATAGAAGAATTAAGATATAGTTCCAAATCAGGCAGTGTTGGAATGTGGCAAGTTCCGAGTGAGTACATGGCCAGTGGATAGTAGGGGGAGAGTTTCTGGATGTTCAGGCCAGGAACTAAAGAATGCATAGAAATTGACCAGGCCAAAAAAAAAAAAAAAAAAAAGGAGGGGACTGTGGGAGAACATTCCAGGCAGAAAAAGCCCTGAGGACCACAGGCCATGACCAGCAGGACCCTGTCTCAACTCAAGTCACTTCCTTAGTGCATCCCCCTCCTATCTCCAGATGAAAACCTCCCTGAGTGAGGTTACTCAAGTGTGGGAATACTTGGTTACACTTCAGCGTACTTGTAGCATTGCAAGTTCTTCCTCTTTTCCCCTTTAAATACCAACACAGAGTATTCCATTACCTAAATTTGACAGAATAACAAGCCAAAAGAGTTCAACAAGTATCCTTGGCTTCACTGGGCCAATCCAAGCCAAGAGTCTCTGATTTTAAGTAGCAACGTACCTTTAATTTCCTCCAAATGCCAGACATCTACAGGGCATGAAGCTCTATCTACCCTCTACAAGCCACGCATCACTCAGAAAAGTCCTTGGACCTGTCATATCTGGCTTACTATGTATATACACTATTTCCTGTGTGCCTGGGTCAGTAACAGGCTGGTGCGCCCAAAGGTAACTTGAAGAATTCGGGGCCACATCCAGATCCATGGCCACCAGACCAGAAGATGCACACCTAAAATATGAATACCATGACATGTATGTGAAAAGAACAAGAAGGGAGAATAGTTAAGAATGGAGTTGGGGTGCCTGGGTGGCTCGGTCGGTTCAGCGTCCGACTTCAGCTCAGGTCATGATCTTGCGGTCTGTGAGTTCAAGCCCTGCGTCAGGCTCTATGCTGACGGCTCAGAGCCTGGAGCCTGCTTCGGATTCTGTGTCTCCCTCTCTCTCCCTGCCCTTCCTCTGCTCATGCTCTGTCTCTATGTCTCTCAAAAAGAAATAAATGTTAAAAAAAAAAAAAAGAATGGAGTTAAATTTAGTGAAAAAAAAAGAATAAAAATTCCATTTTGGGGGTTCATAAGAATACTGATAAAAAATACTGATGAAATCATGACTGTGGGTGCTCCATAATGAAATGGACTAATTGATAGGAATGAACACTGCATTGTCACACCACACACACACCACATACCACACACACCACACACATCTTCCACACACACACCACACATACGCACACACCCCCACATACCACACACACATATACACCACACACACATACCGCACACCACACAGACACAACACACACAACACACACATACCATACACACACCACCACACACACACCACACACATATGTACCACACACGTACCATATACACATATACTCCACACACACCACACACACATATGCACCACACGCATACCACACACATCTACCCCCACACTCCCACCGACCACACACACCACACAAACCACACACACACTTTAGCCAGAATTTGTCCCTCCCTTTAGCATGTGCAGAATTACAAGGAGCAAGCGATCAGTAGCACTCACTATAATATTTGTAGTCCCTGCAAAAACAGCAGAGATTGGTGGCTGCCGTATGATCATCATCCTTGAGATAAATTTCTAGAAAAACGATTCTGGGCAATGGTGGTGCAGGGAGAGGCCTCAAGTTAGGTTCTTGACCACATCTCCTCAGTTATTCATCTGGAAATGGGAGCACAGTGCCCTCCTTGCACCGTTTTGCAAAGGTTAAATGGGGCAATGTATGTAGGAGCGCCTGGAGCTGGTTGCCCAATGCCTGTGGATGCCTGGGAGGTGAGGTGACCAGGAAGGATTTGAATAAAATGCTGAAGATGAAGAAGGAGCTATGGCTCATAGACGGTGACGAAACAAAAATCCAAAACATTTCAACAGATTTTAACCATGAGGAAATACTCTATAACACTAAATCAAGACAAACCGGAGTCCCACACTTAGGTTGAAAAATGGGCCTGGCGAGGGCACGGAGGGGTAAGATGTGGGTGAGTGGCCGTCGTGATGGAAAGATCCACTGGCCAGTGGGGCAGACGGTGTAACCAAAAGGCAGTCTTGGAATGCATTGCTAATATTATTTTTAATTGAAGTATAATTGACATGCAACGGTATGTTAGTTTTGGGTGTACGACATAGTGATTCAACAATTCTGTTCGTTACTCAGTGCTCCCCACAGTGAGCGTCGTCAACGTCTGTCACCACATGTTGTTACAGTATTACTGACTATATTCCTTATGCTGTGTTCTCAGCTCCGTGACCGGTTTATTTTATAGCGGGAAGTTTGCACCTCTTAATTCCCTTTATCTATTTCACCCATGCCCCCACTGACCTCCCCTCTGGCAACTACCAGTTTGCTCTCTGTGTATGAGTCTGTCTGTTTGTTGCTTTGGTTGCCATTGCTGCCACTGTTACAACAGGAATTCAGAACTACACCATTTACTCAGGAGTTTGCAAGTATCACCTTACAAATTAAAGAATATTGTTGGATCAAGAGAAGTAATTGTTTCAGTGAACTTTGTCTGAGTAAGGGACCCCTGGGCATTTTTTCCACACATTATAAAAGGAGCAACCTAGAAAACAGTCTGAAGAACAGAAACTCACCTCAGGGCTGGCACGCACTCACTATGTGACCTTAAGAAGGTGATGTAATCTCTTCAAGCTCAGCCTCAGTTTCTGCAGCTGTCAGAGACCTAGAGAGCTGTCTTGAAGATTAAATGAAATCACGTATATCATATGCCCAGCAGAGTCTGCATGAAGAAAAGACCACTGAGTATTAACAGGCACTGAGCTATCCCAATTATCCACGCATGGGTGTCCACTCTGTGGGTCTGCTGTGATCTGGTCTGATGCCAGGTCAGTTTCCTTCTGATCCCTCCATCTTCACACCCTGGGCTCCCTCCCCCTCTCCTACCCTCCTCCGTCTGATGAGCCAGCGGGAGGGACCCCATCCAGGACAGACCAGACAAACGAACCGCACTTGCCACTTTCTGCAAGACAAGTCATTAAACAATCACAGCCCTTGTTCTTGTTTGCAGTTCTGCATGTCTAAAATGTTTACTGAGTACTTACTATGCACCAGGAGGAGATACAGACATGAATGGGGAAACATGGTCCCCACTCTCACAGCATTCAGAGTCTAGTTGGACCATATAAAACATGTATACACACGAGAACACACGCAGATTTGTAATTATGCAAAAAATAATTACAAATGCACAGCGCGCCAAAGAAGAACTGGATAGGAGAATCCTAATTTGGGGGCCTCAAGAGATGGATTCTCACAAGTAGGAACTCATGAGCTGAGCCTGGAGGATGAGTTAAGAAATTTCCCAGCTCACTTCACTTACGGACAGTTGCATCAGTCTTGGGTACCAAAGGGCTCCCGGTCACCCTGAGAAGGAACCCCCCGCTCCCTACCATGGGGAGGCACTTATGCTAGCCTCTGCAGAAAGTCCCCCAGGAGTCCCTGCCACACCTCACAACACCTCCCACCCCCACCTACCCCTCTTCCTAGGTAATAACATCTTCCCTTCTCTCCCAAGCATTTCTAATTAAGACCTTGCCCTTAGTCAGCCCTATCGGGCAGAACCTGCTGGGCCAGAAACACCTGTCCCACTTCTGCTTCTGTGTGGCTCTAAGCTCTGGAAAATGTGTGCCTTCTCCAGAGCCACCCCATCTTTGGCTGGTATCCTGGAAGCCCTGGGGCAGGGTGGGGTGAAATTGCAGGGGTCTAGAGTCTCAGACCCCTTTTGGCTCTTTTTTTCATGCTGCCATATTCTGGGTGCTGGAGAAAGGAAAAGAGAAAGGGCAAAATCAGGGCAGACACAGAAGCAGAAGGGTGAACAGAGACAAAAAATGAGAAGCACTGAAGAGCAGAGGGGGAGGCAGCATGAGAGAAGGAACAAAAGACAGGCAGAGGTGGGAGGAAGACAGATACTAAAGAGAGAGAGAAACACAGCCAAAGTGGGGAAGGAAGAAGCCAAAGAGAGAGGAAGAGCCAGGGAGCACAGGTGGGGGCCAGGCAGGGGAGTGAGGTCACAGACTCTTCCAAGGGTAGTAAGGGAACTTTGGTGGTGAAGAATGTCTTTCCCAAATCTCACTGATGGGGACGGGGCACTGGAAGGTGGGAGCAATGAATAGCCTGCAATGAAGATGGAATTAACCTGTGTGAAATCCGATGGGCTACAACAGAGGGTAGTTTCGGTCAGTGTGACGACATGGGGATTTTCCACTCTGACAAGTATCTCAAGCCCAGCTGAGGAAACAGCGGCCGCCCTCCCAGGCCGGAAATGTGTTCACCCAGCCCTGCCCAGGCGTGGCTCCTGCCCTTCCATTGCAGACACAAAGGTGCCCTCGGTGTGCTCCTGGATCCTGAGCCCTGACAGATGAGGCACAGCCTGGAGCGTCTAGGTTGGGAGGGAGATGGGGGCCGGCAGTGATGAGTCACCAAGAAACCCAGGTAAAGTTCATGGGCACCTGGGGGAGGAAAATGTGATTTCTGGTCTCAAGAAGCAAGAAGCCTTCTGGAAGAACTAGCCTGGATAAGTGTCTTAAAAGCTGGTGGAATTGCAGTAGTCAAGAGCAGGACAGGGGGAGTGTGGGCAAAGGCTCCGAGATGGGCAAGCCCAAGAAACGAGCCCATGTCTCGACAACTTGGGCTCATTCTACGGGAAAAGGCAACTTGGAATGAGACTGTAGAAAGCCTGGTTGCCATGCTGAATTGTTTACTTTACTCTGTCAGAAAGGAGGGACCATAAAATAATTTTGACCAGAGGCGTGAAAGAAACGGTGCCACACTCCTTCCTTCCTTTAACTCACTGAGTGAACTTGAACAGGTGATCTGGCCCTTTGGGGTTCAACTTTCGATAAAATGTGGGGTGTTAGCCAGATGAGTATTTTATTCTAGAATCAAAGAAAACTTCGTTTGGCATTCTTCCCCCAGCCTACAGTTGTTGACAACTGACAAGATGAGCTTTCGAACCCCTTACAACCTGACAGCCAGGGACTGTGAAACAGGTGTGTCCCTCCTTCACCATGGGCTTCGCCACGGGCTCCTTCAGATCTGCCGAGGCCTGTGCGCCACAAGTTTCAGGCCGCCCTGTTCTGGGAGTGCCAAACTGCCAGGGGGCTGCCTGGACCGGTGCCTGCAAAGGCACATCCTTCCTGCTGCAGATAGGACTCACAGATACTGAAGGAAGGAGAAAGTTCTTCTCTACCCTCGAGGTCTTTGCTGGACTAGGAATTAAATTTACATGACACAGTTTAACAGTAGGAAAAAACCCAAAGTTTTATTAAGTGCGCGCCGAGGCCGGGAATGAAATTAAGACCAAAGAAGTGACGAGGCAGACAGTTTTTATACTTTTCAGACAAAAGTCTGACAATAAATCTGTGAGGTATTGACAGGACAAGGAAAACTTAATGTTGGGAGCTTCAATTCATAAGGGATTCTAAACAGATTTTGGGCTGGGGTGGAAAATTAGTAAAAAGTAACAAGGGTTGTTATACAGCCTTCTCGCCTCTAAACTGCCCACCTCTGACGATAAGCTTGTCTCTTTCTCTCCTGCTACAAGGAGGGTACCTTTCACATGAGAGATGTATTTATTCCTTCTTTCAGCGGGGTGGAGGAAGGTCTGAGTGTCCTTCCTGCACAGGCTGTCTCTGAAGTGCCTTTTTAAAATGTTTATTTATTTATTTTTAATTTTTTTTTAGTGCTTATTTTTGAGAGACAGACAGAGTGCGAGCAGGGGAGGGGCAGAGAGAGAGGGAGACACAGAATCCAAAGCAGGCTCCAGGCTCTGAGCGGTCAGCATAGAGCCTGATGGGGACTTGAACACACAGACCGTGAGATCATGACCTGAGTGGAAGTTGGACTCTTAACCAACTGAGCCACCCAGGCGCCCCTAAAATGTTTATTTTTGAGAGAGAGACAGAGAGACAGAGAAAGAGAGTGGGAGCAAGGGGGGAGGGGCAGAGAAACAGGGAAATGGAGGATCCCAAGCAGGCTGTGCTGCCAGCAGAGAGATGATACAGGACTCAAACTGGCAAACCTCGAGATCATGACCTGAGTGGAAGTCGTCCGTTTAAAGGACTAAGCCACCCAAGTGCCCCTGACATGACTTTTAGTTAGAATAATCAGTATACCCAAGAGGCACACTTTGGGGCAGCCTGTTCTTGACCCCGACACAAGCTACTGCCTGCTGCAAAAATCACAGCAATAGCAACAAGAATAACCAAACCTCCGCAAACTTTAATGGAAACATTATCACATGCCAGCCATGGGGTCTAAGACATTAACACATTTCAATTCACTTAATCCTCACAACAACCCTCTGATGTGGTGACTAGTACTATGAACCCTGCTTTCCATGATGAGGGGGAGTCAGGAAGAATTCTTCTATACTGAGGACTCAGAAGAGCCAGCTGCATACAATGGGCTGCCTCAGAATTTGCCTTTAAAAAAGCATTTGAGGGCGCCTGGGTGGCTTAGTCGGTTAAGCATCCGACTCAGCTCAGGTCGCGATCTCGCAGTCTGTAGTTTCGAGCCCCGCGTCGGCCTCTGTGCTGACAGCTCAGAGCCTGGAGCCTGCTTCAGATTCTTTGTCTCCCTCTCTCTCCCCCCCTCCCCCACTCATGCTTGGTCTCTCCTGCTCTCAAAAATAAATAAAAATAACATTAAAAAATAATAATAATAAAAAATAAAAAGGCATTTGACAGCTGAGTGCTCTGTTTTTACTCAGATTGTATGGGTGAGACCAATAAAAGTGAATAATACGGAGGAGACAGTAACCCAGACCACACGGTGTGGTTGATTTGAAGAGGCCTTGATGAGTGCTGGTGGAGATGGGGAAGTCGACAGTCCTGTTCACAGTCTGCCTGGGGCAGGGGCGAGGGGAGGCCAATGACACTCTGAGGCCTGGGCATGAGGTTTGAATCAAAGGGACAAACCCGTCCTCAATCAAAGGCAGGATTGGGAGAAAAGTCAAGAAATGTGAATTTTTATTATGAGACTATTTCTTAGCATGTTACGTCCACCTTATTGGCTACTCACTGTGTGAAGGGCTGGGAAACTCATCCTTGATGTTTTAAGGGACAGGGAAACATTAGGTTCCTCTGGGAAGTTGTGTCCCCGGGGAAGGAGCCTCTAAAAGAGAGAGCCCAGGGGGTTCTCCTGGAGCTACCTCTGATAGCTGTGTAAATCAGGAAGGGGTACGGGCCTCGGGCCTCCGTGACCCTCTAGATAAATTATTCCTTCCTCTGCTTACATGCCAGGTGCCCTGAGGACACATGACGAAAGGACAGCAAATCCAGTGAGATCACAGGGACACTCTCTGAAAAGGAAAAGGACTGTAAAAACGAGAGGCTATTAAACCTACCTTGTTGAAGAGACGTAAAACACTCTAAGGGCAAAGACGCAGTACAGATACAAAGGTGGGGGGCGGGGCAGGCGGAAGTCCCTATTTCTGGCTACTTCTCTTTATCCCTCCCCTTCTTCCTGTCTGTCCTGCCCGCCCCCGTCCTGTTGCCAGATTGGGAGAAACAAGAGCCAGCTGATATACTTCCAGTGAACAGCAAAATACTGTCTCCCGCAACTGAAAGTATCTGACTTCCCTCTGGGCAGCAGGAGACCTGGTCAGGAGGGCTGCAGAGTGCCAGGCTCTGGGTCCCCACTGAGCCCCAAGGCCAGTGGGCACAGCTGGGCAAGGCAAGGCTGCAGGCACAGGTGGCTTGTGTGGACACAGCCCAGCTGGGCCTGCAGCAGTACTGGCTCTGCCCTCAGGGAGCTTGGGGAGGACAGGACACAGCAACCATTACAGACAAGAGACCAGAGCTGGCTCTGAGCCTCACTCAGACTGGGAGGGGCAAGAACACAGAGAAAATGGCAGGATGGGGGACAGTCCCAGAAGGTGTCCCCAAAGAGCGGGGGTGGCAGCACAGACTGGAAAGGGAAGCAGGGACTCGACCCACACATTTGTTTATTCATCCACCTCTCCAACAAACATCTGTAGCATCTGTAGCACATACAAAACTCCAGACACTGCTGAGGAATCAAGGACATGGGGGCAAATAACCTGGAAACCCCACAACCCAGTAGAGAGAACAACCACACCTGTACACAGTGAGCACTGAAATAAGGGCTGCATCCACATGTGGGCATGTTGGTGTGTGAGCAGAGAGGGGCTCTGGGCCTTGACCTGGGTCCTGTGGGCGGCTTGGGGCTGCTGGACAGGTGGCAGGGGAAGGTACACGGGGCAGAGGGGCAGCCAGAAAGGGAAAGAGAAGTCAAACAAGGATCAGCCCATCTCCCCACCTGGCTTAGGAGCTGGGTGCCCAGGGGAGGGGACGATGAGGAGTGAGGAAGGTGGGGCTCACTCAGAGGACTGTGTATGCCCAGCTCCAGGTTTTCGGGCTGCTGGGGGGTGGTGCTAGCAGGAGAGGATCATCCTAACCCAAGAAAGGAGGGACAGGATGGGGCTTACGTGGAGGGGACACTAGGTGTTGAGTCAGGATGGAGGGTGAGGACAGGGGAGGCCCAGAAGCCAGGCGGGAGAAGCAGTTTCATTGTTTGAAATGAGGCCAAGTCTTAATGATGTTGTACAAAGCTTGCCCAGGAGACAGTGTATTGACAATGTCACTGTGCCCCACCAGCAGGTAGTTGGGAGTTAAATACCCCTTGTCCACTGCACACTGGATCAGGTTCTGGGCTGCCTCCAGGGCTGCGGCATTGGGCGGCTTTTCTGCAAAACACATTTTATCCATCAGTTAGTAGGGTCTCAAGGTTACTTGCTTAGGGAAGGGACAAGCACCTAGATTCCAGTCTCCCTCTGTCCCCACCCCTGACACCACCACCATAGCCAACAAATTCATGTTAATTGTGGCAGCCAAGCACAAAGAGAAAACAAAGTCATTTTGTTCTCTGATTCCTCGTTGTAAAGATCCTTCCAGAAAGTTCAAAACTTCCCTGGAAGAGAGCTGGAGTACAACGCAACACTCCTCAGCAAGCACTGTGAGGCAGACGTGGCACCACTGGGCCATCCACGGCTTTGCCTAGCAGGCAGTGGTGCTCCCCAACATTGTCGCCACAGTCACCAGAGAGGAGAAAACATTTGCCAACTGAGCCATAGAAACACCATGTTTGCAAAGGATGGTCTTCTCTCTTGCTCCATGCTTGCCTTGGGTATGGCTATAAAGACAGAGCTGATTATGGGGATAGGTGGATTTGGGGAAAGGTTCTGTCTGGCAGGGACTCTGAGGGACTTGCGTCCTATATTAAGAGTCCACTTTAAAGCTAAAATGTTCTAACCACACTGCAGGTACCATAATATTGTCCTCTCCCCCATGCTTCTCAGACATTGTACATGAAACTTCATCCCCCCAGAATGCTCTCTGCCCCATGCTCACCCCTTACCTACAAAGTTGCCTATGAAAGCAATTCCTAGGGCAATATCGTTGTATCCATAGGTGTGAGAGCCTTGGATATTCCAGCCAACTCCTTCATACACACCACCATCCTGCCCCACCAGGAAGCTGGGGTTGGACAAAGGAAAAGAGAGAAAGTCACTCCTGGAAGGAGAATTAGCTTCATTCACTCCTTGAATCATTAATTCATTCTTTCTTCCATTTATCAGGTATAGAGTGAACATCTCTTATGTGCCAATGTGTACAGAGACCAAACAGCAACAACAACAACGACTCCATAGTTGCCAAACCTAAGAAGTGAAGATAATCACAAGCAATAACTGCAACTTTGATCCATTCCAACATGGTCTTTGTCCCCACAACTCCACTGAGTCTGGCACAACCAAGGTGACCAGTGACTGTCTTGACACTAGCACAATGGAAACTTGTTTTTGTTCTGGTTACGTTGACCCTGTTAGCCACTCTCTTCCTTCCATGTTCTCTCCCCAGGGCTTCCAGGAGCCCACACCCTCCTATTTTCCTCTAGTCTGCTGCTCCCCCCACCCAGGACCCTCTACCATCCACCTCCCTTTCCTCAAATATGGTGCTCCTCAGGACTCTGATTTCTCCTTCTGTCTTGTCACTCGGCATATTCTCCTGGGACAGTTGCCCAGTCCCATGGCTTCAATTACTATCTGTAAAAACCAACATGCCCAAATGAATCCATCTTCTTCTGCCATTTTCTCAACCAAAAAAATGGACATCATCTGAATGCCCCCCTCCCTCTCCCAGTCCCATCCAATCATTGGTCATGGCTTATCATGATACATGACATGTGGCTGTACCTCTGACCTTGATTCCTCCACTTCTAATCCATTCCTGGAACAGCATCGAGTGCTTTTGCTAAAATGCAAATCCAATCATGAGGCATGACTTCCAGTTGCCTTTCAAATAGAGTCAGTCTGTCAGGACCAATTCAACATGCTCTGATATGGTCTCTGTTGGCTTCTCCAGACTTACCTCTCACCAGTCCCCTTGCTGCAACGTATTTCTAGATATGAATTAAGCTCCTTTTAGTTCCTCAAGGATATGTCCTCTCTGGACCACAGACCCTTGGGCATGCTGCCTCCCTTACCTGAAGCACTCCTCACCCTACTTTGCCTCACTAATCCCCACTCCTTACCCACATCAGAGCCTTGAGGCCCCTCCCTCTGGAAGCCCTTTCCAGTCACTGCCCACTCCACCAAAGTCTTGTTAGAGGGTCATCCTCTGCATATCCTGTTCCTTAATTGTCATGGTGTCTAATGCAAAGGATTATCATTACTGTTCACCGTACTGTACTGTACACTGTACTGTATCATTAGTGTTCTCTGTACTACTCCATGAGGGAAGGAGCCATATCTATCTTGCTGAGCACCAGGCATATAGCAAACACCCAATAAATATTGGTTAAAATGTTAGAAAATGGTGATCAAGAAGGTCCTAACTGGAGCCCATTCAATGTTAGAGATAACACACCATGAGGCTGGAGTGAAAGGTGGATACCGTAAAATCAAGGAAAGAAGACGAAGCCTTTGAAGACTGAATGAAAAAGAAAAACTAACATCCCCTGACCATCTCATATTTTCCATTTGAATTTCCAAATTTATAAACAATTGTCTTTTGTCTGTGCTAAATAATCATAGCAAGGCTGTGGGAAATCCTGCAAAATGCAGCAACTATTTCTTCCTGTTAGCAAAGGCTGCTTTTGATTTTTTAACTAAGTCTTTAATTTTGGTATATTTAACATATAGTGTTATATTAGTTTCGGGTGTACAAAATAGTGATTCAACAATTCTATACATTACTCAGTGCTCGTCATAAGTGTACTCTTAATCCCTATCACCTGTTTTACTCATCCCCCATCCACCTTATCTCTGGTAGCAAACCATCAGTTTGTTCTCAATAATTAAGAGTATGTTTTTTGGTTTATCTCTCTCTCTTCTTTTCTTTTGTTTATTTGTTTTGTTTCTTAAATTCCACTCAAAATTGATTAAATACCTAAATGTGAGACCCCATAAAAATCCTAGAAGGGAGCATAGGCAGTAATTTCTCTGACATCAGCCAGAGCAACATCTTTCTATATATGTCTCCTGAGGCAAGGAAAATAAAAACAAAAATAAACTATTGGGACTACATCAAAATAAAAAGCTGCACAGTGAAGGAAACAGTCAACAAAACTAAAGACAACATTTGGAATGTGAGAATATATTTCCAAATGACATACATGATAAAGGGTTAGTATCCAAAGTATACAAAGAACTCATACAACTCAACACCAAAAAAAATAAATAATTCAATTTAAAATGGGCAGATGTGAACAGACGTTTCTTTTTTCTTTTTTTTAATGTTTACTTATTTGAGAGAGAGAGAGAGAGAGCATGAGCAGGGGTAGGGCAGAGAGAGAGGGAGACACAGAATCCAAAGCAGTCTCCAGGCTCTGAGCTATCAGCACAGAGCCCGACATGCGGCTCAAACTCATGAACTGTGAGATTGTGACCTGAGCTGAAGTCGGACACTTAACCGACTGAGCCACCCAGGTGCCCTCAGACATTTCTTTAAAGAAGACATCGAGATGGCAAAGGCTGCTTTTAAAATGGGAGTTAAAAGGAGAAAAGCAAACATCCCAGAATGACATATATGCAAAAGACACATATTTACCTGAGACTATGGTTTTATTGTAGTTAAGTCATAGATGAGTAATCAAAATTTATCATATGCTAAACCTAAATTCTTTGTATGAAAATTCCAAGGCACCTTCCAAGTGGCTTTTGCTATTTCACTAACTTAATGTGTTTCTTAATTATAGACCTGACATTAAAGGAACCAAAAAAGAACATTTTTATTTCATTCTATATCTTCAAATAAAGTATTATTGTCCCTATTGCAGAGATGAGGCAAAAGAGGCCCAGGAAGGTGAACAGTTTGTGTATCTATAAAATGGAGTAAACAATACCAGAGTTATTACAGGATTCTAACATCAGAGGGGGCAAGTTTGAGGTTGGGCCAGACTAAGGTGGGGGGTGAGCAAGGCCTGTGACCCTGAGTGGTTGGAAGGGATTGCGTAAAAAGGCGCAATCCTCCAACGGCCTTCCGTAAGGGTCTCATGGTCTTGCTTTATCATTATTGCTGCTAATGTCTCTTCAGAGTCTTTCCAACCCCTCATACAGAATATGCCCAGAGAGAAAACTCACCCTTAGTTATGCTCTGACTGATACTCAGTCCAGAGCCTTGTTTGAATAAAATGTGATGTTTTATGTGAAGCACCCACTACCAAAGAAGGGCTCAATAAATATCAGTTCCTTCCACAGCCTTCTTTCCTACAGTCCTGAAGAATAGGAGGGCATGTTTTCAACCCCACTTACTGATATCCAATGTCACAGAAGTGCTGTGTGTCCACGTGGAAGGACTGTATATCTCGGACACGAATATGGCAGTCCATGGATACATTGCAGGTTGTACCAGCGGTGTGGATGATGATGACATATTTGGCTGGGAGGCTCATTTTAGGGCAATGTGTCTCTCTGGCTTCCCATACTGACCGCGAGATGATGTTGGGGCAACCTGTGGTGAGGTAAAAAGTCAAGAGCATGGGAACACACCTGGGCCCAGCTATGGACAAACTCACAACTGCAGGCTGGGTTCCTTCTCAGTCTCCTCAACCTCTGGCACACATTGCCCCTTCCTCATGTGAGCTCAAGCTGTGGGATTTAGGAAAGTCCAGATAGGGACTGTCTGGGTCATGTGGCTGGAGCCAAGGGACAGAGGCAAAAATTTACAGGTTCTGATAACAACTGTAGAAATCATTATATAAACAGAAGGGAAAGGATTGTTGATTGTACAGAGGCACGGCCATTTTATTCAAAAGACAAAGTATGCCTACCTGCTTGTTGTATTGCCTACCTGCTTGATGTATTGCAAATGTATGCAGGTGTGTGGACCTATGAAACAGGACAGTGTGCAGAAATCAGCTGTGTCTCTGAACTGATCATGTGTATGTGGAAATAATTCAAAATATATAAAAACTCTACAAACGCTAAAAATATTATTGAAGACAGCATCCATCTGAAAGCCAGAAACACTTTATTTAAAAACTTACAGTTTAAAAAAAAAGCTTAATAAAAATATCCTTGAGTCCAAGAAAAGGCCTACTCTAGCAGAGAGCTAGATAAATTATACTGGTTGTAGGTCACTGCTCGTCTACTCCAAAATAGCACGTGATTTTCATTACCCAACGTCCTGGAATATTCACTCTGATGTCAGTGTTACCTGTCGACTCATTTTTCTCAGTGTTGTGGTTATGTTGCAGGATGGCTGGGTTTTGCACTTAGAACACTGTGTGTGTGTGTGTGTGTGTGTGTGTACACTCACCTTGTACACAGAAACGTCTATAAATGTTCAGCCTATCCCATTCCCATATTTTCTTTTTCTCCATAGCTTTGATGCAATCTGACGTTGTATGTAGTTGTTGAGTTCTTCATTTTCTGTCTTTTTTCACTGAAATGTGCAGATTTGTATATTTTTTCACAGCTCTATTCTCAGTTCCTAGAATAGTGCCTCATCTTCAATAAATATTTGTTGCTTGAATGAAAGTGTGTGCACATATATATTGATATCAAGAATGGTCTCATGGTTATATCACTCTAGTGGGAAGGAAAGGAGGCCAGACGTTGGCCTGTCAGAATTTTTTGGATCTCAGCATGAGGTGTTCTTGATCCAAGAAGCCAGTGAACACCAAAAGGCCACAGCATTTTCTAATGTGGTTGAGTGGTAACTGGGAGGAAGGTGAGGCAAGATTGAGGGTCTTACCTTTCCTAGGCATCACTGGCTTTTGAGGGACCAGACAGTCCTCTTCATTCAAGATGAGTGGCTGAATATACCTGGGTGACAGACGACCCTTCTGGATGGCATAGGAGATCAGGTCCTCTGCAGCTGATAAGGCAGCAGGGCTGAGACTGCTTCCTGAAAGAGGATATCATGGGACCAAGAACCGTCAGCAAGATATTCTAGCCTGACTTAGACCTGGGAGAGGATAAGATGTCACCTAACCCTGAATAACTGTTAGATGGGAAGAGAGGAAACTATCCGGTACCCAAAATGGGGCCTAAGAGACAGGAGCTACTTGGAAAGAGCTCTTGGAAGACAAATTGGTGACCTCTCCCAATTGCCAAACTAGGACTTTATACTCCATCTCTAGGTCAGAGAACTGGGTGGCAATTAAAGCTACATGCAAAGGAAGGCCAACTTGACTTAGTCAGGTATGCCCTAGGATGCAGGAAAAGGAAACAGAATTCAGGAGCTCCCACAATCAGGTATGTGGCAAGTGCACTTTATACTCATTAACTCATATAATTCTCACTGAAAACCTCCAAGATGAATGCTATTCCTAGCCCCAGTTTGCAAATGAGGATCCTGGCAGATGTCAGTTATTCACCTACTAGCTCTTAACTCCATTTTTTCTTGAACTCTCCTCTGTTTTGCAGGGGGCTAGGAACCTCAAACTACATTTCCCAGACTTCTTTGCTGCCAGCTCAGCTCTGGCTGGGTTCTGCTGCTTCAGCAAAAGAGAAGCCATGCTTTTCTGCCTCTGCCATCATCCATAGGTGTAGACTCAGTGTCATGCAACTTCAGACTCCAGAAGTGATGGTAAGAACTGAGAGTTTAAGCAGTGTCAGTGGTGGCTTCAGCCACCACACAGGAGTGTAGACAAGAGAGGAGGAAAAAGACAACAACAAAAATGCCGTGTCATAGAACCCAAGGGAGAAAATAACTCAAGAAAAGGGACGGGGCACCTGGGTGGCTCAGTTGGTTAATTGCCCGACTTCAGCTCAGGTCATGATCTCACCGTTTGTGGGTTTGAGCCCCGCATCAAGCTCTGTGCTGACAGCTCTGAGCCTGGAACCTGCTTCAGGTTCTGTATCTCCCTATCTCTCACTCTCCCTCCCCCAGTCATGTTCTGTGTGTGTTTCAAAAATAAACACTAAAAGAGGGAGAGAGAGAGAGAGAGAGAGAGAGAAGGGTGATGGTCAGAGGACCAGTATGTTGTGGACTGGAGAGACAAGAGTGTTAAGAAGAGGGAGTGGGGGAAGAGAGTGTGGAAAACTCTCTGGCAGAGGGTCTGAGGGGACATCATTACCTATCTTATTGCCAAAGAAGGCGATTCCCAGGGAGACGTTGTTGTAGCCCTGGGTATGCACGCCTTGGATGTCCCAGCCGACACCTTCATACACCCTGCCGTCATCCCCGATCAGGAAGCTGTGGGGCAAGGAAACATGGGTTTAATGGCAAATTAAAGAAGACCTCTCACCCACCCTCAGAGTGGAAAAGGGTTCTAGAAGCTCATCAATAAGTACTATGCTTTAATTACCTAACACTGGGACATAGATAACCCACTTAGATATCCGAGAGATGTGGGAATATACTTTAAATTATGTTGTGACTTAACTGACATATGTTTCCCAGAACCTCACTTTAAAAATATTCAGTTGGTTCTGGAGTGCCTGGGTGGCTTAGTCAGCTAAGCATTGGGCCTCAGTTAAGGTCATGATCTCACGGTTCGTTGGCTTGAGCCTTCTTCAGATTCTATGTCTCCCTCTCTCTGCACCTCCCCTGCTCATGCGCTCTCTCTCTCTCTCTCTCAAAAATAAATAAAGATTAAAAAAATTTACTCAGTTGGTTCAAAGTGGAATTCAAATGTGGGACTTTCGAACACCTGAGAACATTATTTCAACACTTTTCCAGGGCAATGAAAATTCATCCATCCTATTTTTAAATTATAAGAGAAAGCACTTGAACATTTAAAATAAACATCTGGAATTCAGGAATCCCTTAATATTGGCTTTTTCTTCAGTTTCTCCTCAGAAATACCTGTAAGCTCTTCTTTATCACAGAAATTTGTTTAGAATATTCCTTTTTTCAGTTTCTTTTAAAAACAATATATCTCTTCTTTTGTTCTACTTCCTCCCTTCTTTCTATCTCTCTTTAACTTTCTTACCCTCCACCTACTAACAACACTCTTCAGAAATTATGTTTTCACAGCTCTTGCCACATTCTAGTTTTAATAGACTGTGAGTTTCCACAGCAAATGGAGCATAGAAAGAACACAGAAAAAGTATTGCCTGAAGACCCTGAATGGAGGTGAGCCCACCTCCTGTTCTGTGCTGACGTGGCCTGGGGATCAGATGGGGCCTCAGTGTCCTCACTGATCTGCACAGACTTTGCTGCCCAGACTTTCAGTAGGTGCCTCTGTCACTCTGCAGCAGCCTTTTGTTAGTCCAATGTGAACAGCCCTTTATGGCAGCAGTCAGCTGTACTGTACAAACTGGAGATTATGTGTGTCTATACACACAGCCTCATTTAAAAATTTTTTTAAGTGTATTTTTATTTATTTTGAGAGAGTGTGTGTGTGTGTGCACCCATGTGGGGAGGGGCAGAGAGAAAGGAAGAGAGAGAATCCCAAGCAGGCTCCCCACCGTCAGTGCAGAGCCCAATGACTCAAGACTCCATCTCACAAACCGTGAGATCATGACCTGAGCTGAAAACAAGGCAGATGCTGAAGAAACTGAGCTAACCAGGTGCTCCTATCCTCATTATTAAGGGGAAAAGAAGAGGTTCTGGGCCTCCACTGATAATCCTCAGAGTGGACACTTGATACACAACCTAAGGATCTCTCCATGCCTCACACTGTTTCAACATGGGGCTCTCCCCTCTTGATCCCCACCACCATTTCCCGTGAGACCTCAGTGTGAGGTGGCGCTCCAGGGAACCCAGTGGAAGAATACCCCTCACTGTCTGGGCATAGACTGCCGTAGCAGCAGGCAGTCTGGGTACAGCTCTAGATCCACACTCTTTAACTGAATAAATTCTCTGCCTTCTCTAGACCATGGCATCCTTACCTTTGACTCAGGGGGTGGTAATATTTCTCCTACCCATTCCTCAGAGTGGATAGGAGGGCTTAGGTAATGCTTGTGAAGATCTTTGTAAACTGTAATGTTCTGCGGCCTCCATGAGCAACTGTAGTTATTATTTGACCTCCCTTACTTTTTCCAGGATCCTCCAGTGTCCAAGACCACTTTTGAATAAATGACTCAGAGCCATCCCTCCTAAACAGCTCTGAGGATTCTGGATAATTTGTTTTAACATTTTTTTATTATTCTAAAAGCAACATGAGTTGGGAGATGGGAAACTAGACAAGGGAAATTGGGTGGTCCCCTCAGAGGCGGACTTGAATGTGGTTCCAGGACCCACCCATTCTCTTACTTATAGGCCACATCGCACCAGCCTTTGGTGTAGACAGAATGGGACTGAAGATCCCGAAGCCTCTGGCTGCAAACATTCTGCTCCTGGCACTCCATCCCCGTGAGCTGGTTCGTGATGATATAGGCCACGGGTGGGTTCAGCTGGGCTCTGCAGGTCAGTGACCTTGCTCCCCACTCCTTGCGGGAGACAATGGTGGGAGCTTCTGCAAAGGGACCACAGGATGGCATACAGTAGGCACTGTTATTTCTTTTGCAGGCCTGGGAGAGTGCCCTCGAGGCCTTCACCACCCACAGCCTCCCCTTCTCATCTCCATAGCTCATTCTGGCTAAAAGCAGTCCCCATGCACACTCTGCCAGCCTCAGAAGTAAAGCTGTCTTGTTTTTTCATATACTCCCTCATTGTATTCCTAAAGGATAACCCCCCCTCGACTCCACCCTGACCTGCTTTGCACTCCCCCCCTCCAGAAAGCAGCCCCTGTGACACTCTGTACTAACCATGGGGCTCTGAGATGCCATTTCTTAAAGCACCTCATTATGAATACATTGTCCTCACTGGCATTTGCTCTGGGTCTCTGACCTGTCTTTTGTCTGGGCCTCCCCTCAGAATGGTGACTCTCTGAGGAGAGCTCTGCCTCTCTCCTCAGATTAGTGCCCTTAGGAAGTTCACTGGTCATCAGGTACATGTCTTTCTTCCATGTAAAAATGCGCTGTGGGCAGGGCTGAGAGCCCCACACAGGACCCCAGGACCCCTGAGGGCTCATTTACTATCTTTAGGTTGGAAGCACCTGGGAGCTTTCTGAGGGATAGGGTGTCTCTAACCTTCTACTGACAACTGGGGACTGGGGGCCTTGTTCTCGGTCCTGGGTTTCCACTCCTTCTTGGAACCCACCTTTGCTTAAGGATTCAGGACAATCCATGGGAGTCGTTGGCAGATGAGCCTTGTGGGTTCAACCCCACTTACCAACCCAGCCCAGGTATAATTAGAAACATTTCTGGCTACTTGAGGAGCCCTAGCTAACCCCAAACCACCTCACCATTTCGACCCTTGTGAATGAGCTGAGAGATGCCAACAAACAAGTCCAGAAGCCCCTCTGACAATCCTCTGGCTTGGGTTTCATTCCAGGAGAACAGTGGGGAATCTCCTGAAAAGGGGCATTGCAGTTAGTGCTGGTGCTTGGAGAATGCCTGGATCAGTGAAGGGGCATGAACTTGACATCCCCGCCCCAAAGTCCACAGCCTCTACACTCCCCCAAGTCCTGACATCTTCTAGGAAACAACGCAAAAGAGAACTACAGATGTTTCTGGCTTCACCCCACCTCTGCCTCTCATATCTGTCCCAGTGAAGCCTTCATGCCCTCCCAAATCCCCTCCATTCCAGGGGCAGTGTCATCTCTCCTGCCCCCTCGTCTAAGCAGCTCTAGCTCTCCTGGCTCACCTACATACCTATGTTCAGATCAGAGGGTCATATTCCAAGGTGGTCATCATTATTTGGTGGTAACATGTACAAATGTATCAAGCATGTATTTATCCAGACAAGGTTCTTGAAATACAGAAATTTGCAGATGGTTGTGACTGTCCTCACAAACTATATTTTTGAGATGGAATTAATTGAGGATTAGTCATCGCCAGCATGCCACGTTTTCCTCGGCCTGTTCAGGACCAGAGGTCATAGAAGCAAAACCTAACAGAACCAGCAGTGTCACCAACATCACCTCCCACAGGCCCGCTCTGTAGTTTACAAAACACTTCCAAGAGCCTTATCAGATTTGTGGCTTAAAACAAGTATATGTGACAAGCAAAGAAAATTAACCACTCCCTCAACACAGAGGAGAAACTAAGGCTCGGAGAGGTTAAGTTACTTGTCTAAGATGATATGGGTTTAAGCCGTGGACTTGGATTCCAACCTAGGCTGTCTGACCCAAGATGTGTTCACTGCCACTATACTCAGTGGCCTCCCCAAAGCTGTCAGATGACCTTGGATAAGTCACTGCTGCAATGGAGCCCAGCTTGTATCTTTGTAAGTCAAGGTCACTAAGGGTCTCTATTCTATCCTTCTGTGAAATCATCAGGAGCAAATTCATGACCATGACACTAACGCTAAGGTGTGCTGGGCAGGCAGGGGAGACTACTGAGGACTGGAGCCACTCTCAGCAGGGCAGGGGACACCTGAGCTAGGCTCCAATGGGGGCCAAGGACTGGCCAGAAGGAGCAATCAATGAGCGATGAAGAGGATGACTTACACATAGTAAAGCACTTCTAATCCAATGAAAGAAAACTCACCCCAGACCCCAAAATCCTGAGCAGAGAAGATAAGAAGCCACAGCAGCATCTTCATGTGGTCTCAGGGTGCCAACAGGGTTAGTGTGGACCTTGGCCCTGGGAGAGATGCTGACAGTTAACCCGGTTGTGCTTACTACTCAAACAAGGTACCCACTCCACTGCATGGACCCCTGCCTGCCTCTCTACCAAACTGAGGGCCAGCACCTGCCTAGGGCTCTCAGGGTCCCCAGCACAGAGCCTGACCTTCAGCAGGTGCTCAGTAAAGGTGAGGGTGCTAACAGCTCTTGTCCAAAGTTACCCAACCAGTAGTAGCAGATCAGGATTCATACCCAGGTATGACTCCACAGCCTCTGCCTGGAACTTCTCCACAGACTTTCCAAGTTTCTGACCCTGGAGATTCTCAACGTGGGCCCAATAGGTTAAATTCCAGGATCGCTGTGGTCCTTTCTGGCTGCAGGAATCTTTTTGGCTCTCTTGGGAAGAAATGAATTGCTTGCTTATGCTCAATCAAAAAAAAAAATCAGTTCCCCATGATGACAACCAAAACATCAACTTTTCTCCTGGTTATCCTACTAAGAAATGATAGAGGGAGTTTCCGATAAAATGAGGTATATCATCGCCCTCCAGAATTTTTATATTATAATCAGTAGTCCCTGCATGGAAAATGTTTTGAACCATAGTTTAAGACCTGAGCATATAGGAGCTTCCTGGATCAGGACAAGCAATCTCTTGGTGAATAACACCCAGGGCTCCATTCATTTGGGAAAAACTGTCACTGAAGATGAAACGAGACCGTTGCAGATGAGAGAAGGTACCTAATAAGCATGTGGGAAAGTGTTTAGCCTTCCTCTTTGGCCAAATGAGAGTTAAGGATTAACTTGTGCAATATGGAAGCCCTGTGGCTGGCCTCTCAGAAAACAAGTTGGCCTTTTGCAAAGCTATTTAGAAACAAGCAATCAATTCTGGTCAACATGAGGTTTGGATCCTGGTCACTTGCTCGTCGTGCTTTCCCATCCATGAGTGTTTAAGTGGCAAATGCTGTCCTGAGCTTGTCACATCACATAGATGAAATTGCAAGGCTTGAGCCCAGCCCCTCATCATACCAGGCCAGAGACTAGTGGCACCTCCCACCCCCACCTCCAATCACAAACACTGAGATGGCAGGATTGCCTGGTACCAGGGCTCATCTGCCTTTGTTCACCCTGTCATCCATTCTGTATCCTTAAAATGAAGATGCAATAGCAGAACAGGGGCCAAGTGAGACATAATCAATAGGAATTCAGAGCTAGATGGAAAGGAAAGAAATTGGGTAGAGTTAACTCCAGGACCCACAACCTTGGCAAGAAAGATCCAGCCATGGTAGAACTAAACTCATTTAGTAGAATTTAAGATAGAATTTTTTTATTTGGAGAAAGAGTTCAAGAGGAAAGATCAAGAAACTTTCTCCACCATGTTAATATTTTAACCAGATAGAATCCAATCCCTTTCAAGGGAGAGGGCTTCTCAACAAGAAACACACTCACACCCATACTCAGAAATACCTGTGAGTCCTGTGCTATCCCAGTTCCACAGGTCAGGGTGCATGCGGCTCCTCCTTCATTGGCTGGCAATTCCTTCCTTCAGACTTGGCTTCTGGCCCTGCCCTCCTTCTCCAGCTGCCACCTCCCAGGCCTTCAGAATGCTTCTCACCAGAGGGTACTCCCTCTCTGGTAAGGGAGCTTTCTGGAGAGAACACCTAGATTCACAGAAGGTAGAGAGGAGGCAAAGTTCTGAGGCTCCCCACAGGCTCCATCCAGGGCACCCAAAGTAGCTGGGAGAGACCAGACTCAAGCTGAGAGCAAGGCCTCACCCTGTGAATAAGCCCCGGTCCTGCCTTCCTGGGAAAGGACATGATTGCCCAAGTCTTCTTGAGCTGTTTCCTCATCCCCAGCCCTTGGGAAGTCCAGCCAACGCAACATCTTGGGACTTCTTGGCCTTGGAGGCAGATCTGCTCCAGGAGTGTCAAGGCTGTAAATGGAGGTCATTCAACGACACCCCACCCGATCCTGCCCATTATCACCTGGGCCACCAGCAGGGGTAGGATGGGGGCAAAGAAATAGAAAGTTAGATTTCAGAAGGGAGCACACAATGTGCCATCATTATTAGACCTTATCTGACTCTGTGACTAGCTGGCCCATGCACCCACCATCCCCACCTCGGCATCAGCATTTGTCTGAAACAAATGCCTTAAGATGTATCCTATAAACCAAAACTCTCCATCTCTTCACTCACTCCAGACAGTCATCTCAGTCTTCAGCTCTGGTCTCCCAGAATCCCCTTCTCTGAGGAGGGAACTTCTCTGAAGAGGTCTATACATAAGACTTTCCAGTCATACTCTGCCAAGGGTACTTGAGTTGCAGCCACCTAAAATGGGAGTACCCAGACCAGAGATCCTGAAAAGCATGCTGCCCACTTGAGATTCTACTTGAATAGCCACTATGTTCTACACACTGGGCTCTGTTAAAAAAACAAAATTCAGCTGAGTACATTTGAAGAGCTAATTGGCTTTATTAAATGATTCACAAATCAGGTAGCATACCGTCTAGCAAGAATAAGGGCAATCTAAAGACTTGTACAAAATGAAAGGTAGATGTTACGTTCTTAATATAAAAAATATTAGGGCTATCAAAAGAGATTTCAGATCCTTCATACTGCCAAGTTTAATGGTTTCAGAGAAAAAGAACCACAGAATTTGCTAGAAAAAACATTAGTATCTTTTGAGGGAACTCTTAAGTATTCTACACATATTTGCAGCATTATTGTATTCTGGTTACATCGTACCTTCAAATCAAAACCGTCTTATTGGGATGCCTGACTGACTGAAATGCTTGGTAGAGCATGTGACTCTATCTTGAGTAGAGTTTACTTGGGGGTAGAATTTACTTAAAAAAAAAAAGAAAGAAAGAAAACTAAAAGTAAAAAAAAATCATTTTCATTCAATTAATCTGCACACAGTTATAAGGAATTTACTCTAGGTAAAGTTCATTCCCCAATTATAAGTTAAAACAAGAATCAAATTCACTTTCAAGGAGTTAATAATATAGTGTGTGACACTGACTCAAACACCAAGAACAATGATGAAATGTGAAGATTCATCTTGTCTGTAAAGTGATACATAAGTTAGGGTATTACAAGGAGGAATGAGGAGGCAAGGAATGGGTTGTTATGCCAGGAATTTAAATTAAAATTAAAATGTTAAATAAGCTAAAAACCGTAACCCTGTAGCTTCATGCTTAGGCTCAACAAGGTAATGAAACTTTGGGAGAGGGAATTGTTAGAAGTACCAGAGATCAGGAATATAAAAGGAATTGTCAGGGCTCTCAATTTGGGAGTGAACGTAGTCCTCAGAAATGAGGAGCTCCGTGACTAGTGAGAATTGAGATGAAGTCAGGGGAAAGCATGTGGAGTTGATAAGGTTTAAGAAAGCAAGATAACAGAAGCGTTCTGGATGTGAATGCCAAAGCAGCCTGGAGGCTGCAGGGGTAATCAGATCTTGATCTGGATGAGCCCAAACGGTAGGACCCTGGTCTGAAGACACCTTTAGGTCATGAAGAGCACGCTGAAACCTTGGGATGCGCAAAAGACAAGGCAGAATGCATAGACAGTGATGGTGTTGGACAGTGTCATGGAGTTTGCAGACAATCACGCCAGATATAATCGAGGTTGCAGAAAGTGCTATGGAAGCAGGCATGGGATGAAGGGCGAATGTGAAGAAGCAGAGGGTTGGAATTCATTTTTCACCAGGCTAGGCTTAAGATCCACCCCTGGCAGCCTGCGACTCTACTCCGGCCCCGGATCCTCTGTGCAGGAGAGGGGAGGTCAATGTACACAGACAGGACAGGGGTGTCTTCTGCTGGGGTAGCAGGTAAACCTGAACTCAGAGAATGGTAGAGAAGAGAAAACAGCACAGAAGACTTCGAGGTTCACGGTGCCACAACCAGTGGAGCCCAGAATATCTTATGGTCTGGCCCCCATGGCTGGATCTCTCCTCACGAGAAAACAAAGGACTAGGTGAATATCGTCTGTCTCATTCTCCTCACTCCATGACCTCTACAGATAGAAACTGAAGTTTTTACCTCTCCAAAACCAAGATGCTCACCTTTAATTAGTGTAAAGACATTCTGACACTTGATTCTTTAGTTTGTTTTCAGTGTTCTAAGTTGTTATTTGCAATGAAAATTGCCATCTTTTCTCAAACTACCCAAGCCCAAAGTGTCCTATTATCATCTTCACTTGACATATAAGTGAGCTGAGAGAATCAATGTGTGAATTTAGACTCAGGCACCAGGATCTAAACAATTCTCCCACACTGTCTGAAGTGATGGACACACTCTGAGCTGTCCATAGGTTCAGACACCTTCTCCCATCATGGGTCACCCATGCCCGCAGTGTCCTTTATATAATCACACTGAAATGGCAGTGCTAAAGAACACTATGTGGTTCAATAGCTGGCTTATGCCTTTATAGGTCACCAAATGCCAGAAAATTCACATCTGACATGGGAACAAAACTAACAAGTCCATCTTAGTGAAGTTTTTCTACTATTTGGTCATTCATTCCTATTCTTTGTATAAGACGAGCAGAATAGGTCCTTTTTTCTTCACTCTCTCTTTCTCTCTTTTTACAAGTTTTCAAATAAAGACATGGATTCACAGAAACACACCCATAAATACAGACCACAAAGTGATGGTCATCAGAGGAGAGGGGGTGGGGGGATGGGAAAATTAGGTGAAGAAGATTAAGAGGTATATACTTCCAGTTATAAAATAAAGGAGTCACAGGATGAAAAATACAGCACAGAGAAGTAATATTGTAATAACACTGTGTGGTAATGGTAACTACTTATCATGATGAGCACAACATAATGTAGAGAATTATTAAATTGCCATATTAAATGCCTGAAACTAATATAATACTGTATGTCAACAATACTTCAATTAGAAGAAAAAGTGGATTGAGGTGGTCTTGTGGGATTTTTCAAAGATGACCAATTAGGCCTTTTGAATCATAATGAATTTGTGGACTTAAAATAACAAGCCCAGACCCATTGTAGTTACTGTTGCTATCAATTCTCAAATTGTCCCATTGAGTAGATATTACATATTCAATTCTCCCACCAGCAGTGGGCATCTCCCAAAATCTTTTGACCCAATCTGAGAAACATTTTATTGCTTCATCACTATCTGATATGAGAAAATGTTTCACATTTTTCTTGAATATTTCCTATCCCAGAACTGGAACCAGTCATTCCTCCAAGAAATGTTGATTTCTTTTATTGGAAAATAGTACTTTAAGCTCAGAGTCTGGATGCTAACATACTGCTACTTGATCAAAGTTTCTAGGCATCTTCAGTGGACAATGGCAAAGAAAAAATTTAAGATAAAACACCTCATAGGTTTATCAGTACCTCATGAGTTCATCTGGATGTTTTCATTCAAATCCAAGGCTGCGGTATATTACTTAACCTCTTCTGTGTTAATCTGTGCCTCCTTTCCCCACCTTAGTCTCTTGCTTTCAAAAATGCTGGGGATGGTGGAATTACAAGATCACATAATTACTTTTTTTGGGGGGGGGAGCCCACATCTCACAGTAAGCTTTCTTAAAACAGTACCAATATCAGCACCAATGATATAATCGCTAAAATAGTTTAGAAACTAATTTGCAGGGTGCCTGGGTGGCTATTTGGTTAAGTGATGATTTTGGCCCAGGTCATGATCTCGCAATTCGTGAGTTCAAGCTCCACATCGGACTCTGTGCTGACAGCAAAGAGCCTGGAGCCTGCTTCCGATTCTGTGTCTCCCTCTTTCTCCGCCCTTCCCCAGCTCATGCTCTGTCTCTCTCTCTCTCTCTCAAAAATAAACATTAAAAAAGAAAGAAAGAAAGAAACTAATTTGCAGATGACCTCTTTATTCTCTCCTCACTTTGGCACTTCTGTCATATATGCTCCTTGTCAGCTCATACCCATTAGAAACTGCCCAGGCTCTCTAATAATCCTCCTGTAGTCCTCACTTATAGTTCTGACTGTTATCTCAATGTCTTATTTTGGTTATTGGAGGGCATTCTCTTGGAGATTCCTAAGGAAGGGCTAAAGGGATGGTATCCCCAGAATTCTTATGTGTTGATGAGTTTGTCTGGGACCTTTGTACTTGAAAGTCAATTTGGTTGAATATAAAATTCCTGGATTATCTCACATTTCCCTCTTATAATTAAAATGTTACTGGGGCACCTGGGACCGGCATCGGGCTCTGTGCTGACAGCTCAGAGCCTGGAGCCTGCTACAGATTCTGTGTCTCCCTCTCAGGTGCTCTTTTAAACTCCCTCTCAAAATTAAAATAAAAACATTAAAAAAATAAAGAATAAATAAAATGTTGTTCCATTTTTTCCTAGCCTAAAGTGTTGCCCAAAAGTCTGATGATGTGTTTCTTTCTCTTATTAGTCACTTTTGTCTTTTCTTTCCTTTTTTCCTGAATGGCCAAAGGAAAGTTTTCCCTTAAAATCCATTCCCTTAATTACCTCAGCATTTATCAGTAACCGATCATTTCTAAAATGGAAATTCTGAATTATCTATTGTAGTTCTTATTTTCTCCTGAGTTCTATTAACTGATTTTATACTTTTATACTTCTAATTAATTCCTTCCATATCTTACATCATTCTCTTGATAGTTTTAGCATGGGGTTTGATATATTAGTTTACAGTTTTCATCCATGAGCATCTGTTTATGGCTGCAGGCACAGGTGGCTTGTGTGGACACAGCCCACCTGGGCCTGCAGCAGTACTGGCTCTGCCCTCAGGGAGCTTGGGGAGGACAGGACACAGCAACCATTACAGACAAGAGACCAGGGCTGGCTCTGAGCCTCACTCAGACTGGGAGGGGCAAGAACACAGAGAAAATGGCAGGATGGGGGACAGTCCCAGAAGATGTCCCCAAAGAGCAGGGGTGGTGGCACAGACTGGAAAGGGAAGCAGGGACTCGACCCACACATTTGTTTATTCATCCACCTCTCCAACAAACATCTGTAGCATCTGTAGCACATACAAGACTCCAGACACTGCTGAGGAATCAAGGACATGGGGGCAAATAACCTGGAAACCCTCACAACCCAGTGGAGAGAACAACCACACCTGTACACAGTGAGCACTGAAATAAGGGCTGCATCCACATGTGGGCATGTTGGTGTGTGAGCAGAGAGGGGCTCTGGGCCTTGACCTGGGTCCTGTGGGCGGCTTGGGGCTGCTGGACAGGTGGCAGGGGAAGGTACATGGGGCAGAGGGGCAGCCAGAAAGGGAAAGAGAAGTCAAACAAGGATCAGCCCATCTCCCCACCTGGCTTAGGAGCTGGGTGCCCAGGGGAGGGGACGATGAGGAGTGAGGAAGGTGGGGCTCACTCAGAGGACTGTGTATGCCCAGCTCCAGGTTTTCGGGCTGCTGGGGGGTGGTGCTAGCAGGAGAGGATCATCCTAACCCGAGAAAGGAGGGACAGGATGGGGCTGACGTGGAGGGGACACCAGGTGTTGAGTCAGGATGGAGGGTGAGGACAGGGGAGGCCCAGCAGCCAGGCGGGAGAAGTAGTTTCAGTGTTTGAAATGAGGCCAAGTCTTAATGATGTTGTACAAAGCTTGCCCAGGAGACAGTGTATTGACAATGTCACTGTGCCCCACCAGCAGGTAGTTGGGAGTTAAATACCCCTTGTCCACTGCACACTGGATCAGGTTCTGGGCTGCCTCCAGAGCTGTGGCATTGGGCGGCTTTTCTGCAAAACAGAATTATGCATCTGTTCTAGGATTCCAGGGCACCCTGCCTAGGGAAGGATCCATTCCTGAATCTGCCCTCCCCCAACCCACCCTACCACCAAGCTAATATATTCCACTGTTGCCACACTATAGACAGACAGAAAACCAAATCAAGACTCAGATTCCCCAGCACCAAAGTTCTTCCCAAATGAAAATAGCAGAGCCTGGGATAAAACATACAATTGTTTGCGGATGTACAGAGCCTTTGTCCACTGTAAATATTAGCCTGGTAGTTCCCTACTGGGGAATTTAGCCTCCCTAGGATATTTGGCACTGTGTAGAGACATTTTTTGGTTGTCACAGCATGGCAAAGAGTGATACAAGCATCTGGTGGCAGAAGCCAGGGATGCTGTTAAATGTCCTACAATGCACAGCCCAGCCCCTCTGCGAAGAATTACCTGATCCAGGATGTCAATAGTGCTGAGGCTGAGAAACCTTGCTTTGGCCATAGATGTGCTTCCTGCAGCTTCACATGCCCAGCCCCATCTGCAGGTACCTTCCTGGGTCACCCCCCACCCCACTCAATGTCCATTTTGAACCATCCCCAAGTGACATGGTCTCCTCTTCCCAGAGGTTCAGCAAAAGGCCCCTGGGTCTAAACAAACTCTGGTCAAGAGCTCTGAGCAATGACAATTCTCAGTGTACACTTTGGATGCAGAGACGGAGGCTCATTCAGGGCTGTGGCAAATGAGGCAAGGGTCGCCACGTTGTTGCCATCATAAAAACTTAGCAAAAATACGCACAAAGATATTTTCCCCTTGTCTTATATGTACTTTTGATGTCGGAAGAGAGAGGCATTTGGTTGGATGTGTGTGGGCATTATGCCTGGCAGGCCATTCCTGGTCAAACTTAGCTTCATCAAACCTCAAATCTGAAGCTTGGGAAGTCGGCATATGCAGGCTCTGAAGTGATGCCTGAGTTTGATGCTGTTGTCTTCCATATGAGACACACTCGTTCAGACAGCATACAATGAGAGGTCATTGTCACTGCCCGAAGCATCCACTTACCCAAGAATGTGCCCATGAAGGCAATGCCCAGGGCAATGTCATTGTAGCCAGGAGCACGGGAGCCTTGGACATTCCAGCCCACTCCTTCATAAATGACACCATCCTGCCCAACAAGGAAGCTAAAGGACCATGACAAGAGAAAGAGATCAGCATAACACACAGGCATCCTGGGATTGTTTCATTTATTCATTCACTCATTCATTCAATCGCTCATGCCTTTACTTAGCAGACACAGATTAGTCATTAAATTCTGAGCACTCAGTTACAAAAAACAGTCTTTGCCAGAGGTGCGCTGGTAAACCAGCTCTCATCAGAAACAGGGAAGGGCAGGAAGCCCTGATTTATACCCTTCATCGATGTCTGTGGTGTAAAACTCCCACCATAGCTGACTGTAATCCACCAGTAATCTAACAAAGGGTCACAGAATCACTGGCTCTCCAACAGTCCCCTCTCATAAGCCCATCCAGCTCTAGCGCACAGCTGCTGCCCCAAAGAGCTCACGGTCTAGGAAGAGTGACAGCTGCCATCCCTGCAACCTGGCTTTCCTCATACATTGCCAATGACAATGTTTCCCCGGAAGTGATCTGTGGCCTCCTTACCACTAAAGACAAAGTACGCTTCTCCAGCCCTGCCTTGCCTGATCCCCTGCATCCTGAACCATTCTCTCCCCTTTACTTCCATCACACCCCACTCTCCCAGCTGTCTTCTGTGGCTGCCCCTCACTCCTCTGCACCTCGTCTCCCTGTGTCCTTTCCTTAAATGTGGGGTTCCTCAGGATGCTGCCCAGGAAAAACCCATCTACCTCCTTATCTTCAACTGCCATCAAAGAAAATTCATGTGTCCACACTTCTTCCCCACCAGTTCTCCTTTCCAGGCTCCCCATCTTAGTGAAAGGCACCACTGCCCATCCTTCCATCGGTCCCAGCCAGGAATATGGGCATGAGCCCACCGCTTCACCCCTCAGTAACCATAACTTGTCCACTGCATCTCCCAACCACTGTTCCTGATCAACCCTGGCAATCTCATCACCAGCCACTAACTTCCACCGACCTCTTAGATCTGTCTGCTTCTCCCCATGACAGCCATATCGCCACCCCAGTCTTGCTTGAATTGATTTCAACACCTGCAGATTTGCCCTTTTCTGTTCCATTCCTGAAGCTTGAGTGGTCTTCTTGATACAAATCTTATCTCAAACCTGCTTTTAGGCCCTTGGCACACAGTCCCAACTCCCAGCTTAAGTGACAAGATCCCTCAGAGTATGCCTCCTTGTTTGCCTCCTTACCTTCCACCATCCCTCTCTTTGGCATCTATTTTTATCATTATTATTACTTTTTCAAATTTTTAAATGTTTATTAATTTTTAGAGAGCGAGAATGCAAGTGGGGGAGGGGCAGAGAGAGGGGGAACCAGGATGGAAGCGGGCTCTGCGCTGACAACAGCAAGCCCAATGCAGGGCTTGAACTCATAAATTGCAAGATCGTGATCTGAGCCAAAGTCGAACACTCAACTGATTGAACCACCGAGGCATCCCAGCATCTATGTTAATTATGATAAACTTCCCTCAGCTTCTCAAAGACATCATTCTCAGGCTGGCAATCCAGGACTCTCCACAGAGGTCCTTTCTCTCTGCCCAAAACACTCTTCGCCCTCCTCTGACGAGCTCACTCATTTCTTAGGTCCCAGTTGATATGTCACCTCTTGAGTAGTGCTTTCTCCACATCTAATCCCCCAGCAAGCAAACAAGAGGTAAAAAAAATGTCTCCTGTTTGCACTCTGCACCCTCTATTATAACACTTCATGTACTCTATTAGGCTTTATTCATTTAATTATCTTTCTCCTTCAGCAGTGTTAGCTCCATCAAGGCAAGAACCATATCTGTGCTACATCTGCTAGTGTCCCCAGAGCATGGCTTCATGTCACACAGAGCAGGCATTTAATCGTGTTCTCAGTGAATTAATTTATAGCAAGTGGGTATTTATTCCTGACTATAGATCATCTCAAGGTGAGCAAATGGAGGGTAATGAAAATTATGGCACAGGGTATACAATAAAGGTCAAAGCCAAGGGACAGGAAACTGGCTACTAAAACCTGGATGGGAAAAGGGGAAGGTCCTCTCTTAGCACCCATCATTTTCCAGTTTAGGTTCAAAACATAGAGTCAATATTCAGGTCTCTATTATAATCAAAGAAAACGACCCTGTGAATAATCCTGCATTGCAGAATCTAGAAAAGTACTTGGCAAATCTTAACAGATGAAGGATGTTGGAGGAAGCTTTCTCCTATCTTGAAAGGGATGCAACTATAACAGGATGGAGAGAGGAGAGGCCATCACCCCATTATTAAGTAATGGTAAAGCCAGCTAAGGCAGGGCCATTGCACACAGGTATGCTTCTTGCACCCTGCACAGAGTGCCTGGGCAGGAGGCAAGGAAGGACTAAAATCCAGCTCCACTGGCTAATCCATGAAACCTCTCGAGGAAGGGCTTCTTTGATTAATGTGTACAAATATGCTATTGTATATATGCATAATATACAGTGGTGGTCCATCCTGAGATTTAACATTCAGTGTGATTGGATATGAGATGGTGTCTAACCCCATACATCTTATCTGTGAACTTGGAGAACAGGCTGCAAGAAGTTTCTATTCTACCATTAGGTCAGTGTGCTCTTTATTAAAGGATTACAGATCTTGGCATTAGAGCAATCAGAGGGTGTTATCTTCTGCCTCCCCCTGCCTTCAGACAGGAAAGATATTCTCTACAGGCCTCACAGTCTTGCATGAGTATGGCTTCCTCTAATATCTTCCCAGCAGTCTTGACTCTATCTTATCTATATACAATCTTTAAAAATGACACATTTTGAGGGACACTTGGGTAGCTCAGTTGGTGAGGCATTGGACTCTTGATTTCAGCTCAGGTCATGATCTCATGGTTTGTGGGATCCAGCCCCTTTACAGGCTCTGCTAACAGTGGAGAGCCTGGCTGGGATTCTCTCTCCCTCTCTCTCTGCCCCTCCCCCACTCGCACTCATGCTCGTGCTCTCTCTCTCTCTCTCTCTCTCTCTCTCTCTCTCAAAATATATAAATAAACTTTTAAAAAAGACACCTTTTGAGAACATGTTCAGGAGAACGACCACTCCCTTAGCTATAGTCTAAGTAAGGCTTACCTAGGGTTGTGTGAAAAATCAACATGGTCATATATGGAGCACCTCTCATATGGCAGGCACTCGGTAAACATTACTTTCCTTTCTCTCCCATTCGAAGGTTCAGAGTCTTCTCTGAGGTAAAAGAAGCCCACACATCCTCAGGCCCACTTACTTATACCCGATGTCACACAAATTCAATCTGTCTATGAAGAAGGACTGGATATCTTGGATCAGCAGGCGGCACTCATCAGATGTTGTGCAGGTTCTCCCAGCCGTGTGGAAGATGACAACATACTTAGCCGGGAGGTTCATCTTGGAGCAGTGGGTCTCTCTGGCCTCCCATGCAGGTCGAGGGACAATGTTGGAGCAAGCTGAGGAGGGGAGCCAAAAAACATCGACATGTGGACTCGTTCTGCCCACTCATGCCAACCACCTCACTGCTGAACATCCCCATGCCCTCTGGGCATCTTGACCTGACCCTGACTGTGCAACTCAGGAAAGCCCACCTGATAGTCGGTATATCTGCATGGTAGGATTGGATTCAAGAAGCAAGAATCATAGAGCTGTAGGATCTAACCCAAAAACAGAACCCAGAGGACAGTGGGAATGTTGATCCTAAGGGTACATGGATACTCATTCCCGAGAGCAAAGGGTACCTACTTATCTGCATGATTATCTTGTTTATATGTGTATGTATATGCATAACAGGGCCTTTTGGACAAATCAGTTGAATTTTCATCTGAAAGCATGTCTTTGAGACTCACTTGTAATCCCTAAAACTCTATCAGTGTAAGCAATTACTAATATTATAAGGATTATTAATTAGGATTATGAATATTAGCAGATGGCTAATTCAAAGACAGAGATCGGATTTACTCAGAGCTTTCACATACTAAAGCTAATTATCTTTAAAACTTTATTAAGTCCAGGAAAAGGCTGAAAGTGGTTATTAATTACACTGTTTTGGGTTTTTTTGATAGAGAGAGAGAGAGAGAGCTAGTGCACACTCTTGCACAGCATGAGCAGGTAAGGGACAGGGCAGAGTGGGGAGGAAGAATCTTAACCAGGGTCCATGCCCAGTGTGGAGCCTGATGGGGGACTCAATCTCATGACCATGAGATCTTGACCTCAGCCTAAATCAAGAGTCAGATGCTTAACCAAATGAACCACATAGGTACCCCTATTTTTTTTAAGTAAATTCTACTGCCAACATGGGGCTCGAACTCACGATGCCAAGATCAAGAGTCTCAGGCTCTACCAATCAGGTGCCCCTTAACTACACTGGTTTTGATGTTGCTGTTCCCCAAATCTACCTTTTATCTAGTGTTTATTACCTGAATTACACTAACCCCTTCCTCTGAAGTCAGTATAGGTGGTGACTTAAGCACTTCAATTGATCAATGTTGTTCTGGTTCTTATATTCAGAAAGCTGTGCATTTGTGCTTCCGTGCCTGTCTGTGTTAGATGCCTATCCCTCTCCCTGTTTCCTTCCTCCACAGCACCTTTCACCTTATAACACATCAAATATTTTACTTGCTTATTTCCTTATTGTCTTTTTCTACTCTCCAGTTTGAAACTTTATAAGGCTACTGCTTAAGTGTTTTATTCCATGATATATCTTCAGGGACTCATTGACTGACTCAAGAAATTAGTGCACATATACTACACCAGGCTAATGCCATAGCTCTATCATTCTAGGAGTCTGAGGTATAAGATGGACCTGGAATGTCCGTCTCAAGTTGTACCAGCCCCAAAGGTACCTTTGATCTGCTGCCTATCGGAAGGGATCCAATGAGAGCCTGATTGAAAAGGTCACTCTCAATGGCATTTGTAAGTTATCAGGGCATGCAATGGGTGGGTAGGTCTAAAGGGAGGTCCAGTAGGATTGAAAGTCTTACCTTTCTTGGGGCTTGCGTCCTGCAGTGAGGTCAGGCAGTTTTCACCTTTTACAAGAAGTGGCTGAACATACATGGAGGACAGGTGGCCCTTCTGGACTGCATAGGAGATCAGACCCTCCATGGCTGACAGGGCAGCAGGGCTGGGACTGTGGCCTGAAAGACAGCCATCTGTGGTAACCTGGGTCTGGCCTGAGTTTCAGGGTATTGTGGGAGAAGGATGAGAGGCCCTGCCAACCCCTACATAGCTGTTGGAGGGGAACAGGCTCATCCCCCAGGTTGGAAAGCCTGAAAGTCAAGGCTCCACCTGGCCTTGAAGGATGAAGACCTTTCACAATAACCTGCTAAGACTTCATTTATTGCTTTTTCTCTGTGGAAGAGCTGGAAAGCAGCACTGTGCTCCGGAGTGCTCAGCTGGCCGGGTCAGGGTCTCCCATTGGCAGGCACCCTTCCGGGCATGTGCCAGCCTATTTACCTGTATTAACTTCTTTGATCCTCACAACAAACCTCTCAGGTGAATGCTATTATTAGCCCCATATTTATAGAGAGGAACTTGAGGCTCCAAAAAGTAATGTGCTCCAGACCCCAGAGCTAATAGGGTGACACCCAGGTAGCAACGAGTGGTCACAAAAACAAACCAAGCTGAACACACAGTCCTCTGACATGCTGGAAACCACCCTGGAGTTGGAAATGAAAAGTGTGGGCTTGCCTTCTGATTCTTCTTCTTCCTCTCTGGAGCTCAGGCTGTACTTTGTGTAACAGCAATCGGGAAACGTGTCTGGATTTTCTCACAGAGAATTGGGAGGGGACAGTGAGAAACTATATGAGCCAGAATTTTAACAGTAAGGTGCACAAACTCGGTGGGATGGTCCTGGAGCATGTATGCTAAGATGTGGGATGGGGGAATGAGTAGCAGTAAGAAAAAAAGAAAGTGGAAGAGATTCAGTGATTGAAGGCCTCATAGAGGTTTTAAAAATTATACAGAAAATCTTGGGGTAGGAGAGATGGGAGGAGGAGGTTCCCAGCAGGAAACGGGAAACAGGGCCTGGCACTGCCGGAGGGTGAGAGCCAGGGAGGAAGAGGTGAGCCACTGATAGAAGAGGGCGGGAGCCCACATTCCTCCATGTGAGTGCATAATGGTGACAAGACTGCAGAGAGAAGGCTGGACAGCACCTCCACTGTCAGAGGGAAAGGAACCAACTCAGAGACTGAGAAGAAAACCAGAGCAGAAGGAAGAGAACTAATACCATTCATTCATGGAGACCAAAGGAGAGAGGAACTCCAGGAGAGTGGATCACTGGGGAAGTAGGAGATCGAGGGGTCAGTGTGGAAAAAAAGCAGGTAACGCTTTGGAGAGGGCAGCTGGGATGACCATTACCTTCCTTGGTGCCGAAGAAAGCAAAGCCCAAGGAGGCATTGTTGTAGCCCTGGGTGTGCCTGCCTTGGATGTTCCAGCCGACACCTTCATACACCCCGCCATCGTCTCCAACCAGGAAGCTGTGAAGCAGGGAGATCCGGGCTGAGGGGCTGGCGCTGTGGCGTATCCCCACAAGAGGAACCACTCACCAACCTCCAACGGGAGAAGTGCTCAAGCTGTGCTCACTACAGGGAACTTGCATGGACTTGTCCCAGACAGTGGATAGAATTTTTATTCTCTTAGAATTTGGAAGCTACCTCCACACTCTCTACCTTCTTGGTTCAAATGCCCAGGTTTTATGTAAATCATCCTAGATACTCAGAAGGAGGAGAGGTCTTGGTGCCACCACAGTAGCTAACACAGACTCAATTACACTGTGAGATTCTTCTCAGCCTCCACATTGCCTCAAGCATGGCTTTCCTTCTTCCAAAAACGCATGCTGCCCGTGTGATCTCCACTCAAGCTGCTCATGTGATTTCTCCCTGCCAGGTAACTATCTTACATAATTTCTCAGGAAGTAGCTCCTCAGACAAGGCCATGGACACAGGCAGTTTATTTGAGAAGGGATCCCAGAAGCCAGAGTGAGGGAGCAAGGAGAGCAAGTCAGAAGCAAGAAACCCAACAAAGTGTGTGCAATGCAACTGGGCTGGCCTCACAATGGCCACCTGGGGCTTAGAATCATTACCTGCTCCCCACCACCCACCACCAGACAGGGTGAATTTCCAAGGAACTGAGTACATGGACTTAACAGTTGTCCCTGAGAAGGGCTGCGGCTGAGGAAGTTATCTACAACCCCTGCCTGCCAGGGGGCTATTAATTCCCCTTGGCCATCAGGGATGGTGAAAGTCTGGGTGGAAAAGCAGAAAGATGCAGAGGGTACTGGAAGTGAGAAGCCATTATGGACATAGGAACTGTCCATAATTGGGTGAGGTCAGAGGTAAGCCAAGGGCATGTGGTCCTGGGCACTAAAAGGGTCCACTAGAGTGTCCACTAGGGTAAGAGATGCCTCACAGAGTGAGGGCTCCCTGAATGTGGTGCAGTAGGACATGCAGTGGGCAAAGGGCCAGTTCTGAGGCAGTCTGGGCCCCACAACCTTGCAGCTGTGTGACTCTGAGGAAATCAAACAATGTCCCTTACTTGGTCCCCTCACCTGGACCATGCAGATAGCAAAGCAAGCCTGACCAACCTTACATGTTGTCGGTGGAGCAAACGAATTCACGCACGTAGTAGTCGTTTGTAACTGTTGTTGTGCTATGTGAACCAGGGATGGAGGGAGATATGAGTATAGTTATTACCTAACCTTTCTTGCTTTCTTTAAGGGGATCTCACAGAAAATTCAAAAGGATTTGGAATGTTATAGGGGTCTTATATTTTACTCATTATTAACCCAATATATCTTCAGCCTGGGAAATGGACAGCAGAGACGAGCAAGGGCAGGCGAAGTGCCCTAGGGAGAATCACTGGCCACACACTCTCATACAGGGGATACCCTGTCCCTTACTTGTAGGCCACGTCACACCAGGTGTTGCTGTGCACATGATGGGCCCACAGTTCCCACAGCCTCTGACTACACGCAGTCCGGTTGTGACACTCCAGCCCGGGGATATGGTGCGTGACAAAGAAATCCACAGGCCTGGTCAGCGGGGTGCTGCAGCCAACAGCTTCTGTTCCCCACTCCTTGTGAGAGACCACTGTGGAGACATCTGTGGGGTAACCACAAGGGTGAAGAGGAAATCACTCAGCGCATCCTGCCCCATCACTGCCTCACTACCCTCCCTGGCCCACGGGTGCCATTCTGGGCTGAGTCTGCCCCTTGGGGGTAGAAGAGTCCAGGGAGGAGACCTTCAGCAGGCAGGCACGCCCTCTCCTTCTCACCTCCACATCCCTTCCATTGTCCCCATTGCAGAGTACGCACCTGTCCAGAGAAGTCTGGATGCCCTGCTCCCTCATCCAGGTGTCCCCACCTGGGATGGACTCCACCCTGCAGCTCCTGCCCTGCTCTGCTCCAGGACTCCTGCTTTCAGGAAGCAGCTGCTTCTCACTGATTCCCCGGGGAAGGCCTGAGAGGCCCCTCTGGGTAGCACTAACGCCCCCAGTGCACACTATGCTCGCTAACAGTTTGCTCTGTGGCTCTGACTGTGTCCTTTGTCTTGTTCTGAGTGCTTCCTGAAGGGACCACATCTCCTCCTCAGCCTAGGGACTCTCTCAAGCTGTGGCCTGGCTCTCCCCTTCAGTTGGACGACTCCCCGGAGGGCAGGTTATGGGTCTCTATCCTCACTGAAGAGACTGAATCTCCCTGTCCTGGTTTCTGCCCTCTTCCAACACCACCCAAACCCCCATGGCCTGTGGCACCCCAGCAGGTGGTTTGCTGAGGTCAGTGGTTTCCACTGTCTCAGCCCCATCTATCCTCACGCCAGCCGCAAGGGGCAGTGCAGACCTCCGGAAGCACTGGTCACCGTAGATACCCAGCAATCCTTACGCTTCCTCACCATTGAGACCAAGTCTTCCTTTATCGATGAGCTGAGAGATGTTGCCAAACGGGTCCTGAAGGCCCTCTGATACGTGTTTTGCTTGTGTTTCGTCCCAGAAGAAATCACCTGCAGGGGAACATTTCATTCTGCATTGGTCCTCAGCGAGCCCCAGTACTAGCCATCTCAGTGACAGGCTTGGGCCAGGTCACTGAGGCCCTTCTAGAAGAACTTCTAGGTTGACAGGAGGACTACTTCCAGCAGCAACGTGTGCATGCTTTTCTCCAACACCAACTCCAGAGAATCTCCCAGAACATAGTTAAATAGCCAAGAGCAGGAAGTTGGAAATATATCCATTTCTCATGAGCTGCATCTATACACACAATTGGGATAAAAAATACAACCTGGAAATGTATTCAAGCATCGCAAAAGGACAAGGTCCTCTTTTGTATGGATTTTACTGAAGAGACACAACGGGAAGACGATGTGGAGAAGGGATTAGAATTACTTGCACAAATCGAGTCAGTTCCTCCAGGGCTGATTTGGGGGCATGTGCCCAAGTTCCTGTGTGTGGCAGTGATGTCCCTGTCTCCAGGAACTTCCTCTTACTGACGAGCGTCAACCCCGATTGACTCTGACTGACATAAGAAACACACAGACAGAACCATTGCTCCCATTGCACAAGTGCAAAATCCTTCGTGTGCTTTCTCATTTAATTCTCTGAAACTTTGGGAAATCATAACAAGCTTTAAAGGGCTGAGTAATTTGCTTGAAATAATTGCTGGAGGCAGGCCAAGGATTTGAAATAGGTTTACAGAGTCCAAAGTCTGTGCTCTAAATGCGAAGTTATTCTTTCTCCCTCGGGAGAAAGCACATTTCTCTGCCGTGAGACGAGATGATCCTTCTTAGTTACCCTCTGGTCCAGTAAAGAAAACTCACTCCAGGTCCCGAGACCCAGCAAGACAGGAAGCCACGGCAGCATCCTCACGTGGTCCCAGGACACGGATGGGAAAGTGTGGACCTTGGCCCTGGGAAAGACACTGGCAGTTAACCCAATCATGCTTCACTCCTCAAACAGGGCACCCATCCCACTGCATGGCACCCCTGTCTGTCTCCCTGCCAAACTATGGGCCTCCTGTGGGCCGGTGCCTCTCTAGGACTCTCAGGGTCCCCAGCATACATCAGGTGCTCCTTGAATGGGTAAACACTCTCATTCTGTTTTCCCGAGCAACTAGATTTCATTGAATGACTACTATGTTCAAAGCCAGTATAGACATTCACACTAGCAACCTTATTTAATTCTTACACTGACTGTACAGTGTAGGATTGTTAACCCCCATTCTTATAGAAGAGAGTTGTAAGATCCAGGAATAAGAGAACTAAGAAATCCAAAAACACATGGATGGGTCTTGTGCAGAGAATTCCTTCCCAGCTGGGGATGGTGTGAGGTGAGGGAGGGTACAAACGGGTACTGACAAGGGTCAATAAGGGGTCTCCTGTTCTAGGGCAGAGGAGATCTGCCCTTAAGACTCCAGGGGGTAGATTCCAGTCTCTTCCAAGGGAGAGGGCTTCTCAACAAGAAACACACTCGCATCCACACTCAGAAATACCTGTGGGTCCTGTGCTGTCCCAGCTCCACAGGTCAGGGTGTACTCGGCTCCTCCTTCATTGGCTGGCAATTCCTTCCTTCAGACTTGGCTTCTGGCCCTGCCCTCCTTCTCCAGCTGCCACCTCCCAGGCCTTCAGGATTCCTCTCACCAGAGGGCACTCCCTCCCTGGTAAGGGAGCACCTGGGCCCTGGCTTCCTGGACAGAAGAAGAACACCTGGACCCCTAACAGAAGGTAGAGAGGGGGCGAAGTTCTGAGGCTCCCCACAGGCTCCGTCCAGGGCACCCAAAGTAGCTGGGAGAGACCAGACTCAAGCTGAGAGCAAGGCCTCACCCTGTGAATAAGCCCAGGTACCGCCTCTCTGGGAAAGGGCATGATTGCCCAAGGTTCCCTGAGCTGTTTCCTCATCCCCAGCCCTTGGGAAGCCCAGCCAACCCAACATCTGGAAACTTCTTGGTCTTGAAGTGGGTCAAACTTTGCCACCCCAAGATATGCCACTTTGGCATACTGATTATTTCAAGCTGGTTATTTTTTTAAGGAAATACACAAGAGCCACAAGAAATTTTGAAAACCAAGAAGTCACCCTTTTGTAAGAGACACTTACATGAATAGGGGAAATCTCCATTAGTAAGGATGTCTCCTTCAGCACCAGGATGAGGGTGTGACTGTCAATCTTCAGAAGCTGCTATCAATGGAGAAAGCGATAACTTTTATCTTCTTAATTTTTCCCTTGTTTGCTGTGCTTTTCCTGGGGACCTCCCACAACTGACTTCCTGTCCCCAGCATCTTTTGTCTTTAGCTAATGATGGTATTTAAGGTGATGGCTTTGGCCATTTCAGGGAGTTACTCAGTTTTCCTGGCACTCTGCCATGTATATATACGAAGTATGCAATTTCTTAAGCTTTCTTTGATTTTCTCTTGTTAATCTGTCTCATGTCAATTTAATTTTTAGTCCATCTAATGAACTTTGAGGGGCAGAAGAAAACCGTTTTCATCCCCAACAAGACAGACCTGCTCCAGGAGTGTCAAGGCTGTGGATGGGGGCCACTGACCAATAACCCCACCCGCCCCAGCCTCCTTCCACCAGGGCCACCTACACAGGTTGGATGGAGGCAGAGCAACAGAAAGGTACATTCCAGAAGGCAGTATACAATGTGCTATCATCACTGATACTTATTTTGGCCCATGCATCCACCACCCCCGCCAGGAACACCTGGCCCCTCACCCACTGCAAGCTCACTTCCTGTGAGGGGAATATCTCCACAAAGATCTGCACAGCTGTCACCTCCCAGGGGCGGGGGCAGCCTCCTGAGACTGCAGAAAGGACCCTTCCGAGGGAATGCTCCAAGTCCAGACAGGTGGCCCTTAGTGGGACTGCAGTCTTACCCTCAGGCCCGTGAGACCCAGAAAAGCCCCCTCCAGGGGGTCCCACGAGTACACCAGTTCCAACTACTGTTCTCCCCATTTAACCGACCAGACCCAGGGCTGGGGGGGGAAAGGCCCTAGGAGCCATGGGAAGGAGAGCAGGGGGCTGCTTTAGCTGTAGTCTGGAATCAGTGTTATAGGGACCCCATCAGTTTCCCAAACTTTGCTGACTTGCTGTTTCTCCTTGTCTCTGCTGTATCCCCACCTCAGCTAGTAAGAAAGTTCTTGCAGTCAGAAGTTCTACTGCTGAGGAGACTGGTCTCCTTCTGCAGGTGGGCCTGCAAATGAGAACTCCAGGGATAAGATTGGAACCCCGGGTGGTGAGGAATGGGAACACTGGACAGTGGCTGCCAAAACGTAGCAAGTAGCACGCAGGCAGCAATTTCTTAGGGCTAAGGGGCCCATTCTGTATGATGCCATCAGGAGGGAGAAAGTTCCTTTTCTGAATGTTCTCTCAACATGGTTGTCTCAGGGAAAAGTGTTTGTGTGACTGTGTGGTGAGCTGAACTAGCCACTTTTTTTTCATGAAGCACCATTTCAAGTGTATTGAAAGAACAATTAACAGCCAAACCATGGATGGATATATATATATATCCATATATACATATGGATATATAGATGGATATGGCAGACATCTTCTCAAAAATGAACAGGGTGTACCTTTTACTTCAAGGAAAACAACCAATGAGATTTGTTAGCAATAATGAAATAGGAGCTTTCAAACAAAACTTAGAATTTTAGAACATTTGTGTTGGCTACCATGAGTTTGACATTCTCCCAATACTTTTAAGACTCTTCTGATAAGATCAGTGATGATGTTAACTTATCTGATTTATATATGTACGTATTAAATATTGAAATGTGTCAGCATTTGGAAGGTGTGGTTAACTCAGTGAATCAATATTTTTCAATGACCAATATATGAACTTATAAAATGATGCCTGAATAAAAGACCCATTCAAATTTCACAATAGACAATGGATTTTAATGTAACAGAATACAAAGAGCTCATTGATATGGTTTCAGATTCTACATTGCAACTACCCTTAAGAAACCTCTACTTGTTGAGTTTTGGTGTCTTATGAAAGAAGAATATCCACACTGATTTTTAAAGACTTTTAATGTATTCCTCCCCTTTCCAACTACTTACCTGTGTGAGGCTGGATTTTCTTCATATTTTTAACCGAAACAACATAGAAAACACATTGAATGCAGAAATGGATATGAGAAACCGGGGTCTTCTTTTAACCCATGCGTTAAACAGGTGTACAAAAATGTAAAAAATGATATCACCCATTTGCTTAAAAAAGTACTATTTTTCATTAAAAAAATGTGTTAATATGGGTTTACTAATACTAGTTGAAGTGAATCAGTATTTTAACTTTAAAATTTCTAATATTATACATATTAATACACATAACCCACATAAACAAAAGCTCTTTGGTATCTTCAATAATTTACCTAGTGTAAAAAAGGGTCTTTGGAGCCAAAAGTGTAAGAGTTGGGAACAAAAGAATGTCCCAGGCTGTCCTATAGCTGGCAGGCCACAAGGGGGCAGTATGCTGTCCAGTAATAATCCACAGGAGTCTCCCCATATCCCTGTCCACTGCACCTCCCACTTCCTTCCTTTCCTTCTCTGCACTCTCCTGGGAGGCACAGCCTCTCAATTACAGGAAGTAATCTTCTACGCGTGGGTCCCATCAAAACCAAGGCAGGCACCTATTATTTTGCTAATGTTTATCAGATGTGTCAAATGCAAAGCTCATCATCCAGGACTGGGTAATCCTGAGAACCCCTGCTCTGGAGGAGTTAATAATCTAGCGAGGGAGGCTGGGTCCTAGGATCAGTGCCTATGGTGAGAAGGCATAATCTCAAGGCATAATCTGCATAAGCCAGCATATTTATCCTGAAGGCAAAGCTGGAAGATACTGGATTCTATTTCCAGGGCAGTACAGGTCAGCTAGGGGTTCTCTGATTCAGAAGAGTCCTTGACCTGGTCAGGCAACAAGTCCATATGGGACTGACCATTGCCAATTGGCAGCTGCTGCCTTAGGGTGATTTTCAGGGAGTGACATGGGACTGTGAACCAAAATCCTGGGCCTAAGGCCCTCCCTGCCTGCCTTGCAAGCCCTTCGAGCCCTCTTGCAAGCAGGTGAGCTCCAGGTGAAGCCAGTAGCCTCTCAGGCTGAAGTCGCGCATTTCCCATTCTTGGTCGGCTTCATCCATTTTTTGTGCATAGCAAGTCTCTCCAAGTTGGGGTACATGGGCCCTGTACTAGGAAGGAACTAACCAGCTGTGCCCCCACTGCACCGCCCTCAGGCCTCCAGTGGAGGCTCCATGATGCAAGGACCTAGGGTTTGCTCACCATGCAGCCAGAGCAGGGCTTGTCTCCAAGCAGGCACCCATAAATGCTCCACGAAGGATACACTCTGCCACGGGGTCTGGGGTGGGGTACTAAGAGCTCTACTGCAGACTCTTCAGTCTTCAGTCCTAGAGGAACCCAGGAATGGGGTCAAGTAAAAGTTTTTCAAATTGGCTGTTCTTAACAGCCTTTATTCTAGCAGCTGTTTGGAACCAGGTAAAAATTCTATAGATGTCTATTGGGTTTCCCACTCTGCCCACGGCAGTGCAACAGCCTCAGTCTGAGTGTGCTGGTGGCAGGGAGAGGGGTAAAAGGGAAAGTTGAAGAGGAGAAAGAAGGTGAGGGTAGGCAACGATGAGTAGGAAGGAGAGGGAGAGCAAGGGAGGGAGAGAAAGGGACAGAGAAAGGGCAGAGTGAAGGAGGGAGGGAAGGAGAGAAAGAGGGAGGAAGGAAGGTAGAGAGAGAGAGATGGGTTCAATTCTAACCGCTACTAAGCTCAAATGCTGAGACTCAACTACAGCACCGCGGGTCATGGGGGGCACACAATGGTCATGGTACAGCTGGTTCGGGTTTGGAACCTTGGTAGCTTGGGTTCGAATTCAAATTATAAAAGAAAGAGAGCTCCCTATGCAAGCATGTGTGGTTTTGCCTTTCGGGCTTGGCAGCTTCCCCTTTCTGCCTGCGGAGCAGGAGGGTGAGGTGGTGTCATGAGCACACTAATAAGGTGCACACACGGAGTTGTGTCTTTCCATAATGTCGGCTTTATTCAACCGTAAAGCAAAGTGAGTCACAATTATAGAGCAGTTTCAGGGTTCCAAATTCAATGACATTTCACTGTGCGATTACACTTGGCTCATAGGACAAACCATACAACAAACAAGGTGACAGAAGGCGTAGAAGTCAGTCTGTGGGCACGCAGTCCCTCTGGCCGGTCTGGGACAGCGTGCGGCACTTCCTGCTTATGGTCTTCAAGCAGTGAAGGATCTCAGTTCTGTCTGAGGATCTAGGGACAGAGCCTTTGGCGGCAGCTGCCTTGTCGAAGTGGTCAGACATAGACAGGCCACTTCTCAAAGGTCTGACAGTTTGCTGCAAAAATCCTCCCCATTTTTAAAGGAATTTAATCAGTCTTGGCCCCCTCCTCTGTTTCTGATTATTGTCAGTTCTGGGGTGTCAGCTGATGCTGGTCCTTGGCAGTACCTTCTAGCTGCAGTATCTTTAACTGCTTGACCCAGGCCCCTGCTTGAATAAGAGACTCCATTTTGCTCTCTACAGGTGGAACGAGGCACAGCTTTCAGGGGCCCCCAAGTCCTGGAGTCAGCAGCCACCCCAGGCCCCTTCCCTTTACTGACTTCGTACTTCTGGGCCATTCCCAGGTGGGGGAGGGGCAAGAACCCTTCCTGGAGGGGCCTCCGGGGGTCTTTTGGTCCTTCCCATTTGACGTGGTGCAAAGAACAAACACTCTTGCTGGTCCCAAGCTGTGTGTGTTTATCCAAGAACCCGGGGTGAGGTGACCCAAAATAGGCAACCTCCTGTCACTGCTCATCTCTGACCCAAAAATCCAGGGGCGGCCTGTGGCGGGTGTAGGCTTCCACACGAATAACTTTCAGAATTGAAGTTGAACAAAAATAGCATGGAAAGGAATAAATAAAATTATCTGTATTTGTGGATGGCATCCTCCTATCTAGAGAAAAGTCCCGAGTACTTCGCAAACAAAAATACTAGAGTCAATAAACGAATTCCGTAAAGTTGCAGAGAACGAGATAGACAAAAATCAGGTGTTTCTCTGCGCTAACAAAGACCAATCTGACAAGGAAATTAAGAAAACAATGGCACCTACAATAGCACCCAAAACAATAAAATCTTAGAAGTGAGCTGATTCAAGGAGGCAATGACTTTTACACTGACAACTACCCCACACTGCTGTAAGAGATTAGAGAAAACTAAAGAAACAGCAAGACGTCCTGTGTTCATTAGATTTTATGGAGCGAAGAGGGCCATACTAACCAAAGGGATCTGCGGATTCAAACCACGTCCTATGAAATGTTTTTCTTCTGCATTTCCTATTGCTGCCGACTCCTTGCAGTACATTTCCCTTGAGACATTGTGGTTTTTATCACCCAGTGTGAGATTGGGTCTTTTTCACATTTTCCATTTATCTGTTGAACATTCTGAACTAATGGAATACAGTTATAAGAAACATCTAATGTCTTGCTTCTGGTGATTCCCTTTTCTGTGTCAGCTTTGGGTCATTTTCAGATGATTGATCTGTCTCCTCATCACAGGTCAATTCCCCTGCTGCTCTGCATACCTCAGAATCTTGGATGGAATGGCCAGTGTGAATGTTACCTTGTTTCGTTGCTGGATATTTTTGTGTTTTCTATAATTTTGAGCTTTGTTCAGGGATGCATTTAAGTTACTTGGAAACAGTTTTCGGTGTTGCTTTAATGATTTGTTCAGTGGTCCCGAGCAGTGCTCAGCAGAGGGCTACTTAGGAGTTCCCAACACTGTGGCAAGACCTCCCTGAGTCCTCCACTCAATGCCTGCTGAGTTGGGGGGTTACTTTTTTTCAGTCTATCTGTTGGCAACAGGCTGTATTTCCAGCGCCGAGGTGCAGGCCTTGTTCCTCTCACACGATTGCCCCGACTTGCTGGAGTTGCCTCCCACGGAGGCACAGAGCAGGACTGTGCTGCACACCTAGGGCTCCCCAACAGCCCTTGCTAACTGACCTTCCATAGCTGTGCCCTCCCTACCACATTGTCCTGTGGACTCTCAGCTCCGTGTCCTCAACTCCACAAGGACCACTGGGCTCCTCTTCAGTTTCCCCTCCCTGCACCTTGCTTGGAAACCCTCTCGAGGCTGCACATATGTCATGTAGGGCTTGGCTCACCTGTGTGTTCCCAAGTGTCCGGAATCGCTGTCCTCCTTTGCCTGATGCCCAGTATCTTGGAGATTTGCATTTTGTAGATCTTATGTGGTTTTGTTTTGTTGCTTCAGAAAGAGAGTAAATCCAATTTCTGTGAGTCTGTAATGGTGTGGCTCCCCTAAGTGAAAACCAAAGTTGTAAAACATCAATGTAAATTCTGAATAGAGACGTTTACAGAGTAAAGAGCCACAGCTCCAGTGAAAACATAAATCCAGAAAACCTTAAAGCATGTATTTACAAATCAACGGAGGGTTTGTAAGGACAGTTTTGCTTGAGCCTGAGAGCAAGCACAAGGCTCACCTCCGTGCTGATGGTGAAAATCCATCTTTTACCAGTGGCCACACCTCTTTAGACGTCTCTCAAACTCCTTGAATTGTATTCTCCTGAAAGTCTTTTCGAGGAAGGTCCAACATGAATGCAGCGGCTTGATGGGAAGTCCAAGTTTTGTCTGAGTTTTCTGGTGGGAGTGTTTTAAGAGTAACACCTAACCCCAACTAACTTCTCTTCCGTGCGAAGAGACACAACTTCGCCAAAGTTACATTTCTTTTCTCCTAAAGGTGGATCTGTTTTCCTTACTACCAAAAAATAACTAGAAAGCTAAAGAAAATGGGAAAAAAATGTGAAAAATGCCATATATGTAAAGAGGCTTTAAAAAAATAAGAAATTCAACAACTTTAGAGTGCCAAGCTTGACTTGCAGTCCTTCGAAAACTAAACAGCATAAACTCAGCACACTAATGTCACAAAACACACAACCAAACACAGCACACTTCTGGGGGAAATAACTTGCACTCCCAAAGAATAACAGGAAATTCAAACCATCGCTGCTAGACTCGGTATCTCTTCTAACCAGCTGGTACAACAGGCGCCCCTCCAACCACCATAGCCTGACAACGTACACAGTCACTTGTCTCTCCCACTCCCCAGAAGCTGAGTAAGTAGCACTCAACCACAAACCTCCAAAATCAAGCCAAGCAAATAACGTTATGAAAAAAAGGAACTGAAACATTTCTATTCTTTAAACACCAGTTACCAGGGGAGAGCGCGCACGCAGTCCCCCACTACCATAAATTACGCAGTCGAGTTTCCCGCATTTGGAGAAATCGCAGGGGTCAGCACACCCGGAGTGCAATGGATGAGCCTCGCCCTGGGAAAACCACCTTCCTGATCATGGTATCTCCCCTGCCAGGTAAGTATGACTTGGTCCCTCGCCGCCCCAACACAGCCCCACACGCCTCGCACCGTACACACACGGTCACTTGCCTCCCCGCACCCCGGAACCCTCTGCACCCACTCCTGTCTCAACCATCCTGAGCCCACACACCCGTCTTCCTCAGACAGTCCGAGCAACAGCTCTGGGACTTCCACAGCCCGGGGAATTTCACCGCCCAGAACGCCCGCGCCGCTGCCTCATTTACATACGGCCACGCCCCGTTCCCGGCTCAGGATGCAAACCGTCTCTCTTCACGCCCGGCGCCACGCCACCACGCCCCTCGCACCTCGGACCTCAGTTGTGATGCTCCTCCTGCGGCTCCTCCTCCCCCTCCCGCCCCCACTTCCTCCCTCTTCCTGTCGGTCTTCCTCGTCTTCTCCCCTCCACGCTACTTTGCCTACGGCTGGTTTTCCCTCTCCCTGCAGCTCCCGCCCCCGCCCCCTGCGCGGGTCAGGGCGCACACGCGGCGGTCAGCGCCGGGCCCGCTGCGCCGCCCTTGAGAGGAACACCAGGGAGGACTTTCCCCCGGCCAGAGAAGCGCCCAGACATCTCTGTCTTTCTCTCTCTCTGTGTCTGCCCGGAACCTGGGTTGCAGGAGACACAGTGCGATGGCTCCACCGGAGAGTCTCAGCCCCCAGGCCAGTCCCCTCGCCCCCCGGGCCGGGACACCCGCGTGGAGAAACCAAACGTCTGGAAGCTCTGGGCGCTCGGGCCCAACACACCCCCCCGCGGATCCCACGCGCTGAGAACAGCCGCGCGCCTGCTGCCGCACAGGCGCGTTCCCGGGGCGGGGCCGGGGCGCCCCCTGGTGGCCGCCCGCGGAAGGGGCACCAGGACCCAGGGTGGAGGCGAGGGCGGGTCCCATGAAACCTTCCTTCTGCTCCTACTTAGACCAGTTCAGAGTTCACAGCAGGGGTGAGTGGGGTCCAGGCGCCCCACTCTGCCTCCGCCTTCCCTTCCTCCACCGCTGCGCGCTTCCCCTTGGAGGACATTTCCGCCAGAAAAGTCCGCCTTCCGTGGAGAAAAGCAACACCTACTGGGAAGAGACTAGTCCTTGGGCAATTTTATGGTCATCTCTGGAGCGCTCTAGCTTCTGATTTGCCTTTGTCTCGATTACGCCCGAGGTGTGTTTGACTTTTACTAAACTGCTGAATTTAGAAAAGGGCGCCTGGCTGGATCAGTCAAGTGTTGGACTCTTGCTTTCCGCATGATCTCACAGTTCATGAATTGGACCCCGCATCCGGCTGTATACTGACAGTGTGGCACCTGCTTGGAATTCTCTGTCTCCCTCTCTCTCTGCCCCTTCTCCACTCCAGCTGTCTCTGTTTCTCTCAAAAATAAGTATGAAATGTTTAAAAACTTAAAAATTAAAAAAAAAGATTTTGGGGTAGGAGGCATCCAACATTAGTTGTCACCTGAGTTAATCGTGTGGTGGTTGGCAGAATGATGCCCCCTGCCTAGGAGGTCCCCAGTCTAATCGCAGGACCTGTGAATATGTAACCTAATACGGCAAAAGGGACTCTGCAGATGTGAAGGACCTTGAGATGGGGAGATCACCCTGGGGGGCTTTAAAACTGGAGGAGGCAGAAAAGGAGGTCTCTCCCTGCTGTTGCTACTGCTGAAGATGGAGGAAGGGGCCACCAGCAGGAACGTAAAGGGTCTGGAAAAGCTGGAAAAGGCAAGAGACAGATTGTCCCTTAGAGCCTCCAGAAGGGAGGCAGCCTGGTTGACACCTTGATTTTAGCCTCATGAAATCCTCGTTGGACTCCTAACCCATGGAACTGTAAGAAAATAAATGTGTGTTCTTTTTGTTTAATTCTTATTTTAAATTTTTTTTAACGTTTTTATTTTATTTTTGAGAGACATAGAGACAGAGCATGAGGGGGGGAGGGGCAGAGAGAGAGGGAGACAGAATCTGAAGCAGGCTCCAGGCTCTGAGCCATCAGCACAGGGCCCGACGCAGGGCTCGAACTCACAGACCATGAGATCATGACCTGAGCCGAAGTCGGCCACCTAACCAACTGAGCCACCCAGGCGCCCCTAATTCTTATTTTAATTCCAATTAGTTAACATGCAGTATGATACTAGATTTTGGTGTACGATATAGTGATTCAACACTTCATGCAACACTCGATGCTCATCATGACAGGTGCACTCCTTAATCCCCATCACCTACTTAACACATCCCCCTACCAACCATCCCTCTGGGAACCATCAGTGTGTGCTCTGTAGTTAAGAGTCTGTTTTGTTTTGTTTTGTTTTGTTTTCCACTTTATTTATTTTGAGAAAGAGAAAGCTGGAGTGGAGAAGGGGAGAGAGAGAGAGAGAGAGAGAGGGAGAGAGAGAATCCTAATCATGCCCTGCACTGTCAACACGGAGCCAGACTCGGGACTTGATCCCACGAACTGTGACATCATGACCTGAGTGGAAATCAAGAGTCAGACATTTAACCACCTGAGCCACCCAGGCATCCCAAGAGTCTGTTTTTTCGGTTTGACTGTTTCTTTCTTTCCTTATTTTCTTTCTTTCTTTTTTTTTCTTTTACGATTTGCTCCCTTATTTTGTTTCTTAAATCCCACATATGATTGAAATCATGTGGTATTTGTCTTTGACTGACTTATTTTGCTTAAAATAATAACTCTAGCTCCATCTACATATATATATACATATATATATACATACATATATATATATACACATGTATATCTATAAATCTTTTGTGCCTCCTATTCTTCGGTTAAGAGACCTCTCCAGAAGTTAGGTTTAGGGTTAGAATTAGGATTAGGGATAGAGTTTAGGGGTTACCAGTTTAGGGGGTTAGAGTTAGGATTAGGGGTAGGTTTAGGCTTAAGGTCAGGGTTAAGTTTAAGGTTAGGATTAAGGTTAGGGTTTGTGCTTGTGCAGTTCAGAGACCTCTACAGAGAATAAAACCTTAGAATCCATTGGAGTAAGAATACACATGGCAATCATTCACTGATCTGAGGTATGGGATTTGATGCTTTAAATCTATTTATTTAAATTAAATTGTATATAACATACAGTACAATATTTGTTTCTGGAGTAGAATTCAGTGATTCATAACTTACATACAACACCCAGTGCTCATCCCAAGTGTCCTCCTTTATACCCATCATCCATCTAGCCCATCTCCCACCCACCTCCCTCCATCAACCCTGTTTGTTCTCTATTATTAGGAGTCTCTTGTGGCTTGTTTCTTTTTCTTCTCTTCCCCTGCTTCCTATATGTTTCTCGGTTTTGTTTCTTAAATTCCACATATGATTGAAATCATATGGTATTTGTCTTTCTCTCACTGATTTATTTCACTTAGCTCCATCCACGTTGTTACAATTGGCAAGATTTCATGTTTTTTGGTGGTTGACTAATATTTCATTGTATATATAAACCACGTCTTCTTTAGCCATGCTTCAGTTGATGGACATTTGGGCTCTCTTCATAGTTTGGCTGTTGTTAATAATGCCATAAACATCAGGGTGCATGTACCCCTTCAAATCTGTAATTTTGTATCCTTTGGGTAAATATCTAATAGCGCTATTGCTGGATCGCAGGGTAGCTCTATTTTTAATGTTTTGAGGAGCCCCCATACTGTTTTCCAGAGTGGCTGCACCAGCTTGCATTCCCACCAACAGTGCAAGAGGATTCCACTTTCTCCTCCTCCTCACCAATACCTGTTGTTTCTTGTGTTATTTTTAGGCTTTTTGACAGGTGTGAGGTGATATCTCATCATGGTTTTGATTTGTATTTCCCTGATGATGAGTGATGTTGAGCATGTTTTCATGTGTCTGTTAGCCTTCTGAATGTCTTCTTTGGAAAAGTGTCTATTCATATGCACGTTTTGCTCATTGCTGGGGTAAGCAGACCCTGGCTGATGGTGAGGCTCTCTGCCTTTTGCCCTCCCACACCGGGTTATGCCTCTGACTTCTTCTGGACCCTCCAGCAGGTGTGGAGGAGTGGGGGCCCAGGTCTCCTCAGCAGATTGAGAGCTGCACATCAGGGGGGCGGGCCCATCCTTCCTGCTGCATGAAGGACCTCTAGGGGCTCCTCCTCTTGCGTGGCTCCTGGCAGGCAAGTGTCACAAGACTGGGGTGCCCGGTGGTGCTCTCAGAGACTTCACCTGGAGACAAAAATACAACAGGGTGAGGGTCCATTGTCAGGCCCTGCTGGTGGCTCCCTGAGCCGCAGTGAGTGCTGGGTGGTGGCAGAGCCAGGAACTCAGTGACAACCTGTCAGGAGGATGAGCTGATGGGAGGGGCTGGTGTCCTGGTGCAGCAGGTCGGAGGGAAAGCTTCCCCACCACCTCAGGTGGTTATGGCCCCACTCGGAGCTGCTGCACATGCATGCCCAGATCCCACAGCCCGCCTTCAGGAGCCAGCGCACTCCCCAAGTTCACTTGGAGCAACATGATGGCTCCTGTGACCTCCCAGGAACAGAATTGCTTAGCATGAAACAGGCACGTATGGAAACAGCCCGTTGTAGGAAGGAGGGGACTTGGTGCAGGGAAGTCCCCTGTGAAGTTCATGTCCTGCTCATTTAATGAGGGGAGTGAGGGGCCAAGTCAGCAGGGAGCTCAGAGATCCCCTAAATCTAGTGTCACCTCCTACAGATAAGGAGCGGCAGGCTCACAGAGACCGAGGGGCCAGCCAAAGGCACAGGGCTGGTTAGTGACAAGCCTGGGATGAGCACTCAAGCCTGGGGCCCTTTTGCATGGCCTGGGAGAAGGCAGAGGTAGCCGTGGACATCACTGGGGCTGGGAGATCTCCTTTTTTCTGACCACAGGGCTCAAACTTTCTATGTGAGTGAGGCACAGACATAGGCCTGCTTGACCTGAGAAACACTTTTCTAACCTGGAAGCCCAGCATCTCCCACCTTAGCAGTGACTATCCAGGTCAGGACTGGGTGGCTGCCTGGTATTTCCTCTAATAACTGACGCCCAGGAGCCCTGCAGACCAGGGTGCCGATCAGGCTGCAGGTCCAAATGGGGACTGACTGTGGCAAATTTGCGGTTTCGCTGCCTCAGAAAAATTTTTGGGAGGCGAGCTCCCACAACACTGAAGGGTACACAGTATTTGGATTCAGGCCCTGGATGCACAGGAGTGGAGGACCTTACCTAACCAGGACCTCCTGAAGGAACATGGACAGAGTATGGTGGTTTATGCAGGTCTGGGCTGCCAGGGAGCTGGGTGGCAAGAGTCTGCAGATCACAGGTCATAGGAGATGGCTTCTGGGGAACAAGGGCTATACCTATTCGCAAGCCCCAGTGTGGACAAATGGGCACATTTTCCCTGTAGGCAAAGCTGGAGGGTAGTGGACTTATTAGTTAATGTGAGGCAGGAATCCTCTTATTGGTGAATCGTCCAATAAGAGACACCTGGAACCTGAACAGGACTGACCGTCACCAATTTTACAGCTGCTGCCTGAGGGATTTGGGGGGCTGGGCTTCTACCATTTGGGGCCAGGCATCAACTCCCCAGGTCTGGAGGTCCCCAGTATCCAAGACCAGCTGAAGGAGTGTATACCAGGCACCAGGGTTTGCAGGGATCTGGAAAAGGCAAGGGTCTATAGAGGCCGGGTCACAGCATCCAGTTCTCGCGAGGCCAGGAGTATGCCTAGCTGCAACCTCTGCTCTCCACACGTGTGGATATTACCCTGAAGGCTGAGATGGAGGAAATTGTACTGCCTTGCCAGCATCATCCCAGCCAGTTAGCTGGGTCATCCTTTATTAAGGCACACCAGGGAGACTTGGTTACTGGTAAGCCCAGGACACCAGCAGGCAGCCAGTCCGAGTGGGTACTGACAGTCTCCAGTTTAAAGCTGCCATCTCAGGAAGATTTTTGGAGAGTGGGCACTGTTCACCCTGAATGATATGCAAGTTTTGGAGACCAGCCTCAGCCCAACAGACCTGGAAGGCCCCAAGAGCAAAGGCCAGCTGACAGAATACATGCTGCACATGCATGGGTGGCACGGGTCAGGAGAGTCTGGGATCTGAACCAGGGCATCTGTAGAGAGAGGCTGGGTTCTATTCGTGGGCTACTTGGGGCACCTGACTACTGCCTAATTCTAAGTCCTAATCTGCACAAATGTGCACATCCCCCACCCCCCCCCCCCCCGAAGACACAACTGGAGGAATATGGACTGCCTTCTCAGGACGGGGCAGGGTGAGACGGATTGAGATACCTTCTGGTAACAGATACCTGACAGCATTGATTACTGGGAAGCCTGGGACCCCATCAGGCAGCCAGTCCAAGTGGGGGGTAACTGTGACAGTTTAAAGCTGCCATTTCAGAAAGATTTTCAGAGAGTGGGCACTGTCCACTGTGGGGGCTCTACGGGTTTGGGAGACTGGCCTGAGCCCAACGGGTCTGGAGGGCACAGCAGCCAAACTGCTGGCTGACACAGTGCAGACACTGTTGGAGCACACTACTTGTCTCTCCTGCTTTAGCATCTGAGAGGGCTGACTGAACTCCTATATCCCCTCATATCTTTACTAGCTAGACCTAACTGGTCCGATCTGCGTGTCTCCATACTTACTATATGTATCATTTTCCATATGCTTCTTGGATTTAAGGAACGTTTGGGTCTTCTTTCTCACCCCCTTTTGCTTTTTCTTCTTCCTCACCTGCTTACCTGATTCTGTCCATTCATCATCTGCTCTCTGTCAACCCACCCACACACATCTACTCAGTGCTTCCTGTGTGCCAGTCAGTAGGATGGGCACTAAGTATACTGAGGTCTTTAGGAATTCTTGTTTACCGTTATTTTATTTTGTTTTGTTTTGTTTTATTTTGTTTATTAGGTAAGTTGCTCTTTGCACAGCACAGGAATAATCTTTTTTTTAAATTGTTTAATTTACATCCAAATTAGTTAGCATATGGTGCAACAATGATTTCAGGAGTAGATTCCTTAATGCCCCTTCATTTAGCCCATCCACCCTCCCACAACCCCTCCAGCAACCGTGTTTGTTATCTGTATTTAAGAGTCTCTTATGTTTTGTTGCCCTCTCTGTTTTTGTATTACTTTTGCTTCCCTTCCCTTATGTTCATCTGTCTTATATCTTAAAGTCCTCATACGAGTGAAGTCATATATTTGTCTTTCTCTGACTAATTTCACTTAGCATAATACCCTCCAGTTCCACCCACGTAGCTGCAAATGGCAAGATTTCATTCTTTTCGATTGCCAGGTAATAGTCCATTGTATGTGTATACATATATACATACATACACACACACACCACACATATATATACATACACACATACACACACACACCACATCTTCTTTATCCCTTCATCCATCGGTGGACATTTGGGCTCCTTCCATAGTTTGGCTGTTGTCACTAGCACTGCTATAAACATCGGGGTGCATGTGTGCCTTTGAAACAGCACACCTGTATCCCTTGGATAAGTACCTAGTAGTGCAATGGCTGGGTAACAGGGTAGTTCTATTTTTAATTTTTTGAGGAACCTCCACATTGTTTTCCAGAGTGGCTGCACCAGTCTGCATTCCCACCAGCCATGCAAAAGAGATCCTCTTTCTCTGCATCCTCGCCAGCATCTGTTGTTGCCTGAGTTGTTAATGTTCGCCATTCTGACAGGTGTGAGGTGGTATCTCATTGTGGGTTTGATTTGTATTTCCCTGATGATGAGTGATGGTGAGCATTTTTTGATGTGTTTGTTTGCCATCTTGTTTACCATTATTTTAAACAGCCAACTTGGGTATCTAGGCTTTCTACTGATAACTAAAACTAGTTGAATATAAGGTAGAAAATTACTAATATTTTTGGTTAGTTGAAATTAGTGATTTTACTTGAAGTGTTATTGAATCAGTTGTGAAGATAGAATGATACTTTGATAGAACTTGTGTTGAGAGAACATCTATTTCTATTTTTGTCAACCGATTTTGAAATAACAATGATAATATCCTGAGTTTCTAAATACAAATTTATTGGTAATAAAAGAAGAGATAAAGGAAATAGAAAATTGTACTATGTTCACCCCTGCTTTTGCATTATAAGTAATAATCTAACGTTAATAAAATTCAGCATTAAGGGACCATTAGGAAGAAACAGTATTGCCTGTGATTTGATAGTTATAGGATGCAATTTTAGTGACTGAAAACATTCTAAGTCTTGGGGCACCTGGATGGCTCAGTCAGTTAAGCATCCGACCCTTGGTTTTGGCTCAGGTCATGATCTCTCAGTTCGTGAGTTCGAGCCCAGTGTCAGGCTCTGTGCTGACAGTGTGGACCTTGCTTGGGATTCTCTCTCTCTCTCTCTCTCTCTCTCTCTCTACTTTTCCTGTGCTCTCTCTTTCCCTCTCAGAATAAATAAACTTTAAAAATTGTTTAATAAAATATCTTGTCTTTTTTATATTAAAAGTATAAATATATGGCAAATATGAATCATTTGAAATGTGTGAAAGGTGAAACAAAATGGGGTGACTTCTGTCAAGGAACTTTAAAATGAAGCCAGGAGGTCATTAAGGAGGTGGGCCTTACAAATGTTCTCAGTGGGTGGACCATGAACTTTTGAACAGAAGCAAACTATGAATACTCCAGGGGCTCTGCAAGAACACCTGCCACTTGCAAAAGTAATGGACTTTTGGAGATTCTGGGGCAACATGGCGGAGGAGTAGGGGGCTCCAGTATTTCGCTTGCCCTTTAAAGGGGGACGACTGAAACCACTGTCTCTCTCTCAACTCCAAAAATCGGGGGGAAAAGGTGCTAGAGCTGACAAGAAACTAAGGCGGAAACAGACACGGCCCAACTAAACCGTGAGTTTAATCTGGGTCGGATAAAACGAACTCGAACTTGGGAAGTTGAGCTGAGGGGAGGGTGAGTGTCTTCGGAGATAGCTGGGAAAGTGCCGATCGAACAACATCTGAACGAGAGGGCCAGAGCGGGTGAGACTGCGACCATCCAGCCCCTAAATGCAGGGCTTTTGAAGAGAAGTTCAGTGGCAAACAGCAGCAATCCCCGCGCGCTGCTGGGACCGCACCAACCCCGTCCTGAGCCACTGGGACGCGCGCGGGAGGGACTGGCAGCGGGGACGCAGGCGGCGCCGCCTGCGGAGCACCTCTAACCCCGGCACAATTATAACGAAATCGGGGGGTGGCAGACGGCCGCACCACCGCGCCACCCTCGCCCAGCGCCTCCGGGGCGCGCGCGCTGCCGGGACAGGCAGGGGGGACCCAGGCAGCGGCTCCTGCGGAGCACCTCTAACCCCCGCACAGTTACAGCCAAATCGGGGGGTAGCAGACGGCCGCGCCACCGCGCCACCCTCGCCCAGCGCCTCCGGGGCGCGCGCGCTGCCGGGACAGGCAGGGGGGACTCAGGCGGCGGCTCCTGCGGAGCACCTCTAACCCCCGCACAGTTACAGCCAAATCGGGGGGTAGCAGACGGCCGCGCCACAGCGCCACCCTCGCCCAGCGCCTCCGGGCACGCACGCCGCAGGGACCCAGGCAGCCCCAGGCGCGGCTCCAGTAAACCACACTAGGCTGGCGTGGGCGGTGGAGAGAGAACAGAAATAAAGGGGCGAATAAAGCCTCCAGGACTGGTGGCGCGGGTCTGGAGAGACGCCATTGTTGTCTCACAAGCCAGGAAGTCACCCCAGAAGCCATCCCTGCAGCAGTGGAGGCCGGACCCGCCTACACTAAACCACGCCCCTCCCAAACTATCAGCAGGAGCGACTGATCCAAGTGGAGATTGCTGCCTGGAGTAACGCCAGTCATTTCTTCTTTTTAAATTTATCCCTCCCTTTCTCACTCCTACCGATCCCCATCCCTGAGCTGGTCATCCAGGGTACTGACTGGCTTAATCATTTTTTTCGTTCTTTTTGTTTTTTGTTTTTTTTGTTTTTTGTTTGTTTGTTTGTTTGTTTTGTTTGGTTTTTTTTTGTTTTGTTTTTTGTTTTTTGTTTTTTGTTTTTGTTTTGTTTTTTAACCCACTCTTCGAGGACATGTCCTACAACCTCTTCTTTACTTCCCTAGCCCTTTTTCTGGAATAACCAGGCCGTATAAGTTCATCTAGACGACATCGATCTTTATTTCTTTTCCCTCGCACCTGTCCTTATTCTGATTTCTATCAGTCTGGATTAAACCCTTTAGTCGCTCTACCTGGGCAAAGTCCATTTCCTTCTTCTCCCTGCACCAGTCATTATTCTGTCTATATATGCTCTGCCACCAGCACACTACATACCCTGTCCTTAACGTGTAGCGGTTACTTCAGGACATTGCCCTCAGAGGGTCACTTGTTATTTTTTTCTGTTGTGAACTGCTTGTCTGGACCATTTGTCGGTACGTTTGAGTATTTCTGTGTTCTGTGTGTCTGTCAGTTTTCCTTTCCAGGGCAACTTCAAGAAACAACCCATAACACATCCAGCCAAAATGACGAGACGTAAGAATTCTCCTCAAAAGAGTCTACAAGAAGTAGTGACAGCTCAAGAATTAATGAAAACAGATATAAGCAACATAACAGAACTTGAATATAGAATGTTAATCATAAAACTAATTGCTGGCCTTGAAAAAAGCTTAGATGAATGCAAGGAGTCCCACGAGGCAAAGTTCAAAGACCTTAAAAACGGTCAAGAAGAATTAAAGAAGACATTGGAAGAAATACAGGGGAAACTGGAAGCAGCCACAGCACGGATTGAAGAGGTAGAGGAAAGAGTTAGTGCCTTAGAAGACAAAATCATTGAAAAAGAGGAAGCAGATAAAAAGAGAGAGAAGCTGATCCAGGAACAGGAAAGGAGAATTCGAGAGCTGAGCGATGCACTCAAAAGAAACAATATCCGTATCATAGGAGTTCCAGAGGAAGAAGAGAGAGAGAAAGGAGTCGAAGGGGTTCTGGAACAAATCATTGCTGAGAACTTCCTCAACATGAGAAAGGAAACGGGCATGGAAATCCAAGAGGCACAGAGAACTCCCCTCAGACGTAACTTGAATAGACCTTCTGCACGGCACATCATAGTGAAGCTGGCAAAATACAAAGATAGGGAGAGAATCCTGAAAGCAGCTAGGGACAAAAGAACCCTAACATACAAAGGGAGACCTATAAGGGTAGTAGCAGACTTATCTACGGAAACTTGGCAAGCCAGAAAGGAATGGCAGGATATCTTCAATGTGATGAGCAAGAAGGACATGCAACCAAGAATTCTGTATCCGGCTAGCCTGTCATTCAGAATAGAAGGAGAGATCAAGGTTTTTCCCAACAAACAAAAACTGAAAGAATTTATCACAAATAAGCCAGCACTGCAAGAGATCCTGAGGGGCATTCTATGAAAATAAGGAGGCAAAGAACACAAACTACCAGAGACAGCCTTACAAACATGAAACTTACAGATAATACAGTGACTGTAAGCCCATATTTTTCAATATTAACACTGAATGTAAATGGACTAAATGCGCCAATCAAAAGACACAGGATAACAGAATGGATTAAAAAACAAGAGCCATCTATTTGCTGTCTTCAAGAAACTCATCTTAAACCTGAAGACACCTTCAGATTGAAAGTGAGGGGATGGAGAACTATCTACCATGCTACTGGAAGTCAGAAGAAAGCCGGAGTAGCCACACTTATATCAGACAAATTAGACTTTAAAATGAACGATGTAATAAGAGATGAGGAAGGACATTATATAATAGTCTCAGGAACCATCCAGCAGGAAGAGCTAACAATTGTAAATATCTACGCACCGAATTCAGGGGCACCCAAATTTGTAAAACAACTAATTACAAACATTAGCAACCTCATCGATAAAAATGTCCTAATAGTAGGGGATCTCAACACTCCACTCTCAGCATTGGATAGATCAACAAAACAGAAAATCTCCGCAGAAACAATAGCCCTGAATGACACATTAGGACAGATGGGCCTCACAGACATCTTTAGGGTCCTTCATCCAGAAGCAAAGGAATTTACGTTCTTCTCATCTGCACACGGCACATTTTCCAAGATAGACCACATTCTGGGGCACAGGGAAGCTCTGAATAAATATAAAAGAATTGAGATCATACCGTGTACAGTGTCAGACCACAATGCTTTGAAACTTGAAATCAACCACAGGAGAAAGCCTGGAAAATATTCAAGAACATGGCGGCTAAGAAATAACCTACTAAAAGATGACTGGGTCAACCAAGCCATCAGAGAAGAAATTAAAAAATATATGGAAACAAATGAAAATGAAAATACAACAATCCAAACGCTCTGGGATGCAGCAAAGGCAGTCCTGAGAGGGAAATATATTGCAATCCAGGCCCATCTCAAGAAACAAGAAAAATCAATAACACAAATTCTAACAGCACGCCTAAAGGAACTAGAAGCAGATCAACTAAAACAACCCAAGCCCAGCAGAAAGAGAGAAATAACAAAGATCAGAGCTCAAATTAACCATATGGAGACAGAAAAGGTAGTGGAACAGATCAATGAAACCAAAAGCTGGTTCTTTGAAAAAATAAACAAAATAGACAAACCTCTAGCCAGGCTTCTCAAAAAGAAAAGAGAGAGAACTCAAATAAATAAAATCGTGAATGAAAAGGGAGAAATTACAACCAATCCCTCAGAGATACAAGCAATCATCAGAGAATACTATGAAAAATTATATGCCACCAAACTTGGCAATCTGGAAGAAATGGACAGCTTCCTAAATAGCCACACGCTACCAAAACTCAAACGGGAAGAAATAGAAAATTTGAACAGACCCATAACTAGTGAAGAAATAGAATCCGTTATTAAAAACCTCCCAGCAAATAAAAGCCCTGGACCAGATGGCTTTCCTGCAGAATTTTACCAGACATTTAAAACAGAGTTAATTCCTATCCTCCTCAAGCTGTTCCAAAAAATTGAAACGGAAGGAAAACTCCCGGACTCATTCTATGAAGCCAGCATCACTTTGATTCCCAAACCAGATAGAGACCCAGCAAAGAAAGAAAATTACAGGCCAATATCCCTGATGAATATGGATGCAAAAATTCTCAACAAGATACTAGCAAATCGAATCCAACAGCATATAAAGAGAATTATCCACCATGATCAAGTAGGATTCATCCCTGGGTTGCAGGGCTGGTTCAATATTCGCAAATCAATCAACGTGATACATCACATCAACAAAAGAAAAGATAAGAACCATATGATCCTGTCAATAGATGCAGAAAAAGCATTTGACAAAATACAGCATCCTTTCTTAATAAAAACTCTCGAGAAAGTTGGGATAGAAGGAACATACTTAAACATCATAAAAGCCATATATGAAAAGCCCACAGCTCATATCATCCTCAATGGGGAAAAACTGAAAGACTTCCCCCTGAGATCAGGAACACGACAGGGGTGTCCACTCTCGCCACTGCTATTTAACATAGTGCTGGAAGTCTTAGCATCAGCAATCAGACAACAAAACAAAATAAAAGGCATCAAGATTGGCAAGGAGGAAGTCAAACTTTCACTTTTTGCAGATGACATGATACTTTACATGGAAAACCCGACAGAATCCACCAAAAGCCTACTAGAACTGATTCATGATTTCAGCAAAGTTGCAGGATACAAAATCAATGTACAGAAATCGGTGGCATTTCTATACACCAACAATGAAGCAGCAGAAAGAGAAATAAAGAAGCTAATCCCTTTCACAATTGCACCAAAAACCATAAAATACTTAGGAATAAACCTAACCAAAGATGTGAAAGACCTCTACACTGAAAACTATAAAAAACTTATGAAGGAAATTGAGGAAGACACAAGGAAATGGAAAAACATCCCATGCTCATGGAGTGGAAGAATAAATATTGTCAAAATGGCAATACTACCCAAAGCAATCTACACATTCAATGCAATCCCAATCAAAATTGCACCAGCATTCTTCTCAAAGCTAGAGCAAACAATCCTAAAATTTGTATGAAACCACAAAAGACCTCGAATAGCCAAAGTAATACTGAAGAATAAAACCAAGGCGGGAGGCATCACAATCCCAGACTTTAACCTCTACTACAAAGCGGTGGTCATCAAGACTGTATGGTATTGGCACAAAAACAGACACATAGACCAATGGAATAGAATAGAAAACTCAGAAATGGACCCGCAAGTATATGGCCAACTAATCTTTGACAAAGCGGGAAAATGTATCCAATGGAAAAAAGACAGCCTTTTTAACAAATGGTGCTGGGAGAATTGGACAGCAACATGCAAAAGAATGAAACTAGACCACTTTCTTACACCACTCACAAAAATAAATTCTAAATGGATAAAAGATCTGAATGTGAGACAGGAAACCGTCAAAATCCTAGAGGAGAAAACAGGAAAAAGCCTCTTTGACCTAAGATGCACAAATTTCTTACTCGACACGTCTCCAAAGGCAAGAGAATTAAAAGCAAAGATGAACTATTGGGACCTCATCAAGATAAAAAGCTTCTGCACGGCAAAAGAAACAACCAACAAAACGAATAGGCAACCAACGGAATGGGAAAAGATCATCGCAAATGACATATCGGATAAAGGACTAATATCTAAAATTTATAAAGAACTTACCAAACTCCAAACCCGAAAAACAAACAACCCAGTGAAGAAATGGGCGGAAGATATGAATAGACACTTCTCCAAAGGGGACATTCAGATGGCCAACAGACACATGAAACGATGCTCAATGTCACTCATCATCAGGGAAATACAAATCAAAACTACACTGAGATACCACCTCACACCAGTCAGAGTGGCTAAAATGAACAAATCAGGAAACTATAGATGCTGGCGAGGATGTGGAGAAGTAGGCACCCTCCTACACTGTTGGTGGGAATGCAAACTGGTGCAGCCACTCTGGAAAACGGTGTGGAGGTTCCTCAAAAAAATGAAAATAGAGCTACCCTATGACCCAGCAATAGCCCTGCTAGGAATCTACCCAAGAGACACAGGAATGCTGATGCATAGGAGCACGTGTACCCCAATGTTCATAGCAGCACTTTCGACAATAGCCAAATCATGGAAAGAGACCAAGTGCCCATCAACTGACGAATGGATAAAGAAGTTATGGTACTTATATACAATGGACTACTACGTGGCAATGAGAAAAAATGAAATCTGGCCATGTGTAGCAACATGGATGGAACTGGAGGGGATTATGTTAAGTGAAATAAGTCAGTCAGAAAAAGACAGATACCATATGTTTCCACGAATAGGTGGACTTTGTGAAACTAAGCAAAAACCAGGGGGAGGGGAAGAGGGGAAAGAAAAAAAAGACACAGAGAGGGAGGGAGATAAAACATAAGAGACTCTCAAAGACTAAGAAAAAACTGAGGGTGAGGGGGATGAGGGAGGGGGGAGAGGGGGTGATGGGCATTAAAAAGGGCACATGTTGGGATGAACACTGGGTGTTATATGTAAACCAATTTGAAAATAAACTATTATAATAAAAAAATAAAATAAAAAAAAAAAAAAAAAAAAAAAAGTAATGGACTTTTGCTCGGGATGGCCTTAATTCTATTTAGCTGAGATTAGTGGTTTTTTTAATTTTTTTTTAACATTTATTTATTTTTCATACTCAGACAGAGTATGAGCAGGGGAAGGGCAGAGAGAGAGGGAGACACAGAATCTGAAGCAGGCTCCAGGCTCTGAGCCATCAGCACAGAGCCCGACGCCGGGCTCGAACTCACGGACCATGAGATCATGACCTGAGCCGAAGTCGGCCACTTAACCAACTGAGCCACCCAGGCGCCCCTGAGATTAGTTTTCTGCCAGCAACACCAATCACATTGTGTTACAAATCACATTTGCAAACAATGGATACAAGCATTTCCTTTTGTCTTCAAAAGCCCTTAACTTTTGTTCCCTAATGGGACACAGTTTGGGCTGCTACCTGAATCTGTGCTTTGAGTTGCAATTATAAGACCCTAAATAAATGCTTCTGTTTTACTTCAGTTCTGCCTCTTTTCTCGGTTGACAAAGGGTAGTTAGTAAAGCGAGGTATTGGTATATCCGAATTAAAGAATAATGATAGTTACTGGGTGCCGTAAGAGGACGCTGACCATGCTGGGGAATTGTCGCCCTTCGACATCTCCACTGTGGGTGGGGGCAAGGGAAAACGAATGTCTTCCCCCTTTCCAAGGAACACCATCCTTGGAGGCGATGATTGGGTAGGAAAGCAGCTGCCATGCTTCGGTGATCCAGCCAGTGTCCACATACCCTGGACCCACTGGAAGTGGGTCTGTTACGCCAGAGCTGCATAACAATAGTCCTTTTATCTTCAGAGAAATGGAATTTTTTCTTAAGAAAAGTAAGCATTTATTGTGTTTTAAAGTTATGCTTAGGGGCGGCTGGGTGGCTCAGTCGGTTAAGCCGCCAACTTCAGCTCAAGTCATGATCTCGTGGTCTATGAGTTCGAGTGCCGCATCGGGCTCTGTGCTGACGGCTGAGTCTGGAGCCTGCTTCGGATTCTGTGTCTCCCTCTCTCTGCCCCACCCCTGCTTGTGCTCTGTCTCTCTCTGTGTCTCAAAAATGAATAAATGTTAAAAATGTTTAAAATATAAAGTTATGCTTAAAAATGCTTAAATACTACTCAGGTGAGTCATTTTTTGTACTTCAAGAGGAGATTCCTTTGCTGTAGTACACAATGAGATAAGTGCACAGGTATGGAAAACAATTTTGTGTCTTTACAGAGAATTACATATACAGAGGGGAAAGAATGATGTTTATTAATAAGTCTGTAGCAGTGCTATGGCTATAGTGCAGGCTGACAGTTCTTCAATCTGCTCCCTTTTATTTATTATTATTTATTTATTATTATATATTATTTATTATTTTAGTTTTTAAATGTTTATTTATTTTGAGAGAGACAGAGTGAGCAGGGGAGGGGCAGAGAGAGAATCCCAAGCAGGCTGTACCCCAACAAGGGGCTCAATCCCAGGACCCTGGGACCATGACATGAGGTGAGATCCAGAGTCATGCCTAATCAACTGAGCCACCCAGGCGCCCCTGACTTTCATAGTTCTGATCAATGGTTAATTGATGCTAAAGGAGATTTGGATCGGTTGGCCCATCATCACCTGATGAACACTAAATGTGAACTTGTGTGTTTGAACACTAAGGTAGTAATTGTGTCTGGTGGGTAGTGGCTGGGATTGTGAAAATATAGGAAAAGCTAAGCTGTGTTGTGCAATGTGTGACCCAAAGATTTTAGAGTATATGGAGTCTTTCTAATATTGGCACCAAATATTTCAAGCAAGTTCTATTAGATTCATTATCTACTATATAAGTTGTAGACATTCAATGGATTCTTGCATGGATTATAGGATTTGCATTTTTCCCTTTAGTTTAAACCCACTATAAAAGTAGTACTATTCATTTTCTTATTTTAATATACTTTATTGGTTATATTGGTTTTTGTTAATTTTTAAAATTTTCCCTCCTAGTATATATGCTTAGTCACATAATTTTTATGAGTTTATGGTATTCCATTTAGAGGTTTGCATTGATGTTAAACATTTCTTAGGGACCAGAATGCTAAATGGTTTGGAGAACTGGTAGGGTTTTTTTTACTTTTATTGTTTTATTGACTTTAAGCAGAACTTTAAATAAGTTCAGCTTATTTAAACCCATTAAGAAGCAAATGGAACAAAATACAATTATTTCAGTACCCAAATAAATAAATTTGAATACTCTGTGGAAAGTTTTGTAAGCAATGAGTTTCTTCATTTTTTTTAATGTTTATTTTTGAGAGAGAGAGAAAGAGACAGAGTGCGAGTGGGGGAGGGGCAGAGAGAGAGAGGGAGACACAGAATCCAAAACAGTCTTCAGGCTCTGAGCTGTCAGCACAGCCTGATGCAGGGCTCAAACCCACAGACCATAAGATCATGACCTGAGCCAAAGTCAGATGTTTAACCAACTGAGCCACCCAGGCACCCCATGAGTCTCTTCATCACTAACGACAAGGCTTATCTCTTGAAAGAATAATAGATACAGGAGTTAAGATGGCAAAGCAGCTTGGGGACCCTGAGGTTGTCTTGTCCCTGAAACACAGCTAGATCAGCATCGAATCATTTGGAACACCTAGGAAACCGATGTGAGGATTAATGAAACAATCTGCCTAACGTGAGTCACAGAAGTTGGCAGGTACGTGGTGTGGAGAAGTGAACTGGGGGAGAAAAAAGCCGTGGAGCTGTGGAGGGTAGGACGGAGAAAGGAAGAGAAAGGGACAGGTGGTGCATCAGGATCATGCAAGAAAAGCACTTCCCCCAAAAGTAGCTGGAGAAAAAGAAAAAGAGAGTGAAAACATTTGCAGGGGACTGGACAAGAATCCGTTTCGCAAAAACATTGTGGGGGAGAAAGGAGAGGGTTTCAATTCCATCAGTAGATGGAGTGCAGAGTCTCAAGCTTCAGAGCTCAGGTGCTTTGGTGAGGAACTGGGGTGAAACCCTAGGAGCAGACATCATGGTCTGAGGAGTCCCTGTGCCACATGGGAAGAAGTGGTTCCCCTGCTTGGAGTGCATTTGGCGAGGCCATATAGCTTCCCTGTGGGCAAAGGTCTCAGTGGACCCTGGAGAGCAGCCATGTTTGCCGGTATCGGAACAAAGATGCAAGAGTCCAGTATGACCTGGCACCAGCTATGTGTTGTGATTTGCCATAAACTCTGAACTTTTGACATTGCACAATTGTGCAAACATTTCTGGGGCAAGCTGGCACCTAGCCATTGCTCAGTGAGACCCTCCCCCGGCGAATCAGCACAGGCCAAGGATGCGGAGGTCTCAGAAGTGTGGGGTTTTGAAGCACACATCTATCTGAGATAAAACTCTGGAAAGAGGCGCCATCTGGCAGATGGACATCTTGGGGTGGATGGAGACCTGAGACACAGGAGGGATACTTGACCACAGGTCTGTGAGAGTGCAAAGTTCCTATGCCAGAGACTAGGGAGCTGGGCAAGGACATTTTCATCCCTTACTGCACACATCCTGCCTGCACACACACTTGCACTCAAACACACGGATCCACTCCAGTAAGCTAAGCAGCACCACCAAGTGGAGAACAGAACCATTACACCAAGCCCTGCCCAAATGCAGCATCCAGGCACATCCCCAGAAGACTAGCACCAATCCTTCCACTGACTTCATTGACGGACTATACTGTGCTTCAAAGATTCAGTTCTAGGGAAAACTGGATACAACTTCATTACGGTTTCATTGTGTTTGCTGATTCATTCACTTGTTCACTTTCTTTGCTTCTGTTTTCACTTAAATTGTTTTCTTTGTTTTTTTTTTCTTTTCTCTTTTTTGGATACAGAATTAGCAAATTCTTTTTTATTTTTTTAATTTTTTAAAAACTTTGATTCTATTTTCTTTATTTTATTCAATTTTACTATTTAATTTGTTTAACTTTTTTCTTTCCTTTCTCTTTTTTTTCTCTATTCTATTAAGCTTCTTTCAACAAGCGTACTAAAACACACCAGAGATCTAGCTTCCTTTATTTGATTTGATTTTGTGTGTGTATTTTAAAACTTTTATATGCTGCCTACAAGAGACTCATTTCGGACCTAAAGACACCTGCAGATTGAAAGTAAGAGTATGGAGAACCTTCTACCATGCTAATGGACATCAAAAGAAAGCCAGAGTAACCATACTTATATCAGACAAACTAGATGTTAACACAAACACTGTAACAAGAGATGAAGAAGGGCATCATAACTAAGGGGTCTATCCACCAAGAAGATCTAACTTGTAAATATTTATGCTCCCAACTTCAAAGCACATAAATATATAAATCAATTAATCACAAACATAAGGAAACTCATTGATAACAATACCATAATAGTAGGGGACTTCAACACTCTGCTTACAACAATGGACAGATCATCTAAGCAGAAAATCAACAAGGAAACAATGGCTTTCATTGGACCAGACTGACTTAACAGGTATGTCCAGAACATTTCATCCTAAAGCAGCAGACAGAACATTCACCAGAGTAGATCACATACTGGGTCACAAGTGAGCGCTCGACAAGTACAAAAAGATTGAGATCATACCATGTATGTTTTCAGACCATAACACTATGAAACTTTAAATCAACCACAAGAAAAAACTTGGAAAAACCATGAATAGTTGGAGATTAAAGAACATCCTATTAAAGAATGAATGAGTTAACTAAGAAATTAAAGAGGAAATTAAAAAAGTACACAGAAGCAAATGAAAATGAAAACACAACAGTCCAAAACCTCTGGGATGCAGCAAAGGCAGTCATAAGAGGGAAATATATAGCAATCTGGGCCTTGCCAAAGAAGGAAGAAAGTCTCAAATACACAACTTAACTTTTCATCTAAAGGAGCTAGATAAAGAACAGCAAATAAAGCCCAAAATTAGCAGAAGAAGGGAAATAATAAAGGTTAGAGCAGAAACCAGTGATTTAAAAAAAAAAAAAAACCAGAACAGATCTATGAAATCAGGAGCTGGTTCTTGTAAGAATTAACAAAATTAATAAACCCCCAGCCAGATTTATCAAAAAGAAAAATGAGGGGCACTTGGGTGGCTCGGTTGGTTGGGCGTCCGACTTCAGCCTAGGTCATGATCTCGTGATTTGTGAGTTCGAGCCCTGCGTCAGGCTCTGTGCTGACAGCTCAGAGCCTGGAGCTGCTTCCAATTCTGTGTCTCCCTCTCTCTCTGCCCCTCCCCTACTCATGTTCTGTTTGTCTCTCAAAAATAAATAAGTGTTAAAAAAATTAAAAAAAAAAAAGAAAAATGAAAGGACCCAAATAAAATAAAATCACAAATGAAAGAGGAGAGATCACAACGAACACCACAGAAGTACAAACAGTAAGAGAATATTATGAGCAATTATATAGTCTACACACATACAGATACACCTCACAAACACCATTCATATACATACATATACCACACCTACACACCACAATACACAACATAAATACCACAGATATACACCACACCCACACCAATTCATACTACATGTACACCACCCACACCCCACACATCTGCCACACACACACACACAAATCACACACACTGAAAAACTACAGACACAGCACACACATTCCATACATAGACCACACACACACAACTCACATATACCACACAGAAAAACATTGCATGCACAGGCCAAACAAACACTACACATACACAGCATATAAACTTCACATAACCTCACACACACACACACACACACAATACACAATACTACTCATATATTAGAGACATACCTCCTACATTCCGCAAATATATGACAGAAACACTACACATATACCACAAATACACTATATACACACCATACATACAAGATGTATATTACACAAACATGCATAACATACACAGAAGAGATACACAACACAGACACCACACACTGACCACATACAACACAAATAATGTACACAAACACACATACCAAAAACATATACGCATATATCACAAACACAAACCACATGTACACCACACACATGACACACGAACCAAACACAACACGAATATCACACATTCGCTGCACAGCATACACATCACAATAACCAGACATAAAATACATGTATACACACAGTCACCACACATAATGCACATACATCTCACATACACCATACATATGGCAAGTATATATCACTTACATACACCACTCCCTCAACACACACAAACACATAAGCTACATACTCACCTATACCACACATAATATATATACTGCGCACATACATCACACACACACACTTCAATCAAACCACGTATATACCACACAGAAAACACATTCAACAAACACCAACCACACGTACCAAACACACACCACATGCATCACATATGCACCACATATATACCACAAACACCATAAATAATCTTACACGGGACATATGTAACAAGCAGCACACATATACCACATACCAAAGATACATCACAAACACACCACACAATACCAAACACACAATGCACAAAGAACACACTTGTAACCCGGACTTATACCACACATACAGCACATGTATGTCACACATACACAACAAATGTACACCACACACGCCTATGTATACACCACAATTTCATCACACTCACACACATATGTCACACACTGCACATAAATCACACCTACTCCACGCAGGTACAACACATATAGTACACATCACACACCAGACACACAGCACACATATGCCACACATACACAAACCTCAAAGGCACCAAAAACATCTACAGATACAGCATATATATTCCCCATAGACACCAAAAACATGCCAAATACAGACACTCCACAGTCACACCACATACACCATACATACACAACATAGACACCACCCATTAACCACACACACACAACACATACACCAAACATGCATCATACATACCACATACACCACACGCACCACACATACACTACAAAATGTGCACATGCATACCACAAACAAAACCACACATATACATAAGACACACAAACCAAATATGCTACTCACAGCACACATATGCCACACACACAATTCATATGACACACACCACACATGTACCACACACAAAACAGAAACAATGCACATACAACACAGATATAAGTCACATACGCATCATAATTACACCACAAACACACCACACATATATCAAACCACATACCAAAATATACTACACATACAACACACTTTCACCACAATTAAATACAAATACCACACACATCGCACATAAACCACACATATACCAAACACAGAAAAACACTCCACACATGCCATATACACACTACCTATACACAACACATATACTACATGAGACACATATATGCCACACACATATAAAACATACATCACAGACACCTCACATACCACATAAACACATCACACACACGCTATAAAACTTTCAGACTTATACCACCATCACATTCAGAAACATGACACATACACCACACACACCACACAGACACTGCACAGACATCATAGATAAACTGCTCACATACATCATACACACTGTACACATACCACAACATACACCATACATAACTGCACACATCACAGACTCAACATGCACATACTACACACAGAGAGATAACCCAAATGAATCATACACACAGAACATTTATGCCACACAAACACACACTACCACTAAGACACTACACAACCGATACATACACAACTTCAGACCATACATTTGCTGCACAACCTCAACACACATATTATACACATACCACAAATAAAACACAGAAACACAACATGCGATCACACATATACAACCCATACCACAAAAACACTACACACACACCACATATACCACAACATCCACACCACTCATACACTGCACTCAAACCACACATGAATGTCACTTATACTACAGACGCCATATACACACCAAACAGACACAACATACGCATTATAAACACACACCACACTACAAAACACACGTACCACACACATACCACACATTCACCACTCAAATATTACACATATATTACACAAAACCCATACTTGTATACCACTAATAGCACACATACACAACACATGCCACACTTCACACACACATAACACACACACCATGCATATATTACATACAAACACACCACACAAAGAAAACCCATCCACCACACGGTAACCACACACTCACAACACACCACCCACATACAATGCACACGACACAAGCAGTAACCACATATATAACACATATACATCAAACTCCATACCCACACATCACATAAACCACACATACTTTACATACACCACACAGAAACACACATACACCTCACACACACACTGAGTATACAGCACATGCACAGCAAACACCACACATATACAACACACACGTTAAATATACCACCAAAACAGACCACATGGATACCCTGCAGATACCACACATATAACACTTGCACAAACACCATATGTGTACCAAAGGAAAGAACACACACCATACATAAGCCCTATTCACACCACACATACCACACACACATACATACAAAACATTCGACACACACCGCACACATACAACACAGAGAAAACCCACAAACCCTACATAGGCAGCACACTCAGAGCACACATTCACCAGACACACCACACAGTCACCACATACACACTATACACAACAAACTATGCCACACAAATGCACACTAGCCTCAGATATACCAACACACAATAAACATATGCAACACATAAACATCAAACATACTCTGTACATACACCACACATATGCCAAAACACAGCACAGATACAAAACACAAAACTACCACACACGATACGCAACTACCACACACACACACCACAGATAACAAAAAAAAAATCACAAAACGTTTATCAAACATGCGGCATATTCAACCACACATACAACATACTCATCACCCATTTAATACATGCACCCCACACACAACTCACATATCACAAACCACAGGTGCCACACGAGTGCCACATATACACTCACACCACACATACACCATATACATCACACATACATTACACAACACACCACATGTACAATACTCATTCACCATGTTTATACCACAAACATATCCAACATAGATAATACATGCACTTATACTTCCTCACACAAAATGACCACATACAACACATACAACACACATATGCCAAAAAACCAACACATTCATACCACAGACACTCCACAAAGACACCACAAGCACTAAACATACACCACACATACAGCATATATACACAATATACACACCAACATACTCTGCAAACATGCCACACATATACCACACACAAACACATCACATATATACTGCACACATTGTACATGTATACATGAACATCACACATACCACAGAAAATCACCACACATATACCACACAGGACACATACACCACACACACCACACATCACACAAATACCACACCAGCACAGCACACACCCACCACGTGCATCACATACACATTTATTATTATTATCAATTATTATTATTCTGTGCACACATATCACTTTTATGCCACACACACACCATACATTTATTCCACACACATACAAAGAACACACATACATACAACACATGTAATACTAACTATACACACCACACATATACAATACTCATGCACTGAATATATAACACATATACACAATACATGTACCACACATACACTACATATGCAACACACAATGATAATCCACACATATACCACATACAGACACAACATACACATCACACAAACACCACACATACAACACACAACACACATGCCACACAAATACCACACAAACACATAGTAAACAAGGAGTGCACACACATACCACAACACAACACATACACCATACACACACACACATAACAACATATATGCAGTACTTATGCCACATAATAATCATACAACACACAATAATTATACCACATACACACTGTTTACACCACACAGACATCACACACATACTTCACACACCAAGTACATCACATATACATCACATAGAAAACACACATATCACACAAATACACACTCCACACCACACATGTACCAAACACATTCTGCTCATACACCACACATACATCACACACATGACACACATCATATACTCACCACATGTATCAATGCATATGCCACACACACATTTCACACACCTCAAATACAGCACACTTCTACACCATGCACGTATATACCACACACATACACCACACATACACCACACATTTACAATATTCATACACACCACACATAAAACATACACTCACACACGCCACATCTACAACACACACACAAACAAACCACACATACACCACAAGAACAACAAACCTACTCCACACACACTCCACAGATATACCACACACTCAACATACATATAATACACACCCCATACATACACCACACACACATACACACATACACCACACACATCACATATATGTACTGCACATTACCACTCATTCACAACACACACACACCACATGCACATTACACAGACCACACATATATTACAAACACTCCAAATATATGTCATACTTCACAAACACAGGCCACAAACACACACCCACACCACACAAACACCATACACACAGTACATACAACACACAGAATCATACATACCACACATCCAGGACAGAAGTACAACACACACTCCATACGTATACCACACACCTATCACACGCAATATAAACAGACAACACATACACTTTACCCACACAACTCATATACCACCCAAACCAAACATATAACATTCATAGACTACACATACACTACACACACAGCACATATCTATGACACATACACCACACAACCACCACACATATAATAGCAACCCACGCCACACATCACAACCCACACTCAAGACATACACCACACACACACATAATAAACACAACACATACACCACACACACCACGGAGAATCCATACACACAGAACAAAAATATCACATACAAACACGCATACAACAGATACAGGAAACATCATCACACATACACCAGGCTCTTGTACACAAGCCCTACATACAATACACATACACCAAACATAGATCATATATATATCACACACAACAGATATATACCACACACTACACATACACTACACAATAACCACATATACATACACACACGAACTACACATACAACACACACACAAACTACACATATACCACAAAACAGACTGCCATAAAAATAGCCCCTATACACACACACACACACACACACGTGGGGAATAAGCTTAGGGATTTCCTGAGCCTGCACAGATAGGTTAACAAGGCATAAAGAAATAAAAAGCTATAGGATGTACACACCCAAGTTTAGGTAAACAAGATTAGGTCAATAAGATTAGGTAAATGAGGCAAAGGCTCCCAGAATACGTAAAGTGGGGTAAAGGTCCCAGTATAAAACAAAGGTATAGGAATAGGGAATGTCAGGATGAAAACATCCAAGATGAGGTAAACAAGATTAGGTATTCAGGGCGGAGATGCCCCCCAACTTAGTACCATCGCAGAAAGCTGCTTTCACGGGAAGGAAGGACCAAATTAGGTAAACAGGTAAATAGGGCTAGAGACCCCTGCAGGGCAAAGTTTCCCTGACTGGAGCTAATTAGCAAAAAAAGAGAGGTGCCTTGTTGACCCTGAGGTAGCGTGCTCTGTCTTTCATGTCCACTAGACCAGTTGAGGTAAAGAGTTGGTGCCTCACATCTGCTGTAAACAACCTTCCGCCCAGTGCCAGGATTTTGTTTTGTATTGACCCAAACCCTAACACCTCATATCTTCAAAGCCCCCTTTCCCCCATGCCCATGAGTTAATGTTCACGATTTCATTGTTTCCCATCACCACATTCCTGAGCCTTCTGATCCTAGTAAAAACAGAGCAAAGACCCTTACTCAGGACTCTAGTCTCCTCCTAGACCTTAGCCTCTCTCCCATTTTTAACCCTGCATCCCGCTTTTTTGCTGGACAAGAGGGAACTCCAGACCCAGAGTCTACGACAGATGGTGACCCCAACGTGATTGATGGAAAGGGGACTACAGGCTGACATGGACAAGGAACTGACATGGCCAGGAGGTAGTGCAACACAAGGATCGCAGTACACCGCGGAACGACTAAAGAGCTCCAAGAAAGAAAACGAACCAGGTTACATTCTCTTCCTGACGAGGTAAGGGATAAAGTGAAACTATATTAGGATTTGCTACTGTGGAAATTTTTTGAGAGATCTATCATGGGAAACTCCCTAGCCCCTGAACAAAAGTGCTATATTTAATTCTTCAGCCAGTAGGGGAGACAGCAGAGACTACTCTAAGTTACAAGGCTCTCCTTAGATTATTGTCGGCTGTTTGACAAAACTGCTCTTGGTTCCCAGAACAAGGAACTTATGATCCCAATGACCTAGGCCTCTGAGTGCCTGCGTGGTTTTGACACCAACTTGCCACGGGCCTGTGGCCAAACCTATTCCACACTCACAAGGATGGGACTAGGATCTCCAGCTGAATGCTGAGGATATTCCTCTAAGAGACTACATGGAATGAACCCCAGAGAGGATGTAGTTTGAAAATAGAGCAAAGGGGTGAAAACGGATCCATGGAGGGCCAGAGTTCTTCCTCAGGGATGAGAATGGGATAATGTGGAGAATGAAGTGACTAGTGCCATCTCCTAGTAAGCTGGCTGTCTCAGGAATGAGGAATACCTGTAGGTTTGGTGAAGGGAGCCCCCTACAGGTTACATTTGGGAATCCTGTCAGCAAGGGGCCTGCATTCTTCCTTCAGAGAGAGAGGGAAAGCCCTGGCTTTGGGTGTGTCTCTTGCCCTTCCCATAAGTAGACAGGGGTGGCAGTGATTCAGCTGTGGCTGAATCGTCTGGGTGACGATCAAGTGGTTAGGACCCAGCCTGAGTGTAGTATTCCCTTCAAAGTCCCTTTGAGCACTGACCAATGCCTGCAGGATAGTGCACATGCATGAACCATCTACTCTGCACATGAAGGCTCCTCTGTCAGCCAGGGGAGGGAGGCCAGCTGGCTACCCATCCCTGAAATTACCCTAGCTAGCTAAGCAATAAGCTCCCAGGGACACAGGGACCTGCTTTCCTCTGGGATACAAGACACTGAGAGCTGTCAATTAGCTCAGGCACTTACTGGGAACTCCACACTAATATTTGGAACCAGGTTGTGTACTGACCCAGCCCTATGGATCTTGGAATTCTCTAGTTTAAACAGAGTATACTCTTCTGAGATTCTTGCTCTGAATGGCTCCCAGGAAGAACCTAGTTTGAAAAAAAGAGGAATAAAAAGCAAATAGGCACCCAGAGGACCAAAGTTCCTCATTACAGAAGAGAAATGGGCTAACGATAGAATTAAGAGCCTACACCTATCTCCTGGCAGGCTGTTGGGCTGGGGAGTAAGAAACACCTGGTGGCTGGTGTGAAAAAGGAAACCTCCATTGGCTACACCTGAGAGTGAAATCTGCAGGGGGTCCATATTCTTTTTTCAGAAAGAGAGGGAAAACTGGTTTTGGCTGTTTTTCCAGGCCTTCCCATCAGGCAATAGATACACCTATGGTTCAGAAGCAAGGGGCTGCTGCTCCTAACTGGTGATCAAGTGTTTGGAACCTGGACCTGTGCAGGAGTTCTTGAATGGGCTCTCTCTGTGCTGACCAGGTCCTGAAGCATAGTGTACATACGGGAACCATCTGTGATAGGAATGAAGGCATCTCAATCAGCCAGGGGAGCAAAGCCAGCTGACTACCCTTCACTGCACTCACGAGAACTGACCAAGCACCAAGTACTCAGGGATGAGAAGGCCATCCTTCTTTTGAGATAAAGTTACTGTTTGCTTTCACATAGCACAAGCCCAGAGTCAGAGTTTAGCCCCAATCTTTGGACTCTGCTTGTATGAGTGAAACCCCAATCGTAGCAGAATGTGACAACTAAGACTTAGAAAATAGCAAATTGGTGGGAATGGCTACAAAGGAGGCCAAGGCTCTATATTACAGATAGCAATGTAATATATATCTGCCGTCATTTCTCCTTGCTGCCTATGTAAAGTCAGTGCCTCCCCATACCTCTGGGACTGCCTACACACGTACACATATACACAGCTTGGCACCTTCATATGCCCTGGGCCTCTCATTGTGAATAGAGTTGTAATGGGAAGTTATAAGAGGTCCTGTTGCCAGTCGATGCCACAGTCACCAGGACTCAGCCAGAACCCCCAGGTTAAAATGGAGGATATTGCTCTGAGACACTGACATTGAATGGACTCCAGCAAGATCCTAGTTTGAAAAAAAAAAAAAAGCAGAAATAAATACACAAAGGGCCAAAGTACTTCACTACAAATGAGAGCAGGATGAAGCTGAGAATGAAGTGCCTAGCACAATCTCCTGAGAAGCTGTTGTGTTTGGTAAGATACACCTGTGGGCTGGGGAAAAAAGGAAACATTGATTGCCTACACCTGGGTGCCCAGTTGGGACGAGGTCTGAACTTTTCTTTCAGAAAGAGAAGGAAGACTTCTGACCTTGGCTCCTTTTTCTGCCCTACCCCACAGGGCATAGAAAGAGCAGTGATTCAGTGGTAGCAAGTTAGTGGTTTCATTGGTGCTTTAGTTTTTGTAACCAAGTCAAGGTGCAGTATTCCTTGTAAGGGCTTTTGTGGGCTGAATAGTCCCTTCAGTGGTATGTGCCTGACCCATCTGCCTTAGCAAATGAAGAATTTCAGTCAGCCTGGGGAGGGAGGCAAACTGGCTACCCATCACAAGATTATCAATGCCAGTCAAGCAACAAGTGCTCATGGACAGGAGGGTCATTCTTTGAGATAAAGGAACTGATTGCTCTCACATAGCACAGGACCAGAGTGGTATTTCATCACAAATCCTGGATGTTGGCTGTGTGGCTGACAGACCAATTCCTCCTGGTTGTGACCCATGACCTAGTTATAAAAGAAGAAAATGGATGGGAAGGGCTATAAGGAAGGCCAAAGTTCTACATGACAAAGGAGACTAGGATAAAGCTGGGAATGAAATGTCTAACAGTTTCTCCTTCTACCAGAAGTAACGCCAGTTCCCTCCCAAACCCTGGAATTGGCTACACATGGACACTCTGCTGGGCACCTTCAAGTGCCCTATGCCTCCCATTGCGAACAAAGTTCTGAAAGGTAAATAATTAGGGGTCCTGTTCCAACATGTGCCAGAGACTTAAGGACTTGTCCAGATCCCCAGTTTAAAGGAAAGGATGTATCTCTGAGACACTGGCCCCGAATGGCACTCAGGGAGAAGCTAATTAGAAAAAAAGAAAAACATATTAAAATGGAAATATGGAAGGCCAAAGTGCTTCATTATAGATGAGAACGGGACAAATATTAGAATGAAGTGTCTAACACAATTTCCTGGCAAGGTCCTGCCCAAGGAGTAAGAAACACCTATGGCCAGGAACAAAATAAACCTCTATTGGCTACTCCTAAAACACCAGTCTACAAGAGGTCTGCATATTTCCTTCGGAAAGAGAGGGATAGCTTCTGACCTTGGCTTTTTTTCCTGCCCTTCTCATCAGGGGATAGAGGCAGCAGGGATTCAGGGGTAGTGGGTCCATGCTCCAGGTTGTTGCTCAAGTATTTGGAACCGTTCCTGTGGCACATTAGTTTTTGAATGGCCACTTTCTGCACTGACTAGGTTCTGGAACATACCTCATATGCATAGAATGTATGCTCTTCAGAATGAATTCATCTAAATGAGCCAAGTGAGGAAGGAATCCTGTCTAACCATCACTAATCTTACACCTTCCAGCCAAGCACTAAGTGCTCTCTGACAGCAAGGTAATCTTTCCTTTAGATTGTCAGAAACTAATGACTCTTGGTTAACACAGAAGCAGAGTGAGAACTCACTACCAATCCCTGGGAGCCTACTGTGTGATTGACAGCCTCACTGCTCCAGCTCCAACCCAAGTCCTAGTTAGCAAATAGCAATGGGACAGGAATGGCTTTATGGACAGCCAAGTTTTCATTTTAGATGTGACTGGAATAAAGCTGAGAGTGAAATGTCTCGCTACATTTGCCCATGTCCCAGAAGTAAGGACAGCTCCCTCCCAACACCTTTGACCCTAAGCACACACACATGTTCTCTGCTGGGTACTTGGGTACTTTCCACTGACCTACATTTAATGTTGTCAATATAGATCTGGAAGGCAAGTTCCCAGGGCACCTATGGCTGAACCTATTCTGTTGTCACAAGAACTCATCCAGAATCACCAATTAAAATCAGAGAGAATTGCTCGGAACCTTTGGCCATGATTGGACCATGGGAGATTCTAGTTTTACAAAGAGTAAAAGGATGGGGTGCCTAGGTGGCTCAGTCAGTTAAGCATCCAATTTTGGGTCAGTCATCATCTTGTGGTTTGCAAATTTGAGCCCTGCATTGGGTTCTCTGCTGTCAGCACGGAGCCTGCTTTGGATCTTCGGTCCCTCACTCTCTACCCCTCCCCTCTTGTTCTCTCTCTCTCTCTCAAAAATAAAAATAAACAGTAAAAAAGAGTAAAAGTTTGAAAATAGATACACGGAGGGACAATTTTCCTTACGAGAGATGAGATAGGGTAAATCTGAGGATGGCATGACAAGTACAGTTTCTCAGCAAGGTGACTTTCTCAAGAATGAGAAACATATGGGCTAGGGCAAAGGGAAGCCTCCATCGTCTACAGTGGGATCCCTCGTGGCAAGATGCCTGTATTCTTACTTTAGAAAGAAGGGGAAAGCTTCTGGAGTTCACTGTTTCCCCTTCCCATCCTATCAGTGAGTAGAGGCAAAAGTGATTTAAGGACAGTAGATTTGTGCTTCAGGCTAATTCTCAAGTATTTGGAACTGGGCTGTGGTGCAGTACTTGAATGGTCTCTTTCTATGCTAAGCAGATCCTTGACAGTACTGCACACGGGTGAACTAACTGGTCTTCAAAGTGAAAGCATCTTTAACGAAAGGAGACGGAGGCAGGTTGGCTAACCATCCTTTCTTTTATTAGCCAATCAAACACCAGGTACTCGCAGGAAGGCAATCTTTCCTTTGCGATATCAGAAACTTATTGCTATTGGTTAGCACAGACCAGAGTCAGAGCTCATTAGGGATGGTTGAGGGGGGCGTAGGAGGAGTAGGGGGACCCAGTATTTCCCTTGTCCTTTAAACTGGGAACAACTGAAACCAAAAGTCTCTCAACTCCAAGAATCGGGGAGGAAAGGTCTTGCAGTCTACAAGGAACAGAGAGTGAAACCAGAAAATGCCCCAGAAACCTCTGTTTTCCTTTCCAGGGGAACTTCAAGAAACAATCCAAAACACACCTAGTCAAAAGGACGAAATGGGAGAATTCTCCTCAAAAGAATCCACAGGAAGTAGTGACAGCTCAAGAATTGATGAAAACAGTTATAAGCAACATAACAGAACATGAATATAGAATGATAATGATAAAACTAACTGCTGGGCTTGAAAAAAGCATAGATGAATGCAGGGGGTCCCGCGCAGCAGAGTTCAAGGACCTTAAAAATGGTCAGAAAGAATTAAAAAAGGCCTTGGATGAAGTACAAAGCAAATTGGAAGCAGCCACAGTGTGGATTGAAGAGGCAGAAGAGAGAATAAATGAATTAGAAGATAAAATTATGGAAAAAGAGAACGCAGAGAAAAAGAGAGAGAAGCTGATCCAGGAACAGGAAAGGAGAATTCGAGAGCTGGGCGATGCACTCAAACGAAACAATATCCGTATCATAGGAGTTCCAGAGGAAGGAGAGAGAGAAAAAGGAGTCGAAGGGGTACTTGAACAAATCATTGCTGAGAACTTCCCCAACATGAGGAAGGAAACGGGCATGGAAATGCAAGAGGCACAGAGAACTCCCCTCAGACGTAACTTGAATAGACCTTCTGCACGACATATCATAGTGAAGCTGGCAAAATATAAAGACAGGAAGAGAATCCTGAAAGAAGCTAGGGACAAAAGGACCTTAACATACAAAGGCAGACACATAAGGGTGGTAGCAGACTTATCCACAGAAACTTGGCAAGCCAGAAAGGAATGGCAGGAAATCTTCAATGTGATGAGCAGGAAGGATATGCAACCAAGAATCCTGTATCCGGCCAGCCTGTCATTCAGAATAGAAGGAGAGATCAAGGTTTTCCCCAACAAACAAGAACTGAAGGAATTCATCACAAATAAGCCAGCATTACAAGAGATCCTGAGGGGCACGCTATGAAGGAAAGGTCGCAAAGAACACAAACTACCAGAGACAGCCATACAAACGTGAAACCTACAGATAATACAGTGACTATAAGCCCATATTTTTCAATATTAACAATGAATGTAAATGGACTAAATGCGCCAATCAAAAGACACAGGGTAACAGAATGGATTAAAAAACAAGACCCATCTATTTGCTGTCTTCAAGAAACCCATCTTAAACCTGAGGGCACCTTCAGATTGAAAGTGAGGGGATGGAGAACTATATACCACACTACTGGATATCAGAAGAAAGCTGGAGTAGCCACACTTGTATCAGACAAACTAGACTTTCAAATGAACGATGTAATAAGAGATGAAGAAGGACATTATATAATAGTCTCAGGGACCATCCAGCAGGAAGAGCTAACAATTACAAATATCTACGCACCGAATTCGGGGGCACCCAAATTTGTAAAACAACTAATTACAAACATAAGCAACCTTATCAATAAAAATGTCCTAATAGTAGGGGACCTTAACACTCCACTCTCAGGATTGGATAGATCCACAAAACAGAAAATCACCACAAAAACAATGGCCCTGAATGACACATTAGAACAGATGGGCCTAACAGACATCTTTGGGGTCCTTCACCCAGAAGCAAAGGAATTTACATTCTTCTCAACTGCATACGGTACATTTTCCAAGACAGACCATATTCTGGGGCACAGGGAAGCTCTGAATAAATATAAAAGAATTGAGATCATACTGTGCACACTGTCAGACCACAATGCTTCGAAACTTGAAATCAACCACAGGAAAAAGCCTGGAAAATATCCAAAAACATGGAGGCTAAGGAATAACCTACTAAAAGATGAGTGGGTCAACCAAGCAATCAGAAAAGAAATTTAAAAATACATGGAAACAAATGAAAGTGAAAATACAACAATCCAAACGCCTTGGGATGTGGCAAAGGCAGTCCTGAGAGGGAAATATATTGCAATCCAGGCCCACCTCAAGAAACAAGAAAAATCAGTAACACAAATTCTAACAGCACGCCTAAAAGAACTAGAAGCAGAACAACTAAAACAACCCAAACACAGCAGAAAGAGAGAAATAAAAAAGATCAGGGCACAAATTAATCATATGGAAACAGAAAAATTAGTGGAACAGATCAATGAAACCAAGAGCTGGTTCTTTGAAAAAATAGACAAACCTCTAGCCAGGCTTCTCAAAAAGAAAAGAGAGAGAACTCAAATAGATAAAATCATGAATGAAAAGGGAGTAATTACAACCATTCCTTCAGAAATACAAGCAATCGTCAGAGAATACTGTGAAAAAATTATATGCACCAAACTCGGCAACTTGGAAGAAATGGACAAATTCGTAAATAGCCACACGCTACCAAAACTCAAACGGGAAGAAATAGTAAATTTGAACAGACCCATAACTAGTGAAGAAATTGAGTCAGTTATCAAAAATCTCTCATCAAATAAAAGCCCTGGACCAGACGGCTTCCCTGTGGAATTTTACCAGACATTTAAAACAGAGTTAATTCCTATCTTCCTCATGCTGTTCCAAAAAATTGAAATGGAAGGAAAACTCCCGGACTCATTCTATGAAGCCAGCATCACTTTGATTCCAAAACCAGATAAAGACCCAGCAAAGAAAGAGATTTACAGGCCAATATCCCTGAGGAATGTGGATGCAAAAATTCTCAGCAAGATACTAGCAAATTGAATTCAATAGCATATAAAAAGAATTATTCACCATGATCAAGTAGGATTCATCATTGGGTTGCAGGGCTGGTTCAATATTCACAAATCAATCAATGTGATAAACCACATTAACAAAAGAAAAGATAAGAACCATATGATCCTGTCAATAGACGCAGAAAAAGCATTTGACAAAATACAGCACCCTTTCCTAATAAAAACCCTCGAGAAAGTCGGGATAGAAGGAACATACTTAAACATCATAAAGGCCATATATGAAAAGTCCACGGCTAATATCATCCTCAATGGGGAAAAACTGAGAGCCTTCCCCCTGAGATCAGGAACACGACAGGGATGTCCACTCTCACCACTCCTATTTAACATAGTGTTGGAAGTCCTAGCATCAGCAATCAGACAACAAGACAAAATAAAAGGCATCAACATTGGCAAGGAGGAAGTCAAACTTTCACTTTTTCCATACTTTACATGGAAAACCCGACAGAATCCACCAAAAGCCTACTAGAACTGATCCATGAATTCAGCAAAGTTGCAGGATACAAAATCAATGTACAGAAATCGGTGGCATTTCTATACACCAACAATGAAGTAGCAGAAAGAGAAATAAAGAAGCTAATCCCTTTCACAGTTGTACCAAAAACCATAATATACTTAGGAATAAACCTAACCAAAGATGTAAAAGACCTCTACGCTGAAAACTATAAAAAACTATGGAGGAAATTTAGGAAGACACAAGGAAATGGAACAACATCCCATGCTCATGGACTGGAAGAATAAATATCGTGAAAATGGGGGCACCTGGGTGGCTCAGCCGGTTAAGCGTCTGACTTTGCTCAGGTCATGATCTCGTGGTTTGTGAGTTCGAGCCCCGCGTCGGGCTCGGTGCTGACAGCTCAGAGCCTGGAGCCTGTTTGGGATTCTGTGTCTCCCTCTCTCTCTGCCCCTCCCCCACTCATGCTCTGTCTCTCTCTCAAAAATAAATACTAAAAGAAAAAAAAATCATTAAAATGGCAATACTACCCAAAGCAAAATATACATTCAATGCAATCCCAATCAAAATTGCACCAGCATTCTTCTCAAAGCTAGAGCAAACAATCCTAAAATTTGTATGGAACCACAAAAGACCGTGAGTAGCCAAAGTAATACTGAAGAAGAAAACCAAGGTGGGAGGCATCACAATCTCAGACTTTAACCTCTACTACAAAGTGGTAGTCATTAAGACAGTATGGTATTGGCACAAAAACAGACAAATAGACCAGTGGAATAGAATAGAAAACTCAGAAATGGACCAACAGGTATATGGCCAACTAATCTTTGACAAAGCAGGAAAGAGTATCCAATGGAAAAAGGACAGCCTCTTTAATAAATGGTGCTGGGAGAACTGGACAGCAACATGCAAAAGAATGAAACTAGACCACTTCCTTACACCACTCACAAAAATAAACTCTAAATGGATGAGGGATCTGAACATGAGACAGGAATCCATCAAAATCCTAGAGGAGAAAGCAGGAAAAAGCCTCTTTGACCTAAGACCTATGCACTGCAGGCAAAGAGCCCAGAGTGGAGATGGTTTGTTGGGAGTCATTTTGGGCTCACAGGTTGAGACCCCTCCCTGTGTGGAAAAGGTGGTTGGAGCACTTATGAGCTGGCTGGATATTGGTGTGATTTGTGTAAACATTGGGCTCCTATTATGTAAATTCACTCATTCACGGGCAAAGGACAAACATTGGGAATTCTGTCCTTGCCAGACGGGTTGTACCTCCCCCATTGTAGTTGGAAGAATAGGCGGAATGACTCCTGGCCTGTTAATAGATAATTAACATAGGCAGGCCTAGGTAACTTCCTGTCCTCTCCCCCAGCCTTAAATTTATATGCTAATCAACTTGAAAACAACTTGCAAGATTGAGGAAATCCTGGATTTACTGATAAAACACATTATTGTTCAAACTATGCTTACTGATGGGCTGTCACTCATTGCTGTCATGTAAGTCACTACTTTTAAATAAAGACACTGAGACAGGCAGGGCAGAGGCGCCAGGATTGCCAGGGCTGCCTGCTTGGTCATCAGACTACATCTCTCTCGTGGCTCTTTCATTTCCTTTCGCCTGACCGTCCATCCTTCGGGGACCCCTAGATTTGCCGGAACTGGACCCTGGCAATGATTAACCAAAGAAAGGGTGCCTTGTCAACCTTGAGGTTATCTCCCCTGTCTTCTCCCCTCGGCTAGCTAAGATACACAGACACAGCACCTCCTATCTGCCCATTTGCACGGCGCCAGGATTTTGTTTTCTATTGACCCAAACCCCAAACACTGGATATCCTCAACACCCCCTTTTCCTTCACATCCCCAAGTTAATGCTCACGGTTTCTTTGTCTCTTTCTGTACGCCCGCCACGTTGGTAAGCCTTCTGATCTTAATAACTAAGCGGCAAAGACCCTTATGTGGGGCTCTTGTCTTTTCCCAGACATTGGTCACCCTCTCCCTTGCTTTGAAATCCTGCGTCCTGCTCTCTCTTACTAGACAAGAGACCCAGAGTCTGCGACACTGGGTTAGGGGGGAACCCTCCTCCAGGATAACCTCATCTCGGGTCATCACATCTGCAAAATCATATTTCTAAATAAAGTCACATTCTGAGGCCCACAAGACTAAGACTTTAAAAAAGCTTTTGTTATGGGGCGGGGGTAAATAATTCAACCATAACAGTGACCTTCACAAGTAGATGTCAACTTAGCAAAGCTGCTCAGTGTTTGCACAGAGAGCAGAACAGAGGTAAGTGTCAAACAGATGTCACATCTAAGGTCAGGCCTCACCACCACACTTCTTTCTCTTCACGTACACTCCACCGTGTCTTTATTGAGACAGGATTATCCTTGAACGATATATACCATTGTAGGTATAATTGCATAGGTGTGCATCTTTGACACGAGTAGTATTTTGACCACAAACTTCATTCTGTGTCTTCCTCTTTGTACGACATGAGAGCTAGCCAAAATGGTAAGTGTGAATCTCCTTTACTCCGTGGTTTCATGGTGAAGAGGAAGAATATCAGCCCTGCTTGTCCAGTTCCCTAATTATGGACACCTAGATGGTCACCACCTCCCTGCCTCTGAACACAACACGGCAATAGGCATCCTCACCCACGCCTCCTCTTGGACCAGGGAGAGCTTCTCAGGGTACACACCCACAAATGATACGGCCATGGTTTAGGACACATCCAGATGCTCTTAACAAACCAGAACCCTCTGCGTCCACATCGAGGGAGACAGAGAAGGAAGCAGAGGTGTTTGAGTGAGGCCAGCCTGCCTGCTGAAATGTACCACCACCACCCCCACCCCCACCCCTCACAGCACCGATTCTCAAATAGTGTCTGCCAACCAGTGGCAATAGCATCACCTGGGAGCACGTGAAAAGGCAAATGTTTAGATCCACCCAGACCTACTGACTCAGAAACTCTACACAGGTAGCCACCTGTGTTTTCAGGTGCACATTCGAGTCTGAGACTGTGTTAGGCTCACAGAGGCCCCAAGCTTGGGGACTGAGTGGTTGCTTAGGGGGCAATGAGACCATGACCCAAAAACCACAGCTGGCGAGAAGTGTCAGATGTGAAATAGAGATCACACAACAAGAGTCCCGTGTGAATTAGAGGAAAAGATGGAGTGGGCCAAGACACAAGAGAGTAACGACAGCTCCCATTCATTCGTTCATTGATTCACTCAACAACTGTTCATTGCCTACTATGTGCCAGGCGCTTGTCACAGCTCTGGGAACACAGCCAGTGTGCAAGATGCGCAAGATCACTGTCTTCCCAGAGCTTGTATTCTAGGGGATGGGATCACAAATATATGCATGTTAAGTACATAAAAAAGTGTAACATGATCAAGCGACACGGGCGCATTGCAGGGTTATTCGCAACAGCCCAGAAGTGGAAACAACCCAAATCAGCTAAAGAATGGACACACAGAATGTGTGGAGTAGGATTCAGCCACAAAAAGGAAGGAAGCATTGATACCTGCTGCAACATGGATGGAATCCGGAAACTTGAGCCTCCTGCAAAGGACCCAAAAAGCCACAGGGTACATGATTCTCTTTCAATCAAGGGTTCAGAATAGGCTAATCCATGGAGATACAAAGTAGACCAGTGGTGGCCAGGGCCTGGAGACAGGGAGAACTGGAGAGTGGCTGTGGAATGTATATGGACTCTCAACCATGAAAATGTTCTGGAATCATTTAGTAGTGACAGTTGCCCGACCTTGTGAATATGTCAAAAATCATTGAATTGTACACTTTTCTAAAATTCTAAATAAACTGAGAGAGAGAGAGAGAGAGAGAGAGAGAGAGAGATAAGGTGATCATTTGGGCTGACCTCTGAATGGTAAGAAGGAGTTGGTTGTGTAAAGATGATGGAAATAACATTTCTGGCAGCGGGAGCAGCAAGTGCAAAGGCCCTGGGGCAGGAAAGAGTTCAGATATTTGAGGTACAAGCCAAAAGGCCAATGAAGCTGGACGATAGCCAATAAGGAAGGGAGCATTCAAGGTGAGGATTATCCTACTTATTTTATGGAACAAAAAAACTGTTCAAGTTCACCTGGCACATGATGGCAGGGACTGAGATACAAACCAGAGTGACTCTGAAACCCAAGTTCTGCCTCCTTCTTCACTCTGTGATGTAGGCAGAATCTGAAACTCAAGGGGGATGCAGGAAAGGGAACGTTGAAGGGAAAGCAGGCCCTCCAAACCTGATTTGCCTTTTTCACTTCTAAGCAGGTTCTTCATCATGAGCTTCAGGGGGTCTCTGGACCCCTCAGGAATTGAATGGAAGGTTTTTTTTAATGTTTATTTTTGAGACAGAGAGAGACAGAGCATGAGTGGGGGAGGGGCAGAGAGAGAGTGAGACACAGAATGTGAAGCAGGCTCTAGGCTCTGAGCTGTCAGCACAGAGCCCGACGCGGGGCTCGAATTCACAGACCGCGAGATCATGGCCTGAGCCGAAGTCAGACGCTCAACCGACTGAGCCACCCAGGCGTCCCTGAATGGAAATTTTATGTTTGCATTTTTCTCAAGCAAGAAGCCGTAGCTCCCACCAGATTCTCTAAGGAGTCTCCCAGAATTGCAAATTATTTGGGCCTTCAAGACATTAGCAAAGTAAGTTATCGGGACAGCTACCACGAACTTGGTCAGTGCTGCTATCTGTAGATCTCCTGGGCTTCTCTGGAGTGCTGAAATTCCTGAAAATCCAGCCCAAAAGCCAAGGATGCTTTTCCCCAGGGCAGCCCTTCCCAGGGCGTGCGATGGAGATGAGAGTTCTTAACAGGCCTCCATAACCTGGAAAAGCAGTCTACAAAGTAGAGTCCACTCACTGTACGGATCACATAAAAGGATTTGGCAGAAGGACAGGAAATCCGAGAACTCCTGTGTATGGTCTTTGGTCGTTAAAGTGAGAAATCAATGCAATATGTGTATGGATGCCAGCATCCACCCATAACATATTGCATTGCATATTCCATACGTGGGAATGGCCATGTCAGGCAGTGAGAATCAGGAAGCTCAGACCAAGAACGGTGACGGGCAGCAGCATCATTCTAGGGTACATGGCCCGTATTACAGCTATGTGACCCCCTAAAGGAGATATGCAGATACAGTCTACGTTTAATGAGGCTAACCATCACTAAGCAGGCACATGGCTTAAAAATATCCCCCATAACAAAACCACAGGCTGAAGAAAATATGGATAGAGGAAGCACAAGAAAACAATTGAGTTGACTCTCCCCTTCTCTTCAACAGCTAGCTTGTCACAAGGTTAAAAACAATGATGTTCTATTCAGATCAAAGCAAAGTCAGCCAAAAATAATCAAAACTCTCATGAAAAATATTCAAAATGTGGACTGTTTATTAATGGTAAGTTTCAGTCTCAAAACACATCATGTTTTGACATTACGTAATGATTGCATGATGTCATCATGCTTACCAACAAATTTTAAAATCATATTTCCTGCACCCTCAGTTCAGTTTAAAATTTGTTTTTATGTATGCTTTATAATGTACCTAATAACTGTTCCTGTATGGATTAGGGTACATACTAAAAAACATGTTAAAATATGTGTTCAAAAAGCTTCATAAATAAGATCATGGAAATCACCAACTATGTGCTGTAAACCAAACAAATTCCCAAAGATTTGCCATCCAGTCACGGCACATAGCTTGGGTGCTCTCAAACGATATGCATTCATACTACTGAGAGGTCTTGTTAAAATGCAGAGTCTATTCAGTAAGTCTGAGGCAGGGCGTGAGAGTCTTCTGCTCAAGCTCCCAGGTAATGAAAATGAGGCTGCTCCACAAGACACACTCTGAGGAGTAAGTTCCTAAAGAACTATAATGGTAAATTTTAAGTGGCCACTTGGCTGGGCCTCAGGGTGCTCAAATATTTGGTCAAATGCCATTCTGGATGCGTCTGAGAATGTGCGTTTGGATGAGATGAAAAGTGACATTCAACAGACTGAACAGAATGCCCTCCATCCTTCGGGTGGGCCTCATCTAATCAGGTGAAAGCATGCACAGAACAAAAGGCTGACCCTCTCCTGAGCAAAAGGGAATTTTCCTGCCTGATAGGTTTCCTATGGGTTTTGTTTCTCTGGAGAACCATAGCAAATACAAGTACCTTACTCAAGAAACCATACTTTTCCTTGATATCCTTTGTGCCAGTTCAGAACAATTATGTTGAAACATTGCCATTTTTGCGGTCAAAGACGATTGCATATTGGCAATTTCATAAGGCTCAATTTAGTGTCCAATTCCTTCTAGAGGTACTTGTGTGTTACCTGTCTCGGGCCACTTGACTGTTAGTTCTTTGAGTGCAAGGATTGTGTCTGTACTGTCAGTATTCTCTTATAGCTCTCAAAACACTGCTATGTATGCCATAGGTGCTCAGTAAGAACCTATTAGGTGAATATGTGAATGGGAGAATGAATGAATGAATGAATGAATGAATGAATGAATGGGGAGCTACTTTCTTTTGTGAACTATGATGTCAGAAACCAGAATTCCTCTGTGCCAGATACTGTTCTAGAGACTGAGGATACAACAGTAGACTGTGGACAGTAATGCAGGAGACAGATAATCAACCTGCAAACCAGTAAATTAATAAATTAATTTTAGGCTGTAAAGTGAAATGAAGCAAGTAACACCAAGCAATGGGCTGGAGGGGGTGGGGGGGTCAGTGGTAACTGAGCCTGGGCCATCAGGGAGGGCTTCTCAGAGAAGGCGACATTTGAGTTGAGACCTCAAAGGCGAGGCAGCCAGCACGTGAGGTCTGACCAAGGAGACTTCGAGCCAAACCAACACAACAGCTCCCAGGCAGCAATGAGCTTGGCGTATTTGAGGAACAAAAGGAGAATACAGCGCTCCTTTACTTTCCTACTACAGCGAGCAAACAAAAGACCCCGCCCGACATTAGCAAACAGAGCTCAGAACCTCTGCATCTTGCTTCAAAGCTTCCAGGAGTGCCAAGGTCTAAACTGTGTTCTGACATTTAAACACTTGAATAGGATTCCTGAGCATTTCCTCTTATACCAGAAGCGTCTTTTATTTTTTCAAGAATGCAAGGGCCAGGGGCATGAGATAACTTTCTGGAGTGGTGGTTACACAGGTACAGGCAAAGGTCCTCCAACCACACTTAAACTGAAAATGGGTGTCTTTTATTGTGTAAATTCTACCCCACTGAAGGTGATTGCTAAAATAGAGGACTCCATCACCCAAAGAGAAGTACCCTACCACGAAAAAGAATTTGTAGAAACTTCTCCATGGCCAACAAGATGCGCCTGCAAGGGTTTCTCCAACCTGGGGAGCTGGTCAAAGCCAGAGGGGAACCACAGATGTGCAGGAAAAAGAAGCAAGAAGAAGAGAGAAAAGGCAAAAGAAAGGAAGACAATTGATCACTTGATGCTACTTCTTTAAAAGGGACTCCAGCTCTTCTGAAGCATGTTTGAAAAACACACAGGACACTGTGCTCTGTGATTTGCCACTTGGATTTCTGATTCTGTTTGAAGGTGGGCAAGATAATAACATGTGTTCCTCACTGGCTTCAAGTGTATGGAGCTTCAAACATGCATTCCTTCACCCAAGGTCATTGCTCATCAAGGCCTCCACCAAGGGTGCTGGCCCTGCCAGGGGCTGATGCAGGAAACATTCCTGGTCCTGATCTTACAGTGGCTCCTTGCACTGGCCCCGCTGCACGTGTTGCCATTTACAGAACAGCAAGCACTTCTCTGTGATCCGAGAACATGCAAGTCCTGCACGGGTCCACTCAAAGGCCCTGCAGTCTAGTGGTCAAGGACCTGTGCTCGGGCCTTGGACTGTCCGGGTTGGAAGTCTGACTCCTCCACTCTCCAGGGCCTTGTTCATCCTCACAGAAAGCAATCTGTGCCTATTAAAAGGCACACTCTCATAAGGTCTGTCTCACTGGGGCAGGACCTGAAATTAAATGAGAATTTAGGGGCGCCTGGGTGGCTCAGTTGGTTGAGCGGCTGACTTCGGCTCAGGTCGTGATCTCAGGGTCTGTGGGTTCGAGCTCCGCATCGGGCTCTGTGCTGATGTCTCAGAGCCTGGAGCCTGCTTCAGATTCTGTGTCTTCCTCTCTCTCTGCCCTTCCCCTGCTCATGCTCTGTCTCTATGTCTCTCAGAAATAAATAAATGTTAAAAAAAAATTAAATGAGAATTTACACACAAGCTCATGGCAAAAGAGCAGGCTGGACAAGGGTTCTTTCCTATCACCCAGGCCCACACTTTACAAGGCATTCAGTGTGGCCATACCTGGGTCTTCTCTCCAATCTTAACGTGTCACCCTCTGCTGCTTCACTCTGAAGGAGTCAGGAGACTTGACCAATGTCACACAGCTAAAAAGATATAAGGGAGTATATCTTTTTAGTGTAACTAGGTACTGAGTTTCAGACTACAATATTTATCGCTTTGGCAGATAAGGGATAGAAAATTCCAATAAAAAGGGTGATGGCCAAGGGGTAAAAGTTGCTGAGTAGTGACCATAAAGAGGTCCTATGCTAAGGGCCTCCAAAGCCCAGTCTCAGCGAAACCCTCACACAAGCCTAGGACAGAGGGATCACCATGGTCTCATTTTACAGACAAGAATCTAAAACTCAGAGAGGTGAAGTCATTTTCCCAAGGTCACACAACTCTTAAGCGCCCAGGCTGGATGGAATCTCCAGCCGTCTGACTTGAGGTTGGCCTGACTACATACATCTCCATGGATTGCAGGGACCAGCACTAAGCGACTGGAGTGGGGGTGGAGACGGAGGTGAATCTGAGAGCTTCCTAAAGAGGGAAGTCACCACTGGGTGGCAACCAACAGCCTCCCTGGGAAAATGCACGTCCGGTGTTGTCAGAACTACCAATTTCTCAAGAGAAGATAGAAATCTGGATTTCTATGTGAAATCTCCTTGGCTCTAAGTTGGTTGGAAAACACAGTATATAACAGAGACTGAAGAAATTTCACAGCCAGATGCAGCGAGCCTTGACTGGATCCGAGTTTGGAAGTCCAAGCTCCAGAGGATATTTTCGGCATGACCAGGAAAATGTTACCGTGATCGGCTATTTGATGGTATTATAGAGTTTCTGTGCTTCTTCTTGAGTGTAATCCTGGGATTGTGTTGTGTGGGAGAATGTCCTTGTTCTTAGGCAATCCATGCTGAAGTATTTAGGGATGAGGTGCCATGTCTGCAAGTTCTTTTCAAATGTTTCAGCCAAGATACAAACGGAAAAGGAAGGGAGGGAGAAAGGGAAAGAGAAAATGAAAATATAGAATGTGTAATAAAGGAAATAGGACAAAATACTAATAATTGTGTGGCCTAGATTAGTAACTCTCAACTGGGGGTGATTCTACCCCCGGATGACAAGTGGCTCTGACATTTTTTTTAACTGTCGCAGCTGGGTTGTAAGGTGGGTGTTACTGGCACCTAATGGGTGGAGTCGAAGCATGCTGCTAGACACCCTACAATGCACAGAACAGCCCCCACAGCCGAGAATGAGCTGGCCCCAAATGGCAGGTGTACTGGGAATGACAAACCCTAAAGATATTTTTTTTCCTTCTTTCAAGTTTTTTTTTGTACGTGTAAACTGTTTCATGGTAAAAAAAAAAAAAAGAGAGAGAGACTTAAAAAAAAAATAAGGATACATAAATAGCAATACCTTACAGACCAAACAAAACATGTCTGCATGGTTGGGTGACCACAGTCGGCCACCGTGTGCAGTCACTTACTTGTTCCGATACATAGTGGGTGGATGGAACGCTGCAGTGGCTGGTGAATGAGGGTCTCTGAAGTTCTTCCAACACCATGGGCGAGACCCCCACAGCTCCTGGAACTGCTGACTTTCTCCTCTTTTCAGGTCCCTGTCAGCCCAGAAGGGAGCAGGTGACATTTCCAGGACTCTGGGTCTGAAAACTGACATCACACAGGCCTCTTCTGGGATGACACAAATGCACGGGTCACCAGGAGCAGCTGGTGACATGGGGGTGCTTTCTGGTGAAATGAGAATGAATTCCTCATGTCAGTGATCTGCAGAGCCCGAAACAAAATAAATTAAGAGGCTGTGGCCGAGACGTTAATTTCACCTGAAAGCTCTCAAGTGGCTGGGTGTAGCCCACCCAGTTACCCCCTGACCTGTGGCTGGGACTTGAAATGATTAACTGCATACACAGTCCAACATGCATCTGGACGGTCCTTGGGGCAGCCCCCAGCACCACAAATACACAAAGCAGCAGAAAGTGCAGAAACACACAACCAAATGCAAATAAGAGAGTGGCATTGGATTAATGCATCCATCCCCAAGACTGTAAAATAGCCCCACACTCAAGAACAGTCTTTCTCGGGGCACCTGGGTGGCTTAGTCGGTTAAGCGGCCAACTTCAGCTCAGGTCACGATCTCACGGTTCATGGGTTCGAGCCCCACATTGGGCTCTGGGCTGACGGCTCAGAGCCTGGAGCCTGCTTCAGATTCTGTGTCTCCCTCTGGCTCTCTGCCCCTCCCCCACTCATGCTCTGTCTCTCTCTCAAAAATAAACATTAAAAGAAATTTAAAAAACACTTAAAAAAAAAGAACAGTCTTCCTCAAGAATGTCAAGGCCACTTTTGAGGAGCCATTCAGGGAGCTGTTACATGCGGATTTCTGGGGCTCATCCCAGACCTTTCTTGACCCGGAATCTTTCAGGACAGAACACAAGAATGTGCATTTTAGGAAGCCCCCCACCCCCACCCAAAGCTCACTCAAACTGAAAACACAGTTGAAATCAAAGGACTAGGGACTGCAGTTTTAGAACTGTGTGACCTTGGAGAAGCCACCCATCTTGAGCCGTGATTTTCTCATCTATAAGTGGGAATTCATAGCACCTGTCTCCTAAGTAGGCCGTGCCCACTAAAGGATTTTCACACCCATACCTGGCAAATGTTCTTCCTTTTCCATAATAGTGATTGGCCACACACTGGGAAGCCTAGAGGCTTTACAAAAGTACAGAGTTGCAGCAACCTTAGAGATTCTGATCTAAATTGTCCAGGGCGGGGCTCCTAGCAACAAGATTTTCTTTTGGTTTAAAAAGCACTCTAGGTGTCCTAAGCAGCAACTAGGGTTGAAAACCACAGGGTAGAAACTGGCAATGGAAATCAACTATCCTTTCTCTTCAAGAGAATTTCCACTGCATTCTGGAATTCCAAAAACGCATACCAGGAGAGCCTTGTGTCCTGTTATCAGAGGACTGGGTGCCCTGCGATTCCATCCCCAAGCAGCCCTTAAGTGGTCCTTGCAGAAGTGGCTGCAACCGCCTAAGCTGGAGGAATTCTTTTCCTCCACAGACAAGCAAGGCGGCAGGCCAGGAATGGGAGTCCCTCCTGGGTCCTCACGTCAGGGGCAGAGCGCTGTCTCAATAGGACACCCAGATCTCACAGGGCCTGAGGAGCACACAGCACCTTCTCCCACCTCAGACCAAAGGGAGCCTCCTACCCTTAGCTCTGCTGGCACCTTCCCACCTTCCCACCATCCCTTCTCCCGCCCTTCCTACCCTCCTCCACCCCCCACCCAAACACCCGGGAGGGCTGCTGTCAGCGCTGGTTTGCAAGGAAAAGGCTCAATGGCTACTTCAGCAGAGGAACTACACGAATCTGCAAGGCAACCTACCAACCCTGGTGACTCTCCCTACTAAGGTGACACCCGCGGCCTGTCGCAGTCCTGCCTCGGTACTCTTCATTCACATTAACACAGATCCCGGGAAGCTACATGGACTTGCAGAGACCAGCAGGGACTGCGGGGAAATGAAAATCAGGCCTGTGGGGCTGGCAACAGGCATCTTGGGGGTGCAGGCAGTGGGCGGGGCCAGCGTGTTACTCTCTCAGTTGGTCAGGGTTTCCTGAATCCCCTCGAAGCTTACTTTTGTGCCTCAGGACCCCAACATCCACCCACACCTCCCTGCTGAACCAAATCAAGAGGAACTTCTTCACCTCTTGCCCCAAATCCCTCCCCTCTGGAAAAAAATATCATGGGATACCCTGCGTATAAATAGAAAATAATTACTAGTGAGGTGGTAATGTTCCTTCACCTATTTTTGGTGGGTCTCTTTGTTCAGATTTTTTTTTTTAGGCAGGCGCACAGAGCGCATGCATCGACACGAGCACACAGGGGTGCCCGCTGGGCCCGCCGGGTGCGTGGGGAAGATGTGTGTCTGTGCGTAAGGGGGGGGACATGGCGACCCCGTTGCCCACACTCAGCAAGAAGATCAGCTAGCTAGCGCCCAGCCATCCAGAGGTTCCAAGACACCCAGTCGCTCTTTAAGCCCGCCGACCCAGACCTCATGCCAACCCTGGCCTCAGTCCGGTCTGGGGGCTGCGTCCTGGTGGCTGCGTCCTCCACCTCCAAAGTTACTCTAGGTTGTGCGAATCAATTTAAACACTTTCAAAATAAAAAGTAAAAGGCAAATAGCTCCATTAATCCCCAAATGCCTTCTCCCCTCTGCTGCGACTTGCTGGCCCTGGGACCTGCGTAATGAACAAGGCAACCGGGAAAGTTGACGAATCAGGGTGGTGGGGGGCGAGGGGCGAGGGGCGGGCTCCCGCCCTGGGAGACGGTGCCAATCCCTGCAACGGGCGCAGCAGGCACAGCGGAGGCTCTGGCCCCCAGCAGGGAGTGGCGGCCACAGCGGAAAGGGGAGAGGGGTCCGGGTGGCGGGGTGGCGGGGAGGCGATGGAGGTCCCAATTCCAGGGAACTGGCAGCTCAAGGAGACAGAGGCGGCCGCTCCAGGCAAGGCTTTTGTTCTCGCTGTCCCCTCTCTCTCCACCTCCTTCGCCTCTTTTTCGCGAGCCGAACGAGTTGCAGGCAGCACACACTCGTCCCTCCCTCACACACGCACCGCTGGCTCACACACGCCCCCTCTTCCCTTTTGGGCCAGCCTGCCCTGTTTACGTAGAAGCTAGGATCTGGAATGCGAGGGCTAGACCCCTCCCCAAAGCCCAAGACTCAGGGACCACAGGCTCCCGGGCTGTGTGTGTCTCAGATCCGTTTCAATCCTAGGCAGGATGGGACGGCAAGAGGGTGAAGGGGGCAGGGACCACTCCCCACATACACACAAGTGCGAAAATCCTGAAGAGAGTGGTTTTAAATTTTATGTCCAAATGGCAGCTCTTCCTTAGTTTGGAGCTAAGTTCTCTTTTTCTGTTAAACAATGGACAGATACTGGGTTAAAGATAGCTGCCCTGGCCTTCTGCCGATTGTGGACCATTGATGAGAGATACAATTGCTGAGAATTCTGTTTTACTGTTTGCTGTAAACATTGTAAAACTTTTTCTGAGTCGAGTCTGACATGTATTAGTTTGTGTAACTGGCTTTGCTCACATTCTTCCCCTTCCCCCTTTCTGACATGTATTAGGTTGAGTAACTGGTTTTTCTCACGTTCTTCCCTCTTCCCCCTTCCTCGCGCCACAAGTAACGGGCAAAACCTTCCCGTCAAAGAACAAACAAAGGGCATCCTATCAGAAAACAACACAGGTCCTTATTTTAAATATCGACCAATCAGTCACCCCATAACCTGAAACCCTCCTATGCTATTTGTCTCTGTCTATAAAAACGCTGTACCAACCCTGTTCGAGGCCTCTTAGCATCACCGGCAGCGGGTGCGCGGAGGTCCGGGATCGAACCTGTAATAAACGACCCTTGCCGCTTGGCTTTGACTTTCGACTCTGGTGGTCTCTTGTGGGGGGATTCGAGAATTCGGGCATAACAATCCTTACCTGTGCGGAGCCCAGCGTCCCCTCTCCGCACTCCGAGCCAAAGCTGGTTTCCCGGGCGACCTTCCCCAGAGGAGATGCGGGAGGGTGAGGGAAGCCCATTGCCCAGGGAAAGGTGGAAAGGGAAGCGGAGAGAGAGCGGCGCCTGGAGGGGAGGCGGCGGTGCGGGGAGAAGGCGGCCCACCTGGACGTGTGCTCCCTTTGCGACCGGTGCGCTTTGTCCAGCCCCAGCTTGGTGAAGATGCCTAAAGGCGCCATGACGGCCACCACCCTGCAGATGATGTAAACGATCAGGTTGGTCTTGTCCTTCGTGAGGTGGTGCGGGGGGTCGTCCTTGTGCGCGGGGGGCTTGTCAGTGTTGAGCCACAGCGGAGTGTCGTAGCTGGTGCAGGTGCTCTGGTTCAGTCACTGCTTCTCAATGTGCAGTAGAACCGGAAGCCACAAGTCCCTCAGCAGACGATGAAGTCGCCCGAGCTGCAGTTGAACGGCGGGTCCCACTGGCCCATGACGTCGAAGTAGCTTTGGCAGAAGTCCGTCGTGGGCGTCCGGGTCGGGGACGCGTCCGAGACCCCCGCGCCCTCGCCGGCCTCTCGAGAGGCGGCCCCGGAGCGGTAGCCCCCAGCCGGCACTACCACGCCGCCCAGCTGCGCCAGCTGCGGATGCCCTGCTCGCTCCTGCGCCAGGCAGGCAGCTCGGTGAGGAAGCAGCCGAGGAGCAGCCGGAGGACTCGGTGCATCGTGTCTCCCCGCCCGCGCTCGGCTGGAGATGCTGCTGCCGCCTCTCGAGGCGCGGCCGAAGCTGCCGAGGCTGCTGTCGGGGACCGCCGGCCGCACTGCAGGGAGCGGCGCGGGGCGCTCGGTGGTCTGCTGCCACTGCGCTCGGCTCAGCACGCGTTCGCTTCAGCGTGCCGCGCCGCGAGGGGCTGGCGCAGGAGGAGCGCGCCTGGCCGGGCGCGGGAGGACGAGCGGGAGCAAGCGCTGCGTGCGGGTCCGGCCGCCTACCGGGCGGGGGCGGCGGAGAGCTGAGGAGAGTCGGTCTGTCAGCGCCTCGCCTGGGCCGGCGGCTCCGGAGTCGCTGCCCTGTTCCAGTTAGCAGGATCCCTCTCCCCTCTCCAGCTCGCCAAGTGCGCTGGAGAGAGCGAAGCAACACTTGTGGAAGGAAGGGAGGGCAGGAGGAAACGGGGAGGGGGAGGAGGGCGGGCAGAGGACGCCAGTGGGGGTGGAATGCGCGGGAGCTCGAGAGGGGCGGGGGCGAGTTGGGGGGCGTGCGGAGCTGAGCTAGGCTGGCGGGAGGGGAGCGGGAAGCTTAGGCAGCCACCGGGGCTGAAGGCACCGCTCGGGTTTCCCGGCTGGTGGAGGACTGCTGCTGCGGGACCTCCCGCGCCCTCTCCGGGCTGGAGGCGCGGGTCAGACCTGTTCCCGGCGCAGAGGCGGGTCCGCCCGTGGCTTTTTTAACCGTGCGTGCGCAGGAGCTGCGGCTCGAATCTGCCCTCCAGGGAAGGCGGACTCGGAGGGGTTAGGGACAGACTCCGTGGCTTCCTCCCCAAGGCCGACTGGGGCACAGTCTGACCAGGATCGCCCCTCCATGGTGCACGGGGCCCGCCTTGCCCTTCCCTCCCCTTCCCCCGACTGCGCCCTCCGGCCAGGCGCGCGTCCGGGATGGTTCTACTCCCTGGGACTTGCGGAGCACCAAGGCTGAGCTGGGAAGGCGGGGTGGCAAGCCACTGGCCCCGGAGTAAGCATCCTCGGGAGAGGGCCGTGGGATGAACTGAAATCAAAGAAGCGCAGGGAGTAGGGAGAGGCAGCAGACCACGCCGAGGCAGGGGCACGTCCCACGTCCCGGAAGGTCTTTCCTTGGGACAATCCTAGACCCCAGGACCTGCCATTTTCTGTCCCTCCAAGACCTCGCGGCGTTCCCTGCGTTCCACAGGAGGGCACACTGCGGCGCCGCCTCTACTCGCCCAGAGCTGGTGCAGCGCAAGGCCTGGACACCTAGCCTCAGTCACCCTCCCGCGCCTGGAGCCCGCGCGTGGGTCTCCGGAGACGGCTGGCCCCTGTGCTCACGGAGCCCCCCAGACACCCTCACCCGATGTGAGGCCGTCAGGCCCTGCTTCCTAAGCCTCCAGCCTCCCTTCGCCCGTCAGCATTTCCAACTCCGCTCCTCCACTCAGCCCAGTCTAGCCATCCGTCGGCCCTGTCTCATTCCTCCCACTGCTTCTTTCCTCTGCTTGAATTGGACTCCAATAGCCCCCAAAACAGGATTTGCACCAAAACTGCTACACCGAATTCAGATCTCCACACGCCCCTGTGTTTTGTTTTTTTAGTTACATTAACTAAGTATCCACTTTGCAGTCGGCTGGACGATTTGCAGAGAAATGATGTCTCCACTACTCCCGCCCCCTCCATCGGGCTTCAGTCAGGGGCTTCTCAAGGCATTTCCAAAGCACCAAAAAGTTGGGTCACATATCAAATGACATAGTGGGTCCTCTTTACCTGAAAAGGTATGGTGGGCAGGTGGTTATTGGACTCTACTGCAAGTTTTCTCAGAATGACGGGCAGCTTGGCTAGTCGTGCCCTCTCTTGGAAGGTCACCTACTGTCATCTGAAAGACTGGCATAGAATGACCCTGTTCCAGCAAAAAATGAACCAGATGGACACTGATCCAGCATATCTAGGAGTATCCCAGCCTTGGAAGAGTCATGGGATCACGGGATTAGTCTAGGTGTGAGATTAGTCTAGTCTAAATTCATCAGAGCCGTCGGAATGAGATTCTCAAAATAGGGCAGTGTGACATGTCTGTCAACCCACACCCACCACCACTGTGTGAACCTCTACAAACACAAGTACTGGTGTGTGAGAGCTAATGATAGTTGACATTTATTCGAGGCTTACAACATACCCACTAAGCTTGTCTTTTCTAAAATCACCTCCTCACAGACGCTCAAAGAAGTGCCTAGCATCTCGCAGACAATCTGGGAAGAGTTGCTAAACCACTTGAGTGACTGATCTCATTTAACTTAATCTCGAGGTAATATTACCAGGCCCACATAACAGAGGGAGAGATTGAGGCCCAAAGCAATTAAACCGGTTGCTCACAGTAGCGCAGCAAGGAACACTACACAATTGGCATTTGACCCAAGAAATGTGACTCCTGGGTCTATGTTCTAACCATTGGAGGTAGTGCCTTCCCAAAACAGGCCTCCAGACTCCCTGTCCATCTGACATTCTATTGTATATTTGGTTTTTGCCCGTCTCTGCACATTGAAATGGTAAATTCCAGAGCAGAAAGAGGTCTTGACTCCTGCAGCATCTCCCAGCCCCTACGGCAGCGAGAAGCATGAGAAACACTCAAAAAAACATTACAGGCTGTTTTGGTTAATTTACTAAGCTCTTGCACAAGACCGTTGGTGTTAAACCAAGGGAGGAAAGGAACACATACAACAGGGACACACAACGGAGTTTCCGCTGTCGGGACCACACAGAGGGATTAGGATATTTCTAGGCACTAAATCAGAATGGGAAAGGACTGTTCCAGAAGGCCTGCCAAGGTCCAGGAAGCTGAGGCTCAGAGAGGTTAAGGGCTTTGTTCCAAGGTCACATGGTCAGCAAATGGGAAAGCCAGGGCTGGGTGCAGAATCCCAGACCTCTAACCTCTGCTTTCCTTCCTGCCCACCACCACCGCACCCCACTGAGGCGCCTCCCAGCAAGCATGGAGTGGGGGGAAGGGTCGGGGCTGGAGCCTAGGGCAATGGCCTGGTAGAAGAATAGGTCACAGACACCTTCGTGCCAGAGTTGGGGGTGTTCAGACACTTTTAAATTTGATTTTTAGAAAACAGAGAAAAAACACCCTCGTGAAAAGACAAAATCTAGACAGAGAAGTCCATTTTAGAATCTGTCTCCAATCTCTATAAAATATTGCCTGTCACCAGGACATTTGAGTCCAGTCCTCAGAGGAGACTCACGCTGGCTGCTGTTCCTGGCTTTAATTAACAGAGACTTCGCCCTGTTTGTCACAAGGAGAGTGCAGGAAGCCTGCCTCGGACGACCTGATGGATGGACCATTCCTGGCTTATTTGCCAGATTACAAACTTGAAACCTGCTACCCCTGTGAGCTTCCCCCAACCCAAATTCCCCTTGTGTTCTCGCCTGCCCCTCTGGAATATTGCTCACACCTGTTTCCCAAGCCTTTGAACAATATGTACAAGAAGGTAGGGAATCAGGTTCATCTGACTCTTTAAAGGAAGTAAACCACTTTCCTCTGGGTATGTCAACTCAGTAAATAGAGTCACTGCCTTCTAATACATGTGTGATTCTTGAGAACATGTGCCTGCATTTGGAACACGTGGTTGAGAAAGCATTCCTTTCAGGGTTCTTGGCAGGGAGGGGTGCGGTGTGTGTGTGGGGGAGTGGTTATTAACTTCCTCATTGAAACACCTGTCGGTTCATGGAAGATGAAAAATCATCATCAAAGACCACCCCCCACCACTATCCAAATGAATTCATGGAAATGTGTTGAAATTAAAACGCAGCTCTTAATGATAGTGCTTTCTAGGAAAGAGATGATGACATTATTATTTACAACACAGGCACTTTTAACATCTAAAGAAGAGTCTCGTTCGCTCTAGGCTTAATTATGTCAGTCTGCAGCTCAGTTTGCAAGGAGCCTGCAACCATACTCCCCAACAATTAGGGGGAAGGAGCGATGTGACAAAGGAGGTTTGCTCACCAGGACTTGGAACTTGTGTCTATCTACATGCAACTCCACAAATTAGACTATTCATGTTGTGGCCCTCATCGGAGGCGTTGATTGTTAATAGTCCTCATCAGGTGGCTTTTAGGGTTTCTTTTTTTTTAATTTTAATTTTTTGAATAATTTATTGTCAGTTTGGTTTCCATACAACACCCAGTGCTCATCCCAACAAGTGCCCTCCTCTGTGCCCGTCACCCACTCTCCCCCCCCCACACCACGCTCACCCCTCAGTTTGTTCTTAGTCTTTGAGAGTCTCTTATGTTATGTCTTCCTTCCTCTCTGTGGCTTTTTTTTCCCCTTCCTTCCCCTCTTCCCCTCCCCTCTGGTTTTCTGTTAGGTCTCCCAAAGGCTACCTATGTGTGGGAACATATAGCATCTATCTTTCTCTGCCTGACTTATTTCACTCAGCATAATATCCTCCAATTCCATCCATGTCGCCACACATGGCCAGATTGCATTCTTTCTCATTGCTGCATAGTATTCCATTGTATATATATACCACATCTTCTTTATCCATTTTTAGTCTCTTTCCATGATTTGGCTAGTGTCGAAAGTGCTGCTGTGAACATTGGGGTACATGTGCCCCTATGCATCTGTAGTCCTGTATCTCTTGGGTAGATTCCTAACAGTGCTATTGCTGGGTCATAGGGTAAATCTATTTTCATTTTTTTGAGGAACCTCCACACTGTTCTCCAGAGCAGCTGCACTAGTTTGCATTCCCACCAACAGTGTAGGAGGGTGCCTGCTTCTCCACATCCCCACCAGCATCTATGGTTTCCTGATTTATTCATTTTAGCCACTCTGACTGGTGTGAGGTGGTGTCTCAGTGTGGTTTTGATTTGTATTTCCCTGATAATGAGTGACATGGAGCATCATTTCATGTGTCTGTTGGCCATCTGGATATCATCTTTGGAGAAGTGTCTATTCATATCATCTGCCCATTTCTTCACTGGGTTATTCGTTTTTCGGGTGTGGAGTTTGGTAAATTCTTTGTAGATTTGAGATACTAGTCCTTTATCCGATATGTCATTTGCAATTATCTTTTCCCATTCCGTTGGTTGCCTATCCATTTTGTTGGTTGTTTCTTTTGCCGTGAAGAGGCTTTTTATCTTGATGAGGTCCCAGTAGTTCATTTTTGCTTTTAATTCCCTTGCCTTTGGAGATGTGTCGAGTAAGAAATTGGTGCGTCTTAGGTCAAAGAGGCTTTTTCCTGCTTTCTCCTCCAGGATTTTGATGGTTTCCTGTCTCATGTTCAGATCCCTCATCCATTTAGAGTTTATTTTTGTGAGTGGTGTAAGGAAGTGGTCTAGTTTCATTCTTCGGCATGTTGCTGTCCAGTTCTCCCAGCACCATTTGTTAAAGAGGCTGTCTTTTTTCCATTGGATACTCTTTCCCGCTTTGTCAAAGATTAGTTGGCCATACACCTGTTGGTCCATTTCTGAGTTTTCTATTCTATTCCACTGGTCTATGTGTCTGTTTTTGTGCCAATACCATGCTGTCTGGATGACTACCCCTTTGTAGTAGAGGTTAAAGTCTGAGATTGTGATGCCTCCTGCCTTGGTTTTCTTCTTCAGGATAACTTTGGCTATTCGGGGTCTTTTGTGGTTCCATAAAAATTTTAGGATTGTTTGCTCTAGCTTTGAGAAGAATGCTGGCGCAATTTTGATTGGGATTGCATTGAATGTGTAGATTGCTTTGGGTAGTATTGCCATTTTAACGATATTTATTCTTCCAGTCCATGAGCATGGGATATTGTTCCGTTTCCTTGTGCCTTCCTCAATTTCCTTCATAAGTTTTTTATAGTTTTCAGCATAGAGGTCTTTTACGTCTTTGGTTAGGTTTATTCCTAAGTATTTTATGGTTTTTGGTGCACTTGTGAAAGGGATTAGCTTCTTTATTTCTCTTTCTGCTGCTTCATTGTTGGTGTATAGAAATGCCGCCGATTTCTGTACATTGATTTTGTATCCTGCAACTTTGCCAAATTCATGGATCAGTTCTAGTAGGCTTTTGGTGAATTCCGTTGGGTTTTCCACGTAAAGTATCATGTCATCTGCAAAAAGTGAAAGTTTGACTTCCTCCTTGCCAATCTTGATGCCTTTTATTTTGTCTTGTTGTCTGATTGCTGATGCTAGAACTTCCAACACTATGTTAAATAGGAGTGGTGAGAGTGGACACCCCTGTCGTGTTCCTGATCTTAGGGGGAAGGCTCTCAGTTTTTCCCCATTGAGGATGATATTAGCTGTGGGCTTTTCATATATGGCTTTTATGATGTTTAAGTATGTTCCTTCTATCCCGACTTTCTCGAGGTTTTTTTTTAGGAAAGGGTGCTGTATTTTGTCAAATGCTTTTTCTGCATCTATTGAAAGGATCATATGGTTCTTATCTTTTCTTTTGTTAATGTGATTTATCATGTTGTTTGATTCTTAAGGAACAAAAGATGAGAAGTTAATTATACCACAGATGGGCGATGCACCATAGCTCATTGCTATGTGGCACAAGAAAATTCGAATTTTTCAAAATTAGAATGCTCTTGTTTTAGCATTTTTCTGCAGTCTTGATTGGTGCTCCATTTTCTTTACAACAGGTATGAATTGAGGATGTCAGGAACAGAAGTTCAGTAAAAGGTGTAACTTTTTATTTTATTTTATTTGGAGGAGTATATGGATTAAATTAAAAGTAATGGAAATGAATCTTCTAAGTGTCCTTCCCCAAAAAGCTAATATATAAAAGGATTCAAAATACAGCAAAGATATGATAAAAAATAGGGAATCTTATGAAATTCTATCCGTTTTTTTAAGTAACCAGCAATATTTCCTAATGGTGGTTTGTTCAGAAGAAGTTAGGAAATGATTTTGTAGATGAGTGTGTCTCATTCTGGTAATAGATAATTATCAATGCATTCACTTATGATTACTTTTTCTTTAAAAGAAAAAAACCACATTACAAAATAAGTGCCTTCTACTATGGAAAACAATAAAATACTCCATGATCATAAGTGCCATAGTTTTGAATGTTTTTTATGTGCTAAATACATTTAAGTGCTTTGGCTCAGAGAGGCGGGGTCACTTGGCCACGATCACATATCTCACCAGTGGCAAAGGAAGGATTGAGATGCAAGCAGTCTGACTGCCCAGCCCGTGCTCCTTAACAGTATCCTCTCTTTCTTAGAAAACGTTTTTCATGGGCCAGAGGTTTGCAGCAGCTCAGCCTGTGGATGTATGACAACATTCAGCACCTTTGACTACCTTTACTGGAAAACAACCCAGTGTTAACTGGAAGCCATAGGCCTTGATCCCAGCTATGCAGAGCCCTTCTCTTGACTGTACCAGGTCCAGGGTGGCAAAGCCTGTCCAGATTGTTCCAGGCAGAGAATATTCCCTGGAGGAGACTGGAAAACTGAAGTGAACCATCATGGGCCAGAGGACACAGCTCTGCCCACAACAGTAAATGCTTTGTGGGATCACCCTCACTGCTTGCTCATAGTTCCCACCCCCAGGAGCAGGAACCCCGGAGCTCTCTCAAGGCAAGCAGTGCCACCCAACACTCCCCTTCCAATGCACCGTTTTCTTTGGGAGTGGAAATAGGGGGCTGCTAAAAGGAGAAGGTTATTTACGGAGACCTAAAATGGGGTTCTCAAGTCTCCAGTGGGCTTGTGGATGGGTTGGGGAGATACCTAACTGCATTCACCTTTTAAAATAAATAAATGTATCTCTAGAACTCAGTCCTGTTTCCCCTGAGGTTAGAGAACAGCAGGGAGTGGGGGCGTAGGGGAGGGGAAGGTCTATAGTAAACTTTATGGAACCGAGCAAACAGAACATTTCATACTATCTTGTGATTTTCAGAATCACATGGTTATCAGGCCCTGATAGAGAGTTACAAGGCAAACCCTGAACAATAACACTAGGACCATTTCCTTTATGTACTACAAAAGATACTAAGTTACATATAACTGTGGAAATGATATACACATGATACAGTTTAATATTGTAGTCTATTCTCATCGAAATCTGTTGAGGAAAGGTAGCAAAAACATCATTTGCATTTACTTGAACTCTTAATACTACTTATTCCCCAAGTAGTGCCTAAAGAAGTTTTGCGCAGTCATTAAATTAAGTAGCAATAATGAATTGAGTTGGGGGGAAAAGGAAGATTTAGGAATAAGTCGTAAAGGCGAGTTCTATTAAAAGCTTTCACATAACCTTAGTAGTTTGGGTTCCACATGCAAGAGATAGTACTTGACAGGTAATATTGATCTTTTAATAACTTCATGAAATATTATGTCATTGAGAGCTCTTAGGGAGATATATATAGGAGGATTCTTTTCTTGGAATAATAATGACTTACAACATCTTTCTAGGAAATATTTTACTAACTTCTCTTTTTCTTTCCATGGATTTTTATTTCCATTATTTCTTTACCATTAGTGACTTTACACACATACACACATATATACAGCTTGTATGTTTCCTTTAAATATTTTTAAATGTTTATTTATTTTTGAGAGAGAGATAGACAGACAGAGCACAAGTAGAGGAAGGGCAGAGAGAGAGGGAGACATGGAATCTGAAGCAGGCTCAAGGCTCAGGGCTGTCAGCACAGAGCCGGGCGCGGGGCTCAAACCCACAAACTGTGAGATCATGACTTGAGCTGAAGTCAGATGCTTAACTGATTGAGCCAACTAGGTGCCCTGGGGATGTTTCCTTTAGATGAATCCTAAAGGACCCATGTATATTAAAACAAAACAAAAACAAACCCTATGCAAATAAAGTTGATTGAACACAAATAATCACAAATTACCTTTCATTATTGTGATCCGATACTTGCCTTTAAAAAGTAATTTTTTGGGGAGGGCGCCTGGGTGGCTCAGTTGGTTAAGCTTCCAACTCTGGATTTCAGCTCAGGTCATGATCTCCCAGTTCAGGAGATCAAGTCCTGTGTCGGACTCTGTGCTGACAGTGTGTTGCCTGCTTGAGATCCTCTCTCTCTCTGCCCCTTTCCTCCCACCACAAAATAAATAAATATTTGAGAAAAAAATCTGAATAATAATAGTTGCCTCATAGGGTTATAACAAAAATGTGGAAGCATTTTGAAAAGTAACTTAAATATTATGAATTACCCTTTTTCCTGAGTTATTTAAGAATAAAGATTTTTAAAAACATTTTTTAACTCCCAGTTCTTAGCAAAGGATGCAGCATTTACTACGGGGGTTGATAAAAGTTTGTTACTGGAATAAATCGCTGATAACTGACGAGCTCTTTCTACAGACTATCTCATTTAACATGGCCCTGTGAGATAGATGGATATGATTATGAACCCCATCTTACAGATGAGGAAGGAAGGCTCAGAGAAGTTGACTAAGTTTGCCAAGGCCACACAGTAAGCAGTGGAAGCAGGGCTTGAACCCCATGCCCTGCCCTCTGAACTCCCACTCACAACCATCACATTAAATTGGACATGGGCTGGGCTTTAGGCCCAGGAGCCACTTCATAAACCCAGGAGGAAGCCACAGAACAGCAAGATCCGACAGATCACATGAGTGCAGCAGGAAGAAGCCCAGAGGTCTGGAAGCTGACTTGGAAACCTGGGGACTGGACTTGAGCTTCCCAGCCGCAGCACAGAGGCTCTGCATTGGACGTGCTCAGCACACAGACACCTCCCCCCTTGCTGCAGCGGGGGCACGGGACAGATGCATCTCTGACTGGCCAACCCACTGCAATCAAGAGGAGGCATCAGGACCCATTAGGATCACCTGGAAATACCATGCCAGGGCAGGTGCCACAGCACCTGCGATCCGAATCAGTGCCTCCCCGCCTCCAGCTGACATTTCATTAGCATTTATTTACTTGTTTGTTCTAGGTTGTTTTTTTTTTTTAACTAAGCAGATCATACATCCACAAGGTGAAATTTTCAAATAGCGCAAGAATATATACAATAAAAAAAACCAGATCTCCCTTTTGCCCCAGACCTCTGAGGCCACTCCCCCACAACCACGACTATCTTAAAAGTCTCTCATGTGTCCTTCCAGAAATGTTTTAGGCATATACAAACCTGCAAATGGACGGTCAACCTCTAATCCTTTAAAAAAATTTTATTGATGTTTATTTATTTTTGAAAGAGAGAGACAGAATGCAAGCTAGGAAGGGGTAGAGAGAGAGAGAGACAGGGAGACACCGAATCTGAAGCAGGCTGCAGTCTCTGAGCTGTCAGCACATTTCATTAGCATTTCGAACTCAGGAGCTGTGAGATCATGACCTGAGGCGAAATCGGGGGCTTAACCGACTGAGCCACCCAGGCTCCGCATCTAATCCTTTAAAACATATCTACAGAAGGTTTTCGTCCAGTTGATGAGGCATTAGAGCCAACTCCTAGTGTCCCTCCATGCCAAACCAGCACATTCCTATCAAGCTGCCACACACTCAGTGGCGGGGTCTCCATCCTGTACTCGCAGATATTTATGTCACCTCTGGTCATCCGCTCTTACTGGCAACGCTGCAGTGAGCTCCCTAGATCGTCTGCCTTTCTATGTGCAGAATATCCACAGGAAACCAATTCCTGGTCGTGGAAACGCTGGCCAATGGCTACGTGTAGTTTTAATTTCAGCAGATCCTGCCCAGCAATGGTCTCAGCTCACTCTTACACCCAAAACTGAGAGCGTCTGGGGCGGTACAGCTTCACTCCGTTTCCTGATAATGTGCGTCCATCCGGTGTCTTTGGGATTCCACAGACCCTACCTCAGCCCCTGCTGTGCGTCCACCTCTAGGTAGGTCCTTTCTTAGAACACAAGTTACCAACTAGGAATAGGGGGATGGCCGGTTTTTAGAAACTTTAAAAAAATCATTTGGATAAAATCACTAATATCTGCTCATAGAAGTGATTGAAAAATTGTCTTATGGTGAAAGGAAATGTTTATGACATAATAAATTTTAAATGGCAAATACAGAATGCAAAGATGATTCTCAGATTCTTAAACTGCATTGGCATCCCTGTGAACAGTTAAAATTACATGCCAGGGGCGGCTGAGTGGCTCAGTCAGTTGAACATCTGACTTTGGCTCAGGTCATGATCTCAGGGATCGTGGGTTCGAGTCCCATGTTGGGGTTTGTGCTGACCACATAGAGCCTGCTTCAGATTCTCTGTCTCCCTCTTTGCCCTTGCCCTCCCTCAAAACAACAACAACAACAAAAACACAGATGCTGACTCAGTGGACTTGCGGTAGAACAAGGACAAAGATCTGCACTTTGAGCAAGCTCACCAAGAGATGCCATGTACCCCTGAAAGGTTATATATTCACTCCAATCTCAAACATGGATCAGAGAACAAAAAATGAGGGATTCGTCCAAGAGTGAAGAATGCTTATCTGGGTGCTTATCTGAGAGAAGTTTCTTCTCTGTCTTTGCTATGTTTCCCAGACTTTCCTACCCAGAAACTTTCATGTTGAGAAAACAAAGGGTGCTCTAAAAATCTAGACCAACCCTCCTTCTCCTCCTCCCTTCTTTCTTTCTTCCTTCCTCATTCAGCCCAGATTGAAGGAGGCAGGAGAGACATAAAACTTGGTTACAACGCATGATCGTGGACTGGATGTTTTCTGCTAAAAAGTGTCATCGGGCAATTATTAAAATTTAAATAAGATTTAGGTAAGGGTAAGAAGCATATGGGAGTTCTTTGTTGGAATTTGCAACTTTCCTGGAAATTGGAAACTTCAAGGCTTTGTGGAAGCATCTCGCCATCACCCTGGTGAAATAGTAAGGCTTTTCTGATGCTAGAATCCTAAAACATCAGAATATGACTCTGAGCACTTAAAACAACAGTCTCATATCAGGTCTTTCCAGAATACCTTGTACTTAGAAGTCTACACTTCCTCCTCCATAAAAAAATATTTATCAAACTCAGGAAATTAACATTGATATGGTATTATTATCTAATCTATGGATCAATTTTAACAAATAATGTCTTCTATGTAAAATTTTCAAAATTTTCAAAAAAGTTCTTTATGAATGGTTCAGGACCCAAGCCAGGATTATATATTGCATTTGGTGGTCATGTCTCTTCAATCTCCTTTCATCTAGAATGTTCCTCAGCTTCCCTTTGCCTTTCATGACCTTGATGTTTTTGCAAAGTACAGTCAATTATTGTCTAGAATGTTTCTCAGTTTGGGTTTGTCTAAAGTTTTCTCGTTGTTCGGTTCAGGTGATGCAACTCTGACAGGAATGTCACAGATCAGTCTCGTGGTTTTCTTTGCATGCCAGACAAGGAGGCTCAGGTGTTGGCCTGTGTCATCCAATGTCTTTAACTCTGAGCACTCGATTATGGTGGTGCCTGCCAGGTTTCTCCACTTAAAGTGGCTACTCTTTTGTAATCAAGGAGTAATATGTGGGGAGTTATTCTGAGACCATGTGAATATCCCACTTCTCATCAAGACTTCACACTTTATTTTTTAGTATTAAAAAAATTTTAATGTTCATTTATTTTTGAGAGAGAGAGAGAGAGAGAGAGAGAGAGAGAGAGAGAGAGAGAGAGAGGAGGGGCAGAGAAAGAGAGGGAGACACAAAATCTGAAGCAAGCTCCAGGCTGTCAGCACAGAGCCCAATGAGGGGCTCAAACCCATGAGCCACAAGATCATGACCTGACTCACGATGCTTAACTGACTGAGTCACCCAGGTGCCCCAAGCCTTCACACTTTAATTTTGGCTTCCACTGGCAATTCTTCCCTGAAACAAGTATCATGATGATTGCCAAATGGTACTGTCTTCTTGAGAAGACTAGAAGCAAGTATATATCAAAGGACTTTCACTTAGTAGTTGTATTTCAAGGAAAATAATCTTATGAATCAATTATATCTCAATAAACCCAGGGGAGAGGGGAGAGAAAAAAAATCCCAAAGAAACAATATAAGATGTGAACAAAGATTTAGGTGCAGAGATTCTCATGGCAACATTACTTATAAGAACAAAACTTAGAGATCGCCTAAGTCAAGCAATATGAAAAACTGATATCGAGAAATACGAAGCAGTCATTTAAGACAATAGTTTTGAAGGGTTTTTTTTGAAGATAAATAACGTTAAGTAACAGAAGATATGCTATAAAATTATATTTGGCAAAATGCAGTTTGGTATCCTGAGTTGGAACCTAGAACAGATAAAAGAGCACTGTGGAAAATTCAGCAGTGAAATCCAAATGAAGTCTGTAGTTGAATTAATAGTAATGTACCAATATCAAAGTTTGGGTTTTAATAAATGTACATGGAATGTGAGATATTAATGTTAGGGGAAACTGGGTCTGAAGTGTACCAGAACTCTCTTTGCAACTTTTCTGTAACTCCAAAACTATTGCAAAATAAAAACTCCACCTAAAATAGTGACTCAGAAGTGATGATACATTCATTTTCTTGACTGCGGTGATATTTCATAAGTATATATGGGTCAAAACATATTATACACACTAAATATGTGCAGCCTATAGATGCTAACTATTTCCTAAGTGAGCTGCTTTTTAAAAAAATTTTTTATAAGCTCCCAATTATGTCAAACATATGTATAGAAAAAGTACTGGATGGAAATGTATCAAAATATCACTGAGTGTTGGTATTGTACCTGGTGCGATTACAAGGCGATTATCACTTTTATTTTTATAATTTATAATATTTTTATAATGGCCCTATAATGTCCATGTAAGATTTGAATAAATGGGGAAGACTGCTATTTTTAAATGGGGTGATTTGGAATCCTAAAGCTTTGCTTCCTTGTCGGTAAATTGACTGGCTCTCAGGGAGAGCAAAGGGCTGTAACCGTCTTTGCTCATTAAGAGAACACAAGTAAACCCTGAAGAAAGAAGCAGACCCCTCACAACTGAGGCCCCTCAGATGCCGTGAAAATGAACAGCAGTGAAAATATACACCTAGCGATCCAGAGCCGAGACTAGTGGTCTCCAAACTTTCCTCCGCGCGCATACTTGTGTGTACACACTTGCACCTGCTAGAAGTTATTTGTCAAAAGCAGATGCCCATGTAACTTGTGAGTCTTAGGTGAGGCTGCCTTGGGTGAGTATGACCAGGTGCTGGAGATCAAGACTCTGCCCTGGTGCCCGAGGGGTATGCAGCAAGTCTGCACGAGGGTTGTTACATCAATCCGCACCGCTTAAAGCCAAGCTTATTTGAGCCTTCCCGGCTGGCCCTTTTCAGAGCTGCTTCAGGCCTAGGAGGACGTCCCTGGAAGCCAAAGAGGTGAGTAGCATTTTCCTTCTCTTTTCTGTGGGCCTCACATGACTGTCCTTGTCCCTGGTCACCCAGCCTCATACCAGGTCTGTGAGGCTCACCTAGCTCTGGGGAGTTCCCTTGCTGCTGGAGTTTGGGGAGCAGAGGGGTTCAGGTGAGAGAAGCTTGGTGGGGATTGGGCTGTTTGTGGGACCGGGCAAAGTGAGCAGGAGCCCTGGTCTCTGGGAAGACTGCAGGGATCGACAACACGGCTAGGTGAAGAAGGAAGACCCAGAGTCGGTGGTCAGGAGGAAGTCTTAACACTGCCAGCTCCACATCCTGAGGGCTGTTCTGGGAGAGAGAGCACTGAGGCTTGTGTCCAGAGACTGCTGTGCCAGGAGCAGCCACTACCTCCCAGGTCACAACTCAACCAGCGATTCACAAACACCTGTGTCCCTGCTCTGGTGGCACCTGGGTCCCCCTCTGGCTCACCTCGTGAAAGCGGGGTGTCCTCTCCAGCAGATCTTCAGAAAGGTGGCTTGCTGGGACATCCGCCTGGAAGGCCTCTGAAGAAAGACTGGGCCTCCACCAGCACGTAGAAGTCCTGTTGGGGGAAAGAGCAGGCGCCGGGGGAGGAAACTGGGTAGGAAGTCATCTCCTCCTAGGTTGAGGTAGAGAATGAGTTTCCTGTCTGCCTGCCAACATCGAGAAGTGTGGGAAAACTTGAATAAAGGATGATTTTTTTCATGATCTGGTGGGGGCAGCTATGAAGTAACTGACCGTTACGATATAGCCGGAAAATGAGGAACACATTAGGGTTTCCCAGAGAGGGGACCCCAAGACCTGTCTGCGAGGTCAGGGAGGTCTTCCTGGAGGTGGTGGATAAGCTAGGCCTTAGCTCTTTGGAGGCAGAAGTCAAGGGCATTTACTGGTTGCAGAGAGGCTCTAGCTGAGGCATTGGGGTTGGTGGAGGTAGGAGGAACCCTCCCAGAGCGGGGGTTCTCAGACTGTGATACTGGATGAGCAAAATCAGCATCATTTACAGAACTTGTTGGAAGTCTAACTTTGAAGATTCCGTCTGGATCTGCCTCAGATACTGAGGGTGGGTTTTAATGAACTAGATTTTAATAGACCCTCCGGGGATGCTTGGTGCATGGAAAAGTCTGAGAAGCACCGCCATGGTTATTTAGCCACTGAAATGTCTGTGCTCCGGTAATGTCACCCACCTGTCTAGACCACAGCAGGTGGAGATACTTCAGGGCCTGATGTTTACGCAGTTTTCTGGGTCTCTTTAGGAAATCCTTGAAACTAGGGGCACCCAAGTGGCTCAGTCAGTTAAGCATCCCAACTTTTGATTTCAGCTCAGGTCATGATCTCCCAGTTCACAAGATTGAGCCTCGCATCTGTGTGGAGCCTGCTTGGGATTCTCTCCTCTCTCCACCTCTCCCCTGCTCGTGTGTGTGCACTCTCAAATAAACTTAAAAAATTATTGAAACTATACCTATAATCAGTTACTGGGTCTTAGGAGGGGCTCTTGCAAGGGACGAAGGCATCTTCAGCTTTGTGTGAAGTTTGCCTAAAGACCTACAGCCCTCCATGTTGTTAGCAGGACAGCAGGTGCCAGAAACAGCAAGTATAGGACCGTTCATCCCACACCCTCTGCCTGGCCCGTGGCTCTGCTTGAATGCAGAGATTCTATATGGTGTATGTGGATGCCTGGGAAGGGGGCCTGCTGCTTGCTTACCATAGGCAACAGGTATCCCTGTGTAGTTTATGTACAGCTTCTCAAACTCAGATGCCTTCTCAAACTCAGATGCCACCCCCAGTCTCAGCTTGAGTCTGACACTAAGCTGCTTCAGTATGCTCCTCTATTGAGGGCACTCCTCAACGCTGGAGGTGGTTGCTATGTTACTCCCACTGTATAGATGAGCACAGAGGTTCAGCAGAATCAAAGGATCCACCAGAACCCACAGTGAGGTCCAGCTCTAGTGAGACAGATCTGCTGACAGCTTCCCATCTAACATCTTATGGCATTGAGTTTGTTAATTGAAAGTAGGTGGGCAGGGTACATACGTCAGTACCTGAATCCCCACACTAGAGGACTGCACCTGCTGTGGTTTGGGCACTCTACTGCCTTCAGTAAGTGGCAGATGCAAACATTTTTTTTGCATTAGCTGGAGCACAGGCTGGTGGGGTCTGGATTCTAATCCAGGTCTGACTGGCATACCTCTGGGAATGTCCCGCCAAAGCACCAAGGCTGTTAAAACTCACAGAATTGGCTGGGGTCTAGTGGCCAAGAACCAACACTGAGGCCACTGGCCTCCTGAGCCACTGTTGCTGTGAGCACACCTACATCAGAGCTTTGTGGCTGAGAATGGCCGCTATTTGTAGAATGCCACATGACCCCAGCAAGGATGCAGAGGAGACCTGGGGTCACCTAGAGGCGGAGGGCTCCAGCCCAGCTGTCAGAATCTTACTTTCTTAGCTTCTGTGAGCTCCTCAGACTCCCAGGCTTTGGGGCCGAGAGAATATCCCCTCACCTGACATCTGCTCAGTCTCCTGGTGGATCTCCCTACTTCCCCTGATTCCCCCTCAGTCCCTTCCCTGGTGGCAACTTGGAGACCTCCTTGAAGCAGCAAGTTACTCTGTTCCCAGCTAAATGGTCAAATGGCAGCCACTTGTGCTGCAAATGAATCTGACATCGCTGGAGAACCCGTGGATTCTGCATCTCTTCCTACCTGTCCAGTGCCTGCTTCTTCCCACTCCCTTGGTCCTGCCGTGCAACTCTTCCTGCAGCTCTGCAAACACGTGCATGTTCCTGCCTCTGGGCATTTGCACCCACTGTACCCCCTGCCTGGCCTGTCTTCACCCCAGATCCCCTGGCTGATGGGTGTTCAAATGGCAGCTCCTCCTAGAAACTGCCCAAGTACCCTTGATAAATTGTGATAAGAGGGCTTGATGCTACCAGAAATTACTTTGTGTTGGCTTAGCTGCAAGCTTCCTTCTCAATAAATGGTAAGTGTCAACGAGGGAAGGGGTTTTTTAATGTCTGTTTCTCTGGCACCTACTAGGTGCTCAACAACACTTTTTCCTTATAAATGCCTCTTTCATGCCTCTGATGATAAACCTTGATGTTGTCTTTGACTTCCCCCTCTCTCATTCCACTTGGAATTCTCCTGCAGAAATCCTGTTGGCTATTCCTTCTAAAACCATCAGAAATTCAATTCTTGCCACCCTGGTCCAAGCCACCACTTTGTCTGAATTACTCAGCGGCCTAACTGGGCTGACCATGCTTGGGACTGGGTGGTCCTCTGCTAGGGGCTGTCCTGTGCATCACAGGACCTAGGATAGCATCCCCAGCCTCACAGAAACTGGTAGCATCTCTGGGCATTGTCAGATGTCCCCTGGGAGAGGGGAACCATAGCCCTTGGCTGAGCATCCCTCCCACTAGAAAGCCTATCAGAGCATCTGTTCAGGACTCTCCGGAGACTTCCAGTAGCATCCCGAGCCTGTGTCTGACTTTATTTTCACCCTTATTTACTCCTGTTTGCCCCTTGATGGTTCAGAAACCCACCAGGCATCCCCTGGGTTGTCCTCCTCTGGCTTTCCCTGGGTCCAGAGCTCGCCATTTCCCTTTGGCCTTCTGCTGTTACCCCTCCAAAGAGGCTTTCCCCGAAGGTTCCATCTCTACTAGCTCCCCTCGTTCCATGGTGTGAACCCTGTGAAAGTGGACTGTGACTGGTGCCTGATGAACCATACGTCCAGGGCCAACCTCCTAGTCTTCCACCTCCTCCCAAACTTCAGGCTTTGTGCACCTGGCTTTTGCTCAGATGTTTGTAAAGCTGCACTCTGCCTGGCACGTTAACAAACAGGACCTGCCATCATCCTTGTCTGTCTGATCTCCCTTCCATCTTCCCGTTACTGACCCTTGCCCTCCCTGGCAAGACCAAATCAGTCTGGTAAAATCTCCCTGCTCTTGTTTCTCATGTAAGTTAGGATGCAACTTTGTGTGACACTCGATCCTATCTCACCGTGTTCATCAGCATGTGTTTGGCTCTCCTGCAGCAACTCCCTCTCATCTCCGTGGCTTGGCACATGACCACCTAGCCCTCACTCCACATGGGGAGGCTTGGCTGTCCTCCATGTGGAGTTTTGGGATCCAGGCTAGTTCCAACAGTCAGTACCTGACTTCCAAGGAGAGTGTGTATTGTTCCCAACTCCTGAGTGCTTCTGCCTGGAGAGGACCACCCTCACTGCCACTGAGGGTTTACAGGCTGCAACCAGTGTCCATGTCCCATCACCTGAATCTGGAGGGTCTGGGGAAATCAGGGAGGGAGGTGGTCCTGGAAATCTGGCATCCATAAAAGACACTGAAACAGTCCCCACCTAGGGAGCCGAACCCCCTGGGACTGTGCATCATGTTTGCCCTACTCCTTTCTTGGTTCTGTGTGCCTCGTCAATGCCAGACCCACAGGTGGCTGGAAAATGATGCTCGCCTGGAGAAAGCCCCTCCAGCTTTGGGAGGTGGTTCTGTACCCTGACTCTGCCATTTGCTTTGTCATCTTAGATGGATCTCTTCACCTTTTGTACCTTAGTTGGGATGTGGGTGATGGCACCTAGCCTCCAGACTTAAGAGACTCAGACGTGGGGCGTCTGGGTGGCTCAGTAGGTTAAGAGGCCGACTTCCGCTCGGGTCATGATCTCACGGTCTGTGAGTTCGAGCCCCGCGTCGGGCTCTGTGCTAACAGCTCAGAGCCTGGAGCCTGCTTCGGATTCTGTGTCTCCCTCTCTCTCTGCCCTTCTCCTGCTCATGCTCTGTCTCTATGTCTCAAAAATAAATAAACATTAAAAAAAACTTGAAGCATTGTAAAAAAGAAACCAAAATTACTAACTTCAATTTAGTAATTTACCCTAGAGAAAACAAAACGAAATAAACACAAAAAAAACTTTAGTTTAAAAAAAAAAAAGAGACTCAGATGTGATATCCATGTGAATGCTTAGCAGAGAGCTAGCACACAGTTGGTGCCTGATAACCCACCCCTGTAACACAATGGCCTTCAAAATGTTCATTGCATGTAGAATACACAGAAAACTGATGTGAATGCTTTCATCTGACAAAGTATAGGTCTTACTTGGCTGTGGCTATAGACCCCTGAGATTGGCATCTGATCATCTCAGAGGTGGGCACTGAGGTGTGGGGTACCCCGCGACTCCACCCTGGTAGTCTTGCAGGCTCACAGCACCAGTGACCTGGGGAGAGCATGGGACACACGTGCCACACTGAAATCCCAGCCCTCCTGGTTGCTCTTTGCCGTTGGGCAAGTCTCTTCTCTGTAAAATGGTAGAAATGACCATCCCTAGTTCACAGTTTGCTCTGAGCATTGTCTATGAGAAGGCTTGGCACTATGCCCAACACCTAGTAGGTTCTCTCGTGGTGGTTTTCTTCTTTGTTTGGGTCTAATGCTATTCTGGAAAGAAGCAGTGCACCAGAGGGCCTTCTGGTAGCCCTGATCCCTCATGGAGAGTTGGGATCCCCTATGGTGACTGGGGGAGAAAGGTTGAATGCAGAACAGGGAACAGCCTGGGAAGGATATGAGAGCCATTCACTCTGGTTCCAACAGCAGGTCACTCCACTAGAAGTGAGGCTTTTCCAGCATGATCTGAACATGTTGCTTTCCTGAGTCAGTTGTCTGTCTGTAAACTGGAGGAATGTGGATTGATGAGGAATAGAAAGCATTTGGTACCGTGGGCCACTCAGTAGACCGAACCTACCACTTTGTATTCTTATCTTTCTTATTCTCATCATTTTTTCCTGTTTATAGCATGAGAACTGAAGATGTGCCCACTAACTAAGAACTGGGCTGGAGAGGCCCCTAGAAAACCATCCCAGCAGAAACAGAAAAGGATGATGGAATGGATCTGTCCATGGAGTAGAAGGTACCTCTGTGGGAGAGCAGGAGGGGAAAGTCTTACAACATACATGGTGATCAGAGTCCCTGTGAAGAGATTCAGGAGGCTGAAGGAAGAAGAACTGCCTTTTCCTACTGCCAGGATAGGAAGCTAGTTGGGCAGATTTCCTACAGAGCGATGTCCTGTAGTAAGGTACCCACCAGCAATGCGTGGATTTCAGGCACTTGAAATGCGGCTACTGGAACCTAGGAATGGTTAGAATTTTAATTAATCTAGAATTAATTTTAAAATCTCATATTCAGACTAGTAATTGGAAGACTTAAATATGTTTGGGACAAAATGGGTATGTGAAACTTTTTTCTACAGAAAATCCTAGGAAACCCAGAACTTTTCCAACAAAAGTTTACCACCTGGATTAAGAGATGCTGTAAGTCTAAAATGCCAAATTTGAAAGAAGCAGTACTCTTTCAAAAAAAGGGGAGGGGACATAAGAATCTTAATTTCATAGCAAGTTAAAATAACACTTTTGGTATATCGGGTTAAAGATATTAAAATTTCACTTGGTTATTTTTACTTTTAACATGGATCCTAGAAAGTGTTAAATCCCATATCTGGTTGGCAGGTATCTCCTGGGACATTACTCTAGGGGTCTGTCCTGCGTGATTTTGGGGCAATATTAAATATTCCTGCTATTTTGACTTTGGCCAATATGGTAGCCAAAAAAAGTATTTAATTTGTTATTTCCATGATTTTTCATTTTCCATATGTTTTTGGCTTAGAATTCTAGCAACTCTTTTTCTGTTAGAGAATTTGTTTTTCATGTTGGTTTGTGGAAGACCTTTCTGTACTAAATGTGTTGTCTGCTGCTTTTGACGTTTGTCAGCCTTATTTTGCCTCTATTACTTGATGTAAAGAAGATGCTCTTTGGATTTGGATCTTTTTATGATTTCATTTTTAGTGTTTGATGATTTCATCTGGGCTTTTAGAATATGCTGTCAGGTATTGAACTCCTAGGAAATTTTAGGGGGGAAAACTACTTTAACTGTGTCTTTAATTATTCAGTGGGTGTACACATTATCCTGGTGTGTGTTTTGGAGGGAGTCAACCGTATGTTGAGTTTTTTATAGCTTTCAGAGAACTTCTGCTTATGTTGTGTCTGACTCAAAGCGACCAGAAAGGAGACAGGGTGTCCTGGAAATCCCTTTCTATATATATAGTTATGATAGACTTGGTGATATAAACGACTTACCCAGAGATCATCCGTTTAGAAGTGAGATTGGGACTTGAATATGGGATTCTGATTTTTGTAACCAGACACCTGCTGTGTCACCGGGGACCAGAAGAAATGACACTTTCTTAGATCATGACCTTGAAAAGAAGCATGCTTTACTCCTGATCTTGCTTTACTGGACTAAAGCAGATCAAACCTCCTGCATTTCTGAGTCCACTTCCCTGCTCCCATCCATTGCCCATTCTTCTAGGACACAAGCAGATACTTTTTTTTTTTTAATCTAACTTATTGTCAAGTTACTTAACATACGGTGTATACAGTGTACTCTTGGCTTCGGGAGTATATTCCCATGATTCATTGCTTACATACAACATCCAGTGTTCATCCCAAAAAGTGTCCTCCTCAATGCCCATCACCTACTTTCCCCTCTCCCCCTCTCCTCCCATCAAGCCACAGTTTGTTCTCTGTATTTAAGTGTATCTTTTGGTTTGCCTCCCTCTCTGTTGTAAACTATTTTTTCCCTTCCCCTTCTCCCATGGTCTTTTAAGTCTCTCAAATTCCACACAGGAGTGAAAACATATGATCTCTGTCTTTCTCTGACTTATTTCACTTAGCATAATACCTTCCAGCTCCATCCACATTGTTGCAAATGGCAAGATTTCATTATTGCTGAGTGGTATTCCATTGTATATATAAAACACATCTTTACTCAGTTGATGGACATTTGGGCTATTTTCATAATTTTGGATATTGTTGATAGCACTGCATAAACATTGGGGTTCACGTGCCCCTGTGAATCAGCACTCCTGATCCTTTGGATAAATTCCTAGTAGACCAGCTGATATTTCTGAAGATCCCTGTCAAGATCTTAAATCTCCTGACCAAGTGTGACTTCTTAATCCTTTTTGACAACTGCATTATTTACAACCTGGATGTTCTAAAGTTCTCTCTGAACCAAAGTCTTCTCTCACCACTAGCCACCATTCAGACCTCCCACTTTTCCTCTTTCTGTCTCTGGTTAAGTGTATACCTTTCCAGACATCTTCCTGTGGCCAACAGGACCATCCTGAATGTATTATTAAAGTTCTTTCACCACTTGCATCTGAGGTATACCAGTATACAGTTATGCTTAATTTCCTTCTTCGCAACTGCTGTGCTGTAGATGATGGTACAGATACACCAAGGTTAATCCAGCCGTTCACCCAGCACTGGACATTTGGGTTGTCCTCTGACTCACTTTTCTATGCGATGTGATGAATCCTGTGTTTTAGGCTTTCTGGGTGATTCAGGCAAATGTTCTTCCAGGGGAGACCATGAAAAATAGAATGGCTCCATCCTAGATAGGCACATAACATTACTGCCAACATGGTCTCCCAAGTGGTTCTAGCAATTGATGACTAGCCATGCATGAAAGTACTGTATTTCAGGTTTTGGCAATTTAATAGGTAGAAAAGTTATTTTGTTTAAATTTGCATTTCTCTGATGGCTAAGTAGGTTGAATGCCTCTTAATGTGATGGTTGGGTACTTGCATTCACTCTTTGAACTGCTTGTTCATCACTACTGACCACTTCTATTTTGGCTCATTTTTTGTACTTTTAGTTTTTAAAATCTTTAAATCCAAGTTAACATATAGTATATTAATGACTTCAGGAGTAGAATTTAGTGATTCATCACTCACCTATAACCACCAGTGGTCATTCCAGCAATGCCCATCACCATTTTAGCCCATCCCCCCAACAACCTCCCCTCCAACAACCCTCAGTTTGCTCTCTCTATTTAAAGAGTCACTTATGTGGTTGCCTGGGTGGCCAGTTGGTTGAGGGTCCGACTTCAGCTCAGGCCATTAGCTGGGTCGTGAGATTGAGCTCCATGTCGGGCTTACTCCTGTCAGTGCAGAACCTGTTTTGCATCCGCTGTCCCCCTCTCTCTCTGCCCCTCCCCCACTCGTGTGCTCTCAAAAATAAATACTTTTTTTTTTAAATAAAGCCTTTTAGGATTTGCCTCCCTCTCTTTATATTCTTTTTCCTTCCATTCCCCTATGTTCATCTGTTTTCCTTTTTTCTTCAATTTTTAAAATTTATTTTTTTAGTTTACATCCAAATTAACATATAGTGCAACAATGATTTCAGGAGTAGATCCCTTAATGCCCCTCACCCATTTAGCTCATCCCCCCTCCCACGAACCCTCCAGTAACCTTCTGTTTGTTCTCCTTGTTTAAGAGTCTCTTATGTTTTTTCCCCTCTGTTTTTTTTTCTATTATTTTTGCTTCCCTTCCCTTATGTTCGTCTGTTTTGTATCTTAAAGTCCACATATGAGTGAAGTCATGATATTTGTCTTCCTCTGACTAATTTTGTTTAGCGTAATACCCTCTAGTTCATCCATGTAGTTGCAAATGGCACGGTTTCATTCTTTTTGATTGCTGAGTAGTACTCCAATGTGTGTGTTTATACACACAAACCACATCTTCTTTATCTATTTATCCATCGATGGACATTTGGACTCTTTCCATTGGCTATTGTTAATAGTGCTGCAGTAAACATTGGGGTGCATGTGCCTCTCCAAAACCACATAGCTGTATCCCTTGGATAAATACCTAGTAGTGCATTTGCTGGGTCGTAGGGTAGTTCTATTTTTAATTTTTTGAGGAACTTCCATACTATTTTCCAGAGTGACTGCACCATTTTGCATTCTCACCAGCAGTGTGAAAGAGATCCTCTTTCTCCACATCCTCACCAACATCTGTTGTTGCTAAGTTGTTAATGTTGGCCATTCTGACTGGTGTGAGGTGATATCTCAGTGGATTTGTATTTCCCTGATGATGAGTGATGTTGAGCAGTTTTTTCATGTGTTGGTTGGCCATCTGGATGTCATCCTTGGACACTTTGGAGAAGTGTCTGTTCGTGTCTTTTGGTCATTTTTTCACTGGACTATTTGTTTTTTGGGTGTTGAATTTGGTAAGTTCTTCATAGATTTTGGATACTAACCCTTTATCTGATATGTCGTTTGCAAATATCTTTTCCCATTCCATCAGTTGTCTTTTAATTTTGCTGATTGTTTCCTTTGCTGGGAAGAAGAAGTTTTTATCTTGATGAGGTCCCAATAGTTCATTTTTGCTTTTGTTTCCCTAGCCTCCAGAGACATATTGAATAAAAAGTTTCTGCGGCCAAAGTCAGAGGTTTTTGCCTGCTTTATCCTCGAGGATTTTGATGGCTTCCTGTCTTACATTTAGGTCTTTCATCCATTTTGAGTTTCTTTTTGTGTGTGATGTAAGAGTAGTCCAGGTCACTTATCTGCATGTCACTGTCCAATTTTCCTATCACCACTTGTTGAAGAGACTGTCTTTATTCCATTGGGTATTCTTTCCTGCTTTGTCAAAGATTAGTTGGCCATACGTTTGTGGGTCCATTTCTGGGTTCTCTGTTCTGTTCTATTGATCTATGTGTCTGTTTTTGTGCCCGTACCATACTGTCTTGATGTTTACAGGTTTGTAATACAGCTTGAAATCAGGGATTGTGATGCCTCCTGCTTCGGTTTTCTTTTTCAAGATTGCTTTGGCTATTCGGGGTCTTTTCTAGTTCCATAAAAATTTTAGGGTTGTTTGTTCTTGCTCTGTGAGGAATGCTGGTGTTGTTTTGATAGAGATTGCATTGAATATGTAGATTGCTTTGGGTAGTATTGACATTTTAACAGTATTTGTTCTTCCTGTCCAGGAGCATGGAATAGTTTTCCAATTCTTTTGCGACTTCTTCAATTTCTTTCATAAGCTTTCTATAGTTTTCAGTGTATAGATATTTCACCTCTTTGGTTAGATTTTTTCCTAGGTATTTTATGGGTTTTGGTGCAATTGTAAATGGGATCGATTCCTTGATTTCTCTTTCTGTTGCTTCCTTGTTGCTGTATAAGAATGTAACTGATTTCTGTGCTTGATTTTATATCCTGCAATTTTGCTGAATTCATGGATCAGTTCTAGCAGTTTTTTTGGTGGAACCTTTTGGGTTTTCCATGTACAGTATCATGTTATCTGTGAAAAGTGAAAGTTTGACCTCCTCCTGGCCAATTTGGATGCCTTTTATTTCTTTGTGTTGTCTGACTGCTGAGGCTAATAATAGTGGTTGAATAATAGTGGTGAGAGTGGACATCCCTGTCTGGTTCCTGACTTTAGGGGGAAAGCTCTCAATTTTTCCCCATTGAGGATGATATTAGCATTGAGTCTTTCATATATGGCTTTTATGATCTCGAGATATCCTTTTCCTACTTTCTTGAGGGTTTTTATTAAAAAGGATGATATATTTTGTCAAATGCTCTCTATGCATTTATTGAGAGGATCATGTGGTTCTTGTCCTTTTTTTTATTGATGCGGTTAATCACATTGATTGTTTTTGTGGATATTGAACCAGCTCTGCATCCCAGGTATAAATCCCACTTGGTTATGGTGAATAATTTTTTAATGTATTGTTGGATCTGTTGGATAATATCTTGCTGAAAATTTTTGCATCCATGTTCATCAGAGAAATTGGCCTGTAGTTCTCCTTTCTAGTGGAGTGTTTGTCTGGTTTTGGAATCAAGGTGATGCTGGCTTCATAGAAAGAGTTTGAAAATTTTCCTCCAATTTCTATTTTTTGGAACAGCTTCAAGAGAACAGGTGTTAACTCTTCTTTAAATGTTTGGTAGAATTCCTGTGGAAAGGCATCTGGGCCTGGACTCTTGTTTTTGGGAGATTTTTAGATGACTGATTCGATTTCTTCACTGGTTATGGTCTGTTCAAATTTTTTATTTCTTCCTGTTTCAGTTTTGGACTAATTCCTAGAAACATATAAACTACCATTTCTTCCAGATTGCCCATTTTATTGATGTATAATTGCTCATAATATTTTCTTGTTTGTATTTCTGCTGTGTTTTTTGTGACCTCTTTCATTCTTGATTTTATTTATTTGGGTTCTTTTTCTTTTTTGATCAAACTGGCTAATGGTTTATCTATTTTGTTAATTCTTTCAAAGAACCAGCTTCTGGTTTCATTGATCTGTTCTATTGTTTTTGTTGTTGTTTCGATAGCCTTGATTTCTGCTCTAATCTATATTATTTCCTGTCTTCTGCTGGTTTTGGGTTTTATTTGCTGTTGTTTTCCAGCTCTTTGAGGTGTAAGGTTAGGTTGTGTATCTGAGACCTTTCTTCCTTCTATAGGAAAGCCTGGATTGCTATATACTTTCCTTTTATGACCGCCTTTGCTGTGTCCCACAGGTTTTGGGCTGTGGTGTTATCATTTTCATTGGCTTCCATGTATGTTTTAATTTCTTCCTTAACTTCTTGCTTAGCCCATTCATTCTTTAGTAGGATGTTCTTTAGTCTCCAAATATTTGTTACCTTTCCAAATTTTTTCTTGTGGTTGATTTCGAGTTACATAGCCTTGTGGTCTGAAAATATGCACGGTATGGTCTCGATCTTTTTGTAATTGTTGAGGGCTGATTTGTATCCTAGTACGTGATCTATTCTGGAGAACATTCCATGTGCACTGGAGAAGAATGTATATTCTGCTGCTTTAGGATGAAATGTTTTAAATATATCTATTAAGTTCATCTGGTCCAGTGTGTCATTCAAAGCCATTGTTTCATTGTTGATTTTCTGTTGAGATGATCTGTCCGTTGCTTTAAGTGGGATGTTGAAGTCTCCTACTATTATGGTATTATTATCAATGAGGTAATGTTCATGGTTAATTGATTTCTATATCTGGGTGTTCCACATTTGGAGCATAAATGTTTACAGTTAGGTCTTCTTGGTGGATAGACCCCTTAATTATGATATAATACCATTCATTTCTTGTTACAGTCTTTATTTTAAAATCTAGATTGTCTGATATAAGTATGGCTACTCTGGCTTTTTGTCCACCATTAGCATGGTAGATGGTTCTCCATTCCCTTACTTTCAATCCGAAGGTGACTTTAGGTCTAAAATGAGTCTCTTGTAAATAGCATATAGATGGATCTTATTTTCTTATCCATTCTGTTACCCTATGTCTTTTGATTGGAGCATTTAGTCTATTGATGTTTAGAGTGAGTATTGAAAGATATGAACTTATTGCCATTTTATTTCTTGTAGAGTTGGAGTTTCTGATCATGTTTTCTGGTCCTGTCTAGTCTTTGTTGCTTTGGGCCTTTTTCCCCCATCTTTTCTCCCCTCAGAGAGTCCCACTTAAAATTTCTTGTAGGACTGGTTTAGTAGTCATGAACTCCTAATTTTTGGGAAATTTTTTATCTCTCCTATTTTTTTTCTCCTTCTATTTTGAATGACAGCCTTCATGGACAAAAAATTCTTGGCTGCATATTTTTCTGATTCATCACATTAAATATATTCTGCCATTCTGGCCTGCCAAGTTTCTGTGGATAAGTCAGGTTTGCAGCAGATCCATCTTCACTTGTAGGTTAAGGACTTTTTTCTCTTGCTGCTTTTGTGATTCTTTCCTTGCCTGAATATTTTGTGAATTTGACCATTATGTGCCTTGTTGATGGTCAGTTTTTGTTGAATGTAATGGGAGTTCTTTGTGCTTCCTGGATTTTTGATGTCTGTGTCTTTCCCCAGGTTAGGAAAGTTTTCCATTATGATTTGCTCACATAACCCTTCTACCCCTTTTGCTCTCGCTTCATGTTCTGGGACTCCTATGATTCTGATGTTGTTCCTTTTTAATGAGTCACTGATTTCTCTAATTCTTTTTTTTAATGTTTTTTTTTTTGAGAGAGAGAGAGAGAGAGCACGCATGAGTGAGGGAGGAGCAGAGAGAGAAGGAGACACAGAATCTGAAGCAGGCTCCAGGCTCTGAGCTGTCAGCACAGAGCCCAACATGGGGCTCAAACTCACAAGCTGCAAGATCATGACCTGAGCCAAAGTCAGACGCTTAACTGACTGAGCCACCCAGGCACCCCTGATTTCTCTAATTCTTAAATTGTGCTCTTTTGCATTCATCTGTTTTTTTTTTCTGCTTCATTATTCTCCATAAGTGTGTCCTTTATGTAGCTGACTCTCTGCTCTGCTTCCTCCATCCTTATCTCCATGACATCATTTGAAATCGTAGCTCAGTTATAGCATTTTTTATTACATCCTAACTAGCTTTTACTTTTATCTCTGCAGAAAGTGATTCCAATCTAATTTCAGCCCCAGCTAGTATTCTTATTGTGATTCTAAATTCTGGTTCAGACGTCTTGCTTGTATCTGTGTTGATTAAGTCCCTGACTGTCATTTCTTCCTGCTCTTTCTTTTGGAGTAAATTCCTTCAGTTCGTCATTTTGAAGGAAAAGAATTAATAAGGTAAAAAATAATTATAAATAACACACACACACACACACACACACACACACACACACACACACACACACACACACACACATCAAATGATGCTAGCTCCTAGGTGTGTTTTGGTCTGGGTGTTGAAAAGAGCTTGATAGATTAGAGAAAAAAGGGAAAAAGAAAATACGAAATGGAAAACGTTTGAAAATTTGACAAAAAAATGAATACAAAGACATAGTATAAAATGAAATGATGAAAATAGAATTTGAAAAGTTTTACAAGAAGGTAAAAAATATAGTAGAAAATTTAAAGAAAATTTTTAATAAAAATTGAAACAAAATTTTTTCTTTGTGTTCAAGAAAAAGAAAAAGAAAATTGGATAGACCAGCAAACGGACTCAAATACGATTACAATTACATCATTTCTGCCTAGAAGTCAACCTATGCAGCACTTTATACTCCATAAACTAAGCAGACAGAGAGACTTGTGGTGTTCCTGAAGAGCGAGGTTGGCCCAGTCATTACACTAAGCCCCATTCTCCACTAGATGCCGCTGCTTAGCTTACTGGGATGAATTGTTGTGGCACTTGAGATGTGTATGCACATACACAGGAGGAGTGAAAATGGTATCACCCAGCTACCCAGTCTCTAGGATCAGAACTCTCTCCTCCCCGATCAACAACCATGAACCCACCCTTTGTCTCTGGCTCCTGTCCACTCTCGGCTTTCACACTGCCCATGACCAAGCCATCAGGTTGCCAGGTGGCACCTCCCGTGAGTTTTATCTCCGATGTGGCTGTGTTTCCCGACCCCTCACTTCTGAGGAACTGCGGCTTTGACCCGTTCTGATCCTCTGTGGGAGTGTCCCACTGCACAATAGCTGGGTGCCAGCCACACCTAGGAATGTTCGAGGGACCGTGCTGCTGACAATGCCCAGACACTGTGTCTGGGTGCCAGCCTGCCCCAGAAAAAGTTCACACAATCATGTAGCAGCAGCGTTTCAGGGATTATGGTGAGTCACAACATACATCTGGCACAGGCTTCACCCTTAATGACCTTGTTCCAGCACCAGTGAAGGTGGTTGTTCTCTGGGGTCTACTGTGGCCTTTGCCTGTGGGGTGGCCACACAGTCTCTACCAAATACCCTCCTAGCAGGGGAATCGCCTCTCTCTGTGTGGCCCAAGGACCATCCAGGACTTGACTCTGCTCCTGGGGATTCTTCCTTCCCACCAGAGCACTCCCAGGTAACAAGCTGTGGAGTTTCAGAGTCTGTAATACCCTGTTTATAGAGTCTTATTGGAATTTAAACCCTATCCTTTCTCCTTTCTCCCTTTTTGGTTCAGTCCTTGCTGCTGTTTCCACTTTTCCACTTTCTCTCCAGCTGCTTTTGGGGGGAGGGTGCTTTTCGCCTATTGTTTTCTTTCTTAAATTCCATATATATGTGAAATCATTAAAAAATTTTTTTAATGTTTATTTTCGATAGTGAGCAAGAGAGAACACAAATGGGGGAGGGGCAGAGAGAGGAGGACAAAGGATTCAAAGAGGGCTCTGCACTGACAGCAGAGAGCCTGATGTGGGCTCAAGCTCACAAACCATGAGATTATGACCTGAGCCAAAATTAAAAGTTGGGATGCTCAATCAACTGAGTCACCAGGTGACCTGAGTTGAAGGTATTTTTCAACATAAGAGGCTTCCCTTCCATCACATGAATATGTATATAATGATTTTGGATAACTTGTCACATGTGTTAATATCTTCTGTGGAATGTTCTTCGCCTTTGAATTTTTTAACTTTTTTAAGATTTTACTTTTAAGTAATCTCTACACCCAACATGGTGCTCGAACCCACAACCTTGATATCAAGATTTGCACATTCTACCAACTGAGCCAGGAAGCACCCCTGAAATGTGCTTTTCTTCCTTGGAGCCTTAATGCCTTCATATACTCAAATATATCAGTCTTCTCTTCCATGACTTTTAAAACCTTTTATTTATAAAGGCCTTTGAAACCGTAAAGTACTAAACATTTGTTCATTTTATTGCAAGAGTTTTAGGTTTTACTAAAACCTTAGTTCTGTGGATCATGAGGTAGGCTCCAACCTTTTTTTTTTTTTTAAATAAGTACACCCAATTGTCTCTACACAAGTTATGGAAGAGTCTTTCTCTGCTTCTGTGAAATCCCTCCTTTAATGCAATAACCCCCTCCTCCACCTGGGTGTGTGTTGTCTTTCACAGTTACATATATTTCTGCTTTATAATCGCTTTTTTGGTATCTGGTGTGACCAATCTCCTTTGTTTCTGTTTTCCCAAAATCGGTCCTGGCTCTTGATTTGAATTTCAGAATAATCTTGTGAAATTCCATGAAAAATCTTACTGAGTCTTTGACAGGGACTGTATTACACTTATGAAATGAAGTGGGAAGAAAGGACTTCCATTTTTGTAATCATCTTCTCCTTCATGAACACATAGAATCCCATTAACGAGGCTTTTGTTAATCAGGAAAGATCGATCCTGGTATCTTTCTCTTTTTTTATGCTTCGCTGCTATCCAATTCTTAAATAAACTATTGCATCTTTTTGGGTGTGTCTACCATCTGCCTACTTTGCTCTCATTTATAAATGGTATGTAAATTTCTTCTTAGAATTCTCTAGGATGCGTTGTATTCTATGCTGTATACTTTGTTTCTGATCCTTGTAGTTCTTGTTATGTGTGTTGCAGTCACCAGTATAAGACTGAAAAATAGTTATCCCACGAATCTTTGTACCTAACTTGTATAAAATTCTCCTGGGGGCCCATTTTAAAGCTATTCAGTTCCATTGATTGGAGGGTTAATCCTTAGGTTGACCTCTACCTGCTCTATTGCAGCTTTATATTGTGTTTTATGATGGTTTAAACCCCATTTATTATTATTTTTCTTTACTACTGCCTTAATATTTCAATAATGTCTTTTCCTCTGCTTTACACACACATAACAGCTTGGCTGGGTGTAAATTGTTAACTCAGGACTTCTGATCTCAAAGTCCTTCAGATTTTCTGTTATTCTTTATTTTTCTTGGAGAAGAATCTGTGGCCTATTGTGGTTAACATTTATTTTATCTTCTTGATAAAATTCAGAGAATTTAGCCTTCTAACCTAGAAAATTGAAGAACATTTTCGATGCTAAATAATTGCCTCAACTAGTTTTTTAGTTTCTTGGGAAAACCATCCATTCTAGGACCCATTCTAATTTCTTATCTTCCTTATGCGTTATCTCCTTTGCTTCTGGCCCTTGGTCTTTTGCTCTTTGTTGGATAAATTAACAATTCTGATGGTGACCACCATGCTATGGGTTCGCTGAGCCCCTTCAGTTCCCCTCTGCTGTAATGAGGGACTTTCCAGGCATGGCTCTATTTGGGCAATAAAGATTTAAGGTCTTCTTCAGTGCCACAAACCTTTAAAAACTAAGATCGAGGACTGACCATGGAATCTATTTGCACATGTCTAATGGCTTGAGGGCTCTGTGCTACATCCGCTGAGTCACCATGGTCCCGCATTGAAGGAGTCCCCTCCCAGCTTACAGGAGAACTAAGGATCATCTGTAGCACCTGGAGATGTGACGACTCCAAGGTGAAGGCAGAGACTAGGTTTCTTAACTCCTGGATCTCAACTTGGCTGATCACTTGGGAAGGTGCCCAGACAATTCAAAGTATTCTTGCTGGGGAATGTTCCTTCAGTGTGCTTACAGGAAGTCCACTGGTACCTGGGGAAGGCAGGATTACCTGGCGGTCAGGAGCACAGGCTCTGGACCCCAAGTGCCCACTGTATACCTTGAGCCTCCACTTCCATGTCTGTGAGATGTAAAATAATAGTACCTCCCTGTGAGGTGGTAAGGAGTAGATGAATCCATGTGCTGTAGACCTAACAGTCTTCCCCATGACACAAATTCCTAACTCTCCACGTGACCATATTTGGAGACAGGCCTTTAAGGAGGTACTTATAGTTACATGGGATCCTGAAGGTGTGGCCCCAACAATCTAACCTGTGTCTCTCTAAGAAGATACTAGGACCACACCGCACAAGGGAAGGGCCATGTGAGCACACAGTGCTTCTCTAGGAAGCAGCTCTCTGGCACCTTGATCTTGGACTTGCAACACCTAGGGCAATGAGAACCTGCATACTGTGTGTGCCAAATACATTTGGGCCACTTTTAGTTATTCTAGCTATTGTCATTATTTATTCCATCTTTCAGGCCCAAAATAAATAAATCACATTTGGACCACTTACCCCCTTTTGCCAGTCCTTCTTTGTTGAGTATCTGAGTATTTCCTGTTGAATAACCTCCCACATGGATTGTGAAATTACTTGTGTGTGTTAGATAACTTGGGTTGTTGAAGACCACGGTTGTGGACTGTTTCCTGCTGGAAGGAGGCAAAGTTGGCCAGGAAATGTGAACTGCGTCCCTGAGATACTGGGGTTCACACTTCCGCAGATCCCAGTCCACACTGTTAAACATGCATGAGATTCAGAATCTAGGTTCTCACGCATCTGCAGTTACAGACTGGTATTTCACAAGCTTGCCACAACCCACTTGTATGCCCCAGAAGAAAACCGCTGAGTGCGGCTGCACCTTTGCTCTTGAGACACCACGATGCTTTGAAGTCTTTCTGTGGATCGGGCACACCAGAGACAGCAGCCACAGGAAGGTTTCTGGTGAGCCAGCAGAGGTGTGGTGTGTAGAACAAAATATGAGCAAGGATCCTGTCTGTCCTCGAGGTCAAGGGTGCAGGCACCCAAGTGTGTGCTAGGTTACAGAACTAACCACTCCTGGTCTACATTGTTCCCCTTAGGAGAATGACATTCCTGGTTTCCTGCCTCTCTGGCTTCCCCTGATTTTCACCAAAAGGCCCAGAAGTGATCTTGCCTCTATGGCTCGAGGTTGATGTTCATCTAAGATACAACTTGTATTCTAATTATCAAATCTCAAGGTTAAGAGACTTGAACCCCAAGCATCATCTAGTAAGTGACTTTGGGGGGACTCCCTGGGTCTGTCTGTTCCTACATCCACTACAGCAGCCCCTTGTCAACCTCAAATATTGTGGTGTGGACCCTGAGGTCAGCTGGAGGTCTTCTTGCCCTTTAATATCTAGGCAAGATGGATTTTTTCTTTTTTTTCTTTGTCTCAAAAATAAATATTTTTAAAAAGAGACAGAGCATGAGCGGGGGAGGGGCAGAGAGAGAGGGAGACACAGAATCTGAAGCAGGCTCCAGGCTCTGAGCCGTCAGCACAGAGCCCGACGCGGGGCTTGAAATCACAAACCGCGACATCATGACCTGAGCCGATGTCGGACGCTCAACCGACTGAGCCACCCAGGCGCCCCAAGATGGACTTTTTCTAAACCCCTGTTCCATGTTCGGAAGTTCAAAGTACTGTACATAGTCAAAAGAAAGCTGGAGTGGCCATACTTATATCAGACTAGATTTTAAAGTCTGTAACAAGAAATGAAGAAGAACATTATATAATAATTATAGGATCTATCCATCAAGAAGAGCTAACAATCATAAACATTTATACACCAAATTCGGAAGCACCCAAATACATAAAACAATCACAAACATAAATCTTATTGGTAAGAATACGCTAATTGCAGGGGATTGAATACTCCACTTACAGCAATGAACAGATTATCTAGACAGAAAATCAATAAAGAAACAATGGTCCTGAATGATACACTGGGCCAGATGGACTTGACAGATATATTCAGAAATTTTCATCCTAAAGCAGAAGAATATAGATTATTTTCCAGTGCACATGGAACATTCTCCAAGATATATCACATACTGGGTCACAAAACAACCCTCAAATATAAAAATTGATCATACCACGCACACTTTCAGATCACAATGCTATGAAACTTGAAATCAACCACAGGAAAAAGTTTGGAAAACCTCCAAATGCATGGAGGTTAAATAACATCCTACTAAAAATGAATGGGTCAACCAGGCAATTAAAGAAGAAATTTAAAAATACATGGACACAAATGAAAATGAAAACACAAGAGTCCAAACCCTTTGGGATGCAGCAAAGGCAGTCCTAAGAGGAAAATACGTTCCAACCCAGGCCTATCTCCAGAAACAAGAAAAATCCCAAATACAAAATCTAACAGCACACCTAAAGGAACTAGAAGCAGAACAGCAAAGACACCCCAAACCCAGCAGAAGAAGAGAAATAATAAAGATCAGAGCAGAAATAATCTAGAACCCAAAAAAATAGATCAATGAAACTAAGAGTTGTTTTTTTTTGAAAAATAAACAAAATTGATAGCCCCCAGCCAGGCTTCTCAAAAAGAAATGAGAGGACTCAAATAAATAAAATCACGAATGAAAATGGATTTATCACAGTCAATTGCTGAGAAACATAAGTAATTATCAGACAATACTATGAAAAATTATATGCCAACAAACTGGACAACCTGGAAGAAATGAACAAATTCCTAGACACCCACACACTACCAAAACCCAAATGGGAAGAAATAGAAAATTTGAACAGACCATAACTAGTGAAGAAATTGAATCAGTTATCAAAAATTTCCCAGAAAATAAGAGTCCTGGGTCAGATGGCCTCCGTGGGAAATTCTACCAGACATTTAAAGCAGAGTTAATACCTATCATTCTCAAGCTGTTCCAAAAAATAGAAATGGAAGGAAAACTTCTGGACTCATTCCATGAAGTCAGCATTCCTTTGATTCCCAAACCAGACAGGGACCCCACAACAAGGAGAATTACAGGCCAATATCCCTGATGAACACGGATGCAAAAATTATCAACAAGATACTAGCAAATTTAGTTCAACAACATATAGCAAGAATTATTCACTAAGATTAAGTGGGATTCATTCCTGGGCTGCAGGGCTGGTTCAATATCTTGTATTGATAGCTGTTCTGCTTCTAGTTCCTTTAGGCGTGCTGTTAGTGATTTTTCTTGTTTCTTGAGATGGGCCTGGATTGCAATATATTTCCCTTTCAGGACTGCCTTTGCCACATCCCAAAGCGTTTGGATTGCTGTATTTTCATTTTCATTTGTTTCCATTTTTTTAAAAATTTCTTCTCTGATTGCTTGGTTAACCCATTCATTTTTTAGTAGGTTGTTCTTTAGCCTCCATGTTTTTGGGTGTTTTCCAGACTTTTAATCTAATTTTATCTTCTCCTTCACCTATTCTCTCTTCTGCCTCTTCAATCTGTGCTGCGGTCGCCTCCAATTTGTTTTGCACCTCAGTTAAAGCATTTTTTTAATTCATCCAGACCGTTTTTAAGGTCCTTGATCTCTGCATTGAGGGACCCACTGCATTCTTCTATGCTCTTTTCAAGCCCAGCGATTGGTTTTATGTTTATCATTCTATATTCATGTTCTGTTATGTTCCTTATATCTGCTTTTATCAATTCTTGATGACACTACTTCCTGTAGTTTCTTTTGAGGAGAATTCTTCCATTTTGTTATTTTGGCTAGGTCTGCTTTGGTTTCTTTCCTGAGGTTTCCCTGGAAAGGAAAAACAGACAGACAAACAGGAAACAAACACACAAACGTACTGACAAATAATAGAGACAAGCGGATCACAACAGAAAAAAGAATAACGAATGACACTCTAAAGGCATGTGACCTGAAGTACGAGCTACACGTTAAGGACAGGGTGTATACTTTGCTGATGGCAGAGCATATACAGAGAGAATAATGACAGGTATGGGGAGAAGAAGAAAATGAACTTTGACAAGGTAGAGAGACTGAAGGGCTTAATCCAGAAAGAAAGAAATCAGAATAAGGAGGGATGCAAGGAAAAAGAAATGAAGATAGATGTACCCAGATGAACTATGTGGACTGGTTATTCCAGAGAAAGGGAGATAAGAAAGTACAGAAGGCAGTTTAGTGCCAGAGTCTGCCCTGAGAGGAGGCCAGCTCCTACTTCAGGGCTCCGGCTGGTCCAGGGTTTCACCTGTGTGAGGATTGGTCTAGGTGTAAGAGATGATGCAAAGTCAGTCTATTGGAGTCAGCCTCGTATCAGGACCGGTACAGGGCTCCCTATGTAAGGGCTGAGACACAAAGACAAGACAAGGCAAAGACACAACAAACGGTATGGAGACAGCCTCTTATCCGGACTACTCAAAACTTATTTTTCTTTTTGGGTCTTTATGTAGTTTTAGAAGCAATACAGATGTGTATTTCATAATGATTAACAAAATGATCTCGGCCCCCATGATTGTTCCCATGATTTGCAATAGAAATATTCAAAAACAATTTCGGTTGAGAGGCCAAAAGCAATTCACACATAAGCAAGGTATAACAAATGGGTACATTCTAATAAATGGTATAGGTTGAAAGAGCAAGTTCAAAGTACAAAGGTTTTAATCATAGACTGCCAGTTACAGTTGAAAGATTACATGAAAAACATCATTATTCTAACTTCTGTTTCCTATTACAATCCTGTTTCGAGACACAGCAATAATCACATTCCTAAGTATCTGGCATCAATCTAAGTAGATCAAAATACATTCTAAACTCTAATGATTTATTAGAGATTTTATTTCCATGATTCTCAACATTATTTTACTATTAATAAAGTAAGGCAGCATATGTTGGTTTAATAGGGGAGGAAACTCTGGAGCCACTTCTATTTTTCTATGGCCTGTCTTCTTCAGGAGGAAATTAGGATGAATCACAAATCAACACAGAGGCCCACTGACCTTATAGCCAGGTATCGTGGTGACTCTTACTGTGGGCTGTGCCTGTCTTACGTTGTTCCTCCCCTGAGGAATCTTACCCATCTCTGACTAACCAGCCTTCCTTCAGAGATAAACCAGTCATAATTATGTTCTTGTCCGATTACATCCTGGCATTAGTTTCAAGGCACCCCCATCCACCGATAAGGGCCTTGGTTTAGGGCACTGCCTTATGGACCTGAGTCTTCTCCTTAGGTGACGTCACCAGGGCCAATGTCTTCTGGTCTCCAACAGTGTAGAACATGCACCAGGGCCAACGTCTTCTGGTCTCCAACAGTGTAGAACATGCACCAGGGCCAATGTCTTCTGGTCTCCAACAGTGTAGAACATGCATAACATGCAGAGTGTGTTAAATGTCTGTTTAAGCCAGCCAATACTCCAGATGACCAGCTCAGAGGTGTGGAGCGGTAAGAAGGAGAAAAAGGAGCATATATTTAAAAAAGAAGAATTGACCTGGAGTTATTCCAGGCATCAGTCTGATCTCTGCATCTATCACTCCCACAGAAAGGCATCTCTCCTATGAGCAGGGGCATGGTTTGGTTTAGGCGGGACCCGCCTCCACTGCTGGTGGCAGATGGAATCTTGGGGTCTGGTTTTTGTGGGTATTTGAGACAACAGTGTCGTACCCCCGGTCCCTTCTTCCCAGACCCGGAGTCTCAAATCGCCCCTTTGTTTCCATCCTCGCTCTGCTCGGCACACAGGCGTAGTACAATTTGTTGGGCGGTTGCGTGCCCCACGCTTATCTGAGTTTTTTACTCTGTTCGCCCGCTGCACCCAGTTTTGCTGTAAATTGTGTCCCTGCGGTAGAAGCGATCTGGAGCTGGATCCGCACCTTTCTGTGTCGTGGGCTGGCTGGGCCGCTAGTACTAGTCCCAGAGCGAGGAGAGTTCTGCTGTTAGCAATGGAACTTCTCTTCAAAAGCCCTGCAGTTAGGGACTGGATGATAGGTTCCCTCTCTATCCCATTTTTTTCTCCTTAGGGTATTGCCTGCTCTGCACTTTCCTAGATTTCTCTTCCCTTTGTCTTTCCACAAAAGGCTCTCCCTCCCCTCTGCTCCATACCCCCGTGGTTCATTTTATCTCCCCCAGATTGCGCTCATATCTCCTTTCTGGATCTCACGTTCTCTTCTTTGTAGACTCCAACTCCTTTCCTCCCAGAGTCTTGGGGTTGAGAGTCCTTTGGTTTCGGTCCTTCTTAGTTTGAAAGACATGGGGAATACTGGGTCCCCCTACTCCGCCGCCATGTCAGTCCATCCTCCTGATATATAAACTTTCAAGCACAGCCCTGCTGTTTCTCAGGTAATAGATTTTACTGTACAGGTTTTCTAACTTATTAGTCTATTATGTTTGCATTTACCTGATAATTTTTTTCTTCTCATTTTCTTACTCCTTAAAGTCTTTAATTTCCACACAAAGAATTCCCTTTAACGTTTCGTTTAATGCTGGTTTAATGGTGGTGAACTCCTTTAGCTTTTGTCTGGGAAATTGTTGATCTCCCCTTGTATTCTGAAGTGTAACCTTGCTGCACAGAGTATTCTTGGTTGCAGGTGTTTCCCATTCAGCCCTTTGTATATATCCTGCCACTCTTCTCTGGCTTACAAAGTTTCTGCTGAACAGTCGTCAGATAGTCGTATGGAATTTCCCTTATATGTAATGGTTTTCTTTTGCTGCTTTTAAAATCCTCTATCACTACTTTTGGGGGGGGCATTTTAATGAGTATACTTTTTGCTGTGGACCTTCCTGGGTTCATTTGGTTGGGAGCTCTCTGTGCCTCCCAGATCTTGATGTCTGCTTCCTTCTCTAGGTTAGAGAAGTTTACAGCCACTATCTCCTACTATTCTCTCCTCCCAGGATCCTGTACTGTGAATATTATTATACTTGAAGATTTCATGGAGTTCTCTTAACCTACTCTCATTTATTACTCTGTTTTCTTTTTGCTGTTCTGCTCCATTACTGTCTTCCATCTTACTGATCTATTGTTCTGCTTCCTCTAGTCTACTATTGATTCCATCAAGTGAGTTTTTAATTTCAGTCACTGAGTTCATCTGACTGGTTATTTTTTAAAATATTTTTTGTTGAAGTTTTCACTGAGAACTTCCTCACTCTTAAGTCTATTATCTTTACGACCATAACTTTGAATTCTTCATCAGGTGTATCGTTGATCTGTTTCACTTAGCTCACTTGCTGTGGGTTCGTCGTCTTCCAGCATTTGGGATCTCTTCTTCTGTCTCCTTGATTTCTATAACTTCGTGTTTTCTTCTATGTGTTAGGAAAGTCAACTATGTCTCCTGATCTTGAAAGTAATAGCCTTATGAAGAAGAGGTCCTGTGGTGTCCTTTAGCACAATGTCCCATGCTCACCAGAACCAAGCACTTCAGGGTTTATGACTGCCCTACTCTTGTGGCTGAAACATTCCACCTTCAGTCCAGTCATCTGCAGTGGTCCCTTTTGTTGATATCTCAGGCAGATTTGGGTCCCTGTGCTGTTAAGGAACCAGTCTGAGGCGCATTAGACTTGTAGTTTGGTGGTGTCAGCACTCAGACCAGACACCTGGCCCCGGTCCATCTGCTGGGGCTGCAGTCCCTAGTAGCAGAATGCTTTCTCTGTACTGCCAGATCTCCAATGTGGCTGCTAGGACTGTGGGTGCACTGGCATATGTGCTTATCTTCCCTTCTTCCTGGGGCAGGAGTCTCTTTGGAGTGGGCTGAGTTTTGCAAGGGACTTTTACAGGATGCGAGCACAAGGAGCCACTTTAGAGGTACTCCTGAATGGGGTGGGTTGAATGGGACGGATCTTCAGGGAACTCTAGAGGTGGGGGAGTCTGCAGTGTTAGCAAGGTCGGGGTTGGTGGTCTTCATGCTGGTTCCTGCAGCTGTCAGGCTATCTAGGTAGGGGGGGGGGAACTGGAGCCTGCCAGCTCTTGGTGGATAAATCTCAAGATCTTCACCCCTCCAGCACATGTTCTGAGATTAATAAATCTCCTTAATACCCGAGGCATCTATTTCTATGCTGTATCTCAGGCCAGTTCTTTGTTATACTGGCTCTTTAAGGATGGGACTCAGTTTCCTATTGCCCTCCACCTCTCCAAGAGCTAGAGCGCACCAATTTTTAAATTACCAGGAGGTGTAAGCCCTCCTGATTATGAAAATACATGAAGTTAAACTCCACTGGTTCTAAAGGCCAAATTATAAGGACTTACCTCCTAACTGCAGGTCCCCATGTCTGCGATGCCTGGTGTTGGATCTGTTCCCTCCCTTCCATTTGTTTGCGGTGTCCCTCCTACTTGGGGTTTATCTCCCCAGAGATTTAGGTCCCAAGTGTGTGTATGCCCCTTCTACCCTTTTTGACATGGCCCCCTCTCTGCAATTAACTGGGGAAAGATTGTTATGCTGGTCCTACAGTGATTTTCAGGGTTAGCTGCATTGACATGGGTGTTGTCTCAGTGTGTCCGGGGAATCAGGTGAGATTAGGATGCTCTTATTTTGCTATCTTCTCATAACCTATAAAATTACATTTTTAAAAAATTAAGTGGCTTTAAAGGAAAATACTAGGTAAATAATGGTGTACATGGATACATCATTAGGCAGCAGGGGGGCTAAAGGCTTCCGGGCCCCAGGTGCCTGGCGTTCTCACACCCAGCAATGGGGTCCCCAAGGGGGGAGAGCCTGGGCTAGGGTTAGGGCCCGCGACGGCGGCGCCGCGATCTCCCTGGAGGGCGGAGGTGAGGGCCCATGCGCGGGGGCGGCTCAGGCGTCGGCTTAGGGGCAGACTCGGGGGGCGGGCTAGGGTTCGGGGGCCCGCGAGGCCTAGGGCTAGGGTTAGGGCCCGGTCCCGGGAGGCTCCGGGGGCCGAACCCCCAGCGGGGCCGAACCCCCTGCGGGGCCGAACCCCCTGCGGGGCCGCGCTCTCCCCGGAGGGCTGAGGTGAGGGCGCCTGCGGGGGAGCCGCTCAGGCTGAGTCTCGGGGCGCCAGGGCCAGCCTCCTGCCCGGGCCGGCCTGGGGTGGGGCCTCCGGAACCCCCCTGTGCTGCTCCGGCCCGGCTTCGCCAACGGCGTGGGGACGGTCCACGTCCCACGCCGAGTCACCCTGCCCTGCTCCCGGGCCCCAGGTGCCTGGCGTTCTCGCCCCCAGCAATGGGGTCCCCATGGGGGCAGAGCCCGGGCTAGGGTTAGGGCCCGCGCAGGGGACGACCCCAGGGCCGAAGCGACGGCGGCGCCGTGATCTCCCTGGAGGGCGGAGGTGAGGGCCCATGCGCGGGGGCGGCTCAGGCGTCGGCTTAGGGGCAGACTCGGGGGGCGGGCTAGGGTTCGGGGGCCCGCGAGGCCTAGGGCTAGGGTTAGGGCCCGGTCCCGGGAGGCTCCGGGGGCCGAACCCCCGGCGGGGCCGCGCTCTCCCCGGAGGGCGGAGGTGAGGGCGCCTGCGGGGGAGCCGCTCAGGCTGAGTCTCGGGGGGCCAGGGCCAGCCTCCTGCCCGGGCCGGGCTGGGGTGGGGCCTCCGGAACCCCCCTGTGCAGCTCCGGCCCGGCTTCGCCAACGGCGTGGGGACGGTCCACGTCCCACGCCGAGTCACCCTGCCCCGCTCCCGGGCCCCAGGTGCCTGGCGTTCTCGCCCCCAGCAATGGGGTCCCCATGGGGGCAGAGCCCGGGCTAGGGTTAGGGCCCCCGCCGGGGACGGCCCCAGGGCCGAAGCGATGGCGGCGCCGTGATCTCCCTGGAGGGCGGAGTTGAGGGCCCATGCGCGGGGGCGGCTCAGGCGTCGGCTTAGGGGCAGACTCGGGGGGCGGCCTAGGGTTCGGGGACCCGCGAGGCCTAGGGCTAGGGTTAGGGCCCGGTCCCGGGAGGCTCCGGGGGTCGAAACCCCGGCGGGGCCGCCCTCTCCCCGGAGGGTTGAGGTGAGGGCGCCTGCGGGGGAGCCGCTCAGGCTGAGTCTCGGGGCGCCAGGGCCAGCCTCCTGCCCGGGCCGGGCTGGGGTGGGGCCTCCGGAACCCCCCTGTGCTGCTCCGGCCCGGCTTCGCCAACGGCGTGGGGACGGTCCACTTCCCACGCCGAGTCACCCTGCCCCGCTCCCGGGCCCCAGGTACCTGGCGTTCTCGTCCCCAGCAATGGGGTCCCCATGGGGGCAGAGCCCGGGCTAGGGTTAGGGCCCGCGCCGGGGACGGCCCCAGGGCCGAAGCGATGGCAGCGCCTTGATCTCCCTGGAGGGCGGAGGTGAGGGCCCATGCGCGGGGGCGGCTCAGGCGTCGGCTTAGGGGCAGACTCGGGGGGCGGGCTAGGGTTCGGGGGCCCGCGAGGCCTAGGGCTAGGGTTAGGGCCCGGTCCCGGGAGGCTCCGGGGGCCGAAACCCCGGCGGGGCCGCCCTCTCCCCGGAGGGCTGAGGTGAGGGCGCCTGCGGGGGAGCCGCTCAGGCTGAGTCTCAGGGCGCCAGGGCCAGCCTCCTGCCCGGGCCGGGCTGGGGTGGGGCCTCCGGAACCCCCGTGTGCAGCTCCGGCCCGGCTTCGCCAACGGCGTGGGGACGGTCCACTTCCCACGCCGAGTCACCCTGCCCCGCTCCCGGGCCCCAGGTACCTGGCGTTCTCGTCCCCAGCAATGGGGTCCCCATGGGGGCAGAGCCCGGGCTAGGGTTAGGGCCCGCGCCGGGGTCGGCCCCAGGGCCGAAGCGATGGCGGCGCCGTGATCTCCCTGGAGGGCGGAGGTGAGGACCCATGCGCGGGGGCGGCTCAGGCGTCGGCTTAGGGGCAGACTCGGGGGGCGGCCTAGGGTTCGGGGGCCCGCGAGGCCTAGGGCTAGGGTTAGGGCCCGGTCCCGGGAGGCTCCGGGGGTCGAAACCCCGGCGGGGCCGCCCTCGCCCCGGAGGGTTGAGGTGAGGGCGCCTGCGGGGGAGCCGCTCAGGCTGAGTCTCGGGGCGCCAGGGCCAGCCTCCTGCCCGGGCCGGGCTGGGGTGGGGCCTCCGGAACCCCCCTGTGCAGCTCCGGCCCGGCTTCGCCAACGGCGTGGGGACGGTCCACTTCCCACGCCGAGTCACCCTGCCCCGCTCCCGGGCCCCAGGTACCTGGCGTTCTCGTCCCCAGCAATGGGGTCCCCATGGGGGCAGAGCCCGGGCTAGGGTTAGGGCCCGCGCCGGGGACGGCCCCAGGGCCGAAGCAATGGCAGCGCCTTGATCTCCCTGGAGGGCGGAGGTGAGGGCCCATGGGCGGGGGCGGCTCAGGCGTCGGCTTAGGGGCAGACTCGGGGGACGGGCTAGGGTTCGGGGGCCCGCGAGGCCTAGGGCTAGGGTTAGGGTCAGGTCCGGGGAGGCTCCGGGGGCCGAACCCCCGGCGGGCTGAGGTGAGGGCGCCTGCGGGGGAGCCGCTCAGGCTGAGTCTCGGGGCGCCAGGGCCAGCCTCCTGCCCAGGCCGGGCTGGGGTGGGGCCTCCGGAACCTCCCTGTGCAGATCCGGCCCGGCTTCGCCAATGGCGTGGGGACAGTCCACGTCCCACGCCGAGTCACCCTGCCCCGCTCCCGGGCCCCAGGTGCCTGGCGTTCTCGCCCCCAGCAATGGGGTCCCCATGGGGGCAGAGCCCGGGCTAGGGTTAGGGCCCGAGCCGGGGACGGCCCCAGGGCCGAAGCGATGGCGGCGCCGTGATCTCCCTGGAGGGCGGAGGTGAGGGCCCATGCGCGGGGGCGGCTCAGGCGTCGGCTTAGGGGCAGACTCGGGGGGCGGGCTAGGGTTCGGGGGCCCGCGAGGCCTAGGGCTAGGGTTAGGGCCCGGTCCCGGGAGGCTCCGGGGGCCGAACCCCCGGCGGGGCCGCGCTCTCCCCGGAGGGCTGAGGTGAGGGCGCCTGCGGGGGAGCCACTCAGGCTGAATCTCGGGGAGCCAGGGCCAGCCTCCTGCCCGGGCCGGGCTGGGGTGGGGCCTCCGGAACCCCCCTGTGCAGCTCCGGCCCGGCTTCGCCAACGGCGTGGGGACGGTCCACGTCCCAGGCCGAGTCACCCTGCCCCGCTCCCGGGCCCCAGGTGCCTGGCGTTCTCGCCCCCAGCAATGGGGTCCCCATGGGGGCAGAGCCCGGGCTAGGGTTAGGGCCCGCGCCGAGGACGGCCCCAGGGCCGAAGCGAGGGCGGCACCGTGATCTCCCTGGAGGGCGGAGGTGAGGGCCCATGCGCGGGGGCGGCTCAGGCGTCGGCTTAGGGGCAGACTCGGGGGGCGGGCTAGGGTTCGGGGGCCGGCGAGGCCTAGGTCTAGGGTTAGGGCCCGGTCCCGGTCCCGGGAGGCTCCGGGGGCCGAAAGCCCGGCGGGGCCGCCCTCTCCCCGGAGGGCTGAGGTGAGGGCGCCTGCGGGGGAGCCGCTCAGGCTGAGTCTCGGGGCGCCAGGGCCAGCCTCCTGCCCGGGCCGGGCTGGGGTGGGGCCTCCGGAACCCCCCTGTGCAGCTCCGGCCCAGCTTCGCCAACGGTGTCGGGACGGTCCACGTCCCACGCCGAGTCACCCTGCCCCGCTCCCGGGCCCCAGGTGCCTGGCGTTCTCGCCCCCAGCAATGGGGTCCCCATGGGGGCAGAGCCCGGGCTAGGGTTAGGGCCCACGCCGGGGACGGCCCCAGGGCCGAAGCGATGGCGGCGCCGTGATCTCCCTGGAGGGCGGAGGTGAGGGCCCATGCGCGGGGGCGGCTCAGGCGTAGGCTTAGGGGCAGACTCGGGGGGCGGGCTAGGGTTAGGGGGCCCGCGAGTCCTAGGGCTAGGGTTAGGGCCCGGTCCCGGGAGGCTCCGGGGGCCGAACCCCCGGCGGGGCCGCGCTCTCCCCGGAGGGCTGAGGTCAGGGCGCCTGCGGGGGAGCCGCTCAGGCTGAGTCTCAGGGCGCCAGGGCCAGCCTCCTGCCCGGGCCGGGCTGGGGTGGGGCCTCCGGAACCCCCCTGTGCAGCTCCGGCCCGGCTTCGCCAACGGCGTGGGGACGGTCCACGTCCCACGCCGAGTCACCCTGCCCCGCTCCCGGGCCCCAGGTGCCTGGCGTTCTGCCCCCAGCAATGGGGTCCCCATGGGGGCAGAGCCCCGGCTAGGGTTAGGGCCCATGCCGGGGACGGCCCCAGGGCGGAAGCGACAGCGGCGCCGTGATCTCCCTGGAGGGCGGAGGTGAGGGCCCATGCTCGGGGGCGGCTCAGGCGTCGGCTTAGGGGCAGACTCGGGGGGCGGCCTAGGGTTCGGGGGCCCGCGAGGCCTAGGGCTAGGGTTAGGGCCCGGTCCCGGGAGGCTCCGGGGGCCGAACCCCCGGCGGGGCCGCCCTCTCCCCAGAGGGCTGAGGTGAGGGCGCCTGCGGGGGAGCCGCTCAGGCTGAGTCTCGGGGCGCCAGGGCCAGCCTCCTGACCGTGCCGGGCTGGGGTGGGGCCTCCGGAACCCCCCTGTGCAGCTCCGGCCCGGCTTCGCCAACGGCGTGGGGACGGTCCACTTCCCACGCCGAGTCACCCTGCCCCGCTCCCGGGCCCCAGGTACCTTACGTTCTCGTCCCCAGCAATGGGGTCCCATGGGGGCAGAGCCCGGGATAGGGTTAGGGCCCGCGCTGGGGACGGCCCCAGGGCCGAAGCGACGGCGGCGCCGTGATCTCCCTGGAGGGCGGAGGTGAGGGCCCATGCGCGGGGGCGGCTCAGGCGTCGGCTTAGGGGCAGACTCGGGGGGCGGCTAGGGTTCGGGGGCCCGCGAGGCCTAGGGCTAGGGTTAGGGCCCGGTCCCGGTCCCGGGAGGCTCCCGGGGCCGAACCCCCGGCGGGGCCGCGCTCTCCCCGGAGGGCTGAGGTGAGGGCGCCTGCGGGGGAGCCGCTCAGGCTGAGTCTCGGGGCGCCAGGGCCAGCCTCCTCCCCGGGCCGGGCTGGGGTGGGGCCTCCGGAACCCCCCTGTGCAGCTCCGGCCCGGCTTCGCCAACGGCGTGGGGACGGTCCACGTCCCACGCCGAGTCACCCTGCCCCGCTCCCGGGCCCCAGGTGCCTGGCGTTCTCGCCCCCAGCAATGGGGTCCCCATGGGGGCAGAGCCCGGGCTAGGGTTAGGGCCCGCGCCGGGGACGACCCCAGGGCCGAAGCGACGGCGGCGCCGTGATCTCCCTGGAGGGCGGAGGTGAGGGCCCATGCGCGGGGGCGGCTCAGGCGTCGGCTTAGGGGCAGACTCGGGGGGCGGGCTAGGGTTAGGGGGCCCGCGAGGCCTAGGGCTAGGGTTAGGGCCCGGTCCCGGGAGGCTCCGGGGGCCGAACCCCCGGCGGGGCCGCGCTCTCCCCGGAGGGCTGAGGTGAGGGCGCCTGCGGGGGAGCCGCTCAGGCTGAGTCTCGGGGCGCCAGGGCCAGCCTCCTGCCCGGGCCGGGCTGGGGTGGGGCCTCCGGAACCCCCCTGTGCAGCTCCGGCCCGGCTTCGCCAACGGCGTGGGGACGGTCCACGTCCCACGCCGAGTCACCCTGCCCCGCTCCCGGGCCCCAGGTGCCTGGCGTTCTCGCCCCCAGCAATGGGGTCCCCATGGGGGCAGAGCCCGGGCTAGGGTTAGGGCCCGCGCCGGGGACGACCCCAGGGCCGAAGCGACGGCGGCGCCGTGATCTCCCTGGAGGGCGGAGGTGAGGGCCCATGCGCGGGGGCGGCTCAGGCGTCGGCTTAGGGGCAGACTCGGGGGGCGGGCTAGGGTTAGGGGGCCCGCGAGGCCTAGGGCTAGGGTTAGGGCCCGGTCCCGGGAGGCTCCGGGGGCCGAACCCCCGGCGGGGCCGCGCTCTCCCCGGAGGGCTGAGGTGAGGGCGCCTGCGGGGGAGCCGCTCAGGCTGAGTCTCGGGGCGCCAGGGCCAGCCTCCTCCCCGGGCCGGGCTGGGGTGGGGCCTCCGGAACCCCCCTGTGCAGCTCCGGCCCGGCTTCGCCAACGGCGTGGGGACGGTCCACGTCCCACGCCGAGTCACCCTGCCCCGCTCCCGGGCCCCAGGTGCCTGGCGTTCTCGCCCCCAGCAATGGGGTCCCCATGGGGGCAGAGCCCGGGCTAGGGTTAGGGCCCGCGCCGGGGACGACCCCAGGGCCGAAGCGACGGCGGCGCCGTGATCTCCCTGGAGGGCGGAGGTGAGGGCCCATGCGCGGGGGCGGCTCAGGCGTCGGCTTAGGGGCAGACTCGGGGGGCGGGCTAGGGTTAGGGGGCCCGCGAGGCCTAGGGCTAGGGTTAGGGCCCGGTCCCGGGAGGCTCCGGGGGCCGAACCCCCGGCGGGGCCGCGCTCTCCCCGGAGGGCTGAGGTGAGGGCGCCTGCGGGGGAGCCGCTCAGGCTGAGTCTCGGGGCGCCAGGGCCAGCCTCCTCCCCGGGCCGGGCTGGGGTGGGGCCTCCGGAACCCCCCTGTGCAGCTCCGGCCCGGCTTCGCCAACGGCGTGGGGACGGTCCACGTCCCACGCCGAGTCACCCTGCCCCGCTCCCGGGCCCCAGGTGCCTGGCGTTCTCGCCCCCAGCAATGGGGTCCCCATGGGGGCAGAGCCCGGGCTAGGGTTAGGGCCCGCGCCGGGGACGACCCCAGGGCCGAAGCGACGGCGGCGCCGTGATCTCCCTGGAGGGCGGAGGTGAGGGCCCATGCGCGGGGGCGGCTCAGGCGTCGGCTTAGGGGCAGACTCGGGGGGCGGGCTAGGGTTAGGGGGCCCGCGAGGCCTAGGGCTAGGGTTAGGGCCCGGTCCCGGGAGGCTCCGGGGGCCGAACCCCCGGCGGGGCCGCGCTCTCCCCGGAGGGCTGAGGTGAGGGCGCCTGCGGGGGAGCCGCTCAGGCTGAGTCTCGGGGCGCCAGGGCCAGCCTCCTCCCCGGGCCGGGCTGGGGTGGGGCCTCCGGAACCCCCCTGTGCAGCTCCGGCCCGGCTTCGCCAACGGCGTGGGGACGGTCCACGTCCCACGCCGAGTCACCCTGCCCCGCTCCCGGGCCCCAGGTGCCTGGCGTTCTCGCCCCCAGCAATGGGGTCCCCATGGGGGCAGAGCCCGGGCTAGGGTTAGGGCCCGCGCCGGGGACGACCCCAGGGCCGAAGCGACGGCGGCGCCGTGATCTCCCTGGAGGGCGGAGGTGAGGGCCCATGCGCGGGGGCGGCTCAGGCGTCGGCTTAGGGGCAGACTCGGGGGGCGGGCTAGGGTTAGGGGGCCCGCGAGGCCTAGGGCTAGGGTTAGGGCCCGGTCCCGGGAGGCTCCGGGGGCCGAACCCCCGGCGGGGCCGCGCTCTCCCCGGAGGGCTGAGGTGAGGGCGCCTGCGGGGGAGCCGCTCAGGCTGAGTCTCGGGGCGCCAGGGCCAGCCTCCTCCCGGGCCGGGCTGGGGTGGGGCCTCCGGAACCCCCCTGTGCAGCTCCGGCCCGGCTTCGCCAACGGCGTGGGGACGGTCCACGTCCCACGCCGAGTCACCCTGCCCCGCTCCCGGGCCCCAGGTGCCTGGCGTTCTCGCCCCCAGCAATGGGGTCCCCATGGGGGCAGAGCCCGGGCTAGGGTTAGGGCCCGCGCCGGGGACGACCCCAGGGCCGAAGCGACGGCGGCGCCGTGATCTCCCTGGAGGGCGGAGGTGAGGGCCCATGCGCGGGGGCGGCTCAGGCGTCGGCTTAGGGGCAGACTCGGGGGGCGGGCTAGGGTTAGGGGGCCCGCGAGGCCTAGGGCTAGGGTTAGGGCCCGGTCCCGGGAGGCTCCGGGGGCCGAACCCCCGGCGGGGCCGCGCTCTCCCCGGAGGGCTGAGGTGAGGGCGCCTGCGGGGGAGCCGCTCAGGCTGAGTCTCGGGGCGCCAGGGCCAGCCTCCTCCCCGGGCCGGGCTGGGGTGGGGCCTCCGGAACCCCCCTGTGCAGCTCCGGCCCGGCTTCGCCAACGGCGTGGGGACGGTCCACGTCCCACGCCGAGTCACCCTGCCCCGCTCCCGGGCCCCAGGTGCCTGGCGTTCTCGCCCCCAGCAATGGGGTCCCCATGGGGGCAGAGCCCGGGCTAGGGTTAGGGCCCGCGCCGGGGACGACCCCAGGGCCGAAGCGACGGCGGCGCCGTGATCTCCCTGGAGGGCGGAGGTGAGGGCCCATGCGCGGGGGCGGCTCAGGCGTCGGCTTAGGGGCAGACTCGGGGGGCGGGCTAGGGTTAGGGGGCCCGCGAGGCCTAGGGCTAGGGTTAGGGCCCGGTCCCGGGAGGCTCCGGGGGCCGAACCCCCGGCGGGGCCGCGCTCTCCCCGGAGGGCTGAGGTGAGGGCGCCTGCGGGGAGCCGCTCAGGCTGAGTCTCGGGGCGCCAGGGCCAGCCTCCTCCCCGGGCCGGGCTGGGGTGGGGCCTCCGGAACCCCCCTGTGCAGCTCCGGCCCGGCTTCGCCAACGGCGTGGGGACGGTCCACGTCCCACGCCGAGTCACCCTGCCCCGCTCCCGGGCCCCAGGTGCCTGGCGTTCTCGCCCCCAGCAATGGGGTCCCCATGGGGGCAGAGCCCGGGCTAGGGTTAGGGCCCGCGCCGGGGACGACCCCAGGGCCGAAGCGACGGCGGCGCCGTGATCTCCCTGGAGGGCGGAGGTGAGGGCCCATGCGCGGGGGCGGCTCAGGCGTCGGCTTAGGGGCAGACTCGGGGGGCGGGCTAGGGTTAGGGGGCCCGCGAGGCCTAGGGCTAGGGTTAGGGCCCGGTCCCGGGAGGCTCCGGGGGCCGAACCCCCGGCGGGGCCGCGCTCTCCCCGGAGGGCTGAGGTGAGGGCGCCTGCGGGGGAGCCGCTCAGGCTGAGTCTCGGGGCGCCAGGGCCAGCCTCCTCCCCGGGCCGGGCTGGGGTGGGGCCTCCGGAACCCCCCTGTGCAGCTCCGGCCCGGCTTCGCCAACGGCGTGGGGACGGTCCACGTCCCACGCCGAGTCACCCTGCCCCGCTCCCGGGCCCCAGGTGCCTGGCGTTCTCGCCCCCAGCAATGGGGTCCCCATGGGGGCAGAGCCCGGGCTAGGGTTAGGGCCCGCGCCGGGGACGACCCCAGGGCCGAAGCGACGGCGGCGCCGTGATCTCCCTGGAGGGCGGAGGTGAGGGCCCATGCGCGGGGGCGGCTCAGGCGTCGGCTTAGGGGCAGACTCGGGGGGCGGGCTAGGGTTAGGGGGCCCGCGAGGCCTAGGGCTAGGGTTAGGGCCCGGTCCCGGGAGGCTCCGGGGGCCGAACCCCCGGCGGGGCCGCGCTCTCCCCGGAGGGCTGAGGTGAGGGCGCCTGCGGGGGAGCCGCTCAGGCTGAGTCTCGGGGCGCCAGGGCCAGCCTCCTCCCCGGGCCGGGCTGGGGTGGGGCCTCCGGAACCCCCCTGTGCAGCTCCGGCCCGGCTTCGCCAACGGCGTGGGGACGGTCCACGTCCCACGCCGAGTCACCCTGCCCCGCTCCCGGGCCCCAGGTGCCTGGCGTTCTCGCCCCCAGCAATGGGGTCCCCATGGGGGCAGAGCCCGGGCTAGGGTTAGGGCCCGCGCCGGGGACGACCCCAGGGCCGAAGCGACGGCGGCGCCGTGATCTCCCTGGAGGGCGGAGGTGAGGGCCCATGCGCGGGGGCGGCTCAGGCGTCGGCTTAGGGGCAGACTCGGGGGGCGGGCTAGGGTTAGGGGGCCCGCGAGGCCTAGGGCTAGGGTTAGGGCCCGGTCCCGGGAGGCTCCGGGGGCCGAACCCCCGGCGGGGCCGCGCTCTCCCCGGAGGGCTGAGGTGAGGGCGCCTGCGGGGGAGCCGCTCAGGCTGAGTCTCGGGGCGCCAGGGCCAGCCTCCTCCCCGGGCCGGGCTGGGGTGGGGCCTCCGGAACCCCCCTGTGCAGCTCCGGCCCGGCTTCGCCAACGGCGTGGGGACGGTCCACGTCCCACGCCGAGTCACCCTGCCCCGCTCCCGGGCCCCAGGTGCCTGGCGTTCTCGCCCCCAGCAATGGGGTCCCCATGGGGGCAGAGCCCGGGCTAGGGTTAGGGCCCGCGCCGGGGACGACCCCAGGGCCGAAGCGACGGCGGCGCCGTGATCTCCCTGGAGGGCGGAGGTGAGGGCCCATGCGCGGGGGCGGCTCAGGCGTCGGCTTAGGGGCAGACTCGGGGGGCGGGCTAGGGTTAGGGGGCCCGCGAGGCCTAGGGCTAGGGTTAGGGCCCGGTCCCGGGAGGCTCCGGGGGCCGAACCCCCGGCGGGGCCGCGCTCTCCCCGGAGGGCTGAGGTGAGGGCGCCTGCGGGGGAGCCGCTCAGGCTGAGTCTCGGGGCGCCAGGGCCAGCCTCCTCCCCGGGCCGGGCTGGGGTGGGGCCTCCGGAACCCCCCTGTGCAGCTCCGGCCCGGCTTCGCCAACGGCGTGGGGACGGTCCACGTCCCACGCCGAGTCACCCTGCCCCGCTCCCGGGCCCCAGGTGCCTGGCGTTCTCGCCCCCAGCAATGGGGTCCCCATGGGGGCAGAGCCCGGGCTAGGGTTAGGGCCCGCGCCGGGGACGACCCCAGGGCCGAAGCGACGGCGGCGCCGTGATCTCCCTGGAGGGCGGAGGTGAGGGCCCATGCGCGGGGGCGGCTCAGGCGTCGGCTTAGGGGCAGACTCGGGGGGCGGGCTAGGGTTAGGGGGCCCGCGAGGCCTAGGGCTAGGGTTAGGGCCCGGTCCCGGGAGGCTCCGGGGGCCGAACCCCCGGCGGGGCCGCGCTCTCCCCGGAGGGCTGAGGTGAGGGCGCCTGCGGGGGAGCCGCTCAGGCTGAGTCTCGGGGCGCCAGGGCCAGCCTCCTCCCCGGGCCGGGCTGGGGTGGGGCCTCCGGAACCCCCCTGTGCAGCTCCGGCCCGGCTTCGCCAACGGCGTGGGGACGGTCCACGTCCCACGCCGAGTCACCCTGCCCCGCTCCCGGGCCCCAGGTGCCTGGCGTTCTCGCCCCCAGCAATGGGGTCCCCATGGGGGCAGAGCCCGGGCTAGGGTTAGGGCCCGCGCCGGGGACGACCCCAGGGCCGAAGCGACGGCGGCGCCGTGATCTCCCTGGAGGGCGGAGGTGAGGGCCCATGCGCGGGGGCGGCTCAGGCGTCGGCTTAGGGGCAGACTCGGGGGGCGGGCTAGGGTTAGGGGGCCCGCGAGGCCTAGGGCTAGGGTTAGGGCCCGGTCCCGGGAGGCTCCGGGGGCCGAACCCCCGGCGGGGCCGCGCTCTCCCCGGAGGGCTGAGGTGAGGGCGCCTGCGGGGGAGCCGCTCAGGCTGAGTCTCGGGGCGCCAGGGCCAGCCTCCTCCCCGGGCCGGGCTGGGGTGGGGCCTCCGGAACCCCCCTGTGCAGCTCCGGCCCGGCTTCGCCAACGGCGTGGGGACGGTCCACGTCCCACGCCGAGTCACCCTGCCCCGCTCCCGGGCCCCAGGTGCCTGGCGTTCTCGCCCCCAGCAATGGGGTCCCCATGGGGGCAGAGCCCGGGCTAGGGTTAGGGCCCGCGCCGGGGACGACCCCAGGGCCGAAGCGACGGCGGCGCCGTGATCTCCCTGGAGGGCGGAGGTGAGGGCCCATGCGCGGGGGCGGCTCAGGCGTCGGCTTAGGGGCAGACTCGGGGGGCGGGCTAGGGTTAGGGGGCCCGCGAGGCCTAGGGCTAGGGTTAGGGCCCGGTCCCGGGAGGCTCCGGGGGCCGAACCCCCGGCGGGGCCGCGCTCTCCCCGGAGGGCTGAGGTGAGGGCGCCTGCGGGGGAGCCGCTCAGGCTGAGTCTCGGGGCGCCAGGGCCAGCCTCCTCCCCGGGCCGGGCTGGGGTGGGGCCTCCGGAACCCCCCTGTGCAGCTCCGGCCCGGCTTCGCCAACGGCGTGGGGACGGTCCACGTCCCACGCCGAGTCACCCTGCCCCGCTCCCGGGCCCCAGGTGCCTGGCGTTCTCGCCCCCAGCAATGGGGTCCCCATGGGGGCAGAGCCCGGGCTAGGGTTAGGGCCCGCGCCGGGGACGACCCCAGGGCCGAAGCGACGGCGGCGCCGTGATCTCCCTGGAGGGCGGAGGTGAGGGCCCATGCGCGGGGGCGGCTCAGGCGTCGGCTTAGGGGCAGACTCGGGGGGCGGGCTAGGGTTAGGGGGCCCGCGAGGCCTAGGGCTAGGGTTAGGGCCCGGTCCCGGGAGGCTCCGGGGGCCGAACCCCCGGCGGGGCCGCGCTCTCCCCGGAGGGCTGAGGTGAGGGCGCCTGCGGGGGAGCCGCTCAGGCTGAGTCTCGGGGCGCCAGGGCCAGCCTCCTCCCCGGGCCGGGCTGGGGTGGGGCCTCCGGAACCCCCCTGTGCAGCTCCGGCCCGGCTTCGCCAACGGCGTGGGGACGGTCCACGTCCCACGCCGAGTCACCCTGCCCCGCTCCCGGGCCCCAGGTGCCTGGCGTTCTCGCCCCCAGCAATGGGGTCCCCATGGGGGCAGAGCCCGGGCTAGGGTTAGGGCCCGCGCCGGGGACGACCCCAGGGCCGAAGCGACGGCGGCGCCGTGATCTCCCTGGAGGGCGGAGGTGAGGGCCCATGCGCGGGGGCGGCTCAGGCGTCGGCTTAGGGGCAGACTCGGGGGGCGGGCTAGGGTTAGGGGGCCCGCGAGGCCTAGGGCTAGGGTTAGGGCCCGGTCCCGGGAGGCTCCGGGGGCCGAACCCCCGGCGGGGCCGCGCTCTCCCCGGAGGGCTGAGGTGAGGGCGCCTGCGGGGGAGCCGCTCAGGCTGAGTCTCGGGGCGCCAGGGCCAGCCTCCTCCCCGGGCCGGGCTGGGGTGGGGCCTCCGGAACCCCCCTGTGCAGCTCCGGCCCGGCTTCGCCAACGGCGTGGGGACGGTCCACGTCCCACGCCGAGTCACCCTGCCCCGCTCCCGGGCCCCAGGTGCCTGGCGTTCTCGCCCCCAGCAATGGGGTCCCCATGGGGGCAGAGCCCGGGCTAGGGTTAGGGCCCGCGCCGGGGACGACCCCAGGGCCGAAGCGACGGCGGCGCCGTGATCTCCCTGGAGGGCGGAGGTGAGGGCCCATGCGCGGGGGCGGCTCAGGCGTCGGCTTAGGGGCAGACTCGGGGGGCGGGCTAGGGTTAGGGGGCCCGCGAGGCCTAGGGCTAGGGTTAGGGCCCGGTCCCGGGAGGCTCCGGGGGCCGAACCCCCGGCGGGGCCGCGCTCTCCCCGGAGGGCTGAGGTGAGGGCGCCTGCGGGGGAGCCGCTCAGGCTGAGTCTCGGGGCGCCAGGGCCAGCCTCCTCCCCGGGCCGGGCTGGGGTGGGGCCTCCGGAACCCCCCTGTGCAGCTCCGGCCCGGCTTCGCCAACGGCGTGGGGACGGTCCACGTCCCACGCCGAGTCACCCTGCCCCGCTCCCGGGCCCCAGGTGCCTGGCGTTCTCGCCCCCAGCAATGGGGTCCCCATGGGGGCAGAGCCCGGGCTAGGGTTAGGGCCCGCGCCGGGGACGACCCCAGGGCCGAAGCGACGGCGGCGCCGTGATCTCCCTGGAGGGCGGAGGTGAGGGCCCATGCGCGGGGGCGGCTCAGGCGTCGGCTTAGGGGCAGACTCGGGGGGCGGGCTAGGGTTAGGGGGCCCGCGAGGCCTAGGGCTAGGGTTAGGGCCCGGTCCCGGGAGGCTCCGGGGGCCGAACCCCCGGCGGGGCCGCGCTCTCCCCGGAGGGCTGAGGTGAGGGCGCCTGCGGGGGAGCCGCTCAGGCTGAGTCTCGGGGCGCCAGGGCCAGCCTCCTCCCCGGGCCGGGCTGGGGTGGGGCCTCCGGAACCCCCCTGTGCAGCTCCGGCCCGGCTTCGCCAACGGCGTGGGGACGGTCCACGTCCCACGCCGAGTCACCCTGCCCCGCTCCCGGGCCCCAGGTGCCTGGCGTTCTCGCCCCCAGCAATGGGGTCCCCATGGGGGCAGAGCCCGGGCTAGGGTTAGGGCCCGCGCCGGGGACGACCCCAGGGCCGAAGCGACGGCGGCGCCGTGATCTCCCTGGAGGGCGGAGGTGAGGGCCCATGCGCGGGGGCGGCTCAGGCGTCGGCTTAGGGGCAGACTCGGGGGGCGGGCTAGGGTTAGGGGGCCCGCGAGGCCTAGGGCTAGGGTTAGGGCCCGGTCCCGGGAGGCTCCGGGGGCCGAACCCCCGGCGGGGCCGCGCTCTCCCCGGAGGGCTGAGGTGAGGGCGCCTGCGGGGGAGCCGCTCAGGCTGAGTCTCGGGGCGCCAGGGCCAGCCTCCTCCCCGGGCCGGGCTGGGGTGGGGCCTCCGGAACCCCCCTGTGCAGCTCCGGCCCGGCTTCGCCAACGGCGTGGGGACGGTCCACGTCCCACGCCGAGTCACCCTGCCCCGCTCCCGGGCCCCAGGTGCCTGGCGTTCTCGCCCCCAGCAATGGGGTCCCCATGGGGGCAGAGCCCGGGCTAGGGTTAGGGCCCGCGCCGGGGACGACCCCAGGGCCGAAGCGACGGCGGCGCCGTGATCTCCCTGGAGGGCGGAGGTGAGGGCCCATGCGCGGGGGCGGCTCAGGCGTCGGCTTAGGGGCAGACTCGGGGGGCGGGCTAGGGTTAGGGGGCCCGCGAGGCCTAGGGCTAGGGTTAGGGCCCGGTCCCGGGAGGCTCCGGGGGCCGAACCCCCGGCGGGGCCGCGCTCTCCCCGGAGGGCTGAGGTGAGGGCGCCTGCGGGGGAGCCGCTCAGGCTGAGTCTCGGGGCGCCAGGGCCAGCCTCCTCCCCGGGCCGGGCTGGGGTGGGGCCTCCGGAACCCCCCTGTGCAGCTCCGGCCCGGCTTCGCCAACGGCGTGGGGACGGTCCACGTCCCACGCCGAGTCACCCTGCCCCGCTCCCGGGCCCCAGGTGCCTGGCGTTCTCGCCCCCAGCAATGGGGTCCCCATGGGGGCAGAGCCCGGGCTAGGGTTAGGGCCCGCGCCGGGGACGACCCCAGGGCCGAAGCGACGGCGGCGCCGTGATCTCCCTGGAGGGCGGAGGTGAGGGCCCATGCGCGGGGGCGGCTCAGGCGTCGGCTTAGGGGCAGACTCGGGGGGCGGGCTAGGGTTAGGGGGCCCGCGAGGCCTAGGGCTAGGGTTAGGGCCCGGTCCCGGGAGGCTCCGGGGGCCGAACCCCCGGCGGGGCCGCGCTCTCCCCGGAGGGCTGAGGTGAGGGCGCCTGCGGGGGAGCCGCTCAGGCTGAGTCTCGGGGCGCCAGGGCCAGCCTCCTCCCCGGGCCGGGCTGGGGTGGGGCCTCCGGAACCCCCCTGTGCAGCTCCGGCCCGGCTTCGCCAACGGCGTGGGGACGGTCCACGTCCCACGCCGAGTCACCCTGCCCCGCTCCCGGGCCCCAGGTGCCTGGCGTTCTCGCCCCCAGCAATGGGGTCCCCATGGGGGCAGAGCCCGGGCTAGGGTTAGGGCCCGCGCCGGGGACGACCCCAGGGCCGAAGCGACGGCGGCGCCGTGATCTCCCTGGAGGGCGGAGGTGAGGGCCCATGCGCGGGGGCGGCTCAGGCGTCGGCTTAGGGGCAGACTCGGGGGGCGGGCTAGGGTTAGGGGGCCCGCGAGGCCTAGGGCTAGGGTTAGGGCCCGGTCCCGGGAGGCTCCGGGGGCCGAACCCCCGGCGGGGCCGCGCTCTCCCCGGAGGGCTGAGGTGAGGGCGCCTGCGGGGGAGCCGCTCAGGCTGAGTCTCGGGGCGCCAGGGCCAGCCTCCTCCCCGGGCCGGGCTGGGGTGGGGCCTCCGGAACCCCCCTGTGCAGCTCCGGCCCGGCTTCGCCAACGGCGTGGGGACGGTCCACGTCCCACGCCGAGTCACCCTGCCCCGCTCCCGGGCCCCAGGTGCCTGGCGTTCTCGCCCCCAGCAATGGGGTCCCCATGGGGGCAGAGCCCGGGCTAGGGTTAGGGCCCGCGCCGGGGACGACCCCAGGGCCGAAGCGACGGCGGCGCCGTGATCTCCCTGGAGGGCGGAGGTGAGGGCCCATGCGCGGGGGCGGCTCAGGCGTCGGCTTAGGGGCAGACTCGGGGGGCGGGCTAGGGTTAGGGGGCCCGCGAGGCCTAGGGCTAGGGTTAGGGCCCGGTCCCGGGAGGCTCCGGGGGCCGAACCCCCGGCGGGGCCGCGCTCTCCCCGGAGGGCTGAGGTGAGGGCGCCTGCGGGGGAGCCGCTCAGGCTGAGTCTCGGGGCGCCAGGGCCAGCCTCCTCCCGGGCCGGGCTGGGGTGGGGCCTCCGGAACCCCCCTGTGCAGCTCCGGCCCGGCTTCGCCAACGGCGTGGGGACGGTCCACGTCCCACGCCGAGTCACCCTGCCCCGCTCCCGGGCCCCAGGTGCCTGGCGTTCTCGCCCCCAGCAATGGGGTCCCCATGGGGGCAGAGCCCGGGCTAGGGTTAGGGCCCGCGCCGGGGACGACCCCAGGGCCGAAGCGACGGCGGCGCCGTGATCTCCCTGGAGGGCGGAGGTGAGGGCCCATGCGCGGGGGCGGCTCAGGCGTCGGCTTAGGGGCAGACTCGGGGGGCGGGCTAGGGTTAGGGGGCCCGCGAGGCCTAGGGCTAGGGTTAGGGCCCGGTCCCGGGAGGCTCCGGGGGCCGAACCCCCGGCGGGGCCGCGCTCTCCCCGGAGGGCTGAGGTGAGGGCGCCTGCGGGGGAGCCGCTCAGGCTGAGTCTCGGGGCGCCAGGGCCAGCCACCTGCCCGGGCCGGGCTGGGGTGGGGCCTCCGGAACCCCCCTGTGCAGCTCCGGCCCGGCTTCGCCAACGGCGTGGGGACGGTCCACGTCCCACGCCGAGTCACCCTGCCCCGCTCCCGGGCCCCAGGTGCCTGGCGTTCTCGCCCCCAGCAATGGGGTCCCCATGGGGGCAGAGCCCGGGCTAGGGTTAGGGCCCGCGCCGGGGACGACCCCAGGGCCGAAGCGACGGCGGCGCCGTGATCTCCCTGGAGGGCGGAGGTGAGGGCCCATGCGCGGGGGCGGCTCAGGCGTCGGCTTAGGGGCAGACTCGGGGGGCGGGCCTAGGGTTAGGGGGCCCGCGAGGCCTAGGGCTAGGGTTAGGGCCCGGTCCCGGGAGGCTCCGGGGGCCGAACCCCCGGCGGGGCCGCGCTCTCCCCGGAGGGCTGAGGTGAGGGCGCCTGCGGGGGAGCCGCTCAGGCTGAGTCTCGGGGCGCCAGGGCCAGCCTCCTGCCCGGGCCGGGCTGGGGTGGGGCCTCCGGAACCCCCCTGTGCAGCTCCGGCCCGGCTTCGCCAACGGCGTGGGGACGGTCCACGTCCCACGCCGAGTCACCCTGCCCCGCTCCCGGGCCCCAGGTGCCTGGCGTTCTCGCCCCCAGCAATGGGGTCCCCATGGGGGCAGAGCCCGGGCTAGGGTTAGGGCCCGCGCCGGGGACGGCCCCAGGGCCGAAGCGATGGCAGCGCCTTGATCTCCCTGGAGGGCGGAGGTGAGGACCCATGCGCGGGGGCGGCTCAGGCGTCGGCTTAGGGGCAGACTCGGGGGCGGCCTAGGGTTCGGGGGCCCGCGAGGCCTAGGGCTAGGGTTAGGGCCCGGACCCGGGAGGCTCCGGGGGCCGAACCCCCGGCGGGGCCGCGCTCTCCCCGGAGGGCTGAGGTGAGGGCGCCTGCGGGGGAGCCGCTCAGGCTGAGTCTCGGGGCGCCAGGGCCAGCCTCCTGCCCGGGCCGGGCTGGGGTGGGGCCTCCGGAACCCCCCTGTGCAGCTCCGGCCCGGCTTCGCCAACGGCGTGGGGACAGTCCACGTCCCACGCCGAGTCACCCTGCCCCGCTCCTGGGCCCCAGGTGCCTGGCGTTCTCGCCCCCAGCAATGGGGTCCCCATGGGGGCAGAGCCCGGGCTAGGGTTAGGGCCCGCGCCGGGGACGGCCCCAGGGCCGAAGCGATGGCGGCGCCGTGATCTCCCTGGAGGGCGGAGGTGAGGGCCCATGCGCGGGGGCGGCTCAGGCGTCGGCTTAGGGGCAGACTCGGGGGGCGGGCTAGGGTTCGGGGGCCCGCGAGGCCTAGGGCTAGGGTTAGGGTCAGGTCCGGGGAGGCTCCGGGGGCCGAACCCCCGGCGGGGCCGCGCTCTCCCCGGAGGGCTGAGGTGAGGGCGCCTGCGGGGGAGCCGCTCAGGCTGAGTCTCGGGGCGCCAGGGCCAGCCTCCTGCCCGGGCCGGGCTGGGGTGGGGCCTCCGGAACCCCCCTGTGCAGCTCCGGCCCGGCTTCGCCAATGGCGTGGGGACGGTCCACGTCCCACGCCGAGTCACCCTGCCCCGCTCCCGGGCCCCAGGTGCCTGGCGTTCTCGCCCCCAGCAATGGGGTCCCCATGGGGGCAGAGCCCGGGCTAGGGTTAGGGCCCGCGCCGGGGACGGCCCCAGGGCCGAAGCGATGGCGGCGCCGTGATCTCCCTGGAGGGCGGAGGTGAGGGCCCATGCGCGGGGGCGGCTCAGGCGTCGGCTTAGGGGCAGACTCGGGGGGCGGGCTAGGGTTCGGGGGCCCGCGAGGCCTAGGGCTAGGGTTAGGGCCCGGTCCCGGGAGGCTCCGGGGGCCGAACCCCCGGCGGGGCCGCGCTCTCCCCGGAGGGCTGAGGTGAGGGCGCCTGCGGGGGAGCCGCTCAGGCTGAGTCTCGGGGCGCCAGGGCCAGCCTCCTGCCCGGGCCGGGCTGGGGTGGGGCCTCCGGAACCCCCCTGTGCAGCTCCGGCCCGGCTTCGCCAACGGCGTCGGGACGGTCCATGTCCCACGCCGAGTCACCCTGCCCCGCTCCCGGGCCCCAGGTGCCTGGCGTTCTCGCCCCCAGCAATGGGGTCCCCATGGGGGCAGAGCCCCGGCTAGGGTTAGGGCCCGCGCCGGGGACGGCCCAAGGGCGGAAGCGACAGCGGAGCCGTGATCTCCCTGGAGGGCGGAGGTGAGGGCCCATGCGCGGGGGCGGCTCAGGCGTCGGCTTAGGGGCAGACTCGGGGGGCGGACTAGGGTTCGGGAGCCCGGGAGGCCTAGGGCTAGGGTTAGGGCCCGGTCCCGGGAGGCTCCGGGGGCCGAACCCCCGGCGGGGCCGCGCTCTCCCCGGAGGGCTGAGGTGACGGCGCCTGCGGGGGAGCCGCTCAGGCTGAGTCTCGGGGCGCCAGGGCCAGCCTCCTGCCCGGGCCGGGCTGGGGTGGGGCCTCCGGAACCCCCCTGTGCAGCTCCGGCCCGGCTTCGCCAACGGCGTGGGGACGGTCCACGTCCCACGCCGAGTCACCCTGCCCCGCTCCCGGGCCCCAGGTGCCTGGCGTTCTCGCCCCCAGCAATGGGGTCCCCATGGGGGCAGAGCCCCGGCTAGGGTTAGGGCCCGCGCCGGGACGGCCCCAGGGCCGAAGCGAAGGCGGCGCCGTGATCTCCCCGGAGGGCTGAAGTGAGGGCCCATGGGCGGGTGCCGGTCAGGTGGAGGCTTAGCGGCAGACTTGGGGGTAGGCCTAGCGTTAGGGTGTGCTCGATGCCTAGGCCTAGGGTGAGGGTCCGCCCCCAGGAGGCTCCGGGCTCCGAACCCCGGGCGGTTCCGCGGTCTCCATGGAGGGCTGAGGTGAGGGCGCATGCGGCGGTGCCGCTCACACTGAGTCTCGGGGCGCCAGGGCCAGCCCCCTCTCTGGGCCGGGCTGGGGTGGGGCCACAGGAACCCCCTTGCGGAGCTCCATCCCAGCCTCGCCTGGGGCATGGGGACGTTCCACGTCCCACGCCCAGTAATCCCGCACGCCTTCTGGGCCCCAGGCGCCTGTCGATTTGTGGCCCGGGAATGGGGTTCCCATGGGGACAGGGCCCGGGCTAGGGTTACGGCCCGCGCAGGGGACGTCGCCGGGGCCGAAGCGACTGCGGCGCCTTGATGTCCCCGGAGGGCTGACGGGAGGGCCCATGCGCGGGGGCCGGTTAGGCGTAGGCTTAGGGGCAGACTTGGGGTTAGGGCTAAGGTTAGGGTGCGCTCGACGCCTAGGGCTAGGGTTAGGGCCCGCTCCGGGGAGGCTCCGTGGGCCGAAACCCCGGCGGTGCCGCGGTCTCCACGGAGGGCTGAGTTGAGGGCGCAGGCGGGGGGGCCGCTCACACTGAGTCTCGGGGCGCCAGGGCCACACCCCTCCCCGAGCCGGGCTGTGGTGGGGCCTCAGGAACCCCTTGTGGAGCGCCATCGCAGCTTCGCCTTGGGCGTGGGGACGTTCCAGGCCCCACGCCGTGGGATCCTGCCCGGCTTCTGGGTCCCAGGCGCCTGGCGTTCTCCGACCTAGGAGTGGGGTCCCCATGGGGACAGGGCTCGGGCTAGGGTTAGGGCCCACGCCCGGGACGTCGCCAGGGCCGAAGCGACAGCGGCGCCTCGATCTCCCCGGAGGGCTGAGGTGAGGGCCCATGCTCGGGTGCCGGTCAGACGTAGGCTTAGGGGGACACGTGGGCACAGGTCTAGGGTTAGGGTGCCCTCGACGCCTAGGGCTAGGGTTAGGGCCCGCTCCCGGGGGGCTCCGTGGGCCACAAACCCGGCGGTGCCGCGGTCTCCCCGGAGGGCTGAGTTGAGGGCGCATGGGGGGTTGCCGCTCAGGCTGAGTCTCGGGGCGCCAGGTCCAGACCCCTCCCCGGGCCGGTCCGGGGTGCGTCCGCAGGAACCCCCTGCTGGAGCTCCATCCCAGCTTCGCCTGCGGCATGGGGACGTCCCACGTCCCACGCCGAGGAATCCTGCACGCCTTCTGGGGCCCAGGCGCCTGTCGTTCTCCGAGGTGGCAATGGGGTCCCCATGGGGACAGGGCCCGGGCTAGGGTTAGGGCCCAAGCCCGGGACGCCGCCAGGGCCGAAGCGACGGCGGCGCCTCGATCTCCCCGGAGGGCTGAAGTGAGGGCCCATGGGCGGGTGCCGGTCAGGTGGAGGCTTAGCGGCAGACTTGGGGGTAGGCCTAGCGTTAGGGTGTGCTCGACGCCTAGGCCTAGGGTGAGGGTCCGCCCCCAGGAGGCTCCGGGCTCCGAACCCCGGGCGGTTCCGCGGTCTCCCCGGAGGGCTGAGGTGAGGGCGCATGCGGCGGTGCCGCTCACACTGAGTCTCGGGGCGCCAGGGCCAGCCCCCTCTCTGGGCCGGGCTGGGGTGGGGCCACAGGAACCCCCTTGCGGAGCTCCATCCCAGCCTCGCCTGGGGCATGGGGACGTTCCACGTCCCACGCCCAGTAATCCCGCACGCCTTCTGGGCCCCAGGCGCCTGTCGATTTGTGGCCCGGGAATGGGGTTCCCATGGGGACAGGGCCCGGGCTAGGGTTACGGCCCGCGCAGGGGACGTCGCCGGGGCCGAAGCGACTGCGGCGCCTTGATGTCCCCGGAGGGCTGACGGGAGGGCCTATGCGCGGGGGCCGGTTAGGCGTAGGCTTAGGGGCAGACTTGGGGTTAGGGCTAAGGTTAGGGTGCGCTCGACGCCTAGGGCTAGGGTTAGGGCCCGCTCCGGGGAGGCTCCGTGGGCCGAAACCCCGGCGGTGCCGCGGTCTCCACGGAGGGCTGAGTTGAGGGCGCAGGCGGGGGGGCCGCTCACACTGAGTCTCGGGGCGCCAGGGCCACACCCCTCCCCGAGCCGGGCTGTGGTGGGGCCTCAGGAACCCCCTTGTGGAGCGCCATCGCAGCTTCGCCTTGGGCGTGGGGACGTTCCAGGCCCCACGCCGTGGGATCCTGCCCGGCTTCTGGGTCCCAGGCGCCTGGCGTTCTCCGACCTAGGAGTGGGGTCCCCATGGGGACAGGGCTCGGGCTAGGTTTAGGGCCCACGCCCGGGATGTCGCCAGGGCCGAAGCGACAGCGGCGCCTCGATCTCCCCGGAGGGCTGAGGTGAGGGCCCATGCTCGGGTGCCGGTCAGGTGTAGGCTTAGGTAGACACGTGGGCACAGGTCTATGGTTAAGGTGCTCTCGACGCCTAGGGCTAGGGTTACTGCCCGCTCCCGGGGTCTCCATGGGCCACAAACCCGGCGGTGCCGCGGTCTCCCCGGAGGGCTGAGTTGAGGGCGCATGGGGGGTTGCCGCTCAGGCTGAGTCTCGGGGTGCCAGGTCCAGACCCCTCCCCGGGCCGGTCCGGGGTGCGTCCGCAGGAACCCCCTGCTGGAGCTCCATCCCAGCTTCGCATGCGGCATGGGGACGTCCCACGTCCCACGCCGAGGAATCCTGCACGCCTTCTGGGGCCCAGGCGCCTGTCGTTCTCCGAGGTGGCAATGGGGTCCCCATGGGGACAGGGCCCGGGCTAGGGTTAGGGCCCAAGCCGGGGACGTCGCCAGGGCCGAAGCGACGGCGGCGCCTCGATCTCCCCGGAGGGCTGAAGTGAGGGCCCATGGGCGGGTGCTGCTCAGGTGGAGGCTTCGCGGCAGACTTGGGGGTAGGCCTAGCATTAGGGTGTGCTCGACGCCTAGGCCTAGGGTGAGGGTCTGCCCCCTGGAGGCTCCGGGCTCCGAACCCCATGCGGTTCCGCGGTCTCCCCGGAGGGCTGAGGTGAGCGCGCATGAGGCGGTGCCGCTCACACTGAGTCTCCCCAAACCTTCCAGCAGGAGACGGGATAAAGAACCCTCCATGGTGGGGAAAGACCGAGAACAGACCTAGGACTGAAGAATCTCGAGAAGTTTAGTCTTCCTTCGCCATGAGTCTTAATCATTGTGCCCACAGCTGTCAGAGAGAGTGACAGTACTAATCGGCCACATCCTCAGCCTGCAGCCCAGATGTGGTCAGTTGGCGGCATTGGAGGAGCAATGGATGGAGCCAGAGAGCTGACTGGGAACCCCAGACGGTCTGGCTGTCATAGTAGATCGCATTGGTGGGGGTCCTACCCAGGTGCTGCTGGTAGCAGTACACATATCTGTCTCCAAAACTGCCATTCACGTGAGGGCAAGAGAAGGTGGCCGTCTGCCCCAGTGATCCTTACGAGAGCGAGCCTGTGTCTGCACAGCCGGAGCCCAAGACTCCACAAGGAGGGAATGACATGGAGAGCAGTGAGGAAAGGCAGATTCTGTTCCCAGGGATGAGAGATAGGTCCTCCTCTCAGGTGACAATATGTGCCCCCCACCCAATT